>BSBN01001396.1:2613750-5227500 GCA_027924645.1 Cunninghamia lanceolata | reverse complement strand
AGATTGGGAAAAACAAATTAGGGGCCAACCAATTATCCAGTAAATTGAAACGCGAAATTTTAAAACCAACGTAAACGTAGTGGAACTAGTAAGTCCAGCATAGTGAAGGCTCACATGTGAGAAAGATTCCATAAACAACATTAATGTTAACACCTTAAAAGTGCGTAATCGAACATGCATATGCGTGCGAGGGGGAAATACAATGTAGTAAGGGAAAATTTTTGACAGTTCGTATCATGACCACATGTTGCATGTGGACATGACACGCGTGTTTGCATGTTGTGACCACATGGGAAATGTGGGCATGACACATACCTTGTCTTAAAGCCTCTTTAAACATAATCTATTATGTGTTAACAATCAAACCCAACTATTTTTGAAACCATATCAAATTGCAAATAAGGATTTCACTTCACCTGCTAACAACAAGCATGAAGAGATGCATAAGTTGTAAGATTTGTCATCAACAATTGTCACATTCTTATTCAAGAATCAAGTCTATTCACTGAACAATGACAGAGATCACTTTCAACCATCAAAGAATATTGTCAAGCCAATTGTTCTATCACAGTAACAATAACTTGTTTCACCTTCACATCATTGCCAAAGAAAATACCTGGCCTCCAATCCTATGTAGAACCAAAAACATTGACCACACAGTCTACGGTACTGTCTAATGTCAGGACTTACACTCTTTTATAACTTTGCAAATCAAACCAAACCAATTTCCTTGTCTTCTCTAGGTGCTGAATGGTAAAACACTAACCTGCTCCCCCTTACCTCATGTTGATCTTTTAAGCACTTTGTGATGTCACTTGTGCAACATGCACAATATTAGGGTTTTTTTCTTCTCCAAACCTTTAAGGGCTCTTTCCTTTGCTTAATCAGGTCATCTGTTTTCTTATTGTTTCTAGATGATTTCTTCAACTTACTTCTGCAATGCTGTGCCTTATGTCCAAACTTATGACATCTATAGCATATCATATTGTTAGAGAAATAATGATATCTGTTCCTTGAATTTCTATAATCATATCTTCCATGGACCCAACATTTTCTTGTTAGATGCCCAAATTTATTGCAATTGTAACACACAACACTATAATCTTGATTTGACAAATTATTAAAGCTTTTCTTCTTGTTCCAACCAAAGACATTTCTTTCACAATTTCTAGCTCTATGACCATAAACATGGCATGAATATCAGTAACCATGGAACTGAGAATAGTTATACCTCATTAAATGAGATTTCCTGGTAGATGAAGGTCTTAAGTGCCTATTTGTACTCCTTTTATCAGCAACTTTATCTTTTTCTTCCTTCTTGGCTTCATTCTCAGGGGCAGTAGAGTAAGTATTCAGGTCTATCTTCTTTCTAGGAGCATCTCTTGACTTAGAACATTATCCTTTTTCATAACCCAAGCCAGTAGTGTCTCTGTAATATCTTTGCTTACTCAACATGTCATTCAGGCAATCAGTTCTCTTTTCAAATTGAATATTCTTTTGAAATTTTGAAGATGCTTCTTCCAAATCCTTTCTCAAAGAGACTATTTCTTTTTCTAACTTCAAACATTCTATTCTTTTTACTTTAAGATCAGATTTTGTAAGGTCAGCTATTCTTTAACTTCTTCAATTTCTGTTTTTAGGCTGATAATCAATTTATTAGATTTATCAACATGACTCTTTAATTCAACAATCTAATTTCTTACATTTCCAAAATCTAAAGAAACTTTTTCAAAATCTGAACATACCTTGTCCTTGGATTCTTTCTCTTGTTGAAGCTAGTCTTTTAAACTCCCATTTTCTTTACTAAGTTGATTGATTGTATCTAGGGCACATAGAAGTTCTCCTTCAACATCAACTTCACAATCATCTTCATCAAACTCCTGTCCATCTTCATCCTCAATGAAATCTTCTTCTACATCATCAATTTCAACTACAAAATTATCAAGTTCTTGTCTAATAATATTCACATTGTCAAGACTCTTAACTTCAGGACTGATCTCTTTATGACATTTTGTATCTACATTCATGGTTGACTCATACAACAACTCATTTATGGACTTAACTGAGGCTTGCTTTTCAAATTTTTGATCAACATTCTTCTTTTCTCTATTTGAGGCCTTAATTCTTCTACCTTTTCCCATGGTACTCCACTATCAAGACCTACCCAAGTCGGTTAAACTTCAAATAGGGAACCTATGCTCTGATACCACTTGTTGGAGTACAATACCACTGAGAGGGGGTGGTGAATCATTGGTATACTAATTTTAACAACACCTTAAGAACTTGAAAAATCACAACCACTTTGGCATGGCAGACTAAAGTCAAGAATGCATCAACAATATTATGAAACAAATAAGAACATCAAACTTAGGAGTAAAGATGTTTGCATATTAGACACTCAATCATGTAACTTGTATAATTTTGATTGACCATAATGAGAATGAATAGAGGACTTCATTTCAAACAAAAATATATGATGAATATGTGTTCATGTAGATCAAATTGACTTAGAATAACTATAAAACTGAATGACACATGATGAGTGAAAGAACATGAGGATAAAACACATCAGTGATAGAAACAACCCATAACACAAATATTGTCTTGAGCAGAAACCCTCTGGGATAGAAAACCACTCAAAAAATGCCTCACAGCTTATCAAAAGGAATCTCAATGATTACAGGGTTCACTGGGTTTTGATCCTACCTCACTGGCAACAATGTTTAGAAACACCAACTTCAAGGAGCACCAACCCCTAATACATTTAGAAGCACCAACTTCAAGGAGCACCAACCCCTAGCTCAAAAAGATAATTGCAAATTACAGAGGGTTACTCTACTTCTCTTTGTCCAGTACAACAACTCTGATCTAACATCAGTGATAATACAGTTGGTCATCTATCCTCAACATTACAAAAGGTGTATACACAACAATTTACAATTCCTGCTCAAAGCCCTTTTTATACATTTCATAATGTCTTCCTCTTCTCATGAAACAGTTTGAAGAGATAATTATTCTTTTTCAATTGCCTCAAATAGTTTGTAGCTGTCCACATTGTTGTCACAAGAATATGGTTAGATAGACCCATGAGAGCCAACAGATAATACCTTTGATGTGAAACTTTAACCATGGTAGGAAGCTTAAAACTTTCAATAAATTTTTGTTCAAACTGTGTACTGAGTTAAAGAACACTTTGCCAAGGGTAATACAAAAACTGTCTCAAAGATTTGAGCAAGAAACCAACCACAGTTCACTCTGAGAGTTTCCTTATAACAGTTACAACTGAACAAAACAATGTTATAACAAAGTATTATAACTGTCACTATAGTTAGGTTTCCTTATAATATTAAATCACAGTCAAAAACCTTAATACCATGACCATCACAGTTTTGATACAATTGAAAAATGTAAACCCTTCAAACTGCCCTATAATCAAGAACCCTAACAATATTTGTTATGGGTATAACAACAATTGATTTCTCCTTAACAACCATAAAAAATCTTTTTCATTCTTTTGAAATAAAACCAATAATTAAAGTATTTGACTGGAACAAAGACTTCTTAGTGCAACATAGTTTAGCTTTCTTCAAACATAGAACCGACATTTTAATGGCTAAACCATATGAGAGAAAGGAAGAATAACACATGTTATGCCGACAACCAAAACCATTTTTTTTTGTTGTCGATGAAGTCAAAATACCAGTCAAAAACCAAACTAGCTCAAGGAAGCATTGCCACTTCTCCAGATCCGGTGGAGACACATGGAGATACCCAACTATTCTTCCATGATTTTTCATGATAAATTTGAACTTTCAAACCTAGCTCAAAGAGCTTCATAACCGAAGCTAAAAACTTTACAAAATGAATACCAAAAACCTCCTTTTTCCCGATGATAAAACATATGACTTGCACTTTCAGTGAGCCCTAAAAGGGATGGTAAAAGATCAACCAAAAAACAGCCTTATTACCTATTGCAAATGCCATGACCTACCTAGCAGGTGAAACTCATAAAGAACCGAATGACATAAACCTTGCAAAGTGTTTTTTGTTTTGTGCACTAGAAAATTCAATGTGAGAATACCTTAGGAAAAACAAACAAATGTATACCATTGTCAACAACTTTAGCGGTAGAATATGCCTTAGTTTTTATACACTTGTAGATCACAAAAATATGTCATCAAATGTCATAGCACAATACCAATATGAAACAAGTATATCATCATGTGATCAAAGAACAAGTGAAACCATAATGTAATCAAAGAACCATGCACATGCACCTGAAACTGATTTAGCCATGAACATATAACCATGCACCTGCCATGAACATACAACCATACAACTTACAACAATTGAAACCTGTATACCAAATTATGATGTCATGTAACCAAAATTGTTACCATTAGTCACCATAATGATACAACCACTGCATTGATCAACTATGCCAATTCATCAAACAATTGTGCATGAAAAGGAGCCAACAATGAATATCAACTGAGCCAACAATGTGATGATGATGATACAACATAACACCAACCATCTTTTACCATGAGAGTATGAACTATGTGAACTGTGTGTCAACTATCATTAATGCCAATTGTGAACATGATATCATCATGAGAGTATCACAGTGCAAAACCAACATGTTTGAAGTCTCTTCAAGATAGAACCTCATCAATACCAAGTGAACATCATTAAGAATATTCATAACATCATGAATACCAAGTCAACCAAATGCTATGTCAAGCATAACCAAATACTCTATCTACCAACCATCATGAAAACAACATTAAGAAACCACAAACCTAAGAGTTTGTGTATTTGACATCAAGGACAACAATTGAGAGGGCAACACACTTTTGTTTGACTATGACAACAGTAGGTAGTTTTCGAAACTTGTATGAATTTCATTCTTTTCACCCTTGCATGGATTGTTTTTTTCACTTCTAGCTAATGGTTTCACTTGATTAGTATTTCATGACCTTCATCGATCCCTTGGTATTCTAAGAAACCCAAAACTAATTATAATATATGATAAGATCTAAGCATACCACATGAATGCATTCATACATTTAGTCATCTTGACACCTCCTAAGACTCTACAAATATGAAGGATTATATTATTAACTTTATATATGAAGTTTTGGAGGAAATAATAGGGCAAGCCACGGGCTTGCCTATTAAGAGTAAGAAGCACAGCCGGAGGAGTAAGGTGTTGGATCTCAAAAATATGGGGCTAGTATTTAAGAAGGGGGAAGCGACAGTCAAGCTTCATGGTAGTTTTGAGAGAGAGAAGTTGCCTGCTCTGTGGAGGCAAGTCTGCCTCATGATAATGGAATACTTTACGCTGGAGGGACGCTTCAAGGTATTTTATAATTATCACTTCGCCTTGCTCAATCATTTCAGGAATAGGCTGGAACTTAGCTTTCCCTTCTTTCTTTTTTCATCCCTTGAGAATTCCATTCAGTTTGTCAAGGAGATTCAGGCTAAGAACCCTAACCATCTGTCCATCCCTCTCCACCAAGGCTCATCCTTAGGCTTTATCATTTCCATCTGGCATTGTGCCCACCCAAGGAAAATTAAATTCAGTCTTTTGGAGGATTCTCCTTCAGCCCCAACCTTTGTTGTTAAGGGTAAGGGTAGGAAAGTTGCTAGGTCCCCCAAAATCTTGACTCCCAAAAGCCCTAAAGAAAATTATGGAAAACCAAGGAAATTCATCAGTGGGGACCCCTATTTTGGAGTCTAAGTCTAAAAACCCCAAGAAAGACAACATGAAAAATGATTCCCCTACCCCAGAGATTGATAATGGTATTGTGGCATCCACTAAGAGGGATCGGGAGGTTGAGGAGGATGAGGGTACTCCACAGCTCAAGAAGGCTAAGATTGGGAGAGTGGAATTTCTGAGGGATGAGGGGACTTTGAAAGTCATTGACCTGGAGACCGTCGGGCCCAAACAAGGGGAGAGTGGGGACTTGGGTGTTGTTGTTGCTGCTAAAAATGTGGCCCATGGTGTTTGGAGGTCCAGTCGTATTGCCAGTATTCCTTCCACTAATCCATAGGGAATGGACATTTATGGGGAATATGAGTTTGTGGAGGACACGTTAGGGGAGGGGGAAGATGAGACTCCCACTGAATCGATCCACAAGGATGAAGGAGCCAGCCACTTTCCTGAATTGAACCTACCATACTTAGATGATGAAGAGGAGGAAACTGTGGAAGCTCGGGGGTAGAAAAATAAGGATGACTGCTCGCTGTGTAGCAATACTATGGAGAAGATGGCCAAGCTTAAAACTAGGATTGACAAACTCTAGAAGAAATGGTGGGGTGATGGCGGAGTTTACAGCTAAGGCTCTACATCGTGCGACGTCTGTGTTCTCAGCTGTTAAAGAGTCTGATGATAAGGTCAAAGGTATCAGGGTGGATAGTTTGGGTGATTACAAAGACATGGTTAAATTCTTGTCTAAGTATAGGATTTATGATAATCCCTAGTTGGTATGTTGGTCTCTGGTTTTTTGTTGTTTTTTATTAGTGCTCATTTTTTGCTTGTTAGGAAAAGTGTCTCAACCTTGCAACTTTGAAAGGTTACTATTCTTCCCAGTTTTGGTCTTTTTGAATACCCTTTATCTTGGAGAATGCATAAGATTATATCCCCTTCATTCAGCTCTCCTAATGATTAAATATTTAATCCATTTAAAAAAAATAAAAGATTCTTTATTTTGTCAAAAGATGCTTTCATTTTGTGAAAAGATGCTTTATTTTTGTCAAAAGATGCTTTCTTTTACTTTCTAAAAAATAATTCATTTTAACAACCTTGCAAGTTTATGTAAAAATAATTGAAATAGGAGAGATTTTGGGGGTGGAAAAACCTTATGTGGTCTAGAACTTTCAAAGTTTCCAAAGGGGCTAAAAATGGCGGAACTTACAATTTTAGTAACTCTACATTTGACCTTGGATTGACCTAAAATTTTTCCCAAAAGGTGCGGAACTGCTATGTAAACATCTCAGGTGAATTTCGACTCAAGATCATATTTGGGTTGCGAGATATTAAAGTTTCTATTTTTGAAACTGCCGAAAAAAGTTTAAACTTAGTTTCAAGGCACTTAGAGGTCCCTAAATGTCTTGAAATTTGTCATAACTGACAAATTTGGTTATAGTGTGATAGATCTCTTCACGAGAATTATGATGCATTAAAGGGTTCATCAATCGAACACCCGGATCAAAAGTTATGGCCTTCGGAAGTTGGACCTCCTGTTTTTAGGAAATGTAAAAATGTGTTGGACACTTAAAAGAGTTGTAAAGGGGAAAGTTACACGTGTTGGTGTGTGATTTGGCACATCACAAGGCATTGTTGATTGGAGATAATTTGGGTGGTTTTGGCTCATGGTTTTGTAATTACTGTTGACGGTTTACTGTATTGTATCTCCTATATATCAGGAGCTTGAGATGGAGGTTGTGTGTAAGAGTCTTATAGATGTTGAGTTACCTCCTGGATCTATGGTTGGTTATACTCCTCTGAAATCTTTCTCTGCAAGTATATTGTAATCTTCTTGATTCCTAAATAATATATTGGGTAGCTTTGGAGTGGGGTTTTTTTTACCTGAAAGGGTTTTCCCCACATATATCTTGTGTTGTGAGTTTTGCATTTGAATGTTGTTATTTTCTTTCTATTAATGTGCATCTTAATCTGTAACTATAAAAGTTAAAATTTGCATAAATCTTTCCTTAGTAGATCAGTGTAGGAAGCATTTTTCACATACCTCACTTCCTTTCATTGCGGTTGTTTGTGTGTTGTTAATGTACTATCTCTAGCTCGTTTAAGGCCTGGTTTTGCCCTATGGGTTGCTTTGTAATGGGTTTTGGACCCTCTTCTCCAGATGAACTAATAAAAAACTTTATATATGAAGATGAAGCAATAAATAACCTTGAATGAATAATCAAAAACAACCCCATCCTCTAAAACAATAAATGTCCTTCCTTTTCAAGAGTCCACAAGGCCTCAAAATGTAATCACCCAACCATTAAGGACTTGTCAATATGACTATGATCATGATAAAATGAGACAAGACCATTCACCACAACTCCATGCAAGCTAAAAACTAAATGAAACAATGAAGCACATACTTGATCATGACTTATCAAACCCAAAACATGCCAAAACCAACCCAATAGAGACATAAACATCCAATTGACTCAAAAAAGACATGTGGTAACAAACAAGTGCATCCAAAGCATACAAGCCAACTAGGACTTCCAAGAGCATCCAAATGCATCTAAAACTAGGCGAGACAACTAAGACCCAAGAAATCGTCAAAATATGCCAACTTAATGCAATGGATCATGAACTTGTACAATCAAACCAAGCTACTCAACCAAGACTTAGAGCACCCATAACAAGATGAAACACCCAAAAGAGGTTGAGAAACTCACCAAAAGACTCAAGAAAAAGAGGGGGTCCCCATTTTTCTTAAGAAAAAAGCAGGGCATGTGTGCAAGACACAATATATCCATGGGCTACCTCTTACTCATCTAGCTTATAGCTCCTCCAAATATAGTAAATACATATCTACAAGTGGATCTTTGACTATGTAAGTCACCTACCCAATCCGCATCAACAAAACATTGTATGTCCAATTTCTTATATCCTTACCATTAGTACCAAAATAAACTAAACAATAATCAGAAGTACCATGCACATATCTTAACACCCTCTTCACATAATTCCAATACTCTATAACAAAGTTAGACATAAACCTGCTTAATACTCCCACTGCTTGGGCAATATTTGGCCTGGTGCAAACCATTGCATAAATCAAACTTCCTACTACACTAGCATATGACACATTAGACATATCCTCAAAATCATATTCACTTGGGACACATATCTAAAGTAAGATTAGTGCTATTTGGTAAAGGAATTCTAATTGGCTTACAATTCTACATATTAAATCTTTGAGAAATAGTACGTGCATATTTACTTTGTGACAACCAAAGCTTTTTGTTCTCATGATCCCTCCTGATTTCCATTACCAATATGTACCTTGCTGCCCCCAAATACTTCATCTCACTAATCATTCCCTTGGTGTTATTAAAAAGCATTTCATCCACATACACGGCAACAATTTATATATGATCATCAATACATCTAATGTAAAAACAATGATTCTCTCCACTTCTCACAAAACCTAATTTCAACATAAAAGAATCAAACACCCAATCAAAATATGCACACACTTGCAATGTGACTAACATGTTTAGAACATCTGATTTCTTCCATTACAATTTAACCAATAATCAATTATAAAGCACACTAAGAAAAATCCATATAGAAAATAGGGGAAAATGGTACCAAATACAAAATAAACCAAGGACTTACAAATAAAAATCTATTGTATGTATATGTATATTAGTGTTAATAGGATTTGAAGAGAAAGCACATATTTTGTGTAACAAACAAAACCCTCATATCATTTCATTTTAAAATAGGGAAACCCTAAAATATTACTCATTTTTTGTTTTTTCAAGCCAAATGTTGAAGTGAAGGCGGTGGCTATTAACTAGAGAAGGAGCAGCAACAACTTCCATATATGCAAAAAAATTAGAAAGGAAAAGAATTATTATCAAAACTTCCTCATTGCTTTGGTCTGTTAATAAAAATTATAAAATAGTCATTCTATTGAAGTCTATTTATACACAACTTGGGTGGTGATCAATGGCATGAATGCAAATGACTGTTGGCAAACAAAATTCATTTATACCATTTGTATAGTAAATGGTGGCTGATAGTGAATTAGATTTACTAATATTGATAACACATTTACTGTAAAGACAATGATTCAAGCTACCCAGGGCAACTGTTTATAGCTACTCACCCTACAATGACGGTTTACTTTTATGAACTATGCCTGATAGCAAGATTTAGATCGATCCAGATTGATATGCATTTACTGCAAAGGGAGTGGAGTAGATTTTATCTTTAAATGCATTCATAGAGACAATTGATATGTATTTACTGCAAAGGGTGGAGTAGATTTTACCTTTAAATGCATTTACTGCAAAGGGAGTGGAGTAGATTATATCTTTAAATGCATTTATTGCAAAGGGAGTTGAGTAGATTTTACGGCGTGAGACAATTCTGAGCAATATAACGCTCACAATTAAAAGTTTTCAAAATTTTCTGGCGCAATTTTTATGGCGTGAGACAATTCCGAGAACTATAATGCTCACAACTAAAAGCCTATTAGCTAATTATATTTATTTACCTAATCCATTTTTATCCCATTTATCCTCTTTAGCCAATTAATTAAATAAATTGTATTTATTTAATTTATTCACACTTTCCTCCAATTTAAATAAATTAAATATTTATTTAAATTAACCCTTGCCAAATAATTTAAATAATTTTATTATTTAAAGTATCTCACCTTTATCCCTATCCTCACACATGTATCTCATAATTTAAATAATTTTATTATTTAAATTATTTGTCAAACTTGTCCATCCTCAACCACTTGTCACTTTCATTAAATGAACTTGTCTCCCAAATTAAATCACCTTCACATCCTAGCCATCCATCATCACACTACATCTTCTAATCTCAACCATTCATTGTCGATCCATGTCTCACTTAATCCTATCCATCCATCACTAATCTAATCCTAGCCATCCATTTATATCCCTCACCTCCTATAAATCAAGTCTCAACATAGCCGTTTTCATATAGATGAGCTTTCAAAGTAACATCATGCTGTCAAAATCACTCTAGATCAGCATATCCATCATCTTCATAGTAGTGTTATGCTGCTGAAATTGTGAGCACCCAACACATCATATCATTCTATCAATCTTTCATATCATAGAGAACATAGCTAGTAGGGTTTTGGGTGCACTCTACTTCATTCTAAGTGTGAGGGCTTGGTTTGAGGTGAAGATTTTGAGTATATTTGCATTTAGCTTATATTGTACTCCTTGGATCAATTTTCTGCATACATTTTTGGCATGCCCTCTGATCTAACCCCGCTTGTTGCAAGTTTGTGAGCCTTGAATTGCAAATCTAACCTATGTTTTGGCAAGATTTGGGAATCAACTTTTGCAAGTGATCTCCTATAGCGAAATCGACCTCACCATTGAGTCTGGGGGCCTCACAGGTGAATTTTGACATAAAATACCCTATGTTTTCCTCATTGTCAAAATTTTAAATTTTTTTGAAATCTTTTTAGTTGTAGATCCATACAGTATGGATTCGTACCATATGGATCCACTGTATCCTTTGCGTTGACCTCTCTTGGCTATCGCTTCACATATTTTTCTTGGATTTTTGATTTTTCTCTAACATATCTAAATATTTTGAATGCTTTCAATCAGGGGTTTTGGGCTAGATTCATCTATAGGTTTCATCACTGGTTTTCTACTTTATCTGTAGGCTCTAAAATTACAACCTACCATTTAAATTTCTCTACTGACCACCTAAATATGTCCTGTTGACTACCACTTCTATAACCTCGTCGACCATCCAAATCCATCACCATTCTTGCAATCGCATCACCACCCCTCCGACCGCCTCGTGTCGACAAGTTTTGATCCCCCACCAACTCCCTGCAACTCCATTGCTATTCTATATATCCCCATCGCATCCCTGTTTGCACCTCATTGCTAACTGCCTTCCATCCCTCGGCACCCCCTATCACCACCTCATAATTTCCCAGTTTCCTCTGGCATCCTCCACCATCGAACATCCACACTCCTCTACCGACACCTTTAAACCCCATCGCCACCACCTCACAATCCTACTTCCACTTGGTCACCACCCCTATAGCTTCCCTGCTGCCTCCACTATCCGTCTACATGCTTCCCCTTTGCTCTTGGTCACATTTGTGACTAGGGCTAGGTGCTCAGATTGCTTAGTTGGGCTATAAGCCCCCATGTGTATATTTGTGAAGGTGACATTTGTGACCCTTGATCGAGCTTTAAGCCCTTCCTTTGTTTTTTTAATTATTTTTTCTTTCGCCCAACCCCTGGTCACATTGGTGACTAGAGGCTCAGCCTGACTTTAACTGCCCAATATTAACCTCCACGTCTAACCCCACCTTCTGACTAGATCCACATAAACTGCTAACAATTTATGCTAACTGCTAGGTGCCAGGGCCTATCCTCTTTCCTCCAAGCTCCTTAAAGAGGTTGTTTTTTCTTGTTTGAATAAATTTTGATCGGTGTATCAATTTTTTGTGAAATTGGGGGCATTGGAAAGCTGACTCGCCCAACTTTGTTGTGGTATAGACCTCATTAGCATATTTGTCCCATATTCTTGGGTATATTCCTTCAAAGTCAGCCTTTCTTTGTCAACTTCTTTTGAGCATATCTTTTGGAAATCTTAACGAAATTTGACTATTTTTTTTTCAAACTATTGAGAATTTCACGTACAATTTGATCATAATATCAAATTTTCTGTATCTATTTATCATTTTCAGATTTTTACAGATTTATCTTTTTCTCTATAACACGTGGGTTTGCAAGTTGTTTGTTCTTTTCTTTTTGTTTGGTGGAGTTGAGGAGGACTTGAGGAGATGCATCATCATAAGATCTAAAGACAAATTTTCTAGGTGCACTCAACACAACTTTTTGTATTTTTCAATTAAGCAAAGAACTTGTTTGCAATATCACATTTCGATTTGGGCTTAAAAAGAACACTTGTTTGCAATATCACATTTTGATTTGGGTTTAAAAAGAACACTTGTTTGCAATATCACCTTTCGATTTGGGCATAAAATGAACAAGTGTTTGCAATATCACATTTGGACATGGAAATAAAACAAACTTGTGCTTGCCTTGTTTGGTGCATTTGAGTGTGAATTAGGGTGTGTATGCATCTCCTTGCACCACAAGGTGATCTTGGAGATGAAAAACACCATTTGATTCACCTTTTTTTTTCACCCTTTCTTAGGAGGCTTGCTTGGAGACACACCACTCCAAGGGATGACCTCAACTCTAGTGCTCTAGTGGAGTATAAAATGTGAGGAGTGAATCGAAAGACACACCTCTTGGAAGCTACACGTGTTGGTGTGTGATTTGGCACATCACAAGGCATTGTTGATTGGAGATAATTTGGGTGATTTTGGCTCATGGTCTTGTAATTATAGTTGACGGTTTACTATATTGTATCTCCTATATATCAGGAGCTTGAGATGGAGGTTGTGTGTAAGAGTCTTATAGATGTTGAGTTACCTCTTGGATCTATGGTTGGTTATACTCCTGTGAAAGCTTGCTCTGCAATTATATTGTAATCTTCTTGATTCCTAAATAATATATTGGGCAGCTTTGGAGTGGGGTTTTTTTACTTGAAAGGGTTTTTCCCACGTATATCTTGTGTTGTGAGTTTTGCATTTGAATGTTGTTATTTTCTTTCTATTACTATGCATCTTGATCTGTAACTATAAAAGTTAAAATTTGCATAAATCTTTCCTTAGTAGATCAGTGTAGGAAGCGTTTTTCCCATACCTTGCTTCCTTTCATTACAGTTGTTTGTGTGTTGTTAATGTACTGTCTCTAGCTCGTTTAAGGCCTGGTTTTGCCTTATGGGTTGCTTTGTAATGGGTTTTGGACCCTCTTCTCCAGATGAACTAATAAAAAACTTTATATATGAAGATGAAGCAATAAATAACCTTGAATGGATAATAAAAAACAACCCCATCCTCTAAAACAATAAATCTCCTTCCTTTTCAAGAGTCCACAAGGCCTCAAAATGTAATCACCCAACCATTAAGGACTTGTCAATATGACTATGAGCATGATAAAATGAGACAAGACCATTCACCACAACTCCATGCAAGCTAAAAACTAAATGAAACAATGAAGCACATACTTGATCAAGACTTATCAAACCCAAAACATGCCAAAACCAACCCAATAGAGACATAAACATCTAATTGACTCAAAAAAGACATGTGGTAACAAACAAGTGCATCCAAAGCATACAAGCCAACTAGGACTTCCAAGAGCATCCAAATGCATCTAAAACTAGGCGAGACAACTAAGACCCAAGAAATCATCAAAATATGCCAGCTTAATGCAATGGATCATGAACTTGTACAATCAAACCAAGCTACTCAACAAAGACTTAGAGCACCCATAACAAGATGAAACACCCAAAAGACGCTGAGAAACTCACCAAAAGACTTAAGAAAAAGAGGGGGTCCCCATTTTTCTCAAGAAAAAAGTGGGGCATGTGTGCAAGACACAATATATCCATGGGCTACCTCTTACTCATCTAGCTTATAGCTCCTCCAGATATAGTAAATACATATCTATGAGTGGATCTTTGACTATGTAAGTCACCTACCAATCTGCATCAACAAAACATTGTATGTTCAATGTCTTATATCCTTACCATTAGTACCAAAATAAACTAAAAAATAATTAGAAGTACCATGCAAATATCTTAACACCCTCTTCACATAATTCGAATACTCTATAACAAAGTTAGACATAAACCTGCTTAATACTCCCACTGCTTGGGCAATATTTGGCCTGGTGCAAACCATTGCATAAATCAAACTTCCTACTACACTAGCATATGACACATTAGACATATCCTCAAAATCATCTTCACTTGGGACACATATCTAAAGTAAGATTAGTGCTATTTGGTAAAGGAATTCCAATTGGCTTACAATTCTACATATTAAATCTTTGAGAAATAGTACACATACTTACTTTGTGACAACTAAAGCTTTTGTTCTCATGATCCCTCCTGATTTCCATTACCAATATGTACCTTGCTACCCCCAAATCCTTCATCTCAAATCTACCTAAAAGTTGATCTTTCATCTCACTAATTATTCCATTGGTGTTATTAAAAAACATTTCATCCACATACACGGCAACAATTTGTATATGATCATCAATACATCTAATGTAAAAACAATGATTCTCTTCACTTCTCACAAAACCTAATTTCAACATAAAAGAATCAAACACCCAATCAAAATATGCACACACTTGCAATGTGACTGACATGTTTAGAACACCTAATTTCTTCCATTACAATTTAACCAATAATCAATTATAAAGCACACTAAGAAAAATCCATATAGAAAATAGGGGAAAATGGTACAAAATACAAAATAAACCAAGGACTTACAAATAGAAATCTACTGTATGTATATGTATATTAGTGTTTATAGGATTTGAAGAGAAAGCACATATTTTGTGTAACAAACAAAACCCTCATATCATTTCATTTTAAAATAGGGAAACCCTAAAATGTTACTCATTTTTTGGTTTTTCCTGCAAGCCAAATGTTGAAGTGAAGGTGGTGGCTATTAACTAGAGAAGGGGCGACCATTACTGGAGTAGCAACAGCTTCCATATATGCAAAAAAATTAGAAAGGAAAAGAATTATTATCAAAACTTCCTCATTGCTTTGGTCTGTTAATAAAATTTATAAAATAGCCATTCTATTGAAGTCTATTTATACACAACTTGGGTGGTGATCAATGGCATGAATGCAAATGACTTCCGGCAAACAAAATTCATTTATACCATCTGTATAGTAAATGGTGGCCGACAGTGAATTAGATTTACTAATATTGATAACGCATTTACTGTAAAGACAACGATCCGAGCTACCCAGGGCAACTATTTATAGCTACTCACCCTACAATGATGGTTTACTTTTATGAACTATGCCCGATAGCAAGATTTAGATCGTTCCAGATTGATATGCATTTACTGCAAAGGGAGTGGAGTAGATTTTATCTTTAAATGCATTCATAGAGATAATTGATATGCATTTACTGCAAAGGGTGGAGTAGATTTTACCTTTAAATGCATTTACTGCAAAGGGAGTGGAGTAGATTTTATCTTTAAATGCATTTATTGCAAAGGGAGTTGAGTAGATTTTACGGCGTGAGACAATTCCGAGCACTATAATGTTCACAACTAAAATCCTATTAGCTAATTATATTTATTTACCTAATCCATTTTTATCCCATTTATCCTCTTTAGCTAATTAATTAAATAAATTGTATTTATTTAATTAATTCACACTTTCCTCCAATTTAAATAAATTAAATATTTATTTAAATTAACACTTGCCAAATAATTTAAATAATTTTATTATTTAAATTATCTCACCTTTATCCCTATCCTCACACATGTCTCTCATAATTTAAATAATTTTATTATTTAAATTATTTGTCAGACTTGTCCATCCTCAACCACTTGTCACTTTCATTAAATGAACTTGTCTCCCAAATTAAATCACCTTCACATCCTAGCCATCCATCATCACACTACATCTTCTAATCTCAACCATTCATCCTCGATCCATGTCTCACTTAATCCTATCCATCCATCACTAATCTAATCCTAGCCATCCATTTATATCCCTCACCTCCTATAAATCAAGTCTCAACATAGCCATTTTCATATAGATGAGCTTTCAAAGTAACATCATGCTGTCAAAATCACTCTAGATCAGCATATCCATCATCTTCATAGTAGTGTTATGCTGCTGAAATTGTGAGCACCCAACACATCATATCATTCTAGCAATCTTTCATATCATAGAGAACATAGCTAGTAGGGTTTTGGGTGCGCTCTACTTCATTCTAAGTGTGAGGGCTTGGTTTGAGGTGAGGATTTTGAGTATATTTGCATTTAGCTTATATTGTACTCCTTGGATCAATTTTCTGCATACATTTTTGGCACGCCCTCTGATCTAACCCTGCTTGTTGCAAGTTTGTGAGCTTTGAATTGCAAATCTAACCTATTTTTTGGCAAGATTTGGGAATCAACTTTTGCAAGTGATCTCCTATAGCGAAATTGACCTCACCATTGAGTCTGTGGGCCTCGCAGGTGAATTTTGACATAAAATACCCTATGTTTTCCTCATTGTCAAAATTTTAATTTTTTTTGAAATCTTTTTAGTTGCAGATCCATACAGTAAGGATTCGTACCATATGGATCCACTGTATTCTTTGCGTTGACCTCTCTTAGCTATTGCTTCACATATTTTGCTTGGATTTTTGATTTTTCTCTAACATATCTTAATATTTTGAATGCTTTCAATCAGGGGTTTTGGGCTAGATTCATCTACAAGTTTCATCGCTGGTTTTCTACTTTATCTGTAGGCTTTGAAATTACAACCTACCATTTAAATTTCTCTGTTGACCACCTAAATATCTCTTGTTTACTACCACTTATATAACCCCGTCGACCATCCAAATCTATCACCATTCTTGCAATCGCATCACCGCCCCTCCGACCGCCTCATGCCGACAAGTTTTGATCCCCCACCAACTCCTTGCAACTCCATTGCTATTCCGTATGTCCCCATCGCATCCCTATTTGTACCTCATTGCTATAAGTTCCCAGTTTCCTCTGGCATCCTCCACCATTGAACATCCACACTCCTCTACCGACACTTTTAAACCCCATCGCCACCACCTCACAATCCTATTTCCACTTGGTCACCACCCCTATAGCTTCCCTGCTACCTCCACTATCTGTTTGCATGCTTCCCCTTTGCTCTTGGTCACATTTGTGACTAGGGCTAGGTGCTCAGATTGCTTAGTTGGGCTATAAGCCCCCATGTGTATATCTATGAAGGTGACATTTGTGACCCTTGATCGGGCTTTAAGCCCTTTATTTTTTTAATTATTTTATCTTTCGCCCAACCCCTAGTCACATTGGTGACTAGGGGCTCAGCCTAACTTTAACTACCCAATATAAACCGCCACATCTAAGCCCACCTTGTGACTAGATCCACATAAACTGCTAACAATTTATGCTAACCGCTAGGCGCCAGGGCCTATCCTCTTTCCTCGAAGCTCCTTAAAGAGGTTGTTTTTTCTTGTTTGAATAAATTTTGATAGGTGTATCAGATTTTCATGAAATTGGGGGCATTGGAAAGCTGACTCACCCAACTTCGTTGTGGTGTAGACCTCATTAGCATATTTGTCCCTTACTCATGGGTATATTCCTTCAGAGTTAACCTTTCTTTGTCAACTTCTTTTGAGCATATCTTTTGCAAATCTTAACGAAATTTGACTTTTTTTTTCAAACTATTGAGAATTTCACGTACCATTTGATCATAATATCAGTTTTTCTGTATCTATTTATCATTTTCAGATTTTTATAGATTTATCTTTTTCTCTATAACACGTGGGTTTGCAAGTTGTTTGTTCTTTTCTTTTTGTTTGGAGTTGAGGAGGACTTGAGGAGATGCATCATCATAAGATCTGAAGACAAATTTTCTAGGTGCACTCAACACAACTTTTTGTATTTTTCAATTAAGCAAAGAACTTGTTTGCAATATCACATTTCGATTTGGGCTTAAAAAGAACACTTGTTTGCAATATCACATTTCTATTTGGGCTTAAAAAGAACACTTGTTTGCAATATCACCTTTCGATTTGGGTATAAAATGAACATGTGTTTGCAATATCACATTTGGACTTGGACATAAAACAAACTTGTGCTTTCCTTGTTTGGTGCATTTGAGTGTGAATTAGGGTGTGTATGCTTTCTCCTTGCACCACAAGGTGATTTTGGAGATCAAAAACACCATTTGATTCACTTTTTTTTTCACCCTTTCTTAGGAGGCTTGCTTGGAGTCACACCACTCCAAGGGATGACCTCAACTCTAGTATTGTAGCGGAGTATAAAATGTGAGGAGTGAATTGAAAGACACACCTCTTAGAAGTTAAAATCTTTTCATTCAGGCTAAGCCCCCAAGAAATTTATACCTTGGGGAAGTGGAGGTGAAGGGTGGGTTACACCTTTCTCCTGACTATTTGGAATTGTTTCACTTTCATTTCATGGATTTGGGCCCCCCATACCTTCTATATATTGGAGACATCCTTAGTACGAACTTGTATATCCTAGCTTAAGACTTCTTGGCCACACCCAATTGACTAATATTAGGCTTGTTGATGTGTCTTCAAGTGTTCATAAATTCCAACAATCAATTTTGAAAATCTAACTCACCATTGTGTCTTTTGTTTGTGTTTTGCAAATCTATGCATGTGCATGTGAAATCTTTTGTTTGCAAATTGCCTAAGTCAAGCTATCAAAAAATCTAATCCACATCATCCTAATTATCCTTGTCATCACTTTCATCTTCATCCAAACCATCTTCATCCTAGTACACACCCTCATCATCCTAATTATCCACCCTAGTTATCCTAATCATCCCTAGTATCCATCTCATTATCCCTAATCATCCTAATTGTCATATCCACATCACCATAATCATCATCCAATCCAATCTAAGTCCTTTTAATCCCCATACAACCTAATCCACATTATTCTAGTCAGTTATCCAATCATCTTAATCCTATTCATCCATATATCATAGTAGTCATCCTCTTATCCACCTAATTATCCAATCCCATCGTCCCTAACTATCCTAGTCATCTTCATTATTTATCTCAATAATCTGTTTTATCCACCTATCCCAATCATTCCAAGTCACCCAATCACTTCATCCCTAATTATCTTAGTATGTGCTAATTAGTGTTGTCATTGATGTCAACATATCTGTGGTGTCATTTGTGTCAACTATATCTTCTGGCATTTCTATTTGTTGATTGATTGAAGAACATTGTCTGAGTATTTTGCTCCACATATTTCCTGTGTTGAAGATTGGAGTATGAGCTTTGAATATGATTTAGAGAAGTGTTTGAAGATGCAAAATCTAGAATTTGGTGGTCTGAATCGCTGTGCAGAAAATGTTCTATTCACCAGTATGAAGATTGTGCTTGGCAAGGTTTGCAGAGTGACAGGGAGAAAGTGTTTTGCTCCACATTTCTTCGTAGATTGGATTTTGGCTTTGCATTTTGGACTTAAGCTTATAATGTCCTTAGTCATCTTCATTCTAAAGGATATGTGATTTGAAGCTCAGGAAAACAGGTTTCTAATTAGCAAAGTTTGACAGTGTCTAATTAAGAATAGTCTGTAATCCATCTTCAAGTGAAATAAGTTGAGATCTATTGTAGTTGGATTTTCTAGTTTCCAAATGATTCTATCATGTTCATAGATGTCCCTTGAATGCATTGAAGGTGTGTGCTTGATCCACAAGCTGCAATGAAGATCTTGGAAGCGTGTGTTCAAGTGTTCTTGGTGATTGCACCTGTCTGGTTGACTTGGATGATTAACACTCTTTGCAGATGAATTTATTGAATTGTAGAAGCATGTGGTAGCATGTGAAGATGTAATTGAATCCATGCTAAGGTGTGAAGTGTTCCTCCGTTATTCATTTAGTCCGCAAGTTTGTTTAGGTCTAGTCCCAATTTGATGTATGTATGTATGTATGCCGACCTCGGAGATTGTTCCAATGGTTGATGATTGTAATGCCAACCTTGATGTACATTCCAAGGTTGATGAATTGTATAAATACATGTAATGAATTTGTGTTTGAGGTGTGAGGATGTGAAGATGTGAAGATAAGTGCGAAGTGTAAAAGTAAAGTAGAGCAGAGGAGTTTTATTGCACTTCAATGGAACTAAACTTAGGCAGGGTGTAGATGCTAATTAATCAGTTCAACCCTTGGAAATGAGCCACCCTCAGTAGTGATCCACTCTTGGTAGTGAACCACCCTCGACAGTGAGCCAACCCTCGGCAGTGAGCCATCCTTTTGGGCAGTGATCCCTAGGCAGTGAACCCTTTGGTAGTGAGCCACCATTTGATATTCGGTATTGTTACTACATTTATATTGTGAGGTAATACTCATCATGGTTTTTCCTTGTTTAGGGTTTTCCACATAAAAAATTAGGTGTTCATGTGTATGTGGTGTTGATGGGTTCATGTTTTGATTCTGCTATTCATGTTTAATGTTCATAATAGAATAAGGAAATAAGTTAAGTGATTGTGAAGTTGTTTGTGGTGAAAAGAGGTTAAAGTTTTTGATACAACTTATTCAGCCCCCCTCTTAGTTGTCTTGTACCATTCAACAATTGGTATCAGAGTTGTTTCCTTTGAAGAAAGCCTAACAACTTAAGGTAGATCCGGGATGGCACACAGGAAAGACATTCCTCAATTTGATGGATCTGACTATGCCTACTGGAAGGTATGAATGCAAAGTTATCTCATTTCTCTTGGTTATAATGTTTGGGCAGTGGTTAAGAGTAAATATATAGTTCCTAAAGATCTAGATTCTAAAGAAGAGATCAAAATGTTTGAGGATAATCACAAAGCTAAAAATTCTCTATTAAATGCCCTGTCTAACACTGAGATGGCAAAAGTTGTGAATTTGGAAACTGCTTATGAGATTTGGGACAAATTAAACAAAATATATGAAGGTGATGCATCTGTTAAGAAGGCCAAGTTGTAGAATTTGAAGACCACATATGAAACCATGTGAATGAGTGAAGATGAGAACATAACAATTTACTTGCAAAAGATTGATGAAGTTGTCAGCAACATCAATGGTCTTGGTGAAGAATTAAAGGATGAAGATGTCATAGATAAGACACTAAGAACTCTACCCAAATATTATAGTTACAAAGTATCTTCCATTTAAGAATTATTGGAAATGGGAAAGCTTACAAAATGTCAGCTACTTGGTAAACTAATTGCCTTTGAAATCAAAGAATTTGGTACTACTGATGGCCCTGTGAAAACTGAGACTGCTTTCAAGGCCAAGGAAGCAACTAGGTCAGAGAAGTATGCTATGGAATCAGATGATGAAGACTTTGCAGAGCTAGAATCCAAATTTTCAAGTAGATCAAGATGGGAAGCAAAGGAAAATTTAAAGGTAAGTTACCTTTCAAATGCTTCAGTTGTGGTAAAATTGGTCATTATGCTTCAAGATGTCATGACAGAGCCTTAAAGATCAATGAAAGTAAAGTAAAGATGGTATGAGAGAGTTATTATGTTAGAGATGATGGTGTAATTGACAACGAGTCCAATTCTGATGATGGCAATAGTAGTGAATGCTTGTTTATTGCACTTAGAGAAGAACCTGTTTCTACTAATCTTGCAAGCTGTGTGAAGGAAGAAAGTTCAGGGGATTTGTCTGCATTCCATGCTGAAAAAGAAGATGAATGGATCATTGACAGTGGATGCTCAAACCTCATGATAGGAGACAGGAGTAAGTTTGTTAAGTTTGAAAAATATGATGGAGGACTTGTTAGGTTTGGCGATGATGCAGCTGGTAAGATTTGTGGAAAAGGATCTATTACTTTTCATGGCAAGCATAATATAGATGATGTTCTTTATGTGAAGGGCCTGAAGCATAATCTACTAAGTGTTGGACAAATGTGTGACAAAGGTTATAATCTTGTGTTCAAGGACAATGGGTGTAAGATACAAAATAACTCCAGAACCTTAATTGTTGTTGGTAAGAAGACACATGGTAATGTCTATCACTTGAAAGGTGCTGAAAATTGTTGTTTGTTGGCTAAGTCAGATGAAAGTTGGATTTGGCATAGGAGAATGTGTCACATAAATTTCAATAATCTAGTAAGAATAATCACTATTCAAGTTGTAAGAGATCTGCCCAAGATTGTGAAGCTTGCCAATGTGATATGTAAAGAATGCCAGTTTGGGAAGATGACAAAGACCACTTTCAAAAGCAAAGAACAATCTTCTACTGGTTTGTTGGAGCTGGTGCATACAGACCTATGTGGTCCCACAAGAACAAGAAGTCTGGAAGGTGAAAGGTATTTTATGCTCCTTATTGATGATTTTTTAAGAATGACTTGGGTTACTTTTCTTAGAGAAAAGATAGAAGGTTTAGATAAGTTCAAGACATTCAAAACTATGGTTGAAAATGAATTGGATTTAAGAATCAAATGCTTAAGGTCTAACAAAGGTGGTGAGTTCACCTCAGACGAGTTCAATGCATTTTGTGAAGAATGTGGAATAAAAAGACTTTTGTTTGCTCCCCTAACTCCTCAACAAAATGGAGTGGTTGAAAGGAAGAATAGAATTGCTCAAGAAGCTGCTAGAGTAATGATCAAGGAAGTAGACCTACCAGAAGTGTACTGGAAAGAAGCAGTACATACTATTGTATACATTCAGAATAGAGTGCAAGTCAGAGTAGAAGAAACAAAGACACCTTATGATCTATGGTATGGTAGAGCCCCCACTGTCAAATACTTCAAAGATTTTGGAATCAGATACTACATCATAAGAGATGAAGAATTAGGGAAGTTTGATGCCAGATGTGATGAAGGCATATTCCTTGGATACTCCACTAAGAGAAAGGCTTACCAGTACTATAAAAAAAGACCGAGAAAGATCATTGAAAGTGCAAGTGTGAAGGTAGATGAAGACCTCCAACTAGATGGATATGAGTCAGATGAACCTACTGGTACATAAAAGGTTGGAAAAGACAAAGAAAAGGAAGTTCAGAATAAAGAACAAGCTCCAGAAGAAGAAGAAGAAACTGAAGTTGAGGCTCTGGTAAGAACTCCTAAAACTCCAAGGTATGTGTACAGAGATCATTTTGAAGATTAGATTATTGGTGACAAAAGGAATGGTGTGATGACAAGAAATAAGATTACAAAAGAACAAGTAAATCTTTGTCTGCTGTCAAAAGTGGAACCTAAAATGGTTAATGAAGCATGCAATGATGAGCATTGGGTCAAGGTAATGAATGAAGAACTATAGCATATTGAGAAGAACAAGACTTGGGAACTGGTCCCCAGACCAGCAAACAAGAATGTGATTGGAACAAAATGGGTTTTCTAGAACAAACTAAATGAAGTTGGAGAAGTTGTGAGAAATAAGAAAAGACGTGTGTAAAGGTTACTCCCAAGTTGAAGGAATTGATTATGAAGAGACTTATGCTCTGGTGGCAAGAATGGAGGCTATCAGACTATTTTTGGCATTTGCAGCACACAAAGATTTCAAAGTATATCATATGGATGTAAAATCTGCCTTCCTGAATGATGAGCTAGAAGAAGAGGTCTACATAGACCAACCAGATGGGTTCTAGTTATCAGATAAACTAGATATGGTGTACAAATTGAAGAAGGCCTTGTATGGATTGAAGCAAGCTCCTAGAGCTTGGTATGCAAGACTGGATAAGTATCTACTACAACAAGGTTTCAGTAAAGGGTCCACAGATAGCAATTTGTATATCAAGGTAAGTAATGATCAAATCTTGATTATTGAAGTTTATGTAGATGATATCATATTTGGTGGAAATGAAGAAATGTGCAAGAATTTTTCAAATGAGATGCAAAAAGAGTTTGAGATATCTGTGTGGTGAGATGAATTTCTTCCTTGGGCTGCAAATCAATTAGATTGACAAAGGTATTTTCATTTCTCAATCAAAATATGTCAGGAAAATGTTGAAGAAGTTTGGAATGGAGGACTCCAAACCGGTATGCACTCCTATGGTTACCGGTTTTAAATTGAGAAAGAATGATGAATCTCCCAAGGTTGATCTAAGCAAGTACAGATTAATGATTGGAGGACTGCTTTGCCTAACTACTACCATACCAGATATTATGCATGCAATCTGTCTTGTGGCCAGATTTCAACTAGATCCTAGAGAATCACATGTGATGGCAGTTAAAAGAATATTCAAGTACTTGATAGGCACTCTTGATCATGGATTGTGGTATCCTAAGAAAAATGATTTTTCTTTGAGTGCCTACATAGATGCAGATTGGGCTAGATGTGCTAATGACATGAAAAGTACAAGTGGAGGTGCATTCTTCCTTGGAGATAGAGTAGTGTCCTAGCATAGCAACAAACAAGAATCAATTTCCCTGTCTACTGTAGAAGCAGAATATATTGATGTAGTATCATGTTGCACTCAGGTGCTCTGGATGAAGCAGACATTGAAGGATATCAAAATTAAGTTTGAATGACCAATTCCTATTCTTTGTGATAACAAAAGTGCCATAAACATTTCAAAAAATCTAGTGATGCACTCTAAGACAAAGTACATTTCAATCAAGTATCACTTCTTGAGGGAGAAAGTTGTAGAGAATGAGGTAAAGCTTGAGTATGTGCCTACAAAAGATCAAGTTGCTTATATATTCACTAAGGCTCTTCCAAAAGACACATTTGAGTATCTCCGGGAGAAATTAGGGGTTATTGCCCCTCCCTCCTTGAACTAGATGCATAAGGAGGTGCATCAGTCCAAAGTGCTTCAAAGTACATTTTCTCTCTTGGACTAATGTTGGAGGCTACCTCTTAGGGGGAGCAGGTAGTGGTTTGAGAAAATTGTAACATTCAGGGGGAGTAAAGAATGGTTTCAAACTAATCAGAGCAACATTGTGCAAGTATGTATAGTAGAATAGATGTGAATCCCTTTGCCATTGATGTCAAAGGGGGAGAGAAATCATGTGAAAAAATTAGGGGGAGTAAGAGTGCAAAAGTATGAAAAGAAAGGGGGAGTCCTGAAGCATAATTGTGTCATGATGGTGGAATCTATTTTTTCATATCATATGTTGCCATCAATGACAAAGGGGGAGATTGTTACAAGTATGTACTAATTGGTGTTGTCATTGATGTCAACATATTTGTGGTGTCATTTGTGTCAACTATATCTCTTGGCATTGTTATTTGTTGATTGATTGAAGAACATTGTTTGAGTATTTTGCTCAACATATTTTCTATGTTGAAGATCAGAGTATGAGCTTTGAATATGATTTAGAGAAGTGTTTAAAGATGAAAAATCTAGAATTTGGTGGTCCAGATCACTGTGCAGAAAAAGTTCTATTCACTAGTATGAAGATTGTTCCTGGCAAGGTTTATAGAGTGACATGGAGAAAGTGTTTTTCTCTGCATTTCTCTATAGATTGGATTTTGGCTTTGTGGTTCTGGACTTAAGCTTATAAGTTCCTTAGTCATCTTCATTCCAAAGGATATGTGTTTTGAATCTCCAAAAAACAAGTTTCTAATTAGTAGAGTTTGACATTGTCTGATTAAGAATAGTCTGTGATCCATCTTCAAGTGAAATAAGTTGAGATATGTTGTGGTTGGATTTGCTGGTTTCCAAATGATTCTATGATGTTTGTAGATGTCCCCTAAATGCATTGAAAGCATTTTGTTAATCCACAAGCTATAATGAAGATTTTGGAAGCATGTGTTCAAGTGTTCTTGGTGATTGCACCTGTCTGGCCGACCTGGATGATTAACATTCTTTGTGGATGAATTTATTCAATTGTAGAAGCATGTGGTAGCATGTGAAGATGCAATTGAATATGTGCTAAAGCATGAAGTATTCCTCCATTATTCATTTAGTCTGCAAGTTTGTTTAGGTCTAGTCCCAATTTGATGTATGTATGTATGCTGACCTTAGAGATTGTTCCAATGGTTGATGATTGTAATGCCAACCTTGATGTACATTCCAAGTTTGATGAATTGTATAAATACATGTAATGAATTTGTGTTTGAGGTGTGAGGGTGTGAAGATGCAAAGATAAGTGCGAAGTGTAAAAGCAGAGGAGTTTTATTGAGATTCAATGGAACCAAACTCAAGCATGGTGTAGATGCTACTTAATCAGTTCAACCCTTGGTAGTGAGCCACCCCTTGCAGTGAGCCAACCCTCGGAAGTGAGCTATCCTTTTGGGCAGTGAGCCACCATTTGATATTCGGTATTGTTACTACATTTATTCTGTGAGGTAACACTCACCATGGATTTTCCCAAAATTAGGGTTTTCCACATAAAAAATCTGGTGTTCATGTGTATGTGGTGTTGATGTGTTCATGTTTTAATTCTTCTATTCATGTTTAATGTTCATAACAAAATAAGGAAATAAGTTAAGTGATTGTGCAGTTGTTTGTGGTTTAAAGAGGTTAAAGTTTTTGATACAACTGATTCACCCCCCCTCTTAGTTATCTTGTGTCATTCAACATAGTCATCCACCTCATTTTTACTTATCCTAATCATTTCATCACTCTTATCATAATCATCCAACCATCTCATTCCAAATAATCCTTTCATCCAAGCTAATCATCCCTTAATCATTTAATCCCATCTTAATCATCTAGCATCATTATCCTAGTTATAACCTAATCATATATTTCATCTGTTATCATAATCATAATCCATTACCATCATCCAATATCATCCTACATCATTGTCTTAATCCAACTTCATCTATTTGTACCGCATAATCCACACCATACTTCAGTATTCATCATCCTAATCATAATCCCATTCTTGAGCCTAAATCTACCCATCATTTGTCAAAATGGTTGTGATCCTAGAGAATAAGATCCTTATGGCATCCAAAGAATGTTTGATGAACTTAAAATATTAATACCTCCCATCAACAACCAAGATAATGTCTCCATGCCTCAAATCTCACAAGTCCAAACTCAATCCTCATCATCACATGTTCAAAATCCTACTATCTCACAACTCCAATAACTCATCCAACAAAAACAACTCCTAGACCAACAACAAGCCCTTCTTCAACAACTCTTAGCTATCCAAGAAGCCCAAACACAACCACAACCACAACCTTCATCTAATACATCATCCACTATACCTTTCTCCATACAACCTCAACAAATTACACCTCAATCCCATGTGTCACCTCCATCATCATACCAACCTAGTCCATCCACATATCATGTCAATTCCATATCAACCTATCCCATGTATATCCAACAACAGCCACCTCATGATTACCCACAACAAGAATGTGCAAGTCCTAGTTACCCTTTGCACCAAGATAAAGTGTCATTAAGTTATCCTCATTCTATCTTTGACAAGGAAACACCACTATAGCTTATGCATCCTATGGGTATCCTCCATCATAATCTAATCAAATTTCTATCCAAGAGCCTCGTAGTCCTATACCAACACCACCATGTAATCCCAATCCTAATCCATTAGCCAATCCATCAACCTTTTCTATCCATTCATCACCATCTTCCTCTAACTTTCTTAATCCTAATCCATTAACACACATACTTTCCACTCCATCAACCCCTTCTATCCCTTCATCACCATGTTCCTCCAATCCTGCACCAAAGGATCCCCTAGAGATAACTGTACAAAAATTGGTCTAAGCAAATTTGATTGAGTTACCACTAATAAAACCCTTTGGAGAAAACCACATTAAACCCCATTGGTATAATGAAAATGATAATTGTGCATACCATTGGGTTAAGAGCCATATGACATTCAATTGTGCCACACTTAAGAGATTGATAAAAAACCTCATACATTGTGGTAAAATTGTGCTAGATAATCCTAATCCATCCAACCTCATTATCCCTCCACCTAATCCCAATCCTAATCCTAATCCATCCACCCCTATTATCCAGTCACCAAATCCTAATCCTAAGTCCACTACATCCACCCCTATTATCCATCCACCTAATCCTAATCCTAAACCTACAATATCCACCTTTATTACCATCCATTATATTGTCCATCTACCCATACACTTATGAAGGATGTGATCCAATGGCTATTAGCAAGGAATCAACCATCTCCATGTCATCAAAAACCTATCATTGAACCTATCAAAGAGCCTTCAAGTATCATCACTATCCCTCCAATCCCATCATCTAGTCCAACACATATAAAACCCATTGAAGACTTTCCTAACATAAGTCCAAGTCAAGACCCACCATGTAGTCATGTTGTTGATCATCTAGAGCCTATCAAGCCTATCCAAGAGTGTCCCACTCCCATCCAAGAAAACTAAGAGCTATGTCAAGAGTCTAATCTAAATCATGTGGAAACATTAATCCCTCATCCAAATCAAGATCAAAGCACCCCCATTCAACCTATCCATAACCTATATCTTTTCTATGATCAAGATATTATCTATGATCAAGAGCTTATCCATGAGAAAATTGATTCCATATATAGTACACTTAATCCCAAATCCACCACTTCCATTAGTCTTATCCATCCTCCACCTAGCCCTATGCATGATCCAACAACATCCATTTCCCTTGATGAGACACTTGGCTCCCAAGTAAACATAGATGATAAAACAAATAGCTTGGATCTTAATGAGCATAATGATAGTCAAGATCCTATTGATCTTTCATCATCTCCTATTGACCCCTTTTCAAATCCACCATCCTATACATTTGGTCTTGCTACCTTCATCCATGAATGTTCTTCCTTAGGAAAGCAACAACCACTATCTACCACCCCACCTTCCTCATCAAATAATGAGCTTGTGTCTTATGTCCAAAACCACTAAAAATCCCATTGTACATCACATACTCCAAAACATGAACTATCAAGGAAAAGGCTTAGGCATTCATGAACAAGGTATCTTGGAGGCCATCCATGTCAAATTTCCTCCACGATCACATTGCCTTGGTTATGTACTCCAAGGAAAATAATCTAAAGATGTTGGTACCACCTCCATGCCTCCTAAATCCAGTTCCTTCCATCACAAACCACATCACACTCCCAAAACATATGTCTCCATCCCTCTCCCATTGTTCTAAATATCCCAAAAGCATGTGACCATGCATATCCCTCCATCCACTTTACCTCCACTCTTTCCAACTCCTAATATCTCCATCCTTAAATCCCCTTATCCATTCATCCACAAGTCCATAAATCCCCTACACTTCCTAATCATGATCAAATAATGCACACACCATTTAATAATGAAGCTATCATAACCCCCATGGGATTTAAAACTAAAAATTTGGATGCCTCCTTACATAAAGAAAAGAATCCTAAAGATCATCATGCCATAGTGCACCAATGCAAAGAATCAAAGAAAAATCCATCCAAAAATCTACCCAAACCCACACCTCCAAAAGAAAAGTCCAAAATTAAAATGGTCTGGGTCCCTAAGAAAAAAGAAATCAAGTCAAATGAAGCATCCAGATCTCAAAAATCCCAAAATTCCACTCCATCCAAAAATCTCAAATTCCTTCATCCCACACCCAATCCAAAAATCATAAAAACTCTAAGTCCATTTAGGTTCCTAAATCCATAATGAATTCCAAATCTCCATTAGTTCCTACACCTCTTCCAAATCAAAAGATTCAATGTTTATCATGGTGTGTGTAACCGTTGGTCTTGGTTCCCACAACATTCCCACAGACCTCCATATCTCCATATTTCATCCACTATCCCACATATTTCACCCATCATATCCCTATGGTCCATGCTTTTGCATTATCCTTCCATCCCTAATCCATGTCATAATCCATTATCCTTCTATCCCTAATCCACATCATAATCTATTATCCTTCCATCCCTAATCCACATCATAATCTATTATCCTTCCATCCATAATCCACTATCCATAATCCTTCCATCCATAATCCACATCATAATTCACTATCCTTCTATACATAATCCACTATCTAACTACTCCATTTCCATCTCATGTAATCCTTTACCAACATCCATGAGCATAATGACACTTGACATGGTCCATGTGTGACTTCCATTCATCATGGGACATTATTACCTTTCATGGACACAAATGGTTGAGTCCCTCCTTTTTTCTCCACCCATCCAAATATTCTATAAAGAAGAAAAATAAAAATAAAGAAAAATAAAATCAAAATAGTAAAGAGAAATCCCTTCGTCCAATGGTGGAAACCACCTTGGATAAGTACTATGATGAAAACATAGCAAACAGGCGTCATGTGTAGGTTGATTATCTATATGTCTTACACTTGGGGGCATGTTGTCTCATCCATCTCCTCCTATCATTTCCATCCTATCCTACCATCCTCATCCATTCTACACACATACCTATCCCATTACACCATCCATCTTCCCTTCCCTTCCTCCTTTTGATCTTGATAAAGACATAGGGGAAAAATGTTGAAAAATGTTGTGCATCTCTTGATATACCTCATCCTTTCCAACCAATCCTATCACACTCTCATCATAATATTTGTCATGTAAAATTGGTGCAAGAGCATCCCAGGTTGCAGAGCAATCTTGCATCAACCAAAAACATTTTGCATTCTTTCTTTTCTTTCATTTTTTAGTTCAGTTTAGTTAGTTGCAATTTCAGCATTTTGTACCGCATTTTGCTGCATTTTCATTTTAGATCTTGCAGAGTAGGACTTAGAATCTACACATCATCATCTACATCATATCTAAATTTTAGGTCATTTGGACTTGTTTGCTAAAAGTTATCGCTGTAAGATCACATGTTTTCACAGAGTAGAGCATTCAGGTAGGTAGCTGAAGGTGAAGGTACGGAGCATTTCCATGACTTGTAGAGCTAAATGGAACATCATTCAAGGCACATAATGATTAGATAGACCTTCCTTTAGGTCTTCACCTTGATTCATACATTTGTGGAGCATTACCAGATGTTTAGGCCCGACCTATTTGTTTCTACACGTTACATTCTTCATTGGAGTTTGTAACGTTTCTTGGCTAACACGGAGGATTCTCGGAGCTTGCAGATGATATATATAGATCTCTTAGGGTAGTACGAAGTTAGTTCTTGATAGTTAGTATAATTCATAAGATAGCTAGTTAGATTCTTTCTGGATAGGCACTTCAATGCCATATCTTGCATATCTATTGTAACTGGAATCAGGCCTGTGAACCTATGATTGTAGCCCACATGTTGCTAGCATATAAGCATTATGATTATATGATATATTGAGCATTTGAAGCATTCATTGAATTCTATATTTGAGTTGTTTCTGCTGTGTTTACTCTTACTGCATAGCCTGGACAGTTCATTCGGTGAACCCTCCGGCTGTGATTGCACCAAGTGGTATTAGAGAGAAATTTTAAATCCTTTGGGAGTGAAATTTTGAAGTGAAGAAATTCCGTAAGATCTTGTGGTGAACCAATTACTGACCTGAGGCAGTTTACTTGTGTTTGTCATCAGATCACCGAGTGTGAGGTAGTTGCTACCTTGTAGCTAGATAACCAAATTTGAGGCAGTTGCACTAGATCCTAGGAAGAGATGCCACTGAGGAGAATACCTGCTGTAGGCATTATGGATGGAAGAATGGATGAGATGATGGAGATGATGAAAACAATGAAAGTTAGATTGGATGCTGTAGAAGAAGATAGAAGAAGAGGACTAACACCTAGACATGATGTTGAAAGTGATGATGAAGAATTTCAATCCGTTGATCAAAATGAAGAAACCCTAGAAGAAGAAGAACCAGATCAAGTGAAGATGTTTTGAGCTATTTTGAAGATTGGAAAGAGACCTAAAGTGGAAGTACCGAATTACATTAGAAATTTAAATTCAAAGGAATTGATTGATTGGATAAATGACTTCGAGGAATACTTTGAATATGAAGAAATTGAAGATCTGGAGAAGGTAAAATTTGCAAAGACTAAGTTTAAAGGACATGCTTCTATTTGGTGGAAAGAAGTTTAGTTGGATAGAAATAGAAGAGGAAAAGAAAAGATCATAAAATGGGATAGAATGGTGACAGAGTTAAAAAATCAGTTTATACCTGCTGACTATGAGTTGGAATTGTTGAAGAGATTGCAAAACTTGAAACACAAGGAGAAATCTGTGAAGGAGTACACTGAATAATTTCATAAGATGATCATAAGGACTGGACATAGTGAATCAAGCAAGGAGAAAGTGGTAAGATACATTAATGGACTGAGATTAAACATTCAAGAAGAACCGAGTCTGGTAAGGATGACAACAATAGAAGAAGCATATTAGTTTGCCCTGAAACTTGAAGAAAATTTGAAAAAGAAGCATGATCAGAGATAGAGAGAAGAGGAGGTAGATTTTAGAGAGGTAGAACATATTTTGGAGGAGAAAGATCACATGTGGAGGAGAACAAATAAGATAGCCCATTCAAGAAGGAAGATAGAGATAACAGTTCATACCAGAGAGATAATAGAACTTTCTACCACAAAGGAAATCATAATTCTTACCAGAGTGAAGGGTACAAAAGAGATGAAAGAGGATTTGATAAGAGAACATTCAGAGGAACCTATTTTAAGTGTGGAGGTGAAGGACACAGAGCATTTGAATGTCATCAGGGAAGTACAAGCAAGAAGATAGAGAACAATGCAAGGACAACCTATGTAGAAGAATAACCTATTGGATCACCTAATTCAGTAGACAAACCAGAGAAAGGAGAATCATTAGTCATGAGGAGAGCACTATTTCAAGCAGAGATAACTGAGGAACCACCATAGAGGAAATGTTTGTTTCAGACCAGATACAAATCAGGAGGTAAATATTGTAAGGTTTTCATTGATAGTGGTAGTACTGATAATTTAGTTTTAGAGGAGATGGTGACTAAGATGAACTTGGAGAAATTGAAACACCCTAGGCCCTATAAGATAGCATGGATTCAAGATGAACACAAGGTACTAGTGAGTGAACAATGTTTGGTAAAATTTCATATAGGATCTTATCATGATGAAGTATTGCGTGATATTATGCCGATGGATGTATGTCATATTTTTGGGTAGACACTGGCAGTATGATAGAAAATCTATGCATGATGGGAGAAATAATACTTACACTATAGTATCTAATGGGAAGAAACATACCTTGAAACCTTTGGAAGATGAGCCTAAGAGTGAAGTATGTGGGAATGCTAGAATCTGTTTGGTAGATGGAAGGAAATTTCTAGATGGTTTGAGACATGAGAATAGGTGTTTTTCTTTGATCCCTAAGAAGCATGGAACCCTAAGTACAGAGACTAAAGAATCACAACCAGAGGAGATTGAATTGAATTTTTTTGTGAAAATTCCAATGAAGATTTTTTAATTTTGTATTATATATAATAAAAAAGTTGTCACATAAATAAAAAAAAATTAACGTGGCTACATATAAAGATAAATTAAAATAAAATTTTTATTAGCTACTATTGCTAATATGAATGCCACATATAAAATAAACTAAAATATGTTTTATGTTTTTTTTATAAATGTTATTGCTGCATATAAAAATAAATAAAAATTAAAAAGTTGCAATTACTCCTTCAATTTTTTTATATTAATATATATACACACATACATTAATATATATTATTTATTCATTTATTTTATTTTATAATAAACATAAATTAAAATAAAAAATTTGTAATTACTTCTTTAATTTTTTATATTGATATATACACACATACATTAATATACATTATTTATTTATTTGATTATTTATAATAAACATAAATAAAAATTAAAAAATTACAATTATTATTTTTAATTTTTTTAATATTAATATATATACACATACATTGATATAGTAATATATTATTTGTTTTATTTTATAATAAACAAAAGTTGGAGAATGAACTTCTTTTATTATTTTAGACTTTAGTTTTTTTGTTTTTTGTTTTTTGTTTTTTTACTTTTTACTTTTTGTTTCTATTATAATTATTATAAATCAATTAATTAAAAAACAAACTGAAGTAAAGTTTAAGAAAATAAAATAAAGTTCATTCTCCAACTCTAACCTGCTATAAAAATTTAAATATTTTAATTATATTTAAATAAATATTTAACTCACATTTAACCCAACTTTTTACATAAAATTGCAAGGTTGTTAAAATGAATTATTTTTTAGAAAGTAAAAGAAAGCATCTTTTGACAAAAAGAAAGCATCTTTTGACAAAATAAAGAATCTTTTATTTTTTTAAATGGATTAAATATTAAATCATTAGGAGAGCTCAATGAAGGGGATATAATCTTATGTGATTGCCACCAATTCGACGTATCAATCATCATATGGATCTTGTACCTAGAGCTAGTTTGCCTAACAAAGAAGCACATCAGATGACACCAATAGAGAATGTAGAACTGAATAGAAAGATACAAGAATTGTTGAGGAAAGGTTTGATCAAAGAATGTTTGACCCCTTGTGTAGTACATGCAGTTTTAGCACCGAAGAAGGATGGAGAATGGAGAATGTGTACAGACTCTAAAGCAATCAACAAGATCACAATTAAGTATAGATTTCCATTGCCTAGGATGGATGACATTATGGACTGTTTGAGTGGAGCAAAATATTTTACAAAGATCGACTTGAAGAGTGGGTACCATTAGAGTAGTATCAGAGAAGGAGATGAATGGAAGACTACTTTTAAGACAAATGAAGGATTGTATGAATGGTTAGTAATGCCCTTTGGATTGACTAATGCACCAAGTAATTTCATGAGATTGATGAATGGGGTTTTGAAGAAATTCTTGGGTAAATTTGTTATTGTATACTTGGATGATATTCTGATTTTTAGTAAGACAAAAGAAGAACATTTGTGGCACATGAGACAAGTATCGCAGAGATTAAGAGAAGAAAAATTGCTGATAAACATCAAGAAATGGAGTTTCATGAAGGAAGAACTGGTATACTTGGGATTTGTGATTTTTGCGGAAGGATTGAAGATGGACCCTAAGAAAGAACAATTGTTGAGTGGCCAACACCTAAGAGCATTGAAGAAGTTAGATCATTTCATGGATTAGCTAGTTTCTACCAAAAGTTCATTAGAAATTTTAGTTCAGTATGCACACCAATGATAGAGACAATGAGAGGTGACAAAAAGGAATTTAAGTGGACATTAGGAGCAAATAAAAGTTTTGAATTGTTGAAACAGAAAGTGACAGAGCAACCAATGTTAGCATTACTGGATATCGACAAAGTATTTCAAGTAGATTGTGATGAAAGTGGAAATGCAATAGGAGCAGTGTTAAGTCAAGAGGGTAAACCAGTAGCATATTTCAGTGAGAAGTTGAATGATGCCAGAAGAAGATATTTAGGTTATGATCAGGAATTCTATGTGATAATTCAAGCTTTGAAGAAGTGGAGACATTACTTGTTGCCTAAGGAATTTGTGTTGTATATAGATTATCAAGCTTTACAGTATCTAAACAGTTAAGGGAAGTTGAATCAGAGACATATGAGATGGGTGGAGTTCATGTAGAGTTACACATTTGTACTGAAGCATAGGAGTGGGAAGTCAAACAAAGTTGTAGATGCATTGAATAGAAGAAGGAATTTTCTGATAGAGATGAGAATTGAAGTATTAGGTTTTGAAGAGCTGAAGCACATGTATGAAGAAAACCTTGATTTTGTAGAACTATGGAAAGCATGTAAGGAATTGGTTGTGATAGATAGAAGTAAGTGGCTGAATTATTTCATTCAGGAAGATATGTTGTTCAAAGGGAATCAATTGTGTATACATTGGAGTTCAATGAGACACAATTTGATCAAGGAGAAACATAGTGGTGGATTGGCAGGACATTTTGGAATTGACAAGACAGTGGCTTTGGTAAGTGAACATTATTTTTAGCCTTAGATATATAAGGATGCAAGGAAGTTTGTGCAGAGTTGTAGACTATGTCAAGTTGCAAAAGGGAATAGTCAAAATATTGGTTTGTATAAATCTTTGACAATGTCAGAGAGACCTTGGGAAGATATAAGCATGGATTTCATATTAGGATTGCCAAGAATGCAAAGAGGACATGATTCTATATTTGTAGTGGTGGATAGATTTTCAAAGATGACACATTTCATACCTTGTAAGAAGACAAAGATGCAGTGCATGTTGTTGACCTATTTTTTAGAGAGATTGTGAGATTGCATGGATTACCTAAAAGCATAATTTTAGACAAGGATACAAGATTTCATGGATATTTCTAGAGGACATTGTGGAAGAAGATGAAGACAGACCTAAAGTTTAGTTCAACATTTCATCCACAGACAGATGGACAAACAGAAGTGGTAAATAGGAGTTTGGGAAACTTGTTGAGATGTTTGGTAGGGGAGAAGACAGGAAATTGGGATCTAATTCTACCACAAGCAGAGTTTGCATACAATAATTTAGTGAATAGGAGTATAGGGAAGATACCATTTGAGATTGTGACTGGAATGAAACCTAGAGGAGTAGGAAAGTTGAGTGACATCAGTATGGAGAATAAGAGAACCGTAGAGGCAGAAGAATTTGTAGGATACATGGAGACATTACATAATCAAGTAAAGAAGCATTTGGAGAAGATGAACAGTAAGTATAAGGAGCAAGCAGATGAGAAAAGGAGACACAAAGAATTTTTATTTGGATATGAAGTGATGGTATACCTGAGAAAAGAAAGATTTCTAGTAGGAACATATAACAAGTTGAAGATGAAGAAGTTTGGACCATGTAAGATACTCAGGAAATTTGATTCAAGAAATGCATATGAAGTGGAGCTACCGAAGACATTGGGTATATTGCCTATTTTCAACATTTCAGAATTATATCGGTATCATGAAGGAGAATCAAGTGATAGCATTGGAGATGATTTGAAGGATCAATTACCATAGCAACAACCAGAGTAGACAGAAGACATCTTGGACAATAGAATTGGACATAGTACCAGAGACAAGCAATACAGAGAATATTTGATTAAGTGGAAAGGTAGATTAGAAGAAGATTCATCTTGGATTTCTCAAGCTGAGGTGGACCATCTTGGTTTTTCTTTAGCCCCAACAAAGTGAGGGACTCACTTTTTCAAAAACCTTGGGTGTCTGATGTAGGAACATCCTAGGTTGCAGAGCAATCTTGCATCAACCAAAAATATTTTGCATTCTTTCTTTTCTTTTATTTTCATTTCAGTTTAGTCGGCTATAGTTTTAGCATTTTGTACCATATTTTCATTTCAGAGCTCATGGAGTAGGACTTAGAATCTACACATCATCATCTACATCATATCCAAATTTTAGGTCATTTGGACTTGTCTGCTAAAAGTTATCACCGTTAGAAGATCACCTATTTTCATAGAGTAGAGCATTTAGGTGGGTAGCTGAAGGTGAAGGTTTACAGAGCACTTACATGACTTGTGGAGCTAATGGAACATCATTCAAGGCACATAATGATTATATAGACCTTCCTTGAGGTCCCCACCTTGATTCATGCATTTGCGGAGCATTACCAGATGTTTAGGCCCAACCTATTTGTTTCTATATGTTACATTTCTTCATTGGAGTTTGTAACCTTTCTTGGACGACGCGGAGGATTCTTGGAGCTTGCGAATGATATATATAGATCTCTTAGGGTAGTAGGAAGTCAATTCTTGATAGTTATCATAATTCATAAGATAGATAGTTAGATTATTTACGAATAGGTGCTTCAATGCCATATCTTGCATATCTGTTGTAACTAGAATTAGGCTTGTGAGCCCATGATTATAGCCTGCATGTTGCCGGCATATAAGCAGTTTGATTATTTGATATATTGAGCATTTGAATCATTCATTGCATTCTATATTTGAGTTGTTTCCTTTGTGTTTACTCTTGCTACACGACCTGGACAATTCATTCAGTGAACCCTCCGATCATGACTGCACCAAAAATCCTAAGCATACTACCTAGAATGGGGCATGCTATTCCTATGTGACATAGTCTTTGGAAATCACATCCTAAACCTCTCATCCATCCCATCCACTATTGCTCATCCTTTTATCCATCCATCTATCATGAGTCTTCCATCCCATATCTTATCGCCTAACCTTTTATCCATTCATCCAATCCAACCTCCATCCTTGCATCTACACTTAGTTTTCCCTTATCATTGGTATCTAGCATCTAGGATATCTAAATTGTAATCTAATGCCATCCAAAAACAATCCAAAAATACAAAAAAAATCAAAATATCTCTAAACAATCCAAATAACCCATAACATATCAAAAACCCAAAAAATCATAACATTTCAAAAAATATAAAAAATCAAATATCCAACAAAAATCCAAGCAATAATCCAAATGCAAGTAATCCTTACTCCATACCAATCTAGCCAAATTATCCAATCACATCCATGGTCTTGATCCTAGCCTTTTTATAAACCAAATCAATAAATCATCATCAATCATCATCAACGAGATATATCATTCTTGCATCCTTGTGTTGCTCTAGGGATATATTTTTCCTCGCAATGACAACACTATCTTAATCATCAATCGATCAATCATCAGTTTACAACTTGAAAGGGGCAATACTTTGTTTGTTTTTGAATCATTTGTGCATGGATGCTTGATTTCTTGTGTGTGTTATCATTTTATCTTGCATTTGTATCAATTCCTTATCACTCTAGCTAATATTCATATCTTGTGTATGGTGGAATAGATTTTTGCATACTAGTAGTCCTTTGCATCTAAGCTCACATCATACTTTTTGTGCACTTGGAATTTAATTCTCTAAGTTTCCTTCCTCACATGTCTAGAGACAAGGTTGTATTATGCTGGGTGCACAAGACACATCATCACCCTAGTCTTTATACCTTAGTGCATAATGTCTAGTGCTATATCAAACTATATGGTTGCTCACCTCATACAACATAACATATCATTCATCCACTTTATCCATCCTTTTTCTTACATCATCCACTTTCCTTGACCAACCCCTTTCATCCATTTCAAGAGCATACCCATGTTCTTCCAACCCACCTATCCTCTCAAGGGAGCATCATCCCATCCTTACATCCATTCCTCCTTATCATTCCTTCAAGTGGCTAGGGCATCCTTTCTCTTCATCCATACCTTATCTTCTTTGAAATGATGTTACTTCTCTTAGTCGTAACATCATCTCAAAGAGGGGTAAAATGTAGAAACCTAAAATTGACCATGTCTTGTGACATCACTTCCGACACCTCTTGCAACACCTTGAGACACATTTTGTCCTAGGGCCTTTGCATGACCCCTTACATCATCACATTAGTTAAATAGATTATATTTATTTAACTAATCCATTTTTATCCCATTTATCCAATTAATTAAATAAATTGTATTTATTTAATTAATTCACACTTTCCTCCAATTTAATAAATTAAATATTTATTTAAATCAACTCTTTCCACATAATTTAAATAATTTTATTATTTAAATTATCTCACCTTTATCCCTATCCTCACACATGTCTCTCATAATTTGAATAATTTTATTATTTAAATTATTTATCACACTTGTCCATCCTCAACCACTTGCCACTTTCATTAAATGAGTGTTTCCCAAATTAAATCACCTTCACATACTATCCATCCATCATCACACTACATCTTCTAATCTCAACCATTCATCCTTGATCCATGTCTCACTTAATCCTAGCCATCCATTTCTATCCCTCACCTCCTATAAATCAAGCCTCAACCTATCCATTTTCATATAGATGAGCTTTCAAAGTAACATCATGCTATCAAAATCACTCTAGATCCTCATATCCATCATCTTCATAGTATTGTTATACTACTGAAATTGTGAGCAACCAACACATCATATCAATCTATCAATCTTTCATATCATAGAAAACATAGCTAGTAGGGTTTTGGGTGCATTCTACTCCGTTCTATCTAAGTGTGAGGACTTGGTTTGAGGTGAAGGTTTTGAGTATATTTGCATTATCTTCTATTGTATTCCTTGGATCAATTTTCTACATACACAACTAGTGTTCATTAGAAACAATATTACATGCAGAAAGTAAGACTTCATCACTTGTTTCTGAGGACTTTTCTGTAGAGGAATCCCACTATTTCTTTTTATTTTTACATTCCTTCTTTACATGTCCCCTCTTTCTTCAATTCCAACACTGAACTTTATTCTTTTTACCAAGATTCTTAGATCTACCCTTAGACTTGTCTTTAGGCCCCCTCTATTTTGCTTTTGATCCACCTTTTCCATTTACCTTCCCTTGATATGAAGAGCATCCAATGAGCTATTCATAGATTTCTTTCTCATTTCTTTTGACAACAATGTTGCAATAAGAGCATCCAACTTGAGATCTTTGAGATTAGTACTATAAGCAAGAATGAAATTCTCTCATCACTCAGGCAAAGAATACAGTAGCATAATGCATTTATCTTCTCCCTCAATATTAACATCAATAGAGGCTAATTGAATCAAAATTAAATTAAAGGTATTTAAATGCTCAACAATTGAATCACCTTCGTTCATTTTAGGACTAAACAATTGTCTTTTCAAATATAATTTATTTACTAGAATCTTGGCTTGGTAGATCTCACCCAACCATTTCCATAGAGGATATGAAGTGGACTCTTCAACTACATTCAACAAAACTAAATTTGCAAGACAAATTCAAATTGTCCTCCATGCTTTCTTGTCCCTCTTATTCTAATATCTTGATCTATTTTATTAGGCTTCTTATCCTTTGTTGCAACTGACCGTTTATCCCTTTCTTCAAGGAGATCCTCCATCTTCAGCTTCCACAACTCATAGTTAGTTCCATTAAAATTCTCAATATCCAACCGAGATGTAGACGTAGCCATGGCTTCCACATAGAAATTTGTAAAAAAAAATTAACTAAAACTCCTACTGTAGCACAAATAACCTTCACTCTAGTTCCACCCAAGAAGCAAAGCTAGCCAAGCTTTGATACCAAATGTTAGAAATGAAGGTAAACCACTACAATATAGTAATATGAAATAATGTTTCCAATCTAAAATTTAATCCATAGAATGCCAACATGAAGATAAAGCATGTAAATTAACAATAAAATAAGTTAGCAAACTCAAGAGATTTACACATGACATAGTGATTTACATGGAGAAACCCTTTCGAGAAAAAACTCCACCAGAAAAGAGGACAAGTCTGTATTATCTTCAAATGAGATTACAATACAATCACTTCCTTCAATCCTACATCTACTTTGACTACACCTATGTACTTGTAAAAGTACAATTCATACCTTACACTCCTCAAGCTTCTGCTAAATAGGAAATGCAAGCTTACAAAAGAAGTCACTAGAATACGATGCCCAAACTTGGGAAAATCCAACACCGACATTGGGAGGTTACAAAATTAGGAATTAATGACACTCTTACACCTGTCATAACCACCTCCACACATGTAGCGCTCCATTATGAAAAAATCCCACACCCACCTTGGGAATAGTCAATAATGAGCTAGAAATAGCCTCTTATACCTTCTTATAGGTTATCGTAATAGGCTGCCCAAAATTGGTTTATTTCTTACAACATGTAAGAGTCTAATAATAACAAATTCCTTACAACATGTCATAATCCAATAGTAGACTTGGGTGCCACAAATTTACCTATTTATACTATCCCAAGGTAAAACTACCATAAATTACTATCACCATAAATAAATATTTACCGCAGTCAATGTATATCACATCCCTTATGGAATATATTTCCAAAATAATATTAGGAGTAATTAAATGCATAGGATTTACAAGGTTGTTGGCACTTTAATCCTAACACATGTGACATTTAAGGTAGATGAATCAAACTAGAACCCTTTGTAGATTGGAACGTGGACATAAGACAAGTACATAGTTTGTTCTTGGAAGAAATCATGCCCTAAAATCATTCATCAAAGAATATTCACATAGGGAAAGTGAAATGACAACAAAAGATAATGAGAGGTAGAGGTTGACCATTTGATTAGAGATCAATTGATGAAAATAGGGGAATAAGAGAAAATAAACAAAAGATGGAAGATTCACTAGATAGTTCATCCATACAGAGAAATAGAGAAAATTTATGCCATTTTTTATTTGTAATAGTTACAGTATTTTATTCTTAGAATGATTTTAAGCCATTGAAGGATAATTCTAAATTTAATATTGTTATGTATGAAAAGTGGGAAAGGGATAAAGTGTTAAGTGTATCCAATCAAACCCCTTTTCACAATAACATTCAAGAACAACAATCGAGCCAAGTCACTATAGATGGATGAGGACTCAGCTACAGGTTGGTGTACTTAGGAATGATATGGATATATAGATTAGATTGAGAGATTTGTCAAACCCTAGATCAAATAAGCCTTAAACCCTAATTATAATGAAATCAAGGACAAACAAACATAATGCAATAGATAACTGGACAGGAAGGCACTTATGAAGGATCAGAAACATACCAGAAGTTGGATTTATAGAATTGAAGACTTTGCAGACTATAGGGTGGGTGCCCAAGTATGATAGGGTAGTTTTTCTACAGATCCAAAATAGTAAGCAGTGTCAGATCATGTTTATCTCCTCAGTTCAGGATAAATCCTGTCGGGAGGACTACGGGGTGGGCACCCTGGTCTAGTAGGGTAAAATATCAACAAGTTTTCTCCAGATCCTGAATCCTTATCCTTTGAATTGCTTCTTTGCACTTGCACTTTTCCAAATCCTGCACATATAACCTGCAATCAAAGAGGGGTGTGGGGGTTGTGGTGTTTAGGAGCTTGCCTTGGTCAAGCCTCGAAATGACATTCAAGTCTTGCAACACTGTTTTCAGATAGAGTGTGTGCCCAATGGAGGGTAGAGGCCAAAGCAATGATGAAATGAAATGATTGAAACACAAATAGATGTCACCTTAGAGGTGAAGCCCTCAGGGAGATGAAGATCCTTCAAATCATGAGGAGATGGATTGATGAAGCCAAATTTGCAACAAACAAACACAATAACAACACAATTTTGCTCTGCAACATAATGAAAGTCTTGAAATCCCTTAGCTCAATATCACAAGTTTGTGTTATCCATCTAGGTGTAAAATGAAGACATAAACTCACTTATATATGCTTTCTCACTAAATTTCATAATTTAAATTGAATAGGCCAACAGAGGGAAACCTTTTGAGAGGGCCTAAGATGACATATTAAAATTTGGATCCCATCAATTTAGCTTGGACTTGGGCGCGGGCACCCAAGTCCCAAGGCACTAATTTGGACTTGATTAACATTTAGAGTGGGCCCCTAAGTCCCATTTGACATGGGTTTCAGGGGAAATTACTCCGGGATGAGTGTTAAGCTTGCATAATGTAAATGAGGGGAGCTAGGAGCTAAACTAGGAGGTAAAAAGGCATAGGGTTACTTTTTACTCCATAACATTTAACCCCCACTTTAATGTATGTATGATCTTACGATTCCATACATGCATTAATGTACGGTTTGTTGGCACCTTCAAATTTTGGTAAAACTTGAAGTGCCAGAAGGAGAAAGAATTATTGAGCAAGCTTGTGTAATGTTGGGGATTTTAGAGGTTTTAATAGATATTTCTGTCTCAGATATGAGAAATGCAACTGATGCCAACCAAGAAGAAGCTAAAAGTGAACTTATGTCCTTGCTTGAACTTTACAATTCTCTATAGTAGTTTGCATGTAGAAAGCAAGCAAATGCAACTCAAAAAGGCTCTATGAAGGCTCCTTCAGATCCCAAGGCACAAACACAGGAGACTGGAAACCAATCTCACAACCTGAGACATAGTTCAAATGCTTCTTCATTTAGTTCTGCTCAAGACAAAGTTCCTTTCTCTATGACCTCAAACATTGCTCACCTCTTAGAGGCTTTGATGAAGTTAATGAGTACTAATATCTTCTCCATCCAGTCAACTTCCAATCATTGTACCCAAGAAACATCAGGGAAGCAAATTGTTCATCATTTCAAGCTTGTATCATTTGCATCAAAAAAATGTCTTCATCATCTCAAGTTACTATTGATTAAGTCTAATGAGCATGCAGAATCCCAAAGTCCATTTAAGGCCCTTATTGATAGTGATATGAAAGTCTTGGAAGGTTATCTATTTAAATGGTGGTACAAAAATATTGCAGCACACCACAGATAAGTCTTCTCATCTCAAAACTACGGATGGAGGGTGCTTGGCCATAATTCTCTGCACTAGATTTGAGACAAGCCAGGGAAATATTATGCATACTATCCTTTTCTATACTAAAAGGGTTACTGTAAACAGTTAGGAAAGTGGTCCATTCTATTCCTAGCAGTCTTTGCTCTCATTGTTGTTGGTTATATTATGAAGAAGGATAGAAGATCCTACATGGAGCAAGTACAAGTTATTTCTTAGTTGCACTTTGATCATTACTTCTGTGATCCCCCCAGAGTTGCTGATGGAACTATCAATTGCAGTGAACACCTCTCTAATTGCATTGGCAAGACGTGGCATATTTTGTACAGAACCATTCTGTATTCCTTTTGTTGGCAAGGTTGATATATGTTGCTTTGACAAGCCTGGTACTCTTACAATAGATGACATGGAATTTTGAGGTTTTGTTGGTCTGGATGGTAGTTAGGATTTATAAAAAGACACAAATAAAGTGCCTGGGTGCACTCTAAAAAAATTAGTTGTTTCCCATGCTCTTGTGTTTATTGATAACAAATTGGTTGGTGACCCTCTAGAAAAGGAAACACTTAAAGGAATTGATTGGATATAAACATGTGATGAGAAATCCATGCCTTGGAAGGGTAATGGGCAACCTGTGTAGATATTGCAAAGGCAACATTTTGCATCTCACTTGAAATGAATAGCTATTGTAGCATGAGTTCAGGAAGAATTTTTTTCTTTTGTAAAGGATGCACCTAAAACAATTTAGGAGAGACTGTTAATTTCACCCCCTAGATATGTGGATACTTACAAGAATTATACTCATCAAGGGTCTTGATTTCTTGCCATCGAATACAAGCATCTTCTTGAGATGGCTATCGGTGAGGCTAGGAGTTTAGAGAGAGAAACTGTTGAGAGTGGGCTTAACTTTGCAGGATTTGTGGTCTTTAATTGTCCTGTTCATTTTGATTCTGCCAATATACTTAGAGAACTTAAAGCATCATCACATGACTTGGTGATGATTACTGGCGATCAAACTTTGACAGCTTGTCATGTTGCTAGTCAAGTTCACATTGTTTCACAACCTACATTGATCTTAACTCCAATGAAGAACAATGATGGGTTTGAATGGATTTCTCCCAACGAGATGGTGAAAATTCCTTACTAGGAAAATGAAGTGGAGGAATTGTCAGTTTCTCATGACCTTTGCATAGGTGGGATTTGTTTCATGATGTTATAATGCATGAATGCCTTACTATTAGTCATCCCTTATGTCAAGGTTTTTGCTAGAGTTGCCCCTGAGCAGAAAGAACTTTTGTTGACTACTTTTAAGATGGTGGGAAGGATGACATTGATGTGTGGAGATGGTACAAATGATGTTGGTGCTCTCAAACAAGCTCATGCTGGTGTATCTCTTCTAAATTCAATCCCACCTACTCAATCATCTAAAATTTATAACTCAATGCGACCATTGACTTCTAGAGCTAAAACATTGAAATCGAGAAAGCCCTTAGATTGGCAAATCCTTAGCATTTCTTACCTATTCATGGTGAATTGTATTTTCTTAAAGAGCATGAACTACTTGCAAAATCCACTGACATATGACACACGACTTTGATATACAATGATGGAGATAAAGTATTTGGAAATGCAGCAGACCTATGTGGGAGAGTGGGTGAGCTCAAAGCTTTCTTGTATCCTCGCAAAGGCAAGGTCTCCAACCCTAAAATCGTTGTGGTATTGCGGGCATACAAAATGGTAGAAAAGGTTAAGCTAGTGATGAAGCTATTTTTGTTGATTTTGATATGGGAATGATGAATGGCATATACAAGGCTTCATCTATAGGAGCTTTGAACTTGAAACTAGTGTTGCAAGTATGAGGATAATTAGTGTTGTCATTGATGTCAACATACTCATTTTGCATTAATGAGAAGGATTGGATGTGTTGTGTGTTGAGGTTATTGAGGAAATTAGTCTCAATTAGGAACAGTGATGAGAAGAAGGCAAAACTCCTCAAAAGGTTGAGGATCAAAGGATGCAGTTTAAAGGGTTTGTAGATATGAGTCTTGAGATGTTCTAGTCAAGATTTTAGAGGTCTGCATGAAGATCTGAAGAAGTTATGATCAGTCAAGTAGAACCAATTCTGATAGCTATTCAGTGGTGACAGAGTGTCACAGATTGGTCCGGTGAGCTCCAGAATTGCATTATCTCATTCTGCGGATTGGAGAGAGTGTTGAAGAAGTTCGTGTGAAGTGACAACTAGATTTTTTCATAGTTTGGAGGTCCGGAATCACCTTTTTCATTATGATAGTGATGACAGACTATGTTCTTGAAGTTCCGGATGAAGAATAGAAGAATTCCAATAAGCTGATAAAGTGCGGATGTTCTTGATGACTCGGGAAAGGTTTTGGTGATCTTTGGATCGTGTATAATTCTTATTGGTGGTCTGCATTGAAGTTTGAGTTTGCATTTGAAGAATAACCACGGATATCAGTGTTCTTCCTAAGACAGGCCAACCGGATGTATTACACGTCTTGCAAATGATCTTGTAGGTGTTTGCCAACTTAGATGATTGTTCCTAAGTCGATGCCTTGTATAAATAAGGGATTGTGAATTCATTTTGTAGTGTGTCTTGTGGTGATAAGTGTGGTATAGCGAAGAGAAGTGTGAAAGGTAGAGCAGGAGTTTTTGGGCTTAAATGGAACTGATCCAAGCATGGTAAAGATGTCAATCTCTAGTTCAAGTTTGTAATACTTGTTAATTTGTAGATAGTGTGTCTCTTGTAGGTAGTGTGCCTCTTGTGAGCAGTGTGCTCAGGTAGTGAGCCCTAATTGGCATGTGCCATCTATTTTTCTTATTCTTCTAATAGAGAATAATCCTTGGGTTGATCACCTCGTGGTTTTTCCCTTGACCGGGTTTTCCACGTCAAAATCTTGGTGTCTCATGTGTTGATGTGTATCTGCTCTGGTGTTTATGCTTTATGCTTTCATGAGTGATTAATTGATATGCTATTGAATAACAACAGGATTTAAGTATTTGAATTAGAGCAAGTTTTGGTACAACTGATTCATCCCCCCTCTCAGTTGTGTGTCCTAGATCTAACAACCAGATGCTTTTAAAGGGGGCAAATTTCCTGTACAGGTTCGCTTGCATATTCACAAAGACTGCTTACCATTAGGTGAAGATATTCTCAAAGAAAATAATCAAAGATAACTATGATGGTAAGAACAAATTTAATTTTGAGCCTATTCCTCAACAAGTGAAGAAGCCTTCTTAGTTATTCCATCCTGTAAGACTTGATGCTCGTGGTCCAGTTGACCTTCCAATCCCAATTGAACCACGAGTAGGGAGAGTTCTTCTACCACCACCTGAGTATGGATTTATTGGTGGTGATGTAAGGGAAAAATTGTAGAGAGAAGAATTGAGAAGGGAGCTACTACGCTATTAGGAGGAAGCTGCTAGTAGGCTTCTACAATGTTTTACATGTTTTGTCAATTTATTGATATCCTCCTGATGTAAATACTTACAATAATCAAACTGCAGAATTTATTAATAATGAAGTCTGAGACTTGGATGATAAAGAATTGCTCACAAATGTTGAGAAAATATTTAGCAAATAAGGAAAAGATATCATGTTTGGTGGAAATCATAATGCATTTGAAGTTGGAGCTTTATTTCCTGAAATCTCAAGAACAAAGTTTCATGATGCATTTTTCAAACATAGAGAAGAAAATACTTTAAAGGCATGGTGAAAAGAGTGTGCGGGAGACTGGGTGACTCAAGGCCTTCCTCGCGTCCCCGCAAAGGCCAAGTAAAAAACCCTAAGATGAATGTGGTATTGTGGTAGGAACATACAAAACATGGAAGCATATATTGAAATGAAAATGCAGTCGATACTTTTACACTTGAAAGGAAAATTTATTAAAATTAATTGCAACATTGAGTGTAACATTATTTTTGGGAAGTGTAATTTTTACTCATGGTAATGTGCAATTGTAAAATGTTTTCATTGAGAAGTGAAATGTTTCCACCAAGGGAATTGAGTGAGTATAAAAGCTTTGAAGGGGGTAATTGTTTTTACCTAAAGGATATATTTACTAAATCGGGTGAAAGTGTATACAGGTAAATGTAAACATGAAATTGCCAGTAAAAGAGGGATAACAATAGTCATCAAGACTAATGTATTACAAAATACTTTATATTGGCAAAATTATTTTCATGGGAAATTAAAGACAAACAAAAGATAATTAATATAATGAAAAGTTGTATCCGGGTGGGTAATTGAAGAGAACTGTAATGATTTGAAGCTTGTCGCTTCCTTCATTTGTCTATAAGAAAGAAACCAAGACCGCTTAGGGAAAAAAAAGATAGAATAAAAAATCAAAAAAATATCAGGAATTAGATTTGGAGAAAAGATATACAGTAAAAGCCCTTTTTGAAGCAAAGTAATGGAAAAACAACATTAATTTGGTGGCATGAATTTTGATTTCAATTGTTGTGTTGAAGTTATTGATAAAAAATTATCTGGTTGTCTCCAACTTGGTTTTTCCTTATTATTTAAATTAGTGTATCAAGTATATATCTAGTTTATCAAAGCACATTCATGTTTTTTGTGGTTTATTTGATTGGTTTCTTCAAGTAAGAATTAAATTCATTTGAATAAGTCACATTAACCAGGAAGATTTAATTGGATCATTAAAGTAGAGCCTGGTGATTAAATTCCTTGCACGTTTATGCAAGTCATAACAACAAAGTGCCAAACAATTTGAGTTATAATCAGAGGGAAGACATATATCAATTCATATTTTGACTCTGTTACCTAGTGGAAGAAATGCATCGATCATCTCCATCCCCATAACAATTTCTTATAAAAATCTTTTCCATACATTTTAATTTTTAGTTGTAGGAGTAGTAGTTAGTTTTGCATTAGAATTTATCTATTTCAAACCCTCATTACAGTATGAAATAGATTGAGAGAGGATGATTTAATTGACAAAATTATAATCACACAAACCCTACAAATCTACGTGAGGTTTTTAATCTACTTAATTATCATCAGTAAATCCCAAGAAAGTAACAATCATTGGTGATAAAGGTACACCCACCTAGGAATAGCAGAGCCTAAAGAGCATGGAATTCCAACCATCCTGGTTGATTCCATTCGTTGGCTAGATCACTTGTTGAACCTGATCATAAAGCTTGGCATACTTTTAGGGTTTGACAATCTACTGATTTGGGAACCAACACGGTTGAAAACATATCAAACACACCAAGCACATAGAGCTAAAGCATACCCAAATGTTGGAGGACTATTTCTAGCCCTTGATCTTAGGTAAGCACTAGAAAACACATGGAAGACATGCAAGACACAAGGAAGACAGTAAGAAGCATGCAAAACATGGAGATTATGGTGGAAGCACGCAATACACGAAGAAGACATGAGAGTAGTCACACAATACATGAAGAATACATTGATTTAATAGTTAAAATAAATCCTAAACTAGGGGGCTGAGGGAGCTTATCGCTACATGCCTTTAGACAGCCAAAGACAAGTAAAACAAATACCCAAAATGTGGAGAGAGCTCATCGCTACACACCTTTAGACCACACCAGGGGGAAGACACTCCAAACAAAGACCCAAATATGGAGGGAGCTCATCGCTATGCACTTTTAGACCACACTCAGGGGAAGACACAACATATACATAAGGAAGACACACATAATACATGAGCACCGCATAGTATGCCATAGACACACTATACGTCTTATACACGACAAACATGAGTGATGGGAAGGAGCTTATTGGTAAGTCCCACCATCTAAAACATGCCAAACACACCTGATGGTTGAGCTACACTACCACAACTACCAAAGACATGCTTAAGGGAGGACGACTCAAGATCCAACCCCGCCCCCGCAGAGGACTTGAATAAAAGAATGTGCACTAGCTCAAGAGATACACCATCCCACCTCGTGATGAGGGCTTTTTATAAGAGTATGCAAACTAGCTCAAGAGATACGTCATCCCTCCTCATGGAGAGGACTTTTTACTTTTAAAAAGGATGTGCACTCACTCAGGAGATACATCATCCCTCCTCATGGAGAGGGCTTACAAACACACTTTTTCAGTGTCAAAAATAATAAAGCAGATACCATTATATATGCCCCCACCTTAAGTTGGTTGATTCCGCTTACTGGTATCAAGAACATTAAGGTAGAGTGAAAACATGTGCAAGGGAACAATAAGAGATAAGGTGGTTGATCTCCAAATGTTCCCACAGACACATTGATAATCAATAAGAGATAAGGTTAGAACATCTTACTCTAAGATAATAACCAAATCAAATCATGAAAGATATACATAAATCATATATTAGATCACATCAAGGACCAAGGCTACACTTGCGGTTTTAGAACTGAGTATAGTTGTTGGGCTTATACTGTAGGTATCTTAGAACTAAGTGTAACGACAAGGTAAGATATAAAACCATCCAAAGTGCACGGAGCAGATTGAGAGTATTGTAAAATGTTTGTTACAAGAAATAGCACAATATGATATATCACACGGAGTGATTCTACTAGTCAAGCATCAAATATATATATCAACCCCATCTTCATATATGGACCAGGTCCATTTTTTCTTGCTTGCTGAAGGGACATATGATCCTTATTAGTATTTGTTTGCTTTCATCATCCGTCGACTAGGTAGAATCACTGAAGAATGTAAATAATAAAATGAGAGAGGAGAACCAACTGCCTTAGGAACACCATGTAGGAGGATTCCCCCAAGACATCATCCAAAACACTATGCCCCCAAGGCATGACACACAACAATAAAATAGAGGAGAGGAAAGATAGAAGAACGATGAAACAATTAGAGTAATGGTCACAAAAGAGGTGGTCTCTTGGTATCCTTGACCTTACAAGAGAATCAAGGGTCATCTTAGGAGACCTAAACTACACATAACACAACAAGCTATATATATATATATATATATATATATATATATATATATATATATATATATATATATAATCTAAGAGGAATTCAAACTTGTGAGCATCTTAAAGAGGTGCTCCATCAAGTGTAACAAATTGTGTGAGAAGTTCATACTTGATTAATGCTTATTTTTGAAATGGTCATGCAGTGCTTGTTTCTCAAGACCCTATATGTTGAAAATCTTTTATTGCTAACGAGGACGGGAATCATTGCTATTTCCTGCCGATGATAGTCATCTTGTTCTTTTCCATTCCTTTTCTTTATTATTCTAATTTTCTTGATGGAGTCTTTCATGATGAAACATGGGATGCTTTCCATCGTGACAACTTTTTCTTGCATAAAGTTATCTTGTTGAGGTTTCTCAATTTGCGTATCTGATGCATCTTGGTTGTCTCCTGATCCTTAAAGGGATAATGGTGGAGGAACCTCAACATAGGTAACTTTTCCTCATGGACAAGGTGAGTCTTCAACCTTCTCCTTATCCACTTCTATCATGCTAATTATTTCATCATAGTCAAGGTAGTCATCGGTCTGCTCCATTGTATTTTGTTCTACCATGTTGTTATCACTATGCTTAGGAAAAGGATTAGTGAAGATCTGTAAATTCTGATTTAGAAGGGCAACCAATTTATTTCCATTGTCATTCACACTAGTTACATGTATTATGTTAGATTTGATGAGGTCTTCAATTTCATGTTTAATATGCATACATCATTTGGTATCATGTCTTTGTGAGTAGTGATAATGACAGTAAGCATTGGCATCAAATGAAGGTCCTTGTATCTTGTTGCTATCAAATGGTTTAACATGAGGAAGCTTCAAAAGATTGTTGATTACTGCTTGATTCATAATTGATTGAAGAGAGTCAAATAATAGAGTAAATTATTTATGTTGTTGCATGAATTGAAATGGTGCTTGTTTAGGATTATTGATTGCGGACACTTGTGATTGAAAATTATTCGAATGTTGTCCATTGATCTTGATGAAACTCTTGTTATTCCTCTTAAAGTTGTTTTTTGATGGTCCACCCGTGGATTGACCAACTTGAGTCGATGAATTTTTATTCTCATACTGACTAGACGAAAGCCCAGGTAATCACAAAGAGTTGTGCATAAATGTTGAAAAGAACTATATTTCATCAAGAGGATTTTATCACAGATGTTAGGTTGTAAATTCGTAATGAAAACCTTCCAAAGATCTTCATCTTTAATTGGATATTGTATTTGTGAGTGAGACCTTGATATCGACTGATGAATTCCATCAATTTCTCTTTTGAACCTTGTTTACAATGAACCAAGTCAATCAAAGAGACAATAGATCCAATGTTTGCTTGGAAGTGTTGTAAGAATTGATCAACTAGTTGTGAGAAGGAATTGATTGAATTAGAAGGCAAAGAGAAAAACCATACCAAAGCAGTATCTTTGAGATATCACAAGAAGAGCTTTGCTAGAAAGTCTGCTTTGAAGAAGAAATCACTACACATTGTTGTGAATGTTGCCACATGAGTATTAGGATCACCTTTACCACCATACGTTTCAACGCGAGGAGTCTCAAATTTTTTAGGCATTGGAGTTCTTAGGATTGCAAAGGATAAAGGACTACAGGCATGATAAGTTGGTAAATTAGGTTGAGAAGAAGAATTAGTCAAGTTTGTTACCTTTAGTTGTAAGGAGGTCATGCTTTGCAGGAGTTGGTTTAAAAGGGCATTATTAGGTGATGCAGTTTGTTGGTGAGAAGAATTAGAAGTTGTGGTCATGAGATTTAGAAGTGAATGGTTGTGATTGGTAATGAAAGGTGGTTGAGAACAATTGTAAGTGAGAGGTGGTTGAGAATGGTTATTCATGTAAGAAGACACCTAAGGTGCTAGGTTCTGATAATTAAATTCCACAGCCTTGTAATTCTATGAATTAATTCCATTAGATAATCCCATGCTAGTGGTAACATTACTACAATCTTGTGCATTAGTGGTGAGAATTGATGATGTAAAAGTAGATATTCTAGTAGTTAGTATAGGTGCCATTACCCATGTATGATTCTGTGATAACACATTGTTAATGACATTTGTGCAGTTAGACACTGACATAATGTTGTTACCCACTATATGGTATATCCCACGAAGCATGTTAACACCATCTTATCCTTTAATATCTCTCTTATATTATGAACAATAGGTACGACTTCTTCTGCTACCCTTTCTTTTTCCACAAATGCTTGAAATTTAGCTAGTTCTCTATCAAGTTTGTTGATTTGTTCATCAGGTACATGTGTTATCACTTCGATTGCTTCTTTAGAGTCATGAAATGTTTTTTATTCCATCATATTTAAATTGTTTTTGTTTGGATAAGATATTGTTTCACCTTGGGTGAAGTAGTGAGATAGTGGATTGTCCGTAAACCGTTGCTATCGGGAGCACTAGAACCCATTAATTTACGACTTCTTCTCACCAAGGAGTTTGTTTTAGGGAAGCAATTTACAACACTCATACAAAATTTTATAACACACCATGCACTAATGAAAGAAGCAATTAATGATATTAATAAGATATGTATGTTCAAATACACAATGTGTAATTGCCAAAGGTGAAAGTTTCAAAGCTAGGATGCAAAAGTATGCAATATGATCCAACACTACACTTCAAAATCAGATTTCAATGAATGTTGAAGTTGAAAAGGAGTAGAAAAATCTGAAAATGAAATTTTGACTACAAATCTTGGTTTTTCAAAGACTAGGTTATATGAAAAATGCAACTTTTTAAACAAAACCCTAAAATGAAGCTTTTAAATGCAAGATTTGGTATGAAGAAATGATGAATTACTATAAAAAGGATCATATCTGATGAAAATATTAGAAAATTAAATATTTTTATTATATGCAACATTGAATATGCAAAACTGAAAGGAAGCTAGGTGTGCGGAAAATGCTTCCTACACTAATCTAGTGAGGAGAGGAGAGTGCAAATTTAATTTTATCTTTACAATCACAGATTATGTTAACCCACTAATAGAGATATTGCAGCAAACACATACATACGAATGTAAGATAGAAAGAGAGAGACACAAGATATACATGGGGAAAACCCTTATGGGTGAAAAACCCCACACTCCAAAACACAGCTCAAATGTATTACGTAAACAAACAAGGTTACAATACAATCACAGAGCCAATGCTCTTGCAGGAGTCTTCAACACTTGTATCTGGAGACAAACTGGTAGCATAATAGTACCTATAAAACCTGTAATACATCTTCTCTTCAAAGCACCTATTTATATAGAATATACAAGGTAGAAATGGCTCCACATAGGGATGGGCATCCAACATGGCCTCATGGCTGAAAACCCACACCTATGGACACTTGTCCAACTTTGTAGGATGTTCTTGACACTTGTCAAGTCACCCCATCCCAATGAGGTCACCTATTTCTAAAATGGGCTATGATAGATGCTCTTACGACTCTTACAACCGTCATAGAATCTGTCATAGCTGTCATAACTTACAACTATAAGAGTATCTATCATACACAGGCTATAAATAGCATATTCTCTTACAACATGTCATAGTCCACCTTGGGGCACCCAAAGATACCTTTTTCAAAGATGCTTCATGACACATGTCCATACCTATCATAGGATCTTCTATTTTCGACTCTTACATGTCATAACTTTGTCATAGGAATCTGTCATGACCGTTTCAGTCAATATTCCCTTACACACATTCCAAGATGCCAACACATGGAAAAATATTCCTACCACTAAGTGGGATGCCTATCTCCTCATGTGAGGAAAAAATTACATGTGGTCATATGTCATGTAGGAAGACACATCACTGTGCCAACTCCCACAATATGACAACATAAGATTTGCATCCAATTAATACAATAGGCAATAAATAAATAAATATAATGTAAAAATACAAGGAATTACCAAGGTTGAGACACCTTAATTCCCAACATTCTCCCACTTGTTGAACACCTTGTAAGAGCCAATAGAATTAACAGGATTTACCTGCTATAGGCTGAGAGGCCCATAGACTCCGAACACCATCTGAACTTCTATGTGCCCACTGGTTTCGTCAATGCATCTACAACATTCTTTAAAGTATCTACCTTCTCCAAATTTACCTTCCCATCCTCTACCATGTCTCACACGAAGTGAAACTAAACATCAATATGCTTTGTTCTGGCATGGAAAGTTGGATTCTTCGCAAGGCAAATCACACTCTGACTATCACAACTGATTGTAATCTGACCTGCATCAACACCAATATTTGAACACAATGTCTTAAGCCAAATGGCTTCCTTACAAGCATGAGTTGTAGACATGTACTCAACTTCTGTAGTGGACAAAGCAATCACAGGTTGTCGCCTACTCATCCAACTAATTGCACCACCAAACATAGTGAACACATAGGCATTGGTTGATCTCTTGCTGTTAATGTCACCTGCCCAATCAGAATCCACAAATCCATGAATACAAACTGAATGTGGAGGTCCTGTAGCATTATCGTGATAACATATGGAATACTCAGAAGTACCCCTAAAATATCTGAACACTCGCTTAACTGCATCCCAATGTACCCATCCAAGATTAGCCATAAATTGACTAAGGACTCCCACTGCTTGGGCAATGTCTGGTCTTGTACAGACCATGGGATACATCAAACTACCAACAACACTAGCATAAGGTACTCTGCTCATGTCCTCCACCTCACTAGGAGATTTTGGACAATCACTAACATCAACTTCATCCCCAATGAAACAAGAACACACAATGATCTACAATCTGCCATGCTGAACCTATCCAACACGATCTTCACATACTTACTCTAGCTTAAGCAAAGTTTTTTGTTAGCTCTGTCTCTTTTGATTTCCATTCCTAGAATGTACCTAGCTGCCCCAAGATTTTTCATCTCAAACTGTGCTGACAACTAAGACTTCAAATCAGAAATCATATTCTTACCATTCCCAATCAACAACATATCGTCAACATATAATGCAATAATGAGAATGTGATCATTGTCAAACTTGTAATACACACAATGATCAAATTTTGATCTCAGAAATCCAACGGACAAAACAAAGGCATCAAATTTCATATACCACATCCTAGGAGACTTCTTCAAACCATACAAAGACTTCTTTAACTTGCAAACAAAATTTTCTTTACCTTTCTCTATGTAATGCTCTGGCTATGACATGTAAATCTCTTCCTCCAAATCACCATGAATGAAAGTTGTCTTCACATCCATCTGTTCTATCTCTAAATCATAAGCAGCTGCAAGAGATAACAAAAATCTAATGGATGTCAACATTGCAATGGGAGAGAAAATTTCACCATAATCAATTCCCTCCACTTGTGAGTACCCCTTCACAACCAATCTAGCCTTGTACTTTTCAACACTGCCATCTGCACTAAATTTCTTCTTGAACACCCATTTGTATCCAATGGGTTTCTGTCCATCAAGCAAAGGCACCAAGTCCCATGTTTTATTCTTTTCCAAAGAAGCCATCTCATCTTCCATGGCCTCCTTCTAGGAACCTACATCTTTCATGCCCATAGCCTCTTTCATGGTTCTAGGTTCATCAGTGTTAGTAAGTAAAACAAAAGCACAACTAGAATCAAGTAATGTATAACCAAACCTATTAGGTTGTTTTATTTTTCGTGTAAACCTCCTCAATGGCTGAGGTTGAGGTTCTGCTTCTTCTTCTGAGATTTTAGAGTTGTTAGAGCTCTCCTCATCATCAGGTCTCACAGGGTCTGTCAGTTCAGTCTTCTCAGGGGTAGAAGGAAACTGAACTGCATCTTCTTTCTTTTCTATCTTGTTGGGTGAATATTTTGTCTTCAACTAACTGAAGGCAAAATGGTTATATCAACCCCAGTGTAATGAGATAAATCTCTCCTCTCAGCAAGGGGAGGTTCCCTATTAACTATCACAAACTTATTTACACTACATACTAACTTAGGGGTGAGACCATTTCATCCATTTCTCTTTTTTCAGAAATGATGTTTACAATATAAAAGAGCACTTTCAAAATACAAATTTGAATAACCAAGAAACCCACGAGAGCACAAAGTCTATCGTTTCTCCTTTTACTGATTTACCTTTTAGAACTAAGTAGGATAAGGTGCAACTCAAAGTCTTCACCGAATGCTATGATAAAATATATGATCACAAAAGATAATAGCAGCTCAAAGTCTTTCCAATATCTTTTACTTCAAAACATAAAATCACAAACTAAAGATAATTGTTGTAGCGCAAATTCTCCACAATCAGCTTTAGAACATCTCCCAGATTATTCACACTCACACTACAATTTGATCAAGCAGATAAGATAGTATAAGGAAAAGGACATAAGAACAATTTCTAATACGCCACAAGTTATTCCAATGCAAAGATTGAAAGATCGCTTGCTTTTCTATTCACTTGATAAAATATGATTTACAATTTGAACACAAAGTCTCAAAATGCTCTTCAATTTGACAGAGTTTCATTGTAATAACTAAAAGATGATAATTACAATGGAGGTCCTCTTTATTTATAAGAGAAACCGAGAGCAAAATAGGAAAAGAAAAACTAACTATGACTTATTCAACAAAGGAGTCCTTTTTTATTTGGGACTTCCTATGTTTTTACATGTAATTACATATGAGAAAAGTACATGTAAATATATCCAAAATTATTTCAAAAGTACATCTGAAAAGTAGAAAATAAACTAAGTAATGAAAAAGCTATTTCAACTTGCTTTGCCTTCTTTCTTCATGTGGAAATTAGACATGGTGAACGCTTCTTGCATCCCAAGACTGTCTAGACTAACTGTGTTCTTGAAAATCATCTAGACTCAAACTATTGCATCTCTGACCATGGTAATTGATTTTGCATGGCTAGTTAACTTGGTCTTCAGATTATCCAAAGTTAACCAATTATCAAGAATATTATCCACAGAGGCTACTAAAAATGTTTTGTCCTCGAACTCCTTCTGAAACATATTTTCAAATTCCTGGATCATCTCTTCTGTAGAAAGAAATCGATTATCCTGTGACACCAAATTGCACGACAACTCCTCTAACTTGTGCAAGAGACTGACATCACTTTGATCACTTAGTTTCCTTGCAGTTTCCAGGTCATTGATCAGATCTTTCAGCACACGTCTTCGAAATGTCAATGCCTCTTTGGCCTCAGTATATAAATCCCTATTTGGAATGACACCAATTGATATCAGAGCACTTATTTTCAGCTTCCTCATCTCTACCCACTTATCATGATTATGTTCTAAACGCTTAATATCCTGAGAAATAACATCAATCAAATCATCAAGTTCTGCTCTTATTTTCTCCATTTTGCCTATTTTCATAGCTAGCTCTGTAAGAAGAGAGATTCCTTGTGTGTGCATCCTTTCCAAATATTCTTCAAGCACTCTTCCCTTAAGATGAGTCTTTTCAGCTTTCTGGATGATAGGATCTTCTACAGAAATGGTCTCAGGAGTCACTGATTCTGAATTCAAAGTAATCTTCCTTACCACTATAGTCAATTGTTCTACCATTGCTTTATAATGATCCTTCATCTCTTTTTCTTTGTCAAACTTTTGAATTAGAATATCCATTACTGACTGCATGTCAGTCTTTGCACTTTCATGAGGTTTTTTTCCCAGCTCAACCCTAGAGGTAGAGTAATCATTCATACTAAAATTTTCTATGGTGGCATCCTGTGGGGGCCTTGCAATCTCCAAAAATTTGTGCCCTTTGTCTCCCAGCATTCTTGAAAGAATTTTTGGCTTCTTTGGGGTCTTAGCCTTAGCAGGCACCAACTTACTAAAATCAAAGTCATCTGGAGAGATGGCTTGTTTCTTCCTTTTAGGTGTATATGCTGAGAACCATAGAGGAAGCACAGAAGTACTCACATTAGGGTTTGTTTCCATTGTTGGTGTTACTGGAATTGCACTGGCACTGGAAGTAGAAACAATAGGTGGAGTATTAGTAAAAACTGCATTTGACACATTCACATTAGAAACTTGTTCAGAACCCATTACAAAGTGATCAAATATCAAAGGATCTCCAATATCAAAAGATGAGGAGGACAGACAAGGAATAGACTCAGAGGAACGAAGAACATCATCAAAAGCAGTGTGAGGATTATCAAAAATTGTTTTTGAAGGTGATGGAGATTCAGAAGAGGGGATGTCAATGGGTGAAACAGATAGAGGAACTGAAACAGGTATGTTAGACAAAGGAGAAGAGACTCTCGTTTCCTGTTGTACATTCTCTTGTGGAGGCAAAACTTCATCTCCTTGTCCTTCTGTCGATCTATTTTCAACCTCCATTTCTTCGGTAGCTGGCTCATCAATATTCTATTTTTCAAATTCCATATCTTCTACCTCAGACTCTTTCTCTAAAGCCTTTGACTTCTTCATCACAAATTTGATCCTGGGCTTATGTGGCTTGGAAGAAGAGGGAATGTCACTCTTGTTCTTTGTCCTATTCTCCACCTTCTTACCTGTTTGTTCTTGGATTTCAGTCTCTGATCTCGTAAAGAATTCTGTCAAAGTAATTCCCTTATCTACTAACCAATTGTTGGTGTTAGCTAATATAGGTTCAAACCTTTTCCTCAGAGAAGTCAATTCTTTCTGAGACCATTGGATAGGAAGAAGAGGAGAACCAACAACCTGTTCAGTGTTATATCTAGAATCAATCAACTCTTCATCATCCACCAGGTCTTCAGGAATATCAGCCAATCCTAGATATTCAATCTGTTCCAGAGATAACCTGTTATAGTCCAATTTTCTAATCTTCTTTTGTCCTCAAGTCTACCTAGAGATCTTCAACCATTGGTTCATGAACTGGGTCTTCCTCTTGATCTTGTCTTTTACACCCCTATAATCAAACATTGGTCTTCATTTGAATTGTTTCATGGTTACTATTTGCATTTCAGTTTCCATGGCTCTAGCCTTTGCAGCAGTTGATACTGAAAACCTGCCAATTTCAACTGGAAATCTGAATCTTGGTTTCTTGAGCTCCATTTGCTTATTATGTACGACAATCATTTGTCTACATAATTACATTAGAACAAGTTTGTCTGAAGGAAACCTTGGCAACATATAAGGATAACCTTGGAAAAATCCAAGCCTTAAATATGAGAAAGAAGGAAATTGTAAGAACATGCATCCATAATCATTCACCACTGACCAAGCTTCGTCTGAAACTCTTCTTTGCTCTAGCTGAGGGTCAAAAAGACACAAGAATACTTGGAAGAAAGAATCATTTACCCTTCTAAAGTGGCGGATAGAATCTTTCAATGTCAGTTGAGAATAGTACTAATATACAAGAACCACTCTCCTATCTCCTTTTGATGTCAAACCTGGAAAGATCCTCATGGAGGCTTCTATATACACAAGGTAAGAAGTCATATAGAATTTAAAAGTAGTGGATACCTTAGTCAATTGCTCCTGCAAAGCATTGCTGATTTTCTCACCCCAAAAGATGGCCTGTTTGCCTTGAAGTATAACCTTGATAAAAGGGTACATCCACTCATGAAAAAATTAGGAAGAGGCTAGCCCCCTTATCCTTCTAAGAAGAGTTATGAGATCACCAACTTATTCTATAAAATCACTTCTGGGAAAACTCCTCGACCACCTGGATAATTTTGACCTTGAAGTCTTAAGCTATTTAGTGTTAATTATCTTCTTAGCCTTCTTAGAATTTTTGTCGTATTCTTTTTGAGCTTCAACAAAATCTAGTTTTATAACTTTTGTAACAGTAGGACACATGAAAACTTTATCAATGAATTCCAGATCCAATCTGATTACCACATTGCCATTTATATCCACCACTGCCCTAGTGTCTCTATTGTAGAACTGAGCACATTGAAGAACAAACTCTGTATTATGAGCTACCACCGGGAAAGATGACACCAAATGAATGTTGCTATCAACAATCTTCTTCATTGCAAAACTAGGGTTATTAGACTTGGTTCTTTCCACAAACTCAGCCATGTCTACATGGCCAATCTCTATATCCCGAATATCATCAACATTGGAAGTAACCGAGGTGATAAAAAAACACCCTGATACTTATACTTCATCAATTTTGACTTCTTTGGAGACAACTCAGTCATCTGAAAAAGATAACAGCAGAAGGATGTCAATGAAGAGAGAAAATTCGCAGAAGAAACTGCAACAAAAAGCCATGATCATGCAATTAGGGGAAATACTGGTAATCTGGGAAAATTGCATGTCGAGGATCACGACTATGGAGATACGCTCGAAAGGACTAGAGCGCAAGCGAGTCAAAAAATGGAGGAAAGTAGGCTCAGGAAAACAAAATTGAAAATCTCTCAGAGTTAGAAAAAAATGAGAGAATGAATGCATGGGTGAAAAAATTTGCCGCCCTTGCATTAGAGGGATGTATTGCAAGTGTTAGGGTGGCAAATTTTTCTGACTCTGCAGGTAGGTTGAAAATTTTTGAGTGGATTGGTGGTGATTTTTACCGCTTTTGCATGTTTGGAAATGATTTTAATGTATGTGCAAGGTCGGCAAAATTTGCTGCCATTGCACATGCTTTGGACAACACTTTGATGTAGGGGCAGCAAAATTTACCACCCTTACATGTGTTTGAAAACTATATGTGAGAGTGGGGTTTTCTACCGCTAATGCACATCGGGGAAGTAAATGGTTTTGTGTAATGGTGGCAGCGTTAACCACCATTACATGTGAAGGAGAATGATACAAGACCCATGTAGGGGTGGTGGAAAATGCCGCCCTTACATGGGCCGTCAATGCAAGAAACAAAGGAAATGCGAAGGCAGCGGTTCCTACCGCCCTCTCATCTAAAAGGAAAAAATGCTACCAAAAACCCTAAGTTTTATGTAGGCAGAAAATACAGTGACACATTCTAACAATGCATTCAAAACCTAGATGAAAAACTAGGGTTTTAAACAGAAATAAGAGAGGAAAATACACCGCCATTATAGGGTTTTACCAGTCATAAAAGAGAAACTGAAATTAAAGCAAAAACATTCAATTCATACCAAAACCCTAGTGTTCAAAATGAAATCAAGACAAATAAAACAATGACTTACCTGGTCTACCAAACACTAGATGCAGTCAGGAAATAATGATCGTTTAGATCCAGAATCCCCGCGAGTTTTGTGAAGAGATCTGGCGTGAAAGAGATTTCAATCTCATTTAAAGGTTTCTAAAATGAGTAATAAGAAAATTTGAATGAGATAAAATACTTTAAAAGGCTTGAAGGTCATGCATTAAACATGGCATGAGTGCCATTAATGCATACTTCGAGTTGGTTGATCTTGCGGGATCCACTCGGGCGGCAAAACATGCCGACACTACAAATGCACTAGGTCATGTCAGAGCGGTGAAAAACCCCGCCACTACACTTGGTGTCAAAAGAATTAAAAGACATGCTCTAGCAGTGATTTTAACTGCTATTGCACATGATCAAATAACAAGAAACATGCATGGATGGTCGAATTTACTACTCATGCATGTTTATAAGAAACAAGATAAATAAAACATGTAGAGGCGGGAATTTCGGCTGACCTTACATTTTTAACAACAATGCACATGTAAAAGCGGTAATTTTGACCGCTATTGCATGTGAAGACAAAATTTTTCTAACACCCTCAAAATAGTCAAAATTGATATTTTGACAAGCTTATGACCTAGTCGACTTTCATAGTTTTCAAGAAATCAACCTAAGGGAATGTCATAAACTGTTTCAACGATGTTAGAGGACTTCACGTGAGGCCAAGAGGACTTGTCTCGATTTGTGAACTTAGAGTGTAGGCTATGAAACAGACAAGTTTCGTAGGGGTTGTCTACAAAAATGAGCTTAGCTGATTTTGAGAACAGCAGCTGGCTCTAATTGGTGAACTTCCATTGATAAAACTTTGAAACAATTAAAGGGAGAAGAATCTAGTCTCTAAGTGCCTTCATCCATTCCATTGGGCCATAGAGTCAAGCTACCAAAAAGAAAAAGACACAAAAGACTAAACAAAAACACAAAAATAAAAATGCAAAACTATACAAATGTACAAATGAACTTATCTGGTACTTCAAGGATTCAAGTGCTTCAAATGTTGTCCACTGTGAGGCAGCAAGAATGGTGTTCCATCAAGATACTCCAACAAGAAGCTATTTTCACCACAAAGTTGATGAATGATGAACGGGCCTCTCCATAGGGAATCAAACTTCCCATGCATTCCTTTCGGTTCTCTCCTCTTGTCCCATAACAAGACTTGATCTCCAATTTGAAAATCACGAGTCCTTGCTTTCTTGTCAAAAAGCTTCTTCACCTGACTTTGATGTTCAACAATATGGTCTACTACTATAGCTCGCTGTTCTTCAAGTTCAGTGAGGTAAATGATTCTTTTGTCAATAGAACTTTCAAAAGTTCTATCTTCCACTGCCTTTTCCAACTTCAATGCCAGCAACTCCAAAGTAATAGGTATCTTTGCATTCAGACCATATAGAAGCTGAAACGATGACATACCTATCGCTCTTTTGGGGGTAATCTTGTCTGCCCATAAAGCATCAAACAACGCTTTATGCCAAGTTCTCTGATTATCTTCCACCAATTTCTTGATAATAGTAACCGGATTTTTGTTACTAGATTCTGCCTAACCATTTCCTTGCGGATAATAATTTGAAGAGTGAGAAAGAATGATCCCATGTTCATAACAAAAGCTAGTAATCTCGTTGGAAGAGAAACAAGTAGCATTATCTACAACAACCTTGTTTGGAACGCCAAACCTAGAAATAATATTTTCCTTAAGAAAATTACATACCACAGAAGTAGCGTGCTTTACTAGGATGTCTTCCACCCACTTGGTAAAATAATTAGTTGCGGTGAGAACAAAGTTGTGTCCCACACTTGACAGTGGGTTCACAGAACCAATGAAGTCAATGCCCATTGTTGAAAAGGTTCTTCAATTACAACTGGCTTGAGAGGTAATGCAGCCAACTTAGGCCTTCCAACAAACTGTTGACATAACTCACACCTATGTACCCAATTGTACACATCCTAAAATAGTGTGGGCCAATAGTACCTAGTCCGTAGAATCTTATGAGCCGTCACAGGTGCAGAAAAATGTCCTCCACAAGCTAAATTGTGAAAAGACTCCAGAAGTTTGTTTTGTTGTGCTTTATCCACACAATGGAGAAAAACTCCATCAAGGCTTCTTTTGTACAAACCATTATCCCATAGGACATAGTTAGTAGCCTTCAATTTGATAGTTCTTTTCTCCTTATAGGATAGATGAGAAGGACACTCACCATAGGTAAGAAAATGAGCAATATTTGAATACCACTCATCTGTAGTAGTGACAAAAAGAACAGTTGGCATATCCTCAACTTCTTCTTCTTCATCCCCTGTCTCTTTTGGTACATTGTCGGCAATCAATTGACACAAACCCCTGCCACGCACAAGCTTGGTAGGTTTGATATCAAGATCAAACTCTTGGATCTTAGCAATCCAATTGCCTCTTTTGGTTTCAAACTCCTGTTGAGTCAGAATTGACTTTATTGTTGTGTCAGGCACTAAAACAACAGTATGTGAATTCAAAATATAAAATCAGAAATATTTTACCGCCTTGACCATGGCATAAGCATGTTTCTCCATATTTGAATATTTCAATTCATGAGCCTTCAAAGGACAACTCATGAATGAAATGGGAGATTCCACACCTTCTTCATTCTGTTGAACAAGAATGGTTGAAAGTGTATGCTCGGAAGCATAATTGTATACTACAAAATCCTTGGTATAATCAAGACAAACTAGAATCGGAGCATTAGCTATGGCCCTCTTGATGTCCTCAAATGCTGCTTTACCCTCCTCACTCCAATGGAAAGTAGTTTTACCCTTCATCATGTTGACAATGTGATGGGTTTTCTCTATGATTTCAGAATGAATCTCCGTAGAAAATTCACCTTTCCAAAGAAAGAGTGAACTGTAGTCTTACTAGTAGGCAGAGTAAGACTTTGGATAGACTTGACTCTTTCTAAGTCAATCTTAGTGCCTTCTCGGGACACAATGTGATCGAGAAGTTTACCTTTTGTAACCCTAAAAACTAATTTCTTAGGGTTGAGAGAGATACCATTTTGTCGACATCTTTCCAGTACCTATCGCAAATGATACGCATGATCTTGACGTTGTTTGGAGAAAACACTCAAGTCATCAAGATATACCACAATGAATTTCCTCATCTCATCTCTGAAAGCGAGGTCCATTGCTCTCTGGAAAGTAGCATCAGCATTGATTAAACCAAATGGCATCCTACAATATGCAAACGTGTCCCAAGGTGTTGTGAAAGTAGTCTTGTACTGATCTGCTTCATTGACCTCTACTTGATTATATCCCGAAAAACCATCCAGCATAGACAGCATTTCTGAACCAGTTACAGTTTGCAACACTTGGTCCATGATGGGTAGGGGGTAGTTATCCTTTAGAGAAGATTGGTTGAGATTCCTAAAATCAACGTAAATATAGATTTGTCCATTCTTCTTCCTTACAAGAACAATATTCACGATCCAGGTGTAATGATGAATAGGAAAGATTATTCTTGTATTTAACATCTTCTGAATCTTAGAAAGAATAGTACCTGATATTTTGGGATTGTATTGCCTTTATTTCTGCTTGTGAGGCAATGACCCAACTTTGAGAGGAATTTCATGCTGAATCTCCTTAGGCCTAAAGGATTTCAGATCATCATAAGAATATGGCGAAGGAGTGTAGTGAATTTGAATTTCTCATCAGCAGTGCAATACTTCCCAATGTTGACCATTTTGGGATATGCCTCAGAACTCAAATTGACTTGCTCAAATTCCATAGAGGAACTTGAATCAAGTTGTTCCTATTGTTTAATGTATCTGTCATGCTTATCAAATAGCTTTTCCAGGGAAACCAAACCTTTTGGAATCTTATTCCCTTTTAGTTGAAGAAACTCTTCACCAGTTTACGAATCTATTTCAGAAATGTATTCCCATGGTGGAGATTCACTACCTTTAAAATAGAGCTCATCAAAGCTATCCTTCTTTTCCAAGAAAGCTATGATTTGATTATCACCATTGAACACCTGCCAATGGTCAGCATTATCTAGTACACTTGGTCAAAAAACCAACTCAATTGTGTACTTGTTACCTTTGAAGTCTTTATGAGGAACCATAAGGGTTGCAGAGACAGCTAATGAATCTGCATGATCATTAAACTCTCTAGGCACCGCAAAAATATCAAAAGCATCAAAACCTTCAATGCAATCCCATACGCGATTGCGATAATGTCTCAATCTTTCATTTTTGGTCTGATATAAATTTCTCACTTGGCAAACAACTAATTCGGCATCTCCTTGAGCATGCAGATTTTTAACACCTTGAGCATGAGCGACCTCCAATCTGAGTAACAATGACTCGTATTCAGTAGTGTTATTGGTATTGTCAAATTGCAGCTTGTATGAGAAAGGGAAGATATCACCTTGTGGAGATATCAAAACAATTCCAGCTCTAGAACCAATAGAAGAACAACTGCCATCAAATTCTAAAACCCAAATCTCATTGGAATTTCTTTGACCAGAAGATTCTTCTTCATCATTGAAGGAAGAATCTGGCATCACTATACTTTCATCTGCACTTTCATTTGAATACTCTTCTGATTCTCCATTTGAATTGTCTGAGCTCTCATCTGATGAACTAGAAGTATCTTCAGTAGACAAAAAATAATTACCCATTCCCGAGGACTCAAACAAAATTTGGGCTTTGGGATTTGCCGTTTGGGTAACAATATATTTTGCTTCTTTCTCAAGAAGCAACTTTTGCATGACGCCTTTAATAGGTATCCTTGCTTCGGATAGGTCGATGTTCAATTCCCCACCCACATCTTTATAAAAGTTGCACCCGAGCAGGATGCCATAAGAGGCTGGAACATCAGCCACTAGGACGGTCATCTTAATTCTCTTGTCTGGAAAGGCTACAAATGCAAATTGGGCATCTTTGATTTGGCCCAACAATGGCACTTTCTTATTTTCCATGGAGAAACATCTCCCAAAGGTCTTGGTTAGAGTGAGACCAAGGGCATCTACCACTTTGGCAGACATAACATTATCAGAGGCCCCAGAATTTATTATGCAATTGCTCAACTTGTGACCATTTACCAATAGAGAAACATAGAAAGGTTCTATTTTTTCGGAGGCAACAAGGGGAGTAGTGATAAGATTATTTTGGGTGGATTTGTTCTTTAAGGAATCATGGGCAACTTTGGGAAAATCTTGTCCTGTAGGAATAGTCTTGTTTTTGACGTATTTAACTAACCTATCAAACTATTCAGGATTAGCTTGTAAATACTCAATCTCAGACATTTGAATTTTGGTCTTCCTAGCATGATCTATTATGTCAAATAGCTGAAATGAACTAAATACTGAGGAAGGAAATCCATCATTCTAAGTTTTATTAGGGGTAGTACTAGTCTGAGGAACAGAAGTAGAAGACACAGGATTGTTAGATGTACTTACTTGTTTATTAGCAACATGGTCCTTTAATTGAAAAGGCAATGGAGTTCCCCATTTGGCAATTGAGATCACTAGTTGAGGTTCTTCTCTTGCCTTTCCTTTATCAACTTGCTGATTTGGCTGATTTTGGGACCTGGTAAAAATAACATATGCTCCATCATACAATTCCCCTTCTCTTTCTACTTCATCTTGGTAATTCAGAAAACCAATAGTAGAGTCGCCAGCTAACTCTTCTTCTCCTTCTATGAAGAGGTTAGCATTATTCTCCTGATCCAAATTAGGTTGGTAGGAATTATCATTTTCCACTTCATAATAGCCAACTGCTGAGTTGACAGGTGCTACTTCAATGGCGAGCTTCCCCTGAGTAGGAGGAAGATGATTTGGTTGCCCTTGATTTCTGGCAACGTTGCTTTGGTATGAATGATTAGGAAATGTTCTCCTTGGTATATCCCTATAGGAAGGAGCTAACATACCTTGAGACATTTGTTTCTTTAGAGCTAGCAATTCATTCGCTAGCTTTTGCACCATAGGATCCGTGGTGCTCGTGGAAGAATTATCAGTAGAAGAAGGGCCTCTGTTTCTATTAGAATCTCTTCTGATCTTACCTGCAAGGATAAGATCATCTTCCACTTCTGTAGCTAAAATTTGGACTGCAAGAAGATCGACAAGACCAGCCCATCTTAGTAGAAAGCTTACCTTAGGAAGCTGATTATTGATGAAAAAGCATTTGAGATTCTCTGCGATTGGTTGAGCGGATGTCAGAATCCTATTTTTCAACTTATTGAACTTAGAGATGAAGTCTCGCATGGGTTCATGAGGCTCTTTCTTCATTTGTGTGAACTGAGCCAATAAGGCATGTGCATCTTCTGCAGGTTTGAACACAGCCTCAAACTTGGTCTTGAGGGAGTTCCAATCAATTATAGTTTGGGCCTGGAGATGGTAGAACCAATCTGTAGTAGCACCTTGTAATGTTTCCACAAAAAGTCTTACTGCTACATCTTCATGCTCAACACCTATTACACCACAAGCAATGCAGAAAGTTGCAATGTGTTCATCCGGGTGGACTTTCCTATCGCTATAGAACTTAGGAAAATTCTTCCTTGAACTACGAGGTAGCTCATGCAATGGTGAAGTTAAATTCAAAGGACCAAAAGTGTTACCCCAAGGGCCTTGAGCTTTTGATTAAAGGATGGGATAACAAACCTCTGTGGAATAGGAACAGATAAAACTCTCTTAGTACTAGAACTAGAAGCTTCACCTAGTATTGGAGACCTGACATTAGTAGGATGAAAACTCCTAGTTTGCTGAAGTTGAGGTCATGAAGGCAAAAGACCAAAGTTATTTTGCTGCATCAACTCAAATACAGGATCAATAATACCTTGAGCTCTTTTGCTTCTTGTATACCGTGAGTCTAGCAGAATGCAATGTACTCAACAAAATTTTGAAAAATCTTGAAAGAATGGAAAAGAACTATAATGCTTCAACTCAAAGCGTGAGGCTTCAAGTTGTGCGTTCCTTCCCCAGTAGAGTCGCTAAAAACTGTTGGGTGAATATTTTGTCTTCAACTAACTGAAGGCAAAATGGTTATATCAACCATAGTGTAATGAGATAAATCTCTCCTCTCAGCAAGGGGAGGTTCCCTATTAACTATCACAAACTTATTTACACTAAATACTAACTTAGGGGTGAGACCATATCATCCATTTCTCTTTTTTCAAAAATGATGTTTACAATATAAAAGAGCACTTTCACAATACAAATTTGAATAACCAAGAAACCCACTAGAGCACAAAGTCTATCATTGCTCCTTTTACTGATTTACCTTTTAGAACTAAATAGGATAAGGTGCAGCTCAAAGTCTTCACCAAATGCTACGATAAAATATATGATCACAAAAGATAATAGCAGCTCAAAGTCTTTCCAATATCTTTTACTTCAAAACATAAAATCACAAACTAAAGATAATTGTTGTAGCACAAAGTCTCCACAATCAACTTTAGAACATCTCCTAGTTTATTCACACTCACACTACAATTTGATCAAGTAGATAAGATAGTATAAGGAAAAGGACATAAGAACAATTTCCAATACGCCACAAGTTATTCCAACGCAAAGATTGAAAGATCACTTGCTTTTCTATTCACTTGATAAAATATGATTTACAATTTGAACACAAAGTCTCAAAATGCTCTTCAATTTTGCAGAGTTTCGTTGTAATAACTAAAAGATGATAATTACAATGGAGGTCCTCTTTATTTATAAGAGAAACTGAGAGCAAAAATAGGAAAAAAAAAACTAACTATGACTTATTCAACAAAGGAGTCCTTTTTGATTTGGGATTTCCTATGTTTTTACATGTAATTACATATGAGAAAAGTACAAGTAAATATGTCCAAAACTATTTCAAAAGTACATCTGAAAAGTAGAAAATAAACTAAGTAATGAAAAACCTGCTTCAACTTGCATTGCCTTCTTTCTTCATGTGGCAATCATACATGGTGAACGTTGCTTGCAATCCAAGACTGTCTGGACTAACTGTGTTCTTGAAAATCATTCAGGCTCTAACCATTGCATCTCTGACCGTGGTAATTGATTGTGCATGGCTAGTTAACTTGGTCTTTAGATTATCCAAAGTTAACTATTTATCAAGAATATTATCCATAGAGGCTACTAAAAATGTTTTGTCCTTGAACTCCTTCTAAAACATATTTTCAAATTCCTAGATCATCTCTTCTGCAGAAAGAAATCGATTATCCTGTGACACCAAATTGCATGAGAACTCCTCCAACTTGTGCAAGAGACTGACATCACTTTGATCACTTAGTTTCCTTGCAGTTTCTAGGTCATTGATCAGATCTTTCAACACACAACTCCGATATGTCAATGCCTCTTTGGTCTCAGTATATGAATCCCTATTTGGAATGAAACCAATTGATATCAGAGCACTTATTTTCAGCTTCCTCATCTCTACCCACTTATCATGATTCTATTCTAAACGCTCAATATCCTGAGAAATAGCATCAATCAAATCATCAAGTTCTGCCCTTATTTTCTCCATTTTCCCTGTTTTCTCAGCTAGCTCTGTAAGAAGAGAGATTCCTTATGTGCACATCCTTTCCAAATATTCTTCAAGCACTCTTCCCTTAAGATGAGTCTTTTCAGCTTTTTGGATGATAGGATCTTCTACAGAAACGACCTCAGGAGTCACTGATTCTGAATTCAAAGTAATCTTCCTTACCACTACAGTCAATTGTTCTACCATTGCTTTATAATGATCCTTCATCTCTTTTTCTTTGTCAAACTTCTAAATCAAAATATCCATTGCTAATTCTATGTCAGTCTTTGCACTTTCATGAGTTATTTTGCCCAACTCAAACCTAGAGATAGAGTAATCATTCATACTAAAATTTTCTATGGTGGCATCCTGTGGGGGCCTTGCAATCTCCAGAAATTTGTGCCCTTTGTCTCCCAGCATTCTTGAAAGAATTTTTGGCTTCTTTGGGGTCTTAGCCTTAGCAGGAACCGGCTTACTAAAATCAAAGTCATCTAGAGAGATGGCTTGTTTCTTCCTTTTAGGTGTATATGCTAAGAACCATGGAGGAAGCACAGAAGTACTCACAATAGGGTCTATTTTCATTATTGGTGTTACTGGAACTGCACTAGCATTGGAAGTAGAAACAATAGGTGGAGTATTAGTTAAAACTGCACCTGACACATTCACATTAGAAACTTGTTCAAAACCCATTACAAAGTGATCAAATATCGAAGGATCTCCAATATCAAAAGATGAGGAGGACAAACTAGGAATAGACTCAGAGGAATGAAGAACATCATCAAAAGCAGTTTGAGGATTATCAAAAATTGTTTTTGAAGGTGATGGAGATTCAGAAGAGAGGATGTCAATGGGTGAAATAGACAGAGGAACTGAAACAGGTATGCCAGACAAAGGAGAAGAGACTCTCATTTCCTATTGTACATTCTCCTATGGAGACAAAACTTCATCTCCTTGTCCTTCTGTCAATCTATTTTCAACCTCCATTTCTTTGGTAGCTGGCTCATCAATATTCTATTTTTCAATTACAATATCTTCTACCTCAAACTCTTTCTCTACAGCCTTTGACTTCTTCATCATAAACTTGATCCTGGTCTTATGTGGCTTAGAAGAAGAGGGAATGTCACTCTTGTTCTTCATCCTATTCTCCACCTTCTTACCTGTTTGTTCTTGGATTTTAGTCTCTGATCCCATAAGGAATTCTTTCAAAGCAGTTCCCTTATCTGCTAACCAATTGTTGATGTTAACCAATATAGGTTCAAACCTTTTCCTCAGAGAAATCAATTATTTCTGAGACCATTGGATAGGAAGAAGAGGAGAACCAACAACCTATTCAGTATTATATCTAGAATCAATCAACTCTTCATCATCTACCATGTCTTCAAGAATATCATCCAATCCCAGATATTCAATCTATTCCAGAGATAACCTACTATAGTCCAATTTTCTGATATCTTCTTCTATCCTCAAGTCTACCTAGACATCTTCAACCATTGGTTCATGAAACTAGGTCTTCCTCTTGATCTTGTCTTTTACACCCCTGTAATCAAACCTTGGTCTTCGTTTGAATTATTTCATGGTTACTAGCTGCATTTCAGTTTCCATGGCTCTAGCCTTTGAAGCAGTTGATACTGAAAACATGCCAATTTCAAATAGAAATCTGAATCTTGGTTTCTTGATCTCCATTTGCTTATTATGTACGACAATCATTTGTCTACATAATTCCATTAGAACAAGTTTGTCTGAAGGAAACCTTGGCAACATATAAGGATAACCTTAGAAAATGCCAACCCTAAATATGAGAAAGAAGGAAATTGTAAGAACATTCATCCATAATAATTCACCACTGACCAAGCTTCATCTGAAACTCTTCTTTACTTTAGCTGAGGGTCAAAAAGACACAAGAACAATGCGAAGAAAGCATCATTTACCCTTCTAAAGTGGTGGATAGAACCTTTCAATGTCAGTTGAGAATAGTACTGATATACAGGAACCACTCTCCTATCTCCTTCTGATGTCAAACCCAGAAATATCGTCATGGAGGCTGCTATATACTCAAGGTAAGAAGTCATATAGAATTTACAAGTAGGGGATACCTTAGTCAATTGCTCCTGCAGAGCATTGCTAATTTGCTCACCCCAAAAGATGGCATGTTTGCCTTGAAGTATAACCTTGATAAAAGGGTACATCCACTCATGAAAAAGTGAGGAAGAGGCCAACCCCTTATCCTGCTAAGAAGAGTTATGAGATCACCAACTTCTTCTATAAAATCACTTCTGGGAAAACTCCTCGGCCTCCTAGATAAGTTTGACCTTGAAGTCTTAAGTTGTTTAGTGTTAATTATCTTCTTAGCCTTCTCAGAATTTTTGTCGTATTCTTTTTGAGCTTCAGTAAAATCTAGTTTTATAACTTCTGTAACAACAAGACACATGAAAACTTTATCAATGAATTCTGGATCCAATCTGATTACCACATTGCCATTTGTATCCACCACTACCCTAGTGTCTCTGTTGTAGAATTGAGCACATTGAAGAACAAACTATGTATTATGAGCTGCCACCGGGAAAGATGACACCAAATGAATGTTGCTATCAATAACCTTCTTCATTGCAGAACTAGGGTTATTAGACTTGGTTCTTTCCACAAATTCAACCATGTCTACATGGCCAATCTTTGTATCCTGAATGCCATCAACATTGGAAGTAACCAAGGTGATTGGAAAAACACCCTAATACTTATACTTCATCACTTTCAACTTCTTTGGAGACAACTCAGTCATCTGAAAAACCTACCCCAGAAGGATGTTGGTGAAGAGAGAAAATTTGTAGAAGAAACTGCAACAAAAAGCCATGATCATGCAATTAGGGGAAATACTGGTAATCTGGGAAAATTGCATGTCGACGATCACGACTATGGAGATACGCTTGAAAGGACTAGAGTGCAAGCGGGTCAAAAAATGGGGGAAAGCGGGCTCAAGAAAGCAAAATTGAAAATCTCTCAGAGTTAGAAAAAAAATAAGAGAATGAATGCACGGGTGGCAAAATTTGCCGCCCTTCCATTAGAGGGATGTATTTCAAGTGTCAGGGCAACAAATTTTGCCAACCCTGTAGGTAGGTTGAAAATTTCTGAATGGATTGGTGGTGATTTTTATCGCTTTTGCATGTTTGGAAATGATTTTAATGTATGTGCAAGGTCGGCAAAATTTGCCGCCATTGCACATGCTTTGGACAACACTTTGATGTAGGGGCGACAAAATTTACTGCCCTTACATGTGTTTGAAAACTGTATGCGAGAGCGGGGTTTCCTATTGCTAATGCACATTAGGGAAGTAAATGGTTTTGTGTAATGGTGGTGGCTTTAACCGCCATTACATGTGAAGGAGAACAATACAAGGTCCATGTAGGGGCGCCAAGAAATGCCGCCCTTATGTGGGCTGTAAATGCAAGAAACAAAGGAAATGTGAAGGCGGCGTTTCATGCCGCCCTCTCATCTAAAAGGCAAAAACCTTGGCCAAAAACCCTAAGTTTTACATAGGCAGAAAATACACTAACACATTCTAACAGTGCATTCAAAACCTAGATGAAAAATTGGGATTTAAAACAAAATAAGAGAGTAAAATACACTGCCATTATATGGTTTTACCAGTCATAAAAGAGAAACTGAAATTAAAGAAAAAACATTCAATTCATACCAAAACCCTAGTGTTCAAAATGAAATCAAGACAAATAAAACAATGACTTATCTGGTCTACTAAACACTAGATGCAATCAAGAAATAACGATCATTTAGATCTGGAATCCCCACGAGCTTTGTGAAGAGATCTGGTGTGAAAGAGATTTCAATCTCGTTTAAAGGTTTCTAAAATGAGTAATAAGAAAATTAGAACAAGATAAAACACTTTAAAAGGCTCGAAGGTTGTGCATTAAACATGGCACGAGTGCCATTAATGCATACTCCAAGTTGGTTGATCTTGTGGGATCCACTCGGGTGGCAAAAGAGGCCAACACTACAAATGCACTAGGTCATGTCGGAGCGGCGAAAAATCCCGCCACTACACTTGGTGTCAACAGACTTAAAAGACATGCTCCAGTGGTGATTTTAACCACTATTGCGCATGATCAAATAACAAGAAACATGCATGGGTGGCAGAATTTACCACTCATGCATGTTTATAAAAAACAAGACAATAAAACATGTAGAGGTAGGAATTTCGGCCGACCTTACATGTTTAACAACAATGCACATGTAAAAGTGGTAATTTTGACTACTATTGCACGTGAAGACAAAAATTTTCTAACACCCTCAAAATAGTCAAAATTGATATTTTGACAGGCTTACAACCTAGTCGACTTTCACGGTTTTCAAGAAATCAACCTAAGGGAATGTCGTAAACCATTTTAATGATGTTAGAGGACTTCACGCGAGGCCAAGAGGACTTGTCTCAATTTGCAAACTTAGAGTGTAGGCTATGAAATAGACAAGTTTCGTAGGGGTTGTCTACAAAAACGAGCTTAGTTGATTTTGAGAACATGTCTGTTCTGGCTATAGAACAACAGAAGAAGGTGTTAGCTTTTTGAAGATAACACTTCTGCTATACAACACTTTTTCAACCATAGGATCCCAAAGCTTGTATACTTTCACACTGACACCATAACCAATGAAAATACATTTCACAGCCTTGTTCTCCAATTTAGACCATTTCTCCCTAGGCACATGTGCATATGCCTCACAACCAAAAACATGAAGATGCCTAATTGAAGGCTTCTTACCAAACCACACCTCCATAGGTGTCTTACCAACAAGAGCTGATGTAGGAGACTTGTTTACTAGGTAGCAAGCAGTGGAAACAGCTTTAGCCCAAAAGTTTTGTTCGAGGCTTGCTCCACTAAGCATACTCCTGGCCTTCTCCATCAGTGTCTTGTTCATCCTCTCTGTAACTCCATTTTGCTGTGGGGTGTTTGGAGTTGTCTTATGTCTTTCAATCCCTTGCCCTTTACAGAACTTATCAAACTCTACTGAACAAAACTCACCACCGTTGTCAGTTCTCAAGCACTTAATCTTTTTACTAGTCTGATTTTCAGCAAAGGCTTTAAACTCCTTAAATCAACTAAAGACTTCAGATTTACTTATGATAAAGTAAACCCATGTCCTTCTACTATAATCATCTATGAAAGATACAAAATATATAGATTTTGAAATCGAAGGAACATTAACTAGACCAAACACATCAGAATGAATAAGATCCAAAACATCAGAAGACTTGTGAGAACTAGAGTAAAACTAAACATGGTTTTTCTTTCCATATACACAATGTTCACAAAAGTCAAACTCGAGATTACAATCATTTAACCCCTCAATGAGTTTTTTATTTTTTAGGGTTCGCAAACCCTTCTCACCAATGTAGCCATATCTCAAATGCCATAACATAGTCTTTTCAGTAGGAAGCTTAGCTTCCAAAGCATGTGCACTACCATCAGAACTAGCTACAACATATTTCTTCACTACTCATTCAGATGGTGGGGATGAAGTGACTACAAATCTTTTCTTCGAGTCAAAAGAACTATTGCACTGTGAAGTGCATGCCTCCAGCTGAAACATAGTACCTCTCTGAGTACCCTTCGCAAGCACCATAGATCCTCTAGTCATCTTGCATCCATCCTTCGAAAAGATAACCTGCACACCTGCATCATTCAACATACTTACAAAAAGCAGGTTCCATGCTAGGCTCGGGATGTGCATAACCCCAGTGATCCCCTTCACTCCTCCATCAGGGAATCAGATTGAGACTCTTCCACGACCAACAATCTTCGGATGAGAATTGTCACCTAGGTACACTCTTCCACTATCGAACTCTTCATACTTCATGAACCAGTTTCGATGCAAGGTCATGTGGAATGATGCACTAGAATCAATCAACCACACATCATCAGATGCATGGGTGGCTAGGATTACGATAAAGGCATCACCATCATCTTGTGACTTGTCAGAATTTGAATCAGGAGCTTTCTTCTTCTTTTTCTTCTCCTCTTTGCATTCCTTTCAGAAATGTCCAATTTTTCAATAGTTCCAATAGAGAGCCTTGGACTTTCCAGAAGATTTAGATCTCCCACGAGATTTGGATCTGCCTTATCACCTTTCTTGTCCTTCTTCTTCCCTTTCTCTTTAGGTCTTCCATGAACCATAAGAGCCTCTTTGGCTTCCTCAAAAGACTTCCTCTACATCTCTTTAGATAATAGCGAAGATACCACTTCTTCCATTGTGAATGTGGATGTGGTGCTTCCAATAGCCATAACAAGATGATCCCATGAATCCAGCAAAGAACAAAGTAGGGTCATACACCAATCCTCCTCCATTTTCACACCCACGGATGTCAACTATGCAATGATCATGTTGAAAGCATTCATATGGTCCACAACAGATCCTTTGTCTTCCATCTTCAGAGCAAACAACTTCTTTTTCAGAAAGATCTTGTTCACCAAGGACTTGGCTTGATAAACATCTCCCAGCTTCTTCCAAAGAGTTTTCACAGTCTTCTCCTCATGGATATTCAATAGGATAGAGTCATCTAAACAGAGTCTTATGAGACCCTTAGCCTTCCGATCTTTGAGGTCCCAATCAGCTTGTAACATTGCCACAGGTTTAGTGCCATCAACGGTTTCCCATAAGTCACGATCAACAAGTAGGTCTTCCATCTTGAGTTTCCACAACTTGAAATTTGTGCCAATGAACTTCTCCACCTCTACTCTTCCAGATGTGGTTATCACCTCCTTCCTGCAACAAGATACAAAATACTATGCACAGGCTCCCATTCAAACTTAAGATCAACTTAAAAAACCCCTACGCAACAACTAAGACCAAAACTGGCTAGGCTCTGATACCAACTAAAAGGAAGCTAGGTGTGCAGAAAATGCTTCCTACACTAATCTAATGAGGGGAGGAGAGTGCAAATTCAATTTTATCTTTACAATCACAGATTATTTTAACCCACTAACAGAGATATTGCAGCAAACACATACATAAGAATGTAAGATAGAAAAAGAGATACACAAGATATACATGGGGAAAACCCTTACGGGTGAAAAAACCCCACACTCCAAAACACAGCTCAAATGTATTATGTAAATAAACAAGGTTACAATACAATCACAGATCCAATGCTCTTGCAGGAGTCTTTGACACTCGTATCTGGAGATAAACCGGCAACATAACAGTACCTATCAAACTTGCAATACATCTCCTCTTCAAAGCACCTGTTTATATAGAATATACAAGGCATAAATGGCTCCTCATAGGGATGGGCTTCCAACATGACCTCATGGCCCAAAACCCACACCTACGGACACTTGTCCAACTCTGTAGGATGTTCTTGACACTTGTCAAGTCACTCTGTCCCAAGGAGGTCACCTATTTCCAGAATGGGCTATGACAGATGCTCTTACGACTCTTACAACCGTCATAGAATCTGTCATAGCTGTCATAACTTACAACTGTAAGAGAATCTGTCATACACAAGCTATAAATAGCATATTCTTTTACAACATGTCATAGTCCACCTTGGGGCACCCAAAGATGTCTTTTTCAAAGATGCTTCATGCCACATGTCCATACCTGTCATAGGATCTTCTATTTCTGACTCTTACATGTCATAACTTTGTCATAGGAATCTGTCATGACCATTTCAATCAATATTCCCTTACATTCCAAGATGCCGACACATGGCAAAATATTCCTACCACTAAGTGGGACACTTATCTCCTCATGTGAGGACAAAATTACATGTGGTCATATGCCATGTAGGATGACACACCACCGTGCCAACTCCCCCAATATGACAAGATAGGATTTGCATCCAATTAATACAATAGGCAATAAATAAATAAATACAATGTAAAAATACAAGGAATTACCAAGGTTGAGACACCTTAATTCCCAACATTTATGCCTTAATGCAAGCTTAGAATGCTTGTTTTTTAAATTTTTGTATGCTAAATTTTTCAATGCAAGGTAATTAATATGATATGAATGAATGCAAAGACTAATTACAACACTCAACATGATGCAAGTTTAGTAAAAAATGGGTTCTCCAAAATGTTATGTATGAAAAGTGGGAAAGGGATAAAGTGTTAAGTGTATCCAATCAAACCCTTCTTTCACAATAACACTCAAGGACAACAACCGAGCCAAGTCACTACAGATGGATGAGGACTCATCTATAGGTTGGTGTACTCAAGATATGGAAAGATAGATTAGATTGAGAGATTTGTCAAACCCTAGATAGAATAAGCCTTAAACCCTAATTATAATGAAATGGGGTACAGACGAATAGAATGCTACAAATAACGAGACAAGAAGGCACTTAAGAAGGATCAGAAACATACCAAAAGTTAGATTTCTAGAGTTGAAGACTTTACAGACTACGAGGCAGGCACCCAAGTCTGATAGGTTAGTATTTTTGTAGATTTGGAACAGTAAGTATTGTCGGATGATGTTCATCTCCTCATTTTAGGATAAATCCTGTCGGGAGGAGTACGGGACGGGCACCCTAGTCCAGTAGGGTAAAATATCAGCAAGTTTTCTCCAGATCTTGAATCCTTATCCTTTGAATTACTTCTCTACACTTGCACATTTTCAAATCCCACACTTGTAACCTAAAATCACAAAGAGAGGGGTTTGGTGGTTGTGGTGTTTAGGAGCTTGCCTTGGTCAAGCCCTGAAATGACATTCAAGTCTTCCAATACTGTTGTCAGATAGAGTGCATGCCCAAATGGAGGGAAGAGGCCAAAGCAATGATGAAATGAAATGATTGAAACACAAATAGATGTCACCTTAGAGGTGAAGCCCTCATGGAGATGAAGATCCTTCAAATCATGAGGAGATAGATTGATGAAGCCAATTCTGTAATAAATAAACACAATAACAACACAATTCTGCTCTGTAACACAATGAAAGTCTTGAAATCCCTTAGCTCAATATCATAAGTTCATGTTATCCATCTAGGTGTAAAATGAAGACATAAACCCACTTATATATGCTTTCCCACTAACTTTCATAATTTAAATTCAATAGGCTGACAGAGGGAAACCTTTTGAGAGGGCCCAAGCCAACATATTAAAATTTGGATCCTGACAAATTAGCCTAGACTTGGGCATGGGCGCCCAAGTCCCAAGCCACTAATTTGGACTTGATTACCTTTTAGAGTGGGCCCCTAAGTCCCTTTTGACATGGGTTTCAGGGGAAATTGCTCCGGGATGAGTGTTAAGCTTGCATAATGTAAATGAGGGGACCTAGGAGCTAAACTAGGAGGTACAAAAGGCATAAGGTTACTTTTTAATCCATAACAAATGCAAGTAATTTAATCACTATTTTATTTGGAGTGTGTGGTTGTTCAAATTTTTTTAGGGTACTAGGTCAGGTTTTCCTTAGCTAGGTACCCCAATCTAGACTATTAGAGCAAGTTTCTTCTTGGGTTATGCCTTGAAGAATCTCTATAAGAATTGTTGTAGGCTTGTTTGGAGTCCCACAACTACATAGAGATCTAAGGAGAAGACATGGCATAGAGAGGAAGATGAAGAGAACCTATGGTTGCTAATATAACATAGATGTAAAACTAGATTGGATGCAATGTACAAACTTCACAAAGAAGAGGTGTATGTGTTGAGGATGTGATGCAACCAAGGAAAAGGGACCCAATGAAGGGAAACCTTTTCCTTGTAGAAATATCACTCAAAAACACTTTCAACAACGCAATAAGATTCTTAAAGCAACAAAAAAACTAAATTTAAAGATTCCATTAACAAATCCAACTCTACATAGAAATTGTACTCACCTAGTCATTAAACATGACAACATAAATTGGGTATTTGTACTGATTTTGGAAATTAATTAAAATATATTGCTTGTTGAATTTTATCAAACCTTAAAAATCTTAAAAAACAACAATTTATTGATATAAATCAGAAACAAAACTAAAACACTCCACTCTTAAATCATTAAGTTATGGGCAACTAGTAAACACCAAACATGCTGATTTTTAATATCACAAAAGGGCAATATTACACAATATTGACTTGGGAATTTTTGACATCATAACCCATTACAAAATTTGATTTTATCTAATCTAAAACCCCCAAAATAATTCCAATATCAAATCTAAAAAATACCTTAACAATATCATCTAATCTAGGTATCCATATACCAACACTAGCTCCAATCGTTGACTTTAAACCTCTCCCATGGGCTCCAAACTTGCAAAAAACATTTACAATGCACCTTCTTCCACCTTCAACCTACAATAAAATACTTTGGAATACAATCTTTACAATTTCCCTTCATACCTTTTTATAATTATCTTCAACAAAGTGCCACCTTTCAACATGAGAGAAATTAGGATAAAAAGTAGGAGTTGAACTCTAGTTGCAATTGCCAATTAGGACCTCCACTCAAGGATGCAAATTAAACTCAAGATATAATTAAAAGTGAAAATCCATACCCCAATTCATTAAATAAATAAATATCCATGTTCAAGAATCATGTTCCCCAAAGAATTAGTCAACTGGACTTGTAGAATTGAATTGAATTGAACTAGGTGCACGGATTGAGGGACCAAAACTGAATTGAAATGAGTGCATGGATTGAGGAATCAAGCATGAAACAAGGAGGGAATCATGAAAATGGTGATTTAATTCAAGATAACTAAACTAAATTATTCAAATGGAGAGTTCATTCAATATAACTCAATCGAATCCATAATGTAAGCAATCACGATGCCACAAATTGATGAACTTAGACTTCCAAGTCAAAAGGAACCTTCTACGTGTAGGGTTCCCAAACATGGAGAGAAAGATATTTAAATTCAAATTTAAATTTAAATATCCTTTAAATTTAATTTGTTTTTCTCTCCAAAATTCATGCATCACTTCAAACCAAGGCTCCAAAAAAATAGGAATAGGAACATGGATTCTCCAAGTGGCATGCAAAATTCAAACTGAATTTGGAACTCAACTTATAACTTTTCCATCACATAAGTGCATGAATTGAGCATAAAATAATGCATTAAAAATGTGAACCATGCAACTCCAAACTCTCCCCAAACTTAACTTCAACTTGTCTTCAACTCAACTCCTAAAATCTCTCTGTGTAGTCAATTAGATTTCAAATCTTCAACTTGTAACTAAAGTAAAGTATCCCACACATATAAAATGCCCTTTTGAGAGGGAAAAAGATTCAAATATGAATTAAAATTTTATATGCATGTATGAAATATCCTCCTTCACACCTAGAAAGCCAAACTAATATAAAAAACATAAACAATTATTTTTGGTTGATGTTGATTGCTAATTTGTCCTAGATGCTCTTGCATTGGGATGTGAGTGATGATGAATAAGTAGACGGCTAAAAATTGAAAGTAGAAGACCTCATGGATGAACCTAAAAGTGATGCAGAGTGGAACGCAACGGAGGCTAACTAACAGGAAGGAGTAGCCACAAATACAAACAGCATGATAAAATTCCCTAGCGGCTGAACATCATCATCATATTTCCTAACAACACCAACAGCATCATCACATCATCATATTTCCTAACAACACCAACAGCATCATCACATTTCAACAGCATCATCATATTTCGGATGATCGCAAATATCCTCCTGTTGACTACTATTTACCTCCTCCGTTTGTCGCCTATCATCATCATCATGATAATCAACGGGCGCAAACATCCTCCGGTTGCACTATTCATCGGGTGCCAAATACAAGCGGCATGATCATGATATTCAATATCACCTTCGTCAGCAGGATATCCAAATATCCGGTAGCTTCTAATATCCTGATGACGTTGCACTTCAATAACTTGCCTTCGATGCTCCACTCCCCGACGATACAAGCAACAGCATCATGATATTGTTCCTCCGGTTCCTCGAAACCTCCTGATGATGCTAATACAACTTCCTGCCTTCGCCGATACTTAACCACTTAGCGACAACAGGATAAACTCGCATTGAGGGATTTCTTAATGTCCTGATGACGATGACGTCACACATCATCCTGATGAACTCTTCAACACTTAGCCAAAAAAAACTTAACTTTCACACCCGCATCCGTTAGCGATATGCGGATGATGAACTTCCCCGAGAGATGATCCTGACTGCGATATATACACTGAGTATATATCCAACTCAAAACATCATGATGCACTTACAACATGCAAACTTCAACAACTTCATGACCCGATCCTGATGGCGATGCACTCGCAGATGACGATGCGGCTTGCTTCGACTGGAAACGCACATGCAGACTCCTGTGTATCCTTCCACTGCATGGAATCACCCCGAACTGCTCTCTTTCACAAAGATCATGTGACGACCGGGCCGGATCACCTTCAAACCAAAATCTAACAACTTATCTTCTAGACCTAGCACATGAGGATGCTAGGCTGATTTACAGCATGCTCCTAACAGATCTCCTGAACAATGCAATGCATAAACAGAAAACACAAATGCAACCTAAGCTATGATACAGGACCATTCCACCGATTTGCAGGTCAACCGGTGGAAGGGTTGAAAGTGCCCATTAACTTACAAAACGGAAATGAAATCAAAACAGGTACAACTGATACAACCAGATAATGCAAAAGATGAGATCTTATTCAATTGAAATTCAAAAGTCCTGAATACAGATTCACAATGTCTGAACTGCTCTCAACTCAACACCAATACATCTAGCAACATCAATATCAATCTCAATAATCAAAATCTGTCTAAACCCTAACAGATCGAAGGTATAAATAACAAATCCTTCGAGTACTACCAACTTCACTTCCCAGCGGCTGGGAGCTTCCAAGCGGCTGGGAGAGAGGACAGCTCAGACTATCTTATCCCGATCTCTAACTGCCTACACATACTCCTAGGCTGAACTATTACATAGCATCGGTCCAGTGGACCTTATTACATGATAAAGTCAAACATACTAAAAATAGCCTACTCTGTCATCATGCTGATAACTATCCTATATCCTGATCATGTATGTCATCATGCGGACCTATATCCTGATCATGTGCGGGTGCTCCTGCACCAAAAAGGAAAGTTTTTGGAATCTATTTTGAAGATGGGTAGTAAATGAAAGTTGGATACCCCCTGTTATAGTGGAAGTCTAAACCCTGAGGTACTTATAGACTAGATTACGGATATGGAAAATTATTTTGACTATGAATTAATGGAGGATCCTAAGAAGGTGAAGTTTTCCTATATTAGATTTAAAGCTCATTCATACTTGTGGTGGGACCATGTGTAAACAAAGAGACAAAGGAGAGGTAAGGAGAAGATCAAGTCTTGGGATCAAATGGTTGTAAAATTGAAGGAAAATTTTCTACTAGTAGATTATTAGATAAGTATATTCATGAAGCTACCAAATCTAAAGAAAAAAGAGATGGATGTCAAAAAATACATAAACGAATTTTACAAACTTAACATTGAAGTTGGACATGTAGAGGCTGATGAAAAAAACATTCCAAGGTATATTAACATATTTTACATATCTATTGAAGAATATTTTAGTATGATTAGAGTGAGGTTAGTTTGAGAGGCCTAACAATGTGCTTTGAAGGTGGAAGATAATTTGGCAAGGAAGAAAAAAAACAATTCCAAAGGAAGAGGATGGTTCTCAAGAGGAAGAGGACAATCAACTAGTGGTATAGGACAACATGCAAATAAAGGAGAGTCCAACACTACTTAGAACTATTGGGAATTAAGGTGTCTCAACCTTGGTAATTCCTTATATTATGTTCATTATATTTATTTATCCATTCCCTATGTTGTAAATTAAATTGTAAATTCATATTGTCATCTTGTGGGATGTGGAACGGTGATGTGTCATCCTACATGAAAGATGACAACTTGTAATTTTGTCCTCACATGAGGAGATAGGTTTCCCACTTTGTGGTAGGAATATTTTGCCATATGTCGGCATCTTGGATGTTGTGTAAGGGAATATTGACTGTAACGATCATGACAGATCCCTATGACAAAGTTATGACATGTAAGAGTCAGAAATAGGAGAATCTATGACAGGTGAAGACATGTGTCGAAGAGCATCTTTGAAAAAGGTATCTTTGGGTGCCCCAAGGTGGACTATGACATGTAAGAGAATATGATATTTATAGCCTATGTATGACAGATTCTCTTACAGCTGTAAGTTGTAACTGCTATGACAGATTCTATGATGATCGTAAGAGTCGTAAGAGCATCTGTCATAGCCCATTTTGGAAATAGGCAACATCTTTGAGATGGGGTGTGTGGACAAGTGTTAGAAGCATCTTAAAATGTTGACCAAGTGTCCATATGCATGGGTTTTGGGCCACGAGGCCAAGTTGGATGCCCATTCCAAGATAGAGGCAATTTTGCCTTGTATTTTATATATAAACAGGTGCTTGGAGGAGGAGAATTATTACAGGTTTTATAGGTACTGTTATGCTACCGGTTTGTCTCTAGATACGAGTGTCAAAGACTCCTGAGAGCTTGCATTGCAAGTGTATTGTAAACCATTTCAGTTTTGTTAATATATTGTGCAGGTTTTGGAGTGTGGGGTTTTTCACCTAATCAGGGGTTTCCCCACGTATATCTTGTGTCTCTCTTCTTCTGTCTCACTTTCTTGTTTATGTGTTTTCTACAATATCTCTATTATCTCTGTTAGTGGGTTTAACATTGCTGTAATAGTAAGGATAAAATTGAATTTGCACTCTCCTCCCCTCATTAGATTAGTGTAGGAAGCGAATTCCGCACACCTAGCTTCCTTTCAGTTGGTATCAGAGCTTGATCACCTTTGGTCCTAGTTGTTGGGTAGGGGTTTTTTGATCTAATATTAGGTTGACTGGGAGTGTTGTGTAGAGTATTCTATATCTTGTTGCAGCAAGGAGATGGCAACCACATCCAAAAGGTTAGCGGTTGAGAAATTCAATGGCACTAATTTCTAGTTGTGGAAACTCAAGATGGAGGACCTACTTGTTGATTGTGACCTATGGGAAACGGTATCCGGTGTGAAACCTACAACAATGTCACAAGCTGATTGGGACCTCAAAGATTGGAAGGCTAAGGGTCTCATAAGACTCTGTTTAGCTGACTTTGTCCTATTGAATGTCCATGAGGAGAAGAGCACGAAAGATCTTTGGAAGAAGTTGGGTGATGTTTATCAGGCCAAGTCCCTGGTAAACAAACATTTTTTGAAAAAGAAGTTCTTCGCTCTGAAGCTGGAAGACAAAGGATCTATTGCAGACCACATGAACACTTTCAACATGATTGTTGCACAGTTGACATCTGTGGGTGTGAAAATGTAGGAGGAGGATCATTGCATGACCCTGCTTTGTTCTTTGCCAGATTCGTGGGATCATCTTGTAATGGCTATTGGAACCACCACTACCACCTTCAAGATAGAATATGTGGTGTCCTCATTGTTATCTGAAGAAATGCGGAGGAAGTCTTCTAAGGCAGCCAAAGAGGCTCTTGTGGTTCATGGAAGACCCAAAGAGAAAGGGAAGAAGAAAGACAAGAAAGCTAAGAAGGGCAGATCTAAATCCCGTGGGAGATCCAAATCTCCTGGAAAGTCCAAGGCTCTTTGTTGGAACTATGGTAAAACCAAGCATTTCCAAAAGGAATGCAAAGAGGAGAAGAAAAAGAAGAAAGCTCTTGATTTAGATTCTAACAAGTCACAAGATGATGGTGATGCCTTCATCACAACTCTGGCCACCCATGCATTTGATGATGTGTGGTTGATTGATTCTATTGCATCATTCCACATGACCTCACATCAAGACTGGTTCACGAAGTATGAAGAGTTCGAATGGTGGAAGAGTGTACCTGGGTGATGACTCTCATCTAAAGATTGTTGGTCATGGAAGAGTCTCAATCCAATTCCTTGATGGATGAGTGAAGGGGATCACTGGAGTTATGCACATTCCAGGCCTTGCATGGAACCTACTTTCTATAAGTATGTTGAATGATGCAGGTGTATAGGTTATCTTTTCGAAGGATGGATGCAAGATGACTAGAGGATCTATGGTGCTTGTGAAGGGTACTTAGAGAGGTACTCTGTTTCAGCTGGAGGCATGCACTTCATAGTGCAATAGTTCTTCTAACTCAAAGAAACAAGCTGCAGTCACTTCATCCCCACCATCTAAACGACCAGTGAAGAAATCTGTTGTAACTAGTTCTGATGGTAGTGCACATGCTACGGAAGCTAAGCTTCCTACTGAAAAGACTATGTTATGTCATTTGAGATATAGCCACATTGGTGAGAAGGGTCTACGTACCCTAAAAAATAAAAACATCATTAAGGGGTTAAATGATTGTAATCTCAAGTTTGACTTTTGCTAACATTGCATTTATGGAAAGCAAAACCATGTTCAGTTTTACTCTAGTTCTCACAAGTCTTCTGGAGTATTAGATCTTATTCATTATGATGTGTTTGGTCCTATTAATGTTCCTTTGATTTCAAAATCTATATATTTTGTATCTTTCATAGATGATTATAGTAGAAGGACATGGGTTTATTTTATCAAAATCAAGATTGAAGTCTTTAGTTGGTTTAAGGAGTTTAAAGCCTTTGCTGAAAATCAAACTAGTAAAAAGATTAAGTGTTTGAGAACTGACAACGGTGGTGAGTTATGTTCGACAGAGTTTGATAGGTTCTTCAAAGAGCAAGGGATTGAAAGGCATAAGACAACTCCATATACCCCATAGCAAAATGGAGTTGCAGAGAGGATGAACAAGACACTGATGGAGAAGGCTAGGAGTATGCTTAGTGGAGCAAGCCTCAAACAAAAGTTTTGGGTTGAAGCGATTGCCACTACTTGCTATCTGGTAAATAGATCTCCTACATCAGCTCTTGTTGGTAAGACACCTATGGAGGTGTAGTCTGGTAAGAAGCCTTCAGTTAGACATCTTCATGTTTTTGGTTGTGAGGCACATGCACATGTGCCTAGGGAGAAACGGTCTAAATTAGAGAACAAGGTTGTTAAATATATTTTCATTGGCTATGGTGTCGGTGTGAAAGGATACAAGCTTTGGGATCCAGTGGATGAAAAAGTGTTATATAGAAGAAGTGTTATCTTTAGAGAGCTAACACCTCCTTCCATTGTTCTACAGCTAGAATAGACAGAAAAGAAAGAGGATGCAGTTTAGTTTCCTTCTACCCCTGAGAAGACTGAACAAACAAACCCTATGAGACCTAATGATGAGGACAACTCTAGCAGCTTTGAAAGCTTAGAAGAAGAAGTAGAACCTCAACCTCAGCCATTGAGGAGGTCTGCATGAACAAGAAAGCAACCTAATAGGTTTGGTTATTCATTACTTGATTCTAATTGTGCCTTTTCTTTACTTACTAACATTGATGAGCCTAGAACTGTGTAAGAGGCTATGGGCATGAAAGATACAAGTTCCTGGAAGGAGGCCATGGAGGATGAGATGGCTTCTTTGGAAAAGAACAAAAGATGGGACTTGGTACCTTTTCTTGATGGACGGAAACCCGTTGGTTGCAAATGGGTGTTCAAGAAGAAATTTGGTGCAGATGGTAGTATTGAAAAGTACAATGCCAGATTGGTTGCGAAGAGGTACTCACAAGTGGAGGGAATTGATTATGGTGAAATTTTCTCTCCCATTGCAAAGCTGACATCCATTAGATTTTTGTTATCTCTTGCAGCTGCTTATGATTTAGAGGTAGAATAGATGGATGTGAAGACAACTTTCCTTCACGGTAATTTGGAGGAAGAAATCTACATGTCACAGCAAGAGCATTACATAGTGAAAGGTAAAGAAAATTTGGTTTTCAAATTGAAAAAGTCTTTGTATGGTTTGAAGCAGTCTCCTAGGATGTGGTACTTGAAGTTTGATGCCTTTGTATTGTCAATTGGATTTGTGAGATTGAAATCAAATCACTGTGTGTATTATAAGTTTGATGGTGATCGTATTCTCATTGTTGCATTATATGTTGATGATATATTGCTGATTGGGAAGGGTAAGAATATAATTTCTGATTTTAGGTCTTAGTTGGTAGCACAATTTGAAATGAAAGATGTAGGGGCATCCAAGTACATTCTAGGAATGTAAATCAGAAGAGACAGAGCTAACAGAAAACTTTGGTTAAGCCAGAGTAAGTATGTGAAGACCATGTTGGATAGGTTCAGCATGGCAGATTGTAGACCATTGTGTGTTCCTATTTCATTGGGGACAAAGTTATGTAATAGTGACTGTTCAAAATCTCCTAGTGAGGTGGAGGACATGAGCAGAGTACCTTATGCTAGTGTTGATGGAAGTTTGATGTATGCTATGTACTGCACAAGACTAGACATTTCCCAAGTAGTGGGAGTCCTTAATCGATTTATGGCTAACCCTAGATGGGTACATTGGGATGCAGTTAAGCAAGTGTTCAAATATTTGAGAGGTACTTCCGAGTATTCCATTTTCTATCATGGAAATGCTACATGACCTCCACATTCAGTTTGTATTCATGGATTTGTGGATTCTGATTGGGCAGGTGACATTGACAATGGGAGATCCACCAGTGCATATGTGTTCACAATGTTTGGTGGTGCAATTAGTTGGATGAGTAAGTGACAACTTGTGGTTTCTTTGTCCACGATAGAAGCTGAGTACATGGTAGAAACTCATGCTTGTAAGGAAGCCATTTGGCTTAAGAGATTGTGTTCAACTATTGGTGTTAATGTAGGATAGATTACGATTTGTTGTGATAGTTAGAGTGCGATTTGCTTTGCGAAGAATCCAACTTTCCATGCCAGAACAAAGCATATTGATGTACAGTTTCACTTCGTGTGAGACATGGTAGAGGATGGGAAGGTAGATACTTTGAAGAATGTTGCAGATGCATTAACGAAGCCAGTGGGAACATAGAAGTTTAGATGGTTTTTAGAGTCTATGGGCCTCTCAGCCTATAGCAGCTAAATCTTGTTAATTCTATTGGCTCTTACAAGGTGTTTGACAAGTGGGAGAATGTTGGGAATTAAGGTGTCTCAACCTTGGTAATTCCTTGTATTATTTTCATTATATTTATTTATTCATTGCCTATGTTGTAAATTAAATTGTAAATTCATATTGTCATCTTGTGGGATGTGGCACGGTGATGTGTCATCCTACATGGAAGATGATAACTTGTAATTTTGTCCTCACATGAGGAGATAGGCATCCCACTTTGTGGTAGGAATATTTTTCCATGTGTCAAAATCTTGGATGTTGTGTAAGGGAATATTGACCGTAACGGTCATGATAGATTCCTATGATGAAGTTATGACATGTAAGAGTCAGAAATAGGAGAATCTATGACAGGTGAAGACATGTGTCAAAGAGCATCTTTGAAAAAGGCACCTTTTGGGCACCCCAAGGTGGACTATGACATGTTGTAAGAGAATATGCTATTTATAGCTTGTGTATGACAGATTCTCTTATAGCTGTAAGTTGTACCTGCTATGACAGATTCTATGACGGTTGTAAGAGTCGTAAGAGCATCTATCATAGCCCATTTTGGAAATAGGCAACCTCTTTGGGATGGAGTGTGTGGAAAAGTGTTAGAAGCATCTTACAATGTTTACCAAGTGCCCATAGGCATGGGTTTTGGGCCATGAGGCCAAGTTGGACGTCCATTCCAAGATAGAGGCAATTTTGCCTTGTATTTTATATATAAACATGTGCTTGGAGGAGGAGAATTATTACAGGTTTTACAGGTACTGTTATGCTGCTAGTTTGTCTCTAGATATGAGTGTCAAAGACTCCTAAGAGCTTGCATTGCAAGTGTATTGTAAACCATTTTAGTTTTGTTAATACATTGTGCAGGTTTTGGAGTGTGGGGTTTTTCACCCGATAAGGGTTTACCCCATGTATATCTTGTGTCTCTCTTTTTCTGTCTCACTTTCTTGTTTATGTGTTTGCTACAATGTCTCTATTATCTCTGTTAGTGGGTTTAACATTGCTGTAATAGTAAAGATAAAATTGAATTTGCACTCTCCTCCCCTCATTAGATTAGTGTAGGAAGCGAATTCTGCGCACCTAGCTTCCTTTCAAGAACAACAATTTCAATCAAAAAATGAATGGAAGAGGGAATTCCTCAAGAAGAGGTAGAGGATGGTCATTAGTGATTTGACTATACACAAGTACAACAAAATAATAGTAGGGCAAATGAGGCAATAAATTACATTGCCTAATTAGATGAGGTATGTGTGGCTTCACCCAAGCACACAAAGGAACTAGAGAAAAGAGAATCTCTTAGGATGAAGAGAGTGCTATTAAAATTATTTAAGGAAGGACATGAGACAATATAGAGAAAAAAATCATTTAGAACAATATGTAACTATAGAGGAAATTGTATCTAAGGAGATGATAGAGAAGCTTAAATTGAAGAAAATTGAGCATCCAAACCCATATAATACTTCATGGTTACAAAAGGGGCTTCAAATATTGATAAGTGAGTAGTGTTTAATGAGTTTACAGATTGGTTCATAAGGATGAATTTTTATGCAATATTATGAGCATGGACATTTGTCATATTTTATTGGGAAGGTTGTGGTAGTTTGATATAAATGATATGCATGAGGGTAGGATGAATAACTACACTATTGTGAATGATAGAAAGTAATTTACATTGCGCCCTATTCTGAATCCACCTCCCATGCCTCCTGAAGAAGTTGTTAAAGAATTTAATGCTTTTCCTTGTTGTCTCAGGATTAAGTGGTTCTTTCATCCCTGAAATCAGTCTAGTGGCCCTTATTGTTAGATTTATACTAATTTTTATAATGATGATGATGAGATCACATTACCCAATTTAAGGTTTCCAATCCTACTTGGAATCCTAAAGTATTCTATCTATTAGAAATGAAAGCACAACTACTCAACAAAAATCTGATTCAAATATATATTTAACGATCTTTAATAGAGTATTAGAGATGGAGATTGCAACACATAAAGTAAACCCACAATAAAGAAATATGCTAGAAGCAGAATGAAGCACATAACATGTGTTTAACATGGAGAAAAGCCTTGCGGGTGAAAAAACTCCACTAAGAAAAGAGGCCAAGTTGTATTATCTTCACAAAAGGAGATTACAAATACATTCACTTCCTCTGTGCTTCAATCTTCACTCCAGTAGAACCTGGGTACCTATAAACTATTATGCAACTCATTTACTATGCCATGGTTTATATAGAATTTGCAATCCTCAAGATAGGCATCCACCTTGGAATCTCCACCCATGATTGCCATCATACATGCATCCTACACTTGGCAAAAGATGCCCATGCAAACTTGGGTGCCTAGGGCCAAAAATAGCTACTTACATCATCTTATGACACATCATAACTCTCATAGATACCACTAAAAAAAATCTTCCCAAGATAGGTACCTAGGGCTAAACATAGCAACTTACAACACATTAATAACCGTCATATGCATCATAGAATCTTATGACAACTTGCATCTGTCATAGATTCTTTACATGCACCTACCAAACATTATTACATGTGTCATACAAGCTAAAAATAGTAGATTCTCCACATGGGTGCCCCACCTTGACCAATTACCATTTACCATAGTAAATGACCTCCCATAACTACCACTAGTAACTCTGGAACTTACCGGTGCAGTAACTCTAAAATTACCGTGGATAGTAAATAATTTTTTACCACTGTCGGTGAAACTAGTACATCCCTTATGGGTAATTACAAATAATACATAGAATAATACAATAATGGGATTTACAAGGTTAATGGCACCTTGTCCGAACATTCTCCCACTTGACATTATACATTGTAAATCAACCCATAGGAAATCAAATGAAATAATCAGGTACTAGAAACAAGGCCCATGGCCTCTTTGTACCACACAAACTTCTCTATGCTCAAAGGTTTGGTCAATGAATCTGCAACATTATCCTGATTGTCTATCTTCTTCAGCTCAATCTATCCATTTGCAACCAACTCTCGAATAAAGTGATACTGAACATCAAAATGCCTAGTCCAAGAATGATACATAGGATTCTTGGCCAAACAGATAGCACTCTGGCTATCAAAACCAATCTGAATGATCTTGCAATCAAATCCAATACCTATACACAGTCTACTCAACCAAACTGCCTCCTTAGAGACATGAGTAGAAGTCATATACTCTACTTCTGTGGTGGACAAAGCAATTGTGGGCTACGTCTTACTCATCCAACTCACTGCTCCTCCAAAAAAAGTAAACACATAGCCACTAGTGGAACTTTGACTATCCAAGTCGCCTACCCAATCTGTATCAATAAAACCCTATATGTCCAAAGATTTATTAGCACTATTAGTACCAAAGTAAACCAAACAATAATCTAGAGTACCTACAAGATATTTAAGCACCCTTTTCACATAATTCCAATGCTATCTACTAGGGTTAGACATAAATCTGCTAAAAACTCCCACTACTTGGGCAATATCTAGCCTAGTGCAAACCATTGCAAACATCAAACTCCCTACAACACTAGCATATGGAACATTAGACATATCCTCAAAATCATCCTCATTCTTTGGACACATATCTAATGAAAGCTTAGTACCAATGGGTAAAGGAACTCTAATTGGGTTACAGTCCTGCATACTAAATCTCTGTAAAATGGTATTCACATACTTTGTGACAACCAAAGATTTCTGTTACCTTTGTCCCTCCCGATCTCCATTCCCAGAATATACCTGGCAGCTCCAAGATCCTTCATATCAAATGCACCTGAAAGTTAAGCTTTCAACTCACTGATCATACCCTTAGTATTGCTAAAAAATAACATGTCATCAACATACAATGCAATGATCAGTATAGAATCATCAACACAATGAATGTAAGCACAGTGATCCTCCTCGCTTCTAACAAAACCCAATTTCAACACAAATGAATCAAACTTTTGATACCACCTTCTAGGGGACTATTTCAAACCATAAAGTGACCTGTTCAACCTGCAAACCCATTGTTCTTTTCATTTTACCTCAAAACATGTAGGGTGTTGTATATAGATTTCTTCCTCAAGATTTCCATGCAAGAACACAGTCTTAACATCCATTTGCTCAATCTCCCAATCAAAGGCTACATCAATGGATAAAAGAAATTTAATAGAAGTCAATTTAGTAACATGAGAGAAAATCTCACCAAAATCAACTCCCTCTCTCTGGGAGTAGCCCTTGGCTACCAGTCTAGCCTTGTACTTCTCCAATGTCCTGTCTGCTCCAAACTTCTTCTTGAAGATCCACTTACAACCTATGGCCTTTCTTCCTTTGGGTAAACGAACAAGATCCCAAGTGTTACAAGAGTCTAAAGCCATCATCTCCTCCTGCATGGCTAACTGCCAAGACTTACTATCATCTGAAAGAATAGCTTCCTGTAGGATCTAGGCTCATCGTTAGTACTCAATAAAGAAAATACACAATGGAAATTTGGTGGGCTATACCTGTCAACTAGATTCCGTTGTCTTGTGGATCTCCTCAAGGGTGGAGTAAGAGTCTCAACTTGTTCTTCTGCATGATCATCTATACCAACTTCTTCTATAACAACAGATTCATCTTCATCAGAACTACTCAAATCTTCTTCTTCTTCACCCCTCAATCCATCATCCTGTTCTTCTTGAGGTGCATCTTGCTGCTCTAAATCAAAGTACACTCTCTTTTTCTTTTGGCTACTCAGGTTCATAAATAGCTCTAAGTTCCCTCAGGTTCATAAATAGCTCTAAGTTCCCTAAAAAAAAATCTCTAGAAAAGATAATCTTACGGGTTAGTGGATTCCAAAGCTTATAACCTTTGAAATTATCACCATATCAATAAATGTACACTTTTTAGCTTTTTGATCTAACTTAGATCACTTTTCCTTAGGCACATGAACAAAAGATTCACAACCAAAAACCCTTAAATGTGAAACAGAAGGTTTATTACCAGTCAACACTTCATAAGGTGTTGAATCAAGAGCCTTACAAGGGGATCTGTTTATCAAGTAGCAAGGAGTACACACAACCTCTGCCCAAAAGAATTTATCCAACTATGCATCACTCAACATACTTCTGACTCTTTCCATGATTTTTCAGTTCATCCTTTCTGCAACACCATTCTGATGTGGTGTATATGGAGTTGTCTTTTGTTTGATAATATTTGCATGCTTGCAAAACTCATCAAATTCCTTAGAGAAATATTCCCCTCCATTGTCAGATCTTAATATTTTTATCTTTAATCTCGATTGGTTTTCAACTAAGACTTTAAAATCCTTAAACTTAGTGAAAACTTTAGATTTGTGTTTCATAAAATAAATCCAAGTAAATATGGACACAACATCAACAAAGGTAGTAAAATAATGAGATTTTTTGATAGAATCATTATCCATAGGTCCAAACACATCTGTATGAATAATTTCTAACTTCTCTTTTGCTCTATTGCTTCCTAGAGGAAATAATTTTCTGTTTTGTTTACCAAACACACAATGCTCATAGAAATCAAAGTGCTCATCAGAATAAGAGAAACCATCCAGCAAATCTTTATTCTTATTATGTTAGAAAATGTCCCCTTGGGGGCTTTTCCCTCCTAAGGTTTAGCTCCTGGGTCCTATAGAATGTATTTAGATCATCTTGCATGTTAGTGATGACTTCTGATGAAGAAACCCTTAAGTTTTATGACAAATGGGACCTAGGGGATGAGCTTAATATAAATCTTTCCTGAAATAGGGGAGGAGGACTTGGGCGACCGCGCCCTAGTCCTGCCCTATTTTAGGTCAAGGCCTATTTTTGTATGTCGGTTGTATGACCGTTATTAGGTCCTATGCCGACACCTCAAGTTTGAATTACGAAATTCTTAGCGAGAATGTTTGTAGTTGCATATATAAGCATGTTTAGGCATTCATTTGTAAACTAGCAGATGATTGCAAACTTTAGGCATATTTGTGATTTCAAGATATTCATTGTGGCAAGGGCAGAGCATGGTTATTGTGTTTGTGATTGTAGATTTGACTTCATCTTCTCATGTGATTGAAGAGCCTTCATTTATGTGAGATCTACACTACAAGGTGATATCTATTGTGTTTTTGATCATTTATCATTTGGATTTTACCTTTATCCTGTAGGGATATGCACTCTTTATCTAACCATGGTGTTCGAAAGACTTGAATGTCTCTCTGGAGCTTGACCGAGGCAATCCTCTAAACACCACAACCCCCAACCCCCTTTTCTGTGATTACAGGTTACATGTTTCAGAATTAAAAGAAGTGGAGTTGTAGGAAGGTATTGTAGATTTTTATAATTACAGATTTGAGAAGAAAATTAGGGCTTGGAATTGGGTGCCCGCTCATTAGTCCTCCAGATTCCAAAGTAGTGAAATCTCTGTGACAGTGGGAACAGGTTGCAGACATTCTTTAGAGATCCTGACAAAATTAGGTACACTGGACTAAGGTGCCCGCTCATTAGTCTAACTTTTCTGCACACCGAACTTTAAAATCTGGTATGTATTTCATTGTCATTTGATATCTCTGTGTGTGATGATTTTTTGTAATTTGTCTGTTTGTTTACAATTTTATGAAATTAGGGTTATGAGCATAATTGGACTTAATTAAACAATAGATTCACACATTTCCAATCTTCCCCTATGTTCCAAGTGATAGGAGATCTGTAGTAGAGTTCTCTACTTGGTTGAATGTCCTTGAATGTTTAGTGGTGAAAGGAGGATCAAGATAAACCCTCAAAATCATCAAACCACCATTGTCTCCATCTTCCTCCCTCTTTGTTTTACACTAAACAATTCTTAATAGTTTTGAAAACATTATTACTTGTGTGACCCAATCTATGGTGCCACAACATACATGTATTTTTAGTACTGGCCTCAGATACATAGGAGGCATTACAAACTGTAGTTGCTTCAAGGTTGAACAGGTTTCTTGATCTCTTCCCCTTCGCTACCACCAAGTTCCATCTCATCAATCTGCAGCCACGCTTGTCAAAAGTCACATGCGTTCCCAAATCATTTAGATTTGAAACATAAATCAAATTTCTCGCTAATCTAGGAACATGATATGTTGCAAGTATGAGGTTAACTAGTGTTGTCATTGATGGCAACATACTCATATTGCATTGGTAAGAAGGATTGGATGAGCTGTGTGCTGAGGATATTGAGAAAATTAGTCTCAATCAGGAACAGTGAAGAACAGTGATGAGAAGAAGGAAAATGTACTCAATAGGTTGAGGATCAGAGGATGCGGATTAAAGGGTTTGTAGGTATGAGTCTTGAGATTATCTAGTTAAGATTTTAGAGGTCCACATGAAGATATGAAAAAGTTGTGATCGGTAGAGTAGAACTAGTTCCAGGAGATGCTCCAGAGCGACAGAGTGTTACAAAAACGTCCGGTGAGATCTAGAGGTGCATTATTAGACTTTACGGATTGGAAGGAGTGTTTGGGATGTCCTTGTGATGTGTCATCTCAGTTTGTACATAGTTTGGAGGTCTGGAAGAACCTGTTTCAGTTTGACAGTCGTGACAGACTATGTTCTTGAAGTTCTGGATGAAGAGGAGAAGAGATTCTAGTGAGTAGAGGAAGTACGGATGTACCTGGTCATTCAGGCAAGCTTGTGAAGGTTCTTGGATCATGTTGAGGTTGTGTTGTCAGTCCGCATTAGTGTTAGAGCATGGAATTGAAGATATTCTTCTGGATGAAGATATTCTTGTTCAGACTGGCCGACCGAATGACTTATTCATCTTGCGAATGTTCCTGTGGATGATTGCCGACTTGTGAATGCTCTTGTGGATGATTGCGGACTTAGATGATTGTTCCTAAGTCAATGCCTTGTATAAATAAAGGTTTGTGAGTTCATTTCAAAGTGTGTGTGGAGCGGATGAGTGTGGTATAGCAAAAGAGCGAAGGGCAGAGCAGAAGTATCTCAGGCTTAAATGGAACTGATCTAGACATGGTAAAGATGTCAATCTCTAGTTCAAGTGTGTGATTCTTATCACTTTCTAGACAGTGTGCCTCTTTATGAGCAGTGTGCTCGGGCAGTGAGCCCTAATTGGCATGTGCCATTCATTTTTCTTATTCTTCTAACAGAGAATAATCCTTGGGTTAATCACCCCGTGGTTTTTCCCTTAACCAGGTTTTCCACGTCAAAATCTTGGTGTCTAATGTGTTGATGTTTATCTACTCCTGTGTTTATGCATTATGCTTTCATGAATGGTTAACTGATATGCTATTAACTAACAAAGAAGAATCAAGTGTTTGAAGTAGAAGCAAGTTTTTGTACAACTGATTCACCCCCCCTCTTAGTTGTGTGCCCTAGATTTAACAATTGGTATCAGAGCTAAGTTCCTCTGAAAGAAGCTTAACCGCTTGAGGAGATCCAGGATGTCGTCATACAAGAAGGACAGTCCAAAGTTTGATGGAACCAACTTCTCTCTTTGGAAAGGCCGCATGAAATGTCACTTGGAGTGTATGGGAAAAGGATACTTGTCCATGGTCACCAAAGCATATTTTCCTCCACAGGGTGGTCCGACAACACTAAATAAAATCACAGATGCTGAAAATAATCTACGGACCAAAGAGGCTCTTCTAAGCGCATTAACTAACTTAGAACTCTCAAATGTTATTGACCTACCAACTGCATATGAGATCTGGGTTAAACTAGAACTTCTGCATGAAGGAGATGAGTTTGTTAAGAGTGCAAGGTTGCAAAGTCTTAAAGGGAAATTTGAAAGATTAAAGATGAGAGATGATGAAAATATCACTACCTTTATGCCAAGAGTAAATGAGCTAGTGTGTGGAATCAAGAATGCTGGTGGAGTTCTGGATGAAAATGAGATTGTTTGCAAAATTCTCAGATCCCTTCCTACTGCCTACAAGATCAAGGTTGCTGCCATTGATGAATTCAGAGCCCATGCAACTGTCACAAGAGAGCAATTGGCTGGCAAACTGGCTACATTTGAAATGACCGAGTTTGGAGATGATCCTCCCAAGACTGAATCTGCATTCAAAGCCAGTGCCTATGTGAAAGGCAAACAAAGATTTGATCTAGGAGAAAACTCTTCAAGGAAACTATCATGGTATGATCAAGCTAGGAAAGACATGGAAGAGGAAGAAGCAGAAACAGCTCATCTTGAAGCCCTCATTGCAAAGAGATTGCCAAGAGGATCCGGTAAGTATGAAGGAAAGTTACCTTTTAAGTGCTTCAACTGCAATAAGATTGGTCATTTTGCTTCAAGATGTCCAAAAAGATCTGCAAGGTCAAACTCTAATAGACAAAGGTTCCAAAAGAACTGTTATTATGTTCATGAAGAAGCTGATAATGAAGGAGTAATAGATGATAAATCAGAGATAGGACATAAATCCAGAAATGAATGGGTGTTTATTTCCATCAAGGAAGAAGAACGAATATCCTTAGAATCTGTCAATCATAAGGTTGTAGAAAGAGCTTTGGCTACCCAAGTTGAAGAAATGGATGATTGGGTTATTGACAGTGGATGCTCTCACCACATGACAGGTGACAAGAACAAGTTCTTAGATTTGGAAAGGTATGAAGGAGGAATGGTAAAGTTTGGTGACAATTCTGCAGGTAGAATCAGAGGTAGGGGAACTATTTCTTTTGATGGAAAGAGCAAAACTGGAAATGTACTATATGTTGAAGGATTGAAGCACAATCTTCTCAGTGTTGGATAGTTAGTTGACAAAGGTTATGATCTCCGGTTCAAAAATGGAAGATGCAGGATCTTTGAAAGCTCCGGAACTGAGATTGCATCCGGTACTCAAACAAAAGGTAATATCTTCCATCTAGTTGGTTCAAATAAAAGTTGTATGTTTGTTCAAGTTGATCAGAGTTGGTTACGGCATAGAAGGATGTGTCATGTAAATTTTGATAACATCATCAAGATAAGCAATATTCAGGCTGTAAGAGATCTTCCAAAATTGGTGAAACCTACAAATAGTTTGTGCAAAGAATGTCAGCTAGGTAAACAGAGCAGAGTCTCCTTCAAAAGCAAAGATCAGTCCTCTACTGGATTATTGGAATTAGTTCATACTAATCTATGTGGTCCGACAAGAATCAAGAGTATGCAAGGTGATAGATATTTCATGTTACTGATTGATGATCATTCTCGGATGATGTGGGTTACCTTTCTGAAAGAGAAATCAGAAGCCTTTGAGAAGTTCAAAATCTTCAAGGCTATGGTAGAGAATCAAACCGGATTGAAACTGAAGTGTCTAAGGTCTGATAGAGGTGGTGAATTCACATCCGGTGAATTCATAGACTTTTGTGAGAAGCATGGCATAAAGAGACAATTGTCTGCTCCTAGGACTCCACAGAAGAATGGAGTAGTTGAGAGAAAGAACCGAACGATCCAGAAAGCTTCCATGACAATGATGATGGAAGCAAATGTTCCTTAGATGTTTTGGAGAGAAGCTGTTAGCACTGCAGTCTACACTCTCAACCGAGTTCAAATCAGAAGCAATACCGGTAAGACTCCTTATGAACTTTGGTTTGGTATAACTCCTACTGTGAGATATTTCAGAGTATTTGGTAGCAAGTGTTACATCAAAAGAGATGAAGATCTAGGAAAGTTTGATGCTAGAAGTGATGAAGGAATTTTCTTGGGTTACTCCACTCAAAGCAAAGCATACCGGTGTTACAATAAGAGACTGGAAAAGATGATAGAAGTACAAATGTGAAGGTTGATGAAGGAATTGAGAAGCCCTCAAGGTTTTATGAATATGATGAAGATGATCAGGATGGTGTTCTGGTTCAAGGAACTCAATCCCTTCCTGAAAGTTAGATTCAAACTGATCTGATAAATCAGGAAGAAGAGGTTTGTCTAAATGAACCTGATCAAGAAACAGCAGTGCAAGAGACTCCCAAAGTTCCAAGGTATGTAACTCTAAATCACTCTAAAGATCAGATCATAGGTGACAAAAACCAAGGGGTACAAACAAGGAGGAGAATTGCTCAAAATTCAAATGAATACTGTCTAATTTCAAAGATTGAACCTAAGACAATAAATGAAGCTTGCAATGATGAAAACTAGACCAAAGCAATGGAGGAAGAGTTGATGTAAATTGAGAAAAATCACACTTGGGATCTTGTTCCCAGACCTAGAAACAAGAATGTGATTGGAACCAAATGGGTCTTCCGAAACAAACTAAATGAGGTTGGTGAAGTAATAAAAAACAAAGCCAGATTGGTCTGCAAAGGCTACTCTCAAATAGAAGGAATTGATTTTGAAGAAACCTTTGCTCCAGTAGCAAGAACTGAAGTAGTCAGATTATTTCTTGCATATGCTGCCTTCAAAGACTTCAAGGTATATCAGATGGATGTCAAGTCTGCCTTCCTAATTGGTGATTTGGAAGAAGAAGTATACATTAAACAACCGGATGGATTTCAATTGTCTGATCATGATGATATGATCTACAAGTTGAAGAAAGCACTGTATGGATTGAAGCAAGCCCCAAGAGCATGGTATGAAAGGTTGGATAAGCATCTTATGTAGATTAGTTTCAACAAAGGTACTACTGACAGTAATCTATATTTCCAAATAGATAATGAAAACATCCTGATTGTTGAAGTATTTGTTGATGATATCATTTTTGGAGGAAGAGATAGTTTGTGTAAAACCTTTGCAAATCAAATGAAAAGTGAGTTTGAAATGTCAATGCTTGGTGAAATGAATTTCTTCTTGGGTCTGCAAATTACTCAGACAAAGAAAGGTATCTTTATCTCTCAGACCAAATATGTGAAAGAATTGTTGAGGAAATTTGGAATGGAAGATTCAAAGCCAATGAACACTCCTATGGCAACTGGATGTAAGTTGAGTAAAGATGATGACTCTCCTAAGATAGATCAGACCAAGTACAGATCAATGATTGGAGGATTATTGTATCTCACTCAGACTAGACCAGATGTAATGCAGGCTGTTGGTCTTGTGGCAAGATTTCAGGCTGACCCTAGAGAATCTCATGTTATGGCAATCAAGAAGATTTTTAGATATCTAAAGGGAACAGTTGAGTATGGCCTATGGTATCCTAGAGATCAGGATTTCTCTCTTCATGCATATACAGATACAGATTGGGCAGGAGATGTGGATGACCGGAAGAGCACCAGTGGTGGAGCATTCTTCTGGGGAAAGAGATTGGTTTCTTGGCTAAGCAAGAAACAAGAGGCAATATCTCTGTCTACAACTGAAGCAGAATATATTGCAGCAGTAGGCAGTTGCACTCAAATTTTATGGATGAAGCAGATGTTAAGAGACATGAAAGTAGAATATGAGGAGCCTATCACAATTTTCTATGATAATTCAAGTGCAACAAATATTTCCAAGAATCCGATATTGCATTCTAAGACCAAGCATATATCTATCAAATTTCACTTTTTGAGAGAACAAGTGAACAAGGGTGAAGTCAGATTGGAGTATGTGCCCTCCAAGGATCAGCTTGCAGATATTTTTACTAAACCTCTTCCCAAAGACTCTTTTGTGTATCTCTGGGAGAAGTTAGGGGTCATGGCCCCTCCGGTGATGAACTAGGATGCACTGATGTGCATCAGTCTGGTGGATATCACAGTCATATCTTGTGATCCGGATTGATGATGGGGAGCTGCTACTAAGGGGGAGCAGCTGGTATGATTCTGTTGTGTTACAAGTGCAAGTATGAGCCCTTTGCCATTGATGTCAAAGGGGGAGAGAAGACATGTGAAAAACAAGTGGTTGATGATCAAAGGGGGAGCAGTAAAGGAAGAGAAGACATTTGAAGAGTTGTTGCTGATAAGGGGAGCTGTGACAGAAAAGAGAAGTTCTTGTCTTGATGGTTTTTCACATCATATGTTTCCATCAATGACAAAGGGGGAGATTGTTGCAAGTATGAGGTTAACCAGTGTTGTCATTGATGGCAACATACTTATATTGCATTGGTAAGAAGGATTGGATGAGCTGTGTGCTGATGATATTGAGAAAATTAGTCTCAATCAGGAATAGTGAAGAACAGTGATGAGAAGAAGGCAAATGTACTCAATAGGTTGAGGATCAGAGCATGCGGATTAAAGGGTTTGTAGATATGAGTCTTGAGATGATCCAGTTAAGATTTCAGAGGTCCACATGAAGATATGAAAAAGTTATGATTGGTCAAGTAGAACCGGTTCCGGGAGATGCTCTAGAGGGACAGAGTGTTACAAAAAGGTCCGGTGAGATCTGGAGGTGCATTATCAGCCTCTGCAAATTCGAAGGAGTGTTTGGGATGTCCTTGTGATGTGTCATCTTAGTTTGTACATAGTTTGGATGTTCGAAAGAACCTGTTTTAGTTTGACAGTCGTGACAGACTGTGTTCTTGAAGTTTCAGATGAAGAGGAGAAGAGATTCCAGTGAGTAGAGGAAGTGCGGATGTACCTGGTCATTCAGGCAAGCTTGTGAAGGTTCTTGGATCATGTTGAGGTTGTGTTGTCAGTCCGCATTAGTGTTAGAGCATAGAATTGAAGATATTCTTCTGGATGAAGATATTCTTGTTCAGACTGGCCGACCGGATGACTTATTCATCTTGTGAATGTTCCTATGGATGATTGCCAACTTGCGAATGCTCTTGTGGATGATTGCTGACTTAGATGATTGTTCCTAAGTTGATGCCTTGTATAAATAAAGGTTTGTGAGTTCATTTCAAAGTGTGTGGAGTGGATGAGTGTGGTATAGCGAAAGAGCGAAGGGCAGAGCAGAAGTATCTCAGGCTTAAATGGAACTGATCCAGACATGGTAAAGATGTCAATCTCTAGTTCAAGTTTGTGATTCTTATCACTTTGTAGACAGTGTGTCTCTTGTAGGCAGTGTGCCTCTTTGTGAGTAGTGTGCTCAGGTAGTGAGCCCTAATTGGCACGTGCCATTCATTTTTCTTATTCTTCTAACAGAGAATAATGCTTGGGTTAATCACCCCGTGGTTTTTCCCTTAACCAAGTTTTCCACGTCAAAATCTTGGTGTCCAATGTGTTGATGTTTATCTGCTCCTGTGTTTATGCATTATGCTTTCATGAATGGTTAACTGATATGCTATTAACTAACAAAGAAGAATCAAGTGTTTGAAGTAGAAGCAAGTTTTTGTACAACTGATTCACCCCCCCTCTCAGTTGTGTGCCCTAGATCTAACATGATAAACACCAGGGAGGGTTTTAATCCTCCCATCACTGAAACATAACAATACCTTACCTTTCCCAACTATTGGATATGCAAAGTTGTCCCCAAGGTACACATTACCTCCATCATATTTGTCATATGTGGAGAACCATTCCTTATGTAGAGTCATATGAAATGAGCATCTTGAGTTAACCAACCAGTGATCATTAGAAACAACATTACATGTAGAAGGTAAAACATCTTCACCTGCATTCAAGGACTTATCTGAAGCACTCTCCCACTATTTCTTTGTGTTTTTGCACTCCTTCACATGTCCCCTTTTACTGCAGTTCCAACACTTAACTCTAATCTTCTTCCCAAGAGTCTTAGAATGACCCTTGGAATTGTCCTTAGCCCCTTTCTAATCTCCTTTCCATCCTCTTTCCTTAGACCTTCCCCTGACACTGAGAGCATCCCTTGAACTATTTGAACTCTTCTTCCTCAATTCCCATGACAACAAAACTACAACAAGGGTATCCAACTTGGGATCTACGAGGTTAGCAGTGATAGCCAGAATAACATTCTCCCAAGACTCAAGTAAAGAACAAAGAAGCAAGATAGATTTATCTTTCTCATTAACATCAACATCTACTAAAGCAAGATGACTCAACAACAAATTAAATGTATTTAAATGCTCTACGACAGATTCACCCTCTTTCATTTTCAAGGAAAACAATTTTCTTTTTAAATAGAGTTTATTTACCATACTCTTGGCTTGATAGATCTCACCCAATTGTTTCCACAATTTATGTGCAGTCTCTTCCTTTGCAACATTCAACAGGAGAGATTTTGAGAGACACAAACGAATGGTTCCTCGTGCCTTCTTATCCAGTCTATCCCACTCATCCGGAGAGACATAATTGGGTTTCTTCTCTCTTTGGACAGCTAACCACTAGTTTCTTTCTTCCAACAAATCCTCCATTTTTAGCTTCCACAACTCATACCCTGTTCCGTTGAACTTCTCAATGTCCAAACGAGAGGTTGATGTAATGGTGGATGCAACCATAATATCAACTCAAGATCTACAAAACAAATACAACCAAATCTCCCACTGCAGCTACAGCTTCCACACTCCTACCCAAGAGTCAAAGCTGGCCAGGCTCTAATACCAAATGTTAGAAATGAAAGCACAACTACTCAATATAAATCTGATTCAAATGTATATTTAACGATCTTTAACAGAGTATTAGAGATGGAGATTGCAACACAGAAAATAAACCCACAATACAGAAATATACATGAAGCACATAACATAAGTGTTTAACATGGAGAAAAACCTTGTGGGTAAAAAACTCCACCAAGAAAAGAGGCCAAGTTGTATTATCTTCACAAAAGGAGATTACAAATACATTCACTTCCTTTATCCTTCAACCTTCACTCTGGTAGAACCTGGGTACCTATAAACTTTTATGCAACTCATCTACTATGCCATGGTTTATATAGAATTTGTAATCCTCAAGATAGGCGTCCACCTTGGAATCTCCACCCATGCAACACTAAATGCCGTCATACATGCATCCTACACTTGGTAAAAGATGACCATGCAAAATTGGGTGCCTAGGGCCAACAATAGCTACTTACAACATCTTATGATGCATCATAACCATCATAGATACCACTAAAAAAGAATCTTCCCAAGATAGGCACCTGGGGCTAAACATAGCAACTTACAACACATTAATAACCGTCATATGTGTCATAAAATCTTATGACAACTTACAACTGTCATAGATTCTTTACATGCGTCATACAAGCTAAAAATAGTAGATTCTCCACATGGGTGCCCCACCTTGACCAATTACCATTTACCATAGTAAATGACATCTCGTAACTACTGCCAGTAACTTTGGAACTTATTGGTGTAGTAACTTCATAATTACCGTGGATAGTAAATATTTTTTTACCACTACTGGTGAAACTAGTACATCTCTTATGGGTAATTACAAATAATAAATAGAATAATAGAATAATAGGATTTACAAGGTTAATGACACCTTATCCCAACACTATCCTCCCTTGGAAGATATTATTTGTGAAGTAAGACTCTTTGAAATCTTGTCTCTATTTGGTGAAGGTTTAGAAGACCAAGGTTTTCCCTTGATATTGGTAGCGAGCCATCCATTCTCTTAGGGATGATCCATCGAATCTTGTTGATAAGAACCTTGAAATCACTATTCTCAACAAGGAGTGGTATGTTTCAAAAGGTCTATGATAACTCTATGATTCTGATGTTTATGTTGAGGTCCCTTTTATTTCTTGGGAATGTCTCTTCCTTAAGATAAAGTCCTTCTCCATTAAAGCTAAGAAAGATAACTTAATTAGTAATGATGAGTTTCACTTCCTCCTTCAAGTCAAGCCTAACTCTGCAAAATCTTGTTTGTTCTACCTCCTACCGAAGATTCACAAGCCTTCCTTAGCTAGTAAACCAATCTGCTCCTATTTTGGTTAGTTGTTGGAACCATCATCCTGTTGGCTCCACTTTCAGTTATTTCCTATCTTGAAGAAGCAACCCAACCACCTAATGGATTCAGATTCCCTCAGTCATGATCTTAGCATTCTCTAGTTTCCTTCTAAAATTTTTCTCTTCACTTTTGATGTTGAGAGTCATTATCTGAGCATCCCACTAATGCAAGTCTTCAGGCTCTCAAGTTCTTCATCAATGATGTTTTCCCTCATGGAAAGGTAAATTTCATCCTTAGCCTTGCAAAATTGGTTCTTAAGGAACATTACTTAGAATTCAATGGAAAAAACGTATAGGCATATTAGAGGAACAACTATGGGTAGTAACTTTTCCATTGTCTATGCATGCCTCTTCCTTTGTTTCCTTAAATGGAAAGTAGAATGTGACCTTAATATTTATCAATGACTCTTCTACAAGCATTTTATAGATGATGCCTTTGGTATTTGGCATGGTTCTTTTTATAGTTTTTAACCTTTCTTTGCCGCTTATTATTCTATCTATCTAGAAATTAAGATCACTACTTGTGTTTCAACTTTTGAGGTTAACATTTTGGACAAGTCTTCTACAAGGGTCCAAATTTCAATGCTTCCAGATGATTCACTACTAGAAATTACTAGAAACATCTCAATGTTTATCAGTATCTTCCCTTTAACTCCAACCACCCACTTCCTCAAAAAAGTGGTTTTATTCTTAGCGAGTTAAGGAGGTACTTGGTTTGAGAAAGTTGCAAAGAAAATTTCCATGAGATTAAGCACAAATTTTTTCATCACCTTCATTCTCAAGGTTACCCATTTCATTTTCTCCTTCCTCTCTTCATGAAGGTTAATTTTGAGGACATGCCCTCTTTGCTCTTAAAATTTTTTTCTAAGACTAATAAAATTGGTCCTCCTAAGGCCCCTATAGTCCTTAAGTTGGACAATAGTGAGATCTCCAAGGCTCTTGGAATTGGTCATCACATTCTTAGACCTCTTTCAGAGAAATTATTGCTAGATCCTAAGCTAAAGCATATTGGTCATCTATTGGTGTGTTGGAGAATTTTTTTCTCGTTACAAATCTTCCTTGGAACATATAAATTATTTATTTTTGTCCTCTTTTATCACATTTTAGTGATAATTTTGAATTTGGGTGACCCATGTCTCTTTTGGTCTCTGACCTTTCAAAAGAACATAATTGAAACCTATATATGGGTGTTTCACTCACTCATTTGTAATAATTATCTCACTCTGCTGATGAGGAAATAAAGTCTAAAACACATTCAAAGTTTATCATTACAATTTTTTTATTTTGCCAATAATTAAGTCTCCTCTCTTTTTATTTGTGCATTTAATTTTTGTTTGTGTTATTATCCTTTGTACTACTACACTTTCAGTCTTACAATAAAAAGAAGAGATGGACAAAATTCCTAAGGTATGTTGAATTTTTAGAAAATAGTTTCTAATGGAGGTAGAGAGAGAGAGAACTTTCTATACTTTCATTCCTAAGCCTAAAAAGGTTAGGAAAGTGGGTAAAATGAAGGAAATTCCACAAGAAGTGAGGGAGTTGTTAGAGGAGTATGAAAAAATTATTTTACAAGAATTGTGGAATGGGTTTCCACCCATTAGATGTTGAGAAATCGATAAACAATTATCGTGAAAGTATATACATAAAGTGCTCAAATACAATTATCCACAACTAATAAACATGTGATTAACCATTTAGTTTGAAATATAACATGAAGAGGTACATAATACTGGATGTACATGGAGAAACTCTTTCAAGAAAAAATTCCACCACTGAAGAGACATTATTTTTTAATGAATTAGAATGAAAGTGTTACATTGATAGTATAATCTACTCCAACTATTTGATCTGACAACATTCCAACAACATGATAATAATCAACCTATAATATATCATAAAACATCCATCTAATGCCTCCAATATATATAGAAATGGGAAGGGGAACAAATGGTTTCCCGAAACCAAGTGCCACCAAAACCATGGTCGAAGGAAAAAACCAAAATCCCCATAATGCATTTACTCAAGCACTCAATATATATAACCACCAAATAAGGCATATTTGACTCCATAACTCTTGTTAGGAATGAATCCTGAGACTAGCATGCTCCAAGATGAAGCCACTATCTCAAGTGAACCCCACTTGTCATAATAAGATTCTCCACTCTCCACAAAGTAACTTCAAAGCACCTATAAAGAGGAAGTAAATTTGCATTCAAGAATGACAACTATAATTCCCATTATTTACTTTCCAATTGTAACTCCCTTATTTAAGTCCATTACAACAACATACTAAGTATCTTGTAGAATAATAATAAATAAAATATCCCACAACTCATCATGGGAATCCAAGTATCCATTCTATGAAAGTTGGAGACATGAGCATTATACATTAGGATTGCAATTTGATAGCACACTTTCCTAACATTATTCCACTTGATATCTATATTACAATGACATACATATGAAACATAGAATGAATCAAGTATAGGATGAAAGGCAAATGGCCTCCTTGCACCAAGATAATTTATCCATGCTCACTTGTTTCGTAAGTGAATACGCAACATTATCCAAAGTGTTTGTTGGCAATATTGTCATTGATGTATGGGAGATTGTTGGCAAGTTTATTATCATTGATGTCAAGAAAGATTTCATGGATGTCATGATGGAATTCGCTAGTCCAAGAAGAAGAAATTACAATGGCTAAAGGCCACTAATTGACATACAAAGTCACTCAGGCTGACCCCCCTTCATATTGACATATTTGCAAGACAAATACATTTAATGTTAATGTTGGTTGACCACTTTATTATATGTTCAAAGGTAATCATATATATATATGTGTGTGTGTGTGTGTGTGTGTGTGTGTGTGTGTGTGTGGTTTTTTTTTAGATCGCCAAAGGATGATATGAGCAAATGATTAAGAAGACAATGGAATCATTATAAAGAGCAACAAATAATATAAGGCAACGATAATCATTAATAAGGCAACAACTATCATTAGTAACAAGGTAACGATCCATATGTATTTGTTAATAAATGCCTAATCTCCAAATGATGTCACCTCTTTTGAGATATTAAATTAAATTAAATTTAGATATTGCAAAAGACTGACCCACCTTCAAGGAGTCACATCTCTTGAGGAGTCACTCCTCTTGAAAAAGGCATAAATGGTATAAATAGAAGATGCATGGGAAAAAATGATATGTGGAATATAATTAATATCATTCAGATTTAAGTAGGAAAATGTAATATCATTGAACAAAAAAGTGTGGGAAAATGAAGGAATAAATAAATAAATAAATAAATAAATAAATATATATATATATATATATATATATATATATATATATATATATATATATATATATATATATATATATATATATATATATATATATATAGAATATGAAAAGAGATCATTCAAGGAGAAGCGTGGAATAATGGAGCAGATATAAGCGAGTATAAGAAATCATTTAAGGAAGAGAAGTGGAGTGATGAAATGAGTGTAATTGAGTTAATAAATATCATGGAATGATTCAATAATGAATCATATATGAGTGAGTATAAGAGATTTATGAAGGATATGTATGTGGAGAGAATATGCAAGCATGTGTGATTAAGTACATTTATGTTATGGTTAATGAGAAGAGGGGAATCATGGAGTGAATAAATGAAGGAGATTGTAATGTCCATCATCCATTGAAGAAGCAACATTCAAAAGGCGGAACCTTGTTTTGGAGGTCGGTGCTTCCTAGAAGAGATTGGTGTCTCTTGTTGGGTTGGTTCTCAGTGACAAGGATTGGTGTCTCCAGTTGGTTGGTGTGTACAAATTGAAGAGATTGGTGTCTCTTACTAAGTTGGTGCTTAGCAGTGGGGGTTGGTGCCTATGAAGTTTGTAAGAGAATTTTATAAAGTAGTTTATCTTTGTGGTTTTCTCCTGAAAGGGTTTCTTCGTAAATATTGTGTTCTTCTTGTGTTCTTAATTATTGATGTTGTGTGATTGTTATTAATTTGAAAAAGTAAAAGATTAGCTTATACTGATTCACCCCCTCTTAGTATGTGTGCTCATCAATTAATATGAGAGTGGGTTCCTTCAAAGTATAGTTTAACTGCTAGAAGGAAGATCTCAAGAGCACACATGGCCTACCAAGAAGGATTCTCCTCCAATAGGGTTCCATTGTTCGATGGAATAAATTATGCTTTTTGGAGCATAAGAATGCGCACTTACTTAATGGCTCTTGGATTCGATATTTGGCAATCAGTAGTAATTGGTTATAAATCTCTTACATCTCCACCAATGGATAAGGATGGAAAAAAGGCTAGTGAGAACAATGCGAAAGCCATGAATGCAATCTTGTGTGGTTTATTAGAATCAAAGTTTGTTAAAGTGATGCATTGTGATTCAATAAAGGAGATTTGGGATAAACTTAAGAATATTTATGAAGGGGATGATAAAGTTAAAAAGGCCAAGCTTCAAACCCATAGGAGACAATTCAAAAGTCTAAAGATGAAGGATGAAGAAAACATTTTTGCCTATCTGCTTCGCGTGCATAAGGGGTTTTGGTGAAGAAGTAGAAGAGTCACTGATTGTGCAGAAGATATTAAGGTCTTTACCTTTAAGGTTTGATGCAAAAGTTTCAACCATATAAGAAATGAAGGATTTAGAAAAATTAACTATGGATGAATTGCATGGGATCCTCACAGCATATGAAATGAGGATTGAAAATGAGAAGTCATCCAAGCAAGAAGCATCTTTCAAAGCCTAAAAAAGAATGAAGAATAAAGAGCCTGAATCAAGCGATAGTTCCAATGATGAATCGAATGAATAAGAAGATCATTTTGTGAGGAAGTTGAAGAAAGGATTTGGCAAGTACAAGGGTAAGTTGCCTTTCAAGTTCTTTAATTGTGGAAAGGTAGGGCATTTTTCTACCAAATGCCCATATGCAGAAAGTGAAAATAGCAATGAGGAAGAAGAGCATAATATAAAGAAAGGCGGTAAACATTATCAAGATAAAAAAGGCCACAAACAAGGCAAACTTGAGAAAAGGAAGAGCTTTAACAAGTAAATGAAAAACCTCTATTCCAAAGAGGAAACTAGTTCATCCAAAGAGAGTTTCTTCGATAGAAACAGAGAACAATTTCTATTCATGACAATAGAAACAAAAGATGATTTGAAAGTGAAGATAAAGAAAAAGAAGAGGAGTCAGAAGGGGAAGAGAATGCTGAAATGGATGGAGAATTAGATCTTGAAGGAGAAATTATTTGTGCCCTAATTGAAATCAAGAAACTTAAGAAGAAGAATTTGAAGAAAAAACTATAGCTTCAAGAGGAATGTGAATCTAAGGCCAAAATTTCACAAATTCTTGAGGAGTTGGAGAAAATGATCATCAATCTAAAAATTCAAATTGAAGAGGCAAAATGAATTGAGGAAGATATAAGAATTCAATTAAAGGAAAAAGAAGAATATTTTGAGAGGCATGAGTCTGAAATTGTTTCCTTAAGAAAGGAATTGGAGAAGATGACTATTCAATTGAAACTTGAGAAGAGCACTGAAAATCTAGATGATATTGTAAATTGTCAAAGGCCAACATTCATGAAAACTGGTATTGGATATAAGGAAAATTAGATGGCCAACAAAGAAGACAAATGAGGAAAAACCAAAGAGTTATGCTAATACTCTCAAAAGTCCCATAAAATGTGGAAGCAACAAGAAGAAAGAGACTCAAGTTCCACAAAAAACAAGCATTCCTCCAAAAGATAATAAGGATAAATTCAAAAAGTCCTTTCCTCTGAGGCAAGCACACATGACTGGGTTTTAAAAATATTTCTATGGTTATTGATTTTCATGTAATCACTTTGGTCATAAAGCAAGAGATTGTAGGACTCATGCAAGAAATCTTGGCTGGAACAAGTATAGAAGTCCTTATGGGTTCTCAAATAGGAACTATAATTCATTTGCACCTTTAGTGGATTACAATGTTATATGCTATAAGTGCAACAACTTTGGACATACAACACACTTCTGTAGAATTTGTTTTATGGAACTCCCTAGGCATAACAAGAAAGTGGAAGCCATAGATAAACATAAAGGAAAACCTAGAAAATTTTGGAAGAGGAAGAAATAGAAAGAAAAGGAGAAATATATGATTGTACAAACTACATTTCATGCACAAGAGGTATCACCAAGTTCATAAGGAGAAGTACAAATTCAGGGGGAGCTAATCATTGCATTATCTTTTAGCTCCATGGAAAAGAGAACTTAAAGGATGAAATATCATAGAATATTAGAGAAAGAGAAGATATGGTTGGAAAGAAGAATGAGAAACCTGATCAAGACAAAGTTGATGTTCTAAGATAGGAACATGAAAAAATCAAAGAGACTTGGATGTCTATTGAATAACTACTTTTGCAAGATGTGGTTGAAATGCATGATTGATTGTTTGATCTACTAATCTTATGCAACATTTTGGAAATTCTCAGATCTTAGTTGATGAGAGGTTGCATGTCTTTACCCTTGCATATGAAGCTAGCAAGAAGTTTATTGAAGGGGCTAGATATTCATTGCCTGTAATATTGGATGTTTTTCATATATCCCTTTTCCATTGATGTTAAAGGGGGAGAGTTACAGTAAGGGAGAGTTATAGATAGGGGGAGTATTTCATCATGAAAGAGAAAAGCATGTTGCTAGGTTGACATCAATGACAAGAGGGAGATTGTTGGCAATATTATCATTGATGTATGGGATATTGTTGGCAAGTTTATTGTCACTGATGTCAAGAAAGATGTCATGATGTCATGATGGAATTCATTGGTTCAAGAAGAAGAAATTGCAATGGCCAAAGGCCACTAATTGACATACAAAGTCACTCATGCTGACCCCCCTTCATATTGATATATTTACAAGACAAAGACATTTAATGTTAATGCCTAGCCGACCACTTTATTATATGTTTAGAGGCAATCATATATATATATATATATATATATATATATATATATATATATATATATATATATATATATATATATATATATATATATATATATATATATATTTGCAAGTATGTGCCTAACCGGTGTTGTCATTGATGTCAACATATCTGTGTTGTCATTGGTGTCAACTATGCTCTTATTTTGTTACTTTCTTGTGATGAATATTTCTTTGCATAAGTTCTAAAGATCATGAGAATATGTTTCTAATATTGAGTTTCCAAGTGATTTTGAGAAAATTTACCCTCCTAGTGGAAACAATGTGTTATAGAGTATCTTGGTTTGATGATGAACAGTCCAGTAGTTTGCTCTGCATTTCTTGTAGAATGAATAATTTTGTCTACAGATTGGAAGTCATTTAGAGGCATGTCTAAATATGCTATGTTCCAAGTTTGAGCCTCTGATATGAATATTTAAGTAAGTTATGTTCACCAGAGTAAAAACTACTTTTTCTGTGCATTCAGTGGTGATAGGGAGAAAGTATTTTTCTCCACATTCCTCCGCATTGAATTATTTTGGTATGCACTTCTAGAGTTAAGTCTGGAATGATGTTATGTGCCTTCAACTCAAATGGTTCATGATTTGGTGGTCTGCAAGTGATCTTTTTTATGACAGTAGCTGATAGTGTTGTTTATATGCTCTAGTTTGAAGAATCTTATTGATAGAGTGGTCAGGTGTTGTGCAGTTGTTTCTGGTGATTACAATGTGCTTGTGGATGTCTCTTGATCATGTTCCTATCTTCTAATTGGTCTGTGAAGGGTAATTTAGATCATGGATGAAGACTGTTCCTAAAAGACTTAGTGTTAACTCCAAGTCTTGGCTGACCTGGTTGTTTTCACTACTTGCAAAGATGCATTGAAGATTGTGAAAGTGTGCTGTGGTGTGGAAGACTACACTTGAATCCTAGCTAAGGCATAACGTGTTCCGCATACATCTTTTCCTTAGCTAATTTTGTTTAGGTCCAGACTACTATTCACCTCCTTCATTTTCCTCCTAACATCATCATCATGATGTTCAACTAACGCTAACATCCTCCTGTTGCACTGTTCATCGGGCGCCGAACTCCATCGGCATCATGATATGCAACACTTCCTTCGTCAGCAGGATAACCAATATCCGGTTGCCCCAAATATCCTGATGACGACCACTTCAGCACCTTTCCTTTGATACCCCGATAGCCGACGACACAAGCAACAGCATCATGATATGATTCATCCGGTTCTTTTGAAACCTCCTGATGATGTTAATACAACCTTCTGCCGATACCCAAGCACTTAACAACGGCAGGTTAAACTCGCATAGGGGGATATCTCAATATCCTGATGACGATGACGTCATATCCTGATGACGATGACGTCACCCAATATCCTGATGACCTCTTCAACACTTAGTCAAAAAAACAAACTTTCATTCTCGCATCTACTCGCGATACGCGGATGATTGGCACTCCCGATAGATGATCCTGATGCCGATACGCTCCTCCTCGGCTCCTCCTGATGATGATCACCCCGACGCTTCTTTACTTCATGCACTCGACTGCATCATGTCGATCTCCTCCACTTAGCTAGATGACGATACTCAAACTGACTGCAGGATATTCACCAAGATATCCTGATGATGCTGTTTTGACGAACTTTCAGCCTTAGGCGGATTTTCACTGTTCTGATCCGCCGAACCTCCTGGGATGACTCGATCCACTTCCAGGGTGATCTTCCACACTCTACCAGCTCGACCTAGCACATGAGGATGCTAGGCTTCTCAACACCTCTCGACCACGATCCTGCACTCCTGCATGCGAACAAACAGAAAACACAAACTACAACCTAATCTACTATACAGGGCCATTCCACCGATCAGACAGATCAACCGGTGGAATGGATCAGTAAATCCATGAACCCACTCAAACCAGCAGATCGATTACACCAAGGAGATCAAACAGAAAACAAAACAGGATCTTTATTGATTTCAAAGATGCAATACAATATGATGTTCCTCACACAGAACACTCAACCTCCTCTGCACAACACAATACTATCAATCGATGATATCTCTCTGTCTATGCAATATCAACCGATCTCAAGCTTAAATAGATTATCCTACGAGTACTACTGACCCGACTCCAAGCAGCTGGGAACTCTCCAAGCGGCTGGGAGATCCAACCGATCATGACAGCTGTTATAACCAACTAACTAAAAATAGCAAAAGCCTGGTCAGCATGATCTTATCATGATCAGCATGACCTTATTACATGCATTTGGTCTTAACAGACCTTCTTGGAAACACAAACAAGACCTAAAACTACTAACTGCCTTATCAAGACTAGCTGTCAGGTAGGTGCTCCTGCACCATACTCCCCAACAGAAAAGAACTCATGTCCCATGAGTTTAGTATGTGGAAGTCCTCCACCTTTACACTTTGCTTGTGAAATACGCTAATTTGCTCTGATACCACTATGATGCAGAGGCATCCACACTATAACCTTCGCATACAGCATGGATGTCTGCAGCCCATCCTCATCATCATCATCATCTTCGCCATCATCATCATATTCCGCTTTACTCTGTCAGCATCATCATCATGTTTCCTAAAACCACCAACAGCATCATCATATTTCGGATGATCACGCTTATCCTCCTGCCGACTACTATTCACCTCCTCCGTTTTCCTCCTAACATCATCATCATGATGTTCAACTAACGCTAACATCCTCCTGTTGCACTGTTCATCGGGCGCCGAACTCCATCGGCATCATGATATGCAACACTTCCTTCGTCAGCAGGATAACCAATATCCGGTTGCCCCAAATATCCTGATGACGACCACTTCAGCACCTTTCCTTTGATACCCCGATAGCCGACGACACAAGCAACAGCATCATGATATGATTCATCCGGTTCTTTCGAAACCTCCTGATGATGTTAATACAACCTTCTGCCGATACCCAAGCACTTAACAACGGCAGGTTAAACTCGCATAGGGGGATATCTCAATATCCTGATGACGATGACGTCATATCCTGATGACGATGACGTCACCCAATATCCTGATGACCTCTTCAACACTTAGTCAAAAAAACAAACTTTCATTCTCGCATCTACTCGCGATACGCGGATGATTGGCACTCCCGATAGATGATCCTGATGCCGATACGCTCCTCCTCGGCTCCTCCTGATGATGATCACCCCGACGCTTCTTTACTTCATGCACTCGACTGCATCATGTCGATCTCCTCCACTTAGCCAGATGACGATACTCAAACTGACTACAGGATATTCACCAAGATATCCTGATGATGCTGTTTCGACGAACTTTCAGTCTTAGGCGGATTTTCACTGTTCTGATCCGCCGAACCTCCTGGGATGACTCGATCCACTTCCAGGGTGATCTTCCACACTCTACCAGCTCGACCTAGCACATGAGGATGCTAGGCTTCTCAACACCTCTCGACCACGATCCTGCACTCCTGCATGCGAACAAACAGAAAACACAAACTACAACCTAATCTACTATACAGGGCCATTCCACCGATCAGACAGATCAACCGGTGGAATGGATCAGTAAATCCATGAACCCACTCAAACCAGCAGATCAATTACACCAAGGAGATCAAACAGAAAACGAAACAGGATCTTTATTGATTTCAAAGATGCAATACAATATGATGTTCCTCACACAGAACACTCAACCTCCTCTGCACAACACAATACTATCAATCGATGATATCTCTCTGTCTATGCAATATCAACCGATCTCAAGCTTAAATAGATTATCCTACGAGTACTACTGACCCGACTCCAAGCGGCTGGGAACTCTCCAAGCGGCTGGGAGATCCAACCGATCATGACAGCTGTTATAACCAACTAACTAAAAATAGCAAAAGCCTGGTCAGCATGATCTTATCATGATCAGCATGACCTTATTACATGCATTTGGTCTTAACAGACCTTCTTGGAAACACAAACAAGACCTAAAACTACTAACTGCCTTATCAAGACCAGCTGTCAGGTAGGTGCTTCTGCACCAAATATGAGTTCAATGATAAAGCTAGAGATGCTCTATTAAGTGCCTTGTCCAACACTAAGTTAGTAAAAGTCATGGATCTAGAAACAACTCATGAAATCTGGGAAAAGTTGAAGAATTTATATGAAGGAGATGATTCTATAAAAGGCACTAAATTCCAGAACCTGAAAGTTAAGTATAAAAGTCTAAAAATGAGTGAAGATGAGAACATAATAGCCTATTTACAAAAGGTTGATGAAATTGTCAATGGAATCAAAGGTCTTGGAGGAACTGTTGATGATAAAGAGGTGGTGTTGAAAATACTTAGGTCATTGCCTAAATCCTATAGTCACAAAGTATCTGCAATTGAATAAATCATGACTGTGAAAGATGTTTCAAAAGATCAGTTGCTTGGAAAACTTACAGCCTTTGAGATGAGAGAGTCTGGTGATGCCCTACCTAAAACAAAGACTACTTTCAAAGCTAGTACCTTAGAGAAGATTTCAAGAGCTGAGAAGTATGCTGTGGAACCTGATGATGACCTTGAGGAGTTTTAAGCCAACTTTATAGATAAAATACAAAGAGGTACTGGTAAGTACAAAGGCAAATTGCCATTCAAATGCTTCTCATGTGGTAAGATCGGTCACTATGATTCTAGGTGTCTGGAGAGAATTGAAAGAGGTAGAAAGAAATTTTAAAGTAAACCTAGGGTTGTAAAGAAATTTTATATTGTCAGAGATCTTGATGATGATGGTGTAACAGATGATGAGTCTAATGATGCTAGTACTGGTGCAAATGAATGCTTGTTTATTGCTATTAAGGAAGAACCTGTATCTACTAATTCTGCTAGCTGTGTGAAGGAAGAAAAACTAGTGGAAGAAAGTGCTTTGTCTATTCAGGTGGAGAAAGATAAGGATGAATGGATCATTGACAGTGGATGCTCACATCACATGACTGGTGACAAAAGTAAGTTTGTAAGTCTGGTAAAGTATGATGGAGGACTAGTTAGGTTTGGAGATAATGCAACTGGTAAGATTTGTGGAAAAGGATCTATTTCTTTTGATGGAAAGCATAATACTGATGATGTCCTATATGTGAAGGGTTTAAAGCATAATATTTTGAGTGTTGGTCAGATGTGTGACAAAGGTTATGATTTGAGATTCAAGGATAATGGATGCAAGATCGTACAAATCTCTGGAACAATGATTTCTACTGGAAAGAAGACTAAAGGTAATATTTATCAATTAAGAGGAACTAATGATTACTGTTTGTTGGCTCAAACAGATGAGAATTGGTTGTGGTATAGAAGGATGTGTCATATCAATTTTGACAACTTGGTGAAGATAAGTTTAGTACATGCTGTGAGAGATTTACCTAAGCTTATAAAGCCTGCTAATATGGTTTGCAAGGAATGTCAATTGGGAAAGCAGACAAGAACAAGTTTCAAGAGAAAAGAATAATTTTCTGCTAGATTGCTGGATCTGGTGCATACAAACTTGTGTGGTCCTACAAGGATAAGATTTTTTCAAGGAGACATGTACTTTATGTTGCTTATTGATGATTATTCTAGAATGACTTGGGTTACTTTTCTAAAAGATAAATCAGAAGCCCTAGAAAAGTTTAAGTACTTCAAGGCAATGGTTGAGAATGAGCTAGAATTGAGAATCAAGTGCTTAAGGTCTGATAGAGGAGGTGAGTTCACATCAAATGAATTCAATATTTTCTGTGAAGAACAAGGGATAAAAAGACAATTGTTTGCACCAAGGACTTCTCAGCACAATGGAGTTGTTGAAAGGAAAAACATGACAATTCAAGAAGTTGCCAGGATTATGATGAAGGAAGTTGACCTATCGGAAGTGTATTGGATAGAAGCTATACATACTGTTGTCTACATTCAAAAGAAAGTTCATGTCAAAGGTAATGGTACTAAAACTCCTTATGAATTATGGTATGGAAAAGTCCCTACAGTAAAATATTTTAAGGTTTTTTGAAGCAAATGCTATATCAGAAGAGAAGAAGATCTAGGCAAGCTTGATGCTAGATGTGATGAATGAATTTTTCTTGGTTACTCTACCAAGAGAAAGGCCTACCAGTGCTATAATAAGAGACTGAAAAAGATTATTGAGAGTACTAAAGTGAAGGTGGATGAAGACAAGGAAAGAATATAAGATCTGATTGGCTATGAATCAAATGAACCTATGGCTACAGTGATTGAAGAAAAAGTTGAACAAGATGACAGTCAAGATGAAGAAGAAAAGGCTCCAGAAATTATTGCTAAAACTCCCAGGTATGTAAGGACTAATCATTCTAAAGATCATACTATAGGTGACAAAAAAAAGGGGTACTAACAAGGAAAAGAGTTGCAGAAGAACAAGTGAACTACTATTTGCTTTCTAAGATTGAACCTAATGTTAGTGAAGCATGCAATGATGAAAATTGGGTAAAATCTATGGAAGAAGAGATGATGTAGATAGAGAAGAATCAAACTTGGGAATTGATTCCTAGACCTGCTGATAAGAATGTGATTGGAACTAAATAGGTTTTCAAGAACAAGATGAATGAGAATGGAGAAGTAGTTAGAAACAAAGCAAGGTTGGTATGCAAAGGATACTCTCAGGTTGAAGGGATAGATTTTGAGGAGACCTATGCTCCTGTGGCAAGAATTGAAGCAATCAGAATGTTTCTAGTATTTGCAGCACATAAAGATTTAAAAGTGTATCAGATGGATGTGAAATATGCATTCTTGAATGGTGAGTTGGAAGAGGAAGTTTACATTGAACAACTGGAAGGATTTCAGTTATCAAATCAAGGTGACATGGTGTGCAAATTGAAGAAATATTTGTATGGACTCAAGCAAGCCCCTAGAGCCTGGTATGCAAGATTGGACAAGTATTTGTTGCAATTAGGGTTCAGTAAAGGTATTGCTGACAACAATCTCTATGTCAAAATTAATGGTGATCAAATTCTGATTGTTGAAGTCTTTGTTGATGATATTATCTTTGGAGGCAATGAAGGTATCTGTAAGAAATTTGTAGAGGAAATGCAAAAGGAGTTTGAGATGTCCATGTTTGGTGAAATGAATTTCTTTCTAGGTCTAGAGATTACTCAATCAGATAAAGGAATTTTCATTTCTCAGTCGAAGAATGTAAGAGAGTTGTTGAAGAAATTTGGAATGGAGGACTCTAAACCAATATGTACTCCCATGGTGACTAGATGTAAATTAAGAAAGACTGATGATTCTCCCAAAACTGATTAGAAAAGGTATAGATCCATGATTGGAGGACTACTTTACCTTAAACCATACCAAACCAGACATAATGCATGCAGCTTGTCTTGTGGCAAGGTTTCAAGAAGATCCTAGAGAGTCACATGTGATGGCAGTCAAGAGAATCATGAGATACTTGAAAGGTACCCTAGATCATGGCCTATGGTATCCAAAGGATAATGATTTCACTCTCAGTGCTTATACAAATATAGATTGGGCCAGAGATGTTGATGACAAAAAAAGTACAAGTGGTGGTGCCTTCTTCTTGGGCAATAGATTGGTTTCATGGTTGAGTAAAAAGCAAGATTCAATCTCTTTGTCTATTGCAGAAGTAGAATATATTGTAGCAACAGGTTGTTGCACTCAAGTGTTATGGATGAAGCAAACATTGAAGGGTATAGGAGTTGTATACAAAGAACCAATCCCAATCCTCTATGATAATACAAGTGCTATAAACATTTCAAAGAATCTAGTGTTACACTCAAGAACAACGCATATATCTATAAGGTATCATTTTCTGAGAGAAAAGGTGATAGAGAATGAAGTAAAGATGGAATATGTGTCTACAAAGGATTAGATTGTAGACATTTTTACCAAGCCTTTGCCTAAGGATACTTTTGAGTATCTTAGAGAAAAGTTAGGGGTCATTATCCCTCCTGCTCTGAACTAAGATGCATAGGAATGCATCAGTCCAGTGATGCACAAAGTCTCATTCTTTGATCTGGATTGATGTTTTAAAGGCTACCTCTCAGGGGGAGTAGCTAGATGTTGCTCATATGTGTTCCTGACAAGTGTTACAAGTGCTGATGAAAGAAAAATTTTAGTTTGATTAGAGCAGCAAAGTGCAAGTATGTGCCCTTTGCCATTGATGTCAAAGGGGGAGAGAAATCATGTGAAAAACTTAAGGGGAGAAAGAGTGCAGATGTATAAAGAGAAAGGGGGAGAAGGAAATTAGTGTAGAATCTTTTCTTGATGGTCTTTATAGTTTTTCACATCATATGTTGCCATCAATGACAAAGGCAGAGATTGTTGCAAGTATGTGCCTAACCAGTGTTGTCATTGATGTTAACATATCTGTGTTGTCATTGGTGTCAAATGTGCTCTTATTTTGTTACTTTCTTGTGATAAACATTGCTTTGCATAAGTTCTAAAGATCATGAGAATATCTTTCTGATATTGAGTTTCCAAGTGCTTTTGAGAAAATTTGCCCTCCTAGTGGAAATAGTGTGTTACAAAGTATCTTGGTTTGATGATGAATAGTCCAGTAGTTTGCTCCGCATTTCTTGTAGAATGAATATTTTTGTCTATGGATTGGAAGTCATTTAGAGGCATGTCTAAATATGTTATGTTCCAAGTTTGAGCCTCCGATATGAAGATTTGAGTACGTTATGTTCACCAGAGTAAAAACTACTTTTTTTGTGCATTCAGTGGTGATAGGGAGAAAGTATTTTGCTCTGCATTCCTCCGCATTGAAGTATTTTGGTCTATAGTTCTAGAGTTAAGTCTAGGATGATGTTATGTGCCTTCACCTAAAATGGTTAATGATTTAGTGGTCTACAAGTGATCTTTTCTTTATGACAGTAGTTGACGGTGTTATTTATATGCTCCAGTTTGAAGAATCTTCTTGACAAAGTGGTTAGAGGTTTTGCGGTTGTTCCTGGTGACTACATTGTGCTTGTGGATGTCTCTTGATCATGTTCCTACCTTCTGATTGGTCTGTGAAGAGTAATTTGGATCATGGATGAAAACTGTTCCTAAAAGACTTAGTTTTAACTCCAAGTCTTGGCCGACCTAGTTGTTTTCACTACTTGCGAAGATGCATTGAAGATTGTGAAAGTGTGTTGTGGCATGGAAGATTGCACTTGAGTCCTAGCTAAGCCATAACATGTTCTGCATACATCTTTTCCTTAGCTAATTTTGTTTAGGTCCAGACCTATTTCTATGTATGTTTGTAATGCCGACCTTGGAGATTGCTCCAATGGTTGATGAATGTAATGCCGACCTTGATGTACATTCCAAGGTTGATGAATTATATAAAAACATGTAATAAAGTTGTAAAAAAGGTGTCCTTGCAAAAATACGAAGATAAGTACAAAGTAAAAGGCAGAGCAGAGAAGAGGAAATGTATTGTACTTCAATGGAACTAAACTCAGGCATGGAGTAGATGCTATCAAATCAGTTCACAAATCCTTGGCAGTGAGCCCTAACTTTTGCAGTGAGCATTTTGGGCAGTGAGCCTATGATTTTCAGTATTGTTATAACATATTTATTTTGTGAGATAACACTCACTGTGGTTTTTCCCTTATAGGGTTTTCCATGTAAAAAATCTAGTGTCTCATGTGTCTCATGTGTGATTATGCTTAAGTTTTTAATTTCATGCTTTCATGGTTAAATCATAATAATAGTGGATAATTGATTGATGTTTTGATGTTTATAAGAAGTTATGTTTTGGTGACAACTGATTCACCCCCACCTCTCAATTGTCTTGTACATTTCAACATATATATGTTTTAGATCGCCCAAGGATGATATGAGCGAATGATTAAGAAGACAATAGAATCATTGTAAAGAGCAACAAATATTATAAGGAAGGCAGTGATAATCATTAATAAGGTAGTGATTATCATTAGTAACAAGGTAACAATTATCATTAATAACAAGGAAGCAATTATTATTAATAAATGTTGACTCTCCAAATGTTGTTGCCTCCTTTGAGAGGATTAAATTAAATTAAATTTAAATATTGCAAAAGGCCGACCCACCATCAAGGAGTCGTAACTCTTGAGGATTCACTCCTCTTGAAAAGGGCATAAATGGTATAAATAGAAGATGCGTGGGTAGAAAATGATATGGAAAATACAATGAATATCATTCAGACTTAAGCAAGAAAATGTAATATCATTCAACAAAAAGTGTGTGGAGAAAATGAAGGAATAATGATATATAGAATATGAAAAGAGATCATTCAAGGAAAAGCACGGAATAATAGAGCAGATATAAATGAGTATACGAAATCATTTAAGGAAGAGAAGTTGAGCGATGGAATGAGTGTAGTGGAGTGAATAAATATCATGGAATGAATCAATAATGAAGCATATATGAGTGGGTGTGAGAGATTTATGAAGGATATGTATGTGGAGAGAATATGCAAGCATGTGTGATTATACAAGTACATTTATGTTATGGTTAATGAGAAGAGAGGAATCATGGAGTAAATAAATGAAGGAGATCATAATGTCCATCATCCATTGAAGAAGCAACATTCAGAAGGTGGAACCTTGTTTTGGAGGTCGGTACTTCCTAGAAGAAGAGATTGGTGTCTCTTGCTGGGTTGGTTCTCAGTCATGAGGATTGGTGTCTCTAGTGGGTTTTTGCCTACAGATTGAGGAGATTGGTGTCTCTTTCTAAGTTGGTGCTTATTAGTGGGGGTTGGTGCGTCCAATAGGTTGGTGCCTATGAAGTTTGTAAGATAATTTTATCAAGAAGTTTATCTTCGTGGTTTTCTCCCAAAAGGGTTTCCATGTAAATCTCGTGTTCTTCTTGTGTTATTAATTGTTGGTGTTGTGTGATTGATATTATTGTGGCTATTAATTTGAAAAAGTAAAGATTAGCTTATATTGATTCACCCCCCCTCTCAGTATAAGTGTGCTCATTAGTGTTAACCTTTTGAATAATGATCTTACCACTCTCCACCATCTTGTGAACAAAATGATAGTGTACATCAATCTTCTTGGTATGAGCAACCAATATAGGATTCTTGGCCAAACAAATATCACTCTGACTATCACATCCCATCTTAACCACCTTGAAAATAAAAGCAACTCTAGAACATAGTCTTTGTAACCATACCACCTTTTTATAAGCATGTGTAGCAGCCATATACTCTACTTCTATAGTGGACAATGCAACTGTAGGTCATGTCTTACTCATCCAATTAACAACACCACTAAACAAAGAAAACACATAGCCAATAGTGGTCCTCTAACTATGCAAGTGACCTACTCAATCTGAATCAACAATTCCCTATATGTTGACTAACTTTCCCTCATCATTAAAACCATGATACCATAAGAAATAATAAAAAACTACTCATAAATATCTAAATACCGTCTTAACATAAGTCCAATGCTCTTTATTAGGGTTATACATAAACTTGCTAAGAAATCCCATTGCTTGGGAAATATTTGGTCTAATATAACCATTACATACATTAGGCTAGATACAACACTAACATAAGACACATTGTACATATTATTTAAACCATCATCTTAGTGTCAGGGATTTTCACCCCTATTGTAGAGGACCGAGAAATTGAAATAAAGAATTCTTAAGATTATGTGTCCAGTTAACAGTCAACAACATGTATCAAATCTAAACTTAAACATGTATAAAAGTAACGAAAAATTATGTAGTCACAAGGTTACACAAGACACAGATTTTATGTGGGAAACCCTTATGGGAGAAATCCGTAAACCAAAAGATGTTCACAATTATACTATTCAAATCAATAACAATTCAATATAACAAGGCCTTTGGACAACCTTTTATAGAATCTTAATCTACAACATACCCTTCTTCTACATTCAATCAAGTGTTTACACACCAACAATGTACATGAATGTCTTCAGTGTCTATATAATGAATTCATAACCTCTGGTAACCTTGCACATTCATACAAAGTGTTATATATAGATAGATTCATGGGAATACCAATTGTCCAACTGTATAACTAACTTGTAGAATACCAAGAGTCATGTAACCATATTCTGTACATATATGATGTTAGCATACCTCATTTACCACCAAATATTATGTCTCCACATGGATGATCACCTTGTAAACTTTGTCATTGTCGCACATTATGAAACAATAGTTACATCCTTTACATTGTTGACACAAGTATTTTTCTAGTATAGCCACCACTATGAGCTTTTCACTTGTGGTAGCATATACAAAAATAAATTCACTCCAGGTTGCTTGAATTATCTTGTGTCATCTTCTAGGACATTATCTAATCTTAGATCATGTTGCATGTTAACCAGTTCTATTGCAAATGTTCCTGCATCATTCGATATATGTTAGTGTAGGTTTTTAATTTCTTTTTATAAGGTTTTTCCTACATATTTATTTAAGCTTGCTTAGGTTAATAATATATGTTTTATTAGGTGAGAGGATTATGAGGTGTCACCTTCCTACATGTGAGCATCCATTAGCTATCTTGGGAAGATACTTTTCTATCTTTAGTCTGATAGATGGTAACTCCTCATTGGTCAGTGTTGCCACCTCCTCCCTCTCCCTAGTCTATATAAGCGTGCTACCTAGCTTGTATTTTCATTCGATATTGGAGATAGTTATTTGATACTATTTTTCTCATTCAAGCATTTCACATCAATCTCTTGGTATCATTGTTATGCTCTTTCAATTGCTTTTGCATGTACAATTTATGTTTCTAACTCTTTCAATTGATCCTGGGTTATAATCTATTTTACGGATTCTAACATGGTATCAAAGCGAGTTTTGTAAGGTCAGATTCTTTGTAGAGATATTAAAAAACCTCGTATGCTCTTCTCTTGTGTTTTCGAATGATCTGGATAATCAGAAAGGATTTATGAAGATCCAGTTATCTTTTTTTTAATTTCAAATCTGTCAACCAGCTTGCATATTTTGTGTTTTAATCAGTATTGCAGGTTGCAGTATGCCTTTGCTTGTCTTAGGTAGCTGATTCATCCTTTGCATGTCATTTTTTGTTGCTAAAAGTGTTTGTTTTACATTAGATCCATATCTTTTGTACATCATAAAGAAAAATGCCTTCTAGGTTTTGTTCACAGCATCGAAAAACCATCTTGGTATCTTTTATTTTTTGCATGCAGCTTATATATTTTGCAGAAACAAATTCAGAAAGCTACAATAGGACCCTTCTCCATTGGTAGATGCAGATTTGAAGACAATTTTCAAATGCTCCATTCTTTCTCATACGAACTCCATTTCTCGAGAATTTTTTAATTTTTATTTTGGTCATTTTTTACTAGTGAAGAGTTTTTTTGATTTTGATGCAGAGAATTTTCAAAAATTATAGATTCTCAGTCGTGACACTACATAGTTCTCCTTTTGGGAACTTCAAAGAAGCATAACTTTTGCATAAAACCTCAGATCGAGGTGATTATTTTTTTGAAAGTGAAATTTTTTTCATGTACCTTATAGTAGTGTTGTTTATTTCATTGGTTATTGTGCCTAAGTTGTATTTTCATCATATACTCTTTTTGAGGATTTGTAATAGCATTGAGATCAAGTCCACTTAGTATTTCTTATTAGTGGCAATTGTAATCGTACTAAATATAAAGTGCCAAATCAAATTTTCTTGGGGGGGGTTTTCTTTGATTGAGTGAAAAGAGGGGGGGGTGTCTTATGTGCTCTCTTTGAGTTACATCTTTTATGGGGTTATTGTAATCATTTTGGGGGTTCATCATGGATTTTGGTTATTTCCATCCTTCTGTTGTTAAGTTAACGTTAGAGAACTATTTTTCTTAGAAACAAGGGATAAAGAATCAATGCTTTGAACAGGATCTATTGCCCCATCTCCTTAGACTCGTCCCTGAGCCAAGTGACTATGAACAAAAGAAAGCATGGTTTAACAATAATGACATGGTCTATGGACTAATATGTATTACTATTTCTGAGGATATTCTACATCACATAGAGCACACTGAGTGCCCTTTCACTACTTGGACCATCATCCAATAGTTGTATGGAGACTTTGGATCTTCATTTGATAGTAATGTTTCCTTGGATGACCAGGCTCTTGTGAATGATACTGAGATTTTTGTTGCCCCTTCTTTTGTGGACATATCCTCATGGAATGATCAGTCTATTTGGTTGACATACATTGATGCCCCATCTACAGTTAAGGACATTCCTATTGTACCTGTTGCTACTTTAGAGTTCAGAGTTGCTTCTTCAAGGGCTTCCAGTGATTCTTTGTAGTAGGATCATATACATCGTTTGGATTAACTTCATTGGGACCAATTTCTACCAGACATCTCTTGTTTGTTTGTAGAGTCTCACATTTCGGATCTAGATGACACTCTTGAGGACATTCAACTCCTTTTTGATGACAGTCATTTCATCATTGTTATCTCATCTTCCTTGTCTTTGGATCTTGTACCTCTTGCTTCTACACATGGGATTAGATTTCTTCTACCTTCATGCATTAAGGCATCTTTCAATATTCACATGGGGATACTTGAGTAGAGTTCTGAGATAGGATACATCATGAGGTTTCCTTCCTCACCTTGCTTCTTTGAGTGGAAGTTACTTTGGCATTCACCATTGGAGTTGTTTCTTCCTAAGGGGAGAAAAGTCATTTTCCACAAATGGATCATCTTTAGCATTCATATATGGGCATCCTCCTTCGACACCAAAGCTACTTCATTGTGGGGGGGCTTCTTATCTCCTTCTTTCCTTCTCTCTCTATTCTAGGGGGTGTACTCTATTTTGTCGGGGGGGGGGGGGGGGGTCCTACTTCTCTTTTGGGGGGAAATTCATTGTACATGGGTACCTCATCAGGATTCATTTGTTGGGACCCATCTCTTTACCCACCTAAGCTACACTTAAGGAGGTGTTAGTGTAGGTTTTTAATTCCTTTTTATAAGGTTTTTCCTACACATTTATTTAATCTTGCTTAGGTTAATAATATATGTTTTATTAGGTGAGAGGATTATGAGGTGTCACCTTCCTACATGTGAGCATCCATTAGCTATCTTGGGAAGATACTTTTCTATCTTTAGTCTGATAGATGGTAGCTCCTCATTGGTCAGTGTTGCCACCTCCTCCTTCTCCCTGGTCTATATAAGCATGCTACCTAGCTTGTATTTTCATTCGATATTGGAGATAGTTATTTGATGCTATTTTTCCATTTGAGCATTTCACATCAATCTCTTGGTATCATTGTTATGTTGTTTCAATTGCTTTTGCATTTATAGTTTATGTTTCTAACTCTTTCAATTGATTTTGGGTTATAATTTGTTTTACAGATTCTAACAATATACTCCAATAGACAATAAACATATATGCTTTTATGAGTTATTCATCCATATGACTTGTAGTTACTATCATAGAACTACCACACGTGAACTGACATATATGATGCACAACAAGGCTTGCGACATCATTTAACATATATAAATCACTATGTCTGCTATACGACACTACCTGAAAACTCACCACATTTCACCTCATTCCATTGTAATGAAGAATGTAGATAAACTCTTCTTACCAGGACTCTCCTAGGTGAGTATGACCTAAGTCCCAACATTCTCCCACTTGATATTTACTATAGGAGAGCATGCAATATATCAACCAAAGATGTTAACCTCATTCTCAAGAATGGGATAACCCTATCTCATCTCTACATCACATGAACTTAGCAAAAATCATAGGTTTTGTCAAAGAATCTATAGTGTAAACCTGAGTGTTAATTTTCTCCATCTGGACCTTCCTATTCTCAACCATATCCCTCACAAAATGATATTGCACATTAATATGTTTTTCTGTAGCATGGTAAATAGGATTCCTAGACAAATAAATTGCACTTTTATGAATCACATTTCAACACTATTTGATACTTAAAACCAATATTGTTACTTATTCTCTTCAACCATAATTCTTCCTTAAAAGTATGTGTTGTAGCCATATATCCTACTTTAGTAGTTGATAGGGCAACTATTTGGTGCCTTTTTCTCATCCAACTCATTACTCCTTTGAATAGAATAACCATATATCCACTTATAGACCTCAAGTTGTCAAGATCTCCAACCCAATATGAGTCAATAAATCCCTATACACTCAACATCTTTCCCACATCATTAGTACCATGATAAACTAAGCAATAATCCAAAGTTCCCTTTAAGTACTTGAACACCCTTTTTGCATTTGTCGAATGTCCTTACACCATGAACTTACTTAGAACTCCCACTATTTGGTCAATGTCTACTTTTGTGTAGTCCATTTTATACATTAGAGTTCCTTTAACACTTGTACACGGATCCTTCCCGATGTCCTCTAAATCCACTACAGATTTAGGACATTGTTCCATACTTAGCTTTGTGCCAACAAGTAGGGGTGAACTAATTACCAGTTTATTATCCTGCATTCCAAACCTCTACAAGACTATCTCAAGATACTTCCTTTGGTTTAGCCATAGTTTTCTTTTACTCCTATCCCTAAATATCTCCATACTGAGAATGTATCTGGTAGTTTCTAAGTCTTTCATATCAAACTTACTAGCCAATTAAGTTTTATGTTCTTGAACTAATGTTTTATTATCTCCAATGATAAGAATATTATATATATAAAATAATAATCAAAATATGATCATTTACCTTTTTGAAGTATACACAATGATCAAGATCATTCTTTCAAAACCTAATTCTATCACATGTGTGTCAAAATTTTGATTCCATATCATGTGGGTTCTACTATAACCCACACAAAGACCTATTTAGCTAACAAACTAGTTTCTCTTTACCTTTCACTTTATATCCTTTAGAATTTTCCATGAAAATTTTCTCCTTTAAGTCTCCATCCAAGAATGTTATTTTCACATCCATCTGCTCAATCTCCAAATCAAGTGCCATAGTAATAGAAAACAACATTCTAATGGAACTCAACTTAGTAATAGTGGAAAATATCTCACTAAAGTCTATTCCCTCAACCTTGGAATAAACCTTTTGCACCAACTATGCCTTATACTTCTCAAGAGATCCATTTTCTTTGATTTTTTCTTAAACATCCACTTGTAGCCAATGGGTTTCCTATCCTCAGGAAGATCAACCAAATTCCAAGTCTTAGACTACTTCAGTGCCATCATCTCCTCATCCATGATATTATTCCAAGACTTCTCTTTGGAAGTGAGAACCTCGTCCACAAAACTTGTTTCACTATCAGTATAAGTTAGAGCAAATACATAACAAAAATTAGGTGGAATAAACCTCTCAGGTAATTTGTGTTTCCTTGTAGACCTTCTCATAGTTTGTGGTGAAGAATTTATTGCTACATCTATATTTTGTTCTTCTTTAGAGTTACCACTAGATGTTCTTTTTTAATCCTCTTCTAAACTACCTTGTCCACTGTTTTGTTTAGCTTTTGATACATTTTTCTACTCCATTTTTTTTAAATGTACCCTCTCAAGTTCAATATCCTTTGACTATTCACTTTTAGGCACTAAACCAGGTTCCCTAAATGTAACATCCATTGAGTAGAGAACCTTCAAGGTTTCTAGATTCTAAATCTTGTAGCCTTTGACATTTTCTCCATAAGCAATGAAAATACACCTTTTATCTTTGAGATCCAACTTGGACCACTACTCCTTAGGCACTTGAACAAATACCTCATAGCCAAATACCCACAAGTGTATCACCATTGGTCTTCTTCTAGTCCACACTTCATATGGAATCTTATTTTTTAGTGTAGAAGTGGGAGACCTGTTCTTCAAGTAACATGCAATGCTCACTACCTCTGCCCAAAACTCCTATCTTAGGCCTAAACTACTCAACATACTCTTTCCTTGATCTAGCAATGTTTTGTTTAAATTTTCTACTACCCCATTCTACTGTGGTGTGTAAGGGGTAGTTCCTTGCCTCACAATTCTAGCATGTTGACAAGATACACCAAACTCTTTAGAGTAGAATTCACCACCACTATCTATCCTCAACACCTTTATTTTTTCATTAGTCTAATGCTCAACTAGAGCTTTGAACTCCTTAAACTTGAGAAATACCTTAAACTTAAGCCTAAGAAAATATATCCAAGTATACCTCAAATAGTCATCAGCGAATGATAAGTAGTTTAGACACTTACTAATGGATGGGATAGCCATAGGACCAAACACAATGCTGCATATCACCTCTAAAATATCCTCTACTCTAGTGCTTCTAGATTTGAACCACACTCTATTCTATTTTCCTGGCACACAATGCTCACAAAAGTCAATACCAATAGAACAATCGCTAAAACCTTCCACCATACCTTTACTTACCAAGGGCTTTAATCCTTTTTCACTCAAATGACCTAATCACAAATGCCACAATAACTCTAATTCAAATGTAGTAATATTAGCACAATCAGATAAAGTTGATGCATCTATCCTATACAATGTACCATGTCACATTACTTTTGCAAGTGTGATAGGTAAAAAATCAGGTTAATAAGATCAAGCATAGCCATGAAAACCTAACCCTACCATCATCAAAGAATCTAATCAAAATGAAATCAAAAGTATGCAATTCAAGCAGAATATCACCTAGATTGTGTGATTCCTTGTTTATGATGTGGATTGCTTCTTCAACAATGAACAATTATGAAGATAAAAGCTACCATGATGGATGAATGATAATGATAAAAGCTCAATGAATGCTATGGATGCTCAAATGCTCAATATGCTCAAGATGATAATTAGACGCTATATAAATGTTGGATGGATGTAGTATGGAATGAGAGGGTGTTTATATAGAACTCAACCAAAATCAATCAACGGTGGAGATTCGGTGGCTATGTGAATGGCTAAGATTGAAAGATAGACATAGGTGAATGTGAAGATGACAAGTGGACAGAAGATAGGGTTTATGTGTGCTTGTGTACATAAAAAGTACTACATGTGAAAGATATTAAATAAAAGGATGTAGTACCACTTATCTTTTTTAAATGAAAGAGGCACACATGTCGGCTCATGAGATAAATGATAAGATAAACTAATTAAATAAATACAATTTATTTAATTAATTGGAAAATGGGTTTATGAAAGGAATCTTTAATTAAATAAATAAGATTTATTTAATTAAAAATAGATAGAATGAAGATAATTAAATAATTGAAGATTGTTTAATTATAGCTTAGAGGAAATAGCTAATGAATTAATTAAATAAATATAAATTTATTTAATTAATAGAAGAAATAGATGTGTTAGGGATATTGCTCAAGTGTGTTAGACAAATGCAAATGATGTGAGAATGTGATATTTGAATGTTAATGATAATGAGTCAATTTTGGGTGTCTACATTTTGCCCCTCTTTGATATCGAACATTGTTTCAAAGAAGATACGATATTTTGCTTGATAAATAAAGTTATGCCCCAGTGTAACTGGCAGATGATGCCCCCTCAAGAGGGAAGCCAGGCTAACCAGGAAGGGTTGGGTTGGCTCACGATAGAAGAAAAGCTAGGATGCAAGGTTGACTCAAAGAAAATGAGGGTTGGGAGGGACCAAATGGGATGAAGCAGTTGAAAATAGGCTTTGGCATAGAAGAATTAGGGTTTGGATAGGGCTATAAGTAGGTTCGGCAATGGAAAATAGGCTCATTTGTGCTCAATTGTGCTCATAAAACTATAGAGATCGAGAGCTCCTTAGAGGTGGTGTGCAACGAGAGTTGGAGAGCTATCAGGATGGTGATTCCATGCAGAGATCATCGTGCCGAGCGAGTGAGGACACATGGGCCACTAGAGGGATTAGATGTACCAGTATGTATCAAAAATTTTGCTAAAAGCATGATTTTGATAGGCTAGAAGCATCATAAATGCACACACTTCACCAGAAGCGACTAGGTCGTAGGTTAGGATGTTCAGGTCACGTGCATAGGAAGATAGGTCGCTTATGGTAGTTTAGATCACTTATAGGCACGGCTTGGTCGCTTTTAGAAAAACTAGGTCGCTTTTAGTAAGGTAAGCAATAGGATAAGCAAAATGTGCATATAGATAGGAATAAGTTGCTTATGGTCAAACAGTAGGTGCATATAGAAATATAGCTCGCTTAGAAATCAGAAGTGCTTGCTTATGAGATATGGCTCATGGATAGGCTAAAGTTTAGCGCATGTGGAGTTGAGCTCGCATATAGTCCAACAATGAGCGCATATGTAGAATAGATCGCTTATGAACAAGATAGAAATGCATATGGTAAAAGAGGTCGCTTCTGATCAACAAATAGGCACATATGGAAAACTAAACCATGTATGGTAGATAGAAGCTAGAAAAGCAATAAACAGTCAACTTTGTATAGCATTTAAGTAGCGCAAGGGGCTGATATGATGAAGGACCTTTGTTATCATGGGAGCCACATCCTAGGGATTTGCGATTAGTGCGATTACTGGATGCAAAGGAGTGGTTAGTGTTAGAGATCCTCAGATTAGAGCATGTGTCAAGATTGGAGCCGGTACACGCACATCGAGGACTGATGACGGTGATGGTGGAGTGATGGATGAGCGAGTATAGTTCTTTCTTATTACCAACAGGAGAGGCTACGATCACGCTGGAGGATGTGTTTCAGATCTTATGGATTCCTATAGATGGGGACTAAGTTGATTATGATCCTGATTTGGGTTCAGCTGTGTTTAGGAGATTATTCGGGACACCAAACATTGGAGTAGAGGGCTCAGAGATCCCGATGGCGAGGATGGAGGAGCTATGTGACAGGTTGCAACGAGTGGTAGTGGCTATCATCAGATGGCTAGTGGGAGATAGATGAGTGAGAGGCTTTCCAGTAGGATGGGGGATAGTGATGGAGGGGATGTTCTCCTATGGCATGAGATATGCGTGGGTGGAGTGTGTGCTGGGACAGCTCTATCATTACCTACATAATTGCGCATATATGTTTGGAGCTAGTATGTCAATAGGAGTTATAGTTTTGCATGTATGGGCTTATGAGCATATCCCAGTGACGAGGCCAGAGGGATGGGTGGCGAGAGCTGCAGGATAGCCTTATGCTAGGATGTATAGAGGAGCTCTGACATACCGACAGCATCGAGGAGTGGTGTACTAGTGGAGGAGATTGGATGAGGTGGATAACTTTGTATGGAGGCCATGGCTTGGATGTGAGAGATGGGATGAGGAGGATACAGAGCTTGTCTATGTTAGGCAGGCGAGATATATTTTTGGATGTGGCAGAGAGGGTTTTGAGATAGTTTGGGTTGCCACAGGCAGTACCAGTTGGTGATGCTATTTTTGGGAGGACTAGATAGGAGGTTTTTGATTGGGGGCCGGAGGTTGTGGTTGAGACAGCTTTTGTGGAGAGAGATGGGCTACAGCTAGTTGTATGGCAATGGGGATAGGGTCCTGTAGATCCAAGGACGCTACCAGACTATGATGCGTACTGGGTGATAGCTAGACCAACTCGGCTGATGAGGGTTGGAGAGATTGGGGAAATAGGGATGGAGAGACCAGTTAGGAGGAGGCAATGACGGGATCCACCAACGCAGGCTATTGTACCAGCAGCGCCAGGGATACAGATGCCAAGATAGCCTCAGATACTTGCACAGCCTTAGGGATAGATATTGGTGGGTGATGATGTTGGGATTCAGCAACTGCAGAGGTGGATTAGAGAGGAGAGGAGATGGAGGTAGCGAGCTCAGATGAGATTGAGGAGGGTGGAGATAGATAGACATCAGGCAGTGATTGGCTTGTGGCATGTGAGAGCTTAGGCTCAGACATACCAAGCTCAGTTATAGTTGAGAGCACAGGCTGGGGATCAAGATGATGGTGCACTTGCTAGGGTGATGGGGGAGAGAGATGTAGTGAGACAGAGTGAGCAGATGATGAGATTAGAGCGTGATACGGCAGTGCAGTAGGTGCAGGCTATGAGAGCAGAGAGGGATGGTCTGTGAGCAGAGAGAGATACAGCTGTGCAGCAGCTATAGGGGATGACTGGTGAGCGGGATAGAGCAGTGATTGCACTAGGGACTGATGGGGCTACGATGTATTTGGCTACACAGTTGACATAGGTACAGACATAGCTACGAAGAGTATAGGGTGAGGCTGAGTACTATAGAGGCTTATACTATGGGGCTGTGCCAACAGAGCAGAGGCAGCCTAGCTTCAGGAGTAGGTCAGGGGCTTCAGGTTCATGAAGGTCAGGTGGATCTCGATCAGTAGCTTCAGTGATGGGGCCACTGAGATATAGAGGGCCAGGTGCAGGACCTAGTGGTGGTGGTTAGGGCGAGGGAGCTGCCAGTAGTCACTAGGGCTACCTTGTTTATATTGTATCATGATTGAGGCCTAGAGCTGATTGTACATACATTCTTTATGGCTCAGCTTTTATATGTAGACACTTGTATATTGACACACACACACACACACACATATATATATATGATGGAGTATTGGTGATCTATATGATGTTGTAATGGATGCACTATTGGTAGTATGATGGTTATGCATGTTGTATCTGCATTTTCATGGATTATGTATGGATGTTTATGCAAATGATATGAATGGAAATGGTGTGATAATGCAAATATGTAAATGGTAATGAAAATAGCAATGAAATGATATATGATGGACTTATGCATATAGATAGATGGTAATGAGATGATATATGATGGACTTATGTATGTCTGACACACTTGTTTTGCAAGATAGGAGATGAGGACGAAGGACGATGGAAATGATTGATCTTGGTTGAGAGCTATATAGACGAATAATAGAATGAATAGATGATGTGATGGGCAACTTTTTAAGTAATTGCTCAAAAATGAAAAAGAAATGCAATCCTTATGTTTGATATAGCATGTGGATGTTATGCACCAGGGTATAGAAGACCAAGGTGTCGAGATATCCGATGCGCAACTAGCATGTTACAATCTTGTCTGAACACATGAGGTCAAGATGTTGAGCCAACATGCACAAGATATGAATCACAACTAGTGTTGTGAGATGGACTTTAATGCTACAAGCAATGGTTTGAGCTTATCTCCACTACACATAGTGATAGCTTGCTAGTTATATGTATGAAGCTAGTCTTAACATAGAATAGTCTCAAGTGCATAAGAGACTGTTTAGCTTCTCAGATGCTAGAGATATTGATATGTAAGATGCTAATCCCAACACGTACAAGATACCAATACACATAGGAAGAGAATAAGATCATCCCGCAAACACAGCACACAAAAGTAATATGACCATGCCTCATTCCTTACGTCATCGCAACATACCAAGATATGGTAGATCAAGGAAGTCTTGATTAGGCATAGAAAACGGACAAAAGATATTGTCATCACGTTCTCTTGCCAAATTTAGGTGCTCTTAGATTGATTTAAGCTGGCATCTTGTTAAGAGGAAAGTTGCATCCTGTTGAAGGTTAAAGATGTTAATAAACTGCTATAGCAAATGTTGGCTTAAGGCATGTGGACAAATAGCTTCTGGCTTACTCGTGATTGGTTAAAGTGTTTGAGCTTTTAGTATACACATAGTTTGCTTCCTACTCGAGCGGATCAAAGAGAAGAAGATGGAAGATGAGAGAAGATGAAGAAGATGGGGTGTATCATTTGTGCTTGAGTACTAGAAACTTCCTTTGTATTCCAGACTACCTACATACCCTGTATCCACGGGATCAAAGTACATTTACGATGAAGATGAGACATGGTGAATATGTAGTTCTAGGTTTTATTGATGATGTAAGTGATGAAAGATAGAAGAATATGAGATGAAAGATGAAAGGATGATTAGAAGAAAGATGATAGATGAATGATGAAAGAAGGGGCTATCATCTTAGCCTAAAACAGAGTGCTTCCTTCGCATCTCAGATTGCCTACATACCCTGTATCCACGGGATCAAGGCTTTAATGATAGAGCTGGATGTAGTTCTTGCTTGTTACACTGGTGAGGTGATGTTGAAAGACTGATGTGATTGCTTGAATGTTTGCATTGGTGATGTCTTACGATTGTTGGATGTCAGATGAGTGCGAAATGGTTGCAAAGATATGAATCCTGATTGCAAAATGTTTTGCCACATTTGTTGTTGGATGAGCGCTATGGTTGAATTTCGAAGTTTGTTGTGTTATGAGCTAAAGTGTTTGATATGTTATGAGCTAGAGATAGCGGTATCCACTTCCAAATAAGACTCAACAAAATGCCCCCAGTGTGGGATGAGGTTTATTATGAAGGAGTGATAGTGGAGAAGGCGTGCGATCAAGATACTAAGGTACCAAAAGATATAGTTATAGCAACAATGTCTCAAGTATGATAGCTAGCAGTGACAGAGGTGAAGATGGAAAGGCTGTTTATTGCAAGGATATGTAGATTATGATATGGACTATGTAGGATAGGATGGTGAAATATGGTAGGAACAAGTGATGATCAAACAAACCAAGTAGATGATGGAAGTTGGTCACTACACATAGCGCCTGTTTGCCAGGTTTTCACTATGGTACCTATCCAAGGCACTTGTTTACCAGGTTTTCACTAGAGGATGGATTATTTATCTTAGACTATTATTTTTTTGTTATCCAAGGAGCCACAGAGTGGTTTTCACTGTTGGATGGATTTGTGTGTGTGTGTGTTTTTTTTTTTGGATAGCTGAGATTTAAGGATAAAACTTCTAGAGATGAACGTTGTTGACTGGTTCATCCAAGGGAATACCTTCAGGTGTTGAGAGAGTGTATGCACCTGATCCATAAATTGTTGTGATGATGAAAGGACCAAGCCAATTTGGTTCAAACTTGCCCTGTTTCTCACGATGTTGCTGATTCTTTTGATTTTCTTTAAGGACAAGATCTCCAACTTGAAATCGGTGTTCTCGGATTTTTTTTTGTAGTTGCAGCATAGACAGTTTTGATAGACTTGGAGATGGTTGAGTCTTGTAAGACACCATTCATCTAGAAGCTTAAGATCATGGAGTCTGGATACTCGATACTCTTCTTCTGAGATGGTATGTTGTAAGGATACTCATAATGAGGGGATCTCAACCTCAATAGGTAAAATAACTTCAGTGCCATACACAAGAGCATAAGGTGTAGCTCTAGTGGGAGTTCTGATACTTGTTCTATAGGCCCATAATGCAGGATGGAGTTGTAGATGCCAATCTCGATTAGCTTCATTGACTGTCTTTTTGAGAATCTTAACGATTATTTTATTAGAAGCTTCAGCTTGGCCATTGCTCTGATGATAGTAGGGAGTAGAGAATCGATGTTGGATATGAAACTTGTTGCAAAGATCTTTGACTTCTTGATTCTTGAAGGGATGACCATTATATGTGAAAATAGCTAGAGGAACTCCATAATGGTAAATGATATAGTGTAGAATAAACTTAGATATTTGCTTGCCAGTGATATAGGTCATTGGTATGGCTTCCACCCACTTTGTGAAATATTTAGTGGTGGTGATAATGAACTTATGACCATTTGATGAAGTAGGATGGATTTTACCTATGAGATCAGGTCCCCACTGTGAAAAAGGCCATGGAGTAGTGATAGGCTGAAGCTCATGTGCTGGTGCATGTATTAAATCTCCATGTTTCTGACATTGTAGACATCTCTTTGCAAATTGTTGTGCATCTTTTTCCATGGTTGGCCAATAGTATCCTACTCGTAGAAGTTTCTTAACAAGGCCAGGGCCAGCGGAATACGATCCGTAGACACCTTCATGTACATCATGTAAGGCCACTTTTGCTTCCTCAAAATCAAGACACCTAAGAAGGATACCATCAAGACTCCAGCGATAGAGGGTGTCTCTTAGAATAGTATAACGAGAGGCTCGACAGATAAAGGTTTTGTGTTGGTTGTTAGATAGTTGAAGTGGAAATGTTTGATTACAGAGATACTCATATAAATCCTCGTACCACGGTGAATTGAGACCAACAATGTCACATATAAGCTCAGACTGTGGAACTTCAAATGCTGGAATCAAAAGTTGTTCAACCAAAAACTCACATTTATGTGTATTAGATGGCATATCTAAAAGAGACCCAATCATAGCCATAGCATCTGCTGCTCTGTTCTGTAGTCTTGGGATTTGTTCAAAAGTGATATTGTCAAAGTACTTTTTAAAATAATCAACCATTAGCTTGTATGGAAGAAGTTTCTCATCTTTTGTTTGATATACATCTAAGACCTATTTGATAACCAGCTGAGAATCACCAAAGACTTGTAACTGTTTGATAGCCCATTGTACTGCCATGCGTAATCCTGTGATTAAAGTTTCATACTCTGCTATGTTATTGGTACATGGAAATGCAATTCTGTATGACTTGGGTATACAATCTCCTTGAGGGGTAACAAACAAGATGCCTGCTCCTGATCCATGTTGTGTATATGATCCATCAAAATATAGCTACCATCGTGTTGGAGAAGTTAAATTGAACAATCCTTCATCAGGGAATTCTGGATATATTGGATGGATATCTATGATGGCTGCTGCAACTAATTGATCAGCGATGACTTGTCCTTTAATAGCTTTTCGATCCACATATTGTATGTCAAATTCACTTAAGATCATGACCCATTTTGCTAATCTTCCTATGAGAATTGCTTTAGAGAGAAGATATTTGAGTGGATCCACATTTGATATGAGCTTGGTTGTTTGATTCAGCATATAGTGTCACAACTTTTGGGAAGCAAACATTAATGCTAAACATGTTTTTTCCATAGATGACTAATTGAGTTCATATCCCACAAGAGTTCTACTGATGTAATAGATGGCTTGTTCTTTTCCTGAATCATCATGTTGAGCTAGAAGGGCACCCAATGCTGCTGTTGTTGATGATATGTAGAGAAATAATGGGCGACTGAGCATAGGAGGTACTAACACAGGAGGTGTTTCCAGATATTCCTTTATTTTATCAAAAGCTTGTTGACACTTTTCATCCCACTTAAAAGGTTCACCCTTACGTAGTAGATGTTGAAAATGATGACATTTATCTGCTAGTTGTGAGATAAATCTGCGGATGGATTGTAACCTGCCTTGTAGACTACGAAGCTGCTTGAGATTTGTTGGCAAAGGGATTTCCATGATAGCTTTTACTTTAGCTGGGTCCACTTCTATCCCTCATCGAGACACAATGTATCCCAATAGTTTTCTAGATGTTACACCAAATACACATTTCTTTGGGTTCAGTCTGACTTGATACTTTTCTAATCGATCAAAGATTTGTGCTAATACATATAGATGTCCTTCTCTTGTCTTAGATTTTCCCAGGATGTTATCAACATAGTCTTCCATGATAGTATGAAAAAGGTCATGAAAGATAACTGTCATGGCTCGTTGGTAAGTAGCTCTAGCATTCTTGAGACCAAAAGGCATTACCACCCAACAATATGTGCCCCATGGACAAATAAAAGATGTTTTGTCTTGATCTTCCTCTGCTATTATGATTTGATTATACCCTGAAAATCCATTCATCAAAGATAGCATTTCATGTCCGGCTGTAAGATCTACAATGTTGTCTATGCTTGGTAATGGAAAGTCATCCTTAGGACATGCTTTATTAAGATCTCTAAAGTCTATGTAACAACGAACTCGTCCATCAGGTTTTACTACAGGTACCAAATTTGAAACCCATTCTAGATAATCAATAGGCTTTATGAACTTTTCTTCTAACAATTTCTGAATCTCTGTCTTGGCCAATAAAGCTACATGTGGATGCATTTTGCATAATTTTTGTTTGACAGGTTTTGCATTAGGAGATACTGCTAGATGATGTACTACAAGTGATGGATCTAGACCCGGCATGTGAACATAAGTCCATGCAAAATTTATAGCTTTTCTCAGAAAAAATCCTGTGAAGTTTCTTCTTTCTTGCTCTGATAGTGATGCTTCCAAAAAAGTGATCTTTGGATTCTGCTCTATACCCAAGTTCATGTCTTATGATTGTTCAACTAGTACTGTTGATTTCTCATGATAATCAGTGGCAATGGGAAGATCAAATCCCCCATCCTCAGGCACCTTGGAGAGGTTTTCACCTTTGGATACGTCCTTTATTTTTACTTTTTCACGGTCAAGAGGCACCTTTCAGTTTTCAACTAGTGACCTATTTTGTTTGATTTTGTTTATTTCACTTTTGCGATTGAAGGATTTAATACTTCCACCAAAATATGCTAGTTTAGGTAAGTCCATCATGAAACCTGCTTTGTGATCACCCAATGGAATAACTTGTCGCAAGCCCATGAATTCTGCAATAGCTTCATCATTTTCCAATGTATCTAATTTCGGTGCCCCTTGTTGGTCCCAATCAATGAGGTCAGGATATACGAGTGAAAGGTTGATGGAGGAATTGTTATGGCTAGAGGAGGCTGTGGAGATCATGAAGATGGAGTGTTCTTGGAAAAGGTTGGGAATATGAAAGGAGGATTCGTCGATGGTATCTGAATTAGAAGTCTCTCCTACTAAGGAAGGTCCAGTGTCAGTATCAGAAATACACTTAATGTCTTTGAGTCGCAGTACCTCCAGCTAATTACAGGATCAGAGACTGAGATCCAAGAGCAAACAGGTAAAAAGGTGGAAAATAGGATGAAGAACAAAAGTGATGTTCCCTCTTCTTCCAAAACACATAAGCTTAGAATCAAGTTTGTGACGAAGAAATCAAAGACTGTGGAGAAAGAGGCTGAAATAGAAGATATGGAAGTTGAGAAGTAGAACACTGAGGAGCTAGCCACTGAAGAAATGGAGGTTGAAGATAGGCCTATAGATCAACAAGAAGAGGAAGCTTTGTCTCCACAGGAGAATGTACAAACAGAAATGGGAGTCTCATCTCCTTTGCCTGACAAACCTGTTGCAGCTCCTTTGTCTGATACACCTATTGATATTCCCTCTTTTGAATCTCCCTCCCCTTCCAAAACTATTTTTGACAATCCTCAAAACACTTTTGAAGATGTTCTCCATTCTTCAGAGTTTATTCCTAGCTTGTCTTCTTCATCTTTTGATATTGGGGATGCTTCCATATTTGATCACTTTGTAATGAATACTGAACAGGTTTCTAATGTAAATATAATAGGTCCAATTTTTACTAACACTCCACCTATTGTTTCCACTACCAGTGCAAGAGCAATTCTGGTGACACCAACAATGGGAACAGATCGTAATGTGAGTACTTTTGTGCTTCCACCATGGTTGTCAGCTTATACACTAAAAAGGAAGAAACAAGCCATCTCCCCAGATGACTTTGATTTCAGTAAGATGGTGCCTGCAAAAGCCAAGGCCCTGAAGAAGCCAAAGATTCTTTCAAGAATACTTGGGGACAAGGGACACAAATTTCTGGAGATATCAAGACCTCCACAGGATGCAACAATGGAAAATTTTAGTGTGACTAATTACTCTATCTCTAGAGTGGAATTAGGCAAGATAACTCATGACAGTGCCAAGACAAACATGCAGTTAGCTATGGATATTCTAATTCAGAAATTTGACAGGAGAAATAAATGAAAGATCACTACAAGGCAATGGTGGAACAGTTGATTGCAGTGGTGAGGAAAATCACTTTGAATTCAGAAGTAGTAACTCCTGAAGCTGTTTCTGTAGAAGACCCCATCATCTAGAAAGCAGAAAAGACTCATCTCAAAGGAAGAGTACTTGAAGAGTACCTAGACAGGATGCGCACACAAGGAATTTCCCTACTTACAAAGCTATTTGAGAAGACAAATAAAATGGGGAAAATAAGAGTAGAACTTGATGATCTCATTGATGTTGTTTCTCAAGATATTGAGCGCATAGAAAAGAATCATGATAAATGGGTGGAGATGAGAAAATTGAAAATAAGCACTCTAATATCAATTGGTGCCATTCCTAATAGGGATTCTTATATAGAAACCAAAGAGGCATTGACATATAGGGGCCATGTGCTTAAAGATTTGATCAATGACCTTAAAACTACAAGGAAACTCAGTGAACATAGTGATGTAGATCTTTTGTATAAATTGGAGGAGCTCCCGTGCAAGCTTGTATCACAGGATAACCAATTTCTCTCTGTAGAAGAAATGGTTCAGGCATTTGAAGATATGTTCCAGAAAGAGTTTGAGGATAAAACGTTTTCAATGGCCTCTGTGGACAATATTCTGGACAATCAGTTAACTTTTAACAATCTGAAAATCAAGTTAACTAGTCATGCAAAATCAGTCACTATAGTCAGAGATGCCATAGTTAGAGCCAAGATGATTTTCAAGAACACAGTTAGTCCAGATAGTATCGGGATGCAAGTAGCTTTCACCATGTATGATTGTCATATGAAGAAAGATGGCGATACAAGTTGAAGCAGTTTTTCCCAATACTTAGTTTATTTTTCTGCTTTTCAGATGTACTTTTGAAACAATTTTGGACATATTTACATGTACTTTTTTGATATGTAATTACATGTAAAAAACATAGGAAGTCCCAAATCAAAAAGGACTCCTTTGTTGAATAAGTCATAGTTAGTTTTTCTTTTCCTATTTTTTCTCTCAGTTCCTCTTATAAATAAAGAGGACCCTCATTGTAAATATCATCTTTTAGTTATTGAAGTGAAACTCTACCAAATTGAAGAGCATTTTGAGACTTTGAGTTCAAATTGTAAATCAAATTTTATCAAGTGAATAAGAAAGTAAGTGATCATTCAAACTTTGTGTTGAAATAACTTGTATTGTATTGGAAATTGTTCTTATGTCCTTTTCCTAATACAATCTTATCTGTTTGATCAAATAGTAGTGTGAGTGAGAATAATCTGGAAGATGTTCTAAAGTTGATTGTGGAGACTTTGTGCTACAACAATTATCTTTAGTTTGTGATTTAGTGTTTTAAAGTAAAAGATATTGGAAAGTCTTTGAACTACTATTATCTTTTGTGATCATATATTTTGTTGTAGTTTTCGGTGAAGACTTTGGGCTACACCTCATTCTACTAGGTTCTAAGTTATAAATCAGCAAAAGAAGCAACGATAGACTTTGTGCTCTCGTGGGTTTCTCGGTTATTCAATTTGTATCAAGAAAGTGCTCTTTTATTTTGTAAACATCATTTCTAAAAAAAGAGAAATGGATGATATGGTCTCACCCCTGAATTAGTATTTAGTTTAAATTAGTTTGTGATAGTTTATAGGGAACCTCCCGTTGCTGAGAGGAGAGATTTATCTCATTACACTATGGTCGATATAACCATTTTGCCTTCAGTTAGTTGAAGACAAAATATTCACCCAACAAGGTGGTTGGCTAACTGGTTCATTTTGTGATTGACCTTGTGTGTTGGATGGTCCAATTAGTAAAGCTTGTTGTTGAGGTTGGAAACATCTAGGTTGTCCCTAGTATTGTTGATTATGTACCTATTGAGAACCCCATTGAGGTTGCATGTTTTGTGATCTAAACTGTGGTGGCCACTATTGATTTCCCCAAGGCTGATTTTGCCAATTTTGGTTTTGCCAATGTTGATTTGGCCAATCCTGCTGTCTCCAAGGAGGATTATTTTGAGTCCCATGCCAAGTTGGATTCCACTGATTATTTCCCTAATTAGAAGGACCCCTGTAAGAGGGCTGGTTTGGATATTGATTATAAGGGAAATTCCTAGCTTGTTTTTGTCCCACATAGTTCAATTCCTCTTCTATTACAACATTTTTCTTACTCAATCTTTTCAAGGCTGGAAGTTGACTACATTGACTGGTAGGATGTTCCTTATCACAGATCTGACAAATCTCTAATTTGTCCAAAGGGCATTCTCGCAACAGATGTTTGTTTCTACACCTAGGACAATAGATGGAGAGTGGTTCAGTTGCTCTATTTTGATCAGTTGTTCTAGTTTTTGCTTGAATCCCATCCAATGTGGTATTTAATTAGACCAAAATGTTTATTTTCAGATTTGCAATCTCTTCCATTAACTATCCTATTTCATTCTTCCCTCTAAAAGTTTTGGATGACCTCACTCCATCTTGGGTTCTAGAATAGTTCCTGCAGAGTTCTTCTATAGCAGGTATTTCCATTTTGTTGATATTCCCTTTTCCCATTAGATCCAGTGCCTGTTTTGATTCTTTATCCAATCCTTTTACCAACAGGGCTCTGGCCAAGGAGTGATCCACTGGGTTACCATACCTTCTCAAGGAAAAATTAAACCTATCCACATAGTCCTCTAAGGTTTCTTCCTCCCCCTGTCTAATTTTAAACAATTCTTCATTTTTATTATTGGATCTACAGTAATCCTGGTATTTTTCCAAAAACTCTGTTTCCATCTAATCCCAAGAATGGATAGAATTCTAGGGTAAACCCATAAACCATCTCATCGAAGAATCTTTCAGAGTTGAAGGGAACAATTGGAGTTTCTGGTTATCTGATCCATAATCATAAGTTTGGCAGACTACTTTGAATTCAAACAAGAACTGATCTGGATCCTGAGAAGAAAGTCCTCTAAAATTTGGCAAGTGTGCTAGTGAGATATTCTTCATAGGAGCATTGTCTCCAGCAACCAAAAAAATAGGATATGAGAAGGTTCTTGGAGCCTAATTATCCTCTTCTTCATGATTATCATTTTCCATGTTTAGTACTGGTTCTTCCCCTGAGGTTCTAGGAAATTAGGTTCTATCAAAGGATATGCCTGAAACTTTTGTTGTAATTCCTAGATATAATCAGCAAGTGGAAGATTTGGAGGATCTAAGGGATTATTGTTCTAAGGTGCAGCTTCCAAAGTAGGCTCTAAGTTTCTCTCCTCAACAAGATCTTGTGCCACCCCACTGCTTTCCCCTATGGCTTGTTGTTGGGGTGTCTTCTTTATATATCTTCCTTTCAAATCTCTAGCTCTAACCATACAGATGTATCCTAAAAATTGTTTTAATGAAGTCTCCCTAATTAACACAAGATATCCCCAACAACGGTGGCAAAAATGACAAGGTGTCGTTGTACCTCATCATTTAATCTATTTTCATATGTCAATAATCTAGGGGCTGTGTCCTCGGCTATCTGTAACTAGGGATTCTAGAGTTACCAGCTTTCCTACTAATCTTAACAGCTTCTACCAATTGAAAAGATTAATCTGTCTACTTACTAAATGAATTTAAGGAATGTTGAAAATAGAATAAAACAGGAAATTTACTCAAAGCAATCTTAAAACAGTAACATGCATCTACCTATCAAAATCAATAAATACTTTTCATAACAAAAAGATGAAGTAATAAAATAGTGGTACTAGCCTCCTGCCTTAGTGGTGAGAGTGGGCCCTTGCTCCACACCCTTGGGGCTGAAGGCTACAATAGAAAATCAGCACAAAAGAAGATCACAACTAAATCCAGTCCAATTCATTCACTTTGTATTCATGAAAAAGATTGCTAGCCAATTATTGGTGTTTGCCAATATAGGCTCAAATCTTTTCCTCAAAGAGGTCAATCTTTTTGAGACCATTGGATTTGAGGGAGAGGAGTGTTAGCAACCTGTTTAGTGTTATATCTATCATCGACCAATTCTCCATCATCCACTAGATCCTCAAGAATATCAGCAAGTCCTAGATATTCAATCTGCTCAAGAGATAACTTGTTGTAGTCCAATTTCCTGACATCTTCTTCTATTATCAAATCTACCCAGACATCTTCAACCATAGGTTCATGAAATTGGATTTTCCTTTTGATTTTATCCTTCACACCCCTATAGTCAAACTTTGGCCTTCTCTTGAATTGCTTCATAGTTACAAGTTGCATCTCAGTTTCCATGACCCTAGCCTTTACAACAGTTAATACTGAGAACTTGCCAATTTCAATTGGAAACCTGAAACTGGGCTTCTTGAGCTCCATTTGTTTATTATGCATGACGATCATTTGTTTGCATAACTCCATTAAGACCAGTTTGTCTGAGGGGAACCTTGGCAGCATATAAGGATGACCTTGGAAAAAGCTAACCCTCAGGTATGATAAAGAAGGAAACTGTAAGAACATACATCTAAAGTAATTTACCACTGTCCAAGCCTCATTTGATACTCTTCTTTGTTCTAGTTGGGGGTCAAAAAGACAAGAATATTGCAAAGAAAGCATCATTTACTCTCCTGAAATGATGAATAGAACCCTTTAATGTCAATTGAGAGTAGTATTGATACACAGGGATTACCCTCCTATCTCCTTCTGATGTTAGACCTAGAAAGATTCTCATTGAGGCTGCTATATACACCAGATAAGAAGTCATGTAGAACTGGAAAGTAGTAGATACCTTTGTCAATTGCTCATGCAGAGCATTGCTGATTTGTTCACCCTAGAAGATAGTTTGTTTGCCTTCGAGTATTACCTTGATGAAAGGATACATCCATTCATGAAACAGTGAAGAAGAGGACAATCCCCTTATCTTGCTGAGAAGAGTAATCAGATCACCATCTTCTTCTATAATGTCACTCCTAGGAAAGCTCCGTGGCCACCTAGACAAGTTTAATCATGGAGCTTTGAGCCATTTAGTATTAATTACCTTCTTTGCTTTCTCTGGATTTTTGTCATACTTTTTTTGTGCTTCAACAAAATCTAGCTTTATCACTTCTGTAGCAGGAGGGCACATAAACACCTTATCAATGAACTCAGGATCTAGTCTGATTATCACATTGCCACTTGCATCCACCACAGCCCTAGTATCTCTGTTATAAAAATGAGCACACTGAAGGACAAATTCTATGTTGTGGACTGCCACTGGGAAAGCTAACACCAAGTAAATGTTACTGTCAATTATCTTCTTCATTACGGAGCTGGGATTATTTTACTTGGTTCTCTCCACAAATTCAGCCATGTCCACATGGCTAATCTCTATATCTCTAATGTCGTTGACATTAGAAGTGACTGAGGTGATTGGAAAAACACCTTGATATTTGTACTTCATTGCTTTCGACTTCTTCGGAGACAAATTAGTCATCTGAACGAGCTATCACCAGAAGGATGTTGATGAAGAAAGAAGATCCACAGAAGAAACTACAACAAAAAAGTCATGATCATGCAATTAGGGGAAAAACTGGTAATCTGGGAAAAGTGCATGTCGATGATCACAACTATGGAGACGCGCTTGGAAGGGCTATAGTGCGAGCAGGTCAAAAATCAGAGGAAAGCGGGCTCGGAAAAACAAAATTGAAAATATCCCAGAGTTAGGAAATTTTGAGAGAATGTTTGCATGGGCGGCAAAAATTGCCACCCTTGTATGTGAGGGATATTGTGCACGTGCATCAGCGGTAAAATTAGCTGCTATTGCATATTACAAGAAAAATGGTTATATGTTGGAGCGGTAAAAAATGTCGACACTGCAGGTAATAAGGAGATTCAAGTTTGATGTTTGAGCGGCAGAAAATGCCGACATTGCATATGGTACAAATAGCGTTTGATGTTCAAGTGGCAAATTTTGCCGATACTGTAGGTAATGGGAATTGCAAGGTTTTGTGTAAGGGCGGTGGATTTCGCCGCCCATACACTTACACTAACACATGCTCAAATGCATAAGCGGCGAATAATGCTGATCTCGCTTTTAACTTATTCACAACAAGAACATGTTAGAGCAGCTAATATAACCAATATCGCAATTCACATGGCAAGGGTTAGGAACTGCAATTTGGTTTTGATGCTTGATCGGCATAAACTACTGACAACACATGTTAGTATAAAACCTAGGGCACAAAGCGATAAGACCTATTTGAAGACACAGTTAACACACATTTGAAGAACAAACTAAGATCAAGACAAAGACGACCATAACAAATAGGAACACAACATTCTACAAAGGTTTGTGATAAATTCAAACAAATAAATCCATTTAAAAAATTACACTAACAAAAACCCTAAAAAGTGAAAGCAGTTGAAAAGACTTACCTGTCAAGTTTGAAACCCTAAGCTTGATGACGACAAATTTGGTAGAATCTAAAACAACGCAGGCGAATGGTGTGAGGAGAGTTCAATAACTAACTAGGAAGTATTAGAAGAAAATAAATGACAAAAAGAAACAATGAAATAACACATTTAAGAAACTTAAAAACAAACCCTTAATGCTTCGCACGAATAGCCATTAATGCCACTTGAAGTTCAAGATCTTGGAGATCATGCTCAGGCGGCAATTTCGGCCGACCTGACACGTGCTTCACACAAATACAAGAGCGGTAAAAACCACCGACCATGCACATGCCTTTTAGTGAGAACATGTAATGGTGGCAAAAATTGCCGCTCGGGCATGTGGGAAAGAAAAACTACGTAAAAGCAGAAACAATTGCCGACACTACACAGGTAAACAAAAAGATATGCAAAGTCAACAATTTTTACTGACATTGCATAAGTGGACAAAAAGACATGTAATAGCGGCAAATTTGGCTGACTTTACATATGAAGACTCAAAATTTTACTAACACCCTAAAAATGACCAAAATTGATATTTTGTTCAGTTTACAACCTAATTGATTTTTGCAAATATCGAGGAATCGATTCGAGGGAATGTTGTAAACTGATTTAGGATGCCATACAACTTCACACAGGACCAAGAGAATCTTGTCAGGATTTGTGAACTTAGAGTGTAGATTATGAAACGGACAAGTTTCATAGGGGTTGTCTACAAAAATGAGTGTAGCTAATTTTGAGAACAACACACCTTTACCAGCTCAGCCTATACCAAACCCATGGAATAAACAGGGAGCAGCTATTTATATGACAGAGCAAGAAAATTTGGCTGGAATTAATGCTATATATTCCAATAAACTCCAGCTGTGTTTTGGGAAAGCATTCCCAAGACCATCTCCTCCAACTATAGTTGAAGTAACCAATGATGAGGAACCTGAAAATTCATCCACTCAACCCCCGGAGGAGATTACTAATGAAAAAGTGCTAAAAGAATCATCCTTGGACAACTCTGGAGTTGCTCCTAAAAGACCGACTCCAGAGAACATTCCTGAACACAATTCTGACAAGAGCTCTGGAGATGCTCCAGAGATGGAAAAACTAGTACCATACCTAGAACGGCTTAAACAGAATGTTCCCTAGAAAAAATATCTTACAAAAATAAATCCAAACCAACCTAGAATTAGAACTTTTACAAGAAATCAAGCAACTAAACATTGAAATTCCTCTCCTCCAGGCAATTAGAGATGTACCAGAACTAAATCAGTTCATTAAACAATATTGTATCAAAACACAAGGCAGGAAGAAAAACTTTCCCTCCACAATACAGGTGGAAGGAAAAGTAGTAGATCTATTGATGGGAGAAATTCTCCTTCCAAAATATGGAGACCCTAGAAATCTTGTCATAACTGTTTTCATCTCAGGGGTAGAAATTTCAAATGTTCTGGTTGATTTGGTAGCAACAATTAATGTGATGACAGTTCACACAATGAACCAATTAGCTCTATCAGGTATCCAATACACAACTACAATTCTCCAACTTGCTGACTAGTCAGTAGTTGTGCCAAAAGGAGTAATCATTGATGTACCAGTTGTGATAGATTCATGGGAATTTCCAGTGGATTTCCTGATATTAGAACCTACAAACCAGAGAAATGCTTATCCACTAATCTTAGGAAGACCATGGCTTGCTACAACAGTAGCATCTATTGATTGTCGAACTGGGGATATGGTCATTTCTAATGGGATAGATTTGAAGAAAAAGTCTCTGTATCCTCCAACTAAACCATCAATGCATTATACAGGAAGAGTATGGGTGGATGAGCAATAGAACAATGACAACAGTGCCTCAATAGCTATGGTAACCATCAAGGAACATCTGGGAGAGTTAGAAGAAGAAATATACTATGATACAATAGAGGACATTACTCACATCCTAATCAATAAGGATGTGATGGAACTCGCCCAAGATTCTAAGAGAGGACTTCTTACTTCTTCTCATTGTACCCTTGCCAACATCATTCCTTATGGAGAAACCTTTTACAGAGACTTAGCCACTTTCCATATGTTGCTTCCACATTCTTGTCCTCTCAATACCATGACTCCAATGTACGGATTAACAACATCTATGGATCAAATCACAAAACAGGTCATGATTTTACCAGGGAAAACACTTAATATCAATACTTAGTTAACAGCCAATCAAGAAGAAAAACTCATCCAACTTCTGATTTCCCATTCAACATCTTTTGCTTGGGAATACCAAGATATGAAAGGCATACCTCCTGAGATTTGTACCCATCATATATACATTGAGGATATTAAACCTGTCAGACAGCCCCAGAGAAGATTGAATCCTTCTTTAAAGGACATTGTCAAAACTGAAATAGAAAAATTACTTCAAGCAGGGTTCATATATCCAATCTCAGACAATCAATGGGTCTCACCCCTTGTCATAGTGCCTAAAAAGAATGGGAAATGGAGGGTGTGTATTGATTATAGAGAACTCAACAAGGCCACAAAAAAGGACTACTTTCCCTTACAATTCATTGACCAAGTTCTGGACAACCTTACTGGGAGAAAGTCTTTTTATTTTCTAGATGGATTCAGTGGGTATAATCAAATTCAAGTAGCACCTGAAGACCAGGACAAAACCACCTTCACATGCTCTTGGGGAACTTTTTCTTACAAAGTTCTTCCCTTTGGATTATGCAATGCCCCAGCTACATTTCAAAGACTTGTTTTAGCTATTTTTGCTGAACTAGCTAATGAATGCATGGAGGTCTATATGGATGACTTTACTATGTACGGGGATAATTTTGAAGAAGCTTTCACAAACCTTGAGAAAGTACTAAAATGCTGTGAGAAAAATCAATTATCCTTCAGCCATGAAAAGTGCTTCATGATGGTGGAGGAAGGAATTGTTTTGGGACACCATATTTCAGAAAAGGGGATCAAAGTGGATCAAAACAAGATAGAAGTGATCACATAGTTGCCTTCACCCAAAAACCAGATAGATGTTAGAAGTGTTCTAGGTCATGCAGGCTACTATAGGAGATTCATAGAAAATTTCAGCAGAATAGCAACCCCCCTATTTACCCTGCTTAACAAAGACACATAATTTCTATGGACAAAAGAATGTTAATCAGCATTTGAAACCTTGAAAGAGAAGCTCACTGTCACACCAATTTTAAGAGGACCAAATTGGACTTCTTCAAATGAGTCCATTGGGGTAGTTTTAGGACAAAAGGAGGAAGGAGAAAGTATGCATGCCATTTATTACATCATAAAAAACCTTACCTCTACAGAAGGAAATTACACCACAACTGAAAAAGAATTCTTGGCAGTCATCTATGCTATAAACAAATTCAGGCATTACATCACTAGATATAAGATATTTGAGCACACTAATCATGCAGACATCAAGTACCTAATGAATAAAACAATAGTGGGTGTAAGGATCATCAGGTGGTTATTGTTATTGTAGGAATTTGATATTACCATAGTTGATAATCTAGGAAAGTTTAATTTGGTTGCTGATTTTTTGTCAAGATTGCATACAGGAGAAGAAAACCAACCAGTGGAGGACAAGTTCCTAGACGAACATCTTTTTTCTATATCCTCTACTGCACCTTGGTTTGCTGACATAGCTAATCTTTTAGCTACAGGCTTGTATCCATCTCATTTTACCTCAAAACAAAGAAAATGTTTAGTTAAAAAAAGTTTATCTTACAAATGGTTGAATGGTTTACTATTTAAATGTGGTCCTGATTTCATTCTACGCAGGTGTCTAAAAGCTGATGAGATTTTTGATGTGTTGAGAGCATGTCATGATGAACCATCTAGTGGCCATTATGAACAACCTTACTGGGATAAACTTTGTTACTACTAGCCCTCTCTTCATAAAGATACAAAGAAGTATGTACAGCACTGTGACCAGTGCCAAAGGATGGGACAACCAACCTTTACCCAGGAGATGCTATTGCATCTTCAAGTCATGATGGAACCATTTGAGCAGTGGGGTCTAGACTTTGTGGGACCAATTTCTCCACCATCATTAGGGAAGGAGTACATACTAGTATGCACAGACTATGTTACTAAGTGGACTGAGGTTCAAGCATTACAATTTGAAAGAGAAGAAAAAGTTGTTGATTTCCTTTATAATAAGATTTTCTTAAGGTTTGGAGCCCCAAGATCAATAGTTTCAGACAAAGGACCTCAGTTTACTTCCCAGGTAATCAAAGCATTCACAGATTTATATCAAGTCTAGCATAGAAAATCTGCACCTTACCATCCTCAAGCGAATGGGCAGGTAGAAGTAACTAATAGGGAACTTGAAAAAATTCTGACAAGGACAGTAGCAATGAATAGAAAAGATTGGGCTAGCAGATTACCTGAAGCAGTTTGGGCTTACAATACCACTTGGAAGTCCACAACAAAGTTCTCACCATATGAATTGGTTTATGGGAAAAAGCTTATTTTGTCTATAGAATTTATACTCTAGACACTTAAAACTGTATTGGATATTGGTCTACCATTGTCTATAGCTCAATAGAATAAAATTCTTTAGCTCAATGAGTTGGATGAAATTCAAATAGAGGCCATTCAGCAAATAGAACTAGTTCAGTATCAGAGGAAGCAATGGCATGACCAACACATCAAAAGGAGGACATTTCAACAAGGTGATTGGGTTGTTTATGATTCTAAATTCAAAGAGTTCAAGGGGAAATTACAAACTCATTGGATGGGTCCTTATCAAGTAAAGGAAGTTTTTGAAAATGGAATAGTATTATTGGAACCTATTGATGGACGCACAGACACATTCCTAGTAAATGGTCACTGAATTAGACTCTATAAAAGGCCATCTACTAAAGAAGAATTTCTTAATGATTTGTGTTTTGATACAAGGGATACCTCCTCTGTCATAGTGTTAGATTGAAAAAAAAAAGGAAGATTGAAAACCAGCAAATGGCTGCCTTCTAAAAAAAAAGAAAAAAAAGGAAGAAAAAAACAAGGAAGGTTGAAAACCAGCAAATCGCTGTCTTCTTAAAAAAAAATAGAGAAAGATGGAAAACTAGTAAATGGTTGTCTTTATCGACCAAGGGAGTTAAAAACTAGCAAATGGCGGTTCCCTTCTTCAGGACAGTTGAAATAATTGAGCTCCAGAGGTGATCAGGTGCTGGGAGTTAGTCAAATGCACCTCCGGTGCTTCTCAAACCAAATGCACCTCTGACACTTCTCAAACCAGAAGCACCTCTGGAACTTCCCAAACAAGGAGCACCTCCGGCGCTTCTCAAACTAGGATCACCTCTGGCACTCTGTCAATAAAGAAGTCAATTTCAATAATAAGAGAGGGGACCCACCTCTCTAGGCGGTAAAGTGGACACATCACATGATGACGTCATCATGACTCATCTTCTACTTTATCACAAGAATAAATTAAATTAGCACACATATCATTTGCAGGGGTATTAATAGACATGGTGCTGACATCACCCAAAGAACGTAGATTCTTGAACCACTCAGTGCAATGATTGCAAGTCGCGTGTCAGTGGAGTAGTGGGCGTCATCTCTAGCCACCAAAAGCTGCTCATGTGCCGTGATGCGTGTAGTCTCATAACATGACGCAGCATCTCTGTCATGTACATCGCCATTATCATTAAAAATGATCTAGGTAATTCTATCTTTAATTAATCATTAATAGTAACTATCTTGTCTTGCTATTTTTGGGTACCACCACTATGACACATCCTCCAGCTATCATTTCCTTTTCTACATTCACGCATGCCGTCATCTGTGTTGTACTGCCACCTTGCCTCCAGAATGTCCTATCATTCTATCACATTTATGACTGCCTAGGTACTCTAACTAATCTGCATAAGCCTAAGCTGAGAAACATAACATTCCTCATTTGAACCTCTGAAGTACCCTGAACTACAGAGCAAATTGAACAGTCCTCTAGAGCCTACAGAGCAAATTAAACAGTCTTCCAGAGCCTATAGAGCAAATTAAACAGTCCTCCAGAGCCTACAAAGATAAGAGGAAGGAATAAACTGCAAATTGAGGAGGTGAGGAATTAAGCACAGAAGGTGGAACTAATTTGGCAATGGGGGTAAGGAAGAAGTCTGAGCCAGAAAGTGCTGCGGGTATTCTGTAGGATGAAGTTGCAGCAAACATTCTAAGAGCTGTAGGGTGGTTAGACTTCCTAGAAAAAATTGAAGGGTTTCAAGAAGATGTTGTGGATGAATTCCTCAGAAATTAGATAGTTGTCAGAGGAGTTTGAATCAATTTCTCCTCAGCCACTATCAGCCACATTTCTGGCCTTCCTAAACAAGGTGAGAGGTTTTATCACTTGAAAACCTTATACACTGATTTAATTAAGAATTTCTCTGTTCGTGGTGAACCTACTATAAAAATGCATTCTAATAAAAATGAAGTAAATGGAATTCTTAGGCCCACACTCCCAAACCCTTGGCAATCTATTGCCACCTGGTTGATGAAATATTTTACTTGTGATGGTCAATTCTCTCTAGTTTTAGGGCCAATCATGAAAATGCTGATTTTTCTCAGACATGGAAATAGACACCCTGAGTTTAACATAAACATCCCCAATTTCCTGTATTCTACCATCAGGGCAATTACAGAGAAATATCAGCAAAATAAGGGTCCCATGAAACATCATGGTCTCATTTTTCTAGTAGTCAAACACCACTTCCTATCTCAAGCCAATGGGGAAGAATTATGGCAAAACTTTCTTGAGAAGAATCCCTAGAACAGAGAACTAGAGATGGCACACCCAAGAGGTGAGAGTTCTCCTACTTGCCAAGAAGAAGAAATTGAGCCTTCAGCCTCCTCCATAGCTGTTCAAAGAGGAAAGAAATCCTCATAGGAGGCATCTTCATCTGCAGCCCCTATTCTTGATAAAAGGAGGAAAGGCAAAGAAATTATAGAGTCTGCTCCTAGACAAACCCCATACATGACTCGATCAGTTAGGAGAAAAATGACTCTAACTGAGGAATCTTGCCCTAAGGAATTAATAGAGGGAAGGTCAGGACAAAGAGTAGAGGGAACCTGGTGGGCTGAAGAACCATCTCATGATTCGGATGAGATCCCTCTAGTCAGGAAGAGAAAACAAAGAGAAGTTTCCCTAGCACCATCTGTTCACCTGGGGTCAAGTCCAATTTCAGAACCATCATGTGCTCTGGAGACAGAACACATACAAACTCTTACTATTTACTCATACTCTGAGGATGAGAGACCTACTCCGGAGGCACCTGCCCCACCTTTGCTACGAAGAAGCAAAAGGCAGAGACAACTCTCACAAGCTGAGGAAGATACTGCCCTCCTAGCTGAGGTACTCCTGCATTTTAGAACATATGAGGATAAAGTTGGGCCTTCATCGGTACTAGCAGAAGCAGAGGAACCCCAAGAGGACCCTCAAGACATGCAGTCTAAAGAAAAGGATGAAGCAGGGCAAATGGGTACAATTGACAGTGTAGGGCAGATGGCCATAGAAAACCCTGATGATCAGCCAACAGCCACAGAAACAGCCACAGAAGCAACAATAGAAGCAGAAGCAGAAACCTTCTCTCATCCCTCTGATCAAGAGGATGTGGAAATTTTAAAAGAATAGTAAATGATGGAAGAAATTGAAAACTTAAAGAGATTACTCTGGGGGAAGAATCTAATTATTACTGACCTCAAGAAGGTCAGAGTAGAGGTAGAAATGGGGCAAAAGTAAATCATTAAAAATCTACAAACAAAACTCCAAAGAAAAGACAAGATCATCTAGGAGAAAGAGGCAGAATTAGAGGCCCAGAGAATTGAGAAAGAAGCAGAATCTGAGGCCTAGAAAATTGAGAAAGACGCAGAGTTGGAGGCACAAAAAATTAAGGCAGCCAAACTATTGGAAGAAAAAGAGAAAGAGACAGCACAGAGTGTTTATGAGCTCACCATGGCTTGAGACAATAGCCTCACAATAATGGAAGCATTGATTGAGAAAATACAAAGCCAGGATAGACAGTTAACTTGGGTCAACAACAGACTAGATGACTAGGAGGAATATATTCAAGAATTGGCTGGCCTAAGGGCAACCAATGAGCAGGAAATACAAATAGATGCCTATGTGGGTCCAATCCCCATTGACATTCCCAAAGCCTTGTTCCATTGGGAGAAGTGTAGAGAATATGAGGCTTCCAAGCCTATGTTGCAGTTACAAAGGGCAGTCACTACCAAAACAAAGAGAATAGCAACTCTGGAAGGCAAAATCATTGAAATGGCCTCCCTTTCTTCAGAAATTCTATCCTATAGACCTCCAAGTGCTAGCTATTCTATGTTCTTACAAGAAAGAGTCCTGCAGAGGAAATTCTCTTTAGTCCTATATGACATGGTTGAGGATACTGAGATAGCAGAAGGATTCATGACAGCATATACAAGGAGTAATGATGAAGACAAGAATTTCCTATGTGAATTATACCTGCATGGGTTCTGTGTTAATGATATAACTTTCATTCTTAATCATTTTGTGGGGGAATGCCAGCTTAAGGCATTTATGTCCCTAATGAGGAATCATCAGATCTAGAATGAAAGGATGGAGGATCATCTCAAGAAAGATTTAAAAATAGATCTCTTCATCAAGAAGGAATGTCCCAATCCCAATGCTTTTAAGATTCAATTCAGGTCCCTTATCTATCATCCTGATAATAAGAACAAAATTTTGCCATTATACCTAAAAAGTTTGCAAGAATGCTCCATCAATTTTGGTCTTTTCATGATCAATTCAACAAACCCAGTACTTGCCATAGCAAAGAAGAGATGGAATATTTTGACCCCAAAGTAGAAAATGAGAGAGGTGGTCACCCCTGCAAACTTAAGATTATTCATGAGAAAAGCAAAGTTGATATCCAAAATGATAGATAACCATAAGCAGGAATGGATAGGTGGACGGTTCAGGCCCCCTCTAATAATTGAATCACTTCCTGTCTGGGTAGAACAGATGGAAGATGAGAAATTGCAGGACTGGATGAAGCAAGTTGATGAATACAGAGGCAATGGTAATATCAACCGCACAACTTGGACCACCTATGCATAGGATTATAGCTTGATTGACAAGCTGCTTTGCCAGAATAAATCTAGAATGTGAGAAGTAGGAGGACCTGCCAAACCTTGGGTATGGGGGGATGATGAGTGCTAAGTTGTACCCATGGAATACATCTTTTTACCTCTCTTTTTCTCCTTCCTGATTCCATCTTTCCTAATGTCTGCACCCAAATAAGCTCGTAAGATCATTCTATTTTATGATTAATTGAGATAGATTACTTAAGATTATAATTTCTGATTGAGTGACTAATGTACATGGAATTGATGGAAAAATGCAGAAACTTCTCTCTTTTTGAATCAACAGGTGTAGATGCCAGGAACAACAAATTTGTGCATCTCTGGAGATAGTCTTCAATGATCTCTAGAGACAATACCAAAGTACCATGACACTTGAAGTTTTGAAGAAATGAGGAAAGCCTCTCCGAAGCTCTGCAGAGTCTGGAGCATCTCTGGAGTTGAACAGAGAAAGCTACAGATATCTCCAGAGCTATAGACATATCTTCAGAGCTATAGACATATCTTCGGAGCTGCAAACAGGGACATATATCTCTAGCGCCTCTTGAGAGCAGGGCATATTTCCAGCATAGCTGTCGAATAGGCACTCTCAGCAGTGATCATAATACCCCTCATTTCACTCAAATCATCACCTGAGTGGTGAAGGGTCATCCTTGTTTTATCTTTTCAAAGTTTTTGCATGAGTTACGGATGGAACTGATTCAATATCCACATTTTCAGGGCCTCGCTACCCAAATGTATTAAGACTCAAACTAAGATTTTGAGTGGACTTCTGTTCCACTCAAGTCTACTTTTATTGCATGATTTTCTTTCATAGTTAAACAACTAGTGTAATAAAGAGATGGAGGTCATCTCATAGAAGAATTGATAGATAAGATAAGTGATATGTCATCACTCTTTTGATATATACTTGTAGAAACAACAGAAGAAATATATAATGATTGAATTATTCTGATTCTCAAAAAAATCTCAATTCTGTGATAGCAATATTTTTCATGAATACAAAGTGAATGAATTGGACTGGATTTAGTTGTGATCTTCTTTTGTGCTGATTTTCTACTATAGCCTTCAGCCCCAAGGGTGTGGAGCAAGGGCCCACTCTCACCACTGACGCAGGAGGCTAGCACCACTGTTTTATTACTTCAGCTTTTTGTTATGAAAATTATTTACTGATTTTGATAGGTACATGCATGTTACTATTTTAAGATTGCTTTGAGTAAATTTCCTATTTTATTCTATTTTTAGCATTCCTTAAATTCATTTAGTAAGTAGACAGATTAATCTTTTCAATTGGTAGAAGCTGTTAAGATTAGTAGGAAAGCTGGTAATTGTAGAATCCCTAGTTGCAGACAGCTGAGGACACGACCCTGAGATTATTGACATCTGAAAATAGATTAAATGATGAGGTATAGCGACACCTTGTCAGTCCTAATGCCTTAGGACATCAATTCAAAAATTCAAAGAAAAGTACATTAAAAAATCCATCTATAAGGCTATCCAAGCCCATACCTTCAAAAGAAAAGGATAAAACTAAAATAGTTTGTGTACCTAAGCAAAAAGAAAGCAAGTCAAATGAGGCATCCACTTCAATCCATAAATCCCATTCCATTCCAAAATATGAAATTTCTCCATCTCACAAACAAAACAAAAAATGTAAAAATACTAAGTCTATGTGGTTACCTAAATGCTTACATCACACATCCACTAAGCAAACATCTCCATTGCTTCCTACACCTCATCCAAATCAAAAGCTTCAATGTTTATCAAGGTATGTGCAACCATTGGTCATGGTTCCCTTTCATTCCAAAACAATTCCACATACCTCCATCTCCCCATCTTTCACCTATTATCCTACATATCTTCACTATCATCTTCCTATGGTCCATGCTTTTGCATAAGTCTTTCATCCATCTTTACATATGTCCTACTTAATCCACATCATAATCCACTTTCCCCCATCCATCTATGCATAATCCACTATCTACCTTGTCCATCTCCCTTTCATGCAATCCCCTACCAACATCGATGAGCATATTGACACTTGACATGGTACATACGACGACATTCCTTTCTAATGGGACTATCACCATTCATGGCACTAGACACTTGAATCCCTCCTATTTGTATTCCCCTTCTCCTATCAAAAAATCAAAAAAAAAAAAAAATCAAAGTAGTAAAGAGAAATCCCTTCGTACAATGGTGAAAACCACCCTTGGTGGCACCTTGGATAAGTACCATGATGAAAATCTGGAAAAAAGGCGTCATGTGTAGGTTGATCTTGTTAGTGTTTTATAGCTTTGGGAATTTAAAAAATAAAATAAAAATCATGCAAGGAAGGTCAACCTAGAAGAGACTCACCTAGTTTGGTATGTAAGGGAGGTAGAGTCTCCTCATTTGAAGATAATCATTCAATTCCAATTCAATTTCTTCAGTAGTAGGTTTGCCTTCTAGAGAAGAAGATTCAAGGAGAAGTATCTTTATTATTGTGTATTCAAGGAAATCACACTATCTTCAAGTGCAGATTTATTACATGAGATTCAGCCCTTCTAGGGCCAGATTGTGAGTGCCATTTTTGCACTTAATTTTTTGATTTATAAGAGAATATTTTGCTATGTTTTTCTCCCTTGAGTAGGAGGGTTTTCCCAGGGTAAAAATACTATGTTCATTGTTCTATGTGTTGTATTTTCTACTTGTTTGCACTTCTGATCTATAAAACTAACATGGTATCAGAGCGGGTCTAAGAAAAGATCTGATCATATTTGTTTAAGCAGTCAAGTCCACTTTTCATCTGGGGTAGATCTTGAAGGCAAAGTATTGCAGATCTAAGGTTGCAAATTTTTTTCAGACCTAAGGGTAGATCTTTGAAGGGGAATTTGTGCAGAAAAAGAAGATGGTGAATGATGTCAAGGTAGAAGATAGACTTGATGGAGCCTCAAACTTCAACTCTTGGAAACCCAGGGTACTCATTGCATTAGAGGAGAATGATCTTGATTTCCTGGAAAGTAATATGCCCAAGCCTTCCGATGATATTGAGAAAATCCAGTGGAAGAAAAAGGGCACGAAGGCTAGAAAGATCATGATAAACTCTATGATGAATCACCTAGTACCAATCATCTCCAAGTTGAAGTTAGCTAAAGAAATGTTTGATACTCTAAAAGGATTGTATGAGATCAACAATACCAGTAGAGCCCTTGCTTTGAGACAATAGCTTCACCATGTAAAAATGGATAAAGAAGATTTAGTTATGTCATTCTTTATGAAGATCGCTGATTTAAGAGATCAGTTGAGCGCTATTGGGGACATGATTATAGATAGAGATCTTGTTATGTTGGCACTAAATGGTCTTCCCCAATCTTGGGAGCCCTTTATCCAAAGCATCAGTGGGAGATCTAAGTTGCCCAAGTTTGATCGTCTTCGAGCTGATTGTATTCAAGAAGAGTTCAGGTTGGCAGCAAGAGGAATTGAGAGAAACTATCATGATGTATAAAATCAAGTTCTTTCTACACATACTTCTAGAGAAAGAGGCAAAGGAAGAAAGATGAATAGAGACAGAGAATCAGATTCTGCCCTAGAACCAAAGAAGAAGAAGGATCTCTCTCACATTCAGTGTTTTAGGTGTGACAAGTATGGTCACTTTCCTTGAGATTACAAATTAAGGTCTACACAACTTGTTTCTACTGCGGAAATTGCCATGGGGACATCTCAGAAGGAGCCAAGCTCTAAAGTCGATTCAAAAGGCTTCTTATTCTAAAGTTGATCAGTTTCTTCAAAGAGGATAAATTAACATTCAGAGTGAGTCTAACAAACCAATAGAGGCAACCTTAGACGAGGAGGTCAGGAGGTTGATGTTAGTACTTGGAGCTTTAGAGGGAGTCACATCATCATGAAGCTTCTTGCAGTGTATATTTCTCTGAGATGGAGAAATATGAGGTGAAAGCCCTTGTAGTGTATATTTCTTTGAGACGGAGAAATATGAGGTGAAATCCCTTGTAGTGTATATTTCTCTGAGACGGAGAAATGAGGTGAAAGCCCTTGTAGTGTATATTTCTCTAAGACGAAGAAATATGAGGTAAAAGCCCTTGTAGTGTATATTTCTCTGAGATGGAGAAATATGAGGTGAAAGCCCTTGTAGTGTATATTTCTCTAAGACGGAGAAATATGAGGTGAAAGGCCTTGTAGTGTATATTTCTCTGAGACAAAGAAATATGAGGTGTGATCCCTTGTTCGTCTCTAAGACTGAGATGGGACGTCATGTTGAGAGACTCCATGATGACATCACATTGAGAGACTCTGTGATGAACCCTTGTACTTGTGTTTTTCCACACATGAGAGTAGCCATGGTGGACGTCATGTTGAGAGACTCCATGACAACATCACATTGAGAGAATCCATGATGGACACTTGTTCATGCATTTCTTTCCACACATGGGAGTAGCCATTGTGGGTGTCATGTTGAGAGACTCCATGACAAGGATATCTGGAAAATACCTCCCTAGCTAAGAGGGAGTGTTAGTGTTTTATAGCTTCATGAGATTTTTTTTTAAAATAAAATCCATGTAAGGCAGGTCAGCCTAGAAGAGACTCGCCTAGTTTGGTATATAAGGGAGATAGAGTCTCCTCATTTGAAGATAATCATTCAATTCCAATTTGATTTCTTCAGTAGCAGGTTTGCCTTCTAGAGAAGCAGATTCAAGGAGAAGTATCTTTATTATTGTGTATTCAACGAAATCACACTATCTTCAAGTGTAGATTTATTGCATGAGATTCAACCCTTCTAGGGCCAGATTGTGAGTGCCATTTCTACACTTAATTTTCCGATTTATAAGAGAATATCATGTTGGGTTTTTCTCCCTCGAGTAGGAGGGTTTTCCCAGGGTAAAAATATTGTGTTCATTGTTCTATGTGTTATATTTTCTACTTTTTTGCATTTATGATCTATAAAACTAATAGATCTTCTATATCACTTACACTTGGGGGCACGTTGTCTCATCCCACTTATCATTTCTTTCCTATCTTGCCTTACCATCTTACCATCCTTGGCCATCATACCCACATACTTATCATGATGAGTTCATCCCTCCTCTCTTCCTCCTTTTGATCTTGATAAAGATAGGGGAAAAATGTTGAAACATGCTTTGGATATCTTTTGATATACCTCATCCTTCTAAACAAGCCTATCATTATCCTATTGTCATAAGCTTTGTAATGAAAAATCCTAAGTATCACACCTAGAATGGGGCATGTTGTTCCTATGTGACATAGTCTTTGGAGATCACATCCCTTCCACTATCACCTATCTTTTTATGTATCCATTCATCATGCACTTTCCATGGCCTATTCTTTTATCCATTCACCTATCATGGGTGTTTCACTTCATTTATTATTGCCCATTCATTTATCCATCTTACTTCCATCCTTGCACCTAGACTTGGTTTTCCCTTGTCATTGGTATCTAGCACAAAGGCTACCCAAATTGTCATCCATTGACATCCCAAAATATTTCACAAATCCCCAAAAAATCAAATATTCTCAAAATCCAAAAAAATTACAACATTCCAAAAATCCAAGCAATAAAATCAATCCAATCATCAAATAATTTCTTCAAATCAATTCTTCCTTTCAATTTAATCAATCAAATCAATTCTTCCAATAAATTCAATCAATCAAAACAATTTTTATCAAATCACTTCTTCTAATCCATTCAATTCATCATCATTATTCAATCTAATCAAAATCAATAAAGTTAATTCCAAGCAATAATCCAAATGCAAGTCAATCCCTAATCCATACTAATCCAGTCAAACCAATTGACACACATCATCCAATCACATCCTTGGTTTTGTTCCAATCTTGCTGTCAACCAAATCAATCAATCATCATCATAATCAATGAGATTTATCACTACCAATCCTAGTGTTGTTCTTGGGAGATATCGTTCCCATATCAACAACACAATCCTCGCATTGTTCTCGGGATAAATCATTCCCACATCAACAACGTTATCAATCATCAATCACTATAAATCAAATCAATCAATCAATTACTTAATCATCAGTTTACATTAAGTCTTGATCCTCTCTGGAAGTCATCTTGAAGAAATGTCTAAGTCCGGGCAAGCAAAGGTATAGCAGGAACAATGAACAGGGTCTAGTGCAGTGGCCCACATTCCTCTGTAGACAAGTATTTTGTTATGCGGTTTTGAGGTGTTATAAACACTTCTATGAAGTGTCCTATTCCAGAGTTAGGAGATCTGAAGTTCACCAGAATGATGACTACAAGCTGTTAAGTATCGGTACAGTGTTTGACAGAGCTTAATAGAGACAGAGTTTGAGTTCTGATGGTCCGCATTTCTCTGCAAGATGATATGATGCCTTGCAGTTCTAAGGGTAAGATTGGGAATGCTTAAAGAGCTCTTGATATGATTTGGAAGGTGTTTTGAGATCCTCAGTAAAAGTTGTAAGTCAGCAGATGAAGTTGTTAAGCATACTCTTAAGGAAGAGGCTGACAAGTATATAAATCATTGTGCAGAGAAGAGTTAATGTCTGGAGGATCCATGTAAGTAATTGAATGATTAGAGCCGACCTCTATGAACATGTTTGGGAAAATATTTGGGTCTACGCGACACACAGTGCATTGGATTGAGTGACAAGGTACATCCTTCTATGTACACATTTCACTTCTTGGATGCTGACCTGATTATGGATTAAATCATGATGTGGATATTTATAAGAGAAATGATCTTCAGTTGAGCATGTGGTGTGGAAGAATGTGTGTGTGATGCAAGGATGTGAATAGTGAAGCAAAGTTAGAAGATCAGCAATGATGAAGACTTGGGATTTAGAATACAGTTGTTAAATGACTACACCCTAGCATAGTGGCAGATGCTGAAGCAGTATTCAATTATCATGTGTGATCTGATTGGAAGAAAGTTTTTGTCATAAAGGTAGTAAGATGGCAGTGAGCCTTCAGTAGGGTTTAATACCCCTTAGGGTTTAACATCCCTCATTGTAATCTTGCTAGGATTAGGGTTGAGGTAGTGATTCTACTAAATCTAGTTGTACTTCATGGCTGTAAGCCAGCATGTTCTAGGCCCATGGAGTGACCAAGCTTGGACATCATTTTTGTAAAGATTTCAATATATTTATGAGAGCTAATCCTCTCCGTGGTTTTGCCCATTTTTGGTTTTCCACGTAAAATATTGGTGTTATGTGTCATGTTTTTGTGGATACTGTTCAGTTGTATATTTTGCTTCTATTGGATCATTCTTTTGAAATGCTTAAAAGTAAAAGTGCAAGAAAAGATTTATAGAACGCTGATTCACCCACCCCTCTCAGTGTTCCTAACTTTCAATAATTGGTATCAGAGCCAGGTTCCTCGGAAGAAGTTTAATAGCTTGAGGAAAATCTGGGACAGTGTGATCATGGCAGCAAGAAGGTATGGAAATTATGACAGATACAACCAACTAGAAGCAACTCTTATGGATCTTGAAAATTTTGAAGCAGAGGTCAAAGATCTAAAGAAGAATCTAAAGCAAGCTGATGAATGCATCTTAAAGCTGAAAGAGCAAGTCAAGAAATTCAAAGACAGATACAAAGAAGTCAGTGACCAATTGCTATCAGCAAATGAAGCCCTAAATGATTTGGAAGTAGAAGTTACAAAAAGAATAAAAGCAGAAGATGATCTAAACTTGATTTTGAAAAATAGATCAGAAGATTGTGCAAAACTAGAAAAAGAGATTATAAGTTTAAAAATAGATCTAGAAAAGGCCAGAAGTTTTGAAGAAAAATTCAAGATAAGTATTGCCAAGCTTGATGAAACAATTACTAGCCAGAGGAATGCTGATGACAAACATGGCTTAGGATTTAAGAAAGGAGAAAGTTCAAACTCAGGTCAAATGAGCATTGAGTCAAGACAAAAAAAAGGATACCAGTTTAGAAATTAAAGAAGAAGACCTAGAAGATCTCCAGTTAGACAACCAAATGCTCAAAGGTACCCATCTTTCAATGGTTATTGTAATTCATGTAATAAGTTTGGTCATAGGGCTACTCAGTGTAGGAGCAAAATGAATAAAAAAACTCCATTATTCTTTGGTCAGTGTTTCAATTGCAAGAAAATTGTGTTGCAAGTATGGGCCTAACCAGTGTTGTCATTGATGTCAACATACTCCTGTTGCATTAATGATAAGGATTGGATGAGCTGTGTGTCAAGGATATTGAGAAAATTAGTCCTAATTAGGAACAAAGAAGAATAGTGAAGACAATAAGCTAAAGATCCTAGCTAAGATGAAGATCAGAGGATACGCATCAAAGGGTTTGTAGATAGGTATCTTAAGGTGATCCAGTAAAGATTTCAGAGGTCCGCATGAAGATCTGAAGAAGTTGTGGCAGCTTAAGTAAAACTGGTTCTGACAGGTGTTCAGAGATGACAGAGTGACACAGATAGGTTCGGTGAGATCTGGAAATGCAATATCCTATTCTACGGATTTGGTGGAGTGTTTAGGAAGTCCATGGGAAGTGACAACTCAATTGGTTTGTGGTCTGGAGGTACAAAAGCATCTATTCCATTGTGACAGTGATGACAGACTATGTTCTTGAGGTTCCGGATGAAGGAGTTAAGGATTTCAGTAAGTAGATGTAGTATGGATATTCTTGGTGATTTAGGTAAGCTTGTGGAGGTCTTTGGATCATGTCCAGTTCGTGTTGGGGGTCCGCATTGAAGATTGAGCTAGCAATTGAAGAATTACTTCTGGATGATGGTGTTCTTCTTAAGTCTAGCCGATCGGATGAGTTACACATCCTGCAGATGATCTGGAAGGTGTTCTATGAAGAATGGCTTGTTCCCAAAGAAAGATTAAAGTCTCAGATCTATGTGGCTGACAATGTGTTGATCCACGTGAAGTCTTTTTATAATAAGTCATATTGTATTTGCTCTGTTATGTATGCCGACTTGGATGATAATTCCTAAGTCGATGTCTTGTATAAATAAGGAGTTGTAAAGTCATTTCAAAGTGTGTCTTGGTGTGATGAGAGTGTGGTAATGAAGAGGAGAGCGAAAAGCATAGCAGAAGTATTGGGCTTAAATGGAACTGACTCAAGCATGGTGAAGATGCTATTCTCTAGTTCAAGTATGTGATACTTATTATTTTGTAGACAATGTGTCTCTTGTAGGTAGTGGGCCTCTTGTGAGCAGTGTGCTCGGGTAGTGAGCCCTAATTGGCATGTGCCATTTTGATCTTTCTATTCTTCTAATAGAGAATACAATCTTGGGTTAATCCCTCATGGTTTTTACCTTAATCGGGTTTTCCACATCAAAATCTTGGTGTCTTATGTGTTGATGTGTTTCTGCTCTTGATTTAATGCATTATGTTTCCATGATTAATTTATTATTATGCTACTAAATTACCAAGTGGATTTAAGAGTTTAATTGGAATAAAGTTTTGGACAACTGATTCACCCCCCCTCTTAGTTGTTTGTCCTGAATCTAACAATTGGTATCAGAGCTAAGTTCCTCTAAAAGAGCTTAACCGCTTGAGGAGATCCAGGATGTCGTCCTACAAGAAGGATAGTCTGAAGTTTGATGGAACCAATTTTAATCTTTAGAAAAGTCGCATGCAATGTCACTTACAATGTATGGGAATGCAGTACTAGACCATGGCCTCAATGAAGTATACTCCTCCATAGAATGGCTCGAAAACTGCAAATGAAATCACAGATGCTGAAAACAATCTGTAGACTAAAGAAGCTCTTCTAAGTGCCTTGTCTGATTTAGAGCTGACAAATATTGTTGACCTACAAACTGCTTTTGAGATTTGGGAAAAACTGGAACTTCTGCATGAAGGAGACAAGCATGTTAAATGTGCAAGGCTATAGAGTCTGAAAGGAAAATTCAAAAATCTGAAGATGAGAGAAGATGAAAATATCACTTCTTTTATGCCAAGAGTAAATGAGCTTGTTTGTGGCATTAGATGTGCTGGTGGATTTTTGGATGAAGATGAGATTGTTGGCAACGTTCTCAGATCCCTTCCTACTTCTTACAAATACAAGGTTGCTGCCATTGAAGAATTTAGAGCCCATTTAGGTGTCATGAGAGATCAATTGGTAGGTAAATTGGCTACATTTGAATTGATCAAGTTTGGAGATGCCCCCCCAAGACTGAATTTGCATTCAAAGCCAGTGCCTCTATAAAAGGTAAACAAAGGTTTGATCCAGGAGAGAACTCATCAAGGAAATTATCATGGTATGAAAAAGAAAGAAAAGACCTAGAAGAAGAAGAAGCAGAAACTACTCAACTTGAAGCCCTTATTGCAAAAAGACTGCCAAGAGGATCCGGTAAGTATGAAGGGAAATTACCTTTTAAGTGTTTTAACTGCAATAAGATTGGTCATTTTGCCTCAAGGTGTCCGAAAAGATTTTCAAGGCCAAATCCTAACAAATCAAGGTTCCAAAAGAATTCTTACTATGTTCATCAAGAGGATGATAATGAAGGAGTAACAAATGATGAATCAGAGATAGGAAATAAATTTGGAAGTGATTGGGTGTTTATTGCCATCAAGGAAGAAGATCCAATGCCCTCTGAATCTGTCAATCATAAAGTTGTAGAAAGAGCTCTAGCTAGCCAAGTTGAAGAAAAGGATGATTGGGTCATTGACAGTGGGTGCTCTCACCATATGACAGGTGACAAAAATAAGTTCATAAATTTGGAAAGGTATGAAGGAGGAGTGGTAAAGTTTGGTCATAATTCTGCTGGTAGAATCAGAGGTAGAGGAACTATTTCTTTTGATGGAAAGAACAAAACCAATAATGTATTGTATGTTGAAGGATTGAAGCACAATCTTCTCAGTGTTGGATAGTTGGTGGACAAAGGCTATGATCTTCGTTTCAAGAATGGAAAATGCAAGATCTTTGAAAGCTCTAGAACAGAGATTGCATCTGGTACTCAAACAAAAGGTAATATCTTCCATTTAGCTGGTACTGGTAAAAGTTGTCTATTTGTGCAAATTGATCAGAGCTGGATATGGCATAGGAGGATGTGTCATGTGAATTTTGATAATATCATCAAGATAAGCAACACTCAGGCTGGAAGAGATCTTCCAAAACTGGTGAAACCTACAAATAGTTTGTGCAAAGAATGTCAGTTGGGGAAACAAAGCAAACTCTCATTCAAAAGCAAGGAACAATCTTCTACTGGATTATTTGACTTAGTTCATACTAATCTATGTGGTCCAACAAGAATAAGGAGTGTGCAAGGTGATAGATACTTCATGTAATTAATTGATGACCATTCCCAGATGATGTGGGTTACTTTTCTGAAAGAGAAATCAGAAGCTCTTGAGAAATTCAAAATATTCAAGTCTATGGTAGAGAATGAAACTGGATTAAAATTGAAATGTTTGAGGTCTGATAGAGGTGGAGAATTCACATTCGGTGAGTTCATAGAATTCTATGAGAAACATGGAATAAAGAGACAGTTGTCTGCTCCTAGGACTCCACAATAGAATGGAGTAGTGGAAAGAAAGAACCGGACCATCTAGGAAGCATCTAGAACCATGATGATGGAAGAAAATGTTCCTCAGATCTATTGGAGAGAAGCTGTCAGCACTGCAGTCTATACTCTCAACCGAGTACAAATCAGAAGCAATACTGGTAAGACTCCTTATGAACTTTGGTTTGGCATTACTCCTACTATGAGGTATTTCATAGTCTTTGGTAGCAAATGTTACATTAAAAGAGATGAAGATCTAGGAAAATTTGATGCTAGAAGTGATGAAGGAATATTCTTGGGCTATTCTACTCAAAGCAAAGCATACCAGTGTTATAACAAGAGATTAAGGAAGATTGTGGAAAGTACAAATGTGAAGGTTGATGAAGGAATTGAAAAACCCTCAAGGTTTTATGAATATGATGAAGATGATCAAAATAATATTTTTGTTCAAGAAGTCCAAGCTCCCTCTGAAATTCTGATTCAAACTGATCTGGTAAATTAGGAAGAAGAGATAAGTTTTGAACCTATTCAAGAATCAAAAGTGCAAGAAACTCCAACAATTCCTAGGTATGTAAGACTGAATCACTCTAAATATCAGATTATAGGTGATAAAAGGAAAGGTGTACAAACAAGAAGGATTGCTCAAGATTCAGAAGAGTATTATCTGATTTCAAAAGTTGAACCTAGGACAGTAAATGAAGCTTGCAATGATGAAAACTGGACTAAGGCAATGAAGGAAGAATTAATGCAAATTGAGAAGAATCACACATGGGAACTTGTTCCCAGACCTAAAAACAAGAATGTGATTGGAACCAAATGGGTCTTCCGGAATAAACTGAATGAAATTGGTGAAGTAATCAGAAATAAAGCCAGATTGGTCTGCAAGGGTTACTCTCAAATAGAAGGAGTTGATTTTGAAGAAACTTTTGCTTCGGTAGCAAGAATTGAAGTAGTCAGATTATTTCTTGCCTTTGCTGCCTTCAAAGATTTCAAAATGTATCAGATGGATGTCAAGTCTGCCTTCTTGAATGGTGACTTGGAAGAAGAAGTATACATTGAGCAACCAGATGGATTTCAATTGTCTAATCATGGTGATATGGTTTGCAAGTTGAAGAAAGCACTATATGGACTCAAGAAATCCCCAAGAGCTTGGTATGAAAGATTGGATAAGCATCTTTTGAAGATTGGTTTTAACAAAGGTACTGCTGACAGTAATTTGTACTTCAAAATTGATCATGAAAATATCTTGATTGTTGAAGTATTTGTTGATGATATCATTTTTGGAGGAAAAGATAGTATGTGCAAAACCTTTGCAAATCAAATGAAAAGTGAATTTGAGATGTTTGTGCTTGGGGAAATGAATTTCTTCTTGGGTCTGCAAATCATTCAAACTAAGAAAGGAATCTTCATTTCTCCGACCAAATATGTGAAAGAATTGTTGAATAAATTTGGGATGAAAGAGTCAAAACCAATGTGTACTCCCATGGCAACTGGATGTAAACTGAGCAAAAAGTACAAGTCAATGATTGGAGGATTGTTGTATCTCACTCAAACTAGACCTGATATTATGAATGTTGTTGGTCTTGTTGCTAGATTCCAAGCTGATCCTAGAGAATCTCATGTCATGGCAATCAATAGGATTTTTAGGTATCTAAAAGGGACAGTTGAGTATGGTTTGTGGTATCCTAGAGATCATAATTTCTCTCTTCATGCATATATAGATGCGGATTGGGCTGGAGATGTGGATAACCAGAAGAGTACCAGTGGTGGAGCATTCTTTTTAGGGAAGAGACTGGTTTCTTGGCTGAGCAAGAAACAAGAGGCAATATCTCTGTCCACTACAGAAGCAGAATATATTACAGCAGCAGGTAGTTGCACTCAAGTTTTGTGGATGAAGCAAATGCTAAGAGACATAAGAGTGGAGTATAAAGAGGCTATCACAATCTTCTATGATAATTCAAGTGCAATAAATATATCTAAGAATCTGGTGTTGCATTCAAAGACTAAACATATATCCATCAAGTTTCACTTTTTGAGAGAGCAAGTGAACAAGAATGAAGTTAGATTGGAGTTTGTGCCTTCCAAGGATCAGATTGCAGATATCTTTACCAAACCTCTACCTAAGGACTCTTTTGAGTATCTTAGGGAGAAGTTAGGGGTTATTACCCCTTCAGTGATGAACTAAGGTGCATTGATGTGCATTAGTCCAGTGGATGTCACAGTCATATCTTGTGGTCCAGATTGATGATGGGGAGCTGCTACTTAGGGGGAGCAGCTGGTATGATTCTGAAGTGGTGGAGTTGCAAGTATGTGCCCTTTTCCATTAATGTCAAAGGGTGAGAGAAGACATGTGAAAAATAAGTGGTTGCTGATCAAAGGGGGAGCAGGAAAGGAAGAGAAGTTGTGATAGTAAGGAGAAGTTCTTATCTTGATGATTAAAACAATTTTTCACATCATATGTTGCCATCAATGACAAAGGGGGAGATTGTTGCAAGTATGGGCCTAACCGGTGTTGTCATTGATGTCAACATACTCCTGTTGCATTAATGATAAGGATTGGATGAGCTGTGTGTTGAGGATATTGACAAAATTAGTCCTAATAAGGAATAGAGAAGAATAGTGAAGACAGTAAGCTAAAGATCCTAGCTAAGATGAAGATCAGAGGATGCGCATCAAAGGGTTTGTAGATAGGTATCTTAAGGTGATCCAGTAAAGATTTTAGAGGTCCACATGAAGATCTAAAGAAGTTGTGGCCACTCAAGTAAAACTGGTTCCGACAGGTGTTTAGAGGTGACAGAGTGACACAGATAGGTCTGGTGAGATCCAGAAATGCAATATCTTATTCTGCAGATTTGGTGGAGTGTTTAGGAAGTCCATGGGAAGTGACAAATCAATTGGTTTGTGGTTTGGAGGTCTGAAAGCATCTATTCCATTGTGACAGTGATGACAGACTGTGTTGTTAAGGTTCCAGATGAAGGAGTTAAGGATTTCAGTAAGCAGATGTAGTATGGATATTCTTGGTGATTTAGGCAAGCTTGTGGAGGTCTTTGGATTGTGTCCAGTTCATGTGTGGGGTCTGCATTGAAGATTGAGCTGGCAATTGAAGAATTACTTCCGGATGATGGTGTTCTTCTTAAGTCTGGCCGACCGGATGAGTTACACATCCTACGGATGATCTGGGAGGTGTTCTATGAAGAATGGCATGTTCCCAAAGAAAGATTAAAGTCTCAAATCTATGTGGCCAATAGTGTGTTGATCCGCATGAAGTCTTTTTGTAATAAGTCATATTGTATTTTCTCTGTTATGTATGCTGACTTTGATGATAATTCTTAGGTTGATGTCTTGTATAAATAAGGAGTTGTAAAGTCATTTCAAAGTGTGTCTTGGTGTGATGAGAGTGTGGTAGTGAAGAGGAGAGCGAAAAATAGAGTGAAAGTATTGGGCTTAAATGGAACTGACTCAAGCATGGTGAAGATGCTATTCTCCAATTCAAGTATGTGATACTTATTATTTTGTAGACAATGTGTCTCTTGTAGGCAGTGGGCCTCTTGTGAGCAGTGTGCTCAGGTAGTGAGCCCTAATTGGCATGTGCCATTTTGTTCTTTCTATTCTTCTAACAGAGAATACAATCTTGGGTTAATCAACCCGTGGTTTTTCCCTTAACCGGGTTTTCCACGTCAAAATCTTGGTGTCTTATGTGTTGATGTGTTTCTGTTCTTGATTTAATGCATTATGTTTCCATGATTGATTTATTATTATGCTACTGAATTACAAAGTGGATTTAAGAGTTTAATTGGAATAAAGTTTTGGACAATTGATTCACCCCCCCTCTCAGTTGTCTGTCCTGAATCTAACAAATTGGTCATAGAGCAAATGAATGTAGAAATCAGATCAGGAAAAGTTTCAATAATGGGAGGAATGAACAATCATTCAAAGGTAAATGCTTCACTTGCAATAGAACTGGTCATAAAGTTGTTGTATGCAGAAGTAAAGTAAGTCAGAATTCTATTAGGTGTAATGCATGCTACAAAATGGGACACAGATCAAATGAATGCAGAAGTTCGGTAAGAACTAATTTTCAAAATATCAAGAATAGTCAATCATTCAATAAAAGGTGTTTTGCATGCAATAGATTTAGACACATGGCTAATCAATGTAGATCAAATTCAGTCAATGGAAGGATTCAAGGACAAAAGAATGTGGTATGTTTCAATTGCAACAAATATGGACATATTGCAAGGTTTTGCAAAAGCAGGGATGTGAAGAGAAATCATTATTTTGAAGAAAGGAAAACAGAGCAGAGAAATGACAAGGGAAAAGAGAAAGTTGATCTGGTTGAAACCTAGAAAGAAATGAACAAGTTATGGATCAAGAAAGGAGTAATTGAAGTCAGAGATCAATCCGCACCAATATCCAGTGCAGATACCTCCTCCGGGAAGTAAATTGAGAACTTTGGCTCAGGGGGAGCAATGTTCAAAATCCAAATCCCCCAGCCAGAAAGTGGGTGTCAAAAGAAGACATGAAGGCATATGATGAAATCTGATGTGACACAGCTCTTAGAAGGATGAATCAGAAGAAAAAGAGTTAACGTGACATATTGCGGAGCAATCCTAATCGACCATATTCTATAGTGAGGGGTTTTCAATAGCCTTTTAGGATGAACATTTAATGGCGACTAAGTCAATCGCGTGGAGGGTAAAAAGGAACTTATTTTCACTTTGCATTCGGCATAATAGTGTATCAATTTTCTCTGCGAACTACATGATTCTTCAACCTGTGCCATGGAAATTCTTCTTTTTGACTAAGGATAAATGATTCTATTTTGTCATGCTCACATATAGAAGCCCTTGGAAGGTTGTATTTGTAGTAGTTGTAAATTAAGCAAGGACTATGGTGGATTTTGATAATTCATTGCTGGAGGCAGCTGGTCGAACTAACACCCATGATGGAAAGTGTAGGAATCATACTCCAGCAAAGTGGAAGCATTCTAATTCCTCTCAGACGATGGCAGTGATTCCAACTCTAATAATAGGGATGACTCTGATGATAGAAAGACATCTGGGACAAGGATGCTTTTGAAGAAGAGATTCGATTCTGGAAATGATAATGTGGAGATGATTCAGACAATGTTTTGTACAAAGACGATGAAGATAGGGAATGGCTTCAAAAGTTGTCTGAACTAGATAGGGAGATGATTTTTGTAGAAAGAACAGACATAGGGGATAATTTTTGGTATGGAATAGGGATGAAGCTTGACAAAATGAGACTAGGAATCATAGGGGAAGAGATGTAGGACCACCATCTTCACGGATGCGCTCTTCTATGAAATCTACCAGGACAATAAAAGAAAATGCCTTAAATGAATTAGTTGCAAAGAGACAGAAGACACAGGATTCAGATGTGTAGAGAAAGTGAAGGGGCACTGCTGGGTCATCTAGAAGATGGGATTCTTCACCTGGCAAATGAAAGTCTCATGCTAGTCCTAGTGTTAGTCCATCATCCTCTAGTAATAGGGATCAGAGCCCAAGCAGTCATGGAAATTCATATGACAGTGATAGAAAAGGCACAAATTCAGATATTCCTTCTTTTGAAGATATTAAGAGTATAAAAATCCGGAGATCAAAGCTTTCCAAGAGGCTTATGGAGTTATTCTTCGAAAAGATCATTGTGGGTTGTTTTGTGAAAATTGGGAGTGGTATGTCAAGGTCAAGACATTATATTTACCGTCTTTGCATGGTCAGAAATGTAAACACAACCAATGCTGGCAAACATTACAAATTTGAGAATGGAATTATCCACAAGTACTTGGATTGTGCTTGAGGCAGTGATGATAGTGCAACTATATGGCAGATGAAGAGGGTATCTAATTCACCACCTCTTGAGAAAGAGTTTAAGGAATGAGAATAGGAAGTAGAGTGCACCGAGGGTCAAATTTTTGGTAGAGCTGATGTGGAAGTGAAGAAAAAATGCACTGAAGGAAATGAATATTTTAGTCTATTAAGTAGATGCTACAGGAGAAGAAGATGATTTCTACAAGGCCATCAAGTCTAGTTGCTGAGAGGGATAGACTCAGGAAGGAGATGAAGCTTGCATAGAGCAAACATGATTATTTAGAATTAGACAGGATCAAAACAAGGCTGAAAGACTTAAAAGCCCTTTTACTTCAAAGAAAAGGCAAGGATGCAAAAGCCTAAAATGACCAAGTATCAGAAATGTGCAAGGTAAGTGATGATATACGTTGACAAGGGTCAAAAGTAAGGAGGGCTTGCAAGTGTTCAAGAGCCTCTACCTCTTAGTGATTCAGCTACATCTAAGAAGCAAAAGAAGAGGAAGAAGAAAAGTAGAAGAACTAACCAAGAAAAGGAGGACCTGGTTGAACCAGGACAAGATCTAGAACTATCCAATACTATGGCAGATGATCAAAGACCATTAAGTCTGAACCTGCAAGGGTAGAAATACTGCCAGATGAAGCTGGCACTGAACCTGAATGGCCCAGAAAATCAGCAGTAGCAGTTGTTGAAGAAAAGGGTAGATACAAAAGAAGAAAAATGCAAGGAGATTAAAGGAAAGGTTCTAGGAAAAAAGGTCCCAAAACTTGTGAGGAAAATGTAGGAAAGGTTAACAAGATTGAAAGAAGAGAAGGAGAAAAGGAAGCCTCAAAGAAAGAAGGCAAAGGGCAAATCATCAACCGGCAAACAGAAGGAAGAAGCTTATAGATTGATTTTAAATGATAAAATAAGTTCATTGCCCTAGTGGGGGTTTTATCTAATGTTTCAAGGGAGAAACAAATTGCTTCAAGAAACCAAAATAGAGACAAAGAAGGATAAGTGTGGACCTATTTTCTAACAAAAGATCATGACATCCAAAGATAAAACTCAAAGGCACATATATGATAGTAAAGTAAAGGAAGAGGTCAATACAATGTAAATTGAACCTATTGAGAGTAAGGATCACATGAATATGGAAACCAAAAAGGAGGAGAAAGATGATTGGGAAGCTAAAAGTTGAAATGACAAAGAAAAGTTCAGAAGAGAGATTAGATCAGAGCAGAAGAATGCAAGTATGTGCCATTTGCCATTGATGTCAAAGGGGGAGAGAAGTCATGTGAAAAACCTAGAGTGTAGATGTATAAAAGAAAGGGAGAGAATTTTGGAGAAAGAAAGAGTGCAGGTGTGTAAAGAAAAAGGGGGAGAATCTTGTCTAGATAGCTGTTGCAGTTTTTCACATCATATGTTGCCATCAATGACAAAGGGGGAAATTGTTTTAAGTATGTGCCTAATCCGTGTTGTCATTAATGTCAACATATTCTTGTTGTCATTAGTGTCAACTGTGTCTCATTATATTAAATTTTTAGAAGACTTGTATGTTAAGGATATTGAGAAAATTAGTCTCTCCGGAAGAAACACGTGAGTTACAATGAAGTGCAGTATAAACAGTGAGTGGTATGTTGAAGAACAGCCTAGTAGACTACTCCACATCTCTTTCTGGATGATGATCTGGTAATGCAGTTCAAGTATGATCGTCTTAGTTATTTTGATAGTGTTATGCATCAAATATTAAGTCTTGATCCTCTCTGGAAGTCATCTTGAAGAAATGTCTAAGTCTGGGCAAGCAAAGGTATAGCAGGAACAGTGAACAGGGTCTAGTGCAATGGTCCGCATTCCTCTGCAGACAAGTATTTTGTTATGCAGTTTTGAGGTGTTGTAAACACTTCTATGAAGTGTCATATTCTAGAGTTAGGAGATCTGAAGTTCACCGGAATGATAGCTACAAGCTGTTAAGTATCGACACAGTGTTTGACAGAGCTTGACAAAGACAGAGTCTGAGTTCTGATAGTCTACATTTCTCTGCAAGATGATATGATGCCTTGTGGTTCTAAGGGTAAGATTGGGAATGCATAAAGAGCCCTTGATATGATTTGTAAGGTGTTTTGAGATCCTCAGTAAAAGTTGTAAGTCAGCAGATGAAGTTGTTAAGAATACTCTTAAGGAAGAGGCCGACAACTATATAAATCATTGTGCAAAGAAGAGTTAATGTTTGGAGGATCTATGTAAGTAATTGAATGATTAGAGTAGACCTATATGAATATGTTTGGGAAAAGATTTGGGTTCACGCAACACATAGTGCATTGGATTGAATGACAAGGTGCATCCTTCTATGTACATGTTTCATTTCTTGGATGCTGACCTAATTATGGATTAAATCATGATGCGGATATTTATAAGAGTGATGATCTTTAGTTGAGCATGTGGTGTGGAAGAATGTGTGTGATGCGAGGATGTGAATAGTGAAGCAGAGTTAGAAAATTAGCAACGATGAAGACTTGGGATTTAGAATACAGTTGTTAAATGAGTGCACCCTAGTATAGTGGCAGATACTGAAGCAGTGTCCAGTTATCATGTGTGATTTGATTGGAAGCAATTTTTTGTCGTCAAGGCAATAACCTGATAGTGAGCCTTCAGTAGGGTTTAGCATCCCTCATTGTAATCTTGCTAGGTTTAGGGTTTGTTGGTTAACAGATTTGTCATCTTAATTTATACTCCATTTGCCCATGACAGTGACAACCTAACCAACAGTTGAGTCACTTGCAATGATTATTTGCAAGTTCTCTCTGCTTATTTTACAAGGTACAATTGCCTTCGAATGGTTTGTAGTGAATTGAAATACTGGGTGTGCTTTTGACCAGAAAGCAGAAAAGGAAAACTACCATCTACCCATAGCCATGAAATAGATGCAAAGATTGAATTCAGAATTATGAATGCAAAAGGAATGACACAAAGTTCACTTATTCTACACTCACGATGAGAAACATGAAAAGAATGAGCAAAAAATTCCTTCCAACGGATGAATTATTCTAAAATCAAAGTTTTAGAAATAATCACATACACAACTTGATGTAACAGATAGACATGGAAAAATGATTACAAAGAAGCACAGTTCAGTTGCAACCAAAAGAAAATACTGATGAATATAAAGATTCAGAATATCTATTTATTTCTTCAATGTCCATGAGTGAGTTCAAAGCCTCCACACTTCTGTACAATAAAACTGCATTGGAAATGAAATTGCTACCCTGCTTCCCCTGTTCACCAAATTGTAAAAAGATTAAAAAAATGTCCACAATGAGCCTTTGATGAGTTTATAAATCTCCCTTTTTCACTTCTGTAACTAATTCCTGGAAGGTGAAAATAAAAGGGGAAATTAATCTTACTCTTCCTGTAACAGTTTCTTTTTAACTCACCTTTAATTTACCTCCTGTTACGTTGAAAGATTATTCTCATAACTAAAATTGTCCATCAAGGAAAGAAATATATTATTTCTCTTGACACCTTAGCTTATTAATTCCAGGCACTTTATTCTCTTTGTTTGTGTCAATTTGCCTTTTTGTTTTGACATATCATTATTATGCTCATGTACCAAGACATATTTCATTTTGAAAGGGTGAGCCCATCATGCCAATATATGCCCACTTCCAAATGTTCTTTCTCCTATTATTGTGAATTCGTATAGTTGTAGAGAAGTCAGCATTTAACTTTATCAGCCTATTCATAGAAAGAAGCCAATCATCCTGATATTTTCGGGAAGATTTTCTACTCACCGAGAAGTGGAGATGACTTTTGATTTTCTTCCAATTATATTTAAAGATTACCCACATGATCTAAACTGCCATCTGCCAGTCATATAGAGCTGCCACTCATACAACCTCATACATTTCTTCTAACAAGCCATTAGATGCTATAATTTGCTCCAGTTGAGCCTTTGCAAACTTGTTACTTCAGAAAATTTATAACTATAGAAAACTTTTAAATTCCTATAACATCATTGCCCAAATAAACCAGCACAATAGTCCTAGTATCTTCATCAATCTAACCTCTTGCAATTGCACCAATGGCTTCTGAGAGGTAATTATTTATGGTTTGTAAAGCCATTGCAAATGAAATGTCTAGACTCATTTAAATTTCAATAGACTTGTCATAAAGACCAAAATTTTGACACTGTCGAGCAGCTTCAAACAAGTAGTGGTTTTGGGTTTGCCTATCTAGTAAAAATCTTCTCAATGCACCTTCTGATCTAATACTATTAGGTCCAAGTTGTTTTAACATTATCTGCCTTTATCTCTTTTGTGTATGTATGACATCTCTGTTGGATATATGGAGATTGTCAGTGTCAGTAAACATGTGCTGCTTTGCAAATGTAGTCATGCTCTGCACGGGCACAGTGGTATTTTCTTTTGTAAGATTTAGATACTACGGTAGCTTGAAGGAGATTATGTTCCATCCCTCAACAAATTTCTTCCCAATAATGGTTTTGAACAAATTTAACGATGAAATTAATAATCTTCTTTTTTAGAGTCTTGGAAAGTTGAAAAAAATCTACAATAATTAATAAATGCCTTGGCCAACTGAAGTCTACAATTGGTAACTGCAATAGGACATGATCATCACAACGAAGAACATTGGCATCCCTAGCAAACCACTTTACAGTGTCAAAGATCTGTGCTAACAACCCCATGTGAAGGATAGAATTCCAGAATGCCCCAAGATACATTTGAAACTATCAAACTTCCATCTGTATTGATATCAAGAGAACAATCCACAATCCCAGCTAGCAGCGGTTCTAAAGATTAAGGAACTTTATCTATCACTATTGCATCAAACAATGAATCACCAGAAGCTTTGCCATTTCTATTCTGGGAGGCAGGTTCAATGCAGACAGAATATATATCATTTCCACAACCAATCAATGTAGTTACAATTATCTTTACATGTTCCATCATCTTGTAAATTCATTTGCTATAGAATTTTTTATTATGATTTCCAACTGAGTCGTTATGCAAATAGTTCATGCGACTTTGCTAATGCCTCTACATTTTGCATACATGCTGACATAACACTTCATACAATGATAATTGATAAAAATCTGCTCATTAAGTTTGAATGGATGTCCACATTCTGTTTAGAAGAGAATCATTGGTTGGATTATCTATATTGAAGAATTTTCTTCTATGTCATAAGAAATTTATCCTCTGCACTTAAATCATCATCGAAACTTCAAGCATGGTGCCATGAGACCATTCCTCTGAGGCATTTTGTCCAATAGTTTGGAGCATTTTGGACTATACCAGTATGGCACTCCCAAGAGGTTCAAGTAATACACCGCTAGGAACAATTTGTCTACACTTGCATATTATACATAGCTGTCAAATGCATTTGCTTAAAAGTTTCTAAAGCCTCGTTAGTAGACCCATTTGGCATATATCCTGTGATCATGACATTCCTTGAGATAGACTGCATACGGCTCACATGCCTTGTATATGTATCCACATTTCGCATATATGTCTGTTGTAGCACTTCAAAACCACAATATCTGACCATACTCACCATCTCACAGTGTTTTGATCCGTATCACTACTCTACGGATTAGGAATGGCTTTGCATAGTTGATTTATTTCAAAGTTTAACTGGTGTTCCTCACACTTACTTCCGATACAAAGAATAAGATTTTCAAAACATTTTCCAAGCCCTCTAATTGAAATGTGATGAATATCTACTGCCATTCTAGTTTTCCACATTTTACATCATCAACATTAAAGTTTGTTTAATGTGCGACTCAAGATGCGTGGCCTATATTTCCAAATGAACAGCTACAATTTTAGCAGTTCATGAGACCATTTCTTTTCAAAGCTTCCTGTCATACAATGCCAATCTTTATAAGTGATTCAGTCCTGTCGATATTAGATGACATAGGCTTTGTGAGTTTGAGATAGTGATGTCGTAGGGTCAGGAATTTTACTAACTCTAGAACCTTGAAGTCGCACGACTGTGAGGTTCCAGAACTTATCAAACTTGCGACAATGAAGAGTAGGGCTCTTGGTAACATTTATAACTTTTGAACTCATGGTTGCAAATTTTAATAACTTCTTAACCTTGGAAGTCGGGCATTCTTAAAGTTCAATAACCTGTGGGTTACCCGACAACAAAGAAGGAAATATTTATAAATTTCAATAACTGACGGTGCCCACCTCAAAACCATACATCAAGGATATGGAGCAGATAGAAAAATATGACTTGAATGAAGTCATTTATTCTTTAAGCCATGGAACATTGACTTTCTTTGATAAATTCTGAAAATCTAATATGCCCCACCAAAACTTTATCCCATGAATAAACTTGAGGCCCCTAGACAAAAAAATTCCATAACTCCCACATAATAGCTCATATTTGCACAAAATTTGGATAGAATGATGATTTGGTTGCTTCAAGAAAAACCCAGAAACCATTTAATCTCTAGCAATACAGAAAGAAAAATTTGGTCTCATTTTCAAATTGGCAATGGGAAAATGTGAAGTATAAAATTGTTTAGTGAACTGGCAGGTTCAGGGGCGAATACGAGAATGCATTAAATTTGAAATTTTTTGAGTTCAAATTTTGGGGTAACAATAGGCTCTGATTGGGGATGAGGACTGCAAAGGATGAAGCAAGGAACCTAGAATCTCAAGCGTGGGCGAGTGCATAAATCCATTAGGTAGTAGAGTCAAAGAGTGCAGGGGACAAAGGAGCTAGAGCAAGCCAAAAACAAAACAAAGTGAGAAAGGAAAACAACAACACAAACTGCCAGCAAACCAAAAACTCCTAGTATTTACATGATCATGAAGACCCTACCTCATATGGCTTCAAAATGATCAAGCAAATCCATTAACCGGTTGGGAGAAATAGATACCAGAGTGGAAAAGAAAAGTGTACCCGTGAAACATTTGTAAGCTGAAAAGCTGTCTGTTGATTATAAGCATAAATTTGAAATTCATATGGAAAAAGAACCTCCTAAGTGATATGTCGGAGCCAAACAACCACTTTACATCATAAACTTCTGGAATCTCTTCAACATGCTCTTGTGTATAACCACCCATTTCTGGAGTAGATGAATCAATGTCCCATGCCTGAGAATAACTCTGACTACTCAACCCATCAGAAAGCCAATCATTAGCCACATATGATTTATGTAAAATTGAAATTGAATCAATTTTCATTGGAGAAGGATAAGAATCTAAGTCATGAAAAAAACTGTCACGTGGCTGAAAATCACTCTCAACTGGAATAATATTCTCCTCCTCTGTAAGATTAGATTCAACACTTTCATGATACACTTCATCATCCTTGTTTGTAGCCTACAGATTAGACATCATATCCTCTTCTCCACACAAAAATTCATCTTTACTTGCATTGAGGCACCAATTGGGAATGTAAACAACATGCGGCTCATCACATTCATGCATTTGATCACTTTCATTTAAACCACCATGATTACTTGTAACACCATTTTCCAATGCTTGTTTAAAAATTTTGATATCCAGATTTTCAAAATGAAAGGATTCAAAAGAAAAATCATTCCTGACCTCTTCTTGTAGTAGTATCTCGGTGTCATCTTGCTCAAAAAATGTGAAGGTCTCATATTCAGCTTGCATGCACTCTGGAGAGTGGATGTCCAACACCTCATTTTCATGCTATGTAGCCTCAGGTTGCTCTTTATTACCGTCAAAAGTGAATGATTCCATCTCAGCTGTAGACAAAGATGGCAAAACAATAGTATTTACATTGTCCTTTTTATAATTTGCATCATGGGAGAATGATCCATTTTCTTTGCCACTTGAGGGCTTTTCATATTTATCTTTATCTTCTTTGAAATGCAAATAATAGGCCTTAATTCTTCTATCAACATGAGGTTTAATTTCTGCAGTGCTTACTTCATCTCTATCGAAGTGTTTAGAATCAAGAATAGAGAGATTGAAGCATTCAAGAGGAGTCTGTGTATTATAGAAACTTATAGGCTGAAAATTTTGTTTGTGCATAATAGGCTTCATCATAGATTCAAAAATTAGATTATCTACAACTTGGTCCATTTTCCATAGACCACTCAATATTAAGTCATCTTCTATTTTTACAGCCTCTTGCTGAGCAACTTCAAGGTCATTCACTTTACTCTGTCTCAAGTAAAATTGAACATCATGATGCAATGCAGAAATAAAAGTACTAAGCTGAAGTTGCTTACTTGGCTGAATGGGGGTAGGAATTTTTTTGAGTAGCATGTTGAACTTATCCACAAAGTCTCTAATGGGTTCACCATTTTGCTTTTGAATATTAAAAAACTGATCCAGCAAAGCAGTTTCATCAATAGGGCCTTTGTATCTTGTCAAGAACTTCTTCTTCAATGAATCCCAATCAGTTATGCACTTTTCTTCTAAATAAAAAAACTAATCTGTTGCAGATCCAATCAAAGATTTGATAAATAATCTTACAAAAACATTTTCTTCACTTACCCCTAGAATACCACACGCAACTATGAATGCCAGAATATGGTCTTTAGCATCTTGAGAGCCATCTCTACTGAATTTTGGAACATGCTTTCTCGATCCTTTAGGCAATGGTGAGTATATAGGCAAAGAAAGAGGACCAAAATGATTTCCCCAAGGCTGGGAAGAAATCAACGCCATAATACAATCTAAAAATTAAATCAACATAGATCTTCGCTGAAAGAGAATTGTTTCTGAGTACATTTCATCAATAGAGCCACCAGCCTCTGTTCTGGAGGAGGCACCTTCGAATTTCTGGGAAACCAAGAGCACTGATCTTTCAAATTCGGGTCCCCAGTAGAGTCGCCAAAAATCTGTTGATTAACAGATCTGTCACCTCAATTTATGCTCCATTTTCCCATGATAGTGACAACTTGACCAACAATTGAGTCACTTGCAATGATTAGTTGCATGTTCTCTCTGCTCGTTTTACAAGGCGTAGCTACCTTCAAATGGTTTGCAATGAATTGAAATACTGGGTGTGCTTTTGACTGGAAAGCAGAAAAGGAAAACTACCATCTACCCATAGCCATGAAATAGGCACGAAGATTGAATTCAGAATGGTGAATGCAAAATGAATGACACAAAGTTCACTTATTCTACACTCATGATGAGAAACACAAAAAGAATGAGTAGAAAATTCCTTCCAACAGATGAATTATTATAAAAACAAAGTTCCAGAAATAATCACATACACAACTTGATGTAACAGATAGACATAGAAAAGCGATTACAAAGAAGCACAATTTAGTTGCAACCAAAAGAAAATACTGATGAATACAAAGATTTAGCATATCTCTTTATTTCTTCAATGTCCATGAGTGAGTTCAAAGCCTCCACACTTCTGTACAATAAAACTACATTGAAAATAAAATTGCTACCTTGCTTCCCCTATTCCCCAAACTGTAAAAAGATAAAAAGATGCCCACAATCAGCCTTTGATGAGTTTATAAAGCTCCCTTTTTCACTTCCGTAACTAATTCCTGGAAGGTGAAAATGAAAGGGGAAAATAATCTTACTCTTCCCATAACAATTTATTTTTAACTCACCTTTAATTTACCTCCCGTTATGTTGAAAGATTATTCTCATAACATAAATTGTCCATCAAGGAAAGAAATATATTATTGCTCTTGACACCTTAGCTTATTAATTCCGAGCACTTTATTCTCTTTGTTTGTGTCAATTTGCCATTTTGTTTTGACATATCATTGCTATGCTCATGTACCAAGACATATTTCATTTTGAAAGGGTGAGCCCATCATGCCAATATATGTCCACTTCCAAATGTTCTTTTTCCTGTTATTGTGAATTCGTATAGCTGTAGAGAAGTCAACATTTAACTTTATCAGCCTATTCATAGAAAGAAGCCAATCATCCTAATATTTTTCAGGAAGAGTGTCTACTCACCGAGAAGTGGAGATGACTTTTGATTTTATTCCAATTATATTTAAAGATTACCCACATGATCTAAACTACCACCTGCCAGTCATATAGAGCTGCCACTCATACAATCTCATACATATCTTCTGACAAGCCATTAGATGCTATAATTTTCTCCAGTTGAGCCTTTGCAAACTCGTTACTTTAGAAAATTTGTAACTACAGAAAACTTTTAAATTCCTATAACATCATTGCCCAAATAAACCAGCACAATAGTCCTAGTATCTTCATCAATCTAACCTCTTGCAATTGCACCAATGGCTTCTGAGAGGCAATTATTTATGGTTTGTAAAGCCATTACAAATGTCTAGACTCATTTGAATTTCAATAGACTTGTCATAAAGACCAAAATTTTGACACTGTCGAGCAGCTTCAAGCAAGTAGTGGTGTTGGGTTTGCCTATCTAGTAAAAATCTTCTCAATGTACCTTATGATCCAGTACTATTAGGTCCAAGTTGTTTTAACATTATCTGTCTTGGTCTCTTTTGTGTATGTATGACATCTTTGTTGGATATATAGAGATTGCCGGTGTCAGTTAAGATGTGTTGCTTTGCAAATGTAGTCATGCTCTACACGGGCACAATGGTATTTGCTTTTGTAAGATTTAGATACTGCGGTATCTTGAAGGAGATTATGCTCCATCCCTCAACAAATTTCTTCCCAATAATGGTTTTGAACAAATTTAATGATGAAATTAATAATCTTCTTTTTTAGAGTCTTGGAAAGTTGAAAATAATCATCAACAATTAATATACGCCTTGGCCAACTAAAGTCTACCATTGGTAACTGCAATAGGACACGATCAACACAATGAAGAACATTGGCATCCCTAGCAAACCACTTTACAGTGTCAAAGATCTGTGCTAATAGCCCCATGTGAAGGATAGAATTCCAGAATGCCCCAAGATACATTTGAAATTATCAAACTTCCATCTGTATCGATATCAAGAGAACAATCCACAAGCCCAGCGAGCAGTGGTTCTAAAGCTTAAGCAACTTTATCTATCACTATTGCATCAAACAAGGAATCACTAGATGCTTTGCCATTTCTATTCTGAGAGGCAGGTTCAATGTAGGTAGAATATATATCATTTCCACAACCACTCAATGTAGTTACAATTATCTTTACATGTTCCATCATCTTGTAAATTTGTTTTCTAGAGAATTTTTTTATTATGATTTCCAACAAAGCCGTTATGCAAACAGTTCACGCGACTTTGCTAATGCCTCTACATTTTGCATACATCCTGACAGAACACTTCATAGAATGATAACTGATAAAAATCTCTTCTCATTAAGTTTGAATGGATGTCCACATTCTGTTTAGAAGAGAATCATTGGTCAGATTATCTATATCGCAGCATCTTCTCTGTCATAACAAATTTATCCTTTGCACTTAAATCATCATCGAAACTTCAAGCATGGTGCCATGAGACCATTCCTCTGACACATTTTGTTCGACAGTTCAGAGCATTTTGGACTATACTAGTATGACACTCTTAAGAGGTTCGAGTAATACACCACTAGGAACAATTTGTCTACACTTGCATATTATACATACCGACAGAGATCGTGGAGTGTGGCTTTATAGCCATCAAATGCATTCGCTTAAAAATTTCTAAAGCCTCTTTAGCAGACCCATTTGGCATATATTATGTGATCATGACATTCCTTGAGACGGACTACATACGGCTCACATGCCTTGTATATGTATCAACATTTCGCATATATGTCTATTGTAGCACTTCAAAACCACAATATCTGACCATACTCACCATCTCATAGTGTTTTGATCCATATCACTGCTTTGCAGATTGGGAAATGGCTTTGCATAGTTGATTTATTTTGAAGTTTAACCGGTGTTCCTCACATCTACTGTCGATCCAAAGAATAAGAGTTTCAAAACATTTTCCAAGCCCTCTAATTGAAATGTGATGAATATCTACTACCATTCCAGTTTTCCATATTTTACATCATCAACATTAAAGTTTGTTTAATGTGCAACTCAAGATGCGTGGCCTATATTTCCAAATGAACAGCTACAATTTCAGCAGTTCATGAGACCATTTCTTTTCGAATCTTCCTGTCATACAATGCCAATCTTGATAAGTGATTCAGTCTTACTGATATTAGACAACGTAGACTTTGTGAGTTTGAGATAGTGATGTCATAGGGTCAGGAATTTTACTAACTCCAGAACCTTGAAGTCGCACGACTGTGAGGTTCCAGAACTTATCAAACCTGCGACAATGAAGAGTAGGGCTCTTGGTAACATTTATAACTTTTGAACACATGATCACACATTTTAATAACTTCTTAACCTTGGAAGTCAGGCATTCTTAAAGTTCAAGAACCTGTGGGTTGCTCGACAACAAAGAGGGAAATATTTATAAATTTCAATAACTAACGGGGCCCACCTCCAACACATACATCAAGGATATGAAGCAGATAGAAAAATATGACTTGAATGAAGTCATTTATTCTTTAAGCCATAGAACATTAATGTTACTTTGGTAAATTCTGAAAATATAATATGCCCCACCAAAATTTTATCCCGTGAATAAACTTGAGGCCCCTAGACAAAAAATTCCATAACTCCCACATAACAGCTCGTATTTGCATGAAATTTGGACAGAATGATGATTTGACTGCTTCAAGCAAAACCTAGAAACCATTTCATCTCCAGTAATACGGAAAGCAAAATTTGGTCTCATTTGCAAATTGGCGATGGGAAAATGTGAAGTATAAAATTGTTTAGTGAACTGGCAGGTTCAGGGGTGAATACGATAATGCATTAAATTTGAAATATTTTGAGTTCAAATTTTGGGGTAATAGGGTTGAGGTAGTGAGCCTGCTAAATCTAGTTGTACTTCATGGTTGTAAGCCAGCATGTTCTAGGCCCGTGGAGTGACCAAGCCTGAACATCATTTTTGTAAAGATTGTAATATATTTATGAGAGCTAATCCTCTCCGTGGTTTTTCCCGTTTTGGGTTTTCCATGTAAAATCTTGGTGTTATGTCTCATGTTTTTGTGGATGTTGTTCAGTTGTATATTTTTCTTCTATTGGATCATTCTTTTGAAATGGTTAAAAGTAAAAGTGCAAGAAAAGATTTATAGAACCTGATTCACCCCCCTCTCAGTGTTCTTGACCTTCAACATAGATAAGGGTTGAATGTTTAATGTTTTGGAGCATATTGTAGATAGATTAGTACTCTGTATATCTACTTTCTTTTATTTTGGAGTTGGTGCTCCTATTGATATTGGAGTTGGTGCTCCTGTTGGTGTTGGAGTTGGTGCTCTTGTTTGTTTTTGGAGTTGGTGCTCCTGTTGGTGTTGGATTTGGTGCTCCTATTTTTATTGGAGTTGGTGCTCCTAGATATATTGTAATTAGTGAGATTTTGGTTAGTGAGACCTAATGGTGAACAAATTGTGAGGTTTGGATTGATCCAACTCACACAGTGGTTGTTCCCTATTTAGGGTTTTCCACTTCAAATTCTTATGTCATGGTTTCATCTTTGTGATTTTATTTCTCTCTATGTTTTTGGCATGTTGGTGTTAATTTATTTTGCTTCTATTGAGTTGATGAATAAACTAGTTTTAATAGATCACCGATTCACCCCCCTCTCAATGATCCATTGTATTCCAACAATTGGTATCAAAGCTACAGGTTCCTTGGAGAAATCTAATAGACTTGGCTTATTCCATAGGAAAAAGTAAACGAAATAAGGGAAGAAGAAATCCTAATCAAAAAGTTGATCAACCAGCCTCAAACAAATCATGTGATATACCTGAAAGAGAGGTTAAGTCTAACTTAGAAGGTGATAAAGAAGCCAACAAAAGCTATGTCATGATAGATGAAGACCACATTGTGAGTGAATATGAACAAGAATATCATGAAGATGAGTTTGAAATTGATTTTGAAGGTGAACTTGTTTCTACCCTAAATGAAATCAATAAACTTAGAAAGGAGAACTAGAAATAAAGTTACAACTTCAAGAAGAAATGAACATCAAGTCTAAAGCATTTTCAGATCTTGAAGAGGCAAGAAATCTGATTGTGGATTTAAGGATACAAGTTGAAGAATTAGACAAATTAATTATCAGCCTAAAAATAGAGATTGAAGAGACCAAAAGGATAGCAGATGTGACAAAGTCTGAATTTGAAGCCAAAATAATTGAATGCTAAAAACTAGAAGCAGAGATAGTCACTCTAAGAAAAGATTTTGAAAATCTCAAGATTCAATCAGAGAAAAATTAGAAATTTCAAGATAGCACCAGCAGGTTGAATGAGATGTTGAGCAAGAAAAAACATCACAAGGATACTACTAGCTTAAGCTATGAAAGAGGGTAGAGTTCTAAGGTCATAGATGCTCCTAGGAAGAAAATAGATCTTAATTACCATTATGCTGCTCCTGAGACTGAAGACAAGAAGAAGTCAAAAGATAAGAGTGCTGATAATGGATTTTTCAAGGTCATCAATAAAGGAAGAAGAAGAAAAACCAATAGGTCCACATGATCTCCACCTACCAGAACAAATCAATCAATAAGGTACAATTATTCCTTTCCTAGTTATTGTTATTCATGTAATGGCTATGGTCATAAGGCTTCGATTTGTAGAGTTGCTCATAGGAGAAAGTCTGAATTTATGAGTAGAAACTCTTTTGCTTCAATAAGGAATATGGATCTAGTGTGTTACAATTGTAACAATTTTGATCATAAAGAAAGAGATTATAGGGCACATGAAAGAGATAGTCATGTATGGAACAAAAATAGAAGTACTTATGGGCTGTCAAGAACAAACTATAATACCTTTGCTCTAGGTCACAATGTCATATGTTAGAAATGCAATAACATTGGGCATACAACAAGGTCCTATAGAAGTAGATTGATGGAGTCATCTAGACATATCAAATAGGTAGATACTTTGAGCAAAAAGAAGAAAGGTATCATAAAAGTTTGGAGAAGAAAACAAGATCAAGAGAAAGACAAACCTAATCTTGTGCCTGTTGCACAAGAGGCATCTCTAATTGCTTAAAGAACAGCATGAGGTCAGGGGGAGATATCCATTGCTTTATCTCTTAGCCCCATGGAGAAGTCAAGGAGGATATGACAACAAGATTAAGAAGGTCTTAAAAGTGTAAGTTTACATTCTCTGTAAGTAGTCTGATTGTAAGTGTCTGACAATCAGTGTGACAATTGTTGGTTCTCAAATCTGTAGATTACAAAACCCTAAAAGGATGCCAAACTTTATGATTAGGTTAAGCAACTGATTTGGCCAACTAACATAATCAATTAAAATGATTGAACTTCCCTACACTTCAGGCTCTGCTTCACCTAGGTGGGTGTACCTTTTTATCACCATTGAATGTTAACACTTCAAAACTAAATGGTGATGATTGAGTAGATTATATACAATTTTTCCAATTAAAGCATCTTTTTCAACCACATTCAAACTGCCATGAAATTTGAAAACAGATTTATTCAACTACTCTATCCACTACTCCTACTCCTACAAATAGAAAATCAAAATATATACAATGATTTTATTTGATATGGAGCATAACATTTGATCAGTGCCTTATTTGTTGGGCTATAAAGTCTTAAAGACTTTTTCTCATCCAATGGCCTTAAACTCAACTGTTTAGAACTTTTCCTATTTATAGCTTGCATAAACGTGCAAGTAATTCAACCATGAAAACTATTCTTTCTAATCCAAACTGAATTCTTTAAATCACAGTAACATGTTCAAAAGAATTTAATCCCTACTTGAGAGAACCTATTAAACATATCACACAGAAGCATTTAATATGCAACGACAAATCAATAAGCACTTGCCAAATTTATTCATATGATCAAAGAAAACAATATAGAGACAGTCTCACAATTTATTTTCATTAGAATCGATGAACAACTGAAGCCATTTTTGTACATTCTCTTCCCAAAATTTGACAAGTACACCAATCTGTTCTCTCTTGCCCCTTCCTTATTTGCACTATCTAACCCCCCCCCCCCCCCCTTTTTTTTAATTTTATCATATATACATTGCATTTTCGAGGGTTATGACCCTTCACATATCCACTTGGCGCAACCTTTCATATTCCTTTGCAATTTATTTTATCACCTTTCACTTTGCATCCCGTGAAAATTTATTTCACCCATATATTTTTGCAATAATAGTCATAATGACTATTAATATTCCCTTTTTTACATTCATACTTATATTTACCCATATGCATTTTCACTATATTCCCTGGGTAAAATAATTACCTACTCAAGACTTTTATGCCCATTCAATTCCCATGGTAGAAATGTTTCACCTTCCAATGAAAATATTTTGCAAATTCCATCATATTCCCCTAAAATGATTTTTCCTTTTCTCGAGAATAAAAATTCACCGTATTAATTTGCAAAACATTTATCTTTCATTTCAATATTTTATTCCACCATGCACTTCTTTACCAAAATTAAATAAAAACCTTTTTATAGTTTACCTCCCGCACACTTCTTCTACCTTTGGTTTTTATTTATTAAAAATTTTGAGATTTGATTTTTCATTACTTGTGTTTTCCGCACCACTGTACACCTTTTATTTTTCCTTTGTAGGAACATAGTAAAAAACCCTAAGTTCACTGCAAGCCCACACATAATCTTGAACTGCATCCTGCAAGCCCGCATACACAAAACCTTGTCCCTGCGGTAATGTAGGGAAAGCTTGGACTGCATCCCGCAGGCCCGCACATACATTTGATAGCTCCTACGGCAATGTGGGGAAGGGTTGATCAGATCTCCTATACAATCCTTTCGCTTCTATGGATGTCTCATGTTGTTAAATAGTTCTGGTTCCTTATCTTTTAATGGATACTGGTACACTACTCAAAGGCTCCCATTTTGGCACAGCCGAGATTTTGCTGAATCTAGCTTCACACCAGAAAAGTTTGCACTTGTTTAAAAAATTTTAATGTCATTTCAATACATCCATTTTGTGAATATCCTGCAACCATTTCATGCCATGAGACTACATCTCTTCGAGGCATTTATTCCAATAGTTCATTTGCCTTTGTCTTGCATATGTGTCCGCCAGAGCATTTCGAATCACAATATTTGAGACAATGCTTATTATTATAGTGCAGGCTTATTTTTTAGACTGCTCCATTTACCAATGACCTCTGTAGAAATGTTGTCCCGGTTTAAAATGATGGAAATGATTCACTCCTCTCACAATAATTTCTCTTGCAACAGTGTTGGAAGAAATCTTTGTTGCATTGTGACAATCAACACATATTCAAAGGTTCTTAACAACTATAATAGTTGTTTCAGGGGCTGCATTTAAACAAACCAAATGCAATTGCAAACTTTTCATTGTGGCTGCAGAGAAATAATTCAGCTTCCTCCATCTGTGGTAGCTTTTTTTTCATATAGTTTATAAAGTTAAACTTTATAAAATTGGTGATATTTTAGGGCTTTCAAAGCTGCCCCAATGTTCATTTTAAAACATTTAAAATGTTTTAAAATTTATGCCTTTTAAACTTTAGCACATAGGAAAAGAATTTAATTTTAGGGGCACATGGAGCATCCTAGAGCCATGAAAATTTGTGAGGGACCGCAATCAATTATTTTGGAAGTGGGTTTCTGACGGATTTTAAGCCGCTCACCAAATTAAGGTACTTCCTTTGCAAACTGGCCCTGCCGGAGCATGTAGCGGGAAAGCAATATTTAAAATAATACATCAAATGAGCCCATAATGTGATGAAATTGGAATTGGAGACACTTGAGATCATACCAAGACCAGTGATACCCTATGATTTTTAAATTTTGCTAATTTTCTGGGACACCAAATCTAGCCCGGTTGTAGTCGCAAAACAATTAAAAAGCATATCAAAACTCCTCCAGTGACCACGAAAATACACTGACATGTGACTAATGATATGGGAACAAGTTTGCTAAAAAGATTTGCATGACACCATCGGGACTGCAAGATTTTAATGCTCAAAGTAGCTCACTTAGCCTTTTCTGAAACTGCACCTGTCAAAAAACCAACTGGAGCTCACCAAGTCACCACCTTGAAAAAATACTAAATCTCCTCTTGGGAGGCTGCCACTATAGAAATTAGTTCATTTAGGTCCATTGAACATCTATGCAAAAAGAATTTTCACCAATCCACTTCCTTCACAAAATATTAAAGGTCAAAGATGACCCCTCTGAAACATTCTAGAAAAGCAGATATCGAAATATGACAAATTGTATTTGCTTTTGATTTTGAAAAATATCAAACTTGATCCTGAGGCTTTGAAACTAGACCAAGGAGCATATGAAGGCTAGGAGAATCGTGGAAATCAACCCACTTTTCATGATGATCACCCATATGAGAAATACCAATTTGAACAGGAGGCTACTTTGTAGGCTTGAAAGTATGCAAACGGAAAAAAAAATCCCCGAACCCTCCAACTTGGTGCTTCAAAACCTTGTTAAATCTTAACATAGGAGGCTGAAATCAAACATACATGCTTACATATGACAAATGAATACACTCACCAAGTGATTTGACATAAAAGTGAACAGGCTTCAAATTGTGATCCTCCAAAGTAGGCTACTGGGGTGGATTTCATAGGTGCATTTCTGAGTGTTGCAAATTGATTTTTTCATCATGGGCACTTCAAATTTAGTCAAAATTTGGAGTTGCCAATAGTGGCTCTAATTGGGGATGCATTCCCCTTGCGGGCATAACAAGAAACTAGATCTCTGGTGGAGCACACCAAGTGTTTTGTCCATTGGGCAATAGAGTCAAACTTCTTCTTTGCCCCGAACTGGTATGATTTGAAAAATCACACCACAACTGGTGGCACAAGGCCACTAGAAAAAGAAAATCCTCTACTTGCCTCTGTCATACACTTTATTCTCATCTGATTGCATCAGGTCAAATCTAAAAGCATTATCACTGTAAGCCTGAGAGAAAACTTCACCATTGGCATTCTAAAACAGATCACTGCGTTTTTCCATACCAACCTTAGTTTTATCAGACTATATCTCACAATCAAGTACAAATTGAAGAATGCTATCACCATGTGACAAACATCTATCATGTTCATACATAATGCAACAATTAGCATTGTCTATTTCATCATCATGTTTCACTGAAGGTTTTTCCAAATAGGCAGAGAAATTGAAACACTCATATGTTGCATCATAGTTGATATCACACTACTGCAAACCATGAGAATCATGCAAACAAGCCTCCAATGTATGAAAAGAGAAACATCCATATACAGGCTCATTTAGATCAGAAAATAGACACTTATAAGAATCTGCATTTAGAACATCGTAACTTTGACCACTACTATAATGAATTTCACAATCATCAACCATCTCTATTTTATCATAATGTAATCTTGAACATAATCTTTCATACCCACCATGCAATGCATCATTATTGTCACACAAAGTACCTTCACTGTCAAAGCAAATATGTGTTGGGCATGAAATTTCAGAATCATCATTATGTGTATGTCTCCAGCATTCAATAGTCAACAAATCTGAAATATGTTCACTACTGAGTGAACATACCTCTTCATTCACTTCATTGCTGATACACTCTCTACTTTCATCAACTTGGCAAGGTATTATCAGATTTTGCTCTATCACTTCATCACATAATGAGCATGAAAAACATTGGAAAACATTCTCAGATGTACATAATGTTGATATGCACCGGACAACTGAGAGGGGGGGTGAATCAATTGTCTTCATGCTCTCATTGTTAAATAATAATAATTGTGGATATCAACATTATCCGGTGCATATCACCCCCCCTCTTAGTTGTCTTCATGCTCTCCATAGGAATCTTCTCATCGGAACACATGAACTTCACTGTCTTCAACTGTCATAAAAGAAGTATAGCTTGCAGACCACCAAACCATGAACCATTGCAATTGTAGGCACTTATCATCATCTTGGACTTGCCTCTAGAACTGTAGAGCAAAATACTTTATTGCGGAGGAATGCAGAGCCAAATACTGTCTTCCTATCTCAATTGAACTTACAGGAAAAGCAGGTTTCACTCTGGTTAATACAACTCACTCAGATCTTCATGCATATGGCTCAAACCTAGAATGTAGCATCCTCAGACATACTTGTAACTTACTTCCAATCCACAGACCATGATCTTCAAGTAGGAATAAATGCAGAGCAATTTACCGAACTGTTCTTCAGCATACAACTCACTGTCTATACTACACTTCTCTGTAACTCACTTGTTTCTTCTGGAGAAGCTAATTTTCTCAATATCCTCAACATACAAGTCTTCTAAACAAGTAATAGAATAAGATACAGTTGACACCAATGACAACACGAATATGTTGACATCAATGAAAACATCAATTAGGCACATACTTGCAACAATCTCCCCCTTTGTCATTGATGGCAACATATGATGTGAAAACTACAACAGCCATCAAGACAAGATTCCCCCTTTCTCTTTACAGACCTGCACTTTTTCTTTCTCCAAAATTCTCCCCCTTTCTCTTACACTTCTACATTCTAAGTTTTTCATGACTTCTCTCCCCCTTTGACATCAATGGCAAAGGGCACATACTTGCACTCATCTTCTCTGATCTAATCTCTCTTCTGAACTCTCTGACTACTCCCCCTGAGAAGTAGCCCTAAAAAGAATCAATCTGGACCTCTGAGCACCTCCAGACTGATGCACTATTATACATCTTAGTTTAGAGTAGGCAGGGTGATGACCCCTAACTTTTCTCTGAGATACTCAAAAGTATTCTTAGGTAGAGGCTTGGTGAAAATGTCTACAATTTGATCCTTGGTAGAGATTACTATCTGTCGTACCTTTACTGAACCCTATCTGTATTAGGTACCTATCCAACTATGTATACCATGCCCTAGGAGCTTGTTTTAATCCATACAATGCTTTCTTCAATCTGCATACCATGTCCCCTTGCTCTGATGACTGAAATCCTTCTGATTGTTCAATATAGACTTCCTCTTCCAACTCTCCATTTAAGAAGGTAGACTTCACATCCATTTGATAAACCTTGAAATCTTTGTATGCTGCAAAAGCCAGAAACATCCTTATTGCTTCAATCCTTGCTACTGGAGTAAAATTTTCTTCAAAGTCTATTCCTTCAACCTGAGTGTATCCTTTGCATAGCAATCTTGCTTTGTTTCTTACCACTTCACCATTCTCATTCATTTTGTTTCTGAAGATCCACTTTGTACCAATTACATTCTTGTCTATTGGTCTAGGAACAAGATCCCAATTCTGATTCTTCTCTATCTGCATCAATTCTTCTTCCATGGCCTTTATCCAATTCTCATCTTTGCAAGCCTCATCCACAATTTTAGGTTCAATCTTAGAGATCAGATAGAAATTTACTTGTTCTTTTGTAGCTTTTCTTCTAGTTAAGATCCCTTTGCTCTTATCTCGTATGATTTGATTTTTTGAATGACTAATTCTTATATATCTTGGAGTTTTGGTAGCACTTACTGGAGCTTGTTCTTCTTCATCTATGTTGGCTTCATGCTGCACAACTTCTGAAACATCTGGATCATCTGACTCATATCCACTTGATTCTATAGACCTTTCCTTACATTCATCAACTTTAACATTTGCACTTTCAATGATTTTATTCATCCTCTTATTATAGCACCGGTAGGCCTTGCTCTTGGTGGAGTAACCAAGGAAGATTCCTTCATCACATCTAGCATCAAACTTGCCTAAATCTGCTTCTCTTTTGATATAGCATCTGCTACCAAAAAATTTAAAATATTTCACAGTAGGAACTTTACCATGCCACAATTCATAGGGAGTTTTTGAACTCTTACCTTTTACTTGAACTCTGTTTATGATAAATATTGCGGTGTGAATTGCTTCTCTCCAATATGCTTCTGGAAGATGAGCTTCCTTCATCATGGTTCTAATAGCTTCTTGAACTATTCTATTTTTCCTTTCAACAACTCTATTTTGTTGTGGAGTTCTAGGCACAGATAGCTATCTCTTTATTCCATGCTTTTCACAAAAGAAATTGAATTCATTTAATGTGAACTCTCCTCCTCTATCAAATCTCAAACATTTGATTTTCAAATCCATATCATTTTCAACCATTGCCTTAAACGCCTTGAATTTATCTAGAGCTTCATCTTTCTCTTTCAAAAAGGTGACCCAAGTCATTCTAGAATAATCATCAATGAGCAGCATGAAATACATGTCTCCTTGCAAACTTCTTCCTCTGGTAGGTTCACACAAATCTGTATGCACTAGCTCAAGTAGTCCTCCAACTGATTAATCCTTGCTTTTGAAACTTGTTCTTGTTTGTTTCCCAAATTGACACTCCTTGCAAACTAGATTAGCAGGCTTCATAAGCTTAGGTAAATCTCTAACAATCTGTGCAGTACTTATCTTCATAAAATTATCAAAATTTATGTGACACAACCTTCTATGCCATAACCAACTCTCATCAATCTAAGTCAACAAGCAATAGTTCTCAGTTCCTTTCAAGTGATAGATATTACCTCTAGTCTTCTTACCAGTTGCAATGATTGTTCTGGAGCTTTCCTTGATCTTGTATACATTATCCTTGAAGCTTAAGTCGTAGCCCTTGTCACACATCTGACGCACAGTCAGAAGATTGTGCTTTAATCCTTTCACATACAAGACATCTTCAGTATTATGCTTGCCATAAGAAAAAATAGATCCTTTTCCACAAATCCTACTAGCTGTATCATCTCTAAACCTAACTAGTCCACCATCATATCTTTCCAAACTTACAAACTTACTTTTGTCACTAGCCATGTGGTGAGAGCAACCACTATCAATAACCCATTCATCTTTGTCCTTAATGAGCTAAGAAGCCAAAGCTCTTTCCACTATTTTTTCTTCATACAGCTAGAAGAATTAGTAGACATAAGATCTTCCTTAATAGCAATGAACAAGCATTCATTTACATAGTGATTAACATTATCTAGTTCACCATTATCTGATACTCCATCATCATCAAAATCTTCAACATAATAACACTTCTTTTGGGTCCTAGGCCTGTTCTCATATTTTCTTCTATTTCTTTCAATTCTTTCAAGACATCTGGAAGCAAAATGACCTACTTTACCACAGGAAAAACATTTGAAAGGTAATTTGCCTTTATACTTACTGGATCCTCTTTGCAGCTTGTCCACAAAGTTGGCTTCAACTTCATCTCTCTCATCATCAGATTCTACCTTATACTTTTCTAATCTAGAAGTATTTTCAAGAGTACTGGCTTTGAAGGTAGTCTCAACTTTTGGTAGAGCATCATCTAACTCCCTCATTTCAAAAGCAGTAAGCTTACCAAGAAACTGATCCTTGTTAACTATTTTTACTTGCATAAATTCTTCAATCACGGCCACCTTGTGACAGTAGGACTTGGGCAGAGATCTGAGTATTTTCATAACAATTTCATTTTCTTTGAGAGTTCCTCCTATGGATTTTATCCCTGTAACAAGTTAATCAACTCTTTGCACAAAGGCTGATATGTTTTCATCATTGTTCATCTTCAAGATTTCATATTTCACTTTCAGGCTTTGTAACTTGGCTTCCTTCACAGAATCATCTCCTTCATACAGATTTTTCAACTTTTCCCATACCTTATTCGTAGTTTCAAGATCCACAACTTTCGTCAGTATTGTGTCGGTTAATGAGATTAGTAGAGAATCCCTTGCCTTGATGTCTATCTCATATTCTTTGATTTCATCTTCAGTCATCGGACCATTTTGAGGTATGGTGTATTTTGTTTCTGTAGCTTTCCAAACTTTGACACCAAGAGAAAGAAGATGGCTTTTCATCTGAACCTTCCAGAGAGCATAATTAGTTCCATCAAAATGTGGCGCTTCCTTCTTGTAAGACATTTTGGATCTTCCTCAAGCTGTTAAACTTTCTTCAGAGGAACTTAGCTCTGATACCAATTGTTGATATGCACTGGACAATTGGGTGGGGTGAATCAGTTGTCACAAAACTTAAACACTTTCTGCAATTCAAACATTCATCACTTATCCACAATTATTATGATTTAACAATGAGAGCATGAAATCAGAAACTTAACCACAGATACAACATCAAACACAAGAGATGCCAGATTTACGTGGAAAACCTTGTTGGTGTCCAAATTGGTAGAGGGTTTGCTAGTTCTAATGCATAGGCAGATTCAGCCAACAAATATAGGAGGTTGTGTGAGCTGCCTCCCCTTCACTTCTAGTTCTGCCACACCAAGGGGAGGATCCCTATAGCTAAAGATTTAACCTTGACTCGCTCAATGACAAAAAGATTTAGCTTTACAATAACGAGCAAAATACTCTCATGTTTGGACCAAGATTTGAGTGATAAATCACAAGGTTAGCAACTTTCTTGGACATATCTAACCGGTTATGGATTAGAGTATGCAAGGATCCTATTTCTACTCCAACTAATAGGTTGGAAATATGAAAGGATTGGTATTGATATTTTGGATGCAAGACAAGGGGTTTTGGATCATAACTACTGCACAAGGGCAAATCGGTGCCTATCTCAGGGCAAGGAGTCAACTAGACGTATACAAGAGAATGATTTGCACTGGCATTCAAGTTTTAAGGGGTTAGGATTGGTATTTGCCTTACAAACACCACCCAAGACTGAGTATTTAGCTGCCTTTACTTACAAGTATCCTGGCTGACATACATTCTTCTTCATACTTAACCTAAAATAGTTTAATCCAGTCCTTGAATGGAAGTTAGAGATTAAGCATGTGATATAGAAAGTCTATATCCTAGAATCTAAGGAACCCTTAGCAACCAGATTCAGAAGAAGGGATGCATACAACAAATGGAGACAAACAGCTAAACACATGCAATAAAGCATATTTCATATAAAACAACAATGAAACTGAACATATGTGCAAGGTGCACTCAAATGCAACTCATAAACTCAAAAAGAGATAGAACAGCTAAGAAATGCTCTATTCTTCGTTATTTTCTCCAAAAAATGTCCAAGTCTTCAACAACATCAAATGAGTAACACAGTTTGCTTTTTATAGCAAGAATGTGCACTCAGCATTCAGTACAATGGTCAACTCAAAATTTTTGCTAGATACAATGCACCATCAGAAATGGCACCCAAAACATTGAATACTCTAGGCAGAAGAAGAAGGAAGAGCAGATAAAATTGGGAATTGTGCAGCTACCTATTTTCCCATTGAAAATGGTAGCTGGATTGTCTCTTCAGATCCATACCTCTATAATTCTTCCATTAAAACCCAACCTACCCGTAGCTTCGTGCTTTGCAACACTTTCCCGCCTGGAATGCAGCTGTGAATGCACAGGAAAACCTTCGCTGAAATTTGAAGTAGGGCCGTTGATTTCCTCCCTATCGCCAAGATCATGTTGAAAAGTCGTCAGCCAATGAGATCGCACCATGCAACGCCCTTTTTCCATCGCTGACTTTTCCTTCCTCCATTTTGCCTTTTTCACCATTTTGCCATTTTCACCTATGCACATTCAAATCCTTGTATATGCAAAAGCATATACATACAACTGCTTTCGAACACGTGACAGCCACTGATTTGTTCTCCATCGCTGAAAAATGATTCTTTTCTTTTGCACCTGCGGTTGTATGTGCAATTTTATATACATACAAGGTGCAAACGCCAAATCTTTATAGAAAAAATTGCAATCACACTCGGGTTTGGGCGTTGTATGTAACTCCTTGCATATCTCTTTGTATATCGCACATACAATGTGCAATATACAAGCCGCGGACCCCAGCCATTTATCCGCCACAACAAATTCTCCTTCGTGTTTAGGCCTTGTATATTAGGAATGTATATGCCCTTGTATGTGTGATTATATGTGCAAAGATACAATCGCATATAGACAATTGATGGGCCCCACCGTTTGTATCTCTTCCTTTGCATTTTGTCTTTGTATGTGCCCTTTGCATGTTTCCCTTGTATATCCATGATATACAACTCGATATACATTCATCTTTGCATATTCAATTGTAACCCGATGCATATTGACTTGCATCTTTTCCTTTGCATAATGACTTGCATGTATGTTTGCCGATGTACATTCTGCCTTTGCATCCTAGCGATGTATATTTCCTTTGCATATCACCATTGTGTCTACCTGTTGTATGTCAAACATACATACAAAAAATGCATGCAACCCTTACATACAAGCATGGAATATTCCAAGAATCTACGATGGAATCTTCAATGTACATCTGCTTTTCACACCCGAAATTGCACATACAAGCCCGATATGCATACAACCAATTTTTGCACTTTTTTGAAGCCGATTTGACTTGTTTTCGGGCCTACCAATGTACATTCACACTTGCACATTCAAATGTACATACGAACAGCAATGCATATACAAAGATACATGCATAAAAATGTGAAGGTCGACAGACTTGAAATTTTTGGATTTTTTAGAAAACTGCCTATGAATTAAATGCTTGAAATCTGAATGTTTATGCAGGCACCAACAAAGCCCAAGGTGGGGAAAAACCATGGAGAGGATTAACTCTCAATATATATTGCAATCTTGAAATAGTGATGTTCAGGCTTGGTCACCCCATGGGCCTAAACATACTGAATTACTGCCATGAAGAACAACTAGGTCTAGCAGGCTCACTACCACAACTCTAAACCTACCAAGATTACAATAAGAGATGTTAAACCCTATTCACTACCATGATCAACACCTTTTTCTACTTGTGACTAAAGTATAATAATTTCTTTGCTCTTCCTTTCCTCTACTCTTCTCTTCCTCTATTCTTCTCTTCCTCTTCTTTCCTCTGCCCCCCTTCTCTAATTTGCCTTTGGACCTTTCTTAATATATTCTTATTTTCACTCAAAGTCACCTTCTCCATGACTCAAATACAAGTATTTATACATTACATCAACCTTGGAATGATCATCAAGGTCGGCATCACAATAATCAACCATTGGAACAATCTCCAAGGTCGGTATTACAAACAATTACAAAATAGGTCCTGACCTATTGCAATATCATGCAAAGGAAATGAAATGTAGATCACACCATGCCTTAGCTAGGACTCAAACACAATCTTCCACACCACAACATGCTTCCACAATCTTCCAGAGATCTCCTTAATCACTGGGATCAACCAGGTCGGCCAAGACTAGTTACACGCTACATTAACTGGGAGTAATCTTCACACACCATCACAATTTGTTAACGCGGACCAAAGTCTAGATAGGAACATGATTAGGAGACATCCACAAGCATGTTATAATCATTAGGAGAAACTGCATGAACCTTAACCACTTTATCCATAGGAATCTTCTCACTGGAACACATGAACTTCACTATCTTCAACTTTCATCAAAGAAAGATAGCTTGCGGACCACCAAACCATGAACCATTGCAACTGTAGGCACTTATCATCATCCCAGACTTCCCTCTAGAACCATAGAACAAAATACTTTATTGCAAAGGAATGCAGAGCCAAATACTATCTTGTTGTCTCTGGTGATAACTGAGAGGGGGGGTGAATCAGTTATCTTAATTAATTTAACTTTCTATTCTTCTTTAACAAGTAGTGCCGCATCAAAACAAAAAAGCATCCATAACCATGAAAGTAGAAACAAAATTAATACACATAACACAATGATTTTGACGTGGAAAACCCTGTTAAGGGAAAAACTACGGGGTGACTAACCCAAGATTGTATTCTCTATTAAAAGAATAGAAGTACAAAATGGCACTTGCCAATTAGGGCTCACTGCCCGAGCACACTGCTCACAAGAGGCTCACTACCTCCAAGAGACTCACTGTCTACAAGGTATAAAGAAAGTAATAAGATACTTGAACTAATGAGAAGCATCCACATATGCTGAGGTTCAGTTCCGGTTAGGCTCAATACACTGATCTATTGCACTTCATTCTTCCTCTTCTTTTGTGCTACTGTCCTGTCACATACCGAACCTGTATTACTACTTCCACACTGCTCTCTACTTTTCTTCACACTTCACAACATACCACACACACCTTCTCATCGAAATCCATCTGGTATATATATATCTGCACAAAGGATTTCAACATCTTTCTAGTCGGCATTCGGAATAATCAATATTTTCCCAAACTCTGGTTTGTCTGCTAAATCCTTGCTTACCAAGTGATGTGTATCAAAGAGATGCTTATAGAAGTCATCAATCATGTCAGCCAATAATGAATGATCCCTTAAGAAACTTTATTACCATCAATATCTCATCCAGATTAAGGTCTGAAGCTCTGCCGGTCAGTTCTTCCTCAGTCTACTCTGTCAAACAGGAACCTAACACTTAGGTGTTCATATCTTTTCACTCTTACATCACTGGAGCCTCAATCTCTAGAATATATTAGTCATGGTACTCCTCTTGACTTCCCCAAGTCCGCACTATTTTGAGATACTTCCTCTGAGAGATCTGGACCTGATTGTCAGACCTTGCTACAGGCTTTGTTCTTGGTCACCAGACCAAAATACTCTTCAATCTAACTTCTGGTATAGACACACCATGTCCTGCGGATGTGTGGGATGAACTTTGTTGCCATCAATGACAACACTCATGAAGCAACACAGTGTCTCTTGCCAATAATCTCCCCCTTTGGCATTGATGGTAACACTTAGTGAAAAATGACTAAGTGTCACACTACACTCCCCCTTGGCTGATGCTCTGTTCTAATGTACATTTTACCGAAGCTCCCCCTTAGCTAGATTCCACATTTTTCACTTCTCCTCATTCCCCCTTTGACATCAATGGCAAAGGGTAGAATCCGCACACCAAAATTCCCAAAAATCCAACTATACTTAGCCGCATAAGTATATATACATGTTATACTTTACATATACTGAAGTATATCTACAAAAATTATCTTCAACTGGACAAATTATGTTGCCCAACTTTGCTTCATCCTGTCCAAAATTGAGATGTGACCACTCAACAGGAATGCAAAAGCTTCTTCCCTCTTTAGATCTATCAGATCACTGGTCTTGGCTGTGGTCTGAGCATTAGATAGGGCCTCATGCATGGCCTCTAATTTAGGGATAATTATCCCTCTAAGTTCACTTAACCTGCTTATTCTATTTTTCTTCTCTTTCTCAAGCTTCTTTATTTCATTTATGACTGCAATAGTGTGACACTCTTGATTTATTATGGAAGAGGTGAGAGGATCAAAACTTTGAGATAAACTTGATAGTTTGTTCTCTTGTTCTTTCACCTTCTTGGTGATGTCTGCTATTATGGTGGACCAAGATAGACAAAATTTGTATAGATCACCACCATCTTTAAGAGCATTCTCTAGGCTCTTTATTCTAATATCCAAATTTCTTCTATCATTTGTTATTAGCCCTTGTACTTCAGAGAATCTCTTTCCCAAAAACTCCTTCCAGACCTTTTCTTCTGCTGACTTCTCTAAGGAATCAAAATGTGTGCTAACAGTATTAACAAGAGATTTGAGATTACCGAATGAAGAGGCTGAAAGATCCTTCTGGAAGGATGGCATGATCTTTTCCAATACACCAGATGCAATCTCAATCAGCTCACAGTCTTCCATGTGAGACTTCAGAAGTTTTTCTTTTTCCTTTGCTTGGGCAAAGAATGCTATCTTCATTGTTTGAACCAGGGAGAGGGAATCAAAATTGAATGGTCCTTGAAGCAGTTCCAGTTCATCAATTTCCATCATCTCTTTGGTCAAGAAATCTTTGACAGTTTCTGCAGTGTCTCTTGCCGGAGACAGAGTCTTCTTCCCTTCTGCAATCTCAGAACTGTCTCCTAGGGTCTTCTCTGTTTGGTCTTTTTCCCTTTCCTTTATTTCTTCTTCTTGATTGGTTTTCTCCTCTATTCTTTCTTCTCCTTTAGATCTGAAGTCTGCAGGGGAATCCAGATGAGAGATATTTACTTCTTCTTGGACTTCCTCTTCCAAAATAGAGGAATCTAGGTCCTTTGTTTTCTCCTCACCTATCTCTTTTGATTCTTCTGCATTTTTCTTTGTAGGATCTTCCTTTGATGTACTGAGTCCTTCATCATCCATGACAAAGGGTTCATCACCTAAGTCCTCTATAACAGGAATATTGAATCTTTTATAGGCATTCCAGAGGATGTCTTCAGTCTCTTTGGCCACCTAATCAGTCTCTCTGAGCATAAGCTTATTCATTCTGGCTTTGCTCCGGAACTCATCTTTGCAATCTTTGAAGATCATGCTCATTTGCTTTGGAGTGATGGAGGGATAAAGCTGAATAGCTATTTGTTCCCAGATCTCTAGGTCCTTTGCCTTTGCATTCTCCTTTCTCATTTCAAGTTCCTTCTCTAAACTTTTGGGAATTAGAGAGATGATTTCAATAAATGCCTTATTATATATGTTTAAGTACTTAACTGTGGCTTCTTCCAAGATCTTTTTATCTGTGTCATTATACTCATCATAGAATTTTGTCATTGGTTGCAGATTTCCATCCACCGTAACTACCTTGACTACATCATCAATGGACAAAGTAGGCCTTTCAACAAACTCTTCTACTTCTTCTTCCTTGCTAAAACTGGTAGAGGATTCACCGGATGTTTTCTTCTTCTTCTTCATTTTCTTGATTTCTTCATCGGTCTCAGTTTCTTCATCATTCTTCTGACTCATATAGGACCTTGTGGCCTTTTTCTTTGTTCTCTTCTCTCCCTTTCCGGAAGTCTGGGCTTTCGGTCTTGATGCTTTTTGGCTCTTAGAGGTGGCAGGTGTAGAGCTTCTAGAGGATTTGGTTTGGGAGAGGGCTTGCACCAGAGCACTTTATTTTTCTGTTTCTTGCCTTTCTTTCTCTACCCTTTCCATCTTCTCTCTGTTGGCATCAACTACCTCCTTTGATATTCCATGCCTCTTGGCGAATTCTTCTACTTCCCTTCTTACTTTTCTCTTGATCTCAGGTTGTGTAAGTTCAACATGAACTTTTACACTCAGCTCTTGGTAGGTTCCAAACCTTTCTGCCTTAGGGTCCTTAGGCTTACTCAGTAGATGTTGGATATGCAGTTCTAAGATTTTTTCATCAACCTCATACCCCATTGGCATGATCCATACTGTTCTTGGTTCCACTGCCTCCATTAGGCATTGATCAATGTCTACCATAAAGCACACTGTATCCTTGTATTTCTCAACCAAAGATTAGGGGATTCTTTCTTTGGTCTGCATCATGCTTTGGAAGTTTTTGAAGTAACCCCACAGAGCTGTATTTTGTGTCTTGGCATCATATGGAAGAATAGGCAAAGTATCAAGCCACCATACTTGAATGAATTCTTTTTATCCTTCTTTATTTTCTATAAATTCTCCAATAGTTGATTCAAGAGAAGCTCACAAAGATCATAGTCAACGTTTTCTCTTAGCATTTGATAAACAGTGTAAATTGCAGTTTCAGGTACTAAATTTTTCCTGCTAGAGTGATATATCTTGTAACCAACTATCATGGAGGCAAACTTGAAATCTGGATCAATGATATCTTTTATTGTCATTGCTCTCTTGTCAAATTTTGATCTGGTAGCCTCACTCACAGTTTAGTTTTTGACCGATTTGAGAACAGGTAACCCTCTAGATGAGTGCAAACTAGTTACTGCCCTAATAGCATCTTTTGTGATATTAAATGGTCTATTCAACCACATGAAGTTGTCATGCACTTTGCTCAAAACATACCGAACCCACTCATCTTCTACAAAATAGGGGAAATGGATGCACTGTCTGAAATGCTTGTCTCGGATGGCCTTGTATTGGGGTTTAAGTTCAAGTGATTCATCTAATAGTTCCTTGTGGTAGATATCCATCAGTTTAGATTCCCCAAATTATTCAATGTTTACGTGTATGTAAACCCTAATATCTTCTACATGTAGAACTCCATGCGGAATGCTAGAAAATATGCCTAGGGGATCAGCTTCTAGGGATTTATAAGGATATTTTCTAAATTTTGGGCGCGGCCTATCAGTGATCTTCACAATATTTAGAGTAGCCATCTTTCAAAGATTCAGGGAGAGATTTCAAGAGTAGAAAATACCTTTTACACTTCTAGGGTTCACGATATGACCCAGATCAGATTGCAGGATGAATCAACTTCTGCGGTTGATCTTTGAGAGGTTTTAGTTGCAGAGCTCCTTCTCTCTTCTTCTCGAATGCAAATGTGCAAATGATGAACAAAAGAACCCTTATATTTCTATGAAAACCCTAATTTCACATTGTAATAAATGCACAACTTAAGTTATTCCTATTGCTTTGTTCTCCTTATCCTGAGAGATCTTTCCAGATCACTGAGATGCACTTAGAGTTATTCTCAGTGAATATTTGCAATCTATCTACCTTTCTCCAATCATTCCATTTATCCGCAGATCAAGATACCTCAAATTTGAATCATACCGGATCTAATTGTGAAAATCTTGTTCTTACCGGATGACTGTTAAACTGGATCATTCTTGGAATATTAACCTCTTCTAAATTTCTTGTGGATCTTCCATATCTTTACCAAGGCTTATTTAGATGTTTTTCTGAGAACCCTTTAAACTGCAACTTTCCATGTGCCAATTTCAGGCACCAATTGACTGGCTGGGGGAACTTGTTTTCTTTTGTGACTCCCCCTGAGCTAGAGCTCATCTATTTAGTTTTCAGAAGGGACATCAGCACCAAATTCTGGTGCGGATCCATCCTCAACATTTTTTGTACTCCTCCTCACCCAAATCTTGTTCATCTCCCTTTGAATTTCATCCGCATTCACTTTTCCTTTTCCTTTGTCTTGGTTTTGATTATGATGCACCAGACCCTTTTTGTCCTGATTCTTACTTCTACAGAATTTGGCAATATGACCGGATCTATTGCAATTGTAGAAAACAACATTTCTTTGCATATTTGACTGATATCCTCTTGATCTGAACTGATTAGCCATACGTCCCATTCTATTGCATGCAAATCATCTACCATTGAATGAATTGTTTATTTGCATATTTCTACACTCATGAGATTTGTGACCATACCTTTTGTAATTAAAACACTGTTCAGAGAAGGATGAATTAGTCTGATTCATTCTTCTTCTGCACTGATTTGCTTTATGACCAAAGTTATTACAATTGTGGTAGTATCCATTGAAGGATGGATATCTTTGAGCATTTGGTTGCCTTACTGGAGTTCTTCTAGGCCTGTTCCTTGGATTTCTTGATCCAGAGTTCTTCTGACCGGATCCAGAGCTTTCACCTTTCTCATACCCCAAGCCTTGCTTGTCATCTACCCTCTTTTGGATTTCAAGAACTTCAAGCTGAGTAGAGCTTATCTTGAATTGCTCTTTGTATTCATTTTCTGTTTGAAGATCCATTTTTAGTGTGTCAATCTGATTCTCAAGTTGTTCTTCATTATCTCTGGCTTCTTCAAGATCAGATTCCAAATGCTTGATTATTCTATCCATTTTGTGGTAGTCTTTTAACTTCTCCTTGAGAGATTGTTTTAGATTATCTTCAGTATTTCTTTTCTCTTCAATTTCTTGGGTGAATTTCATAACCCCTGATTCCATTTCATATCTTACCATAATGACCTCTTTTGATAGCTTCTCACATAACTTGTTCTTATCATTTAGATCTTCATTAGTAGCATTGGCTTCACTTTGACTTGCTAATTGCTAAAGAAGTTCCTTTCTCTTTTTCATAGAGATACTCAATTTCTCCTTTAGTTCATTTATGAAATCATCAGCTTGTTTGAGTCTTTCCCTCAAGTTGTTGACTTCATAATGAGATTGCTCAAGATCATCAAGGGTAGACTGAAGCTGTTCCCTCATACCATACATATCCATTGGAATTCCTAGATCTTCCTCAAGATGTTAGGCTCTATTTGGAGGAACTTAGCTCTAATACCAATTGTTGATAACTGAGAGGGGGGGTGAATCAATTATCTTAATTAATTTAACTTTTTGTTCTTCTTTAACAACTAGTGCCGCATCAAAACAAATAAGCATCCATAACCATGAAAGTAGAAACAAAATTAATACACATAACACAATTATTTTGACATGGAAAACCCTGTTAAGGGAAAAACCATGGGGTGACTAACCCAAGATTGTATTCTCTGTTAAAAGAATAGAAGTACAAAATGGCACTTGCCAATTAGGGGTCACTACCTGAGCACACTGCTCACAAGAGGCTCACTGACTACAAGAGACTCACTGTATACAAGGTATAAAGAAAGTAACAAGATACTTGAACTGATGAGAAGCATCCACATATGTTGAGGTTCAGTTCTAGTTAGGCTCAATACACTGATCTACTGCACTTCATTCTTCCTCTTCTTTGGTGATGCTATCCTGTCACATACCGGACCTATATTACTGCTTCCACACTACTCTCTGCTTTTCTTCATACTTCACAACATACCACACACACCTTCTCATCAAAATCCATCTGGTATATATATATCCGCATAAAGGATTTCAACATCTTTCTAATCAGCATCTGGAATACTCAATATTTTCCCAAACTCTAGTCTGTTGGCTAACTCCTTGCTTACCAAGTGATGCGTATCAAAGAGATGGTTATAGAAGTCATCAATCATGTCGGCCAATCATGAATGATCCCTTAAGAAACTTGATTACCATCAATATCTCATCCGGATTAAGGTCTGAAGCTCTGTCGGCCAGTTATTCCTCAGTCTACTCTGTCAAACAGGAACCTAACACTTAGGTGTTCATATATTTTCACTCTTACATCACCGAAGGCTCAATCTCTGGAATATATTAGTCATGGTACTCCTCTTGACTTCCCCAAGTCCGCACTATACTAAGATACTTCCTCTGAGAGATCTGGACCTGATTGTTGGACCTTGTTGCAGGCTCTGTTCTTGGTCACCGGACCAAAATACTCTTCAATCTGACTTCCGGTATAGACACACCATATCCTACCGATGTGTGGGATGGACTTTGTTGCCATCAATGACAACACTCATGAAGCCACATAGTGTCTCTTGCCAACAGTCTCAACTGAACTTACAAAAAAAGTAGGTTTCACTCTGGTGAATACAACTCACTCAGATCTTCATGTGTATGGCTGAAACCTGAAATGTATCATCCTTAGGCATACTTCTAACGTACTTCCAATCCGCAGACCACAATCTTCAAGAAGGAATAAATATGGAGTAGTTTACCAGACTGTTCTTCAGCATAAAACTCACTGTCTATACTGCACTTCTCTGTAACTCACTTGTTTCTTCTGGATAGGCTAATTTTCTCAATATCCTCAATATAAAAGTTTTCTAAACAACTAATAGAATAAGATACAATTGACACCAATGGCAATAAGAATATGTTGACATTAATGACAACACCGATTAGGCACATACTTGCAACACATACCTCTTCTGCACCAATTATATCAGTCAATAGATGTGCTTCCTGTTCATTGCTAGGTGGACATGCTCCTTCACTTACTTCATTGCTGATGCACTCCTCCTACAATGTGTCCTCAAAAGCATCTTCAATGTTGCAATCCTCCTCGAAGGTGAAGAGTTGACCTTTCATGCTTTCATTTGCATTCAAATTTGGAATATTATTGAAAACATCATTTGCACATGTTGGTTGATATTGTTGATATTGGGGTCCATATTGCTAATGTTGGTGATGCATATTTTGGCAAGCACCTCCAGGGTAATACATATTACCTTGTATATTTTGAAATGGAGCATGAAATTCATACTGATATTCCCTTGCATGCTGATCATATCCCTGATTTTGAATTTTTACTCCTCCTTGACCAGGGGAAAAGGATATGTCCCTCCAACAGGCTAAATACAATCAGATCTATATTGTGGCACATTTGAAATAACCTGGGTCCTCAACTGAAGCAGTTCTTGCTCCAATTCTTGGTATTGTCTTATCAATTTTTTCCTCTCACTTCTTCCCATTCTCATCAAGTTCTTGATAGAGTTGCAACCTCTTTCAAAGAGGAATGAATTTCATTTTATGGGTCTTCCCAACAATAGAGTCATTCTCACATCTATTCATTCAATTCATCCCTAGCAAAGTCACCAATTTGTTGGTTCCTAAATCTTTAGATTGCAAAACCCTAAAAGGATGCCAAACTTTATGATTAGGCTAACTGACAGAATCAATCAAAATGATTGGACTTCCCTTCACTTTAGGCTCTACTTCACCTAGGTGAGTGTACCTTTTTAACACCACTAAATGTTAACACTTCAAAACTGAATGGTGATGATTGATCAAATTATATACAATTTTGCCAATTAAAGCATCTTTTTCAACCACATTCAAACTGACATGAAATCTGAAAATGGATTTATTCAACTACTCTATCCACTACTCCTACTCCTACAAATAGAAAATCAAAATATATACAATGATTTTATTTGATTTGGAGCCTAACATCTGATCGCTGCTTTATTTGTTGGGATATGGAGTCTTAATGAGTTTTTCTCATCCAATGGACTTGAACACTAATTGTTCAACACTTTTCCTATTTATGGCTTCCATAAACATGCAAGTAATTCAACCATGAAAACCATTCTTTCTAATCCAAACTGAATTCTTTAAATCATAGTAAAATGTTCAAAAGAATTTAATCTCTACTTGAGAGAACCCATTAAATATATCACACAGAAGCATTTAATATGCAACGGTAAATCAATAAGAACTTGCCAAATTGATTCATATGATCAAAGAAAACAATATGGAGATAGTCTCATAGTTTATTTTCATTAGAATCAATGAACAACTGAAGCCATTTTTAGATCAAATACATTTCTGTACATTCTCTTCCCAAATTTTGACAAGTACACTAATTTGTTCTGTCCTGCCCCTTCCTTCTTTCCTCTATCTAACCCCCCTTTTTCTTTTTTTTTTTGATTTTATCATATATACATTGCATTTTCAAGGGTTATGACCATTCACATATCCAATTGGTGCAACCTTTCATATTCCTTTGCAATTTATTTTATCACCTTTTATTTTGCATTCCGTGAAAAATTATTTCGCCCATATATTTTTGCAATAATAGTCATAATGACTATTAATATTCCCTTTTTTACATTCATACTTATATTTAGCCATATGGATTTTCAGTATATTCCCAAGGTAAAATAATTACCTACTCAAGACTTTTATGCCCATTTAATTCCTGTGGTAGAAATGTTTCACCTTCCAGTGAAAATATTTTGCAAATTGCATCATATTCCCCCAAAATGATTTTTACTTTTCCTGCGAATAAAAATTCACCATATTAATTTGCAAAAGATTTATGTTTCATTCCAATATTTTATTCCACCGCACACTTCTTCACCAAATTTAAATAAAAACCTTTCTATACTTTACCTCCCGCACACTTCTTCTACCTTTGGTTTTTATTTATTAAATTTTTTTATATTTGACTTTTCATTAATTGTGCTTCCCGCACCACCGCACACCTTTTATTTTTCCTTTGCAAGAATGCGTTAAGAAAACCCTAAGTTCACCACAAGCCCACACATAAGCTTGAAAACCCCTACGGTGATGCGGGGAAAGCTTGAACTGCATCCCACAAGGTTGCATACACAAAACCTTGCCCCCACAGTAATGCGGGGAAAGCTTGGACTGCATCTCGCAAGCCTGCACATACATTTGATAGCTCCTGCGGTAATGCGGGGAAGGCTTGATCAGATCTCCTATACATTCCTTTCACTTCTATGGATGTCTCATGTTGTCAAATAGTTCTGGTGCCTTGTCTTTTAATGGATGTCGGTATGCTGCTCAAAGGCTCCCATCTTGGCACAGCTGAGATTTTTCTGAATCTAGCTTTACACCAGAAAAGATTGCACTTGTTTGAAAATTTTTAATGTCATTTCAATACATCCATTTTGTGAATATCCTGCAATCATTTCATTCCATGAGACTACATCTCTTTGAGGCATTTTATCCAATAGTTCATTTGCCTTTGTCTTGTATATGTGTCCGCCAAAGCATTTTGGAATCACAATAATTGAGACAATGCTTATTATTATAGTGCAGGCTTATTTTTTAGACTGCTCCATTTACCAATGACCTCTGTAGAAACATTGTCCCTATTTAAAATGATGGAAATGATTCACTCCTCTCACAATAATTTCTCTTGCAACTATCTTGGAAGAAATATTTGTTGCAGTGTGATAATCAACACATATTTGAAGGTTTTTAACAACTATAATAGTTGTTTCAGGGGCTGCATTTAAACAAACCAAATGCAATTGCAAACTTTTCACTGTGGCTGCAGAGAAATAATTCCTCTTCCTCCATCTATGGTAGATTTGTTTGCATATAGTTTATAAAGTTAAGCTTTATAAAATTGATGATATTTTAGGGCTTTCAAAGTTATCCCAATGTTCATTTTAAAACATTTAAAATGTTTTAAAATTTATGCCTTTTAAACATTAGCACATAGGAAAAAAAAATTAATTTTAGGGGCACATGGAGCATCATGGAGCCATGAAAATTTGCGATGGACCGTAATCAATTATTTTTGAAGTGGGTTTCCGACGGATTTTAAACCGCTCGCCAAATTAAGGTACTTCCTTTACAAACTGGCCCTGCTGGAGCATGTAGCAGGAAAAGCAATATTTAAAATAATACATCAAATGAGCCCATAATGCAATGAAATCAGAATTGGAGACACTTGAGATCATACCAAGACCAGTGATACCTTCTGATTTTTAAATTTTGTAAATTTTTCGGTATACCAAATCTAGCCCAGTTGCAGTCGTAAAACAATTAAAAAGCATATCAAAACTCCTTTGGCGACAACGAAAATGCACTAACATGTTGACTAATGATATGGGAACAAGGTTACCAAAAGTATTTGTATGACACCATCAATACTACAAGATTTTAATGCTCAAAGTATCTCACTTAGCCTTTTCTGAAACTACACCTGTCAAAAAACCAACTGGAGCTCACCAACTCACCACCCTGAAAAAATACTAAATCTCCTCCTAGGAGGCTTCCACTATAGAAATTAGTTTATTTAGGTCCATTGAACATGTGTGCAAAAATACTTTTCACCAATCCACTTCCTTCACAAAATATTAAAGGTCAAAGATGACCCCTGTGAAACATTCTAGAAATGCAGATATCGAAATATGACAAACTGCATTCGCTTTTGATTTTCAAAAAATATCAAACTTGATCTTGAGGCTCTAAAAATGGACTAGGGAGCCTATGAAGGATAGGAGAATTGTGGAAATCAACCCACTTGTCATGATGATCAGTTAGATGTGAAATACCAATATGAACAGGAGGCTACTTTGCAGGCCTGAGAATATGCAAACAATAAAAAATCCCAGAATCCTCCAACTTGGTGTTTTAAAACCCTATCAAATCTTAACATAGGAGGCTGAAATCAAACATACATGCTTACATATGACAAATGAATACACTCACCAAGTAATTTGACATAAAAGTGAACAGGCTTCAAATTGTGATTCTCCAAAGTAGGCTACTGGGGCAGATTTCACAGGTGCATTTCTTAGTGTTGCAAATTGATTTTTTTATCATGGGCACTTCAAATTTAGCCAAAATTTGGAGGTCCTAATAAAAGTAAAGGATAAATGTTTTTGTAAGTGTTCAACATGGTGTGGTGCAATCTTGTTGTTTTCTTATGACAGCATGTTTGAACTAGGAAGAGATATCTTGTTCATACTTTGAGTTATCTTGTTAAGGAAAGTATATAAAGTTTAGTGTTAAGAACATCCAAAGAGCCTTTGACTCTTTTCACAGGGATTTAAAGTAGTCTTGACACTTGTTGTATCACAAAAAGAGTCTTCATTCTCTTGTACAGAAGTTCTACACTATTCTCAAAAAACATGGCACTAGTAAAAACAAATTTTATGTTAGTATGTGTTCATAAGGACAACCAGTCAAGAACTTACATGATAGTGATAGATGTTAATGATGTTTGTTTGAGTTGTTTTGAGTGCAGTCTTCATGTTCCTGATTGGATGAAAGTTGATAACCAATTTATAAGAATGATTATCAGTTGTGGCATCAGTGATAGGAACTTGCTAGAGGTTGGAGAACACTTGAAGAACTTCTTGAAACATGTAAATGAAAGGAAGCAAGGTACATAGAACGCACTTCCTACACCAATCTAATGAGGGAAATTGTATGCAAATTCATTTTAATCCTTACAATTGCAGCAATGTTAAACATATAACATAAAGATTACAGCAGCAACACAACACATAAAGAAGGTGACACAAGATATATCATGGGGAAAACCTTTTGAGGTAAAAAACCCCACTCTAAAACCCGCACACTGTATGATCAAATCTATGAAATGATTACAATACACTTGCAATGCAAGTTCTTCCAAGAGTCTTCAAATGTCATTTCTGGAGTGATGGCGGCAACATAACAGTACATGTACAAACTCTATGTAACTACAACTCCAAAACAATGCATTTTATAGAGATATAAGGCATATACTAGAAGCTTCTTGATATAGACGTCCACCTTGGCCACATGGCCATTTTCCCACATCAAAGGACACTTGTCCAAGCTGCAAATACATCTCTTCCATATGTCATACATGGCAGATTTGACTTTCCAAGATTGGAGCGCTTCATGCTAAAAATAGGCAATGACAGATGTTCTTACGCATCTTACAGCTGTCATAAAATCTTCCCACATAACAACCTTAAATGTTGTAAGAGAATCTGTCATACAAGACTAAATATAGTAAATTCCTCTTCCAACATGCCATAGCCCAACTTGGCCACCCAAAGATGCATTTCCCTCATGCAAAGATACTCACCGACACTTGTCCCCACTTGTTATAGGAATCTCAAAACTTGGCTCTTACGCGGCATAGATTCTGTCATATGGAATATTCTCTTCCACATACCACAAGATGCTAACACATGGCATAATAGTGCCACCTCAAATGGGACACCAAAATCCATGTAGGTTTGACTTGACCATCCAAGTCACATTCCAAGTAAGATGACAAGTCATTGTGCCACCTCAATAAATTTCACTTCAGCTCATTTAGGTAGAGCTTTGATTCAAAGTTTAAAAGGTACATTTTATCCAATCCTTATTACATTACATTCAAGTTCATAAATGAAATAATTCAAAAAGATTACAATTATCAAATTACCACATTTATCCAAGTGCATGTAACATAAGAAAGATTTATAAAAATCTTTTCTGAACAAATAAATAATCTTTATTGATTGTAAAATGTACATTATCTCACACAAGTCGTGAGATTAACTTTCTTATTCAATGAAATTGAAGAAACAATTTATACATGAATAAGTAAATGAAAGTAAAAGTGCATGTAAGGATAGAGGCCAGTCATTGCCTGAGAATGACTGGTTCAGGTTCAGGGGTGTTGTCCTGTTGCCCCGAGTTGTCTTTGTCCTTCCTTGTTCATGTCATCTCTAGTTCCTGCATCTCGCAAAAGAGTGATGTTAGAGTAATACTCTAAGCAATGAATGGTCCCTAACCTGACATGAACAAGTACCTATGCATGTATAAATTGATCCTCAAATGCATTAAACAAGAAATGTATACTTTGGATGTCCTAGAAAGCAAACAAGTCATCAAACACATCCAGAGTATGCATTTATTTTCTAACAAGTTTGCTTCATGTGTAAATACAGGTGAAAATTGTGTTTCTGAGTGATTCATCAGTTTATATTATGAGTGGGGAAAGTGTGGCTCCCACAAGGGTTGAGCCCAGCTCATAGTCATTATAGAACATTTCATATGTATTTCTTAGAGTAAAGAACAGTTAGGATGCTTTACAAACTTAGTTTATAAATAGTCATTATTGGTTTGAGAGTAGAGATTTAGGACAGTCAACACAAAACAGTGAGTTATCATGGATTTGTAGAAAGCAAGTCATAAATGGAAGGAACAGTCATGGCAGTGGTTGTCTCAGTGAGTTCATAAGAAGTGAAGTTAGACAAACAAGGACTCTAATAAGCTTGACAGAGATTCAATATAGAGAAAACAGGGTTTTATCAGTTCTTGAGAGAAGAGTTGCCAGGGTTTATGCTGGATTACAATGGTTTTCTATTATTCATAGAGATTTGAGGTCTTTACTCATATTTTTCACTACAGACTATCACAGTCATAAGGCATGGAGATGCATTTCAAAAATAATAGTGTAGCCAAATCTGTTGCAGTTATCCTTAAGGGTTGATAGATGTGAAAAATCCATAAAAAATCACAAACTCAGGTAAAGACATGATACAAGGTGGTCCAAACACAGTGAGAAAACAATCAAAATGTTAAGGTGTAGCAGGTAATAACACCATAAAGGATAGTGGCTTGTAACACCCAAAAGGTAGTCAAAGAGTTGCAAAGACTATCAATAATGAATTACAGAAGGCATGAAGCGATTTGTTATTGTCCTAGCCAAGGAAAACAAGAGCAAGAAGGTGCATTCAAGAGTTTCAAGGTTTTGTAAAAGCTATAAGCTTGTTTGTGAAATTATTTAGTGCTTCTGTGAGCTTCAAAATATGTTAACAACACCTAAACAAAGTCTGCATACTATATGAGACATTGTGAAATCCTAAATTGGTATGCTTCTATGATAGATCAGCCATAGACCAAGAAGAGAATCTTGTTTTGATCCTACAAATCCTTAGTTTTAAATATGTAGTGAGTATTCTAGTTATGAGACAAGTGGGTAGTGATAAATTTGTGGACAATCAAGTTCCAAGAAAGGTAAGGGTTTTAATCTTGTCTAAAAACCCACTCTATAGTCTAAACCTTAAACCTACTAAGGTTGCATCAAATAAGGTTAAGAAATGATAGTGTCGAAATACTTTATCACTGTCAATGAGTCTTTATCATGAAAATACATGTTGGGTCCCTTGAATGAAGACATAGAGACATTATTGAATGAAAAATAGGCTCTAAGTGCATAGTGGATCTTTTGTCACAGATATAGCATTAAATCTCAGAAAAATTGAAGACAAAGTGTAGGCTATTAGGAGATTGAGAAGAATAGTCAATCTGGACTGTCACCATGATGAAAGAAATAGTAATCTAGAATAAATGTTTTTCAATCACATAGCATTCTTGATTAGGACAGTTTTAAAAAAAAAGGTGAAGTATTCATGGCACCATGGATCTCATACACAAGACACCTAGAAGGGGACAACCCATTGTGTACATTCTTATATGAAGATAGAAGCCTTCTTGGAACAATATTAAAGTGCAGACATAAGATGTCAATGACAGTTGTCCTATGAAGAGTATACCATAATAGAACATACCAAAGTGGATACTAGATATTGAGCAAAGGACTGTCTAGGTCTTAGGATTTATTAACAAGTGTTAGCAAAAGCATGAGGTTTTCTTTAAAATGATATGAACTTGTCAAGACATTATACTACCATCAAGGAGACTCTATGGAATGGTAGAGGACTATAACAACTACGAGCATAGAGTAATATTACTTTTAACTCAAGGAGAGCCTGTATTAGCTTAAAGACTACCTGGAATAGCCTAATCAAGTTAGTAGCATCACTATTAGAGGAGAGGTCCAAACATTCCAAGACAGTCATAGTCATGGGTGCCACAAAAATACAATCCCAAGAGTTTTAAGCATGGAAAATACTGTTGTAATAGTGTTATGGATAGGAGATAATAAGAACACAAGAGAGTATTTTATACAACTGGTGCCATAACAGAGATGATATCAACAGGACTCATCTCATAAGTCTCAACAAGATCCAAAGCTACAGGAGTACCATTAGGCTATGTTCAATCTCTACAAAGATCTGAGAGCTTTCAAATGTTATCAGCATTCAAGGTTAAAGGAAGGTCAATAGTCTATATTTTGAAGTATGATAATGTCATATATACAGAGGCAAAATAAAAGACAAATCATTCTTTTATTTCTGTAGTTTTCCAAGACAAAATGTAGTTTGTGAAACACATATATGGCTGTAGCCATGATACAAGACAAACTATTTACCATTTTTCTAAAAATACAGGAGCAGAAATTATATAAAACAACAGTATAAAGCTTTAAAAAAGGTTTCATTTTACTCACTTGGGCATTTCAAAGTGTTCCTCATGCTCTGTGTGAAGATATTATTGAAAAAATGCCTTAGAAAGCAACAGAGAACCTCTACAGGTCGAGCAACAAAGCTCACTTATGGCGGCACACTCAGAGTAAACAAAAAGTTGCAAGATGAATGTTGTAATTTTGCTCAACTTTCTATCTTTTAGGGTTTCAAAGCCCTAAAGTGCCGATGGGCCTTTTTTCTCTTTTGCATTTTTGTTTTTCATTACATATCTTTTAATGAAGCTCGTGGTCAACACTTTACCACATGTGATACCTAGTGGCATGCCTCGAGGTGGCAATGTATTTTAAGACTTATGTGTTAAGTCTTTTTGTTCCTTTCATGCTAGGGTAAGCACTTCGGTGCTAGTGGTTATGTTTTTGTTTTGTATTTGACTCCCTTGCACAAAAAAGAAAATATAAAACAATAAAACTTAAATGATAATCTTATAAGTTATTTAAGGTGTTGTTAACTTTTAATGCAATGGGAAGTGAAGGATTGCCGTGGAGCTTATACAGCTTGAATTGTGAGGATGTGGTGGACACATGCCTTTGTTGTAGAATCTTTTTCTACCTAGGAGGAGAGAGTGTTTGACTAGGTCATGTTGATGACAGTTAGTAGTTGTCTTGACTACTTGGAGAGTATCTAGGAGGGCTTTATTGCCTTTTAGAGTCCTTTTTAGACTTTTTCTCATGAGCCATAATGTTTGGCTAAGTCCTAATGGACTTTTTCTTGTAGTTTGGGCATGTTTGGAGATGTTTTAGGCCCTAGATTTGAAGCTTTTTCTAGGCATCCGACCCAAATCAATTTGGTTTTCCTGCTTTGGTGGAAACACTTAGATGGATATAGTCACTTTTGATTGAATCATTAGAGTTAGTTCTGATTATGCTACTTGCAGAGACTTGTGATTTTGTGATCATTGCTCTAGATTTTGGCAAGATTTGTAACTCATGTGACCAGTTTGCTTGATATGATATACACTAAGAACCTTGGAGATCGTTGATTGGAAATTGTGCCTACCTATCTTATGCATTTTTTGTTCATTATCTGATTTGATGAAGTTTACTGTGACGTAAGTTTATTTCCTCTTAATTTTTTCTTGGAAAAGAGCCTTTGTGCAGAAAGTACTTATGCAGGTTACAAGTTGTGTCTAGATATGCATTAGGATAAAGTTGTGAAATTGTTATTCCTCTTAAAAATTTTGCAACTATAGACCTGTTTGTGAAATATTTATGCAGAGGTATAACTGATAAGTTGTGCAAGAGTTATTTCAATCACCTTAACAAGTGTTTGGGCTATTATTTTCATGTTCCTTGTTGAAGATAGGTGTATCACCCTTAGAGTTAAATTTCAGTTGTAGAACAAAACTTTCTTACCCTTTTCCTTGTCATAGTCATAGAATAGTAAAGTTTCAGGGATACAAAGTTAGGAAGCCGGCCTTCTCCGGAGGTTAACTCCCACAATCTAAGCCCACAACCAGGGGAGTTATCCCATGTTTCACCAATAGGTTGAGTTTTGCAACTTAGTAAGGGTGCAGTATTTGGCACGCCTGGTGGGATAGATTGGACTATCACAGTCCACAAGTCCTCTATTCATTTTTGGTATTTGGTGTATATGTCAACAACATCAACCTTTAGAGGCAATATTCACACACCTGGTGACTCTACAAGTGAAGAATTAGCTGGTTTTAATAGTCCAGGTACAAGAAACTAATGAGGTTGGTGCTACTTTCTAGTTTTCTATCATTTGAAAGTATTTTCTCAGCACCTGGTGACTCTATTTGGTGTTATGACACATTTCTTAGTGTTTCAAACCCCTGTTGCCTATATACATTCCAAATCAGTTATCTAGACTTGCCTATGTTTCATGTTTTACTCTTGCAATGTCTAGTTATCAACACTGTGATGGTTTTTCACCTCCATTACATGAAAATCATGCATATATGCCCTCTTACCAGTCATATCACACATAACAACTTACTAGTTTTATTCCAAATGACCATTTACCAGCAGATTACCAGCAGTCCTATCATGTTTTCCACCCTCCCATCCCTGCTCAATCTCAATATCAGCTGATATATGATCAAGTTCAACCCCAAAAAGAGGTTTTTGATGCCAAACAACATGATTATTCACACAATCAACCTCAAGAACACCCTTTCCAGAGTGTGTTGGATTTAATCTAAAAGTTTGACACTGTGTTGTGGGATTTGAGCCAAAAGCTTGAACAGATGAACATCACTGATATTAGTAAGGAGTTCTCACACATGTATTGGAGGTTGGTTGAAATTGAGAAGCAAAAAGAGATTATCTTGCAACAACAAGAGTTGGTTGAGCAATCTGTTGTTCATAATCAAGAGTGGGTGACAAAAAGAATACAGTTTGAGAGAAGTCTTGAAGGAGAGATAGCTGCTAAAAGGGAGAAAATGAAGTTTTTATCTGCTCAGGTGCAAAGTAGTCAAGCTTACTCAGATTATCAATGCCAAAAAGGGTGTGAAACCTAGGCAGCCCTTTCTATTCCTAGTTTCAGCTCAACTCTTCCTGTAAAGTTGAATCATCCTGTGAATGAAGAATGTGTGAGTTTTTCTACTTCAACAACAGTTTCAGAACAACAAGAGGACATCAAACAATCTGAGGAGTTGCTGATTAATAATAATCAGATGAAAATGGAGCCTGGGACCATGAAGAAGAGCATAAATCTGAACTTGACACCATTTTTCAAGTTAGGAGCTTGGATATATTCGAACAGGTTATGCATGAGAAAGCTAATGTTGAGCTTTTTGGAGAAATGTGCATAGGCATAATTGAGCAGTTTTGTTTAATGTTGGAGGACAAGGAATCAGACCTTTTAGGAGGAGTTGATAACCATGATGAGCTAGAACAGCAAGTTCATAAGTTTGAACAAGTGTTGAAGCAACAGGAGGAGTATGGTCCTAAAATAGAGGAGTTCATTCTCTCAAGTCAAGAAATTTCTCATGAATCTGATTTGCAAGGTCTTAGCTGGTTGGAGGAACTTCCTTTCTATTGTTCTGAAGAGCTTGAAGCTGATAAATCAACTAAAAGTTTGCTTCAAGACGCTACTTCAATGTTTGATTTTTTGCCTTCCTTCATTGAAAAAGAAACTCCTGATTTAAAGTGTACCTCCTTGAGTGGTAATGAGGATTTTGAGCTTGAACCAGTTGTTTCTAAAATCCTTCTAAGAGTTGATAGCTTTGATGAGTTATTAGACATCCTAGTGGAAGAGGATTGTCCATTGATAATTGAGGAGGAATCAACATGGCAACGTATTATGCAAGGTGAAGGTAATGCTATTTTTTCTAAGCATCTAGTTTATTATGGTTCAATTTTAGTCATGAAGGAGGACAATCATGAGCAGAAGGAAGAATGTGAAGCAGCCAATAATGAGAGTTCAAGTTTTATCCATTCTAGGGGCTGTCCAATCAGATATTTAGCTAGTATGGAGGCTACCAAAGTATCAGAGGTCATTCTTGTACCCGAATATGAGGATGAATTTGAAGAAGAGGCTTATTTTGGAGTTCCAGCTGAAAGAGATCAAATTCAGCTCACTTATTCAGTCCAGGACAGCAATAGGCATGATCAAAATCAAGGTGTAAGTGAGTTTATTTGCACCTTTCGTGAAACATTGCAACAGCCTATTGAATATTTTCATGTGTTTCATGTTCTTTCAGCAATATATAATCATGTAATGCATCAGTTGTTGATTAGAAAGGGGTGTTATTTTACAAAGCTAGTCAATGGTTTTGTCCAGCTACTTTGCTGGTTAGAGTAGGTTAGAATAGATTTCCAGATACAGTTTTCATTTCCCTAAGTGTTGTCCAGCACAGTTAGATAGGGTTGCTTTCTGTATTTTGTTTTTTGCTTCGGTTTCCAAGTGTCTTTCACTGCTATTTTGTTGAGTTACAGAAGTCAGAAATCTGTTGTCCAAGTGTTTTGAGAAGTCTCAGAGTGACCCTATGCCCAATGGATAAGCTTCAGGCAACTGGTCTGATGTTTAGCAGGCAAACATATAGCAGAAGTCACCAAAAATGTTACCTAAATTTCACTTAGAGCTTTGATTCAAAGTTTAAAAGGTATATTATATCTGATCCTTATTACATTACATTCAAGTGCATAAATGAAATAATTCAAAAAGATTACGATTATCAAATTACCACACTTATCAAAGTGCATGTAACATAAGAAATATTTATACAAATCTTTTCTGAACAAATAAAATAATCTTTATTGAATGTAAAATGTACATTATCTCACACAAGCCGTGAGATTAACTTTCTTATTCAATGAAATTGAAGAAACAATTTATACATGAATAAGTAAATGAAAGTAAAAGTGCATGTAAGGATAGAGGCTAGTCATTGCCTGAGAATGACTGGTTCAGGTTCAGGTGTGTTGTCATGTTGCCCTGAGTTGTCTTTGTCCTTCCTTGTTCATGTCGTCTCTAGTTCCTGCATCTGGCAAAAGAGTGATGTTAGAGTAATACTCTAAGCAATGAATGGTCCCTAACCTAACATGAACAAGTACCTATGCATGTATAAACTGATCCTCAAATGCATTAAACAAGAAATGTATACTTTGGATGTCCTAGAAAGCAAACAAGTCATCAAACACATCCAGAGTATGCATTTATTTTCTAACAAGTTTGTTGCATGTGCAGATACAGGTGAAAATTGTGTTTCTGAGTGATTCATCAGTTTATATTATGAGTGGGGAAAGTGTGGCTCCCACAAGGGTTGAGCCCAGCTCATAGTCATTATAGAACATTTCATATGTATTTCTCAGAGTAAAGAACAGTTAGCATGCTTTACAAACTTAGTTTATAAATAGTCATTATTGGTCTGAGAGTAGAGATTTAGGACAGTCAACACAAAACAGTGAGTTATCATGGATTTGTAGAAAGCAAGTCATAAATGGAAGGAACAGTCATGGCAATGGTTGTCTCGGTGAGTTCATAAGAAGTGAAGTTAGACAAATAAGGACTCTAATAAGCTTGACAGAGATTCAATATAGAGAAAACATGGGTTTTATCAGTTCTTGAGAGAAGAGTTGCCAGGGTTTATGCTAGTTTACAGTGGTTTTCTATTATTCATAGAGATTTGAGGTCTTTGCTCATATTTTTCACTACAGACTGTCATAGTCATAAGGCATGGAGATGCATTTCAAAAAAATAGTGTAGCCAAATCTGTTGCAGTTATCCTCAAGGGCTGATAGATGTGAAGAATCCATAAAAAATCATAAACTTTGGTGAAGACATGATACAAGGTGGTCCAAACACAGTGAGAAAATGATGCCGAGTACACAATGAAACTTCAGTATAAAACCAAATTTGTCTTATCGTCGATCAGTCTTGTGCCGATGTGACCACAACACCTCTTTCGCTGAGACTTACTTCCATCGTCAGGATCTTAAACCAACCTCTGATATTGCCATACTTCCCATTGGCAATTACCTTCAGCGTAACTTTCCCTATCGATTGGACTTCTTCCCGAACAGCCGATAAGCCGATCACTCTGATGTCTCTTCAAACCTTCACTCGTCAAAATAACAACTACTATCGCCCACGCTAGGGTTTTCGACGCTGATACTCCTACATGTTGTTGCATAGTCTTCCTTCACTGAACCCTAGCACATGGAGATGCTAGGCGATCTACTGTACACCTCACACTATCTGAATCCTCTATGCCGTAAAACGATGAAACACATAGGAAACAAAAAAACACATATCATACAATGAAGCCATTCCACTAATTTCAACAGAAATCTCACCAGTGGAATGCTTCACTTCGGCATTTTGTAACAATGGAAATACAGAAGGAAAAGGAAATCTACAGCTATGCAATTTCATATTTACAGAGAACAGAAAAACAAATTGACGACACAGAAATAGTTTGATTCTCCTTAAAGATGCATGGTTACATTCAATCTCCTCTTCGATCTGATTACAATGAAAAATTATATCCATTTGGTTCAATCCTCTGGGTTTATAAACTCACCCAGAGTAGTACTGAACTGACTCCAAGCGGCTGGGAGATCAATCCAAGTGGCTGGGAAACACTACTGCCTATTTTTGGCATTATGTGATTACAATTTGACAAATGTCCCCCATGTCACTTGGGACTGTTAGACTTAGGGCACACAACTAAGAGTTGGGGGGTGAATCAGTTGTGCAAAACTTTCTCCAATTTACACACTTAAATCCTCTTAGTGATTAGCAGTATATTAAACATGAAACATAATGCATTCAAATCAAAAGCAGAAACTCATCAACACATGAGACACCAAGATTTTGACATGGAAAACCTGGTTAAGGGAAAAACCACGGGGTGATTAACCCAAGAATGTATTCTCTGTTAGAAGAATAGAAAGAACAAAATGGCACATGCCAATTAGGGCTCACTGCCCGAGCACACTGCTCATAAGAGGCTCACTGCCTACAAGAGACACATTGTCTACAAAGAAATAAGTATCACATACATGAACTAGAGAATAGCATCTTCACCATGCTTGAATCAGTTCCATTAAGCTCAATACTTCTGCTCTGCCTTTCACTCTCTTCTTCACTACCACTCGCTCATCTCCACAAGACATACTTCAAAATGACTTCACAATCCCTTATTTATACAAGGCATCGACTTAGGAACAATCATCTAAGTTGGCAAACACCTACAAGAACATCCGCAAGACGTGTAATACATCTGGTCAACCAGTCTCAAGAAGAACACCAATATCTGGTGGTTATTCTTCAAATGCAACTCTAACTTCAATGCGGACCACCAACATGAACTAGACATGATCCAACGATCATCATAACCTTCCCTGAATCACCAAGAACATCCGCACTTCATCAGCCTACTAGAATTCTTCTTTCCTTCATCTGAAGCTTCAAGAACACAGTCTGTCATCACTATCACAAAGGAATAGGCTCTTCCAGACCTTCAAACCATGATCCAATCTAGTTGATACTTCACAAGGACATCCTCAACACTCCCTCAAATCTGCAGAATAGGATAATGAATTTCTAGATCTCACCGGACCTATTTGTGACACTCTGTTACCTCTGAACACCTGCTAGAACCCATTCTACTTGAGCGAACATAACTTCTTCAGATCTTCATGCAGACCTCTGAAAACTTTACTGGAGCATCTCAAGACTTATATCAACAAACCCTTTAAATTGCATCCTCTAATCCTCAACCTATTAAGGACTTTTACCTTCTTGTTATCACTGTTCTTCACTATTCCTGATTGAGACTAATTTTCTTAATATCCTCAGCACAGAACTCATCTAATCATTCTCATTAATGCAACATGAGTATGTTGACATCAATGAAAACACCGATTAGGCCCATACTTGTAACTATCTCCCCCTTTGTCATTGATAGCAACATATGATGTGAAAAACCATCAAGAAAAGAACTTCTCCTTACTGTCACAACTCCCCCTAATAGCAACAACTATTCACATGTCTTGTCTTCCTTTATTTTTCCCCCTTTGATCAGCAACCACTTGTTTTTCACATGTCTTCTCTCCCCTTTGACATCAATGGCAAAGGGCTCATACTTGCAACTCCATCACTTCATAACATACCAACTACTCCCCCTAAGTAGCAGCTCCATATCATCAATCTGGATCACAAGATATGACTGTGATATCCACTAGATTGATGCACATTAGTGCATCCTAGTTCATCACTGGAGGGGCAATAACCCCTAACTTCTCCCTGAGATACTCAAAAGAGTCCTTGGGAAGAGGTTTAGTAAAGATATCTACAATCTGATCCTTGGAGGGCACATACTCCAATCTGACTTCATCCTTGTTTACTTGCTCTCTCAGAAAGTGAAACTTGATAGATATATGCTTAGTCTTAGAATGCAACACCGGATTCTTAGAAATATTTATTGCACTTGAATTATCACAGAAAATTGTGATAGGCTCCTCATATTCTACTTTAATATCTCTTACAATCTGCTTCATCCACAAAACTTGAGTGCAACTACCTGCTGCTGCAATGTATTCTGCTTCAGTTGTAGACAGGGATATTGCCTCTTGTTTCTTGCTTAGCCAAGAAACCAATCTTTTTCCCAAAAAGAATGCTCCACCACTGGTACTCTTCCTGTCATCCACTTCTCCTAACCAATCTGCATCTGTATATGCATGAAGAGAGAAATTATGATCTCTAGGATACCACAAACCATACTCAACTTTTCCTTTTAGGTACCTAAAAATCCTTTTGATTGCTATGACATGAGATTCTCTGGGATCAGCCTGGAATCTCACAACAAGACCAACAACCTGCATTTTATCTAGTCTAGTTTGAGTGAGATACAATAATCCTCCAATCATTGATCTATACTTTGTCTGATTTGCCTTAGGGGAGTCATCATCTTTGCTCAACTTACATCCGATTGCCATGGGAGTGTTCATTGGCTTTGAATCTTCCATTCCAAATTTCCTCAACAATTCTTTCACATATTTGGTTTGAGAAATAAAGATTCCTTTCTTTGTCTGAGTAATTTGCAAACCCAAGAAGAAATTCATTTCACCAAGCATTAACATCTCAAACTCACTTTTCATTTGATTTGAAAATTTTTTACACATACTGTCTCTTCCTCCAAAGATATCGTCAACAAATACTTCAACAATCAAGATGTTTTCATGGTCAATTTTGAAATATAAGTTACTGTTAGCAGTACCTTTGTTGAAACCAATCTTCAAAAGATGTTTGTCCAATCTTTCATACCATGCTCTTGGGGCTTGCTTTAGTCCATACAGTGCCTTCTTTAATTTGCAGATCATATCACCATGCTCAGATAATTGAAATCCATCCGGTTGTTCAATGTACACTTCTTCTTCTAAGTCACCATTCAGGAAGGCAGATTTGACATCCATCTGATACACCTTGAAATCCTTGAAGGCAGCAAATGCAAGAAATAATCTGTCTACTTCAATTCTTGCCACCGGAGCAAAAGTTTCTTCAAAATCAATTCCTTCTATTTGAGAGTAGCCTTTGCAGACCAATCTGGCTTTATTTTTGATTACTTCACCAACTTCATTTAGTTTGTTCCAAAAGACCCATTTGGTTCCAATCACATTCTTGTTTCGAGGTCTAGGAACAAAATCCCAAGTGTGATTTTTCTCAATTTGATCAACTCTTCCTCCATTGCTTTGGTCCAGTTTTCATCACTACAGGCTTCATTTATTGTCTTAGGTTCAATCTTTGAAATCAGACAATATTCATCTAAGTTTTGAGCAATTTTTCTTCTAGTTTGCACACCTTTGCTTTTGTCACCTATGATCTGATCTTTAGAGTGGTTTAGTCTTACATACCTTGGAACGTTGGGAGTTTCTTGCACTTCTGCTTCTTGATTAGGCTCATTCAGACCTATCTCTTCTTCCTGATTTATTGGGTCAGTCTGAATCTAACTTTCAGAGGAGGATTAAACTCCTTGAACCAAAACACCATTCTGATCATCTTCATCATATTCATAAAACCTTGAGGGTTACTCTATTCCCTCATCAACCTTCACATTTGTACTTTCTATCATCTTTCTTAGTCTCTTGTTATAACACCGGTATGCTTTGCTTTGAGTAGAGTAACCCAAGAATATTCCTTCATCGCTTCTAGCATCAAACTTGCCTAAGTCTTCATCTCTTTTGATGTAACTGTTAGATTTAGGGCATACAACTGAGGGGGGGTGAATCAGTTGTGTGAAACTTTCTCTTTTTAAACACTTGAATCTTCTTTAGTGATTAGCATAATATTAATCATGAACCATAATGCATTCAAATCAAAAGTAGAAACATATCAATACACATGACACCAAGATTTTGACATGGAAAACCCAGTCAAGGGAAAAACCACGAGGCGATTAACCCAAGAATGTATTCTCTGTTAGAAGAATAGAAAGAACAAAATGGCACATGCCAATTAGGGCTCACTGCCCGAGCACACTGCTCACAAGAGGCTCACTGCCTACAAGAGACACATTGTCTACAAAGGAATAAGTATCACCTTTATGAACTAGAGAATAGCATCTTCAGCATGCTTAAATTAGTTCCATTTAAGCCCAATGCTTCTGCTCTGCCTTTCGCACTTCTCTTCACTACCACACACTCATCACATCAAAAACCACACCTCAAAATGAATTCACAATCCCTTATTTATACAAGCATTGACTTAGGAACAATCATCTAAGTCGGCAAACATCTACAAGTTCATCTGCAAGACGTGTAATACATCCGGTCGGCCAGTCTCAAGAAGAACACCAATATCCGTGGTTATTCTTCAAATGCAAACTCTAACTTTAATGCGAACCATCAACATTAACTGGACATGATCCAACAATCACCATAATCTTCCCTGAATCACCAAATACATCCGTACTTCATCATCCTACTAGAATTCTTCTTTCCTTCATCCGGAGCGACAAGAACATAGTCTGTCATCACTGTCACAAATGAATAGGCACTTCTGAACCTTCAACCCATGAACTAATCTAGTTGATACTTCATAGGGATGTCCTCAACACTCCCTTAGATCCGCAGAATAGGATAATGAAATACCAGATCTCACTGGACCTTTCTGTGGCCCTCTATCACCTCTGAACACCTGCTAGAACTGGTTCTACTTGAGTGACCATAACTTCTTCAGATCTTCATGCGGACCTCTAAAATCTTGACTGGAGCATCTCAAGACTTATATCTACAAACCCTTTAAACCACATCCTCTGATCCTCAACCTATTGAGAACTTTTTACCTTCTTGTCATCACTATTCTTCACTGTTCCTGATTGAGACTTATTCTCTCAATATCCTCAGCACACAGCTCATCTAATCCTTCTCATTAATGCAACATGAGTATGGTGACATCAATGACAACACCGGTTAGGCCCATACTTGCAACAGTAACATTTGCTACCGAAGACTCTGAAATATCTTACAGTAGGAGTAATCCCAAACCAGAGTTCATAAGGGGTCTTACCGGTATTGTTTCTGATTTGAACTCGATTAAGAGTATAGACTGCAATGCTAATAGCTTCTCTCCAATAGATCTGAGGAACATTTGCTTCCATCATCATGGTCCTAGATTCTTCCTGGATGGTCTGGTTCTTTCTCTCCACTACTCCTTTCTGTTATGGAGTCCTTGGAGCAAACAACCATCTCTTTATTCCATGTTTCTCATAGAACTCTATGAACTCATTGGATGTGAATTCTCCACCTCTATCAGACCTCCGACATTTCAACTTCAATCCAGTTTCATTCTCTACTATAGCCTTGAATATTTTGAATTTCTCAAAAGCTTCTGATTTCTCTTTCAGAAAAGTTACCCACATCATCCGAGAATAGTCATCTATTAATAGCATGAAGTATCTGTCACCTTGAATACTCCTAGTTCTTGCCGGACCATAAAGATCAGTGTGAACTAAGTCCAATAATCCAGTAGAAGATAGTTCATTGCTTTTGAATGTGACTCTGCTTAGTTTACCCAACTGACATTCCTTGCACAAGCTGTTAGTAGGTTTCACCAATTTTGGAAGATCTCTTACAACCTAAGTATTGCTTATCTTGATGATATTATCAAAATTCACATGACACATCCTTCTATGCCATAACCAACTCTGATCAACTTGAGCAAATAAGCAGCTTTTACCAGTACCAACCAAGTGGAAGATATTACCTTTAGTTTGAGCACCGGATGCAATCTCTATTATGGAACTTTCAAAGATTTTGCATTTTCCATCCTTGAATCAGAGATCATAGCCTTTGTCCACCAACTGTCCAACACTAAGAAGATTGTGCTTCAAACCTTCAACATACAGTACATTACCAGTTTTGTTTCTTCCATCAAAGGAAATAGTTCCTCTTCCTTTGATTCTACCAGAAGAATTATCACCAAACTTCACCACTCCTCCTTCATACCTTTCCAAATCTATGAACTTATTTTTGTTACCTGTCATGTGGTGAGAGCAACCACTGTCAATGACCCAATCATTCTTTTCTTCAACTTGGGCAGCTAGAGCTCTTTCTATAACTTTATGATTGATAGATACAGACGATATTGGTTCTTCTTCCTTGATGGTAATAAACATCCATTCACTTCCGGATTTGTTTCCTGTCTCTAATTCATTATCTGTTACTCCTTCATTATCATCTTCTTCATGAACATAGTAACAATTCTTTTGGAACCTTGATCTGTTAGGGTTCAGCTTTGAAAATCTTTCCGGACATCTTGAGGCAAAATGACCAATCTTATTGCAGTTGAAACACTTAAAAGGCAATTTTCCTTCATACTTACCGGATCCTCTTGGTAGTCTCTTTGCAATGAGGGCTTCAAGTTGAGCAGTTTCTACTTCTTCTTCTTCCAGGTCTTTTCTTGCTTTTTAATACCATGACAGTTTCCTTGATAAGTTCTCTCCTGGATCAAATCTTTGTTTACCTTTCACAGAGGCACTGGCTTTGAATGCAGATTCAGTCTTGGGGGGATCATCTTCAAACTCGATCATTTCAAAAGCAGCCATTTTGCCAGCCAATTGGTCTCTTGTGACAGTTGTATGGGCTCTGAATTCATCAATGGCAGCAACCTTGATTTTGTAAGAGGCAGGAAGGGATCTGAGAATTTTACCAACAATCTCATTTTCATCCAAGACTCCACCAGCATTTCTAATTCCACAAACCAGATCATTCACTCTTGGCATGAAAGTGGTAATATTTTCATCATCTCTCATCTTCAATCTTTCAAATTTTCCTTTTAGACTCTGTAACCTTGCACATTTAACATACTGATCTCCTTCATGCAAAAGTTCTAGTTTATTCCAAATCTCAAAGGTAGTTGGTAGGTCAATAACATTTGAGAGCTCTGAGTCAGATAATGCGCTTAGAAGAGCCTCTTTGGTCTGCAGATTGTTTTCAGCATCTGTGATTTCATTTAGGGTTGTCAGACCACCCTGTGGAGGTACATACACTTTTGTAACCATGGACCAGTACGCCATTCCCATACACTGCAAGTGACATTTCATGTGACCTTTCCAAAGAGCAAAGTTGGTTCCATCAAACTTTAGACTATCCTTCTTGTATGATGACATCCTGGATCTCCTCAAGCGGTTAAGCTCCTTTTAGAGGTACTTGGCTCTGATACCAATTGTTAGACTTAGGGCACACAACTGAGAGGGGGGGTGAATCAATTGTGCAAAACTTTCTCCAATTTACACACTTAAATCCTCTTAGTGATTAGCAGTATATTAAACATGAAACATAATGCATTCAAATCAAAAGCAGAAACTCATCAACACATGAGACACCAAGATTTTGGCGTGGAAAACCTGGTTAAGGGAAAAACCATGGGGTGATTAACCCAAGAATGTATTCTCTGTTAGAAGAATAGAAAGAACAAAATCTCACATGCCAATTAGGGCTCACTGCCCGAGCACACTGCTCACAAGAGGCTCACTGCCTACAAGAGACACACTGTCTACAAAGAAATAAGTATCACATACATGAACTGGAGAATAGCATCTTCACCATGCTTGAATCAGTTCCATTAAGCTCAATACTTCTACTCTGCCTTTCGCTCTCTTCTTCACTACCACTCGCTCATCTCCACAAGACACACTTCAAAATGACTTCACAATCCCTTATTTATACAAGGCATCGACTTAGGAACAATCATCTAAGTCAGCAAACACCTACAAGAACATCCACAAGACATGTAATACATCTGGTTGGCCAGTCTCAAGAAGAATACCAATATTCAGTGGTTATTCTTCAAATGCAAACTCTAACTTCAATGCAGACCACCAACATGAACTGGACATGATCCAACAATCATCATAACCTTCCCTGAATCACCAAGAACATCCGCACTTCATCAGCTTGTTGGAATTCTTCTTTCCTTCATCTAGAGCTTCAAGAACATAGTTTATCATCACTTCACAAAGGAATAGGCTCTTCTGGACCTTCAAACCACGAACCAATCTAGTTGATACTTCACAGGGATGTCCTCAACACTCCCTCAAATCCACAGAATGGGATAATGAATTTCTGGATCTCACCGGACCTATTTGTGACACTCTGTTACCTCTAAACACCTGCTGGAACCGATTCTACTTGAGCAACCATAACTTCTTTAGATCTTCATGTGGACCTCTAAAAACTTTACTGGAGCATCTCAAGACTTATATCAACAAACCCTTTAAACTGTATCCTCTGATCGTCAACCTATTGAGGACTTTTACCTTCTTGTCATCACTGTTCTTCACTATTCCTGATTGAGACTAATTTTCTCAATATCCTTAGCACACAGCTTATCTAATCCTTCTCATTAATGCAACATGAGTATGTTGACATCAATGACAACACCGGTTAGGCCCATACTTGCAATAGGGACTTACAAAATGAACCTAGATACAAACAGTAAATGCATGCATTGGTCAAATAGACCTTATTACAATGCAAACATGATTTCCTAAACAAAACATGATTCAAATGCCTCATGGAGGCCACCTTGTGTTAGGTGCTCCTGCACCATACTCCTGGGGCTTAAAAGAACTCAAGTCCCTTGAGGAACCAAGTCTGAAATAGTAACCCCATGCTTGATGATGTCTTCCTCGTTCATCCAGGTAGCATCCTCATCAGGCAAACCATGCCATTTGACCAGATACTACTTGTAGGTTTATGTCTGGTCTTCTTCTAAACTTTGGTGTCCAAAATACATTCCAGCTATATTGGCTGACTCGGTGGAAAATCAGAAATCTATTATGCATCCCCTGCTCCTGTCACATATGAATCAGCAACATTATCTCCCCTGAATGGAAACAGTTCTGACACATTGAAAATGGGTGATATTGCTAAACTTGGAGGAAGTTCAATTTCATATGCATTAGGCCCAAATTTGTGTACAATCTTGCATGGACCTATCTTCTTCATAAGAAGCTACGTGGGCTGCCCCTTCGGAAGTCTTTCCTTCTATAGTTATGCCATTACTAGATCCCCAACTTTGTATTGGACATCCCTTTTCTTCTGATCAGCTCTCTCTTTGTATTTCCCTGTGTTCTTCTGGATAGTTTCCCTTATAGCATCATGAATATCCTTCATGCTGACTGCAAAATCTTCTCCTTGTGCACTTCTTTTCTCCATGTTCTGGAGATCCCTGAGCTCTAAAATTCCCCTGGGATGAATCCCATATACAACTTCAAAAGGACTCTTTCCTGTGCTCTGATTAACAGAATCATTATATGCAAATTCTTCTTGTGAGATGACCATATCCCATGCTTCTCCATGTTGTTTAGTCAAACACCTCAAAAGATTACCCAGTGATCTATTCACGACCTCAGTTTGTCCATCCATTTGAGGGTGATAGGCTAATGTGAAAGATAATTGAGTGCCCAATTTCTTCCACAAAGTGCGCCAAAAATGTCCCACAAATTTGGGATCTCTATCAGTGACAATATTCAATGTCAAACCATGAATTCAAACAATCTCCTTAAAGAATAGACCAGCGATGTGTGAAGCATCATTGGTACATTTGCATGACACAAAATGAGCCATTTTACTGAATCTATCAACTACAACAAATACACTGTTGAAACCTCTTTGAGTTTGGGGAAGACCCAAAACAAAATCCATACTGATGCACTCCTATGGCTATTGTAGAATCGGAAGTGGTTGATAGAGACCGGCATTGGATGAAGTTCCTTTTGCCCTCTAACAAATGTTACAAGTTTCTACAAATTTCTTGACATCTGTTTGTATCTTAGGCTAGAAGTAAAGCCTTCTCACTTGTTCCAACATCTTGTCCAGTCCAAAATGACCTCCAAGACTACCGCAATGTTTCTCTTTTATGATGTTCTCCCTCATGGAACACCTAGGTACACACAACTGGTTGCCTTTAAATAGTAACCCCTACTGTAGCAAAAATTTAGAAAATTCAGAATGATAGGAATCTAAAAATTGTGAACAAACTGTATATATCTCCTTGAAGTCCTCATCATCCTGGTACATATTCTTGAGAGAATCCACTCCCACACTTTGCAACTAGATTTCCTGTGTAGTGCACACTCTTCTGCTCAGAGCATCTGCCACCTTGTTGGCTTGTCCCTTCTTATGTTTGATGGAAAAAGTATACGCCTGGAGTTGTTCGACCCACTTCATATGCCTGTGATTTAGCTTCTCCTACGAATTTAGAAAACTCAAAGCATGGTTGTCAGTATAAACAATGAATTCCTTGGGCAAGAGATAATGTCTCCATTTTTTCAATGCTTGAACCATTGCATACAATTCTAGATCATAGGTGGAATACTTCCTTTTAGTATCATTCAACTTTTCACTAAAGAAAGCAAAAGGTCTGCCTTCCTGATTCAAGATAGCACCAATGGCAAGGTTACTGGCATCACATTCTACAGTAAACAACTTATTAAAATCAGGCAAAACCAAAATGGGTTTCTCTACTATTTTCTGTTTGAGAATCTCAAAAGAATCATCAGCTGCTCTATTCCAAACAAACTTACATTTTTATCCTCCTTTTATGGTATCCAGAATGGGTGCACAAATATGACTGAATCCTCTTATGAATTTCCTATAAAAAGTTGCCAACCCATGAAAACTCTTTACATCACTGACAGTTTTGGGTGCTGGCCAAGACAGAATAGCATTTACCTTCTCTGGATCCATTTTCCAATTGCCCTGGGATATGACAAATCCAAGGTATGTGATTTCTTCCTTCATGAAGACACTCTTCTCCATATTGATCATCAGTTTCTTCTCATGCAGCTTCTTCAACACATGTTCCAAATATTGCAAATGTTCTTCTTTTGTCCTGGTGAAAATCATAATATTGTCAAGATAGATAACAACAAATTTGCTAATAAAATCCTTCAATACCTTATTCATTAGACGCATGAAAGTACTGGGAGCATTGGACAGACCAAATGGCATCACTAACCACTCATAAAGACCTTCACTAGTCTTAAAGGTTGTCTTCCATTCATCCCCTCTAATCCTAATATGATGGTATCCACTCTTGAGATCAATTTTAGAAAAATACCGAGCTCCACCCAAACAATCCATGAGGTCCTCTATTTTGGGCATAGGAAACCTATATCTGATGGTGATCTTATTTATGGCTCTCGAATCAGTACATAACCTCCATTTGCCATCCTTCTTGGGAGCTAAAACTGTGGGTACAACACATGGACTAAGACTTTTCCTCACCAGGCCTTTATCCCATAGTTCTTGTACTTGTTTAGCAATCTCCTCATTTTGATTAGGTGTCATTTTATAAGCTGGTTTATTTGGCAATGTGGATCCTGGGATGAAGTCAATCTGGTGAATTATGTCTCTCACAGGGGGTAGTACATTAGGCATATCCTCCACCATGATACCCTTATATTTGTCTAACAATTCCTACACTTCCTTAGGGACTTTTTCCTTGTTGTTTTCAGACAAATCAGAATTGTCTTTAGGTTTCAAAATCAGAGCATACCCTTGGGTTCCCTCTTCTTTCAAAGTATGGAGAAACTCTTTCTCACTCATTAACATGATACTTGAGCCTACATTCTTGTCTACACCCTCTTCTGGTAAAGGATCCATCTTATACTGTCTACCATTCTTGGTGATAACAAAGGAATTGGATTTACCATCATGCTGGGCTTGTACATCATACTGCCAAGGTCTTCCTAACAGTAAATGGCATGCATCCATGGGAATTATAGCACACAAAAGTTTATCCCCATATTCTCCTATCTGAAATTCTACCCAAGCTTGTTCATCAACCAAGACTTGTTGCCCTTTGTTCAGCCATGCCACTTTGTATGGACTTACATGTGGCAATCTTTTCAAATTCAATTTCTCTACCATTTCTACTGAAACCAAATTTTTAGTTGAGCCAAAATCAACAATTACCTTACACCTTTTGCCGGAAACTTTACACAAAGTTCTAAATAGTGTCTTCCTCTGGGGTGGTTCCTTGTTCTGTGGCACCTTCAGCATCATCCTTCTCATCATGTGATTCTCTCCATCTTGTACTGGAGCTGCACTTCCCATAGGTGAGTTCACACTCTGACAATCTTCTTCTTGAATCAGTTGGCCCCTTCTCTCTCCTCCATGAGAGCTTGAGGCATTCTTTGGACACTTGCTTGCTGTGTGCCCAATTTGGTTACAATTATAACATCTTCCAGTGAAGACATTAGGACCTCTGTCTGGTGCACCAAATCTACCTCTCCCATTGGGTCTCCTTCCTCTAAAACCCCCTCTGGAACTAGATTCTCCACTATGTTCTTGCCGACTGAACTCCCCTTGATTCTTCTGAAACTAATTTCTGCCACCAAAGCTATTTCTGCCTCTGAAATTCCTTCCACCTCTGCCTCTGTTCTTCTATTCTCCCTTTCTTTTCTGCTTCTCTACTACTCTCAGTGCCACTTGGAAAAACTTGTCCATGGTTTCTAGTGTCAAGATGGTAATCTCATCTTGTATATTATACTTCAGGCCATTAATGTACCTGGCAACTCTTCCTTTCTCATCCTCAGCAAGTCCACACCTTAGAGACAATTGGTGAAATTCCTCTATATAGGTGGATACATCCATATCCTTCTGTCTGAGATTCTGCATTTTCTTGTATTGGTAGGAACTGAGCCTTGATCCTCTCTACCATCTGACTCTAGGATGAGATCATGCTTTTACACTCTTCACCCTTTCTCCCTGGGTGTAGTTCAACCACGTGAGTGCAGTGCCCTTCAATTTTGTCTTTGCAAACTTGACTCTTCTATTCTCCGGTACCTTCTTGTACTCAAAATAATTATTCAGAGCCTTGATCCATTCAATGACTTCTTCTATGTCCATCTTTCCACTAAACATCAGAATCTCCATTTTTGCCTCGGATGACTCCTTACCAAGTGATTTTATGGCCTCTCAAAATTGTTTCTGGTCTACAGATATTCCTATCTGTTCTGGGGTTGTTTCCTCTTCCCCATCTTCTTCTTCTTCACCAAACTCCTCATCTGATTTCCTACCTTTTTCCAAGGTCTTCAACTCAACCTGGAGTGCTTCCTTGACTCCAGTCTTGATCATCTCCTCCATCTCCTTGAATTTCTTGACCACTTCGGTGGTCATCCCCTTTGGAGGCATATTGCTAGCCCCTCCTTCACTTTCTCTATCTAACATAAACATTCACAGACAACACCAACACTTCTACAGACCTTTCGCTAGCTCTGATACCAAAATGAGTGCACAGTGAAACCGCAGTATAAAAACAAACTTGTCTTATCTTCGATTAGTCTTGTGCCGATGTGACCACGACACCTCTTTCGTCGAGACTTACTTCCATCAGTGGGATCTTAAACCAGCTTCTGATATTGCCATGCTTCCCGTTGGTAATTACCTTCAGCGTAACTTTCCCTATCAATCGGACTTCTTCCTGAACAACCGATAAGCTGATCACTCCGATGTCACTTCAGACCTTCACTCATCAGCATAACAACTACTATCACCAACGCTAGGGTTTTCTACGTTGATACTCCTACATGTCATTGCACATTCTGCCTTCACTGAACCGTAGCACATGGAGATGCTAGGCAATCTACTATGCACCTCGCACTATCCGAATCCTCTGCGCCGCAAAATGATGAAACACACACAAAACAAAAAAACAAATATCGTACAATGGAGCCATTCCACTGATTTCGATAGAAATCTCACCAGTGGAATGCTTCACTTCGACATTTTGCAACAACAGAAATACAGAAGGAAAAGGAAATCTACAGCTATGCAATTTCATATTTACAAAGAATAGAAAAATAAATTGACGACATAGAAATAGTTCGATTCTCCTTAAAGATGCAAGGTTACATTCAATCTCCTCTTCGATCTGATTACAATGAAAAATGATATCCATTTGGTTCAATCCTCTAGGCTTATAAACTTGCCCAGAGTAGTACCGAACTGACTCCAAGCGACTGGGAGATCAATCCAAGCGGTTGGGAAACACTACTGCCTATTTTTGGCATTATGCGATTACAATTTGACAAATGTCCCCCAAGTCACTTGGGACTTACAAAATGAACCTAGATACAAATAGTAAATGCATGCATTGGTCAAATAGACCTTATTACAACGCAAACATGATTTCCTAAACAAAACATGATTCAAATGCCTCATGGAGGCCACCTTGTGTTAGGTGCTCCTGCACCAGAAAATAATCAAAATGTTAAGATGCAGCAGGTAATAACACCATAAAGGATAGTGGCTTGTAACACCTAAAAGGCAGTCAAAGAGTTGCAAAGACTATCAATAATGAATTGCAAAAGGCATGAAGAGATTTGTTACCGTCCTAGCCAAGGAAAACAAGAGCAAGAAGGTGCATTCAAGAGTTTCAAGGTTTTGTAAAAGCTATAAGCTTGTTTGTGAAATTATTTAGTGTTTTTGTGAGCCTCAAAACTCCTGTGAGCCTCAAAATATGTTAACAACACATAAACAAAGTCTGCATACTATATGAGACATTGTGAAATCCTAAATTGGTATGCCTCTGTGATAGATCAGCCATAGACCAAGAAGAGAATCCTGTTTTGATCCTGCAAATCCTGAGTTTTAAATATGCAGTGAGTATTCTAGTTATGAGACAAGTGGGTAGTGATAAATTTGTGGACAGTCAATTGCCAAGAAAGGTAAGGTTTTTAATCTTGTCTAAAAACCCACTCTATAGTCTAAACCTTAAACCTACTAAGGTTGCATCAAATGAGGTTAAGAAATGACAGTGTTGAAACACTTTATCACTGGCAATGAGTCTTTATCATGAAAATACATGTTGGGTCCCTTGAATGAAGACACAGAGACATTATTGAATGAAAAATAGGCTCTAAGTGCATAGTGGATCTTTTGTCATAGATATAGCATAAAATCTCAGAAAAAATGAAGACAAAGTGTAGGCTATTAGGAGATTGAGAAGAACAGTCAATCTAGACTAGGTTATGTTGATGATAGTTAGTAGTTGTCTTGACTACTTGGAGAGTATCTAGGAGGGCTTTATTGCCTTTTAGAAACCTTTTTAGACTTTTTGTTATGAGCCATAATGTTTGGCTAAGTCCTAATGGACTTTTTCTTGTAGTTTGGGAATGTTTGCTGAGGTTTTAGGCCCTAGATTTGAGGCTTTTTCTAGGTATCCGACCCAAATCAGTTTGGTTTTCTTGCTTTGGTGGAAACACTTAGATGGATATAGCCACTTTTGATTGACTCATTAGAGTTAATTTTGATTATGCTACTTGCAGAGACTTGTGATTTTGTGATCATTGCTCTAGATTTTGGCAAGATTTGTAACTCATGTTACCAGTTTACTTGATATGATATACACTGAGAACCTTGGAGATCGTTGATTGGAAATTGTGCCTACCTATCTTATGCATTTTGTGTTCATTATCTGATTTGATGAAGTTAACTATGAAGTAAGTGTATTTCCTCTTAATTTTGTCTTGGAAAAGAGCCTTTTTGTAGAAAGTACTTATGCAGGTTACAAGTTGTGTCTAGATATGCATTAGGATTAAGTTGTGAAATTGTTATTCCTCTTAAAAATTTTGCAACTATAGACATGTTTGTGAAATATTTATGTAGAGGTATAACTGATACATTGTGCAAGAGTTATTTCAATCACCTTAACAAGTGTTTGGGCTATTATTTTCATGATCCTTGTTGAAGATAGGTGTATCACCCTTAGAGTTAAATTTTAGTTGTAGAACAAAACTTTCTTACCCTTTTCCTTGTCATAGTCATAGAATAGTAAAGTTTCAGGGATACAATGTTAGGAATCCAACCTTCTCCAGAGGTTAACTCCCACAATCTGAGCCTACAATCAGGGGAGTTATCCCATGTTTCACCAATAGGCTGAGTTTTATAACTTAGTAAGGGTGTAGTATTTGGTGATAACAATTAGGTAATAAATAAATATATAATTAAATAAATAATGCTAGGAATTTGCAAAGGTTGAGACACCTAAATTCCCAACATTCTCCCACTTGTCGAACACCTTTCAAGAGGCAAAATAATGACAAGATTTAACTGCTAGGGGCCAAGAGGCCCATAGACTCCAAAGACCATATGAACTTCTCTGTGCCCACTAGTTTCATCAATGCATCTGCAACATTCTTCAAAGTATCTACCTTCTCCAATATCACCTTCCCATCTTATACCATATCTTGAACAAAATAAAACTTGGCATGGAAAGTAGGATTCTTTGCTAGGCAAATTGCACTTTGACTGTCACAACAGATAGTAATCTGTCCTGTATCAACACCAATATCTAAACACCGCTACCATGTACTTTGCTTCTGTCGTGGACAAAGCAACCACAGGTTGTTACTTACTCATCCAACTAATAGCACCACTAGACATGGTAAACACATAAGTACTGGTGGATCTCCTGCTATCAATGTCACCTACCCAATCATAATCCACAAATCCATGAATACTCACAGAATTTTGAGGTCCAATAGGATAACCATGATAACATAAGGAATACTTAGAATTGCCTCTCAAATATCTAAACACTCTCTTCACCGCATCCCAATGTACCCATCCATGATTAGCCATAAACTAACTAAGGAATCCCACTACTTGGGCAATGTCTAGTCCTGTACAGACCATAGCATACATTAAGCTGCCAACTGCACTAGCATAAGGTACTCTGCTCATATCCTCTATCTTAGAAGGAGACTTTGGACAATCATCAACAGATAACTTTATCCACATCGTAACAAGAACAATCAACAGTCTACAATCAACCATATTGAATCTCTCCAACACAGTATTAACATACTTCCTCTGGCCTAACCAAAGTTTTATGTTTGTTGTCTCTCTTCGGATCTCCATTCCTAGAATGTACCTGGGTGCCACTAAGTTTTTTATTTCAAATTGTGCTGACAACTGAGACTTCAAATCAAAAATCATATTCTTACCATTCCCAATCAGCAACATATCATCAACATATAGTGCAATAATGAGAATATGATCATTGTCAAACTTGTAATACACACAATGATTTGATTTCGATCTCAGAAATCCAATAGACAACACAAAGGAATCAAACTTCAAGTACCACATCCTAGGAGATTGTTTCAATCCATACAAAGAATTCTTTAACTTGCAAACCAAATTTTCTTTACCTTTCACTATGTAGTGCTCTAGATGTGACATGTAGATCTCTTCCTCCAAGTCACCATGAAGGAAAACTATCTTCACATCCATTTGTTCCACTTCTAAATCATAAGATATTGCAAGAGATAATAGGAACTGAATAGATGTCAGCTTTGCAATGGGATAGAAAATCTCACCATAATCAATTCCCTCCACTTGTGAATACCCCTTCACAACCAATCTAGCCTTATACTTCTCAACACTACCATCTACACCAAATTTCTTCTTGAACACCCATTTACATCCAACAGGTTTCTGTCCATCAGGCAAAGGAACCAAGTCCCAAGTTTTATTCTTTTCCAAAGAAGCAATCTCATCTTCCATGGCCTCCTTCCAAGAACCTGCATCTTTCATGCCCATAGCCTCTATCATAGTTCTAGACTCATCAGTGTTAGTAAGCAAAGCAAAAGCACAACTAGAATCAAACAATGCATAACAAAACCTCTTAGGTTGATTCCTGTTTCATGTGGACCTCCTCAAAGGCTGAGGTGGAGGTTCTACTTCTTCTTCTAAACTTTTAGAGCTACTAGAGCTCTCCTCATCATTAGGTCCAATAGGGTCTTTCGGTTCAGTCTTCTTAGAAGTAGTAGGTAACTGAACCACATCCTCTTTCTTTTCTTTTTCTTCTAGCTATAAAACAACAGGAGAAGGTGTTACCTCTCCGAAGATAACACTTCTTCTATACAAGACTTTTTCAGCCATAGGATCCCAAAGCTTGTACCCTTTCACACTGACACCATAGCCAATGAAGATAAACTTAATTGTCTTGTTCGCCAATTTTGACCTCTTCTCCTTAGGCACATATGCATATGCCTCACAACCAAAAACACGAAGATGTCTCAATGAAGGCTTCTTACAAGACCACACCTCTATGGGTGTCTTATCATCAAGTGTTGAAGTAGGAGACATCTTAACCAGGTAGCAAGCAGTGGCTACAGCTTCAGCCCAAAACTTTTGTTCGAGGCTAGCACCACTAAGCATACTCCTAGCCCTCTCCATCAACATTCTATTCATCCTCTCTGCAACTCCATTTCGCTGTAGGGTATATGGAGTTGTCTTATCTCTTTCAATCCCATGTTCATTACAGAACTTATCGAAGTTTGTGAAACAAAACTCACCACCATTATCAGTTCTCAAACACTTAATCTTTTTACCAGTCTGATTCTCTACAAAAGCTTTAAACTCTTGAACTGACTAAAGACTTTAGATTTGCTCTTGAGAAAATAAATCCATGTCCTCCTACTGTAATCATCAATGAATGATATAAAATACAATGATTTGGAAATTGAAGGAACATTCATAGGACCAAACACATCAGAATGAATAAGATCCAAGACACTAGAAGACTTATGAGAACTTGAGTAAAACTAAACACAGTTTTGTTTTCCATATACACAATGTTCGCAAAAGTTGAACTCAAGATTACAATCATTTAACCCCTTGACGAGGTTTTTGTTTTTTAGGGCTCGAAGATCCTTCTCACCAATGTGACCAAGTCTCTTATGCCACAACATTATCTTTTCAGTAGGAAGTTTCATTTCCAAAGCATGAGAACCCTTAGGTACCTAGAAAGCACTACCATCAGAAGTAGAAGCAACACATTTCTTTACTACTAGTTACAATGGTGAGGATGAAGAATCTAAAGATCTTTTCTTCAAAATAGAAGATCTATTGCACTGAGTAGTGCACGCATCTTGCTGAAATAGAGTACATCTTCGAGTACCCTTAGCAAGCACCATAACTCCTCTTGTCATCTTGCATCCTCCACTGAGAAGACAACCTGCACACATGCATCATTTAGTTTACTTACAGAGAGCAAGTTTCATGCTAAACTGGGGATGTGCATAACCCCATTGATCCCCTTCACTCATCCATTAGGGAATCAGATCAAGACTCTTCCACACCCAACTATCTTTAGGTGAGAGTCATCACACAAGTACACCTTCCCACCATCGTATTCTTCATACTTTGTGGACCAACCTTGATGAGAGGTCATGTGGAAAGAAGCACCAGATTCAATCAGCCACACATCTTCAAATGCATGGGTGGCCAAGGCTGCAACAAAAGCATCACCATCATCTTGTGACTTATCAGAATCAGAATTGGAGTTCTTCTTTTTCTTCTTCTCCTATTTGCACTCCTTTTGAAAGTGCCTAGTTTTTCCACAGTTCTAACACACTGGCTTGGACTTTCCAGGAGATTTGGATCTCCCACAGGATTTGGATTTGCCCTTTTCATCTTTCTTGTCTTTCTTTTTCCCTTTTTCTTGGGTCTTCCATGAACTGCAAGAGCTTCTTTAGCTGTCTCGAATGACTTTCTCCATATCTCTTCAAATAATAGTGAAAACACCACTTCATCCATTTTGAAAGTGGATGTGGTACTCCCACTGGCCATAACAAGATGATCCCACAAGTCTGACAAAGAACAAAGCAAGGTCATGCAACGATCCTCGTCCTCCATTTTCACACCAACAGATGTCAACTGTGCAACTAGCATGTTAAAGGCATTTAGATGGTCTACAATGGATCCTCCATCTTCCATCCTTAGAGAATATAGCTTCTTCCGTAGGAATAACTTGTTTACCAGGGATTTGGCCTGATAAACATCACCAAGTTTTTTCTACATCTCCTTCGTGGTCTTCTCCTTATGGACACTTAACAAGATAGAGTCAGCCAAATAGAGTCTCACAAGACCCTTAACTTTCCGATCCTTGAGATCCCAATCATCTTGCAACATTGCCACTAGTTTTATACTAGAAATGGTTTGCTATAGGTCTCTATCAACAAGCATGTCTTCCATTTTAAGTTTCCACAACTCAAAATTGCTGCCATTAAACTTTTCTAATTCTATTCTACTAGATGTGCCTGCCATGTTCTTGCTGCAACAAGATCATAGAATACTTTGCATAGACTCGCACTCAATCGAAGATTAGCTCAAAAAACCCCTACCCAACAACTACGATCACAGGTGATCAAGCTCTGATACCAACTGAAAGGAAGCAAGGTACATGGAACACACTTCCTACACCAATCTAATGAGGGGAATAGTATGCAAATTGATTTTAATCCTTACAATTACAACAATGTTAAACATATAACATAAGATTACAACAACAACACAATAAAGTAGGTGACACAAGATATACCGTGGGGAAAACCTTTTCAGGTAAAAAACCCCACACTCTAAAACCTGCACAATGTATTATCAAATCTGTGAAAGGATTACAATACACTTGCAATGCAAGTTCTTCCTAGAGTCTTCAAATGTTGTTTCTAGAGTGATTATGGTAGCATAACAGTACCTGCACAAACACTATGTAACTACAACTCCAAAACAATGCATTTTATAGAGATACAAGGCATATACTGGAAGCTTCTTGAGATAGGTGTCCACCTTGGCCACATGGCCATTTTCCCATATCAGAGGACACTTGTCCAAGCTGAAAATACATCTCTTACATTTGTCATACATGGCAGATTTGACTTTCCAAGATTGGAGCACTCCATGCTAAAAACAGGCAATGACAGATGCTCTTATGCATCTTACAGCTGTCATAAAATCTGCCCACATAACAACCTTAAATGTTGTAAGAGAATCTGTCATACAAGACTAAATATAGTAAATTCTTCTTACAACATGTCATAGACCAACTTGGGTGCCCAAAGATGCCTTTCCCTCATGCAAAGATACTCACTGACACTTGTTCCCACTTGTCATAGGAATCTCCAAACTTGGCTCTTACGTGTCATAGATTCTGTCATATGGAATATCCTCTTCCACATACGACAAGATGTCGACACATGGCATAATAGTGCCACCTCAAATGGGACATTGAAATCCATGTAGGTTTGACTTGACCATCCAAGTCACATTCCAAGTAAGATGACAAGTCATCGTGCCACCTCAACTAAGTGACCAAACTGAATGTGCAAGTAAATACAATATTAGGCAATAAATAAATATACAATTAAATAAATAATGCTAGGAATTTTCAAAGGTTGAGACACCTTAATTCCCAACAATAAAAGTAATTTCCTTCAAAGAGTGAGTCTCATATGTGTGTTTTATGCATTTTGACTCTTATGACATATAGGGAGATTCAACAAGCTTTTTGCAAATGTACAAAGATAGAATGAAGGTAGTGACCCATGATCCATGTTGTGTCTTTGAAATTTACATACATATTTTCATAGCAGTGCATTGTCAGTTGCAGATGCAATGATTCTAAAACTCACACAAAATAGATTTGTTAAGAAGACCTTGACAACATTCAAGAAGATGTAGTTGGCAAATGTAAAATCAGACTCAACAATCTTTGTCAGCATTCTTGTACTGTACAACAAAGAGAGCTTTGTAATAAGGTATGGTATCCATCAAAGTATAAAGGAAAAGGGTTGTTGTCAAATGTTGTAGTTGCAAGTGTCCTGATAGACTTGTATGCAAAATGTAGAAGAACTGACAAGGGATATGAACTTTGTGACAAGCTACATTAGAGAAATGTGGTCTAGTAGAATGACATGCTTATTTTTGCTAGAATGTCTCTGTCTCTACTGATTGAAGCTTTGGAAGCAGGATTGAAGCATAATTGAAAGTGTTTTTTTGTTGGAAGGTGTAATAGTTGTAAGATCCATCTTCAATCACCATAGTCTTTCTAAGAAGTGTTAGTGTTTTTTTTACAAGCGCATCAGGATCATAAGTTATCAACTCAAGATAGAGTGATAAGTTGCAAAGAAAGAAAGAATCACAGGGGGAGCAAGTGTCAAGTGTTAACATCCATCCTAGGAAGTTTCTTGTTGATGATAGCAATACTCCACCTCATATTGCATAACATTGAGGTCAAGATAAGTGACTAACAATTCCTGCATTCCCCACACTTTGCCAACATGGAGTGGTAGTTTAGTCTAAGTTGGGGGAGAGATTAGGGGTTCTCTCTTTTTCCTCTCTTCACTAATTCAAATCTTTCAAGCATGGTTTTAGGGGGAGTTCATGAGTTGTTTGTTATCTTTGAAACTAGGTCTTTTGGTTCATGTCTGTCTTGTTCCACTTTTCAAATACATGGTGTTGCTGCATGATGTTAGTGCTAACTATCAGATGCTAGTATACATGCCTCTAACCTTTCTTACAATGATCAAGAAGTATGTGATGCCAATAATGCACTGATACAGTGACTTCTGTCAGGGTTTCTAGTTCACTAGTATGCAGGAGATACACCATCTTACATTTATTTGATAGTGACAAGTGTATTTCAGTGGATAAATTGTTTGCCATTTTAAACATCTTTTATAGTGGTCAAGATGTAATGTAGATTGCCCATGATAGTACTCTACCAATACCATTTTGATATAACAGTGTAGTTGATTATAGTGATTAGTCAGTGTCTTCATATCAAACCGGTTTGATAGTACTTCTTTATTTGGTGATGATATGTTGTTTAGACAGCGATATTTGTCTTGCAAAAATCTTGTTGCAGAGTATGTAGAAGTTGTGAAAGGGAGAGTCTTGCTACACAGTTTTGGTATGCATCAAGTAATAGGTATGCAGATGTTTACAATGATTCCAGTATTATTTTGTGTGATGGCAGTCTTGATCTACCTTGATAGTGCTCACATTGATAGTGATATCCATTTTTTATCTTTCATTCTCAGTTTGTAGCTATCCTTTGTCATTTGATATCAAAGGGGGAGATATTGATTTGGAATTGGTGGAATTTCCATCAATGAAAAAGGGGGAGTTTGTTGATTGTTTTGTCATTGATGTTAATTGATGTCAAAGGTGCATACAATGTCAATAATGTTTGGTGATTGATTTGTCATTGCAAGTCACTATTGTCAAAGATTTCAGAGGGCTTGTTGATGTTTTCCATGCTGGTTGTTGGTTTTGACACAAATGAACTTAATCATTGTGTTTGTTGGTGATTGATGCATCCAAAGGGTGTGATTGATGCATCCAAAGTGTTGCTTCATGATAAGGTATGTCAGAGTAGAACTTCATGTTTGATAGAGTGGCACTTCAACATGATAGAGTTGCTTGCTTCATGCCAAGATATTGTCTTCATGACAAGGTATTGTTGATGGATTGATGTCTCCAAAGGTACTTGTTCATTCAGTTTATGGTGCTCATGTTGTTGATGTCAAAGTGTTGGAGTTATAGTGTCGAAGATTATCATTGATGACTTTAATGTTTAAGATCTACAGTGTATTAGTGCTATCAGTTAGTTCTCATTATCATTGAGGTTGCATCATTATTATGGTGGACACATCATTAGTGATCAATGGAGAAGGACAATGTGTATTTGATGGCATGTTTCTCTTTGGTGTCAAAGATGTCTTTGCAAGCATATGTTGTTTATAATGTGATGTCTTCTACAACTTAGGTTACCTACAAATGGGCTATACTCAATTTTGATCATGGTGATTGGAATTTTTTTCTTCATAGCTCTTGAAACTAAGGTCTGAAACCCTAAAAGAGGGCTCCTAAAAACCTTGGGTTTATATCCTTTGACACCCTTCAAAGGAATGTTGCCTTTTGTTCTATTTTAAAGTTGACTAGTGGTTGCAGGTTATAATGTCACTTAAGTGACAACTTAAGGTATCTTATTTGTTATGACACTGACTCCCTCACCCTAAGGTGATCGGGTGGACCAAGGACAAAAAGGAGGTCAGGGTGCCAATGTAGATCTAAGGTGCATGTTTAATTTTCCTCGGGCATGAAAGTGATTATCTACACTTGATTTTCAAAGTTCTTTTAAACCTCACAATGGATATTCTCTATGATCAAGGTTTAAAAAACATTTGAGTGTCTTTCTGTTACATAGTTATGTAATTGTTTTGTAATAGCTATGGATTTAGGGATGAAGCTAGTGCATTGTGTCAGATCTCATCGAGGATTGAACTCTATGAGAAAGTGTTAAAAGCTACAATATCCTTTTGTGTTCAGATAATGTAAATGGGAGAAGGTTTTCTGAATAACAGAGCATAAAAGGCTTACTTGTGCCTTTATATGACAGTGTTCATGAATAGTATTTGCTTTGTATAAGCAAGTGTGATATGGCAGGTGACAGAAGTTTCCTTTGAAGCATGAATAGTGTGTGAATTTGTATTGCAGTACTCTAGATGTGGAAATGTTTAAATGTCTGAGATCTTAATTGTCTAGGGTTGACTATCATGATAGTGGATGTGGTTATGTAATAGCCATTTAGTGTCATCTATATGTTTACTCCATGAAAATAATAGTCTAGGTATGTGCAGATGCTGAGAGTTATTTGTTCATACATACTTCAGTCTAAGTCTTGTTTTCTTGTTTGGTGAAATAAGGAGATTCATGTAAAAGAATTGATTATTATCCTATATGCAAGGAGAGATAAGGGTTGAATGGTTAATGATTTGGATAATATAGTAAATAGAGTAGTACTCTATATATCCACTTTCTTCTATTTTGGAGTTGGTGCTCTTGTTTATTTTGGAGTTGGTGCTCCTGTTGGTGTTGGAGTTGGTGCTCCTGTTTGTTAGTGGAGTTGGTTCTCCTAGATATATTGTAACCAATGAGATTTTGGTCAGTGAGACCTAATGGTGAACAAATTGTGAGGTTTGGATTGATCCAACTCACACCGTGGTTTTTCCCTATTTAGGGTTTTCCACTTTGTCATGGTTTCATATTTGTGATTTTATTGCTCTCTATGTTTTTGGCATGTTGGTGTTAATTGCTTTTGCTACTATTGAGCTAATGAATAAACTAGTTTTATTAGATCACTGATTCACCCCCCTCTTAGTGATCCATTGTATTCTAACAACCCCTAGTTAAGCTAAAAGCCAAAAATGGATGGTTTAGTGAGGATGGACAATGTTATTGATCTGGGAATAATATATCCTAGGAACAACATGAGGATTGGGAATGATATATCCCAATGATGATTATTGAAGTGTTGGATTATGGCTTTCTACAAGGCTAGAAATAAGATCGATGGATGTGATTGGATGATTTTGTGTAGATTTCTTAGCTTGGTATGTGTGGATTAGGATTTTCTTACAATGTTTGTATTGCTAGGAGGGGTTGCATTGGATTGCATTTGGGTATCCTTTATCTTGATACCAATAACAAAGGAAAACCAAGTCTATGGACAATGGAAGGTAGGATAATAGGATGGAGTGATTGAGCAAGTGGGTGATAGATCTTAGAATGGAGTGCTTAGATCATATCCATGAATGTCAAGACCACATGGGGAGTCTAGAAGTTTCATGGGGGAGAGGCATATGAGGGGATTAGGATATGGGTCATGATGGATAGAAGATTTAGGATAGATGTATGGAGTGGTTTGGGTGTGATCTCCAAGGACTATGTTGCATAGGAATAAGATGCTCCACTCTAAATGTGTTGCTCATGACAAAGCGTTGGTATGTGTGGGTGGGATTTTTGTTGTAGGATTTTTGCAAATGATAGGTGTATGCCAAGAGGTGTCCAATTCATGTTTTAACATTGATGCCTTTGTCCTTATTAGGATTGAAAGATGGAAGGGATGATTGGTAGGAAGATGATGGGGGTAGATATGCAAATATAGTGGATGGGATGGATGGGAGATGATAGGATAAATGAGGTTTCCCCCCAAGTGTAGGGTGGGGGTGATGATTAATGATTTATGGTTGTATGTACATAAATCACTACTAGGATGGGGATGGGGGTGATAGTATAGGTGAGGATTGGATTAAGTGGATGGGATGGGTGGGAATGATAGGCTATATGATGCATGCCCCCAAGTGTAGGGTGCTCTTTAATATTAGATTACACATGATGCCCATGAGGGGTTTTCATCATGGTACTTGTCTAAGGTTCCATAAGAATGGTTTTCACTCTTGGATGATTTTTTCTCTTTACTTTTTTACTTTTTTTTTAAATTTTTTGACAATTTTCTAATTTTTTTGGATTTTTTTCTTTGAGGATGGGGATTGGGTGGATTTAGATAAATGGATTTGAATGAGGATGGGGAGTAGAGTGTATATTTCCATGAGGAGGTGAGAGATTCCCATGCTGATGAGTTGCTACTAATAGACCATGTCAATTGTCCTTGTACACATGGATGTTCATAGATGGCTAAGTGGGCTTCTCTAAGGTGTAAACGAGGTTCCACCATAGGTTTGATGGTAGAGGATGTTGTAAAGGGAGATGGATTGGATGGTATATTGGATGCTGAATTGATGTATTATGTGAAAGCATGGATCAGAGGGATGCGATGGGGGAGATATGTTGGATAGTGCATATAGGATGCGGGAATGTAGGTATGAGGGAATATCATGGGGTCAAGGGCAACCAAGACCAACATTTGTATGCACCATGTGTTTTGAATCTTGTGATTTTGATGGGGGATTTTGGATGCATGGGATTTGGGATGTATGGGGGCGTTGGCTTTTTGATTTTAGGGTCAGGATGGGGTATTTTAGAATTTCCATTTTGGGAATTTGGGGACCCAAATGGATTAGGATATTTGGGATTTTTTGATTGAGTGTGGGATGGGGGATATAATGGATTTTGGGATTTGGGGATGGAGTGGGATTTGGGAAGTGTGGATTTGGATGACCCATTTGGATTTATAGGTTCTTTTTTCTTGGGGACCAACATTATTTTTTCTTTTATTTTTAGATTGGTGGGCCTTTGTGGACCTTTCGGTTTGTTTGGATTTGGATTTGTTTTTTCATGTCAACATGGTGTGGCATGGTGATATTTTTATACTTGTGGGTTTTCACTTATATGCAAAGGGATCCAAAGTGCTTCTAAGGTTGATGGAGTGGTCTCATGGGGAATTATTATATTTGAGTCCCATGAGGGTGGCAATAGCTTCATCATTTTTGAATAAATCAAATATGTGTGCATTTGTTGGTCTTGATTAGGGATTTTGGGGGATGAGGAGTTAGGAAATTTGTGGATGAAATGGTTAGGGGATTTATGGATGAAAGGTTTGGTGGATTTATGGATGAAGTTTTGGTGGATTTATGGATGAAAGGATTAGTAGATTTATGGATGGAAGGATAAGGATGATGAGATGGGAGAGGGATTTTGGTAAACATTTTAGATTGATATGATGGAGGAGGGGGAATGGTAGTAAAATTTTTGGAGGAGCAATGGGGGGCACCTATTTTTGGGTTGGAAGAAGCTCGCTTAGGATTTATGAAGTTGGTACCTATTGTCACATATATTTGCACCTATTGTTGAAGGCTTTTAGGACTCCAACGATCTAGTGAAACATTGAGATGACCTCTAAGTGTAGGACCCTACAGGGAGACCAAATCGCTAGAGAGAGGCGGGTTCCTTTACTGAATGAGAGATTTAGCGATCCTAAGACTAAACCTAATCTATCCACCTATTTATGAAAAGAGAAAGAGGGAGTAAAATTGAAATTAAAAGGAGGTGATGCACCAAGTTTGAATATGGGAAGGCCCTCAAAATAATCATGTATGCACAGAATAACAATATTCAATAGACCAACATACACAAATCATGAACGACTTGTAGAGGTAAGAGAAACTAAATGAAATCCAAGAGGAAAGATGCATTCACAGATGGAGATCAAATAGAAAAATACACAGAGCAAAGCACAATTCATGAGTAGGTAAGAATTTGATGTCTATTCTCAAAGAGGCATAGTTACAATTGCAAGAGATATGGTTTTTAGACCAAAAGCCAACATGAATACATTACATTTCATGCTTTATATAGCATTTACAATGGAGTGCTATTAACTACTATAATGAATGCACCCATGGGCTTGTCAGAGATATTTCCTCACCAAAAGGGACATCTACCTGCAAGAATTCAATGTAGGAAATATCTGTATCCATCGAGTAGCTGGAAGATATTTCTACCATTAATACAAACTGCTGAATCATGCACCTACAACAATCAATGCGAGATATCTGCTCTTTGAAATCTTTTACAATACTTTAAGTTGGCCTCTGATATGTCTTATCGGCTGAGTCTATACATTCATTTTTAGTCAGCAACCAATCCTGATATTCAGAGATGCATAACCATATCCAGATCAGGAATATTGGATCAAAATTTCAAAGTGCAGATTTTCCTTGAAAAGCCCGCCAAATGAAAGAGGATGAGATCCTAAGCAATTTTGTCTTTTGGATCATGTAGGAATTCCTTAGGATGGGAGAGATATTCATAGCCAAAGTTGTGGTCAATGGGCATATGGATATATATGAATATCCCTTTGGGTCTACACATTCGCAAATATCTAGATGATATAACCTATCTGAACACAATAGTCTCTATATCCCAATATCTGAACGTACCTGTCAAATTTACCTTCGCGGCATGCAGAAACCATCATCCGCATGGATACCCAATGTCAGGATATTAACTTACAATATACCACCCTTGAATATCTTGATGATGTCATCAACACAAAGAAGTTCGTTAGAGGGGATCTGTATGACGTCATCAAGATATGAACACTGAAGGATAATATGCTAGTGGAAGAATGTCCAAGTGATGTCATCGAGACATGCATTTAAGGATATGGACATTGGGGAAGATCTAGACATTAGAAAGTATCTAGATATTAAGATAATATCTAGATATTGACTAAGGTCTAGACATTCAGGAGATATCTGGATATTAATTAAGGTCTGGATATTAAAATAATATCCAGATATTAGCTAAGATCTAGATATCGACTAAGACCCAAATATTAGCTAAGGTCTAGATATTAAGATAACATCTAAGATCCAGATATCGACTAAGATCCAAATATTTAGAAAATATCTGGATATCGAGATAACATATATCCATACCTAGAAACAACTAAGTTTGAAGATGGAAATCTCTACGAAGGAAGACATTGAAGACTAAAGGTTTCTGGGTTTTTCTGGGTTTTTTGAAGGATTCTCCAAATAGATTTTGAGGGATTTTTACAAGTTAGATCACTAGGATTTGAAGAATCTAGGGCATGTAGGGCTATGTCCTAAGGAATTCCAACAAGATTTTCAAGATGAACTATTGGACTCTGGGCAGAGGAAAATAGGTCAACATTTTGGTGACCTCTCAGGGATGTTTGCCTACTATACAAATAGATCAATGGCCTTAAGCATCCATTGGGCATGGAGTCCAAAAGAGGAATTTTAAAAGGTCAAGACAACTGAAACTTGCCTCCCAAAACACACCAAAAGGAATTGGCTTGCATTCTCCTAATGTTAATGCAACCTGTGCAAAAGCACTTAGGGAAAGGGAAATCTGAAACTAAAATAAACTAAAATAATATGTGCAAAACCTCAGACCCACCTTAATGGTAAGGTTTGAGATGGATTCCATTCACTGAGATCGGTAGAACTTTACCATCCAGTCTTGAAAGAATGAAGGCATTTACTTGCTTGCAACTAATGATGATATAAGGTCCACTCCAAAGTGCATCAAACTTGGTGTGACCTCCAAGTTTGGCTTGATCAGCATCTCATTTTAGAACAAGATCACCTTCATTGAATGTCTAAACCTTGGTCTTTTTGTCAAAATACCTTTGGTCTGCATCTAATGTTCTTCTAATGCGATCATGGTTGACTATCTTTGTTCTTCTAGTTCAATCAGTTCAGCCATCCTGACAGACCTTGCATCTTCTCCTTCCAACTCCAATTGATGAGCCAAATCTAATGCAGGAAGCTCTAAAGATATAGGCAATCTAGCCTTTCTTCCATACACAATAACAAAAGGAGAGTTACTAATGGCTCTCTTGTATCTAATCCTATCAGCCCAAAGATCTAACTTGATCTAATTGTGCCATTGTCTCTAGTTTATTTCCATGGTCCTTTTCAAGATCCTGATCAAGTTCTTATTGGTGGATTCAAGCAGCCCATTACCTTGAGGGTAATAATTGGATGGAGTCTTTAAGAACACATTGTACTTAAGAGCCCAATCAGTAATCCTAAGACCATTGAATGCTTTTGCATTATCTGAAATAATAGTATGAGGAGCTCCAAACCTTGTCACAATTTCCTCCATGAAATCTATGATAGATGACTTGGTGCCCTCCTTGAGTGGGATTGCTTCAACCCACTTGGTGAAGTAATCCGTTGCAGCCAAAACCCACTTGTGACCAGCACTAGAAGAGGGATTTATCATGCCAATGAAATCTAGTCCCCACTGTGAAAAGGGTTGATTAGCCTGAATAGGGTGAATTGGAAGTGTTGCCAATCTTTTCTTTCTAGAAAAGTGAGCACACTCTTTGCATTTTCTTATCCACACATGGGCATCATTGAATAATGTGGGCCAAAAGTACCCTGCCCTCATTATTTTCATTGTTGTAGCTCTAGCAGAGAAATGGCCACCATCTGGGCCAGCATGAAACTCACTAAGAAGTCTATCAACTTGATCTTCTTCTATGCATCTCAGTACTTGACTCCATCCAAGTTTCTCTTGAAGAGAACACCATCTACCAATGCATAAGGGATAGACTACATCATGAAATGTCTTCTTTTGGTTCTATCCAATCCATAGGGATACTCACTAGTGGATAGGAAACTAGCCATATCTGTTGTCCAAGAACTCACAAGTGATGTCTCAACTATAGGTTCCTCCTCATTCAGATGATAAGATGAATTCACTTCATCTATTGATGTTTGAGCTAGTTGTTCACACAATCCTCTACTTCTAATCAGCTTAGTGGATTTGATGATCACATCACACTCCAGGATCTTAGTGACCCAACTGGCTCTCTTTTCACTAATCTCAATCCCCATTATGTAATCTCTCACACTAGGATGAGAAACTCAAACTTTAATATGGTTATTTGCTAGCATATATCTGATTTTTTTTAAAGCTCTAACAATGGAAAATACATGTTTATCCATGGGGCTATATCTAACCTCATAGTCCTTCAAAGTTTGACTAAAGAAGGCTAGGCTTGCTCCATTCCTTATTCATTATGTTGCATTAGGACAACAACAACACTATTCTCTCCTCCATATGAATAAAGGACAAAATCCTTCTCATAATTTGGGTTCATGAGAGTAGGTGCCTAGGCAATCTCCTCCCTGATCTTCTAAAAACCATCCTTCCCTTCCTTTGTTCATCTGAACATAGCATCCTTCTTAAGCATAAGAGTTAGGGGATTCCTAGCATAGTTAGGAATGAACTTCCTAAAAAAGTTGATCTGACCTAGAAAAGACTACAAATATTTTTTGTGGACAGGCAGGGGAAGATACATGAGAGAAGATGTCCTTTCGGGGTCTATGGATATCCCATCCTTAGATACTATGTGGCCCAAAAGCTTACCCTGGGAAACAACAAAAATATATTTCTTGGGGTTCAGAGACACCCCAAACTCTCTGCATCTCTGGAAGACCTTTTCCGGATGCTCCATGTGATTTTCTTACTTCTCTGTGAAGACTATGATATCATCCAGATAAATCAAGATGAAATTGTTTATGAATCCTTTAAAGGCAATATCCATTGCCCTCTTAAATGTGGCACCAACATTAGACAAACCAAAGGACATCTTGGCATTTTCCATAGTTCCCCGCTTGGTTGTAAATGTTGTCTTAAATCTGTCCTCTTCTCTAACAAAGATCTGATTATAGCTAGAGAAGTCATCCAATAATGAGAACCTCTCTACCCCTGCAACAGTCTAGAAAATTTGATCCATAGAGGGTAGAGGGTAGTGATCTTTTAAAGAAGCCTAATTCAAGTCCTTGAAGTCTACACAGAGCCTAATCTCTCTGTTTTTCTTTCTCACATGTACTAGATTAGCAACCCAAGTAGAATATTTGATAGGGAAGATAATCCTCTCCTGTATGAGGTTATAAAGTTCCTTCCTCGTGAGAAACTCAATCTTTGGATTTATGGCTGCTACTTTTGGTGAACTGGCTTGCAATTTGGATCCAGATCAATGGCATGCTGAGCCACATCTAGATCAAATCCTTTAATATCCTCATACGTCCATGCTAGGACGTCATTGTACTTCTAGGCAATCTTTATGAACTCGTTCTATTTTGTGTTACTCCATACCTTTCCCAGCAATAATTCTTTGTCCTGGGCGATGGTTACCTTCTGGAAATCTCCCTTTCTGAAGGTCATGTTATTCCTTGAACTCATCATCATGACTGAAGATAGCCTCAAGGGTGATTAGACCCTTGGGCAACTTGTTTGATTTGAGCTAGATGATCTGATCACCATAGCATTCCTGCAACCTAGGCTATGCCATGGAGGAAAACTCTGCTTCATTCTGAATGAAGCTCACAATATGTTCGTTGTTGTCAAAGACCTGCCAATGGATATCATTATCAGGAACAGATGGCCTGACAACAATCTTCACATGTTGATCTGGACCTTGAAACAAGTCTGTAGGTAGATAAAACTGAACCCCCACCGTTGCTAATTGATCAACATCAACATTTAGTTTTCTTGGAAGCACCTATAGGTTAAGAGCACGAAACTCTCAAACAGGTCCCAAACTCTATGTCTATAAGCTCTTAGAAGCTAGTTTTTTGTTGCACATCTCTCCTTGACGTGGTTGACCACCAATTCAGTATCACCAAAAATCTCCATATGCTTAATATTTTCCTTCTCAACAATCAATAGGCCATGGACCAATGCCTCATACTCTGCTACATTATTTGTGCAAGAAAAATGTAGCCTAGGAGCAAAATGAAACTTCTTACCAGTTGGAGAGACTAGCAAAACACCTGCACTAGCTCTGTTTTTGCTCTTTGCACCATTAAAAAACATCTTCCATGGGCCAATGGAGTCTTCTTCTGACTTAAGTATAGAAGGGACTAAAGAATCTGTTGGACCACGATTGTCGTTAGACCAAAACCCATAGGCATTAATCTCCGCTACAATCGCCAGAATTAGGATACACGAGAGGCAGTTAGTCCATGTCACGAAACTTCATGGGGAGTGCTAGATGCACATGCCAACAATCTCCCCCCAGTGTTACCTAGGGAGTTTCGAACTTGAGACCTTTGGCTCTGATACCAATTGTTGGACCACGATTTCCATTAGACCAAAACCCGCAGACATTACTCTTTGCTACAATCGCCAGAGTTAGGATCCACGAGAGATAGTTAGTCCATGTCATGAAACATCATGGGGAGCACTAGATGCACATGCCAATAGAATCCCCTTCATAGATGATGTAGTTACCCAAGTCAGTCACCTCAATGGTATCATAAGGATCAAAATTTTCATGATCCCTTTCCCACTCATCAAGAAATAGATCAGGGATAGGAAGAGGTGGAGGTTCTGCCTCAATAGGTTCTGAGTCATGCACTCCCTCACCCTGAATCATAACATGTGGGTTCACCAAGTTGTGATCATAGTTCTCCAAATGATAATTTGAAATTGGTTTAGCCTTGATGGTGAATTGAGTACCATATTTGGTCCTCAGCAGCATGTGAGACCAGTCAAAAGAAATGTAGCCATGTACCTTGGCTGTGAAGTCCCTTGACAAGAAGATAGGAAAGAAAGGAGAAAGATTAATGACTGAAATGTCTTGTTTGAAGGTCCGATTTGGACATGCATGCAAAGTCAAGTCTAGTCCCTTGATCACTCCTATAGTGTTCACAGATGTGCCATCTAACTACAATATCGCTGATGAAATAGGGGTATACTTGATGCCCAATGCATCTGCTATCTTCTTAGGCATAACTGAAACACTATCCCCTGAATCAATCATATAGTTGTGCACTAAAACTTGCCAATGATCAAAGACAAGTAGAAAGAGGATGGCTTCTTAACTATACTTACTTGTCCTTCACTTGGTTGCACAAGACTGACAGGAGCCTTCTCTTTCTATTTTGATGATGAGTTTAATGTTGCTAACTCAGCCGATGAGAAGTGTCCTAAGGCTTCTTGTAGCAGATCCCTTTGAGAAGGGATAGACATTATTTCCCACATAGATACATTGATATTTGTCTTCTTCATATATTCCACAATGTTTAATGGAACAGTGGTTGCCTTGTGCATTGAGGGAATCCATGTTCCCTTCTTTAATTATTTAGCAGGTTGTTCAGGAACTTTTAAGCCTAAAGGAGTTTCTTTTGTAGCAGTATATCTACTATTCTGAGATAGAATTGTGGCACTGGCCACTTTTTCCTTTGGAATAGGCTCTTTTTGTAACACTGTAGGCATATGACTAACCTCCAATTGCCTCTTTTTTGACCTGATGTTGTCTGCAATGGGTATAACAACACTGTCCATAGGCTAATTGATAGCACAAAAATCCTCTAAAGTCCACAACATCATGCTAGCATCAACAGTAGCCTCATTTGGTATTTTAGGGTTGTTACTGGCTGCTGCTGATAATGATGCCTACTGGGTATGAAAGTTTTGCACCATCAAAGCCTTCTATTGTGCTCCAAAAGCAGAAGAGGACTAATTATGAGGTTGGTTGTAGGGGTAGCACCAATCTACCTCTTGGGCCAGATTATTCTGAGTAGGGACTAAAGCCCTAAATAGATTCATAGCTAGTATCTATTGGATAGGTTAGATTGTTTGTAAAGGTTGTGTAGGGTTAGGATTTTGATAGCTATTTTGTTGGTAAGCCCGATTCTAGTTTTGATTTCTATTAGGATTGTATCGTTGGTTCCAATTTTGGTTATATGACTGCCCCTGATTATTGTTCTGATGGGATTTGCGGGCAGTTTGCATGGCTATACTATTCACCTTATTGGTCAAATTAGACATTAGGGTCTTAAGGTCACTCTCTTCTTGAGAAAGATATGACGTTGAAGCTTTGGGCTCTCGGATGGGGGCAATAATGGGCTGCTGGAATGAGGATGGTAGCTCTGGAAAAAGGGGGACATGGGCTTTGGGAGAAATTCTCCCAGCCTGTATTAAGCAATTTTTTGCTTTAAGAGCTATCTCATAGCCAGCTGGTAGAGTCTCAGCACCCTTGGATTGCATCATTATTGCAATGTTAGAATTTAAAGCTCTTAAAAAAGTAGAGAAAAGCACCTTGTGGAGATGGCATGAGGGTAGCTAGAATTATCTCCCATGTCCTTTGGAATATGAAGTTAAAGTCTGCTAGCATCTCACTTGGAACTCTTTTGACAGTTGTCAATTGCTCAAGCAATGAAACATTGTCTTCCCTCTCTCCAAACTATTTATAGAAGGCTTCTCCCAACTCGTCCCAAGTATGTATTAAAGTAGGGGTCAAGATCCTAAACCACTAAAGAGCTCTCCTTTAAAATATGAGACCATGAGCTAGACTATAACATCTTCATGTTGTATATGATGGATTGAGCATACATTGGATATATCTTTGATGTGCTCTGCAGGGGTAATAGAACTATCACCCATAAAGGGTGAAACACTCTTAAGGGATGTAGCTGGTATGTCATTGTATGCAGCCAAGTCTAAAGGACTGCCTCCATTAAAGGTTACAAAAGGGAAATTCCTTGCCATCCTAGGGATATTCAAATTCAGTCTAGGGATATGCAAACTTCTTCTATTATATAACCTAACAGGAGGGGGTGTGGATTGAGCCCTTGAATGAGGTAAAGTAAGGTTGTTGTTCCTTCTTACAGGAGACCTAGATAACCTAGACCTTCTCCTTAAAGCAACAGCGGATAGTTCAACGAATTGAAAGTTACCCCCTGAAGATGCTCTGGTTTGCATAGGCATAAAAGATGGCACTAATCAGAACCAGACACTTGTAGAGTCGCCAAGTGCATGAAATGTCTACCAAAATGCAGAGTACTGAGAAGAACACTAGATTATTGGCTTGATTCTTTGATTGTTTATGCTTAAGGTCCCACCAGGTGTGCCAAAAAATATTGTCACATAGATTTGCACCCAATGTTGAAGGCTTTTAGGGGTCCAATAATCTAGTGAAACATTGAGATGACCACCAGGTGTAGGACCCTACATGGAGGCCAAATCTCTAGAGAGAGGCTAGTTCCATTGTGAATGAGAGATTTAACGATCCTAAGACTAAACCTAATCTATCCACCTATTTATGAAAAGAGAAAGAGGGAGTAAAATTGAAATTAAAAGGAGGTGATGCACCAGGTTTGAATATGGGAAGGCCCTTAAAACAACCATGTATGCACAGAATAACAATATTCAATAGACCAACATACACAAATCATGAACTACTTGCAGAGGTAAGAGAAACTAAATGAAATCCAAGAGGAGAGATGCATTCACAGATGGAGATCAAATAAAAAATACACAGAGAAAATCACAATTCATGAGAAGGTAAGAATCTGATGTCTATTCTCGAAGAGGCACGGTTACAATTGCAAGAGATATGGTTTCTAGACCAAAAGCCAACCTGAATACATTACATTTCATGCTTTATATAGCATTTACAATGGAGCGCTATTAACTACTGTAATGAATGCTCCCGTGGGCCTGTTAGAGATATTTCCTTGCTAGAAGGGACGTCTACCTTCAAGAATTCAATGTAGGAAATATTTAATCCATCGAGCAGCTAGAAGATATTTGTGCCATTAATACAAACTATTGAATCATGCACCTGCAACAATCAATGCAAGATATATGCTCTTTGCAAGATTTTACAATACTTTAAGTCAGCCTCTGATATGTCTTATCAGTCAAGTCTACACATTCCTTTTCAGTCAGAAACCAATCCTTATATTCAAAGATGCATAACCATATCTAGATCATGAATTTTGGATCAAAACTTCAAAGCGCAAATTTTCCATGAAAAGCTCGCCAAATGAAAGAGGATGACATCTTGAGAAATTTTGTCTTTTAGATCATGTAGAAATTCCTTAGGATGGGAGAGATATTCATGGTCAAAGTTGCAGTCAACAGGGATATGGATATTTATGAATATCTCTTTGGGTTTGCACATTCGTAAATATCCAGATGATATAACCTAGCTGAACACAATAGTCTCTATATCCTGATATCTAGATGCACTCGTCAAATTTACCTTTGGAACATGGAGAAATCATCATCTGCATGGATACCTGATGTCAGGATATTAACTTACAATATGCCACCCCTGAATATCCCGATGATGTTATCAACATAGAGAACTTCATTAGAGAGGGGATCCAGATGATGTCATCAACTTATGAACATTGAAGCATAATATGCTGGTGGAAGAATGTTTGGGTGATGTCATTGGGACATACATTAAAGGATATGGACATTGGGGAAGATTTAGACATTAAAAAATATCTAGATGTTAAGATAATAGCTGGATATTGAATAAGGTCTAGACATTCAGGAGATATCTAGATATTAATTATGGTCCAGATATTAAAATAATATATGGATATTAGCTAAGATCCGAATATTGACTAAGACCTGGATATTAGCTAAGGTCTAGATATTAAGATAATATTTGGATATTAACTAAGATCTAGATATTTGGAAAATATCCAGATATCCAAACAACAGATACCCATACCTAGAAACTACTAACTATGAAGATGGAAATCTCTACGAAAGAAGACATTGAAGACTAAAGGTTTCTGGGTTTTTCTTAGTTTTTTACAAGGATTCTCCAAATGGATTTTTAGGGATTTTTGCAAGGAAGAATACTGGGATTTGAAGAATTTAGGGCCTATAGGGCTATGTCCTAAGGAATTCCAACAAGATTTTCAATATAAACTATTGGACTATGGGCAGAGGAAAATAGGTCAACAGTACCAACATGTTTAGATTGTTTGCCTTGAGATGTATTGTCAAGGCCTTATGATCATGAATGGATTTTGACATGGATGGGGACCAATATGCCCTATTCATGAAGGCCTAAACCTTTTCCATGATAATTCATGTTTTTGAGCATGCAATTTGCAATGGTATGTTTATTGTTCCCAACATAAGATAGAAATCTAGTTTGAGATGGGGAGGGATTGGTGGTGGACATAATTTATGATTTTGCTATGAGAGAACCACCATGGGTGAAAGTAATGGAACCAAGGGGATAAGGAGATGGATTTTATATGGGGACAATAAGAGGTGTGAATAGATTAGGAGAGGGATTAGATGGGAGATTTGGATCTTGATGTGGATGGGGATATGATTCGACATGCTTTGGACTAGGCTCTTGATATAGCCAGATTTTCTTTGATAACATGATGGGGGAGGAGTGTTTAGCTTAAATTATTTGAATATGCTCCTCTGATTGGGTAGATGGAAGGATGAGGAGAGACTGATGTTCATGCATTACAGATTTGATGGATGTGTAGGATTATGGATAGGTGTGATAGTGTTCTGTGGTTACACAACATGCCCCATTTTGCCCTAGCAAAACAAGGACACAACATACCCCATTTTGCCCCAGCAAAATAGGGACCCAACTTTTTGCTTTTGCTTAGCTTGCTTGTTCTCTTGCTTTTAGGTAGTATGGTAAAAATCAGTAGAAGATGTATGTCAGGATCTCATCATGTGCATGTCAAGACCTCGAGATCTAGGTCCAATTTTCAAAATTAGAATGTGTCATCATAAACCTTGCCAAGTGAAAGAGTATGAAATTCCAAGAAGGTTTGCTTTTTGAAGCACCCCAAAATTCCCTAAGGCTAGGAAGTTATGCCTAGTCAAAGTTCAGTCAAATAGTCTTAGGGACATCATCACATTCCCTAACATCCAAACATTAACTTAATGTCCAAATCACAAAATTACTAAGGAAAACTCAATATCTGCATATTTGTGAATGTGTACATGTCAAACTTTAACCCACAATGCAATAGACCGTCAAATGCATGGACATTCGCAAGTGTACGTATTCAATTTCAATATGTGAACATTCGTTAATATCCTAACTTACTCTAATATAACGATAAAACTCAATGTCTAAATATTAACTTAAGGTCTTGATATTTGCTAATATCCTGATGACATCACGATATGCTCAACCAAGAATAAGCTTCAGGAAGGTGATGTCATCATCACATTTGAACTTAGGGATATTTTGTAAATGTTAACATCCAAATATTTCTTAATATCCACATCCTTATCCCCACAACCCAAAATACACAGATTTTCATGGACCAATCAAATGGTGCCATGTGGCACGTTGACTTTTTCCATCTAGACATTTTGTAATGTCCTGACATTCAATGATCAAAGGAAAAATACCTTTGGGATATTCATGACCCGATATTCGTTGTTGGTCAACGTTGACCAACGTCATGGTGAATTCATATGCATGTGCATATTCTGAAAGACATGCACATTGTTTAAATATATGGATATTCACTAATATGCATACTATGTAATAAATGCCATGAAATAGTAGGTGACCATTTGAAATTTCATATCATGAATCACCACTTGTCGCAATCCTAAGGACTAGATGCTGATATTTATGAACATATGTAATTTGACACTAATTATGCCTTAAAATTGTAATTTCTAACGTATAAAGTAGGATTTTTGGTCATTTTGCATTCACCTAAGCATTCAAAAAGGAAAAATTATAGAGAACCAGAGCTATTATGATGACCATTACAGAGATCTGCGATCACAACAGAACGGTGTGCACATTGGATGACGAATGGTAAAGGACAAGTGCATAGTGAACTTGCATATTCATACATCAACTAATCAAGGTTTAAGTGTAGTAAGTCAGGTATGTAATGTAAAACCCTCGTTTTGTCATCTCTGCATAGTAAAAGGTAAAGTGATATTTACTTAGGGTAAATATGGGTGATGATGTGTATATTCATATCTTGTAAGTTGTTAAACATCATGATACTTAGAAATTAAATGGTTAAACTCAAGAAATTGTACATTAGGTTAAGAGATGCATATCTATAATTGCAGGACATAATGGAAATTTGCAAAAATCAAAGTGATGCAGAGTTAATGGCCCCCATGTACCCATAACCTAGCGGGTCTGGATTTAGATTTGAATAAATAGGAGACACCCATGCCAGGAATATTAGTTTGGAGGCATGGATGGCTGAATCAAAGAAGGGTGGAGGAAACCCTATGCTTATCAACATCTACAACTCACGGATGTGGCATGTCGGTGGATTTTTGTATGCTATAAAGGCCATCGAGTTGGTGGCAGCATGTGTTGACACCTATAACAGGGACACAAGAAGGTTGGAGAAGCATGGTCGTATATATGCAAACTTCTTCGTTGCAAGGATTATAGCTACATTTCATTTGCCTACAGGTCCCAACTTATACAAGATAGATCTTGAGGATTTGGAAAAGCAATACAAAAGCAATAATGTAGATTGTAGGAAGATAATGTTTTCAGCATGGAGAGCCTAGGACAACACCTACAAAGCAGTGGCTAAGTTACCAGTTAACCTCTACAAATTTGAATTTTCTCTAGAGCTGTAGTACATGATGGTCATGTTAAACCAGATGAGAGGAAGGTTACATGTTGGAAATTTTGAGCCATGGATGTATGGGCTCATAAGGATGATTGAGACCACCTACACACAGATATAGTGGGAATCACTCATCAGTGATAGCCTAGATTTGAGAATGAAAAGGCTTGGTGTTAAGGCAAACCTATTCCACATGTCTTCATATGTGGTTTACGCCTGTGCAGCCAAGGATACCTTTGATGGCTTGCAAACAGAAGGCAAAGTTGGAAGAAACCTCGGTGAGGTGAACATATGTGGTCATTACCTACAATTAGAGAGGAAGTCATCCCTCCAACACTACAAAAGAGTTAATGATTGTTTTGTGATGCATCTAGTCCGCTTGATGGAAGATGATAGAGCCAAAAGGATGATAACTGAGGCTCATGAAGTCATAGTTAAGAATGGAACTTGGTTCATCTAGTTCCCAAAATTTACAAATATCAGAATTGAAGGATTCAGTGGGTAACCCTTGATGTTGCCAAGATACCCTACTGATAGAGTAATTCTCATGGACATGAGTAGACAAATAGTGCCTTCATATGAGGCATTTGCAAAAATAAATAGGAAACCAAATGTTATTTTTCCTTTATGTATTGGATGATATATGTGCCTTGGTATTGAGGTAGCTAAAGAGGGAGAGGGAGGTTTGCAGATGATGCACTTGCAGCCTTTTCCACTAGCTAGGCAATATGATCCTTACCAAAGAATGGAGAAGCACATACACAAGAGGCATGTACATCAGGTACATTTAGAAGATTATTGGGCAAATTGCCCAAATGATGTAGAGGTGAGGAGGAGAAGTTACCAAAGATTGACATTGAAGTAGATCCAAACATTGGACTGTATTTCGGTACCTCCACATCTGCATCATGATGATGAAATGACAATGTCACAAGAATATGATGATAATCAAATTTATGTAGAGACCATGTCCCCACCAGAATAGAGTCACCTAGAGGTGACATCCCTAGATTTCATAACACAAAGGGTCATGACATTGACCAAGGCATGGGTGGAGTAGCAAGTTACCATTATGAAGGCCAAAGGAGTGCCCGTGACAATTGATAAGAAGAGGAAGAGGCAAGAACTACTTGAAGATGAATATGATGACTTCTTAGATGAAAAGAGGTAGGGACTCGAGAAGAAAGATCAAGGAGCTTCATCCAAAGAAGCTAGGAGGAGTACAGATACTGGTATCCACATATCCCCAAGGCTATCTCCTAACAAAGTACAAGGCCCAATGTCTATTGCCACAACATCCAAAAAACCTATGGAACAGCCTATGCATATAGATGAACTAGGTATGAGTTATCATGATTTAGAAGATGGGGAAGAGGATGTGCCACTAGTCAAGAGAAAGAAAACTCAAGATATACTAGCAGGGGCTAGTATCCCAAGGTAGAAAAGAGGACAGACACCCGTAATGAGAGGGTCTACAAGCAAGTAACTAGATATCTTGCTGAAAGGGCAAGGAGGTGAGGGACTCTCCAAGATGGAGAAAACACATCAAAGCTTACAACATGATGTCCCCATCCCAACTATTGTGAAATTTAAAATAGAGTTAGCTAACAAAGCTAGGGAAGAGAAAAGAAAGAAGGTAAATGATACATCTTTGCCCTTAGATGAAATAATATATCTCATAGATGATGAGGTGAAAAAATATGGTAGCTAGTCCTATGGAAAACCTGGTTAGAAATACTACTTTAACTCCTCAAAATACACCTCAAGTGCAATAGGGCACAAGGGAGGAAGAAGAAGAAGAAGTGGATAATCTAGAAGCAACAACCTAGAAGATAGGCCTGGATGGATTGATTGTAAAGGTAACAAGCCCAGCTGCAATTGATCTAACATATGATGGGTCTCAAGATGAAACAAAAGATGAAGCCATGGAACATATAGAAGTTGAAGATAACTCTATCATGGAAACAAAAACATATATTGAAGTGCCTGCTCAACAGAATGTCCAGGATATTGATGATGGATATATTGAAGTGAAAGAGAAAGAACAACATATAGATACATCTAGACAATTAAGTCCTATGGTCACATCTAGATCTGAAGATCCTAAAGACACAAAAATGATAGCATCTAGACAGGAAGGTCCAATGATAAAAAATGATGAAAAAATAGTAGAGGAGAAAGTAGATGGTGATAACCAAGAGGTTAATCAAGATGCCCATGATCCTAGCCATATGGAAATGAATGTGAACATTGCTCCACCTCAGGATAATCAACAGGTGAAAAATCAAAATGTGATGACATCCCAAGATGTACACATTGATTCAAACAAGCAAGATGAGGATATTTAGATAGATGTGGCAGTGAGTGAGGAGCCTGATAAGGATATGTCCAGAGATCAGGTCAAGACATCAGAAGATGTTGTGTGATGGGATGATCAACAACAAATGAATAAAGAGGTTCCTACTAATGAGGAACATCAAAAACATCAAAATGTGGAAGTACGTGATGCCCACATTGAGCAGACTGACCAACAAGGGTCTGAACCTAATGTGCCACATTGGCTTACACATGAGGTAAATCAACCTCCAATTATTGATTCTTCCAATTTTGATATTTCTTCATTGTTTTCAGTGGAAGTAGGAAAACCAAAGTGAAGAGCCATGGTTACTTCGGCAATAAAGAGAGACCCCATAACAAGGAAGAGAATAGTTCAAGTAGTTGTACCTATTGTAGACAAAGCAAAGGGGGAGATAAAAGTTGATGAGTTCCAAATAATCACAGTGGACCTGGGTTTTGCAACTGCAGAGCAGGAAGGTGAAGATGCTAAAGAGAGCATAGATGCTCTTCTTTCTAGGATAGCTAAGGAAAAGTCTAGGAATAAAGAGTACAAGGAGAAAATTGCTGAAATGCAATCATTTATTAAGGGGTTGGTAGCACCAACAAATGTACCCATATCCGCTTCCACATCCCTGACATTGGTATCATAAGAGGTGATAGCTACATTGGATGTGCAGAAGCATCATGCTCAAATAATGGACAGTTGGTTCACCAAAGTTTTGGCTAATGGTGAACAAGTAATAAGAATTTCATTGTCCAATTGGGACTTATTGAGTAACCTTAAAGGTAAGGCTGACAAAGTGAAGAAAGAAGTTAGTCAAAGATTGATAAAAAGTGACAAACATTTGGCCATACTCAAAGAGATGAGGAAAATAGATACTAATATCCTCATGACCAAGAATGTCTTAACACCTTAGACATTACCATAGCTAGATAATTGGTGTGAAGATGTAAGGTTTGAGGTGGATATCCTAAAGAGATGCAATGCTAAGGCTACAGATGTTAGTGTCAAGATACATGACCTCTTAGAAAAAGAGATAGAGATTTTAGAAGCCCTTGAGGGTGAGGTCAAAGGAAAAGTAGAAAATAAGGATGAGGACTTTTCTACTAAAGCATTCAGATCTAATTTCAGGCTGGTAGTAGAGGACCCTATTAAGCATTTTTCTGAGGCAACCATTGATAAGGCTATGAGGATGAAGGCCAAAATAGAGAAGTATAAAGGAGAGTTGGATAACTAGACAAACAAGTGGATAGCTCTGTAAGAACAATTACAGGTGCAAGAATATGTGGCTAAGAAGGCCCAAGCCTTGGATAGAGTGGAAATAGAGAAGGCCATCTAAGTATATGAGCATATCCAAGGAAACAGATGTATAATAACCAAAGGAGAGTCATCATCAAATGAGGAATAGGATGGAATGTAAAGTGAAAGTGGCACACTGACTAAGTCAATGATTCTAGAATATTTTGCATGCCAGTTGTACATCACCAGATTGATTGCCAACTGGCAATCATGTGGCACATTGAATCTTGACCGTTAGATCAATGGATCTTTTGTAACCGCATCCTCTACTTGTTCCATAAACAGAGATGGATTGTCATTTTGTAGATTATTAGGAGCTTAATCGAGAGAGAATTGTTGAGCTACATGGTTCTTTCTTGAGACTGATTGTATATATGCATACTTTTGAATAATGAATGAAATAGAGATACAAATTACAAATTCATCATAAATTCTGAGTAATCTTGTGTGGATGTCATCTTGATATTTCATTGTGACTTGCTGCGTCCCTTGAAGTGCATGTCAACTGGTGGATATTGTTGTCATCTTATACCTTAGAAGATTAGGATCGATTGTGTGATGTTGTGGAATGACCTGGCAACACATGGTTTGATTTTTATCTCTTTTCACGAAATATTAAATTGTGCATATGGACCAACCGTCGAAACTCACTCACTTTAAATAATTTTAGGATTTCTTTGAAATTTCTTTGAATGTCATTAAATCATCATCAACAACTACAACATATTGATAAATGAAAAGCAAAACTTAATAAATATGCAGACGTTCGTAGATACATGAATATCATATCCGTATTTGGACAAATCGCATGTAAAATTGAAAATATCATGCAAATAATTGAAAATAATGACAAAGATCATTGAAATATGAGCTTGTAGGCATATTGTTTAAAAGAATTCATAGTGCAAAAGTTGAATCAAGTGCATATTAGTTCAAATTTAACTAAATTTAGAAGAACTAATCAAAGTTATGCACATCATCATGCACAATCTTAACTAGAGTGAAGATCAAAAGAATTGATCAAACTTAATATACATATATGCATATTTTGGTTAGATATTGTAAGATTTAACATCAATTTGTTGATATTTACATAGAACAGGTGGAAAAGAGCAAATATATGCATATCTGGATACAAATTACTTCAAATTCATGCGTAAGGCCCCTAAATGGATTAACAACAATTCACATCAACCTACTGAGAGATTTATCAAATGATCATGTCCTGATCCACAAAGACTTGGAATCATTAATTCATCCTGAATTAATCGTATTCTTCAAGAAGATAAAGGTTTGTTTTGTGAATTTTTATCACTGTTAATATGACCAACAATCGTATCAAAAGTTTTTGCACTAGAAGGAGGGCCAGATCGACTTGATTTTGAGGATTTGTCATCCTGATATCCTTTCCCATGTTTGAGTGTGGAGATATTTTCAAATTTCTCAACATATTCCAAATCCTAAGTATTTTGTGAAAAGATTCCACCTACTTTTGATAATTTGAGGATTTTGATCAGAAATATCCCATCCTTGTGTACATTCATCTAGATATTTATAGACAGTTGTAAGTTTGAGTCAAGGATTTGCATTCTCTACAAATATCATGCAAATACCTTGTCATCTGAGTTAAATATCCATTAATATCCACTTCAGTGAAGGAATTGTTCACATCTTTGTGAAGATCCTGCTCAAAATATCCGAAGTTCAACCTGAACTTTGAAGCACTGGCTCATCAGCCTAACACCAAGTCATGATCCTCTGGTCCTTAAAAGAATTGTCTATAATTAGACCTAGGACGCATTCTGCCAGTTAGCCTAGACCTTTTGTCACTAGTTCACTAGTAGTAGTTGCTATAATACCTCTAGCACCACCTGCAATGTCATTCTTGGCTATTGAGTCATCGCTTCTCTTTTCTTCTTATAATGACCTACCTAAAAATCTAGACAAAATTTGTCCAAAATATCATCCCTATCAAGATGTAGATGATCACATCTGAACATACAAGGAGGCCTGTTTCAGAGCCAGAATTCAACATGACGATGTTATATGTAGGTTGTTTCCATATTCATTATGAGAAGAGGCATACAACTGGTATATCAACCTTCCTCAATCTTCCATAGACTCTTGGGATGCATTAAAGAAAGCTTTCAAGGGAAGATTCAAAATACTTGTGGATGTAACCACTATGTATCACCTTTTTGCCACAATTAAAAGAGCTGAAGGAGAGTTGATATCTAATTTTAATGCTAGATTCCAAAATATGTATTCCAAAATGACAACCCCTTATTATGTTGGTGATGAAGTAGCTAGGCTAGTTTATTATTCAGCCTTAGATCCCCTAACATCCATGTTCATCAAGAGGACTCACCATGCCATCACATCCTTGTCAGCTGCCTTTGCTAAAGCTATCAAAGTTAACCATCAGTTAACACCAGGCCTAGCACCTAACTTAGGATATCCTGCATATCCTAGTCAACCACAAACTGGTGGAGCTTTGATGCCTCAAGCTATAATGTCTAATCCTTTTCAAGTACCTCCACTTAGCATCATGCCTCCTCAGGGAGAAGGTGAGATTATACCTCACCCTGGGCATGCACCTCAGGATGTTGCACACAATACTAATGGCAGTTCGTTCTTCTAGCCACAATAAGACATTGTAGTAGCCAAAGTACAAGAAACAAAGGATGACATTAAAGAGATGTCAGCTCAACTTAGAAAGTTGACGACTGAGGTCACTCATCTAAGGACTCAGAATTTTAATGCCTAATCTAATGCACAAAACTAGAACCAAAATAGAGGATATCCTAATAAGGGATATCATAACAATAACGAAAGATCTAAATATCCTAATAGGGGATATAATAATGAAAGAAATTTCAACAATAGTAATAACAATGCCCCTAGGCTAGTGAGACTCTGGAATACCTGGCCAAACAATGGCTCATTACTATAGAGGAAAACTAATGCGTTGTAGACTTAACATAATTCAGGGGTAAACCTATCTGAACAGTCCACTCTATCATTGTACCAAGGAGCGTAATCTTATGATGGCACTACACTGTATGTGCCTTCAGAGCTCATATTCTTCCTAAACTATCTTATCCAAACCTACTCAATCTATTCTATTCTTCTAGAATTCACAGAAATGCAAGAAGAGTAAAAACAAATACAGAATCTAGTGGCTACGGGTACCTTCAACATAAGCTGTAGATAACTGTTATCAACAGGAAATTGCAGAATTAACTCAAAACATCCAAAATGATAAGAGAACTAATGCTAACATTCGAAGGACTCAAAGTAGACAAATCATGCACTTGTTCATGAACCATACTACTATAATTTGACAATCAAAGTATTCTAATTGACTCGTATGTATTTATACACAAATGAAAAATAGATTTAACAAGAATGCATAAAAGAATGAGGAAATAAATGAAGTGAGGATCAGTACCTTGAGTGGTTGGCTCAGGGGATTGACTCACTTAACTAGAAATCAAATCTAATTCAGATACTCATGCATCCTTATAACACATAGTTCATTCATTACAAATCATAAACATAATCTCTTCAAATTGTATTCAATAATGACATTCCTTAACAATACATGTTTGGATCTTCAAATGTTGAAAAATAGAGTAACAATTGAGTAACTAGAAAATAAAATAACTAACTTGACATCTAACTCATCCCTCCTAACTTATACAAAAATGAGAGATTTTTATGCAACTACCAACTAACTTCAACTATCAATCCATTCCTAGATACTAGGATACAAGTTTGAGATCAATTTATTAATCTAACCAAACAGAGGATGCAGAGTCCTATTCAAACAAGAATTCTTATACAACAGTTCGCATGAAGAACACACATAACCTGCATTTGAAACAAGTCTACTTCTTCAGCATTTATTTCTATCCATGATGGTTCACATTCATCCTATAGCTGCCTGCACTTTTGGCGTCTTAACTTCACTTCCTTTAATTCTCCTATCTGCAACTTCACTGCAAATGCTCATTTCCTTGATGATATTTCTTGATGCATAGGGGTTAATTCATAAAACATATGCACACAAACAACCTTCATGACTAAACCATAGGATTCCATCTATATTGCATGCATACTCATATTTAAATCATTCAATTGATAATATCATCACCATATTCCATATTAATAACATAGATTTAGAGTCTTGCAAAGTATATAAAAAGACAACATATAATGATGTTGATGTTGGTAAAGTGTCTCGAGGATCATATGGAAAAGTTCTAAAAGCATATAAAAACAACATAAAAAGAGGTAAATATTTCAACCCATCACTCCCCCCAACTAGTCTTTTGCTTTCCCTCAAGCAAAATCATTGATTTAAACATCTAGGGGAGAAGATTGTAGTGCAAAGTAATCTACCTAAGGTCCATTATTTCTCTGACTCCTTCACCCTGCTTAAGATAAAAAGAATTGTAACAAGCAAGTTATCCAATTTGACTGATTTTGCATTCCTACATTCTTCACCCTTTTCTCCTATCCAGTGTGGTACTGGATAGACGAGAATAGGAGGATGAAAAGTAAGTGGCAGCCATCCCACTCCTCTTTGTTCTGAAATCTAGATGTACTTGTGCAATCTCTCAAACATATTCATAAAATTGTGGAAAGAGTGAGGTTCTTTCCTCTACAGTGCTGGAGTCAGACTATTCCATCTATCTTGCACATACCTTAGACAATTTTGAAGCATAGGCCCCACTAACTGTTGTATCCTTTTGTTATCTTACATTCTCAAATCCATAATTATTTTTCCTAGGCCTTTGTGTGAGAGAAGTGTTAACCATTGAGTAAGGATTACATCAAGATTCAATGCTTCCCTTCTAACCTACAGTGTCACTATTGTCTCTTGTTCCTCATATTTATCCATCAATTCCCCTCTGAGCTTCTCATTCTTGAGATATGATAATAGTGCCCTAGCCTATAAATCCCCAACATAAATTGAAGGGTTCCATTATGTATCATTTGTCATCAAGTAGTTATGCAAACAATATTCACACAATTGGTCTTTCTCCTCTAAACTGACTTCTTTAAAATAGCTATAGAAAATATGCCTTGAATGTAAAGCAGGTTGATTATTAATGAACCTAGTAAACTAGAAACTGAGAAACTTTTCTTTCAGGAACAATGCATATACTCTCGGTGGAGGTCTACACCCTATGATCTATATGGCCTTGTCAATTACCTCTGTCATCTTATCCTCCAACCTCTTTATCACCAAATTCTTATCTTCTATTGATGCATTGAGATTCTATTTTTCCTTCTCCCAGTTTTCCTTTTCTTATTTGGATTTATGAGTGAGTTTCATTAATTCAAAACCTAACTTAGACAAAGTGGTATGGTACACTGGAGTTCTAGTTACAAGAAGTTGTGGAGTGAGTACTTCATTTTTTCAACGTTTGTTTTACTTACAACCATTTGTGCTAACGGATCTAAATTAGTTCCATGGCCATAGGTCTAAATTCTCTCCTCCAACTCTTGTATTTTTTTCTCTTTTTCTTTGTCCTCCTCTTCATATCCTTTCACCTACTCTTCCAATTGTTTTATCCTATCAAGAGCTTCTTGAAGTTCTTTTCTTATGTCTCTATCTTCCAACAATTCTTTTTCTTTTTCAAAATTTAGACCTTCATCATTATCAGTCCCAGGTATATAAAAAAATTGCCTTAGTAGAACTACTAGGAACTGACTTTCCCATTTTCTTTGCAATAAACATATCCTCTAAATCAAAATCAGAAGATGAGAAAATATACCTTCTCTTTTTAGCATATACATTAACATTTTCACAAGCATTAGCAGAGAGATCTTCAGGAGCATCAACAGGGGCATCTTCAGGGGCAATTCCTCCTTTATCTGAATCTGAATTCACTGGTGTTGATCATGGTGTCACTATCCTTCACCTTCTTCCTGCCCCTTTTCCTCAACAAATCTCTCCTTCACACTCTACCTCTTCAACCTTCCTGAGTGCCTGGGAGTAACAGTCTCTTGTTTGACTTCATTTTTCCTTTTCTTTTTAATCCTCTTCTTCTTTTCCCTTGCATCTTCTATCTTCACAGTGCTTTTATGCTTCTCAACACTTTTCTTGTTTCTCTTTTTCTTAACAGGTGTTGAATCAGTGCCTCTCATAGGTTTAGGGTTAGAAGATGAGGGCTCCTCTGCTGCCACTGGCCTATCCTTTGGATTGTTTTCCTCTTGTGGCCCCTCTTGCTCAGGTTCAGGCTCATGTTGGGGTTCATCTTCTGCTTCAGGTTGTTCCAACAGTGTTGTGATATCTACATGGTGTTTAAAAGCCTCCCAATCAACCTATTGTTGTGTGGTTACACAACACGCCCCATTTTGACTTGGCAAAACAGGGACCCAACTTTTTGGTTTGGTTTGTGCGTCTGCTTTTGGGCGGTTTGGTAAAAGTAAGTCGGGTGTAAAAGTAAGTCGGGTGCATCATCATGCAAAATCACGATGAGGTAAGTCACCATGAGGTTAGTTTGTCAAAGTTCATATTTCATCTCTGTGACCTCATATTTTGAAAGAGCATTAAATTTCAGGCAGGTTTGCCTTTTACATCACCTTGATATTCATCAGGATATAAGAGTTATGAACGGTCAAAGTTTTAGTCAAACCTGATATTCACAAGAGGAAGGTCATATTGTTGAAGTTCATCATCATATTTGAAACATTCCCTCCGATATGTCATGTGGTTCAAATATCCGGATGTCAATTTTAAACGGTAGCAAAATCTTCCCGTCAAACAGTTTTATCTATCACGAGCGTCATATTTCGCATGTAACCTGATATTTCTTAAAAATCCTCCTGACGCAAATATCACCCTTAGCAAATATCCTGATGACATCATCCGAATACAATAAACGAAAGAACATACATCCTGATGACATCATCATCACATTTACATTGCCGCAGGATTTTCTCTAAAACATGATCATGTTAGCCTAATATGATGATGACGTCATGATGCACTTCTGATACGGAGAGCGAATATCAGGATGACGTCATCTCGATATTCCAAAAGAGAGAGACATGTAAATTTGTCTCGTCATCATCATATTTTGAAACATCACCCGATACACCGAAATATCCTCCTGATGTACCAAACATAAACAAGGGTGCATTCGTCACCTGAATTTTGTCATGATAACAATGTCAATGCGAGGGAAGGATGATATTGAAACTCAACCTGATATTTGCGAATATCATCCTACCCTCATGATATCCTGTCATAAGGATATTACCCGCTCCCGTTGCCGCCATTATCATTTAATGCGTGCAGACATGTTAGGTAGTTCCCGTCGACCCCAGAACCCAATGAAACACCTGGCGAGATCCTGTATTTTCGCACGGATAATCAGAGAACATGATCTAATCTGTCAGAGTTGCCCTAAATGCACCCTAAATGTGAGGTTAAAAGGTAATTCAACTGCCATTTTCACATTTACCTTGTGATAAACTTGTTTTACAGAGCACCAGCTTCCATATCTGCATACCAGCTACCGTTGCGCGATTTGAGCTCACGAGCAGAAGGAAAGAGGTGATCATCAGCTGAATTAAGAGCGTCTCAGCAATCTACTGGCATAAAAGAAATCTGCATAACCAGGTAAGTGAATAAACCCTCATCATATTGTTTCTGTTCTGGTATGTGATGTAAGTTATGGTTTATGCACCCAGGTGATTAAGTGGTGTTGAAAGTGATACAGTAGGCGTAATGATTTATAAAGTCAATTGCAGTATGCATGCATATATGTACCTATTGTGAGATAGGATTGTCATTAATTGCAGGCACTCATGGCTGAGAAGCGATTGGTCAAGTGTCAGGAAGAGTTCAGCAAGCCCATGTTCTCTACTTAGAGGGGGGTCTTGTTTAAATATCGAGCAATCACCAACACTCATCAAGGAAGCACTAATTTGGAAGCCTGGTCAGCCAAGCTAAATAATGGACATGACAAGAGTCCGGTGCTGGACGCAGTGTTCATATCAGGATTGTGGAATGCCGCTAGTTTTCCATACTCCATGGAATCTTTGGAGCTCATCATTGAGTGTGCCCAGACTTATAACCCTCAAACAAGGCAAGTAGTGAAACATGGGAGGGTGTATGCAGACCTGTCCATCAAAGGTCTCTCCTAGACATTTGGATTACCACTGGGCAGTAAGGTCAAAAGTGTAGACTTCAAGAAGTCTGAAAGGGAGTATGAGGCCAATAAAAAATCAGCCAGGAAGAACATGTATCCGTGGCGGGCTGAGAACAGCACATACAATGCAGCCGCCAAGCTTCCTGTGCACCTGTTCAAGTATGATTTCAGTGAGGAGTATCAGTACATGATCGCACTCCTGAACAGGGTAACTGGCCAACCTGATACTAGCAGTTTCAGAGACTGGATGTACGGGATAATAATGATGTGTCTATATTTAGACACCAAGCCACTATGGGGCCAAATTATAAGTGATGCTCTGCATGAGCAACTGATGAACCTGGAAGGTTCGAATTGTGCGTTTTTCATGTCCTCATATATTGTTTATTCTTGTGCCTATAGAGGCACTTTTGATGCCTTGGTTACAGATGGGAAACTCACAGGCACAAATGCAGCATATATCTGGGATCATCATCCTCAGTTGCAGAGAACTAACTACCTAAAAGATTACAAACTGGTCAATGATGCATTCTCTATGCATCTGGTAAGGACTATGGAAGAAGACAGAACAAAGAGATTGAGCATGGAGGCTCAAGAGGCAGTCTACAGGCATGGGGCCTGGTACATACAATTTACAACCTTTTCTTATATAAGGGTTAAAGGTTTCGAGGGACATCCCCTGATGCTACCAAGGTATCCTACCGACGCCGTGGTATTAATGGAATTTATCAGGCAGGGCTCCACTATGATACAGATGTACAAGGATGCCAAGAAGCTACCACCAATTTTGTTCCCAGTCAGCATTGGCAATTACATGTGCCCTGACTCTGATAATATAAAGAAGGTGATGGTCACCCTAAATAAGGTGAACCTGCAGCCGTTTCCAATAACAAGACCATATGATCCTTACGGCAGGATACAGAAGGTGCTAGGAAGGCCTGTTCACCAAAGGCACCTAGAAGATTTTTGGGCTGACTGTGAGGATGAAACAGAATCCAGGAGAAGGAGGTATCAGAGGTTAACTCTAAACCAAGTTAGAACTTTTGACTGCATCTCCCTTCCTCAACAATTAAAGAAGGATGATGGCAGGACAATGGCAGACGAGTATGAGGAGAAAAAGATATATAATGACACCATCTCTGCACCTGACCTCACTATGCAGGAGGATATATCCTTGGACCCATTCATTTCCAGGACCCTACGCCTAACCCAAGCTTAGGTTGATGCACAGATAGAGGCATTGAAGAAGAAGGGTGTTGCCATTACGGTGGACAATAAGAAGAAAGGGCAGGATATCCCCCCGGATGAGTATGATGACTTCCTGTTGGAGAAGAGGAAGACCAAGGGAGATAGGGTCCCTCCATCACAACATCAGAGCAAAAGACCCCCAAGGGGCAAGAAGGTGGAACAGGGGCCAAAGGGGATTTTAATTGAAAGGGCAGTGTTTGCAGCTGAGTAGGCGATAGGGTCAGGATCAAAATTAGCATCCCCTCCAGAGAGGGAAAGGCCCAAGAAAAGAAAGACAGCGGAGGCTGGAATCACTGAGACCCAAGAAGTGGGTCAATCTTCTAAACAACCAGGAGTAGAGGGTACCCTCATAGAAGAAGAGCCTGAGGAGGAGGAGGCTCCATTGATAATAAGAAGGAAGAGGAGAGCTCCACAGGTACTGGTGTCTTCTCCACCTAAGAAACAAAGAACCTCCATGAGAGGTGGAATAAGCCAACCCCCTACTTCATTACAAGGGGAGGGTAGTGAAGTGCACAAGGAACTTCAACATAATGTTCCACTTCCTACCATTGTCAAGTTCAAGACAGAGCTTGCTGAGGAGCAGTTGAAAGAAACCTCCCAGACACAAGCAGAAGGGCATGTCTCGCTAGACGAGACATTAAATTTGTCTGATGATGAGGTGGTGCAGGATGTGGCTACATAGGAGATGGAAACACTCGCTGCTGATGTAAGTGTGACTCCTCACAAGCCTCCAATGGTTCAAACTGTGCTTGAGGAGATGAAATAAGCGGAAGAAGAGCAAGAAAAGAGACCAGAGCAAGTAGCTCAGGAAATAGGGCTAGACACATTGATCACAGAAGTGACTAGTCCTATAGTGGTGGATCTGACAGAGAAATAGGATGCAAGTCCTGAATAGCCAGCAGGATCACCTAATAAGGGTCACCTAACAGAAGAGATAGAGATGGCGGAGTCAAAAGGCCATGCTCTTGAAACCGGCCAACAAAGTCCACAGGATACAACGAAGGAACCTGCTATAGTAGAGGTTCAGGAAGCGAAGGCTGATGAGAAAGAAACACTAGAAGACCCAGCTACCAAAGTACAAGAAGTGGATGGTGCAGGCTCGGAAGAAGTAGTAGCTGCAGAGCAATCGCGAGCACATCAGGCAGAGTCCCCAATATCTGGTGCAGTGGATAAGCCACAAGAAGAAGAAGAAGTGGGAACAGATGAAATAATGACAGAGGCGGGTCATGATCATCATGATCAACATCTAGCTGCTCCTCAAGGTTCCCCACAGCACATAGATGCCCCTCAAAGGTCCCCACAGCATGAAGATGCTCCTCCGGAGAAAGAAATTCTTCAACAGGAGGAGGTGCCGCAAGATTAACAACAAAGGGAACATCAAGAAGAAGAACTGAGAAAGTCACCATCTCCACAACACTTGTTGACAGAAACGGGAGATATAGGTGAACATCATGATGATGTTGAAAAACATGATCAGGTGCCTCCATGGTTAGCAAAGGAGGTAAGTGCTAAGGAGGAGATTGAAATTCAGGAATTCGACGTCTCCACCCTGTTCTCTGCCAATATAATGAAGCCAAAGAGGAAGGCCAGAATGACTTCAGCCATCAAGAGAGATCCGGCAACAGGGAGAAGGACCGCACAAATTGCCGTACCTGCGGTGGAGAAGGAAAAAGGTAAAATCACTGTCGATGAATTTCAGATCAGTATAGTAGATTTGGGCTTTGCCAATGAGGACCAAGAAGGTCAGGAGGGCAAAGATATCATTGACTCTCTAATTCAGAAAGTGAAAAGAGAGAAGGAGAAAAATAAGCAACATAAAGAGCACATTGCTCAGTTGCATGCCTATATCAAGGGGCTGACCAATCCTGATGAAACCACAACTGAACATGCAGTCCCATTGACTGCCATTTCTCAGGAGGAGGTAAATAAATTGGACCTCATGAAGCATGAGGCATCCATAATAAGGAGATGGATGTCATCCACATTGGATGATGCTATAGAAATAATGAAGGCCTCTTTGAAGAGGTGGAGCACCCTAAGTGACTCTAAGGCCAAAGTGGATAAATTGCAGATGCAGACCGGAAAGAGGTCTTACAAGCTAGAGAGAGTCCTGACCCTGTTAGGGGAAATAAGAAATATAAATCCACAACTGCTTATCAGTAAGCAGGTACTTAATAATAATACCGCATTATTGATTGATATTTGGTATAAGGACACTCAGTTTGAGTGCGCAGTCCTCAAAAGGTGTAATAATAAGCTGAGGGATATCAGCATGAGGCTGCGAGATTTAATGGTTGAAGAGGCTGTGATACTGGAGGCTTTGGAAGGCAAGGTGGAAGGAAAAATAGAGAATCAAGATGAAGAGTCCACCATTAAAGCCGTACACAGCAACTTCCAAGTAGAGACAGATGGTCCACCTGTCCCTTTGACAAAGGAATTGATAGACAAAATAATGAGGATCAAGGTCCAGATGGAGAAATACAAAGAAACACTGCAGGATAGGAAAAATAAGCTTGACAACAGCAGAGACAAATATGAAGCACATAAGCACGCCATTGTCAAAGCAAAGACTCAAGATGGCGGAGGGATAGATCAAGTTGTGCATTCATACGAGCAGGTCCACAGTAGTATGCAGCCCCATATGCAGCCGTGTCATCATCAGGATAGTGAAAGTTTAGAAAGTGAGGCACATGATGATGACCCGCATGAATCAGCTAAGGAGCATGATGAAGATACATCATGAGGGGGGATAGTAGCATAAGTAGTATAGATAGTTGCCAGCTGGCAGCTTGTGCCATTTTGTAAAGATTGATAAAGTCAAGTGAATCATGACCATAGATTTGTATTGATGAATCCAGATCGTAGATCTTTTGTAACGGATTCCTCACCTTATTCTATAAAAGGTGGTGGAATGCCCTTTTGAAACATTCGAAACTTAATTGAAATCTGTTTGCTGAAGTATTCAGGGCTTATTTCAAAGTTATTGCATATGTACATGTCTTTTGCGTACTTAATGAAAGAGAAGAGTATTTCGATTACAAATCTTTGTAAATCTTGAGTAATCTATGTTTGAATTCTGGATATGTGCTTTGATTCACTGCGTCCCTTGGAGTGCTTATCATGTTGCATATATTGTTTTCATTCATCATCCTCTGAAGTTTGCATCAACTGTATCTAGCTGTGGAATATCCTGGTGAACATATGGTTTGATTTCTTCTCATCATGACAGTATCTAGTATGTATATGGATCAATAGATGAAGGTTCAACTTTAAATTTGTAGTATTCTTTTAATTTCTTTCAATTTCAGAGCATTTCATTATCATAATTGCAAATAACTGATAATCCTAAGCAAATAACACAAATATGCAGACATCTCGTAGGTAATCACAAATATTTAGCATATTTGAATACAAAGCATGCACAGTTGAAAAATATCATGCAAAGATTGAGGTATTTTTACATCTTTTCATCTAATAACTGCATAATATGACTTCCCTATAAAGAATTTCTGCAGGAATGTCATGATGATAGCACAATTTCACGTAAGGCCCCAAAATGGAAACAGCAACACACATTAACCTCTGAGTAACGTCAGATGATTAAGACCTAATCACCGGAGACTTGGGATACTGAATTCCTTGAATTCACAGTATCTTTCAAGATGAATAAAGGTTAATGTGTACTTTTATTCTATGCTTGTTTATGATGAACATCATGACCAACATAAATTGGCGCTAGAAGGAGGGCCAGATCTGGAAGACTACGCTCATCATCATTATTTTCTGGTTCTATGATGCAAGGAGTAAGGTAACCTCAGAACGTCTGTGAATTTCAAATATTACATAAATATTTACTGTAAGAAGTTCGTATATGCTCATTTCGCGTAAAGATCTCCAAATCTTACATAAATATTGCAAGCTTTACAGTAGATCATTTTGAATTCACTAATATTGGCCAAAGATCCGTAAATCTGTTCGAACTTTGAAGAGTCTAGGCTTTAGATACTTGAGATTTCGTGCTAGGGGTCATTATACCCCAAATATCCCGTCATACTTGCAGTATCTTCACAAATATTTTATAAATATCCAGGTTGATTAGCCATCTGACTGCAAATATCACCTCATCCGATGAAATCCAGCCAATATTTGCAAAGTTTAAGCCAATTTGCCTCAAAATTGAGAAATCCTGGCTCACAAGATAAATACCAGGTCTAGATCTAGTGGAATCTTCAAAGAACTACCTGTTAGAGGTTTCAGACCTAGAACTGTAGACATTCATCATACTCCAGGGTCTAGTGCGTCAGGAGCTTCACCAGAACCTCCTCTTGTAACTCCCGTTGGTTTACAAGTACCCTCCGAGATATTTGTAACACCTCCTGTTTAGCCTTAGGGTGTACCTTTGGTTCAACCCCAGCCAGCTGCAACGTCAGCTCAACCTCCTCTGGTTGCAATGTCTTTCTTTGCAGCAGAGTCACCTTTGACCTTTAATGCATATCATGAGCTACCAAAGAATCCAGACAAATTGTGTCCAAAATATTATCCTTATCAAGATGCTGATGATCATATTAGGACATTTAAGGAAGCTTGCTGCAGAGCCAGGATAGAACATCAAGATGTGGTGTGCAGGTTATTTCCTTTTTCCCTAGGGGAAGATGCTTACAATTGGTTCATTAGTCTTGGCCAAGCCTCTGTTGGTTCATGGGATGTCTTAGAGAAAGCCTTTCTTGACAGGTTCAAAGTCCCTATTGATCCATCTATGAATTACCATATGTTTGCTATGATCAAAAGATTTAAGCATGAACCTATCGCCAATTTTAATGCTAGGTTTCAGAAAATGTTGTCCAAGTTAGTTGCCCCATATGTAGTATCTGATGCCTCTTCCCGGAGTATCTATTATTCAGCTTTGGATCCATTAACTTCCATGTTCATCAGGAGAACACATCCTGAGATCACTACATTGACAGGAGCTTTTCAAGAAGCTATCAAAGTGAATCAGCAGTTGATACCTGCTCCTACTCCAAATATAGTGTTTCCTACCTTGCCTGGCATGCATTCACAATATCCTGCATCACATCCTACAACATATTCTCCGTAGTATCCTGCACAGTATCCTAATGGAACAGTGATACCTCCAGCAGTCATGCCTGCCCCTTTGCAAATACCTCCATTAAGCATCATGCCCCCTCCTAATGGAAATAGCCAAGTGCCACAATACCCTGCACAAGCCCAGATACCTCAGGGTGCTGATCTATCCAATAATAACCATGGATCCTCTTTCTTCAAGCCTCAGACTGAAAATGTAGTGGCCAAAGCTCAAGAAGAAAAGGAGGAAATCAAAGAAATTTCTGCTCAATTAAGAAAACTCACCACAGAAGTGACACACTTGAGAAATCAAGGTTTTTATTCCTAGTCAAGTCAGAACATAAATTATTCCAATGACAGACCAAATTATCCTGATAGAGGATATAACAACAATAACTTCAACAATAATGGGGGAAATAACAATAATCCATCTAGATAGCCCAGAGTATGGAATTCTAGACCAAATAATGGTTCATTGCCATCACCCCTGGACAATCAGCCTCCTGGTGAAGCCAAACAGACTACTAGAGTCAATCTTGCTGAGGCAGCTCTTACTAATTGGTGTAGGATCCACAATACTAATGCACATGCAGAATTAGACTGTCCACAATTTAGAATTGCTACTAGCATCTTTCAGACTGAAGTGTCTAACACTTCTGGAAATCCACCTCATGCAGAAGGAAATGAGATTGTTCCTTGTGGATATGACTCAGCTTTTGTGCTAGAAGCCTATACTAATGAACCTCATCAGAGTTATAACCAGGCATATGAAGAATCAGCCTTAGCTTTTGAAACAAACTATGTTTTTCCCTTTGAAGATGAAAATGAGCCTGTAAGGGAACGTGAAGAAATACATGCATATCAACAGCAATATCCTAGTAAGCACAATTATAACTTGAGGAGCAATGCCAACAGACCTGCTGGTCCATTGACATCATCCCTACCTCCAAACAACTTCAATACACCTCCTGATCCTAAGGCTAGCAATAACCCAGGGTTCCCTAAGGTGAATGCTCAGTACTTGTCACCTCAAAACACAGTATCAAAGATTGTGAATACACCTCATGAATCCGACAAGTTGGTCAGCTATCTCGCTGATGAAATGAAGAAAATTAAGATCAGCCTGTCCCTGTCTGAGTTACTGAAAACCCCTGCTATCAAAAGGGCATTCATGAAGTCCCTAGAAGATCCTGCCCCCAAAGAGGATAGCCATTTTTTGAATCAATCCAGTGGTAAGGATCATGCTGTTAAGGATAATATTATCAAGCCTAAAGCGTCAGCTACAGTCCAAGCTGTGGAAACCTACCACATGACCTTGTATAGGGATAAGACCGAATCACCTCCGTTCCTCCTTACCATAAGAATGTTCAGCAAGAACCTGCACAACTGTCTGGTAGATTCAGGAGCCTCAACGAATGTTATGCCCTTGTCAATATGCAACGCCTTAGGACTACATCCTGCTAAATCTTTAAAGAAAGTCACACAGTTGGACAAAACAGAAGTAAGTGTAGTAGGCAAATTAACTCATATTCACATGCAGCTAGCATCTGATCCTAGGATCCAGTATTACATTGATATTCAAGTAGTTGACATACCTGATACTTATGGGATGTTGCTCAGCCGCAATTGGTCTAAAATGCTTAACGGATATATGTCTACAAATTTCAGTCACATGTGGTTACCCTGGAAAGGTATACCTAATCAGATCAGGATTGATGCTGAACCAAGAATGAAACATATGATAACTGAGTACAACAGAACAAATGAGATCATGTACGTAAACGTAGAACCAGGATTTTATTGCATCAGACCATAGACCATCAAAATAGAAGAGATCCTGATGCTTGAGCTGCATCATCATCATGATGACGATAATCAGGAGGACATGCCAGTCGTAGAAACTGATAACTGTCCCGATAATGAGAATGAAATAGATCGCTTTAGAGATTTTGAGATACATCTGTCTAGACAGGTAAAATGTTGTCAATTGTTAAATATACCTGCTAATGATATTTTGATTGACGGATGGTGCAAGTTACACGACGAAGCACATTCAGAGAAGACATGTGAAACATGCTTAGAGATGATGATGCTAGAACAAACATACAGCGAGGCATCATCATCATATTTCGAGGTAAATGTTACATTTGATGATAATGACAATAATAACTCTTATCTGTCTTTTGTAGGAACTGAAGAACCGACAGATCATGATGAGCACCCTATCCCAGAAACGGAGGAAATTTTAGTCTCTCTCCAAGTAAATAATGAAATGAAAGAAAAGATCACCCCAGGGAGTGATTGCTTTATGGAACCAGATTATGAATTGTCCGATGAGGACAAAGGTAGTGACCTAACAAAGTTCAAAGAATTTCTAGGAAAAGAAATAAAGAAGGTGATACGGCAACGTAAATCTCCTCGAGAGGTCTTAATTGAAAATTGGTGTAGACTGCATGAGGCACCTCACTCAGAAATGACTTGCTCACTATGTTTACACATTTTGAAAAAGCATGCAGCTGCAGATTCGGAAGATCATCCTCTTGCTGAAACAAAAGAAAGAATAGAAAAGCCATCAGGCTCACAAGAAAAGGGAAAGAAGAAACTTAAGGATGATGATGTCCCTAAGATAAAATGGATACCAGGCGGAGCAGCAGCCAGAACTGCAAAGGGAAAAGAAAGTTCAGCTAAATGTCCTGCTGAAGAAAACCTTAGATCCTGAGGTTTGATGGGTCCAAATCTAAGCAAGGTGCTGGGGTAGGAATCGACCTGATTGATTCAATTGGGAAATCCTATCTGGCAGCCTACAGATTACAGTTCCCCTGTACTAACAATGTAGCAGAGTATGAGGCTTTGATTCATGGAATGTTGTTCGCTCATAAGAAGAAAGTAAAGATTCTGCATGTCTTTGGAGATTCAGAACTAGTTGTGAAGCAAGTAAGAGGAATTTATTCTTGTAACTACAGAAAACTATCAAATTACAGGCATCGTGTGTGGGACCTGATGGAAGACTTTGACGCCTTTAATATCACTCATGTACCAAGAGAACAAAACCATAGGGCAGATGCGCTAGCTCAAGCTGCCAGTACATTGGAGCCATTGTCTATATCTGGTCTAAAGAGATTTTCAGTAGAACTGGTGTCAGTACCATCAATACCTGACAATGTGACTAATCTCCAGGTGTTTGATGATGATCAACACATTCTGAACTTCATTTCAAATAGAGACATATTTGAGGCTCAGATTATAGATGAGAATGGTATGGAGGATCATGTCTGGGAAGAAAATGAGATAGTAGAGTTGCCTAGCAACAGAATCCCCAAAGGTATGATTGAGTTGGAAAGAGCCTTTGATTTGGATAATATGCTTAAACATAAAGATCTGCCTAAGGCAGATGGAGGTCAATATTCACAAGTGAATATTGGACAAGCTGATGACAAGAAAAATGTCTTATTGGGTAAGGTTTGCACACTAGAAGAGTTAGAAGGAATAACTCAGGCCCTCAAGGATTACATACATGTAATTGCATGGACTTATGATGAGCTGAAGACATATGACACCTCTGTCATAACTCATACTATACCTCTCAAGCCGGATGCAAAACCTTTCAGACAGAAGCAGAGGCCAGTCAATGCCTTGCTCGAACCGATAATTCTTGAAGAAGTCAAGAAATTGTTAAATGCTAGGATAATATTTCCTATCAGGCACTCCATCTGGGTGGCTAATCTTGTGCCGGTCAGGAAGAAGAATGGAGACATCAGGTTATGTGTAGATTTCAGAAACCTAAACAGAGCATCAAAAAAGGATAATTATCCTTTACCCTCATTAGATGAAGTTCTGCAGATTGTAAATGGAGCTAAAATGATGTCCTTCTTAGATGGCTTTTCAGGATACAACCAAGTAATGGTTGACAAAATTGACAGATTGAAAACTACCTTCACCACAAAGTGGGGGATATTTGCATATAGACGAATGCCCTTTGGACTCATAAATGCTGGAGCTACATTCCAGCGAGCAATGGACATAGCTTTCAGAGGTTTAATAGGAAAGTGTATAGTCATCTACATGGATGACTTGATGGTATTCCCCAAGGAAAGGAGGAATCATGTTGCTGATCTCAGAAGTATACTGAAGAAATGTGAAGAATATGGAATATCTTTAAATCCCAAGAAGTGCATATTTGGAGTCACAACAGGAAAATTACTAGGCCACATGATCACAGAGGACGGAATTATCATTGATCCTGATAGGGTGGAATCTATTATGAAGTTACAACTTCCAGGAAGCAAAAGGGAGCTCAAGTCTTACTTTGGTAAGATAAACTTTGTGAGGACATTCATCACCGGCTTTGCTGAAATTGTCAGACCTTTAAATGCCATGTTGAAAAAAGATGCACAAATTGAGTGGACACCAGAAGCCAGAACTGCATTTGAAGATATAAAAAGGGCCATTTCAGATGCTCCTGTACTCATTAGTCTAGACTACACCAAAGATTTCTACATCTATTCATTTGCTTCAGAACATACCTCTGCAGTAGTGTTAACTCAAAGAAATGAAGAGAAGGAAGAGAAACCAATTGCTTTCATGAGCTGTCCTTTCAGGGATGCTGAATTGAGGTATATAGATGTTGAGAGATAGGCACTTGCATTAGTCAGGGTAGTAAAGAAATTCAGACATTACATACTCAGAAGCAAAGTGATTGCTGTGGTGCCTGATGCAGCAGTGAAGATGCTGCTGATGCAGAGTGAGCCTGGTGAGAAAAGAGCTAAATGGATTAATGTATTACAAGAATATGACATGGAAATTACACCAATGAAGCTGGTAAGAGGACAAGCTTTGAGCCAGATGATATCTGATATTGATCCCAACATCACTAGTCAGCAATATGTGATCAATGAGAAAGACAATAAAGAGTGGTATTCAGATATCAGGCACATCCTGATTACTGGAAGATGTCCGTCGAGAATGCAGGCTTCACAGAGAAGAGCCTTAAAGATAAGATCCCAAAAGTATATGATGAAGGGAGGAACCTTGTTCAAGAAGAATTATGAAGGAATATACTTTAGATGCTTAGAGAAGCCAGAAGCAAGTAAAGTCCTGACAGAATTACATGATAAGTTTGGAACGGCACATGGATCAGCGTTGGCCACAACACATGCAATCCTCCGAGCAGGATATTACTGGCCTACAATTTTTAAAGACACAGCTGATCATGTTAAATGTTGTCATGTTTGCCAGGTTGCTGCCAACAGAGAGAAATATGCTGCACAACCCTTGCAGCCAGTAATGGAAGAGCGCCCATTTGCACAGTGGGGCATGGACTTCATAGGACCAATCAATCCTCCATCCTCCTCAGGGCATAGGTATGTTTTAACAATTACTGATTATTGTACTAGATGGACTGAGGCTATTAGCAGCAAAACTTGCACTGCAGATGATGTCATTAAATTTCTGGAGAGCAACATTGTCACCAGGTATGGAACTCCTTATGCATTGGTAAGTGATAATGGGTTCGCCTTCATTTCCACCAAGTTATCCAGTTGGGCTTTTGACCATGGGATTATACTTAAGTTTTCATCTAACTATTATCCTCAAGGGAATGGTTTAGCAGAATCCACCAACAAGAATTTACTGAGTATCATAAGAAAACTGATAGAGAAGAACCCCAGGGAATGGAACTCATTTCTAAAGTATGCCTTATGGGTGGACAGAACTAGAATAAAAACTACATTAGGAAACTCACCTTTTCAACTAGTATATGGAGTGGATCCCATCCTCCCTGTAAACTTAAAAATTCCTACCCTACAGTTTGCCCAAGGATACCTAGGCATAGACAATAAACAAGAAGTTAGGTTGCTTCAGTTGATGCACCTGGAAGAAAAAAGGAGTCAAGCAATTGATCAATTTGCAAAACATCAGGCTGTTGTCAAACGCTGGTTTGACAAGAGAGCCAGAATTAAAGCTTTCAGGATATCCGATTTGGTCCTGATGTGGGATAAGGCCCATGAAAGGAAAGGTGACCATGGTAAGTTTGATAGATTATGGATAGGTCCCTTTCAAATTTCTGAGATACTAGGAGATAGTACTTATAGGCTTAAAAACCTGACAGGTGAGGACGTCCCATTGCCAGTCAATGGACAATTCCTCAAACATTAGTTCCAGGCCTAAATGACTTCATAATAGTCATGTGTATCATATTGTATATTTGTATAGTTGTTTGTACAGTGTGTCTGTTTTGCTTGTTTCGTGTTGTTGGGTGGGACCTTGTTCTGGTAAGTCAGGATTGTGCACTTCATCACCCCAGAAAATAGCTAAGTTGTTAAGATTCAAGTAATGAGATCACATTTAGACATAGGTTATGATTCGTTGTAAGAAGTGTTCATGATCAGGTTTCTGATATCTTTTCATCAGGATGCCTTTTCTTCATCAAAGTGATCAGTCACAATGAAACACCTAACAGCCTTGGGTTTGTTGAACATACAAGTATAGGTGTTAAGTGAAAAATCTAAAGGGACTCCTTTGCTACCAATACAATCTCCAACCTAAAGCTACAAGTGACTGTACCTTGTACAAATAAGCTAACATGATGATATCAAATACAAATTTTAAAGAGAAAATTAGAACAGAAATAAAATTAGGCCATCTAAGTAACTCTACCGGGGCTATAGATGCCTGCTGGCACTGGGACTCTACTTAGGGTGATTGTATAGATAACCTTGCCGGGGCTATAGACGCCTGCTGGCAGCAAGGCTATATCCAGGTCAGCTATGAAGGATGATCCCCAACTATGTAGTTTAACACCAGTTACTCATGTTTTCAACTTACTTTCAAGATGAGGATAATTAATCATATGCACACACATGGTCCTTTGTTAGCATTGTTATCATGATGAAATTTTATCATTCAAAGATCATGATACTTATGCTTATATGGAATTAGAATACTATAGATGAATGTGATCACATCACTTGAATCGTTGGAATTTGTTTGTTTTCTTTGGTGGCAAGTTGTTGTGTGGTTACACAACATGCCCCATTTTGACTTGGCAAAACAGGGACCCAGCTTTTTGGTTTGGTTTGTGCGTCTGCTTTTGGGCGGTTTGGTAAAAGTAAGTTGGGTGCATCATCATGCAAAATCACGATGAGGTAAGTCACCATGAGGTTAGTTTGTCAAAGTTCGTATTTCATCTCTGTGACCCCATATTTTGAAAGAGCATTAAAATTCAGGCAGGTTTGCCTTTTACATCACCTTGATATTCATCAGGATATAAGAGTTATGAACGGTCAAAGTTTCGGTCAAACCTGATATTCACAAGAGGAAGGTCATATTGTTGAAGTTCATCATCATATTTGAAACATTCCCTCTGATATGTCATGCGGTTCAAATATCCGGACGTCAATTTTAAACAGTAGCAAAATCTTCCCGTCAAATAGTTTTATCTATCGCGAGCGTCATATTTCGCATGTAACCCGATATTTCTTAAACATCCTCCTGACGCAAATATCACCCTTAGCAAATATCCTGATGACATCATCTGAATACAATAAACGAAAGAACATGCATCCTGATGACATCATCATCACATTTACATTGCCGCAGGATTTTCTCTAAAACATGATCATGTTAGCCTAATATGATGATGACGTCATGATGCACTTCCGATACGGAGAGCGAATATCAGGATGATGTCATCTCGATATTCCAAAAGAGAGAGACATGTAAATTTGTCTCGTCATCATCATATTTTGAAACATCACCCGATACACCGAAATATCTTCCTGATGTACCAAACATAAACAAGGGTGCATTCGTCACCCGAATTTTGTCGCGATAACAATGTCAATGTGAGGGAAGGATGATATTAAAACTCAACCCGATATTTGCGAATATCATCTTGCCCTCATGATATCCTGTCATAAGGATATTACCCGCTCCCATTGCCGCCATTATCATTTAATGCGCGCAGGCATGTTAGGTAGTTCCCGCCGACCCCGGAACCCAATGAAACACCTAGCGAGATCCTACATTTTCGCACGGATAATCAGAGAACATGATCTAATCTGTTAGAGTTGCCCTAAATGCACCCTAAATGCAAGGTTAAAAGGTAATTCAACCGCCATTTTCACATTTACCTTGTGATAAACTTGTTTTACAGAGCACCAGCTTCCATATCTGCATACCAGCTACCGTTGCGCGATTTGAGCTCACAAGCAGAAGGAAAGAGGTGATCATCAGCTGAATTAAGAGCGTCTCAGCAATCTACTGGTATCAAAGAAATCTGCATAACCAGGTAAGTGAATAAACCCTCATCATATTGTTTCTATTCTGGTACGTAATGTAAGTTCTGGTTTACGCACCCAGGTGATTAAGTGGTGTTGAAAGTGATACAGTAGGCGTAATGATTTATAAAGTCAATTGCAGTATGCATGCATATATGTACCTATTGTGAGATAGGATTGTCGTTAATTGCAGGCACTCATGGCTGAGAAGCGATTGGTCAAGTGTCAGGAAGAGTTCAGCAAGCCCATGTCCTCTACTCAGAGGGGGGTCTTGTTTAAATATGGAGCAATCACCGACACTCATCAGGGAAGCACTAATTTGGAAGCCTGGTCAGCCAAGCTAAACAATGGACATGACAAGAGTTTGGTGCTAGAAGCAGTGTTCATATCGGGATTGTGGAATGCCGCTGGTTTTCCATACTCCATGGAATCTCCGGAGCTCGTCATTGAGTGTGCCCAGAATTATAACCCTCAAACAAGGCAAGTAGTGAAACATGGGAGGGTGTATGCAGACCTGTCCATCAAAGGTCTCTCCCAGACATTTGGATTACCACTGGGCAGTAAGGTCAAAAGTGTAGACTTCAAGAAGTCTGAAAGGGAGTATGAGGCCAATAAGAAATCAGCCAGGAAGAAATGTATCCATGGCAGGCTGAGAACAGCACATACAATGCAGCCGCCAAGCTTCATGTGCACCTGTTCAAGTATGATTTCAGTGAGGAGTATCAGTACATGATCGTACTCCTGAATAGGGTAACTGGCCAACTTGATACTGGTAGTTTCATAGACTAGATGTATGGGATAATAATGATGTGTCTATATTCAGACACCAAGCCACTGTGGGGCCAAATTATAAGTGATGCTCTGCATGAGCAACTGATGAACCTGGGAGGTTCGAATTGTGCATTTTTCATGTCCTCATATATTGTTTATTCTTGTGCCTATAGAAACACTTTTGATGCCTTGGTTACAGATGGGAAACTCACAGGCACAAATGCAGCATATATCTAGGATCATCATCCTCAGCTGCAGAGAACTAACTACCTAAAAGATTACAAACTGGTCAATGATGCATTCTCTATGCATCTAGTAAGGACTATGGAAGAAGACAGAACAAAAAGATTGAGCATGGAGGCTCAAGAGGCAGTCTACAGGCATGGGGCCTGGTACATACAATTTGCAACCTTTTCTTATATAAGGGTTGAAGGTTTCGAGGGACATCCCTTGATGCTGCCAAGGTATCCTACCGACGCAGTGGTATTAATGAAATTTATCAGGCAGGGCTCCACTATGATACAGATGTACAAGGATGCCAAGAAGCAGCCACCAATTTTGTTCCCAATCAGCATTGGCAATTACATGTGCCCTAACTCTGATAATATAAAGAAGGTGATGGTCACCCTAAATAAGATGAACCTGCAGCCGTTTCCAATAACAAGACCATATGATCCTTACGGCAGGATACAGAAGGTGCTAGGAAGGCCTGTTCACCAAAGGCACCTAGAAGATTTTTGGGCTAACTATGAGGATGAAACAAAAGCCAGGAGAAGGAGGTATCAGAGGTTAACTCTGAACCAAGTTAGAACTTTTGACTACATCTCCCTTCCTCAACAATTAAAGAAGGATGATGGCAGGACAATGGCAAACGAGTATGAGGAGAAAAAGATATATAATGACACCATCTCTGCACCTGACCTCACTATGCAGGAGGATATATCCTTGGACCCATTCATTGCCAGGACCCTACGCCTAACCCAAGCTTGGGTTGATGCATAGATAGAGGCCATGAAGAAGAAGGGTGTTGCCATTATGGTGGACAATAAGAAGAAAGGGCAGGATATCCCCGCAGATGAGTATGATGACTTCCTGTTGGAGAAGAGGAAGACCAAGGGAGATAGGGTCCCTCCATCACAACATCAGAGCAAAAGACCCCCAAGGGGCAAGAAGGTGGAACAGGGGCCAAAGAGGGATTTTAATTGAAAGGGCAGTGTTTACAGCTGAGCAGGCGACAGGGTCAAGATCAGAATTAGCATCCCCTCCAGAGAGGGAAAGGCCCAAGAAAAGAAAGACAGCAGAGGCTGGAATCACTGAGACCCAAGAAGTGGGTCAATCTTCCAAACAACCAGGAGTAGAGGGTACCCTCATAGAAGAAGAGCCTGAGGAGGAGGAGGCTCCATTGATAATAAGAAGGAAGAGGAGAGCTCCACAGGTACTGGTGTCTTCTCCACCTAAGAAACAAAGAACCTCCATGAGAGGTGGAATAAGCCAACCCCCTACTTCATTACAAGGGGAGGGTAGTGAAGTGCACAAGGAACTTCAACATAATGTTCCACTTCCTACCATTGTCAAGTTCAAGACAGAGCTTGCTGAGGAGCAGTTGAAAGAAACCTCCCAGACACAAGCAGAAGGGCATGTCTCGCTAGACGAGACAATAAATTTGTCTAATGATGAGGTGGTGCAGGATGTGGCTGCACAGGAGATGGAAACACTCGCTCTTGATGTAAGTGTGACTCCTCACAAGCCTCCAACGGTTCAAACTGTGCTTGAGGAGATGAAACAAGCGGAAGAAGAGCAAGAAAAGAGCCCAGAGCAAGTAGCTCAGGAAATAGGGCTAGACACATTGATCACAGAAGTGACCAGTCCTGTAGTGGTGGATCTGACAGAGAAACAGGATGCAAGTCCTAAACAGCCAACAGGATCACCTGATAAGGGTCACCTAACAGAAGAGATAGAGATGGCGGAGTCAAAAGGCCATGCTCTTGAAACCAGCCAACAAAGTCCACAGGATACAACGAAGGAACGTGCTATAGTAGAGGTTCAGGAAGCGAAGGCTGATGAGAAAGAAACACTAGAAGACCCAGCTGCCAAAGTACAAGAAGTGGATGGTGCAGGCTCGGAAGAAGTAGTAGCTGCAGAGCAATCGCGAGCACATCAAGCAGAGTCCCCAATATCTGGTGTAGTGGATAAGCCACAAGAAGAAGAAGAAGTGGGAACAGATGAAATAATGACAGAGGCGGGTCATGATCATCATGATCAGCATCTAGCTGCTCCTCAAGGTTCCCCACAGCACATAGATGCCCCTCAAAGGTCCCCACAGCATGAAGATGCTCCTCCAGAGAAAGAAATTCCTCAACAGGAGGAGGTGCCGCAAGATCAACAACAAAGGGAACATCAAGTAGAAGAACTGAGAAAGTCACCATCTCCACAACACTTGTTGACAGAAACGGGAGATATAGGTGAACATCAGGATGATGTTGAAAAACATGATCAGGTGCCTCCGTGGTTAGCAAAGGAGGTAAGTGCTGAGGAGGAGATTGAAATTCAAGAATTTGACGTCTCCACCCTATTCTCTGCCAATATAATGAAGCCAAAGAGGAAGGCCAGAATGACTTCAGCCATCAAGAGAGATCCGGCAACAGGGAGAAGGACCGCACAAATTGCCGTACCTGCGGTGGAGAAGGAAAAAGGTAAAATCACTGTCGATGAATTTTAGATCAGTACAGTAGATTTGGGCTTTGCCAATGAGGACAAAGAAGGTCAGGAGGGCAAAGATATCATTGACTCTCTAATTCAGAAAGTGAAAAGAGAGAAGGAGAAAAATAAGCAACATAAAGAGCACATTGCTCAGTTGCATGCCTATATCAAGGGGCTGACCAATCCTGATGAAACCACAACTGAACATGCAGTCCCATTGACTGCCATTTCTCAGGAGGAGGTAAATAAATTGGACCTCATGAAGAATGAGGCATCCGTAATAAGGAGATGGATGTCATCCACATTGGATGATGCTATAGAAATAATGAAGGCCTCTTTGAAGAGGTGGAGCACCCTAAGTGACTCTAAGGCCAAAGTGGATAAATTGCAGATGCAGACCAGAAAGAGGTCTTACAAGCTAGAGAGAGTCCTGACCCTGTTAGGGGAAATAAGAAATATAAATCCACAACTGCTTATCAGTAAGCAGGTACTTAATAATAATACCGCATTATTGATTGATATTTGGTATAAGGACACTCAGTTTGAGTGCACAGTCCTCAAAAGGTGTAATAATAAGCTGAGGGATATCAGCATGAGGCTGCGAGATTTAATGGTTGAAGAGGCTGTGATACTGGAGGCTTTGGAAGGCAAGGTGGAAGGAAAAATAGAGAATCAAGATGAAGAGTCCGCCATTAAAGCCGTACACAACAACTTCCAAGCAGAGACAGATGGTCCACCTGTCCCTTTGACAGAGGAATTGATAGACAAAATAATGAGGATCAAGGTCCAGATGGAGAAATACAAAGAAACACTGCAGGATAGGAAAAATAAGCTTGACAACAGCAGAGACAAATATGAAGCACATAAGCACGCCATTGTCAAAGCAAAGACTCAAGATGGCGGAGGGATAGATCAAGTTGTGCATTCATACGAGCAGGTCCACAGTAGTATGCAGCCGCGTCATCATCAGGATAGTGAAAGTTCAGAAAGTGAGGCACATGATGATGACCCGCATGAATCAACTGAGGAGCATGATGAAGATACATCATGAGGGGGGATAGTAGCATAAGTAGTATAGATAGTTGCCAGCTGGCAGCTTGTGCCATTTTGTAAAGATTGATAAAGTCAAGTGAATCATGACCATAGATTTGTATTGATGAATCCAGATCGTAGATCTTTTGTAACGGATTCCTCACCTTATTCTATAAAAGGTGGTGGAATGCCCTTTTGAAACATTCAAAACTTAATTGAAATCTGTTTGCTGAAGTATTCAGGGCTTATTTCAAAGTTATTGAATATGTACATGTCTTTTGCGTACTTAATGAAAGAGAAGAGTATTTCGATTACAAATCTTTGTAAATCTTGAGTAATCTGTGTCTGAATTCTGGATATGTGCTTTGATTCACTGTGTCCCTTGGAGTGCTTATCATGTTGCATATATTGTTTTCATTCATCATCCTCTGAAGTTTGCATCAACTATATCTAGCTGTGGAATATCCTGGTGAACATATGGTTTGATTTCTTCTCATCATGACAGTATCTAGTATGTATATGGATCAATAGCTGAAGGTTCAACTTTAAATTTGTAGTATTCTTTTAATTTCTTTCAATTTCAGAGCATTTCATTATCATAATTGCAAATAACTGATAATCCTAAGCAAATAACACAAATATGTAGACATCTCGTAGGTAATCACAAATATTTAGCATATTTGAATACAAAGCATGCACAGTTGAAAAATATCATGCAAAGATTGAGGTATTTTTACATCTTTTCATCTAATAACCGCATAATATGACTTCCCTATAAAGAATTTCTGCAGGAATGTCATGATGATAGCACAATTTCACGTAAGGCCCCAAAATGGAAACAACAACACACATTAACCTCTGAGTAACGTCAGACGATTAAGACCTAATCACCGGAGACTTGGGATACTGAATTTCTTGAATTCACAGTATCTTTCAAGATGAATAAAGGTTAATGTGTACTTTTATTCTATGCTTGTTTATGACGAACATCATGACCAACACCTATGGGTGTTGAATTCTCGAGCTCCTCTTAATCAATAAAGCTATTAAACAATGATGGGACAACATGGTGTCTGATTGTTTTTTTTGGTATTCAAACGCCATCCTTTTCAAAATATTATACAGGAAATTGGGAACGTTGACTAGCTTATCATGGCCTAGATGATTAAGCAACTTAAAATGTACAGTATACAACAAATTATGTTAGCCATCATAGGTAATGTATTTAATGATGTATGAAGCACATTTTCCCTAGAAAATGGAAGGGATAATCTCTTTGTACCTTGTGTTACTGAGTCCAGGTGCTCTCCTCGCTTGCAGAATTCTTCCCTTGCTGCAGCTGCATCAACACGAGCCGGATACTCGGACCCTATGTGCGGCAATCATGTGACTTGGTCAATGGCCATTTCAGAAGTATCTACAACTAATCCCCTGACTATTGCTTTGTCATACTGTAGTGTGGCTACAAATTCCTTTGCCATTTTGTTATCATATTCTGTCAACTTCAAAAAGTAGTCCAGTCATCCTACTCTGGTAAAGAGTGGTAGCACCAACACATCCTCTAATATTTCTTTATGTGCAGATGGATATTGTAGTATCACATCACCCCCCATTATCTTTGTGTTCTACAACCTTTTGAAGTATCAATTTCTGCTAAACTCCAATTCTACCACCTTGAAGAGAACCAACCTATAGTTTACTACCCTTTTCTATTCTTCCCACTGCAACTTTCTCAGGGTAACAAGTTCATATTTTTGCAAAACATGGTAGGTTTACTATTTTTTAGAAAATGGCATAGGATGTTCTATCTGGTATCTCTAAATACAAAGATGGTGAAAATGGCAAAAATAAAAAAATTAAACCCCTCCCCCCAACTAATATGTGAAATGACCTCACTTCACGTGGCAATTGATATGAAAGGAAGAGGTTTTATTAAATGGGATGGTGATAAACATTTTCGCATGCATGAAATAAATAAAGAGTAATAATGAATATAAAAAGAAAGATAAGTTAATCATTGAAAGTTACCTTATGTACACACGTTATGGAATTAAATGATCAGCGTACCTCAAAATTTGAGAACACGTACTGGACATTTTATTTGATATGAGAAAGATGACATGTATACGGATGAATGGTAAGGTGGTGGGTACTACAGAGTTAATTTGATGTGATAGCGCGCAATGTGGGAATGAATAACTCATGAGCTTGAGTTGACACTTTTGTAGCAGTGCTAGATTTATTTTAAAATGAATGAAGCAATGTGTAGAAAATATGGAATGAGTGGGAAAATGGTGTACTGTTCACCAAAGTAGTGAAGACATCTGTAGACATGAGTTGCTACGGGTGCCTCTAGCACAGGTCCTGACTAAATAGTTACATATGCCATATGTCAAGTCCCAACTATAACAGGTCCCAACTGAAAGTGAAAAATAGGTCCCTCTAGAGTTAACTATGGTCATCTTGGATAGTGTGCTATGTGTGCATGTGAATTATAAAGCATGAAAAATTAAGTTTCAGCAACAGGGGTTGAGTATTGCAACTCAACCTCTGCATCACTAGATAGGATTAGTGGATCTTCTTCTAATGGTGTATCAGTTGGTGTCATAGAACCTTCATTAGGAGTGCCATGAGTACCATATTGAGTGGCTAGAGAAACGATAAAATCATCCTTTTGAAGTGGTTTCGTATACAGTTTTGACCTGTGTCCATTTACTAGCAATGAAAATTAGACCTCATCGATGGTTTGTAATTAGACTGCACCGTTAGGGAATACTTGGTTAATCTCATATGGTCCCAACCACTGAGATTGAAGCTTGCCCTTGAAATCTTTGTATCTGGAATCATAAAGAAGGGCCCAATCACCAATAGTGAATTCTTTAGTCTTGATATACTTGTCATGCCATTTAATTCTTTGTTTCTGTATAACCTCTGTGTGGTGGATAGCTTCCAATATTATTTCATCAAGAGCATTCAAATGTTGTAGTCTGTCCTTTTGAGCTTCTGTCAAATCCATCCCTAATTCGACTGTTGTCCTTAGTGTTTTGTATTCAAACTTTATAGGTAGGATTGTTGTCTTGCCATAGACCAATTCATAAGGAGTGAACCCTATAGTTGTCTTCCAGGTAGTTCTATATGCCCAAATAGCTCCTGGTAACCTAGAAACCCAATCTCTTTTGTGAAGATGTACTATTTTTTTCAATATATTCTCAAGCTCCCTGTTTGTGACCTCAACCTGACCATTAGCCTGAGGATGGTGGGGAGTAGACTTCTTGTGTCTAATCTGATATTCCTCCACTAGTCTGGTGATTAAATCTGATGTAAATTGTGGGCCTTGATCAGTCACTATCTCCCTTGGTACACCATATCTAGTGAAGATTTCCTCATACAAAAATTTTGCCACATTCCCATCTCAAGCAAACTGCAAGGCTTTATCTTCCACCCATTTGGTTAAGTAATTAGTATATACTAGTATATATTCCTTGTTGTTTGAAATAGGAGAGGTTGGACCAACAAAATCCAGTCCCCACTTATCAAAAGGGGCTAATGTGATTTGTGGCTACAAAGGCATTTCATCACTTCTTGTAGGTCTCCCCATCCTTTGACACTGATCACAGCTTCTAGTATACTTGACAGCATCTTTATGAAGTGTTGGCCAGTAATATCCTATTGTCAATATTTTGAAGGTTGTCCTTTTGGCTACAAAATGTCCCCCACAAGGGTCATCATGACATGCCTTCAATATAGCAAACACCTCATCTTCTCTGATACATCTTCTCATAATATTATCTGGACCAGTGTCGAATAGGAATCTATAAATCCAAGAATAAGGAAAACATTTGTGAACTAGCTATCTCTTCTCCCTTAGAGAAAAGTAACTTGGAATCTGCCCTAAAACCAAATAATTAGCTATGTCTGCATACCATGGAGTGTGTATAGCTAGAGCAAATAAATGCTCATCAGGAAAAGAGTCATCAACCACTCCTTCTAATGATTGTGTAGGTAGTCTAGACAAAAAATCAACAACTACATTAGCCTTTCCTAGTTTGTCAACAATTGTTATGTCAAATTCTTGTAATGACAACAACCATCTTTCAAGTCTACCACCCACTATTGGCTTATTCATCAAATATCTGATTGATGTATGATCTGTATGTATGAATACTTTATAACTAGTAAGGTAATGTCTGAATTTGTAAATGGCATAAACAACTGCCAACATTTCCTTTTCTATCATAGTGTAGTTCAACTCAGCTCCTTGTAGGTTTTTACTTACATAGTATATTGCATACTCTTTATTTCCTTCTTGATAGCCTAGGACTGCTCCAATGGCAAAGTCTGATGCATCTTTGTGGATGTGAAAAGGTAGTGTCCAATTTGGACCTCTGAGAACTGGAGCTTGTGTCAAGGATGCTTTGAGCTTCTCAAATGAATTCTAACAGTCTAGAGTCCATTCAAATTCAATATCTTTTGTCAACAGAGTAAACAGAGGTGCAATAATTTTGCTAAAATCTTGAATAAACCTCCTATAATAACCTGCATGTCCAAGGAAGCTTTTAACATCCTTCTGTCTCTGTGGAATAGGCAGGGTAGATATAATTTTAATCTTCTTTGGGTCAACTTGTATTCCTACACTTGAGCTAAAATGTCCCAAGACTATCCCCTGTGTCATCATCATAAAACATTTTTCATTACTCAAAGATAGATTGTGCTCTATGCATCTCTTCAAAAATTTCTCCAAGTTGTGTAAAGCTTCATCATATGTTTCACCATATGTGGTGAAGTCATCCATATAAATTTCCATGTTGTCATGGGTAAAATCAGAGAAAATATTGAGGACTGCTCTTTAAAATGTGGCTAGAGCATTGCACAGACCAAAAGGCAAGACAAAATATGCATAGGTCCCCCAAGGGCATGTAAATGTTGTCTTATCTTAATCCTCTGGTGCAATTTTGATTTGGTTATAACCACTAAAACCATCAAGAAATGAGAAATATTTCTTACCTACTAAAGAGTCAAGAACTTGATCAATGAAGGGCAATGGGAAGTGATCCTTCTTGGTGGCAGCATTTAGTTCTTTGTAATCAACACAAACTCTCCATTTGCCACCTTTCTTAGGCACTATGACCAATGGTGAAACCCATTCACTATCTGAAATGGGACCGTATATAAACCCTGCATCTAAAAGCTTTTGAAGTTTTGCTTTCACTATCTCTCTGAGAGCAGGGTTCATGCATCTCTGCTATTGTCTTATAGGTCTGTGGCCATCATCAATGTAAATTTTATGCATACACAAAGCAAGATTTATGCCTTTCATATAGCTGTAATCCCATTCAAATGCTGCTGAGTAGGTTTGTAATACTGTATGCAGGGATTGTTGTTGCTCATCAGTCTATTCATTGTTAACAGTCAACATCTTTCTTGGCTTGATTTCCAATAGCTTAGACATCTCTTGCACAGAGGACAAATCAAGTCTAGGTATTACTGGTAAGCATTGTTGGGGTAACAAAGTATGAAATATTTGAGATACCACCTCTAAGGAACTGGTAGGTATTATGCTTCCTAAGGGATCTTGTAAGCAAGATAAACAGTCTTCCTACTGCGGATGCCTTCCACAGTCATTTTATACAATGTGAGCAATTAGCTCATCTTCATATTGAATATCTAGTAAGGGGCTATGCTCAATAGTCATCAAGGTTTGAAGGGAATAGTTGTCCTCATCTTCCAAGGTAGGCTAAATGGTCTGCTCAAGCTCATGGTATGGTTGGGCTGGTGGATATAAAACCAATTTCTTTGTCACGGTCCCATTGGAAATGATCATGTTACCAGACCTGCAATCTATAAATGCATCTGTTGTGGCAAGCCATGGTCTACCTAGTATAAGGGGATAACCAGTGAGATTAACCTTGGGTTGTAGGACTATGAAATCAGTAGGGTATTCCCAAGAATCTAATGCAATGACCAAATCCTCAATGACTCCTTTAGGTTTAACTAGACCTATCAGCTAATTGCAAGACTGTTTGAGTAGGCCTAAGGTTGTTCAACTAGAGTGTTTTCTTTGTCTCCTTAGTCATTACATTAATTGTAGCACCTAAATCTATTAGAGTATTCTTAATCAGAGTCCCATTGATTTTGACATCCACTACTGAACTATCTAGATCTGTATATTTGGGAACAGTTATAATTCCCAACATTATGTCAGCAAGGTTACCCAGAACATGAAGTGTCATTGGGTCTATCCTCTTCCTTCCTAGTTTCTTTATGCAAAGATCTCTGATAGTCTTAGTATAGATAGGGATATCTTTGATGGCTTGGATTAAGGGAATCTTTATGCTTATATCTTGCAACTGGCCTATGAGGTCATTTTCAGACTGTGTTGGTTGTTTCTGGATAGCCAAGCATTTAGGGAAATAAGGCTTAGGTTTTGAAATGATTTGAGGTCCCTGAGTTGATTTAGGTTCCAAATGTGGTTTATCTAAGACTTCCTCTGTGGGTTCTTCATCTTCAAGTTCTGTAATTTGGGGAGATGAAGGGCCTGCAAGTTGCTTCCTTGATCTAAGATGAACATTACTCACTTCTACCCCATAGGTGGGGTATTGCATCACCTCGTTAGTATAATCATGTTGAACAGGGTTGTTGTTAGGATTAGGTGCAGGTTGGGAAGGGATTTGGGTAGGTCTAGGAGGTGGATTTTGAGGTGTTGATGGAGGCATTATGGCTAGCTGTTGTGGTTGATATAGAAGCATGGGTTGCTAGTAATTTGCATTTTGCTGCCATTGTTGGTTCTTGTTCCATTAGGGCTGCCATTGAGGTTGTTTTGTAGGCCACTGAGGGTTATAGTTGGCACCTTGAAAACCTTGTTGGGGCCATGGGTTTGGCTGATGTTGGTTTCAACTAGATTGTGGAGTAGGCCATTATGGGTTTTGCCAGAGATTTTGATTACTAGGCCATGGCTGAGTGTTCCAATTAGAGAAAGTTTTGGTTTATAGCAGGAAAGGGTGAGCTAAAATTTAGTGGATCAGAGGGCATACCTTGTCTTTGTTTCCAAGGTCTCCTTTGAGCTATTAAGAACAATTGTCCATCTTCTCCTTCAAATGGCTAAAATTCTAGCCTCTCAACCTTCTCTTGTTGGATGCTTGCCACCCTTTTACATTTACAATTGGCCTTCCTTTGCCTACAACTGGGACAGTACTCAGTAATCATTGCATCAGCTTCTTCTTGTTTCTTCTTGATGTGAAGAGTGTCAAGTTGTGTAGCCATATGGCTGATTATGTCCTCCTTCATGTTGGACAACAAGTTACTGATTTTGACTCTTGAAACTCCATTGGTTGCTTTGTTTGTAATTGATATTCTTTCTCCCCTTGGTCATTTGGTGAAAGTCCTTGAATAATTTCAACAAACTTTACAAATTGACTCAAAAGGTAGCTGAGAAATATCACCTTACCCAATGAGATTCAAGGCGTCCATGCAATCATCCTTAACCCTTCTCAGGAAAACAAGTTTTAATGATTCTTCAGACAGTCTATTTTGAGGGTTTTTATTCAGGGCAAACTAGAATCTTTCAACATAATGTTCAAGTGGCTCCTCTTCCTTTTATGAAATCCTAAAGATGTCATCTCTCCTCCTGTCATGTCCTCAACAGTAATCTTGGTATTTCTCCAAGAATTTCTCCTTCATTGTATCTCAGTATGGAATGACATCTTTTCCCATCCCCATAAACCATCTCAAGGCTGCATCCTTGAGGGTGGCAGGAAAGAGTTTCAACATGTGAGCATCTGAGGTGTAGTCATAGCTCCTACACAAGATATCAAACTCAAACAGGAATGTATCTGGGTCCTTTGTCACCAGGCCATAGAAGACTGGTAATGCTGATGGTTGAATATTTTTCAGCACTGTAGCCCTCTCCTGGTCAATGATAGGAAACTCAAATGTTTCTTGCTCTAGTGAATCCTCCATCGTAGCATCTATCATGGTTCTAAAGGTCCCTTCTATAGTTGTGGAAGAGGCTAATAAAGATGTAGAAGGTGTTGATGAAGATGTAAGAGGAAATTCTTCTTCTTTAGCACTTTCTACTATATAGTTGATAAAGTCAACTGTGTCTTCGCTATCCTGATAATTTGAAGGGAGGAATCTACCTTGGTTGTCTCTCTGCCTCTGCATACAACGAATTTGGCTTTATATTCCAGCGGTCCTGCACAATGTTAGTATAATGTCTGGTGTTTCCTGAAAAGTGAATTTATTAACCCTAATGCTGGAATCAAAATTTAAACTATGAAAGCATGTAAAATGAGCCTATGAAGGTAGCACCATCCCCGACAATGGTGCCAAAATGTAGAGGAAAACTAATGCATTGTAGACTTAACATAATTCAGGGGTAAACCTATTTGAACAGTCCACTCTATCATTGTACTCCTACATTAAATTATCAACCAAGGAGCATCAGCTTATGATGGCACTGCACTGTATGCGCCTTCAAGGCTCATATTCTTCCTAAACTATCTTATCCAAACCTACTCAGGCTATTCTATTCTACTGGAATTCACAGAAATGCAAGAACAGTAAAAATAGCTACAGATTCTAGTGGCTATGAGTACCTTCAGCATAAGTTGTAGATAACTGTTATCAATAGGAAATTATAGAATTAACTCAAAACATCCAAAATGATAAGAGAACTAATGCTAACCTCTGGAGGACTTAAAGTAGACAAAGCATGCACTTGTTCATGAACCATACTACTATAATTTGACAATCACAGTATTCTAATTGACTCGTAATGTATTTATACACAAATGAAATTTAACAGATTTAACAAGAATGCATAAAAGAATGAGGAAATAAATGAAGTGAGGATCAGTACCTAATTGAGTGGCCGGATCAAGGGACTGAATCACTTAACTAGAAATCAAATCTAATTCAGATACTCACACATCCTTATAACACATAGTTTCATTCATTTCAAATCATAAATAGAATCTCTTCAGATTGTATTCAATAATGGCATTCCTTAACAAAACATGTCTGGATCTTCCAATATTGAAAAATAGAGTAACAACTAAGTAACTAGAAAATAAAATAACTAACTTGACATCTAACTCATCCCTCCTAATTTATATAGAAACGGGAGAGTTTTATGCAACTACCAACTAACTTCAACCATCAATCCATTCCTAGATACTAGGATATAGGTTTGAGATCAATTTATTAATCTAACTAAATGGAGGAAGTAGAGTCCTATTCAAACAAGAATTCTTATGCAATGGTTCACATGAAGAACACACATAAGCTGCGTTTGAAACAAGTCTACTTCTTCAGCATTTATTTCTGTCCATGATGGTTCACATTCATCCTCTAGTTGCCTGCACTTTTGGCATCCTAACTTCACTTCCTTTAATTCTCCTGTCTACAACTTCACTGCAAATGCTCATTTCCTTGATGACACGTTCTTGCTGCATAGGGGTTAATTCACAAAACATATGCACACAAACAACCTTCATGACTAAACCGTAGGATTCCATCTATATTGCATGCATACTCATATTTAAATCATTCAATTTATAATATCATCACCATATTCCATATTAATAACATAGATTCAGAGGCTTGCAAAGTATATAAAAAGACAACATATAATGATGGTGATGTTGGTAAAGTGTTTGGAGGATCATATGGAAAAGTTCTAAAAGCATATAAAAACAACATAAAAAGAGGTTAATATTTCAACCCATCAATTACCTCCACCTCTAGATAATCAGCATGCTCTTGAACCTAAGCAGACCACTAGGGTCAATATGGCAGGAGCTGCACTCACTAATTGGTGTAGGATGCACAATACAAATGCACATGCTAAGTTGGACTATCCAAAGTTCAAAATTACAGCCAACATATTCCAAGCTGAAGTGTCAAACACTACAGGGGAGACATCTTGCCCTAAAGGTAACAAAATAGTTCCCCTAGGATATGAGTTAGCTATGGTACTTGAGAGTTTTGATGATCATCAGCATCAGAAAATGAGTGCAATCCATGAGAATTATACCCTAGCATGTGAAGAATCAGCCATGGCCTTTGAAACAAATTATGTTTTTCCTTTTGAGGATGAAAATAAGCTTGAGTAGGAAGCTGAAGAGGTTCATGTGTACCAACAATATTAGGGAAGACAAAATTACAACCTTAGGAGCAATGCTAATCGCCCTGCTGGTCCTCTGACCACCTCTATTGCTCCTAATAATTTCAATACACCTCCGAACCCCAAGGAAAGTAATAATCTAGGATCTCCTAAGGTGAACACTCAGTACTTTGCACCACAAACAACAATAGCAAAAGGTATGAACTAACTGCCTAAATCCGATAAACTTGTTTCATACCTTGTTGAGGAAATGAGAAAGATAAAAATTAGTTTATCCATGTCTAAGTTATTAAAAACTCTAGTAATCAAGAAAGCCTTTCTAAAATCATTAGATGAACCTATAGCAAAGGATGATAATCCTAGTCTTAATCCTAGTCATATCCTTGCCAGAGATTCTACATCTAGGGATAATGTTGTCAAGCAGAAAGACAAAGCCACAATCCACACTGCACATGTAGCACAGATGACTCTTTAGAAAGAAAAATCTGAGTCATCCCCTTTCCTACTCACATTGAGGATCTTTGGTAAGAACCTACATAATTGCCCGCTAGACTTAGGTGCTTCTACAAATGTTATGTCCTTGTCTATTTGTTAGACGTTAGGTCTGCATCCTACAAAATCCCTCAAGAAGGTAACTCAGTTAGACAAATATGAGGTTAGAGTAGAAGGCGAATTGATGCATATCCACATGCAACTTGCACTTGATCCTAGCATGCAACATTACATAGACATTCAGGTTGTTGACATACCTGATACATACAGTATGCTCCTTAGTAGAGACTAGTTTAAGACTTTGAACGGTTACATGGCTACTGACTTTTCCCACATGTGGTTGCCATGGAAAGGCATCCCTAATCAACTCAAGATAGAAGCTAAACCCTACATGAAACACATGATAACTGAGTATAATAATGGCAATGAGATATTGTACATGTAGATGTTGAGCCAGGGGTATATGCTTTGAGACCTCAAGAGGTTAGAATAGAAGAAGTGCTAATGTGTATGCATATGTAGGAAGATAAGAAAAATGATAAGATTTTGCTAGAAACTAGATCAATGGTGGAGTCTAATTATAGTTCATCTGATGAGGATGAGATTGATCATGTCCTTGAGTTTCAAATATATCTGTCAAGTGAAGTTTGTAAATGTCAGTTGACAAGGACATCAGTTTACAACATACTCATGGGAGGTTGGTGTAGACTGCATGAGGATGCACATTCAAAGAATACATGTCAAGCATGTCTAGATATAATAGATGCAGTAGAGAAAACATGCACAGAGGGCAGATAATTTTCACCAAAGGTATGTCAAGTGCTTAATATTGATGATTATAATCATTTGTTTCCTCGAGATGCAGGAAAGCAAGAAGTAAGCAAGGTGGATATCCTGATGCCAAATATAGAAGAGGTGTTTCTATGTGATGATGTGCATTCTAGTGATAAAGTCAACACAATCACATCAAGTACTGACTGTCTAATTGAGTCAGATTATGAGATATCAGATGAGGACAGGGGAAGTCGTTTAACACAGTATGAGGAATTCCTATCCAATCAAGTGTAATGGCATATTCTCCAAGGGATTCTACCCAACCAAGTGCTGATTGAAGGATGGTGCAGGCTACATGAAGCTCCCCATTCAAAGACAACTTATGCTTTGTGCCTGCACATAGTGAATAAAGAAGAATGGGTATGCTCAAATGACAAATTGTAGAAGATCAGGCATATTCCAGAAAAGATAGAAAGAGAAGTTGCAATATCTCCTAATGATAGAAATGTTGACATTAAGTTCACAAAAAGAGAAGATACTCAGCATGATGATGCTTAGAAGAAACATAGTGCGGATGTTTTAGTTCTACCTAAGCATCTGAATTTAGTAAAGAATGAACCACCTACAATCAAATGGATATCTGTAGGATCAGCTGCACGTGTCAGAAAGAAACAAGATGGTCCAGACAAGTTATTGATGGAAGATAAACCATGGACCTTGATATTTAATGGCTCCAATTCAAAACAAGGAGTAGGAGTAGGAGTGGATCTCATCAATCCACAGGGGAAGTCATTCCTAGCAGCACATAGGCTGCAATTCCCATGCGCAAACAATGTGGCTGAATATGAAGCTTTAATACATGGCCTATTGTTTTCTTTAAAGAATAAACTTAAAGTTTTGCATGTCTTTGGAGACTTAGAACTTGTAGTGAAACAAGTTAGAGGCATTTATGCGTGCAACTACAAGAAGTTATCAAGTTACAGACACAGAGTCTGGGAGTTGATAGATAGTTTTGATGCCTTTAACATCATGCATGTCCCTAGAGAACTAAATCACCATGCTAATGCACTAACACCAGTTGTTAGTATTCTTGAAACTTTGTCCATATCATGGATGAAGATGTTTTCTGTCAAGCTGGTGTCAACACCATCTATTCCTGACAATGTTACAAACTTTTAGGTGTTTGATGATGATCAACACAAATTGGACTTCATTTCCAGTAGAGACATATTTTGAAGCCCAAATATTAGATGAAAAGAACCTAGAAGACCATATCTGGAATGATGAAGAAATAATTGATCTACCTAGTAATAAAATCCCTAAGGGCATGATTGAGCTGGAAAGGACCTTTGAGCTAGATAACATGATCAAATAGAAGGATCTCCCTAAAACAGATGGGGGAGAATATGAGACTGTCAACATAGGACATGATGCAGACAAGAGAAATGTCCTGATAGGCAAAGTCTACACTAAAGAAGAAAGAGTGGGGATAACCCAGGCCTTGAAAGACTACATTCACATTATAGCATGGACATATGATGAGTTAAAAACTTATGACACATCTATTATAACTCACACAATTCCACTGAAGCCTGATGCAAATCCCTTCAAGAAGAAATAGAGATCAGTGAACGCTTTATTGGAACCTCTCATTTTTTAGGAAGTTAAGAAGTTGCTTGCTACAAGGATCATATTTCCAGTCATCGATTCAACCTGTGTTGCCAATCTGGTCCCTGTTAGAAGAAAAATGGAGACATATGCCTGTGTGTAGACTTCAAGAACTTAAACAAATCATCTGAGAAGGATAATTATCCTTTGCCTTCTTTGGATGAGGTTCTCCAAATGGTGAACGATGCAAGAATGATGTCCTTTTTGGATGACTTTTCATGATACAACCAGGTAATAGTTGATAAGATAGATAGACTGAAAACAACTTTCACCACTAAGTGGGGAATCTTCACTTACAAGCGCATGCCATTCGACTTAATCAACATTGGATCACCCTTTCAGCATGCTATGGATATAGCATTTAAAGGGATGGTAGGTCAATGCATCGTTATATATATGGATGACCTAATAGTATTCTCAAAACACAGAGGTGATCAATAGAAGACCTCAGAAGAGTATTGAAGAAATGTGACCAGTATGGCATTTCCCTGAACCCAAAGAAATGTATTTTTGGGGTGACCACAGGCAAGTTGCTTGGTCATGTCATATCTGAAAATGGGATATGTTGATAACTGAGAGGGGGGGTGAATTAGTAATCCTAATTATTTCTTCTTTCTGAACTTTCTTATTAATCAATGCAACATTAATTCAAATAAGCAAACATTACCATGAAATGGAAAAACACATGACACAGTATTTTTGACGTGGAAACCCTATTAAGGGAGAAAACCACGGGGTGATTAACCCAAAGATTATTCTCTATTAGAAGAATAAGGAAATACAAAATGGCACTTGCCAATTAGGGCTCACTGCCCGAGCACACTGCTCACAAAGGAGGCACACTGCCTACAAGGAGACACACTATCTACAAAAGAATGTTATACAATACTTGAACTAATTGCAAGCATCCACATATGCTAGAGTTCAATTCCGGTTAGGCTCAGTACACTGATCTGCTACACTTCATCTTTCCTCTTCTCTTATGCTACTTTCCTTTCACATACCGAACCTTCCTTACTGCTTCTGCTCTGCTCTACCTTTTTTTGCATATCACATATCACCACAACACTTCTCACAACTAAATCCATTGTGTATATATATCCGCACAAGTAATTTCATCACCTTTCTAGTCGGCACCCGGAATAGTCAATCTTTTCACTAATTCTGATCTGTCGGCTGAATCCTAGCACATCAAGTAATGCAGATCAAGTATATGCTTTTAGAAATCATTAATCATGTCAGCCAAACACGATTCATGCCTTCATAACCTTTAACACCATCAGTAACACATCTGGAAAGTAGTCTGATGTTCTGTCAATCAGTTCTTCCTCTGTTCACACTATCACTCAGGAATCCGGTACTCAACTATTCATATCTTTTTCCTCATCTATCACCAGAGGCTAAATCCTTGGAATATACCACTCAAGGTAGTCCTCTTGACTTCCCCAAATCTGCATTGCACCAAGATACTTCCTCTGAGAGATCCGGACCTGTCTATCAGACCTTGCCACATGCTCTGTTCTTGTTTACCGGACCACAACATTCCTCACTCTGACTTCCGGTAGAGACACACCATGTCCTGTGGATGTGTGGGATGAACTTTGTTGCCATCAATGACAACAATCATGAATCCATATAGTGTCTCTTGCCAACAATCTCCCCCTTCGGCATTGATGGCAACACTTAGTGAAAAATGACTAAGTGTTTACACTAGGCTCCCCCTTGGCTGATGCTCTGTCTTTATATATTTTCTGGAGCTCCCCCTTAGTTGGATTCCTCATTTTTCACTACTCTTCACTCCCCCTTTGACATCAACGGAAAAGGGTAGGGTCCGCACACCAAAATTTTCAAAAATTTTACTATACTTAGCCGCATAAGTATATATATACAAGTTGTACTTACATATACTTAAGTATGTCTGCAAAAGTGTTCTTCAACTATACAACTTCTGTCGCCCAACTCTACTTCATCCTGTCCAAAATTGAGATATGCCCACTAAACAGGAATGCAAACGCATCTACCCTTTTTAGATCTGTCAGATCATTGGTCTAGGCTGTAATTTGAGCTTCACTTATGGCCTCATGCATGGCCTCTAACTTAGGGACAATGATCCTCCTAAGTTCACCCATCCGGCTGATCATGTTCTTCCTTTCCTTCTCAAAATTCTTTATTGCAGTTGTGATTGCAATAGTCTGACACTCTTGATTGACTATGGAGGAAGAGAGAGGATCAAAACTTTGAGACAAACTTAGTAGTTTATCCTCTTGCTCTTTAATTTTCTTATCAATCCCTATTGTTACTTTGGACCATGAAATACAAAATTTGTATATTTTTCTGCCATCTATAAGAGCATTTTCTAAGCTCTTTCTCCCTATACTCATATTTCTCCTATCATTACTTATCAAACCTTATACCTCTGATAATCTTTTTGCAAGAAATTCCTTCCAGACCTTATCTTCTGCTGACTTCTCTAGTGAATCAAAATGTGTACTAACACTGCTGACTAAGGTTTTGAGATTACCGGAAGAGGAGGCTGTGGGATCTTTGTGAACCGATGGCATAATCTTTTCAAGCACTCTAGAAGCAGCTTCTATCAACTCACAGTCTTCCATATGAGACTTTAGGAGTTTTTCATTAGCCTTAGCATTTGTAAATGAAGCTATCTTCATTGTCTGAACCAGAGAAAGAGAATCAAAATTGAATGGACCTTGTAGAAGCTCCGGTTCATCAATCTCCATTGTTTCTTTGTTCAGGAATTCTTGGACAGTTTGTACAGTGTCTCTTGCCGGAGGCAGATGTTTCTTCTCTTCTGCAGTCTTGGAGCTATCCTTAGGAGTTTTCTCTCCTTCACCACTAGCAGTCGTGGTTTTCTCTGCTGAAGTCTTCTCTCCTTCTACAACCTTAGCACTGTCATCTTCTTTTTCCTTCACCTCTGCTTCTTTCTCCTGTGATTTTTCTTCTCCTTTAGATCTGGAGACTGTAGGGGAAACCGGAGGGGAAATGTTAGTCTGTTCGGGGCCCACCTCTTCTGACATTTTCTCAGGAGTTTCTTCTGCAACATTTGTAGTGAAGGGATCAATACCCAAGTCCTCTATGATAGGAAGATTAAATCTTTTGAAGGTTTTCCAGAGAATCTCTTCAGTGTCCTTGGCTACCTTGTCGGTCTCACCAAGCATAAGCTGATACATCCTTGCTTTGCTCCTGAATTCATCCTTGCAGTCTTTGAATACCATGTTCATTGTCTTGGGATCAATTGAAGGATATAGCTGAATAGCTATTTGTTCCTGGATCTCCAGGTCTTTTGCCATGGCATTGGTCTTTCTCATTTCCAACTCCTTCTCTAGACTCGTAGGAATTAGAGAGATAATTTCAATAAAAGCTTTATTGTAAATGTTCAAAAACTTAACTGTGGCTTCCTCCAGAATCTTTTTATCTGCTTCATTATAACAATCATAGAATTCTATTAAGGGTTGTAGGTTGCCATCTACAGTGACTGCTTTTACTACATCATCTAAGGAGAGAGTAGGTTTTTCAACAAATTCCTCTTCCTTCTCTTCTTCTCCTTGACCGAATGATTTCTTCTTCTTCTTTAGTTTCCTGATCTCCTCATCTGATTCGGTTTCCTCTTCATCCTTTTGACTTGCATAAGCCCTTGTGGCTTTTGTCTTTGATCTTTTCTCTCTTTTACCGAATGCCTAGACTTCCAATTTTGAGCTTTTGGCTATGACAAGTGCAGAGCTTTTTGATGATCTGGTCCAAGTTGAGGTTTCTACCGAAGCACTTTCCTTGCTTTTCTTTTCTACCTCTTTCTTCTCTTCCTCAGCCCTTTCCATCCTTTTCTTGTGGGCATCAAGTGCCTCCTTTGAGATGCCAAGGCCTTGGGCAATATTTTCTACTTCTTTTCTCACCTTCCTCTTGATCTCTGGTTCTCTGAGTTCAACATGGATTTTTATAATCAGCTCCTCAAAGGTTCCAAACCTTTTTGCTTTTGGATCTTTAGGCTGGCTTAGCATGTGTTGAACATGCAGCTCCACAATTTGTTCATCAACTTCATACCCCATGGGCATGATCTAGACTATCCTTGGTTCTACTACCTCCATTAGGCACTGATCAATCTCAACCATAAAGCAGATCATGTCTTTGTATTTCTCAACAAGAGACTGGGGAATCCTTTCTCTTGCTTGCATCATGTTCTGAAAGTTCTTGAAATACCCCCACAGAGCTGTATTTTGTGCTTTGTTGTCACCAAGTCCATGTAAATAATCTCTGATTTGGATAGCTACCGGTCTATCATTCTCCCATACCCAGCCATTAGATTTGGGAAGCTCATTCATAAAGTAGAAGAATAAGCACAAAATTAATCCACCATACTTGAATGAATTCTTTTTGTCTTTCTTGATTTTCTACAGATTCTCCAAGAGTTGGTTCAAGAGAAGCTGACAAAGATCATAGTCTGCATCCTTTCTTAACATTTCATAAGCAGTATAGATGGCAGTTCCAGGTACAGAATTTTCTCTGCTAGAATGATATATCTTATATCCAATGATCATAGAAGCAAACTTGACATCCGAATCAGTGATGTCATCTACTGTCATTGCTCTTTTGTCAAACTTAGATCTAGTAGCATCACTCACAATTTGGTTCTTTACAGATTTAAGAACAGGAATCCCACTGGATGAGTGTAATCCGATAACTGCTCTGATGGCATCCTTAGTGATCTTGAAGTTGTCATGTATTCTGCTCAGAATGTACCTAACCCATTCATCCTCCGTAAAACCGGGGAAATGTATGTATTGTACAAAGTGCTTGTTCCAGAGGCCTATGTATTAGGGTTTGAGCTCAAATGAATCATCTAACAGTTGTTTGTGATAGATATCTCTTAGTTTGAATTCCCCAAACTCTTCAACATTTGCATGTATATAAACCCTAATATCTTCGGTGTGCAATACACCATGCAGAACACTGGAAAATGCATCTAGGGGATCTACCTCCAAGGATTTATATGGATGTTTCTTAAATGAGGGCTGAGGTCTATTAGAGATCTTTACTATATTCAGAGTAGCCATCATCAAACAATCTTACTGAAGGATATCAAGAATGATAAATACCTTTTACGCAGGTTAGGGCACACGAAGAAATCCGAATAGAGTTGTATGAAGAGTTGCCTTGATCTTTTGGGAGAAGTTGTTTGCAGAGCTCCTTTTCTTTCTTCTTCGCATGTGAGTGTACAAGTGTGTAAATGACAGACAAATGAACTCTTTTATTCCAAGAAGCCCTAATTTTCACCCTGCAATAAATGCACAACCTAATTCATTCCAGTTTACCTGGTTTTCCTTGTTCAAGGAGGAAGAAACTCATCCAAATCATTATGATTCCCTTGTGATTGACATTAGTGATGAATCATCATATCCACTTATCCTTCTGATCATCTTATGTATCTATAGATCAAGCTGTATCAATTTGGATTCATACCGGGCCAATCTTGTGAGAAACCTGTTTTACCAGAAGACTTGCTTAATTGGACCAATTCTGAAGGAATTGAACCTTTTAAATTTTCTTGCAGATCTCTCAAATCTTTACCTAACCTTCTTTACATGTTTCTCTAGAAACCCTTTGATCCATATCTTCTCATGTGCCAATTTCAGGCACCACTTAACTGGCTGGGGGAACAAGGTTTTCTTTGTGTCTCCCCCTTAGCCAAAGCTCACCTTTTAGTTTCCGGAAGGAATATCAACACCAGAGTCTGGTGCGGATCCAACCTCTACATTCTCTAAACTTTTCTTCACCCAGATCTTATTCATCTCATTCCTAACTTCATCCGCATTCACCTTTTGTTTACCCTTATCTTGATTCTGATTATGATATATCGGACCTCTTTTCTCCTGATTCTTACTTCTACAGAATTTTGCATTATGACTGGACCTATTACAGATTTGGCAAACAACATTTCTTTGCATATTTGACTGATATCCTCTTGATCTGCATTGATTAGCCATATGACCTACTCTATTGCATGCAAAGCATCTACCATTGAATGATTTGTTCATTTGCATATTTCTACATTCATGAGACTTGTGACCATACCTTTTGCAATTAAAACACTGTCCAGAGAAGGATGAATTAGTCTGATTCATTCTCTTTCTGCACTGATTAGCTTTGTGACCAAAGTGATTGCAGTTGTGGTAGTATCCATTGAAGGATGGATATCTTTGAGCATTGGGCTGTCTTACCGGAGGTCTTCTAGGCCTGTTAGATTTTCTGATCCAAAATTCTTCTGACCGGATCCAGAGCTTTCTCCTTTCTCATATCCCAAACCACATTTGTCATCTACCTTCTTTTGACTTCCAAGAAGAACTTCAAGTTGAGCAGAACTTATCTTGAATTTCTCTTTATACTCATTTGTTGTTTGAAGATCCCTTTTTAGAGAGACAATTTGATCCTCAAGTTTTTCTTCATTATCTTTAGCATCTTCAAGATCAGATTCAAGATGTCTGATAATTCTATCCATCTGGTGGCAATCTTCTGATTTCTCCTTGAGAGATTGTCTTAGATTATCTTCAGTTTTTCTTTTTTCTTCAATTTCTTGGGTAAACTTTATAACTCCTGATTCCATTTCATGTCTTACCATAATGATTTCTTTTGATAACTTTTCACATAACTTGGTTTTCTCAGTCAGCTCTTCATTTGCATTATTTTCTTCATCTTGTCTTGCTAATTGCTGAAGCAGCTCCTTTCTCTTTTTCATAGAGAGACTTAATTTATCTTTTAGTTCTCTCATGAAATCATCAGCCTGTTTGAGTCTTTCCTTTAATTCATTGACTTCAGAGTTTGACTATTCAAGATCATCAAGGGCAGTCTTGAGTTGCTCTCTTACACCATATGCATCCATTTGAACTCCCAAATCTTCCTCAAGCTATTAGGCTCTGTTAGGAGGAACTTAGCTCTGATAGCAATTGTTGATAACTGAGAGGGGGGGAGGTGAATCAGTTATCCTAATTATTTCTTCTTTCTGAACTTTCTTATTAATCAATGCAACATTAATTCAAATAAGCAAACATTACCATGAAATGGAAAAACACATGACACAGTATTTTTGATGTGGAAACCCTATTAAGGGAGAAAACCATGGGGTGATTAACCCAAAGATTATTCTCTGTTAGAAGAATAAGGAAATACAAAATGGCACTTGCCAATTAGGGCTCACTACCCAAGCACACTGCTCACAAAGGAGGCACACTGCCTACAAGGAGACACACTATCTACAAAAGAATGTTATACAATACTTGAACTGATTGGAAGCATCCACATATGTTGGAGTTCAGTTCTGATTAGGCTCAGTACACTGATCTGCTGTACTTCATCTTTCCTCTTCTCTTATGCTGCTTTCCTTTCACATATCGGACCTTCCTTACTACTTCTGCTCTGCTCTACCTTTTTTTGTATATCACATATCACCACAACACTTCTCACAACTAAATCCATTGTGTATATATATCCGCACAAGTAATTTCATCACCTTTCTAGTCGGCACCCGGAATAGTCAATCTCTTCACTAATTCTGATCTGTTAGCTGAATCCTAGCACATCAAGTAATGCGGATCAAGTATATGCTTGTAGAAATCATTAATCATGTCAGCTAAACATGATTCATGCCTTCATAACCTTTAACACCATCAGTAACACATCTGGAAAGTAGTCTGATGTTCTGTCAGTTATTTCTTCCTATGTTCACACTATCACTCAGGAATCTGGTACTCAACTATTCATATCTTTTTCCTCATCTATCATCGGAGGGTAAATCCTTGCAATATACCACTCAAGGTAGTCCTCTTGCCTTCCCCAAATCCGTACTGCACCAAGATACTTCCTCTGAGAGATCCAGACCTATCTGTCAAACCTTGCCACATGCTCTGTTCTTGTTTACCGGACCACAACATTCTTCACTCTGACTTCCGGTAGAGACACACCATGTCTTGCGGATGTGTGGGATGAACTTTGTTGCCATCAATGACAACAATCATGAATCCATATAGTGTCTCTTGCCAACAAGATAACTATTGACCCTACTTGGGTAGAATCAATTATGAAGTTGCAACTTTCAACAAGCAAAAAAGAGCTGAAGTCTTACTTTGGTAAGATTAACTTCGTCAGGAATTTTATCACTAGATTTGCAGAGATTGTGAAACCTCTCAATGCTATGCTAAAAAAGAATGCTAAGATCGAGTGGAATCTAGAAGCAAAGGCAGAATTTGAAGACATAAAGAAGTCCATTACAGATGCCCTAGTCCTGATTAGTCCATATTACACTAGAGATTTCTACATATACTCATTTGCATCAGAACATACATGTGTAGCTGTCTTGACTTAGAGGAGTGAAGAAAAAGAAGAAAAACCAATTGCATTCATAGCTCTCCATTTAGAGATGTTGATCTAAGGTATATGGATGTAGAGAGACAGGTTATTTCTTTGGTCAGAGCTATAAAGCCATTTAGGCATTATATCCTGAGAAGTAAGATCATTACAGTAGTACCAAATTTAATTGTGAAGATGCTCCTCATGCAAAGTGAACTAGGAGAGAAGGGAGCTAAGTGGATTACTGTACTACAGGAATATGATATGGATATAACTCCTATGAAATTAGTCAGAGGGCATGCCCTCAGTCAGATGATAGTAGAGATAGATCCCAATCTGACCAGCCAACAATATGTAGTAGATGCAGAAGTACATGATGACTAGTACTCCAATATCAAGCACATCCTGATCAGTAGGAGATGTCCATCCAATATGCGAGCATCCTAGCGAAGAGCTCTAAGAATCAAGTCACAAAAATATATGATCAAAGGAGGATTCTTGTTCAAGAAAAACTATGAGGGGATATACCTTAGGTGCTTAGATAAGCAAGAATCTACCATAGTCCTTGAATTACATGAAAACTTTGGTACAACCCATGGATCACATCTGGCTACCACACATGCCATCCTAAGGGCTAGATATTATTGGCCCACCATCTTTAAGGATACAGCTGAGCACATCAAATTATGCCACACATGTCAAACTGCTTCAAGCAAAGAAAAGTATGCAGCTCAACCATTGCAACTTGTGATGGAGATGTGCCCATGCACATAATGGGGTATGGATTTCATCGGTCCAATCAATCCTCCATCCTTCACAAGACAGGTATGTGCTGACTATTATAGATTACTGCACTAGATGGATTGAAGCCATCAACATCAAGACATGCACCTCAGATGATGTGATCAAGTTTTTGGAAAGCAACATCACCACCAAGTATGGAATCCCTTATGCTCTAGTCTGTGATAATGGTCCTACTTTTTCTTCTCTTAAATTTTTAATTTGGGCATTTGCTCATGGGATAATTTTAAAGTTTTCATCAAATTACTACCCCAAGATAATGGCCTAGCTGAATCAACCAATAAAAATCTATTGAATATCATCAAAAAGCTAATTGAAAAGAACCCTAGGGAGTGGAACACTTTACTCAAGTATGCCCTATGGGTAGACAAGACAAGAATCAAGACTGGCCTGGGAAATTCTTCCTACCAGTTGGTTTATTGGGTGGATCCCATCCTTCCTGTTAAGCTAAAAATCTCAACCCTAAAATTCACCCAAGAATACCTAGGCATTGACAATAAACAAGAAGTCAGGTTATTGCAATTGATGCACTTAGAAGAGAAAGGAGAGAGGGCAATTGATCAATTTGCTAAACATTAGGCTATTGTCAAATGCTGGTTTGACAAAAGAGCCAAGGTAAAAGCTTTTAGGATCTCAAATTTGGTCTTATCATGGGACAAAGCCCACAAGAAGAAGGGTGGTCAAGGAAAATTTGATAAACTCTAGATTAGCCCCTTCCAAATATCAGAGATTTTAGGTGACAGCACTTATAGGCTCAAGACTTTAACAGGTGAGGATGTTCCATTGCCAGTTAAAGGACAGTTCCTCAAAAACTATGTTTAGGCCTAGGTAGGTCAGTTCAGGATCATGTAATATATGTATATTTTGTATAGTTGCTTGTATAGCTTGCTTTGTGTGTTTACTTTGTTTGTGTGTTTTTGAGACCCTATTTTGGTAAGGCAAAGTGGTGCACCTTTCCACTCTAGAAAACTAGTGAAATTATTAGAATTCAAGAAAGGAATACAAATTCCTACATAGGTTGTAGCTCCTGTTAGTTTAGGTACTTTTGACTAGGTCTGTGATATCATGTTCATTAGTGGTAACTCTTTTAAATTTGTTCAAGGAGATCCTCACATGATACACCTAACAGCCTTGGATTTTTTGAAGCCACTAGTGTAGTGTTAAGTGAAAAATATAAAGGTTTGCCCTTGCTACCATTGCAATTCTCAACCTAAATAAGCAAGTGTCCACTCCTTACAAATGTGCTTACATGATCATATCTTATGAAAATAAAAATAAATATATACTGAATATCAAAAGAAAGAAATACTTAGGTCATCCAAGTAACTCTACCAGGGTTATGGATGCCTGTCTGGAAATGGAGCTCTACTTGGAAGAATTGCAATGATAAACTTTCCAGAGCTATGGACTCTTCCTAGTAGCAAGGCTCTATCCAAGTTGGCTATGAGGGTTAAATCAAACTATGCAGCTTAACACTAGTCACTAGTGTTTTCAACTTATCTTCAAGATGAAGGAAGTGAATCACATGCACACACCTAATTCCTTCTCATTATATTGTTATGTTGATGAACATGATACCATTCAGGAAGCTCAAGATATTTATGTTTGATAAGAGTTGGAACACTATTTCTTAATTTGTCTTCATTCCTTGAATTATTAGAATTTTGGTTGTTTTCTTTGGTGGCAAGTTGTTGTGTGGTTACACAACATGCCCCATTTTTCCCCAGGAAAATAGGGACCCAACTTTTTGCTTTTGCTTGGCTTGCTTGTTCCCTTTCTTTTGTGTGGTATGGTAAAAATCAGTAGTAGATGTATGTCAGGATCTCATCCTATGCATGCCAAGACCTCGAGATCTAGGTACAATTTCCAAAATCAGAATTTGTCATCATAAACCCTGCCAAGTGAAAGAGTATGAAATTCCAAGTAGGTTTTCTTTTTGAAGCACCCCAAAATTCCCTAAGGCTAGGAAGTTATGCACAGTCAAAGTTCAGTCAAATAGTCTTAGGGACATCATCACATTCCCTAACATCTGGACATTAACTTAATGTCCTGATCACAAAATTACTAAGGAAAACTCAATATCTACATATTTACAAATTTGTGCACTTCAAACTTTAACCCACGATGCAATAGACCGTCAAATGCATGGACATTTGCGAGTGTGCATATTCAATTTCAATATGCTGGCATTCGTTAATATCCTAACTTGCTCTAATCTAATTATAAAACTCAATGTCTAGATATTAACTTAAGGTCTTGATATTCACTAATATCTTGATGACATCATGATATACCCGACCAAGAATAACCTTCAGGAAGGTGACGTCATCATCACATTTGAACTTAGGGATATTTCGTAAATGTTAACACTGGATATTTCTTAATATCCACATCCCTGTCCCTGTGACCCAAAATGCATAGATTTTCATGGACCAATCAGATGGTACCAAATGGCATGTTGACTTTTTCCATTTGATGCCGATATCTATAAACATATGTAATTTGACATTAATTATGCCTTAAATCGTAATTTCTAATGTATAAAGTAGGATTTTTGGTCATTTTGCATTCACCTAAGCATTTGAAAAGGAAAAATTACAAAGAATCAGAGCTATTACGATGGCTATTTCAGAGATATGCAATCACAACAGAATGGTGTGCACATTGGACGGTGAATGGTAAAGGATGAGTGCATAGTGAACTTGCATATCCGGACATCAACAAGGTTTAAGTGTAATAAGTCAGGTAAAGTGATATTTACTTAGGGCAAATATGGGTGATGATGTGTATATTCATATCTTGTAAGTTGTTGAACATCATGATACTTAGAAATTAAATGGTTAAACTCAAGAAATTGCACATTAGGTTAAGAGATGGATATATGTAATTGTAGTACATAATGGAAGTTCACAAAAATTGAAGTGATGCAGAGTTCATGGCCCCCATGTACCCACAGCCTAGCAGGTCTTGATTTAGATTTAGAAAAATAGGAGACACCCATGCCAAGAATACTAGTCTGGAGGCATGGATAGGTAAATCAGAGAAGGATGGAGGAAACCCTATTCTTATCAACAACTACAACTATGGAATGTGGCATGCTGGTGGATTTCTATATGCTATAGAGGCCATCGAGTTGGTGGAAGCATGTGCTAACAACTATAACAAGGACACAAGAAGGGTGGAGAAGTATGGTCTTATATATGCAAACTTCTCAGTCATAGGGATTACAAATGCATTTCATCTACCTACAGATCCCAACTTATATAAGATAGATCTTGAGGATTTGGAAAAGCAATAAAAAAGTAATAATGCAGATTGTAGGAAGATAATGTTTTTGTCCTGGAGAGCCTAGGACAACACCTACAAAGTAGTGGCTAAGTTACATGTTAACCTCTACAAATTTGACTTTTCTCTGGAGCTGCAGTACATGATGGTCATGTTAAGCCAAATGAGAGGAAGGTTACATGTTGGAGATTTTGATCTGTGGATGTCAGGCTCATAAGAATGGTTGAGACCACCAATACATAGATACATTGGGCATCACTCATCAGTGATAGCCTAGATACGAGAATGAAAAGGCTTGGTGGTAAAGCAAACCTGTTCCACATGTGGTTTATGCTTATGCAGCCAAGGGTACCTTTCATGGCTTGCAAATAGTAGGCAAAGTTGGAAGAAACCCCGGTGAGGTGAACATATGGGGTCATTACCCACAATTGGAGAGGAAGTCATCCCTCCAACACTACAAAAGAGTTAATGATTGTTTTGTGATGAATCTAGTCTGCTTGATGGAAGATGATAGAGCCAAAAGGATGAGCATTGAGGCTCAAGAAGTCATAGTTAAGAATGGAACTTGGTTCATCTAGTTCCTGACCTTTACATATATCAGAATGGAAGGATTCAGTGGGCAACCCATGATGTTGCCAAGATACCCTACTGATAGAGTAATTCTCATGGAGATGAGTAGACAAATAGTGCCTTCATATAAGCCATTTGCAAAAAGAAATAGGAAACCAAATGTTATTTTCCTTTTTATATATTGGATGGTATATGTGCCCTAATATTGAGGTAGCTAAAGACGTAAAGGGAGGTTTGCAAATGATGCACTTGTAGCCTTTTCCACTAGCTAGGCAATATGATCCTTACCGGAGAATGGAGAAGCACATACACAAGAGGCTTGTACATTAGGTACATTTAGAAGATTATTGGATAGATTGCCCAAATGATGTAGAGGTGAGGAGGAGAAGTTACCAGAGATTGACATTGAAGCAGATCCACACATTGGCCTATATTCTGATACCTCCTTAGTTTAATCATGATGATGAAATGAGAATGTCACAAGAATATAATGATAATAAAATTTATGCAGAGACCATATCCCCACCAGACTGGAGTCAGCCAGAGGTGACATCATTGGATGTCATAACACAAAGGGTCATGACATTAACCAAGGCATGGGTGGAGTAGCAGGTTGCCAATCTGAAGGCCAAAGGAGTGGTCGTGACAATTGATAAGAAGAGGAAGAGGCAAGAACTACCTAAAGATGAATATGATGGCATCCTAGATGATAAGAGGTAGGGCCTCGAGAAGATAGCTCAAGGAGCTTCATCCAAAGAAGCTAAGAGGAGTGTAGATACTGGTATCTACATATCCCCAAGGCTATCTCCTAAGAAAGTACAAGGTTTAGTGTCTATTGCCACAACATCCAAAAACCCTATGGAACAGTCTTGCATACAGAGGAAACATGTATCAATTATCAGGATTTAGAAGACGAGGAAGATGGTGTACCTCTAGTCAAGAGAAAGAAAACTCAAGATATACTAGTAGGGGTTAGCATCCCAAGGCATAAAAGAGGATAGGCACCCACAATGAGAGGGTATACTAGAAAGCAACTGGATATCTTGTTGAAAGGGCAAGGAGGTGAGGGACTCTCCAAGATGGAGACAACACATCAAAGCTTACAACATGATGTCCCCATCCCAACTACTGTGAAATTTAAAATAGAGTTAGCTAACAAATCCAGGGAAAAGCAAAGAAAGAAGGTAATGATACATCTTTGCCCTTGGATGAAACAATAGATCTCATAGATGATGAGGTAACAAAAGATGTGGCAGCTAGTCCTATGGACAGCCTAGTTAGAAATACCACTTTGACTCCTCAAAATACACCTCAAGTGCAACAGGGCACAAGGGAGGAAGAAGGAGAAGTTGGTAATCTAGAGGCAGCAGCCTAGAAGATAGGCCTGGATGGATTGATTGGAAAGTTAACAAGCCTAGCTACAATTGATCTAACATATGACGGGCTTGAAGATGAAACAAAAGATGAAGCCATGGAACATATAGAAGTTGAAGATAACTCTGCCATGGAAACATAAATATATACTAAAGTGCCTGCTCAATAGAATGTCCAAGATATTGATGATGGACATGTTGAGGGGAAAGAGAAAGAACAAAGAATAGATACATCTAGAAAATTAGGTCCTATGGTCACATCTGGATCTGAAGATCCTAAAGACATAGAAATGATAGCATCCAAATAGGAAGGTCTAATGAATAAAACTGATGAAAATATAGTAGAGGACAATGCAGATGGTGATAACCAAGAGGTTAATCAAGATGCCTAGGATCCTAGCCATCTGGAAATGAATGTGAACACTACCCCACCTTAGGATAATCAAAAGGTGCAAAATCAAAATGTGATGACATCTTAAGATGTACACATTGATTCAAACAAGCAAGATGAGGATGGTCATATAGAGGTGTCAATGAGTGAGGAAACTAATAAGGATATGTCTAGAGATCAGGTCAAGACATCAGAAGATCGTATGTGATGGGATGATCAGTAGCAAAAGAATAAAGAGGTTCCTACTAATGAGGAACAACAACAACAACAACAACAAAATGTGGAAGAAGACATTCTAAAGGAACAAAATGTGGAAGTACATGATGCTCACATTCAGTAGACTGACCAACAAGGGTCTAAACTTAATGTGCCACATTGGCTTACACATGAGGTAAATCAACTTCCAATTATTGATTCTTCCAATTTTGATAATTCTTCATTGTTTTCAATGGAAGTAGAAAAGCCAAAGCGAAGATCCAAGGTTACTTTGGCAATAAAGAGAGACCCCATAGCAGGGATGAGAATAGCTCAAGTAGTTGTACCTATTGTAGACAAGCCAAAGGGGGAGATAAAAGCTGATGAGTTCCAAATAACGATAGTGGACCTGGGTTTTGCAACTATAGAGTAGGAAGGTCTAGAAGCTAAAGAGAGCATAGATGCTCTGTTTGCTAGGATAGCCAAGGAAAAGGCTAGGAATAAAGAGTACAAGGAGAAAATTGTTCAAATGTAGTTATTTATTAAGGGGTTGGTAGCACCAACAATTGTGCCCGTATCTGCTTCCACATTCCTGACATTGGTATCACAAAGGAGATAGTTGCATTGGATGTGCAAAAGCATCATGCTCAAATAATTGACAGTTGGATCACCAAATTTTTGGCTGATGGTGAACAAGTAATAAGAATTTCATTGTCCAATTGGGACTTGTTGAGTAACCTGAAAGGTAAGGCTGACAAAGTGAAGAAAGAAGTTAGTCAAAGATTGATAAAAAGTGACAAACATCTAGCCATACTCAAAGAGATGAGGAAAATAGATACTAACATCCTCATGACCAAGAATGTCTTAACACCTCAGACATTACCACAGTTGGATAATTGGTGTGAAGATGTAAGGTAGAAGGTGGATATCCTGAAGAGATGCAATGCTAAGGTTGTAGATGTTAGTGTCAAGATACATGACCTCTTAGCAGAAGAGATAGAGATTTTAGAAGCCATTGAGGGTGAGGTCGAAGGAAAAGTAGAAAATTAGGATGACTTTGCTGCTAAAGAATTCAGAGATAGTTTCAGGCTAGCAGCAGAGGACCCTATTAAGCATTTTTCTGAGGCAACCATTGATAAGGCTATGAGGATGAAGGCCAAAATAGAGAAGTATGAGGAAGAGATGGATAACTGGATGAATAAGTGGATAGCTCTACAATAACAATTAAAGGCACAAGAATATGTGGCTAAGAAGGCCCAAGTCTTGGATAGATCGGAAATAGAGAAGGCCAAACAAGTATATGAGCTTATCCAATGAAACAAATGTAGAATAAGCGAAGGAGAGTCATCATCAGATGAGGAATAGGATGGAGTATAAAGTGAAAGGGGCATGTTGACTAAGTCAACAATTCTAGAATATTCTTCATGCCAGCTGTACATCACCAAATTGATTGCCAACTGGCAATCATGTACCACTTTGAATCTTGACCGTTAGATTGATGGATCTTTTGTAACCGCATCCTCTCATTGTTCTATAAAAGGAGGTGGATTGTCATTTTGTAGATTATTAGGAGCTTAATCAAGAGAGAATTGTTGAGCTACATGGTTCTTTCTTGAGACTGATTGTATATATGTATACTTTTGAATATTGAATGAAATAGAGATACAGATTACAAATTCATCATAAATTTTGAGTAATCTTGTGTGGATGTCATCTTGATATTTCATTGTGTCTTGTTGCATCCCTTGGAGTGCATGTCAACTAGTGGATATTGTTGTCATCTTATACCTTAGAAGATTAGCATTGACTATGTGAAGTTGTGGAATGACCTGACAACACATGGTTTGATTTATATCTCTTTTCACGAAATGTTAAATTGTGCATATGGACCAATTGTCGAAACTCACTCACTTTAAATAATTTTAGGATTTCATTTGAATTTCTTCAAATTTCATTAAATCATCATCATCAATTGCAACATATTGATAAATGAAAAGCAAAACTTAATAAATATGCAGACATCCATAGATACATGAATATCATATGCATATTTGGACAAATCGCATGCAGAATTGAAAATATCATGCAAATATTTGAAAATAATGACAAAGATCATGGAAATATGAGCTTGTAGGCATATTATTTAGAAGAATTCATAGTGTAGAAGCTAAATCAAGTGCAAATGAGTTCAAATTTAACTAAATTTAGAAGAACCAATCAACGTTATGCACATCATGCACAATCTTAACTAGAGTGAAGATCAGAAGAATTGATCAAACTTAATATAAATATATGCATATTTTGGATATAAGAATTGTAAGATTTAACATCAGTTTGTTGAGATTTACACAGAACAAGTGGAATAGAGAAAATATATGCATATCTGGATATAAATTACTTTAAATTCATGTGGAAGGCCCCTAAATGGATTAACAACAATTCACATCAACCTACTAAGAGATTTATCAGATGATTGTGTCCTGATCCATGGAGACTTGGAATCACTAATTCATCCTGAATTAATCGTATTCTTCAAGAAGATAAAGGTTTGTTTTGTGATTTTTTATCATTGTTAATATGACTAACAATCATATCAATAGATAGGCGTTTGGTGGGTGATGACATCATCAATGACACACTTAGATGGATTTGAATTAGTGGGGTGACATGATTCCTCAACTTTGTTATTGTGATTTTGGTTGAGCTCCTTTGCTAAGAGTCATTGGAGGAAACCCAAAAAGGATGATTTGGATTTAGTGGGAGAATTGGATTGTGGGTTAGGTGGTTAGATTAGAGGATAGTGAGATGGAATATTTTGATAGGAAGGATGATGGGATTATGGATTTTGATAGGAGGGATAAGGGGATGAAGGATTCAAATAAGAGGTGGAGGTGATGAGAAACTCATACAAGGATCAATGTTGGGAGGTGGGTGGGGAATATAATGGATTTCCCTTGTCAAGGGTTTCATAAGGATGACCATAGGATAAGTAATTAGGTGTAGAGGGGTTGTGCTAGCTGATTCATGGTCAAAAGATGCTTGCATGGTCATAGATGGGTGATGGAAGTTTATAGAAAGCTTTCTTGCGATGATTTCATCAAGGTTGTCAATGTCATATTTATCTTGATCAACAAGACTATCATCATCATCAGATTTGAAAGGGTTTATTATGATGGTTATGGAAAGGAGAATCATCAAAGTGAAATGGATTCATGATTTTTGACTTAGATTCCTTGATGATTTGGATGATGTGGTTTGAATTTGATGACTTTAATTTTCTAAGGTTTGGGACTTAAGATTTTCTTTGATATTAGAATGACCTTAGATTTTGGATTTGAGGGACTTGATTGATTGGTTTGATTGATGTGATTTTAGATTGATTTGGGATTAATCAAGGTCAAGGATGCATGACACTTGATTTTGGATGGATTTAACTGATTTGAATTAATCAAGGCCAAGAACATATGGCACTTGATGATTGGATTGATTGGGTCAATTTGGATTGATTTTGATTAGGCCTAGGGCCCTTTGATGGTTTATTGACTAGTGACTTTGATTAGGCTAAGGGCCTTGTGATGTTTGAGTGCTTGGATGAGGGTGATTGGGCTTGACTTTACAAAAATGCACAAGTATGTCACACCAGTGCCTGTAAGCACCAAAATCATGCACAACCTCCATGAAGACCCTAATGATGACTCACAATCCTTGTCACGTACATGTAAGCATGAAATAATACCCTCTCAGCAGTGATTCTCTTAGTAGCATGTGGTTTCTTCTTCATCTTATTGTTTCCCCTTTGTCATGATAACCCTTTCCTCGCTTTTGATACTTTTCGACACTTGTCGATTCTTGTTTCATGTGCTTGTGACTTCATCCCTAAGCCTTGTATTCATCTATTTTTTGTGATTTAACCTTTCCCTAGTGTTTTTCATCCATTCCCACCCCTAGGATCCCTCTTGAGGATCTCCCAAGCCATCTCTAACTTTCAAGTTTTAGTTTTGATCAACCAGTACAAATGTCCCCCTATTATTTCCAGATCTCCCCCAAGAGATTTGTCTTTTGCAAGTGGAGATTTGGATTTTGACCAGTTTCCAAAGATAGTTCACCTCCTTTTCACGTCCTTAGCAATCTCCAACCCCACTTTTCACCTTGGGATCTCCCCTCTGTGGGTCACCCATGGGTTACCCCCAGGTGACCCTAACTGGTGAAAGGGGAAACCAGTGGATGACCTAGTCATCTTTTCTAGCTATGAAAGAACTTGAGTTTTTGGCCCAAAAAAGATCCATTTTGACCCATTTTTCTTCCTGTTTTCATGGGATTTTGGCCTAAACATAGAGTTAACTATTTCAAGCCTCCAAGCATGCATAATTAGCTTCTTTTTAACTTAACTTGTCAACCCATGCCTTCTTGTTAACTCCATTTCCTCTTGAGTGATAAGCTATATTGGCTTGTTCACTCCCTAATTAGCCCAGATCACTCTTGTGTCTTCTAATTTAACTCTCCAATCAAGGGAGTTAACTCTCCATCCTCTCCACCTCTTTTATCCTCTTTGAACCTATAAATACCCCCATCCCTCAAGCACAAAGGGAGGCAATTTCATTTGTGCATCCAGTCTTTTGTAGATTTTTTCTCTCTAACTAGCATGCATATGCTCATATAAGACGTTTGAGCCTTTTTCTTTTATTGTTATCTCATCTAAGATTTGCTAAAGGTTTCATGTAGTGTCAATAAGCTGCCCAAATCGCAAGACATAGTGCTCACAAGCTGACATTGAGCTAACATCCAAGCTTTCAAAAGCACTTTTTGCATCCACTTTCTTATTGTTGCCAAGAAGATCTCCCTACTGCTGCAAGAGGAGAAGAGGTTGCCAACACAAGAAATTATGAGAGTAGTGGAGGCTCACTCGTCTCTTATTCTAGATTCCTTAGTGCTTTTATTTCATAGTAATTAGAAAAATCTCAATTTTCTCTTGGAAATAGTAAATGCATGTTGCCATTTCCTTGATAGGCTAAGTAGATTTTGCATTATTAGATTAGTTTTCTTTCAAAATTTCATAGATTAGTTCTATTTCAAAGCAATTTCCTTTTCCTAGAGTAATTGTTCCAAAAATCTAGAAAATCAAACAAAAACATAGATCAGATTGCATTAGTTAACTTCATACTAGATTGCATACATATTTCCATTCCTAGATTAGAAAAAGCACTTTATTTCCATAAGAACCTAAAAAAGCACAAAAATATTGTTTTGTACTCATATAGGCTTGCATGCATCCAAAAATTAAAAAGCACAAAAACATTAGAATCATAGAATGTTCACAAGCCCTTGATTTCAACACAAGGTCAACTTTGGTCAACATTAGTCAAACCCTTGATTCCAACACAAGGTCAATACAAAGTCAAACCTTAGGTCAACTAAACCCTAAGTCAAATTGAGGTTAACTTCAACTATCACTCTCTTGTTTTGGGCTCATGAATGTGCCCTAGGCTTAGAGGCAAGTGGGTGAGGGCAATCCTCGACAAGATTGAGAAGATTCACCCTAGACCACAACAAGATCAACAAACAATTCAACAACATAGGTTGAGGATATTCTAAACATAGGTTATCATCCAACAATTTGAATAACAACTCCAATACAATAGAAGTATCAATGAGAATAATCGTCAACCTACACAACATAGGAACCTTATGAATCCAAACTGAAGAATGGTGACTAGTGACCCTTCGGGTCATATAGTTATTTTAACAATGGCCACATAACATCATATTAGAATCAACGCACAAGAAAGGCCCCAAGACTGGTCAACCACTCTCTGTGAAGTCTAGCTCTCAAGCAAGCCAAACCACCCTCATGTCTTGCCTCTTCTCGACTGGCTACTTCCACGAGAGCAAGAGTGACATGGAGGTTCACCCCGTGGCAAGGAGAGGGTCCACGTGCATGCCAAAGCTGACTCAACCGCCCCAGGCTACCAAGTCATGTTTTTGAGTGTACAATGCCTAAGTATTATTGAGGTGAATGTTTATGGAATCACTTGTGTATCCTACACCAGCACCCAAGTATGAACTAAGGTGTTTGTTTATCCCTACATGTGATTGTTCATGGATATAGGCACTTGTCTATGAAAACGTGCCTCAAACTTGTTGGAGATTGGATTTAATGGGTTTTTAATGGATTTGATGGAGATTGATTAGGGATTAGGTCTAGGACCCTTGGATAATTATTTTGGATGATAATGATGATGGATTTAGGATGGATTATGATTAGGGTTTGGATGATTTGGCATTGGACTTGGAGAGGGTTGAAAGGGTTAAGTCCTTAGCCAATTTTTATTTTCAATGGATGATTTTGATTAAGGAATATGGTTTTGATGTTGATTGAAATGGATGGATTTGTTGCAAGTATGAGGTTAACCAGTGTTGTCATTGATGTCAACATACTCATATTGCATTGGTAAGAAGGTTTGGATGAGCTGTGTGTTGAGGATATTAAGAAAAGTAGTCTCAATTAGGAACAGTGAAGAATAGTGATAAGAAGAAGGCAAATGTACTCAATAGGATGAGAATCAGAGGATGGGGATTAAAGGGTTTGTAGATATGAGTCTTGAGATGATCTAATTAAGATTTCAGAGGTTCGCATGAAGATATGAAAAAGTTGTGATTGGTCAAGTAGAACCGGTTCCGGAAGCTATTCCGGAGTGACAGAGTGTTACAAAAAGGTCCGGTGAGATCCGGAGGAGCATTGTTAGACTCTGCAGATTGGAAGGAGTGTTTGGGATGTCCTTGTGATGTGTCATCTTGATTTGTACAAAGTTTGGAGGTCTGGAAGCACCTTCTTCAGTATGACAGTGGCGACAGACTGTGTTCTTGAAGTTCCAGATGAAGAGGAGAAGAGATTCCAGTGATAAGAGGAAGTGTGGATGTACCTGGTTAATTTGGCAAGCTTGTGAAGGTTCTTGGATCATGTTGAGGTTATGTTGTCGGTCCGCATTGATGGTAGAGCCCAGAATTGAGGATATTCTTCTGGATGAAGTTCTTGCTTAGACTAGTCGACCGGATGTATTAATCATCTTGCGGATGTCCTTATGGTTGATTGCCGACTTAGATGATTGTTTCTAAGTCGATGTCTTGTATAAATAAAGGTTTGTGAGTTCATTTCAAAGCATGTTGAGCAGTGGATGAGAGTGGTATAGTGAAAGAGCGAAGGGCAGAGCAGAAGTATCTCAAGCTTAAATGGAACTGATCCAGACATGGTAAAGCTGTTAATCTCCAGTTCAATTTTGTGATTCTTATCACTTTGTAGATAGTATGTCTCTTGTAGGCAGTGTGCCTTTTTGTGAGCAGTGTACTCGGGTAGTGAGCCCTAATTGGCATGTGCCATTCATTTTTCTTATTCTTCTAATAGAGAATAATCCTTGGGTTAATCACCCCGTAGTTTTTCCCTTAACCGGGTTTTCCACATCAAAATCTTGGTGTCTAATGTGTTGATGATTATCTACTCTTATGTTTATGCATTATGCTTTCATGAATGATTAACTGATATGCTATTAACTAACAAAGAAGAATCAAGTGTTCAAAATAGAAGCAAGCCTTTGCACAACTGATTCACCCCCCCTCTCAATTGTGTGCCCTAGATCTAACAGGATTATGGATTAGGGATTTTGGATGAAGGTTTGATTGGATAGGATTAGGATTTGCACAAAATGGGACTAGGGTTAAGGGGATTAGATTGGGATGATGGTCTTGATTAGGTGAATGGACTAGATAGATTAGGGATTGGATTAAAGATTAGTGGATTTGATTAGTATGTGGATGAATGATGAAATTAGGGTTTATTGGATGGGATTTCATTAAGATTAGGATGAATGATGAAATTGGATTAGGGGTTTGGATTAGATGGATGATTGGATTATGATTACCTGGTTAATATGGATAGATGGGATTTGGGTTAGAGACAATTAGGTTTGATTAGGTGGATAATGGATAGGATGTGGTTAGGGGATGGGTGATTGGATGGTTGATATTGATTAAGGATTACATTGATGATTGGGGAGATGGTTAAGTGGATTGGATGGATTAGGAAGATGACCTTGATTAAATTTGGGATTTTGATTTCAATTAGGGTCCTTGATGATGGATTTGGATGGAGGATTAGCTCAAGGATTAAGATTAGGTGATTAATTGGGATAATGATTTAATGCCTTAAGCGAGGTTAAGGGATGATATTGATTGGGATGATTAGGATGAGGTGGATTGGGTGATTAGGATGGCTTGATGGATGCTTGACCTTAGGGCAATTTGTAAATAATAAATTTCACACAATATGCACAAATTTGAAAAATATTATGATTTTGGATTTAAGGGGAGTGCACAGGTTTTGACAAATGAAAACATGCCAAGCACAATAACACCCTAGATTATTCATGTAGGTGTGTATAGAATTGTAAGCCCACCTTGCTACCTTTGTTTAGGTGTAATGTACAAGTCCTGTGGTGAGGAAACTAACCTCTTTTCATCACCCAAGATTGCTCAATGGAATGAGGGGAGAGCAAACATGCATGCACACCCATTTATAGAGGGCATAAGCACTTACATGTAGTGAGTAACTTTCTGGGCCTAACTGATTTCTAATGCATTACAAGCATATTTAGCTAATTAGTCTTAAGTTAGGATGAACATGGATTCTAGGGGTATCCTTGATAAATGCAAGGTACATGAGGTTGATGTTCGTGTGATGAGGGGTATGTCTAATGGCATGGTTCAAGAGGGTAACCCACTCTCCTCCTTCACTTTGTAAGATATAAAGTTCTTACAAGATAACCTAAAAGCGACAAGTGGACCCCGGATGGGAGAATCTTTTAATTCTCTCCCAATTTTGTGTACCCCCTTGGAACACGTGGGTTTAGGTTCTCCACTGAGGTGATCAAATCCATAAGCATACCCACTAAAAGGAAAGGGACCTAGATGCTTTTGATCCCTAAGATCACTTTTTGATGTGAAGGGATACACACACTAGGTTTTTGGGATTGAAAATGATAAAAGATTGATCAAGTCAAATCTTTTGATCTCCAAGGTCACCTAAAACTGTGAGGAGAGAGCATGCACTTATGAATTGATCACAAACAAAGCATACAATGATTAATGTTCCCTTAAAAAATGAAGTGTGCCTAAGATTTAGTGATAAAAAGATAATGTCTTTTACAAACATGCTACAAAACACAAGTTAGTAGTTTGATATGTTGTCTTAGACAAATGATCCCTTCAAAATATGATGTTAGAGCACATGATATAACCAATGATGATTAGTTCTAGGGGTTAGATTAACTCAAATCCCAAGAAAATTGATTACTGATTATGCAGACACTTAAACTTTACAAAAATGCTTCTATGTAGAAATGGGTGTTTGCCCTATATAGGAGCTTGAGTTTTAAATAGAAACTTATCGTAAAAAATTCTTGTTTATCCCACAAGGGTTCTCATCCAAGTATAGAGGTTCTCAAGTAAGAAGATAGGCCTGAAAATGCAAATTTTTGATAAAAATCTAACAAAAAAGGGGGGTTAGACATGCATTGATGAAATTTTGGTATTAGAACCCCCTATAAAAGTCACCGCCATCAGAAAACTAAGATTTATATTTTCCAAATGTTGTAAAAATGATGTTTTTGATGCCTTTTTACAAAGGTGATTGTTTAGGTCACACAAACGCTCAAATTTTACAAAAACGTTCATCTATGATTAGGGCTAGAAAAATGATGTTTCAAGCTACAAAAAAGATGGTTAGGGTGAAAATTAAAGGGGTTAGATTGATATGAAAGTGTTAAGGATGAAAAACCCTTGCAAAAACACTAGTTTTTAGACCAAAAAGTGGTTAGAAAAACCCAATTTCTTTTTTGAAATTTTGATGAAATGGGCTCTTAAGCCTATGACAAAGGTGCTTGTTTATGGCACAGAGGCACTTGAGTATGCTACAAAGTCACTCAAGTAGATACAAAGGCATTCAAATATGAATATGCTAAAATAGGCCACAAAGGCATCGAAACAGGTGACAAAGGTTCTTGAATAGGCCTACAAACTCTTAACTAGACCCTGCAAGCTTCAAAAGGCTAAAAACCACCAAAAAATGTTAAATTAAGGGACAAGGTCCCACCAGGAATGCCAAAATCTATTACATATTAATGTGAACATAAAAGAGAACAAACTAACCTAAATTAGCCTATTACATTCACATCTAATGCAACCTCATGATTGACCTAAAAGGAATGCATAAACATAAAATGAAGCTAAATAAGCAACCTAAAATGCAAACCTTGATTGTTTTGGATGTGCTCCTTGATGTTGGATGTATGTTATTTCTCCTCAAAATAGCAACATAACATTTCACAACTTGTAGACTTGAAATGGCTTGGCTTTATGTCAATTTATAGATTTTTGGATGGAGGATTGGAGGGCTAGGATTGATTTGGAAGATCAATGACTCATATTGGTTGAGAGGATTGGATTGATGAGAGGGCACCAAGTGGCATGATGGGTGTTAAGGGAAAATTGGAGTAAACATGAATAATCAATACAGCATATCAATAATACCCAAAACTCAATGAAAAGGGAAATAATCAAGATCAAACAAACAAAGATGAAAAACCTTTGCAAACCTCAATACTTCATAGCTTCCATTGATTGCCTATCTCAATCGATCTAGCATGTATGAATAAGGCCCACAGAGAGTGCACTTCCTTGCTATTCCAAGATTGTCAATGGAGAATGGCTATGATAGTGTTTTGTAATGAAGATGAGCTTCACAAAAATGGTAGTGATATGGTAACAAGTTGATTGCAAGAAAAAGGAATGACGTGGGTACCAAAGGCGTGCTGTAATTCCTGCAGAGTAACAATACTGAAGGCTTGGATGATTGAAATGGAGGAATAAGGTTCAATTTATAGACTTGTGAGAGAGAAGATCAACGGTATAGAACGGTTGAGGAATGTGCGTGAATAGGAAGAAGACATGTGTCTTGCTATATTTTGCATGAGAGGAATTGATAAAACAACAAAATGAGTTAACTGAAGAGATTAATCAATTAAAATAATAAATTAATCAGTTAAGAGAATAAAACAAGAGAATAGAAATTGCATGAGGATGAGAAGATATTTTAGCTCAATTAAATATTTAGAATATTCAATTGCATGTGCACAAGGATTGAATTATATTTAGAGATAACTCAATTTAGAAGAAATAGACAACTTAAATAAATATTTGATTTATTTAAATTTAGAGAAGATATTATTGGAAGAAATAATTAAATAATTGATATTATTTAATTTAGAATGATTTTGGAAGAACTAATTTAAATAATTGATATTATTTAATTTGTTGGAGGAATTAGAAGAATTTAGGAATTTAATTAAATAAATTGATTTTATTTAATTGTTGGAAGAATATGAATCAAATAAATAAATTTATTTATTTATTTATTGATAGAGGAATTTAGACTTAAATAAATATTAAGAATATTTATTTGGATAGAGTCATGTCATTTTTAGGCGTATACAATGGGATTGGAGGATAATGTTGTGCCTTGCACACACGCCCCATTTTTTGCCCAATGGAGACCCCCTCTTTTGCTTTGGCTTGGAGTCTCAACCTTTCTGCCTTATGATGATGAGAAGGTGAAATTGTGCTTAGAATGCAATATTTTCTTCAAATTTGAGTTCTTGGCATGTTTGAAGTGATTTGATGTCATGCATGATTGATTTGGAAGTGTCTTGAGTGGTCTTGTGCCTGAAAGATAGTCATTTGTTGCCTTTTGTGCTAAAATTGGGTGTTACTGCACTTTGCTCAAAAATCCTGTCACTGGATATTGGCCTTGAAATTGCTACTGCAGGATGTGTCATGTTGAAATTCCTAGTTTCTAGGTCTTAGAGTTGCAAAATCATGTCAAATTCCACTAGATTTCACTAAGGGGTTCATATACTTTCATTCTGATGCATGGTCCTGAAGCCCTGATTTGGCTAAGTCTGAAACCCTGAAAATCTTGAAAAATGACTAAGTTTGAAATCTGGTGGAACCTCAAAATTCTAGAATCTGCATGTGAAATCCTATGGATCTGGAACCTGTCTCAAACATCCTAAAAGTATACTTAAATATATTTTTAAATATACTTTCACCCTGGCCAATTCAAAATCTAGCGCCAAAATGACCCCTACTGCACTTTGCACCAAAATTGCCTCCTACCGACATTTGTGCTAAAAATGCCTCCTACCAACCTTTGCGCTAAATTCACCTCTAACCAACCTCCCTCCAAGCTACCACAAGTCAGTCAAACCAAAAATCCCCGCCGAGACAATTTCGAAGAAAAGCGCTAAAACGGGCTTCAACTGACTTGCGCTAATATCCGCCTTCACTGCATTTGGTCAGTAGACAAAGAAACCCACACTAGTCAGTTGCATTGAAAATCCCTGCTGACTAAGTCTTTTATGTTTTGTGCTAAAAATTGACTTTACTGACTTGCGCTACAATCCACCCCGACCGACCTTATGAGATGCTGTTAGTCGATCCGAGCCCAAACTCATGCAAGTCGGTAGCACCCAAACGTAGTGCAAAGGCATTTTGTGCTAAAAATGAACCTCTCCAACCTACGCTAGAATTGCATTGCATCGACTTTTAGTCGGTAGACCCTGAAATTCCCGCTAGGTCGGTAGACCCCAAAATCCCCACTTTTTGCCCATTTTGGCCTAAAAACACGTTTTTTCCAGGTGAAACTTAGACTTTCTTGTAGATTTGGTATGCACCTCTATTTATCACATCATGATGGATCGTTTTACCAAGTTTGTGTGGATTTTTGGCACGTTTTATGACAATTAATGCTACTGCACATGAAAAGTTCGCGACCCCCAAAAATCTTACTTTTTATAGAAAAAGGCTAGAAAAACATGAAATTAAAGTCTGCAAATGGATCCTAATGACTACAAAAACCTCTTAGATCAATGTATTGGCCAAATGGGTACTTGAAAATGGTAAAAAATGCAGAAAATCAGGTAAAAATCATTAGATTTAAGAGGTTGTTCATAGAGAAAGTGACATTGACAATGGGCTATTTTTTACTGATCCATGACTGCAAATGGACATGTTTTGATCCAAATTGATGGAAAATGACTTGTTTATGATGAAATTGATGCTTGGTCTTGTTTATTGTAGGTCTAAGAGCACAAAGGAACTTGTTGGAGCTAATTGGAGTCATCTTGGAAGGATGAACACACAAAGGTACCTTGTTGACCCAGAAATGCAGAATCGACATTCTATCAACCAAATTGCTGCTACACCTATATGAGAAGATCAGTATAATGTCCAAGATGATAAAGATGAGTCTCAAGAGCTAGAAGACATTAAAGATCATTCTTCTTTCATGGTAGTTCCAGTAGTCCAATCATCAAGAATCAGTCCAACAAGCATCTAGTTGGATATATCTTCACTAATAAAGTGCCACATACTCCTCTTGGTCCATTCAACACTTGGAATCTCATGAATCCACATCAGCTCAAGTTTTTAAGTGTCATGTGACTCTATTTTGGCTTTATTAGGCCTTAAAAATTGACTTTTCATCATATACAACCAAATGGGTATCCATTTTGTCCAGATTCAATGTATTTGCAAGCTGTATTTTGTCTCTTTCCTAGAGGACAAATGCAAATCCAAAAATGTAACAAATTGTTGTACTTCATTAAATGCCATGTAATCTAGACCGTTGGTGTTGCGTTAATCTCCACCGTCCATTGAAAAACTCGATATGGTGCCTTGTCTATAAAAGGGCCATCCTTTTCTCTCATTTGTAAGTAAGATTAGATATTGAATTGCTGAGACTCTGCCAAATTGTGATCAATACAAAGCAAGTTTTGCAGGTTGCTGAGAATGTGTGTTCTTGTGTTGTCCTCTTTGGTCTTCATGGTTCATATCAATATGAATTTAATTATTTGTGCTCTTGCAATGATGGGTAAATGTTAAGATATCTGATGAATGCTTTGGTCCATACTATTAGTGCTTGTTGATGGTAAGTTGCTGTGTATAGTTAGCCTGGGCCTTGTCAATGAATATAGTTCGGTTGCATTCCACTAGTTAAGCTGTGCCATTGTCTGAGTGTTTAATGAGTGAATGCAATTTGAAAATCATAAGGATCCTTTGAAGATTTCATCATTTTTTGCAACATTGTGGGTTTCCTATCCTGGTGAAACACGGAATGGTTTATTGAAACTATTGTCTATCTGCAACATTTTACCCCATTGTGAATGTCACTTAGGATCTCTTATCCCTTCTCCCTCTCCTTTTCCTTTTACATTTTATTTACATCAAGTTGTTAGATTTAGGTTTCATAGTAGCAAACAAATCTTAAATCTGCTGAAAGTATCATAGGGTTTCTTCATACATACTGTTGTCATATTCCATAAACCCTACATATTATGTAAGACCCCTTGTTGGCACAGCTAGACATTCCACTGAAGTTATTCTAAGCAAGCTAAGACCTAGTTGTATTATCCTTGGAGTAGTCTTACCTAGGGTAGGATACTTTTCAAGAGAGATGTGAAACCGTCAATCACACCTGTGTTGCTATGTGCTAAAACACTCATCAACAAATAAGTGGAGTCTTTGGATTTATGGGAGATAAATGGTGGGGGATCAACTTGGAAGAAGGGGATTGATGGGATTGAAAGAGGACAAAAGGACACTTTTAGAGAGATGTGCAAGGTACTTTCCCATACCCTTGTAAGAGGACCCATGTGATTTGTACAAAGATGCATGTCTTTGTACATTTTGAGGAATGAGAGGGTTTTAAATGGGTTAAACATGGATTTGGAACATGCAAGTGAGGGATTAAGTTGATTAATTGGTTTTAACCAACTTAATCAAAAGTGAACAAAACAAGAATTAAATAAATATGAAAATATTTATTTAATTTTTGGGATGAGGATGAGGGACTTAGGTAGATAAGTATTTGGATTTGTTTACCTAAGGTGGACTATAGAAGAATGATGATAAATGATTAATTAATGATTTATGCTAGGAAGAGGTATAGGTGAATAGTGATGAATAGTGCATGAATAGTGGTTTTATTAATTAAATAATAAAGTATTATTTAAGTAATGTTGGGATGGAAATAGATAATTAATTAAATAAATATGCACTTATTCAATTAATTGTAGAGGAAATGGTCAAGTGATGTCCTGATTATGGATGAATCATGATGAGATGATGAGTGGATGATTTTAGGTGTCTACAGAAACTACCCCATATTCAAATTTGAGTGCTCCCAACCAAATACATATGCTTTACTACTTAAGGTAGAAGCACGGCTATTCAAGAATAAAAAACAAATGCATAATCTATTAAATAGGAAAAATATCTTGCTCTCAAGCTTCCAATAGATATTTTCCTTTCTTTACAATTTATTTTCTAAGCCAAGGAGAATCTAATTCAATAACAAAGCACCAAGCCAACTCCAAAATTTCCAAGCAATCCTAGAGTAATCCCAAGAAATCCCCAAGCAATTCCAAAAAGAGTTTCAAGTTCCAAAAATGCAAACATATATCCTCTTTTTCCCTTTTGTCCCCTCCAAAGAACATAAGGAAAGAATGAATCAAAAGAAAGTCTCTTTACCCTTTTGTTCCAAAAATGCCTAAACCCTCAAGTGACCTTTCCCTCCTTTCACTAAATTAGTTCTTTTTCAAAATACACATTTTTGGCACAAATAAATATTTTCATTCCAAATATCTAATATATTTTCCAAAATGACTAATGACCTTTTTCCAAATGATTTATGCATAGATTTTCAATTAAATGTATTTAGATAGAATTTAAAATTTCTTTTCAATAAAATAATTTATTAATTTGCACAACATTTTATTCCCTAAAGCATTTTATAATAAATCTCTTTTCAATCATACAATATTTAAATTGTGTAAGACCTTTTCACTAAGGCATAATAAAATCTGTTAAAACTCTTTTGACTCATAAGCAACTAGATTTTTCACAAACATTTATCAAGCCTTTCAAAGACTAAATAGATGCAACGAAAAAAAATCTAAATACACCCATGCAAGCAAACAAACACTTTATGAGTTTCAATAAAAGGGCTCTAGAATCATGAGTCATTCAAATTAGTTGTGTAGATGATAAAAATTGAAACAACTAAGTTATTCTAACTAGCATCCAATTCTAATCACTTACAATTAGGACCTAATCAGCCTCTAAGGAGGACAATCTACTTCTATCCACTTGGGAAGAGCAGATTAACTCTATTAGGTCTGATTTAGTTATCTACTAGCAAATCAAATAATGAAGAACTATGGAAATAAATAGAAAATTACTAATGAATAAAGATATAAAAATTATTTCAAGAAGCAAATAACAGAACATGGAATAAGATACAAAGAAGAACCTAGAGCTAAAATCTAGAAGCCTTGACTTTGGATGCCAGCGCATCACGGGGATGTCGGTGTGTGGTGCTATCGTCCTGATAGCAGCAAAAACCAAAAATCTATATTGTGTAGTAGAAATGCACACTTGCAATGTCACCCAATTTGCATAGTGAAACTAAATAGCTTCCTAGAAAAGATATTTGAAATGAAATTGCAAAAGTAAAGTATTTAACATAAAATAAAGCAAGTAAGAATAACAAGGGAAGAAGGAAACAAACTTGGGCCGTGCATTTGATTTTCCTCCACAACCTGCACAATACAAAGACAAAGAGAAATTTGTTTGGGTTGTTTAGGGTCTTGCCTCGGTCAAGCCCCCGTTTTGGTTTTCCAACCTCCATGGAAAAACCAGTAATATAAGAGAAATGAAAACACAAGTGTGTGCAAGATCTTACCCTAAGTGCATCTAGGATCTAAGATCAATAACAAAAATACCAATCTATAAGTACTTATCCTTGGTCTATGAGGAAAACACCCTAGTGTGCATATGGTAAAATGGGTGGTGGTCTACACCACAAGCATTTTCCAAAATGATGTTGTATTAAAGCAATAACAATGAAATAACACTATTCTGTAAGAACAATGTTACCAGATTTTGGTACTATAGAGGAGGCTACAAGCTCCTATAAAGTGCAATCCAATGGAGGATAGTTGAAACCCTTGCACAAGAGTGCCTCTTCTCAACTCCAAAACTTGATCAAAAGCTCAAAAAACTAACCAAGAGAGAGATGCTTCAATGCGACGAGCATTCCAATCTACAAAATGTATCAGTGAGAATGCTTCAAATATTTCTATGTATTTTTCAAAATCCCAGCTAGAAATCAACAATCCATAGGTCTTAAAAAAATGTTCAAGAGAGAGAGCTCTTTTTCCCCTCTTTCTCTTTTTACATGCAAGAGAGGAATCTGCTAGGTTGGGTATGCTACAGGGACTATTATGAGGTTGCATGAGTGTTACCTTTCCTCAAGATTCTATAAATGGGTGAGAGAATCTCCATTCAAAAGTTTTGGCATATCTGGAACACCAACGCAACACAGGGATGTCTGTGCGTGACACTTGTGTTCTAGGAATATTCCTTTAAACTTCGCATGTGTTCTCTACAAAGTATAACAAGTAAGTATCCAAAGAACATTTTTGGCAAATAGTTGGTGATGAGAGAAAATAGGATAAAAGATCAGGTCTAGTGATCCTAAAAACATGCTAGGGCATGGACACCAAATTGAGCAAAACATATCATGAAATTGTGAGGGTAAGTAATTTTCTACATTACATTTTGTCCCACTTTAGCGAGCTAATGACACAAAGTGATAAGCTACGATAAAGTATGGAAATAAAATTTTGAAAGAAAATAAGTATGTAAAGGATATCCAAAAGAACACGTAGCAATTCTTTAGGTGGAAGAACGATGCCCTCAGATTGAGAATCTGTATTACCACAGTGTTAGGAACCACAAGCCTGCAAGATCACCCTGTTAGGCAAAATAAACAGTCCTGCAAGGTCCAAAACAGTGTTAGTCTAAAAAATACTAACAAATGAAAATAGTGGTGGATAGATGCCCACCCATGTTTACGTCGACTTATTGAGATAACGAAGCAAAAATAAGGGTGAAAAAGTTTACCACGTCGAAAATATTTGTAAATTTTGAAAAATGTGTTTCATAGGGTTATTTAATAAAATAACACCAAAGTAAAATATGGGTAAAAAGAAAGTGGCTAGAGCCAAGTCTCCAACACAACAAACAATGTGAAAATCCTTCACAGGCCCAAGATATGACACTTTGAATGAGGAGTGCTTCAAAGAAATTTCAAAAAAATTCTATAAATAGTAAAAGAATTTTATTTTTTACTATTCATTTGAAAGTGATATTTAGAGTAATTTGAGTGAATTAGAGAGCTAAAATGCCTCGTAGACAAGCATACTGAGCACAACAGTTCGATGCATTGAGGGATCATGTGAAGTAGGGCGTTGCACTGCATGAAGTACAAATTTATTTTTATCAAATGTTTGCATTATTTTTCATGCAAAAAAAGAGGAAAACTCGTGGAGTGCTAGTGTCCTTTTTGGGCTCTAGTGTCTGACCAGGGCACTCACGTACGTCGAGCATGCAGGAATACAAGATGGGTGTCAGTGTATGAGGGACACATTGGTGTCTCAGAAAGGCACCAGCATCCAGGAGATAGAGTTAGAATTTTTTTAAAATTTAGAAGTTTTTTGAAAATTTTATGAAATTTTATAGTAGATTGATAAGGTTATATGATTGATAAACATAGCATCCTCTAGTGATGCGAGAGCATATTAGAGGCTCATACTTTTCTCTTCTGTAGGACTAGTAGACCATGCTATCACTAGAGGAGGCAACCTTACTACGAGTCGTAGGGTTGTGGTATGTCTATACTATGCCAAGGATGTCGTTCCATGACTACATGCTCATGGCAATGATGGAGAGGTGGGACACAGACACTTCTATCTTCCATCTTCTAACGGGAGAGATGATGGTCACACTTGAGGATGTGTACTGGATTCTATGGCTATCAGTCTGAGGATGAGCCATTTCAATCATCACAGAGAGATCAGTGAGTTATGTTGCACAAGGCTAGATGTATGCCCTTGGATGGACCATCCATGGGGATCCCTCAAGGAACATACACCTAAGATGGTTAGTACATCGTAGAGACTGGATCCCACTAGTTTGTTGTGTTATAATTTCTATTATTACTGTTTATGTAGCACCTGATGGGTGAGGCAGCCAGTTCCACGAGGGCCTCATTCATACCATTAGGGAGATGGAGACATAGAGGACAATGTTCACATGGGGCTGTGCTATGATCGCACATCTGTTTCATGATCTGGGATGTTACATCCATTATGAGAGCGCTATACTAATGACCTACACCTTACTACAGGTGTGGGTGTTCAAGCACATAACACGTACATGGTCGGTACCAGTATCTACCGCCATTGTCTAGATGTAGCCCTGAGCTTACGCCTATGGTCTAGTGAGGCCATGGTAGTTTGAGAACCTCTTGTATTGGAGAGGCATTTGATAGATTACATGCTACAGATGTAGTATGGAAGCCTTATAGGCAAATGGCACGGTGGGTAGGGTAGGCACAACAATTAGCTAGGATGTAGAGGGACTAACTTCTAGTGGGTTGCCTCAATCATATTATTGTGCCTTTCTACTATGACAGAGTCACCAGATAGTTTAGGAAAATACATGGTATCCTGAGCATACCCCCTGTTGACTTTTTCCCAGACTGGATGCTTATTCCCAGATTTCCCTACAAGGTAGCCATCAGTGATCAACAGGATCTCTGGGCCAGGGGGTCAACAGTGTAGGAGATAGACTCTATATTTTATCTCCTCTTCTTCTTCAGGCTCTGCAAGACCTAGGGGGGTATTCCCTACTCAACATCCATGAGGATATGCATACAAGGCTGGGATGCTGACAGAAAGCAGATGGGTCCTCCTGTAAGTAGACCAAAACTGAAAGATAAGGGCAAAGGGGCTAGCTTTGGGCCTATTTGCAGTTGTAGACAGAGGACCGAGGTTCCTAAAACTAACTCTAATGTCCTAATGTTGGTTTTAGATTTTGATTTGGATTTTAAGCTTGGATGCAAAGCTGGATATGGTTATAACACAAAACAAAGCATGATTGGTGCCTATCCAGGGCCTGGAGTCAGTAGACATACACCTGTGAATGATCAGCATGAACAGCTAAAACTGGATTTCAAGGGGATATATGTGATATCTGCCTTATAGACATCTCCCAATACAGAGTGTTAGGTTATCTCTACTTATGGTATCCCTACTGCAGTATACCCTTCCCAATGTTCAACCTGAAAACAGTTTAATCTACCCCTTGAGTAGAAGTTAAAAGATCAGACAGTCAACATAGGAATTCTATGCTCTAGAATCTAAACATTACCAAACATCCAGATTCAGAAGAAGAATACATGCAATACTGGAGACAGAATTAACACAACACATGCTAAGATAGCATTTCTCATATAAGTTTAATCATGAAATCAATGGGTTCATGCCAAAAACATACAACAAGAGATACATAAACTCACAGGTAAGCTGTACAGAGCAACCAGATCAGCTTGTTATGCATTACAGAGCCAAAATCTTCAACTTTCAACAACCTTGAAATGAACAACACAACCTGCTTATAACAGCCAGGTAGGTGCTCAGCAATTAATTACATGGTTGACCAAAAATCCCGCCAGATACACAGTATCATGAAAATGGCGCTCAAACACAACCAGATTGGCGCCCAAACTTGAATGCAGCAGGTAGGGGAGGAGACAGGAAGATTTCTCGAGCCCTGTGCCATTGTCCGCTGATGTACACCTTCAGTCGGGTACAGGATCCACCCACGCCATCACCCATACCTCTGCAACAATCGCCATTAATGGCGCACCAACCCGCGGCCTTGGGAAGAACATCTAATAGTCTATCGCAAGCATTTCCCGCCGAGATTCATCATCATGATATTTGAAAATGCAGGATATCAATTATCCCACATGCACCCCGCGATGACCTCACTAACACTTTATATACTAGGTCATGAGCATATATCATGTCGGTGCTTTTGCTCCTGACGACACTAGTATAAGACCTCATCATCATCATCCTCCAGCAGCATGATATCCTGTTGTTCGAAATATCACCCTGACATCATCATGATATTTGAAATATAACCTGCATGATAATCGGCACAACCTGATCCATCGGAGGAACATCCTCCTGCTGAGCTTATACCAAAAGTCTGACCAATGAACATCCTGATGACGTCATCATCATATCCTGCTGACGTCATCATCATATCTGCCTACTGCGCACCTCCTCATATCCAGATGACGTCATCATCATGTTTGCAAATATCGGGAGATCTCCTCAAGATGATCAGTGTTAGAAATATGACCCCCCCGGACCTTGATGACGTCATCATCATATTAACATCATCATGATATTCGGAAGACAACCGGATATTTGGAAATATCCTCCTGACGTTCAAATATCAGGTTGCACTGTAGCTCCACCATAAGATCGGGGTGATAACTGAATATGATGATGATGCTTGAAAAGATCACCCCCAGTAGATAATGCACGAAGCCAGCAGGCGGATATCTCCTTGATATCAGCATCATCATGATGCTAGAACAAACATATATCCGGGTGATATGAAAATATCACCCCCTCCTTCGGAAATATCATGATGCAGATAGGCAGAGAAATAGATATCACCCTAATATAAGGATGACGTCAGCATCATCAGGATGACAAAACAATCGAACAAGTGATACAACATCATCAGGATGATATTGACTAAGATCATCCTGACGTTCAAAATATGATGACCCCAGTGAATATCGGGTCGCACTTAGAACTCTTCAACAACATCATCAGGATGATCATAACCAAGATCACCCGATGATAAAAATACCACCCCGGCGAAATATCATGAAGGCAGAAAATATGATGACCTCCGCAAGCAGCACGGTGATAACTGGAAATATCATGATGATGATGACGACCCTTAAGAAAAAACAAGTCAGGTCGAACAACACAAAGAATAACCCCTTCAGAATGTCGGGGCAACATCATCATCATGTTTGGGCAAGGTGATAAAATGAAGATCACCGGATACTTGAAAAATCACCCTCGCAAGCAACTTAGGGCGCACTGTAGCTCATCAGCATCATCAGGATGATATCCAAACATCACCCGATAGTTGAAATATGATGATGACGATGAGAAACCGGTCGACGAAGAACATGATGATGCAGACCATCATTGAAGACAAGATGATGATGATGACCTCCTCCTCAGAAAAATATGATGCTGCAGCTGAATAATGCTGAGGAGGTCCAACACTTAGAAAAATTGGGCAAGAAGATAAAGGCTTCAAATGAAGAAACCTCCTGATCATGACAAATCAACCCCAGGTCAAAATGAGTGCTAACACCCCCTACATACATTCTAGATCTCACTAGAGTGTAATTTGACCCAGGGATCAGCCTCATCCTATAATAGTAGAGGTGGACATTTGTAATCCAAAGGCTGAGGATATAGATCGAGATACAATCACAGATGTGGACGATATAGGGGTGACTGGGGTACACGGCATGGTGGACTACCATGAGATTGGCCCCCATTTTTGTTGATGATGCACTACTGATGATTAACGACCCCTAGCAGAGCAAGGCCAGAGGATGAGATAGCTAAGAGGATAGACAATGAGAGAGAGGGTGAGGAGGAGGAGGAGGAGGAGGAGGAGCAGCCTACACCAATGGTAGGGACACGACAACAATGAGATGAGTCTGGTGCCACTGTGGAGGAGAAGCTAAGAGCCCAACCATAGGTGACACGAGCTACACCTTCAGTCAACCCCATACCTAGCCAAATAGTGTAAGGGGAGTCAAGTAGTGTAGCTACCAGGAGGTCCACTATAGTACCAAAAATAGTGGTGGGTACACTGGCTATCATTCAGTCGAGATTGACACCAACAGGGCTCCTAGATCTTGATTGGCAGATCGGGGACCCAAGTGAGAATTGTTATTTGCTTTATTGATTTTGGTAGAACACTAGACATGTATATGCGTATATTGATTGTGGATTTTATATTATGATGATGATATCTGACACATGCCTTGTTTGATTTTGTAGTGCACATGCGAGAGTGGCTCGACTACATTGGTCGAGTATTTGTTGAGATGGTCCCCAATGTTCAGCTCTAGCAAGGTGTGCGGGCCATTCATATGCCTCAGTAGATTGTAGGGTGACACATAGGGGTCTTTGAGCTGGTGGCACAACTGAGAGCAGTTTTAGAGGAGGCACAAGCTGACAGGGCTCTAGTTGTTGCTTAGGTTATTGTTATGATAGTGGAGCGAGACCAGTCTAGGGCTGAGTGAGATCATGCAGTGAGGAGAGATTAGAGTACAGAGACTAGTTGTGAATCTCTACAAAGATAGCTCACTACTCAGAGCACACCAGCTATAGTCCTGGACTATCCCAACATTCAGAGCCTGATGGATGAGATGATCTAGCTACGAGCTTAGGTCATTCAACTATAGCAACAAGTTATGGATGCTAGGATAGAGGCAGTAGATCTAAGAGGCCAGATGAGAGGCATGTAGTCACAGAGCCATAGTCGCTCATGCTCTGCAACATCTTATCAAGAGCCTTCTATACAACAGCCACCACCAGGGCCAAAGGGTTTCGGCTCTCATGGTGTTTTGGATAGAGATACATGTGTTATGTGATTACTTATGTATATTTTATTCATGTGATGTGGAATATTTAATTAAATGTTATTCTTATTTAATTAAACAACTTATTAAAATTATTTAACTAAATGCTAGGATGATTTAATTAAATAATTTTGGTGTTTAAAGGCACCCAATTAAATTCAATAAATATCTAATTTGCAAATGAACAAGGAAAATTATTTAATTAAATGCTTTTAAAAGATCTATTTAAAAAATTATGAATGGATGGATTAATTAATTGTTTTCACAATTAAATAATCAACATGGTACAAAATGAGGTAATTTTCATTTATTTTCAATGAAAACTACAACTAACATTCAAGATAGCATGTAACATGTCAAGAACATAAAACAACAAGATTATAACTACTATGTGAAGCATTAAAAATACTAAACAAAGATAACACATTGTTGCTTTCAAAGAGAAATTGCATATTTAACAAAATACACAATTTGAAAAGATATCATAACACAAGAAAAGAAAATTGTTTTCATAAACAAATGACATAAGGAAAGTTATGAATAAACTCAAAACTCATCTACACAAATGTCACATTAGAAATAAATTAAGCATAATAGTGACCCAATGCATAGCATTTATAAGCTCTTTAAGAGGCATACCGTTCATTGTACAGAGACCATATGCACCAGACCCATAGACAGAGGTGATGATATAAGGTCCCAACTAGTTCAAACTAAACTTGCCTTTGGTACCAGCATGAGCATTCACATTCCTTTGGTTTTCGTATAGTACTAGGTCACCAACCTTTAAGGATCTGTGAATAATACATTGATTATAAGCACAATTTAAGGTCTTTTGATAAGATTGAAGATGCTAGAGAGCATGGAGGCATTGCTCATCAAGCATCTCAAGTTGTAAATTATGCTGATCATGATAAGTATTATCATCAATAAGGCCTTGGAGGGAAATTCACAATGAGGGAATTTCCAACTCTAGACGTTGTAATGTAGTAAAAAGAGGGTTCACGAAATTGATGGATAGTTTAGCTAGATCCTCCTTTCACACAATACATTCAAGGACATTTAACCAAATTGAATCACAAATTCTGCAAGAAGGCTTAACTATAGGTTGGTTGTCACTTGGAATGATAGGGAAATTTGGAATTGATTCATTAATGTGTTGATTTTAGTTTGATTAAGCTTGAAACCCTAATTATGCAAAATCGTAAATGAACAGACAAAACCTGATAAATCCTTCTACAGAAATAGACTAAATACATATTAGATACATACCAGATTTCAAGTTCTAGAATACGGAAAAGTCGAAGGCTAAAGAGCGGGCACCCAAGCCCAAGGTGCTACTTTTTCTGAGGGCTTCATGATTATTTTCGTCACTGACTACAACCACTTCAGAGATTCTTCGTGACATGAAATTGAGCAACAAAAGAGTGGGCACACAAGCCCTTCCTGAGCTATTTCTTGCCTTTTTCTTTAGATCCTAATTCCGTATGCTCTGCAACAATCCTCTACAACTCCTCTCTGCAAGATCTGACACCTGTCACCTACAATCACAAGAAGAGGGGTTGGGGGTTGTAGTGTTTAGGAGCTTGCCTTGATCAAGCCCCGAAATGGCATTCAAGCCTTCCAACACCATTGTTAGATAGAGAGTGTATGTCCTTGTAGGATAGAGGCAAAACAAATTGATAAATGATTGATGAAGCACAAATAGATATCACCTCAAAGGTGTAGCTCTCAAGTAGATGAAGATCTTTGACAACATGAGAGATGAAGCCAAATCTGCAATAACAAACACAACAACAACACAATTCTACTCTGCAACACAATGAATGCCTTGAATTCTCTAAAATCATAAGTTCACCAAAATCTCATAAGCATCTTATAGTTTGCAAATGAAATCCTAAACATGCTTATATATGCATTCCTTCTTTAATTTCGTAATTCAAACTTAAGATGCCGACAAGGAACACCTTTAACAGTAACTTTGTCGATATTCAAATTTGGGACCCCGCCAAAATAGGGTAGGGAAAAGGCATCGGTGCCCTTGTCTTGGGTCCTATTTTGGGCTCTGCAATATCCCCTATGTCCCATTTATCATGGGTTTCAGGGCATTTTGTCTTGGGATTCATTTCTAACATGCATGATGAAAATTAAGGGACCCGGGAGCTAAACTTAGGAGGTAAAAGTCCTAGGGGGACATTTTACGACATAACATTTAGCCCCCACTTTAATGTATGTATGATTTGATGACCCATACATGCATTAAAATACAGTCGAAAACACAACAAACATGCTAAGCACTTGAAGCTAATGCATACACAAAGATTGAGGAACTATTTCTAGCCCCTAGTCTCATGTAGCATTAGAAAAACACATCGTAGACACGCCAAACACAATGAATATAGTAACAAGCACACAAGACATGAAGAAGATAGTATCAAGCACACAAGACATGAAGAAGACAGTATTGAAGACAAGCAAAACATGATGAATATAGTGATATAACATTTTCATTTTCATATATATAAATGCATAGAAATAAAAATTGCAATACACAACCCCAAGAATGTAGGGGAGACTCATCGCCACACCCTTTACACTACACCAAGGGGAGAAAACATGCCATACAAAATCCAAGCATAGAGGAGACTCATCACCACACCATTTACACTATGCGAGGGGGAAAACACGCCATACAAAACCAAAGTGTTAGGGAGACTCATCGCCACACCCTTTACACTACATGAGGGGGAAAACACACCATACAAAACCCAAGTGTAGGGGAGACTCATCGCCACACCCTTTACACTACCCGAGGGGGAAAACACATGGAAGACACGAGTGCCGTATAGCAAGCCATAGACATACTATATGTCTTAAACATGGCAAACAAGGTGATGGAAGGATCTTATTGCTAAGTCCCACCATCTCAAGAATGTTGTAGACACACCTAATGGTTGGGCTTATGCCACAACAACCACCAAAGACACGCTTAACAGAGGATAGTCTCAACATCTAACCCCACCTCTACAAAGGACTTTTGAAATAAAATGATGTGCACTAGCTCAAGAGATACACCATCCTACCTCTGCAGAGGGCTTTTAAATACTAGGATACACACTAGCTCAAGAGATATGATATCCCTCCTCCACATAGGGCTTTCTTTGATTGCAATATAGATAAAGATGTGTACTCGCGCTAGAGATACAACATCCCAGCTCCACAGAGAGCTTACAAACACACTTCATTAGTACCAAAATAATCAGACAACTTACCTTATATATACCCCCACCTTAAGGTGGTTGATGTCATGTACCGATATCAAGCACATTAAGGTAGAGAGAAAACACACAAGCGAACAAGAGCTTTTCCAAATCCCATGCCCCCAAAGGTGACATGTGCTCACGGTCGCTGAATGTTCCCACAAACACATCTTAATCTAAAAAAAACAACAAAGAAGTTAAGGCTACACATACGGGTTCAAATCTGAGTATAGCCATTGGGCTTATACTGCAGGCATCACAGAACTGAGTGTAACAACAAAGAGAGATACAAAACAATCAAAGTGCATGAAGCAGATGTATTGTTATGGATTGTTAGAAAAGATAAGACAACATCATTATCACACGGAGTGATTCTACTAGCCAAGCGTCGGATATATAAATCAACCTTGTCTTCATGTATGGACTAGGTCCATTTTTACTTTGCTTGCTAAAGGGACACGTGGTTCGTATCAATTAGTTGTTTGTTTTTCATCATCTGCCAACTAGGTAGAATCACTAGAAGAAGTAAACAATAAAATTAGAGAGGAGAACAAGTGCCTTAGGAACAATCACGTAGGAGGATGCCCCTAGGTCATCAACCACAACACTATTGTTGTGCCTTGCACACACACCCCATTTTGCCAAATGGAGACCCCCTCTTTTACTTTGGCTTGAAGTCTCAACTTGTCTTACTTATGATGATGAGAAGGTGAATTTATGCTTAGAATGCAGAATGTGCTTCAAGTTTGAGTACCTGGCATGTTTGGAGTCATTTAATGTCTTTCATGATTGATTTGGAAGTGTCTTGAGTGGTCTTGTGCTTAAAAAAAATAGCCATTTGTTGCCTTCTGCACTGAAATTGGGTGTTATTGTACTTTTCTCTAAAATCCTCTATCACTGGATATTGCCCTTGAAATTGCTACTATAGGATGTGTCATGTTGAAATTCCTAGTTTCTAGATCTTACAGTTGCAAAATCATGTCAAATTCTACAAGATTTCATTACGGGGTTCATATACTTTCATTCTGTCACATGGTCCTAAAGCCCTGATTTGGCTAAGTCTAAAATCCTAAAAATCCTAAAAAATGGCTAAATCTGAAATCTGATGGAACCACAAAATTGTAGAATCTACATATGAAATCCTATGGATCTGGAACCTATCTCAAACATCCTGAAAGTATATTTAAAAATATTTAAAGTATAAGACATTATTTTTAAATATACTTTCACCCTAGCCAATTCAAAATCTAGCACTAAAAATAGCCTCTACTACACTTTGCGCTAAAGCTTCCTCCCATTGCACCTTGCGCTAAAATTACCTTCTACCGACTTGTGCTAAAATGGTCGTCCATCGACTTAAGTCACGCAGGTTGGTCAGTGCCAAAACTCGTGTAGGTCGGTCACTTCAAAAACCGCGCAGTGCAAAAAAAGGCCTTGCCTAACTTGCGCTCAAAATGACCTCAACTGACTTTGATTGGACACCTTCAAAATTCATGCTAGGTCCAATGGCACCAAATTCCCCACCGGCTACACATAGAACATTCTGCGCTAAAAATAGGTCTCTCCGACCTACGCGGAAATCGCTTCGACTGACTTTCAGTCGGTACCCCCTGAAATCCACACAAGTCAGTGATGCTCAAAAGTAGCACTTTTACATTTTTGTGCTAAAATAGGCTCTAGATGACCTTCTGCTAAAATCACCTCTAACTGAATTTTAGTCAGTGACACCTAAAATCAGCGCTGAGGTCAGTGACCCCAAAAACCCGCGCTTTGACATTTTGGCCCAAGAATTGAGTTTTTTAAGGTGCAAATTGGATTTTCTTGATGAATTTGAATTGCACAACTAGTTTGCATATCATGATGAACATTTTACCAAGTTTGTGTTGATTTTGGGCACATTTTACAACAATTAATGCCACTGCACATGAAAAGTCCATGACCCTCAAAAATCTCACTTTTTACAGAAAAGGCTAGAAAAACATGAAATAAAAGTTTGTAAATGGATTCTAATGACCACAAAAACTTCCCTAATCATCATATTGGCAAAATGGGTACTCAAAAATGATGAAAAATATAGAAAATCATGTGAAAATCATTAGCTTTAAGAGGTTGTTTATAAGAAGGTGGCATTGACAATGAGTTGCATTTTACTAATCCATGACTGCAAATGGACATATTTTAATTCAAAATGATGGGAAATGACTCTTTATGATGAAATTAATGCTTGACCTTGTTGCTTGCAGGTCTAAGAGGACAAAGGGGCCAATTGGAGCCATCTTGGAGGATGCACACACAGAGGTACCCTACTAACCCAGAGATGCAGAATCGACATTCTATCAACTGAATTATTGCTGCACATACAAGAGAAAGTCAACATGATGTCCAAGATGATGGAGATGAGCTACAAGAGCTAAATACATACAAGATCTAGTCTATTTCATTGTTGTTCCTGCAAATCCAGTCCAATGTCCAAGACATGCATATAGTTGTTCCAGTAGTCCAGTCATCAAGAATCAATCCAGCAAGCATCCAGTTGGATATATCTTCACTAATAATGTGCCACATACTCCTCTTGGTCCATTCAACACTTGGAATCCCATGAATCCACATCATCCAAGTTTTCAAGTTTCATGTGACTCTATTTTGGCTTTATTAGGCCTTGAAAATTGACTTTTTATCATATACAACCAAATAGGTAGTCAAATTGTCCAAGTTCAATGTATTTGGGGGTCATTTTTTGTCTTTTTCATAAGAGACAAAATGTAATCCAGGATTGTAATGAGCTATTATGAATGTATTTAATGATGTAATTTGGATCATTGGTGTTGAGTTAATCTCCACCGTCCATTCAAAAACTCGGTATGGTGCCTTGTCTATAAAAGGGCCATCATTTTCTCTCATTTGTAAGTAAGATTTGATAATGAATTGCTAAGACTGCCAAAATTTAGTCAATACAAAGCAAGTTTTGTAGGTTGTTAGGAATTTGTGTTATTGTGTTGTCTCATTTTGGATTTCATGGTTCATGTCAATCTAAAATTAGTTTACATTCAGTTGCATTTGTGATTAATTATTTAGATATTTGATGGATTTCCTATCCATACCATTAATGGCTTGTTGATTGTATGTCATTGTGCATGGTTAGTCTGGGCATATTTTATATGAGCTAAGTTCATTTGTATGATTTCATTGAGCTGCGTCAGGGATTGGGTGTTTGATGAACTCTACAATTTGATAATCATTGCATCTCCTTAGAAGATTGCACAATCTCTGTGGCATTGTGGGTTGCCTGGTTAAACAGGGATTTGTTTATTATTGGTAATTTGTCTATATGTTTGTTGATCATTCTTACAATTGTCTATAGGATCTCTTTAGCCCTTCTCTCTCCCCCTTTCCTTTTGCATTTTCTTTACATAGAGTTTGTTAGATTTAGGTTTTTGAGCAACACCCTCATTTCAAATCTGCTGAAAGTACCATAGGGTTTGCACATTTTGCTGCCATCTTTCCACAAACCCTGCATTTCATGTAAGACCCCCTGTTGGCACAACTAGACATACCACTGAAGTTATTCCATGCAAGCTAAGACCTAGCTATATTATCCTTGGGGCAGTCCTATCTTGCATAGGATACCTTTTTCAAGAGAGGTGTGATCCCAGCAATCATACCTGCATTGTTGTGTGATAAAACCACAATCAACAGAATTGGCACTAGAAGGAGGGCTGATCCAAGATATTGCTCACCAAAGCCATTGCTGAAACAAGACATTGCTCCATTCATTAAAGATCCTTTGTTTGGTTGATTTCATCTGCATGCCCCTCTCTTCTAACGCAATCAATAGAATTAGTGCTAGAAGGAGGGCAGAACAAAGATTTGATGCAAGCTTTCAATTTTGTCAGTTTATTGCACATGCTGAAATGAAGTGAATGTATAGGAAATTGTGATCCAATGGATACATAGAAGGGTTTCAGTCATGAGACTTCATCGTTCTTCAGAACACTGTCTCAACATTCATATCATGAAGAGAACTTCCAAGTTGACATCCCACTTTTCAAAGAAGTCTTAGATAGGCAGATCAAGGCAAAGTATCCTCCATTCACTCTACTTGATTTTAGCTCACCTCAAGTTTGCACTATACATCCTAGAGAATTGCATGACAAGATTGATTGTTTAACCTTTCTCCAAAGATTAGACCTGCATTTAAAAGGACTACTTCCTTTCTTTGAAATATACAAGCCTAAAGTGGGATATACACATAACAGATGTAACATCCAGATCCCAAATGACAAGAAGAAACTAAGTAATCACATGCAAAAGTTACTCATCTATTAGCCATACAACATTTTTCATTTTATCATACACATGATCTCATTTTCATAAAGCTGAAAGAAATGATATACATTAAACATTTTGTTTTCTAACAAATGAAATTTTCTTGAAACAACATATATTGGAAACATACCATTATCATGCATCTCGATTGTCGATCCATCACATTCAAGACTCGGCATTCCTCGGTATTTGGAAGAGAAAGTATCTTCAAGGAGCTTAACCTCCAACCACAGACCGTCGGTCTCCCGCACTCCTTCCTAACCGGAAGTGGCCCTACCCTACTCAAGAGGATAGACTTAGGATAACCATTGGTGTTTGCCATCTGAGCTCTGGTGTTGTAACCTACGTGTCTTGTTATCGCGCAGATCCCTAGATACCCTCTAGTCATGCACGACACTCCACAAGAAACGCCATCCAGTTACGGTGAACGTTCGATGCACTTGAGGATAGTACATCACCTTGGCCAAAGGATTTGTTTTTAATTAGCGTTCTAAGAATGCATGAACTTGGCTCACCCACCCTACTCGACTTGAACTGGTCGAAATCCTACAGTTTCCTATTTGTTTAGTTTTAACTATTTGATGACCTTGATGACCTCAAGGGTTTAGGATATCCTCCTTCAATAGTGCATGGCGCACTTTTTACTCTAATCTCGAGTTCAGAGTTTCATAATCCATTTTCAGGTTAAAACATTGCTTATAAGCACCCACTCCTAAGTGGTTTCCTATTTGTTTACCTACTTCCCATGTTTACACAACATACTCAAACATTTAAAGCCATTTCCCATTATTCCAAAATTCGAGGATTCTAGACTCATATGGTCTACAAGATAAAACGATTCTAGCACCGTCGCATGCAACATAATTTCAACTCACATGCGGGTTTTCAATTCAAATTGTTCATTTCAGAACATGACGGTTTCCTAATCATTACTAAAACTTTATCCTCCTACTCCTCTTTCCGCATCATTAGTTTCACATGGTTCAACAAGATGAAAGTCATAAATAAAATATAATTGATTATGGAATCTTTCCTATGTCAATAAAGATGACCAACGCATGGTCGACCTCTAGTTAAAGATGTATGATGGTTAAGACATCAGCTGTTTACAACTACATTTTCTAGCTATTAAACACTCTAATTTTACGTCAAGACGTGCTTAAAACTATGGCTTTTGACTCTTATGCAACATGCATGTGGAGCAACACGTTTACTCGCTGTGGAGTTATCGTTCAAGGAAGGTGTATTACATCTTGCATCAAAATAAGTTCGTTCCTAAATGAATATACGTTAGAGAACTGCGTTCTTACATTACACCGTTTAATTTATGACAAAAATGCTACCATTTCTGAGTTTATGGATTCTAGAAGACAGCATACTTCTTTTCTAAGTTTTCAAATCTCAAACACAGCAATGATACCATTACATGAATTGACCACACATAGATATCATACTAGGTTTACGTTGTCCTACATTTCTGCTCAATTTAAACGTATTAATCTTTTGCAAAAGTGAGACTTACATACTATTCTAAACTGAGAAAAATAAAGAAGGAAATGAACCTGTTGATGAAAATGGAAGTTGCTGTGGCAATTCCATGTTCTTCTCTACTTTTCCTCTAAGCTATCTCTTTTATCTCCTTCTGAAATAATGACAGTCCACACTAAACAGCCCCGCTCTCTGCCGGACACTATTCAAGTCAAGGTAGGCTCCTTACTTAAATAATGATCACCCTCAGACAACTACAGACTTCCTTAGATATCTCTCCCTCTGTTGCTTTCTACTCAGAAAAGGGATCGCTCCTTAGAAGTAAACAATCACTCCTTCCTCACTCACGCTTGCCAACTTCTACCAAAAACTCACACCCTTCCACGATGCAGAAGTATAATGGATTTCATTTCTCTCTTTGTCTCTGATTTCCTTCTTCCCACACTCCGACAGCCACTCCAACCAAACTCTATTACTACTATCAACTCTCTCCCACTGTCATTTTTCTTTTCTTCACAATGCAGACCCCCCATGAGTCCGTCTCTCTCTCTGTCTCTGTCGTTTTTATCCTACACACCCCCGCAACCTCTTTTTCTCACTTTTTTCTCTTTCGGTCCCGGTCTCCAACCAATACCATCGCCGTTTTTCCTTCTTCCCCTCCTGTCTTCGTCATTTTCTCTACCCTTTACCAACCCATGACGGCCTTATTCCCGGTTTCTCTCTGCCACTCCCAACCAACGAATCTCCTTCTGTTCTTTTTTTCCATCTCACTCCCTTACTATCGCCGGCCTTTCTTCCTACTCCGAAGGAACTCCCTCTCTCCGGTTTCCTTGCCACACTTCGTCGGTTGCATTGATCCATTCCCCACTCACAACCGATTCCCTCTCCCATCACTCTCTGCCGTCTTTATGAGAAGGAATCCGCTCTCTAAGACTGCGGTTCGATGGCCTCTCAACAACAGCCACCCCTTGATTTCGCTCCCTCACTTATGAGACAGTTTTCGGCATTAAAACCATCGGTTAAACTTCATTACAACCACTGAGCTGGCTCTCTCTCTTTCTCACGGTGAAATAGAATCTTAACTCTCATACAAGGCTAAGCATAAAGGTTTGAATGGGAAAATGGTTTCTTAATAACATTGCACAACTTAACAATCAACAATAATATTAAGGAAAGAAAGGAAAACATGGCATAAAATCTAAGCCATTCTTGCATGGTTTACACACGCTTGGCATCTCAACGCCACACACTTGCCTACATAAGGACACACATCATGATGACATGCATAGGCCCAAGGTTCACGGATTACCATGGTAAACGTTTAACTCATTGCGATGGATCCAATCATGGTGAAGACTTCGTTGACCAAAACTCACTCGAACACAAAGCATCTAAAGGCTAAAAGAGAGGTTAAACTTGACAAGACAACGGCGATCAAGTCTCTAGAGCAACTTATTGGTCAAAAAGGAAAAGAATAAATTCACAACACAAGTTCGACGCGTTTTACAACAATCACGACGGATTGATCGTAACGCAAACGAGTTCTTACAACGTTAGACGGACCAAGCCGACTTCTCGCGTTTTTTGACTACGAGACTAGATTTACAATTTCACCACAAGATGGTTCAATAAACACTTATAAATGAAAATATTAAACATCTAAATAAGTTGACTTGCTATGATGGACTTACAACGACATCGACGACTCCAAGATTCTACATGACGACTTTCAACTAGGATGTCACACTCTATCCTTTGACGTTGACATCTAGCTAACTAACCCAACTGACAAAGAAGACTAACTGGTCGGTTCCAAGGTTTATCTACCTGTTTGGCGATCTCAGTAACAAACGCCCATGGTTAATTTCCAGAGTCTATACTCTCTCTCGAAGATACTTTCTCTTCCCGTCGAACACGGTCCACCTGTTCCTGCATCAACAGACTCACATACAATTTTGTGGTCAAAGCACCTATGTTCAAATCAAAACATAATATATCTAAACATCATTGCATTTATTATAAAGACATTTAGTCTACAATATCACCTTGATCGTAATCATTAGATTCCACAATTCAATGTAACAACTTTGTAAGATAAATCGTCAATTTCCATGTCATTCACAACATATTAAATTACTAAAATTCGCAAGAAAGTAAATAGCATAATTGTTTTCAAAAAGAGGGATGTGACAACAGACATATTCAGAGCAAGACAAGTCATGGAGAAGTTGCAGTACGAATGGATACCAATGCATGTGGTCTTGTCTCAATCAAGAACACTAAAAGAGTTGATGTTGTTGGAGCTATAAATCCACCATTCATAAATGATCACAATCAACAGGGTCACCCAACTAATGAATGTGAGATTCATGACTGATTAAAATCTCTTTGTCAGTCAGACAAGTTAGAAGAATACATTGTTCCAGCCTGGTTAAAAATTAGTTTGCTGTCACAGGACAATTGGTGCAGGAGCACCCGCACATGATCAGGATATAGGTCCGCATGATGACATACATGATCAGGATGTAGGATAGTTATCATCATGCTGACGGGATAATCTATTTTTAGTATGGTTGACTTATCATGTAATAAGGTCCACTGTGACCGATGCTTTGTAATAGTTCAACATAGGAGTATGTGTAGGCAGTTAGAGGCAGTTAGAAATCGGGATAAGAGAGTCTGAGCTGTCCTCTCTCCCAGCCGCTTGGAAGCTCCCAGCCGCTGGGAAGTGATGTTAGTAGTACTCGAAGGATTTGTTATATATACCTTCGATCTGTAGGGTTTGGGGATAGTTTTTGATATAGTTTTGATATTGATGTACTGGTGTTGAGTAGATATTCAGGAGAGCAGTTCAGTCATTGTGAAGCTGTATTCAGGACACTGAATTTCAATTGAATAAGATCTCATCTTTTGCATTATCTGTTTGCATCTGTGTTGAATTCCTTTCCGTTTTGCAAGCTAATGACCACTTTCAACCCTTCCACCGGTTGATCCTGCAAATCGGTGGAATGGTCCTGTATCATAGATTAGATTGCATTTGTGTTTTCTGCTTGTGCATTGCATTGTTCAGGAGATCTGTTAGAAGCATGCTGTAAATCAGCCTAGCATCCTCATGTGCTAGGTCTAGAAGACAAACTGTTAGATTTTGGTTTGGAGGTGATCCGGCCCGGTCGTCACATGATCTTTGGGAAATTATGCGGTTGTGAGTGTTTTCATGCAGTGGAAGGATACACAGGAGTCTGCATGTGTGTTTCCAGTCGGAACGAGCCGCAACATCATCTGCGAATCCATCGCCATCAGGATCGGGTCATGAAGTTGTTGAAATTTGCATGTTGCAGGTGCATCATGATGTTTTGAGGTGGATATATACTCAGTGTATATATCGCAGTCAGGATCATCTCTTGGGGAAGGTCATCATCCGCATATCGCTAACGGACGCGGGTGTGAAAGTTGAGTTTTTGGCTAAGTGTTGAAGAGTTCATCAGGATGATGTGTGACGTCATCGTCATCAGGATATGACGTCATCGTCATCAGGATATTAGGAAATCCCTCTATGCGGGTTTATCCTGTTGTCGCTAAGTGGAAAGGTATCGGCGTAGGCAGGAAGTTGTATTAGCATCATCAGGAGGTTTCGAGGAACCGGATGTTTAATATCATGATGCTGTTGCTTGTATCGTCGGGCAGTGAAGCATCGAAGGAAAGTTGTTGAAGTGGAACGTCATCAGGATATTTGGACAACCGGATATTTGGATATCCTGCTGACGAAGGTGATAGTGAATATCATGATGATGTCGCTTGTATTTGGCACCCGATGAACAGTGCAACCGGAGGATGTTTGCGCCCGTTGATTATCATGATGATGATGACAGGCGACAGTCGAGGAAGGTGAATAGTAATCGACAGGAGGATATTTGCGATCATCAGAAATATGATGATGCTGTTGAAATATGATGATGCAGTTGGTGTTGTTAGGAAATATGATGATGAGGTTCAGCCGATAGTGAAGTTTATCATGCTGTTTGTTTTGTTGGCAGCTCCTTCCTGTTAGGTTGCCTCCGTTGCGTCCCACTCTGCATCATAGTGGTATCAGAGCAAAGGTTAGGATCTTTTGGAAAAGATAAGCAGGATGTCAGATGAAGAAGGAACATCTGAGTTCCCAACAAAGATGACCAACGCTGAGTTGGCAGTTCTGGTGAAGAAGCAGATTGCAGAAAGCAGGGCCGTGAAGGCTCAGAATCAGGAGTTGAAAGATGAGTTAGCAAAGTTAAGGAGCAAAGTAGGTTCTGGTAGAGAAGATGATAGGGAAGAAGAGGATGTCCCTAATTGGAGCGAGGAGGTCGTTCCTGCAGACCAGAGACCGCTGTTGAACGCCCTCAAGGCCATGGAGAGGAGAACCATGGATGTGAAGCTGGACTTGCCAGTATTTACAGGTAAGATGGACCCTGATTCAGTAATGGAATGGATAGACTGTCTGAACAATTTCTTTGTGACAGAGGAGATACCAGAACAACAGAGAGTGAAGATAGCACAGTCAAAGATGAAAGAAGCTGCCCTGACATGGTGGAACTTTGTTCAGGATGATAGAGTGCAGGAGGGCAAACGTAGAGTTGCCACATGGAAGAAGATGATGGAATTGGTAAAGGAGGCTTATATTCCTTTGGACTACAGTATCCAGCTGCACAAGAGGAAACAGAACCTGAAGCAGAAGGAGCTAGATGTCAGCTCATATACAGAAGAGTTCATGAAATTCTGTATGAAGACCAAGGTGAAAGAAAGTGAAGAAGAAAAGGTAGCTAGATACCTTAATGGACTGAGGTTTAATATTCAGGAAGATCTGAGTCTGCATAACCCAGATACAGTGCAGAAAAGTTTTCAGTTGGCACTGAAGGTGGAAGAAAAGCTGAAGAGAAAACAAGATCAGAACAACAGAGGAAGAGGAAGACAACAAAGAGGTGGAAGAAGTCCTTTCAGAGGCAGAGGACAAGGACAGGGATATCAAGGAGAGTCTAGTCAAGACAATAGCAAGGGCAACAATAGTCAGAGTCAGAGAGAGAATTTCAGTCAGCAAGGAAACTTCAGAGGTAGAAGACCTTACAGAGGAAGATCCCAGGGCAGAGGATCCATCAGGTGTTACAACTGTAACAAAGAAGGCCATATAGCCAGCAGATGTCCAGACAAGGCCACAAGCTCAGCAGGTGAAAGGAGGACAAATCTGGTCAATGAACCTGATAATCAGAGTAGGACAAGTTCTAATGATTTTCAGAGTGTGAATGGTCCTGAGAATTTTGGATATCCAGAAAGTGGAGAGTCCCTGATGATGAGAAGAACAGTAACTACCATGAAGGTACCTGATAAAGAAGCCCCTCAGAGGAAGTCCCTTTTCAGAACCACTTGCAAAGCAGGAGGTAAGGCTTGTAAAGTTTTGATTGATTCTGGTTCTACTGAGAACTTTGTGTCTGAAGAAATGGTGGTGAAGCTGAAGCTTAGGAGATTGCCTCATCCATCTCCATATAAGGTCTCATGGCTTACTCAAGGTCAGCAGACAACTGTAGAAGAGCAGGCTTGGGTAGAATTCCAGATTGGTGGATATAAAGATAAGTTGTTTGATATCACCAAGATGGATGCTTGCAACCTTTTGTTTGGAAGACCATGGCAATATGATCTGAAGGCACAGCATGATGGTGTCAAAAACACCTATAAAATCACTAAAGATGGTACAGATGTAACACTATTCCCATTGAAGGAGAAAGAGGAGAAGTCTAAAGGCAAAGAAGTGAAGGTCATGCTGATGGAAGGCAAACAGTTTATGAAAGAAGTGGCAGCAGAAGGTGCAGTTGCATATGCCCTAATCCCCTGTATGAATGTGAATAAGGAACAACAGCAAGAAGCCAAGAAGGAGAAGAAGCCAAGGTTGATAGACCCAGCTGTCCAAGAGTTATTGGATAAGTACAAAGGTGTTATCTCAGAGGGAATGCCAAGATCCCTACCACCTATCAGAGATATCAGTCATTGCATAGACTTGATTCCAGGGTCTACACTTCCAAATAAAGCAGCTTATAAGCTTACCCCAGAACAGAATGCAGAAGTAGCCAGGCAGATTGAAGAACTGATGAATTCAGGTTTGATTGGAAAGAGTTTGAGCCCATGTGTAGTACCAGCTGTACTAGCACCTAAGAAGGAAGGCACTTGGAGACTTTGCACCGATTCCAGAGCCATCAACAAGATCACAATCAGGTATAGGTTTCCAATCCCCAGAATTGAGGATTTACTTGATTGTTTGGGAAATGCTAAGTACTTTACCAAGATAGATTTGAAGAGTGGGTACCATCAGATCAGGATTAGACCAGGTGATGAGTGGAAGACAGCATTCAAAACAAATGAAGGTTTGTATGAATGGAAGGTTATGCCATTTGGTTTGTCTAATGCCCCTAGTACTTTCATGAGGCTGATGAATGAGGTTCTGAAGGAATTCATTGGTAAGTTTGTCATAGTCTATTTAGATGACATTCTGATTTTCAGTAACACCAGAGAAGAACATCTCAGGCATATAGAGCTGGTTCTCAAGAGATTACATGAAGAGAAGCTGATGATAAACTTGGACAAGTGTTTGTTCATGAAGCAGGAGATCACCTATTTAGGTTTTGTCATCTCACAAGGCAAGCTGCAGATGGATAAGGAGAAGGTGAGTGCCATTTTGAATTGGCCAACTCCACAGACCATGAATGAAGTCAGAAGTTTCCATGGGTTAGCAACCTTCTATAGAAAGTTCATCAGAGGGTTCAGTCATATTTGTGCACCCATGTTGGATACCATCAAAGGAGGACAAAAGTGCAGGTTTGTTTGGACTCAAGGAGCAGATGATTCCTTTGAGGCATTGAAGAGGAAGGTGGCACAGCAGCCAGTCCTTGCACTTCCAGATTTCAATAAGATCTTTCAGGTAGAGTGTGATGCCAGTCACATGGCCATTGGAGCAGTACTCAGTCAAGAGGGTAGACCAATTGCATTCTTCAGTGAAAAGCTCAATGATGCTAAGAAAAGGTATTCATCATATGATCTGGAAATGTATGCTTTAGTTCAGTCCCTAAAGAAATGGAGGCATTACCTGATGCCAAAGGAGTTCATAGTCTTCACAGATAATCAAGCTTTGAGTTTCATCAACAGTCAGGAGAAGCTGAACCACAGACATATGAAGTGGGTAGAAACACTACAGGCTTTCACTTTTACCTTGAAGCACAAGAAAGGGGTTAAGAACAAAGTTGCAGATGCTTTGAGCAGGAGAGTTCTCACAGTAAATCAGATTCAGTTAGAGAGTGTTGGCATTGACTCACTCACGACCATGTATGAGTCTGATGAAGATTTTGGAGAAATATATCAGGTCTGTACTTCTTTTGGGGAGAAATACCATGCTGAGTTCTCTGAATACCTGATCCAAGATGGATTGCTGTTTAAGGGTGGACAGTTGTGTATTCCCAGATGTTCTATGAGGTTGAATATAATCAAGGAGAAACATTGTGGAGCAATGGCAGGTCATTTTGGTCTAGACAAGACTCTTGATCTGGTCAGGAGGCATTATTTCTGGCCTAAGTTGCAGTCAGATGTCAGGAAATTTGTAGAAACCTGTGTAATTTGTCAGAAGGCTAAAGGCAGGTCAACTAATGCAGGGTTATATCAGCCCTTACCCATACCTTCCAGACCATGGGAAAGTATCAGTATGGATTTTGTTTTAGGTTTGCCAAGGACCAGGAAAGGATTTGACAGTGTCTTTGTTGTAGTGGACAGGTTCAGTAAGATGGCACATTTCTTGCCATGCAAAACCACTGCAGATGCCTCATATATTGCAGATTTATTCTTCAGGGAAGTTGTCAGAATTCATGGGTTGCCTTTGAGCATAGTTTCAGACAGAGATGTGAAGTTTGTGGGTCATTTCTGGAGAACCCTATGGAGGAAGCTGGGAACCAATTTATCATTTTCCTCTGCATATCATCCTCAAACGGATGGCCAAACTGAGGTTGTGAACCGTTCCTTAGGGAATCTACTTAGATGCTTGACAAAACAGCATGGAGAGAAGTGGGACAATATTCTATCTCAAGCTGAGTTTTCATATAATGATACTGTCAACAGGAGCACAGGAAAATCGCCTTTTCAGGTAGTATATGGAATGCATCCCAGAGGTATTTTAGAGTTGCGAGAACTCCCTACAGCAGATCATGTTAGTGCAGATGGAGAAGCTTTTGCTGAAGCAATCAAAGAAGTTCATGATCAGGTTAAGACCCAACTCCAGCACACAACTTTGAAATATAAGGAGTATGCTGACAAGAAGAAGAAGGATGTTCAATTTACTGTTGGAGATTTGGTTTGGGTTCACTTGAAGAAAGACAGGCTCCCTAAGGGGAAGTATACTAAGCTCATGCAAAAGAAAGTTGGACCATGTCAGATTTTGCAAAAGCATGGACAGAATGCTTATAAGATCCAACTACCACCTGATCTTGGTTTATCTCCTATCTTCAATGTATGTGACTTAACTCCATACAAGGCTAATCCAGATGCAGATCAGGATATCCTACAGGATACAGTTGCTGAAGACATTCCTCCACATGATCCTCCACAGATACAGCAGATTTTGGACACTAGAGTGATCAAACAGACCAGGAACAAGAAGTACTTGGAGTACCTCGTCTCTTGGAAGGGACGGCCGACTTCTGAAGCAGTATGGATGACTGCAGAACAGATACAGAAACATGGTGCCGACCTTGATACTCTCATCTCAAGTGGACTTGAGATTTCTTCTTTTGGGGAGTATGGTGCAGGAGCACCCGCACATGATCAGGATATAGGTCCGCATGATGACATACATGATCAGGATGTAGGATAGTTATCATCATGCTGACGGGATAATCTATTTTTAGTATGGTTGACTTATCATGTAATAAGGTCCACTGTGACCGATGCTTTGTAATAGTTCAACATAGGAGTATGTGTAGGCAGTTAGAGGCAGTTAGAAATCGGGATAAGAGAGTCTGAGCTGTCCTCTCTCCCAGCCGCTTGGAAGCTCCCAGCCGTTGGGAAGTGATGTTAGTAGTACTCGAAGGATTTGTTATATATACCTTCGATCTGTAGGGTTTGGGGATAGTTTTTGATATAGTTTTGATATTGATGTACTGGTGTTGAGTAGATATTCAGGAGAGCAGTTCAGTCATTGTGAAGCTGTATTCAGGACACTGAATTTCAATTGAATAAGATCTCGTCTTTTGCATTATCTGTTTGCATCTGTGTTGAATTCCTTTCCGTTTTGCAAGCTAATGACCACTTTCAACCCTTCCACCGGTTGATCCTGCAAATCGGTGGAATGGTCCTGTATCATAGATTAGATTGCATTTGTGTTTTCTGCTTGTGCATTGCATTGTTCAGGAGATCTGTTAGAAGCATGCTGTAAATCAGCCTAGCATCCTCATGTGCTAGGTCTAGAAGACAAACTGTTAGATTTTGGTTTGGAGGTGATCCGGCCCGGTCGTCACATGATCTTTGGGAAATTATGCGGTTGTGAGTGTTTTCATGCAGTGGAAGGATACACAGGAGTCTGCATGTGCGTTTCCAGTCGGAACGAGCCGCAACATCATCTGCGAATCCATCGCCATCAGGATCGGGTCATGAAGTTGTTGAAATTTGCATGTTGCAGGTGCATCATGATGTTTTGAGGTGGATATATACTCAGTGTATATATCGCAGTCAGGATCATCTCTTGGGGAAGGTCATCATCCGCATATCGCTAACGGACGCGGGTGTGAAAGTTGAGTTTTTGGCTAAGTGTTGAAGAGTTCATCAGGATGATGTGTGACGTCATCGTCATCAGGATATGACGTCATCGTCATCAGGATATTAGGAAATCCCTCTATGCGGGTTTATCCTGTTGTCGCTAAGTGGAAAGGTATCGGCGTAGGCAGGAAGTTGTATTAGCATCATCAGGAGGTTTCGAGGAACCGGATGTTTAATATCATGATGCTGTTGCTTGTATCGTCGGGCAGTGAAGCATCGAAGGAAAGTTGTTGAAGTGGAACGTCATCAGGGTATTTGGACAACCGGATATTTGGATATCCTGCTGACGAAGGTGATAGTGAATCTCATGATGATGTCGCTTGTATTTGGCACCCGATGAACAGTGCAACCGGAGGATGTTTGCGCCCGTTGATTATCATGATGATGATGACAGGCGACAGTCGAGGAAGGTGAATAGTAATCGACAGGAGGATATTTGCGATCATCAGAAATATGATGATGCTGTTGAAATATGATGATGCAGTTGGTGTTGTTAGGAAATATGATGATGAGGTTCAGCCGATAGTGAAGTTTATCATGTTGTTTGTTTTGTTGGCAGCTCCTTCCTGTTAGGTTGCCTCCGTTGCGTCCCACTCTGCATCAACAATGAATAGAATAATAAACAGACTTATATTTTTGCTACTAAGGATGTGGACGAGATTGATACAAAATCATATTTGAAGAACAATCATGATGATGATGATGCAGATCAGCAACAAGCTGCCACAAAGACATCAAGTTTTCAACCTAATTTTACTGCTGGAGAGGTATAGAACATCAGTTCATTTCAGACTGCTGATAATTCTAAGTTTGAACAACAGTTAGACCGGGTCCAATAGATGCAAGAACATGAAAAAATTAGTCCTCTAGATGAAGAATAGTCATGGATAGCAATGCAGAAAATTGATCTGGTTGACATACTTGAGCCACAATTAGATTATCCAGAGAAAAGTGATCAGACTCTTGACTACATCAGTCCAGTATATCAACATGATCAGTCATATCCAGATGATACAATTGCTGCAGAAGTGTCTCCAGATGAGTCAAATGAAGAAGAAGATGATACATCACTTCAAGGCAGCATTGACATCATAAATTCAACCATGCAAGAAGGAGACCCTGTTGCTGCTCCAAACAATGGATATGCAGTCCAAATAGAAGAGTTGTTGGTTGATATGGAGGAAGAAAAAGGCTCTGTTCTTGCTGCAAATAGTGAATTGCCAACCCAAAGCCAGCCCTTAATTGAAACAGGAAGGTTATTGATTGGTGTAGAGGAAGTTTTTTCAGAACATACGACTGATCTTGATGAAGACAATTCAAGTTTATTACATATTCATCAAGTTGATTCTGTTCACACCTATAATAAAGAAGAATTTCATCTGGCTGATGTTGATCCAATAATGACAAATGAAGGTAAAAATCTGCAATCTAAGAGTAAAAATCAAACTGTCATGTAAAGTGAAGGCTTGGAAGTATTTTCATGTCGATCACTTGATCACATCATTGAGTTGGTGTCAACAATGAGCAAGGATATGCTGCTGCATGGGAATTCACCGCATATGATAGACTTTGCCTTGACTAATTCATGCAAAGTTCATCCAGATGATCCACATTCTGAAGTCAGTTTTCCAAACTTTCTGTTTGCTTGGGAAGTTGTTGCAGCATTTAGTGATCTAGAACTATCCGATGCACATGATATAACCCAGCATGAATTGAGGCCTCCTAAAAGTGTAAAAGTTAGTGGTACAATGCAGCAAAGTGATGAACTTACATCTCTAATTAATGGTACGACAAATCAGGTTGTATCTTCCCTCTCTCCACTTAGTTTTATCAGTTTTAGTTATCAATTTGATTACGGTGATTTGGGTAAGACAACTTGCATATGGATTGACCATGGCCTTAATGAACTGCCCCAACTGCTGATCCTACATGACTGGTACCCTGAACATGAACATAGTATGCCCTCAACTTACTTTTTAGAGTACAAAGATGAATTTTCCAGACCTAGGACATTGACCTGCACCTTGTTACTCCTGCATGTCCTGAGAAATAAGTCACAGGGTAGTGTAAATACCTGTTGTTCAAGGTCTTTGTACATATTTTTGCTTGTTTCTAGTCAGGTTTTAGTTAGTTTCTTGTTGTTTAGTTTAGTTTTTGCTTTCTATTTTTCCTTAGTTATTAGTTGTTGGTAGTTGTTAGTTGTTAGTTCTTGCTTTCTTCTTGTTTTGCTTTGGTTAGAGTAGTTTGCTTTGTTTAGGTTAGTTGCTTCTTTGCTTTGCTTTTTACTTCTGTACTTGCTTTGCTTGGGTTACCCATTTCTCAAATATGGTGGCAGTTGTGCAGACCTGCAAGTGATTCTTTGTTGGGTAAGTAATTTGGAATATTTCTTTGAGAAGCCAAAGTTTCTACTTGGGTCTTGCTGTGGGTTCCACTATTATACCAGGGAGTATGATGTTTGTTCATGGGAAATGAGTCATTAGTCGGTGCACTTGAAGTATTTTCTAACCATATACCTTTCACACTCTTAAGTAATCCTGAGGTACCTAAGTAAGTCTTGGTGGTCTTGCATTAAGTGAAAAATCTAAGGTCCACCTTTTCCGCCATTGGGAGTCCACACCTAGCTAGCTGAGTTATCATAAAGGTAGAGGTATTGCATTGTACTCTACCAAATTTAAGCTCAATGAAATATCAAAGTATGAAAGAAAGAAATACAAAGAAAATCACACTTGCACATGCCATAACTCAGTTAGATGGACAATCAAGTAAACTCTACCAGGGCTATGGACACCTGACTGGCAGTGGGGCTCTGCTTGAGTAGAATTCTGAGACAAACCCGTCGGGGCAATAGACGCTCGTTGGCAGCGGGGCAATGTCCAGGTAGTTTAGAATGTGTGTACTAATCACGTAGCTTAATGTGAAGGATCTAGGACAAGCTTAGATGCTAAGGGATGGGAATGAATGCAATTGCACATACTTAGGTTTTCAGGATATGGATGGTCACACTAGTTATTGAGCTCTGCTTCTTTCATAAGATATCATGTTTTCTTGTCTAACATGTGGGAAACGTAGAGATTCTAGGTTCAAAACTGACGTTTATCTTTGAAATGCTCCGGAGCATTTCCTAGTAGAGTCACCATTTGTTGTACCTTGCACACACGCCCCATTTTGCCAAATGGAGACCCTCTCTTTTGCTTTGACTTGAAGTCTCAACCTGTCTTACTTATGATGATGAGAAGGTGAATTCATGCTTGAAATGAAGGATGTGCTTCAAGTTTGAGTACCTGGCATGTTTGGAGTCATTTGATGTCTTTCATAATTGATTTGGAAGTGTCTTGAGTGGTCTTGTGCTAAAACAAATAGCCAAATTTGTTGCCTTCTACACTGAAATTGGGTGTTACTGCACTTTTCTCTAAAATCCTGTCATTGGATGTTGCCCTTGAAATTGCTACTACAGGATGTGTCATGTTGAAATTCCTAGTTTCTAGATCTTAAAGTTGCAAAATCATGTCAAATTCCACAAGATTTCACTAAGGGGTTCATATACTTTCATTCTATCACATGGTCCTAAAGCCCTGATTTGGCTAAGTCGAAAATCCTAAAAATCCTGAAAAATGGTTAAGTCTAAAATCTTATGGAACCACAAAATTCTAGAATCTGCATATGAAATCTTATGGATCTAGAACCTATCTCAAACATCCTGAAAGTATATTTAAAAATATTTGAAGTATAAGAAATTATTTTTAAATATACTTTCACCCTGGCCAATTCAAAATTTAGCACTAAAAATAGCCTCTACCGCACTTTGCGCTAAAGCTGCCTCCCACTGTACCTTGCGTTAAAATTGTCTTCTACCGACTTGCACTGAAATAGTTTTCCACTGACTTAAGTCGCCCAGGTCGGTCGGTGCCAAAACTCACACAGGTCGATCACTTCAAAAACCCCGCAGCGCTAAAAAAGGCCATGTCTGACTTGTGCTCGAAATGACCTCAATTGACTTCGGTTGGACACCTTCAAAATTCACGCTAGGTCCAATGGCACCAAATTCCCCACTGGCTACACATAGAACATTCTGCACTAAAAATAAGTCTCTCTGACCTGCGCAGAAATCATTCTGACCGACTTTCAGTCGATACCCCCTGAAATCCGCGCAAGTCAGTGATGCTCAAAAGTAGCGCTTTTATAATTTTGCACTAAAATAGGCTCTAACTGACCTTGCGCTAAAATCACCTCTGACTGACTTTTAGTCAATGACACCTAAAATCAGGGCTAAGGTCAGTGACCCCAAAAACCCATGCTTTTGACATTTTGGCCCAAGAATTGAGTTTTTCAAGGTGCAAATTAGATTTTCTTGATAAATTTGAATTGCAAAACTAGTTGGCATATCATGATGAACATTTTACCAAGTTTGTGTTGATTTTGGGCACATTTTATGACAATTAATGCCACTGCACATGAAAAGTCCGTGACCCCCAAAAATCCTGCTTTTTGAAGAAAATGCTAGAAAAACATGAAATAAAAGTCTACAAATGGATTCTAATGACCACAAAAACTTCCCTAATCATCATATTGGCCAAATGTGTACTACAAAATGATCAAAATGTAGAAAATCATGTGAAAATCACTAGATTTAAGAGGTTGTTTATAAGAAAGTGGCATTGACAATGAGCTGTTTTTGACTAATCCATGACTACAAATGAACATATTTGATTCAAAATAATGGGAAATGACTCTTTATGATGAAATTAATTCTTGGCCTTGTTGCTTGCATGTCTAAGAGGACAAAGGGGCCAACTGGACCCATCTTGGAGGATGCACACATAGAGGTACCCTACTGACCCAGAGATACAAAATCGACATTCTATCAACTGAATTGTTGCTACACATACAAGAGAAAGTCAGCATGATGTCCAAGATGATGGAGATGAGCTACAGGAGCTAAAGACATACAAAATCTAGTCTATTTCATTATTGTTTCTGCAAATTCAGTCCAATGTCCAAGACATGCATATAGTTGTTCCAGCAGTCCAATCATCAAGAATCAGTCCAACAAGCATCCAGTTGGATATATCTTCACTAATAATGTGTCACATACTCCTCTTGGTCCATTCAACACTTGGAATCCCATGAATCCACATCAGCTCAAGTTTTCAAGTTTCATGTGACTATTTTGGCTTTATTAGGCCTTGAAAATTGACTTTTTTTATCATATACAGCCAAATGGGTAGTCAAATTGTCCAGGTTCAATGTATTTGGGTGTCATTTCTTGTCTTTTTCATAAGAGACAAAATGTAATCTAAGATTGTAATGAGCTATTATGAATGTATTTAATGATGTAATATGGACTGTTGGTGTTGAGTTAATCTCCACCATCCATTCAAAAACTCGGTATGGTGCCTTATCTATAAAAGGGCCATCATTTTCTCTCATTTGTAAGTAAGATTTGATAATGAATTGCTGAGACTGCCAAAATTTAGTCAATACAAAGCAAGTTTTACAGGTTGCTAGGAATTTGTGTTACTGTGTTGTCTCATTTTGGATTTCATGGTTCATGTCAATCTAAAATTAGTTTACATTCAGTTGCATTTGTGATTAATTATTCAAATATTTGATGGATTTCCTGTCCATACCATTAAAGGCTTGCTGATTGTATGTCATTGTGCATGGTTAGTCTGGGCATATTTTATATGAGCTAAGTTTGGTTGTATGATTTAATTGAGCTGCGCTAGGGATTGGGTGTTTGATGAACTCTCTACAATTTGAAAATCATTGCATCTCCTTAGAAGATTGGATAATCTCTGTGGCATTATGGGCTGCCTGGTTAAATAGGGATTTGTTTATTATTGGGAATTTGTCTATATGTTTGTTGATCATTCTTGCAATTGTCTATAGGATCTCTTTATCCCTTGTCTCTCTCCCTTTCCTTTTGCATTTTCTTTACATAGATTTTGCTAGATTTAGGTTTCTAAGCAGCACCCTCATTTCAAATTTGCTGAAAGTACCATAGGGTTTGTACATTTTGCTGACATCTTTCCACAAACCCTGTATTTCATGTAAGACCTCTTGTTGGCACAACTAGACATACCACTGAAGTTATTCCATGCAAGCTAAGACCTAGTTTTATTATCCTTAGGGCAGTCCTATCTTAGATAGGATACCTTTTTCAAGAGAGGTGTGATCCGAGCAATCATACCTGCGTTGTTGTGTGCTAAAAACACCATCAACAGCTATGCCCCTAATGCACGACACACAACAATAAAATAGATGAGAGGCAAGTTGTAATGTCCCAATGTTAAGGCATTGTTTAAATTAAAGATTTAAAACGTCATGTTAAATGTTGAAATCATGAAGTCAATTTGAATGATAGAGATAATTGCGTATGTATTAATATTTAATAAATATATATAATATTAGTAATATATATTATTTAATAAATAATATTAAATAATATTATTATATAAATAATTTAATATAATTAAATATCTTATAAATATAAATATTTTAATATTATAAATATATAAAATATATATATATTTATTTAACCAGATATATTATTATAATAAATATAAATATTAATAATATAAATATAAATATTTAAATATAATAAATATATATAAATCTCATATGAGAGATAAGTCTTATAGGGTGGTAGCAAAGGAGATAAGGAAATGGTCGATTTCATAAGAAATTAGTTCCAAGACTTATAAATGGCGCTCCTTATAATAAGGTAGTGTTGCATATTATAGACCTAGTAGTTTAGCCTAAGACAACATCGAATCTAAACTTGTAAAGACATGTTTATTAAAAAAGACAAATTGTAGACGCATAAATTCAGTGATCTCTTTGAAGGGTTACATCCATTAAAAAGGTGGCGATGAATAGGTATGCCCCTTTACTTATTGAAGAGGATATAAATGTCAAACAAGACATGTCTTGAGGGATAGCTAGGAAGAAAATAAGATTTGATTTTAATAGAGATATGAAGAAATAAGAAAGGAGTAAATGATATATGTTTATATATTGGGGGTTAAAGATATATGTTTTATATATTGAGTAAAATATATACATTTGGATTGAAGAATAAATATAATATACAATGAAGGGAAAATCAAATATACAGATTTAAAAGAAGAAGATATATCAATCTGAGTTGGAAGAGAAACAAATGAAAAGGAAATACACATTTTTTCTGATTATATGTGACTAAACATTACAGCAAAGGAGAGGAATAATATATATAGAGATCTGCAATATACTTGTGGTAGGATCTATATGAGAATGTAATGTATTGTTTAAGTATGTTCAATGGTTCATGCATATTGTATGATATCATATTCATGATTCATTATGCATTGCTAATATGATTATTTGAAGATATGAAACTAATTAGTTTATTATGTACAAACCTTTACCATGTTAGGAGGAGGGAAAATTACAAAAGGGGTACAGTGATGGGGCCCTCTTCTAGGTACGCCACCCAGGAGGGAATAGAATGAGCCCACATGGGCCAAAGGCCTTATGGTTAAAGGGTACTACCTTTGGGCCTATGAGAGTGTGCTACCAGGAGGGGCCCTCTGTTGGTGTGAACACATAATTCACACATGTTAAGTTGACTTAGTGAGTCTTCTAAAGTCTAGTTGTGTGTTGAGTTGTTGATAGTTGGAGTGAGTTGTCTTATCCTCCACATGTGCAATTAGTTATCATCCTCTAATTGTCACATGTTGTAGGAACATCTCCACTTTCTACTCCACATTTCACTTCACCTTTCTACCTCTTACCTTGCCTTTATAAGCAAGGATCTCTCATTGTATTTCATATAACAGCTTCATATGATCTTTGTATAGATCTTGCTCCATTGTTTTAGCATCTTCTTTGTTATCTTTGTGTGGAAGGTTGTCTTGATTGTAGGTGATCCTAGCTTGTTGAGTCACATTGACTCTTACATGGTATTAGAGACAAATTTGCAATCCCCTTCCCTCATTGGAGAGGTTCTGCTTGGAGTTTCATCATAGGAGCGTCCTGGAGCAAATCTGACATCACGGTTGCAATCAAGAGGCCCAAATCTGTTATCTTTGTGTGGAAGGTTATCTTGATTGCAGGTGATCTTGGCTTGCTAAGTCACATTGATATTCTCTTTCTGTCTGGAATATTCTACAAAAACCACTGTGTACAAACTGTAGTACAAAAAGGGGGAAAAAATACCTGGATTAGGTAAAAACGTGGTTTGGGCAATATCACCTGTTGGGTCCATGAAACCACCTTCAACTGTAGGAAACCACCAATTTTGAGAGAAAACCGCCAATCCAAAAGACAAAACTGTCAGTTAAGGCAAAAACCACCATTCACAGATCTAAAACTGCCTATGGGTCAGAGAAACTGCCATCTTGGGCGTGAAACCACAGATTTACAAAACTTCCAGCATGAGACAATTTTTGAGTGTCGATCAGGACAAACGATGAGTATGAGATCTATTCTGCCGACAATATATGGTTTGGTCGATGTTGAAAACCACCAGATGAAACTTTGAAGACGGCTCAGGCAAATGCTAGATATTTTGTAAAATATTGCCGGTGGAGATTTGCCTCTGTCGAGAGATCTAAAACGTTCGCTAGAAATTGTATCAATATGCAAATAATGCATTTGAATGCTAGGAATAAAGGCCAACTATTTGATATTAGAAGCCAACTGCCAAGGGCAGATATTAAACTACCAACTGCTTATGCAAACAAACACTGGATGAGGACCATATTTTCCCAGCTAAGATGACCACCAACAATTATAATAACTGCTAGAAATGGATCATGAACTGCCAAGTTTCAAAAGGATCGCCGCATATTGAAATGGTCGTTATCGATATGTATTGGTCGATCACTGCATAACTTTAAGCCACCACAGGACCGCTAATGGAGAAGTGCTCTCTTAACTACTAAAAAATGCAAAGGACTGCCAGTAAATGGAAACGTCAGAAATCAAAGAATATGCCGATAAAATCAAGTGACGAGTTTGAAAATTTTCTGGTGTGAATGTTGCTGTCGTCGAGTGGTCCGATCCTGGTAGTGATGGCAAAAAACTGCCAGGGAAGATCTTATTGAAGACCTCCGATTAGTGGATCACCAAAAATTTACAAAAGCCATCGGTTTGTGTGAGGATCCTGCCGGCGAAATTGTTATTGTCATCGTCTGGGATATAGAAAGCTCGTTGTGGAACAACCGACGACCTTAGAAAATTTGCAAGATTTTAAAATGGTCGTCGATGGATACTTTAAAGACCACCCAAAACAAAATGATCTACGAATTAGTTGGAGTGTAGACTGCCAAAAACTATTGAAAATATGCAGATGTTGGTGTTGAAATTGCCAGTAGAGAACAACCATCGAGCTTAGATCAAAATATGGTTGAAGCTAAAAAACAAGGGAACTGCCAGAGATATATGGTAGCCCGCTATCTACGGTCAATGCTACCGCAGAACTAAGACCGCCGAGGGTGTGAGAGATCTACCTGGATTAATCACCAGTGAAAAAACAACAAACCACCAAATGATCATTGATCTGTAATGACCACCGGGAGTTAGATTTCAACTGCTGCTATCGTTATTTAACCTACCGATTTAATTACAAAAGGTCAAGCCTAATGTGAAGGGGTCGGTGGGGAAACCCCCATCAGTGGTCAACTGTGATCTGGGGGTCACACCGTACTCTGCAAACAGCGCAGGGTACTAATAGTAGCCCGATCGATATTTTGCCTAGATCTAATGACGCAGACTGAGACAGGGGTTGCAGCGACCGTACAATACTGATGCAGTGCTTGCGCAGTGGCAATACAATGACACAGACTAGTATAGGGATGGTACAATTTTTTTGCCAAGGGACCAAGGGCAAAAAAATTTGTCAAAATTTTTCAATGATGAAATTTGGTGTTTGGATAGCCGATCTATACAGATTTGTGAATAATTGTAATCACACTCGGATCTCTTTTTTAAGAGATTTTTTTGTTTTCCCAATTTTGGTCCCTTGAGGACAATTGTAAAACGCACTAAGTATAAAGTGCCACAACAAATTGGGGGGGGCTCTCTTATATAGTAAAGGGGTGTTGTTGTCTTGTTTTCTTTCTTTTTCATCATGGATGTGCCTCAATTTCCACTTTTAACTCCATATAATTATCTTGAATGGAAGAAAAACATGGAGTTTGTGTTGTATAAACAAAAGTTACATAGAATAACTTTAGGCACAGATCCTGAACCCACTGGTGCTACTGAGAGAAGAAAATGGTTAGATAGAAGAGATGAGGCTTATGGCACACTTTGTCTTGCTATTTCTCTAGATCTGAGATTTCATGTTGAGTCTTGTACAACACCAAATGAGATATGGACAACACTAGACAATCTCTTTGGCAAGCAAGATAAAATAAGAAGGTTCAAATTGGAGAATGAGCTAATTGCACTTAATCCTCAAGATTTTGATCAAATCGAAGACTTCTTCACCAAGTTTAAGTCTCTCAGGTTACAACTCAAACAGTGTGGTCTTGAGAAAGAAGATGAACAATTGATTCTATCTAATCTTGCAAAATTGGGTCCTGCATATTCACTTTATGTTTCTACCTTTTATGCTACAATGGATACTTTTGGTAGTAAGTTTAAAATGCCTTCACTTGAGGAGTTTGCTGCACAACTCACAAGAGAACAAGCCAAGCTACTACACATGGGCACATTGAAGTCTCCTAGAAAATAGGCTCTGATTGCAACACAAAGCACAAAAGATCCTAAGGCTTCACATAATAAGGGAAAGAAACAAAAGGATTCAAAGTCTAATGAGCAAGAGAAAGAATCAAAGAAAACCCCCAACTCTTCTTCCAAAGAGGAGTCCAATAAGAAGAAGAAGCCAAAGTGTTCTTATTATAAGAAATTGGGTCATGATGAGACTAAATGTTATGAGAAAAAGTTTGAAGAGATGTCACAACTTCTTCAAAAACATAACATTGAGTATTCTCCATCAACAACAGTTTTACCCAAGTCTTCTTCTTCGCCACCATCATCATCTACAGGGACAGCAGGTATTGCTAATGGGTCATACAAAGGAAAAGGACAAGCACTCTTTGCTTCAACAAGTCTACAGTCAGAGAGATGGCTTCTTGATTCAAGAGCTTCTCATCATATGGCATCTTCATAGGGGATGTTCTCTTCATTTCAGTCATGTACTTCACCACCTATTTTAATGGGTAACAATACATACATGCATGCAACTGGTAAAGGAACAATTGATGTTGGAGATAATACATTCAACAATGTGTTGTGTGTACCTTCCTTGACAACCAATCTCCTTTCCATCTACCAGATTACTCATTATGATGCAGGGAAGACAATTGAGTTCACTCCTGATTCTGTCATCATACAAGACTTGGAGAGCAGAGATATCATTATTGTTGGGATGGCTGATCATGCCTCTCACTTGTATACCTTCTCCCATTTCATTTCTGATGATGATGTAGATCCATTGATTGATATTCACACTCATGCATCAAGTGTGAATCATGTTTCTAAGGAGAAGTTTGGTCACTTGAACCTTGGTGTTCTTGCATCTACTTCAGTTCCTGAGACTAGTTTTGAGCTTCCTCCTCCTACTTCTTCAGAGATTGGCATTGCCATAGTTTCATCCACTTCAGTTGAGTAGGATATTCATTGTCTTCCAGATACAGGTTTGTGGGATGAGAACTTGACAGGTATTTCAGACTTGTTTCATGAGTCCTATCTTGATGACTTGGAGGACATCATTGATGACATTCATCTCCTTTTTAAAGGAGTTGATTCTTCTACTTCGGATGACCAGGCGCCTTCTTCTCCTCTTCACTCGTCACAGTTTGGCATTGAGTTGGAGTATGTTGAGCATCATTCGGAGGATTCTTTGTCTTTGGAGATTGATGATCTTGAGTTTTCATCTTGTCTTGGATTGTCACCTTAGTTGATTAGGCATGCAGTACCTAATCATGTGACATCTTTTGGTTGTGACATGTGGACACTTGAGCATTTTTTAGAGACATCATACATCATGAGGCTTTTTCCCTCATACCTTGAGATGGAGTTTCTTCGACATCAGCCTTTGGCCATGTTTCTTCCTAAGGGGAAGAATGTTGTTTGCAGGCTTTGGATTCTCTTCAGCATTCTTCTTCGGGCATTCACCATCGACACAGGAGCTACTTCATTGTGGAGGGGACCTATAGTCTCACATTTTCTCTCCTATGGGGGTTACTTGGTTGTACATATGTGTTGGATGTTGTCCTTGGGGGGTCTTGAGTCCTCCTTCCATCACATCTTTCATTTGTTTTTTTCATTCTCTCTTTTGGAGAGGAGTTTTGTCCCATGAGGTTTTCTCCTTTTATCCACTTGAGATTTGTTGTACATGGGTACCTAACATGGCCTAGTAGCTGGGACCCATCCATCATTGCATATTTGTTTTATTCAACTACTCCCTAAGTTGCACTTAAGGGGGGGTGTTGGTGTGAACACATAATTCACACATGTTAAGTTGACTTAGTGAGTCTTCTTAAGTCTAGTTGTGTGTTGAGTTGTTGATAGTTGGAGTGAGTTGTCTTAACCTCCACATGTGTAATTAGTTATCATCCTCTAATTGTCACATGTTGTAGGAATATCTCCACTTTCAACTCCACATTTCACTCCACCTTTCTAGCTCTCACCTTGCCTTTATAAGCAAGGCTCTCTCATTATATTTCATATAACAGCTTCATATGATCTTTGTATAGATCTTGCTCCATTGTTTTAGAATCTTCTCTATTAACTTTATGTGGAAGGTTATCTTGAATACAGGTGATCCTGGCTTGCTGAGTCACATTGACTCTTACACCCTCTTCTAGGTACACCACCCAGGAGGGGATAGGAAAAGTTCACATGGGCCAAGAGGGTACTACCTTTTGGTTAAAGGGTATTGCCTTTGGGCCTAGGAGAGTCGGGCTACCTAGAAACCCTTTTGAATCCTCACTCCCCTATCATGGTATAGCAATATAAGGAGACCAATCATGAGGAAATGGGGAAAGATGGCAAGATGAGGGGATAACAGATAAATTAGAATCCTCACTAGGTACGCCACCTCATATGAATGGCATGGGCCACATGAGGCCAAAGGGGTTCTACCTTTTAGTACAAAGGGTTCTGCCTTTGGGCCTAGAGAGGCTAAGACACCCCATCGAGTCACTCTCTTCCATGCTCCCCCATGGTTGATCATCCCAAGGTAAGGTTTAATTGAGTTAATTAATTTTTTATGGACCTACTAATGTTTAAGATCTCTAACTTGTTTGTAGGGATTAAATCAGGCCAAGGTACTCTCTAAATCCATTATTTGATTGGAAAATTGATAGTTTAGGATAAAGTTAATGTAGTTCTTATTAAGGAAATTACATAAACTAAGATTCACCTTGCTTACAACATTTGATTGATAAGTTGAAACCCTAACTTGTGATTCTAGGGCAAGATTTTGGGCAGTCCCAAAAAGGGACAATACAACTATGAATTGATTACTATCTAATTTATTGATCTTTAATATTTCTAATGTTCCTTTCTAGTGATCTGATTGTGTACAGGTAAAGAAAACAAGAGCATCCTAATAAGGGACATTACACAAGTTAGAAGAATGATGATACAAATAGAAGAATGGTCACAATAGAGGCAATCTCCTGGTATCCTTGACCTTACAAGAGTATCAAGGGTCATCCAAGGAGGCCTAAACAACACGTAACACATCATGGGGGAACACAACACAAGAGGGGAGGTCACATAAATGAGAAAATAATGCTACGACATAGGTGAGCACCAGGGTTAGATATACTTACTTGTTGCACAACCAAACTAGCGGTTGTCAACAAGCAAATCATCATCTTCCCAATCTCGAATGCCAGAGGAAAGAGGTACATAAGGTACAATAGCACAACTTTTGTCATTATCCTTAATCTCTTTTTCTTTAAGTTTTTCTTTGTTTGATTCAATGTTAGGTGGTGGAATGTTTTCTTGTCCATGTAAAGAGAATTTTATGCATCTATGAATTGTTGAGGGGATAACTTTCATAGCCTTAAGCCATGGATGTCCTAGAATTTTATGCAGAAGAGGTTAGATGAAGGGATGCCATCAAATAATTGTTCCATGGCTTTGTCATGTATTGTAACCAATAAGGATATCTTCCCATACGTAGGAATAAAAGTTATAGTATTTGTCTTAATCATTATATCTATAGGTTCATAAGATTCTTGTATCAAATCATGTGAGAAAAGGAACTCTTACATTGCCACATTAGTCATGTAATTAGGATCTATAAGTGTTCCATGCACAGGAGTCTCCATTACTTTGACTATGATGTAAAGAGGTCCTTCAATGTCTCTAATTATTTTATCATGAGGTGTGAATATTATTTCAGGTTTGGGGGTCTTTCTTTTCAGATAAGGCCTAGGAGGAATCCTAGTATTATTGTTGCGATGAAAAGCCATGTAATGCAAGATTATTTCACCCTTTAAACACTTATTTGAGGGAAGTGGGTCATAAAAGACACACAGGGTCCACAGAAAATCAAATGAGTAGAATTAAATAATGCAACACACCAAGGCAATATGAGTGGTTTGTAAGTTTGTTTAAAGAAAGTGTATACAACCCTTAGTGTTGAAATACTAATGTGTAATTAAAAACATGCAAATTTTCAAGCAAGAGTGTAAAATGATGGCAAAATTTTTAAATGAGAAATGTATGTATGTTTTCAAATGAATGCAAGATCAAATTTTAAAAGGTTTTCAACACCTATGAAAGGAAGTAGATGCAAAACTATGCTTGTTTATGACCTAAAATGCTTGATTTTTTCACTTTTTTCAATGTAAATGTTCTAAAATGCAAAAGTAAGATGCAAATACATACAATGAAGCAACACTACAGCCAAAAATCAGATTTGAAAGAGTGTTTAAAAGAGTAGTAAAATCTGAAACAAGATTTTAACCACAAACCCTATCTTTTGTAAAGACTAGGTTATATGAAAAATGCACAATTTCAAGCAAATTTTCACAAATAAACCATGAGAATGCAATGCACATGATTATGTAATGATGTAATGCTGAAATTTATATAAGATCTGATGTAAATATTAGAGATTAAATGATTTAGATGAAATGCAATGAAAATAGTGTAAACTATGTCTAAATGCAAGCCTAGGATGCTTGACTTTTCAAAATTTTCAATTTTTATGCAAGATTTTCAATTTTTATGCAAGATTTTCAAATGTAAGATGATGATAGTGAAATGTAAGATGATGATAGTGAAATGTATGAATCCAAATCTGAAGTACAACACTCAGCAAGGTGTAAAATGTAATAAAACATGGGTTCGCCAAAATGTAATTTAGTAAAAAGAGGGTTCACGGGATTGATGGATAGTTTAGCTAGATCCTCCTTTCACACAATACATTCAAGGACATTTAACCAAGTTGAATTACAACTTCTGCAAGAAGGTTCAACTACAGGTTGGTTGTCACTTGGAATGATAGGGAAATTTAGAATTGATTGATTAATGTGTTGATTTCAGTATGATTAAGCTTAAAACCCTAATTATGCAAAATCATAAACAAACAGATGAAACCTGATAAATCCTTCTACAAAAATAGACTAAAAACATATTAGATACATACCAGATTTCAAATTCCTGAATACGAAAAAGTCAGGGGTTAAAGAGCGGGTGCCCAAGCCCAAGGTGCCACTTTTTCTAAGGGCTTCAGGATCTTTTATGTCACTAACTGTAACCACTTCAAAGATTCTCTATGACATGAAACTAAGGGGAAAAAGAGGGGGCACCCAAGCCCTTCCTGAGCTATTTCCCACCTTTTTCTTCAAATCCTAATTCCTTATGCTCTGCAACAATCCTCTGCAACTCCTCTCCACAAGATCTGACACTTGTCACCTACAATCACAAGAAGAGGGGTTGGGAGTTATGGTGTTTAGGATCTTGCCTCAGCGAAGCCCCAGAATGGCATTCAAGCCTTCCAACACCGTTGTTAGATAGAGAGTGCATGTCCTTGCAAGATAAAGGCAAAAATAAATTGATAAATGATTGATTGAAGAACAAATAGATATCACCTCAGAGGTGTAGCTCTCAAGTATGAAGATCTTTCACAACATAGGAAGATGAAGCCAAATCTGCAATAACAAACACAACAACAACACAATTTGGCTCTACAACACAATAAATGCCTTGAATGCTCTAAAATCATAAGTTTTCCAAAATCTCATAATCATCTTCTAGTTTGCAAATGAAGTCCTAAACATGCTTATATATGCATTCCCACTTTAATTTCGTAATTCAAACTTAAGATGTCGACAAGGAACACCTTTAATGGTAACTTTGTTGATATTCAAATTTGGGATCCCACCAAAATAGGGTAGGGAAAGGGCGCGGGTAGCCTTGTCCTAAGTCCTATTATGGGTTAGGGCTAAGCTCTGTAATGTCCCCTATGTCCCATTTATCATGGGTTTCAGGGCATTTTGTCTCAAGATTCATTTCTAACATGAATGCTGAAAATTAAGGGACCCGAGAGCTAAAATTAGGAGGTAAAAGTCCTAGGGGAACATTTTACGACATAAAAAAGGCATAATAGCATCGGCACCATAGACAAGATTGCATGGAGTTGTTCGAGTGGCCATACGAATACTCATGCAATAGGCCCACAATGCATATGAAAGTTGAGTATGCCAATCCTTACCATGTTTATTAACTATTTTATGAATAATTTTCTCAATGGTTTTATTGGATGCTTATGCTTGGTCATTAGATTGTGGATAGTATGGTGTAGAAAATCGATGTTGAATTTTTAAATTTTTCCATAAACTGCTTCACGTCCTTGTTCTTAAATGATGTACCTATTTGATAGAAAAAGGTAGAAGAGGGTAAATAGCTAGATCATCCTTTCACTACAAACATTGAAGGACATCCTACCAAGTTGAATCACAACTTTTGCAAGAGAATTCTCCTACATGTTGGTGTGTCACTTGTAACACTATGGAAACTTGGAATTTACTTATTAATTGATTAATTAAAGCCTGATTATGCTAGAAACCCTAATTATGTAAAATCATAAACAAACAGACAAATGATTGCAAACAAAGATGTAATATTCAGAGTAGATACATACAAAACTTTGAGATTTCAGATGCAAAAAATTTAGGGGCTAAAGAGCAGGTGCCCAAGCCCAAGGTACAGTTTTCTGTTGAGAGTGTTGGAAGATGTCTGCAACTTGTTTTTGTTGTTCCAGAGATTTCTATGTCAGAGATCTCGGGGGCTTTGGTGTAAGGCACCCAAGTCCAAGTCCTACTTTTCTTCAAAGATACGAGATCTAAATACTTTGTTCTAGCCACCTGCAACTCCACTCCTTTAGATATGCCACCTATAACCTGCAATCATGGAGAATGGGGTTGGGGGTTGTGGTGTTTAGGAGCTTGCCTCAGTCAAGCACCAAAAGGACATTCAAGTCTTCCAAACACCGTTGTCAGATAAAAGAGTGCATATCCCTATGGGATAGAGGCAAAAACAAATTTATAAATGATCAAAAACACAAATAGATATCACCTAGGAGGTGTAGCTCACATGTAGATGAAAATCCTTCAATACATGAGAAGATGAAGCTAAATCTACAATCACAAACACAACAACAATATTCTACTCTACAACAATGAATATCTTGAATGCTCTAAAATCATAAGTTTGCCAAAAGTTCATAATCATCTTCTAGTTTGCAAATGAATCCATAAACATACTTATATATGCATTCTCTCTTTAATTTTGTAATTCAAACTTAAGATGTTGGCAACGAAACCTTTTAACGGTCACATAACTGACATTCAAATTTAGAACCTGTCTAAAATAGGGCAGGACTAGGGCACGAGTGCCCAAGCCCTAGGCTCCTATTTTAAGGTAGGACAAAGCTTAATAAGGTCCCCTTAGCCCCATTTGACATGTGTTTCCAGGGATTCTTCATCAGGAGTCAAAATGAACATGCAAAATGCAAAACAAGGGATCTGGGAGCTAAACTTAGGAGGTAAAAGTCCTAGGGAGACATTTTACGACATAACATTTAGCCCCCACTTTAATGTAGGTATGAACACATGGCCCATACATGCATTAAAGTATAATCAAAACACAACAAACACGCCAGGCACTTGAAGCTAATGCACACACCAAGATTGAGGAACTACTTCTAGCCCCTAATCTCATATAAACATTAGAGAAAACACGTTATAGACATGCCAAGCATAGTGAAGATAGTAACAGGCACATAAAACACAGAGAAGAAAATAATAGTCATGCAAAACATGGAGAAGACAATATTGAAGACATGCAAAACATGATGAATACAGTGAATGCAGTGATTATTTCTTTTTCATTTTCATATATATAAATGAATGCAGATGCATGGAAAGTAAAAATGCAACACACAACCCAAAATGTAGGAGGGGCATTTCGCCATGCTCTTTGGACTACATATGGGGCAGCAGACCTGCAATACAATCTCAAAGTGTAGGAGGGGCATTTTGCCACACTCTTTGGATTACACTTGAGAACAAACACGCCATACAAATCCCAAAGCATAGGAGGGGCATTTTTCCACGCTCTTTGGACTATACTTGGGAACAAACACACAATACAAATCCCAAAGCATAGGAGGGGTATTTTTCCACACTCTTTGGACTATACTTGGGAACAAACACGCGGAAAACACATGGAAAACATGAGCGTCGTATAGCATGCCAAAGACATGTTATATGTATAAAACACGACAAACAAGGTGATGGAAGGAACTTATTGCTAAGCCCCCACCATCTTAGGTACATTACAAGTACACCTAATGGTTGGGCTTATGCCACAACAACTACCAAATACATGCTTAAGAGAGGATACACCAACCGTGCCTACTCAGAGGACTTTTGAAATAAAAAGGATGTGCACTAGCTCAAGAGATACACCATCCCCACCTCTGCAAGGGGATTTGAATAAAAGGATATACATGATATCCTACCTCTGTAGAGGGCTTTCTGATTGCAATATAAAATAAAGATGTGCACTCACGTGGCGATACAACATCTCGCCTCTGTAGAGGGCTTACAAACATTCTTCGTTAGTACCAAAATCATCAAATGGCTTACCTTACATGCCCCCACCTTAAGGTAGTTAATATCATTCACCGATATCAAGCACTTTAAGGTAGAGAGAAAACACACAAGGGAACAAGAGCTCTCGCAAATCCCATGCTCTAAAGGTGACATGTACTTTACGATCATTGAATGTTCCCACAAACACACAATTTCCTACAAGAAGAGAGGTTAGAAATATTTATCTAAGATAATAACCACATCATATGATAAAAAGAAATGCATAAACATAATCACATCAAGAGCCAAGGTTATACTACCAATTTGGAAACTGAGTATAACCATGGGGCTATACTGCAAAGATCTCAGAACCGAGTGTAACCAAGGCAAGACTAAAGATAAACAAAGTGCATGGAGCAGCTATATTATTATGGTTTGTTAGAAAATATTAGACATCATCAAAATATCATACAGAGTGATTCTACTAGCCAAGCGTTGGATAATATTTATCAACCCCATCATCATGTATGGACTAGGTCCATTTTTTCTTACTCGTTGAAGGGACACATGGTCCGTATCAGTATTATTTGTTTTTCATCATCTGCCGGCTATATAGAACCACTAGAAGAAGGTAAACAATAAATCAAGAGAGGAGAACAAGTGTCTTAGGGTCATCACATAGGAAGGTGCCCCTAGGTCACCAACCGCAACGCTATGCCCCCAAGACACAACACACAACAGTGAAAATAGAGGGGAGGAGCAAGATAGAAGAATGATGATACAAATAGAAGAAGGGTCACAACAAAGGTGGTCTCCCAATATCCTTTACCTTACAAGAGTATCAAGGGTCATCTAAGGAGACCTAAACAACACATAACACATCATGGGGGAAACACAACACAAAGGTAAAGGGTTAGAAATAATTACCTGAAGGTGCTACCAAACTAGAATTTGTGACTTACGAGCATCTTAGAAAGATGCTTCATCAAGTTTTATGTGAAGCTTGAATGGTTCATATTAGATTGTTCTTTGCTGTTAGAGAGTTCATGTGGTGCTTGTTTCCCAAATCCTTGTAGATTTGAAATCTTTTTTTGCTTGCAAGGTGGAGAACCACTATTATTTCCTACTGATGATAGTTGATTATTTTTTGATCCTTTAATTTCTTATTTTGTTTAATTTGTCTATCATAGTGAAGAATTATCTTCCACCATATCAACCTTTTCTTGTGTCAATCTCTTGTCTCATTTGTTCTATTTGTCTTTTTAATGCATTTTGGTTGACTCCTGATCCTTAAAGGGATAACGGTGGAGGAACCTCATCATATATACCATTTCTTCGTGAATGAGGTAATACTTCAGTATTTTCCTTATCCACCTCTATTGTAGCAATTATCTCATCATAGTTCAGATAATCCTCTTCTATTTCAGGTGTATTTTGATCCATCATGTTGTTATTTGCATGCTTAGGAAAGGGATTAGTAAACATCTATAAATTCTGATTTGGAGGAGCAACTGACTTATTTCCATTATCATTCACACCAGATACCTGTATAACATTCAAGTCAATGAGGTCTTGTATTTCATGTTTAAGACGTATGCATCATTTAGTATCATGTCCTTGTTGTCGATGATAATGACAAAAAACATTAGCATCAAAATAAGGTCCTTGCATTCTACTAGGATCCAATGGTTTAATTAGAGGAAGCTTCAAGAGGGCTATTACTCATAGCTTGATTCATGATAGAATGTAAGGAGTTAGATATCAGAGTGAATTGTCTTTGCTTTTGTCTATTTTGAAACCGTGTCCACTTCGAATTATTGATAGAAGAGACTTGTGAAAAATTGTTTGAATTATGTCCATTAATCTTGATGAAACTCTTATTATTCCTCTTAAAGTTGTTTTGTGAAGGTTCACCCATGGATTGACCAACTTGAGCTGATGAGTTTTGGTTTTCATACTGACTAGATGAAAGTTGGTAATCATGAAGGGTAATGCATAAATGTTGAAAAGAGTTATACTTCATCAAGAGGATCTTATCACAGATGTTAGGTTGTAGATTTGTAATAAATACCTTTTGAACATCCTCATGCTTTATCTGATATTGAATTTGTGCATAAAGAGCTTGATACCGACTGATAAATTCAATTAACTTCTCTTTCAGACCTTGCTTGCAATGAACTAAATCAATCAAAGAGACCTGAGGTCCAATGTTTGCTTGAAAATGTTGTAAGAATTGATGAACTAGCTATGAAAAAGAGTGTATTGAATTTGGAGGTAAAGAGAAAAACCATTCTAAAGAAATATCTTTAAGAGATCATGGGAAAAGTTTTACTAACAAGTCCTCTTCAAAGTAGAAATCACTACACATAGCCTGAATGCTGCCACATGAGTATTAGGATCACCTTTTCCACCATATTTTTCAAAGTGAGGAGTTTCAAACTTCTCAGGCATAAGAGTTCTCAAGATTGCATAACATAGGGGATTACAAGCATGATAAGTTGGTATATTAGGTTGTGATGAATTAGTCAAGCTCGTCACCTTTTGTTGTAAAGAGTTCATGCCTTGCAAGAGTTGGTTTAGGAGGGCATCATTAGGAGATGCAGTTTGAGAATTTGAAGCTGTGTGCATGGCATTTTGAGGAGATTGGTTGTGAGTGGAAATGAAAGGTGGTTGAGAGTAATTGTGAATGGTAGGTGGTTGAGAATAGTTGTATGTAAGAGGTGGTTGAGAATAAGTGGGATTGAATGGTTGTTGAGAGTGAGTATTCATAAAAGAGGTCACCTTAGGTGCTAAATTTTGATAGTTGAATCCCACAGCTTTGTAATTTTGTGAATTGGTGCCATTAGATACTCCAATACTAGTGGTAGCATTACTACAAGCATTTTCATTAGTAGTTAAAATTGTTGATGTAAATGTAGACATTCCAGTAATCAGTATAGGTGATGATACTTGCATATGAGATGGTGATGACATGTTATTAATAACATTCACACATTCAGTCACCAGCATAACATTATGATGCACTATATGCATTAAGCCTTGAAGTGAATTAACACCATCTTTTCCTTCTTTTAGCAACTCTCTTATGTTATGAATTACAGGTATAGCTTCGTCCGCTATCCTTTCATTTTCCATGAATGCTTGGTAATCGGCTAGTTCCTTATCAAGTTTGTTAATTTGCTCATCAGGTATATGTGTTATCACATCAATAGTATCCTCAACATCAAGAAATATTTGTTCCTCCATTGTAGTTGTAAGAGGTATGTTATCTTGTAAATTTTGTGTTTCTCCTTTTGTAAAGAAGGTGTTCAATGGATTTTCTAAGGTAGGAATAATGTTTGTTTCAGGGGCACTAGAACCCATTAGTCTAATACTTCACCTTAAAGGGATATTTCTATTAGGGAAGAAGGTTATAATACTCATGCAAAAGTATACAACACTCCATGCACAAACTAATAAAACAATCCCAAGGAATAAGATATGCTTACCAAAATACACCTAAGATGTTTGATTTTTTCACAATTTTTCAATGCAAATCACTAAAATAAGTAGTGTTGTGAAGAAACTAAAGAGGGGCAGAAAAATAAATGCTTATTATCAGTCCACTAATGCAGCAATATCATTCACAACACACCTATGATGCAAATCTAGATGCAAGGATTTTAAACTCTAATTGTGAAATCTAAATGCAAAAGTGCACTAAGATGAAAAACTACAGTCCAAAACAAGATTTGAAAGAGTGTTTAAAAAATTAGTAAAATCTGAAACAAGATTTTAACTACAAACCCTAGCTAATGCAAAGACTAGGTTTTATGAAAAATGCAAAATTTCAAGCAAAATCTCACAAATTAAGCATGCAAATGCAATGAAAATATTAATTAATGATGTACTGTTGTAATTTATATCAGATCTAATGAAAATATCAGAAATTAAATGAAATCAAATCAAATCAATGCCAATTATGCCAAAATGCAAGCCTAAGATGCCAATTTTTTTCAATTTTTTTGTAAATTTTCAAATACAATAAGATGAAAATTAAGTGAATGAATGTAAATATGAAGTAAAACACTCACAAAGGTGCAAAATTCAAATAAAACATGGGTTCACCAAAATATTTGATAGAAAAAGGGGAAAGAGGGTAAATATCTAGATCCTCCTTTCACAACAAACATTCAAGGACATCCCACCGAGTTGAATCATAAATTTTGCAAGAGGATTCTCCTACAAGTTGGTGTGTCACTTGTAACATTGTGGAAACTTGGAATTTACTGATTAATTGATTAATTAAATCATGATTATGCTAGAAACCCTAATTATGCAAAATCATAAACAAATGGACAAATCATGACAAATGATCGCAGACAGAGATGTAATATTTAGAGTAGATACATACCAAAATTTGAGATTCTAGATGCACAAAAGTCAGGGGCTAAAGAGCAGGCACCCAAGCCCAAGGTACAGTTTTCTATTGAGAATGTTGGAAGATGTTTGCAACTTGTTTTTGTTGTTTTGGAGATTTCTGTGTCAAAGATCCTGGGGTCTTTGGTGTAAGGCGCCCAATTCCAAGTCCTACTTTTCTTTAGAGATACCTGATCTAAATACTTTGTTCCAGCCTCCTGCAACTCCATTCCTTCAGATATGCCACTTGTAACTTGTAATCACAGAGAATGGGATTGGGGGTTGTGGTGTTTAGGAGCTTGCCTCAGTCAAGACCCAGAAGGACATTCAATTCTTCCAAACATCATTATGAGATAAAAGAGTGCATATCCTTGCGGGATAGAAGCATAAACAAATTGACAAATGATTGAAAACACAAATAGATATCACCTCAGAGGTGTAGCTCGCATGTAGATGAAAATCCTTCAATACATGAGAAGATGAAGCTAAATTTGCAATCACAAACACAACAACAATATTCTGCTCTACAACAATGAATATCTTGAATACTCTAAAATCATAAGTTCATCAAAAGTTCATAATAATCTTCTAATTTGCAAATGAATCCCTAAACATACTTATATATGCATTCTCGCTTTAATTTCATAATTCAAACTTAAGATGTTGGCAACAAAACCTTTTAACAGTCACATAACCGACATTCAAATTTAGGACTTGCCTAAAATAGGGTAGGACTAGGGTGCAAGCACCCAAGCCCTAGGCTCCTATTTCAAGGTAGGAAAAAGCTCAATAAGGTCCCCTTAGCCCCATTTGACATGGGTTTCTAGGGATTCTTCATTAGGAGTCAAAATGAACATGCAAGATGCAAAACAAGGGACCCAGGAGCTAAACTTAAGAGGTAAAAGTCCTAGCGAGACATTTTATGACATAACAGTACCATTGTTAGAAACAAAGGCAAAAGGAAGTCCAAAATGAGATATAATGTTATCTAAGAGAAAGCGACAAATAGCTTCATCTGCTGTGGATCAGAGTGGAACAACTTCGACCCATTTCGTGAAGTAATTGGTTGTTGTAATGACAAATATATGACCTTGAGAAGAAGTTTGAGAAATATTTTCAATGATATCTAAGCCCCATATGGAAAAAGAACAAGGTGGTACTTGGGCAGGAATTTCTTGCGTAGGAACTCGTACAAGGTTGCTATGCTGCTGACATTGAGGGCACTTCTTAACAAAAGCAAAGGAATCTTGTTCCATGCTTGTCCAGTAGTAACCCATTTGCAGTAGTTTTTGAACTAGAGAATGTCCACCAAAATGCCCCCCATAGGCACCAAAATGGGCCTCTTCAAGGGCAATGGGGATTTCAGCTTTAGTTAAGCAACAAAGAGAAGACAATTATAGGAACGACGATAGAGACTATTAGAGAATGATGTAGTATGCAACGAGTTTGAGAATGTGAGTTTGAGCACTTTTCAAAGAACTGGGTGGAAAGGTACTATCACTCAGATAAGTGTATATATAGGAGTACCATTCCTCCAAGTCTACGTTATAGCAGAAAAGAGAATTTATTGAACTACAATCACCAATATCAAGTGAAGCTAGATCTTGAATTATGAATTGATAATTATCCGTAGAATCGTCACAAGGTACAAGGGAGACAACACTTGTCATTGCATCAGCATGACGATTATCCTTATGGGGAATATTTTTGATGGAGAAAGAGGAAAACTGATCAAGGAGTGATAAAACCAAGTCATGATATTGAGAAAATTTATCTTGTTTAGCTTGGTAAGAGCCCCTGACTTGTTTTATAATTAATTGAGAATCACCAAGAATTATGATATTCTTAATATTGAGAGACAATGCAGCATGCAAGCCAACAATAAGGGCTTCCTACTCAATGATATTATTGGTGCAAAGAAAGTTCAAATGGAAGGAAATAGGAATCGTCTTACCACAAGGAGGTATCAATATGACACCTGCCCTAGAGCCAGTTTGACATCTAGTCCCATCGAAGAACAAATCACATGTTTGATCATTTTCTAAAGAAAGAATACAATCATTGGAGAATGAGTCCTCATTAGGAATAGAAAAAGGAGAAGGGGCTTCAACCAAATGGTTGGTCATGACTTGTCCTTTTATCGCATTCTAAGAGACAAATTTAAGGTCAAATTCCATTAGCAACATAACCCATTTAGCGAGTCTTCTCGAGAGATTTGTTTTATAAAACAAGTGCTTTAGAGGGTTAAATTTTACAATTACACACATCTCAGCATGGAGAAGGTAATGTCAAAGCTTACTCATTTCAAATACAATAGCAAGACATTGCCTTTCCAAGATTGTATATCGAGTTTCATAATCGAGTAGAGTTTGACTGATGCAATAAATAGCTAGTTCCCTACCTCATCATCATGTTGAGCTAATAAGGCTACTAAAGCATGTGATTAAGCAGAGGTATACAAGAGAAAAGGACATCTAGAGATGGCTAACATAAGGATTGGATGATTAGCTAAATAAGTCTTTATATCCTCAAACACTTTCTAACAATCTTCATTCTAGGCAAAGCAAACATTCTTTTTAAGATGATTTGTGAAAGGAAGGGTTCGGTCCGCAAGTTGGGAAATAAAATGGCATATAGCCCGAATCTTACCTTGAATACTACAAAGTTGAGAGACATTTTTCAGAGGAGGCATGTTTATGATAGCATCGATCTTTTTAGTACATTCACCTCAATACCACGGTTAGAGACTATAAACCCTAACAGTTTTCTAGAGTCAACTCCAAAAACACACTTATAAGGGTTTAGCTACATGTTATAGAGGCACATATGTTCAAAGATACGACAGAGAATATGCACATGATATTTATCCAATACCAATTTAGCCAAGATATCATCGACATAATCTTCCATAATCTTGTGAATAAAATCACGAAAAATAAGGTTCATTGTGTGTTGATAAGTCACCCCAATGTTCTTAAGACCAAACAACATGACCACATAACAATGGTTTCCCCATGGTGATGTAAAAGCAGTTTTAAACTGGTCTTTGGGGTTAATTAGAATTTGATTATAACCCAAGAAGCCATCCATAAAGGAGAGTAAAGCATGATTTGTTGTAGAATCACCTATCATGTCTATATTAGGTAAAGGAAAGTCATCCTTTAACGATGCTTTATGAAGATCACAAAAATTGATACAACTACAAACATGATTGTCAAGTTTAACAACAACCACAATGTTAGATAGCCATGGTGAATAGTCAATCAGGCAGATGAAACTAGCTTCTAAGAGTTTTTCAATCTCATCCTTGACCATTAGATCAACCCTAGGATTCATTTTTCAAAAAAAATTTACTGGTTGGGTATTGGGATATAACACTATGTTATGGACCATGACATTCAGGTCTATACCAGGCATACCCAAATATGTCCAAGTGAATAACTAAGGAAAATCATGAAGAAGATTAGCATGTGTTCATCGCTCATTAGAGGACAAGCACTAGCCAATCTGTATGATCTTATCTTTAACTTTGGGATCCATTGAGATGGGAATAACATCTCCAACAAGAAGAGTAGTATGGTCTTTAGGATCAGATGAAGGGGACACTTGAGAGTTGTTAGGAGATGAAAAGATATCATCAGACAGATTCACAGATGCCCCGAAATATGCTTGTGTATTTAAACAAAAATGGAATCCATGATCATGATGATATGAAGGCATATGCTCATAAACCCCTAAGAATTCAACAAGTGCTTCTGTTGACCTATTTTCCTCTGTACAGAGTTAAATAGTTCACCTTGTATTTTCCTTGAAAATCCTTTAGAAATGACCCTACAAGGCTTAAATCCTTCAAATATTTATGCTATGCCTTGTCAAAAATCCTAAAAATCTCACCTTGAGAATCTTTTCTAAAAACCCAGAAAAACCCAGAAACCCTTTGTCTTCAAGTGCTCTCCATCGCAGATAAATATCAATTTTATACTTAGTATTTGTATATGCATTTTCGAATGTATGTTCGCATGTATATTCACCATTGTATGTTCGCATATACAAAGGAAATGTACATCGCCAAGATGCAAAGACAGGATGTACATCGGCCAAGGGGTGGAATGCAGGGATGAATGTATGTCAAGATGTACAATCGCACATACAAAGGAAAAGATACAAGGGGAAGATGCAAAGAAAATATACAAAAGGCAAGATACAAAGGCGACATACAAGGATACATCGGTGGAAATATACAAGGCAAAAGATACAATGCCTGATGCATATACAAAGGCCGACATACAAGGGGGACATACAAGTTCACATACAAAAGCAAATCCGAGATACAAAGTAAAGATGCATGTATGTGCCAACATACAAAGGGTAATATACATTCACAGATACAAGGGTCATATGCAATGTATAGATACATCGGCAGGATACGAAGTTGAATGTACATTTACGATATGCAAGGAAAAGATACAAAAGGTGGGGTCCACATATACAAGGGTGATTGTATCTCATATAAAAGTCTACATACAAAGGCAAAGATACAAAGTGTAGATGCAAAGGAATATGCATTCTAGTCGAAAATGGTACAAACGATTGTATGCATCTTTTTGTTTGTATGTTCGCATTTGTATGTTTAAATATACAAAGGCAATATGCAAGGGAACATACAAGGGGTAGGTAGCAGTTCAAATGCATGTTTGTATGCAGGGTTTGTATGCAGTTTTCCTTTGTATATTTCACATTGTATGTTTGGACATACAAAGGGTCATATACAATGCGAATACAAAGGTTACTTGTATATGCCAAGATGAAGTATTTGCATGTACAAGTTTGTATGTAGTTTTCCTTTGTATATTTCGCATTGTATATGCAATATACAAAGGTTAGATACAACGACGATATACAAGGCGGACCCGACTGTAAAATCAAATTTGCCAAATTTAGCGGTGGGGTCCACGCTTTGTATGTTAAGTGCATTGTATATGCCGAAATACAAAGAAGAAGAGATACAAGATGAACCTCTTACAAAATTCCAATATAATTGATAATCTTCTGAGTTCCATATTGTATGTATATTTGTGATTGTATGTTTGTATATACAATCAGATATACAAAGGCTGATTCAAAGGTAAGGACCTGCATTTGTATGCAGGCACATGCATATACAAATGAACATACAAAGGCATTTCAAAGGCTTATTTAGATGCCGAATGCAAGTGCACATACAATGAACATTTCGGCATGACATGCCCATTGGCAGCTCAGCTGGAGGTTGTCCCGACAACCTGATACATACAAAGCATTGTGCATACGCAAAGGTAGATTCAAAGGGTCATTCAGAGGCTGATACAAGTGCAGATGCAAAGTGTTATACAATTGCAGATGTAGTTTGACCGCAAATTTGACCGCCTATATCTCCCTCATTCTGGCGAATTTCAGCATGCTTCAAAAGGCAAATATGCTTGTTTTTGCCTCCTCTTTCATCTAGTGGGTTGTATGGAGGATTTTCTCACTTTCAAAATTTGGATCTGGAGTTGCATATTTTGGTGACAAGACGTTTCAACGGCCAAATTAAGTTTTACAGAGGGCCCGATTGTGCAGTTGTTTTTAGTGAGTGGAGATACAGATATTTGTTGCATTCATTGCTACAGGTCAATGTTCAACAACTCGCATTGATGACCAGAAATATCTCTCAACTACCTTGCTTCAGATATTTTATGTATTCATTATTGAAGATGGATTTTTTGAGCTGTTGACATTCATATCCCCAGAAAATATCTTCCATCTGCCATGTTCCAGATATTTCATGCCATAACTTCTTGTAGATGGACATCCCTTTAGAGGTAGATATTTCCTGATACAGCCCATGGGGCGATTTCCTTGTAACTGACTTAGGTCATTTTGAAAATGCTATATATGCATAAGTTTGAGATGTAAATAGGGTTGGAATTTTTTGGTATTCAGTCCTTCTGTTTCCAAACAGAACTTTCTTCTACTGTAATTATGCCTTCTTATTGAATATATGCAGGTTATTTTACCTCTTTTACTGATTTTTAGTTTAGTGTGAATCTTCATATGATTGTCTATGAACATTTTGTTCCTCTCAACCATTATTTTTCTCACCTCTGATAGAATCATCTGAATCTGTGTATGTCTACTTGCTGTATCTAGTTATGCTGTGCATATTCTCAGTACTGTGAGGGTTCTTTTATTAAATTTGGTGCATCACTCTTACTTTCAAGTTTTTTTCAGTTATATCTTTCATTTTCAATGCATTCCTTCTCGCCTTTTCCCCTGCAAGCATTAGCACTAGGTTTAGATACTTTTCTCTAAGCATTAGGCTTAGAAAGAGGAAGTCGGCCTTCTTCGGAGGTCTGATCTCAGTTCACAAGGTCCCACACTTCGAGATCATTCCCATGTTTCTCTAGATTGCTAAAGTCTTATAACTACAGCAAGGGTGCAAATCTGAGAGACAACAGCTTCATCATTAGAAAAAGAATCAAGAACTAGAAATTTAGAAGGGTCAGAAGTATGATCAATAAGATCAGGATAAACTAGTGGAAGAGAAGGAGAATCTAGGGGAATAGAAATAATATTCACATCTAGGTAGTCTCAATAAGAAGAATTAGAGGGTTGAAAAGGATGGTATCCAAGACCTAATGAAGAACCATGTGGATTAGGATTTAAAGGGATCTTGATACCCTACTCTCATTTACCACATCCATTTCCTTTATAACCAACACTAGAAAGGATATGAAAACCACAGCCATAAAGGGATTACATCTCCTTAAAAGAAAGAGAATCACCATTAGTGGCATAATCTATACATGAAGTATAATCACACGTAACCTTAGAAGTAGGAGTATCCTTTGAAGAAGAAGGCATAGTTTTATTCAAGGTAGAAGAATTGTTTTCAGTCACAAAATTTGAAGATGGTTTTGGAATGTTTGGATGATGGGGGTCAAGTTTATACTCTCTAATGAAAGTGGGTGTAAAGTCTAATGAATCCCAATCATCATCAGGACATGCATTTAGGGATGAGTCAACACCATGACCAACTTTTGGTGTAGAAGTTGAGAATGGGGAATCATTCTTGATGGAAGGGGGAATCAAAGTTTGAAGAGTAGGTGAAGAAAGAGACTGATCGACAGAATCCATATGTTGACAATACTGCATAGGATCTGGATCGGCTTTGATCATATAAGTCTTATTTTCAAAGGCAAACTTTATCGACCCATCCAAGGTAGATAAAACTACACCCATGGTATGTATCCAGTCTACCAAGTAGGAGATTATAAGATAGTGCACCGAGCATGACATGGACGAGGGTAGGTAAAGTAATTGGGCCCAATTCAATCAAAAGCATGATTGTTCCCATTGTTTGTCTACCAACATTGTCAAAACCATGAATATTAATAATATTAGGAGAGATCAAAGATGTATCTATATTAATATGGTTCAGCGGGTCTATACTACAAATTTTAAGACTAAAACCATTATCAATAAGGGTAATGTTTCACACCAAAATTGTTAATTCCAACAATGTTAAGAGACAATCATTCTACCTTTGTACCTCTAAGGAAGGTAGTTCAAATTGTTGAAACACAAAATTGATAGTGTTCATATAAATGCAATCAAGTAAAGCAGCTACATCATTTGGCCTAGCAGAAGATGTAATGGGGATCCTCTGCAGGGCTTCCTAGATGTCATGACCCCTTTTGACACATTTTAATTAATTTATTATTAAGGAAGGAAAAATAATTTGATAATTAAATTAGAAAAGGAAAGAAATATTGATGGTTTGTTTAATTATTAAATAATTAAAAATGACAAGTAATAAATAAATAAATAAACAAAATTTGAATAATAATGAATTAATAATAAATAAAATTAAAATCATTCAAATAAATATAAAATATTAAAATTACAATAATAATGAATTAAAATAAATAGAAATTATCCAATAAATAATTACTAGATAACTAAAATCATTTTTGAGTTAAAAAGAGGAATTAGTGGAGAACACTAGTTAGTAATTTTTGATTAATTTGTTAACTGAAATGAAAAAGGTGTTAGGCTACCTCTTAGTGTGAGTTATCTCTTTTGATTGCTCTCTTAAGTGAGGAAATAAACTTAATTAAGGAAATAAAGATTTATAAATAAAAGAAAATGGGAAAAAGAAAGTAACAGGATTCTTCACGACAACTTCACACTGGTTCAAAAATTCTACAACCACTTCAAGAAACTGCTTCAAGAGGATTAGCATGCTCCAGGTAGGTGCTACTTTAACCCTCTTTAATTTTAGCAAATAGGATGAGGAAATTGTAGATTTATCTTAGGTTGAGATATTGTCATTGTAGATTTGTTTTGAAATTGATAACCAGGAAGGGCCCGAACCCATTTAACAAAAAGCCATAAGGCAAATGGAACAAGTTCTATGAGAAGTAAAACAAACTAGGAACAGACCAAAATAGATAAAAAAATAGAGAAAGAGCCAGTAGAGCCAGCTACAACCATAAGGACCAGCCATAGACCAGTAAAGAAAATTACTACTTTGCTAAATTTTTTAGGCCACTAATTGCTTGCCATTCCCTATTCAAAATGTTTAGCTTGTCTTTGAAAGTGTTTTCATCCATCTTCTTTCCCTATTCCACCTGGGTGTCATTGATGATCTGTTTACATTTGGTACCTTTTCTTTTAGCTCTGGTTCTATTGGCCAGGCTAGCATTGACCTTTCTTAGATTGTTGTCAGAAGAAGCCCCTACTTGAGCTTCTCTAGTTGCCTTGTGTTTCTCCATCTTTGCTTGGAAAACATAGAGAGTTGTTGCAGAATTTTTGACTATTTCCCTGCTAAATACCACAATCTCTTCCATGTTCCTCTTTATATGTTCCTGATTAGCCTTTATCTTGGTGATTTCTTCCTCCATACACTCCTACTTCTCAAACATCCTAGCAAGGTTCTCCATTTCCTTTCATAGTTCATCTTCATTCTCCCTCGGCTAGTCTGAGGTATCCAACTAGGTTATAACCTCTGTGTTGAATTTTGTACTTCACATGGTGCATTTACGCCAACTACCACTTGAGAACCTGGTTTTGCAGGTCCATGGCTTGGTATAATGTAGAAACTTTCTCTACCATCTGTTGACATGAGTTGAAATCAATCTTCTCTCTACTATGTTTGGTGACAGAGGGGTTGTAGAGTTGGGGGGAGACCTGAGCTTTCTTAGGTGGAGGGTCCAGATCCTTGTGCTTAATGCTTTGATTCCCAACTATATCAGTGAATTTTCTTTTGCCTTTCACTTGAGGCAAGTCTTCCTCAATAGAGAAATCCTCTCTAACAATACCTCTCCCTTTGTTCTTCCCATCCAGAGCAGGGGAGTCATCCCTAACTATACCTTTCCCTTTGTCATTGTAGATTTGTTATTTTAGTTTGATATTGTGAAAATTTCAAGAGAGAAAATCCAGTTTTATTCATAAAACTTGTCAAATTTGTCTTCCCACAGAAAGGGAAATTTTGTTTTAAAATGATGTTTTGCAACTTAGGAAAAACCTACATTTTGTGAGGAAAATAAATAGAATAGATTGAAAATTTAATGTGTTTATCTTCAATTGGTTTCATATCAGTATCTTAAAAACTCCTTTTGTTAGAATAGGAAAAGAATTCTCTCTTTCAAACCTCACAAGCAATTTTGCCTTTATTATGCAAACCCTAAAATTTCTTTTAAATATCTTCAATTATTACAGACCTAAAATTTTCTTTTTTGAAAATATAATAAAAATCTCTTTCATTCCTCAGGAAATTTTCCTTGGTTAAACTCTCTTCTTTCCTCTCAGGCAATTTTGCCCTTGTTACACACAACTTTTCATATTAAACTATATATAGTCACATTGTTTATCCATAATGCAAAAACCAGATCAAAATTATCTGTGTAATGGCAAACTGGGAGCTTTTGACAGGGTGAAAAACACCCATCAAAACATATATTTTAATTTTATTTGGGCAGCCTTTATATATATACAAGCTAGTGACCTACTAAACATAGGTCACGACCTTTAAAGGGCACGACATGTGCTTAGCAGGTCATGCCTGCAGCCGTTGGCCACAACCATATGGCTTGGCCATGGGGTATTAAAACCCCTTATGGTCACAACCATATGGCTTGAGCATGGGGTATTAAAACCCCTTATGACTGCAACCATATGGCTCGGCCATAGGGTTTAAAACCCAAACTTCAAACCAACAAATAAATATTATAATATTTTTAAATTTATTTTTTATTATTTGTATTAGTTTAATATATATAATAGGTATTTAAAAATTGTTTTATTTGTATTTTTTAATATATTAACTATTATATATTTTAAAACTTGTTGCTTTTATTTATAGTTTAAAGATAATAAATATAATAAATATATATATTTAAAGACTTATAATATTTATTAATAAAATTAGTAATATATACATATATTTACATTTTTTTTAATTCGTAATAATGGTATTATATTAAAAGATTTCAAAAGAGGATACATATCATCAGCCTTTCCATGGCTGGCTTGAAACTTTTGATCTACTTATGCGAACTAAGAAACTAGTAAAAAAGACCATGCAGGGTCACCTTACTATTCAACAGAGGAGACTAACTTATCCCTAGACTAACATTTCGAAGCTCCAACTATACAAAATAGAGCTGAGGGAGTAGATAGAACTAAATAATTATAGATTCAAGTTGCCTACAGAAATCTTCCATCCAGCCGAAACCATCAACCTCCTCTAGACCCAAAACCCTTTTGATAAAGCTTACAGCCATGGCCGCTTGATCTTTCAGCAATATCAGATCAAAACCTTTGACGTCCAGGATGAAGGGGTAGATCTTAATGACAATGCTAGGGTCTTCAAAGAGTCCCCAATCCTTTGGACACGGGATACCAGTCCCGGGGCTGGCCATTTGCAACGAAACCTCTAGATCCCCTAAATGCTCTGCATTGAAGACACCCTGCATAATGGACTTCACCACTGGTTTGTCTGTCTCCAATTCGAGCAGCATTGCCAAGACCTAGGAATAAATATCTGTATCAACTCAGTAGCACTCTCCGTTCTCCAAAAACACCCTGCCCAATACCAGCTTCACAGCCCCCACCATCAGTGCATCAGATCTGCGCATCATTCTCTGTAAACGAAGATTAGTAATGGCTCCAAGGAAGGCCATCTACCTCTTCTGACTGGTTAAACAAACTGGCATATCCATTCTGCCACAACGAACAGCGTCCGTAGAGATAATGGCAACGAAGTATGTAGGCATTAATCTAAAACCAGAGAGGAGAGTGCTGAGAGGAACTATTGCCAGCGCTAATAACATACTGTAAAAAACTTCTCGAAACCCTACTAAGGATTGAATGCCAGCTTCTGTCACTCTTAACACTAAAAGGAATGAATGCTGATGTCTTGTCGACTCGTGCCACCCACTCACCCTTCCAGACCATTATTACCTATTCCCCTAACTCGGCCTTGCCACCTCTACTGAGGTGGCAAGGCTCCCACCCAGCCACCCACACATATATTTACATTTTTAATATATTTTAATATAAGTAAATATATAATGAGTTAAAGAAAATAAAGTTTAAATTTAAATTAAACATATTTACATGTATGTAAATACAATTTCTATAATAAATGTATGACTACATTTAGTTATTTTGCAAGGTGTATATGCAAGTCAATATGGGTTTATAACATACGTCAATGATTTGAGTTAGATGAGTTAAACTTGAATAAACAACACTTAATTAATACCTATTCACAATCTTGAAAATCATTATATTTCTTTGGGCACCCTCTTACTTTTGGTTAATAAAATATATAAGTAATATATTACAATTGTGTTCTTTTACATTTCAAGGTTCTACTACTTCAAAAATAATGTTTAGATAGTTTTCAACATTTCAAAGAATTCATATTGTGCAACTCGATGAACTTAACAAATAAGATACATCTATCTAGGAATTCAACCTTCACATAATGTTAGAATGAGATTTGAACATTATATTTAAATTCCATAATAAATGATTAGTAAACAACTCAAACTAACTCAAAGATGTATATTAATGAGTTCTTGAACCCCTAGCATGCTGACAATTTGAACTTACTTGAATCAGTTTACTCTTGAATGGGAAAATCCCTCTTTATTTTTGAAACACTAGTTATATTTCAAGGACAACCAATTAGATAGTGAGACTCCATCTGAATGATAATTAGTTAAAAATGCTTCAACAATTTAGTAGCATCTAAAAAAACCCTAGAGCAACTTTCCAAAATTTCAAATCACTACATGATTGAGTCAAAAACAAGAAACTCTTTAATATAATTGAAATTATAAATCCACTTGATTAAACTTAAAATTAATATATGTCCTGATACCAATTAGGATAAGAAGATAACCCTTCAAATTAGTAAACAAGTTCATGTATGTACTTTTATTAATGAAGTTATTCTTAAGAGACAATTTCATTTTTCAGTTTTAGATTCATTTCAAGTACAAATTAAAATAGTGACTTCAAAATACAATTAGTTAGTCACAAATTATGTTTTTCTAATTTGATCAATCTCCAAAATATTAGTGTTAGATGGGAACTTGTTAGATATTATTTCCAATTCAAACAATTTCAAAGTTGTAATATTTCAATGGTTATTTAGTTTAGTTTCCCAAATTATCTTTTGTAATGTTATGCAATGAATATGAAATTTCTTTCCATTCTAGTTAGGTAAACAACTTAATCAAGACATTGAAACAAAAACCATCTCACAATGTTTAGTATCTATGGTGCCTTTGGGTCACGTTTACAGGTAATGTCATCACATTGAACTACTGCACATATTGCCTAACATAGCTGCAATAATGGCGTATGTGGCATCGACCCTTTAAATCGCTGGGAATTAATAAGGAACACCATGAAGTTAAGTTTGAGGGATGGGTAATCTCCCTCAAACACCAAACTAACAAGATTAATTGCCTAAACAAATGAATTGATCCAACTTAGGCAATCTCTCCCATTACACAGTTTTACTTTAAAGAGAACTTGGGATCACTTTGTAGCATTATCAAAATTAGGACATCCTTCTTGTAAGGAAAATACTTTCAAAAGAGGGAAAAAGGGATCATTAAAAGTGTAGTTGTAAAATTTAATTTTGATAGGATTAGGAAGTAGTGAATTTAGTAAACAAGTATTGGTCGAGAAGACTAAATACATTTTATTGCTCCCTTTGTGGGTAGCAGTCGCAGAGGAACTGTCTGGGGAAACTGGGCCCTAGAAAGGGCTACATACCCACATTAAATAGTTCACATAAAACATAGAATAGTAAACAAAACTACATATAAACTACACCTTGATCCCATTTAGAAGTAGGTATGTGGGCATCCTAAGGAATGAAGAATGTTCTCAGTGTGCAGGTTTTCAGGCATGGGGTTAGGAGGTGTGTAAACTCATTTTATTGATTCAACCTTTCAACATAATTTTTTTAACAAGAAAATAAAAGGTGAAACCTTAATATAAATATGAGATATAAAAACACTCAACTTATAACTTGAAAGAATCCCGAATGGATTCACTTGATTCCTTGAGGCTTTAGGTCGAATTTCGAGGCGAGACTCAAGCCATTAAACTTATATATATATAAATTACTCCTGAAAGACAATGACCTCAGTGCATTCCCATTAGTTGGGGGTGTAGTCTTCAGCGAGTGGCTCAGGATCTGTTTGATTCCCGATGGGCCTAGGTCTCTGGCTAGAGAACATTCCTATTCCCTTTATGGATAGATGTCTATCCCGTTAGGATATCTATTCCCATCCCGTTTAGATGGAGAAACACATGTCCCATATGGAGAGATGCCTATCCATAAGGATAGATGCTTGTCTTGATTGGATGAATGCCTATCCCATTTGGATAGAAGTACCTGAGTATACGATTGAATTGAACACATAACAACTTGATTAAAATTAATAACAAAGAAAAAAACTGCAAAATTTTGGATTAAGGATTGGGTCGTTACACTGAATCATACTATGATACTAAGGAGAGGTTTGAATTATTTCCCAAGGAGAGATCTTAGTTGGAGTATACTGAAGCTACTCTACAAGATCATACTCTGTGAAGGACCTCTAAGTCCGACAGGGGAGCTTGTGGTAACATAGGTGAAGAAGCAGGAAGGGAAATAGGGACATGATTAGGCTATTTGTTTCTCCTAGTATTATAAGTGTGGGCTACTGCATGATAATGAGGAGCCCCTAAAAATTTTAGTTTGATATTTTTAGCAACTTGTGAAATATAGTCATCAATTCGGGATGTGTCTGAAGCACCCTGAACAATCATTACCGGTTTAGAATTTTTTTTTGTTTCAGATCAAATATGAACTACAATCTTTGGTTTTATAGGTTCTTGAGTAGAACCAAAAACATAGATCATGTTAATCATGTTCAAAGATGAAAGTTGTTTTTGTTTAAAAGAGGAAGATTTGTCATGGATGAAGTAATCAAGGGCTTTGTCAAGCATGTCAAAATTTTCACTACTAAATGGTTCATCAAATGCAGTAAAGGTTTGAAGAAAGATATCTGACATTACTGAATAGTACTTTTTACTAAACAAGTATAAAAAGAAGGAGAAGTAGGGATATGTTAGTGAATGCAGTTTAGGTTCACCAAAAATGTAGATGATGAAAATTGAAACAACTAAGTTATTCTAACTAGCATCCAATTCTAATCACTTATACTTAGGACCTAATCATCCTCTAAGGAGGACAATTTGCTTCTATCCACTTGGGAAGAGCGGATTAACTCTATTAGGTCTGATTCAGTTATCTACTAACAAATCAAATAATGAACTATGGAAATAAATAGAAAATTGCTAATAAATAAAGATATAGAAATTATTTCAAGAAGCGAATAACATAATAGGAAGTTAGATATAGAGAGGAACCTGGAGCTAAAATCTGGAAGCCTCGGCCTTGGAGGCTAGCATGTCGCGGGGATGTTGATGCGCGGCACTGTCATCCTAACAGCAACAAAAACCAAAAATCTATACTGTGTAGTAAAAATGTACACCTGCAATGTCACCTAGTTTGCATAGTGAAACTAAATAGCTTCCCAAAAAGGGTATTTGAAATGAAACTGCAAAAGTAAAGCATTTAACAAAAAAACAAAGCAAGTAAGAATAATAAGGGAAGAAGGAAACAAGCTCTTGTGCATTTGATTTTCCTCCACAACCTGCATAATACAAAAAAAAAAAGATAAATTTGTTGGGGTTGTTTAGGGGCTTGCCTTGGTCAAGCCCCCATTTTGGTTTTCCAACCTCCAAGGAACAACCAATGATAAAAGAGAAATAAAAACACAAGTGTGTGCAAGCTCTTACCCTAAGTGCATCTAGGATCTAAGAGCAATAACATAAATACCAATCTATAAGTACTTATCCCTATTCTATGGGGAAAATACCCCAGTGTGCATATGGTAAAATGGGTGGTGGTCTATACCACAAACATTTTCCAAAATGATGCTATATAAAAGCAATAAAAATGAAATAACACTATTCTATAATAATAGAACAATGTTACTAGATTTCGGTGTTGTAGAGGAGGCTGCAAGCTCCTTGAAAGCACAATCTAATAGAGGATAGTTGAAATTGTTAGGAATTTGCAGGTTCATTAAACCAATTCTGCATAACCTAAAAGGAGAAAATGATGCATGTACAAGTACACCATAATGCAAAGATCAAAAGACAAACACAAGATAACACAAGATATACCTTGGGGAAACACTCAAGAGGGAAAAACCTAGTCTCCAAAAGCATCTACACACAAATGTATTATTCAACAATAAGATATTACAATACATTCTCACGAGTCTCCATGAACACCTCTGAAACATCAAGCTCCTCTAGTGCATCCTCCATGTATCCTCCATGTGTCCAAGAATGAATCCACACATCCCATGCTATGCTTTACAAAATGTACTCACAAGAGAAACTTGATACAATGACAACCTCTCACAATACCAACAGCCAACTAGCCAACTAGCCAACCCCAACTACTAACCATGTGTCTGCTTTTATAGAACCAAGATCACACAAATAGAAGATGTCGTATGGAGAAAATCATGTGTTCCAAAACCATGGATACACAAACACCATTGACCGCTCATTTAATATTTGCAACTAAGTTTTCACTTTATGCACAATATTAAATAAGTTCCTAATTAATTATCCTATGTGTCCCACAAATAAAATAACTAACCCAATGTTACATACTGTTGATTTTTTCCCAGACTGGATGCTTATTCCCAGATTTCCCTACAAGGTAGCCATCAGTGATCAACAGGACCTCTGGGCCAGGGGGTCAACAGTGTAGGAGATAGACTCTATATTTTATCTCCTCTTCTTCTTCAGGCTCTGCAAGACCTAGGGGGGTATTCCCTATTCAACATCCATGAGGATATGCATACAAGGCTGGGATGCTGACAGAAAGCAGACAGTCCTCTTGTAAGTCAACCAAAACTGAAAGATAAGAGCAAAGGGGCTAGCTTTGGGCCTATTTGCAGTTGTAGGCAGAGGACTGAGGTTCCTAAAACTAACTCTAATGTCCTAATGTTGGTTTTAGATTTTGATTTGGAGTTTAAGTGTGGATGCAAAGCTGGACATGGTTATAACACAAAACAAAGCATGATTGGTGCCTATCCAGGGCCTGGAGTCAGTAGACATACACCTGTGAATGATCAGCATGAACAGCTAAAACTGGATTTCAAGGGGATATATGTGATATCTGCCTTACAGACATCTCCCAATACAGAGTGTTGAGTTATCTCTACTTATGGTATCCCTACTGCAGTATACCCTTCCCAATGTTCAACCTGAAAACAGTTTAATCTACCCCTTGAGCAGAAGTTAAAAGATCAGACATTCAACACAGGAACTCTATGCTCTAGAATCTAAATATTACCAAACATCCAGATTCAGAAGAAGAATACATGCAATACTGGAGACAGAATTAACACAACACATGCCAAACAGCATTTCTCATATAAGTTTAATCATGAAATCAGTGGGTTCATGCCAAAAACAAACAACAAGAGATACATAAACTCACAGGTAAGCTGTACAGAGCAACTAGATCAGCTTGTTATGCATTACAGAGCCAAAATCATCAACTTTCAACAACCTCTCAAATGAGCAAGACCACCTGCTTATAACAGCCAGGTAGGTGCTCAGCAATTAATTACATGGTTGACCAAAATTTCGCCAGATACACAGTATCAGGAAAATGGCGCTCAAACACAACCAGATTGGCGCCCAAACTTGAATGCAGCAGGTAGGGGAGGAGACAGGAAGATTTCTCGAGCCCTGCGCCACTATCCGCGGATGTACATCTTCAGTCGGGTACAGGATCCATCCACGCCATCGCCCATACCTCTGCAACCATCGCCATTAATGGCGCACCAACCTGCGGCCTTGGGAAGATCATCAAACAGACTATCGCAAGCATTTCCCGCCGAGACTTATCATCATGATACTTGAAAATGCAGGATAACATTATCCCACATGCACCCCGCGACGACCTCAATAACACTTCATATACTAGGTCATGAGCATATATCATGTCGGTGCTTTTGCTCCTGACGACACTAGTATAGACCTCATCATCATCATCCTTCAGCAGCATGATATCCTGTTGTTCGAAATATCACCCTGACGTCATCATGATATTTGAAATATAATCTTCATGATAATCGGCACAACCTGATCCATCGGAGGAACATCCTCCTGCTGAGCTTATAACAAAAGTCTGGCCGATGAACATCCTGATGACGTCATCATCATATACTGCTGACGTCATCATCATATCTGCCTACTGCGCACCTCCTCATATCCGAATGACGTCATCATCATGTTTGCAAATATCAGGAGGTCTCTTCAAGATGATCAGTTGTTAAAAATATGACCCCCGCGGACCTTGATGACGTCATCATCATATTAACATCATCATGATATTCGGAAGACAACCGGATATTTGGAAATATCCTCCTGATGTTCAAATATCAGGTTGCACTGTAGCTCCTCTATAAGATCAGGGCGATAACTGAATATGATGATGCTGCTTGAAAAGATCACCCCCAGTAGATAATGCGCGAAGCCAGCAGGCAGATATCTCCTTGATATCAGCATCATCATGATGCTCGAACAAACATATATCCAGGTGATATGAAAATATCACCCCCTCCTTCGGAATATCATGATGCAGATAGGCAGAGAAAAAGATATCACCCTGAGATAAGGATGACGTCAGCATCATCAGGATGAAGAAACAACGAACAAGAAGTGATACAACATCATCAGGATGATATTGACTAAGATCATCCTGACGTTCAAAATATGATGACCCTAGTGAATATCGGGTCACACTTAGAACTCTTCAACAGCATCATCAGGATGATATTAACCAAGATCACCCAATGATAAAAACATCACCCCGGCGAAATATCATGAAGGCAGAAAATATGATGACCTCCGCATGCAGCAGGATGAAAACTGGAAATATCATGATGATGACGACCCTTAAGAAAAAACAAGTTGGGTCGAGCACTTAGAGAATAACCCCTTCAGGATACCGGGGCAGCATCATCATGTTTGAGCAAGGTGATAAATGAAAGATCACCGGATACTTTGAAAAATCACCCTCGCAAGCAGATGAGGGCGCACTGTAGCTCATCAGTATCATCAGGATAATAAGCAAACATCACCCGATAGTTGAAATATGATGATGACGATAGGAAACCAGCCGACGAAGAGCATGATGATGCCGACCATCATCGAAGACAAGATGATGATGATGACCTCCTCCTCAGAAAAATATGATGCTGCAGCTGAAAAATGCTGAGGAGGTCCAACACTTAGAAAAAATGGGCAAGAAGATGAAGGCTTCAAATGAAGAAACCTCCTGATCATGACAAATCAACCCCAGGTCAAAATGAGTGTCAACACATACAATGTTTACAAGTGGCACCCAAATAAATATCTAATGTGGCTAAACACATCACATGGATGCACCACAAATAAATATTTATTTTACATAAATAAGTTAATCAATGTTATGCAAGGTGTACAACACACCTATTCCAATATTCTCCCACTTGTATACATTGCATAAGGGTTAATCAATGAAATACATCACCATAGACAAACATGAAACCACATGAATCTCCAATATGATCTTGTGCTCCATCAAGATACCTGCAATAAAATCAAAGTAACTGCCATCTCAAGCAAGAACTCCTCTCATCCTCCAACATGCCACTTATGGAAGAAAAGGAACATGCCAAGGTGAAGATGCACCAATCCAAAGAACACAAGCATCCAATCCAAGTGATAACAAAAGATCCAAGCTGCTATCAAAGGTAAAAACACATATGATTGGAAATAACACCCACAACATATGCTAATATATCCAACCATCCATACCTCATAGGTATCAACAACATCAATAAACTCATGCCAAAAACATATCCAACCCATATACCACAATCACAAGCTCCATGTATAAAACATGTCATTGAAGAATACATACATCTAGGAACTCCCACTGCATGGGTAATGTCAAATCTAAAAATACATCCAAGGAATACCAAGTTTACCAATCAACACTCAAACCAAGGTGTGGCTAATGAACAAGCCAATGTAGTATCAAGAACAATCACAATGATCCACACGTGCAAGATAAAACACTACATACTCTCTCACAACATGTCACCATAACTCTCCCAAGTCCAACCATATCAACATTAACCTCCAGGAAGTACCCATAATTTAATAAAGAGAGAAAACCTGTAAATCATAATGTCCTACCAACACCTCAAAGTGCTAAGCTGTGTCAAGTATGATCTCCATTACAACCTCAAATGAAAAGCCTTTGAAACACCCAACCATTCAATCCCATGGATCAAATGAAACATATGTATCATGTAACTAACATGGACGTAAGCCTCTCTAACCAAGGTAAATCAAACTCATAACCATCCCATAACCAGGAATAAGACCAATCACATCTCCTAAACTCCTCATAATGGACATCATAAATCAAACCATATGAACAAGGAGATAAGCATGCCAACATCCCTCAAATGAACCCTCAAACACCAATAACCATAGCTCAAGATCCATCAACATGAGAAGATAAAACATAAAGCAAAATGCATCTAAAAGGATGGGCAATACCTCATGGATGATAATTTGTTGAGTAGACCAAGAGTGGGGAATGAGAATGCTCTTGCAAGATACACCAAGCCACAATGTCTCTCTCCAAGAACAATCTCCTCTAGATCCATAATGAACTCATGTCCATATATAGGTGTAGGCTCCCTAGTCTTTCTGCTGAAATCTCCAAAGAGTAATCATCTTAACAAATTTCTCTAATCTCAAGAGAAATCCAACCTCACCTAAGTCTACAAGTATCCATGAGTACCTCCATGATCAATCCATGCTAAAATCCAAATGCAACACCGCACTATCATGAATCTTTCAAGAAAATGACCAATGTACTCAATACCAAGAGTACCAACAAGATCATTGTCAATGCTCCCACTGTACATTTGCATAATCAAGGAACCCATCATGATATCATGATCTAACATCTCCTCCAAGGAGATCACATGCACCAATGAACACATCCTAGTCTCAAGAGAACATGTATCATGTCAACACTCTAACGCGCGATCAAGAGTCCATCAAGATACAATATCAACATCTCTAAACCAAGGATCAACATCTCTAATCACATGAAGATAACCATCTCCTAAATGAAGATTATCCATGGCCCCAACACAATCAAGGAATCCCACTATAACATCAACAACTCCCAAAAGGTAGAGTAAAACCATGATCTCCAAACCAAGAAGATAAACCATCACTGTCAAAAGCTCACATAAAACCATGTATCCAAGCTATCCATGACATCGCGATAAACATGCTACAAGTCCCAATAACTGACTATCCATGCACTCTAATCATCCATCCTCTCATCCAAATGTAACATACCAATGCACAAATGACCACAGATAAGGCCAACTAACAAAGTCTACATAAACACTTAATCAATATCATGGATAAAGATAGTCCACATCTGAGTCATCCCACTATAGCCAAGGGGTATCTAATACACAAAACTACATAACTCAAAGATCCAAAATAAATGTAACATGCAAACTCATCATCACATTAGTAACCTGCAAACTGAGATATCAAAGAAGATAACCTATAGACTCCAAGACTCAAACACCAAATCAATGGTAGATTCAATTTGCCAAACAAATCCACAAACAAGTAACCATAGTCAAGGAACTAATCAAGCATCTAGGAGATAAGAAAAACTTCCTAAAGCTACACCACATAACCACCTGTAATCATGAATCAAACATCATAGCCCATACATGTCAACCACATACATGATCATGTCGTGCCAATGTAAAAGTGTACCTGCATATCCATGACACCATAATCATTGTCATCAATATACCTTGAAAGGAAGCTAGGTGTGCAGAAATCACTTCCTACACTAATCTAATGAGGAGAAGGCTATGCAAATTCAATTTAATCCTTACAACTATAGCAATATAGAACATCTAAAAGAGATATTGCAGCAATACACATGAACCAGAAAGAAGACAGAAGAAGAGAGACAAAGATATAGCATGGGGAAAACCCTTATTCGGTGAAAAACCCCACACTCAGAAACCTGCATAATGTATTAACCAAACTGAATGTTGTTTACAATACACTTGCAATGCAAGCTTCAATGGTCTTCGACACTCGTATTTGGAGCCAATCTGACAGAGTAACAATACCTGTAAAACCTGTGATACTTCTCCACCTCCAAGCACCTGTTTTTATAGAATATACAAGGCAATATTGGTCCTATCTTGGGATGGGCGTCCAACTTGGCCTCATGGCCCAAAACCCATGCCTAAGGACATTTGGTCAACATTGCAAAATGTGCTTGACACTTGTCCACAGCTCCCATCCCAAAGAGGTCACCTATTTCCAAAATGGGTTATGACAGATGCTCTTACGACACTTACGACTGTCATAGAATCTGTCATAGCGGTTACAACTTACAGCTATAAGAGAATCTATCATACATAGGCTATAAATAGCATATTCTCTTACAGCAAGTCATAGTCCACCTTGGGGCACCCAAATAAGCCTTTTTCAAAGATGCTTCATGACACATGTCTTCATCTGTCTTACATGCTTCTATTTCTGACTCTTACATGTCATAACTTTGTCATAGGAATCCGTCATAACTGTTTCGATCAAACATTCCCTTACACAACATAAAAGATGCCAACACATGGCAAAATGCTCCTACCACAAAGTGGGACGTCTATCTCCTCATGTGAGGACAAAATTACAAGTTGTCATCTTCTATGTAGGATGACACATCACTGTGCCACATCCCACAAAATGACAATATGGAATTTACAATTAATTTACAACATAGGCAAATGAATTAATATATACAAACATAAATAATGCAAGGAATTACCAAGGTTGAGACACATTAATTCCCAACATACCTGTACTCAACTCCCACTGAAACGAGATTCCTAGTTTCACACATGTATTTTGGCCATGTCCTCAAACCAGAAGACAACCTGTGTACATGTCTCCATCAAAGTCCAAACTATGAAAACACCTGTAAACCTATATGTGGAAGAATAAAATCTAAAAACCTACTATACCATGATGACATGGTCACATAACAACATGCACTCCCATAAGTTTGTGCCAAAAAATCTATCAGAATGCTCTCAAAATCGTACCCTGAATCTTAGGCTCCCACAATTGATCAAATAAGTACCAATCTCTCTCTACACACCAAACTAAAAATCTACATGATCCAAGTTGTAGTACACAGTAATAGCTCTCCAACACCTATATGAAATCAAAAATCATATTTCTTATGCAAGAGTTATGAGCATAAAACTATCCCAGAGCAATGTCTGGATTCAGGCACCAATTTTTAACATAAACAAAAAAATCTGATCACCAAACCTACACCACTACATAGTTCTCAAAGAGAGCTTTCCGACGCTTGTAAGAAGTTGAAAATTTGATATAGTGGATGAAAGTTATACACCAAAAAAAATACCCTCTGAGGGCTAAAAAAGGGACCCTAGGGGACCCGTCTATACCATTAACATCATCGTTGATGCAGGTAGATGACTAGGTGATGACATAGGTTGAGGTGGCATTGCTGATGTGGCATTTGCTGGTGTAGGTACATATGGTGGATTCCAAAAAATATTTAAAATTGTTTGAATGTTCAAAAATTCAAATTCCAAACCTTTTGATCACTGAACCCGAATACATATAAAATGTGGTTTAATTTATTTGAAGTCCATTTTTTAAAATTTTTAAAATCCCATGAGGGCTGTTGCAGGCTTGCCAGCCTGATTTCCCAGTCGGCTCGGGCTCCGACTTGGCCTACCGGACTGACGGCCAAAGGACCCACTAGCCATGGCTTAGCCGACCAATGGCTGATTGGGCCTAGTAGGGGCTGATAGCCGGCAGACTGTCAGTTTTTGGCTCCTACCATCGTGTGGTACCCCGTCCTACCACTTGGTACACGGTCTGCATACCCCGTACTAAGGGTTTAATTTTTTTTTCTTTTTTTTCAAAATCATTCTATAGTTTTTTCAATAAAATTTTTAATAATTTTTTTTTCAAAACTATAGAATAGTGCAGGAATTTTTCTTTTTAAAAATTGTGTACCTTTGTAGATCCGTACTACCGAATAAGGTAGGGGGCAATTTTTTTTTGCCTCAGGTTATAGTGGCTGAAATAGGACAAATTATATTTTTTTGTGCCTCTCGGGCCTCTTGAATCCAATGGCAATGTTCATTTTTGCACAGGAGGTCATTTATGAAAAATCCCTCCTCAAAACCCTCACTGAAGCACATTGATGAAACCCTCTTCTGCGACCAATTTTTAATACACAGATCTACAATATTCTCCATAAATCTGCAAAGCACAACCTGCACAAAATCCTCATATCTTGTATTGTCCCAAATCCTTTCTTGCATTGCCATGACATCAACTTCATATCAAATCTACACACACAAGGGTTATACTCACACCTCCCACAACCATGAACATGGCTCTGCTACCAAATGTTAGGAATTTGCAGGTTCATTAAAATAATTCCACATAATCTAAAAGGAGAAATTGATGCATACAAGTAACCATAATGTAAAGATCAAATGAAAAACACAAGATAACACAATATATACCCTGGAAAAACCCTTAAGAGGGAAAAACCCAGCCTCAAAAGCATCCACACTCAAATGTATTATTCAACAATAAGATATTACAATACATTCTTACGAGTTTCCATGGACACCTCTGAAACATCAAGCTCCTCCAATGCATCCTCCATGTGTCCAAGCATGAATCCACACATCACATGCCATGCTTCACAAAATGCACTCACAAGAGAAACTCAATACAATGACATCCTCTCACAAAACCAACAACCAACGTCAACTAGTCAACCCCAACTACTAACCATGTGCTTGCTTTTATAGAACCAAGCTCACACAAATAGAAGATGAAGTATGGAGAAAACCATGGATACACAAAACCATTGAACCCTCATTTAATATTTGCAACTAAGTTTTCGCTTTATGCCCAATATTAAATAATTTCCCAATTAATTATCCTATGTGTCCCACACATAAAATAACTAACACAATGTTACATACAACGTTTACAAGTGGCACCCAAATAAATATCTAATGTGGCTAAACACATCACATGGATGCACCACAAATAAATATTTATTTTTTACATAAATAAATTAATCAATGTTATGCAAGGTGTACAACACACTTATTCCAATAGAAACCCTTGCACAAGAGAGTCACTTCTCAACTTCAAAACTTGATCAATATCTCACAAAACAAACCAAGAGAGAGATGCTTCAATGCAACGAGCATCCCAATCTGCAAAATGTATCAATGAGAATGCTTCAAAGATTTCTATGTATTTTTCAAAAGTCTAGCCAGAAATCAACAATCCAGAGGTCTAAAAAAATGTTCAAGAGAGAGCTCTTTTTCCCCTCTTTCTCTCTTTACATGCAAGAGAGGAATCTGCTAGGTCAGGTAAGCTACAAGGACCATTATGAGGTCACATGACCGTTACCTTTCCTCAAGATTCTTGAAATGGGTGGGAGAATCTTTGTTCAAAAGTTTTGGCGTATTTGGGAGCCAATACGGTGTGGGGATGTTCGTACACAGTGCTTGCATCCTAGAAATATTCCTCCAAACTTTGCACATGTTCTCTCAAAAGTATAAAAAGTAAGTATCTAAAGTACATTTTTGGCAAATAGTTGGTGATGAGTGAAAATAGGCTAAAAGGTTAGGTCTGATGATCCTAAAAATGTGTTATGGGCGCAGACACCAAAGCAAGCGAAACATATCATGAAATTACGAGGGTACGCAATTTTCTACATTATAAGTGGCAAATTGGATAAATATGGGAAACACCCTTCATTCGTGACTGGATAGAATGGGTTAAACAACTAAACATACATACCCACAAAAGTCACAGGATCACTAACTTGACCTCAAGGACTAGGCAAGGTGAGATGGCTAAGTGAAATCCATGGTGTTCTCCTTCACATGCCTTCCATTAGTCAAACACCTATAAGTTTCCTACATACTCAAGGAAAAGCATCAATTTGACAATGAAAATCATAGTCGAAGTAGCATGTATTGACCAAGGAAACATGTAATCGAGCAAGACACATCTCATTCTACAATTACATCATACCATAATCAACTCAATATAGACCTTTTAATCTAGTATAATGTAAATCAAGATAGAGCAAGAGTTAACACAATTAGGCATTACACTTGAATGGAGAAGTATGTTTAGATTTGTGAAGTTCTTGAGTCATTAAATTATGTGTTTGAATGAAAATATAGCAAGAATGGTTAATTTCTTGCACACTTTTCTAGTTCTTAGTTTAAATTTTCATATAATATTTATCACTTTAGATCTAACTTAAAGTTGCCTGATGGATCAAGACACTAGTCATTTTCTTAGTCACTTGACTGTTCTTTCAATGATAAATCATTTGATCAATTTTTTTTGTAAATTATTGTTGATTATGTTCTACTAGGTTGCATAATTTTGGTATTGTAAATCTTTGGTGCATTTTTTGTGAGCTCACATTTGTGTGTCAAATTTAGAGAGCTATGTATGTTTCTAGGTTCTAGCTTAGTGACGAAGACTTAAGAGATTATGAGTGATTTTATCTATGGCCCAATAAGAATTTTTTATTTCTAAAGTTACATCCTAATCTCTTTGTTAATCTTCTTAATTAAGAGACTTGTAGTCGACAAGATTAGTAAAGTAGTATAGGGACATGGAGTGACCACTTACTTTAGGAGTGTCTTTATGCAAAGGGATTGATTAAGCCATGTGGCCATTTTGCATTTCCATGTTCTACAAAGGTCTCTAGGAACACCCTCCTAAGTTATGTAGATCTTAAAGAGTAGAAGTGCCATCCAAATCTTATTAATTAGTCCTTAACTATCCATATTTTGGTCATAGGTTTTTCTCCTTTCTCTAGATTGACACGGTCCCTGATTCTTGGTATTTAGGTTCAATCCTTAGGATTTTGGAGTATGTAGTTTTGGTCACCAACAATTAAGATTGTTGTTGGGATACTATTGCTAAGGTATGATTTTTTAGCCCTACTTTTCATATTGTGTGTGGTTTTGTTTATAACAGTATTGTATTAGTTGACAACCTACCAACTTGCCCCAAAAAATGGCATTGAGGATTTGAAATACATTGCTAGTTGTGTGAAATTCTGAGATGACTTTTTTTAGGCTTGATGATTCAAACTCATAATATATTTTTTCTTTAAAGAGTAATGGGATTGTTTAAAAGTTATTTCATGTTCATGAGGTAGCAACTCTATTATCAATTTTATCAAAGGTTGTCCTAAATACTACAAATCTTCACATATATTGTAATGTTTTTAGATACACATTACTTTCATTGAATAGATATCTTTTATATGGATATCTTTCACTATTTTTTACAAAATAAAAGCACAAAATTAGAAGAATTAAATGTATATATAGATGCATATCATATTAAAGAAAAAGGGTATAAGTAATTTTAAATTCTTGTCTCTTATAGTGAGAAACATCTTTCATGCATTTCCTTATTGATGCTTTGAAATTTCATGAGAAATGGAGGAATGAGAAGAAGATCTATTTTGATTTTAATATTTCTTAAAAGGAAGAGCTACATGTGAAGAGAGTTTTAAGGGATTTTAAATTTTTCTTCCCAATTTTACTATTAAACTCTAAAAAATAAAATCAAAGGGAATGTGTTGTTATAGCCCAGGGGAAAATGATATAAAAACTTATTTGTTGTAGGTTGATGTCTTGTAGAAGGGAAGAAAGCACACAGTGGAGTGAAATCAATAAAGAATTTTAAATTATTTTCAAATATTCTTATGAAGATGTTATGGGATAAGGGCTAAAGCTTTATAAGTAGAAACAAGTGAATTTTTTTTTTTTTTAATATGGTTCTATGCATTGAGGGGAAAGAAGGAATTTTTTTTTGCCTACGAGTTAATTGTTTTCCTATGACTACATGGAAAGGAAGCTTTAAAAAAATTACAAAATCTTAAATTATTCCCCTTTAAAGTGTAGCATTAGTAAAAACAAAAAGTAATGAGGGATTATGCATGGTAATTCAAACACGTGCAATAAAGAATACAAAGGGAAATGAGTAGTTTATGTACTTAGTGTTGCAAAGATAAAAGATTATGTGAGATACATCTTATTGCCTATGAATGAATTGCTTAAAAGCTTATAGAGAGGAGACATACAAGTGAGAAAATTAAAGAGAAATTTTATTTTATGTCTTTTTCATATAGGAAATATGCAAGAAAAAAATGAGTGAATCTTTTTTATTATATTTAGCTTTCCCACTCATCATCCCCATTTTTATATTGTATATTGTAAAATTTTATAAAAATGGATGTGTATTCTAATTTTACCTTAAGAACTATGATTTGTATTCTCACAATGATGAGATGCAACAAAGATATTATTCTAATGATTCCCAAGAAGCCTTGCTGTATGATTGTAGTCCCTCTTTCCACTATAAATATGAAAGCCACATATCTAAGAAGGGATGCCTATGTTAATGATGAAATTTGTGAAGATCCCTCTTAGCTTCATCTTGAGTGAGCTATTATTTAGAACTGTAGAAATGATAATCATAGAGTAGATGTATTGCCCCAAGTTGACACCAAGGATATTAGTAGTTCAAGAATGGGCTAACAAAATTTTCATGATACAATTGTAACATAAACATGTTACAACACATGTGCATACACCATGATGTTGTCAAATGGGACAACACCACATTTAATGCATAGGACAACACTACCTAATGCACAACTACCCAAATAGAAGACTTTCACAACCATCATCATCGTGACAAGAGACAAAGGAGATAGAGTCTCCCCTATATCATTAATAGAATACTATATATACAAAACCCACTTTATTTTTACAATAAAAAATTAAAAATGATTTTCTTCCAATACATTTAAAAAAATTGGTAATAAAAATCCAATTGAATCCTGCATTTTGTCATTTCAATAAACTATTAAATTTTAAAGATGGCAAGTAAATTTTGAGACACCAAACTACTTGTATCTTTGCTTATTCGTGACTTCAAAAACAACCTTCTCCTTTCACCTTTCACCTATATTTTAACTATCTAACAATTAAAGAGTACCTTGGAAAACTACCTCTCACCTCTCTCTTTCTTTGGGCAATTAAAATTTAAGAGAAGATTAGCATGGCCCGATGACACGCATAAATGGAGAGATAGGTAGGCTAAACAAACTGCGCAGTCTTGGAGAAAACAAAAAAAAACGTGTATGGCCCACCATCCGCTATATTTGGGGGAAGTTGCTTACGCCAATTGTATGAACGAGTATAAGGAACTTTTGTTTTGTCATAAAATGACGAGGGCCTTTTTTCTTGCCCACTCATATCTTCCTTTCTGCATTGTAAAGCTATCCTATCACTTTAATACTATTCTACGATAACCCAGGATTGGACTTTACTCACATGTCCATATCATAATTAATTAATTAATTATCTAGTCTTATCTCAAAGCAATCCCCATTCCCCAAATCTCCATATATTTAGAGCTTATACGTAGTAACATTCAACAGAATGGCTCGTTTAGCAGCCTTGTTATTAGGGTTTATTTGTGCCCTCTGGGGTGTGGGTTATGGGCAGGAAGTTGGTCATGGTTATCGTCTTGTTTCCATTGAGAAAGGGCCTGATGACAGCTTGATTGGAAGCTTGGAGGTCATACAGAAAACCAGTACTTATGGACCGGATATTCCACTTCTCCAGCTTTATGTCAAGTAGGGTTTCTTTTTTCCTTCTTTCCTTCCGGTACTTGAGATGTATTTTTGGTTTGATATAAATATGTTCAGCTTTTTGGATTTGGGTTTTATTTTTTTGTGTTAGGTCTGCGGGTTGTTTTTGGTGTGGATTTAATATTATTTTTGGTTTGTGGTAATAATGGTTAGAAGTTATTTGTGGTAGGCTTTGGGTGTATTGGGTGTTTTATTTTTCTTCTGAAATGTTAAATTTTTTATAGTCTATGAGTTTGAGTTTGAATTTGAATTTGAGTAGAAAACTTTTCCAAAAGTACAAATTTGTCAAAATTTTGCATCCACCTTTCCATGTGATCCATCCATCTTTAATGAGTAGAAAGCTTTTCTAAAAAACAAATTTACAAAATTTTGCATTGACCTTTCCATATGATCCATCCATCTTTAATGAGTAGAAAGCTTTTACAAAAAACAAATTTGTCAAAATTTTGCATGGACCTTTCCATGTGATCCATCCATCTTTAATGTAAGACAAAAATTTGATACACTTTTTCCAAAAGCTTTAAACTCATAGGAAGTATATTTAAATTTTAAATTTTAAATATACAATATACCTCATGGATGATACATAACTTCTTAATCTATGGGGTTAATTGACTTTAGCTAGTGGGTTTTGCACGTGCAATATTGGTTTTGGATTTTAAAATGATTTCAATTAGGGTTCACGTTCTAACTTTATGTTTTACAGCGCTATTTTTTTTTCATGTTTTAAATGTGCCAAGCTCTTCTACTTATGAATGCACCTAACATGTCTAGGTGCATGCCATCTAAATAAATGCTAATTAAGACCAAGAGATATCCTCATGTAACTAATATCCCATATCTCCAATTTTATGTCAATTATTGTTTGCCCTTTTCGGGCATATGATGAATACGTTTTCATACATTGGCTTTGGGTTCTCATGTGTCGTATATGTGGAATTTATGAGTATGGGTTCGATTCTATTTTTTCATTTATGATAATTATGTGGTGTAGCTATTTGTTTACTATTTTTTATGAAAAATCTAATATATTTAGTTTTAAATAATTGCATTTAGCAGTTTGAAATATGTGATGTAGCATGTGTAAATCTATAGTGTAGGTTTAGATATCAACATTTATCTTTAGCTAATGGTTTTCAAAATGTATGATTTTTAGGTAAATTGTATTTTTTCTTTTAAAATTTGGATTGAGGGTTCATGTTTTAAATTGAAGTTTTACAACACTATTTGGGTATTGTTTTTCATGTTTTAGATATGTTAGGTTGCTTTGCTTCAAAATGTAATTAGTATATTTGGGCCTATGCCATCTTAGTAATGTTATTTAAAGACTAGATATTGGCAGGCTCATACTTCACAACACTTGCATCATTATATCCTTTGGACTTTGATCAATAAGGCCTAAAAAATGACCCCACAACATAGTTGCCACAAACACACAAACAAATTCAAATCCATAGTCATATCCAAATACTTGTCAAAAGCACAAGCATTAAAAAGTTTTTGTATTTCCAATCTACACCCACTTGGATATCTTGCCTCTTTTCTTATTTGGTTATGGTTTCTTTTGGGTTGAGTTAAGGACTCATATATTGATTTACATTGCAGGCATGAAACAGAGGATCGAGTGAGAGTCCATATAACTGATGCAAAGAAGAAGAGATGGGAAGTTCCTTATAATCTACTTCCTAGGGCACAAGCACCTGATTTGCAAAGAAGACAAGAAACCAAAATCTCCAAACCAGTGTTTGACTATTTTGAGTTTTCAAGCAATGAGTTGGTCTTCTCCTACACTGTTGATCCATTTGGGTTTGCAATTAGTCGCAAATCCAATGGGAATGTCCTCTTTAACTCCTCTTATGGCAACTTGGTGTTCAAAGACCAATATCTAGAGATCACCACAAGCCTTCCCACATCAACTTCACTGTATGGACTTGGAGAGAACACACAACCCAATGGAATTAAGATTGTTCCCAATCAACCTTTTACTCTTTATGCAACTGACATCAGTCCTAAAAATTTATACACAGATTTGTATGGGTTCCATCCTTTTTACATGGATTTAAGGAAGGGAGGTGTTGCTCATGGAGTTCTACTATTGAATAGCAATGGGATGGATGTTTTCTATACTGGTAGTATGTTGACATATAAGATCATTGGGGGTGTGCTAGATTTCTACTTCTTTGCAGGAAGTTCTCCATTGGATGTGGTTCAACAATACACTTCTCTCATAGGTCGTCCAGCTGCTATGCCTTATTGGGCTTTTGGTACATTCCTATGAGCCCCTATCTACACATTTTAATTTTTTTTTTTATAAATATAGAACCAACCTAAGAGTTAACATACCATACATAGAATAGATCAAATGAGTTGGTGTTGAATTGTTTAATCATGTTTCATGTAGTTCATAAAGCTTGCAAACAATACTTTTTAAATAGAATATAAGGCCAACTTTGAGATAAGTTCTGGACAGTTCTACTTATGTTTGTTTAAATGTACATTTCAACAAATAAAGTTGGCAAAGTTTTATGTTTTTAGTTTTGATATTAGTTGTTTTTTTATACTTGGTGTACTGAATCAAACCTTTCTAGTTCCTTTTGTTGGTTCAATTATTTTTTATTATTTTAAATTGTGTATATTTCAAGTGGGATTAAGGATGAGATCCCTTTTGGTTTTGTTAGTTTAAAATTATAGTAATTATTTCAAGTAAAGTAAATCAATGAAAATTTTGAAGGTTATTTCAATAGATTTAGACTTAGAACATTAACAAATTATCATATTTTTTGTATTGAGTTGGGTAAATAAATTTTCGTATCTAGTTTACAAGTTTTATTTTGTATTACTAGTTCAATTAATACTAAAACATAAATGGTTTGATTGTGTCATTTTATGTTTGTTTATTATATAGTAAAAAAGATTGAAAATTAGAGTTTTAGTGCATTGGATATACTTAAATATTTTCTAAAATTAGAGCTTGTAGTATATTGGATATAGGGGTGGTGTAGTATTCAAATTTTGATGTTTCTTGGAGAATTTTTTATATTCTGAGTTTTGCATGTTGAGAACAAAGGTAAGCTATTGTATTTTTTAAATATTTGATTTGATTTTCTATTGGATTTAAGTGAAGGCTAAAATTTTTTATGGGTTGAAATGAATATTATCAAACTTGTTCATATTATTAGCATAATTTTAATTATATTTTATATGATATATTATTTTCTTCTTAATTATAATAATAAATGGAAGGTGTAGATAGTTAAAAAAATTATTCGGCAAAAGATATACAAGATTATATTTTAATGTTGGTTGATTTTATTGTTATATACAGGGTTTCATCAATGTAAATTTGGGTATAAGAATGTTTCAGAGATAGAATATGTGGTGGACAATTATAATAAATCACAAATACCTTTGGAGGTAATGTGGACTGATGATAACTACATGGATGGGGCTAAGGACTTCACACTAGATCCTATCAATTATCCTGAAGAAAAGTTGCGTGCTTTTGTTGATCGAATTCATGCTAATGGTCAAAAATATGTTGTCATCATTGATCCAGGTATTGCCTCTCCTAGCCCAACTATTTAATTTATCAAAATGGTATTACATATTCATATTCTAAGATCTAATGAGACTATAATTGATTTGAGATTTGTGTCTAGTATTAGTCTTGCAAATTGTCAAACAAAATGTCATTAGATCATAAGAATTTGGACTTCTAAAACTTTTGTGCATTATTGAGAGAAGTTTAGGAATGCCTTTCCCTAAGGGAAATGATATTATATTGCGTCCCATGTGAATCCCAATAAGTTTCTTATTTGGATGAAATTTCTTCCTTATTTTAGGAATTTGATGTTTTTAAATAACCATGGTAGGAATATATATTAAACATTAGAAAAATAAGAGGTTACATGGATTCTTAATGGGTGAATGATTTGGTATTTAAATTGAATTAAGAAGTTAACAATAGTAGTTGATACTATCAATAAGTGAGCATGTGGTTAGTAATGACCCTTTCAGAAAGGATCCACTTCATTCCTATAATTAATACTTTTGATAGAGTTGGAAACCTAATCTCTTGAAAAATAAGATAGATAATATAGTTAAACATGAGATGGGACTAAACAACAATATAAAATTAATCATGCAATAGTCAAAATCATCCATTCTTTAACGAGGATGATGATAAGAGTCACTATATCATCCAATGTATATGATATGAAAAAAATGACTCCAAAATTTGTTCCATAAGACATTATCTAGGAAATCTTGACTTATAAAAATATGTCCAGTTTTCTCCTTCCATAAGAACTATACAAGAAGTGTGATTCCTTCAGCCATATATATTTAAGTAGAGTTTAAAGAAAAGGTTTTTAGGGTCATTTCATACATGATCTTTTGTTGATTCTTGCACAGTGAGCTCACATTGAGGAGAAAGCATTTTTTCAATGATGAAAGAGAACATTGAAATAAATCATTTTTTATTAGATAGTCTTATGTGAGTTCTTTGTTTTGATTTAATAATTATAAAAGTTTTTAAGGTCATTACCAAGATAGACACCGACTTGTTCTATGAGACCCCCTTCTAGAATCCCACAATGGGATTTTTCCCCATTTATCTTACATATTGTTCAATTAGGTGTGTACCAACTCTAGAACCTCTAATTTCAAGGGTCTTTGACCTCCTTTATGGAGGGTATATGCCTTCACCATCATGCCCACCTAAGTTGTATGATTTCCAACCAACTATTATATCCAAAATAAAATATAAATTTTTGGCTATATGTCCACTTTACCAAACATATGTTGATACAATGCCCAAGATATTGTATGAATCACCCCTCTCAACCTACAATACATGAAGCTATCCTTGTCTCAATGTGTAACTAAATTAAAAAAATGGTTTGAAAGGTGTGTTTTGATAATTTATTAGGGGTTCCATTGGGGCCTCCACCCATGGAGATCCATAAACTATCATATTAAACTAGTAGAACAAAGATTACACTAAGTTGTCAAAAAGGCAAGATGATACAAGAATATCTTATGTACACCATTTTCAAACTTTTAAGTAAAAAACCTCACTTATGAAATAATGCATACATATAAACTAGCAAAACAAAGGTTATGCACATGTATCAAAAAGATAAGACGCTACAAGAATATCTTATGGATACCATTTTCATACTTTCAATTAAACAACCCCTTACATATGAAATTATGCATACATATAAATCATGTTTCCTATTTCAAATGGGACCACAACACCATGTGAAAAGGGGCTTTGTTTTTGGATTTTATCTCTTTGATTAGTCATAGCAGTCCATTCACTTTTTTGAGATGCATGATCAAAGTCCAACTCTGCCTCTACATCAATATATCTTCCACCATTAGAAGGCAAATATTCCTTTGAGGAAAATGCATCTATATCCTACATCCACTAGAAGTACAAACACTTTGCATTATTCTTTGAAGATATAGCTAGAAAAGATTAATAATTTCTTCTCTATTCAAATTTGAGCATCCTATTTTTAAAATACCATCATCCTAAGGGGTGCACTCTTTTATCCTTCCCATTTACCTCATTTTTAAATTTCATCTTCTCCTCTTGATTACCACCGCCATTCCCATGATTTGAAACACCACTAAAAGTAGTATTATTTGCCTCTACCATAGCCTCAACATCCAAGTTCTTTAGTGATGAATAAAAAGAGCAACCAACTAGCTGAGGTTAAGGGGCAACATCCTTCCACCAAATTGAGCACCCAAATGATCATTTGGGTTTTGGACACGCCTTAGCTATATGTCCAACTTGGAAACAATTCCAATAATGAAATGCTTGTTTGTCATAATCTAATGGCTATTTCCATATATCTCTTTCAAAGTTTAGGCCAATATCTAAAGGAAGAACCTAAGACAAATCCATTTCATCTAAACTCGTAGATATTATAGTAAGTGTATGCATTTGAGTTTCATTCAACATAGAAATAAATTTACCTAATGAATCTCCAATATTTTCAAAGTGGATGGAAGCCAAAATAGAGAGGAAGATTTGGTAGTCTAACCCAAATTATTGAGACTTTAATTTTTTTTGTAAATAGGTTGAAGCATAGAAATGAAGGCTTCAAGTAGATAAAAGTTGTATCCTAGGACCAAGGATCTTTATCTAAAATCTTATTTCTATCATCTAATGAATCACATACTATCACACAAAACCTTGTGAACATAGGTAGATCATAACTAGAGCTTACAAAAAAGGTTGTTATGTTTGTGTGACCTATTTAATCAAATCTATGAAGTTGAACCAAAGATAATTGAAACGACCTTTTAATGTCATTGCCATGTACTGCTCCATCTTCTACCACCTCTTCAGCCAACACTAAGATCAACATTTCTACTACCTTAACTCTTCTAAACCCTTCATTTTTCTTCTCGACACTAGAATGCAAATGCACAATCCTATTTTCCCTAAAGTGAGATTGTTTTCCCAACCACATACATATATGTATGGCCATGCCTATATTTTGGTGATGTAATACCCTTATTCTAGGACTTCACCCAAGTTTTTACACTTACCACATCTAGTTCGATGGGCATCATTGGTCATACTTTGCCTTATGTAACAATAGCCTCATTTGATTTTTCTAAGCACTGGCTAACACTATCACCATATCTTGACTAACAATCTCCTTAGCTTAAGATCTTGTTTCTCCATTCTTTCTTGCCACATTCTCCACACCCAAAGATAGACCTACAATAACCCTCTTGCTATTTCTATTGAAATAGGGTTACATTTTATGTTTTCCATCATGATTTAAAATGGTGGGAAAGGTTTTGTACACATTGCGAAAACCATTCAATGTTGGTTCACCTAAGTGAGATTCCACACTTAGATTAGAGAAATTTTCTCCTAGGTAATTGTTGTATGTAACATTGGAGATGCATTTTAATTTTGCAATCACATGAAAATGCATTTAATGTGGGGCTCACATAAAAACAAACCATTTTGTGCACTTGAGTTAAATTGGGAGAGGATTTGGGTTTGTCAATATTGTACATTGGGATAACTCTTAGGTGTAGAGTTAGACTTGGGTGCCCACCTTGGGAAATGTCACTTGGGTGCACTGATTTAGGAACTATAGTAAATTTTCTTTTTCTCCCTTGCCTATATATAGAGTGATTGGGTTGGTGGCTAGTAAGTTTTAGAAATCTTAGAAAGGTGTCTCCTTAGTATTTTTTCTTGTTACTCTCTTTCTTATATATGGAATGCTTGGGTTAGTGGCTAGTAAGTTTTATAAATCTTGGTAAAGGTCTCCTCAATAAGTTTGTTTGCTAATTTTGGTGAATAGGATTTTTTTGGGGGGATGTTGTTGGATTTTCTTTAGAATCAAAGATATATTACATCTTCAGTGTAGGAAAAATTCTCATTGTATTTGTAATCACATTTTGGTGTTAATATAGTGAGTGGCATTGGTTTTCTAGTTGGGATTTTCCCAAAAGGGTTTCTTAGGATAAATAAGAATACATAAGATGTGTTATGTGTATATGTGTTTTACTATGTTTCTTTATTTCAAATTTATGTTGGTTTGAAACTACATTATATTGTTTCAACATTAAATATTATCCTAGTATTCAATATTTGGTTTCAAGACATGATTTGTGAGTCTTTGTATTAGATCTTGGTTTTAACATTTGGTATTACAATCTAATTGTAGCCTAGTTAATTGAATTATGAAGGAGAGGACACTCTTTGTGTGATAATCTTTGGTTTTAGTGGGAGTTATGTGGTAAAAATCTAAAAGATGGCAAGCATTTCTAGAATGGAAATTGAGAAATTTAATGGTACAAACTTTGAGCTATGAAATATCAAGATGAAAGACTTATCAATGGACCATGATCTATGGTTTATAGCTTCTATTTTTATTCCTCGAGGTATGGAACCTAATGACTATGCTAAACTTGATAGAAAGGCTAGATCTACTATTCACACATTCCTTTTAGATGCAACACTCTTAAATATTTCTAAAGAGGAAATAAAAAATTATGGGATACATGTAATGCCCTAAGCTTTTGCTCAAGACATTAATGGATAAAAGATGACCAAACAATTTTTTTGCATAACAAGAGTGGTAATTAGTAACCACACAACACATTAACATGCCCCAGGTGTCATATGCTACCCATAACAACACACTTAGCATTCACACGAATTCTTAAGCATGATGACACAAGTGGAATACTTAATGCTACCAAGGGACAAGACACCAAGGTTGACATGGAAAATAAGGCATAGAAGAGAGATAGGATTTCCCAAACCATTAGATTGCCTTCATATTATCTCCACCAAGAAATCGTCTAAGTTTCACTAAGTTACAACAAAGAAGACAGATGAAACTATAATTTTCAAGTTTCTCAAAGAACCTATATGTGGATCATACTTTGGACCCAAATGAGGAGTTACAACTGTGCACAAATCAGACTCAGATTTCATACTACAAATGCAACTCGTAATCCCATGAACCCAAGCTTCAATCAATAGCTTTCAACATGAAAAGGAACCCTAAAATCTAGACAAGATGGATATTCAGACTCTAGAGACTTCTTGAAAGTTGCACATCTGCAATGTGCAATTGGATTCCAAACTCCAAACTAGTATCATGTTAGACTTTAGATCTTTCTTACAATTTGCATGTCTACAAAAATCCAAATGAACGTTGAAACCTTAGCTATGCAACACTTCAAACCTCAGGGGAAAATCAATAGTCGACTCTTTTGCAATTATAGTTGACATCTTGAATCCTAGACACTCGACACTTCAGACTATGAAACTCTGGCATAGTATACATTACACGATGTGCATTAGGTTTCTAGACTTTGGCCCTACTATACTTTGGGGTTTACTCTAACTATAAATTACAACTTCAAACTAGCAACCTCGATGTGCATTACATTTTAGGCTATAATTATGACTTGCAAAATAGAATGTTAAAAACCTCTAAGGTAGGAGAACAACAACATAGTTTTCGTTCACTCTTTGAGGTGTAACTTCCTTGATTTAAGAACTATTCACAAATGGACTTGGGAGTACATTCACGAGGATGTGGGCTTTGACTTGGCCACCCAAAAACCTCCCAAAGTACATAGATCCCAAGATAAAGGAAGATTAGTAAATTCCAATTTTAAATCCATGGTTTAGCAAATGAAAACTAAAATGAACTAATTACAACAATGTTATAAACTTACCATGCCCTTAAGATGGCCAATCTCTCAACATACAAACTAAGCACCCCAATGATCTCTAAATCCCCAACAGTGGTACAACTCCACCCAACCATGTGGTACCCTCAAGCCTATCCCACTATACTAAGAAATGAATGCAAGGATACAAACATACTCACATAAGCAAGGGGATATGGAAACACGCATGCCAATCAATAAAATTATAACTCAAAGAATAATCAATTTGAACATGACAAGGATGAGCATACAGGGAATGGACAAGGAGTGTCATCACACATAGCACAATGACTATGGGTAATAATAGTATTCACTAACTCCTAGAGTTGTGACATGTCCTTCATGCTACAATTGAATCTCTACAAGAACTTTCATCATAGGGGAACCTCTTGATTAATTTATTAGTTTTACCCAATGTAAATTTATATTATCACTTGGTTTAAAACTCTACTCCCATTTTTTTGTTGATCCCTTTGTATCACAACAATGAAAGAGAGCCACTCCTCTCCAAACCGCTATACATCCATCCTATGGTTCATCATGCCCAACTTGGGTGTGGCACAAATCAAGGTGAAAAAATATACAAAATGCCATTAAAACTAGATAATGAAACCATTCCACATATGATACCATTCACTTCATAATGTAATTCACTTAAATAAGGCCTAACATGTGATTCCTACAATTTTCTTTCTCACATGCAAAACCATAAAATTTTCCCATCTCCACTAATGGAGTCATATGCAACTTCCCAAAATTTTCCCATTTTTATTTTTGAGAGGAAATGCAAAATTAAAAGCTACCCATTGTGCAAAATTCACCCAACATCAACAGTTTCAAATAAAATTGGTAGAGGGAGATTCCACAAAACATTTGCCATTGTAATGGCTCTAAAATGGACATTTTTCAAATTTTGACTCATACAATTAACATTATGAAATTCCTACAACAAATTTGATTACTCCAAATGTTTCCTACAACTAAGCCATATGCTCCACCTAATGTGGACATGGCAATGGAGAATTTCATTCCAAATCAAGTTTTCCAATTTAAACATGAAACGGGAAGAATTACCTTTTTAATGGAGAACACAAGAAAAGGCAACCAATTCTTCCCTTGAATCCAAACACACAACATGCATGATTTCTACAAGAAAATTCCTATCACTAACAATTCATAATTTCATCCTTTCTTGCAATTCCAAGAATTTTCTTTCCAAATGCCAAGAAGAGAGGGTTTGAGAGGTATATATTTTTGAAAGCAAGAATGAATAATGAACTCAAGTCTAACTTTTCCTTTTATATATTTTCTTTCCACATTTTCAAATAAGGTATTTTTGGAAAAGAATTAAAATAAAAGAAACCTAAGTTATAACATAAAACCTTAATCATTATTAATTTTCTTCACTAACTAATAATTTATTTTAATTCTCTTAAGTAATTAAATTCAATATATTTTCTTTTCATACGAATTAATAAAATTATATAATTTCTTCCTTATAAGAACATTTAAATATCTTTTCCGCAACCACATCACACATGCATTTCAAGATAATTTTAAATTCAAAGAGAGAAAATAGAAATAAACACATAAATGACTTCTACACACTTTACAGGTTTTCACAACATGTAGATTTTGGAATTGGCTCCAATTTGGATTTAGGTTAACACATGGATACACATGATTCATCTCATACTTGAATAGAGTGAGATAAATGTTAACACACACACATAATCCCATAAGAATGTCTCATTTATAACTACCATTGGGGAATGCCCCTATACTTGCACACTTAGGTCAAACATTAGGTTACCTATTCATTTAAATGTAGCCAAAGCAAAGCATAAACACCCAATGTGGCATCATATCATAAACTAAATAAACATCATCAACTATCATCATAAAGATGTAATATTGATAACAATCCACATACTAATCCATGCATGATAAACACACCTATACAATATATACACATATATCAAAATAGTGGAAAAATATCACTAAAAGATCCAACATACAATTTATACATCCATAGGTAGACACATCTAGATAGCAATACAAAACTCCATCAGAAAACACCTCGATGGCATAACAAAACATCATTGGTAATAAAAGTAATAGATCCAAAAAAAAGTAAATAGATAACAAGGGCACAAATGCTAAAGGCATTACATCCTCCCCATAGAACTAGGCTTACTCTTGGAAGCCTTTAAAAGAGTAGGGTGAAACCAAAACTCAATAGATTAACATATATCTTTGTAAAGAAAAATACATTCTTTACTAAAATTATATTTAAAGAATATGATTAGTAATATAATCAAATTAACCTAATTTAAAGATGTGACAAATCATTGAACAAAAATTAGAAAGGTGGTAATTAAAATAAATAAAATTACTTAGCTAATTTCTATGGGTGATAGATAATTGTCTACTATTTTGATCTTAACTTTTGAATTGTAACACAAAATTACAACTTCTTATATGTGTTAGAAGTAGAACAATGAAATATGAACTAAGTCATTCTTAGAATTTGATAGGTCAAATCCACAATTGTGAAAATGACCTAGATTAGATTTACAATTGTGAATCTAAACCTTGCACACGTTCATCTTTGGTGCAAAAATTTTGTCTCTATAAACTTTAGATGTTTTCCCATTGCTCCCTTTGATTATTTGTGTCATCAAGATTTTTCCAATGATTGGGAGTATGTTCTTTTTGGTCAATCCCCTAAGGATACTAATTAAATGCCTTTCTACAAAGATCAAAAGCAAGAAGTAGCCATGTAGTATACATTAGAATGCTAATGTAGATGTTAATATACCATGAAAATACTATGATGCTCCTTGTTGTGTTGAAGAGATATTCTTTAATGCACCTTAGAATCTTGATGTTTAAATAAATCAAGATTAGTTGATAACTACAACTCCAAGGCTGAAAATAAAAAGATGCATGCTTTAACTCTTGATAAATAGAGACTAAATGGAGGGAAGATAAGTAGGCCTAGTATTTGAATCTAAAATTAAAAGATCTAGGGTCATTTATGCAACTACATATTTGACCTAGGTCATTTGTGCAATCAAGGATCTAGACTAGGATGGGAGAAGGATGAATCCAAGGATCAAAGCTAGTTCCATGAAGTGAGTGCAAATGTAAAGAGGTAAGGTTAAAGTTATATGCCAACTCCTAGCATAAATCATGTCACTTGTATACTTGTCATTACATAAAGGGTAACTCAGACAAAGTAAGTTCAAAATGATGGGGAAATTTCCAGGTATGCAACTTTTACCATCATGTTTTCCCCCATTGCTATTTGCATTCAATTTTCTATGAGTCCATGCATGTCAAAGTAAAATAATGTAGCCAATATGAAAATAAATTTATTCAAAAATTCATAAAATGGATATGAATATGAATGCCACTTCTTGGTACATGTAATGATTTCTCCACTTGAAAAGCTATAAACACAAAAGAAAAATAGCCAATGAGTAACATCTTTTAAAAATTCTAAAAATAAGCATAAACATAACCATAAACTATCTATAAATAGAAAAGTAACATAGCATCTACTCAAATAAAATTAGCAAGGTACTACCTAGGTGCAAGTAATATAATTTAACTCTTTCACAAGATAAATAAGGTATTGTTAAAAGATAATCACTAATAAACAAGAGATCATCTAAGTACTTGCTTCTTATCATTATATGGTTTTCACATGATGATATATTTATATGCTTTCTTATTGGAATTACATGGTTATACTATTTGCTATATTTTTTGTCCTTTCCTCTAAATTACTTGCATTCTATGCGTGCAACTAATTAGAGGGGCATATATTATCACTGGTGATCTTTCTTGATAATGATTGTAGTGATTGACTCATGGTCATGATGATGACAACCTATAAGTATAATACCTTAACAAATCATCATCTAAGTACTCATTATTAGTAGCTAAGAATGTATAGACATGTAATGAAGCATTACTAGAGCCATCAAAGTCATCTTACAATAATTTGGCACCAAGAGTACAAATGTCATCATGTGATGTGGAATTAAGCAATGAAGATTCATGATTTTCTAAAGAATCAACATTATCTATGTTGAAGAAAGATCCTCATAAATTGCAACATCATCATGTAATGAAGCATGATGCAATGTAGAAGTATGATATTATAGAGAAATATCATCGTGAGGGACACTATCATTATACATGTAAGAAGCTAGCTCACACCAAACACTATCTCTAGGTTAGTCATAAGATGTCACATCAAGAGAGCATGAATTTTATGATATGGAGGTAGGACTTGTATCACAAGGCTTAATGGCATCATGATTAGGTAAAGAAGGTTTACCCTTATCGCATATAGATGATCATCACTAGATGTATCAGATAAGTGTAGGATGCAAGAAAGAGCTAGGTCACTATCATAAGGCACAAAAGAGGTAGCATCATCATAAATTATGGTGGTATAAGGAGTGACCTTTTCTAAGAAAGAGGAAAAGATGTCCAAAATAAATATCTAGCAATACAAAGCTCAATCAAAGGGTGGGGGGAGAGATCAAATATAGATGAAAAAATAAAAGTCCAAAAGCTAAGAAAAATAGAACAATGAAACACAAGAGAAGGGGATATAAACCCCAAGGAAATCTAAAATAAAGATAGAGAAACCAGTAATATCAAATCTAAAAATTAGAAATAGAAAGGTCAAAAACTAGGATAAAACCCTATAAGAGTTTGAGTCTCAAGCTCACACAAAATGTAAAGAAATAAAACACATTGTTTACTAAAATTACTTTTAAGGAATATGATAATCAATATAATCCAATTAACCTAATTTAGAGTTGTGAAATATCATATAACATAAATAAAAAAAATTGAAAATTAAAAGAAATAAAAGTACTTATTTGATTTTGGTGGTTGATAGATAGTTTTCCACTATTTTGATAACAACTTTTGAACCATAACTTGAATAATATCAACTTCTTAGATGTGTTGGAAGTGTAACAACATAATCTTAACTAGGTCATTCTCAAAAATTGCTAGGTCAAATTAACAACTATGGTAATGAACTCGATTAAATTCACAATTACAAATTTTATTCCTACACATGAGATTCATCTTTGGTGTAGGGATATGATCTTTGCTAATTTTTAGATGTCCGCATGTTGCTCACCTTGATTATTTGTATTTGTTCTTATATAAAACTTGGTTGTGTGGTTAAGAGTTTATCAACTACTAGGAATATGTCTCCCTTTGGTCAGACCCCTAAGGATATGAATTTAATGACTTTGTACAAAGAATGAAAACAACAAGCAATCATGCAGCATGCACTAGATCAATATTGTGAAAGTTAGTTTAGTTATTCTTTTAAAACCTTTAAGCTTTAACTAAATAAATTCCTAGATCTAAGATTAATATACAAAATCAAACCATCTAAAATAGATAAATTAGCAATGTATTTGGTCTTATCAAAGTATATTTTTCCTATATAAACTATTTATTTTCCCTAGATGAAAATACTATGTTTTTGCTTCAAAATAAGGAAAACTATAGAAACATAAAATACACGAGAGAACCTAGTAAATGAGATGGGGGTGATAATTTGGACTAGATTAGTATCTGAAATAAGGATCAAGACAATATGATAATATAGATGATAATGTGCTTCCTAGATGATAGTGCATTTCCTAGATGATAGTGCTCTTGCAATATCGTTCATATGTCAAATGGAAAAATATGTGAAATAAGAACAAAAAGAAAACAATAGATAGGAGGGAACAGTGACATCAATACCAAAAAAGACACTAAAGTAATATAAATGTTTCAAAACAAAGGACATAGCATATAGATAGCTAAATTGAATGAAAAAAATTTAACAAGGAAGAAGGATTACAAAACCTCTATATGAGAAAATGACCAAGAATACCTCTAATTGAAATAGGGTAAGGAGTGTGACTACTTGGGGGATTTCCAATATGGTCAAGCCCCTAATTTGATCTTTTGACCTCCATCGGTAGTTAAAATATAGAAATATATTAGATTTGATTGTGCTCTCTTAACCTATGCACATCTAGGATTAATAACAATACTAAACAAATGAAATGTAACAATAAGAATAAGTGTATCTATTACTATCCTTGTGTGTATGGAAAAGGAAAAATAGGGAAGATGAGTTACCAATATTGCCAAGAGAGATGAAGCAACCAATAGAAATATGCAGAGCTACAAGCATGATAAAACTCACAATAAACTATAAATAATCCACCATTACCTTGAAAGGATGAGGAAGAAGCTCATGGTTGAAGGATATTCAATAGAGAAGGACAACAAAGATTTCCTCATAACCACAAAGAAATGAAGAATATAAAACAATAAAAACACTAAAATATAACATTAAAAACATATTAGCAAGTGGCCTACAACACAAATTATTAGAAATCCAAAAAACAATGGTAATGCCTAGCTTGAAAATGACAAGAGGAAAAGTATATACCAACAAGCCTATATAGAGAATGGAAGAATAACTTGATATCCCAGTTGAAAGGGAAGTTATAGCCAAAGAGAGAGAAGTTCTAGATTTTTGCATGTCTTATATTTCAAAAATGGGATCCCAAGGGATTAGGGAAGGAGAGGAAAGTTTATATTCTTGATCATAAAGCCATTATCTAACAAGAATTCCATTACAATAGCTTCTAATAGTCAAAAAGGTGGATAAGTGTACATTTTTAATTTTTAAACTAATGGGACAATTGTAGTTACACAAATGTATATGCACTTGCACTATCATCTGAGAGAAAATACCACAAATAATGTTTTTGATATTATAAGTGGCCAAAACAAGGGAGCTAAACCCATTACATATTAGCCCCAAGGGCATGCAGTAAGGTCAACATAAAGACCAGAGAGTCCAACAACAACAAAAAACACAGACACAATAGATCACCACTAGACTGATAGCACACTAAACACAAAAAACATAGAAACAAGAGCCCCTAGGGCTAATTAAACAGTTGACCCCAGTCATCAGTAAGGAATTGGTACATTTCCTCATAATCATTCAGCTCCTTATTCTCAATCCTATGCCTGTTGAGCTTAATATCCTACATGATAGCCAATGTCATCGCACCTATGCATGACCTTAGAAGTGAACATAGCCAGAATCATGAATTTCTTCTCTAGCTCCATCATCATGTTGCTGATGTCCTCTATCCCTTTACCTTTCTTGGTTTTCTTTCTACCCTTGTTTCTTTTACTGGTGTCCTCTTTCATCTTCTCAGAATTATCAGTCTCCTCCCCCTAGAGGTTCAGTTCAGGGAAGTTACTCGGACCATCATCCTCGACCTCCACATCCACAGTCACCTCTTTCTTATCAGTCTTAACTTCACCTTTTGTGTTCTCCTTAGTGTCCTCTAAATTAGCAGAAATCACATGCTCCTTAAGCGAAGGGGTCGGTTTGGCAGCTAGCCTACTCGACCTCCTAGTTGATGGCACCTTGAACTTACCCTGGAGGATGGTATTCTCAGCATCTTTCGTGTTCTCAATGCCTTCCTCCCCTCCCATAGAACCCTTAACATCAGTCTCCAGGTTGTGCACTTCCATCTTGGACTTGTCCCCGCTATTCTCAGAACCACTACCCCCTTCCTTCCCCTAGTTAATTTTCTTTTGGGGGGTGCCACCCTTAATATCACTCTCCATCAACTTTCTCTTGGTGGGTAAGGGAGTCACTTTAGGGCTGGTAGGATTAGGGTTCACTCGATCGATAATTTTAGCCTTAGGGTTGTTCCCAGCAGTGGTTTTCTTCTTAGAGGTTGAGGCCTTGGCTGCTTTGTGGGAATGGGTATATTTTTCCAGGGTAATCTCTGTGATAATCATAGGGTTGCTCTGGTCAGGGTTCAGCTTGGGCGCCACAGAGGAGTTGTCAACATGGGTAGTGGTGATTTGCTTGGGGGGACAAAGGGCTAGGTGAAACTTATACAATCTATAAATAAGCTCCTAATGGAGAGAAATGAGGAGTTTATCGGGATCTTTGGCATGTTGTTCAACAATCGCCTCCATCGAGGTTTCCAATGGAAAAATTATGAACTGGCTTCTCCTAAAATGGTTTAACAACACGAAATGATAATGATAAAATCTGTGAAACCTACCTTCAAGCATAAAGTACTTGATGAGCATATAGAAAACATCATCCCAAGGCTTGGACATCTTCTATTTGTCGAATCCACCTTGCAGGCTATGTAGAACTTCCCCTTTTTTCAAAAATAGGGTCATTCCCTCTAGGTCGAATACCAAAAATAATGTTAGAAAGCTATGCAAACTAGAGAAATGACTAATGTAGCAATGGTAGTGGTCTCATTTTGTATATTTTTCACATGTATGTATATTTGAGATAAATTGACACATTTATTTTGTAAGTTTATTTCATGTAACATGTTTGTTTTGTAGGCTTGTTTTGTCTAATGCTTTTGTTTTGTAGATTCTTGGCTAGGGGCAAAAACTTCTTGGTTGAGAATGTTGCTACACACCCTTTTATGTATCCTCCAAATATATTTTATTTAGAGAAAACCCATGAATGTAGTGGGATGAAGAGGATCCCATACTAGGAGGAATGACTAATGTAGTGATGGTAGTGAAATTATAGATTTGAGCATTAAAAGTAGGCACGCATACAAGAATTTCTATATGGGACAAGTGAGAATTAGTCTTTCCTAAATGATCAAGGGTTTCATGGGAGAGGTGGGAATGATGCTGGACAATATGTCCAATAACTTTTAAAAAATCTAAACCCTTAGGGTCATTAGCAAGAAGGCCTCTCAAAGCATCTACAATAGGATTATGACAAGAGTTTATTCATTATTAGTAATGTGGGTTTGTAAGAATGCTAAATGCTTATCAATATGTTTAATTTTTTCACAATCCATGGAATTGAGGGCCTCCTCATGATCAAACTCCTCTTCCCTAATTGGAAGTGCCTCCTTAGGAGTAGTTGGTGAAGGCGGAAGAGTAGCAGGGAGATTGCAAATATAATTTGACAAAGAAGGATGGCTACAAGAAGAAGCCATGCCATGGTTTAAGTGTAAACTATGAAAAACAAGGATAGATGACCCAACTTATGTAGTGAAGCTCATAAATTAAAGGGAAACAATGTTTATCACTCAACAAAGGTAAGGTTTTTATAGAAAATCATGTTGAGTTCACCAAAATGAAAGATAGTTTAGTTGATTCCTTTTAAAACCTCCAAGCTTTACCTAACTTAATTCCTAGATAAGATCAATAGATAGAATAACACTATCTGGAATAGATATATCAACACTATATTCGGTCTTATAAAAGTAAATTTGGCCTCTATAATCTATGATTATTTTTCCTAGATAAAAATATAATGTTTTTTCTTAAAAATAAGAAAAACTGGAGAAATAAGAAATACATAATAGGAACCTGATAAATGAGTTGAGATATGATAATCTAGAGCAAGAATCAAGATGAGATGATAATACAAATGATGGTGTGCTTCTTGGATGACAATGCAATTGTGATAGCATTTGTACATATACACTATGGTCCATTGTACCTAAGATATGTAGTCCATATAGAAAGTGGAAAATCCTATATAATAGGAACAAGGAGATAACAAATACTGGGGAATAATAACAACAATCCTAAAAGAAAATAAACTCATATAAATGTTATGAAATAAAGGAAATCACATATGAATAAGCTAAGTTAAATAAAAAAATTATAACAAGAGATAAGGAATACAAAACCTCCATGTGAGAAAACCACCAAAGACACTTGTAGCTAAAATAGAGAGAATGGGGTTGATTGCTAGGGAGCTTTCCAAAATGGTCAATCTTGTATTTTGTTCTTTCAACCTCCACTAGTAGTGAAATGAAAAGTAGATTGGAGTTGTGTGTGTATGCTCCTATCCTACATGTATCTAGAACTAAAAGTAGCACTTTATAAAATAAAACATGAGAATAGCAATAACTATGCCTATTGCTATCCTAGAGTGTATGGAAATAAAAATAGGAGATCAAATGGAATATTAAAAAATGCTAAGAAATATTTAAAGGAGTATCAAAGTAATATGGATAGGAGGTTTTGTATTAAAACCTCTAGCATGATCCAAATATTCACAACTCAATAAAAATAAATAGATTTGTAAAACACTAAGAATATATACCATAATCACATAAACTAGAAATGAAAAGAAGAGATGGAATTAAAAGGAGAGCTAGACACGAACATTAACAATATCACCTTATCATGAAACTTGTAAAGGGAAGAGTTTCAAAATGGGCAAAAGGAGTTGCTCTTATTCAAGGAAGTGCCACTCCAAGAAAATCCAATAAGTAAGGATAAAAACCATAGAGAACCTACAAGATTTCCAAATATTTTACAAATAGACACCAATAAAATACAATTAAAACTCATATAAGAGAGCTCACAAGTATATTGAGATGGGAAAAGTGTTGTAGCAAGAGAAAAGTAACATGAGAGAAATAAACACCATAACTAGTCTATTGCCTAAGAGTTTTCTAAAGAGAATACCCAACTTTTTCAATCCACAATCATTTATTGGTATTATTGGCAAAAACAACAAAGATGGGCTAAAATGAGTCTTAGAAACATGCTATAGGAATGATCACTAAATTGACTACAATTTCAAGTGCCAAAATTGTAGGGTATTAAATTTTTGACATTATATATTGATGCAAATGTTGATGTCACATGAAAATAATTTGATGCTCCTTGAGGCATGTAAGATATATTTTTTAGTGTGCCCTAGATTCTAAATATTTAAATGAATTAGGATTAGTGCTTAAATATAACTCCAAGGGTTTCAAATATGCATCAAAACTTCTCACAACACTCAACTCTATAGACTTATAACATAGACAAATTTATTTAGGAGAGAGAAGGCACCTTCCCCATCACCTTTCACTTTCTTGGCCTTTCCTATCTAACTTCCCTATCCTTTAAAACATTAGTTCTATCATGCCTAGTATCTAAGAGTATAACTTGTCTAAACAAGAGTTGGGAGCACTCTTGATCTAACCAAGGATGGATTTTGTAGATACTTGAAATTTGTTCCTCATATAATCATGGCTGAATGTTTAGATATTTCACATGTTACACCTCTACAAATTTATGCCAAAACCATTTTCCTTATACCTCATGACATTTTCTTTACATTATTTTATGGTCTCAACAATATCTTCTCCTAGTAATACATTCATAAAATCCACTATAGAAGGAATCAAAGTATGTGGATATGTGATTATTAGAGAAATGAGGAGAGATAACATCTAAATTTATTTGGCCTCTTTTTTTACCACTTGTACTAGACCATATCATTTTCTCTCCTACCTCTCAAACCCTTGGGAATCATGAAAAGAAATTAGATATTTTTGTAGATTAATTGAAAAAAATTTAAAGACTAGATGAATTGAAGAGACATTGGATGGTAGAAAAAAAGACAATGAGGTTGAGTAAATACAAATAATTAAATTATTGTAGAACATATAAGATAAGATAAAATAAAATGGTACAATTTTTTTTACACCATGTCTTTTCTAATCATTGTCTAATTTCTATTTCTCTAAAACGTGGTTTTGTAAATCCCTAAGAATATTATTCCTTGTATGACATGGGTTTTAACTATTTTTATGTTTGTACTCAATTTTACTTAATGAAAATTTTTTTCCCATGATTTGACATAGACTTTTTTTTGGCTATTGCAGGAATCAATGTGAATTCTACTTATGACACCTTTCAGCGAGGGATGGCTTCTGATGTCTTCATAAAGCATGATGGTGAGCCATTCATTGGACAAGTATGGCCAGGGGCTGTTTACTTTCCAGACTTCCTCAACCCAAATACAACTTCTTTTTGGGTAGATGAGATATCACGGTTCTACAAGATAGTCCCAGTGGATGGCCTTTGGATTGATATGAATGAGATATCCAACTTTTGTAGTGGAAAATGCACCATCCCTAATAATCACACATGCCCAGGACCAGGTGTTGTCTATACATGTTGCCTTGATTGCACCACCATTAATAATACTCGATGGGATAATCCCCCTTATAAGATCAATGCCTCTGGAACACAAGCCCCAATTGGATCTAATACTATTGCCACAAGCTCCACCCACTATAATGGTATCCTTGAGTATGATGCACATAACCTCTATGGCTTCTCAGAGGCAATTGCCACACACATTGCTCTTCAAAACATCTTGAATAAACGTCCCTTCATATTGACAAGGTCTACATTTGTTGGTTCAGGATCATATGCAGCACATTGGACTGGGGATATCCTTGCTTCTTGGGAAGACCTTAGATACACCATCTCAACTATATTGAGATTTGGGATGTTTGGGATGCCAATGGTTGGGGCTGATATATGTGGATTTTTAGGGGGCACAAATGAGGAGTTATGTGGGCGATGGATTCAATTGGGAGCATTTTATCCCTTTAGTAGGGACCATTCCAATTTTGATAGCCCAGGACAGGAACTTTATTTGTGGGACTCAGTGGCCAAGTCAGCACGTAAAGCATTGGGATTACGTTACAAAATGTTGCCTTACATTTATACATTGAACTATGAGGCCCATTTAACAGGGGTCCCCATTGCACGACCCCTATTTTTCTCTTTTCCAGAGGACGAGGAGACATATAGTATAAGCACCCAATTTCTCATTGGTCCAGGTGTCTTGGTGTCCCCTGTTCTACAAAAGGAGACAACTAGAGTGACTGCTTATTTCCCTAAAGGGAGTTGGTATAATTTGAATAACATGGAAAAATCATTGATTTCTATGGGTGAGTATGTGAATTTAGAGGCTCCCATTGATACTATTAATGTTCATGTTTGTGATGGGATGATTCTTCCCATGCAACAAAGGGGATTAACTACTATAGAGGCTAGAAAGACTCCATTCACTTTGGTGGTAGCATTTCCAATAGGATTAAACTATAGCGGGGGCAAGGCTAAAGGCGAACTCTTTTTAGATAATGGTGAAGATGTGGATATGAAGTTACAAGAGGGAAGTTCCACTTATGCTAGCTTTTTTGGTGAGTCAGATGGAAAAAAAATTACAGTCAAGTCTGAGGTACAAATGGGGAAGTATGCTATGGAAGAGGGTTGGGTGGTGAAACAAGTGGTAGTTTTAGGACCCTCCTCTTCTCCTTTAGTTTTTCATGTTGATTTTCCTATAGGAAAAAACTTTAATATGACATGGGATGTAAACAATGTTCAATCACCTGTGAGTTTTCAAGCCTCAACTCCTACTATGATCATGTAAAATGTGTCCTATTTCAAATTAAAAAGGTAGATCCTAGTAACACATGCCACATGGTGACATAAAGTCATGCTTTAAGCATTGGATGTAAGTATTTATAGAATACTAAATGTTAGATCCTCAATTAAAAATAAAGAAAGCATAAAAGACGTATGTTGATTTATTGTATGAAATGAATTTATTAAGAATATGTACACACCAATGTTAAATATTGTAGAATTAAAATCAAAACATAACTTGTAAAATATTTTCTTGTTTTAGAATGCAATTAGTTATAAATTTATGGTTTCTATTTAATCATTTGAGTTTTGAATTTGAGATGTCAATTTATATCAATCTTTGTTATATCAATACACTATAGAACTTAAATTTATGTTATATTTTATTTGAACTTAAATATGACATTGTATATAAGTGTATATGTTATTGCAAGTATTTTATGTCAATTATGTTATTATCATCATTATTAATTTGAATATTTAAGATAAAGATTAGGATGTTTTCATAAGTTTTTTTTAATGCATAAATTGTTACCTTGGGGGTAGCTCCCTTTGATATTAATTAAAAAGAGGAATACATAGGCCGCACAGGTGGCAATACATAGGCCACGAAGGAATCTCCCAGTTACTTGGGGAGTTTGTGCAGAAAGAACCTAATCCTAGTTGCAAACTCATTGATCCTTTTGACTTTCTCAGGGGTAAGAGGAGGTCCCATATGCCGCACAAAGAAAGAAAAAGTTTCCATGTTATCCTAGGTTACACCTTCACTGAAAAGGGTAATGGCTTGTTTAGTATCCTCACTCTTGAGAGCTACAACTATATCGAACACCCCCTAACAAACCCTCTTGGGCTTCTTGTTGAAGGAGAAGATTTCTTTAACAACCACTTGCTGCAAATGAGGCATGCCAATCTTCTTCACAATCAGTTTGGTATGTCCCTTGTGCCCTTGTGCAAGTGTGAAATCAACGAGGAATTTCCCTAGTAGAAAGTGATCATGTGCATGTTCGGTGAAGGCTCTCGCATTCACGACCTGTCATAGACCCTGCTTCATCTCCTCATTTTGAATCAAGAAAACCCAATGAAGCAATATGGAGAGATCATTTGAGTCATAGGGGTAGTCTGCTCTGTCAACCTTCACAATCACCATTTCTATTGTCACATCTGTGCCTGTTGTAAACACCCAAGCAACATTTGAATGAAGAACTAGCCGAACTTTTGAGGCACCATCATCACCATCAGTCTTAAGCCAACAAAGAAATCTGCAAAGGGATCGACTGCAGGAGTTGCAGATGACTTAGCATGTCGTAGGATCTGCTATGATCTTCTTTGAGTAACTCGATGTGAGGCGCTAATAGGGAGGACTCTAGGCTGCCTGCTCTGCATCCTGTAGGTGTACAAGACTGTTGACAACACTAGCCTTCCTACCAATTCAAAGTGCTAAAGTCATACTCCTTGCAGAGATGGAAAACTCTACTTCTCTGCTTGGTGTGGGACACATACATTGTCCTCACTGCTTCCCAGATACTGCCTCAATGGCACATAACTTTCTGAGCCCGTTGCCCACCCTTCTCACTCTGTTCAAGGGTCTGGACTGCTTGGTGCTCACTTTCTTTCTCTCTACTTTTCCACCTCTGCAAATCTATTTATCCTACTTGTCTATCTAGCTGGACTCCTCACTGAGCTCGCCTAGAACAAGCATGCATTTCCTCTAGCCGGCAATCCGACCACCACACAAAAGAAAAACAAACAAAAAGCATGGCTCTGCAAGATGGCCTCCATACTGTACAATGGAACTTGAGGCATCATCAATACAGAGTCATGGTTTGCAAAAGAGAACAAAACTATAGAAACAGAAAGGACTAATCTACTTCAGAATAGTAAACTGAAAACAGAAAAGAAATACTCAAATGATCGAACTACTAAATTTGATTCTTATTCAAAAATTACCTTTACATCAGAATGCTTCTCAAATTGAAATATTTTTCTCGTTTCTTCTGCTCCACACCTCATACAGAAAGAATGCTGCATTTTATAAGTATTCCATGTCCGTTACAGGACGGTTCCAATTCCAGAACGGTTGGTATTCCAACTGTCGATTCAGCTTTGTGCTATCGGCAAGATAACACAGATGTCTCATCGAAACATGCTTATGCTTTCCCATCGGCAAGACAGATTCTTTGTCGCACCGATCATATTCTTCCCCTGTCGATATGCATTCTATTGACTTTCGCATTCATGAGAACTTTTAGTCCCACATGCACCCGTTCAAGTCGGCCACTATGGTTTATATATCCGTCGGCTTAGTAAACTCCTGTTGGCACTTTTGCCGCCGACGACCCCTGTCTACCCCCATCGGCACAACCCAGACTATCGGCCAACATTCAACCATGAACTCCGATAGTCCCTTGTCTCGCCGATACCAAGTTTTCACCCTCCGTCGGCGTGACCACTGTGCATCGGCCTAAAGCCTTAAAACTACGCTGATAGAAAACCTTGCACCGACGTCCAACTCCATCGGAGTAACACATAGCTGTCGGAGTGACTTTCCCAGCCATCGCCGATAGCAAGCCTCATACCGATGACAAGCCTCGGCAACACTTCATCGGATAGACAATTAATATCGGAGTGACACCCACATCCTTCACCGATAGTGATTCTCATGCGATGGCCTTCACCAACCTTTACCACTCCATCGGGGTAACACCAAGCGATCGGAAACACAACCACAGGCTTCGCCGATGACCACCCTCATGCCGATGGACATCACACATCGGTAAGACCTTCATCCGTCGGCCTACGATCAAATCCTCAACCCGATACTTATACTCACGCCGATGTCTTCGGCCAACTCCACATCGGTGAAACTCAATTTTTATCACCCCGATCGATGAGATGATACACTGTCGGCTCACGATTATTTCCTCAGCCCGATGCCAAGGCTCACACCGATGACCCACTTTGGATAAGCAAAAACTTCTTCCCGCCAAGGCTTATCACGCCAAAATGCAATTATAAGAAAATTTCACATCACACCAAAAATGTGCAGTATATACATGGGCTCCGAGCCCTTGGTGCTCCTGCACCATACTCCCCCTGTGCGGAAGAAGTCAAGTCACCTCCGATGACAATGAGGCAAAATCAATGCCTCTCTTTTTAAATTCTGACTCTGCAACCCAGGTAGCTTCTGCTTCAGGCAACTGCTTCCATTTGATCAAATGCTCCATGTAGACACCATGTCTGGTTTGCTTCTGTACTCTTGAATCCAGTATTCTCTCTGCCTGCAGTTTGGGTTTTAATGGCAAAGTCACATCTTTTGTTGTCTGTTCCTTCTCTGAAATGGATCCATCTGCTGCTGACTGAGGACCCCTGTATTGCACCAGGTCTTGGACATTAAACACTGGTGAGATTGCCAAATCTTCTGGCAATTCAATTCTGTATGCATTGTTACCATACTTGTTCAGGATTCTGCAAGGACCAATTCTCCTCATCTGCAGTTTGATTGGCGTGCCTTTCGGAATTCTAGCTTTGTTCAAGTGTACCATAACCAGATCACCAACCTCAAACTGAATATCCCTTCTGTGGGCATCTACTCTGTCCTTGATCTTCTGTGTGTTCTCTGTCAAGGTTTTCTTCACCTGCTCATGCACTTCTTTCATGGATTGTGCAAAATCCTCTGCATGTCCACTTCTGTTCTCCATGTTTCCCATAATCCTGAGCTCACATATACCTTTGGGATGCATTCCATAGACTATTTCGAATGGACTCTTACCAGTAGTCCTATTCACACTGTCATTATAGGCAAATTCTGCCTGATGAATGACAAGATCCCAACTCTGTCCATATTCTTTGGTTATACACCTTAACAGGTTGCCCAATGTCCTGTTTACCACCTCTGTCTGACCATCTGTCTGTGGGTGATATGCTGAACTGAAAGACAAATTTGTTCCCAATCTCTGCCACAATGTTTTCTAGAAATGCCCTATGAATTTAGCATCTCTGTCAGACACAATACTTGCTGGAAGTCCATGAATTCTTATGACCTCTTTGAAAAACAAATGAGCTATATGACTGGCATCATGAGTCACCTTACAAGGAATGAAATGACTCATCTTGCTGAATCTATCAACAACTACAAAAATACTATCAAAACCAGTCTTAGTCTTTGGCAAACCAACTACAAAATCCATGCTTACACATTCCCATGGCCTGGAAGGAATGGGTAAGGGTTGGTACAGTCCTGCATTAGAAGTGGTTCCCTTGGCCTTCTGACATACGGTACACTGCTCTACATACCTTCTGATGTCTCTGTGCATCCTTGGCCAATGATAGAACCTTTGGACTAGCTCCAGTGTCTTGTTCAGACCAAAATGGCCGCTCAGACTGCCATTATGCTTCTCCTGTATGAGATTTTCTCTCATAGATCCTCTTGGCACACATAATTGTCCACCTTTGAATAGCAATCCCTACTGTAAGGTGAAATCTGCAAATTCACTGTGAAAGTGATTCTCAAAATCTTGACATACCTTGTATGCCTCAGCAAAATCTTCATCATCTTGGTAAAGATTCTTGAAATCTTCAATCCCAATGCTCTTCAATTTCACTTCCTGCACTGTGAGCAATCTTCTGCTCAAAGCATCTGCAACTCTGTTCAGCTGCCCCTTCTTATGCTTAATTGTAAAGGTATAAGACTGCAGGTACTCCATCCATTTGATATGCCTGCTGCTTAACTTATCCTGTGAGTTCAGAAAACTCAGAGCTTGGTTATCAGTGTAGACCACAAATTCTTTAGGTAGGAGATAATGTCTCCACTTCCTCAATGCTTGGACTAGAGCATACAACTCTAAGTCATATGAAGAGTACTTACTCTTTGCTTCATTCAGCCTCTCACTGAAAAAGGCTACAGGTCTGTTTTCCTGATTTAGCACTGCTCCTACAGCTATATTACTTGCATCACATTCAATAGTAAATAGCTTATCAAAACTAGGCAACAACAAAATAGGTTGTGTTGCTACCTCTTTCTTCAACCTTTCAAAACTTCTATCTGCAGCTGGTGTCCATCTGAATTTTGCTTTCATTCCACCCTTAATTGTATCCAACATAGGTGCACATATTCCACTAAAATTTCTGATAAACTTTCTGTAAAACTGGGCTAAGCCATGAAAACTTCTTACCTCTGTGGCTGCTCTCGGAGTAGGCCAGCTCAATATGGCTTCTACTTTGGACTTGTCCATCTTCAACTCTCCCTGGGACACCACAAAACCAAGGTATACCATTTCCTGCTTCATGAATTCACACTTCTCCAGATTGATGGTTAGTTGTTCATCATGTAATTTTTGCAAAACAGTATTTACATGTTCTAGATGTTCTTCCTTGGTCTGACTAAAAATTAGAATATCATCTAGAAAAACAACAACAAATTTACCAATGTAATCCTTTAGGACTTCATTCATGAGTCTCACAAAGGTGCTGGGTGCATTTGATAGACCAAATGGCATAACAAGCCATTCATACAGTCCTTCTGTGGTCTTGAAGGCTGTCTTCCACTCGTCACCTTCCTTGATTCTTATTTGGTGGTAACCACTCTTCAGGTCTATCTTGGTAAAATACTTTGCTTTTCCAATATAGTCCATGAGATCTTCAATTCTGGGAATTGGGAATCTATACCTTATAGTTATCTTGTTTATGGCTTTGGCATCTGTACACAATCTCCATGATCCTCCTTTCTTGGGTGCCAACACTGTGGGCACTGCACAAGGACTAATACTCTTCCTGATCAATCCTTGATCTAGCAATTCCTGCACTTGCCTGGAAATCTCTTTGTGCTGATCTGGAGTCATCTTGTAAGGTGCCTTGTTTGGCAAAGATGCTCCTGGAATCAGGTCTATCTGATGGCTTATTGCTCTCTATGGAGGCAATGTGGTTGGTGTACCATCATTGATTATGCCTTTATACTTCTCCAGTATAGGCTGCACTTCTTTGGGAATCTCTGTCTTCTTACCCTGCTGTCCTTCTTTTGGTTTCACTATGATGGCATAACCAATACCATCTTCCTTAAGAGTATTCAGAAACTCTTTTCCACTCACAACCAAGATATTAGGACTCTTTGTCTGAACTGCATCTTCATCCTCCAATGACTGAATCTTATAGGTGACACCATCCTTCTAGAAAGAATAGGCATTCTTCTCACCATCATGTACTGCTTTTCGGTCATACTGCCATGGTCTGCCCAATAAGAGATGGCATGCATCCATGGGTAGTATATCACATAATACCTTATCCTTGTAGCCACCTATACTAAATTCTACCCAACTTTGTTCATTTACTACCACATGTTGACCCTTATTCAACCATGTGACTCTATATGGGTTTGCATGAGTAATTCTTTTCAAATTCAGTTTCTTAACTGCCTCATCATAAATAATATTATCAGTGGATCCTGAGTCTATGATAATTTTACATACCTTATTCAAAATCTTGCACTTGATTCTAAATAGTGCTCTCCTCTGGCTTGGTTCAGACTTTACGGGTTCCTTCATCAAAGTTCTCCTTATCATCAGATTCTCTCCATCTTCTGAGTTCAGATTGACCTCAGGTGACTGGCTGCTGGATGCATTATCTTGGACATAGTGATTTCTCTTATCACCTCCTTGAGAAGAGGATGTGGCCTTTTCTGGACATCTATACGCTGGATGACCTAGATTGCCACAGTTGTAACACTTCATATTTGTGAAATAGGATCCTTTGCCTGATCCTCCTGACCTTCCTCTGTTAGACCCTCTTCCTCTGTGGTTTCCTCTACCACTTGACTCCCCACTCTGCTCTGTGAGTTTGGATTCTGCTTGGGATCTATTGTCAGTATTTCTTCCACCAAAACCTCCTCTGTGTCCTCTGTTATCTCTGCCTCTTCCTCTTCCTCTGCTATTTGAGTCTTGTTTCCTCTTATTCTTTTCCTCCACTTTCAGTGCTAGCTGATAGCATTTTTGCACTGTGATAGGGCACAATAAACTGATTTCTTCTTGTATATTCCACTTCAGACCATTAAGGTACCTTGCTACCTTTATGCTTTCATCCTCCATTACTTTGGATCTTAAGCATAGCTTTTGGAATTCTTCAGTGTATGCACTGACATCTAATTCCTTCTGTCTCAGATTCTGTCTCTTCCTGTGCAGCTGTATTTCATAATCTTCTGGCATATATGCTTCTTTGATTTTAGCTACCATTCCGTTCCAAGTAGCTATGGGCTTCTTATCTTCTTTTGCTCTTTCAGTCTGCACAAATTTCCACCAGGTTAAGGCAGCTCCCCTGAGTCTGGATTTGGCCACCTTTACTTTCTATGCCTCGCTTACACCATCACATTCAAAGTGATTTTCAAGTCCTTCTATCCACTCTATGACCAAATCTGGGTCCATTTTCCCACTAAAAAGTGGTACTCCTTCCAATGTTTTACCACTCATTGCTTTCAAAGCTTTCAAGAATGGTTCTTCTTCCAATTTAGGATCAGGTGTGGGCTCTTCATCCTCAGAATATTTAACTCTCTGGCTAACTTCCTCAGTCTTTTGCAACATTAAGCCTAGCTTACTCTCCATTTTTGCTAGTCTTTCTTGTAGGAGTCTATTCTCCTCTTCTTGATCTTCAACCTTCTTTGCTAACTCTGCATTAGTCACCATTTTCTTGGATGAACTAACAGACTCACTTGAACTCGGTGATGACATACAACTCTTCTATTCCTATCTAGGAATAACCCAAATCTTACTGCTCTGATACCAATTTGATAGGGAGGACTCTAGGCTGCCTGCTCTGCATCCTGTAGGTGTACAAGACTGTTGACAACACTAGCCTTCCTACCAATTCAAAGTGCTAAAAGACATACTCCTTGCAGAGATGGAAAACTCTACTTCTCTGCTTGGTGTGGGACACATACATTGTCCTCACTGCTTCCCAGATACTGCCTCAATGGCACATAACTTTCTGAGCCCGTTGCCCACCCTTCTCACTCTGTTCAAGGGTCTGGACTGCTTGGTGCTCACTTTCTTTCTCTCTACTTTTCCACCTCTGCAAATCTATTTATCCTACTTGTCTATCTAGCCGGACTCCTCACTGAGCTCGCCTAGAACAAGCATGCATTTCCTCTAGCCGGCAATCCGACCACCACACAAAAGAAAAACAAACAAAAAGCATGGCTCTGCAAGATGGCCTCCATACTGTACAATGGAACTTGAGGCATCATCAATACAGAGTCATGGTTTGCAAAAGAGAACAAAACTATAGAAACAGAAAGGACTAATCTACTTCAGAATAGTAAACTGAAAACAAAAAAGAAATACTCAAATGATCGAACTACTGAATTTGATTCTTATTCAAAAATTGCCTTTACATCAGAATGCTTCTCAAATTGAAATCTTTTTCTCGTTTCTTCTGCTCCACACCTCATACAGAAAGAATGCTGCATTTTATAAGTATTCCATGTCCGTTACAGGACGGTTCCAATTCCAGAACGGTTGGTATTCCAACTGTCGATTTAGCTTTGTGCTATCAGCAAGATAACACAGATGTCTCATCGAAACATGCTTATGCTTTCCCATCGGCAAGACAGATTCTTTGTCGCACCGATCATATTCTTCCCCTGTCGATATGCATTCTATTGACTTTTGCATTCATGAGAACTTTTAGTCCCACATGCACCCATTCAAGTCGGCCACTATGGTTTATATATCCGTCGGCTTAGTAAACTCCTGTCGGCACTTTTGCCGCCGACGACCCCTATCTACCCCCATCGGCACAACCCAGACTATCGGCCAACATTCAACCATGAACTCCGATAGTCCCTTGTCTCACCGATACCAAGTTTTCACCCTCCGTCGGCGTGACCACTGTGCATCGGCCTAAAGCCTTAAAACTACGCTGATAGAAAACCTTGCACCGACGTCCAACTCCATCGGAGTAACACATAGCTGTCGGAGTGACTTTCCCAGCCATCGCCGATAGCAAGCCTCATACCGATGACAAGCCTCGGCAACACTTCATCAGACAGACAATTAATATCGGAGTGACACCCACATCCTTCACCGATAGTGATTCTCATGCCGATGGCCTTCACCAACCTTTACCACTCCATCGGGGTAACACCAAGCGATCGGAAACACAACCACAGGCTTCGCCGATGACCACCCTCATGCCGATGGACATCACACATCGATAAGACCTTCATCCGTCGGCCTACGATCAAATCCTCAACCCGATACTTATACTCACGCCGATGTCTTCGGCCAACTCCACATCGGTGAAACTCGATGTTTATCACCCCGATCGGTGAGATGATACACTGTCGGCTCACGATTATTTCCTCAGCCCGATGCCAAGGCTCACACCGATGACCCACTTTGGATAAGCAAAAACTTCTTCCCGCCAAGGCTTATCACGCCAAAATGCAATTATAAGAAAATTTCACATCACACCAAAAATGTGCAGTATATACATGGGCTCCGAGCCCTTGGTGCTCCTGCACCAGGCGCCTTGTCCAGCCTTGAGTTTCATCCCCAAAACATGAGTGGCCTCTAAATTTCAAATTGCCAACGTACTCCAAACCTGTGAATTGTCATTGAGAATCTTTAATTCAATTTGATCACATGCATAATTTGTGAGTTGGTATGTGGCTCTATTGGCTTCTCAGAAACAATGCATGATTTTGAATTCTTCGATCTCCTCTAAAATGGCCTAGATCGATTCCACAATATTTTTGAGTTTCCAATTCAGAGATTTGTGGCTTGCAATTGCATTAATGCAAATATGCGAGTCACCGTTAATATCTAGCTTGGGTATGTTCCTATCTCTGCACACTTGAAGACCTGTCAGAAGGTTTGGAACTCCACTTCATTGTTAGCTCCCGACATCATCTTCTTTGACAAGGCCCAAATCAATGTACCCCTTTCTTCTCTGAGAATGCACCCCGCACCGTAAATCCCGAGGCAAGATGTTTTCATAAGTAATTGAATATTTTATGAACTTTTGCATTCAATAAAGGACATATCATTCTCTCTATGTACATGTATTTTCTATACACAAAGCTCATTCTCCTTTATATAATACATTATGAAATATAGTGGATGCGTATAATCTGTTTTTCTTATATGAAGGTTATCTTTTCTAAAAGTTTCAAATCAATAATCATAGAAATGAATACCTAAGACTTATATTTTTCTTTCCATTCTAATCTTTTATAACAATACATATTTTGAGAAACCATATTTTAGATTTGGTCATGATTTTTTTGTTTTTAGTCTCTTATTGTTGTGAAAAATATTTATCCTCTATGATCGCATATATATATATATAATTTATTTGAAGATAATTACTAGTAGCAAATAATTTGTATTTACATGACACAAGTTAATATAAAATAACATAGAGTTTTTTAATTAGAATACATGATTTAAACATATGATAAATGAATAATACATTGATTTGATTTTAGGTTGAATATTGCTCAAGAATAATGGAGAAACTAAAATTAAAAAAATTAAACCTAAAGGAATCAAATTTTAATGCTTAAAGAAGTCATTCCATACACTAAAAATAAGGCTTTAGAAGAAATCATTTCTTTTAATATCATTATAATTAATTTATGTTTAAGTGATTTGGATGAAAGAGTTTGTTAATGATAAGTTAGTTTTTTAACTTATGTGTTTATATGGAATAATAAATTAGGATCATTAAGAAGGATTTTATTTTACATACTCACATTGTTATGTGAGTTAGTTTCCTTATATTATTGAAAGTTATGAAAATCTAAAATTAGTTTTTAATTTTTAATAACGAAAAATTGGACATAAAAAATACATAAAAATTAAAAAACAAAAATATGTAAACTCTTTGTTGTAAATTTTTTTTAATTAAAATATGTTAATTTATTGAAGTGTATTATTAAAGTCCAATAGATATACTCTATTCTAATAGTCATTATTTCACAAGCTCTTTTTATAATATTGACAACTTGTTAAATAATAAAAAATAAAGCCACAAAAGAAGCCAAAGGAAAAAGGAAAATTGAGGAAAAGATGATAGCCAAACTATTCTTCTCGGAAAAATCATCTCTACATGTAGCACAATGTGAGAACCTACTTGTAAGTTTGAATCCATTGAAAGTAACAAGATGAACACTAAACATAAAAACAAATAATAGTTTATGGTTATTTGAAAAATGAAAAACAAACTAATTTTCTTATGCCTTGTAAGGCCTTTTGGAACTTTGTCTAGCTTCACTGACATAGTCTGTCAAATATTATATTTGAACACCATTCTAATCTCATGGACTTGAATTCTTAGTTCAAATAAATCATTGCTATTTTGTTGCATCTTTTCTTGTCAAATTTGTAACATAATGTGTTCATCATAAAAGATTCATTGTTTGTATGTTAAGTTCTTTTTATCTTTTTTGCCAAAAGGAAAACACCATTTGTATTACTATCATGGGAATATGAAATCTAGTTTATGGGTGGAAATGGATGGATAACTAATAAGATAAGTAAACTAGTTGCTAGACATGAAAAAAGGGAATAATAACTATATATATTTTTATTATGTAACATTGACATGAACCTTTAGTAGGAGATAGTGTGAAAATTAATTTTTTATATGAAATAATGCTATATATTATCACATTAATAATGTATTGATTATTCAAAAATAAGATGAGCAAAATGGAATCACACCCTGAAGTCACTCAAACTAGATTAAGCCTAGGAGAAACAAAGTATCAAGAAACCTTGAAAAAAGAAGCAATTGCTAAACAAAATATTATACATCCCCCAAAAAGAAACATCCATTCAACAAGTAATAAATTATATAAGAAAGAGATCAAGAAACTAAGAAATAAAAGCAATGAAATGAGAAGCAAGAGGTGAATCCCAATTATCTATTTTCAATCCCCATCCTCATCCAATAATTCTAAGCCATTTAATGTAGGATCCTAGTCAATAATCATATTATTTTCTTTATTTTGCTTTCCCTCAAGAAAGTGACTATTAGGAATATCTCACCATGGAGAAATATCCAAGGCTAAATGGGGGAAACTATCCTAGCAAGAAGGTGAAGCCCAACCATGTAGCTAACAAAATTAGAAGTAGGGCAATGACTAGAATGTGGGGGATGAGATAAACCATCATAGATTTGAGAATGTTATTGAGAGCTATCATTTCTCCCACACTTGTTATGAACTTACATGAAATAATGGAAATACTTAAATATATTTAGAGATAGATCAAACCCTTAAGGTAGGGCAATACCATACAATGATCCTTATTGGAAGAAGCCACACCACACTATATCTCTATATGAGATAAATGTTACCTATTTTTGCTACAGCTCATTCAGGTAGAGATTTGATTCAAAGTTTAAAAAGTACTTTTCATCTAATCCTTCATACATTACATTCAAGTGCATAAATGAAATAATTCAAAAGATTATGTTTATTAAATTACTACATTTATCCAAGTGCATGTAATATAAGAAAGATTTATACAAATCTTTTCTAAACAAATAAATGATCATTATTGAATGTAAAATGTACATTATCTCACACAAGCCGTGAGATTAACTTTCTTATTCAATGAAATTGAAGAAAACAATTTATACATGAATAAGTAAATGAAAGAAAGTGCATGTAAGGATAGAGGCCAGTCATTGCTTGAGAATGACTGGTTTTGGTTCTGGTGTGTTGTCCTGTTGTCCTGAGTTGTCTTTGTCCATCCTAATTTCAGGTTGCTCCTAGTTCCTGCATCTGGCAAAAGAATGATGTTAGAGCAATGCTCTAAGCAATGAATGGTCCCTAACCATGTATAAACTGATCCTCAAATGCATTAAACAAGAAATATATACCTTGGATGTCCTAGAGAACAAGTAAGTCACGAAATGTATAGAAGTATGCATTTATTTTCTAACAAGTTTGCTTCATGTACAGATATAGGTGTGATTATGTTTCTATTAGATTCATCAGATTGTATCATGAGTGGGGAAAATGTGGCTCCCACAAGGGTTGAGCCCAACTCTTAGACAGAACATTTCATATGTATTTATCAAATGAAAGAAAGACAGACTGCATAAAGAGAGTCATCAGACTGGAAGAGTAGCACAGTTTCATGTAAGAGATATCACTGTCCTTGTAAAAGGCAGTCATTTCATCTGCCAGTAAATAAGTTATTTCAATTTTGAAAAAAAAAAGCAGATTAGATATCAAAAGACATACTATAGTGATGTAACAAGGTCAATGCAAGAACCTTCAAGTGGGCAGTGGGACAGTCATAAAGCAATGGAGATTCCTTCATTATTCCAATAGAATGTAGAGGCAGATAATAGTGATATATCAACATCATACAGTGCCATTATAATGTCATAGTTTCCCTTTTGAGGCATGAAAGAGTGCAAAATTTATCAAATGCCAAGAAGGATGACAAACAAGTGCCATAACAACAATATATGAAGTGAGTCTTCCAAGTGCATATCTAAGGATACAAAACAATCTTCCAAGTGCATAGAAAATAGTTATACCTTCCAAATGAAATCACCTTACCAAGAAAATAATCAAGAAAGGCCATTTGGATCTGCTCAGAGATATATAGAAGGAAAAGGCTAAGTAGACAGAGATTAGTCTTGATAGAGAACAACATCATGATCAACACAGTGAAGTTGAGGATCATGCCAATCTTCAAAGTCTGCCAGTTTTTGAGGTTCATAGTAGACTGTCAGAGGTCTGCTAGAGGGAAGGAATGCCTTCATCACAAGCTTTGTTAGATGTTAAGGGAAAAAAAGATGTTTAGGGACATCAGCCTTATAGGTCACAGAGGTCTACAAGGTAGAGCAGGTCTCATGTAACCTTGACAGAGTTAAGAGCATTGAATGATGAAAGTTATCAGGAAAAGGAGATAGTCACTTTGATAAGTATGGACTATGACATCATTATGAAGTAGCAGAGAGATAATGTTTGACATTGGCAGAGAGGTAAGGTATGAGGCAGTCAATCTAAGAGCAGTATAGTCATCTTGCAAGGACAATCATTGTTTGAGAGCTAGGAGCAGTCATAGAATTTCTAAGGCAAGAGGAGGACATGCCATGAAGTAAGCCTTTGATAAGCCGTCCTTAGGATAGGCACAAGGTACTGTGCATGGTGTTTTGACATGATATGCATGATGTAGAACAAAGAGTATTTTCATTGTCATAATAGCTATCAAGAGCAGAGATACATGATTGTTCATTCACATCTTTTGCCACTCCATGAGTTTCATCACTGTCATGAAAAAGATTCACCATCATTCATTGTTTTGTTATCATGAGAAACATGCTAAAGCAAAGATAAAAGCACTATAATTGGGGTGATAGAGATTCCTCTGATAAGCAACAGACTATGAATTTTTCCTATCAAAGGACCATCAAACATTTCATGCCATGCAAGAGAATACCCACATAAAGCTAGGGTTTGTTCCAGTAAAACCCTTATGACAATACCAGAGATACTGCTACAACATATAGAGATATCAGAAACTGAAGCTACAGCTGCCAAATGAAAAGTATGCCACTGTATACCAGGGTTTCCAAACTTCACAATGGAGAAAAGAATGACTGATACAAAATGAACATGCCTTCTCTTGGTAGCAAGAGCCAGAGAAAAGAAAATGTCTTACATAGAAAAATATAGGATACAAAAAATGATAAGTTTTCTTTCTTCTTCTATAAATCTTTACTGAAAGAACAGTTATTTGTGCAAAAAATATAGTATTTGGCCATTGCTAGAAATCATCATTTTTTGTGTAAAATGTTTGAAACATTCAGAAATATACAAGGCTCGAGGCTTACCCAACTATTGTTTGGTTTTGTTCTCCAAAACCTATGTATGGAATGCATTCCCAAAGCTCCATGGCAGTGAAGAGATAGGGTATCCACAGAGAAATAAAACACATGGAGTAAGCACAGAAAATAATTGAAACTACGGTTTAAAGGCCAAAAGATACAGTAAAAATGGAGTTTTTTCCATTTTTGTCATTCTAGAAGACTTACCTCTTCAGTTTTCTTCAAAATATGGATGGATATCTCTCAGGAACAACTAGAATAGTGGATTTCACTCTTCAAAACCCTAAGATGGCGGAGCATAGCAGCAAGCAAGAAGCATAGTGACAAATGATAAGTGTTTTTAGGGTTAGCTCCCTTTTTGCTTGAAAAGTCTTAGTTGACTGATGGCTTTTTTGACTTTGTTTAAAATAAACATCATTGTTATCCAAAGTTCCTCGTGGTCAACAACATAAATCATCATTCCTAATGTTTGACTAGGAGACCCGTGAGGTGTTTCTTTTGTATTTTGCAAAGTCAAGTAAGATGATGAGTATAGCCTTCATTTTTTAGACTTAGGATACCTACCTCCACCCTTATATATGCTTGTCCTTTGTTTTGTTTTGCATTAATTTGACATGTAAAGAGTTTCATTTGAATGATATCATTATAAATCATTAAATCAAATTGCTTTTCTTAATGCAAAATAGATAAACCATGTCTTGTAATGACCTTGTGGGTTATGGATCATAATGCTATGCCAAGTATATAGGAGTTTGGAGGTAGTTATCAAACACATGTCAAGCATCTAGGGGATTGTTTTTCTTTTTGGAGAGTGTTTTGACTAAGTCTGGAGCAGATTTAGGAGTGGTTATGATAGATCAAGTCATGACTTGACTTTTTCCACTTGAAAGAGTCCTTTTGGAGAGTTTCTTCTTGCTATTTTGAGGGCTTTTTTGTTGGATTTGACCCAACAGATTTAGTTCCTTCTTTAGTGGGTTTTTGGGAGGTATTTGGGGGATATAGTCACTTATGTGACTCATTTGTACTCAGTTCTCGATATGCATTCTCTGATACTTGTGACTCTTTGGAGTCCTTTGGCAGATTGGGGTATATTTTGTAACTCAGTTTTGGACATGAATATCATTGACAACCTTGGATTTCAGTGATTGGAATATGTTTGTCTTCTTACTCATTTGTTTCATGTGTGCATCAATCGATCGATCGAATTACTTGTGGAGTTTTGTTCATTTCCTTGTAATTTTGTCTCATGCCAAGCACCTTTTGCAGAGGAGTGTGTTGTTACAGGTTATAATTTGTGTCAAGAATGCAAGTTGCTTTTAGCTGTGAAGTTTCTTTCCTCCTAGGAGTTGGAATTTGGGCCTTTTATAAAATATTTATGCAAAGACATACATGAGTGAGTTGTACAATTCTCGATTCCTGTTAATTGAAGGCAAGTGTTGTAATCTGGGTGTTCTTGTCCTAGTTAGTTTGGTGTATCACCCTATTTCCAGTTTTAGGCTTAGTTTATGTTCTTCTCTATCCCTTTTCTTTGTGAACAACAGTAGGATATGTTATTTTAGGTGACACCATAGGAAGCCGACCTTCTCCGGAGGTTGACCTCTGCTTACAAAGTGACCCATAGCTTTAGAGGTCTTCCCATGTTTCATCAAATAGACTAATTTCTGCAAATTAGTCAGGGTGCATATTTAGGTGATAACAGTTTTTAGCACGCCCGATGGGACTGTGAACTGATTCTCAACCCATTTTTATACTTTTCACTGCTATTTGGTGTGTACAACAGCTGATTTTAGCCTTTTGAGGTGTTTTAAATACATACATGGCGACTCTGAAGCTTTGGTTTAGTGAAAACCAGTGCAGAACAGTTTATACATTGCTGATATTGGTGTGTATGTTAGCAAAACCTACCTTGGGAGGCAAGGAAAAAATACACCTGGTGACTCTGGAAAGAAATATCTACTGGTTTCAAGAAGACAAGTGCTGGTATGTACTTATTTTACTAAAAATCAGACTTGATTTTTATTGTGAAATATTTCAATGAGTTTTCAGCGCATATAAATGCCTCAGTATGTCTTCTTTTCAAAGAAATATGTTTTACTTTCCACTATTTCATGAAAGTCCTATTCATACATCATTTTATGAGTCGTATCATAGTAGTCATATAGCTAGTTTTAGTCCAAACAGCCCATTGACAGTTGATAACCAACTAGTTTGTCATGCTTACCACCCTCCCACCCATGCACAAACTCCATGGCAGCCACTGTATGCCTATGACCAGCCTCAAGAATATGATTTTATGCCAAGCCAGCAATACTACTTTCCTAATCAGTTTCAAAACGATGAGAGAATGGAGATTGCAAATACCAAGAACATATGGTTTGACTTGAATGAGAAGCTGGATGACTTGAAGAGGCAGAAAGAATATTCATTATAGCAGGAGCCCATAAATGAGCAAAATTAGTCAAACCAGTTCGTTAATTCTCAGTTTGAGTCATGTCAAGAGTCTGAACCAAATCATCAAATTACTTAATAGCCATGGCAGCCTTCTTGGACTAGGTATCCTGGTTATAAACTGCCAAACTTCAGCAAAGTTATTCCTTCCATACTAGTCCAAGATCAGGAAGATGAGAAATTGAATCTTTTACCAAGGGGAAAATATGAACATGAAGATAAAAAACAAGAGGAGCAGTCGGTTGCTGTTGTTTGTACTATGTCCCTAGTTAAATATGAGCATAATACATGTGAAGAGGATGTAGGATTAGGATTGTCTCTGAATCCCTTACATTTCATTCATTTGATGAATTTTCTAATGCTGTTTATAAAAATGAATGAAGGCAGCATTTAGAGGTTGTGAGGTAAAGGTCTTCAGTTGCAAAGAGAGGATACCCAAGTGTCATTGGAGAAGGCACCACATGAAGAGGAAGAATTGGTTTTCTTGTTTGATCAATTACCTGCTTTTGTTGAACAAGATGAGGAAAGCTTTCAGGTACCTAGCTTGCTAGCAATTTCAGACTAGCAAGAAGAGGTTCAACAATATGAGGAGTTGCTAATTAAAACTAAGCAATTTGATAATGGGGTCTTGGATCAAGTAAAAGAAAGTGAAAGTAAGCCTTTCTTGGAACTTGCACAACTGGTTGAGAGCTATTATGAAGAAGAAAACAACCCCCCTTCATCAGAATTTCATGAAGAGTGTGAGGAAGAGTCATTTTGGGATGACCTTGAAGTTTTTGTCTCTAAATTGGATGACAAAGGTTTAAACCTGCTGGAAGAAGTTGCAAATCATGCTAAATCAGGACAGCAAGTTTACAGGTTTGAACAAGAGCAGTCTGTAGAAGAGATAAATGAACAAGAGGAACTTGGTGGAAATGAGGCTGATATGTTTTGGTATGACGGGCTATCTTCAGTTGTTGAACAAACTAGAGAAGATATGACTGTGATAACCCAAGACTTGGGACAACTACAGGTTGTTGAACAATGTGATGAGTTGCTGGTTCGTGAAAGTCAATATGGGAATGAAGCTGTGGCTCATGATGTGGTTTCATTTTGGGATGATCTAAAGTCTATTTTGACTCAGGAGGAAGCCTCTTTTTGCCCAGCTTTGGATATTGAGCCATCACTATTTGAAACAGAAGATAAAAGACAAGAAGAGGAACAACTACATGATTTGGAACAACAAGGAACCAACATAGAGAGTTATGAAAGCACTCTTTCTAGAGGATGCCTAATTAGACATCTTGCCAAATTGGAGGCCAACAAGGATATTCATATCTTTCTTGCACTCAAGCATGAAGATACAACTAGGAAAGAGCAAATTCAAGTCACTTTTCTACCTCAGGACAATAATTTTTACATTCCATGTGAAAAGGTTAGTGAACTTGTGTATGTTCTTCAAGAGGCTTTGTAGCTCTTTGTTGAATTTCTGTTCATATTTCCTCTCTTTCTAGCTGTCCTCAAGCATGACAAACATTGTAAACTATGTAGAAATGGCAGCTACTTCACCCAACTAGTGAATGGTTTCATTTGAGGTGATGTTTTTCTTGGTTAATGTAGGGTAGGGTGTTAGTAACTAAGTAGTTTTTTCCTCCAAGTACTGTTCTGCATAGTTAGTCAGTTTGACTTGAGTTTTGCTTTTTAGTTAGGTTTCCAAGTGTCTTTCACTGATGTCCTGATGTGTTACAGAAGTCAAAACTATTGTCCGAGTGTTTTAGAAGTCTCTGAGTGATCCCATGCCCAATGGATATGCTTCAAGCAAATGGTCTGATGTTTAGCAGGCAAACATATAATAGATGTCGCCAAAAATGTTACCTATTTTCACTCTAGCTCATTCAAGTAGAGCTTTGATTCAAACTTTAAAAGGTACTTTTCATCTAATCCTTCATACATTATATTCAGGTGCATAAATGAAATAATTCAAAAGATTATGTTTATTAAATTACTGCATTTATCCAAGTGCATGTAATATAGGAAAGATTTATACAAATATTTTCTGAACAAATAAATGATCTTTATTGAATGTAAAATGTACATTATCTCACACAAGCCGTGAGATTAACTTTCTTATTCAATGAAATTGAAGAAAACAATTTATACATGAATAAGTAAATGAAAGAAAGTGCATGTAAGGATAGAGGCCAGTCATTGCCTAAGAATGACTAGTTTTGGTTCTGGTGTGTTGTCCTGTTGCCCCGAGTTGTCTTTGTCCATCCTAATTTTAGGTTGCTCCTAGTTCCTGCATCTGGCAAAAGAATGATGTTAGAGCAATGCTCTAAGCAATGAATGGTCCCTAACCTAACATGAACAAGTACCTATGCATGTATAAACTAATCCTCAAATGCATTAAACAAGAAATATATACCTTGGATGTCCTAGAGAACAAGCAAGTCACTAAATGTAAAGAAGTATGCATTTATTTTCTAACAAGTTTGCTTCATGTGCAGATATAGGTGTGATTATGTTTCTATCAGATTCATCAGATTGCATCATGATTGGGGAAAATATGGCTCCCACAAGGGTTGAGCCCAGCTCTTAGACAGAACATTTCATACGTATTTATCAAATGCAAGAAAGACAGACTACATAAAGAGAATCATCGGACTAGAAGAGCAGCACAATTTCATGTAAGAGATATCATTGTCCTTGTAAAAAGCAGTCATTTCATCTGCCAATAAATAAGTTATTTCAATTTTGAAAAAAAAGAAGATCAGATATCAAAAGATAGCCTATAGTGATGTAACAAGGTCAATGTAAGAACCTTCAAGTGGGCAATGGGACAGTCATAAAGTAATGGAGATTCCTTCATTATTCCAATGACATGTAGAGGCAGATAACAGTGATATATCAACATCATACAGTGCCATTATAATGTCATAGTTTACCTTTTGAGACATGAAAGAGTGCACAATTTATCAAATGCCAAGACAGATGACAAACAAGTGTCATAACAACAATATATGAAGTGACAGTCTTCCAAGTGCATATCTAAGGATACAAAACAATCTTCCAAGTGCATAGAAAACAGTTATACCTTCCAAATGAGATCACCTTACCAAGAAAATAATCAAGAAAGGCCATTTGGATCTGCTCAGAGATATATAGAAGGAAAAGGCTAAGTTGACAGAGATTAGTCTTGATAGAGAACAACATCATGATCAACATAGTGAAGTTGAGGATCATGCCAATCTTCAAAGTCTGCCAGCTTTTGAGGTTCATAGTAGACTTTTAGAGGTCTGCTAGAGGGAAGGAATGCCTTCATCACAAGATTTGTTAGATGTTAAGGGAAAAAAAGATGTTTAGGGATAGTAGCCTTATAGGTCACAGAGGTCTACAAGGTAGAGCAGGTCTCATGTAACCTTGACAGAGTTAAGAGCATGGAATGATGACAGTTATCAGCAACAGAAGATAGTCACTTTGATAGGAATGGACTGTGACATCATTATGAAGTAACAAAGAGATAATGTTTGACATTGGCAGAGAGGTAAGGTATGAGGCAGTCAATCTAAGAGCAGTATAGTCATCTTTCATGGACAATCATTGTTTGAGATCTAGGAGCAGTCATAGGATTTCTAAGGCAAGAGGAGGACGTGCCATGAAGTAAGCCTCAGATAAGCAGTCCTTAGGATAGGCACAGGGTACTGTGCATGGTGTTTTGACATGATATGCATGATGTAGAATAGAGAGTATTTTCATTGTCATAATAGCTACCAAGAGAAGAGATACATGACTGTTCATTCAGATCTTTTTCCATTCCATGAGTTTCATCACTGTCATGAAAAAGATTCACCATCATTCATTGTTTTGTTATCATGAGCAGCATGCTAAAGCAAAGATAAAAGCACTGTATAATTGGGGTGATAGAGATTCCTATGATAAGCAACAAACTATGAAATTTTCCTATCAAAGGACCATAAAATATTTCATGCCATGCAAGAGAATACCCACATAAAGCTAGGGTTTGTTCCAGTAGAACCCTTATGACAATACCAGAGATACTGCTACAACATATAGAGATATACGAAACTGAAGCTACAACTGCCAAATGAAAAGTATGCCAATGTATACCAGGGTTTCCAAACTTCATAATGAAGGAGAAAAGAATGACTGATACAAAATGAACATGCCTTCTTTTGGTAGCAATAGCCAGAGAAAAGAAAATGTCTTACATAGAAAAATATAGGATACAAAAAATGATAAGTTTTCTTTCTTCTTCTGTAAATCTTTACTGAAAAGAACAATTAATTTTGCAAAAAATATAGTATTTGGCCGTGGCCAGAAATCATATTTTTTGTGTAAAATGTTTGAAACATTCAGAAATATACAAGGCTCGAGGCTTACCCAACTATTGTTTGGTTTTGTTCTCCAAAACCTGTGTATGGAATGCATTCCCAAATTTCCATGGTAGCCAAGAGATGGGGTATCCACAAAGAAATAAAACACATGGAGTAAGCACAAAAAATCATTGAAACTACGGTTCAAAGGCCAAAAGATATAGTAAAAATGGAGTTTTTTCTAGTTTTGTCATGACAGAAGACTTACCTCTTTAGTTTTCTTCAAAATATGGATGGAGATCTCTCAGGAACAACTAGAATAGTGGATTTCACTCTTCAAAACCCTAAGATGGCAGAGCACAACAACAAGCAAGAAGCATAGTGACAAATGATTAGTGTTTTTAGGGTTAGCTCCCTTTTTGGTCAAAAAGTCTTAGCCGACTGATGGCTTTTTTGAATTTTTTAAAAATGAACATCATTGTTATCCAAAGTTCCTCATGGTCAACAACATAAATCATCATTCCTAGTGTTTGACTAGGAGACCCGTGAGGTGTTTCTTTTGTATTTTGCAAAGTCAAGTAAGATGATGAGTATAGCCTTCATTTTTTAGACTTAGGATAACTATCTCCACCCTTATTTATGCTTGTCCTTTGTTTTGTTTTTCATTAATTTGACATGTAAAGAGTTTCATTTGAATGATATCATTATAAATCATTAAATCAAATTGATTTTCTTAATGCAAAATAAATAAACCATGCCTTGTAATGACCTTGTGAGTTATGGATCATAATGCTATGCCAAGTATATAGGAGTTTGGAGGTAGTTATCAAACACATGTCAAGCATTGAGGGGATTGTTTTTATTTTTGGAGAGTGTTTCGACTAAGTCCGGAGCAGATTTAGGAGTGGTTATGATAGATCAAGTCATGACTTGATTTTTTCCACTTGAAAGAGTCTTTTTGGAGAGTTTCTTCTTGGTATTTTGAGGGCTTTTCTATTGGATCCGACCCAACATATTTAGTTCCTTCTTTAGTGGGTTTTTGGGAGGTAGTTGGGGGATATAGTCACTTATGTGACTCATTTGTACTCAGTTCTCGATATGCATTCTCTGATACTTGTGAATCTTTGGAGTCCTTTGGCAGATTGGGGTATATTTTGTAACTCAATTTTGGACATGAATATCATTGACAACCTTGGATTTCAGTGATTGGAATATGTTTGTCTTCTTACTCATTTGTTTCATTGTGTGCATCAATCGATTGATCGAATTACTTGTGGAGTTTTGTTCATTTCCTTGTAATTTTGTCTCATGCCAAGCACCTTTTGCAGAGGAGTGTGTTGTTGCAAGTTATAATTTGTGTCAAGAATGCAAGTTGCTTTTAGTTGTGAAGTTTCTTTTCTCCTAGGAGTTGGAATTTGGGCCTTTTATAAAATATTTATGCAAAGACATACATGAGTGAGTTGTACAATTCTCGATTCCTGTTAATTGAAGGCAAGTGTTGTAATTTGGGTGTTCTTGTCCTAGTTAGTTTGGTGTATCACCCTATTTCTAGTTTTAGGCTTAGTTTATGTTCTTCTCTATCCCTTTTCTTTGTGAACAACAGTAGGATAGATTATTTTAGGTGACACCATAGGAAGCCGACCTTCTCCAGAGGTTGACCTTTGCTTACAAAGTGACCCACAACTTTAGAGGTCTTCCCATGCTTCATCAAATAGACTAATTTCTGCAAATTAGGTAGGGTGCATATTTAGGTGATAACAATAACAACACACAATACTCTTCACATATCACATGAGACTCTTGACTATAACATATAACACTCAACTACTACAAGTCATTAGAAATATGATGATATGCCCTATCATCCAACCATCCTTATGCAATATTCATGGAGGGTTATTATCGATGGTACTCTAATCCAACCTTATTCTATATCCACTATGATTACATTCACCTCCATAATAATTCCTTCTTTGTTTCGATAAATAACTATTATTTTTTAATGCCATTGATTGTAATAGTTGCTCCCTTGATTCTATGTAGATCCGTAATGATTGGTTCTATGAGTCCTTGTGTTGAAGGCACAACACAATTGAGAGGGGGGGCAGTGAATCGGTTGTATCAAAATTTTAACCTTAATTGATCAATTTCACAATCACATTAACTTGCTTTAACCACTTAATTTGATGTGAAGAATAAACATGAAAAGCAGAAACAAAACTTAAGCACATCAACACCATTCACACATGAACACCATATTTTTATGTGGAAAACCCTTAGAAAGGGAAAAACCAAGGTGAGTGTTAGCTCATAATATAATGTAGTAACAATACCGAATATCAAAGAGGCTCACTACCGATGGGTGGCTCATTGCCAAGGGGTGAATTGATATAGTAGCATCTACAACATGCTTGAGTTCAGTTCCATTGAAGCACAATATATATCTCCTGCTCTGCCTTTGCAATACACACCTTAACTTCGCATCCTTTCACCATTCGCAACAATCTTGACTTCATTACATGTATTTGTACCTATCATCAACCTTGGAATGTACATCAAGGTTGGCATTACAATCTACGATTGTTTGAACTTTCTCCAAGGTCGACATACATACATAATTTCAAAATAGGACTAGAGCTAAACAAACTTGTAGACTAGGTGAATAAAGGAGGAACACTTCACACCTTAACACGTCAGACTCAATTACATCTTCATACACTACCAAATGATTCTATAATTCAAGAGATTCATCCACAAAGAGTGGTAATCATCCAGGTTGGCCAGACAGGTGAAATCACCAAGAACACTTGAACACACGCTTCCAAGATCTTCATTGCAACTTGTGGAATAATCGCACACCTTCAATACATTCCAGGGACATCTATGAACATCATAGAATCATTTGGAGACCAACAAATTCAACAACAACAGATGTCAACTTGTTTCACTTGAAGATGGATCACAGACAGTTCTCAATCAGACACTGTCAAACTCTGCTAATTAGAAACTTGTTTTTTGGAGCTTCAAATCACTTATCCTTTGCAGTGAAGATGACTAAGGACCTTATAAACTTAAGTCCAAAACCGCAAGACAAAACTCCAATATATAGAGAAATACAGAGCAAAACACTTTCTCCCTGTCACCCTGCAAACCTTGTCAGGCACCATCTTCATACTGATGAATAAAACTTTTTCTACACAGAGATCCGAACCACCAAATTCTAGATTTAGCTTCTTCAAACACTTCTCTAAATCATATCCAAAGCTCATACTCCAGTCCTCAACATAGGAAATATGTGGAGCAAAATACTCAGATAGTGTTCTTCAATCCATTAACAAACAATAATAGAGGATATAGTTGACACAAATAACAACACGTATATGTTGACATCAATGACAACACCAATTAGTACATACTTGCAGTAATCTCCCCCTTTATCATTGATGGTAACATATGATGTGAAAAACATGTTCCACCATCAAGACACAAATATGCTTCATAACTCCCCCTTTGTTTCCATACTTTTGCACTCTTACTCCCCCTAAGTTTTTCACATGATTTCTCTCCCCCTTTGACATCAATGGGAAAGGGCTGCACATCTTCTCCACTACACATACTTGCACACTTCTGCTCTAATCATATTGAAATCATTCTCTACTCCCCTTGATTGCAATAATAATCTCAAATCACTACCTGCTCCCCCTGAAGGGTAACCCCCCTAATTAGTCCAGAAGAAAATATTCTTTGAGGCACACTAGACTGGTGCATCTTCTTATGCACCTAGTTCAATGAAGGAGGGGCAATAACCCCTAACTTTTCTCGAAGACACTCAAATGTGTCCTTTGGAAGAGCCTTGGTGAATATATCAGCAACTTGATCCTTTGTAGGCACATACTCAAGTTTCACAACATTATCTGCAACTTTCTCTCAAAAAGTGATATTTGATTGAAATGTGTTATATTTTTGAATGCATCACTGGATTCTTTGAAATGTTTATGGCACTTGTGTTATCACATAGAATAGGGATTGGCTCCTCATACTCAAATTTCATATCTTCAAGGTTTATTTCATCCACAACACCTGAGTGCAACATGTTACTGCAGCAATATATTCTTCCTCTACAGTAGATAAGGAGACTAATTCTTGTTTCTTACTATGCTAGGACACTTCCCTATCTCCAAGGAAGAATACACCTCCACTTGTGCTTTTCCTTTCATCAACACAACCAACCCAATCTGCATCTGTATAGGCACTTAGGGAGAAGTCATTATTCTTTGGATACCATAGACCATGATCCAGAGTACCTTTCAAGTACCTAATAATCCTTTTCACTACCACAACATGTGATTCTCTAAGATCTAATTGAAATCTAGCCACAAGACAAACTACATGCATGATATCCGGTCTGGTGGCAATTAGATAAAGCAGTCCTCCAATCATTGACTTGTATTTGCTCTAATCAGCCTTAGGGGATTCATCATTTTTGCTCAACTTACATCCAGCAATCATAGGTGTGCTCACCAGTTTAGAGTCTTCCATTCCAAACTTTCTTAATAACTCTCTGATATGCTTTGATTGAGAAATGAAGATACCTTTGTCTGTCTGATTGATTTCCAATCCAAGGAAGAAATTCATCTCACCACACATGGACATCTCAAACTCATTTTGCATCTCATCTACAATATTCTTACACATTCCTTCATTTCCTCCAAATATAATATCAACCACATAGACTTCAACAATCAAGATTTGATCTTTGCTTGCCTTGATAGATAGATTACTATCTGCGAACCCTTTACTAAAACCATACCACAGTAGATACTTATCCAATCTTGCATACCAAGCTCTAGGAGCTTGCTTCAATCCATATAGATCCTTCATCAACTTGCACACCATATCTGGTTGGTCTGATAACTAGAATCCATCTGGTTTCTCTACGTATACATCTTCTAACTCACCATTCAGAAAGGTAGATTTCACATCACATTCTTGTTTGTAGGTCTAGGGACAAGTTCCCAAGTCTTGTTCTTCTCAATCTGCATTAATTCTTCTTCCATTGCCTTGACCCAATGTTCATCATTACAAGCTTCATTTATTGTCTTAGGTTCCACCTTTGAAAGTGTTATCACCTAAATATGCACCCTAACTAATTTGCAGAAATTAGTCTATTTGATGAAACATGGGAAGACCTCTAAAGCTGTGGGTCACTTTGTAAGCAGAGGTCAACCTTCGGAGAAGGCCGGCTTCCTAAACTGGTTATCAACTAAACTAATAAATTCTTGCAGAGAAAAAGGAAGGAGGAAAAACGCAGAAAACTAAAGTAAAAAAAACTTAAAGCAAAAGGGTGATACACCAAACTGACAAAGACGATAAAATTCAGACTTGTTTACACTTAGCTTGAACTAATGAAAATGAGGTTTTGCACAATCTAGTATGGATACTTTTGCATAAATATTTCACTAAAAGTTTTAAGGACAAAATAACTTGTAAAAGGAAAAGAACTTCACAATTAACAAGTTACATGCATTTACCAACACAATTAGTAACCTGCATAAGCTTACTACTAGCAGCAAAGGTGCAGTATATAAGACAAAGTTACAAGGAAACTAAGACAATTTCACAAATAACTTGATTAATCATTCAACGTACACAAGACTGCAATAATAAAATAAAGGCAAGAGTTTAAATCACCAGAAATAGCTAAGGCATCCACTGTATTCCATGTCCAAAGATAAATGAGGTACAAACTGTGAAAATCTGAGCAAGGATGATAAAATCACAAGTCTCTAAAATCTGTATGTGAGAACTCAGTACAATAGAGTCACAAAAGTGACTATAACCACCACTATCTAAGTGGTTCCACAAAAGAAGGAATGTCAAACTGATTTGGGTTGGATGCCTAGAAAAAGCCTAAAATCTAGGGCATATATCCTCTCCAAAAGTGCCCAAAATACAAGAAAAAGTCCCTCAGGATTTAGTCAAACACAATGAGTCATGAAAACAAGTCAAAAAGGACTCTAAGAGCCATCAAAACACCCCTAGATACCCTCTCCAAATGTCAAATCAATCTATAACTGTCTAACTACTTCCTGATTGAGTCAATCTCCTCCAAAAACAAACACCTATTCCTTTGGCATGTGTCTACCACAATCCAAGTACATAGTCTCCAAGACAACAAGATCTCATCCCATACTCCCCTTTACTCTCCTTTACAATAGCAGCTTAACAATAACACTCGATTGACTCATAAAGGTCATCATTCAAGGCAATTGTTTATTACAATTTATAACATATGCAAAGAGGTAAAAGGCACTGAAGTGTTTGGCATAATACAAAGGAAGTCAAAAGACTTAACAAAGTCTTCATTGTTTCAAGGCCACCTCGTGGCATACTAGGTATTACACATGATAATGTTATAGACCACGGGATTTTCAAATAATATGCAAGGAAAAGAAAAAGACAAAAGACAAAGGCCCGTGGGTCTTTAGGGTTTTGAAACCCTAAAGGACACAAAAGAAACTTTTCATTTTCATCTTTGCACTTTTGCAAAAAACTTACCCTACATTCTTCTCATCGCCATGAGGGTTTCATGTCTAAGGTCTTCTATAGATGATTTTGAAGGCATTTCAATAGCATCTTTGACCTTTTCTGCTCCAATAGCTGAGGTAAATTTAATGAACTCATTTCTCTAGAATTATACTGCAAAACTCATCATTTCTGCTACTTTTATCACGGTATATGCTGTCAATGCTCATTTTCTGTGATGGTTGTAATCTTGGTTTTCATATAAAACTATCCTTTCTAGATATGATGCTACAGAAACTAACAAGATTTGTCATTTCTTTTTTGAAAAACTACTCTATCTGTAATTTTCCTGTATATGGTCATGATAAGAAAAACACTTTTGTAACAGTTTATTTGACTATTTTCTCAGATGTAAAACTACAAAAGTAGCAACATATATCATTTTTGTTCAAAATTCTTCTCTCTGTATCTAGAAATTTATGTATATAGTCTCTCCTTCTCAAGGTTTCTATAGGAACCAAACCCTAATTGTGTTTTGAGAACAACCATGAACAAAATAGTTGTTCTATCTCTTTCTACAAGCATAAGACATTCTAAAATAAAATACAAGGGTATCCTTAAGCTAGGGTTTAATGAATAAAATGTACTATGCTTGTCTTTACTTTCATTTCTGTAAAGTTTCACACACATTTTACTCATTTTGAGCATACTCTATTACATTTCATAGGATGAACTCCTGTAGTATTTCATGATTTGAACTTCTACTTTTTGTTTCTTCAGTGACCTCCCTATCTTTTACCATTGTTTCATAATCACATATTCTAGATCAAATAGATGTAGATAAAGTGTTAACACCTTTTATCACTATTACTTTGGTAAGTTCTATGTTGGTTGAACTAGACTGATTATATGACTGTTAGTCCTGCTTTGCTACTATAGTCATCTTGGACTGTTTAAGACTATCTTCACACCACAAAGTCCTACAACTTTTGTTAGCCTTTAAATATAATTTAGAGTCACCTCACATGACTATCATTATGATCAAACTATATCTAGCTTTTCATTGGTTTTTGTGCTCTAAGATAGGGTCACTGTCAAACTCCATCAGCACTAAATGCTGCTTCAAAGATCCCACTGTCTTCATGCACACTTTTATCACTATCTCTCATAATTGTTTCTATTTGAATTGGTTGTAGAGGTAAATCTGGCCTTTAAATATAATTCCTCATGTCACCTCAAGACTGATTATTCCCTTTTGATTGTTATGAAGACCTGTTGTTTAATGTTTATCCTACCTTGCACCTTTTCAATGGAGTATAACTGAGATCAAAGGCTGATGTACTGCCCTTCAGGATATCCATTAGCTCAATGACATTTCTCTCTTTAGCCTTAAAATCATTAGGAGGGTCTATAACTTTCCACCATGCATACTGCCCTCTTCATCCTTTTCATAAGTACTTGACTATCATCTCTGTTGTCCTTTCAAATGCTGACAGTCATTTGCATGCTATTAAAAGACTGTTCCTCTATGATGATTGTTCCTTCAACCATTTGTTGTCTTCATGAAGCTCCTAGTGCAGTGTAAGATGACTGTCCTCCAAAAATTTGGAGATGACAGCCCCATCCTCAAGAATTGTGGCTGTTACTCCTGCCTTTCATATGACCATTTTATGCTTGCCTTTCATATGACTGCTATTTTACTTTTCTTTCATGACAGAAACCCTAATACTTAGGAAAAGATCTTTTGAGTTTTAGCTGAGTTCAAAACAATGATAAATCTTAAAGGCTACAAACAACACTCTTCATATCCACATGACCATGTATGCTGTTATAACATTGTCCTCTTTTTTGAACTTAACAGTCATACTATAGCATGCTCAAAGTTTCCATTGGCTCTGTGATTTTGATGCAACCTTGCAATGATATTCACTTTTATAGGACCTATGCAATGGAGTTGAGACTTGACAAGACCTTTTAAGAGCATGAGTCATAAACTTGACTGCTTCCTGTTGCTCCTTGTAGCTGTCTTCATGCTGACTGTGCCACTGTTCCTTCATAGTGACTGTCCTTATTACATCTATATACACCTAAAATTGACATGACTCTGCTTAAATAAATATTTTAAATATTTATTTCATCCTTCGTATGCTTCTACCAATAAATAAATAAATTTATTTATTTATGTGGTTCACTTCCTCCCATTTAATTAAATAAACACATTTATTTAATTAATTAAAATCACTTACACCAACTTCATTCTTCTAAAATAATTAAATAATTTTAATTATTTAATTAAGATCTCTTATTCTTCCAAATTTAAATAAAATGTAAATTTTATTTAAATAAAATCTAAAATCCTCACAAAATAAAATATATTTCTATATTTTATTTATTCTTCTCAAATATCCACAAAAATAATTAAATAAATCTTTTTATTTAATTATGCTTTCTTATCTCTTCGAAAAATCATTCTTATCTTCCAAAAATAACTTTCCTCTTGTCACACAAAAGCAAAACTCTGAGTTACAAAAGCAAAATCACTTTTAAAGCATCTTTTAAAGCAAATCTTTTTCTAATTTAAGAAAATCAAATCTCATCCTCATCAAGAGAGGAGTTAACTCAAACAATGTTGCTTTTGGAATGACATGTGTCCTTCTTCTGTTGGTTGCACATTCGTCAACAAGCCTCCTTCGTTGATCTCTTCTTTTCTTCTCAACCATTGATCTTCCCTCACTCTTTTCTATAAATACAACCTTCTTCTCTTCATTTCATATCTAGATTTTGTGTTAACTTATGCTGCAGAGATACTGGTGCGCCTTTGGCACCCCTACTTCCATTTGAGCATCCTCATTCATAATCCATTTATGTATTTGAAGCTCATCTTCAAATACATCAGTATCATAGCCATTCTTCCTTTGTCATCTTCAACAAGCAAGCAAGCAAAAGCTTCTGAGGGCTTCACAATCAAGATCAAAGAAAGATAGGTGAACTACAGAAGACAAAAGGTAAAAGGTGAAGGTATTATTGTTTTTTTATTGCTTTGAATCCTCCTTTTATCTTCATATTCTGTAGATGTTTGGGTTTTATAATCTTTTTTGGATTGAACTATTTTCCCCCACATTTTGGCACCCACCGTGGGGCCCTTGCCCCTCTACTAATCAAAAAAATATGAGTTTTCTTGTAGACAGGTCCGTACAGGTGACGAACAGGTCTCTGACAGAGAAGTTCTTGCGCATTCGACTTCTGAAACAGCACATACACCTCCCGAGGCTGCGCATTTGATTTATTGGCACATCTGACCTCTGCAGTTGCGCATACACCTCTCGTAGTTGCGCATATGATTTTTTTTGTGCATTTGACCTCCGCAGTTGCACATCCAACCCTGGCTTCAGCACCAGATTTCAAATTGCGCATACACTGTCTAATTGCGCATCTGTCCAAGTTGCGCATTTACCCTATATTTTTGCACATATGTTCGGTCAAATGGTGCATCTATTTTTATTGTGCATACACCTCGTGATCTTGTGCATCTACTTTATATTCTTGCGCTTCTGTACAAAGACGCCTACACTTCCTGTTTCTGCGCATTCAGGCTGCAGTGTTGCACATCTGTCTTCTGCTTTTTTGTTGTATGATTTCTAATTTTGCATGTTGAGCTAACCTCTGTTTTGCAGGAGTAGTTGTTGGATTAGGTCATTTAGATGATTTGCCTAGTTCATTTAGACTAACTAGGGGTGAAAGTAACAAGTGCATTTCATAACAAACTTCACATAGTTTTCTAACTAGGAAGGAAGTAACTGAACCTTAGTGTTATTGGTGCATTGCTGATTTATTTTCTAGTTTAACCACTGCTATCTTTACAAACGGGAAATGAACAATACTATGTCCTAATCACTTTCAAAGTTAACAAACGGGAATGAACAATGCTATGATCTAAACACTTCCAAGTTAACAATCGTGTGAGTGCACAAGTAGATTAACTCATTTAGTTTTTCTATTTTTAACTAGGTTGGATAAACAAGTGTTTTCTGTGCTTGCGAATGACAATAGGCTTATGCTCTCCCCTTAACTGGGTGGTCAAAGTGCCAGACTTGTCATTCTTTTTGTCAAACCTTTAGGGGGCCTGCTCTTAGATGCACACTTGTCCAAGTGGGAACGACCCTGAGTGGTAACAGGCTAAAGCCAAGCCCTTCCAAGCCACTTAAAATAAATTGTGTTTGGGGTGAAAACCTCAAGCAACGAGTGCTGTTGTGTTACACCGACGGCCAACCTCCCCCAAAACCCTCATAGGCGTAATCCTTTGAGGTTGGGAGACTCCATAACAGAAAGTAGTGCCGCTACACGTGTAACCACTTGAACGGTTGCCCTAACTAAGAACCAATTGTGTAGCAAGCCAAAAACCCCTATTCGTTGATGCAAAGGGCGGAGCTCTTGAAGCGGCATCGATTCAAGTGACTCTTAGTAGAGGTAGCAGGGACAATCCTAAGGTTCGGTGTGGGGATGAGCCTAAGGAAACCCGAATCTGGTATGCGTGAGAAGTGAGTGCCATGGAGGGGAGCCGGTGCTACCAAATTCTGGAGCTACACGCTTTGAGTGGCATAGCTAGAGGATTCAACGAATATTGTCACATCCAGCCTAGGTTGTACTTGTCTTTGAGTCACAATAGTCCAAAAACACAAAAAAATATAAAAAGATAAAAATCATGAAAAACTTCTATGTGTTTGCTGTGCTTTTGCCATAATTGAACATCAACATCATCAAAAACACCAAGTTTTTCAAACCAAAAACTACAAAAATCCTAAAAACGACCCAAAATTTCCAAAATTCAGAGAAAACAAGCAAAAAAAACTAGAATTGTGCATTTGCCTCAACTTCTTGCGCATCTGCTTTGACTTATTGCACATTTGATTAGGCGGCGCATTTAACAAACGTAGAATTGTGCATTCACTCTGACTTTTGACTCATTTGACTCTTGTTGCGCATTTGAACCAAAGAACAAAAACCATATCTTCCAAAGAGCAAAATTTGTCAAAAACTTTTCAGAAACCATCTTCAAAACTTTTCAGTTGTCCAAAATCTGATTAAGACCTTGCAAGTCAACCATTTCTCCTTCTTTTCCGCACCATAGCTGCTTGTTCATCCAAAATCTTGCCAAACTTTTTTTCAAAATTCCAACAAGGTTATAGCCAAATTATTCTTGATCAAAATCAAATCTCAAGAAAAAACCTAGTAAGGCTCCAATATCAAGGGTTACTTATCCTTTCAGAACTCCACTAGGGGGTTGTACAAAGCTAGTCAACATCAAGTAACGGATTCCTAACATCCTAGCTTTTGACTATCGCTTCTGTATATTCCACTTTGTTTGACACCACCTAGATCTAAGAAGAACCTTACTAAAACCTTGTTTCATCCTAGCACCTTGCTCAAAGATCTCATTTCATCCCATCTCTTTACTACCTTGCATGGTCTTAACAAGATTACAAAAACAAAAACAGTTAGAAATGGCTGAGAAAATGATTCCCAACACTCATAAAAATGAAGAAGAAACCTCCGCAGAGGAGATCCTTCAAATGCAGCATGACCCAAAATTTCAACGCCTATTAGAAGGGGTGCTTGCCCAAGACCCAACAAAATTCTTTCTACATCTAGCAAGTCTAGGAGCTAAACTCCCTAAGGATTATGACGTGGAGGCTCTCAAAGAAACTAACGAAGAGAGAATCCCTGAGGGAAGTAGACATGATGAAATACCCATGGATAAGAGCAAAACAACAATTGACTCCTTGGATGCCCTAAGCCTAATGAACCAAAAAGTCGAAGCTCTCCAACAACAATTTTTAGACATGAAAATGGGAGCATCGACAAAACGTTACACCCTAGAGGATATTTCACCATATCCTTTTGATAGGGCCTTGATCATGATACCTTTCCCCTCAAAATTTGAGGTACCTAAGTTTGACAAATATCGAGGAAAGGGTGACCCAAGGGATCACATCAGAGAATTCAACACTGCTTGTCTCGAGGTCACACATGACGACACCTACCTTATGCGACTCTTCCCACGAAGCCTAGGTGGGCAAGCCATGGAATGGTTCTCTAGACTGCCACTCGGTATTAAAACCTTCAATGAGCTTGTAGACAAATTTGTCACCCACTTCTCTTAAAATATTGAGCACGACACCTCAATATTGGATCTTTGTAACACCAAACAGAAAGGTGGAGAATATTTCACCGCCTTCTTACAGAGATGGAGACAACTGGCAAGCAAGTGCCCACACCAAATGCCAGAGAAACAGATGCTAGAAATGTTTGTCCACAATCTACAAACAGACCTAAGCTACCAAATCCAAGTCCAATGTCCTACGTCTTTCTGCAAGATCATTGAGATGGGCCTCATCATAGAAAAAGCCCTAATCGCGAAAGGTCAAATCAAACTCTATAAAGACACTCCTAGTACCAACACCAACAATGACAAACCTAGATTCTAGATGAAAAATAAGAACATTGTGAATGACGGGGTAGTAGATGCCAAAAATGCGGCACCTAAGCAACCAATTTTCAACCTATCAATGCCTCAAAATAACCCCACGCAAGACAAACCAAGGAATATCAAATCTAGATTCACCAATTTTCGGCCTAGGAGAAAGTTCACACCTTTGGATGAGTCACTAGAAACTGCCCTATGGAAGCTAATCACCAACAATCTCATAACGCTTCCCTTAGCATGAGAGTATGAACCAAAGGTCAAACCCCAGTGGTGGAACGACAATGACTTTTGTGAATATCACCGAAACAGGGGGCACAAGACAAATGATTGTATTGCACTCAAGCATATAATCCAAGACTTAATAGTGAAAAACAAAATATCTGTTAACGGACAATCTCATGGACATACCTCCAACAGCGATCATCAGGCATTCAAGGATCCTCTTCCTAACTACGAGCAGGGAGGACCTTCCAACAGAAATAACAGTGGCTCTAACAACGCAAACTACACAAATGTCGGCTTCGACTATGTTGTTAACCATATCTCAAAAGGTGATTCACACATCAATGTGATCACTATCAACAAGGATCCATATTGCAGTGTTACTACCTGTAGTAACAAGGTCACCCTTAGAGGAGCTTCCGCTCCTCCGTCTAGTCAATACAGTATCGTGGATCAACTCCACAAAACACTTGCACACATCTCCATGTTAGAACTTCCGCGTCTGTCTCCTTCTCATAGGTCTATACTTGACAAAGCCTTAGCAGAAACCTCCGTCCCCACGAACTTAGCTGAAGAACAATTCCAAACCATGGTCGGTCACATCACCTCACCACATTCCCTATCATTCACTGAGAAGGATGATATGTCAATCACTCAACCCCATAACGCCTCCCTTCATATTGAAGCTTTCATACACAAGCACAAGATCAAAAGAGTCCTAATAGATGGAGGGGCTAGTTTGAATATCTGCACATTGAAGCTAATCCTTACATTGGGGTTTTCAGAGAAGGCTATAGATCCGAAAAGAAAAATCACCATAAAAGCCTATGATGAGGAAGAAAGAACGTCTAAAGGAATTGTTACCCTACCAATTAGGGTGGGCCCCATAGTGAAAGATGTAGCTTGTCAAGTCCTTGACATGGAGCTAGCATACAACATTCTTCTTAGGCGACCATGGATCCACGCTTTGAAAGTAGTACCTTCTACATACCACCAATGTATCAAGTTCCCACATGAAGGACAAGAGATCACAATCCAAGGTGATCCTAACCCCTATCAATACTGCAACTCCATTCATCCTAAACCTGAAGTTGTGATCCCCAATAACCGTGCCTCTGCTTCTTCCTCCTCTCATGTTGACCCAGCTACACTTGCTTCTTCTTCAGGGGCATCTCAACCTAAACTCCAACTCAAAGATAAAGGCTTGGGTGAGTACACGGTATCTCAGTCCTTCTGCTTGGCACAACTGCCTTTATCTCCTCGATCCTATGGGAGACCTATCTTAAAAACACCCATAGCAGAGAAGCCAACCAAAGGACCATTTGTGAAATGGGGAAGCCTAGAAGATGAAAGTGATGAAAAAGATATCCTACAGTGGCTATACAAGGATGAAGCTAGCTCCTCAACACAACATGACCATCCCACTCTACCGACAGAACAGTATGGTCAAGGCTTTCAAATACTACAGAGAATGGGGTATGAAGGACACGGTCCACTTGGTTCCATAAAGGATGGCATCACTGAACCCATCCAACCTCATACCTTAACAGCCCGAGACACTACAAGGCTAGGCTACACTGGAGCACCAAGAAACAACAGAGCTAACAAGAACAAAGGCAAACAACCGGAAGTATCCACTAGCAATCTGGTTGAACAAATTCAGAGAATGCAAATGGGGAGCGAAACTGACTCTAATGAGTATGAATGGGATAGCCTCTCTAAGATGTCTTGTGATGAAAAGGATATTGACGTTGTCCACGAGTACGACCCAACCCATGACAAGGAGGGACAAGGTCCAAGGGCTAGGCCATTAGAGTTCGACCCGCATAGCAACAATAGTGAAAATCGTAAGGAAGGAATGTTTCCCCCCTCGACGGACCCACTAATAGAGAGTACCATCGCAGACTTTGTCCGCTCCTTCAATAACTCTGTCCTAACCATCAACGCCATTGAACCAAACTAACCTAATGATCTCTTACCATTAGTGCACCCTGAACTTATCAACTGGGACCTAGAAGGTACCACCCCTGAACTAGACACCTTCAAAAATGATGACGCAATCATCGATTACCTTGAGCTTAGAGATCACATACCTGCAGGAGACCACAGAGCTAGCTATGCTATTGAACTCAACAAGAAGGCCTATTTTGGAGAGAGCGCCAAGCCTTTCAGTCATAAAAACATCAAAATAAAAGAACGATCTAATGGTGAAAACCGCTCTGTGGCAGTCTTAGATCATTAAAATAGTAAAAATAAAGACGTATCCAATAGTAAAAACCTCTCTGAGGCACCGAAGGATGGAAGGCTTGACCCTCTCCCCAATCTTACACATCAGGAGAGATTTTCGATCTTGATAGAACTGACAGAAGCAATCAATGTCAACACAGGTGATAATCCCATAATGGTCCACATGGCAAAGGCTCTAACAGAACATGAAAAACCAGCATTTACAGATTTCTTCAAAAGAAAACAGATCAACTTTGCATGGACATATGCTGACATGCTAGGGCTAGATCCAAATCTTATCATGCATCATTTATCTCTAGCTCCGGGAGCTAAACCAGTCAAACAAAAACTCAGAAAGATGCATCAGCATGTGGCCCTCATGGTGAAAGGAGAGATAAAGAAACTCTTGGATGTCAGATTTATCAGGCCTATAGACTATCCTGAATGGGTTTCGAATATAGTACCGGTGGCCAAACCAGATGGTAGGGTCAAAATTTGCAATGATTTCAGAGACTTGAACAAAGCTTGTCCCAAAGATGACTTCCCCCTGCCCAACATAGACATGATTATCGATCTTACGGCAGGACACACTATGCTGTCACTCATGGACGGTTTCTTGGGATATAACCAAATAAAGATTGCACCCGAGGACCAACACAAAACTGCCTTCACATGTCCTTAGGGCACTTACTACTGGTGTGTTATGCCGTTTGGTCTGAAAAATGTTGGGGCAACATATCAGAGAGCCATGACAACGATATCCCACGATATGATGCATACTATAATGGAAGACTACGTTGATGACATTCTAGCAAAGTCTCTCACAAGAGAAGGGCATCTAGTGGTACTAGATAAGATCTTTAATAGACTAGAACAGTTCAATGTGCAACTTAATCCAAAAAAGTGTGTGTTTGGGGTTACATCAGGAAAACTAATGGGATACATAGTGTCTGCAAATGGTATCGAAGTTGATCCCGCTAAGGTGAAGGCCATAATGGAGATGCCACCTCCTAAAAATTTGACTCAATTGAGATCCCTACAGGGCAAACTACAGTCTATTAGACGGTTCATTTCCCAACTGGCAGACAAGTGCCACCCATTCTCTCATCTGCTACACAAAAATGTACCCTTCAAATGGAACGAGTCATGTGAATAGGCATTTTAGCAACTAAAGGAATATCTCATGAAACCACTGGTATTAACGCCACCAATTCAGGGCAAGCCTCTATTACTGTATATCTCAGCTACACCAACGGCTTTGGGATCTCTCCTTGCTCAATAGAACTATGATGGAAAAGAACAGGCTATCTACTACATTAGTCGAACACTCATCGGATATGTATTGCAATACACACCAATAGAAAGAGCATGTCTAGCTGTTGTATTTGCCTCACAAAAATGGAGAGATTACATGCTGTCACACTCTGTTAAACTGGTGGCAAAGATTGATCCACTGAAATACTTACTCAACAAAGCTGCCTTAACAGGTAGATTATCCAAATGGGTCATGCTTCTCAGTGAGTTCGACATCAAATATGTGGATCGAAAAGTGATAAAAGGACAAGTGCTTGCAGATCAACTAGCAAAGGCACCTTTAACAGATGACAACCCCCTGAACTTTAAATTTCCAGATGAGTCTATCTTCCATGTCCACACAACAAACTAGAAAATGTACTTTGATGGCTCCTACACTCAACATGGATCGGGGGTAGGTATCTTATTAATCACACCTAATGGAGACACTATCCCAAAGTCATACAGATTAATGTTCCCTTGCACTAACAACGTAGCAAAATATGAGGCTCTGGTCATCGGTATCAAACTAGCAGTTGAGTGGAACATCAAGGAACTTCAAGTCTATGGTGACTCATAATTGGTCATCAACCAAGTAAATGACGACTACCAAACGAAGGATGAGAAACTGATTCCTTACAAATGAATGGTAGATGACTTCAAGGAATATTTCATCAAGATATCATTCAAACAGATACCAAGGATCAAGAATAAAGCTGCAGACGCAATGGCCACGATCGCATCTCTCCTCGACATACCGAGTAATCAAACACGGTATGAGTTCTTAGTAGAGCCAGTCTCCTGTCTTGCTTATGACACCCCAGATTCCCATATCATATGCCACATCGTAGGAATTGATTCCCCTCTCTATGGTAAAATATTTGCCTATCTAAAAGAGAATACCCTCCCACCCGACCTCTCCCATAACCAAAAAAGAACCTTCATTTAACAAGCATCCCAGTATGCCATTGTCACTAACACCCTATATCGTCGAGGTCTCAATGGTACTCTCCTTAGGTGTCTAGATAGAGAGGAATATCAAACTGCTCTAAGTGAAATACATGACGGGATATGCGGGACTCACTCTAGTGGCCCTATCCTAGCCAAGAAACTCATCCGCATGGGATACTACTGGCCAACAATGGAACAAGACTCCTATCAGTTTGTGAAAAAGTGCAAAAAATGCCAAATCCATGGGAACTTGATACATGCACCAGTGTAGGAGCTACAACCATTAACAACTCCTTGGCCTTTTTGTCAGTGGGGACTCGACTTAGTGGGCAAGATTCACCCTCCTTCCTTAAGCGGCCATAAATTCATAATCACTGCCACAGAGTACTTCACAAAGTGGATTGAAGCTTAGGTAATTATATTGAAAGCAAGAAACCTAACCTACTATTCACAAGGCAATTCATACCTCAAAACAGCTTTTCAGGTGTATCCCATTGACTGCGATAGGCAATTTTTCTCCATTCATGTTTGATAACTGAAATGCATTATGCTCCTTGCATCCAGTAATAATAAACGGGCCACTCCACATGCTGTCAAACTTGGAGTGCTTTCATGGCCTGCTTTTCAACTCATCCCATTTGAGTACCATATCACCCTCCTTAAAAATTCTGGGAGAGGCTTTCTTATCAAAGATTATTTTTGTTTGAAGCTGATGATACTCCATAGCTTTCATAGCTTTATCTCTGGTCTCCTCAAGCTCCATAAGTTGAGCATATCTAATGGCCATTGGATCTTTTTCTTCAAACATTTCAAGCTGATTCATAATATCAAGAGCTGGCAGCTCAATAGATAAAGGCAGCCCCGCCTCGTTTCCATAAACTAACATATATGGAGAGTTTCCAATAGACCTCTTGGGAGTTATTCTATCTGCCCATAGAGCAGATTTTAGATTGGTGTGCCAGGTCCTCTGGTTATCCTCCATTGTTCTTTTGATAATCCTTATGAGATTCTTATTTGTGGATTCTGCTAAACCATTACCCTGTGGGTAATAATTTGATGAAGTATTCAAATAGATTCTATTCTTCACAGCCCAGTCAGTTACTCTCAATCCAACGAAGGCTAAAGCATTGTCTGAAATGATTGATTCAGGTACTCCAAATCTGGATACTAAATCATAATAAAAGTTTAAAACATCATTTTCATTGGCTTCTTTCAAAGCCACTGATTCAGTCCACCTTGTAAAATAGTCCTGTTGCTATGAGTACCCACCTGTGACCTGCACTTGATGGTGGGTTAATGGTACCTATAAAATCAATGCCCCATCTCTTGAAGGGTTGTTCCACTTGTATTGGCTATAGAGGCAAAGCTGGCAGCCTCTCTTTGCCTGAAAAATGACACATTTTACACATTTTCTGGCCCATGCATGGGCATCTTTGAATAAGCTAGGCCAATAATAGCCAGCTCTCATTATCTTCCAGGCAGTAGTTCTTGGGGCAAAATGACCCATGTTGTTCCATCATGGAACTCATAAAGCACTTTGTCAATTTGATCATTATCAATGCATCTTAACAGCACACCATTAAAATCTTTCTGAAAAGAATATCATTGATTAAAACATAAGGAATAGACTGCATTCTAAAATATCTCATTTTAGTTCTGTCCAAACCTATTGGACATTCACCAGTTTGCAGAAAATGAGTCATGTCTTTAACCCAAGTTGTTCCAACTGTTATTGTATCATTCTGAGGTACATCTTCAATGATCAGAAGCACTTCTTCCTCCTTTGTTGTTTCATTTTCAGACCTAGTAGCAAGCTGTTCACTGAGTCCTCTACCCTTGATAAGCTTGGTTATCTTGATATCTACGTCATACTCCATGACTTTGGTAATCCAACCATCCCTTTTCTCATTGACATCCTTACTTAACAGAAACTCTTTCACACCAGGATGAGCAACCATCAAATGTACTTTGTTGTTAGAAATAAGATGCCTAAACTTCTTTAAACTCTTAACAACTGCAAGGACATACTTTTCAATAAAACTATACCTTTGCTCATATTCCTCTAGTCCTTGACTAAAGAAAGCAATTGGCTATTCAAAGCCTTCATTTTTCTATTGTACTAGAATTACAGAAATTGTATCTATGCTGCCATAAGCATACAAAATGAAATCTTTTGAGAAATCAAGATTTACCAGAGTTGGTGCAGCTGATAAGGCTTCTTTTATGGACTCAAAACTAAGTTTGGCCTCTTGTGTCTAGCTGAAAGCTGCATTTTTCTTTAACATAGAGGTCAGTGGCTTCAATAAATTTGCAATGTCAGGTATAAATCTTCATAGAAAATTAATTCTGCCAATAAAACTTTGCAGTCCTTTTTTGTGGCTAGGTAAAGGCAACTCCTGAATAGCTCTCACTCTTTTTGTATCAATGGTAACTCCCTGTTTTGACACAATGTGTCCTAGAAGCTTGCCTTCATGAACAACAAAAATGCATTTTTTGGGATTGAGAGATACGCCAAATTCTATACATCTCTCAAACACTTGCTTCATATGGGATAAATGCTCAACCACATCCTTAGAGAAAATCATGATGTCATCAAGGTATACAAGTACCAATTTGTAGAGTAAACCTTTAAAAGCCATATCCATGGATCTCTAAAAAGTAGAGCCAACATTTGACAGACCAAAAGGCATTCTTTTGTAGGCCACGGTGCCCCATTTTGTGGTAAAAGCAATTTTAAATTGATCCTCCTCCTTGACTAAAACTTGATTATAACCTGAATATCCATCAAGGAGAATCTTTCTGACCAGCCACTACTTGCAAAATCTGCTCCATTGAGGGCAGCGGGTAGTGGTCCTTCAAGGAAGCTCTATTAAGGTCTCTAAAGTCGACATAGAGCCTAATTTCTCCATTCTTCTTCCTTACAGGAACAAGATTAGAGACCCAGGATGTATGCTTGATTGGGAAAATAATATTTCCCTCAATCAGCTTGGTTAATTCCTTAATCATCAGAGGCTCAAGCTTTGGATTCAAGGGTCTCTATTTCTGCCTTACAGATTTAGCATTTGGCTCTAATTCTATGGTATGTTGGGCAATTTGGGGATCAAATCCTTTTAAATCTGAATAATCCCAAGCAAATACATCTTCAAATTCTTGGCAAAGAGCAATAAATGCTTTCCTATCTTCAGGTGAACAGATCTTACCAATTTTAAGGATTTTTCCTTTGAAAATTTTCATCTCCTCATAATGTTCTTCTTTGACCTGTATGTTGGTCTTGTTCTTTTTCAGCTGATCATCAGTGCCAAAAATGGATTCCAAAGTTACTAATCCCTTGAGTAGCTTGTTAGTTTTCAATTGAATGACTTAATCATCATCATATTGCTATTTAAGCTTGTCTTGATTTACTACAGAAAACTCATCTTCCTCTAACAGAAAACCCAAAACTTGCTCATCACTTTCAAACACTTGCCAATGAATGTTATTGTTAGGGATAGAAGGCCTAGAAACAATTTTCACATGAGGCTATACTTTTTCCCTCTAAATAACACTAGGAATGTCAAATTGAGCCCCAATTGTAGCTAACCTATTTGCATGATTATTCTGACTTCTTGGAATAGAAACTAGATTAAAAGCGTCAAACTCCTCAATCACGTCCCACACCCTATGTTTATAACATTTCAAAATATCATTTTTTGTAACATGCAGCCCTCTCACCTTATTCACAATAAGTTCACTATCAACCATATACCTGCAAGCAGCTAATTTTCCTTTTCCTTGCCCAATGCAAACCTTGAATTATCCTTCATAATCAGCAGTATTATTGGTACATGAGAAAGCAAAATGGAAAGCAGAATAGTATCTGTCACCTTGTGGAGACACAAGCATTGCACCTCTACTAGACCCATTCCTATTCCTAGAACCATCAAAGTACATTTTCCATACCTCATTTTGCTGTCCTATCTGTTGTTCTGTACTTTTTTACAAGGTTTGGTATTGCTGCTTCAGCTTCATGCAGCATATAAACACCCATACCCATTTCTTGAATATGTCCATTAGGATTATCCACAATATTTTCTACTGCCCACTCCTTTAATAGCACTTCTGGTATACTTTTATCTTGCAGCTCTTAAGCATCAACAAGCTCACTATCATCATAAATAATGCAATTTGCATTAACAACACTTGGCACATAAGGCTCGATATGATCATTAGCAAGAAATTTAGACTTTATAGTTACTTTTGTACCATATTGGGTCCTAAAAAACATGTGGGACCAATCTGAGGACAAATATCCTCCTATTTTGGCAGTGAACTCACTTGATAGACACATGGCAAAATGAGGGGGTAAATCAATGACATACACCTCCTATAAAATAGAAACATTTGGGCAAGCATGCAATGTAAGACCTAAGTCTTTTATCACACCTATAGTGTTGACAGATGTACCATCTAGCTGGAGTACACCTTTCTCAAGGGGCTGGTATTTTAGTCCTAACTGGTCTGCAATTTGTTTTGTCATTACAGAACTACTTGCACCACTATCCACCATGTAGTTATGTACTAATTTGTCTCCTATTATCAGTGATACATAAAATGGAAGTCATTTAGCACCCTTACTTGGCTATTTACTACTGTCCTGGGATGAATTTGTAAGGACAACCTTAGCTGGGTTAACTGCTATATCATTTGACACTCTTAAATCAGATAAGGTAGATTGTAACATGTCCTTTTGACCTGGGATGGCTAAGGAATCCCACATGGATATTGTCACATTCATTTTCTTCATGTTTTCAATGATATTAAAAGGTGAAGTAACATTTAGCTTTTGATGTGACCTTATAGCAGCAGATTCAGCTTGAATATGAGGTTGTCCTCTGGCAACTCCTTAAGCATTCCTTTACAAAATATGAGGGATTTGGGATGTAGAAGGATCAGCAGGTCCTTTCCCTTTTTTTGTTGCTTGTTCTATCTCATAACCTCTCTTCTTAGCTCTTGTATTTGCTGCAACTGAAGTATCATCACTGTTTACACCACAAAATTCATCTCCCTACCAGTTTAAAAATGCAATATCATTTTGAGGTTGTTCTTGCTACTGTATAGCCCCATCATTAGGTGTGTTTGGCTGTGAAACTGGAACATTTTGTACCATTAATGCCTAATTTATAACTCCATTTGAATAGGTTGCTTGACTGTGTGGTTGATTGCAAGGAAAGCACCATTCATACTCAGCTGCAAGGTTGTTTTGAACAGGGACAAGGTCTCTAACTGCATTAATGGGTGCAAGATTATAAGGATAAAAAGGCCTTTGGTTCACATTCTGCCTTGTACCCTAATAATTACCTTGGTAAGGTGGCCTATTAGCTTGGTATGGCTAGTTTTGACCTTGATAAGGCTGATTTTGCTGTCTATTCTAGCACTGTTGTTTTTTAATATTTACCAGCTCATTTCCAAAAGTTTGTAGAATATTCTCTATCTTCTGTTGGCTGGTTTTTATCTCTCTTAACTCTTGTGATGAGTTGGAAGCAACAGCCTCAGGGTTGGCAGCACTTGGTAACGCTGCTACAGCAGGTAAAGGGGCAATAGATGGAATTTGTAAAGGCATTAGAGACTGAATTTAAGGGAAAATAGGTACTGGTGGTCTAGGAACTATTTTCCTAGTCTGAATCAAGCTATTCTTTGCTCTAATTTCTATTTCATAAGCATTAGGTAAACTTGTACCTCTCATTGATTGTATCATCACTAAAATATCACTATTTAGAGCTCTCAAATAGTACAGAAATGCATATTTTGATGAAGGCCTTACCGTGACAAGAATTTTGTCCCATGTCTTCTGAAACTGGAGGTTGAAGTCCATCATTTTCTCTTGAGGAGCTCTTTTTATTGTAGTCATTTGTTCAACCAACGATAAGTTATTAGACTTATCTTGAAATTGCTTGTTCAGTTTATCACCTAAGTCATCCCAAGTTCCAATGGTTTGTATTGGTAGACTCCTGAACCACTGTAGTGCTTTTCCTTTAAATGAGGCAGCTTGTAGCCTGATGGCTACATTTTCCTAAGTTACATGATGAACACCACATAGTGATGCCACGTCTCTAATGTGCTCAATTGGGGTATTTTGATCCTCTCCTGTGAAATAAGGTAGACTCTTCAAGGTTGCCATGGGTATATTATCATGCTGTGTTAAGTTTAATGGGCTGCCCCCATCAAATGCTACAAATGGTTGATTCCTTGCCATTGGAACAACTGGAGGTGGATTTGTTTGAAGTGGTACAGAAGATATAGGTACTACTGGTCTAAAACTTGGTGGGGTTGATTGAACTCTCTTTGAAAATGGAGTTCTTCTCACAGTTCTACTTTGTCTTCTAGGAGGAGACAACTGCAAGTAATCAAAAGAACTCAAACTTCAAGTTTGTATCTTTTTCATAAAAATATGAGAGCACTGGTCTGTTTGTTTGTTCCACAGTAAGAGTCGCTAGATATGTAGAAAAAACAACTCTCAAAGGCCTAAAAATGCTGGCAACATATCATAGCCAACAATATTTATAAAATGCAAGTATTGTTCAGATTCAAACAGTCCCACCAGGCATGCCAAAAACTGTTATCACCTAAATATGCACCTAACTAATTTGTAGAAATTAGTCTATTTGATGAAACATGGGAAGACCTCTAAAGCTGTGGGTCACTTTGTAAGCAAAGGTCAACCTCTGGAGAAGGCCGACTTCCTAAACTGGTTATCACCTAAACTAATAAATTCTTGTAGAGAAAAAGGAAGGAGGAAAAACTTAGAAAACTAAACTAAAAAAAACTTAAAGCAAAAGGGTGATACACCAAACTGACAAAGATGATAAAATTCAGACTTGTTTACACTTAGCTTGAACTAATGAAAATGAGGTTTTGCATAATCTATTATGGATGCTTTTGCATAAATATTTCACTAAAAGGTTTAAGGACAAAATAACTTGTAAAAGGAAAAGAACTTCACAATTAACAAGTTACATGCATTTACCAACACAATTAGTAACTTGCATCAGCTTCCTACTAGCAACAAAGGTACAGTATGTGAGATAAAGTTACAAGAAAACTAAGACAATTTCAGAAATAACTTGATCAATCATTTCACGTACACAAGAATGTAATAATAAAAGAAAGGCAAGAGTTTAAATCACCAGAAATAGCTAAGGCATCCACTGTATTCCATGTCCAAAGATAAATGAGTTACAAACTGTGAAAATCTGAGCAAGGATGATAAAATCACAAGTCTCCGAAATCTGTATGTGAGAAATTAGTACAATAGAGTCACAAAAGTGACTATAACCACCACTATCTAAGTGGTTCCACAAAAGAAGGAATGTCAAATTGATTTGGGTCGGATGCCCAGAAAAAGCCTAAAATCTAGGGCCTATATCCTCTCCAAAAGTGCCCAAAATACAAGAAAAAGTCGCTCGGGACTTAGTCAAACACAATGAGTCATGAAAACAAGTCAAAAAGGACTCTAAGAGCCATCAAAACACCCCTAGATACCCTCTCCAAATGTCAAATCAATCTATAACTATCCAACTACTTCCTGACTTAGTCAATCTCCTCCAAAAACAAACACCTATTCCTTTGACATGTGTCTACCACAATCCAAGTACATAGTATCCAAGACAATAAGATCTCATCCCATACTCCCCTTTACTCTCCTTTACAATAGCAGCTTAACAATAACACTCGAATGACTCATAAAGGTCATCATTCAAGGCAATTGTTTATTACAATTTATAACATATGCAAAGAGGGAAAAGGCACCAAAGTGTTTGGCATAATACAAAGGAAGTCAAAAGACTTAACAAAGTCTTCATTGTTTCAAGGCCACCTCGTGGCATACTAGGTATTACACATGATAATGTTATTGACCATGGCATTTTCAAATAATATGCAAGGAAAAGAAAAAGATAAAAGACAAAGGCCCATGGGTCTTTACGGTTTTGAAACCCTAAAGGACACAAAAGCAACTTTGCATTTTCATCTTTGCACTTTTGCAAAAAACTTACCCTGCATTCTTCTCGCTGCCATGAGGGTTTCATGTCTGAGGTCTTCTGTAGATGATTTCAAAGGCATTTCAATAGCATCTTTGACCTTTTTTGCTCCAATAGATAAGGTAAATTCAGTGAACTCATTTCTCTGGAATTATACTGCAAAACTCATCATTTTTGCTGCTTTTATCACGGTATATGTTGTATATGCTCATTTTCTGTGATGGTTGTAATCTTGGTTTTCATATAAAATTATCTTTTCCAGATATGATGCTACAGAAACTAACAAGATTTGTCATTTCTTTTATGAAAACCTACTCTATCTGTAATTTTCCTGTATATGGCCGTGATAAGAAAAGCACTTTTGTAACAGTTTATTTGACTATTTTCTCAGATGTAAAACTACAAAAGTAGCAACATATATCATTTTTGTTCAAAATTCTTCTCTCTGTACCTGGAAATTTATGTATATAGTCTCTCCTTCTCAGGGTTTCTATAGGAACCAAACCCTAACTGTGTTCTAAGAACGGCCATGAACAGAATAGTTGTACTGTCTCTTTTTGCAAGCATAAGACATTCTAAAATGAAATACAAGGGTTTCCTTAAGCTAGGGTTCAATGAATAAAATGTACCATGCTTTTCTTTACTTTCATTTCTATAAAGTTTCACACACATTTCACTCATTTTGAGCATACTCTGTTACATTTTATAGGATGAACTCCTGTAGCATTTCATGATTTGAACTTCTACTTGCTGTTTCTTCAGTGACCTCCCTGTCTTTTACCATTGTTTCATAATCACATATTCTAGATCAAATAGATGTAGATAAATTGTTAACACCTTTTATCACTGTTACTTTGGTAAGTTCTATGTTGGTTGAACTAGACTGATTATATGACTACTAGTCCTGCTTTGTTGCTACAGTCATCTTGGACTGTTTAAGACTATCTTCACACCACAAAGTCCTACAACTTTTGTTAGCCTTTAAATACAATTTGGAGTCACCTCATATGGCTATCATTATGATCAAACTGTATCTAGCTTTTCATTGGTTATTGTGCTCTAGGATAGGGTCATTGTCAAACTCCATCAGCACTAAATGTTGCTTTAAAGATCCCACTGTCTTCATGCACACTTTTATCACTATCTCTCATAACTGTTTCCATTTGAATTCATTGCAGAGGTAAATCTGGCCTTTAAATATAATTCCTCATGTCACCTCAAGACTGACTGTTCCCTTTTGATTGTTATGAAGACTTGTTTAATGTTTATCCTAGCTTGCACCTTTTCAATGAAGTATAACTGAGATCGAAGGCTGATGCACTGCCCCTTTAGGATATCTATTAGCTCAATGACATTTCTCTCTGGAGCCTTAAAATCATCAAGAGGGTCTATAACTTTCCACCATGCATACTGCCCTCTTCATCCTTTTCATAAGTACTTGACTATCATCTCTGTTGTCCTTTCAAATGCTGACGGTCATCTGCATGCTATTAAAAGATTGTTCCTCTATGTTGATTATTCTTTCAACCTTTTGTTGTCTTCATGAAGCTCCTGGTGCAATGTAAGATGACTGTCCTCCAAAAATTTGGAGATGACTATCCTTTAATAGGGATGACTACCCCATCCTCAAGAATTGTGACTATTACTCTTGCCTTTCATATGACTGCTATTTTACTTTTCTTTCATGACAAGAACCCTAATACTTAGGAAAAGATCTTTTGAGTTTTATCTGAGTTCAAAACAATGATAAATCTTAAAGGCTACAAACATCACTCTTCATATCCCCATGTCCATGTATGCTGTTATAACACTGTCCTCTTTTTTGAACTTAACAGTCATACTTTAGCATGCTCAAAGTTTCCATTGGCTCTATGATTTTGATACAACCTTGCAATGATATTCACTTTTATAGGACCTATGCAATGGAGTTGAGACTCAACAAGACCTTTTAGGAGCATAAGTCATAAACTTGACTACTTCATGTTGCTCCTTATAGCTGTCTTCATGTTGACTATGCCACTGTTCCTTCATAGTGACTGTCCTTGATAGACTAATCTGCTGTTGAGAATTGAATATGACTTGTTTATTGACAGATATGACTGTCTTTTTACAAGAACAGTGATGTCCTTTTCAAATGACTGTCTTATCTACTGGTTCTCTATAGCGCAGCTCCTCTTTTCACACAGTTTGTACTCTGCATGACATTGACTCTCATTATACACTCTGTCATCCTTGCATCTGATGAATACACATGAAATACTCTGTAATGACTATGAGCTGGGCTCAACCCTTGTGGGAGCCACATTTTTCTCCACTCATAATGTAATCTGATGAATCACACAGAAACATGCAATTACACTTGTATCTGCACATGAAGCAAACTTGTTAGAAAATAAGTGCATACTTTGGATGTGCTTGATAATTGGCTTGTTTTCTAGGACCTCCAAAGTATACATTTCTTGTTTAATGCACATTGAGACCAATATATGCATGCATAGGATGAATGTGTATACAATGTTGGTAATCAGCCATTGCTTAGAGCATTGGTCTAATACCAGTGCCTAATCTCTTGTAGGAATCGGGAACTAGGAGAAATTTAGTGGCTTGGGGATACATCAACCTACAACCTCCTCAGTCAACACAGCGAACCAATCATTCAGGCAATGACTGGTTACCTTTCCTTCTATGCACATTCATTTCTCTTTATTACTTATTCATGTATATGTTTTTCTCAATTTGTATTTGAATAAGCAATAGTCAATCTCACGGCTTGTGTGAGATAATGAACATTCTCACATTCAATAAAGATTACTTGAAAGATTTGTGTAAATCTTTTCTCTATTACATGCACTTGTATAAATGCAATGATCTATTGCGATAACCTTGTAATCTTTTCTGACTTTTCTATTTATACAATTGAATGTAATGAAGGAAAATAAAAATGTACCTCATTTTTTTAGTTTACAATCAACAAACTCCACTTGATTGAGCTATAGTGAAAATCTAGTAACAGAAAGTAAGCAGAGATTTACTTGCTCTTCTACAACTCTCCTTCTTGTCAATACACCTTTCTTTTTATCACTTATAGTCTAATCTTCTGAATGATATCTTTGCACATACTTGGGAGTCTTTGGAATTCTTTTAGGAGCATCTTCTTGAATTTCTTCTTCTTAAGGAGCAACTTGTACTTTGGTCTGAAATTCCTTTTCTTTGCCTTTTTCTACCTTCTCTATGACAACATGTTCATCTGACTCATATGCATCCAATTGAAGATCTTCATCTACCTTTACATTTGTACTTTCAATGATCTTTTTCAATCTTTTATTATAGCACCGGTAAGCCTTGCTCTTGTTTGAGTAACCTAGGAATATACCTTCATCACATCTAGCATCAAACTTCCCTAATTCTTCATCTCTTCTGATATAGCATTTGCTTCCAAAAAAATTGAAATATTTGACTGTAGGAGTCTTACCATACCGCAATTTATAAGGTGTCTTGGTCTCTTTTGCTCTTACCTGCACTTTGTTTTGAATATAAACAGCAGTGTGTGTTGCCTCTTTCCAGCATACTTCTGGTAGGTCTGCTTCCTTGATCATGGTTCTAGTATCTTGAGCAATTCTATTCTTCCTTTCAACCACTCCATTTTGCTGAGGAGTTTGAGGGGGTAGACAAATGTCTCTTTATTTCATGTTCTTCATAGAAAGCAATGAACTCATTTGAAGTAAATTCACCTCCTCTATCGTACCTTAAGCACTTGATTTTTAGATCCAATTCATTTTCAACCATAGCTTTGAAAGTTTTGAACTTGTCTAGGGCTTCTAATTTTTCTCTAAGGAAAGTAACCCAAGTCATTCTTGAATAATCATCAGTAAGAAGCATGAAATACCTATCACCTTGCAGACTTATTACTCTTGTAGGACCACAAAGGTCTGTATGCACCAACTCTAATAGACCAACAAAGAATTGTTCTTTGCTTTTGAAGGTGGTCTTTGTCATCTTCCCCACTTGACAATCTTGACATGTAACATTGGCAGGCTTCACAATATTAGGTAGATCTCTTACAATCTAAGCAATACTTATTTTCAGTTTATTATCAAAGTTGATGTGACCCATTCTCTTGTGCCATAGCCAACTTTCATCTGTCTTAGCCAACAAACAACAGTTGTCAGAGCCTTTCAAGTGATAAACATTACCATGAGTCTTCTTACCAGCAACAATTATGGTTCCAAAGGTTTTTCTTATCTCACATCCTTTGTCCTTGAACACAAGATTATATCCTTTGTTGCACATTTGTCCAACACTTAGAAGGTTATGCTTCAAGCCTTGACATAAAGAACATCATCGATATTATGCTTGCCATCAAAAGTAATTGATCTTTTTCCACAAATCTTACTAGATGCATCATCACCAAACCTAACCAGTCCTCCATCATATTTTTCAAGCTTAACAAACTTATTTTTGTCTCCATTCATGTGATTTGAACATCCACTGTCAATGATCCATTCATTCTCCTTTTTAGCATGAAATGCAGACAACTCTCCTAGACTCTTATCCTTCACATAGCTAGCAAGGTTAGCAGAAACAGGTTCTTCTCTAAGTGCAATAAACAAGCATTCACTACTATTACCATCATTAGAACTATCATCATTAGTTACACCATCATCATCTCTAACATAATAACTCTTTCTTACCATCTTTCCTTTACTTTCATTGAATTTTAAGGCTTTGTCAGGACATCTTGAAGCATAGTGACCAATTTTTCCATAATTGAAACATTTGAAGGGTAACTTACCTTTGAATTTTCCTTTGATACCTCTATTTATTCTACTTGCAAACTTTGCCTCAAGTTCTTCAAAATCTTCTTCATCTGATTCCACAATATACTTCTCTGATCTAGAAATATTTTCTTCCTTGGCCTTGAAAGCAGTCTCAGTTTTCACAGGACCATCAGTAGTACCAAATTCTCTTATTTTAAAGGCAGTTTATTTACCAAGCAATTGATCTTTTGTAAGTTTACCTGACTCAAGAAATTCTTCAATGCAAGATACCTTGTGACTATAGGACTTTGGAAGATTTTTGAGTATTTTATGAATAACATCTTCATCTTCTAACTTTCCACCAAGGGCCTTGATGCTGCTAACAACTTCATCAATCTTCTGTATGTAATTTTTTATGTTATCATCTTCAGAAATTCGTATGGTTTCATATGTGGTCTTTAAGTTTTGCAACTTAGCTTTCCTGACAAATGCATCACCTTCATACACATTCTTCAATTTCTCCCAGATTTCATGAGCAGTTGCAAGATCTGCAACTTTTACCATTTCAACATTAGATAAAGCATTTAATAGAGCATTTTTAGCTTTGTGATTCAACTCAAACTCCTTGATTTCTTCTTCAGTCTCTGGACCATCTTTAAGTATTTCATATTTCTTTTTTACTATCATCCAAACATTGTAACCTATAGAAATAAGATAAATTTCCATGCATACCTTCCATTATGCATAGTTAGATCCATCAAACTGTGGTGTATCCTTTTTGTGTGCCATTCTAGATCTACCCCAAGTTGTTAGGCTTTCTTCCAAGGAACCTTTCTCTGATACCAATTGTTGAAGGCACAACACAAATGAGAGGGGGGTGAATCAGTTGTATCAAAACTTTAACCTTTATTGATCAATTTCACAATCACATTAACTTGCTTTAACCACTTAATCTGATATGAAGAATAAACATGAAAAGAAAAAACAAAACTTAAGCACATCAACACCATTCACAAATGAACACCAGATTTTTACATGGAAAACCCTTAGAAAGGGAAAAACCACGGTGAGTTTTAGCTCACAATATAATGTAGTAATAATACTGAATATCAAAGAGGCTCACTGCCCAAAAGGTTGGCGTACTTCTAGTGGGTGACTCACTACCAGTGGGTGGCTCACTACCAAGGGGTGAACTGATATAGTAGCATCTACAACATGCTTGAGTTCAATTCCATTGAAGCACAATATATATCTCCTACTTTGCCTTTCCAATACACACCTTAAGTTTGCATCATTTCACCATTTGCAACAATCATGACTTCATTACATGTATTTAGACCTATCATTGACCTTGGAATGTACATCAAGGTAGGCATTACAATCTACGACCATTGGAACTTTCTCCAAGGTCGGCATACATACATAATTTCAAAATAGGATTGGACCTAAAAAAACTTGTGGACTAAGTGAATAAAGGAGGAACACTTCACACATTAACATGGACTCAATTACATCTTCACACACTACCACATGCTTCTATAATTCAAGTGATTCATCTGCAAAGAGTGTTAATCATCCAAGTCGGCTAGACAGTTGCAATCACCAAGAACACTTGAACACACGCTTCCAAGATCTTCATTGCATCTTGCAGAATAATCACACACCTTCAATGCATTCTAGGGACATCTATGAACATCATAGAATCATTTGGAGACCAGCAAATCCAACCGCAGTAGATCTCAACTTGTTTCACTTGAAGATGGATCACAGCCTGTTCTCAATCAAACACTCCCAAACTCTGCTAATTAGAAACTTGTTTTCCGGAGCTTCAAATCACTTATCCTTTGGAGTGAAGATGAATAAGGACCTTATAAGATTAATTCCATAACCACAAGATAAAACTCCAATCTACAGAGAAATGTGGAGCAAAACACTTTCTCCCTGTCACCCTGCAAACCTTGCCAGGCACCGTCTTCATACTGGTGAATAGAACTTTTTCTGCACAAAGATCTAGGCAACTAAATTCTAGATTTAGCTTCTTCAAACACTTCTCTAAATCATATCCAAAGCTCATACTCTGGTCTTCAACATAGGAAATATGCGGAGAAAAATACTCAGACAATGTTCTTCAATCCATTAGAAAACAACAATGCCAAAAGATATAGTTGACACAAATGACAACACAGATATGTTGACATCAATGACAACAACAATTAGCACATACTTGCAACACCTTGTATGTCCATAGTTAGTGCTTCCTTGATGTGTAGTATCATTCCTCTAGGATTCTTCTCTCTCACAATGATGTGGAGGTCTGTATGGTCCCCGCATTTTTACTAACTCTAGAACCTTCTTTGATAAACTCAATTCTTTAACCTTTTTAGCCACTTGTTCTTTTGTCTCTTGAATGGAAATACACCTCTCCTCTTGATCATTTTCTTCATTTTCCTCTTACTCATCTTCTAATACTTATATACATTCCTCTTTAGCTTCATTCACTTTCTCTACTTTATCCTTTTGTCAACATTATGTGTGATATCTTACAATGTTATTGCAATGACCCATAAAATCAGACCTAAATTTTTTAAGTGTGAAACTTTTAGAAAAAGAAGTCAATCAAGTCTCACATATCAAATTAATTTCTAAGGAATTCCAAAGGTACTCATAAGAATCCAAAGAAATAAGAGAACCTAATAGTTTCCCTAAAAGCTCAAGCTTATCCACAAATCTAGTTAGAATGAACCTTGACATGTGAAGCTCAACATGTCTTTGAGTCCATAGGTTCAATTAACTAACACACTACCTCCAAAATATAACATTTGTCATGTGTTCATTGATCAAATGAGATTCATGAAATCATCAAGTATCACTTGATTGGTCTAGTAAAAATATAATAGATGAGTTTTGTTGGTATGAACAAGGTGTATTACCTAACTATTTTCTTATTAGGTCCCATTCACACTTGCATGCTTAAGCTTACTTAGGCCACTTATTATTTGTGTTTCATGTCATAGGATTAAGACACTTGTCATGATCTTAATTTAATTTAGGGTTTCATCCTTGTCTTTATAACAAGATTTTCATCATTTTACTATTATACCATTTTGTATGCATCTAATTAATTATTTAGATTCATAGAATTTCTACTACTTCTCTTCTATGTGGAAGGTTGTTTTGGTCACAAGTGATCCTTGGCTCCTATGGGGTTACTCATCAACTTTCAAATGGTATTAGATCTTTTAGATCTATAATTCACTTCCCTTTTTTTGGAGTGTTTCAGCCAAGATATTTCATATGGTGCATCTCAGTGTTGAATGAACCTAATGATTGAGCTTAAAAGGCCTAAAAACCTATAAATCAATATAAGGCACAATAGGGTTTGGCAACTAAAACATTTTGACCTTTTTTGGGGTTGACTAGGTTGTCATTGTACTAGTCCATACAATCATATAGTTCCATATGGCTATATGGATACCATCACGAAATATTCAAGGTTTGAAGACCTAGTATGGCCTGTAGTCTTTCTATGTCTTGGTACAGTTTGTAATTTTTTTAAAACTTACAAAAATCATGGCAGGGTATTATGTAGTTGGAGGGCTGATGTTATCCATTGAAAAGAGCACCACCCCAACTCCTATTCACACTGGAATAGAGCTCTTGTTAATTTCCATCCCTTTAAGGCTTAAGCACCCAACCTATGAGTGTTGCATCTCCTCCAATGGTGTGGCTAGTTCATCTCCTTAAAGTCTTTGTTGCCATCTAGGATTTTTGCCTCTATCTACCAAAGCTCCACTCCACCAGTGGGCAACAACCACACCACCACTCTAGCCAGCACCACCCACACTTAGCCAAGGTGCCACTAGAATAGTAGTTGGGTGCTTTTTTTGAGCCTCCAAAGAGCTTTTTTTTAGGAGAAATAACTTGTGAATTCAATATCATATTTTTTCAAACATATGGGTGTTGGAAATTTGGTTCCAAGAACTACATAGCCATCTAGTTATTTTTTCTAGGTTTTTCTTCAATTACCCATTATTTTAGTTTTAAGTTAGTTTTTCTATTTTAACTTGTTCTTTGGATATTTTACAAAATATGTAGCCATTTTTAATGCTCCAAGTGTTCTGATTTCACATGTTTTGATCTCTAATTGATATACGAGGAGTCTATCATTGTATCATGGGTTTTACAATTCATCCATCCATAATCACCCTGACATAAGGAAATTATAAGTCTTGGAAATATGACTTCCTGAAACATTTCAAGTGGCTTCACATTTTTCCCCATCTCTATTGACTTGTCCCTAATCTAGGTACTTCAAATCAGATGCAAGAATGGGATTACAAGAATGATCTTCTCCTTGTATTGATTGGTTCTATAATTGATGGTGACACTTTTTCGGAGATCTTAGATAACATCTCTAAGACTAAGTGTCCATGCATAGTTTGGATGAAAATTTGGGAGATTTATGGAGATCTGATGTAGAGGGAATATGACTTCAACAATAATGGACTTTAAAGAACAAGAAAAATGGGGTTTTGACAACAGTCTGCACAGGATTTCTGTAATCTTTCAATGGGGACAACAAACAATACCCTGTAAACTGTCCTACAAACTTAATTTCCTAGACTTAACTTTCAAAAAAGAAACAACACTCATTATTTCTCTCTAGTCTTGGGCTCTTGAACATTCAATCACACTCTATAGGCTTCATTAAAACCCTTCTTGATAGTGGTTAATTCCAAACAATGCAATTTCCACAAAACCCTCAACATAGTAGGGTTTATGATTGTCTAAATACTAATAATCACACATAGAGCTCTATAAATCACACAAACTATTGTTTCATAACTTCTCCCTTTGTGAACATGTGCACACAAACTTGTAGAAGTTCTATAACAAATTTCATTAATTTCCAATGGCTAAAACTTGAGATATGAATTTTTCAAACTCACTGCAAACCGTAGGTCTGTCACTGGATTGTTAACAATATTTGTTTCATAACTTGAGAAAAAAACCATATAAATGAATGAAACCAATTGCATTCAGACCTTCAAACATAGCCCTACTAAACCATCATTTCCCAGACCCGTCTTAGTGTCGTACATAATTGATTTTCAGACTATATTTGTACAAAAACTATCAAAAAACATGAAAGAACAAGGTATTTTCTCCAAATTTAGCTCCCACACTTCTTGGAGCATATTTTTTTATTCCATTAACATCAAAGAACCTCCCCAAAATAGTTACAATCGAGGACATGTCCCTTTTTTTCAATAACCCTCAAGACCATGTCATTAAACTTGACAATTATGCCCTTTTTGCAACTTTTTTAACCATGACATGAAAACAAAACAAACAAAAAGACGTTACATGATGTCCATGGTCCTCTTAAGACCTTATTATTCTTATCAAACCAAAAACAAGACTTGAGAAACAAATCTCAACCTTGCAACAAGCCAAAACTCCCTAGGAATTTAAATTTGCCTTTTTGGCAGGAAACCACAAATTTGAATTTCTAGCCTATTCAACCTATCTAAACCATTGGAGATGAGCCCAAAGTGCCTCCTAAGACCTACACAACTCAATTCAAGACTCCTAAAACTAAACTAAAGCATAAAACCATCATGAAATTGATGCTCCTGCATCAAGATCCTCATCTCTCTCCATTCCCAAATGCTCTTGTTATGGATTGTCTTATACCCGTTGTTGATTTTGATAACCTACCATATGGTGATGATACAAAATAGGAGCTTGATTATTTGTCAGGTCTTGATCGTTGTGATGACATTGAGGCTTCTCCTAATGCTCCTTCTCCTCATATAGAGATATCCATTGGTTCTTTGCTTCTATGACTCCTAATCTAGATTTAGAATCTTCATTTTGATGAGGGTGTACTCCAACCAACACACTCACAATGACAAATTATAAACATCAAACCATAAACAACAATTTATGTGGGGAAACTCTTTTAGGAGAAAACCCCACCTTGAAAAGAAACTCAATATATTATTCAGAAATCTCAATAGGATTACAATATACTTGCAAAGAAAGCTTCCAGAAGAATATCTCCAACTAGAGATCTAAAGACAACTCAACATCTATCAAAATCCCACACACAACCTCTATCTCAAGCACCTAATATATAGGAGATACAATACAGGACACCATCAAATGGAATTACAAAACCTCGAGCTAAAACCACCCAAAAGTGGCACCCAAATTATCTACCAATAAAAGATGCCTTATGATGTGTCAAAACACTCATCAACACATGTAGCTTCCCTTAACAACTCTTTTCTATGTCTAATATATTTTTACATTTTCTAATACAGGAGGACATAACTTTTGATCTAGGCATCTGATTGATGAATCATTTGATGCATTAGAAAGCTCACAAAGAACTAAAGCTCCATAAAATATCCCGTTTAGGGAAATTTTGATTTTTGACCAATTTTTGGGCCGTTACGGAACCTCTAAGTGCTTGAAAATTGATTCCAAAACTTTTTTCACGAACCTTAGAAACTAAAACTTTAATATCTTAAAATATAGGCATGAGCTTGGGTTGAAATTTACCAAGAATGTTTATTTGAATATTTTGAAGCTTTGGGGAAAATTTTGGACCCAACCGCTTCTTCGATATAGGGTTACTAAAAATAGTAAAGTCTTGGTATTCTTAGCCTTTTTGGAAATTTTGAAGGTTCTAAATCATTACTCAAGAAAATAGGTATTCGTAAAAACCAAAATTGAAATAAATAGAAAAGAAAATATTTTTTTTGGTGATGCAAGATTGCTCTACACCTCTAGATGCTCCTGCATCACATCTTCTTTGTTTGAGAGTCAATATCTTGAGGCTGAGAAGTCTTGCATTCCAACAGTGGTAGATTTATCTCTAGGTGTTCATATTAAATATTTTGTGTGGGGACATTATCATGGGATAACCAATATAGTTGAATGACATATATAGATATCACATCTCCATCACTTTCCCTTATGCTTTTCTTTATCATAAAGAGCCAAGGTTGCCTAGTTCAATTGAGCTTCATGGCCTTGAGATCATATGGTAGTTGGAAATTGAGAAGATTGATGCAATACTAGTAAGGTTGGCAAAGCTCTTGAAATTAGAAGAACAAATCTAGAAACTACCTATGGTTAGATGAGTGAACATCGTGAGATTGTCAATAAATGGTTTGGCAAGTAGACAATGGTGTATGATTTTAAGGCTAGTGATCATGTATTTAAATTAAATGAGGACAAAGTAAACCTTGGATGTCACAATAAGTTTGACTCATTATGAAGTGACTTTTATATCATTATGGATTGTAAGCATGACAATTCATTGAGTTGTCAACCTTAGGAAGAACTATATTTCCAATCCTAGTCAATGAGGTCTATTTAAAGACATGTCTATAATTCTCCAATTCTATTTATACATAGTTTCCCTTTTCATTTTTCATTTTTGTTCATGTTTCCCATGTCCCTTTGTATACATATCTCTAAATGTTGTGTATATTCCTATTGTATTTTGTGTGTTTTTTCTCCCATTCACATGTAAATCTCTCGATTGTATCATCTAATAAAAAGCTAGAAGAATAGAGTCTTAACACAAAATCTAAATTGGAGATTCTTAAGAGTCAAATCCTTGTCCAAATATGTGTTAAAATATTTAAATGGGTTGTCTTAATGCCATATGTATGCCCCACATGAAAATTCTATACAAAATTTTTGATTTCCTGCAAAAGAAAGCCTCTTGCTTTATTCCAAGCCTAAGAATGGATGTGAGCCATTTAATTTTGCCACCTCAACTTGATCTACGACTCCCACTAATCTAAGGAATTTGGGTATGTTGTCAAAGCCCAAAATCTTAGAATTTTAATGTGGTTGGATACATTAATGAGTCATTGATTCAAAAGGAAAAAGGCCTCATCAAAATAAATGGGTAGCTCACCTATCCCATAAATGACCACATGTCATCACCATGAGGAATTTAGAAAGGGAAAAGGAATGTCAAAGATCAAACTCATGTCATTGTGCCACATTATTAATATATTACATTCACAAAGCATAAATTTAAAAATTCAAATTTTAGCACAATCCAAGTACTTCCATGGTTAAACTAATGTAGGTCTATTCAAGGACTCTTCCCACAACCACCCATGAATCTATAGATCCAATACCCCTTGGCTATTTTCTCATTTTACAAGTGCAAGATATAAATTACAGAGCAAAGGGGAAGAGACCATTACAAACTTCAAAGTGTGATATTTGCATATAACCACCATATACTCTAATTATAATTTCTAGTGTTTCCAAGCTTAAACTACTAGAACAATGATAAGAAGAGGAATAGGTGAAGGACCATTGAAGACACCACAATCATTGATGCCACCATCTAAGAAGGGAAAGGTTATCATAATAGAGCTAGATCTTCCATACACTTCTCTTATGGTGATGTACCCCAACAAGCCATTTGTAAAAATAGGTAACCCTATTCCTTGTTACAAATAGTTAAAAGTGAAATTATATGTAAGATAATGCAAACTATATCTATGATTCTCTACTTTCTTAAATTACAATCTCTCTTAAGGAAGGTGCCTATGGCTATAGGAAAGATGTGTTTAAAACTTTTCCCTTAGAAGACATAGATAGGTATCCTATCTACATTTAGACTTCATTCTTGGCTAGGTTCCTAGTCCCTACTATCCATCACAACCTTGATATCATAATAGCCAATGCACAATAATATGAACCATCCTCAAAGATTATTAAGGTAAAGGGGACACCTATCCTTTTCCTAGTACTTTGAATCATAATTTTTATAAGGTATTCAAAGTACTAAGGAGACAAATATTTTGGATAGACCTCTCAAACTATCTAGAGGATCATATGCACTCCCAAATATCCAAGTTTAGCATTACCAAGGTATTAAAGTACCCCTTATTCTTGATACACATGAATTTAAAATAATTCTATGTAATCTATCCCTACCTCAAGCCAATATTTGCCCATTCTCAACTAGGATATGACCCGATTAGTATCTAGATTCCACACTTTCATAATACCTCAAGTTACTATGAATCTATCGAATAGTTCCTCACCCCCATAATAAGATTAATCACATATTAGAAGAAACTTTCCAAATATTACACAATCATCCTCAAGTCTGCTTGTAGGGGTGATTGATTTTTTAGCCTTGATAACACCATTATTAGAGTATGTGGCTACAAAGGCAAGCTCTATAAGATACCAAAGAATGTGACTAATGGATTCTTTACCTTGGAGTATATGTGATAGGTGGAAACTATTGATAAACTTTTTTGGAAATGGAAGAGTAAGGCCTCCTTTCACCATATCTTGTATCCCTACACTAGTATTTTGGTCTAGAAGAAAAAACTCAAGTTCCTAGAAATCAAGTTAAGAGAGTTACAACTAGTTTTGTTGAAGGACCAATTCACTTATAATCTAATGAATGAATTCATGTCCTCTCTTAAGACTATGAAGAGTATTAAAGTAAATTAATTTATTCATGAGCCTCCCTAATAGATGGAAGTGAAGAAAATCCTCAAAGAGGAGAAGGTTGAGAAATATCTGATTACATGGATAATTACAGCACCTATCCCCATGTTGTAGCCATATGAAACCTTCTACAAAAATTTCACTTCCTACCCAAAGATTACAAATGACTAGAATCCTACTTTAAAGAGAATGGGCTAGAGAAACCACAAAATTAATGCCTAGTGGAAATACAAGCAAGAAGTTGGCAAAATGTTAGAGAAACCAAAAGACTATGCCTTTAATGACAAATGAGATGACCTATATCAAAAGGAACATGTCATCCTAACCTCATCATCCACTCTACAAAAGACACAAGGCTAGGTAGAGATGATTTTGATATCATTTAGTGAGGAGGATTTAGATTGAAGTGTTGGAACAAATGGAATCCATTGAACCTATCTAGCCATCAAACAATGTTTCCCCACTGTAGTAGTTCTCCTAGAGAAAGAAATGACAAACCCAAGACCTCACTAAAGAGGCACCTACACAACAAGTCCTAGCTCAAGGAATGAGAGGTGCAATACCTAGAGAGATAATTATAGGATAGGTTCTTTCTAGTCAAACAATGAGGTGATCACCTGTAACCACAAAGGGGAAGACAAGTACTACTTCCTCATTTCAAATGGTCATATCTACAAGATAAGGCTTGTTCCAATCATCCATAGGTAGCAATGATGATCTAAAAGAGGAGAAGAGGGTGATGAAAAAGATTGATGAGAAGCACAAAAAGAAGGCTAAGAAAAAAAGGAGAAACAACCAAAGGAGTAGACAGAAAGTATTTTATAGCAAGTGAAAACCTATATAGATCACATTGTAAGTGTTTCTCTTCCCTCTTCTCCTCCTAGATCAGTTTTTTTTTTTATTAAGGATAGAGCATTTGTATTACCAAAAAGAGGAGCAAAAGACATTACATCTGTTGTGGCCAAGGTGGCCACCACTCAGTTTACACAGAATACCATAGCTACTACTTATAATGTTGTCAGTACTTTTACCTTTTTACATCATATAAGCAAAAAAAAAAATGTTACTAAAAGGTAACAGGCACCATCCAATCCTAGTTCAACAAAGATATCATCTTGATCTGATGAGTCTACATCCATATCTGACAGCAGATCAGGAAAGGAATCTAGGTTTGCATCGGGCTCCAAGTCTGCTACCAGTTCAACATCTTCTCCTAGTTTAGTATAAACATGTGAGACTCCATCCTGATTAATAAGAAACCTGATAACACCCTGATCATTAATCAAGGTAGGGGAAGGATTCACAAGGTCTGGAAAATGAGTGGGCATCTGTGACTCAATTGTCTCCTCTTTGTCTACCAAATTCAACTCATTGAATTTATTGTGCAGCAAGAAATTTGCCTTGGAAAGAAGGAAGCAAGAAAAAGTGCTACAGAAAGAATATCTTGAATATGAGAAGAAAATCCAAGAGACCCCTACTAACTTGGAGTTGGTCTCGACTCTTAGTCCTAGATTAGTTTCCATTATCCCTTCCATTTAGATAAAATTTTCACATTCCACTTCCTTTGGTTTACTCCAAGGATCATTCTCAACAACCGCATAGGCTCTACTATAGAAACCATTCATGTAGTGGCCTCTATAATTTTAATTTCTACCTCCATATTTGTTTTTTTAATCCCCCCATTTAAATAGGCAATATCAAATTCTTGTACTCCAATTTCCTTTAGCTAGAGGCTATAACCTCCCATCTTTCCAAGTGCCTTTCCTTCTACCACTTCAAGCTTTGGATTCCTAACAACCATCATCACCCCCAAAGTCTATGTAGAGTCCCACTTCCCAAGCTACATCCCCTTCTTTTCTTGCATAACAAGAGGTCCCATCCATCCCCATTTTCTCCCTAGGGACCACTCAATACCCTCATACTGTAAACATCATCAAGGATCTTTCCTTATACAAACAATAGATGAAATATATGTTGAATATCAGGAACACTGAGAGGGGGGGTGAATCAGTGTTCTATAAATCTTTTCATGTACTTTTACTTTTAACCATTTCAAAAGAATAATCCAATAGAAGCAAAATATATAACTGAACAACATCCACAAAAGCATGACACATAACACCAAGATTTTACATGGAAAACCCAAAGAGGGAAAAACCATGGAGAGGATTAGCTCTCATAAATATATTGCAATCTTTATAGAAATGATGTTCAGGCTTGGTCACTCCACGGGCCTAGAACATGCTAGCTTATTGTCATGAAGTACAACTAAGTTTAGTAGGCTCACTGCCACAACCCTAAACCTAGCAAGATTATAATGAGGGTTGTTAAACCCTATTGAAGGCTCACTACTAGCATACTGCCTTGATGCTTCCAAATAGATCACACATGATATCTGAATACTGCTTCAACATCTGCCACTATGCCAGGGTGCAATCATTTAGCAATTGTATTATGAATCCCATGTCTTCATCGCTGCTTATTCTCTAACTCTGCTCCACTATTCACATCTTCACATCACACACCCTTTTTCCACACACACCTTCAACTAAAATTCCTCGCCTTTATATATCCACATCATGATTTACTCCATAATCAGGTTGGCATCCAAGAAGTGAAACGTGTACATAAAAAGATGTACCTTGTCGCTCAATCCAATGCACTATGTGTCGCGTGAACCCAAATATTCTGCCAAGCGTGTTCATATAGGTCAGCTCTAATCTTTCAATTGCTTCCGTAGATCCTCCAAACATTACCTCTTCTCCGCACAATGATTTATCTCACCAGTCGGCCTGTTCCACAAGAACATGCTTAACAACCTCATCTGTTGTCTTACAACTTCTACTGTTGATCACAAAACACTTCCAAAATCATGTCAAAGACTCTTTACACATTCCCAATCTTACGCTTAGAACCGTAAGGCATCATATCATCTTGCAAAGAAATGTAGGCCATTAGAACTCAGACTCTGTCTCTGTCAAACTCTATCAAACACATGCTGATACTTAGTAGCTTGTAGCTATCCTTCCAGTGAACTTCAGATCTCCCAACTCTGGAATAAGACACATCATATAAGTGTTTACAACACCTCAAAACTACATAACGAAATACTTATCTGCGGAGGAATGCGGACCACTGCACTAGACCCTATTCACTATTCCTGTTGTACCTTTGCTTGCCCAGACTTGAACATTTCTTCAAGATGACTTCTGGAGAGGATCATGACTTAATCTCTAAGGAATAACACTATCAGACACCAACTAACATCATACCTGAACTGCATATGTAAGTCTTCAATTACAGAGGCATACTAGCTTACTTACTATCCTCTACTCTGCATGCTTTCCATACTTAGCCATTTCCTGTCAACCGGACCTAGAATCTAGTATGATCTTCTGGAGATATCTTTCCTCTCATGGTGATAGGATCTCTGAGACTTGTTTCCATCAATGACAACATACATATCCATACTGGAGCAGTGTCTCTTGCCAACAATCTCCCCCTTTAGCATTGTGGAAACACTTAGTGAAAAATGCCTCCTGACTGCTCCCCCTTACTATATATATTGTACTTTCTCACTCCCCCTGAGATGATTATCCATTTTCCACTAATCTACTTCTCCCCCTTTAACATCAATGGCAAAGGGTGTGATCCAGACTTCAAAAATTTGTCAAAATTTCAAAATTGATGTATTCAGCCACATATTTACAAGTGTAATCAACCTCTTTGTATTCCATGTATTTGAGAATGTCATTGAATAAGTTCTTGATCTCTGCCCACTCATTTTCCCAACCTTTCTGAGCATTATCTAAAATTTGAATGTGTCCACTATAAAGAAAGGCTAAATCTTATGCCTTATTGAGATCAAAAGGTGTGCTTGTTTGTACAACTACCCTAGCCTCTGTACTAAGATTTGTCATTGAGTCTAGTTTAGGGTAGACTACTCTCCTTAGTATTCTGATTCTACTTTTTATTTGATATTTTTGATTTAATAACTTAGTCAGATCATTGTGGATGAGGATGACTTCAGTTTCCTTATTTCTAACTAATTCTATTGCCAGATCAAATTTGTTAGAGATGTCCATCATTCTTTGTTCTAGCTCTTTGATCTTTTCTTCAATTTCTTGAGTAGCTTTTGGCCAGGATAGGCAAAATTTGTACACATCTCCAGCTTCTTTTACAGCTCTTTGAATGTTAGATATTGAATTATCTAACGAAATCTTATCTTTGGCTAGCATTTTCTTTAATTCTTCCAGTCTTTTTCTTTCAAATTCCTGCCTTACTTTTGTTTCTACAGATTTCTCAAAAGATTCAAACTGATTACTTATTGAATATATTAATCCCTTCAAATGACTTTCTAGGGGTAGGGATGAATCCCTCTTGTGGGTAGGTAACAGCTTCTCCAAGATCCCTGATGCTTCATCAATCAGGTTACTATCCTCAATAAGTGATTTCAACAACTCTTCTTGAGTCTTTGCTTGAACAATTGAAGCCCACTTAAATTTCTCTGTCAGAGACATTGTGTCTAGATTTATTTGTTCTTGTAGTAATTCTGGTTCATCCCAATCTTGTTTCTCCTTTTCAAGCACTTCTTTTGTTGAAACAACAGTGTCTCTTGTCACCTTATCTTTACAAAGTGAGACTTTCCTTTTCTTTTCTCCTTCAATTGTGGCTTCTGTAAAGGATGAGATTCTTATTCTTTTTCTGGGACTAGATGCTGGTTTCTCCTCTTCAGATCTCTTGTCTATCCTTTCTGGAGTGCTTGTGAACTCAGATCCTCCTGATTTGGTTTCTACCTTACTTAATTGTTCATCTAATGTTCTTTCTGACTGTTCAGGTTCCATCAGCATTCTGGAAGATAATTTTGAGAAAGTGCTGAATCTGTCTTCTTTGGGATCAGTAGGATTACTTAGTAGTATATCAGCTAACTCAGTCAAGACATCTTCTGTAACTTCATAACCTAGTGCAGGAATCCATATAGTTCTTGGTCCCACGACTTCCATAAAGCATTTATCTTTATCCACCATGAATACAATGTCCTTTTCATACTTTGTCACCACTTTTTCAGGTATACGAAACCTCCTTACCATTTTCTATTGAAAATCTCTGAAAGATTTCCACAAGATTTTATTTTGCATATCTACATTTCCCAAAATCTGTAAATGATTTCTTATTTGAGCAGCTATAGGAATATGATCGAGCTAGATAACATTTCCTAGACCAGGTAGCTCTTTTAGGAAGTAAAAGAGTAAACATGTAATCAATGTTCCATATTTGAAAGGATGATTAGTTTATTTTTCCCTTTTCAAATTCTCCATAAGTTCATTTCAAAGCAATTCACAAAGATCATAATCAGTATTATTTTTGATCATGTCATATGCTGTGTATATGGCTGATGCAAACATAGAATTTTCTTTGTTGAAGTATATTTTGTATCCTATAATCATTGATGCAAATCTGACAGCCGGATCCCTGATGTCATTCACTGTAAGGCCATTCTTCTCAAGTTTGGCTCCTGTTAGCTACATTACCACATTGTTCTTCATTTTCTTTACACTTGGAATCCTTTCGAAGGAGCTCATGCCATTTACTACTTTAATAGCTTCTTTAGTTATTAAATAGGGTTCATCAAGCCATAAAGATTCATCATGAATTCTGCTTAAAACAAGCTCGACCCATGCACCAATTGGAATTGCGAGAAAGTCCAACCAGGTGTCAAAATTATTTTCCCCTAGGACTTTATAATCATCTTTCAGCACAATGTCCACAGTAGTCAGTTCATCCAAATATAGTTTTCCTAACTTCATATGGTCATATTCTTCTAAACTAGTATGAATGTATGCCCTGATATCTTCCATATGCAAGACCCCATGTGGAATAATTGAGAATGCCCCTGATAGATCATTTTTCAATAATTTGAAGAATTGTTTCTTAAACTTGGGGCAAGACATTTTTCCTATCTCGATTACATGAGGAGTAAACATTTTTCCAGAATAGTTTAATTTTCACAGTAGGGTTTCCTTGATCCGAAGTTCTCCAAACCCTTCAAATCTTGGTTGTTGAGGCTCAAAGTCTGTTATGATCTCTCTAAGTATTTGATAGATTTGATTGTAAAGTGATATGAGATTAAAGAAGTTCCCTTTTATCCTCTGCACGACATGACCTAGATGTCATTAAATGCTTATTTCCAAAAAGTTGTTAAAACCTTTCATTGTAGAATACAGTCTATTAGGATTGCTCCGTAAAATACCGTATTGACTCCTTTTCTTCCAGTTTTTCTTCTAATAGGTGTGTCGCATCAGATTCCATGATACATCTTCATGCCGGATTCTAGCACCCAATTTCTAACTGGGGGATTTGAATTTTCTACACTACTCCCCCTGAGCCAAAGTTCTCAATTTACTTCCCGGAGGGAGTACCTGCACCAGATACTAGTGTGGATTGATCCCTGGCTTCAATTACTTATTTTTTGATCCATACCTTATCCATTTCTTTCTTGGTTTGAACTGAAATGACTTTCTCATTTCCCTTATAATTTCTCTGCTCTGTTTTACTTTCTCCAGAATAGTGATTTCTCTTCACATTCCTGCTTCTGCAAAACATTGCAATATGTCTAGATTTGTTCCAATTGAAACATACCACATCCTTTTGACCTTGATTCCTATTGATTGAATTTGATCTGCATTGATTAGCCATGTGTCCAAATCTATTGCATGCAAAACACTTTCCATTGAGTGATTGACTGTTCCTATTATTTTGGAAATTGGTTCTTACTGAACTTCTGCATTCATTTGATGTGTGTCCCATTTTATAGCATGAATTGTGCCTAATAGAATTCTGACTCACTTTACTTTTGCATACAACAGCTCTATGACCAATTCTATTGCAAGTGAAGCATTTACCTTTGAATGACTATTCATTCCTTTCATTTCAAAAATTTCTCTTGATCTGATTTCTACATTCATTTGTTTTATGACCAATTTTCTTGCAATTGAAACACTGACAAGAGAATAATGGAGTCTTTTGATTTATTCTACTTCTACACTGAGTAGCCTTATGACCAAACTTATTGCATGAATTACAATAACCATTGAAAGATGGGTACCTTTGAGCATTTGGTTGTTTGATCGGAGGTCTTCTAGATCTTCTTCTTTAATTTCTAAATTGGTATCCTTTGTTTTGCCTTGGCTCAATGCTTATTTGCCTAGAGTTTGAAATTTCTCCTTTCTCAAATCCTAAGCCATGTTTGTCATCAACATTCTTATGGCTAGCAATCATTTCATCAAGCTTGGCAGTACTTATCCTGAATTTTTCTTCAAAGCTTCTGGCCTTTTCTAGATCTATTTTTAAACTTATAATCTCTTTTTCAAGTTTTGCATAGTCTTATGATCTATTCTTCACCATCAAATTTAGATCATCTTCTACTCTTGTTCTTTCTGCAACTTCTACTTCCAAATCCTCCAGGGCTTTATTTATTGATAGCAGTTGGTCACTGACTTCTTTGTATTTGTCTTTGAATTTCTTAACTTGCTCCTTCAGCTTTAAGATGCATTCATCTACTTGTTGCAAGTTTTCTTTCAGATCCCTGACTTTTGCTTTAGAGTTTTCAAGATCCATAAGAGCTACTTCTAGTTGGTTACACCTTTCATAATTTCCATACCTTCTTGCTACCATGATCACACTATCCCAGATCTTCCTCAAGCTGTTAAACTTCTTCAGAGGAACCTTTCTCTGATACCAATTGTTGAATGTCAGGAACATTGAGAGGGGGGGTGAATCAGTGTTCTATAAATCTTTTCATGTACTTTTACTTTTAACCATTTCAAAAGAATAATCCAATAGAAGCAAAATATATAACTGAACAACATACACAAAAGAATGACACATAACACCAATTTTACATGGAAAACCCAAAGAGGGAAAAATCATGGAGAGGATTAGCTCTCATAAATATATTGCAATCTTTATAGAAATGATGTTCAGGCTTGGTCACTCCACGGGCCTAGAACATGTTGGCTTACTGCCATGAAGTACAATTAAGTTTAGCAGGCTCACTGCCACAACCCTAAACCTACCAAGATTACAATGAGGGTTGTTAAACCCTATTGAAGGCTCATTGCTAGCCTACTGCCTTGATGACAAAAACTTACTTCCAGACAAATCACACATGATATCTGAATACTACTTCAGCATCTGCCACTATGCTAGGGTGCAGTCATTTAATAATTGTATTCTGAATCCCATGTCTTCATCGTTGCTTATTCTCTAACTCTGCTCCACTATTCACATCTTCGCATCACACACCTTTTTCCCACACACACCTTCAACTGAAATTCCTTGCCTTTATATATCTACATCATGATTTACTCCATAATCAGGTTGGCATCCAAGAAGTGAAACGTGTACATAAAAAGATGTATTTTGTTGCTCAATCCAATGCACTGTGTTGTGTGGACCCAAATCTTCTCCCAAGCATGTTCATATAGGTCGGCTCTGATCTTTCAATTGCTTACATAGATCCTTCCAACATTAACTCTTCTCTTCACAATGATTTATCTCACCAGTCGGCATGTTCCACAAGAACATGCTTAACAACCTCATCTGTTGTCTTACAACTTCTACTACTGATCACAAAACACTTCCAAAATCATGTCAAGGACTCTTTACACATTCCTAATCTTACCCTCAGAACTGAAAGGCATCATATCATCTTGCGGAGAAATGAAGACCATTAGAACTCAGACTCTGTCTCTGTCAAACACTTATGCCGATACTTAGCAGCATGTAGCTATCCTTCCAGTGAACTTCAGATCTCCGAACTCTGGAATAAGACACTTCATATAAGTGTTTACAACACCTCAAAACTGCATAATGAAATACTTATTTGTGGAGGAATGTGGACCACTGCACTAGACCCTATTCACTGTTCCTACTATACCTTTGCTTGCCCAAACTTAGACATTTCTTCAAGATGACTTCTGGAGAGGATCAGGACTTAATCTTTGAAGAATAACACTATCAGACACCAACTGACATCATACCTAAACCGCATCTACAAGTCTTCAATTGCGGAGGCATACTAGCTTACTTACTGTCCTCTACTCTGCATCCTTTCCATACTTAGCCATTTCCTATCAACCGGACTTGGAATCTAGTATGATCTTTTGGAGATATCTCCTCCTGTCATGGTGATAGGATCTCTGAGTCTTGTTGCCATGAATGACAACATACAGATCCATACCGGAGCAGTGTCTCTTGCCAACAATATATACAAGTGGAGACTCAATAGAAAGAAATAAAGAGGAAAATAAGGAAATATGTCACACTAGAAACAAATAGATTGAGAACTAAGTATGACTATATGCATTATGTCATGCATTTTACATGTTTCACTCCTCTAGTAACTAAGCTTGAAGGAAAAATGCTATCTAGTAGTTGTATGTAGAAATATGACCAAAGGTAAATAATGAACATAAATGCAATATAACTCAATACCTTCACCTCCAATCACACCCTCACACTTGATAGAACATAGTAGAGTGCACCCTAGTTCGAATAGCTTTGTTCTATAGATATATTATGCATTGTGAACTGCTCACAAAACCAACATAACTTAGGTATGGAAATGGCTATAATCAAGGTAAATGATAATGATATGGAAAATGATAGCATGTACTTGCATATGAAATATGTGATGTCCAAATGGCTTGGTTGAGTCTTGATTTATAGAGGTTGGATATGATGAATGAAGGGATAGGATTAAAAGATTAGATCAATGGCTAGAATTGGTTGATAGCACATTAAGGCAAGGATAAGGATTTCTAGGGAAACAAAGGAAGCTTCTAGGGCTTATCCTTATGTGAATGGCTAGGATTAGAAGATTTAGTATGAGATGAATGGTTGAGATGAAAAGTAAATTTAAATTTGGTGACACTCATTTATTATTTGTGGCAAGTGGATGAGGATGAGGACATGTGAGAGGGTAAATTAATTAAATGATAAAATTATTTAATTAATTTATGGAGAGGAAGTTGTTAGAAAATGATAAATTAATTAAATAAATAGAATTTATTAATTAATTTAAGAGGAAATGGTAAATTAAACAAATAAATAAAATTTATTTATTTAATATGAGAAAATGGATTAATGAAAGAGGGAAAATTAATTAAATAATAAAATTATTTAATTAATTATATGGAGAGGGGATGATGGTAGGATAAATTAATTAAATAAATAAGATTTATTCAATTCATTTTGGCTAAAAAGGATAAATGGATTAAATAAATAAATATAATTTATTTATTTAATTTGGGTGATGGAGGATATGGATTAATTAAATAAATATAATTTATTTAATTAATTTGGGAAAGGGATTAAGGGACAATGTGTTGTAAGATTAATGTCTAGGTGATGTCAAAGGGTTATGAGGACATGGTCAATTTTAGGTGTCTACAGTAATTATCAAATGGAAGTAGTGAGTGTCAGCATCAAGGATACATGAGTTGAGGATGGAGAAAAGTTCCTCTAGGAGTGTCTTAAAGCAATAGACACTTCATTGATATCAATGGAGAAGAAGTTCAAGAAAAAGTGCACTAAGCTAGAAAATGTAAAGAAAATAATAAAGGTCTCAAAAGTAAAGATCAAAGCACTAGAAGGCTAAATTACCATGGTTGGAGAATAGCCCATTGAAGTGGAAGATATATAGGTAAAGGAAACCAAGCAAAGAATCTATAAGTTGTAAGTGAAGATGACTAATGCAAATATGGAGTTAGCCATAGTGAAAAGCCATTAGGTGTTGAAATATAGGGTAAATGGCACAATGGACATAGTGAACTTAACCAAATAATCTTATATCAATGAAATAAAGGAGAAGTAATATAAAAAAGCAGCAAACTCATAAAATGCAAACCATTACACTAGATGTACATAGAGAAAACCTTGCCAAAAAAACTCTACCTCAAAGAGACCCAACCTTGTATGATTCTCAAAAGATGTAATACAATAATACAATCCACTTATATCCTTGACAATAGAATGAATACACAAGAATATATATAAAGAACCATACAATCCACTATCTTATGTCTCCAATAAATAGGAAAATTAGAAAGAAGAAACCATCAAGTGGTATCTAAAACCATGAGTCAAAACCATGAGCCATAAAAAATGCAATGTCCCTATGGTCATGGTCAAGCATCTCTAAATATTATTAACTCTTCTTACACCTCTTGCACACACCTTATTCATCACATATGTCATATATTTGGTCATAATGGTCAATTTGACCAAGATTCCAATCCTAGGCACTCCATGAGGGTATTTATTGCCTTGTCATAGCAACAAATATGAAAGATCTTCTTACAACATGCAATCTTGATGATTATTTGTAACCTCCCTATCAAATGTCCTTTTACATAATATCCCAAGTATCCCAATGAATAAATAAATACCCTTCCTCACTAAGTTTCCAATTTGGTCCCTTTCCATAATGATTGGAGATTAGACATGATTTATTGTCTACAAAATTAAATTACAATTACAAGACTTAGGACTTGCAAGGTGAATGGCACACCTAGTCCTAATATTCTCCCACTTAAAATTTACCTACCAAGAAATAATAGGAAACTAAAAGTAAATCAAGCTCTAGAAGAGGCAAGGTCCATAGCCTTTCTACACAAACTAAACTTCTTTGTGCTTATTGGCTTAGTGAGATATTCTACAACATTAATCAAAGTATTGACCTTTTGTATCATGATTATACCACTCTCAACCAACTCATGGACAAAGTTATAGTGAACATCAATAAGATTCAAATGAGCATTGTACATTAGGTTCATTACCAAGGTACTTAGGTGAAATCAAAGAGAAAATGGAAAGAATTTAGAAGAGATAAGATTCAATCATGAGTTTACAATAGAAAGAAAGTGTGTAAAAGGATGAGTTGGCACTAAAAAATGCAAGTTAAAATGGGCTAAAAATCAAGAAGAAAAGCTAAAATTATGAGTTAATTCATGCATCCAGAAATGAAAGGGTCACCCTTTTTTCTATTTAGGGTCACCTAAGAAATGTATGAACACTATAAGGTGACCTAGAGACACTATGTAGTGACCCAAAGGTGCTATCGGGCAACCTAGTAATAGGAGAATTTAAAATGGTTTGTTAGAAAAATGTGATGTTTGGAAACTCAATTTGGGCATTGAAAAAATGGTCAAGGAGGGGAAGACACAAGGGATATGTCACCAAGAGTGAGACTAATAAGAGGAGTGCAATTCATGCCTATGTGTCCATGATTAAGAACCTCTTTGTCATCATCAAACTACCATGTAGGCCTAACACAATTTTGGTACGGACATATTTTCCCCCTCAAGGGTGGTAGTCTACATGAAAGGTAGGTACTATTCCTAGAGAATGGATCTTACCTTTATCATTGTCTTTCATTTGGACTTGAAATATAAATTGATTCAATTGTAAGTTCAATATATGTTAAGATGAAAGTAAGTATTGAAAGGGAGACGAGAGAATGTACCATAGGTGTGTGATTTTACCTAAGTCATCTCACCTTGTCGTAATAACCAACAATGATGATAAATACTACAAGATGAGGAAAAACTCTAGATTAATAAGACATCAAACACATTCTAAGCTAGAGAGGAGAATAATACATTCTTCTTTTATTTCTGATTTTGAAGGAACATATTTGATTTTTAGGGATTTTTGAAATGTTTTCTAATTTTTATGGTTTTTATGAAGATTTTCAAAGTTTTAACTTGATGTCCCTATCTTTACAAGACACCTTGAGGTCTTTGAGAGACCTATGTTTATTTCAAATATTTTCTACTTTCCCCCTTGCATGGGGAGACTTGTACACTTGAGTGCATAGTTTTGTGCTCTTAACTCCATTGGAGGAGTGACTTGTACTTAGACATTGTTATGCATTTATCATTGTGATCTAATTGGTTGAGATCTATATGTAGTTTTAGTCAACATATTGTATTTCACTTGCTTACTTGTGCATATGATTGGCTAGATTTTTTATATAGGTTATTTTCATGCCTTTGATGATCACACATGGATGATAATGATGCTATTATTTTTTTATCTTTTCTTGTTATGATGTGCATGCAATATGAATGGATGCATTTGATTCACACATGAAAATGAAAAGTACTATAATTTATTTTGATTCTATAATGGATGCCATGATATAATGACATGATTTATTTATTTTCTAAAATGATATGCATACGGGACAAACATTATGATTGCTCTTTAGTAGGATTTTTGACCTGGGGGATTGCAAGTTATCATAGTGTAGGGTGACCTAGTAAAGTTGTTTAAGATAAGATTTAGGTATCAAGTGGGAATGGGAAAGAGATGAAACAAATTTGAAACTTGGCTTTGCAGAAGGCTAAAGATTGATCCTTATCTAGACGAAACACTTAGACTAGTTTTTGATGTAGATAGGTCAACAAACTTTATGGGTACCTACTAGAGTTAGATTTGGAGATGGAAAACAAAGTCAAGTTTGGATTCATCAATTAGAAAGGATGGCCCTTGAAGATAGACTAGACTCTTTAGTTACCCTAGTTTGTGCATGTTAGAAATGAAAGCAACACTACTTCAACGGAAATCTGATTCAATATAAATTTCTGCAATATTTAACTGTGTTATTAATGGAGATTGTAACACAGAAACAAAACTATGCTTCACAGAAATGCAAAATTAGAAATATGAACACATAACACAATGTTTAATGTGGAGAAAACCCTTACGGGTGAAAAACTCCACACAGGAAAGAGGCCCAATGTTTGTATTAATTTGAAAAAGATTTACAATACAACAACACTTCAACTCTCTCCACCAATCTTCAATCTGATAGCATTCCGGTAGCACCCGAGTACCTAAAATCTGTATTACAGCAACTAATACATGGAAAATACTTATAGAAAAATTTTCTAACTCATCTTAGGCGTTCACCTTCTCTCTCCTAAGATTCTTCAACCTGTAAACATTAATTACCATCTTACAAGCATCTTACACTTATCCAAAAATAGCCATGCAAAGGTTGGGGTCCCAAGACTAAATCTGGCCTCTTACAACATCTTATGATGCATCATAACCATCATAGATTCCACAAAAGAGTATCTTTCCAAGATAGGAAGCTTGGGCTAAATATAGCAAATATACAACTAACATATCTGTCATATGTGTCATAGAATCTTAGAATCTTATGACAACTTGCAACTGTCATAGATTCACTCACCAAACATTATGACAATTGTCATACATGCCAAAAATAGTATATTCCTCAAGGGAGCATGCCTATCCTCATTTACCATGAGTTTTTACATTTGCCAATAGTAAAAGTCACTCCGTAACTGCTGCCGGTAACTCCAAAATTACAACTGTCAATGAGACTACCTCATTCCCTTATGGGTAATTACAAATAACAAATAATAAATGGAATAAAATACAATATTGAATTTAGAAGGTTAATGGCACCTTATTCCAATAGTGCATGTGTGTACTTGTGTGTAAACTCCATTTTTATTTTTTAGCCACTTCCTAGAGATTCAACCTTTTGGGTCTACACTTTGTGAGTACATATATTTTTTTATTTCTATCATCACCCCTATATCCTATCCTTATGCAACCAACAAGGTACATGGGCTCATCACCAAAGACTAGACTAGGCAAGTGTGGGCTTGGACTTTCAACCCCCTTAACCTAACCTCATGCTACTAGTAAGAAGTGAGGGCTCATCACCAAAGACTAGGTAAGGCGAGTAAGGGACTAGATATAACTAAAAAGAGTAACCAACTCCTAAGACTTCCCCCTACTAAGGAGAATTAATTAGACCTATATGTTAGATTTTGTTAGATTTTTAGGTTTGAAAACCTACATTGTTTAGACTTGACTAAATGTCAGTAAATATTATGATCAATATAAAGCTCAAAGGTTGACTTCCTTTAAAAAATTTTAGGTGCATTAAGGGGAGTGGATAATGATGATATTTTGGAGTCTCTAAGGCTTATTAAGAACAACCTATAGTTGAAACCCTTAAGAATTCTTGTTAAGATGAAAATCAAACAACAACATTTCACAAATAGATGCAAAGATGAACAAAATAAAAATACAATCTTTTGATTTTCATGTTTTATAATTTTTATGATGTCTTCAAAAATTTTGAATTTTTTTGGGCTTTATGCTTTATGATTTTTCTAATTTTTATATATAATATTTTTAAACTCTTCACCTTCCATTATAATCAAGAGGTAAGAATCATTTTCAACATCTTCCTTAACTATGTATGGACCTAACCAATTTGGTTTCATCTTCATTCAAAATTCTTTGCAAGGACACTTGAAGACTTGGTATGAATATGTCTTTGAATTCAGTGAGAAGATCTAAGTACTTTCATATTTTATTATTTGATAATTTTCCCACTAGCCTTATTGTTTTGTGTTCTTGTAGAGTTTCAATGTTTAATTTGATAGTATTTCTAGTTTTGAACTTTTGAGGGGCAACTGATGTTGGCCCCTAAACAATTGATGACTCTCCTAGTTTTTGTGTGGGTTGTGGTTCCTCTTTTTCTTCAATAGTGGTGATCTTGACCATGTTGATATGAAGGTCTCTATGAATAATGTCATCTTCACTACATGGAATGGTTGCTAAATTGAAGGGAGCATAATACTTTGTTGAGTGGGGATGAAAGGGGAACACTCCTATTGCCCCTCCCTTTTTTTAAGTCTTAGTGATGTTTATGATTTTTTTGAATGTTTCACCTTTTTTTAGAATTAATTCTTGTGTCATTAGTGATTTCCATGGTCTTCACATTCATTTTAGCTTGTTCAACCCTATAAATTCTACAAGGATTGGGTCCCCTTTGATGATGTGGATTTGATCCATGTGTGAAAAGTGGATTTCCTAAAATAACATGGAGGGAACAACCTTCATTTTATGAATCCAAATTCTCCCTAGGATCATGTTGTAGGGAGTTTCTATGTTGATGATGAAAAATTCAATTGGGAGAATTTTAGGACCCAATGTGATTTGAAGATTGACCTTTCCCATGGTTTGGATGTTTGGATCATCATGAATTCTAAAAGTGGATCTTCCTCATGTGATGTGATTTTCATCATAACCCATTATTTAATGGAGAGAGAGAGAGAGCATTGATTACAGACCCATCATCAATCATGGCACATTTAATAGAATAGTCTTGAACTTGGACTATTAGATAGAGGGGGAGATCATTATTTTTAACTGTCATCATCTAAAGGAATTTTTTAAAAATGAATGTGGAAGAAGAACAAATTTTTATTGGAGTGGTTTGAACTAGATGGCCTAAATCTAAGCCATTCAAAAGAGAATTATTGTGATTAGGAGAACTTTTGAGAAGTTCTATGATGTGATAAAAAAATGAATCACTAGGGGTGGAGTCTATTTGCTTTGGTCCTTGGGTAGTAAAAACATCTAGATCTTTGTCTAATTCCACAAGTCCTAAGGTGTTTTGACAAATTTTTGGACTATTTCCTTCATCTTGTGGGAATGTGTCCATGAATTTTTATTGTTGATCTTTTAGGAAGTTTTATATGAAGTGATAGTACTCTTGAGAAGACTTGATATCATGCTCCCTTCTCGTGTGAAATGAACAATACTTATTGTGATCATAATTTTGAGGTTTGAAATGATTGTTGTATGAATATTCATTGATTCTTGAGGGATAGTTAATGGCATTGACAGAGTGGGGGACTTGCCTCCATCATGTGATAAAATGTGTGACTAACTCATTTGTTTATTGTTTGATCATTAACAATTCTCATTGCTGGTGTAAAATCATATTTACACTTAGCATAAGTTTATTAGGGGGTTATTAATTAGGATAATATTTCCTTGTATGTACTAGAGAGATTTATGGGATGTGCCATAAGATTTCCCTTCTCACCTTGTCTCTTTTTGGCAAGTGTGATTGTATTTATTTGTAATATTCCTTTGTGAATAATCAATGCATATGCAATTACTATTTGCATTTTTTCCCCTGTCTTTGGTCTTTATGTCACTTTAGTGGCTTGTTTAGTAGTGCCTCTATTTTAGAGTCAAATTTGGCCAGTTTTGCTAAATTTGGGAGAAGCTCTACATCTGTCTGGTAGAGTTTTTCTTTTGCTATAGCTAAGTACTTTGGTAGGGTTTCTACAGTTGGTAGACCTCCATATTTGGTCGTAGTTTTTCCAAATTTGGTGAAGGTGGTTTTTTTGTTCATACATAGGTCTTTTCCATGCAATTTTTTTTAAATGGGAAAAGTTTTCACAATCTTTGCAATGGTGCAAATGGTTTTCAGTTTGATCTTCTAGATTTTTCTAGATTTACATTCTCCTAGTATTGTTGCTATGCAATTATTGTTTTGGGAACTTCAACGAGCTATATCTTCAATGAACAAACTCCTTTTTGGGTCCCATTTTTTTGAAAGTACATGTTTTTCTGTGTACTTTATCATGGTGCCATCAGTTTCTCTCTTTCTATTGGAGAATTATATTTTCATCATGTGGTGTTTTTTGGACATTGTAAGCACTGTCTAATTTGTAAATGCACAAAAATAAAGTGCCATATATTGTAATTAATTTGGGGATCTTGCACATCATGTTGTGCCATTATTGTACTCACACTACTTTATAAAGTGCCATGGGGGATTTGTTGTGTGTACCTTGTGTTTGCAATCACAGCCTTGTCTACCTTCATGCGTGTGTGCCTTGTGTTGCCACCCTTTATTAGGTGTAGGTACTTCTTTGTGCATCTTCTGATGTTGCTTCCTTTTCTCCTTCATGCAAATAATTTCGGTGCATCAACCATACCTCTCCCTTGTTAGCATTATGGGGGTATCACACTGTTAGTACTTGTCCTAATGCTTCCTTGGTTTCACTTTAGAGGTAACCTTCACATTTATTTAGGTTGATTAGCATTCTTGAGACAATTGGTACCTTGTGTGTGCCATCTGTATCTTCAACTGTCAGATTGCTTTATGTGCCATCTGTACATTGTGTCTGAGTATTGTCCTTGGGGTCACTCTTATAGATTTATGCATCTTTGATCTTGATCTTCATCCTGTTTCAATGGAGTTTTGTAGTACAACAGTTCTTGTTCGAAAACTATTTGTAGCTTATATGTGCTTCAGTGGAGTTCTTCATGTTCATTTGATGTTCCTAATCTTATTGGTGTTGCAAATATGTGCTAATCAGTGTTGTCATTGATGTCAACAAGCTTGTGTTGTCATTGGTGTCAACTGTGTTCAAGAGTATGAGTAGTTTGTGTTGTGCAGAGATGAGGATATGAGCTATTGTTGGAGGTGATTTGGTTACTTTGTAGAAGTGATGAAGATGTTAAGAATATGGTTCAGATGGTTGGTTTCCAAGTGCTTTTGATAAAATTTGATTAATAAAGGAAATTGAAGATGTCTTCTAACTTAACAGAGTAATGTTTTGGTTTTGCTCCCCATTTCTTCCTTACTGAAGATCTACTTTTGTGGTTTGAATATGTTGTTCAAAGGTCTTCAAAGATTTTATATTCCAGATTTTGTGCTCCGATTCGTTGTGCAGAGAAAGTTGTGTTCACTAGTGTACAGACAGTGTTTCTAAGTTGTGCAGAAGTGTTTAGGAGAAACTGTTTTGTTCCACATTTCTCCGCAGATTTGTTTCTGGCTTTGTGGTTCTGGATTCATGCTTATAAGGTCTATATATTTCTTCAGGTCAAGTGGTTCATGGTTTGATGCTCTGCAAGTTTGTTTCTTGAGTTGCAGTTGATGACAGAGCAATCCAAGTGCTCCCGTGTGAACTTTCTTTAGGTGGAAGATGTTGCAAAATATTTTGTTATTTTTTAGGTACTTGTGGATGTCTCTAGATCATGTTCAAGCTTGGAGTGTGGTCCACATGTCATCTTTTGGTTTTGAGGAAGCGTGCACTTAAAAGTTCATAGTGTTAACACACGTTTGGCTGACTTGGTTGTTTACACTAATTGTGGTTGTGCTTCATTGATTGTGAAAGCGTGATGAAGCATGTATGTATGGATTTAGGTCTGTACTAAGGTGTGATGTGGTCCACATTCATTCCTTTCCACTGCGGGAATGTTTTGGTCTAGACCTAACTTGAATTTTATGGGTTAAGATGTGTTTCTGATCTTCGAGAATGTTTTCAAGGTTGATGATGGTATAAATAAGTGTCAAGGATTCGTGACTGGATGTATGAATGATGAATATGATGTCTATGATGCGAGTTTGATCAGTGCAGTGAGAGATTTCATGTGTTAGGCTACTGGATACAGTGAGAAGAAGTTGTCTACTATTTTTCAGTGTTGTTGTGAAGGTGTTGTTTGTGTTCTGGTGAATATTGAGCTTCAATGGAACTATACTCCATGCATAGGTTAGATGCAATTATATCAGTTCATCCCTGGCAGTGAGCCTTCTCATCTATCTCTTTCTTTTGGAGAATGATTCCTTTGGCAGTGAGCCTTGCATTCTTTCTTCTGGGTAGTGAGCCTTTTGTAATTTGGTATTGCTACTACTTTATATTGTGAGCTAATCATCATTGTGGTTTTTCCCTTCTTGGGTTTTCCATGTAAAATCTGGTGTTGTCTTGTGTTTGGTGTTATGATTTAGTTTCTGTTATTATCTTTTCATGCTCAATCATCATAACAAGGTTTAAGGTTAATGTGGATCTAAATGTTTGTGAGGGTTTGAAGTTTTGATACAACTAATTCACCCCCCCTCTCAATTGTCTTGTGCATTCAACAATTGGTGTTAGAGCAAGGTTCCTTTGAAGAAAGATTAACATCTTGAGGTAGATCCGAAATGGCGCATAAGAAGGATATTCCCTTGTTTGATGGATCAGACTTTGCTCTCTAGAAGGTAAGGATGAAAGCCTTCCTAATTTCTCTTGGTTATGAGATCTGGAAATTTTTTAGGTCTAATTACACTGTACCTAAGAATGGTATAAATACTGATGATGAGATCAAAGCTCATGAAATCGATGGTAGGGCTAAACATGCTCTTTTAAGTGGTCTTACTAATTCTGAGTTGGTGAAAGTTATGAATTTGAAAATTGCTAATGAGATTTGGAAAAAGTTGGAAAGTATTAATGAAGGAGATGATAAGGTCAGACAAGCTAAAATGTAGAATTTGAAGCTCTCATTTGAGACCATGCGAATGTTTGAAGATGAAAACATTACAAGCTACTTACAGAAGGTGGATGAAGTTGTCAATGGCATCAAAGGACTTGGAAGAAATATAGATGATAAAGAAGTGATATTGAAGGTAATCAAAACTCTTCCTAAAGCTTACAGTCATAAGGTTTCTTCTATTAAAGAATTACAAAATTTGGATCAGTTTACCAAATATCAGTTGCTTGGCACCTATATTGCTTTTAAAATAAGAGAGTTTGGCACAACTAGTGGAACTGCAAAGGATGAGACTACTTTTAAGGCTGGCAAATCAGAGAAGACTGTGGAATCAGATTCGAAAGACCTTGATGAAGTGGAAGCTAACTTTGTGAGATGATGAAAAAGGGTACTGGAAAGTTGAGTAGTAAATTGCCTTTTAAATGTTTCAGTTGTGGAAAAATAGGTCTCTATGCTTCAAGATGTCCAGATAGAGCTCTAAGAATTAAGAATAGGGAAAACAAAGGTAAGATGGTTAAGAAAAGTTACTATGTTAGAGAAGATGCAAGTATTTCTAATGATGAATCTGATTATGAGGATGATAATGATAATGAATGCTTATTCATAGCCCTAAGAGATGAAACTGTTTCTACTAACTTTGGAAGCTGTGTGAAGGAGAAGGGTTCAGAAGCAAGTAATAACCTTGAAGGCACTATAATGTATGCTTTTCATGCTAGAAAAGAAAAAGATGACTAGGTCATTAACAATGGACTCTCAAATCATATGACTGGTGATAAGAGTAAGTTTGTTAAACTTGAAAAATATGATGGTGGAGTAGTTAGGTTTGGTGATGATGCAACCGCTAAGATCTGTGGAAAAAGTTCAATCAGTTTTGATGGAAAGCATAACACTGATGATGTTCTTTATGTTAAGGGTTTAAAGCGTTATATTTTTAGTGTTGGACAAATGTGTAGAAAAGGATACAATCTTATGTTTCAGGATGATGGTTGTGAGATCAAAAAAGCTCTGGAACTGTGATTGCTGTTGGAAAGAGGAAATGTGGAAATGTTTATCATCTCAAAGGTGGTGATAGTTATTGCTTTATGACTTAGATCAGTGAGAATTAGCTATGGCATAGGAGATTGTGTCACATCAATTTTGATAGCCTGGTAAGGATAAGTTTAGTTTAAGCTGTGAGAGATCTGCCAAAGATTATAAAGCCCATCAATGTTGTCTATAAGGAATGTCAGATTGGAAAGCAAACAAGAAGATGCTTCAAAGTCAAGGATCAGTCATCTACCAAACTATTAGAATTAGTACATATAGATCTTTGTGGTCCTACCAGAGTAAGGAGTTTTCAAGGTGACAAGTATTTTATGTTATTTATTGATGATTGCTCTAGAATGACATGGGTCACTTTTCTTAAGGAAAAATTAGAAGCCCTAGATAACTTTAAAGCCTTTAAAGAAATGGTTGAAAATGAAATGGATATCAAGATCAAATGTTTGAGGTCTGACATAGGTGGAGAATTTACTTGTAATGAGTTTAACATGTTTTGTGAGCATCATGGGATAAAGAGGCATTTATCTGTCCCAAGGACTCCTCAGCAGAATGGAGTGGTTGAAAGGAAGAATGGGACTATTCAAGAAGCTGCAAGGACAATGATAAAAATAGAAAACCTACCAGAAGTCTACTGGAGAGAATCAATTCAAACTACTGTCTACATAAAGAACATAGTACAAGTAAGAGCAAATGACACAAAAACTCCCTATGAGCTATGGTATGGAAGGACTCCTACTATTAAATATTTCAAAGTTTTTGGAAGCAAATGTTATATCAGAAGAGATGAAGAACTAGGAATGTTTGATGTAAGGTGTAATGAAAGTATCTTCCTTGGGTATTCTACTAGAAGAAAAGCTTACCGGTGCTACAACAAAAGGCTAAGAAAAATTATTGAAAGTGCTAATGTTAAGGTTGATGAAAATATATAGAAGATTTCAGAGGTTGATGAATATGAATATGTTTAATGGAAAAAAGAGGGGTTTCAATTTCAAGGTTAAATCCTCCTTTCACACCTTACATTCAAGGACATAAATCAAGTCAAGCCACAATCTTTTGAAAGAGGGCTCTGCTACAGATTTAGTGTCCCTTAGAACGAAGAGGAAACTTGGAATTTGCTAATTAATTTATCAATTAAAGCCCAAGTATAGTTAAAACCCTAATTTCATAAAATCGTAAATAAACAGATGAATCACGACAAATGCTTGCACACATAGATATCAAATGACAATTAGATACATACCAGATTTTAAGATTTTGTATTTGGAAAGTTAGGGACTAGTGAGCAGGCGATTTAGCCCAAGGTACCCGTTTCTGTCAAGATCTCTGAAAGTTGTAACCTATTTCTTCTATTCTAGGGATTTCTGTGTTTTGGGATTTGGAGAACTAATGAGCAGGCACCTAAGTCCAAGTCCTACTTTTCTTCTTTGATCTATAATTTTGACACTCTGTTATGCTTGCCTGCAACTCCACTCCTTCTGCTTCTATACCTATAACCTACAATCACGGAAAAGGGGGTTGGGGGTTGTGGTGTTTAGAGGCTTGCCTCGGTCAAGCCCTGGAGAGACATTCAAGTCTTCTGAACATCATTTTTAGATAGAGAGTGCATATCCCTAAGGGATAGAGGAAAAAATCAATTGATAAATGATTGAAAACACAAGTAAATGTCACCTCGAAGGTGTAGCTCACATATAGATGAAAATCTTTCACATCATGAGAAGATGAAGCCAAATATGCATAACAAACACAATAACAAGACAAGTCTGCTTTGCAACAATGAATACTATGAATGCTCTCAAACCATAAGTGTGCCAAAAGTTCATAATCATCTTCTAGTTTACAAATGAATCCCTAAACATGCTTATATATGCAACTAAACACATTCCCGCATTAATTTAATAATTCAACCTTAAGGTGTCGGCATGGGACCTAATTAATGGTCACATAACTAACACTTGAATTTAGGTCCTGCCTAAAATAGGGTAGGACTAAGGCACGGGCGCCCAAGTCCTCCCTCCCTATTTAGGTTAGGACTTATCTTAATAGCACCCTCTAGGTCCTATTTGTCATAAAACTTTAGGGTTTTCTCATCATGAGTTAACATGAATATGCAAGATGATTAAAATGCTTTCTAAAGGACCCCAGAGCTAAACATAGGAGGGAAAAAACTCCTAGGGAGACATTTTACGACATAACATTTTGCCCCCACTTTAATGTATGCATGAACGCAAGGCCCATACATGTATTAAAGTATGGTCAATAAACACAACAAACATGCCAGGCACTTGGAGCTAATGTATACACGAAGATTGAGAACTTCTAGCCCCCAATCTTAGGTAGACATTAGAGAAAACACACCACAGATATGCCAAACACAATGAAGATAGTGACAGGCACGCAAAACATGGAGAAGATAGTAACGGTCACACAAAACATGGAGAATACAGTATTGAAGACACACAAAACATAGTGAATACAATGACTATTTATTTTTAATTTTCATATATAAATGAATGCAAATGCAAGTACATGGAAAGTAAAAATGCAACACACCACCCAAACTGTAGGAGGTGCTTTTGCCATGCTCTTTGGACTACATATGGGGCAACAAACATGCAATACAAATCTCAAAATGTAGGAGTGACATTTCGCCACACTCTTTGGACTACACTTGAGAACAAACATGCCATACAAATCCCAAAGTATAGGAGGGGTATTTTGCCATGCTCTTTGGACTATACCTGGGAACAAACATGCCATATAAATCCCAAAGCATAGGAGAGGTATTTCGCCATGCTCTTTAGACTATACTTGGGAACAAACACGCGGAAGGCACACGAAAAATATGAGCGTCGTATAACATGCCAAAGACATACTATACATCTAAAACATGGCAAAGAAGCAATGGAAGGACCCTATTGCTAGGTTCACCACCATCTCAGGCACATTATAGGCACACCTGAAGGTTGGGCTTATGCCACAACAACCACCAAAGACACTCTTAAGGGAGGATACACCAACCCTGCCTACTCAGAGGACTTTTAGAATAAAAAGGATGTGCACTAGCTCAAGAGATACACCATCCCCGCCTCCGCAGAGGGCTTTAAATAAAAGAATACTCACTAGCTCAATAGATACGATATCCAGCCTCTGTAGAGGCTTTTCTCATTACAATATAAAATAAAGATGTGCACTTGTGTAGAGATACAACATCCCGCCTCCGTAGAGGGCTTATAAACATGCTTCGTTAGTATCAAAATCATCAGACAGCATACCTTTATATGCCCCCACCTTAAGGTGGTTGATATCATGTACCGATATCAAGCACTTTAAGGTAGAGAGAAAACACACAAGGGAACAAGAGTTCATGCAAAGCCCATGCCCCCAAAGGTGACATGTACTTTACGATCACCGAATGTTCCCACAAACACACAATTTCCTACAAGAAAAGAGGTTAGAAATCTTTCTATAAGATAATAACCACATCACATGATCAAAAGAAATTCATAAACATCATTCACATAAAGAGCCAAGGCTATACTACGGGTCCAAGATCCGAGTATAACCATGGGGCTATACTATAGAAATCTCAAAACCAAGTGTAACCAAGGCAAGATTCAAATATAAACAAAGTGCACAGAGCAGATGTATTGTTATGGTTTGTTAGTAAGATAAGACGACATCAAAATATTGCATGGAGTGATTCTACTAGCCAAGCATCGGATAATATATATCAACCCCATCCTCATGTATGGACTAGGTCCATTTTTGCTTACTCACTGAAGGGACACTTGGTCCTTATCAGTCTTATTTGTTTTTTGTCATTTGCCAGCTAGATAGAACCATTAGAGGAAAGTAAACAATAAATCAAGAGAGGAGAATCAAGTGCCTTAGGGTCGTCATGTAGGAAGGTTCCCCTAGGTCACCAACCACAATGCTATGCCCCTAAGACACAACACACAACAATCAAAATAGAGGAGATGCAATATAGAAGAATGATGATACAAATAGAAGAAGGGTCACAACAGAGGTGGTCTCCTGATATCCTTGACCTTACAAGAGTATCAAGGGTCATCCAAGGAGGCCTAAACAACACATAACACATCATGGGGGAACACAACATAGAGGTAAAGGGCTAGAAATACTTACCTGTGGGCACAACTGAACTAGAATTTGTGACATACGAGCATCTTAGAAAGATTCTCCATCAAGTTTTGTGCAAAGTTTGAGTGGTTCATGTTAGATTGTTCTTTGTTCTTAGAATGTCCATGCAGTACTTGTTTCTCAAATCCTTGTAAATTTGAAATCTTTTGTTGCTTATGAGGAGGAGAACCACTGTTATTTCCTACTGATGATAACCGTCTTATTCTTTTCTGATCCTTCGATTTCTTATTTTGTTGAATCCATCTATCATAGGGAGAAGGACTATCTTGCACCGTATCATTCTTTTCTTTTGTCATAATATTTTGTTTTGGTTGTTTTGTTTGTCTTTCCAATGCATTTTGGTTAACTCCTGATCCTTAAAGGGATAAAAGAGGAGGAACCTCAAAATATATAACATTCATTTGTGGACGAGGTATGTTATCAAGCTTTTCCTTATCCACTTCTATCATACCCACTATTTCATCATAATCCAAATAGTTATCTTCTACTTATACTGTGTTTTGTTCCATCATGTTGTCATCGGTATGCTTAGGAAATGGATTAGTAAAGATTTGTAAGTTCTGATTCGGAGGAGCAACTGATGTATTTCCATTATCATTCACACCAGATACCTATATAACATTTGAGTCAATGAGGTCTTGTATTTCATGTTTAAGATGCATACACCATTCAGTATCATGTCTTGGTTGCTAATCGTAATGACAAAAAGCATTAGCATCGAAATAAGGTCCTTGCATTCTACTAGGATCCAATGGTTTAATTGGTGGAATCTTTAAGAGTACTGGTATGAACAGGGTTATCACCTAACCAGTTTACCCTTGTGTGGATAATTCATATTATTTAACTATTTATTAGTTAAATAATATTCACATGTATCACACATAATTCACACATGTTAAGTTGACTTAGTGAGTCTACTAGATGTTTCTAGTTGTGTCTAGTTGTTGATAGTTGTCATCTTATCCTATAGGTGTCTCATGTCATAGGATAATGACACTTTTCACATGACTACAACATCTTACATTTCATCCTTGTCTTTATAAGCAAGGCATATCATGTACATTGTAATAACAATCTTTTGCATTCATTTATAGAATAGCATTATTCTTGCATTTGATCTCTCTTGTGCTTTCATGAAGTTCTAGATCTTGGGTGGCTCCAATCATAGCCAACTTTAACATGGTATGAGAGCTCTAGGAAAAATCACTTTGTGTTAGTCATTTTTTGAGAGATCTTGAGTGCAAATTCATGGTGGATCTTGATAGTTGAGTATGCTCTTCTCTTGCATCGAATGATGACCTATAGAATCAGAAAGACTTGACAGAAATACTAGATTTGTGAGGGTTTCCTCTTTGTGGCCTTGTATTGCAGGTTCATTTTGTAGCATGCTGCTACAAATTTGAGCATGCCATTGTGTTCAGGAGGTCTGAGATAGTTAAGATTGCCTTTTGTTTTGTCCAGATCAGACATCAGAGGCCAAATCTATGAGGGTTTGAAGGTGGAAGGTGCATGCCTGATCTAGCAAGTACCTAATCTTTTAGAGCACTTTGGGTAAAATCCAACCCTGCCATTGTGCTCAAGAGACCCAAAAACTCCAAGATTGACTGTCAATTCATCGAAATTGGATAAAGTCGCAGCAAAAGGCAAAAAAAAAATTATGTTAGGAACTCGTGTTTAACCATTCTCTTTACTTTGTTAGTATATTGTTGTTGGATGCATATGCTTTGTAAGTTGTGCTATGAGTATATTGTATTATCCCACATTCATGGGGAGTAATAGTTGTTTAGATTAGACTTAGTATATAAGTAGGTGTTGAGGCCAATGAAGGCATCCACAAGTTTATTGTATTGAGCTTGCTCAAAGGAGGTTGCCCCCTCGAAGTGGCCTGCAATCAATAAATTCCTTCTGTGTTCTGCTATTTCTATTATTTCGTGCATTTTTCATTATATTGTTGCAGGAGGTTCCTCTCATCTGGTAGTAGAGCACTTTCTTGGGCTCGCTGGGTGGAATTTTTGCCAAAAATTTTTTCGTAGTGGCCTCTAGGCACTGTGATTAATGTAGTTCTTTTTTCTTTGCATCTGTATTGTTCATTTCAATTGCAGGTTCAGATCAGGGAATAATCCCTATCCGCTTAACTATGGGAAGTGCCTGGGCATAGCCCTAAAACTCATTGTGAGGAGTACCACAGGAACCCTAAAGTAGTTGGCCCATTGAGAGGACCTGCCAGTGAAAAGGGCAACGACCCCTACCTGATTGACTAGTTCCCATCCATGAGGTAAACCAAGAGTTGTCATTTGTGGCAAAGCGGTTCTCAATTTTACCTAAGCTATGGAGTGAGGGGTACTGCCCCAATACGCAAGCTGTTAGACAACATTGGTAGCCGAGTGAATCCCCTGAACCTTTAGGAAGATGAATATACCTAGGGCCCATATCTATTAACAGTCAGTAACTCACAGATTGAATCCATCCAGAGCCCTTTGCAGATCCCATTGCAGATCATTTTTTTGTCATATCTTCCTTGCTTTAGTTCCGTTTCCTCTGAAAATTCACTGGAACCCCTAAAATTCCATTCTTCATATTTCCTTCCTTGAGGACCCTATCCCAAATTCCACTTATCGAAGCCAGAAATCCCACATTTGTCTATTTTTTAGGGTTTGCCATAACTTCTTTGATTCTCACCCAATCGCCTTCAAATTTTGCCACAGTGTTCATTTCCTATTTCTGCTCCTTTGTCCCTCTTGGACAAATTTTCTGATTCTTTCATCCTGCTTCTGAAATCCCCATTTTCTGCTTCCCTATCCCTCAGAAACTGTCCAAAATCTAGTCAAACCCCAACTACCCATCAGAGTTTTTCCCAAATCCAAATTTTCCTTTACTAAAAAAGTTTTTGTTTTTGTTTTTCTACCCATTCCAAAAAATTTTTTTAAAAAAATCCTAGTTATGGTTGTCACCCACGCAAGAGCAAAAAACATGGAGGAGGAACTTGCAGCCATCAAGACCAAACTCCAAGATCTAGATGAAAAAATTCTCGGGCTCAATCTTCAGTATTCAACCATGAACAATAGACGGCAGCCAGAGTCTTCTGTAGATATAGGGTTTTCTTCTTCCGGCAATTTTCGTGGACCGAAGCTTGATTTTCCTCGCTTCAATGGTGATGATCCGATTGGATGGATATACTAGGAAGAACAATATCTCAGTCTGCATAATACTTTTGATGTCAACAAAGTCCCACTTGCCTCCTTTCATTTGGAACACGAAGCCCTTCAATGGTTTTGTTGGTACATCAAAGCTCATGAAGAGCCAAAATGGACAGATTTTTGCAAACTCATTTTGCAATGATTTGGCCCTAGTGCTTTTGATGAATTCATAGGAGCACTCACGAAACTGTGCCAAACAGGCACTATCAGAGAATATCAGACAAATTTTAAAAAACTAGCCAATCACAAAGAGGGATTGTCTGATGAATTCTTCAGGAGTTGTTTTGTCAGTGGTTTGAAGGATGCAATTCGCTCTGAGGTTAAAATGTTCTGTCCAAGCACAATGATGGAAGCCTTAGGGTTGGCTAAGTTGGTAGAGGACAAGATCACAGCTCAACAACGCTCCAAATCCAATTTTGTTCCTTTCAGAAATATGGATCCCCAAAGCCCTCAAATAATGCCAACTCTTAGAACAACTCCTATCAAGCATTTGACTAAAGCAGAGATGCGAGAACGTAGAGAAAAGGGGCTTTGTTATAATTGTGATGACAAATTCACTCCAGGACATAGATGTGTTGAGCAAAAGATCTATCTCTTGGATGTGGATTCTCCACCTGAAATTGAAGTTTATGCCGATGCTCAAGATACACTCGCTGATCAGGTTGAAACTCAACAGTCACTTGTTGACCCTACTTCTCAGGAAGACCACCTAGAGATCTCTCTCCATGTTGTAGCAGGAGTCACCACCCCACAAACCATGCGGGTCAAGGGTTACTTCAAGAAGCTCCCTCTTACAATACTCATTGATTCTGGTAGTACTCATAACTTCATTGACCCTCGAATAGCCAAACAAGCTGATTGTTTTGTTCATCCTTGCTCAAACTTTAAAGTCATGATTGCTAATGCAGGCACATTACCTTGCAAAGGGAAGTGTCGCAATGTGCATATCTCTTTTGGAGATTATAACCTATGCTCTGACATGTTTGCCTTGCCCTTAGGCGGATGTGATGTACTTTTGGGTGCCCAATGGTTACACACTTGGACCCATCTTATGGGATTTTGCTGAACTTTGGATGCAGTTTTCAGACAATGTGCACAAACACACATTGAAGGGCTTACAAACGGGGTCTCTCAACATCATAAGTTCAAATTGCTTGGAAAAGCTTCTTAAGAAGAATTCACATGGTGTCATCACTCAACTTCACTCCATTCAGATGCAACCATCCGTGGTCTCCACTACTCCTTCGACTCTACAACGAATGATGGCTATTTTGCATGCAGTACAGAAGTGGCGGCCATACCTACTAGGGAATCATTTTTGCATCAGGGCTACTCACCAGAGCCTAAAATATTTCCTGGAACAATGGGTCTCCTCCCCAGCACAACAGAAATGGATCAGCAAACTCATGGGTTATGACTATGAGATCACTTACAAGAAGGGTAAGGACAATACTGTGACGGATTCTCTTTCTCGTACATCTATTTCTATGTCTATTCCAAATTGGTTGGAATCTGTCCTACAGGTTGTCTTCTATGAACTCTATGTTTCTCCATCGGTAGGGCACTCTAGGTTCCTCAAAACTTATCAGCGGGCATGGCGTCACTTATTTTGGAAGGGAATGTACAGGGCAATTCAATAGATTGTGGTTGCATGTGATACCTCAGAACAACAACATTAGTGGGCAAAGTGGCTCCTTCTCACTGCATGGTGGTACAATACCTCCTACCATGCTACATTTAACATGACTCCATATGAAGTAGTCTATGGTTAGGCACCGCCAGCGCTCCTTCCATACTCCCCCAGCAGTTCACGAGTTCAGGCAGTTGACATAGTTCTCCGCACCCAGGATCAGATTGGGGATCATAAGCTGGCTCCTTCTTCCCGCATTCATCCAATATTTCATGTCTCTTGTCTAAAGAAATTTCTTGGCACCAACACCAGAGCACAAACTATTTTACAACTGCATAATGTAGGATCCATCCTTTTGGAGCTATAGGTAATCCTTGACAGGTGCACTCATCCTCTTCACTCCCGATCCATCACAAAGGTATTAATTCAGTGGCATGGAATGCACTCAGAGATTTCTACAGGGGAACCACTCCTTTAGATTTAGCAACAATTTCCACATCTTACGCTTTGAGGACAAAGCTTTTCTAAGAGGGAGGGGATGTTAGGAACCCGTGTTTAACCCTAATCTTTACTTTGTTAGTTTATTGTTGTTGGATGCATATGCTTTGTAAGTCATCCTGTGAGTATATTGTATTATCCCACATTCATGGGGAGTAATAGTTGTTTAGATTAGACTTAGTATATAAGTACGTGTTGAGGCCAATGAAGGCATCCACGAGTTTATTATATTGATCTTTCTCAAAGGAGGTTGCCCCCTCGAAGTGGCTTGCGATCAATAAATTCCTTATGTGTTCTGCTATTTCTGTTATTTCATGCATTTTTCATTATATTGTTGCAGGAGGTTCCTCTCATTTTACCCCTCAACCGTATAGATTTGTTGCAGGGAATATTTTGTGGTATATACTAAGAATCTTTGCCTGCACAATACCTATGTCAGTGAGATTCGGTCAATATTCAAATACATCAGGTAAATTTATTATTTGAAGGATAAAGTCTGTCTAAAGGTTATTTCTGCAGAATATTTTCTTTCATACTATGTTGCAAGTTAGGACCTGCGTTTGTAGGTACCTATCCAAGTACTACTTCATTAGTTGGGCGTCACGTGGCATATGCCCCAGCTTAACCACCTATGGAAGATCTTTATCGGTAGCTTCTTTCTCCAGTGGTCGGCATCTCCAAACTAGCCAAATCACAATCAGCGTTTGAATCACAGGTGGGCATACAAAATTTTTCTGGCACCCTCTTCATTCATCAGCGTCGTTCCAATCTTCACAGACAACATTCAAAGCCTGATGAGATTCTAACATAGGTGACTTTTTCATTGGCCTTTTTGAACACGGGAGACTGGTGATCAAGCCACTGAAATCCATCCTCAGTGGGGGAATCCCCACACCGGTGGTGCTTTTCATATGTGAGCATTAATGTGCTCAGGCTTATCTCATGTTGTTAAAAAATTCACACCAAAATATTTGCTAAACTTGTCAAAAATTCCTATAGGTGTATTCCTTTAGGCTCGCCCAGCCAGCAAAAGACTACTAGCGGCTATTAAAACCACCTCAGACCACAAACCCGGTGGTTTCAAGAAAACACAAGGCAGTTTCAAACACCTAAGGGTGGTTTTCATTTTGCGGTGACTGCAGGGCATATTCCACCAAGAACGAGAATATTCCATCAGGTGACATCAGTGCCAGGAGGAATTTTTGCCCTTCAAAGCCCTAAAAGGGTTTTTTTTCATTTTTTCATAACTTTTTCCCACAGAGGTGAAATCAAGTAAATGAGATATCATCAGAAATTACATAGAGAGAACTTTGTAGTGGTGCATGTCATTTTCTCATATTCTGCTACAGGTGACAGATACAACATTTTGAATATAGATCTCTATTTTTTGCTTTCGAGATCACAACTTTTTGCCATGATCTCTAATTTTTGCGATTTTTGTGGCATCAAAAAAGTATTTAGGAGCTCTTTAAATCCATCCATGTACTTTTCTCAAATTTAGCTCCAAGTTCATTTTATTCAATTTGTCATTTTTTTAAATTTTGAGTGATAACTTGGACATTTTGAGACTTGAGGAAGTGAAACTTGTTTTGGAGGGATTTGTTTTCTCTAATAAATCAGTGTGACTGATTGTAATCTCCCTTGGATCTCTATTTTAAGATATTTTCATGCTTTCCCAATTTTGGTCCCTTGAAGACAACTATAAATAGCACTAAGTATAAAGTGCCACAATTATTCTTTTTTTGGGGGTGGTCTCTTTGATTGAGTAACAGGGGGTTGTACTTGTGTTCTTTTTTGTACTCTTGCATCATGGATCCAAACAAACTTCCTCTACTTACACCATATAACTATCATGAATGGAAAACTAAAATGGAGATTCATTTAAGAAGTTTGAAAATTCATAGAGTAACAATGGATACAAAAATTGAACCTAGAATAGTTGCAGAAAAAAGAAAGTGGTAGAATAGATGTGATCAAGCCTATGGAACACTATGCTTGTCTATCTCTCCTGATCTTCTATTTCATATTGAATCTTGTACTACACCTAATGAAGTGTGGACTACCTTAGAAAATCTCTTTGGTAAGCAAGATACTATGAGAGGTTTTAAATTGGAGAATGCACTAATTGGTTTGAATCCAACCAAATTTGAAAGCATCCAAGACTTCTTCACAAAACTAAAATCACTTAGATTGTAGCTCAAACAATGTGGAATTGAGAAAGAGGACACTCAATCGATTCTTTCAATCCTTGCCAAGCTTGGTCCTAACTATTCAATTTTTGTTTCTACCTTTTATGCTACTATGGATGCACTTGGAAAAGCTTTCACAATGCCTTCACTTGATGAGTTTGTTGCATCACTCACAAAGGAGTAAGCTAAGTTAGTACACATGGGCACATTGAAGTCTCCTAAACCTCAAGCTCTTCTTGCTAATCAAGGTACAAAGGATCAAAAGGATTCAACTAGCAAAGGCAAGAAACAAAAAAATAAGGATCTCAAGAACAATGAGCAAGCAAAATAGTCAACCAAATCACCTAAGTCCTCATCCTCTCCCAAGGAGGAATCATCTAAGAAGGAAAGACCAAAGTGTGCATATTGCAAGAAACTAGGACATGATGAGCATAAGTGTTATGAGAAGAAAATTGATGAGTTGACTCACATTATTCAAAAGTACAATATCAACTTGCCATCATCCATGACACCTAGTCCATCCTCTTCTTCAACACCATCATCATCTACACAGACAGGGATAGTAGGTATTGCTAATGGGACAAACAAAGGAAAAGGACAAGCACTCTTTGCATCAACAAGTCTTCAGTCAAAGTGATGGCTTCTTTATTCTAGAGATTCTCATCATATGGCATCTTCACATGGGATGTTCTCTTCATTTGAGTCATGTACTTCACCACCTATTTTAATGGGTAACAATACATACATGCATGCAACTGGTAAAGGAACTATTGATGTTGGTGAGAATACATTCAAAAATGTGTTGTGTGTACCTTCCTTGACAACCAGTCTCCTTTCCATCTACCAGATTACTCATTGTGGTACAGGCAAGACAGTTGAGTTCACTCTTGATTCTATGATCATACAAGACTTGGAGAGCAGAGATATCATTGTTGTTGGGATGGTTGATCATGCATCTCACTTGTATACTTTCTCCCATTTTGTTTCTTTTGATGATGATGATCCATTGATTGATATTCACACTCACGCATCAAGTGTGAATCATGTTTCTGAGGAGAAGTTTGGTCACTTGAACCTTGGTGTTCTTAAATCCACTTTAGTTTATTAGACTAGTGCTGAGCTTCCATCACCTCAACCTCTTGCTTCTTTAATGATCGACATTGACATGGTTTCATCTACTTCAATAAAGTGGGATCATTACAGTCTTTCAGACACAACTTTGTGGGATACTTTCTTGATAGGTATATCAGATTTGTTTTGTGAGTCTCATATTGCAAATTTGGAGGACACACTTGAGGGGATATCTCTCCTCTTTGATGACAGTTACAACACAACTATTATCTCATCTACTTCGTCTTTGGGGATTGTTCTTCATGAGTCTACCCAGGATTTTGGATTGATCACACCTCATTGCATTGTGTCATTCTTTGATTCTGACATGTGGACATTTCAAAAGTTTTTAGAGACATCATACATCATGAGGCTTTTTCCCTCATACCTTGAGATGGAGTTTCTTCTACATCAACCTTTGGACCTGTTTCTTCCTAAGGGGAGAAATGTTGTTTGTAGGTACAGGACACATTCTAGTATTCTTCTTTAGGAATCCACCATCGGCACATGAGCTACTTCATTTTGGGGGGGACCTATAGTTTCACACTTGCTCTCCTATGGGGGGGGGGGGGGGGGGGGGTAATTGATTGTACATATGTGATAGAAGTTGTCCTTGGGGGGTAATTGATTGTTTAATGCATTCTCACTTTTGGAGAGGAGTTTTTTCTCATGAGGTTTTCTCGTTTTCTCCACTTGAGATTTGTTTGTACAAGGGTACCTAACATGGCCTAGTAGCCAAGACCCATCATCATTATCTTTCATTGCATCTTGCTTTAGTCAACTACTCCCTAAGTTACACTTATGGGGGGTGTTGGTGTGAACATGGTTATCACCTAACCGATTTACCCTTGTGTAGATAATTCATATTATTTAACTATTTATTAGTTAAATAATATTCACATGTATCACACACAATTCACACATATTAAGTTGACTTAGTGAGCCTACTAGATGTTTCTAGTTGTGTCTAGTTGTGTCTAGTTGTTGATAGTTGTCATCTTATCTTATAGTTGTCACATGTCATAGGATAATGACACTTGTCACATGACTACAACAACCTACATTTCATCCTTGTCTTTATAAGCAAGGCATATCATGTACATTGTAATAACAATCTTTTGCATTCATTGATAGAATAGTATTATTCTCTCATTTGATCTCTATTGTGCTTTCATGAAGTCCTAGATCCTGGGTGGCTCCAATCATAGCCAACTCTAACAATGAGGTTGTTACTCACAACTTGATTCATGATAGAATGTAAGGAATCATATATAAGAGTGAATTGTCTTTGTTATTGTCAATTCTAAAATGATGTCCTCTTCAAATTAGTGATAGCTGACACTTGTGAAAAGTTGTTTGAATTCTGTCCATTAACCTTGACGAAACTCTTATTATTCCTCTTAAAGTTTTTTTGTGAAGGTCCACCCATGGATTGACCAACTTGAGCTGATGAGTTTTGGTTTTCATACTGACTAGAGGAAAGTTGGTATTCTCAAAGGGTGGTACATAAATGTTGAAAAGAGTTATACTTCATCAAGAGAATCTTATCATGGATGTTAGGTTGTAGATTCATAATAAACACCTTTTGAACATCCTCATCTTTCATCTGATATTGAATTTGTGCATATAGAGCTTGATAATGACTAATAAACTCATTTAACCTATCTTTTGGACCTTGCTTACAATGAACTAAATCAAACAAAGAAAATTGAGGTCCAATGTTGCTTGAAAGTGCTGTAAGAATTGATCAACTAGTTGCGAAAAAGAGTGTATTGAATTCGGAGGTAAAGAGCAAAACCATTCTAAAGCAGTATCTTCAAGAGATCATGGGAAAAGTTTTTCTAACAAATCCTCTTCAAAGTAGAAGTCACTACACATAGCTGTGAATGCTGCCACATGAGTATTAGGATCACCTTTTCCACCATATTTTTTAAAGCAAGCAGTTTCAAACTTCTCAGGCATAGGAGTTCTCAAGATTGCACAAGATAGAGGATTATGGGCATGATACGTTGGTATATTAGGTCGTGAAGAATTCATCAAGATTGTCACCTTTTGTTGTAAATAAGTCATGCCTTGTAAGAGTTGGTTTAAGAGGGCATCATTAGGAGATGCGGTTTGAGAATTTGAAGCCGTGTGCATGAAATTTTGAGGGGATTGATTATGAGTGGAAACCAAAGGTGGTTGAGATTAATTGTAGGTGGAAGGTGGTTGTGAATAATTGTATGTAAGAGGTGGTTGAGAATAAGGGGGATGGAGAGGTGGTTGGGAATAATTATTCATGAAAGAAGTCACCTTAGGTGCTAAGTTCTGATAAGTGAATCCCACAACTTTGTAATTTTGTGAATTAGTGCCATTAGATACTCTAATACCATTGGTAACATTACTACAATCATTTGCATTAGTAGTTAAAATTGTTGATGTAAATGTAGACATTCCAGTGGTCATTATGTACTATATGTTCTAAACCTTGGATTACATTAATACTATCTTGTCCTTCTTTTATCAGCTCTCTTATGTTATGTATTACAGGTATAGCTTCTTCTGCCATCCTTTCATTTTCCATAAATGCTTGAAAATCGGCTAGCTCTTTATCAAGTTTATTTATTTGCTCATTAGGTACATGTGTTACCACCTCAATAGTGTCCTCAACATCATAAAATATTTGATCTTCCATTGTAGTTGTAGGAGGTATAATGTCTTGCAAAATTTGTCTCTCCTTTTGTAAAGAAGGTGTTCAATGGATTTTCAGGTGTAGGAATACCATTTTTTCAGGAGCACTAGAACCCATTAGTCTAATACTTCTTCTTAAAGGGATATTTATATTAGGGAAATGGGTTATACGACTCATGCAAAAACATACGACACTCAATGCACAAGCTAATAAAACAATCCCAAGGAACAAGATATGCTTATACACATAAAATGTTTGATTTTTTACTTTTTCACAATTTTTCAATGCAAATCACTAAAAGAAGAGGTGTTGTGAGTAATTAAAGAAGGGCAGAAAATAATAAGATTAATATCAATCCAATAATTCAACAATATCCTTCACAACACACCTTTAATGTAATTCTATATGCAAAATAAGTCAAAATCTAGTGAAAATGCAAGGTTTTAAAACCCTGGAGATGAAATCTAAATACAAAAATACACTATTATGAAACACTATAGTTAGAAATTATTCCTAAATGAGTGTTTAAAATAGTAGTAAAATCTGAAACAAGATTTTAACTACAAACCCTAGATAATGCAAAAACTAGGTTAAATGAAAAATGCACAATTTCAAGCAATGTTTAACAAATTAGGGATGAAAATGCAATGCAAATGAATAATAAATGATGAATTTTTGTAATTTAAATCAGATCTAAATAACAAAAATTAAATTAAATTAAATGCAAATTAATTCAAATTATTTGAAAATGCAAGCCTAAAATGTCAAAAAAAATTCAAATTTTTCAAATTTTTTATTAAATTTTCAAATTCAATAGGAAAATGATGAATGAAATGAATGAAAATCTAAAGTATAACACTCAGCAAGGTGCAAAATTCAAAAAAAACATGGGTTCACCAAAATGTTTAGTGGAAAAAAGAAGGGTTTTAATTTCAAGGTTAAATCCTCCTTTCACACCTTACATTCAAGGACATAAATCGAGTCAAGCCACAATCCTTTGCAAGAGGGCTCTGTTACAGATTTAGTGTCCCTTAGAATGAAGAGGAAACTTGGAATTTTCTAATTAATTTATCAATTAAAGCCCAATTATGCTTAAAACCCTAATTTCATAAAATCGTAAATAAACGGATATATCATGACAAATGCTTGCACACAGAGATATCAAATGACAATTAGATATATACCAGATTTCAAGATTCTATATCTAGAAAAGTCAGGGACTAATGAGTAGGTGATTTAGTCCAAGGTACCAGTTTCTGTCAAGATCTCTGAAAGTTGTCTATAACCTATGTATACGCCTAAAAATGACACGACTCAGTCTAAATAAATATTCTTAATATTTATTCATTCTAATTCTTCTATCAATAAATAAATAAACAAATTTATTTATTTGATTCATATTCCTCTAAGTTAATTAATTATCAAAATATTCAATTACCTCTTCTAAAGTCAAAATTAAATAAAATCCTTTATTTTATTTAATTCTTCCAAATTCTTCCAAACAATTAAATAATTTTTAATTATTTAATTAAGTCAACTCTTCTTCTTCCAAAATTTAAATAAATCAATCAAATTTATTTAAATCCTCTCATTCTCTAAAAATAAAATATAATCAAATATTTTATTTATTCTTCTAAATTATGCGCACACAATTAAATAAATTTATTTATTTAATTTGCTTTCTTATCTTCTAAATTCCCAGTAATCTTCCAAATCTTCTAAAAATAAATCCTCTTCTTCATGCACACATAATTAAATAATTTATTATTTAATTCCTCTCAAATCATGCAAAAGCAAATCATGAGTTAACTAATCGATTCTAAAACTCCTAAAATAGAAAAAAGGTTTCTATTTTATGACAACATATCTTATCTTCAATAAATAAAAAAATAGTTAACTCAAAATAGCTTTTGTGTGACACTTGTCTTCTTTCTATGCACGCACATTCTCTCAACCTTTCTCAACTTTTGATCTTCTCATTCTTTCTATACCATTGATCTCTTCTCTCATGAGTCTATAAATTGAACCCTCTTCTTCTATTTCAATCATCCAAGCTTTCAGTATTGTTACTCTGTAGGAATTCTATTTGCTTGCGATCAACTTATTACCATATCACCATTACCATTGTTGTGAAGCTCATCTTCAATGCAATCAACTATCATGGCCATTCCCACTTGACATCTTGGAATAGTAAGGAAGGGCACCTTCTGAGGGCATATTCATAGACAAGATCATTTGTGATAGGCCACCAATGGAAGCCATGAGGTAAAGAGGTTTGTTGAGGTATCATTCATTGTTTTAGATCTTCTTTATTTCTATATTTCATTGAGTTATGGGTATTATTGATATCATTGATATTTAGGCATAATTTCCCCTAACAACCTATTTCTGTTGTTCTAGGGATTTCTATCTTTCGAGATCTAGAGGACTAATGAGCAGGCGCTCAAGTCCAGGTCCTACTTTTCTACTTTGATCTGCAATTCTGACACTTTGTTATGCTTCCTTGCAACTCCACTCCTTCCGCTTTTGTACCTGTAACTTGCAATCATAGAAAAGGGGGTTGGGGGTTGTGGTGTTTAGAGGCTTGCCTCGGTCAAGCCCCAGAGAGACATTTAAGTCTTCTGAACACCATTGTCAAATAGAGAGTGTGTATCCCTTGTGGGATAGAGGTAAAAATCAATTGATAAATGATTGAAAACATAAGTAAATGTCACCTCAGAGGTGTAGCTCACATATAGATGAAAATCTTTCACATCATGAGAAGATGAAGCCAAATATGCATAACAAACACATTAACAAGACAAGTCTTCTCTACAACAATGAATACTACGAATGCTCTCAAACCATAAGTGTGCCAAAAGTTCATAATCATCTTCTAGTTTACAAATGAATCCCTAAACATGCTTATATATGCAACTAAACACATTCCCGCCTTAATTTCGTAATTCAAACTTATGGTGTTCACATGGGACCTAATTAATGGTCACATAACCAACACTTGAATTTAGGTCTTGCCTAAAATAGGTCAGGACTAGGGCACAGGCGCCCAAGTCCTCCCTCACTATTTAGGTCAGGACTTATCTTAATAACACCCCCAAGGTCCTATTTGTCATAAAACTTCAAGGTTTTCTCATCGGGAGTTAACATGAATATGTAAGATGATTAAAATGCTTTCTAAAGGACCCGAGAGCTAAAGATAGGAGGGAAAAAGTCCTAGGTAGACATTTTCTGATGTAACAGAATTAGATGAGTCTTCTTGCAGAGAAGAAGAAGAAACTAAAGAAAAAGAAGTACAGGTTGAAGAACAAGAAGGTTCAGAAAGAATCCCTAAATCTCCCAAGTATGTGCAGAGGCATCACTCTGAAGACCAAATCATTGGTGATAAGAGTAAAGGTGTATTAACAAGAAGGAGAGCTGCTAAAGAATAGGTAAATCTATGTTTACTTTCTAAAGTCGAACCTAAAACATTGGTTGAGGCATGCAAGGATGAGTATTGGATCAAGGCTATGGAAGAAGAACTAATGCAAATTGAGAAGAATTAGACTTGGGAACTTGTCCCAATACCAAAGAACAAAAATGTAATTGGAACTAAGTGGGTATTCCGGAACAAATTGAATGAGAATGGAGAAGTGGTAAGGAACAGTGTAAGACTTGTGTGTTAAGGCTACTCACAAGTGGAAGGAATAGACTATGAGGAAACTTATGCTCTGGTGGAAAGAATGGATGCCATTAGGATGTTTTCGACTTTTACAGCACATAAGGATTTCAAAGTATATCAAATGGATGTGAAGTCTACTTTCTTGAATGGTGAGTTGGAAGAGGAATTGTACATAGAGAAATCAGAAGGATTTTAGTTGTCAGATAAGCCAGATATGGTTTGCAGGTTGAAGAGGGCACTATATGGATTGAAGCAAGCCCCTAGAGCTTGGTATGCAAGGCTAGATAGGTACTTATTACAACAAGGATTTGATAAAGGTACTGCAGATAGCAATTTGTACATCAAAGTAAGTGGAGATCAAATTCTAATTGTGGAAGTATATGTAGATGACATAATTTTTGGTGGAAATGAAGGTATGTGTAAGAGTTTTGTAGATGAAATGTAGAAAGAATTTGAAATGTCAATGTGCGGGGAAATGAATTTCTTCCTTGGGTTACAGATCAATTATGTAGATAAGGGTATTTTCATTTCTCAGTCAAAGTATGTAAAAAGAGTTGTTAAAGAAGTTTAGAATGGAAAATTCTAAACTAGTTTGTACTCCTATGGTTACTGGTTGTAAGTTGAACAAGAATGATGAATCTCCTAAGAGTGATCAAAGCAAGTACATATCAATGATTGGGGGATTACTATATATGATTGCTACTAGACTAGATATTATGCATGTAGTCTATCTTGTGGATAGATTTCAACAAGATCCTAGAGAGTCACATGTTATGGCAGTTAAGAGGATATTCAGATATTTAAAGGGCACTCTAGATTATGGCTTGTGGTATCCAAAAGATACCGACTTTACTTTAAGTGCTTATACATATGTAGATTGGGTTGGTTGTGTAGATCACAGGAAAAGTACAAGTGGTGGTGCATTCTTTCTTGGATGCAAAATGGTGTCTTGGCTAAGGTAGAATATATTACTACAGCATCATGTTGCACACAAGTCTTATGGATGAGACAAACCTTGAACGATATCAAAGTTATGTATGATGAGCCAATTTCTATTTTCTGTGATAATACAAGTGCTATTAACATTTCAAAGAATATGGTGATGCATTCAAGGACAAAGCATATCTAAATTAGGTATCACTTTCTGAGAGAGAAGGTTGAAGAGAATGAAGTGAAGCTCGAGTATATGCCTACAAAGGATCAGGTTGCTGACATATTCACTAAGGCTCTTCCTAAGAATACATTTGAGTATATTCAGGAGAAGTTAGGGTTTATTGCCCCTCCTTCTTTGAACTAGATGCATAAGGAGATGCATCAGTCCAGTGGATTTCAAGATTCATTCTTTTCTGGACTGATGTTGGAGGCTACCTCTTAGGGGGAGCAGGTAGTGGTCATGATGATTGTTGAAGTTGGGGGGAGTAAGAATTGATACAGTTTGGTGTGCACTCTTAAGGAGAATTATTCAAAGCAGTGAAAAGAAAAGATCATGTGACTTGATAAGAATAAAAGAAGAGGTGTGTTGCCCTTTTCCATTGATGTCAGAAGGGGAGAGAGAGCAATGTGCAAAAGAAAAGAATCAGTGATCAAAGAGAGAGAGAGAGAGAGAGAGTAAGATGTGTAAAAGAAAAGGGGAGAATAAGAAAGTAAAGAAGATTGGTGCAGAGTTGTGTCTTGATGGTTTTTCACATTATGTGTTGCCATCAATGACAAAGGGGGAGATTATTGCAAGTATCTGCTAATTGGTGTTGTCATTGATGTCAACAAGCTTGTGTTGTCATTGGTGTCAACTGTGTTCAAGAGTATGAGTAGTTTGTGTTGTGGAGAGATCAGGATATGAGCTATTGCTGAAGGTGATTTGGTTACTTTGTAGAAGTGATAAAGATGTTAAGAATATGGTTCTGATGGTTGGTTTCCAAGTGCTTTTGATAAAATTTGATTAATAAAGGAAACAATGTGTTGAAGATGTGTTCTGACTTAACAAAGTAATGTTTTGGTTTTGCTTCACATTTATTCCTTATAGAAGATCTGCTTTTATGGTTTGATTATGTTGTTTAGAGGTGTTCGGACATGTTATATTCCAAATTTTGTGGTTCGGTTCATTGTGCAAAGAAAGTTGTGTTCACCAGTGTGCTGACAGTGTTTCTAAGTTGTGCAGAAGTGTCTAGGAGAAACTATTTTGCTCCACATTTCTCTACAGATTTGTTTATGGATTTGTGGTTCTAGATTCATGCTTATAAGATCTATATCTTTCTTCAATTCAAGTGGTTCATGGCTTGGTGCTCTACAAGTTCATTTCTTGAGTTGCAGATGATGGTTTCTTGAGTTACAGTTGATGACAGAGTAATCTAAGTGCTCCGGTGTAAACTTTCTTCAGGTGAAAGACGTTGCAAAATATTTTGTTGATTTTTAGGTGCTTGTGGATGTCTCTAGATCATGTTCAAGCTTGGAGCATGTTCCACATGTTGTCTTTTGGTTTTGAGGAAGCGTGCACTTAAAAGTTCATAGTGCACAAGTTTGGCTGACTTGGTTGTTTACACTAATTGTGGTTGTGCTTCGTTTATTGTGAAAGTGTCATGAAGCGTGTATGTATGGATTTGGGTCCATGCTAAGGTGTGATGTGGTCTACATTCATTCCTTTCCTTTGCAAGAATGTTTTGGTCCAAACCTAATTTGAATTTTACGGGTTAAGATGTGTTGCTGACCTTAAAGAATGTTTTCGAGGTTGATGATGGTATAAATAAGTGTCAAGCATTCGTAAATGAATGTATGCACAATGAATATGATGTTGAGTTAGGGAAAAAGCTATCAAACATGTAGAAAATTAGTGACAGCAAACCCTAGCTCCCAATGGAGTGCAAACTAGCTGCAAAATCAATCAAATAAACAACAAATAACTCAGATTCTAAGCTAAATGTTGACTAATCTCCATTGTCCTCCTCAATCTCACATAGTGTTCTCAGATTTTGTAGATTTGCAATGATCATGAGAAGTTCAAATGTATGAACAACAAGATGTTGGAGAGTGTACAACAGATTTTAGTGTTGTGTTATGTTGAAAATGACTGTAAAAAGATGTTTTATAGAAGAGCATGTTTGAACGGAGGGCTCGGATTTAAAGTTGATGTGGGAGAAAAATGAAGGGTGGAGATCAGTTAGGGTTTCCCTCCACTACAAGACAAGAGTGAATTTAAAATTCAAAAAATATGATGAGGTGTAAGGGAATTCAAATTAAATAAATTTGCCCAATTTATTTAATTTATTGAGATAATGCATGTGAAAAGGGGATTTTGTCAATTAGGTGAGGGGGTATTTAAACAAATGTTTATTTGTTTAAATTAATTGAATGAAAATGGAAATTAGAGCATGAGTAATTAAATAATTAAAATTAATTATTTAATAATAGAAAAAAATTAGGGAAAAATAGATAAATCATTAAAAGGAGGAAAATTGAATTAATTAAATAATTTGAATTATTTAATTAATAGTTGAATTATGGAATTTGAAAGAGAATTGTCCTGAAAGTAGCGTTTGCAATGCGAGTACATTTTCAAGTGCCTACATTTTGCCCCTCTTCAATACAATGTCAATTTTGACATTGTGTCAAAGAAATATTCAAAAATATGCCCCGGACATGCCCCAGCATGCCCTAGATGAAGCGGGATAGCATGCCCCCCTCGGGAAATTTGGCAAATTTTCAAAAATTTTGGGAAATTTATCGAAAAGTATGCCATCATGGTAAAGTGAATAGAAGAAATGAAGATGCGAGAGAGAGAGAGAGATGGTGGAGGAATGAAGATTGGCCAGAAGAATGGGAATGAGATCTTGCTTTGATAGATTTTTGAGCTTCTCAATTGTAGTTTCTGCTTATCATCATAGAACTTATTATGTCAAGGGATGACAGACAATGGCAATTCATAAGCCAAAGTGTACAATGTGGTCCTTTGCAAAATAGGCACATGATAGACAAGGAATGCCTAACTCAGACTAGTAACTATGTTACCTTGTCAGAACATGCGATGAGATAACCGTGAGGTATGCAAATCCTTATGCAAGGAAACATTTATTCTTTCCCATGCATTCATATGTCTTTCATTCACACCTAATGGAATCCTGATCACACACAAGGAACCTAGTTGCCCCAGTCATTTTGCCAAGACAAACCACAAACAAAAATCAAAGAAAAAGGTCTCGCTCTATCCTCGCTTCTCTTCATCACTTAGGGACTACCTTGAGAAGCATAAGAACGAGATAAAAAAACAATCAAGTAAAATAAGACAGACTAGACCAATAGAGTCAACAGTCATTAGATCATGTGCCAAGTGATATGTGTTTGTTTTGTTTGATTAATAATGGATGAGTAAGGCCTGGTTTCATGATAGGAAGCATGTCGTATAAGACGTTAAGTCTCATTTCGGCAATGCAACTACCTGTATAAGACAAGTGACAGGATTGTGACATCTTGTATAAGACATGTGGTCTGGTTTCAAGGATGCAACAAGTTGTGAGATGATTGGCATGTGATGACTGATGATGTCTGAAAGATGAAACACATCGTCTAAGGCGTAAATCCTAGTTTCGACTATGCCCCATTCTGTTGTGAGACATGTGGTTGTTGATGAAGATTGTCCATAGTGATGTGCGATTATCACTATGTGAATGGTTAGGAATGCTTGTTTGGTTGTTTTAATAAGCTATCTTGTTAATGTTTTGGGGGTTGCTTTTCTTGTGAAAGACTGATTGTTTTGGTCTGATCAAATTGTCCATCTCACCAAAGGATGACTTATTATGATAGTTTACTCAAACAGCCCTAAGGGACTGACTTAATGTCTCAAGGGCTCATCAAAAATGGCCTTGCCTACATGACAACGCAGAGACAATGTAGTTCGACTGGGTGCACTCTATATGACCTAAGACCTAATGGTGGGATGCCTCAGGGGCTTATCAGAGATGGCCTTGCCTATGTGAAAGCTCAGAGGCATTGTAGTTTGACCATTTGGACCATGTGTGACATAAGACCTAGGGGGTGGGAAGCCTTGGGGGCTCATCGAAGATGGCCTTGTCTATGTGAAATCTCAGAGGCGACGTAGTTAGACAAGGTGGTTTTTGACATGGCTTATTGATTGGAATTTTTGGTTGGTTATTTAATTTTTTTGTGGTTTTTTGACATGTTTTTGGATTTTTGTGGAATATTTGATGTTTTTGGTTTTTTGAAAATATTTGATGTTTTTGGTTTTTTGATGTTTTGGGATGTCAATGGATTGCAATTTTGGGTAGCCTTTGATTGATGATTCGGATTTGATGCAAATGAAAGATAAAAATGATAACACACGCAAGCAAGCATGCACAAATGATTCAAAAACAAACAAGGTATTACCCCTGTCAAGCTATAAACAAATGATTAAGTGATTGATTGATTGATTGATTACGATAATGATGGTGTCTAGTTTCAAGAAATGAAACATGTCATATAAGGCGCCTGGTCTGGTTTCAACAATGCAACATCCTGTATAAGACAATTGATTGACTGATTGATCTAGTGTTGTTGGTCATGAGAATCAACACTAGGATTTGAATAATTGATTGATTGACTGATTGATTTGGTTTACAACAAGGCTAGGATCAAGACCATTGATGTAATTGGATAATTTGACTTGATTGGTATAGATTGAGGATGACTTGCATTTGAGTTTATTGCTTGGAATTTTGATTTGATTGAAGAATTGATTGGATTGGATGATGAATTGATTTTGAATATTTTTGATTGAATGATGATTGGAAGAATTAATTTTATGGATTGACTTTATTTCTTGTATTTATTATGGATATTTGATTTTTTATATTTTGGGAATATTTGAATTTTTTGCATTTTGAATGTTTTGGTTTTTTTGTATTTTTGGAATGTTTTGAGTTTTTTGTGTATTTTGGGAATATTTGACTTTTTTTTGGTATTTTAGAATGTTTTGAGATGGCATTGGATGACCATTTGGATATCCTTTATGCTAGATACCAATGACAAGGGGAAACCAAGTCTAGGTGCAAGGAGGTAAGTATGTGGGATTGGATGGGCAAAAGGATAGGAGAAGTGGAATGAATAGATGTATACGTAAGAGAACAAGGATGTGATGTCTAAAGGCTATGTCGCATAGGATTAACATGCCCATTCTAGGTACAATACTTAGGATTTGACATGACAAAGCTTATGACAATAAGGTGATGATAGGATTGGTTTGATTGGAATGGATGAGGTATGTCAAGAGATATCCAAAATATTTGTCAACATTTTACCCCCATTTCTTTATCAAGATCAAAAGGAGGAAGGGATGATGAATGGACTCAATAGGAAAGGTATGTGTAGTGGGTGTAATGGATAAGGATGGTAAGATGGTATGGAAATGGTACAATAGGATATGATAGTGTGGTATGGATGAGACAACGTGCCTCCAAGTGTAAGTGACATAGCTAATCAACCTTCACATGACGCATGTTTGCCAGGATTTCATCATGGTACTTATCCAAGGTGACACCAAGGGTGGTTTTCACCGTTGGACGAATGGATTTCTCTTACTATTTTAATTTTTTTAAACTTTTATTTCTTGATAGGAGAAGGAGAATATGGATAGGAGGGACTCAAGTGTCTAGCTCCATGAAAAGTGACATTCCCATTAGAGATGGATGTCATCGCATGGACCATGTCGAATGTCATTATGCTCATCGATGTTGGTAAGGGATTTCATGAGAGTGAGATGAATGATTTCTAAGGTGGATTATGAAAGGTTTGTGTATGGAAGGATAATGGATTATGTAGGCCTTATGCAAGAGGATGGATGAAAGGATTATGCAAAAGCATGGATCATAGGAAGGTGATGGGTTAAATATGTAAGATAATACGTGAAAGATGGGGAGATGGAAGTATGTGGGAATGTTTTGGAATGGAAGGGGACCACGACCAATAATTGCACACACCATGATAAACATTGAAACTTGTGATTTGGAGAAGGTGTAGGAAGTAATGGACATGTTTTCTTAGGGGATGGATGACATAGGAATTTAGGTACCCACATAGACTTAGTATTTTTATGATTTTTGCTTTGCTTGTGGGATGAAGGAATTTGAATTTTTTGAATGGAATGGTATTTTTGGATGGAAGAGAATTGTTGGGATTTTTGAGAGGTTGATGCTTCATTTGACTTGATTTCTTTTTTCTTAGGGACCCAAACCATTTTAGTTTTGACCTTGTCTTTTGAAGGTATGGGCTTGGATAGCTTTTTGGATTGATTTTGCTTTGACTTTTTGAATTGATGTCCTAAACTATGAGGATCCTTAGGGTTTTTGGCTTTATGGGTAGAGGCATCCAAATGTTTATTTTTGAATCCCATAGACATGGTGGAAGATTTATGTTTAGACGATGTGTGCATTGATCGGTCATGATTAGGAATGTGAGGGAATGTGTAAATGGATGGATTTGGCATTGGGAGAATTGGTGGTAAAGTGGATGAAGGGATATTAGGAGTTGGAAGTAGTGGAGGCAAAGTGGATGGTGGAAGGTTTATGGTCACATGCTTTTTGGATTCATAGGATGATGGAGGTGGAATGAAAACATATGCTTTGGGAATATGATATGATTTATGAAGGAAAGTGGTAGACATAGGAGGCATGGAGGAAGTAACGACATCTTTAGATTGTTTAACTTGGGGTGTATATCCAAGGCCATATGAGCATGGATGGACATTGACATGGATGGGCTCCAAAATATCTTGTTCATGAAGGCCTAAGCCTTTACCTTGATAGTTCATGTTTTGGAGTAAGCAATGGACTATGGCATTAGGTGTGGATTGGACACTCGACTTGAGCTCATTATTTGATGGACAAGGTGAGGTGGTGGATAAAGGTTGTTATTGTTGCAAGTATGAGGTGAGCTAGTGTTGTCATTGATGTCAACATACTCATATTGCATTGACAAGAAGGATTTGATGAGCTGTGTGCTGAGGATATTGAGAAAATTAGCCTCAGTCAGGAACAGTGAAGAACAGTGATGAGAAGAAGGCAAATGTACTGTATAGGATGAGAACCGGAGGATGCGGATTAAAGGGTTAGTAGATATGAGTCTTGAGATGCTTCAGTTAAGATTTCAGAGGTCCGCATGAAGATCTGAAGGAGTTGTGGCTGTCGGTATAGAACCGGTTCCGGCAAGTATCCAGAGGTGACAGAGGATCACAAAAAGGTCCGGTGAGGTCCGGAATTGTATTATCCTAATCTGCGGATTGGACGGAGTGTTTGGGATGTCCTTGTGATGTGTCATCCTGATTTGTGTATGATTTGGAGGTCCGGAAGTACCTCTTGCATTATGACAGTGGCGACAGACTGTGTTCTTGAAGTTCCGGATGAGGAAGACAAGAGATCCCAGTAAGTAGAGGAAGTGCGGATGTATCTGGACATTCAGACAGGCTTGTGAAGGTTCTTGGATCATGTTTAGGTTGTGTTGTTGGTCCGCATTGATGGTAGAGCCCGGAATTGAAGTTATTCTTCCGGATGAAGTTCTTGCTCTGTTTAGCCGACCGGATGAGTTGTTCATCCTGCGAATGTTCTTGTGATGGCCGACCGGATGTGTTATTCATCTTGCGGATACTCCTATGGTTGTTTGCCGACTTAGATGTTTGTTCCTAAGTCGATGTCTTGTATAAATAACGGTTTGTGAGTTCATTTCAAAGTGTGGTGTGTGGATGAGTGTGGCATAGCGAAGAAACGTGTGAAAGGCAGAGCAGAGATTTTTGGGCTTAATTGGAACTGATCCGGACATGGTAGAGATGTCATTCTCCAGTTCAAGACTGTGATTTTTATAACTTTGTAGACAGTGTGTCTCCTTGTAGGCAGTGGGCCTCTTTGTGAGCAGTGTGCTCGGGCAGTGAGCCCTTATTGGCATGTGCCATTCATTTTTCTTTATTCTTCTAACAGAGAATAATTCTTGGGTTAATCACCCCGTGGTTTTTCCCTTAACCGGGTTTTTCACATCAAAATCTTGATGTTCAATGTGTTGATGCTTATCTGCTCTTGTGTTTATGTATTATGCTTTCATGGATGATTATTTGATATGCTGCTAACTAACAACAAAGAATCAAGTGTTTGAAAGAAGAAGAAGTTGTATACAACTGATTCACCCCCCCCTCTCAGTTGTATGCCCTAGATCCAACAATTGGTATCAGAGCCAAGTTCCTCTGATAGGAGCTTAACCGCTTGAGGAGATCCAGGATGTCGTCATACAAGAAGGATAGTCCGAAGTTCGATGGAACCAACTTCACTCTCTGGAAAGGTCGCATGAAGTGTCACTTGGAATGTATGGGAAAAGCATACTTGGCTATGGTTTCAAAACCATATGTACCTCCACAAGGTGGTCCGACAACTCTGAATGAAATCACAGAAGCTGAAAACAATCTGCGGACCAAGGAAGCTCTTCTAAGCGCATTGAATGACTCAGATCTCTCGAATGTTATTGACCTACCAACTGCATATGAGATCCTGACTAAACTGGAACTTCTGTATGAAGGAGATGAGTTTGTCAAAAGTGCAAGGTTACAAAGCATGAAAGCGAAATTTGAAAGATTGAAAATGAGAGATGATGAAAACATCACTACCTTCATGCCAAGAGTAAATGAGCTGGTATGTGGAATCAGAAATGCTGGTGGAACTTTAGATGAAAATGAGATTGTCTGCAAAATCCTAAGATCCCTTCCTGCTACCTACAAAATCAAAGTTGCTGCCATTGATGAATTCAGAGCCCACACAACTGTCACAAGAGAACAACTGGCTGGCAAACTAGCTGCATTTGAAATGACCAAGTTTGGAGATGATCCTCCCAAGACTGAATCTGCTTTCAAAGCCAGTGCCTATGTGAAAGGCAAACAGAGATTTGATCCGGGTGAAAACTCATCAAGGAAAATGTCATGGTATGATCAAGCAAGAAGAGACATGGAAGAAGAAGAAGCAGAAACAGCTCAACTTGAAGCCCTCATTGCAAAGAGACTGCCAAGAGGATCCGGTAAGTATGAAGGAAAACTACCCTTTAAGTGTTTCAACTGCAATAAGATTGGTCATTTTGCCTCAAGATGTCCGGAGAGATCTACAAGATCTAATACTCACAGACAAAGGTTTCAAAAGAATTGCTATTATGTTCATGAAGAAGATGACAATGAAGGAGTAACAGATGATGAATCAGAACTAGGAAGCAAATCCGGAAATGAGTGGGTGTTTATAGCCATCAAGGAAGAAGATTCAATACTCTCTGAATCTGTCAATCACAAAGTTGTTGAAAAAGCCTTGGCTGCTCAAGTGGAAGAAAAGGATGATTGGGTTATTGACAGTGGATGTTCTCACCATATGACTGGTGACAAGAATAAGTTCTTAGATTTGGAAAGATATGAAGGAGGAATGGTAAAGTTTGGTGACAATTCTGCTGGCAGAATCAAAGGTAGGGGAACTATTTCCTTTGATGGTAAGAGCAAAACAGGAAATGTACTGTATGTTGAAGGATTGAAGCACAATCTTCTCAGTGTTGGTCAGTTAGTGGACAAAGGCTATGATCTCCGGTTCAAGAATGGAAAATGCAGAATCTTTACAAGCTCCGGAACTGAAATTGCATCCGGTACTCAGACAAAAGGTAATATCTTTCATCTGGTTGGTTCAAATAAAAGTTGTTTGTTTGTCCAAATTGATCAGAGTTGGTTATGGCATAGAAGAATGTGTCATGTAAATTTTGATAACATCATCAAGATAAGCAATACTCAGGCTGTGAGAGATCTTCCAAAATTGATGAAACCTACAAATAGTGTGTGTAAAGAATGTCAGTTAGGTAAACAAAGCAGAGTCTCTTTCAAAAGCGAAGATCAGTCTTCTACCGGATTGTTGGAATTAGTACATACTGATCTATGTGGTCCGACAAGAATCAAGAGTCTGCAGGGTGATAGATATTTCATGTTGTTAATTGATGATCATTCCCGGATGATGTGGGTTACCTTTCTAAAAGAAAAATCAGAAGCTTTTGAGAAGTTCAAAATCTTCAAAGCTATGGTGGAGAATCAAACCGGATTGAAACTAAAGTGTCTAAGGTCTGATAGAGGTGGTGAATTTACATCTGGTGAATTCATTGACTTTTGTGAGAAACAGGGTATAAGGAGACAGTTGTCTGCTCCTAAGACTCCACAGCAGAATGGAGTAGTTGAGAGAAAGAACCGGACCATCCAGGAAGCTGCTAGGACAATGATGTTGGAAGCAAATGTTCCTCAAATGTTTTGGAAAGAAGCTATCAGCACCGCAGTCTACACTCTCAATCAAGTTCAAATCAGAAACAACACCGGTAAGACCCCCTATGAACTCTGGTTTGGCATCACTCCTACTGTGAAATATTTCAGAGTATTTGGTAGCAAGTGTTATATTAAAAGAGATGAAGATCTAGGAAAGTTTGATGCTAGAAGTGATGAAGGAATTTTCTTGGGTTACTCCACTCAAAGCAAAGCATACCGGTGTTACAATAAGAGATTGAGGAAGATGATAGAAAGCACCAATGTAAAGGTTGATGAAGGAATTGAGAAGCCTTCAAGATTTTATGAGTTTGATGAAGATGACCAAGACAGTGTTCAAGGACCTCAATCCTCTCCGGTGAGATAGAGTCAGCCTGATCCGGTAAATCAGGAATAAGAGATAGGTCTGAATGAGCCTGATCAAGAAGCAGCAGTGCAGGATACTCCCAAAATTCCAAGGTATGTAAAACTGAACCACTCTGAAGATCAAATCATAGGTGACAGAAGCAAAGGTGTACAAACTAGAAGGAATGTTGCTCAAAATCAGAATGAATGTTGTCTGATTTCAAAGATTGAACCTAAAACAATAAATGAAGCCTGCAATGATGAAAACTGGACCAAAGCAATGGAAGATGAATTGATGCAAATTGAGAAAAATCATACTTGGGATCTTGTTCCCAGACCTAGAGACAGGAATGTAATTGGAACCAAGTGGGTCTTCCGGAACAAACTAAATGAAGCTGGTGAAGTAATCAGAAACAAAGCCAGATTGGTCTGCAAAGGCTACTCTCAAATAGAAGGAATTGACTTTGAAGAGACTTTTGCTCCGGTGGCAAGAATTGAAGCAGTCAGATTACTTCTTGCATTTGCTACCTTCAAAGACTTCAAGGTATATCAGATGGATGTCAAGTCTGCCTTCCTAAATGGTGATCTGGAAGAAGAAGTCTACATTGAACAACCGGATGGTTTTCAATTGTCTGATAATGATGATATGGTCTGCAAGCTGAAGAAAGCTTTGTATGGATTGAAGCAAGCCCCAAGAGCATGGTATGAAAGGTTGGATAAGCATCTTGTGCAGATTGGATTCAACAAAGGTACTGCTAACAGTAACTTATATTTCAAAATTGATCATGAAAATATTTTAATTGTTGAAGTGTTTGTGGATGATATCATTTTTGGAGGAAGAGATAGTATGTGCAAAACTTTTGCAAATCAGATGAAAAGTGAGTTTGAAATGTCTATGCTTGGTGAAATGAATTTCTTCTTGGGTCTGCAAATTACTCAAACAAAAGAAGGGATCTTCATTTCTCAGACCAAATATGTGAAAGAATTGTTAAAGAAATTTGGTATGGAAGACTCAAAGCCTATGAACACTCCTATGGCAACCGGATGTAAGTTAAGCAAAGATGATGATTCTCCAAAGGCAGATCAGACAAAGTATAGATCAATGATTGGTGGATTGTTGTATCTCACTCAAACTAGACCAGATATAATGCAGGCTTTTGGTCTTGTGGCAAGATTCCAGGCTGATCCTAGAGAATCTCATGTTATGGCAATCAAAAGAATTTTTAGGTACTTGAAAGGAACAGTTGAGTATGGTCTATGGTACCCTAGAGATCCAGACTTCTCTCTTCATGCTTACACAGATGCAGATTGGGCAGGAGATGTGGATGACCGGAAGAGCACTAGTGGTGGAGCATTCTTTTTGGGGAAGAGATTGGTTTCTTGGCTAAGCAAGAAACAAGATGCAATATCTCTGTCTACAACTGAAGCAGAATACTTGCAACAGCAGGTAGTTGCACTCAAATCTTATGGATGAAGCAGATGCTAAGAGACATCAAAGTTGAATATGAGAAGCCTATCACAATTTTCTGTGATAATTCAAGTGCAATTAATATCTCCAAGAATCCGGTATTGCATTCTAAGACTAAGCACATATCTATTAAATTTCACTTTTTGAGAGAACAAGTAAACAAGGAAGAAGTTAGATTGGAGTATGTTCCCTCCAAGGATCAGATTGCAGATATCTTTACAAAACCTCTTCCCAAAGACTCTTTTGAATATCTCCGGGAGAAGTTAGGGGTCATGCCCCTCCGGTGATGAACTAAGATGCACTGATGTGCATCAGTCCGGTGGCTATCACAGTCATATCTTGTGATCCGGACTAATGGGGAGCTGCAACTAAGGGGGAGCAGCTGGTATGATTCTGATGTATGAGAATTGCAAGTATGAGCCCTTTGCCATTGATGTCAAAGGGGGAGAGAAGACATGTGAAAAACAAGTGGTTGATGATCAAAGGGGGAGCAGTAAAGGAAGAGAAGACATGAAAAGTTGAAGCTCTTGTCTTAATGGTTTTTCACATCATATGTTGCCATCAATGACAAAGGGGGAGATTGTTGCAAGTATGAGGTGAGCCAGTGTTGTCATTGATGTCAACATACTCATATTGCATTGACAAGAAGGATTTGATGAGCTGTGTGCTGAGGATATTGAGAAAATTAGCCTCAGTCAGGAACAGTGAAGAACAGTGATGAGAAGAAGGCAAATGTACTGTATAGGATGAGAACCGGAGGATGCGGATTAAAGGGTTAGTAGATATGAGTCTTGAGATGCTTCAGTTAAGATTTCAGAGGTCTGCATGAAGATCTGAAGGAGTTGTGGCTGTCGGTATAGAACCGGTTCCGGCAAGTATCCAGAGGTGACAGAGGATCACAAAAAGGTCCGGTGAGGTCCGGAATTGTATTATCCTAATCTGCGGATTGGACGGAGTGTTTGGGATGTCCTTGTGATGTGTCATCCTGATTTGTGTATGATTTGGAGGTCCGGAAGTACCTCTTGCATTATGACAGTGGCGACAGACTGTGTTCTTGAAGTTCCGGATGAGGAAGACAAGAGATCCCAGTAAGTAGAGGAAGTGCGGATGTATTCGGACATTCAGACAGGCTTGTGAAGGTTCTTGGATCATGTTTAGGTTGTGTTGTTGGTCCACATTGATGGTAGAGCCCGGAATTGAAGTTATTCTTCTGGATGAAGTTCTTGCTCTGTTTAGCCGACCGGATGAGTTGTTCATCCTGCGAATGTTCTTGTGATGGCCGACCGGATGTGTTATTCATCTTGCGGATACTCCTATGGTTGTTTGCCGACTTAGATGTTTGTTCCTAAGTCGATGTCTTGTATAAATAACGGTTTGTGAGTTCATTTCAAAGTGTGGTGTGTGGATGAGTGTGGCATAGCGAAGAAACGTGTGAAAGGCAGAGCAGAGATTTTTGGGCTTAATTGGAACTGATCCGGACATGGTAGAGATGTCATTCTCCAGTTCAAGACTGTGATTTTTATCACTTTGTAGACAGTGTGTCTCCTTGTAGGCAGTGGGCCTCTTTGTGAGCAGTGTGCTCGGGCAGTGAGCCCTTATTGGCATGTGCCATTCATTTTTCTTTATTCTTCTAACAGAGAATAATTCTTGGGTTAATCACCCCGTGGTTTTTCCCTTAACCGGGTTTTCCACGTCAAAATCTTGATGTTCAATGTGTTGATGCTTATCTGCTCTTGTGTTTATGTATTATGCTTTCATGGATGATTATTTGATATGCTGCTAACTAACAACAAAGAATCAAGTGTTTGAAAGAAGAAGAAGTTGTATACAACTGATTCACCCCCCCCCTCTCAGTTGTATGCCCTAGATCCAACAGTTATTGTCCTAAGGAAGAACATTCATGGATGAAGGTGGATAGACCAAGGGGATATGATGGATTTGAAATGGGATTGATAGTGGATGTGGAAGGATCATTAGGAGTTTTATTATCATTATGTTCACTAAGATCCAAGGTATTGGTTTGATCATCTATGTTTTCTTGGGAGGCAAGTGTCTCGTCATGGGAAGTGGATGTTGTTGGATCATGGGGTGAAAAAGTAGCAAGCTCTTGACCATGGAATGCATAAATTTTACTAAGAGGATCATCATGGTTGTCATGATCATAGAGGGGATCTTGATCATATATTAGAGCTTGGTCATGGATAGGATTAAGTGTACTATGTATGGGATCAATTTGCTCATGGATGGGTTGAATGGAAGTGATTTGATCTTGATTGGAATAAGGGTTAGATGTTTACTCATGCTTAGGATTATACCCTTGACATACCTCTTGACTTTTGGTGGAAGTGGATATGGATGACTCTTGGAGAGACTTTATGGGTTTGATGTGTTGTGGACCACATGATGGGGTTGAAGGGATGGACATGTTGTTTGAGGCATCTTTGATAGGATTAAGGATGGGTGTTGGATGACATGGTTGATTTCTTGCTATTAGCCAATGGATCACATCCTTCTCAAGGGTATGGGTGGATGGACAATATAAGGGATGGATAATAATGGTGTAAATTGTAGGCTTATGATCATGATTAGGTGGAATGGAAGGTTCCCATGGTGGAGGGATAAAAGGGGTGGAATATGTTGTAGGATTAGGATTTGGACTTTGATTAGGCAGAAGGTCAAAGGGGTTGAATGAATTAGTGGATTTGGATGACTCCATATGTTTACTTTTGTAATGTTTAAACTTAGGTAGTGGGGTTAATGGGGGACTATAGGATGGTAAGGGTAGTGAATGGCTTGTATGGACTAGGTTAGTGTCTCCCTTGTCAAAGGTGGCAATAGGACTTAAAGGCCTTTTATCTTTTTTCAAGGAGTGACTTAGGCTCACATGTTCTTGTTGTGATGTGGATGGATATGAATGTTGGTTCACATGGAAAGAAGTGTGATTGGTTGATGTGGCATTGACTTGATGTGTGGATGAATTGGGTTTTCGACTTGTCTCATCCTCATAACTAAAGAGATGGCCTCCTCGAAGTATGAATTTGGGCTTAGGATTGGGCATATGCTTGCTTAGGATTAAGACCATTTTGACAAGTGTTTGACTAGGACTAGGATGATGACGTAGAATGATTAGGATTGATAGGATGAAAAGATGAAAATATGATTAGGATGATGTTGATTGAATGATAAGGATGATTAGAAGAAAAATGAAGGGTGGAGATCAGTTAAGGTTTCCCTCCACTACAAGACAAGAGTGAATTTAAAATTCAAAAATATGATGAGGTGTGAGGGAATTCAAATTAAATAAATTTGCCCAATTTATTTAATTTATTGAGATAATGCATGTGAAAAGGGGATTTTATCAATTAGGTGAGGGTGTATTTAAACAAATGTTTATTTGTTTAAATTAATTGAATGAAAAGGGACATTAGAGCGTGAGTAATTAATTAATTAATTAATTAAAATTAATTATTTAATAATAGAAGAAAATTAGGGAAAAATAGATAAATGATCAGAAGGAGGAAAATTGAATTAATTGAATTAATTCAATAATTTAAATTATTTAATTAATAGTTGAATTATGGAATTTGAAAGAGAATTGTCCTGAAAGTGGCATTTGCAATGTGAGTACATTTTTAGGTGCCTACATTTTGCCCCTCTTTGATACAATGTCAATCCTAATATTGTGTCAAAGAAAAATTCAAAAATATGCCCTGGACATGCCCCAGTGTGCCCTAGATAAAGCGGGATAGCGTGCCCCCTCAGGAAATTTGGCAATTTTTGAAAAATTTTGGGAAATTTCCTGAAAAGTATGCCATCATGGTAAAGTGAATAGAAGAAATGAAGATGAGAGAGAGAGAGAGATGGTGGAGGAATGAAGATTGGCCAGAAGAATGGGAATGAGATCTTGCTTTGATAATTTTTTGAGCTTCTCAATTGCAATTTGTGCTTATCATCATAGAAATTATTATGTCAAGGGGCGACAGACACAATGGCAAGTCATAAGCCAAAGTGTACAATGTGGTTTGTGAGGCCTAGCTTTTGCTCTACTTACATTAGTATATCATAGACTATTAGACTATGCTCTTTTAAGTATATAATTATAGTGGTGATTTACTTATGGATTGTTACATTTTGGAGTGTAACCGCCTTATTTACGCTTCAAATAGTGTCCCTTAAACGAGCCATAGGTACATATAATTTAAAATTTCTCATTTCAAAATTCTATTGTCTTATGATTTGATGAGGAATTTTATTTTTAGTCCACTTGTATGACTAGCATACAAGTGGGCTTGTCACGGGCATGACATGGTCCTTTACGAACCAGGCACATGACATACAAGGATTGCCTGACTCAGACTAGTAACTATGGTACCTTGTCGAAATATGCGATGAGATAAACGTGAGGTATGCAATTCCTCATGCAAGGAAACATTTATTCTTTCCCATGCATTCATATGTCTTTGATTCACACCTAATGGAATCCCAATCACACACAAGGAACCTAGTTGCCCCAGTCATTTTCCCAAGACAAACCACAAATAGAAATAAAAGAAAAAGATCTTATTCTATCCTCACTTCTCTTCATCACTTAGGGAATACCTTGAGAACCATAAGAACAAGCTCGAACAACAATCCAAATAAAAGATAAGACAGACTAGACCAAAAAAGTCAATAGCCATTAGATCGTTTGTTGAGTGATATGTGTTTATTTGTTTGATTATGATTAGATGAATAAGGCATGGTTTCATGGTGCAGGAGCACCATTTGTTAAAAATGGACAATTATTAAAATCTAGGCTTTAGTTTTGAATTTGGCATAAAATAAGGTCTTAAAAGACCATTTACTATTGTAATAAAGCCTATTTGAGGCATTTTTGTAGTGGGGGTAATTATAGGATTAGGGTCTTTAAGATTTTTTTACTTAAGTTTAGTATTTCTATTTTGGCAGCCTTAGTGGAGAGGCTATTTTTAGTCTTCCTTTTTTGAGTTTCCTTGGTGATGAAGGAGTGGGATGTGATTATATAATGTAAACATGCTTTTTAATAGCATGGATAGGTTGTAGAGGAGAAGTTGAGGTTTGGAGATGAAGGAAATAACATAAGATGACCAATTTTTGTCGTTTTAGCTCTATATTCTTATAATTTTACTGCATTTTTGTTGTTCCTTGCACTAGTATGGCCTGGTATGGCCCTATTGCACTATGCACCATACATGTCTAGATAGGTTATTGTGTTACATTTATTTTGCATGTAATTTGGTGGCTTGACATCAATGTATGAGGATTTTATGCTCACTTTTCCAATGGCAGTCTAGTGACCTAGGGTTTGGCAGTTTTAGAGAGAAATTTCATGTTTTTGAGTGCCATGACCATGGGAAAATGGCACAAAATGATGGAATGACAGATTTTGATCTTCTTCAACTGATTTCTTCACTAGTGGAGCAAAGTAATGAGTTTTCATGGTGTTTTGAACGTTCTTAGTGCTGTAATTTCCTATTTTTTTGGAGAAATGAGGGTTTCCAGTTTGCATGCTTGAGTTTTATGAGATAAGCGAAGGTCCTGACCAAACAAATGGTTTATTGTGTCTATTTGTAACACATTTAATGTTTTCAAGTGCAGCTAGGATGTTGGGAATCCCAAAAACGCATAGTTTCTTTGCAAATGTGGCCTAATTAGGCCTACTGTCAAACTATAACAGTCATGTTGTGAGGTGTTTGTTACAAAGGAGTCCACCCTTCATGTTTAGTATGTTGTGTACCTCCATATTGGGTATCTAAAAACCTAATTTGTTCATGGATTTGATCTGTATTTTGTAAATTATGCTCAAAAATCACCTCGGACAGGGCTACAAGCAAGCCTAGTTGTGAAGGGACAGTGAGGAAGAGCAAATTGCTAAGTTGTTTTGAGAGTTTAGTGAGTATCTCCTAGTCAATTTAGTGTGGTCCAAGGTGGTTGGGAGGTTTGGTAGGTATCTTATGTATTCAAACCATGAAATGGCCTCTTTTCCTAGTCTTGAAGCAATGCATCATAAGAGGACAGCGAAGACAAAGTATGACCAGTCAAGCGGTAAGTGAAACCTTACTTTTGTGTGCTGCCTCTGCATCATTTTAGGATAGGAAGCATGTTCTATAAGATGTTGAGTCTAGTTTTGGCAATGCGACCACCTGTATAAGGCATATGATAGGCTTGTGACATTTCATATAAGACATGTGGTCTGGTTTCAAGGATGCCACAAATTGTAAGGTGATTGGCTTGTGATGGTTGTTAATGTCTAATTTTAGAAATGACGCATGTCGTATAAGGGGTAGAGTCCTGGTTTCGACGATGCCCCATTTCATGTAGGATATGTGATAGTTGATAAGGATAGTTTGATAGCAATTGATCGGTTTGGCTGATGAAATAACGTGTCTTATTGGTGTTGGGATTGGTTTGAAGTGTGTATTTCTGGTAAAGACTTGACTGTCTGATCAAAGTGTCCATTGTAGCAAAGGAACCATTTATTACAAGACTGACCCAACAGGCCTAAAGGACTGACCTAATGTCTCACGGGCTCATCGCAGATGGCCTTGCCTACGTAAAAGCGTAGAGACAATGTAGTTCGACCATGTGGACTGTGTGACCTAAGACCTAGGGGGTGGGAAGCCTCGGGGAATCATCGAAGATGGCCTTGCCTACGTGAAATCTCAGAGGCAATGTAGTTTGATGAAGTGGTTTTGACATGGTTTATTGCTTGGAATTTTTGGTTGGCTATTTGGTTTTTTTGTGATTTTTTGATGTTTTGCGATGTTTTTGTATTTTGGAAATATTTAATGTTTTTGGGTTTTTAGAATATTTGATGTTTTTGGATTTTTAGAATATTTGATGTTTTTGGATTTTGAGAATATTTGATGTTTTTGGATTTTGAGAATATTTTATGTTTTTGGATTTTTGATACTATTTAATGTTTTTGGATTTTTTATAATATTTGAATGTTTTTTGGATTTTGAGAATATTTGATTTTTTAGGGATTTTGAGAATATTTGATGTTTTGGGATTTTTGAGAATAGTTGATATTTTTGGTTTTTTTAGTATATTTGATGTTTTTGGTTTTTTGATGACTTGGGATGTCAATGGATTGAAATTTTGGGTAGCCTTCAGATGATGATTCAGATTTGATACAAATGCAAGATAAAAATAATAACACACGCAAGCATGCACAAATGATTCAAAAACAAACAAGGTATTGCCCCTGTCAAGCTGTAAACCAATGATTAAGTGATTGATTTATTGATTGATGATAATGATAATGTTTGGTTTTAGGAAATGAAACATGTCGTATAAGACGTCTGGTCTGGTTTTGACAATGCAACATCCTATATAAGACAATTTATATGATTGATTTGACACTAGTGTTGTTGTCCATGCAAATCAACACCAGGATTTGATTAATTGATTGATTTGGTTTACGTCAAGATTAGGATCAAGACCATTGATGCAATTGGACAATTTGGCAAGATTGATTAGCTTGATTGGTATGGATTGAGGATGACTTGCATTTGAGTTTATTGCTTGGAATTTTGATTTGATGATGATAATTTTTTTTTGTATTTTGAAATGTTTTGATTTTTTTGGATTATTGACATGTTTTGATTTTTTGATTTTTTTGGTTTTTTTGAATGTTTTTTATTTTTTTGGTGTTTTTTGCATGTTTTGATTTTTTTGGATTTTTGAATGTTTTGATTTTTTTTTGGATTTTGAATATTTTGATTTTTTTTAATGTTTTGATTTTTTTTGGATTTTGAGTAATTTGATTTTTTTGGTCTTTTTTTTACTTTTTTGACTTTTGAATAGGATAGGTGGATATGGAAAGGAGGGACCCAAGTGTCTAGTGCCATTGAAAGGTAATAGTGTCCCATTAGAGATAGATGTCATCGCATATGTCAAATGCCATTATGCTCATAGATGTTGGTATGGGATTTTATGAGAGGGAGATAAAGTAGGTAGATAATGGGTTATGATGTGGATTATGTAGGAAAAGATAGTGGATTACGATATGGATTATGTATGTTTATAAAAAGATGGATGACAGGCTTATCCAAAAGCATCGACCATAGGAAGGTGATGGGTGAAATACATAGGATAATAGTTGAATGATGGGGTGATGGATGTATGGAAAGGAATCATGACCAATGGTTGCACACACCGTAATAAACATTGAAGCTTGTGATTTGGAGGTGGCATAGGAAGCAATGGACATGTTTTCTTAGGAGATGGTTGATGTAGGAGTTTAGGTACCCACATAGACATAGAATTTTTATGACTTTTATTTTGCTTGTGGGATGGAGGAATTTGAGACTTTTGAATGGAGTGGTATTTTTGGGTGGAGTAGGATTGTTGGGATTTTTGAGAGGTGGGTGCCTCTTTTGACTTGCCTGCTTTTTGTTTAGGAAACCAAACCATTTTGGTTTTGGACTTCTCTTTTGAAGGTATAAGCTTAGATAGATTTTTAGATGGATTTTGCTTTGACTTTTTGAATTGATGTCCTAAGGTATGAGGATCCTTAGGATTTTTGGCTTTATGAAAGGAGGCATCCAAATTTTTATTTTTTAATCCCATGGGTTTAGTGGAAGCTTCATGATTAGACAATGTGTGTATTTGTTGATCATGATCAGGAGGACTTATGGATAAGTGGATAATTAGGCATTGGTAGAAGTGGAGGTAAAGTGGATGAAGGGATGTTATGAGTTGGAAGTAGTGGAGGCAAACTAGATGGTGGAAGGTGTATGGTCACATGCATTTTGGATTCATAGGATGATGGAGGTGGAATGGCAACGTATGCTTTGGGAATATGATAGGATTTATGATGAAAAGTGGTAGATTTAGGAGGCATGGAGGAAGTACCAACATCTTTAGATTGTTTACCTTGGGGTGTATATCAAAGGCCATATGAGCGTGGAGGGACATTGACATGGATGGGCTCCAAAATACCTTGTTCATGAAGGCCTAAGCATTTACCTCAATAGTTCATGTTTTGTAGTATGCGATGGACTATGGGACTAGGTGTGGATTGGACACTAGACTTGAGCTCATTATTTGATGGACAAGGTGAGGTGGTGGATAAAGGTTGTTGTTGTCCTAAGGAAGAACATTCATGGATGAAGGAGGATAGACCAAGGGGATATGATGGATTTGAAATGGGATTGATAGTGGATGTAGAAGGATCATTAGGAGTTTGATTAACATTGTGTTCACTAAGATCAAATATATTTGTCTGATCTTCTATGTGTGGATGTCAGTGTATCATGGATAGGTGGGGTGATAAGCTCTTGACCATGGAATGCATAGAGTTGACTCATATGATCATCATGGCCTTCTTGATCATATATGGGAGCTTGGTCATGGATAGGATTAAGTGTGCTATGGATGGGTTGGATGGAAGTGATTTGACCTTGATTTAGATTAGGGACTAATGTTTCCTCTTGCTTAGGATTATACCCTTGACATAACTCTTGATTTGCTTGAATGGAAGTGGGTGACTCTTCGATAGGTTCAAGGGGTTGAAGGAATGGACATGGTGTTGGAAGGTTCCTTGGTAGGCTCAAGGATAGGACTTTGATGACATGGCGATGATTGATTCCTTGCTAGTAGCCAATGGATCACATCCTTTGCAAGGGTATGGGTGGATGGTGTTGTAGGCTCATGATTAGGATTAGGAGGGATAATAGGGTTATTAGATGGATTAGGATTAGGCATGGGTAGGTCCCATTGTGGATGGATAAAAGGAGTGAAATATGTTGTAAGGTTAGGGTTTTGACTTTGGTTGGATGGAGGGTCAAATGGATTGAATGGATTTGTGGATTTGGATAATGGAGGATTAGGTGATGGAAAAGATAATGAAGGGATTGCATGAGCTAGGTTGGTGTCTCCCTTATCAAAGGTGGCATTAGGACTTAAAGGCCTTTTATCTTATTTCAAGGGATGACTTGTGCTCACATGTTCTTGTTGGGGTATGAATGGATAGGTTGATGTGTCGATGACATGGAAAAAAGTGGGATAGGTTGATGTGGCATTGACTTGATGTGTGGATGAATTGGGTTTTGTACTTGTCTCATCCTCATAACTAAAGAGATGGCCTCCTCAAAGTATGAATTTGGGCTTAGGATTGGGCATAGGTTTGCTTAGGATTAGGACCATTTTGACAAGTGTTTGAATAGGACTAGGATGATGATGTGGAATGATTAGGATTGATAGGATATGATATTGATTGAATTGGAATGAATGTGTTGGTGAGAATGTCTAGAATGGTGTGTTTATGTGTTCACTATAGGGATGACTAGGAGGATCTGCTCCCTTTCTCTTCTTTTGCAATCGTGTCTCTACCATATAAGATTTGTGAATTTTGGGATTCTATTGGGATGATAATGCAAGGTGATCTATGTGACTAATGTATGTTTTGAAGATTTTTTTAAACAATAAGTATGTTAAATGCAACTAAGTTATGTTTTTGGAATTTTTTGACAATAGGTTATGACAAATGCAACTAATGGGAATTTTGGAGAATGAGGATGACAAGTGTAGCTAATGCTACGATGAAAAGTCACTAATGCTATGTTTTGGGATTTTTGATAATGAAGCTATGACAAAGGCTACTAATGAGGGATGAAGTTATGACAATGTCTAAAGGCAATTGGATAAGCAACCTTAAGAGATTTTAATAAAAGAGGATGCTAAGGCACACTAAGGTATACCCAAGTGACTAATTAAAATTGTTTAAGACCTTGCAAGTGTTGGGAGAACAATGATTGGTTGAAGTGAGCCTCCAAACTAGACACATGAGTTGGAGACTCAACTCACAAATTGAGGAAGATGGACCCAAACTAGACTTGTGAGTTTAAAGTCCAACTTGTAAATTGATTTGATTGATAGGAAAGGGAAAGGTCTTAGACTCTTCAAGTTTGTAACTAAGGTATGATCAGAGTATGGAAAATCTCCTATTTTCCAAGTCTCAAAAGTGACTTAATTTTTGAGGTTGATCTAAAGTGCAAAAGGGCTAAACCAATGCAAGGATAAACTAAGTGAATGAGTTTGAGCAATACTAATGCAAATTATCCTAAGAAATTGAAAGAAGTGGATAGAATTGACAAGTCTTTAGGCATGTTGACACAATTGTAGATTGAGTTGGATAGGGAAGGTAGCTGCTCATAGGTTTCCCTACAATTATGGTGTATTCTTTCTATCTTTATTGGGCAATTTATTTGAAAAATCAGAAGACACATCAAACATAGAAGACACATGGAAATCAGTTTGGTTGTTTTGGTGACTCTTGAATTTGTAGTGTATGTGTATGTTTGGGGGATATCCAACCCCAAATTTCCATTGGTCTTAATCACAACTCAAAAATACTTAACACACATAAGACACTTCTTATCCCTAAGGTCATTGGCCAATGGTGTGACACTTGGGCCTACAACTTGGAAACTCCTTTGACGCGAGGTAGGGACACCCTAGAGTGGGATATGTATCCTTGTCTTCGCGAGAGAGGATGGATAGGGGCCTCCTAGCCTGTAAGGATGACCCAATCACCCCTTTCTCAGAAAGCTAAATAATTTAGCTTATGGTAAGCTGAGGATTTCCATCTCATCCCAAGGGAGTCCATATGGTGAGTAACTTCAGGGCGTGGAAACCTTGCACTGAGAGTGATGCCAATAAAAGTCAATCATAAAGGGTGGATTCTAACTAATTTGTCTTCTAGTCACAACTCAGGGACTTACCACCTCACGAGTGTCTAATAAGCCACTTAATGATTTAACCAATCCTATTTGTTGTACTAACAAATACTTCATGTAAACGTGGGTAGCTTGCACTTTTGGATTGGGACTGTACGGTGAAGGCTAATGGCAGTTTAGACTTGGCTTTCACCTTATCTATTTATATAGCAGCCCGAGAGAATACCGCTTTGGGTCACCAATGAGTTCTCCTACCAGATGTGTCTCAAAGGTAGGCCCTATCTAAAGGGTTACAAAAGTGACACACGTAAATGCTTTTGATCTCCAAGTTCATACGATGATGCGAGGAGAGAGCATATACATATTACTTGGCCACACTAAACAAAGTTCATTAACCTTTAGAAATCAAATGTGTGGTGTGGTTATGAAAATGTTGAGAAGATTTGTTGATTCCCAAGATCACTTAAAGTGCAAGGGAAGAGGATACACTCCTCAAAACACAAGCAAAATCACAGGACAAAGAAGACAATGATTATTTTTAATCCCAAAATGAGTGTGAAAATAGCAAGCTATTGTTCTTTTCATGCACCAACTCGAAGTGTTCCTATGATAGAAAAACACACACATAAAAGAAAGGAACCCTACACCAAATTTGTTAGTAGTTTCAAACAAGAGTCTTCTCCCAATGACAACCACAAATCTGCAAATTAGAAATCAGTAGCAGAAAAATCCTCTTATCAAAGTGTGTAAAAAGGAAAATCACAAGTAAAATACCCCCTTTGCAAACCACCAAGGCCAAGAAGCCTACAATAATTGAATCTGGAAAATATATGATGAAATTGATTAGTCATAGAAAAAGAAACATCAACATCAGAAAATTTAGGAGAATCTAAGCAATTTGAAAAAAAATTCGTCGAAATCTGATGAAAAATGCAAAAGATATGTGCATTTGAAGTTGTAAACTAATGTTAGCTCCGTAACACCACAAGTTTCATGAAATCTCGTTACCATATGCGAAAGTTATGCCAATTTCAAAAAAAGTGCCTATTAGGGCATGAAGAGAGAAGAGGGTAGACCTTGGTAGTTAACACTAACCACTAACAGTCAGCATTTGAGGTGGTCACATGAAGCGGTTAGCTGTCTGTAGTTACTATGGCGGTTATGTTTGGAGTGACGCCCTGGTCTCTCATATGACCAGGGGTTGCGAAAAGACAAAAATAAAAAACTAAACAAATAAAGAGGGGGGCCAAAAGCCCCTGGCCCCCTCCCTTCTACCAGTCATGAATGTGACCACCTAACTTAGACTAAAGCCAACAAAGTCGGCCAACCTTTAAGCGATGTTCCAAGGTTTAAGCAGGCAATGAAAATTTAAGTGATGAACTTGGTTTTGACACCGGCCAAATCATTAGTAGGTAGGCACTAAGATTTCAAAGCCGCTCATTCTAAACATTTGGTGGGATGAAGGCAAAGAAACTGGTCGATGAATCAGTTAGGTTTGACAGGAATCTCAGATAATGATCAAATATGTAGTATAAAATAATGTTTAATCTGTGGAGAATATCAAAACCCCCTTTGTCTATATTTGCTAAGCCTGCGGGCCTACAAATTAAAGTTGATGAGATGGATTGTTCCAATGCCACAACTTCGTCTCTTCAACTCTTTCAGACGATAGAAATCTAACTTATTATTAGAGAACATAAATTTTTTTTCACCTTGCAAGCAACGGGAATTACTACCTATAAGGAATTTTTTAACAGTTGATTTAAAATTTGACATGTTTCACTTTCGTGATCATATTGATTTGCCAGATGATTTCAATTCAAGCCTTCAAACCAATCCAAATTTTATTGGCAAAATTCCTTGGAAAGATAAAGATTGAATGACTTGCATGCAATGCACTTACATTAAAATTTTGACATGCTTTCTTTGCTATGTGTAGGTGTATATGAGAGAGATTTGCAAAGTGAATAAAAAAAGAAATCCTTTAGCTTAAGGTGGCGACCGATGGAGCTGACGGTTTTGGGGTCAGCAGGATCTAAAGCTGTGACAGAGGATTTGAACTGAGATCAGGGGTGATGTCAAGTAGTGGCAACGGGGAAACAAAATAGAGGTTTTGAAAGGTCAATGACTGGGAGTTGCAGGGTTGATAGGGAAATGGGGACCGGAGAGTGGTGACAATGAATTTCAAGAAGCGGTGATAGTCTTCAATGGTGGCGACGGGGTGTCACCTGGGATATGAAACTACATATGGTCGACGGTAGTATGAGAGACAAGGTTAAAATGCTGAGGGCGGCAGATGGGAGGTCTAAACAGTGGCGCAATGAGCCGTAGAGGGAATGGTAGCGAGGGCTTAGGGTTTCAAAATGGGTGGAGTAGGATTTTAGTGAGTGGTAGTGAATCAGAGGTCTCGACCGACTACCTATTAGGGTTTTAGGTGGCACCAGAAGTGTGGAGGAGTGCAGAAATGGTGGCAAGGGTCTGAGATCAGTAGCAGTTAGGGTTTAGGGTTCGAACAACACAACAACTGCAATAAAATGTCAATCTTAAACTTGGAAAAAAAAATGATTTTTTTTTATCATTAAGCATTGCCAGAGGGGACAACTCCCTTATATTAAATTTAAACTAAAGAAAAGATTAAATACATGCCCTTGCCACAAGGGGTGCAACATAGATGCATGCCCTAAGACTAGGAGTGCAAAATGCAAGTGACAATGCTTGCATCAACCAAAGATGATCATTCAACAAAACTTGCTAGCCCATTGGAGCATGGGTGCATACAATTCTCCTTTTTCTTTGATGGTGTAAGCATCATATGCAGCTTTGGTTAAGAGGATTTTTTCTTCTTCACTTTCGTCCAGCCTTGATTTGTAAGTGGGGGAGACTCCCCAATCTAATCCAGCCTACCAGTTAAAGTGCCCTCACCTTCCTCAGGATTCACAGACCTTGAAGAGCTCATAGATTTTGTCATTCTATCAATCCCATCACCCCCAGGATTAGCAATAGTTAGTGGCTCAGTAGGTGTTGAGGAGCCTTCCGAAAGTAGAGGAGGTGTCAAGTTAGCTTTCGCTAAATTTGTTGGGGGAGTCTCTGGCATCCTTATTGCATCTTCTTCAAGTGTTGCCCGAGAGGGTGTGACGGTAGCCCTCGGAGAGGGAGAGGAAACTATATTTTTAGTATCCTTAGGAGGAGTGTGTGGAGCAGTTGTAACATTTTGAGAAACAGGAGTAATGATGTAATGGTGGGACTCAACCCCAATCCACCAGGTAGATCTCTCTTTTGAGGATTTTGCACCCCTCACATCTGTGACCTTTTTGCATTGTGCAGTAATGTGATTTGTTGTAAAGCATTTCCTACACGTGAAAGGTATTTTTTCATAGTCTACCAGCTGCCTCCAGGTTCTGTTACCTACTTTCAAATCAATTTTAGTTTGTAGATCAATGGAGAGGTCCATTACAACACATATTAGAGCACAGGTTGAGGTAGCATAATTTATTGTTTCTTCTGAGGAGCAATAATACTTCCCAAGGCCATTTCCAATGGCTCTCAGACAATCAAGTTCCTAAAATTGTATGGGCAAGTATGGTAGATGTACCCATAGGTAAGTAGAGGAGAAAGTCTCCAACTGAGGATCAAAGGATGGAAACCATGGCTTCAAACATAAAAATTCTCCATTAAGGAAGCACGGACCATGCTCCAAGACCTTCCTTTTGTCTTCAGAAGATTCAAATTCTAGGATAAAAAAACCCCTGGCACAAGGGTAGATTCTTACTTCTTCCTCTAAGTCCTTCCAGTATTCAGAGATCCACGCGTGCAACTCACACAGTTTTGGCCATGATCTGGTGAATCTGCAAATGAGTGCATGCTCCCTGAGAAAGTCTTCCCTATCATGAATGTCTCCATTCAAGCAAATCTCTGGAATAACATCATAACAATGAAAGGGCAATGCTCCCCCAACACTGGCAATAGTCCTAAAAGGAGGAGGGGAAGGTTGATTTGAATTCGTTCTTGAAAAAGATCCATTATAGAGCCCTTCAGGTGCCACATTTCTCCCATCTTGTCCAACTGAATGAGGGCTAGGGTTTCAATCTTGGGTGAAGGGCGCCAGTGAGGGGTCGCCCTTCCACGCACCAAAATTTAGCACCTTTGTGTAACTTAGGCAGCAAGCCCCAAGCGAAGGTTGTCCCCCATGTGTAGACCTTTTTCCCTGAGCGCCACCCACCTGCCATGAATCTCCAGTGCCGTTGGGAAGAGATCATTGTTAAAATCAATTCTTTTTTTTCTTTTTTCTTCTTTTAAAAAAAAAAAAGAATTGATTTTAACCTGTGACCAAACATTAGTTTTTTTAAACCTACACAAAACAATTAATTCAAATTGACATAGGCATGAAACAATATGCTTACATAATGTTAAACCTGCAAAGTGAAACACACAGAAGCAAAAAGCAATGAGTTCCAATGTTGTCGTAGACTGTATGACGGGTCCGTACGGTATAGATCCATACTGTATGGACTGTGCCCTAAACAATTTTCAAAAAAATTCAAAAATTTCGCAATGACCGAAACCCAACATGTTTTATGTTAATCTTCATCTGTGAGGCCTTTTGTACTCAACGATGAGGTCCATTTCAGGCCTGGGAGCAACCTGCAAAAACTAATTTTCAGAAGTTGACAAAAAAACTCAGATTCACGTCGGGTTCACCAAAATGAGTTACAGAAAAAGCTATCAAACATGTAGAAAATTAGTGACAACAAACCCTAACTCCCAATGGGGTACAAACTAGCAACAAAATCAATCAAATAAACAACAAATAACTCAGATTCTAAGCTAAATGTTGACTAATCTCCATTGTCCTCAATCTCACATAGTGTTCTCAGATTTTGCAGATTTGCAATGATCATGAGAAGCTCAAATATATGAACAACAAGATGTTGGAGAGTGTACAACAAATTTTAGGGTTGTGTTATGTTGAAAATGGTTGTAAAAAGATGTTTTATAGAAGAGCATGTTTGAACGGAAGGCCCAGATTTAAAGTTGACCTGGGAGAAAAATGAAGGGTGGAGATCAGTTAGGGTTTCCCTCCACTACAAGACAAGAGTGACTTTAAAATTCAAAAATATGATGAGGTGTGAGGGAATTCAAATTAAATAAATTTCCCAAATTATTTAATTTATTGAGATAATGCATGTGAAAAGAGGATTTTGTCAATTAGGTGAGGGGTATTTGAACAAATGTTTATTTGTTTAAATTAATTGAATGAAAAGGGACATTAGAGTGTGAGTAATTAAATAAATCATTAATTAAAATTAATTATTTAATAATAGAAGAAAATTAGGGAAAAATAAATAAATGATCAAAAGGAGGAAAATTAAATTAATTAAATAATTTAAATTATTTAATTAATAGTTGAATTATGGAATTTGAAAGAGAATTGTCTTGAAAGTGGCATTTGCAATGCAAGTACATTTTCAGGTGCCTACAAATGTCTATAATGTGAATTTGATCAGTGTAGTAGAGCTTTCATGTGTTAGGCTACTAGATGCAGTGAACAGAAGGTGTCTACTATTTTTAGTGTTGTTGCGAAGGTGTTGTTTGTGTTGTGAATATTGAGCTTCATTGGAACTGTACTCCATGCATATGTTAGATGCAATTATATTAGTTCATCCCTGTGTTGCAAGTATGTGCCAACTGGTGTTTTCATTGATGTCAACATGTCTGTGTTGTTATTGGTGTTAACTGTATCTTCTAATATTGTTATTTGTTGATTGATTGAGTTGTCATGTTTGTTGGCAAGAGACACTATGGGGTTTCATGAGTGTTGTCATTGATGGCAACAAAGTCTATCCCACACATCCGCAGCACATAGTATGCCCATACTGGAAGTCAGATTGAAGATTGTTTTGGTCTGGTGAACAAGAACAGAGCATGCAACAAGGTCTGACAATCAGGTCTGGATCTCTCAGATGGTGTAACTTAGCAAGTTGTGGACTTGGACAAGTCAAGAGGAGTTTCATGACTTCTAGATTCTAGAGATTTAGCCTTCGGTGATAAAACATGGAAAAGATATGAGCATCTAAGTGTTGGATTCCAAATAGGCAGAGCAGACTGAGGAAAAACTGACCGGCAGAGTATCAGACTTCAATCTGGATGAGTAATTGATGTTGATCAAGCTATTTAAGGGATCATAAAATGTTGGCCAACATGATTGATGACTTCAATGCCTATGTTTTGATATGTATCACAAATCAAGCATGGATTTAGCTGACAGATTAGTAATTTGTAAATATCTTGAGTATTCTGGTTGCCGAGTAGAAAGTTGTTGAAATCCTTGGTACAGATATATATACCAGATGGATTCCAGTATGAAGGTGTGTGTGGATACAGATATGATAATATAAAGTGTGAAGAAAGGCAGGAAAGCAGAAATACAAGTTTGGTATGTGACAAAGCAGCAGCACTAGAGCAGAGGAAGAATGAAGTGCATCATATCAGTATATTGTGCCTAACCAGAACTGAATTCCAACATTTGTAGATGTCTCTCATCAGTTCAAACACTTGGATACCTTCTGCAAGTTCTATAGATAGTGAGTCTCTTGTAGGCAGTGTGCCTCTTGTGAGCAGTGTGCTCAGGCAGTGAGCCCTAATTGGCAAGTGTCATTTTGTACTTCTTATTCTTTTAACAAAGAATACAATCTTGGGTTAATCACCTCGTGGTTTTTCCCTTAACAGGTTTTTCCACATAAAAAACTTGGTGTTATGTGTGTTGACTTTATTTCTGCTCTCATTATTATGTATGCTTATATGTTTTGATCCTACACAAATTATAAAAGAAGAAAAAGTTAAAACAATAGAGATAATTGATTCACCCCCCCTCTTAGTTATCTACCTTGTTTCCAACAATTGGTATCAGAGCTAGGTTCCTCTAAATAGAGCCTAACATCTTGAGGAAGATTTGTGAATCTCAATGGATATGTATGGTATGAAGGAACAACTTCAGTCTGCCTTAGATAATCTTGAACAATCACATTCTGAAGTCAATAGTTTGAGAGAAAGACTCAAAGAAGCTAATGATTTCATAAATGAGCTAAAAGAAAAACTTAGTATCTCTATAAAAAAGAGAAAGGAACTACTTCAAAAATTGGCTAATCAGAGTGAAGACAATGATACTAATGAAGATCTAAATGAGAAAAATAAGCTATGTGAGAAGCTATAAAAAGAGGTCATTATGGTAAGGCATGAAATGGAATCAGGGGTTATGAGATTCACCCAAGAAATTGAAGAAATAAGGAAAAGTGAAGATAATCTAAAACAATCCCTCAAGGAGAAGACAGAGGACTGCCACAAAATGGACAAAATAATTAGGCATCTTGAATCTGATCTTGAAGAAGCTAGAGATAATGAAGAACAACTTTAAAATCAGATAGACACTCTCAAACAAAGTCTTCAAACAACAAATGAATACAAGGAGAAATTCAAGATAAGCTCACCCCAACTTGAAGTTCTTCTTGAGAGCGAAAAGAGGGTAGATGACAAGCGTGGCTTGGGATATGAGAAATGTGAAAGCTCCGGATCTGGTCAGAAGAACTTTGGATCAGGAAACCAAAGAAACAGGCCTAGAAGACCTCTGGTAAGGCAACCAAATGCTCAAAGATGTCCATCCTTCAATGGATACTGCTTCAATTGCAACAACTTTGGTCATAAAGCAACTCAATACAGAAGGAGAATGAATCAGACTAATCCATCCTTCTCTGGACAATGTTTCAACTGCAAAAGGTATGGTCACAAATCTCATGAATGCAGAAACATGAAAATATAAAATTCATTCAACAGTAGATGCTTTGCATGCAATAGAATGGGAAATTTGGCTAATCAATGCAGATCAAGAGGATATCAGTCAAATATGCAAAGAAATATTTTTTGTTACAATTGCAATAGATCCGGTCATATTGCAAAATTCTATAGAAGTAAAAATCAGGATAAAAAGGGTCCGGTGCATTATAATCAAAAACAAGATAAGGGAAAAGGCAAAGTGATTGTGGATGAAGTTCAAAGGGAGATGAGTAAGATTTGGGTGAAGAAGAGTACAAAAATTGTTGGGGATGGATCCATACCAGAATCTGGTGTTGATATTCCTTCTGGAAACTAAACAGATGAGCTCTGGCTCAAGGGAATCACAAAGAAAAATAAATTCCCCCAGCCAGTCTATTGGTGCCTAAATTTGGCACATGGAATGTTGCGGATTAAAGGGTTCTCAGAAAAATATCTAAATAACTCTCGGTAAAAATATGAAAGATCTGCATGGGGTTTTGCAAGAGTGTAATCATCTAAGATTGATCCGGTCTGACAGACATCTGGTAACGCAGGATTTTCACAGACAGATCTGGTATCATTCAAACTTGAAATATCTTGATCTGTGGATCCATGGTATGATTGGAGGAAAGAAGATACATTGTCAATTATCACTGTAAATGATTCTAAGTACAACACAGTGATTCAAAAAGATCTCTCTCAGAACAAGGGAAACGGATAACTTAAGTTGTGCATTTATTGCAAAAGGAAATTAGGGTTTGTGAAAGAATAAAAGAATTTTTTCACTCATCATTTGCACATTTGCATTCAAGAAGAAGATAAGAAGAGCTCTGCATTAAGTTGTACAACTCTCTGAAGGATCAACTGCAAAATCCAATTCAACCAGCGATTTGTTCCGGCTCTTATTTCAAACCCTAAAGCATAAAAAGGAACTTCCATTCTAAATATTTCTCTCTGAATCTTTTGCAAAAAATGGCTACTCCAATGGTTGTTAAGATCACTAATAGGCCGCACCCAAAATTCAAGAAACACCCCTACAAATCCCTAGAAGTTGATCCTTTAGGCACCTTTTCTAGCATTCTGCATGGGGTATTGCACGTAGAAGATGTTAGGGTCTACATCCATGCCAACATTGAGGAATTTGGCAAATCTAATTCGATGGACATCTATCATAAACAATTAATAGATGAAAGTTTTGAATTCAAACCTCAATACAAGGCCCTCCGAGATAAACACTTTGGGCATTGCATCCACTTTCCCTATTTTATAGAAGATGATTGGGTTCGGTATGTTCTTAGCAGAATGCATGATAATTTCATGTGGCTAATGAAGCCCTTCAAGATAACAAAATATGCCATTAGGGCAATAACTAGATTGCACTCATCCGGTGGGCTACCTGCACTCAAATCTGTCAAGAACCAAACTATAACAGAAGCTACCGGATCCAAGTTTGACAAGAGAGCAATGACCATTGATGACATCACAGATCTGGATGTCAAATTTGCGTCAATGTTAATTGGGTATAAGATCTATCACTCAAGCAGGGAGAACTCTATGTCTGGGACTGCAATATATGCAGCTTATCAAATGTTGAGAGAAAATGTAGATTATGATCTATGCGACCTTCTCCTGAATCAACTATTAGAAAACTTGCAAAAGATCAAAAAGGACAAGAAGAATTCCTTCAAACATGACTGTCTAATACTATGTCTATTCTTTTACTATATGAATGAGCTATCGAGATCAAGCGGTTGGGTATGGCAAAATGACAAACTGGTTGCCATACAGATTAGAGACTATATGTATGGACTTGGTGATGCTCAAGCCCAAAACACAGCTCTCTGGGGTTATTTCAAGAACTTTCAGAGCATGATGTAGGCCAGAGAAAGAATTCCTCAATCCATAGTTGACAAATACAAGGATACATTGTGCTTCATGGTTGACACTGATCAATGCCTAATGGAGGCAGTTGAGCCCAGAACAATGTGGATAATGCCAATGGTTACGAAGTAGATGAGAAAATCTTGGAGCTACACGTTCAACACCTATTGAGCCAACCAAAGGACCCTGAGGTAGAAAGGTTTGGAACCTTTCAATAATTAAGTGTAAAGATACATGTTGAGCTGAGACAACCAAAGATAAAAAGGAAAGTTAGAAGGGAAGTAGAGGAAATTGCCAAAAGATATGGCATATCAAAAGAAGTAGTTGATGCAAACAGAGAGAAAATAGAAAGAGCTGAGAAAGAGAAACAAGAAGCTGAAAAAGGAAGTGTTCCAGTACAAGCCTCCTCCCGGACTAGATCATCAAAGAGCTCTGCACCTGCCACTCCTAAGAGCTCAAAAGCCACCAAACTGAAAGTTAAGACATCTAGAAAGAGAGAAAAGAGAATGAAAACAAAAGCCACAAGGTCTTACACAAGTCACAAGGATGATGAAGAAATAGAATCTGATGAGGAAATTAAGAAAATGAAGAAGAAGAAGAAAACATCCGGGGAATCCTCTGCCAGTAAAAACAAAGAAGAAGAGGCAAAAGAATTTGTTGAAAAGCCCACTCTTTCCATTGATGATATCATCAAGGCAGTCATAGTGGATGGGAATCTGCAACCAGTAACAAAATTCTATGATGAATATAGTGATACTGACAAAAGGATCTTGGAAGAAGCTATAGTCAGGTACCTAAATATTTATAACAAACCATTCATTGAAATTATTTCATTAATTCCCAAAAGTCTAGAGAAGGTACTTGAACTTAGAAAAGATAATGCAAAGGCAAAAGACTTAGAGATGAGGGAGCAGATAGCAATTCAGCTCTATCCTTCCATCACTCCAAAACAAATGAACATGATTTTTAAAGATTGTAAGGATGAGTTCCAGAGTAAGGCAAGAATGAATAAACTCATGCTTGGAGAAATAGACTAAGTAGCAAGTGAAACAAAAGACTTCCTTCAGAATGACTTAAAGAGATTCAATCTTCCCATTGTAGAAGAGACAGATGAAGAACCCTCTACCATGGATGTTGAAGGATTAAAAGCAATCAATGAAGAAACTTCTAACAAGGATGTCGAAGGACTAAAGAAAATAAATGAAGAAATCTCTAAGAACTTGGATTCCTCTGTTCCAGAAGAGGAAGTTCATGCAGCAGTAAATATAGGTAACATCTCTCCTCCGGATCCCATTGCAAACATTCCGGATTTTAAAATTGAAGGAGAAGGAAGAAAAGAGGAAGAAGTGAGTCAAGAAGAGCAGGTAAAGGGAAAAGAAGAAGAACAAATAGAGAAGATCTCTGATGACAGTTCTGAGATTCCAAAAGAAAAGAAGACTCAATCTCTGGCAAGAGACACTGCAGAGGCAGTGAAGAATTTTTTGAACAAAGAGATGATGGAGATAGATGAACTAGAACTATTCCAAGGGCCACTAAATTTTGATTCCCTCTCTCTGGTCCAAATAATGAAAATAACATCTTTTTCTCAAGCTAAGGCAAAAGAAAAACTTCTGAAGTCTCACATGGAAGACTGCAAGTTGTTAGAGATTGCTTCTGGTATGCTAGAGAAGATCATGCCATCTTTTCAAAAGGATCCTTCAGCCTCTCCATCTAGTAACTTGAAATCTCTAGTAAACTCTATTAGCACTCATTTTGATTCTTTAGAGAAATCAGCAGAAGAAAAGGTCTGGAAAGAGTTTTTGCGAAAAAGATTCACTAAAGTACAGGACTCATTACTAATGATAGGAGGACCCTAGATATTGGGATAAAAAGCCTTGAAAGTTATCTTAAATATGGTGGGGATGTACAAATTTTGTCTATCTTGGGCCAAAGTGACAGAGGATATTGAAAAAAAAGTGAAAGAACAAGAAGGTAAACTGTCAAGTTTATCTCAAAATTTTGATCCCCTCACTATATCCATAATGAATCAAGAATGCCAGGCTATTGTCATTATAAATGAAATAAAGAGGCTAGACAAAGAAAAGAAGAATATAATAAATAGGATGAGTGAACTCAGAGGGATAATTATCCCTAAGTTAGAGGCAATGCATGAGGCCTTAACAGATGCTCAAACCACAGCCTGAACCAGTGATCCGGCAGTTTTAAAAAGGGTAGAAGCATATGCATTTTTGTTGAGTGGTCACATCTCAATTTTGGATAGGATGAAGCAGAACTGGGCCATAGAGTTTGTACAATTGAAGGCCACTTTTGCAGATATACTCAAGTATATGTAAGTATAACATGTATATATACTTATGCGGCTATGTATAGGATAACTTTTGCAAATTTTGGTGTGTGGATTCCACCCTTTGCCATTGATGTCAAAGGCAGAGTGAGGAGTAGTGAAAAATGTGGAATCCAGCTAAGGGGGAGCTCTGGTAAAATAGTACACAAGACAGAGCATCAGCCAAGGGGGAGTTTGTTGCGACACTTAGTCATTTTTCAATAAGTGTTGCCATTAATGCCAAAGGGGGAGATTGTTGGTAAGAGACACTGCGGGGCTTCATGAGTGTTGTCATTGATGGCAACAAAGTCCATCCCACACATCCGCAGCACATAGTATGCCCATACCGGAAGTCAGATTGAAGATTGTTTTGGTCCGGTGAACAAGAACAGAGCATGCAACAAGGTCTGACAATCAGGTCCGGATCTCTCAGATGGTGTAACTCAGCAAGTTGCGGACTTGGACAAGTCAAGAGGAGTTTCATGACTTCTAGATTCTAGATATTTAGCCTCCGGTGATAAAACATGGAAAAGATATGAGCATCTGCATGTTGGATTCCAGACAAGCAGAGCAGACTGAGGAAACACTGACCGGCAAAGTATCAGACTTCAATCCGGATGAGTAATTGATGTTGATCAAGCTATTTGAGGGATCATACAGTGTTGTCCGACATGATTGATGACTTCAATGCCTATGTTTTGATATGCATCACAAATCAAGCATGGATTCAGCCGACAGATCAGTAATTTGTAAATATCTTGAGTGTTTTGGTTGCCGACTAGAAAGTTGTTGAAATCCTTGGTGCGGATATATATACCAGATGGATTCCAGTATGAAGGTGTGTGTGGATATAGATATGATAATATAAAGTGCGAAGAAAGGCAGGAAAGCAACAATACAAGTCCGGTATGTGACAAAGCAACAACACTAGAGCAAAGGAAGAATGAAGTGCATTAGATCAGTATATTGTGCCTAACTGAAACTGAATTCCAGCATTTGTAGATGCCTCTCATCAGTTCAAACACCTGGTTACCTTTTGCAATTTTTGTAGATAGTGAGTCTCTTGTAGGCAGTGTGCCTCTTGTGAGCAATGGCTCGGGCAGTGAGCCCTAATTGGCAAGTGCCATTTTGTACTTCTTATTCTTTTAACAAAGAATACAATCTTGGGTTAGTCACCCCATGGTTTTTCCCTTAACAGGGTTTTTCCATGTAAAAAACCTTGTGTTATGTGTGTTGACTTTATTTTTGCTCTCGTGACTATGTATCCTTATATGTTTTGATGCTGCACAAATTATAAAAGAAGAAAAAGTTAAAATAATAGAGATAACTGATTCACCCCCCCTCTCAGTTATCTGCCTTGTTTCCAACAATGTTAAGAACACTATCTGAGTATTTTGCTCCACATTTTCTCTGTGTTGAAGACTAAAGTATGAAATTTGGATATGATTTAGAGAATTTTTTGAAGATGCTAAATCCAAAATTTGGTGGTCTGGATCGCTGTACAGAAAAAGTTCTATTCACCAGTTTGAAGACCATGTCTGGCAATGTTTGCATAGTGTCAGGGAGAAAGTATTTTGCTCCACAGTTTGGATTTTGGTCTTGCAGTTCTGGAATTTAGTTTATAAAGTCCTTAGCTATCTTCATTCCAAAGGATTTGTGATTTAGTGCTCTAGAAAGCAAGTTTTTGATTAGCAGAGTTTGACAGTGTCTGTTGAGAAGCAGTCTGTGATGTGTCTTCAAGTGATAATTGTTGCCTTCAAGTGAGATCTGTTGTGGTTGGATTTGTCAGCTCCCAAGTGATTCTATGTTGTTTGTGGATGTCTCCAGAATGTATTGAAGGCGTGTGCTCAATCTGTGGGCTATAATGAAGTTCTTGGAAGCATGTATTTAAGTATTCTTGATGTTTGCACTAGTTCTAGATGACCTGGTTATTTACACTTGTTGTTGAGGTGATTCATATATTGTAGAAGTGTGTTCAAGTGTGTGAAGATGTATTTGGGTCCGAGCTAAGCTATGAAGTGTTCCTATTTCATTCATTTGATTTGCAAGGTTGTATTGTTGCAAGTATGTGCCTAATCAATGTTGTCATTGATGCCAACATATCTGTGTTGTCATTGGTGTCAACTGTGCTCTTACTTTGTTGAGGATATTGAGAAAATTAGCCCCTCTGGTGATAACAATGTGTTGCAGTAGAAACAATGCATTACATGCAGAAGAAAAGTCCAGAAGAATGCTCTATATTTTCGGTACAATAAATATCTTTGCCTGCGGATTGGAAGTTATTTAGAAGCCTGTCTGAAGATGTTATATTCTAAGTGTGAGCCTCCAATATGAAGAATTGAGCAAGTTGTGTTCACCAGAGTGAAAACAATTTTTTTGGTATGTTTGGTGGTGACAAGGAGAAAGTGTTTTTCTCTGCATTCCTCCTCATTGAAGTATTTTGGTCTACGATTCTAGATTTAAGTCAGTGATGATGTTAAGTGCCTTCAAATGCAATGGTTCATGATTTGGTGGTCCACAAGCTATCTTTTACTCATGACATTGACTAACAGTGTTGTTCCTGTACTCCAGTTTGAAGAATCTTATTGTTAGAGTGATTAGAGATCGTGCGGTTGTTCTTGGTGATTACAACATGCTTGTGGATGTCTCCTGGTCATGCTCCTACATTCAGATTGGTCCACAAGGTGTAATTTAGATCATGCATGAAGTGTGTTCTTGAGAATACTTATATTAACATCAGTCTTGGCCAACTTGGTTGAATTCATCATATGTGGAAGATTGTGTTTGAGTCCCTACTAAGGCATGGCATGATCCACATTCATTTCTTTTCTTTGTAAATTTGTTTAGGTCCAGACCTATTATAATGTAACATATGTTTTCTGACCTTGGAGATTGTTCCAATGGTTGATGATTGTAATGCCGACCTTGATGATCATTCCAAGGTTGATGAAGTGTATAAATACTTGTAATTGAGTCATAAAAATGTATCCAAGAGCAAAGATAAAAGTGAAGTAAGGTAGCAGAGTAGAGCAGAGGTGTTTGTGCTTCAATGGAACTGAACCTTGGCATGGAGTAGATGTTGTTATCTCAGTTCAACCTTTTGGCAGTAAGCCTCCTTTTGATAGTGAGCCTCCTTTTGGCAGTGAGCCTCCCTTTGGCAGTGAGCCACCCATAGGCAGTGAGCCTTTCTTTGCAGTGAACAATTTGGGCAATGATCCATGTAGGTAGTGAGCCTCTATTTTTTGGTATTGATATAACTTATATTTTTCTGTGGGCTAACACCCACCGTGGTTTTTCCCTTTTAGAGTTTTCCACATAAAAATATGGTGTCTCCTGTGTTGATTATGCTTTTGTGTTGAGCTTCTCATTTTATGCTTTCATGGTTATATCTAAATATAAGTAATTGATAAGTTGATGATCATAATTGGTTAAAATTTCTAGGACAACTGATTCACCCTCCTCTCAGTTGTCTGGTGCAGTCCAAAAATTGGTATCAGAGCCATGTTCCTTAGAAGAAAGCCTAACAGCTTGAGGAAGATCCAGGATGTCTTAGAAGAAGGAATCTCTGCATTTTGATGGGACAAATTATGCTCTTTGGAAGGTACGAATAAAAAGCCATCTCCTTTGTCTTGGTTATAAAGTATGGCTAGCTACACAGTCACAATTTTTCATGCCTGAAGGTGGGTTGACAACTGAGGATGATATCAAAGAATATGAGTTGGATGTCAAAGAAAAGGATGCTTTATTAAGTTCCTTAAGTGACTCAGTGTTGACAAAAGTTGTGGACCTTGAATCTGCAAATGAGGTATGGGAGAAGCTAAAAAATCTGTATGAAGGAGATGATTATGTAAGAGAAGCTAAGCTACAAAGCCTGAAAGTGAAATATGAGGGTTTGAAGATGAATGAAGATGAAAATAAAACATCCTTTATGCAAAGAGTTGGTGAACTTGTCACTGGAATAAAAGGTATGGGAGGTACACTCAGTGATAAGGAAGTTGTGATGAAAATTCTTAGATCACTACCAAAGTCCTATAGTCACAAGGTAGCTTCTATTGAAGAATTTATGACTACGAAAACTATTGAAAAAGATCAGTTACTTGGAAAGCTTACAGCCTTTGAGATGAGAGAATTTGGTGATGCCCTGCCAAAAGTTGAATCAGCGTTTAAATCCAGTACTTCAGAAAAGATTTTCAGAGCTGAGAAATATAAAGTGGATGATGACTTTGATGAAATTGAAGCTAACTTTGTTGATAGGCTGCAAAGAGGTTCCAGTAAGTTCAAAGGTAAATTACCTTTCAAGTGTTTCTCTTGTGGTAAAGTAGGACATTATGCTTCCAGATGTCCTGAAAGAATTGAAAGAAATAAGAAAAAGTATGAGAGCAGGCCTAGAGTTCTAAAGAAATGTTACTATGTTAGAGATTTTGATGATGGAGTGACTGATGATGAATCTAATGATGCTAATACCAATACAAATGAATGCATGTTTATTGCTATTAAAGAAGATCCTATATCTACTAATTTTGCTAGTTGTATGAAGGAAGAAAAACTAGTGGAAGAAAGTGCTTTGGTTGTTCGAGTTGAGAAGGATAAGGATGAATGGATTATTGATAGTGGATTCTCACATCACATGACTGGTGACAAAGTAAGTTTGTGAGTTTGGAAAAGTATGATGGAGGACTCGTTAGGTTTGGAGATAATGCAGCTAGTAAGATTTTTGGAAAATGATCTATTTCATTTGATGGAAAGCATAATACTGACAATGTTCTCTATGTAAAGGGTTTGAAGCATAATCTTTTATGTGTTGGTCAGATGTGTGACAAAGGATATGATCTGAGATTCAAAGATAATGGGTGCAAGATCATGGAAAGCTCTAGAACTGTGATTTATACCAGTAAGAAGATAAAAGGTAACATCTTTCAATTGAGAGGAACTAATTATTATTGTTTATTGGCTCAGGCAGATGAAAGTTGGTTGTGGCATAGAAGGATATGTCATATAAACTTTGATAATTTGGTAAAGATAAGTTCAGGTCAGATTGTGAGAGATTTACCAAAACTTGTGAAACCATCCAACACAATCTGCAAGGAATGTCAGTTAGGGAAGTAGACAAGAACAAAGAGAAATTCTCTGAAGGTTTGCTGGATCTAGTGCATATAGATCTCTGTGGTCCTACAAGGGTGAGAAGTCTACAAGGTGATAGGTACTTTATGTTGCTTATTGATGATTATTCTAGAATGACTTGGGTTACTTTTCTAAGAGACAAATTAGAAGCCCTAGAGAAGTTCAAATCTTTCAAGGCAATGGTTGAGAATGAGATAGAATTGAAAATCAAATGCTTGAGATCTGATAGAGGAGGTGAATTCACATAAAATTAATTTAACATTTTCTGTGAAGAGCATGGGATAAAAAGATAGTTGTCTGCACCTAGGACTCCTTAACAAAATAGAGTTGTGGAAAGGAAAAATAGGACAGTTCAAGAGGCTTCTAGAACAATGATGAAAGAAGCAGATCTGTCAGATGTTTTTTGGAAAGAGTCTATTCATACTGTTGTTTACATCCAAAATAGAGTTCAAGTCAAAGGTAATGGTACTCAAACTTCTTATGAATTATGGTATGGAAGAATTCCTTCAGTAAAGTATTTCAAAATCTTTGGAATCAAATGCTATGTCAGGAGAGATGAAGATCTAGGAAAGTTTGATGCAAGGTGTGATGAAGGAATCTTTCTTGGATATTCTACCAAGAGTAAGGCCTACCGGTGCTACAACAAAAGGCTCAAAAAGATTGTTGAAAGTGCAAATGTGAAGGTAGATGAAGGCAAGGAAAAGATATCAGACCTAAATTACTATGAACCAGATGAACCTGTGACTATAATGAATGAAGAAAAACATGAGTAAGAAGACAATCAAGATGAAGAAGTGTCTCCAGAAAATGTTGTCAAGACTCCCAAGTATGTGAAGATCAGTCATTCTAAAGATCAGATTATAGGTGACAAAAACAAAGGAGTGCTAACAAGGAGAAGAGCTATAGAGGAACAAGTCAATTACTATTTGCTTTCAAAGGTTAAACCAAAGATTGTGAATGAAGCATGCAATGATGAAAATTGGGTAAAGGCAATGGAGGAAGAACTATTGCAGATAGAGAAGAATGAAACTTGGGAATTAGTTCCTAGACTTGCTGACAAAAATGTTATTGGAACTAAATGGGTCTTTAGGAACAAGCTAAATGAAAATGGAGAAGTTGTAAGGAATAGAACAAGATTTGTATGCAAAGGATATTCTTAAATTGAAGGGATAGATTTTGAAGAAGCTTTTGCCCCAGTAGCTTAGATTGAAGCAATCAGAATGTTTCTGGCATTTGCAACTCACAAAGATTTAAAGGTATATCAGATGGATGTGAAATTTGCCTTCTTGAATGGTGAGTTAGAAGAGGAAGTATACATTGAGTAACCAGAGGGATTCCAATTGTCAAATCAAGGTGATATGGTATGCAGGTTGACGAAAGCATTATATGGACTCAAACAAGCTCCTAGAGCCTGGTATGCAAGGTTAGACAGGTATTTATTGCAATTGGGATTTAGTAAAGGTAGTGCAAATAGTAATCTATAATTCAAAATCAATGATGATCAGATCTTGATTGCTGAGGTCTTTGTTGATGACATTATCTTTGGAGGAAATGAAGGTATGTGCATAAGGTTTGCCAATGAGATGAAAGGTGAATTTGAAATGTCCATGTTTGGTGAAATGAATTTCTTTTTGGGTTTGCAAATTAATCACTCAGATAAAGGAATCTTCATATCTCAGTCTAAGTATGTGAAAGAGTTGTTGAAGAAGTTTGGGATGGAAGACTCTAAACCAGTATGTACTCCCATGGTGACTGGTTGCAAGTTGAGAAAAACTGATGAATCACTCAAGGCTAATCTAAAAAAATACAGATCTATGATTGGAGGATTGCTTTATCTAACTCTAACCAGACCTGATATTATGCATGCAGTTTGTCTTGTTGCAAGGTTTCAAGCTGATCCAAGAGAATCACATGTGATGGCAGTTAAGAGAATCCTGAGGTATTTAAAAGGTACTCTAGATTATGGCTTATGGTATCCAAAGGACAATGGTTTCACTCTCAGTGCTTATATAGATGCAGATTGGGCTAGAGATATTGATGACAGAAAGAGTAAAAGTGGAGGTGCCTTCTTCTTGGGTCATAGATCAGTTTCATAGCTGAGCAAGAAACAAGATTCAATATCTTTGTCAACTTAGTGCAATCACGGTAGGGAGTTCACAAAATGAACTATCCGGACCATGCAGCAAGAGTAAACACAATGGAAACAATTCAAAGAAATGGAACATATGTAGATTTAGTCATTCAATATATCATAGAAATCAAATAGAGATCGACCAACATCATGTGGGTTTACAATTAGGGCTCACAGGCCTAATTACATACATGCGCAAGATAAATCTTTGAAGCTCCTTCACACAAAATCTAAACTATGAACCTATGTGTATGCTTACAACTTGATAATTGTCTTCCTAAGGATCTATTACATCAATATATATCTAATCCGGATCAATAGATTCCTCTGCATCGGCCAAGGAAGATCACAAACTCCAATGAAGAGTTGTAATATGTTCATAGATAGGTCGGACCTAAATGAATAGAACACTTTCTCAAATGAATGGAACAATGTGCAAACCTCCAGGGAAGGTTGGCCACGAACCAAAGATCATTGAATGATGTATCCATGAGATCCGCGAGTCAAGGAATGATTCGCAAGCCTTCTCCTTTAGCCGATTGTCTGAGACTGTTAGGATGCTCTGTTCTAAGGAAACAATTGATCTTCTGATAGCGATATATTTCTGGTAACTGATCCAAATGCTCTAAATTCTTGATATGATGTAGATGAATGAATATAGATACTAAGTCCAGTTCGCAAGATGTGAAATGCCAAAACTGAACCACAAGTTGAAACTGCTTCTGACTGAACTACTTTGAACTGAACTAGAAAATGAAAGAACTAAAATGCAAACAAACTAAAATGCAAATGTTTTTGGTTGATGCAAGATTTCTCTTGAACCAGGGATGCTCCTATATCAGACATCTAGGGTTATTGAAAAAGTGAGTCCCTCACTTTGTCAGGGCTAGGGGAGAACCAAGACGGTCCACCTCAGCCTAAGGAATCCAAGATGAATCTTCTTTTGGTCTGCCTTTCCACTTCACAAGGTGTTCTTTGTATTGTCTTCCTCTGGTGTTGCATCCAACTTTATTGTCTTAAATGTCATCAATCTGCTCTGGTGCTTGTTGTGGTAACTGCTTCTTCAAGTCTTCTTCCATGCTATCACTAGACTCTGCTTCATGATACTGATAAAGATCTGCAATGTTGAAAATAGGTGATATACCCAATGTCTCCAATAGCTTCACTTCATATGCATTTCCTAAATCAAATTTCCTGAGTATCTTACAAGGTCCAAACTTCTTCATCTTCAACTTGTTATATGTCTCAACTGGAAATCTTTCTTTTCTCAAGTACACCATCACTTCATCTCCAACTTCAAATTCCTTGTGTCTTCTCTTCTCATCATCCCTCTCTTTATACTTTTTGTTCATATCCTCCAAATGCTTCTTCACCTACTTATGCACTGTCTTCATGTGATCTACAAATTTTTTTGCTTTTGTACTCCTCTTTTCTTCCATACTAATATCTCCTAATTCTACAATTCCTCTACGATTCACTCCGGTAACAATCTCAAAAGGTGTTCTTCTGATACTCCTATTTACTGAATTATTGTATGCAAACTCTGCTTGAGACAGAATCAAATCCCAACTTCCAATTTTCTCTCCAACTAAACATCTCAACAAGTTTCCCAAACTCCTATTCACTACCTTTGTCTGTCCATCATTCTGTGGATGAAAAGTTGAACTGAACTTCAAATCTATCTTCATCTTCTTCTAAAGTGTCCTCTAGAAGTATCCAACAAACTTTGTGTCTCTGTCTGAAACTATACTCTTAGGTGATCCATGCAATCTCACAATCTCCTTGAAAAATAGGTCAACTACATGCATTGCATCAGTTGTCTTCTTACAAGGTATGAAATGAGCCATCTTTGAAAATCTGTCCACCACTACAAATATTGAATCATGTCGTCTTTGTCTCTTAGGCAATCCCATCACAAAATCCATGCTTATGTCTTCCCAAGGTCTCTCCGGTATTGTCAAAGGTTTATACAATCTGGTATTTTGACTACCCCCTTTTGCAACTTGACAAATTCTACAACTCTGCACAAATCTCCAAACATCCCTATGTATCTGAGGCCAAAAGTAATTTTCACTCACCAAAGCCACTATCTTATCAAGGCCAAAATGCCCTGCCAATCCGCCACTATGCTTCTCCTTGATCAAATTATCTCTCATTGAACTTCTAGGTATGCACAACTGACTTCCTCTAAACAACATATCTTCTTGAATGAAATAATCCAACCACTTACTCCTATCTGTCACAATAGGTTCTTTACATGCTTTCCGAGGTTAGGAAAAATCAATGACTCCCTCATACATGTTCTTCAATTCATCAAAACCCAACACTTCAACTCCCATCTCTGTCAACAAGTTTCTTCTCCTACTCAAGGCGTCAGCAACTTTGTTTGATTTTCCACTCCTATGCTTCAACACAAAAGTATAACTCTGCATGAACTCTAGCCATCTCATATGTCTCAGATTCAACTTACCTTGACTATCCAAATATTGCAAAGCTTGATGATCTGTATACAACACAAACTCCTTAGACAACAAGTAATGTCTTCACTTCTTCAAGGCTTGAATTATGGCATAGAACTCTTGATCATAAACTAAATATCTTTTCCTTGCATCATTCAACTTCTCACTGAAATAAGCTACAGGTCTACCTTCTTGACTTAATACAGTTCCAATTGCATTTCCACTTGCATCACAATCAACTTGAAATACCTTATTGAAATATGGTAATGCCAAAATAGGTTGCTCTATCACCTTCTGCTTCAACAACTCAAAACTCTTATCTGCTCCAGATGTCCACTTAAAGTTTTTTCTATCACCTCTCATTGTCTCTGTCATAGGGTTACAAATTGAACTGAAATTTCTGATGAACTTCTGGTAGAAACTGGCCAATCCATGAAATGATCTAACTTCTCCAATGCTCTCTAGTGTAGGCCATTCAACAATTGCTCTCACTTTCTCAGGGTCCATCTTCAATCCTTCTACAGAAATCACAAATCCCAAATATACCAACTCCTCCTCATGAAACTACACTTGTTAATGTTTATCATCAATTTCTCTTCACAACCTCTGCAAAACATGTCTAATATGCCACAAATGTTCCTCTTTTGTCTTACTAAAAATTAGAATATCATCCAAGTATACAATAACAAACTTACCCAAGAATTTCTTTAAGACTTCATTCATCAATCTCATGAAAGTACTCAGTGCATTTGTCAATCCAAAAGGCATCACTAACCACTCATACAATCCTTCATTTGTCTTAAAATCAGTCTTCCATTCATCTCCTTCTCTTATTCTGATCTGATGGTATCCACTCTTCAAGTCTATCTTTGTGAAATATCTTGCTTCACTCAAACAATCCATGATATCATCCATCATAGGTAAAGGAAATCTATACTCAACTGTGATCTTGTTTATTGCTCTGGAATCAGTGCACATTCTCCATTCTCCATCTTTCTTCGGTGCTAACATTGCAGGTACTGTACAAGGACTCAAGATTTATCTGATCAAACCTTTCTTCAACAACTCTTTAATCTATCTATTTAGTTCTTCATTCTCTTCCAGTGTCATCTAGTGTGCTACTTTGTTAGGCAAACTTGCTCCCAGTATAAGATCAATGTGATGACTGATACTCCTTATAGGTGATAATCCATCAAGCACATTATCTTATATGATGTCTCCATACTCTGTTAGCAACTCTCTTATCTCCTTTGGTTGTTCTTCTTTCTTCAATGTTTTAGGCTTCTTAGGAATTCAATCATAACACATACTCTCCTATTTCAAACCATCCAAGAATTTCCTTCCATCTACCAAACAGATTCTAGCATCCCCACATACTACATCTTTAGGATCATCTTCCAAAGGAATCAAAGTAATTCTCTTTCCATTAGCTGTTATAGTATATGTATTCTTTCTCCCATCATGTATAGCTTTTCTATCATACTGCCAAGGTCTACCCAACAAGATATGACAAACATCCATAGGCATAATATCACACAAGACTTCATCATGATAAGATCCAATATGGAATTTCACCAAACATTGTTCACTCACTAGTACCTTATGATCATCTTGAATCCATGCTATCTGATATGGCTTAGGGTGTTTCAATCTTTCCAACTTCAGCTTAGTCACCATCTCCTCTGAAACTAGGTTATCTAAACTACCACTATCAATCACAACTTTACAACAGTTACCTCCAGATTTGCATCTAGTCCTGAACAAGCTTTTCCTCTGTGGTGGTTCCTCATTTATCTCTACTTGAAATAGTGCTCTCCTCATCACAAGTGATTCTCCTTTCTCCAGTTTACCAATAGAACTAGGTTCCTCTTCAATATAGGTTGTTCTTCCACAGTTCTCTATCCTCTTACTTGTACTGCCTTGATTACATTCAAATGCTCTATGTCCTTCACCTCCACACTTGAAACAAGTACCCTTGAATGTTCTTTTATCAAATCCTCTTCCTTCTCTTCTGTATCCTTCATTTGTCCTTAGAGGTCTTGTGGCAACCTTCTCCTCTTCTACAACAATAGATTCCTCCTCTTGGCAATAGGGATAAAATGGGGACATAAGGGAATAAAAAAGTGGCTTAGAAGTAATAACAAATTGAGAAGAAAAATACACATGTGGTCCTTATGAGAGAATAAAAAGATATAGGGGGTGTTATGCATAATCTTGGCTAAGACAAGAATATATGAAAACAACCTCCTAAAGGGAAAACTTTGAATCTTTGCAAAAATAAAAAATAAAAGAGATAAACTAATAGGCTCACAGGCCTATGGAGAAGCTTGAAGAAGCTTGTATGAATGAAAGTGATGTTAAACAAAGAAGAATGAAGGGTTATTTATAGGTAGAAATGAGAGGGAAGAGAAGAATAGATAATATTAAAATAAGTAGTTAACCCAAGAAGAAATGGAAACAATTCCATGAATAGATGAAGAGACTAGAAGAAAACTAGAAGAAAACTCAAGAAAGCTAAAAGAAAACTAAAGTGAACTCAAAGAGAAAATGGAAAGAATTTAGACGAGGTAATATTCAACAATGAGTTCACACTACAAATAAAGAAAGAAAAAGGATGAGTTCACATGAAAAATGAAAGTTAAAACAAACTAAAAATCAAGAAGAAAAGATGAAATTAGGGTTAATTCATGCATCCAAAAATAAGAGGGTCACCCATTTTGAAACCAAGGTCATCCATTTTCTAGTTGCGGTTGCTAAAGTAACCTAGGAACACTATGGGGTGACCTAGAGACACTATGGGGATACCTAGAAGCACTATGGGGTGACCCAGAAATATGAGGATCTGAAATGGCTTGTTAGAAAAATGTGAGGTTTAGAAACTCAATTTAGGGGTTGAAAAAAATATTCAAGGAGGGGAAAAACACAAGGGACATGTCACCAACAGTGAAATTACTAAGACGAGTGTAATTCATGCCTACAAAGTTGTGATTAAGAACCTCTTTATCATTATCAGATTTCTATGTAGACCTAACACAATTTTGTACTTATAGGTTCATCGTCACTACAAGATAAAGAAAATACACAATAAAAATATGGTGGGCTATCTATCAGCTAGTTTCCATTGCCTAGTGGACTTACACAAAGGTGTAGTAAGAGGTTCTTCCTATTCTTCTTCCAAACTCTCTAAATATAAATCTTCTTCCTCTACATCATCCTTTCTAACTCATTGTTATTCCACCTATCCATTTTCTTGCTTCTCAATTTTGGTTACAAAATGCATGGTTTTATTTTCCTTTTATTTTGGTTTTATCTAATTAGACTTAATTATAAGCTCCCTACAAATTACATCTCTAGAATATATAATTTCAATGTTAAAGGATTCCAAACTTTATAACCCTTAACATTATCACCATAAACAACGAAAATACATTTGTTATCTTTCTATCCAACTTAGACCATTTTTATTTAGGTATGTGAATAAAATACCTACAGCCAAATACTCTAATGTGTGAAATAGAGGGTTTCTTACCTATCCCCAATGTACATATGGTGTTTTATCAGCCAAAGTGAAACAAGATGAGCTACTAATCAAATAATAGGCATTACTTATAGCCTCAACCCCAAAACACTAATCGAATTGAGCACTACATAACATACTTCTAGCTTTGTCCAATAATGTCATGTTCATCCTTTCTATGGTGTCATTTTTTTGTGGCGTAGATGGAGTTATTGAAAGGAAGCAAGGTATGTGGAAAAACTTCCTACACTAAACTTCTAAGGAGATTGTTGTGCAAATTTCATTCTTTTAAACAATTACATAAAGTAGAAACACATATAAACATAAAATAAACAATATATCATAACATAGGTGTATGTGGGGAAAACCTTTTTGAGAGAAAAATCCCACACTCTAAAGTAGCCCAATGTATTATTCAGTAAACAACATAGTTACAACACACTTGCATAGCAAGCCCTCATAGGAGTTTTGACAACATAACATTACCTACAAAACTCACTATCCAACTTCCATCTCAAGAACCCAATAAATAGGATATATAGTGCATGAAACCATTAAATGGTAATTAGAAAACCATTAACTAAAACCACCCAAAATAGTATCACCCAAATCCTTAGTTGTAAATCCAACACCCAAATTCCAAGATGAGTCCATAGACTAAAGATAGCATATTCCTTCCACCTATCATAACTTCATTATAATCCACTCACCAAATTGGGTGTTCCATCTTTCTCCATTATCCCCATCCAATTATGCCCTATGATGTGTTGGTAAACATATATAACTCCCCTTTACAACTTTATGTGTCCTAGATGTTTTTACATTTCCAATACAAGAGGCCCAACTTATAAAGGCCATAACTTTTGATCTAGGAGGCAGATTGGGCCAATTTTTTTCAAAGTGTAGAACTAAAATAGGCCCATGTGACAAGCACCAAGTAACTAATGCTAAAGAACCCAAAAAAATATTTTGGCTAAAAGCCAACTCTATAGCCTAGAAATTAAGTTTTTATATTTTTCAACCTAAAAATTTCATTTTTTGTAATCTTCACATTAGGTGCAACGTTGAGACACCTTTCCTAAAATTATCCCACTTGTTGGAAACTTTGAAAGAGAAAAGGGGAAACTCACTAACACTAAAATCTAATTACTAGTGGTTGGGAGGCCCATAAACACATTGTACCACCTGAAATTGTCTATGCTCATGGGATTTGTTAATGAATCTAAAAACTTTATCAAAGTATCAACCTTGTCTAGCATCACCCTTCCTTCCACTACCATATCATGAACAAAAAGGTACTATACATCAATGTTCTTTCTCCTCGCATGAAAGGTCAAGTTCTTTTCTAGACATATGGAAATCTAACTATCACAATGAACTGTAATAGCTCTTGCATCTAACCCAGCATCTAAACATAATCTCTTAAGATATATAGATTCCTTATAAACATGAGTATATTCCATGTACTTTTCTTCTATAGTGGACGAAGTGATCATAGCTTGTCACTTACTCATCCATTACCAAACATAGTGAAAACATGTCCACTAGTGGATCTCTTGATATAAATATCATTAGCCCAATTAGAATCTGCATATCCATGAATACACACTAAATTCTAGGTCCCTATAGGATATCAATGATAACAAATGGAAGACTTAAAACTACCATGCAAGTATTTGAATACCCTCTTCACTACATTCCAATGTACCCATCCAAGATTATCCATAAAGTGACTAAGGACTCCAACTACTTGGGCAATGTTTGTTCTTGTACAAACCATAGCATACATCAAACTTCTAGCAACACTAGCATAAGGTACTCTACTCATATCCTCCATATCACTAGGAGACTTTGGACAATCCTCAACTGAAAACTTTGTTCCCATTGTAACAGGAACACACAATGGCTTACAATTTGACGTGTTGAATCTCTCCAACACTAAATTCACATACTCTAGCACAACCAAAGTTTTATGTTACCTTTATCTATTTTGATCTTCATCCCTAAGATGTACCTAGTTGCCCCTAGGTCTTTCATCTCAAACTGTGCTAAAAGATAAGAATTCAAATAAAAAATTAAACCCTTCCCATTACAAAAAAAAACATATCATCAACATATAATGCAATAATAAAAATATGATCACCATCCATCTTATAGTAGATACAATGATTTTATTTGGATCTCAAAAATCCTAAACTTAACACAAAGGAATCAAACTTTTAGTACCACATCCTAGGAGATTTCTTAAGACCATACACAAATTTCTTCAACTCACAAATCAAATGTTCTTTACCTTTCTCAAGGTAGTGCTCGAGCTATGCCATATAAATCTCTTCCTCCAAATCACCATGAAGGAATGTTGTCTTCACATCCATTTTCTCAACCCTGAGATCATATGTTGTAGCAAGTGATAATAGAAATCAAATGGATGTCAGCTTAGTAACTGGAGAGAAAATGTTACCATAATCAATTATCTCAACCTAGGAATAACCCTTTGCAACCAATCTCACCTTGTACCTCTCAATCCAACCATTTGTATCTAATGGGTTTGCATCCATTAGGAAAAGATACTTGACCACATGCATCATTTTTCTTTAACACAACCATCTCTTCTTCCATGGCCACTTTCTAGGAATCTACATCATTCATACCCATAGCCTCCTTTATAGTCCTAGGCTCATCAGTGTTAGTAATCAAAGAAAAAATACATCTCTAGTTAGGAATATACCTATTTATCTATTTTCTTTGTTAAGTGGACCTCCTTAATGACTAAGGTGGAAGTTCTTTTTCTTCTTCAAACCTCTCTAAACTATTTGAGCTCTCCTCCTCTTCAGGTCCTTCATGGGCTTTTGGTTTAACCTTCTTACTCTTTGGGGTTAGTTGAACCACACCTTTCTTTGCATCCTTCTCTAACTGCAATACTATAGAAGAAGACTTGAATTATTTAAAGATAACACTTCTATTATACAAAACTCTCTTAGCCACAAGACCCTAAATTTTGTACCCTTTCACCAACACCATAGATGATGAAGATACATTTTATATCTGCATTCCCCAACTTTGACCACTTATCCCTAGGCACATGTGCATATGCCTCACAACCAAAGACTAAAAGATATCTCAATAAGGGATTTTTTCCCAACTACACCTCCATATGTGTCTTATCAATAAGACATTGTAGGAGACTTGTTAACTAGGTAACAAGCTATAGCAACTATTTTTCCAAAAACTTTTGTTCTCAGCCAACCCCATTAAGCATATTCCTAGCCTTCTCTGTCAACATCTTGTTTAGTATTTATGTAACTCCATTCTACTAAGTGATCTAGGGAGTCATCTTATGTCTTTCTATTCCATGATATTTACAAAAAACTATCAAAATTTATTGAACAAAACTCACTACCATTATTAGTCCTAAAAACCTTAATCTTTTTACCACTCTAATTTCCTACAAGGGCTTTAAACTCCTTAAATTATCTGAAGACTTCAAATTTACTCCTAAGGAAATATACCTGTGTCCTTCTACTATAATCATCAATGAAAGATACATAATATACATATTTTAAAATTAGAGAAACACTTATAAGACCAAAAACATCAGAATATATCAAGTCCAATACCATAGAAGATGTATGATAACTAGAATAAAAATAAACATGGTTTTATTTTCCATAAACACAATGTTTTCAAAAATCAATCTCAAGGTTACAATCATTCAACCCCCCAACAATTTTTTTTATTTTTTAAATTCAATAGAACCTTCTCACCTATATGATCCATTTGTTGGTGCCATAACATTGTTTTCTTTGCTGGAAGTTTTGTCTCCAAAGAATGAGCATCCTTAGGTACCAGAAAGCATGACCATCAAAAGTAGATGCAACACACCTCTTTTCTACTAGCTCCAATGGTGAAGATGAATATTCTATAGGTATCTCCACTCCAGGAATAGAAGAACTATTAAACCAAATTGTGCATGTGTCTAACTGAAATGGAGTGCCAAACCAAACATTCTTAGAAAGCACCATAGATCCTCTAACCATCTTACACCCTTCACTCAAGAAAACAAACTGAACACATGCATAATTAATTTTACTTACATAAATTAGGTTCCATGCCAAACCAAGGATATGCAATATACCATTGATCCCCTTCACTCATTCATCCAAGAATTGAATCAAGACTCTTCCATAGACAATGACCTTATAATTAAAGTCATCTCCAAGGTACACCTTCCCACCATCATATTCTTCATATTTTTTAAACCAACCTAATGTGAGGTCATGTGGAAAGAGGCATTGGAGTCTATAAACCATGCACCTTCCAATGCATAAGTAGCCAAGACAATGATGAAATCATCACCATCATCTTGGGAGGATCTCTCACTAATCATTAGAGTCAACCTTTTTATTATTCTTCTTCTCCTCCTTGTAATCTCTTCTAAGGTGTCCAACTTTGCCACAGTTCTAACATTTTTCCTTGAACTTTTTTTTTGGTCGATAAAAGTGATATGAGTGACTATAATTATATTGATATCAAAGAGATTTACATGACTGTTTCAAAACACCAGATAGAGATATACATAAATATCTCTATAGAAGACATCAAAGATCTGTTCAATTTCATAAAAATTAATTTACAAAAAACCTGCCACTTCCCAAAAAAACCTTGTCGATAATAATGTCGAAGAAGTTACTAATAATTATCAATCTTCATAGCTTTCAAATGTGCTTAGAATTATCAGTTTTCATAGCTTCCAGATGAGCTTTCCAACATAGATGAACTAGGATCAACCAAAGATGGAGGGTGAAGAGTATCAACATCTTGTGCATGTTTCAAGAGGAAATGAGTAGAATTAAACCAATTGAGACTTTTAATATATAAATACTCTCCCATTTCCATTTAAGCACTAGTAGTGAAGACCAAGTTGAGTCTGGATTATCTTCAATGAGGCCATTCCTCAGAATGTGCAATGCTTTGTGAATATCTAGGTGGTTAATGAAGTCTGATTTTGTGAACAATCCTCCAACTGAACAATTTCCTTTATACAAAATGTAATCCTCAAGTGTTGATTCCAAATCTAAAAGGGAGAAAGCAATGGGTTGAAGGTAATTTACAGACAGAAAAGTCACTAACCCTTTGTTTATGTTAGGACTCTAAATTTTTCTCTAGTTTCCTATTGCAATCTTGCTCCATGTTCCAAATCAAAAAGTTCTTTGTTAAGGGTTTAACTATGAAAATGTTGTGAATCATGTTCTTAGGTCTAAAACCCTAAACCCTAAGGCTTGTGTAAGTGTCAAAGTACCTTTTGTCCTACTTTTATGTTGATTGTTTACCACTCATTTCCGATCTCCAAGTTATAATGTTGTGTCTAGGTCATGTGGTTATTGAACCTACCTTTACACCAAATTAATTTGTTATATGATTAAGGTTTGGCCCAAGCCCCTTAGTAAAAATTTGGCCCCTCTTTACCTAGTAGAACAATGTTATTTTAAGCACACATGATTGGCTCCCCTTTAAAATGTTTTCCTAGGGAACCATTTGTCGACGTGTGGCATGCTATGGTTAGTTTCTGTTGTTTTGTGGTGAATATTATAATGAGGTAAAAGATGATTGCAGAACCACAGAAGGAATGACAAATGGCAGGCTCTCTTACCAAATTTTTTTGTAAGATTTATGGTAGGTCCCGATGAGGTTACATGGCAAGCTCTCAAATTTTTCCACCTTTTTGCTAAACCTATATGTTGGACCAATGAAAGGCTTGTGGAAGAGCAGGAGAAGGGCAGGTTGACAATTCCAGATGAAATGTCTTTAGGTTGATCGTGTAGGTGCCATGTGGCATGATCTAAATTATATTCTTTCATTCCACTGGCCTCCATTTATTGCTTTGTTTTATGCTCGTGGAAGCACAGGGTAGGGCCACGTGGATGGTTATGACTTTTCAAGTGGGTGGAGAGCCCTCTGCTAAGATGTCAATGTTGTCCAGGTGGATTGATGTTATTCATTTGAAATGTTTTGTGCATATTTCAAAATATTTTCAAAATGGTCGACCAAATCTACACTGTCTGATCATGCTTTTTGATCGAGGATCTACGGTTTGTATTCAAATAATGAAAACAACTAGTTACATGCATAGGCTCATGCGAGTTAGTAGTAATGGTGGAAAAGATAGTTTCTAGACTAGTGACACACGTAATTCTTTGCATAAAAGCCTCATTTCAAGAATTTGTATCTTCCATTCAAGATTGTCAAGCATCTGAGAAGGGATTTTCAAGCTTTTGAAGCCGTCATTGCATCAATCAGGGTTTTTAGTGTGCAAAACCAGTAAGTCCTTTGAACTGTGATAATTCTCTTAAATGCTAATTGCATAGCCTGCTGGTGTATGAGAAATTAAGCTCTAGGGTTTTTTGTTTCAAGTAGGGTAAACTTGTGTGTTGAAGATATTCTAAAAATTCCCTAGTCATAATCTAAAATTATCAAAAAACTCTTAAAAACCCTAGAAGGAAGCCCTAGTTCCTGAAGAACTTTGAAAATGAGTCCACCCAGAGCCCAGGCTGCTTCATCTTTGCATTGTCAAGCCTTGCATAAGGACCTTTTAATGCAGTTGCCTGGGTCTTCTAGCCACAAAATTAAGGTTCAAGGCCCTGGATCTAATGAGGGTCTAGTTGATGAATTCCATGTGTGTAGAGATGCAGATATCCCAGTGACAAGGTGGGACTTATTCTGCAATTGGTATGGCAAAATAAATACACCTTCCCCTCTCTCAAATGTATGGAATCTTGATTTGGGCAAGCTAATGGTCCCACATGTCTTGTGGACATTGACTTGCTAAAAGCTATGGCCTACCAATATGATTAGACTGTTACGGCTATAAGGAATGCAGATGGACATGTTATGGTGCATATTGATAAGGCATCAATCTCTAAGATTTTCATAGTCAACTTAGTTGCTAATAAACTCATTGACCCTAAAATCTTCAAAAGGAAGTATCAACAAGATAAAAGCATCTACAGGGTTGTGCATTTGCCTGGCATAGGGAAAAGGATCATAGAGGCAGGTGTATGAAGATCCCACCAAATGAAACTGAGCCTTTCAAACTTGAGACCTTTGAGGGTTACTTTGCAAAAACATATTATGCATTATGTCAGGTTTTGGGGGCTGACAAGAATTAAAGAATTCCTATCCCATTCACTTACATGGCTTCTGATATTTAGCATGTATTATTGAATGATGAATTTGACTATGCTACTTACCTTGCCAACCACATGCACGATGGGTTGGTAGGCATCAAAAAGGAAAAGGAAGCGGTAAAATTTTGGTGGTACTCCTTGTTGTGCCACATGTTTCTATATGAGGGAAGGGAAACATGGGATTTGAAGCTGCAAGTTCACCAAGTTGATGAAAAGGGATGCCATCTCCCAGTCGAATGTTGGACGCATATTTGGGATAGGGATTGTCATGAGGCTAGCTATATTATATTTAAGGACTATTTTGCTAGTAGGGTGTTGTTTTTCTTGCAAGGATCAGAAGTTAGAATCACCAAGCAGATACTAGAGTTTTTGAGACCTATGGTAAGGAAACCTACTCTTGGCATTCAACATAATTGGGAAGATTTCATTCTTCATCCTAACTGCATGGTTTTGAGATTTTTTGGATGCATAGTTGGTCCTCATATATTACCAAGGTTTGTACCCTTGAGGGTTGGTTTGTAGTTGGCTGAATCAAATAAGGCCCATCTGGAAAATTAGAGGAAGGGCTCATTATTTCATTTCTTAACTATTTTTTCTGACTTCAGAATGAACAGAGAAGGTTGTGATAAGTTCTATGATAAGCTCAAAATATTTAGGGTGGCCCAAGAACATGCAAGAAACTTTGATCCTGAAGGCTTTATAAATAGCCTTAGAAGAAGCATAAAGAGATCCTGATTTGTCCACTGTACTTATGATTCTGAGGATGTAATAAGAAACTACAGCAATGAGAAGGAAATTGAGCAAAGAAGGGTTAAGTGGACAACATTTTTGAATTATGAGGATAATAAAAGGAAGAGGGATGCCTCTTACTAAGGAGCATTTGCAAGCTTTAAACACCCAATTATAAGGATTAATATAATTGTGGAGAATATTGATAAAATAATTACAGAAGCCATTTCCATAGAGGAGAAGGCGAAAGGTAAGGCTCCAGTTGTAGAAGAAAGGCCATCATACTAGCCTCTGAGTGTTGGGACACTTAAATATGCATTCAGAAGAAGATCTAAAGGTGTGATAATTAGGGAGAAAGCTCAACAATCTCCTCAACATGCCTACCTTCCCCCATCTCCTCAACCAATGCAACAAGTGACTCCTCCCTCTACACAAGTAATAGAACTGGACTCACTTCCAAAGGAGTTATCCCTAAAGAGAATAAAGGTTGATGAATCCCCTCTGGTAGATTATCCAGTAGTTTCTGATGAGAAGGATGATTTTGAAATAACATGGGATGATATAATCAGAAAAATACCTTCTCCTAAGAAGGATGAGAACATGTAGCCACCCTCGGACAGACTAACAATGATTATCATTGAGGGAAAAGATAATACAGATGACATGAGGGCCTTGGCTTTCCAGAAATTCTTGACTAATGAACAATTCATCAAGTCTCAAAAATTTTCTGATTTTATATGGAGGTGTAGAAAGGATGAATATGCCAAAAGATTAAAAGAAGAAATGACAAAGTCTCCTCAAGAAACATAGGAGCAAGTGTCTTTCAAGATATTGACACAGATGAAAGCAGAAGCTAAGGACATTACTCCTAAGGAAGGTAGGAATATGGTCAAAGAGAGTGGAATTTTGCTACTCCCTGAATGGGATATAGCTTCTGCCATTACCTTGGATACCATTAGAAGACAAGATCAGGAGGTCTTGACTACAGAGGAAGAAGATGCAGTGGCTTTGTCTGGTGTAGGTTTTAATCCAAAATGGGAGACTTTGGCTATATGGGCATTGGCTCCTAAAACCAATAAACCCCTTATTGCTAAACCTAATCAAGACTTAAGGGGGAGTCTAATTATCAAAAGAGTGTCTGATACTCCTGCAATTGATGTTGCCAAATTTAGTAAGGCAACTATAGATGCACTGCAAAATAAATATGACAAACTGTTGGAGGAGCATATGCAATTTTTGCATGAGTATAATAAATTGAAGGAATTAGAAGCTCAGTGGCAATGAAAGTAACAACAACAACAACATGCATCAATATTTCCCCCCCATTATTGGCATTAGTAGTAAGAGATGTGGGAACCATGGTTGCTAGTTCTTCTTCAGCTCCACCCCCAAAATCTAAACTTGAAAAGAAGAATGAAAAATTAAAGGAGCAACTCAATGCCTTTGAGGAGATTTTTATGGACTTTAAGGAATATCGACATGGGGATAATATGCACATTGTTTCAAATGTGCTTGGACATTTAATGAGTAACATTTTAAAGAAGGTGGAAGATGTCCATAGGGACTACTAAAAATTATTGATGGTAGTTAAGAAAATTGTTGAGGACAAAGAAAAGGTTGCGGCCCTATTGAATAAATGGATCCCAAGGACTGCTTCCCTACTAGGGATGTATAAAGGATTAGCCCATGAGCCTAACTCCCCAAAGGAGATCAAGCCTACTTATAGAGTAATCAAGGTAGTAGGGGAGTTACAAGAATTTGTGAGCGAACTCGAAGAGAAGGCATGGGCTAGAATTTAGGAGTTTGATAGTGATGAGGAAAGGCTAATGCCTAAGATTAAAAAATAAAATGGAGAGGTTAAGCCTTACCAGATATGGCTTTCTCATTTTGAGGCTATTATTCCAACTTTGTTTTTTGATATGCAAAGAAGATAGAATTGATGTTGATCTCTTTAGAAGCAGTGTAGGAAAATTGTGGGATACATATCAACGTGTAGAGGAGTTTTTGAGAGAAGCTGAATCAATTTTGACAAAGTATGATAATAAGTATACACCTGGTGTGGATGAATTCTTAGCATTCCAATGGCCTACATAGGAGTAGTATAGTGCCTGGGATGAAAAATATAATAATTTGTCAGAGTAGGGGCCCTTTGCTGACTTGTATTTATTGATTATTTCATTCTTTAGTCTAAGGGGAAATATTCTTTTGGCTTTTCATGCCCACTCAACATCTACATGCATCCTTCAAATGCCTCAACCAGTTATTTTGTCTTCTTGTGGGCCTATCTTTTGTCCTTATCTATGAAATCAGTATCTCCCAGGGTTTTGGGAATTTCAAGAAGGCTGCTAAAGAGATGGTAAATATTTTGCAACAACTTTTTGCAAATGCATTTTGGAGGCAAAATATTTGCACTTGTATGTGTAACTGTCTTTGTCCTTTTGGGATATTCTCTCCATGAGAAGTTGCACCTGTGTCTTGTTATGAATAACATTGTCAAATGAAAATATGACATTTGTCATAAGGCCTGAAGCTTGTTTTCTCCCTTGTTTCTATAAGAGGGAATTCAAGGCCTTTTGTTAAGGATCTTGGAGAAGTTTTTATTATAGAACATAAAGTAATTGAGTTAATTTTTCTAGTCTAGGTTGTTATTTGAGAATAATTTGTGATGTAAATGTAGAACTCTGTTTGATAGTACTAATTCAATTTTGAAATGCATTGCCAAGTTCAAAGCTATATTGTCTCCTTTGTTGCAATCTCCATTTCATTTATGAATAAATTTTGATCAAGGATTTCTTTGTGCATGAATATCTTTCTTTGTGGCTTTTTATCAAGTAGAAAATTAAATGCTCTAAAGGAAATGTTGGATGTAGTGGAGGTTTGCAGGGATCTATAAGTACAATCAGTTTTAAAATACTTAAGTGTAACAATGTAATGCATTATTGCAATGCTTCATGAAGTAGGGGAAAATACTGTTGTGTAGAGTCATATTTAGATTCATCTTGACTCTATACCCTAGTTTAAGGCACCGATTTCTTTGAATTTGTGTCTGATGCAACTCCTTGGTCATGTAAATTTGAAAATCAAAATGAATTTCCATTTCTGCCTTAAGTTATGAGTATAATGTTATTCCTATGTTCTCCTGCAAGTGAATTGTGTTAAAGCCTGAGCATCTAGCCCATTACTCAAGTATATTAGTAATTCTTTTGGCATTTTAGAGAGAACATGTCTGCTCTTAACAATATTTGAGATAAATATATCTTAAACTAATATTGTACAAGATCAACCTCCTAGCTTTTGTAGAGCCTAATGTGCAGAGGAAAAGGATTAATCATCTTTTCTTGTTCATTGGCCAACTCCTTGAGGCAAATTGATCATTAGAATTGGTTATTCTTTAGATTTCCTCTAAGATCTAGTTGGGAATTTAAAACAACCAACAGTTTGCTTCAATGTCCATCATCTGAGAAATAAAAACTGAAGCAACAACTAACGACACCGCTTCGCAATTGTTCTTAAACCAACGCTCATCAACAATTGTTCTAAGGATCACAAAGAATCAAGAAAATTCTACTTAACTTTTTCTTATTGAACATAAAAGCATTCTATTTCTTCTCCCAAAAGGTCCTAGGAAGGGAAATATGTCAATCATTCTCCATTGAAAATGAAATTCTAAAAAGGAAGGAAACATTCTTCATATAAGGAGGCCAAATTCTACCCAAAATTCATGTCAGCATGCTTTAAAATTATTATTGTTTACTCTTCGAACCGTTAGAAATTATAACCTATATTTCAGCCACCGAATATAAAAGAGAATCCAACTCTTATAACAAATAAAGGCATGTGGTGCATTCTTCAACATAATTCAAAGCCGCTAAAATATTGGAGTACATAGACCAAGTGAAGGTCTCTCTGAAGCAAGAGTATTGTTCACATAACTTCAAAGGGAAAGTACTTGCAAACAAGATCAAACATTAGAAAGTCTCACATCCTCAAGCTACCTTGAATACTTGGAAACTTCATGATGATACCAATGAACTAGTTGACCGAGCTTCGGATCAGCCAAATTTATAAGCAATAATCATGATAGGCACAACTGTATCCATTACCAAGTAATCACAACTTCTATCTCTCTTTAACACACTTCAAGAAGAGGTGAAGTTAAATAGAATATTCATCTTCCAGGATTGAAGATAAAGCCTTGTCATTCCAATCCTTTACATATGTTCTCTCCATATATAATCATTTTCAATTGCAATGTTAGACAACATGTCTGCCAATTTGTTGGCTTCTCTTAATTAGTGCTTACATTCAAAGGAATCAAAAGCTAAAATATGCACCCAAATGGAATCCATCATATTCTTAAGCATCCAAGAATGAATTATTTTTTCCTTAAGGGCATTTATAACTAACATTGAATCACCTTCTACTATGATATTGGAAAACCATTCTCTGGATGTTATTTCAAAGCCTAAATGGAGAGCATGGATCTCTATTGCATTATTAGTACCTAAAACAAGTTTCTTACAAGCCATAATTAACACTTTCCTGGAATGATCTCTAAAGACACAACCAACTCTTGAGGGTCCTGGGTTACATTTTGAAGCCCCGTCAAAATTCATTTTTATGAATCCTAAAGGAGGAGGAATCCATTTTGCATTAACTCTATCATTCATTTTAAAACTGGTAAAGATCCGGGAGGAGGGGGAAGTTTCAAAAAAGGCCAATTCTTAATAATTTGAGAATCCCATAAAGAAAATCTTCTATCTCTTTCTGAAGAGGAAATAACAAAAGTCATTACAGTTTCACATATGACCATTTCTAACTTATAAACAACTAGATCCCAAGAGTTCTCAACATTTCTAAAAAACCTATAGTTTCTCTCCCTCCAAATATGCCAAATAAGGAGTGAACCACTTTCCAAATACAAGCAAAAGTAGACTTTTGATAGAGTATTGGCCAACTAGAAAATAATTGCAGAAGGGAATTGGGGAAAGCACCATACCACTGAAGGCTATTAGTTAGCCAATTCCAACACTTCAACATAAAAGGACAAAGTAAGAGGAGGTGATCCACTGTTTCACTTTCAGTCTTGCATAAAGGACACATTATATCATAAGTAATGTTGAATTTCTTTAGTCTTTCCCCTCTTAGAATCCTACCTTGTATTGCAAGCTAAGAAAAGGATCCACCCTTAGGAAGACAAGATTTATCCTAACATAAATCATATTTCCAGTTCTGCCTCTGTCTCAATTTCATTTTACTGTTATATCCCTCTTTTACTGAATAGAATCCTATTTTTGAACCTAGCCAATAGAGCTTATCATCTTTACAAGAAAAGAAAATCCTTCTCCTTTCAAGAATACCTTTTAATATTCCTTTTTTATTCTCTAGGAATGGGAGAGAAGAAAAGTCTTTCCAAGTAGCAAAGGGCATATTATTTGTCCACTTTATATCTAAGTAATCTTCAAATTTTTGTCCCCAAGTTTGAGTAAGGAAGGTTTTGGCTTGATTAATGTCTTCCCTGTTATCAAGAACTTCATAACCATTCCAAGAGTCTTTCCAAAACAATGCCTTTTTCCCATTATGAATGACCCAAGACAAATTGAAGTGATAATTTCTCTGCACTTAGTGATAAAATCCCACATACAAGAACCTAGTGGAGGATTCATAATTGTAAAAATGTGAGTACTCTCATTAGTATCAAAATACTTACTTTGCATTATTTTGTACCACTTAGAATCTGGAGATGAATACATTTTCCAAGCTAACTTTGCACCCAAAGCATAGTTTTGAATAACCATGTCACTAATTTCAGCACCCCCTAAATGTTAGGTTTGCAGACCTTTTCCTAGGCTAAAAGGGTTATTTTATGCTTATCGCCTTTAACATTCTAGAGAAAGGATCTCATAATCTTAGTAATCCCTGAAACTACTTTTGATGGCATAATTAAATGAGACATCAAATATGTAGGTATCGCTAAAAGAACTAATTTTATAAGTAGAATTCTTCCTGCAAGAGTAAGCCATTTACTTTTCCAAGAACTTAACTTTAAATGTAATGAGGACAATAGTTTATCCCAAAAAACAAATTTTCTTTTGCCTAAAAAAGAGGGATGCCTGGATAAGTGCAGGGGAGAGTTTCCTTTTTAAATCCCAGTAAAGTCATGATTATTTTTGAAATAACAACAGGGGTGTTAAGGAAAAATACTTTTGATTTCTCCTTATTCACAACTTGTCTTGAAACTTGGCAATACTTTCCCAAAACTGAAATCACCACTAATGCTTCCTAGAAATTTGACAAACCAAATAGAAGAGTATCATTAGCAAATAAGGAGTGTGTAATTGGTGAAATATTGTCTAAAATTTTTATACCCAACCAAGAACCTTTATTATACTCTGCCACTATACTCCTACTTAGAGTTTCTGCCATTAGGATGAATAAGAATGGAGAAAAGGGTCTCCCTACCTTGAGCCCTGAGAAGACTGAAAATAACCCACAAGGGAAGAATTAATGAGAATTGAAAATTTTTCTGTTGAAATGCTTTCTAAAATTAATTTACACCATTCAAGGCTAAATCCCTTTTTATATAGAGTTTTCATTAAGAAACTCCATTTTACCCTATCATAAGCCTTCTGCATATCCAATTTTATTGCCATTGCTGGAATTTTATTCTCTTGTATTGTATGAAAGTTTAATGAGTAATGAGAATTCCTTCTGAGATTTCTCTACCTGGTACAAAACCACCTTGTTCCAAGGAAATAATGTTAGGCAGAATTTCTGAAAGTCTACTTGCCAAAGCTTTAGTGATTACCTTATAAAGAGTAAATTACATAACAATATTAGCCTAAAATCTGCAAAGGAATTTGAATTAGATCTCTTGAGGATGAGAGCAATGAATGTATTATTCAACTCTTTCAGTATATTATATTCTTTCTCACTTCTTCTATAGCTAGCCAAACTTCCTTACCAACAAAACTCTACACACTTTTGAGAAAATAAAGGGGGGAAGCCATTGGGTCCCAGTGCTTTATCTCCTTGCATTGAAAATACTATTGATTTTATCTCTTCTTGGGAGAAAGGGGATAAAAGTCTTTCATTTTTTTCTTTTGTAACCAAACTTGGAATATTATCCATAATTTCTCCCTCTAAAGCTTGGTCAAAGGAGTTATGCTTGTCAGATAATAAATTCTTAAAGAAAGAGACAACTTCTGATTGGATTTCTGATTTGTCTAAGATTATCTTATTCTTATTGTTCTTGATTTGAGAGATTAATTTTTGTGTTCTCTTTATATTTGTGGCAGCATGGAAGAACTTAGTGTTCATGTCCCCCTCCTTTAGCCACAATTCTCCAAATTTTTGTTTCCACTAGATTTCCTCTCTTGCTCGAATTTCTTGAAGTTGTTCGATCAATGATTTTTCTTCCAGGAAAGATAACTAATCCATGCTAGATCTTATTACTCTTTCATTGAGAATACATAATAGTTCTTCTATTTTTGACATAACTTCAAAAATATTTTTGAATGACTCCTTATTCCAAGATCTAATTTTAGCTTTAATAAATTTCAGCTTGATAAAAAGTAGATACATTTTTTAACCTTCTATTAAGGGAGAAGAATTCCACCATTCTTCCAACAATTTAAGAAAATTTGAATAACAAAACCATATGATTTCAAATTTGAATGGACATTTCTCCTGAGACTTATCTTTAAATACTGACAGTAGTAGAGGAAAATGATCTAATCCAGATTATGGTAAGATAACATTTGAAATCCATGTATTATTTTGAAGCCAATTAGGTGATAAGAGAAACCTATCAAGTCTTTCAGCTATATGTGAAAAATTCAGTCTCTTATTTTTCCAGGTAAAAACCCCATTGTTACTTTTGATATCCATGAGTTCATTTTTGTCTATAAATTCAGTGAAATTTGATTGTGATTTTGAGATTTGTGTTTGACCTCCTTCTTTTCATCTAATCCATAGATGGCATTACATTAACCCCCCAAGATCACTAATTCTTTACTAAGTTGAGCAAGAATTTCTGAAATTTTATCCCATAAAGACTTCTTCTAAACCAGAGATGAAGGACCATAAATATTAAAGATCCAAACTGAGAATATGTGTCCACATTAGTTACTTTTACTAACATCAAATTGGCATAAGAAGATATCAAATCCATTGAAAAATGCCTTGACTTCCATAAAATAGCCATACCCCTTGCTGATCCTAATGCTTCCACAAAGAAAAATTGCCATTTTTCCAAGATTAAAAAAGATTAATTGCATTATCCTTGCATAATTTAGTTTCTTGTAACAAAATTATATTAGCATTAATAATATCAAGATGATGCTTTAAAAAGCATCTTTTTAGGGGCATTTAAGTGGGCCCTAACATTCCAAGTTAAAATCTTCATTGTTTGCTCAGAGAGCATCCTTCTCTCCTTGTAGATGATCTTAGATCTTAGATTAGGATCTAAGGCAAACTGAATGCCTGCATCAACTTCTTCCTAAGTTCTCACCTATTTAGACTTTCTTCTCCTTTGCTTTTATTTCTTTTCAAAGGATTTTTCAAATTTCTTAACTTCTTCTAACTAGGATATAGTGAAGTTGCCTTCATTGTCCGTTTCAAAGTCTTCTAAAAGTACATCATCAACTATTTCTTCAATGAGATCCCCTCCCATTTTCAACAAAATATTTGCTGCCAATGAATTAAGAGCTTCTTCAGAATGAACTACCTTTGAGAGGTCTTGTGCCAAATTTATCTTAGTATTAGTATTTTCGTTTGCATATTGACAAGTTTATAGATTCCCTCCTTGACCAACTTCAATCCCTCTATTTTTAGGGATTAAAGCCTCTTGAGATTCTTGGAATAGCTTCCTAATGATGTTTAGATTATCATCTTCTTTCCAAAGTGATTGTTGATTTACTTCATTTCCCATACTCTGCACAATGACTTATGACTTGTGTATTTTTTGCCTCCCAAACATGTGTCTTTACTTCAACACCTATTTGAAAAGTTGTTTTATTTAATTCTGAAGCACCTTTATCCTTTTCCAAATTTAAGTTCCTAACTTCACCATGACCGTTTAGATCATTGACCTCCTTTGTCAAAAGTATCTCTGGGACAAATTTTTTGACAACATTTTCTTTAATACTCTTATTACCTTCCTTAATGCTAGGCTTATTTAGATATGGATTTCGAAGGCAAACTTTATTGGCATGTCCATAATTTCTGCATCTTGCACAAAATTGTTTTGAACTCTCTACATAAAGTTGTTGATGCCAAACTCCTTCCTCTAAAATAAGATTGACTGGCTATGGTATTTTCTTACTAACATCTAAGAAAATGCACATTTTGATAAAAGATTCCAAACCTTCCTTCTCAAATTCATTATCAATTTCTAACAAAACTCCCAAATTATTCCCTATTTTCCTTAAAACTGTCAGATCCTAATATTCTTTAGGTAAATTGATTAATCTAATCCAAGTTGGAATCAAATTAATGTGTTCTGCTTGAGGATCAAATTAGGTTTCCAATGCATAATATATAATCCTGACCCATTTAAGAACCAAGCTCCTAAGTTCATTACCAAATCTTTAAATTCTTCATTTTTGAAAATCACAATAAAAAACCCTTTTGCTAGAAAACATATTTCTTCAAATTCATTCCAATTTTCTCTAATCCAATTGATAATTATTGATCTAATAGGGTGGGGATTCTGAAAAATTTCTATAATTTCCTTACTCTTTAATTCTTTTACTCTTTTTGTGATCGACAAGTTCAGAAGATCAATGTTTGGGCTAGGTTGTTCAATTTGAGTTTGAGGATTTGAAGACCCATTTTCTACCATTCTATTTTGAGAAGAAACCCTAACGTTTCTAAATTCCTAATTTTTCCCAAACCTCCCATTCTAGTCTTGACCCCTTTTACCATAGACATCTTTGTTATGAAAATCTCCATTTCTATTGGATATTCCTCAAAAATGTCTAGGAAAGAAATTTTGTTTTCCTATAGAAAAGTTCTTATTAAAAAAAATGACTTACTTGATTATCTTTCCATCCAGCATGTCAATTTTTCTATAGTGGTCAATTAAGACCTTGATTGCTTGCCCTCTCTCCTTTTTTTACTCAAACTACCCTTTATCCTCTCTTAAGTAATCACCCTTTTCAAATCTAGTTTCTCTTGAATTACCCCAATCAAAATCTTTACTAATGCTTTACCAATTCCTCTTAGATCTTGAATCCCTAAAATCTACATCAGATCTATACCATTGAAGATTCCTTTTAGAAACCCTAGAATCCTCTCTATTATTAAACCCTTTATTCTCCCACCACTGATTATAAAATTGACCTCTACTTGATAAATCTTGGACTGAGACCAAGTCATCATGAAAAACTCTTTTTACGTAAGCCACCCATGAAGAGTCTCCATTTCTCTAGTTAACACCTCGATCCCAACCTTGAAAAGGCTCATTTGTTCGATCTTCCCTCAATTTACCTTCTCTCTGTTCTATTCATGAAAACTCATGATGCCCCTGATCTTGAAAATGTTTGGCAACCTAGTCAACCCATGAAGCTTTGTCATTCCTTTACTCCCCTACTAGATCTCTTTCTCTCTATCGCCCTCACTCCCCACCTCGCTCCCTATCCCTCTCCATTCCCTTCTCCTTGATAAAAAGTAGGAGGGAAGTGTTGCAAGTATGAGGTGAGCCAGTGTTGTCATTGATGTCAACATACTCATATTGCATTGACAAGAAGGATTGGATGAGCTGTGTGCTGAGGATATTGAGAAAATTAGCCTCAGTCAGGAACAGTGAAGAACAGTGATGAGAAGAAGGCAAATGTATTGTATAGGTTGAGAACCGGAGGATGCGGATTAAAGGGTTTGCAGATATGAGTCTTGAGATGTTTCAGTTAAGTTTTCAGAGGTCCGCATGAAGACCTGAAGAAGTTATGGCTGTCTATGTGGAACCGGTTCCGGCAAGTGCTCAGAGGTGACAGAGGATCACAGAAAGGACTGGTGAGGTCCGGAATTGTATAATCCTAATCTGCGGATTGGAAAGAGTATTTGGGATGTCCTTGTGATGTGCCATCTCAAGTTGTGTATAATTTGGAGGTCTGGAAGTACCTCCTGCATTATGACAGTGGCGACAGACAGTGTTCTTGAAGTTCCGGATAAGGAGGATAAGAGATTTCAGTAAGTAAAGGAAATGCGGATGTACCTGGTCATTCAGGCAGGCTTGTGAAGGTTCTTGGATCATGTTGAGGTTGTGTTGTTGGTCTGCATTGATAGTAGAGCCTGGAATTGAAGATATTCTTCCGGATGAAGTTCTTGCTCTGTTTAGCCGACCGGATGAGTTGTTCATCCCGCGAATGTTCTTGTGGTGGCCGACCGGATGTGTTATTCATCTTGCAGATACTCTTATGGTTGTTTGCCGACTTAGATGTTTGTTCCTAAGTCGATGTCTTGTATAAATAACGGTTTGTGAGTTCATTTCGAGGTGTGGATTGTGTGGATGAGTGTGGCATAGCGAAGAGAAGTGCGAAAGGCAGAGCAGAGGTTTTTGGGCTTAAATGGAACTGATCTGGACATGGTAGAGATGTCATTCTCCAGTTCAAGATTGTGATTCTTATCACTTTGTAGACAGTGTGTCTCCTTGTAGGCAGTGGGCCTCTTTGTGAGCAGTGTGCTCGGGCAGTGAGCCCTAATTGGCAAGTGCCATTCTTTTTCTTATTCTTCTAACAGAGAATAATCCTTGGGTTAATCACCCCGTGGTTTTTCCCTTAACCGGGTTTTCCACATCAAAATCTTGGTGTTCAATGTGTTGATGTTTATCTGCTCTTGTGTTTATGTATTATGCTTTCATGGATGATTAATTGATATGCTGTTAACTAACAACGAAGAATCAAGTGTTTGAAAGGACCAAGAAGTTTTATACAACTGATTCACCCCCCCCCCCTCTTAGTTGTATGCCTTAAATCCAACAATTGGTATCAGAGCCAGGTTCCTCTGAAAGGAGCTTAACCGCTTGAGGAGATCCAGGATGTCATCATACAAGAAGGATAGTCCGAAGTTCGATGGAACCAACTTCACTCTCTGGAAAGGTCGCATGAAGTGTCACTTGGAATGTATGGGAAAAGCATACTTGGCTATGGTCTCAAAACCATATGTACCTCCACAAGGTGGTCTGACAACTCTGAATGAAATCACAGATGCTGAAAATAATCTGCGAACCAAGGAAGCCCTACTAAGCGCATTGAATGATTCAGATCTCTCAAATGTTATTGACCTACCAACTGCATATGAGATCCTGACTAAACTGGAACTTCTGTATGAAGGAGATGAGTTTGTCAAAAGTGCAAGGTTGCAAAGTCTGAAAGGGAAATTTGAAAGATTGAAGATGAGAGATGATGAAAACATCACTACCTTTATGCCAAGAGTGAATGAGCTGGTATGTGGAATTAGAAATGCTGGTGGAACTCTAGATGAAAATGAGATTGTCTGTAAAATCCTAAGGTCCCTTCCTGCTGCCTACAAAATCAAGGTTACTGCCATTGATGAATTCAGAGCCCACACAACTGTCACAAGAGAACAACTGGCTGGCAAACTAGCTGCATATGAAATGACCGAGTTTGGAGATGATCCTCCCAAGACTGAATCTGCTTTCAAAGCCAATGCCTATGTGAAAGGCAAACAGAGATTTGATCTGGGAGAAAACTCATCAAGGAAGATGTCATGGTATGATCAAGCAAGAAGAGACATGGAAGAAGAAGAAGTAGAAACAGCTCAACTTGAAGCCCTCATTGCAAAGAGACTGCCAAGAGGATCCGGTAAGTATGAAGGAAAACTACCCTTTAAGTGTTTCAACTGCAATAAGATTGGTCATTTTGCTTCAAGATGTCCGGAAAGATCTGCAAGGTCTAATACTAACAGACAAAGGTTTCAAAAGAACTGCTATTATGTTCATGAAGAAGATGACAATGAAGGAGTAACAGATGATGAATCAGAACTAGGAAGCAAATCCGGAAATGAGTGGGTGTTTATTGCCATCAAGGAAGAAGATTCAATACTCTCTGAATCTGTCAATCACAAAGTTGTTGAAAAAGCTTTTGCTGCTCAAGTGGAAGAAAAGGATGATTGGGTTATTGATAGTGGATGTTCTCACCATATGACTGGTGACAAGAATAAGTTCTTAGATTTGGAAAGGTATGAAGGAGGAATGGTAAAGTTTGGTGACAATTCTGCTGGCAGAATCAGAGGTAGGGGAACTATTTCCTTTGATGGAAAGAGAAAAACAGGTAATGTACTATATGTTGAAGGATTGAAGCACAATCTTCTCAGTGTTGGTCAGTTAGTAGACAAAGGCTATGATCTTCGGTTTAAGAATGGAAAATGCAGAATCTTTACAAGCTCCGAAACTGAAATTGCATCCGGTACTCAGACAAAAGGTAATATCTTTCATCTGGTTGGTTCAAATAAAAGTTGTTTGTTTGTTCAAATTGATCAGAGTTGGTTATGGCATAGAAGAATGTGTCATGTAAATTTTGATAACATCATCAAGATAAGCAATACTCAGGCTGTAAGAGATATTCCAAAATTGATGAAACCTACAAATAGTGTGTGCAAAGAATGTCAGTTAGGTAAACAAAGCAGAGTCTCTTTCAAAAGCAAAGATCAGTCTTCTACCGGATTCTTGGAATTAGTACATACTGATCTCTGTGGTCCGACAAGAATCAAGAGTCTGCTAGGTGATAGATATTTCATGTTGTTAATTGATGACCATTCCCGGATGATGTGGGTTACCTTTCTAAAAGAAAAATCAGAAGCATTTGAGAAGTTCAAAATCTTCAAAGCTATGGTAGAGAATCAAACCGGATTGAAACTAAAGTGTCTAAGGTCTGATAGAGGTGGTGAATTTACATCTGGTGAGTTCATTGACTTTTGTGAGAAGCAGGGTATAAGGAGACAATTGTCTGCTCCTAGGACTCCACAGCAGAATGGAGTAGTTGAAAGAAAGAACCGGACCATCTAGGAAGCTGTCAGGACAATGATGTTGGAAGCAAATGTTCCTCAGATGTTCTGGAAAGAAGCTATCAGCACTGCAGTCTACACTCTAAATCGAGTTCAAATCAGAAACAATACCGGTAAGACCCCCTACGAACTCTGGTTTGGCATCACTCCTACTGTGAAATATTTCAGAGTATTTGGTAGCAAGTGTTATATCAAAAGAGATGAAGATCTAGGAAAGTTTGATGCTAGAAGTGATGAAGGAATTTTCTTGGGTTACTCCACTCAAAGCAAAGCATACCGGTGTTACAATAAGAGACTGAGGAAGATGATAGAAAGCACTAATGTAAAAGTTGATGAAGGAATTGAGAAGCCCTCAAGATTTTATGAATTTGATGAAGATGACCAAGACGGTGTTCAGATTCAAGGAACTCAATCCTCTCCGGTAAGACAGAGTCAGCCTGATCTGGTAAATCAGGAAGAAGAGATAGGTTTGAATGAGCCTGATCAAGAAGTAGCAGTGCAGGATACTCCCAAAATTCCAAGGTATGTAACACTAAACCACTCTGAAGATCAGATCATAGGTGACAGAAGCAAAGGTGTGCAAACTAGAAGGAATGTTGCTCAAAATCAGGATGAATGTTGTCTGATTTCAAAGATTGAACCTAAAACAATAAATGAGGCTTGCAATGATGAAAATTGGACCAAAGCAATGGAAGATGAATTAATGCAAATTGAGAAAAATCACACTTGGGATCTTGTTCCCAGACCTAGAGATAGGAATGTGATTGGAAACAAATGGGTCTTCCGGAACAAACTGAATGAAGCTGGTGAAGTTATCAGAAACAAAGCTAGATTGGTCTGCAAAGGCTACTCTCAAATAGAAGGAATTGATTTTGAAGAGACCTTTGCTCCGGTGGCAAGAATTGAAGCAGTCAGATTATTTCTTGCATTTACTGCCTTCAAAGACTTCAAGGTATATCAGATGGATATCAAGTCTGCTTTCCTAAATGGTGATCTGGAAGAAGAAGTTTACATTGAACAACCGGATGGATTTCAATTGTCTGATAATGATGATATGGTCTGCAAGTTGAAGAAAGCATTGTATGGACTAAAGCAAGCCCCAAGAGCATGGTATGAAAGGTTGGATAAGCATCTTGTGCAGATTGGATTCAACAAAGGTACTGCTGACAGTAACTTATATTTCAAAATTGTTCATGAAAACATTTTGATTGTTGAAGTGTTTGTGGATGATATCATTTTTGGAGGAAGAGATAGTATGTGCAAAACTTTTGCAAATCAGATGAAAAGTGAGTTTGAAATGTCTATGCTTGGTGAAATGAATTTCTTCTTGGGTCTGCAAATTACTCAAACAAAGAAAGGAATCTTCATTTCTCAGACCAAATATGTGAAAGAATTGTTGAGGAAATTTGGTATGGAAGATGCAAAGCCAATGAACACTCCCATGGCAACCGGATGTAAGTTGAGCAAAGATGATGACTCCCCAAAGGCAGATCAGACAAAGTATAGATCAATGATTGGTGGATTGTTGTATCTCACTCAGACTAGACCAGATATAATGCAGGCTATTGGTCTTGTGGCAAGATTCCAGGCTGATCCTAGAGAATCTCACGTTATGGCAATCAAAAGAATTTTTAGGTACCTGAAAGGAACAGTTGAGTATGGTCTATGGTACCCTAGAGATCCGGATTTCTCTCTTCATGCTTACACAGATGCAGATTGGGCAGGAGATGTGGATGACCAGAAGAGCACTAGTGGTGGAGCATTCTTTTTGGGGAAGAGATTGGTTTCTTGGCTAAGCAAGAAACAAGATGCAATATCTCTATCTACAACTGAAGCAGAATACATTGTAGCAGCAGGTAGTTGCACTCAAATCTTATGGATGAAGCAGATGCTAAGAGACATTAAAGTTGAATATGAGGAGCCTATCACAATTTTCTGTGATAATTCAAGTGCAATTAATATTTCTAAGAATCCGGTATTGCATTCTAAGACTAAGCACATATCTATCAAGTTTCACTTTTTGAGAGAACAAGTGAACAAGGAAGAAGTCAGATTGGAGTATGTTCCCTCAAAGGATCAGATTGCAGATATCTTTACTAAACCTCTTCCCAAGGACTCTTTTGAATATCTCCGGGAGAAGTTAGGGGTCATGGCCCCTCCGGTGATGAACTAGGATGCACTGATGTGCATCAGTCCGGTGGATATCACAGTCATATCTTGTGATCCGGATTGATGATGGGGAGCTGCAACTAAGGGGGAGCAGCTGGTATGATTCTGATGTATGAGAATTGCAAGTATGAGCCCTTTGCCATTGATGTCAAAGGGGGAGAGAAGACATGTGAAAAACAAGTGGCTGATGATCAAAGGGGGAGCAGTAAATGAGGAGAAGACATGTTGCTGATAGGGGGAGCTGTGACAGAAAGGAGAAGTTCTTGTCTTCATGGTTTTTCACATCATATGTTGCCATCAATGACAAAGGGGGAGATTGTTGCAAGTATGAGGTGAGCTAGTGTTGTCATTGATGTCAACATACTCATATTGCATTGACAAGAAGGATTGGATGAGCTGTGTGCTGAGGATATTGAGAAAATTAGCCTCAGCCAGGAACAGTGAAGAACAGTGATGAGAAGAAGGCAAATGTATTGTATAGGTTGAGAACCGGAGGATGCGGATTAAAGGGTTTGCAGATATGAGTCTTGAGATGTTTCAGTTAAGTTTTTAGAGGTCCACATGAAGACCTGAAGAAGTTATGGCTATCTGTGTGGAACCGGTTCCGGCAAGTGCTCAGAGGTGACAGAGGATCACAGAAAGGTCCGGTGAGGTCCGGAATTGTATAATCCTAATCTGCGGATTGGAAAGAGTATTTGGGATGTCCTTGTGATGTGCCATCTCAAGTTGTGTATAATTTGGAGGTCCGGAAGTACCTCCTGCATTATGACAGTGGCGACAGACAGTCTTCTTGAAGTTCCAGATAAGGAGGATAAGAGATTTCAGTAAGTAAAGGAAATACGGACGTACCTGGTCATTCAGGCAGGCTTGTGAAGGTTCTTGGATCATGTTGAGGTTGTGTTGTTGGTCCGCATTGATAGTAGAGCCCGGAATTGAAGATATTCTTCCGGATGAAGTTCTTGCTCTGTTTAGCTGACCGGATGAGTTGTTCATCCTGCGAATGTTCTTGTGGTGGCCGACCGGATGTGTTATTCATCTTGCGGATACTCTTATGGTTGTTTTCCGACTTAGATGTTTGTTCCTAAGTCGATGTCTTTTATAAATAATGGTTTGTGAGTTCATTTCGAGGTGTGGATTGTGTGGATGAGTGTGGCATAGCGAAGAGAAGTGCGAAAGGCAGAGCAAAGGTTTTTGGGCTTAAATGGAACTGATCCAGACATGGTAGAGATGTCATTCTCCAGTTCAAGATTGTGATTCTTATCACTTTGTAGACAGTGTGTCTCCTTATAGGTAGTGGGCCTCTTTGTGAGCAGTGTGCTCGGGCAGTGAGCCCTAATTGGCAAGTGCCATTCTTTTTCTTATTCTTCTAACAGAGAATAATCCTTGGGTTAATCACCCCGTGGTTTTTCCCTTAACCGGGTTTTCCACGTCAAAACCTTGGTGTTCAATGTGTTGATGTTTATCTGCTCTTGTGTTTATGTATTATGCTTTCATGGATGATTAATTGATATGCTGTTAACTAACAACAAAGAATCAAGTGTTTGAAAGGACCAAGAAGTTTTATACAACTGATTCACCCCCCCTCTCAGTTGTATGCCTTAAATCCAACAGGAAGTACCCCTTTAATTTAGACTAGGGATGTACCCCTGGGTGACATGCAAAATCCCCACTCCACATGCCTCAGGTAAATCAAGATATAAGATCCTGGGGGCCTCGAGAAATTTTACACCAGCCCGAATTGGTGGGAGCATCTCATAGAGGACATGGGGATGGGCTTGGTTCCTTAATGTTATGTTGTAAAATGTCCCCCTAGGACTTTACCTCCTAAGTTTAGCTCCTAAGTACCCTTAGATTAATCATGCATGTGTAAAACTTGTCCCAGAGCAAATTTCCCTAAAACCCATTACAAATGGGGCTTAAGGGACCACTTCAATGCTTAATCTAAACCAAAAATAGGCTCCTGGACTTGGGCACCTATGCCCTAGTCAAAACCTATTTTGTCAGGACTCAAATTTAAATTATCGGCAAAGTGACCATTAAAAGGTTTCCCTTTGTCGGCCTCTTCAATTTAAATTACGAATGTTAGAAGGAATGCATATATAAACATGTTTAGGACTTAATTTTAAACATAGATGGATAATGCAAACTTGTGATATTGAGCTAAAGATATTCAATGCTTTCATTGTGTTGCAAAGCAGTATTGTGTCAAGTATTTGTACTTGTTTGTTGTAGATTTGGCTTCATCAATCCATCTCCTCATGGTGTGAAAGATCTCCATTTCCCCGTGAAGGTTTCACCTCCGAGGTGATATCTATTTTGTATTTCAATCAATCTATCTTACCATTTTCTTTTACCTCTGTCCACCAAGGACACACACTCTATCTAACAACAGTAACATTGGAAGGCTTGAATGCCATTCTGGGACTTGACCGAGGCAAGCTCCTAAACACCACAAACCCCAACCCCTCTCTTGTGATTATAGGTTGCAGATGAGCAATCTTTCAGAGAGGAGTTGTAGGAGATCAAAGTAGAGGATAAAGATTCAAGATCTAAAGAAAACAATGAAGAATATTCCCTCCTAGATAAGGGCACCTGCCCTTGTGTCCCCCAAACTGTCATTGTTGGAAACTCTGAAACAGGTTGCAAACTTCATCACCTTATAGCTCCAGATCTACAAAGAAATTGGCCTGTTAGACTAGGACGCCCTGTTGGAAATAAGGCAGATAACTGAGAGGGGGGTGAATCAATTATCTCAAAACTTTCTTAGTTTTACTTCCTTTTCTTATCTATCATTCAGTGATATATCAAAACATGAAAGCATAAGCAACCATAAGAGCTAAAATGAAATCAACATAGATAACACAAGGATTTTTACGTGGAAACCCTGTTAAGGGAAAAACCACGGGGTGATTAACCCAAGATTGTATTCTTTATTAAAAGAATAAAGAAGAACAAAATGGCACTTGCCAGTTAGGGCTCACTGTCGAAGCACACTGCTCACAAAAGGCTCACAGCCTACAAGAGACTCACTATCTACAAAAGCTTATAGATGATAACAAAGTGTTTGAACTGATGAACAGCATCCACATTTGCAAGAATTTAGTTTTGGTTAGGCACAGTATATCGATCTAGCATATTTCATCCTTCCTCTTCTCAGTATTACTCTTCTGTCACATTCTGAGCTTGGATTACTGCCTTTGCACTTGTCTCTGCTTTTCTTCGCACTTAATCAATCACTCCACCACACCACACACTCACAAGCTTGAATCCATTGGGTAATATATATGTGTGTGTGTGTGTGTGTTTGTGTGTGTGTGTATCCACATCAAGGATTTCCAACAACTTTCTAGTCGGCAACAAGACCACTTAGGATATTTGTAGGTTACTGTTATGTCAGCTAAATCCATACTTGATTGATGATGCGCACCAAAAACTTAGGCATAGATATCATTGCCTATGTCAGCCAAAATCATATAACACTTCAAGTTACTTGATCAACACTTTCTACACATCCGAATTAAGGTCTGATACCTTGTTGGCCAGTTCTTCCTCTGTCTGCACTGTCTAACTGGAGTCCGATACTTAGATTCTCATATCTTTCACATGCTTTGTCACCGGAGGCTAAATCTTTGGAATACAATAGTTCAAATACTCCTTATTACTCATCCAAATCCACAACATGCTAGGTTTCACATTAGAGAGTTCCAGACCCAACTGTCAGACCCTATCATATGCTCTATTCTTGACTACCGGACCAACCTATCTTCAATCTGACTTCTAGTATGAGTAATTTATGTACTGCGGATGTGTTGGATATACTTTGTTGCCATCAATGACAACACTTATGAATCCTAGTAGTGTCTCTTGCCAACACGCCCGCCCCTATGTCCCCATAGTTTTTGCTTTCCAGAATCTAAATCCTAGTATGTTTCTAATTTGCATTTGGTGCCTTCCTGTGCGAGCATTTGTCATGTTTCATCCGTTTGTTTATGATTTCATATAATTAGGGTTTAAGGCTTAATCAGATTAGGGTTTAACAAATTATCAACATATTCCAACTTTCCTTATCATTACATAGAGACACAAAACCTGTAGCTAAGTCCTTTTGCAAGAGAAGTGACTGAACTCGGTTTATGTCCTTGAATGATAATATGTGAAAGGTAGGTTTGATTAAATCTATCTAAAGCACTACCTCAATCTCATCAACCCCACTTTTCCAATATAACATTTTGGTGAACCTGTGTTTTTTCTGAATTTGCACCTTTCTTAGTGTTATAATCAGATTTGCATTCATTCATATCAATTTCATCATCATGCATTCAAAATTCTTGCATAAAATTTGAAAAATTCAAAAAAAATAAGCATTTTTAGCTTGCATTAAGACATAGTTTGCACTATCTTCCTTGCATATCATTGAAAACATTTAATTTTTTGATATTTACATCAGATCTAAGATAAATTACAACATTTCATAATTTTATCATCACTTACCTTGCATTTGCATCTCTCATTTGTGTTGATGGTGTTTTTGACACACAACAACGTAGGTGAAATACATGTATCTCACCTCTCTTGAAAAAGGTATCCTATCCTAGATAGGACTGCCCCAAGGATAATACAGCTAGGTCTTAGCTTGTAGGAATAACTTTAGTGGAATGTACCAGCTATGCCCACAAGGGGTCTTACATCGAATGCAAGGTTTATGAAATATGACAGCAAAGTATATGCAGAAACCCTAGATGTAGACTGTGAAGTCTAAAATTGTAGCAGATGGGCAATGAAATGTTGCTCAAACCCTAAATCTACCGAACTTGATGTAAAGAAAATGCAAAAGGAAAGGGAGAGAGAGAAGGGATAAGAGATCTTATAGACAATTATAGAAATGATCAACACACAGATAGACAGATTCTCAATAATGAACAGATCTTTGCTTAACCAGGCACCCCACAATCCCACAGAGATTGTGCAATCTTCTAAGGAAACATAAAGATATTCAAATCATGGAGGGTTCATCAAACACCCAATTCTTGGCGTAGCTCAATGAAATCACACAATCAAACTCAGCTCATAAAATATGCCCAGACTAACCATGCACAATGACATATAATCAGCAAGCCATTAATGGTATGGACAGGAAATCCATCAAATATCTGAATGATTAATCGCAAATGCAATTGAATATCAACTAATTTCATATTGACATGAACCATGAAATCCAAAATGAGACAACACAGAAACACAAATTCCTAGCAACTTGCAAAACTTGCTTTGTATTGACTAAATTTTGGTAGATCTCAGCAATTAACTATCAAATCTTACTTACAATGAGAGAAAAGGATGGCCCTTTTATAGACAAGGCACCATACCGAGTTTTTCAATGGACGGTAGAGATTAACACAACACCAATGGTCTAGATTACATCACATTTAATTTGGTTGGTGGGTAGTTACAATCCCAGATTTACTTTTGTCTTGTAGGAAAAAGATGAAAAAATAACTTTTTAGCTCATGAGAATAAGACGAAATAGCAACTTTTTGAGTTGTCTAATGGGACAAATGACTTTTCCAATGTGTTGACAAGTCAAGAAGAGTATGTGACACATTTTTTATGAAGGTATGTCCAACTAGATGCTTGTTGGATCAACTTTTGATGACTGGACTGCTGGAACAAGTGCAGACAACTGTGAATATGTTCTGGACCTTCAACAGAATTTGCAGGAACAACAATGAAGTAGACTTGATCTCCTATGTCTTCTATCTCTTAGGCCTATCTCCATCATCTTGGACATCATACTAACTTCTTTCTACATGTGCAACAGCAATTTGGTTGATAGAGTGTCAATTTTGCATTTCTGGGTCAGCAAGGTACCTCTGTCTATTTGTCCTTCCAAGACAACTCCAACAATCTCCTATGTCCTCCAAGACTTGTAATTCACAATTCAAAGCATCAATTTCATCATAAACAATCATTTTCCATCAATTTGGATCAAGATATGTCTACTTGCAGCCATAGATCAGTCAAGAACAACTCAAACGCAATGTTTTTGTTTTATGCCTCTTCACAAATCCAGTGATTTTTGCATTATTGTCTAAGTTTTTTACCATTTTCAAGTTCCCATTTGGCCTATATGTTGATCTAGGAGGTTTTTGTAGTCATTAGGATCCATTTCGGGACTTTTGTTTTGCATTTTTATAGCCTTTTTTGTAAAAAAGTGGGATTTTTGGGGGGTACTGACTTTTTAGGTGCAGTGGCATTAATTATTGTAAAACGTGCCCAAAATCCACACAAACATGTTAAAAATGTTCATCATTATGTGGCAACTAGTTGTGCAATTGAAATCCATCAAGAAAATCTAATTTGCACCTTGAAAAACTCAATTTTTAGGCCAAAATGTCAAAAAGCGTTGATTTTGAGTCTCACTGACCTAACGCAAATTTTGGGTGTCACAGACTAAAAGTCGGTGAGGGCACTTTTTAGCGCATGTCGAAGAGGTTCATTTTTAGCACAATAGGCTTTTACACTACTTTTGGGTGCCACCAACTTGCGCGGATTTTGGGTGCTACTAACCAAAAGTTGGTCATGATCAAATTTAGCACAAGTTAGTCGGAGGTGAATTCAGCGCAAGTTAGTCAGAGCCTGATTTAGCGCAAACTTTGCTTGGTACCATCAGTGGAGTTTTTGATTCCTACCAAATTAGCAGCAGTTTGGAAGGAAGTCGCTCGGGGATGATTTTAGCACAGAAGTTGGTAGGAGGCATTTTTAGTGCAAAGTACAGTAGGGGCTGTTTTTCGCACCAAATTTTGAAATGTCCTGGGTGACAATATATTTCAAAATATATTTAAGTATTTTGAAATATACTTTAAATATTTTGAAATGTCCTATACTTTAAATATTTTGAAATATATTGTCAAGATGTTTGAGATAGGTTCTAGATCCATAGGATTTGATATGCAGATTCTAGATTTTTGAGGTTCCACCAGATTTCAGACTTAGCCATTTTTTAGGGTTTTCAGGGTTTCAGACTTAGCCAAATCAGGGCTTCAAGACCATGCATCAGAATGAAAATATATGAACCCCTTAGTGAAATCTTGTGGAATTTGACATTATTTTATAACTCTAAGACCTGGAAACTAGGAATTTCAACATGACACATCCTACATAAGCAATTTCAAGGGCAATATCCAGTGACAGGATTTTGGAGTAGAATGCAGTAACACCCAATTTCAATGCAAAAGGCAACAAATGGCTATATTTCAAACACAAGACCACTCAAGACACTTCCAAATCAATCACAAAAGACATCAACTCACTCCAAACATACAAAATACCAAAATCTAGAACAAATCATGCACCCTAAGCACAAATTCACCTCCTCGTCATCATAAGTAACAAAGGTTGAGACTCCAAGCAAAAAAAAGGGGGGGGTCTCCATTTGACAAAATGGGGCATGTGTGCAAGGTACAACAATTTGCTAGGGTTTTTCTTCAAATTTTGCATTTTTCATATAACCTAGTAATTTCAAAAGCTAGGGTTTGTAATTAAAATCTTGTTTCATATTTTATTACTCATTTAAACACTCTTTCAAATTTGATTTTTGACTATAGTGTTTCATCATTGTGTTCCTTTGCATTTACATTTGCATTATTAACACATTTACATTGAAAAAAGTGAAAAATTAAGCATTTTAGGTTTAAAACCAAGCATAGTTTTGCTTTGTTTCATTACATTTTTCATAAATATCTTTCATTTCAGATCTTACATTCATTTTCAAGCATATATTCATTGGTCATTTTAAAATTTGACGTCATTTAATGCTTTAGATTGAAAATTGACATATTTACTAAATTACACATTGTGTATTTCAACAAGTATATAGTGCTCCTTTGGTTTGTTCTATTAGTTTGTGCATTGAGTGTTGTGTGATTTTGTATGAGTTGTATAATCCTATGCCCTAATACAAACATTCCTCTAAGGAGAGGTCTTAGATTAATGGGTTCTAGTGCTCCCGATAGCAATGATGTTCCTACATCAGAAAATCCATTGAACACTTACATTACAAAGGGAAAAACACAAACTTTGCAAGATATCATACCTCCTATAGTTACAATGGAAGATCAAACATGTCATGATTTTGAATATCCTATTGAGGTAATAACACATGTACCTGATGAGAAAATAAGCAAACTTGATAAAGAACTAGTGGATTTTCAAGCATTTGTTGAAAAAGAAAGGATAGAGGAAGAAGCTATGCCTATTGTTCATAATTTAAGAGAGTTGTTAAAATAAGGACAAGATGGTGTTAACATGCTCTATGGCTTACCACATATAGTGAATCATAATGTCATGCCTATGATTGAACGTGCAAATGCTATTAATATGTTATCACCTAGTCATACACAAGTATCGGCACCTATACGGACTACTGGAATGTATGCTTTTACATCATCAATCCTTACTACTAATGCACAAGCTTGTATTAATTCTACCACTAGTATTGGAGTATCTAATGGCATTAATTCATAGAACTACAAGGCTGTGGGATTCAATTATCAAAATCTAGCACCTAGGGTGACTTCTTATATGAATAATCATTCTCAACCACCCCTCCATTCCACCTATTCTAAACTACCTTTCACTTACAATTGTTCTCAACCTCCTTTCATTACCACTCATAACCAATCACCTCAAAATTGTTAGGAAAAGTGTCTCAACCTTGCAACCTCAAAAGGTTACTATTCTTCCCAGGGATGGTCTAGAACTTTCAAAGTTTCCAAAGGTTTCCAAATGAGCTAAAAATAGCAAGCCTTACTATTTTTAGTAAGTCCTTTGATTGAGCTTAGATTGACCATAAATTTTTCATAGAAGGTGCGGAATAGCTAAGTGAATATCTCGGGTGAGTTTTATCTCAAGATCATATTTGGATCGCGAGATATTAAAGTTTCTATTTTTTGAAACTGCCGAGAAAAAGTCTTTGAACTTAATTATCAGAATCAAAACTTCTCTAAACGTCCCAAAAATTGTCATAACCAGTGTAGCAGGTTATAGGGTGATATATCTCTTCACAAGCTTTCTAACACATTAAACGGTTCGTCAATCGGACACCCGGATCAAAAGTTATGGCCTCCAGAAGTTGGACCTTCTATTTTTGGGAAATGTAAAACGTGTTGGACACATAAAAGAGCTGTAAAGGGGAGAGTTACACGTGTTGGTGTGTAGTTTGGCACATCACAAGGCATCTTTGATTGGAGATAATTTGGGTGTGACTTTATGGGTGGTTTTGGCTCATGGTTTTGTAATTATCGGTAACGGTTTACTGTATTGCATCTCCTATATATCAGGAGCTTGAGATGGAGGTTGTATGTAAGAATCTTATAGATGTTGAATTGCCTCCTAGATCTCTAGTTGGATATACTCCTATAAAAGCTTTCTCTGCAAGTATATTGTAATCTTCGTGATTTCAGAATAATATATTGGGTGGCTTTGGAGTGTGGGGTTTTTTACCTGAAAGGGTTTTCCCCACATATATCTTGTGTTGTGAGTTTTTTGTTTGTATTTGGAAGTCGTTATTATCTCTCTGTTAATGTACATCTTAATCTGTAACTGTAAAAGTAAAATTTGCATATGACTTTCCTCAGTAGATTAGTGTAGGAAGTGTTTCCACATACCTTGCTTCCTTTCAGTTGGTATCAGAGCCTGATCACCTTTTGTTCTAGTTGTTGGGTAGAGGGTTTTTTGAGCTGATCTTCATTTGAGTGGGAGCTTGTGCATAGGATTTTGAAATCTTTGTTGTAGGTAAGAGATGGTGAGCACATCTAGGAGGTTTGAGATAGAGAAGTTTAATGGCAGTAATTTCGAGTTGTGGAAACTCAAAATGGAGGACATGCTTCTAGATCAAGATTTATGGGAATCTGTATCTAGTACAAAACCAACGGCAATGTCTCAAGAAGACTGGGATCTCAAAGATCGAAAAGCTAAGGGTTTGATAAGACTATGTTTGGCTAATTCAGTGCTCCTAAATATCCATGAAGAGAAGACTACAAAGGAACTTTGGAAGAAGGTTGGAGATGTTTATCAAGCTAAATCCCTGGTGAACAAGTTATTCTTGCGAAAGAAATTATATTCTCTGAGGATGGAAGATAGAGGATCTGTCACTAATCACCTGAATACATTCAATATGCTTGTTGCCCAGTTGACTTTTGTTGGTGTGAAGATGGAAGAGGAGGATCGATGTATGACATTACTGTGTTCCTTACCAGATTCGTGGGACCACCTTGTTATGGCCATTGGGAGTACCACTACCACCTTTAAGATGGATGAAGTGATTTCTTTGTTGTTGTTTGAAGAGATGTGGAGAAAGTCTTCCGAATCATCTAAGGAGGCTCTTGTGGTTCATAGTAGATCTAAAGAGAAGGGAAAGAAAAAGGATAAGATGAAGGAAGAAAAAGGAAGATCCAAATCCTGTGGGAGATCTAAGTCTCCCAGAAAGTCCAAGGCCCTGTGTTGGAACTGTGGAAAACCTGGTCACTTCCACAAGGAGTGCAAGGAGGAGAAAAAGAAAAAGAAGAAGAATTATGATTCAGATTCTGACAAGTCCTCTCAGGATGAAGGAGAAGCATTTGTCTCAGCCTTGGCAATGCATGCATCTGAGGATGTGTGGCTTATTGACTCTGGTGCATCTTTTCAGATGACCTCGCATCGAGGCTGGTTTTCAAAGTATAAAGAATATGATGGTAGAAAGTCGTACTTGGGTGATGATTCTCACCTAGATATTGTTGGCCGTGGAAGAGTCTTGATTCAATTCTTTGATGGATGAGTAAAGAGAATCAATGGTGTTATGCATATCCCCAGTTTGACACAGAACCTTCTTTGAGTAAGTAAATTGAACGATGTGGGTGTGCGGGTTGTTTTCTCGAAAGGAGGATGCAAGATGACTAGAGGATCTATGGTGTTGGCTAAGGGTGTTTGGATTGGCACTCTGTCTTAGCTTGATGCATGCATAGTTTAGTGCAATAGTTGCTCTGTTTCAAAGAAGAGAGCTTCAAAGTCTTCATCCTCACCATTGGAACCAGCAGCAAAGAAGACTGTTGCATCTACTTCTGATGGTCGTGCTTTCTAGGTACCTAAGGGTGCTCATTCTATGGAGATGAAACTTCCAGCTGAGAAGATAATGTTGTGGCACCAAAGGCTTGGTCACATTGGTAAAAAGGGTTTGAGGACACTAAAGAATAAAAATCTTGTTGAGGGTATGAATGATTGTAACCTTGAGTTCAATTTCTGTGAACATTACATTTATGGAAAATAAAATCGTGTTTGGTTTTATTCCAGTTCTCACAAATCTTCTGAGGTGTTGGACTTGATTCATTCTGATGTGTTTGGTCCTGTTAATGTTCCTTCAATTTCAAAATCTGTTTACTTTGTTTCATTCATTGATGATTACAGTAGAAGGACATGGGTGTATTTCCTTATAAGTAAATCTGAAGTCTTTAATAGATTTAAAGAGTTCAAAGCTCTTGTAGAGAATCAAAAGAATAGAAAGATTAAGTGTTTGAGGACTGACAATGGTGGTGAGTTTTGTTTAGCAGATTTTGACAAATTCTGTAAAGAACAGGGGATTGAGAGGTATAAGACAACTCCGTATACCCCTCAGCAAAATGGAGTTGCAGAGAGGATGAATAGAACGTTGATGGAGAGGGCAAGGAGTATGCTAAGTGGAGCTGGTCTTGAACAAAAATTCTAGGCTGAAGTTGTTGCTACCACTTTTTACATGGTTAACAAGTCTCCTACATCAGCGCTTGTTGATAAGACACCTATGGAGGTAAGGTCTGGTAAAAAGCCTTCTTTAAGACACATTTGAGTATTTGGTTGTGAGGCATATGCACATGTGCCTAAGGAGAAGAGGTCTAAGTTGGAGAACAAGGTTGTAAAGTGTATCTTCATTGGTTATGGCATCGGTGTGAAAGGGTACAAGCTTTGGGATCTAGTAGCTAAGAGAGTTCTGTATAGCAGAAGTGTGATCTTCAGAGAGCTCAATCCTTCTTTTTTCTTGCAGCCAGAGAAAGAAGAGAAGAAAGATGATGTGGTTTAGCTTCCTTCCACCCCTGAGAAAGTTGAACCAAAAACATCTATTGGACCTAATAATGAGGAGAGCTCTAGTAGCTCTGAAAGTTCAGAAGATGATGAAGAACCTCAACCTCAACCTTTGAGGAGGTCCACATGGATAAGGTAGCAACCTGATAGGTTTGGTTATTCATTGCATGATTCCAGTTGTATTTTTGCTTTGATTTCTAACACTGATGAGCCTAGAACTATGAAAGAGGCTATGGGTATGAAAGATGCAAGTTCCTGGAAGGAGGCCATGGAAGAGGAGATGGATTCTTTGGAAAAGATTAATACTTGGGACTTGGTGCCTTTGCCTGAAGGGTGAAAACCTATTGGATGCAAATGGGTGTTCAAAAAGAAATTCAGTGTAGATGGCAGTGTTGAGAAATATAAGGCTAGATTGGTTGTGAAGGGATATTCTCAGGTGGAGGGAATTGACTATGGTGATATTTTCTCTCCCATTGCAAAGATGACATCTATTCGGTTCCTATTATCTCTTGCAATAGCATATGATCTAGAAGTGGAACAGATGGATGTGAAGACAACATTCCTTCATGGTGATTTGGAGGAGGAAATTTATATGTCACAGCCAGAGCACTACGTGGTGAAAGGTAAAGAAAATCTAGTTTGCAAGTTGAAAAAGTCTTTGTATGGTTTGAAACAGTCTCCTAGGATGTGGTACCAGAAGTTTGATGCCTTTGTGTTGAGTATTGGATTTCAGAGATCAAAATCAGATCATTGTGTTTATTACAAGTTTGACAATGATCACATTCTCATTATTGCATTGTATGTTGATGATATGTCACTCATTGGGAATGGTAAAAGTTAGATTTCTAATTTGAAGTCTCAGTTATCAGCACAGTTTGAGATGAAAAATCTAGGGGCAGTTCGGTACATTCTGGGGATGGAAATCAGAAGAGACAGAGCAAACAAAAACTTTTGTTAGGCCAGAGTAAGTATGTTAACACTGTGTTGGAGAGATTCAACATGGTGGATTGAAGACCTTTGACTGTTCCTGTTACAATGGGGACAAAGTATCTATTGAAGATTGTCCAAAGTCTCCTTCTGAGATAGAGGATATGAGCAGAGTTCCTTATGCTAGTGTGGTTGGTAGTTTGATGTATGCAATGGTCTGCACAAGACCAGACATTACCCAAGCAATGGGAGTCCTTAGTCAATTTATGGCTAATCCTAGACGAGTACATTGGGATGCAGTGAAGAGAGTGTTTAGATATTTGCGAGGTACTTCTGAGTATTCCTTATGTTATCATGGTTATCCTACAGGACCTCGACATTCACTTTGTAATCGTGGATTTGTGGATCTAGATTGGGCAGGTGACATTAACATCAGGAGATCTACCAGTGCTTATGTGTTCACTTTGTTTGGTGGTGCTATTAGTTGGATGAGTAAGTGTCAACCTGTGGTCACTTTGTCCACTACTGAAGCTAAGTACATGGCAGCAACTCATGCTTGTAAAGAAGCCAGTCGGCTTAAGAGATTATGTTCTAATGTTGGTTTTGATGCAGGGAAGATTACTATTTCTTGTGACAGTCAGAGGGTCATATGTTTGGTGAAGAATCTTACTTTCCACGCAAGGACTAAGCATATTCATGTCCAGTACCATTTTTTCCATGACATGGTAGAGGATGGGAAGGTAAACTTGGAAAAAGTTGAAACTTTGATAAATGTTGCAGATTCCTTGACAAAACCTATGAGCACAGAGAAGTTCAGATGGTGTTCAGAGTCTATGGGCCTCATGGCCCCTAGCAATTAAATCATGGTGTTGATACTCCCTTTGCTCTTGTAAGGTGTTCAATAAGTGGGAGAATGTTAGGAAAAGTGTCTCAACCCTGCAACCTCAAAAGGTTACTATTCTTCCTAGTTTTGGTCTTTTTAAATACCCTTTATCTTGGATAATGGTCTAGAACTTTCAAAGTTTCCAAACGAGCTAAAAATAGTGAGACTTACTATTTTTAGTAATTACTTTGATTAAACTCAAATTGACCATAAATTTTTCCCAAAATGTGTGGAACAGCTAAGTGAACATCTCAGGTGAGTTTCATCTCAAGATCATATCCGGATCGCAAGATATTAAAGTTTCTATTTTTTGAAACTGCCAGGAAAAAGTCTTTAAACTCAATTACCAGAATTGAAACTTCTCTAAATGTCCTGAAAATTGTCATAACCAGTGTAGCGGGTTATAGGGTAATAGATCTCTTCACGAGCTTTTCAACTCATTAAATGGTTCGTCAATCGGACACCTGGATCAAAAGTTATGGTCTCTGGAAGTTGGACCTTCTATTTTTGGGAAATGTAAAAACATGTTGGACACATAAAAGAGATTTAAAGGGGAGAGTTACACGTGTTGGTGTGTGGTTTGGCACATCACAAGGCATCTTTGATTGGAGATAATTTGGGTGCTACTTAATGGATGGTTTTGGCTCATGGTTTTGTAATTACCAGTAACAGTTTACTATATTGCATCTCCTATATATCAGGAGCTTGCGATGGAGGTTGTATGTAAGAATCTTATAGATGTTGAATTACCTCCTAGATCTCTGGTTGGATATATGCCTGTAAAATCTTGCTCTGCAAGTATATTGTAATCTTCGTGATTTTTGAATAATATATTAGGTGGCTTTGGAGTGGGGTTTTTTACCTGAAAGGGTTTTCCCCATGTATAACTTGTGTTGTGATTTTTTGTGTTTGCATTTGGAAGTTGTTATTATCTTTCTATTAATGTGCATCTTAATCTATAACTGTAAAAGTAAAAAATTGCATAAGTCTTTCCTCAGTAGATCAGTGTAGGAAGCGTTTTCGCATACCTTGTTTCCTTTCAAAAATTTCATGACCACAACTTCTAATTCTTCTCAACAACAAACTACATCTCCTAATGATGCCCTCTTAAATCAACTCTTACAAAGCATGACTTCTTTACAACAAAAGGTGACAAACTTGACTAATTCTTCCCAACCTGCTTTACCAACATATAATGCTCGTAGTCCTTTATCTTATGCAATCTTGAGAACTCCTATGCCTAAAAATTTTGAGACTCCCCGCTTTGAAAAATATGGTGGTAAAGGTGATCGTAATACTCATGTGGCAACATTCACAGTGATGAGTAGTGATTTCCACTTTGAAGAGGACTTGCTAGTGAAACTCTTCCCATGATATCTCAAAGATACAGCTTTGGAATGGTTTTGATCATTTCCTCTGAATTCAATAAACTCCTTCTCACAACTAGTTAATTAATTCTTACAACATTTCCAAGCAAACATTGGACCTACGGTCTCCTTGATTGACTTGATTCATTGTAAACAAGGTTTGAAAGAGAAATTGACATAATTCATCAGTCGATACCAAGGTCTCATATCACAAATACAATATCTAATTAAAGATGATCTTTAGAAGTTATTCATTACGAATTTATAATCTAACATCTGTGATAAAATTCTCTTGATGAAGTATAGCTCTTTTCAATATTTATGCACAACCCTTCATGATTACCAGCTTTCGTCTAGTTAGTATGAAATTCAAAACTCATTGGCTCAAGTTGGTCAATCCATGGCTGAACATTCACAAAATAACTTTAAGAGGAATAACAAGAGTTTCGTCAAGATCAATGGACAAAATTCAAATAATTTTCAATCATAAGTGTCTGCTATTAGTAATCCTAAACGGGCACCTTTTCAATTTAACAACAACAAAGATAGTTTACTCCATTGTCTGAATCTCTTCAATCAATTATGAATCAAGTAATAAGAAACAATCTTTTGAAGCTTCCTCCTGTGAAACCATTTGATACTAAAAGGATACAAGGACATAATTTTGATGCTAATACTTTCTATCAATATCATCGATCAGCATGACTTGACACTGAACGATGTATGCATCTGAAACATGAAATTCAAGACCTCATCAATTCTAACATAATACAGGTAACTAGACTGAATGACAATGGAAATAAATCAGTTGCCCCTCTAAATTAGAATTTGCAGATTTTCACTAATCCATTTCTGAGGCATATCAAGAACAATATGGTAGAACAAAACACAATTGAGCAAGAAGATGACTATCTGGATTATGATGAAATAGTTTGTATGATAGAAGTGGATAAGGTGAATATTGAAGACTCACCTCGTACACAAGGAAAAGGTATTTATGTTGAGGTTCCTCCACTGTTATCCCTTCAAGGATTAGGAGACTACCAAAATGCATCGGACATGCAAATTGAACAACCACGACAAAGACATTATGGTACAAGAAAAGGTTGTCATGGTGGAAAATATCCCATTCCACTATGGAAGGCTTATTAATCAAAATAAGAAAGCAAAGGATCATAAAAGAACAAGGTGGCTATCATCAATGGGAAATAACACTAATTCCCCTCCTCACAAGCAACAAAAGATTTCAAATATACAAGGATTTAAGAAACAAGCACCACATGGCCATTCTAGAAATAAGAATCAATCAGGTATGAATTACTCACACTTTTTACAAAGCTTGATGGAGCACCTTTCTAAGATCGTCACAAGATCGAACTCCTCTTAGATAAAATGCAATATATATATCTGTGTTGTGTTCCCCATGATGTGTTGTGTTGTTTAGGCCTCCTTGGATGACCCTTGATACTCTTGTAAGGTCAAGGATGCCGAGAGACCGCCTCTATTGTGACCATTTTTCTATTTGTTTCATCATTCTTCTATATTGCTTCTCCTCTATTTTATTGTTGTGTGTCATGCCTTAGGGGCATAGCATTACGGAGGGTGTTTTGGGGGCATCCTCCTATGTGGTGTTCCTAAGGCACTTGTTCTCCTCTCTCATTTTTATTGTTTACCTTCTTCAGTGATTCTACCTAGTTGGTGGATGACGAAAACAAATAAATACTAATACGGACCGTGCGTCCCTTCAGCGAGAAAGCAAAAATGGACCTAGTCCATATATGAAGATAGGGTTGATTTATATATAACTGACACTTGACTAGTAGAATCACTCTGTGTGATGTACCATATCATGACATTTCTTGTAACTAACATTTTACAATCCACTCAATCTGCTCTTGCACAATTTGAATGATATCTCACCTTGTTTCTACACTTGGTTCCGAGGTACCTACAGTATAGCCCAATGGTTATACTCAGCTCTGAACCCATGAGTATAGCCTTGGTCCTTGATGTGATTTGGTTATTATCTTAGAGTAAGATTTTCTAACCTCATCTCTTGTTGTTTATCTTAGCATATCTAATCAATGTGTTTGTGGGAACATTTAGCGATCATGAGCACATGTCACCTTGGGGGCATGGGCTTTGTGAAAGCTCTTATTTCCTTGCATGTTTTCTCTCAACCTTAATGTGCTTGATATCGATACACAACATCAACCAATTTAAGGTGGGGGCATATATAATTATATATGTCTGATGATTTTTAGAAATAACAAAGCATGTTTGTAAGCCCTCTCTGTGAGGCAGGATGTTGTATCTCTGGCACAAGTACACATCTTTATCTATATTGCAATCAAAAAGCCCTCTCCGTGAGTAGGACCACGTATCTCTTGAGCTAGTGCGTATCCTTTTATACAAAATCCCTCATCGCAAGGCGGGATGGTGTATCTCTTGAGCTAGTGCACATCCTATTATACAAAGTCCTCATTGGGAGGTGGGGTTGGATCTTAAGCTATCCTCCCTTAAGCATGTCTTTGGCGGTTGTTGTGGCATAAGCCTAACCATCAGGAATGTCTACAGCGTGTTTGAGATGGTGGGAACTTAGCAATAATCTCCTTCCATTTCCCATGTTTTCCATGTTTAAGATGCATAGTATGTCTAGGGCATACTATGTGGCGCTCATGTATTCCATGTGTCTTCTTTGTTTGTTTTGCGTGTTTGCGGCATAGTCTAAAGTTGTGGGCGATGAGTCCCTCCCTACGCTGTGTGTTTTGCATGTTTGCGGTGTAGTCTAAAGTTGTGGGTGATGAGTCCTTCCCTACACTTTGTGTGTTTTGCATGTTTTTGCATGGTCTAAAGTTGTGCGGTGATGAGTCCCTCCCCATGCTATGTGTTTGTTTACTTTAATTAGCATTATATAGAGAGAGAGAGATATGTAATTGCTTAATCATGTCTTCAATACTCTCTTCATCATGTATTGTGTATCTTCAATATTGTCTTCTTCATGTTTTGTGTGCTTCCTACTATCTTCATTGTGTCTTGCATGTCTTCAATGTGTTTTCTAGTGCTTACCTGAGATTGGGGGCTAGCAATAGTTCATCCAATCTTTACGTATGCCTTAGCTTCATGTGCCTAGCGTGTTTGATGTGTTTTCGACCGTACTTTAATGCATGTATGGGCTGTAAGATCATACATACATTAAAGTGGGGGCTAAATGTTATGTCGTAAAATGTCCCCCTAGGACTTTTACCTCCTAAGTTTAGCTCCTAGGTCTCCTTAGATTAATCATGCATGTGTAAACTTGTCTCGAAGAAAATTCCCCTGAAACCCACGACAAATGGGGCTTAACGGGCCACTTCAATGCTTAATCTAGACCAAAAATAGGCCCCTGGACTTGGGCGTTTGCACCCTAGTCTAGACCTATTTTGTCAGAACCCAAACTTAAATTGTCGGCAAAGTGACCGTTAAAAGGTTTCCCTTTGTCAGCCTATTCAATTTAAATTATGAATGTTAGCGGGAATGCATACATAAACATGTTTAGGACTTCATTTTAAACATAGATGGATAATGCGAACTTGTGATATTGAGCTAAACATATTCAAGGCTTTCATTGTGTTGTAGAGCAGTATTGTGTTGTGTTTGTACTTGTTTGTCAACAAGTATAAATCCCCTTTACAACTCTTTTATGCATCCTAGATTTTTTTACATTTCGAATGTAGAAGGCCCAACTTCCGCAGGTCATAAGTTTTGATCCAGGAGGCTGATTGGGCCCATTTTTTCTCAAATTGTAGAGCTCAAAGAGGTCCATGTGATAGGAATTAGGGAACTAGTGTAGAAAATCTAAAATTTTTATTTTTCCAAAAATTAACTTTATAGCTAAAAAAAATGAGCTTTTCTATTTTTCACCCTAAAAACTATACTTTTTGTAATCTTTACATTAGGTGAAAGGTTGAGAAACCTTTCCTAACAATTTATTTATGGATTACAATGTCTGTACGTCTATAGAATTCATAAAATTATCTAGAATAATTTTCCCCTCAATTATCCAACCTTAATACCTTTATTTTTTTTATCCACCTGATTTTCAAGAACTTGTAAAGTAGGAGAAACTACTCCTCAACTAAATGTATCAATCAAGGGGTGTTTTCACTAACATTACACTTGGGTTCTGTTATCTAATGTTTTAGACAAAGTCTATGTCTATATAACCACTTTATATTCTAATAAAAATGGATAAAACTAAACTAAATGCTTTGAAAGAAAGAAGGAAATAACAGAATGCTAGAAATACAGATCTACATAGATAATTTTAGAAAATAAAAGCCAAAAGTGGAAAAAAGACCAGAAAAGGAACCTATCACCAAAAAGAAGAGCTCACTGCCTTGGACAACAGTGCATCATGAGGATGTCTGCACTAAGCACTAGTGTCCTCAAAGCCACAAATGAAAATCTCCAAATCCATACAAACCCAATACACTTGCATAACACAATAATAGACAAAAAAAATACCTAGCAATCTCTAGGTGACACAAATTTAAAAATAAAATAAAATGAAATATAAATGAAAGAAAGAATAAGTAACGAAACCTCCATGCATTCAAAATGCTTTCACTCAAGACCACCTACAAAGAACACGGAAAATGTTGTGCTACTAAGGAGCTTGCCTCAGTCAAGCCCTATTTTTGGTCTTTTGACTTCCATAAGCAATGAATGGTAAAGAGAATAGAAAAATAGAGTGTGTGCTCCTATCCTATGTGTTTCTAGGAATTAATAGTAGTGACAAATGAAAATAAAGCTAAGGTAGCTTCCCTAGTATATGGGGAAGAATACCCAATAGCATACAAAGGATGGTCTATACCATGAAGCATAAACAATTGGTGGTCTACACCATGAAGCATAAACAAATGGTGGTCTACACCATGAAGCTTTCAAAGAAAATAACTAAGCCGTGTGTAAAAAGATTCAAATATGAAATATTAAACTAAAAAATAGAATAATTTTACCAACTTGGTAGTAAGAAGGAGGTTGCAACTCCTCAAGGGCTGGAATCTGGTCACACAACTTCAAAACCCTAGTAAGAGAGAACTTTTCAATGAACAAAATGCAAGCAAAAATCTCCAAGAGATAGTAGAGATAACACCACAACTCAAGAGGGCATGTAAAATATAGATAGTTGTTGTAGAGACAAAGTTCGCCAAAGAATCCTTCAAGATTTCACCAAAAGTTGCATAGAGAAGCTAAAAGAGAACATGAGAGATTATTCAAAAATACTATTCTTTCTTGAATGAGAGGGAAGAGTGAGTCGACATGCAAGAGGAAAGAGTCATTTGAGGGTGAAGAGGCATTACAATAATCCCACTGGTCGCAAGAGATGCTCAGTGTGTCCCAAAGATATCTCATTAAGCATTACACACTTGCAAGATGCCAACGTGACACACAGACGTCCATGCTAACCACTAGTGTCCAAGTGAATCTATATTGGAATCTCATGAATCATCTCCGAGCTAGGAGAATCACAAAGCACTAAAATAGAATTTGATAAAATTGAGAAAAAGAGGTTAAAAATAAACCTACAATACACAAGAAAGGAGCTAGCTCCAAAGTGGTCACCAAACGTAGTGTGAAATTGTAAGGATATGCAATTTTCAATGCTACAAAACTTTAAAATCCTTATGTGAAGTGGAAAAGAGATCACAAGCCTAAAGAGTTAAACTAGTTCATCCCTCTTCTACAAAACATTGTGGTACAAACCGAGCATGGCTTCTACCCAAGGAGGAGAGCCAAACTATAGGGGTTCTTCCTTTTTGTTGTATATAGAAAGACCAACCAAGTTCAACCAAAACTAAACAAGCAAGCCAAGACTAAGATTTAACCACAAATTTATGAATAACAAGCTAATACAAACTACTAGAAGAGAACCACAGAGATCAGAAATTACAACAGAGGTGACAGAGTAATTCAAAAACTAAAAAGTTTAACAGTAATGTCCATAATAGGGGTGCTTGGGTGCCCTGGTCCCTTTTTAGGGTTAGGAATAACTTTGGCTATTATCAGACCTGTATCCATCTGCACTGCCTTCTTCCCATAAACCAGCCTCCAAAACCTATTCTTCTCACTTGTACACACAAAAAGAGGGAAAAGGTTGTGTTGTTTTAAGGGTTTGCCTCAATCAGATCATGTGTTAGTGTTCCCACCTCCACAACAATGATTGATAAGATCCAAGAGTGTGTGCCCTAGCAGGGTAGAGGCTAGATCTGCAACAATATGATAAATAATGATGATAAATGATGATAATAACCGCAAGATATCCAACCTTAATTAGTTGATGAAGACTTAGCACCCACAAAGGAGAGTGATTAAGAGGGCTTCAAACTTCCTTCAAAGCCTGCAAACAACTTCAATGGCATTCACAAGTAGAAGACAATCAACATATGAAGAATTCTTGAGCATAGAACATCACATGAGAGCAATTTCACACTCATCTAGTTAGGTGTAAAATGAACTACAACACACACTTAAATATGCAGTCCCGCTTACCTTCAGCAAATAAAACAACTTTAGGCCGACAAATACTAACTAAAGGAGTGTTCTACGCCGACACCATAAAATGGGGCTAAAAATCCCAAGTGGGACCAGGGTGCTTGGGTGCCCTGGACCTTTAGCTCATAAACTTCGCAAAGTGTCTCTTAACGGGGGCTCAGTCTAATTCTAAGTTGATTATGTCAGGTTTATTTGTTGGGATCAAGATATTTATTGTTTAGAGCTCTAAAAGGTGTTAAAATAGGTCTTAATTAACAAAGGTAACAAAATAGGCCCAACCTAGGAGCTAAACTAAGTGTAAAATGCTAGTGTACACATTTTATGACTCAACATTTAGCCCCCACTTTAGTGTGGGTATGAAATTATGTTAGAACTCATACTAAAGTGATGGAAAAAACACACAAACATAGAAAACCAAAGAATCCCACCAAGTTGCGAGCTACAAGTAGCCCCAAACTTAGGATCTTAAGGTTGCAAACACATAAGCAAAGGGAAAACATGCAAGATAGAATTAATTCACACATACATGGAGTACTAAAAGCATACACAAGAATACACATGGAAGACACGCAATACATAGAGCATACACATAAGACACAAAGCATACACATAAGTCACAATGAATACATAGAGAACACATAGAAGACATGATGAAGACATATGAAAACATAAGTTAAAACATAATACATAAAAGAAACAAACATAAGAATACACATAGAACAAACATACAAGGCACATGACTCTGATGCTAGCTTGCTCTGTCGCTAGGGGTCATATGGAAAGAAGTGCCACCATGGATCACACACATGTAAGGACTGTCGAATTACTAGGTGACCACAACAAGTCACATGAAGCACACGGACTAGCCAACTACGTTGCACTAGGTGGCTCATGGACCAAAGAGGAAGCATCATAGGCTAGTGAGGACCACCAAATCACTAGGTGAGTTCCATGCCAACAAGAAAATATGCAACCAAGAGATAGCATAGCATGATGCATGCCCCACCTTAAAGTGATTGCCAACTCCTATCAGGGAGAAATTACTTTAAGGTACAACCAACCACAAATAGGAACGAGAGCTTTCCAAAACCACATGCCCATAAGATATGCATTTCCAAAGAACTAAATCTCACCAAGGGGTTGCCCCCACAAAAAGGCAAAACTAAGGTGATGCTACAAGCATAATACACAATGGCTTGTGTAGTCATGGTATGATGCTGAGCATAGCAACAAGGTGCCACATAAATAAAAAAATAAATGAAACAATGAATTATACAAAGTAATAACACAAAGGTATCTACTAACTGACGTCAATATAGGAATGATTGTACAATAGGAGACATCTCAAGACTATATATATAAATGGAACTGTCATCATCCGCCAACTAGTAGAACTATGGAGACAAATGAAGAAGTATCACATGAAATCAAAGTAAACATCCCTTAAGTCAATAAGGGAGAATGTTGAAACATCCTACACCTTGCACCGTCTCCAAAGAACACAACAACAATACAAATTACAACATATAGAAGAATGATGATACAAATAGAGAAAATGTCACAATGGATTTTGGTCTTTTTGTATCCTTGCATCTACAAGGGTGTCAAGGGTCATCCAAAGAGAACTTAACAACACCACAATAATAACAACAATAACAATACATAAAACCAAATAAAACATCAAGAAGCACATCACAAGGGAAGCTCAATCACATACATACATAGCACAGAGAACAAGGTACCTCATGTGCGAGTCAACCTAAATCCAGTCATCCTCCCAATCTAGTTCCTCATCCTTTTAAAAAGAAGGACAAGTTGCAAGAGGAACTATGGCATGAGAGGTATAAGGGACAATAGCCATACCTGTATTATCTTCAAAGTCACTATCAGAATGTAGTACAATAGGCTCCATAGTGACACATGAAGCTTCTTCTTTCTCTCCAAGAGACACAATAGTAGTAGCTATCTCTTTGGCGTTCATCGGTGATAAATGCTTACGAGGAGGGAGATTCTTCTCTCCTACCATGAGGTGAGCCATAGAACGACGATGCTTCTTTCTTTCTCTTGCAATCTTATTTCACTTAGCTTTATTCATGATGTTCTCAAGGGGAACCATAGCATCTTCCAACGTGAGTTCCTTTTCTTCCTTTGTTTCAAGAACATTAGAAGAAATAGGAGGAACCACCGCAGGCTGGGAGTCTACGAGGGAAAGGTTCCTCAATGCGAGATGCTCTTCCTTCTCAACTTGTGAGGTAGGCATAAGTATAGGAGCATCCTCAAGCAGCTGAGAAACCTCAAGAAATAAAACTCGTGACCACCACTAGTCTCCTTAGAGACAAGTGAACAAAAGTAATATGGCGGTTGCAAGGAGGTTTGTTTTGGGCATGAAGGTTGTCTCATTGTCCTTGAAGGGATTGCGGAGGGGGAACCTTGGCATATCTACCAGACGCTCAGGGATAGGGAAGAACCTTTGATTCAAGATTAGTTTCATTCATTACCTATGGTACAAGAGGAATTATAGTCAGAGCATCAGAAGATCGAGGAGGTTCAAGGACATCACCAAGAGGAATATTTCTAAGTGATAACTCAACTATCTTTTGTGCTTTAAATTTCTGATATGATAAGAAGAATAAATCATCTCTCTCTCGAGTGACTCCTACTGGTTGTGTCCAAAAGTAGTCACTTGGTGAAAAGAGTCCATTTCAAGCAACAAGGAGATACTGACTATGATGTACAACATGTACCCATCCCTCAAATGGAAACTTCAAGCACTTATGGAACATAGATGGGATCGCTTTCATGGAGTAGAGCCATGGGTAGCCCAACTTCACATGAGATAGATCCGATGTAGGAATGATGACAAAATGAATGTACAAGGCTCTTGGCCCAACTTTGACTTCAAAAGTTAAAGCACCAAGGGTTGGATAGATTGTTGAGATTAAGGAACACTGAGAGGGGGGGTGAATCAGTGTTCTGCAAAACTTATTATTTTGTTCCTTTACTAATTTACCACATACATTCAAAAGAAAGAAACATGAACTTAAGAATAGCAGCAACAAAATCATTACACATGAACACCAAAATTTTTTCATGGAAACCCGGTTAAGGGAAAAATCATGGTGGGGGTTAACCCACAAGATTTTATACTCTATTAAAAGTATTACAAAATGGGAAGGCACATGCCTTCGGGTGCACTATCCAAAGCTCACTGCTCAAAGGAGGCTCACTACCTACAAGATCAATTATGAGGGTTCACTGAAATGTTTGAACTGAAGAATAGCATCGAACAATGCAAGATTATAGTTCTAGTTAGGCTCAATATATTGACTTCACACACTTCATCTCTTACTACCTTATTTCACTGTTCTGCCATGATCTGAACCCTAGATCTCTTTCCTTCGCACATCTAACTATTACAATTCATACCTCTCACCTCATATTTGCATTCTCATCCTACAAAATGCTCGTACCCATTGATCATATATATCCACAACATGAAATTACCCCAACTGCAGTCGGCTTCAAGAAAACTTAAAAACTTTTTCAAGATCACTGTTCTGTTGATTGAATCCATGCACAAACATCAATGCACACCACAATTTATGAATTCAAGTCACCACACATGTCAGAAAATACCACTGGATCTCATAAATAGCTCAACCAACCACTTCTCTTAATCCGCACAAGGATCAAACACCAAGTCGGCTTGTTCTTTACCGGACTGAACTATCTAACCAAAACCCGATACTCAGATGCCTGTAACTTTCAATCCCTTCATCACCAGAGGCTAAATCTTTTGATTTAGGTATTCCTGACATCCCTTAACATTCCCTTAGACCTATAGCACAACATGATTGCCTATGGAGAAATGCGGACCCAAATGTTGAGCCCTGTCATATGCTCTGTTCTTGTCTATCCTGACTTGGACAAATCTACAATCTAACTTCTGCTATGATCAAATGGTACAATACAGATGTGTAAGATAGATTCAGTTGCCATCAATGACAACACCTGAAATGCCTAGCAGTGTCTCTTGCCAACAATCTCCCCCTTTGGCATTGATGGCAACACTTAGTGAAAAATGACTAAGTGTTAGAACAGCTCCCCCTTACTATGTACACTTGTGATTTCCAATGCTCCCCCTTAGTTGAATTCCTCATTTTTCACTGCTTTCCACTCCCCCTTTGACATCAATGGCAAAGGTCGAGGTTTGGATCTAGAATTTGCACAAAAATTCTATATCCATACTTTCGCATATGTACAAACAATCCTTATGTCTTGTCTACATAAACTTAAACACATCACCAAAAATGTTTTTCAATAGTGCCAATTGATTGTCCCAACTTTTCTTCATGCCATCCAAAACTAAAATATGACCATTGAATAGAAATGTCTATGACTCTACCTTCTGCAGATCAGTGGGATCACTTGTTAGAGTAGCAGCTTGAGCTTCTACTAATGCATTGAACATTGTTTTAACTTAGGGGAAATCAGTCTCCAGAGCTTATCCAATCTACTCATAACTTTAACCTTTTCCTTTTGCAGATTACTCAATTCAAGTAAACTCACTACTTGACGTTCTTTAATTATTATAGACTCAGTTAAAGGACTATAGGACTGAGAGATGTTAGACAATTTTAGCTCTAAGTCCTTAATCTTCTTCTCAATATCCTTAGCAACTATAGACTGAGATAAACAAAGTTTGTACACATCTCCTCCTTCAATGAGGGCATTTTGAATACTCTTTATACTAGTATCCAAGATAATTCTATCATTATCCATTATTCTTTTTAGTTCACTGAGTCTTTTATCATTGAATTCATTCCGGACTTTGACTTCTACTGACTTTTCAAAAGACTCAAAGTGAGTACTTACAGAGTTTATCAGATTTTTCAATTGATCAGAGGGGGATGCTGATGAATCCTTCTGAAATGTAGGCATGATTTTCTCCAAAATGTCAGATGCAAGACCAAGAAACTCACTGTCATCTATATGGAACTTTAATATTTCCTCTCTGGCCTTAGCTTGTGCAAAAGAGGCCAACTTCATCTTTTGTACCGGTGACAGAGCATCAAAATTGATTGGACCTTGTATTATATCCAGATCTTCTGCAACTTGTTTATCTTTCTCCACAATTTCTTTCATTTCTTCTACAGTGTCTCTTGCCCAAATGATGTTTCAGTTTTATGCTTATCAGGGCCTACATCTTTTCCCTTTTCAGAGTCAACCACATTGTCTTGCTTATCATTTTCATTCTTTTTCTCTGCTTCTACTTTCTCTACATCATCATCAGAGGCATCCTTCCTTTCATCTTTATCATAAATGTCTTCTGCATTCCTTTCTGGAGGATTTTGTGTATCCTTAGTAGCAGCATTATCAAATTCCTCAACATCCGGAATGGAGAAATCAATTCCATCATCAGTTTCTTTTTCTTGATCTTCCTTGTCCTTCACACCTTCTACTTTTTTCTCTTCCTCAGAATCACCTTCAGTAGGAGCATTTATCTCCATATTCATCTCTGTATTTTCTCTACATGATTGGTCTAGAGGAATTTGAGTATCTTCTGCATACTCAACATTAACTTCCTTCATCATCTCTTCATCTCCTTTATTTGATATTTCCTCTTCTGAAATAGAGAGGTCATCTATCTCAACTTGCTGCTCATTTTCCTTCAACTCTTCTTCATTTGGAAGGGATGTATCATCAACATCAGGTTCCTCAGTGACTACATAAAATTTATTCTTGTCTAGGGCTTTCCTCATAATTTGTTCTATTTCTTTGACCACTTCATCAATGTCTCCAATCATTAGCTTATTCATCCTTTTCTTGCTTCTGAATTGATCTTTAACTTCTTTGAAAATTTTATCTACTTCCTTACTAGAGATGACCGAACATAGACTAGACAATACATGTTCTCTTAGCTCCAAATCCTTTGCTTTGGTAGCTTCTTTTCTCATCTCCAAAATGTCACTTAGACTCTTAGGGATTTCAGATAACATTTCCACAAGTGCTCTGTTGAATGTGTTCAAGTACTTAACAGTAACATCCTCTAGAATTCTCTTGTTGGCTTTATCAAAGTTGTCATAATATTTTGTTATGGGCTTCAAATTCCCATGAACTATTATTGCATTCACAATATCTTCAACTGGCAAGGTAGAATTTTTAGTCTTTAGTCTTTTGCTTACCCTTATACTTTCAGAGGGCTTGTCTTGGGCAACCCTTGATGCTTCCGCTTTCTTTAACTTTGTGCTTTTGGAGGGCTTCTCCTTAGATACTTTTGCAGTCTTAGTGCCTGAGGCCTTCAACTCTTTAACCTCATCATCTGAATCAGTCTTTTCTTCATCCTCCTTCTCCACACTGACATATGACCTTTTGTCCATTACTTTTGTTCTTTTTCCTTCCTTACCTGTAGGTTTTTGGTGCAGTCACGGTAGGAGGGTTCACAGAATGAACTGTCTAGACCGTGCAACAATAGTAAACACAACGAAAATAATTCAAAGAAATGGAACATATGCAGATTCAGTCATTCAATATATCATGGAATTCAAATAGAGATCGGTTGGCATCATGTGGGCTTACAATTAGGGCTCATAGGCCTGATTACATACATGCGCAAGATAAAGCTTTGAAGCTCCTTCACAAAAAATTTGAACTATGAACCTATGTGTATGCTTACAACTTGATAACTACTTTCCTAAGGATCTATTACATCAAGATATATCTAATCCGGATCAATAGATTCCTCCGCGTCAGCCAAGGAAGATCACAAATTCCAAAGAAGAGATGTAACGTGTACACATAGATAGGTCAGACCTAAATGCATAGAACACTTTCGGTACATGAATGGAATAAAGTACAGATCTCCAAGGAAGGTCAACCATGAACCAAAGATCATTGAATGATGTGTAATTAGGCTCCAAAGATTGGGAAATGCTTCTGCAAGTTTCTCCTTCAGCTGGTTGTCAGTGAATATCAAGATGCGCTACTCTGAGAAATAGTCAACTTCTGATAGTGGTATACTTCTGGTATTAACATGCGGATCTATGAATTCTAGATATGATATAAGTGAATGGATGCAGATGCTAAGTCCAAATCCACAAGATCTAAAATGCAACTATGGTGAAATGCTAGACCAAAAGCAGGAACTACTTATGACTGAACTGCCTGAACTGAACTGAAAAGAAACAAACTGAACTGCAAACAAAATAAAATGCAAATGCTTTTGGTTGATGCAAGACTTCTCTTGAACTAGGGATGCTCTTGCATTAGTTTTTCTTTGAATTTCTCTGCAATAGGAGAAGGTGATGCACCAAAGGTTGTACCAGAACTCCTAGTAGTCCTTGCTTTAGAAATGGATTCCATCGGAACACTTCCATGTTCTCTATCCTGCTTCTCCTTCTCGGCTTTCTCTATCCTTTCCCTATTTTGTCTCACAGCTTCTTTTGTCATGCCAATGCTTTCTGCATACATTTCAACTTGTCTTTGAATATTTCTCTTAGATTTAGGTTTCCGGAGCTCAACATGCAGTTTCACACTGAGTTCACTATATGTACCAAATCTCTCAACTGAAGTATCTTTTGGTTTGCTCAAAAAGTGTTGAGCATACATTTCCAGTATTCATTCATCAACTTCATACCCCATGGGCATGATCCATACAGTCCTTGGTTCAACTTCTTCCATCAAGCATTGATCTGTTTCCACCATGAAGTAGATTGTATCCTTGTATTTCTCCACCACAAATGTAGGGATTCTTTCCCTTGATTGCATCATGTTCTAAAAATTCTTGAAATATCCCCAAAGAGCAATCCTTTGGGCATTGGAGTCACCAATATTGTTCAAGTGCTCTCTTATTTTTATGGCAACCGGCTTATCACTGGTCTAGCACATGCTTGTCTTGCCGGGTAACTCATTCATGAAATAGAAGAACAAACACAATACCAACGTACCATACTTGAATGTATTCTTCTTGTCCTTTTTGATCTTGTTCAAATTCTCCATTAACTGGTTTTGCAGCAGCTCACACAGGTCATAGTCAGCAATCTCTCTTAACATCTGATAGGTGGCATAAATGGTTGTACTGGATATAGAGTTTTCCCTGCTAGAATGGTATATCTTATACCCAATCACCATAGATGCAAATTTGACATCCGGATCAGTTATATCATTTATTATCATTGCCCTCTTATCAAATTTTGATCCGGTAGCTTCAGTTACAGTCTGATTCTTTACTAATTTTAGCATTGGCAGTCTACCAGATGAGTTCAATCTTGTTATGGCCTTGATGGCATCCTTGGTGATCTTGAAGGGTTTCATCAACCACATGAATTCAGCATGCATCCAACTCAGTACATACTAGACCCACTCATCTTCACCGAAGGACAGGAACCCAATAACCTGAATGAGATGTTTGACTTGCAGTGCCTTATACTTAGGTTTAAGACCATGAATCTCATCCCTCAGATGATTCTTGAACAAATCTACTAAGTTTGAATCCCCAAACTCATCTATGCTAGCATGAATATAAGCCCTAATATCTTCAATGTGCAATACACTATACAAAACATTTGAAAAGGTACCTAATGGATCGACCTCTATAGATTTGTGTGGATGCTTTTTGAATTTAGGTTGGGGCCTTTCAGTGATGTCAACAACCAACGGAGTAGCCATATCCAGAGATTACAAATTTAGAGAGTTTCATAGAGAATACCTTTGTTTCACCAGTTAGGGTTAGCTGTCGAATTCACTTTTCGCACTTTAAATCTTTGAAATCTCAGCTCAGGTTCTCTTCTCCTTGTTCTCTTCAAATGCAAAGTGATTCAAATGTTGAGTAAATGACCTTTTATGCTTCGCAAAACGTAATTCACCACTGTAATAAATGCTTTGCCCTAATACATCTAGTTACACTGTTTCTGCATACAGTCAATATTCAATTGCTCCGTAATCAATCGCATTAGTTTCTTTTCTTCCAGAATTTACTTCAACAGATCTGTAATAGGCTTCTTTATTTTCATTCATCATGCCAGATTCAGGCACCCATTTACTGGTAGGGGGAATTAGATTTTCAATGCAGCTCCCCCTAAGCCAGAGCTCCTATTTCAATTCCCGGAGGAATTATTAGCACCGGATTCTAGTGCGGACCCATCACCATCATTCATTGCACCTTTCTTTACCCATATTTTGTTCATTTCATTCTGGACCTCATTCACATCTACTTTGCCCTTGCCTTTATCTTGTCTCTGCACATTTCAATTTCTATTTACTGGACCTTTTCTATCATTATTCCTGCTTCTGCAGAATCTTACAATATGATCGGATCTATTGCAATTAAAGCATACAACATTTTTTGAGTCATTTACTTGATTTCCTCTTGATATGCACTAATTAGCCATGTGTCCAAATCTATTGCATGCAAAACATTTGCCACTAAAAGAATTGACATTTCCTCTGTTGTTAAGGTTATTCACCATCATACTTTTGCATTCATTTGATCTATGACCATACCTTTTACAATTGAAGCATTGACTGGAGAAAGATGGACCACTTTGATTCACTTTACTTCTGCACTAAGTAGCTCTATGGCCAAATTTATTGTAATTGAAATAATTTCCATTGAAGGATGGATACCTTTGAGCATTAGCTTGTCTTACCGAAGGTCTTCTAGGTTTGTTTCTCTAATTCTTTGATTTAGGATTTCTTTGACTGGATCCAGAGCTTTCACCTTTCTCATATCCCAGACCATGCTTATGATCTGCCATCTTCTGACTATCAAGCAACACTTCAAGTTTAGCTGAGTTATCTTGAACTTCTCTTTGTATTCATTTGCAGCTTCTAAGTCATGTTTGAGAATAACAATTTGCCTTTCAAGTTATTCCTCATTATCTCTGGTCTCTTGAAGATTAGACTCTAGATGGCCAATTATTTTGTCCAATCTACAACACTCTTTTGTTCTTTCTTTCATAGACTGATTCAAGTTTTCTTCAGTCTTCTTCCTTTCCTCAATTTCCTTGGTTTACCTCATCACCCCGGATTCCATCTCATGTTTTAGGACAACTTCTTTTGCCAGCTTCTCACATTCCTTTGTCTTTTCCTTTAGAGCCCCATCCATGCCATTGTCTTCCCGCTGATTTGCTAACTGCTAAAGTAGCTCCTTCCTCTTTTCCATAGATTTGCTCAGTTGCCCTTTTATAGTCTCAATGAAATCCTCAACATCTTTAAGGTTCTCTTGTAGTTCTTTGACTTCTACTTTGGACTGATCAAGATCTTTTAAAGGAACTTGAAATTGTTTGTTGATGCCACCAGAATACCTGAATGAATCCATTGAAACACCTTTCCAGATCTTCCTAAAGCTGTTAAACTTCTTCCAAGGAACCTTGCTCTGATACCAATTGTTGAGATTAAGGAACACTAAGAGGGGGGGTGAATCAGTGTTCTGTAAAACTTATTATTTTGTTCCTTTACTAATTTACCACATACATTCAAAAGAAAGAAACATGAACTTAAGAACAGCAAAAATAAAATCATTACACGTGAACACTAAGATTTTTACGTGGAAACCCAGTTAACAAAAAAACCACGGTGGGGGTTAACCCACAAGATTTTATACTCTGTTAAAAGTATTACAAAATGGGAAGGCACATGCCTATGGGCGCACTTCCCAAAGCTCACTACTCAAAGGATGCTCACTACCTACAAGATTAATTACAAGGGTTCACTAAAATGTTTGAACTAAAGAATAGCATCTAACAATGCAAGATTATAATTCCGGTTGGGCTCAATATACTGACTTCACACACTTCATCTCTTACTACCTTGTTTCACTGTTCTGCCATGATCTGAACCCTAGATCTCTTTCCTTCGCACTTGTAACTACTACATTTCGCACCTCTCACCTCATATTTGCATTCTCATCCTACAAAATGCTTGCACCCATCGATCATATATATCCACAACATGAAATTACCCCAACTACAGTCATCTTCAAGAAAACTTAAAAACTTTTTCAAGATCACTGTTCTGTTAGTTGAATCCATGCACAAACATCAATGCAGACCACAACTTATGAATTCAAGTCACCACACATGTCAGCCAATACCACTAGATCTCATAAATAATTCAACCAACCACTTCTCTTAATCCACACAAGGATCAAACACCAAGTCGGCATGTTCTTTACCGGACTGAACTATCTAACCAAAACCTGATACTCAGATCCCTGTAACTTTCAATCCCTTCATCATCGGAGGCTAAATATTTGTATTTAGGTAGCCCTGACATCCCTTAACATTTCCTCGTATCTGCCACACAACATGATTAACTATGGAGAAATGCGGACCAAAATGTTGAACCCTGTCATATGCTCTGTTCTTGTCTATCTGGACTTAGACAAATCTACAATCTGACTTCTGGTATGATCAAATGGTACAATGCGGATGTGTAAGATAGATTCAATTGCCATCAATGACAACACCTGACATGCCTAGCAGTGTCTCTTTCCAACACAAATAGACCCATCATGTGCTCTAATAGCCACCTCTGATACCTCATATGTATCTCGGTGCAAACCATGCATGTAGAGAAACTCTTTAGTTACTACATTCACCATGGATATAGGATATATCATAGAACCCCAAATAGGTGTATCATTGATTCAAATGGCAATATAGAGAGGTCCATCAGGAGATTCGATAGTGGCATCATGTGGAGTAAAAGATATAGCAGTTTCCACATTTACTTGCTCTTTATGAGGGTGAGCATCCACCATGCAAATATCTTCATCATAACCTTTGCCCTGAGATATAACATTTGATTCATGATGATGTAGAGGATTAGTATATATTTGAAGGTTTTGATTAGGAGTTACCACCAATTTATTCCCTTTATCATTAACATCAACAACCTAGATGACATTGTTATCGATGGGGTCTTGAACTTCATGTTTAAGATGCATGAATCTTTCAGTGTCATGGCCAACAGAGCAGTGAAATTGACAAAAAGCCTTCACATCAAAGGAAGATGGTTGCATCTTGCTTGGATTGAGAGGTCTAATAGGTGGAAGCTTGATGAGATTATTTTCTAAAAGTTGTGTCATGATAGAATGAAGAGATTTTGATAATGGTGTAAAATTTCTTGTTTTTGGTTTCAATTTATAAGAGGCAGGAATAGGAGATGACATTGTTGCCACATGTCTTCTAATGTTATCTGCTAAAATTTTGTTTATCTTAATGAAATTATTGTTATGTCTTTTAAAAGAATGATTATTAGAGTCGTCGGATTGACCAACTAGAGCCAATGATGGATTATGCTCATACTGACTAACTGAAAGTTGATAATCACGAAGAGCCATGCACAGATGAGTGAATGAATCATACCGCATCAACAATATCTTATCACAGATGTGAGGTTGTAAATTTCCTATAAATATTATTTTCACATCAGTATCTAGAATAGAATATTGGATTTGTAAAAAGAGGGCTTGATAACACCCCATAAAATTAGGTATTTTCTCCTTCGTTCCTTGTTTACAATGAACCAAGTCCGTCAAAGAGACTTGAGGTCCAATGTTCACTTGAAAGTGCTCAAGGAACTTAGTGACTAATTCTGAAAATGTAGTTATAGAATTAGGAGGAAGCACGCAAAACCAATCCAAGGTTATGTCCTTGAGTGACCTAGGAAAGAGTTTTGCTAAGATCACATCCTCAAAGTAGAAATCACTACACAGTGGTAAAAGCTGCCACATGGTTGCTAGGGTCTCCCTTCCCATTATATTTCTCAAAGCGAGGAGTGTCAAACTTCTCAAGAATAGTTCTTAGGATAGAATAATACAAAGGGCTATGAAGTTAATATGTTGTGATATTGGTTTTAGACAGGCTCTTACTCATGCTAGCCAATTGTTGTTGCATGGAGGTCATGTTCTTTAAGAATTGTTTATGACGGGGTCGAAAGCAGAATCGAGTAAAGATTGAAATGAAGGACTAAGTGATGGAGTATAAGTAGCCTTTTGAAATGTGATAGGTGATGTAGATGTAGGTAAAGTGACACTAGGTGTAGAATTTATGTAATTATAAGGAATGACACCATAATGGCAAATAGGATTCCCAGTGGATAACCCAACACATGTGGTAGCAGCATTACTCGGTTGTTTGGTAGTGGTAAGAATAGTAGATGAATAAGTAGTCATAGGGAGTGAGGGTATGGGTATTGACACTTGAGTCCCTATTTGATTAGGAGAAGTCGCATTCGTCATAATTTCAGCAACTAGCTACCGACATAATATTGTTATGCACTATGTGAGCTAGGCAATGCAAGACTTCTACTCCCTCTTGTCCCTCAAGCAGCAACCCTCTAAGACTCTCAACGACAAGGACTATGGGAACATAAATTGAGCCTATAAGGGCTGCAAAAAGAACAAATGCTAAAATAAGTGTGATGAAGCCTTTGGAATGCTATGCCAGTCAATTTCACCTGATCTAATCTTCCATGTTGAATCTTGCACAACACCAAATGAAGTATAGGCCCAATTGGAGCTTTTGTTTGGCAAGCAGGATACTTTGAGTTTTCACTTGGAGAATGAACTTATTGGTTTAAATCCTATATATTTTGATAGCATGCAAGACTTCTTCACTAAGCTCAAATCACTTAGATTGCAGCTCAAATAGTGTGGTATTCAAAAAGAGGACACCCAATTGATTCTTTCCATACTTGCCAAGCTTGGTCCTGATTATTCTATTTTTGTTTCCACATTCTATGCTATCATGGATGCTCTTGGTACTACATTTAAGATGCCTTACCTTAATGAATTTTTTACATCATTCAACAGGGAGTAGGAAAAATTAGTACAAGTGGGCACATTGAATTCTACAAAGCCCCAGGCTCTTCTTGCAAGTCAAAGAACCAAAGATAAAAAGGCTTCAAGTGGAAAGGAAAAGAAATAGAAAAAAAAACAATGAGCAAGGCAAGGAATCAACTTTGCATGCTACCCATGAGTCATCTTCATCCAGTAAAAGGGGGAAATCAAAGGAGAAACCCAAATGTGGCTATTGCAAGAAACATGGGAATGATGAACATGTTTTCTATATAAAATAGATAGATGAGTTGAAGAATCTTTTTCAGAAACTCAATGTAAGTTCTCCTTCATCTTTACTTCTAGTTCATCATCTCCTACTCCATCAAAACAGTCAAGATTGATGCAAAGGATGGCAAGAATTCCCTACAACCACTTGCAACAAGATTCTCTATGACTCTTCAAGAGGAATCACAAAACCTACCCTCTTTGCAATCTTGTCTTCTAGCTCTTAAACCCTCAAATGAGACCCAATGGGTACTTAATATAACCAAACTCATTCTTGATGGCATAAATGGATTCCAAAACACTTATCAAGTCATATGGGGTCTTGACAAACCCAAACTTATCATAAAATATTCAAAAAAAGATGAATTTGTACTAAACCCTAGCTGTTCTAGGTTTCTAGGCTAGTTTTAGCAGGTTTTTGGAAGGAACAGTCCTTCATATCTCACACAAACCATTGCCTCAAGACCTAAAAATTTGCAATCATTTAGAGACCCATAAAACAGAAGTTCACACCAAAAATCAAATTTTTCCACCATATAGATTTGAAGAAATGATTTTTTTTGTATTTTGGGAAACCCTAGTTTCTAAACAGAGCAACGAGCACTATTTTGATCATAACTTGAGAAAAACTCAATGAAATAACCTCAAACAAATTACATTTGAACCTTAAGACATGCCATTATCATCCCACACAAACATAGACCTACAACTTGATAGTACAAGGTTGTACCAATTTGTTCTTTTTTGTTTTTTCAGAAAAACTACCAAAGCAGTTAGCAGTAATTTGACCATAACTTGCTTATTTTAACATGAAATTAAACCAAATAAAATGAATTTGTTGGAATACTAAGGATCACTGAGAGGGGGGGTGAATCAGTGATCTAATAAAACTAGTTCTTCAAACAATCTAACATGATCATGAAACACAAGACAAATTCATCACGACATGAAACCATTAACAAAGCACAAGAGACAGATATGAATCAACACATAACACAAGTGATTGAGTGGAAAACCCCAAAAGGGTAAAAACCACTATAAACTTGATCTCCATTAAGCCTCACTGGCAAACCTCATTGGTTACAGTATGTGCCTCACTGGCAAACCTCACTAGTTACAAAATATGCATCACTAGCAAACCTCACTAGTTACAATGCCTCATTAGCAAAGATAGGATCTCACTAATCACAAATCCTATGCCTCACTGGCAATAGGAGTACATAAAAAAATCTTAGAAAAACATAAAGAGTACAGAGGGTTTCTCTGTTTCACTACAATGCTCATAACAACATATCATTCTTCCTCAGTTTGGGAATCAATTCATCTGCATTTTTGGTCTGCATATATGCTCCATAGTGTCCTCTCACTATACTTGATTCACCTGCAAAAACATTTCTTACTCTACATATTTCAAATCACACTGATACACATTCTCTATTTGTAATTTCATCTACATCAACATCTCTATCTCTGCAAGAATATCTCCATTTGCAATTTCATCTAATAGACACCCCTTTCACATACACAACATCTTCTCATTCATCCATCTGCATATCTCTCTTTCACAATATCACTCTTTATCTGCATAAAAAAAACATATCTCTTGCATGTGATAGATAGTACTTAGACTCTGTTATACAACCCCTTTTATCTGTACATTGTCACTAGAGATTATATACCATACAGTGATACTCCTTTTTCTTCTCTACAACTTTCCATACCCCTAATTCTTCATACAATAGTAGTATTTCAATAATGCATGCACTTGCACCTTATGCATTTCATTCATCACACACTTTCACTTCTGCATATCAAAAAAACCACTCACACTTCTACTGAGAATACAACTTTTATTTTATTTTATGCTCACCTATTCTCAGTTACAGTAGTGGTTCTATTTTAAGGGGAATAGATGCTGCATGCATCATACCTGTCGAAGGTTTTAATCAGACTTAATGCAATTGCTAACTTTAGCCTTTGAAAAGGCTCTGTTTTACTTCTGCACTGCTACATAGATTCTTCTGCCCATCAAATTCTATTCTTAGAATGTAACAGTTTTAATTTAAAACAACTTTAAATCTTTACCTTAGATACAAAGATTCGCACCCTTGAATCTTTTAATCTCTACCTTCGATACTTATCTGCCACCCATTCGAAGACTGGTAATCGAAGGAGCCAGTTTCCTTAGGTAGAGAGGGTTAGTTGCCCCATGAGGGCGACCCCTCCATGTTGTCACTTAAGTGACCCTTACTCACAATAACAATTCAATTGACAAATAAAACAAAAGTATATGACGGTTAGACTTTAGGTCAATATGACATATGGTTTAGGGTTTTTCTGTGTAAGCATAGGGTTTTAAGACTTAATATATAGGAACCCTTAGGGTTTCAAAGGATTTAGGAATTTAGACAACTTAACTCTGTACTGATAGGCTTCTACACTTTGACACTGCTACTGTGGTGCAGGAGCACCTAGAAAATCATGTTTTGTAATAAGGTCTATTTGACCAATGCATTTTCATTTCAGTTTGTCTCTAGGTTCTTCAAGACCTAGAACCCATTTTTGTAAGTCCTAAGTTACTTAAAACATACTTTTGTCATATTGTATGCACATAGTGCCAAAACAGGGTAGTAGGACAGTTTGAGGCAGTTGGATCGGTTGGTCTTCCAACTGTTTGCATCCGTTAGTTTTCCAACTACTAGTAGGTTGAGTTGATAAAAACCAAAGGAGAGAAGATGAAGAAGAAGGGGGAATGTAATTGTACATTGTTCTGAGGAGAAATAAAATCATTTTGTTCTGTCAATCTAGTTTCTCTTTTCTGTAACTATAAATTGTGTAACTGTAGATTTTTGTTCGAAGTGTAGTTCTTTCTGTGCATTCCATTGTTACAGTATGTCGACATGAAGCATTCCACTGGTACAATTCCTGTCAAGATCGGTGGAATGGCTTCGTTGTATAGTATTTGTTTTTGTTTTCTTGTTTTGTTCTTGTATCTGATAGTGTAGAGGATCCAGACAGAGTGTTTCTACATGGTAGATTGACCTAGCATCTCCATGTGCCAGGGATCGGTTGAAGAGGGAGAAAACAAACTATGCATCGGCGTAAGTTTCGTATCGTTTCAGCAAATGTGTATTACGAATGCATATCACAAAAGCATGTTCAGAATGTCTGTTGAGAAAGCATGTTGAGAATGTATATTGAGAATGTACCTTTCGTCAGATACAAACGATGACTGGTCGTAATGGTGAATCAGGGTATAGAAACTTTAGTCCACCAGTGATAGCAAGTCACACCAAGTATATACTAAGTTGGTGTATCGGCACATCGGCAAAGTAAAGTATAACATGGCTGATAGTAATTGTCTGGCCGATAGCAAAGAGAAGTTGTCATCGGTGTAATACAGCCCCTCGGGGAAGCTTTTGGAAGTTATACCGATCATCGATGTCTCACCAATAGGAGGTGCATCGGTGCAGAATCACTTTGGTCACACCAAAGTGTTGGGAGTAGTCAGATGAAGTCAAGTGTATCGGCACATCAGCCAATGTTCATAAGAGTTCACCGATGATCTAAATCTTGCCGACGAGTGTTGGTTCAAAGGTTCAAAAAAAATTTAATAAAGAGTCCACTTCCACTGTGTGCTCCGCATCAAATTGGTATCAGAGCAAGTTTTGAAGATCACTTGGGTGGTGTGCTCTTGGTGTATGTCATACAAGGAAAGTGAATCAGAGGCTGACACGATGCCTCCTAAAAGCATGTCACAAGATGCAGTGAAGAAATTGATCGAAGAGATGTTTGAGTCCAAACTCGAGGAATTGAAAAGAACCAAGGGTAAGGATAGGGAAGATGAAAGTGACAGCGATGAAGGAGATACAAAAATTGAGGGAACTAATAAGAGGACAGAGGAGATACCAGTAGACTAGAGGGCATTTGTAGATGCTTTGAAGTCAATCAATAGGGACACCATAGATGGGTTACCCATGTATAGTGGAAGTGTGGAAGCTGAAGAGGTGATTGATTGGATTGAGGCATTAAACAATCATTTTGAATACAAAGAAGTCCTTGATGATAAGAGGGTTAAATTGGCAAAGGCAAGATTGAAGGGGTCCGCTCTTGCATGGTGGAATTATGAGAAAGGAGAGAGAGTCAAGGAGGGGAGGAATATGATAACCTCCTGGGAAAGGATGAAGACCAAAATCAAGGCACAATTCTTACCCCTGGACTATAACGTGCAGATGTATAAGAAATTGCATAACCTCAAATAGAGAGACCTTGATGTGAATGCATACACACAAGAGTTTCATAAACTCAGTCTCAAATCAAAGAGACAAGAAGAAGAGTCAGAGAAGGTGGCAAGGTATCTAAATGGCCTAAGGATGAACATCCAAGATGAGATCAGCATCTTAGCACCAGAAACAGTGAACAAGTGTTTCCAAATGGCCTTAAGGGCTGAAGAGAAGATAAAGAGAAAGAGTGAACAAAATAATAGAGGTAGAGGAGGAAGAAGTTTTAGAGGCAGAGGCAGTTTTGGAGGAAGAAGTCCTAACCAGAGGCCTAGTGGTGAGTCTAGCCAAGAAGAGCAAGTTGGAGACTCAAGTAGCAGAGGAGGCTACCGAGGAAGAAGGCCTAATGGAAGAGGTGGGACAAATGGATCAGGTAGGAGATCTAAGTTATCCAATATGAGATGTTATAACTGCAATCAGATAGGGCACCTGGCATACAAGTGTCCAGAGAAGGCCTCAACTTCTCATGGTGGTGAGAAGAGAACCACTTTGATTCAAGAAGATGCAAAGAGTGTGACATCTCCTGAAGTGAATCTAGCATCAGAAATGGGAGAAAATCTGATGATCAAGAGGACGCTGCTCAAGGAACCTGTGCAAACTGAACTGTCTCAAAGAAGGGCTTTGTTTAGAATCAATTGCAAGATCCAAGGTAAGGTTTGTAAAGTTATTATTGACTCTGGTTCTACTGATAATATCATATCTTTGGAAGCAGTGAATAAGTTGAAGTTAGAAAGGATACCCCATAGCAGTCCATATAAAGTCAGTTGGTTGAATAAGGGACAGTACATACTCATCAATGAACAAGCATGGGTAGAATTTAGTATTGGGGGGTATAGAGATAAAATCTTGTGTGCCATCCTTCCAATGGATGCTTTCCATCTTTTGTTAGGCAGACCATGGCAGTTTGACAGAAAGGCTCATCATGATGGAGAAAAGAATGCTTACTCATTCCAAAAGGATGGTGTAACTTATAGGATACAGTCATTGGTAGAAGGGGATCCACAGCCTGTAGGGTCTAGTGTAATGTTGGTAGGAGAAAAAGAATTCATGGATACACTAAAGGAAGGTGGTGGAGTAGGTTTTTCTTTGATTGTGAAGCCTAAGGGGGAAAAGAAGGAAAATGTGAGAGAAGTAGGGCCTAAGGAGGTCAGAGATTTGCTTGAGAGTTACAAAGGAGTGATTGCAAAAGATATACACGATTCCCTATCACCTATCAGAGACATTAGCCATCAGATAGACCTCATACCCAGAGCAGTACTCCCTAATAAGGCAGCATATAAAATGACCCCTCAACAGAATGAAGAGAGAGCAAATCAGGTTCAAGAACTCCTAAACAAAGGGCTGATAAGGAAGAGCCTTAGCCCATGTGTAGTACCTATTGTTTTATCCCCAAAGAAGGATGGGAAATGGAGGCTTTATACTGATTCTAGGGTCATCAATAGGATAACCATCAGGTATAGGTTTCCTATTCCTAGAATAGAAGATCTAATGGATTATTTGGGAGGGGCCACTTATTTCACCAAGATAGACTTAAAAAGTGGGTATCACTAGATAAGGATAAGAGAGGGGGATGAATGGAAGACAGCATTCAAAACTAATGAAGGGTTGTATGAGTGGCTTGTGATGCCTTTTGGTCTTTCAAATGCCCCTAGCACCTTTATGAGACTGATGAATGAGGTGTTGCAGGAATTCATAGGGAAATTTGTGGTAGTCTACCTTGATGATATCTTGGTGTTTAGTAAGAGCAAGGAAGAACACTTGAAACATTTGGAGATAGTCTTGAAGAGGCTACAAGATCAGAAGTTAATGATAAACTTGGAAAAGTGTGACTTCATGAAACAAGAATTGGTGTACCTAGGTTTTGTCATCTCTAAGGGTGATTTGAAAATGGATCCTTCCAAGGTAGAAGCTATTTTGAATTGGCCTACACCTCTGACAGCAGGAGAGGTCAGAAGTTTTCATGGCTTGGCCACATTTTACATAAAATTTATTAAGAACTACAGTGATATTTGTGCATCTATGTTGGAGACCATCAAGGGTGGCGATAAGGTGAAGTTTGTGTGGACAAAAGAGGAAGACCAGAGTTTTGAAAGTTTGAAACAGAAAGTTGCCAAGTATCTTGTCTTAGTACTTCTTGATTTCAATAAAGTCTTCACCATTGAATGTGATGCAAGTGGACTGGCCATAGGGGCAGTGTTGACTCAAGAAGGCAGACCAGTAGCCTTTTTCATTGAAAAATTGAATGAAGCTAAGAGGAAGTACTCCTCTTATGATTTAGAGTTGTATGCCATGGTACAAGCTCTGAAAAAGTGGAGGCACTACTTGCTTCCTAAAGAATTTATTATATACATTGACAATCATGCTCTCAATTTTTTGAATGGACAGGAAAAGCTCAGTCATAGAGACATAAAGTGGGTGGAAAGTCTTCAAGCATACACCTTCATCATCAAACATAAGAAGGGGATAACCAATAAGGTTGTTGATGCCTTAAGTAGAAGGGTGTTGACAGTGCAAGAAGTGCAGCTACAAAGCATGGGTGTTGAGGCACTCAAAGGGTTGTATGAAGAGGACCAAGATTTCAAGGAGATTTACAAGGTATGCAGTGAGTTTGCCAATGCTTTCCACAGTGAATTTTTAGATTACACATTGCAGGATGGACTTTTGTTTAAAGGGAGTCAACTATGTATCCCTAAATGTTCAATGATGGATAATATAGTGAAGGAGAAACATAGTGGTGGTTTAGGAGGACATTTTGGGCTTAATAAGACCTTAGATCTAGTGAGAAGATTTTACTTTTGGTCAAAGATGCAATCTGATATCAGAAGGTTTGTTGAGAGTTGCATGGTATGTCAGAGAGCAAAGGGGGTCTCAACCAATGTAGGACTGTACCAACCTTTTCCCATACCAGACAGACCTTGGGAAAGTTTGAGTATGGATTTTGTGATGGGATTGCCCAAGACAAGGACAGGTTGTGACAGTGTGTTTGTTGTGGTAGATAGATTCAGCAAAATGGCACATTTTATTCCTTGTAAAACCACCAATGATGCTAGCTACATTGCAGGTTTGTTCTTTAAAGATATTATCAAGATTCATGGATTGCCTTTGAGTATTGTATCTGACAGAGACAGCAAATTTGTGGGACATTTTTGGAGAACCTTGTGGAAAAGATTGGGTACAAATTTGTCCTTTAGTTCAGCCTATCATCCTCAAACTGATGGCCAAACTGAGGTTGTGAATAGGTCATTAGGCAATCTGCTGAGATGTTTGACAAGAGAACATGGCAGAAGTTGGGATGTGGTACTCCCACAAGCAGAATATGCCTATAATGATTCTACAAATAGAAGTACAGGTCTTAGTCCTTTTGAAGTTGTCTACGGTAGTCATCCTAGAGGAATTTTTGAATTGAGAGATGTTCAAGGGTTGGACAAAAGGAGTGGACATGCCGATACATTTGCAGAGGCTATGAAAGAGATCCATCAACAAGTCAAAGATATTCTACACAAGAATAGTCAAAAGATCAAGGCTAGAGTGGATCAAAGGAGAAGGGATGTGCAGTACCAAATAGGAGATAAGGCCATGGTTCATCTCAACAAGAACAGACTACCCAAGGGAAGCCACAACAAGTTGATGATGAGAAAAAATGGACCTTGTAAGATTTTAGAGAAATATGGTCCTAATGTTTACAAAATTGAACTCCCTGATGATATTGCTATTTCACCTATATTCAATGTTGTTGGTCTAACATTATATAGGAGTCTTGATACATGAGAAGGTACAGTAGATTCTGTCCAAGACAATGCAGAATGGGTGCAGCATTTACCACCTAAGATGGAGTGCATCTTGGATAGCAAGACAGCCAAAAAGACATGAAATCAGACCTATTTTGAGCACTTAGTCAAATGGCAAGGACTTCTAGACTCAGAAGCCACATGGATGCTGGAAGAAGACATCAAAAGGCAGGGTGGTGATTTGCAGCAGTTAGTCTCTAAGAGGACTTGAGACAATCTTTACCCGGGGAGTATGGTGCAGGAGCACCTAGAAAATCATGTTTTGTAATAAGGTCTATTTGACCAATGCATTTTCATTTCAGTTTGTCTCTAGGTTCTTCAAGACCTAGAACCCATTTTTGTAAGTCCTAAGTTACTTAAAACACAATTTTGTCATATTGTATGCACATAGTGCCAAAACAGGGCAGTAGAATAGTTTGAGGCAGTTGGATCGGTTGGTCTTCCAACTGTTTGCATTGGTTGGTTTTCCAACTACTGGAAGGTTGAGTTGATAAAAAGCAAAGGAGAGAAGAAGAAGAAGAAGAAGGGGGGATGTAATCGTGCATTGTTCTTACGAGAAATAAAATCATTTTGTTCTGTCAATCTAGTTTCTATTTTCTGTAACTGTAAATTGTGTAACTGTAGATTTATGTTCGAAGTGTAGTTCTTTCTGTGCGTTCCATTGTTGCAGTATGTTGATGTGAAGCATTCCACTGGTACGATTCCTATCGAGATCAGTGGAATGACTTCGTTGTACAGTATTTGTTTTTGTTTTCTTGTTTTGTTCTTGTATTTGATGGTGTAGAGGATCCAAACAGAGTGTTTCTGCACAGTAGATTGACCTAGCATCTCCATGTGCTAGGGATCGGTTGAAGAGGGAGAAAGCAAACTGTGCATCGATGTAAGTTTTGTATCATTTCACCAAATGTGTATTGCAAATGCATATCGCAAAGCATGTTGAGAATGTATGTTGAGAAGGCATGTTGAGAATGTATATTGAGAATGTACCTTTCGTCAGATACAAATGGTGACTGGTCGTAACGGTGAATCAGGGTATAGAAACTTTAGTCCACTGGTGATAGCAAGTCATGCCAAGTATATACTAAGTTGGTGTATCGGCGCATCGGCGAAGTAAAGTATAATGTGGCCGATAGTAATTGTCTAGCCGATAGCAAAGAGAACTTGTCATCGGTGTAATATAGCCCCTCGGGGAAGCTTTTGGAAGTTATACCGATCATCGGTGTCTCACCGATAGGAGGTGCATCGGTGTAGAACAGCTTTGGTCACACCAAAGTGTCGGGAGTAGTCAAACGAAGTCAAGTGTATCGACATGTCGGCCAATGTTCATAAGAGTTCACCGATGATCTAAATCTTGCTGATGAGTGTTGGTTCAAAGGTTCAAAAAAAAATTAATAAAGAGTCTGCTTCCACTGTGTGCTTCACATCATACTGGCAGGTAGCAAATGTGATATGAACATTTTAGGGTTTAAACCTTTTAGGAACCTTAGAGGATTAGGGTTTTAGGGTATTTAACACTTGGCACCCAACGTGCTCAAACTCTAATTTTTCTGTGAAACCCTAATCACTATAGAGTATGACCTTGTTGCAGAGACACCTCCATTGTAGGTGCTAAGGAAAACATAATGAAAACCCCTTTTAGCTGGTCAAACTCAAATTCATGAACTAAACAAAACAAGTCCATGTCTCAAACCTTCAATGATGATGAAGTTACAGCTCCTTTGACCACTCTGGCTTGACCTCAAAAACACAACTCCTTTGATCATCCTTTGATTACTCTGACTATAGAATCATGAAGAACATGCACAAGCTAGATCACTTCCAATACCCTGAACCAAGATATGTGATCATCTAATATGACAACCTCTACACCAACATCATGAAACAACATGATCAACCTCAAGCCATCAAGTCACTGATCAATACCTATATCATGATCAAGACTTTGAGAAGAACATCCAACCACTTTAGCATTTAGATTACCAATCTAAATAAGGTCTTCCTTTGTATGATCAAAAACATACTAAAAAATCAACACCATATGAAGCATGAACACTATATAACCCCAGAAGCATGATTCTGAGGCATCTACTCAAACAACACAAACCAATTTCAAGCATGAACACCATAACAAGCGCCAACTTTTGACATCAATGACAAACATCATTCCAACAGCATTATAATCTTAAAACAGAGATTTACACTTCCATCCACCTTTAGACCATGTAACTTACCATACAAATCCATACCAAGCAAGTTTCTTGTTGTTCCACAGTAAAAAAAATCACAAAAGTGCAAAATAATAGGGTATTTTCTGATTTCCAGCTCCCAATACTTCTTTGAGCATATTTTTGGATTTATTTTGCATCAAAAAACTTACAAAAATAGTTATCCACGAGCATATGTCCTTTTCCTTCCATAACCCTAATGACTATGTCATTAACCTTTACAATTATGCCCTTTTTTGTGCAACTTTTAACCCTATACCACACCTAGGCTAGAAAACATTACAAAAGATTATATATATGGTTTTCTAAGACAGTTTGTTTTTTGATCTTTTCTTAACATACAACTAGGACTCATAGAACAAAATAGTCCTTAAAACATCAAATAGGTCTCTTGGACCTTCAAGAACAACATTCAGGTGATGCTCCTGCATCATACTCCCCAGGGAAAAGAAATTTAAGTTCCATCTCAAATGATGGTCTGATTTTCTTTCTCTTCCTCCAATTGTGTTGCATGTTTATATGTTCTCTGACCTCCTCTTGATCCTCTCCATGTTTGGCTTGATCTGCTCCATGTTTCATCATCTTCATGCTTTTGTTTCGTGCTTGCTTTTTGTACCTCCTCCTAATGATCTTCTTCTCAACTGCAAGACTCCAAAATTATATTCCTCTTTCATATGCCTCATTACTATTGTCTATTTCTTCATCCTATTTATTCTCTCCTTGGTTTGCACCTATACAAACATTATCATCAACATGCATTAGATAAGAACCATAAGGCCAATTTGCGTCTTCACTAGCTCCCTGTGATTGTTTTCTTATGTCTTCCTTCACTGTTCTACTTGTATGCATACATTCATTAGCAAGCTTCACCTTCCACTCTTGTTCTATCTCAAAAAATTGTGCCCACAAATCATCTTTAAGTACCTCATAATGTACCTCTGTTGCAACTTGTTTCCTTTCTTTCTCATTTAGCAACTCTTTTCTATCCAAACTTTGATCACCTTCACCTTCCAAGATAGCTATCCTTTGCTTTCTTCTGTTTTAAACAATCACCTTTATAGGCCACTTCACCTTCTTTCTCATTGGCCAATACCCAACATTTCCTTGGTATTCTTCCTTAAGACACTACTACACTACAAGCTTAATACCTCTTTTCAACTCTGCCATTTCTCTATCAAACTCTGCAACTTGGCTTATCCTGTTGTCTTTCATCTTGTCCTTCCTTTTGAGAATTTCTTTCTTGTCTTGTTGTTGCATCTTCTTTTCTTTGTGATACCTCACCTTAGGCTTCTTTCTTTTCCTCTAGCCTAGTCTTTTGGTACCCCAATACCTTCACACACAACCTCATAAATCTTGTTAACTTGGACAACTTTCACTACCAGATCTTTCTGGGATTTGATACCAAAAATGATGCAAAGGATGGCAAGAATGCCCTACAACCACCTGCAACAAGGTTCTCTATGACTCTTCAAGAGGAATCACAAAATCTACCCTATTTGCAATCTTGTCTTCTAGCTCTTAAACCCTCAAATGAGACCTAATGGGTACTTAATATAACCAAACTTATTATTGATGGCATAAATGGATTCCACAACACTTATCAGGTCCTATGGGGTCTTGAAAAACCCACACTTCTTAGAAAAGATTCAAAAAATTTAAATTTGTGCTAAACCCTAGATGTTCTAGGTTTCTAGGCCAGTTTTAGCAGGTTTTTGGAAGGAATAGTCCTTCATATCTTACACAAACCATTGACTCAAGACCAAAAACTTTGCAATCATTTAGAGACCCATAAAATAGATGTTCGCACCAAAAATCAGATTTTTCCACCATACGGATTTGAAGAAATGATTTTTTTTGTATTTTGGGAAACCCTAGTTTCTAAACAGAGCAACGAGCACTATTTTGAACATAACTCGAGAAAAACTCAATGAAATTACCTCAAAAAAATTGAATTTGAACCTTAATACATGCCATTATCATCCCACACAAACACAGACCTGCAACTTGACCATACAAGGTCGAACCAATCTGTTCTTTTCTATTTTTTCAGAAAAACTGTCAAAGCTGTTAGTAGTAATTTGACCATAACTTGCTTATTTTAACATGAAATTAAACTAAACAAAATGCATTAGAATCTCCAAACAAATCTTTACACTTCCATCCACCTTTAGACCATGTAACATACCATACAAATCTGTACCAAGCAAGTTTCTTGTTGTTCCATAGTAAAAATTGTCACAAAAGTGCAAAATAACAAGGTATTTTCTGATTTCCAGCTCCCAATACTTCTTGGAGCATATTCTTGGATTGATTTTGTTGGATCTAGGGCATACAACTGAGAGGGGGGGGGTGAATCAGTTGTATAGAACTTGTTCTCTTTCAAACACTTAATTCTCTGTTGTTAGTTAGCAGCATATCAAATAATCATTCATGGAAGCACAATACATAAACACAAGAACAGATAAGCATCAACACATTGAACACCAAGATTTTGACGTGGAAAACCCGGTTAAGGGAAAAACCACGGGGTGATTAACCCAAGAATTATTCTCTGTTAGAAGAATAAGGAAAAATGAATGGCACATGCCAATAAGGGCTCACTGCCCGAGCACACTGCTCACAAAGAGGCCCACTGCCTACAAGGAGACACACTGTCTACAGAGTGATAAAAATCACAGTCTTGAACTGGAGAATGACATCTCTACCATGTCCGGATCAGTTCCAATTAAGCCCAACAATCTCTGCTCTGCCTTTCGCACCTTTCTTCGCTACACCTTACACATCTCCATACTCCCTCACTGAAATGAATTCACAAATCATTATTTATACAAGACATCGACTTAGGAACAAGCATCTAAGTCGGCAAACAACCATAGGAGTATCCGCAAGATGAATAACACATCCGGTCGGCTATACAGAGCAATAACTTCATCCGGAAGAATAACTTCAATTCCGGGCTCTACCATCAATGCGGACCAACAACACAACCTAAACATGATTCAGGAACCTTCACAAGTCTGTCTGAATGTCCGGATACATCCGCACTTTCTCTGCTTACTGGGATCTCTTGTCTTCCTCATCCGGAACTTCAAGAACACAGTCTGTCGCCACTGTCATAATGCAGGAGGTACATCCGGACCTCCAAATTACACACAAATCAGGATGAAACATCACAAGGACATATAAAACACTCCTTCCAATCCGCAGATTATGATAATACAATTCCGGACCTCACCGGACCTTTTTGTGATCCTCTGTCACCTCCGGATACTTGCCGGACCCGGTTCTATACCGGCAGCCATAACTCCTTCAGATCTTCATGCGGACCTCTGAAATCTTAACTGTAGCATCTTAAGACTCATATCTACTAACCCTTTAATCCGCATCCTCCGGTTCTCATCCTATACAGTATATTTACCTTCTTCTCATCACTGTTCTTCACTGTTCCTGACTGAGGCTAATTTTCTCAATATCCTCAGCACAAAGCTCATCAAATCCTTCTTGTCAATGCAGTGTGAGTATGTTGACATCAATGACAACAATGGCTCACCTCATACTTGCAACAATCTCCCCCTTTGTCATTGATGGCAACATATGATGTGAAAAACCATCAAGACAAGAACTTCTCTTTTCTGTCACAGCTCCCCCTATCAACAACAACTCCTCACATGTCTTCCTTTGCTGCTCCCCCTTTGATCATCAACCACTTGTTTTTCACATGTCTTCTCTCCCCCTTTGACATCAATGGCAAAGGGCTCATACTTGCAACTCTCATGCATCAGAATAATACCAGCTGCTCCCCCTTAGTTGCAGCTCCCCATTAGTCCGGATCACAAGATATGACTGTGATAGCCACCGGACTGATGCACATCAGTGCATCTTAGTTCATCACCGGAGGGGCCATGACCCCTAACTTCTCCCGGAGATATTCAAAAGAGTCCTTGGGAAGAGGTTTTGTAAAGATATCTGCAATCTGATCCTTGGAGGGAACATACTCCAATCTGACTTCTTCCTTGTTTACTTGTTCTCTCAAAAAGTGAAATTTGATAGATATGTGCTTAGTCTTAGAATGCAATACCGGATTCTTGGAAATATTAATTGCACTTGAATTATCACAGAAAATTGTGATAGGCTCCTCATATTCAACTTGGATGTCTCTTAGCATCTGCTTCATCCACAAGATTTGAGTGCAACTACCTGCTGCTGCAATGTATTCTGCTTCAGTTGTAGACAGAGATATTGCATCTTGTTTCTTGCTTAGCCAAGAAACCAATCTCTTCCCCAAAAAGAATGCTCCACCACTAGTGCTCTTCCGGTCATCCACATCTCCTGCCCAATCTGCATCTGTGTAAGCATGAAGAGAAAAATCCGGATCTCTAGGATACCATAGACCATACTCAACTGTCCCTTTCAAGTATCTAAAAATTCTTTTGATTGCCATAACATGAGATTCTCTAGGATCAGCCTGGAATCTTGCCACAAGACCAACAGCTTGCATTATATCTGGTCTAGTTTGAGTGAGATACAACAATCCACCAATCATTGATCTATACTTTGTCTGATCTGCCTTTGGAGAATCATCATCTTTGCTTAACTTACATCCGGTTGCCATAGGAGTGTTCATAGGCTTTGAGTCTTCCATACCAAATTTCTTTAACAATTCTTTCACATATTTGGTCTGAGAAATGAAGATCCCTTCTTTTGTTTGAGTAATTTGCAGACCCAAGAAGAAATTCATTTCACCAAGCATAGACATTTCAAACTCACTTTTCATCTGATTTGCAAAAGTTTTACACATACTATCTCTTCCTCCAAAAATGATATCATCCACAAACACTTCAACAATCAGAATGTTTTCATGATCAATTTTGAAATATAAGTTGCTGTCAGCAGTACCTTTGTTGAATCCAATCTGCACAAGATGCTTATCCAACCTTTCATACCATGCTCTTGGGGCTTGCTTCAATCCATACAAAGCTTTCTTCAACTTGCAGACCATATCATTATTATCAGACAATTGAAATCCATCCGGTTGTTCAATGTAGACTTCTTCTTCCAGATCACCATTTAAGAAGGCAGACTTGACATCCATCTGATATACCTTGAAATCTTTGAAGGCAGCAAATGCAAGAAGTAATCTGACTGCTTCAATTCTTGCTACCGGAGCAAAAGTCTCTTCAAAGTCAATTCCTTCTATTTGAGAGTAGCCTTTGCAGACCAATCTAGCTTTGTTTCTGATTACTTCACCAGCTTCATTTAGTTTGTTCCGGAAGACCCACTTGGTTCCAATTACATTCCTGTCTCTAGGTCTGGGAACAAGATCCCAAGTATGATTTTTCTCAATTTGCATCAGTTCATCTTCCATTGCTTTGGTCCAATTTTCATCATTGCAGGCTTCATTTATTGTTTTAGGTTCAATCCTTGAAATCAGACAACATTCATTCTGATCTTGAGCAATATTCCTTCTAGTTTGTACACCTTTGCTTCTGTCACCTATGATCTGATCTTCAGAGTGATTCAGTTTTACATATCTTGGAATTTTGGGAGTATCCAGTACTGCTGTTTCTTGATCAGGCTCATTTAAACCTAACTCTTCTTCCTGATTTACCGGATCAGGCTGACTCTGTTTCACCGGAGAGGATTGAGTTCCTTGAACACTATCTTGGTCATCTTCATCAAATTCATAAAATCTTGAAGGCTTCTCAATTCCTTCATCAACCTTTACATTGGTACTTTCTATCATCTTCCTCAATCTCTTATTGTAACACCGATATGCTTTGCTTTGAGTGGAGTAGCCCAAGAAAATTCCTTCATCACTTCTAGCATCAAACTTTCCTAGATCTTCATCTCTTTTAATATAACACTTGCTACCAAATACCCTGAAATATTTTACAGTAGGAGTGATGTCAAACCAAAGTTCATAGGGGGTCTTACCGGTGTTGTTTCTGATTTGAACTCGATTGAGAGTGTAGACTGCAGTGCTGATAGCTTCTTTCCAAAACATTTGAGGAACATTTGCTTCCAACATCATTGTCCTAGCAGCTTCCTGGATGGTCCGGTTCTTTCTCTCAACTACTCCATTCTGCTGTGGAGTCCTAGGAGCAGACAACTGTCTCCTTATACCCTGTTTCTCACAAAAGTCAATGAATTCACCAGATGTAAATTCACCACCTCTATCAGACCTTAGACACTTTAGTTTCAATCCGGTTTGATTCTCCACCATAGCTTTGAAGATTTTGAACTTCTCAAAAGCTTCTGATTTTTCTTTCAGAAAGGTAACCCACATCATCCGGGAATGATCATCAATTAACAACATGAAATATCTATCACCTTGCAGACTCTTGATTCTTGTCGGACCACATAGATCAGTATGTACTAATTCCAACAATCCGGTAGAAGACTGATCTTTGCTTTTAAAAGAGACTCTGCTTTGTTTGCCTAACTGACATTCTTTACACACACTGTTTGTAGGTTTTATCAACTTTGGAAGATCTCTCACAGCCTGAGTATTGCTTATTTTGATGATGTTATCAAAATTTACATGACACATTCTTCTATGCCATAACCAACTCTGATCAATTTGAACAAACAAACAACTTTTATTTGAACCAACCAGATGAAAGATGTTACCTCTTGTCTGAGTACCGGATGCAATTTCAGTTCCGGAGCTTGTAAAGATTCTGCATTTTCCATTCTTGAACCGGAGATCATAGCCTTTGTCCACTAACTGACCAACACTGAGAAGATTGTGCTTCAATCCTTCAACATATAGTACATTACCTGTTTTGCTCTTACCATCAAAGGAAATAGTTCCCCTACCTCTGATTCTGCCAGCAGAATTGTCACCAAACTTTACCATTCCTCCTTCATATCTTTCCAAATCTAAGAACTTATTCTTGTCACCAGTCATATGGTGAGAGCATCCACTGTCAATAACCCAATCATCCTTTTCTTCCACTTGAGCAGCCAAGGCTTTTTCAACAACTTTGTGATTGACAGATTCAGAGAGCAAGGAATCTTCTTCCTTGATGGCTATAAACACCCACTCATTTCCGGATTTGCTTCCTGGATCTGATTCATCATCTGTTACTCCTTCATTATCATCTTCTTCATGAACATAATAGCAATTCTTTTGAAACCTTTGTCTGTGAGTATTAGATCTTGCAGATCTCTCCGGACATCTTGAGGCAAAATGACCAATCTTATTGCAGTTAAAACACTTAAAGGGTAGTTTTCCTTCATACTTACCGGATCCTCTTGGCAGTCTCTTTGCAATGAGGGCTTCAAGTTGAGCTGTTTCTGCTTCTTCTTCTTCCATGTCTCTTCTTGCTTGATCATACCATGACATTTTCCTTGATGAGTTTTCACCCGGATCAAATCTCTGTTTGCCTTTCACATAGGCACTGGCTTTAAAAGCAGACTCAGTCTTGGGTGGATCATCTCCAAACTCGGTCATTTCAAATGCAGCTAGTTTGCCAGCCAATTGTTCTCTTGTGACAGTTGTGTGGGCTCTGAATTCATCAATGGCAGCAACTTTGATTTTGTAGGCAGCAGGAAGGGATCTTAGGATTTTGCAGACAATCTCATTTTCATCTAGAGTTCCACCAGCATTTCTGATTCCACATACTAGCTCATTTACTCTTGGCATAAAGGTAGTAATGTTTTCATCATCTCTCATTTTCAATCTTTCAAATTTCCCTTTCAGACTTTGCAACCTTGCACTTTTGACAAACTCATCTCCTTCATACAGAAGTTCCAGTTTAGTTAGGATCTCATATGCAGTTGGTAGGTCAATGACATTCGAGAGATCTGAGTCATTCAATGCGCTTAGAAGAGCTTCCTTGGTCCGCAGATTGTTTTCAGCTTCTGTGGTTTCATCAGGAGTTGTCGGACCACCTTGTGGGGGTATATATGGTTTTGAAATCATAGCCAAGTATGCTTTTCCCATACATTCCAAATGACACTTCATGCGACCTTTCCAGAGAGTGAAGTTGGTTCCATCGAACTTCGGACTATCCTTCTTGTATGACGACATCCTGGATCACCTCAAGCGGTTAAGCTCCTATCAGAGGAACTCAGCTCTGATACCAATTGTTGGATCTAGGGCATACAACTGAGAGGGGGGGGGTGAATCAGTTGTATAGAACTTGTTCTCTTTCAAACACTTAATTCTCTGTTGTTAGTTAGCAGCATATCAAATAATCATTCATGGAAGCACAATACATAAACACAAGAACAGATAAGCATCAACACATTGAACACCAAGATTTTGACGTGGAAAACCCGGTTAAGGGAAAAACCACGGGGTGATTAACCCAAGAATTATTCTCTGTTAGAAGAATAAGGAAAAATGAATGGCACATGCCAATAAGGGCTCACTGCCCGAGCACACTGCTCACAAAGAGGCCCACTGCCTACAAGGAGACACACTGTCTACAGAGTGATAAAAATCACAGTCTTGAACTGGAGAATGACATCTCTACCATGTCCGGATCAGTTCCAATTAAGCCCAACAATCTCTGCTCTGCCTTTCGCACCTTTCTTCGCTACACCTTACACATCTCCATACTCCCTCACTGAAATGAATTCACAAATCATTATTTATACAAGACATCGACTTAGGAACAAGCATCTAAGTCGGCAAACAACCATAGGAGTATCCGCAAGATGAATAACACATCCGGTCGGCTATACAGAGCAATAACTTCATCCGGAAGAATAACTTCAATTCCGGGCTCTACCATCAATGCGGACCAACAACACAACCTAAACATGATTCAGGAACCTTCACAAGTCTGTCTGAATGTCCGGATACATCCGCACTTTCTCTGCTTACTGGGATCTCTTGTCTTCCTCATCCGGAACTTCAAGAACACAGTCTGTCGCCACTGTCATAATGCAGGAGGTACATCCGGACCTCCAAATTACACACAAATCAGGATGAAACATCACAAGGACATATAAAACACTCCTTCCAATCCGCAGATTATGATAATACAATTCCGGACCTCACCGGACCTTTTTGTGATCCTCTGTCACCTCCGGATACTTGCCGGACCCGGTTCTATACCGGCAGCCATAACTCCTTCAGATCTTCATGCGGACCTCTGAAATCTTAACTGTAGCATCTTAAGACTCATATCTACTAACCCTTTAATCCGCATCCTCCGGTTCTCATCCTATACAGTATATTTACCTTCTTCTCATCACTGTTCTTCACTGTTCCTGACTGAGGCTAATTTTCTCAATATCCTCAGCACAAAGCTCATCAAATCCTTCTTGTCAATGCAGTGTGAGTATGTTGACATCAATGACAACAATGGCTCACCTCATACTTGCAACAGATTTTGCATCAAAAGACTTAAAAAAATAATTATATGATGTAGGAGCATCACTGGAATGTTGTTCTTGAAGGTCCAAGAGACCTAGTTGATGTTTTAAGGACTATTTTGTTCTGTGAGTCCTAGTTGTATGTCAAGAAAACATCAAAAAACAAATGGTCTTAGAAAACCATATATATAGTCTTTTGTAATGTTTTCTAGCCTAGGTGTGGTATAGGGTTAAAAGTTGCACAAAAAAGGGCATAATTGTAAAGGTTAATGACATAGTCATTAGGGTTATGGAAGGAAAAGGACATAAGCTCATGGATAACTATTTTTGTAAGTCTCTTGATGCAAAATAAATCCAAGAATACGCTCCAAAAAATATTTGGAGCTGGAAATCAGAAAATACCCTATTATTTTGCTCTTTTGTGACAGTTTTTACTATGGAAGAGCAAGAAACTTGCTTGGTATGGATTTGTACAGCATGTTAAATGGTCTGAAGGTGCATGGAAGTGTAAATATCTATTTTGAGATTCCAATGCATTTTATTTGGTTTAATTTCATGTTAAAATAAGCAAGTTATGGTCAAATTACTACTAACAGCGTTGATAGTTTTTTCTGAAAAAAATAGCAAAGAACATATTGGTACAGCCTTGTACGGTCAAGTTGCAGGTCTGTGTTTGTGTGGGATGATAAATATTTTGGCACATCTAATATTTTAAATGATAAATATTATAAAGCAGACATTATATTATAATGTTCATGTTTTGTAAGGTTAAAACAAATGCATTTCTTGAGTTTGTCGCAGTAGCACACAGCCTACTATGCCCCTCTTCCAAATAGGTGCACTAGTGTGCTTTGGCTCTTTTTAGGGCAGATTTCGGTCAGAGAGTAGTCTAGGAATGCAGATGGGTCTGTTAACATCTCCATGGAGGTTTTTTCTGGAGTCCTTTTGGGCAAATTTCAAACAGAGATATTGCAGGATGAAAAGCTCTCACATTTTTGGCTTTGGGGCAGATTTTTGAGGTTGTATATGTGCTGCAAATAGTATTTTCCACCTTCCAAATGATATCGGGACTTATTCTCATGTGCTAGGAACACTTTCAATGTTGTTTTAGCAATTTTTTGGGTGCCTGCAATCATAAAAATGCCCTTGCATCTGTAGAAACGCCTCTACACAGTCTTAGTTTCACTTGGCATGTGTTTCCATTGTTTGGGTACAAGAAAGGGAGTTATTATACAAGAAACAGATCTAGTAAATATGGTGATAAAGGTTACAAAGAATGATATGTATAATTCATACATGACTTTGCAGAAAGTTTGGATGATATGTGATCATGATGTGCAAGAGTGCAGAGGAGTAAAGGACCACCTCCTTTGAAGCTGTGACAATGCGCAGGAGTGACACGTGTCTCTCACATCTATGAAGAAGTTTTATATATATATATATATATATATTGATTTTATGATGTGATGGACTATTTTAGACCATCAGTTTAACTCCATATTGATGGTGGAAATTAAAGCCCGATGCCATATAATTGGTAATAAGCCCAATCAATGTAATTAAATAAATAATACAAAATATGCTAGAGTGTAGCCAAGCCTCAAAATAGAGTGAAATAATGAGTTGGGAAGCATTACAACTTTAATATTAGAGTCCTAAGGGTAAAATTGAACCAATCAAATGACCAGCACTTCATGATTTTCAAGGAGGAAAACAAGTTTTTGAAAGCAGTATCAATCTCAGTTTATTTTAACGGACTGGATTGACTTGAGAAAACATATTACCAGCATGATCCAATCATAACAAAGATGCAAATTCCTAGAGTTGGGAGAATTAAATGTATAATCAGAATTTGTAACCGACTCTCATAATCCGACATTGTTCTATTTTTCCTATATATAGAGCTGGTAGCATTGTAATCAGGTATCTGGGAGAGATATCCTTGGGGATTATTCAGGGCTTTGGATACAAGTTATCCACATATTTGGGGAATAGATTGATTGTAAAAGGCTATGGAGTCTAGATTTAAGAAGAAAAATGCTCCTGTAGGTGAATAAATTTCTATATGGCATATTTTCTATTCAGATTTTAGTATATGAAAAACACTTTTGTGTGTATTATCTGTGACTGTCTCATTGAGTATGAATGCTTTTCTTTCAAGTAAAGTTGCCAAGGGTTTCTGAACTTGTTTGCATACATTTTCTATGTTGTATATTTGATTCATTGCATCTGTTCAAGGAATGGATTAAAACTGCTTTAAATCAGATATAGGGGAAAGTATTTTGTATTAAAGGATCATTGAAGAAGAGTCACAGGTGATACTCTTTCTTGGGCTATTACTGTAAGGTAGTGATGATAGTTCCAGCCCTCTGAATATGAAGTTTTAGATGTCAGATAGAAAACATTTACATGGTAACATTTGACTCTGTTGCCCTGATAAAGCACCAGTCTAGGGTTTATTCGGGCCCAAAGGTCCAGAAGATAACAAAATTTAATGACAAATCATTTTAACCATTTTATTTTATGTTTTGTTTTAGTTTAGGTGATGCATGTTCTCAGGTCTAAACAATGAGAATAATCCAAGAACATTGTCAATCTAGGGTTATTCTTACATATCTTGGTGCATATACGAGAACATTATGCCTGGTATTGAATAGCTATATTTATTGATTGTGAATAAGGGAATACCCCCTAGGTGTGGCAGAACCTGAAGTGCAGGGGAGATAGGAGGTAATCTTCCACTCTATTGGTTGAGTCTCTCATTGAATCTGAGTATGAGAAGTGGCAAGTCTGTAGGATTTGATGCATGCAGATTTGGGAACCAATAGAATTAGTGACTCCGCTGGGGAAGGCTTACTTATCCATTTGAAAAGCGTCAAGCCATTGTCAGGATTTGATCATCAAGGTTGGATAGTGAAGGACTTCATACTTGGAGAAGGAAGGTGTTGTAGCATGTTTAAAGAATTTGAAAAGGTGCTCTGTTGGTGAAGTGAATCTAGAATATAATTGCTTAGGTAGGAGCTTTTGGCTTCTTGATAATTTTTCCTCTTTGGAGAGGTGGTGACTCTATTGTTGAACCTCTTTGAAGCTACAATATATTCCCAGGTACTTCATCTCTTTCATTCAATATGATTAGTTTAGAACAACATTCCTAGTCATATTCTCAGAAGAAGTTTTTCTCTGTTGAAAGATACAAATCTCTCAATTTTAATGGTATTCATGGATATCCAAATATGCTTCCTAGTAAAGTTAGAAAGTGTTTGCCAAAATATAATGGACAGAATTCTGAATTAGCCAACAAGCATCTGCAAGTTTTCTGTGATTTAATGGATGATTTTGAGGTTGAACATGAAGATGTTATGAGGCTTTTTGTTCAGACTTTGCAAAATGATGCTAGGGACTGGATTTCATTCCTACCTAACTGTTCTATCTCTTCATGGGTTGAGCTTAAAGTTGCATTTCTAGAACAATCTGGTGAACGAACTGGTGTGATTTCATTAATTACACAATTTATGAGCATTCAAAAGGAAAAGGATGAGTTGGTTCCAGCCTTTAACCTAAGGTTTTCAAAATTGCTCAAACATATTCCTGAATATATGAGACCAAATGATGCATTGTGCCTGGTAGTCTATCTGGCCGCATTTGATGAGGAAATGAGTTTTTTGCTGAGAGATAAGGAACCTGGTACACTTCACCAAGCTTATAAAATTGTAATGGATATTGAAAATAATCAAAAATATGGAATGCCAATAGGATACATGTTTGCAAGTTTTGGTTATTGTAAAGCATCTTATGCAGATGAGCAATGTAAATCAAAGAATCAGAATGGTTTTCAAAATGAATGTATTTCTGTTGTTCCATTTTGCTCACCATTGCTTCATGTGAATCACAGAGAGTTTCAAGCAACTTGTGAATAGAATGCAAGTATTGTTGATCCGATGCTTTTTGTTCAATCATTACTTGATTTGAAGAAACAAGAAGGAGAATCACCCTATGCTCTGTATACACGATTCATGAATACTTTGTTAGAAATCCCAGAGTACTTTGCCAAAGGAATTTAAGCCTCAAAATCTTGATTAGATATTTGCTTGGATTGGGATTATGGAAAGAGCCAAAGGTGATTATGCAAGAAGAGTTATGTCTCAGAATACTAATAACAGTTATGTTATTGAGCAAAGTCATGGCATAATGCATAAAGATGAAGAAATTGTGGTAGAAAATGAAGGCACATCCTGCAATGATAAAGATGAAAGTTGTGATCAACCCATAGGAGAGAGATATGCAGATGCAGATTGCATACATCATGAGATTATCTGTGACTGTCTCCTTGAGTATGAATGCTTTTCTTTCAAGTAAAGTTGCCAAGGGTTTCTGAACTTGTCTGCATACATTTGCTATGTTGTATATTTGATTCATTGCATCTATTCAAGGAATGGATTAAAACTGCTTTAAATTAGATATAGGGGAAAGTATTTTATATTAAAGGATCATTGAACAAGAGTCATAGGTGATACTCTTTCTTGGGCTATTACTGTAAGGCAGTGATGATGGTTCCAGCCCTCTGAATATGAAGTTTTAGATGTCAGATAGAAAATATTTACATGGTAACATTTGACTCTATTGCCTTGATAAAGCATCGATCTAGGGTTTATTCGCCTAAAGGTCCAGAAGATAACAGAATTTAATGACAAATCATTTGAACCATTTTATTTTATGTTTTATTTTAGTTTAGGTGATGTATGTTCTCAAGTCTAAATAGTGAGGATAATCCAAGAATATTGTCAGTCTAGGGTTAATCTTACATATCTTGGTGCATATACGAGAACATTATGACTAGTATTGAAAAGCTATATTTATTGATTGTGAATAAGGGAATACCCCCTAGGTGCGGCAGACCCTGAAGTGCAGGGGAGATAGGAGGTAATCTCCCACTCTGTTGGCCGAGTCTCTCATTAAATCTGAGTATGAGAAGTGGCAAGTCTTTAGAATATGATGCATGCATATTTGGGAACCAACACAGATGATGGTTTAGATCCTTTGGCTATTGATTACACTTCCTGTGTGAATATTATTTATAAGGCGAAGTTTGGTCATTTGAATCTTGATGTACTTTCTTCTAATTCAATTTTCCAGACTAGTGCCACTAGTTCTTCTCCTCCACTTCCTATTTCTTTTGAGATTGGTGCTTCATTGGTTAAGTAGGATGTTATTTGTTCTTTTTATTTTGTTGTGTGTGATGAATTTCTGATAGGTATTTTTGAGTTATTTATTGAGTCTCCCATTACAGATCTTGAGGATACTCTTGAGGATTTGCAGTTCCTCTTTAATGACAATCATGGCCTTGTTGTTATCAATTCTATTTTATCTTTGGAGATATTTGATTATGAGCTTCCATTTTGTCTTGAGTTGTCACCCTCATTTATTAGGCATGTTGTTCCTAATTTTATTGTGGCATCTTCAAATGGTGACATGTGGACATCCATATAGTTTTTAGAGATATTCATTTTGAGACTTCCTACTTCAGGGGTTCTTCAAAATTCACCATTGGAGTTGTTTCTTTCTAAGGGAAGAAATTTCATTTTCCACAAGTGGATCAACTTTTGTATTCATGTTTTAGCATTTTCTTCTAGTACAGGAGATTCTACAGTGTTGGAGGATTTCATAGTCTCTGTCATTCCCTCCTACGAGGGGGGGAGGGGGGTGGGGCTCATGATTTTATCTTCGTGACGGATTTAGTTCTTGAGGGGTCTTAGTGTTGAGTCCTTCTACCATCACTTGTACATTTTTGTTTTCATTTTTTCTCTCTTTTGGAGAGGGGTTTTTCTCCCACAAAGTTTTTCTCCTTTACTCTGTTTATGAGAGTTTTCTTTATGTACATGGGTACCTAATATGGCCTTGTAGTCAGGACCCATTCTTTCATTATTTGCATGTTTTTCATTCTCCCTAAGTTTCACTTAAGGGGGGTGTTGGTGTAATTAAATAATTAATTACAGTTTATTTAAGTTGACTTAGGGATTTTTAAAGTCATTTTAGGTTTTCTTATCTTGCTCACATAAAAGTAAGTTATCATATGTAAATTAAAATTCCAATTCATTAATTGCATCCATATTGTGCAATATTGGTCCCTTATGCTTTTTATTCCTTGTTGAAGGCTAATATCAGGTTTTGCAGGTGATCCTGGTCTCTTGAGTACATTGGCGACTCTCACATTGTATTGAGTGTTTATTAGTGTATTAAGTGATTCTCATACTTTGAGCCCTTGCACTGAACTTGTCGATGAGGCCTATTGTACCATCGAGGGGTTCTGAGGGTGTATTCTAGGTGACCATTGAGGTGTTTTCAATGGGGTTTTGTATTGACTTTGGATTTTGACTATGCATTATGAGATGTATATGTTGTGATTGTGTGTGATAGATCATTGTAGTGTTTTAACTTCACTATTTTCACTATATTTGTTATAGTTGTGATTATCATATTGTTTCAGCATTGTGAAATGTTGTTGATTATGCATCATGTTCTTGGATCATGCTAGTCATAGATGATTGACAGCAGATGTAATAATTTTATAGCATGTTATGATGTACACCGTGTTGGGTGGATTATGTTGCTTCAACTATTATATGTGGAGCAAGTACACCTAATGTATAACCTGAGTGTGTAGGTATAGGGTTATTTCCCCAATAGTTGTTATATTATAGATGGTTGTATTTGGGTAAAAACATGTGTGTTAACCTCTATCTCACTCAATTTGAGTGCAAGATGAGTCTTGTGAATCCCTGTGTTAACCTAGATCTGAATTGGTGGTGATTCTAGATTCTACATGTTGCGGAGACTTGTAAAGTGTGATTGAGTCCTTTGCATGTGTTTCTTTTATCTTTTAGCATTATATTTTAAATTATCTTGAAAAATATGTTTTTCACATAAATTTAAAATAATTGAATGGTTTAGTCGACAAAAGATTAAATTTATCTTAGTGGAAAAGTTTAAATATGCATTATTTATGCTATAGGAAGAAATTTAAAGTAATTTTGATTCTTTCTCAGAATTTAATATTTTTTCCTTCAAAAATGTGGAATTGCATTATAAAATAAATTAAATTCTTTGATGAGTGTTTGGATTTTTTGGAATGTGGTTAAATTATATTGCAAATCCTTGTGAAAATAATTGCATTAATTTAACTAGCTAATTTTCCTAATTGTTCAAAAGTATTTTTGAAAGAGTTATTTGGGAAAAATAAATTAGAAAAAATAAAGAAATAAAAGAAAAAGGGCTTTTGGGTATAAAGGAAAAATAGAGTTTATTTTGTATTATGCACTTTTTTGGCATTTCTCCTCAAAACCCTCTTCTTGCTTGATTGGAAAAAGAATTTTCATGGATGGGAAATGAATAATTCTTGCTTGCTTGGATGGAGATTTATTTTGGTGATTTCTTGGTGGAGGTTTGAAATTGTGTGGCAAAGGATTGCATTCAAGAACTCATCTTCTTCCCTTATTTTCAAGCTTATTGGACAGGTAATTTTCTTCTAATTTCCTTGTTTTAAAATTGTTTCTCTTCATTTTCCATGACACTATGTGTTGATTGTTTATGGCTTCATTTGGATAGGAATGGAGTGGTTAAAGAATGTAGTTGTAGTTTATTTTATTTGCTTGAGCTTTAAATTTTGAAAACTTGCAAATACAAACAAAACTATGGCAAAATTTTATTCGAAACACCCATTTTTAATTTGATTGCATGAAAGGAATGTTGTTCATGTTTATGACAATGGTTTGTCATTATATTTTTGACAAATCTTGCATTTTGAAAAATGAAAAAAAAAACCCAAGGTTGCAAAGCAACCATTAATGGTGGAATTGGAATTTTTATGATTATTTTGCATTGTCAGAAAAATTTAATTTTGCATTTTAGACTCAATTCAAATGAATTGAACTGTGGGATGATAGTTTCCCTTATGTTTTGGAAAATTGCATCTTTTTAATTCATGTTGCAATTTTTTATCACCTTATTTATGACATTCCCAATTGGTGAAATTGGTGAGATGGATATGCAGAAGAGGTATAGGATAAGAAAGGAGTGGCTCCCACCATGTACCACAATACAAAGGGATTGTAGGAAATAGTGAGTGGGGAGTTTAAATAAGATTAACCATCTCATTTGGGAAATAAAATGTAATAATAAGATCTATGCCAAATGGGGATGCTTTCCTAGATTTGGTTTCGATCATAAAGAGCATGTCATGACTCGTGTAGTCAATCGTGAATGTTAGAGTAGACACCATGATTGGGTAGCCAACTACTCATATTCTACAATGTCGTCAAGCCATCGTAATGATACTCCTTGTCTTGATTTCTATGTCTCTCTTCCTTCTTTACCATTGGATTGTATTTGACGTGTGATGTGACCCTAGCATTTGCTTGTGCACTGAGATGCCTGATTCATGCTTATTTATGAATGCATGATGGTGTATGATTTATGTCTTGTTTGGCTTACATTGAAGGTGTGAGAATCTCACTTATGCTTGAATGTTGTGATGTCATTCTATTATGCTTGAATTTTGTGATGTAATTCTATTATGCTTGTTGGCTTGTACAATCCATTCATACTTGTATGCATTTGATTTGGTAGTTGTGCCACAAGTTACTTGTATGCATTTGATTTGGTAGTTGTGCCACATCTTACTTGTATGCATTGTACTGGTAGTTGTGCCACATGTACTTGTATGCATTGTATTGGCAATTGTGCCACATATTATATATGTTGTGTATGTTTTGACTGGCATGAGTGTTGCCATGTACTCCTTGATTGTGTGAGTATGCTTGTACCCAATTTGACTATCTCCTAGGACAATGGGTGGGCTTGAGGGTACCACATGGCTAGGTAGTGCTAAACCACCATTGGGGATAGGAAATCTTGAAGGATACTCTTTGGAGGGCATGCTGGACTTGTGGTATATTATGCATTTATATCATTTCATTTTGTATATTGGAAATCTTTGTAAAGTGGGTCCTTGAAACTATTGTAATAAGATTTTAATGATGTTATGATGTATTCTATGAGGCGGGTTATGAATCATCCATATTTAGGATGAAACCCTTTAAATGTAATATATATTTGTTATCATTTAATATTTTTCCACGCCTCAACTTGTGAGGGTGTTGGCATGATTTGTATAATTTACATGTAATCTTTTTATGTTAGCATGTTATCTTCAAGTTATTTAATGTCATAATTGATGATTGTGGATGTTTTGGTACTGGATCATATTCTACCTATTTAGGTGGTGAGGATCCTATTATTGCTTTTGGCATGTGTTGACATTAGTGTCAAACATGCATAGAATTTTGGAATACTCTTTTCTTATTTTCTTATGTGGTCTTTGTTGGCTTAATTCCGTAAACCATAAGTTGTAATTTGGGTAAGTCCCTTAGTGTAGATGGTTTTAGATGTTCTATTGGATTTTTGAGTCATCTTGAGTTGGTTGTCGATGGTTGCGTAGGGTGCCTTGTGCCCCTATCTCGTATACCATCTCCTTCACGTCTGAGTACATCCACATGAGTTGAGTGTGTTTGAAAAGGTGTCTTTTCACACTCTATCTTGTCTTGGATAAGTGTGTTTAAATAGATGTCTTGTGGCACTCTATCTTGTCTTGGCAAGTGTTCCACTTGGTGACCTCCTCTCTTGTTGGAGACCGTGTCAATTTTGTGCCTATTCCAAGATCAGCAAGTTTGGAGATCTTAGAATCATCTCTTGGAGCTTGTTCTATCTTTTGTTGGTTTTTAGGAGGCCTAAGGATGGATTTCTTGGTAATAAAGTCCTTTTTGGACCTTGGGTCAAAGTCCTAAGTAGGTGCTCTAAGGAAATTTTCCATTTGGACATTGTGGAAGGACTATAGCACTAGAATTGGACACTAGCGCTAGAACTGGATACTAGCACTAGAAATGGACATTGGTGGGACACACTAAAGTCCTCCTGGGGTGCTATAGTCCTTTGGGTGTTGTATTCCTCTAAACTACTAGGACGTCCATGCAATCTTGGACAGTGACCACTTCTCGACATTTCCTGAAGAAACATTATATACAAAAGTTGTTCCTCATGGTCTTCTGAGTCTTCCCATGTTGACGCGTCATCATTAGGTGTCCTAGTTTGGAAGTTATCCCCTCTTTTTTATTGGGAAGCATACCTTTGGATGAAATCAACTAGTGATCATTCTAATTGGTTGAGGGCTTGTACCTCCTAGTTGAATCATCTCTTGGTTGAGTTTTCCCTTATGTTGGGATGTTGTTTTGTGTCATCGTGGAATGGATTCAAGGTAGTTTTCACCCTCATCCTACTCCATGTGTTTGTGAGGGAGTTAAGTCTCAAACCTTTATCTGATCATTGTTGTAGAGTGATATTTGCCTCTCTCAAGGTCATCATGGTGATTTGTCACACGATGGGTGGTCTTTTTCTTGTGCCACCTTGCTTAGTGCAATGGTGAATCAGTGATGTCTTCCTAGGTGTTGTACTTGTTACTACACCTTGTACATGTGTGAGTGCAATACAATGTGTAAATGTCACACTTGCAAATGCAAAAAAATTGATCATCTGATGTTTGTTCAGCTAATGTCTTGGGTGAAAGCTTAGGGCATTACAATAAAACCCTAAATGCTAAAAATTAACAAAATAAAGAAGCACAATGGAAGAACCTATAGAAATGAAATGACAAATGTTGTTGAACATGAATCCTTAATCTCCTAACACAAACTTGGAATTCCAATAGTGGAATTAATCGAAATGCCCTTACACGAGGATAAAACATGTGGATCAAGTTGAAAACATGAATGCAAAATGACAAACAAGCATAAACAAAGTGTCATGGGGTTTTATAGCCTGTTTGCACATATGAGCCCTCAATTCCCACCAACCATTGGGGTTTTTGGGTTTCAATGCACGAAAGCACATTTACAATCTAGCTTTTAAAAGTCTACTAGTAGAACTGAATAAGGTTTTTGAACTTTTAGTGTACAATTACACGCATACAAGTTAGGTTAAAATTTCCACAAGAGAGAGCTTGTTGAGGTTTCAAAGTTTAGATACAAATTTTTATGCATGCTAAATGGGTTAGAACGTCTATCAAAGAAATCTTGTTGGGGTTTCTTGCACATTTACACATGTGCAGGTTAGACCCAAAAGTCTACCAACATTAATATTTCAAGGTTTTAGAGGTGTTCTACAAGTTTGCAACTTGTAGGACTGCAAGAAAAGTCTATAACCCTACTAAAGGAAAAATTTGACCCCAAAAGTCAAGAAATTTTGATCAAACCTAAAATTAGCATTGTCTAATAGAATCATGAATATTGAGATATTTTAATAAGGCCACAAACAAGCAACTTTGATATTAAAAACTAGATAACCACAAATATGGTAAAGATCAAACTTAACTCCCCAAGGCATGAAACACAAAAGCTAAGGCCCAAAAATCAAAACAAAGAGAAAAAAATAACAGTCCCTAGTTCTTTGAAGAATGGGGCATGTTATGGAGGCCACAACAGGGGAAACAAGTGATTCCAAATCTAACACAAGTTTGGTAGGCACACATCTCACATGATGATGGAGTGGTATGCACTTCTTCCTCATTAGCTTATATTCTCTGACTACTATCACTACAAAGTCAACATTTGATGTGCTATCCCATTAGAAAGTACCTTTAAAATTTGATTAGATATCATCAACCTTGCTTACTATTACCTAGTATATCTCTTAAAATCTTTTTCTTTAATTTTCATCCTTTCAACATATGGTGCACCTTGAGTGCGATCTAGAGGGATAATTGTGTGCTTTTGTACATTCTGAAAGCACGTTGTACATCGTTGGAAGTGCATATCAACTTTGGATTAGAAACATAAGGGTCTTCCCAAGAGTGTAGGATTCCATTCTATGTCAACCATCCCATGAGCTTGAATTTTGTATGGAACTTGACCCCCTCAATATTTATTTCAATATTATGCAACAACTCAATGAATCTTTCTAGGGTATTGTTAGCCATATACAAGATGGGTGGTGATGGGACTAGCACAGGTTGTCCCATTGATTATCATACCATCTTTGTTCGTACATTTACCTCAACCCTTGTTTTCACTGATACATACTAAATTAGAAACCCATAAACATATAAAGGTGGATAGAGTTTTGTCTTATACCTAGCTTCCATTGTCCACGTGACTTTGTGCACTTTGTTGTCTTTACAAGTGTTGAATTGAATTAGATCTCAATCATCAGAAGTCACTAATTTCTTGAGTAGCTCCTTGAATTTGGTAAAAACTCTTTCATTACAACCCACGTCCATCTCATCATGATTAATAAGCTTCTATTCCATAATTTTATGCTTGACTATGTGCAACTTTCTAATAGATTGGGTGGGGATCATCTAGACTTAGCTGACTCAAGACATCTTTCATCGAAGTCATTTTATCAAAGTATTTTCTTGTACCCCTAGTGGGTTTGTGTTAAGTGTGCACATACTCTTGTGGCACAATCTAATTTCCTTACTCTCTTGCATTACTCGATGTTAAAACTTCAACTTGATAGAGCAACATAGTGCCATCCTAAATTTTGTGGTTACCATCACAGTAACCATAAAGGGAAAAATTTTACATTTGAAGGATGTGTGACCTTGTTGTCTATAGCTATAGCAAGTAATTATGCATGGTTGACCTCCATTTTGACCACCACCACCACCATGTCCTCCATACCCATATCATCTAGGTCCTTAACCCTAGTAGCCTTGTTGATTATGTCATGTTGGGTAGCCTTGATTCAGATGTGCTAGGAAACCTTGATTCTACTATGTTGGTTGGGCTATAATATTCATTGCTACATTTCTATGTTGATCTTGTAATGTGTGTTCCAATCTACATGAGTTGCTCTCAAAACCTAACACCAAAAATTCATGGTGACACCTTGTAAATTTGCAAAAGAGTGAACGACAAGATCTCATGGGCCTCTCATGGCATTTTATGCATTCAAGGATGTGAAAAAGTTATGGAAAGGATACAACACCCACTACCCATGCTTTCACAACTAAACAGTTAGCTACAATGAGGCCTTCCTTCTTGCACTTGGTACACCAAAGACCACACTTCAATTTAGATTGGCATGCCAATTTCTCTGCCCATAAGGGCATTTGTCCCATCTACTCCTTGAACCACACATTGGAGTTATAATATGGTTCTCCCAAGACTTCCAAGTGCAAAACAACACCAAAGGCTTATTTGTGTGTTAGAAATGAGTGCTAGACCAACTCTCTTTGGATGTGCACAGTAAGGCAACTAATGAACCATTCTTTTTTATTATATCATCAATTATTTGTGGTATTCTAAAGCTAATTTCCTTAAATCATTTATCATAGTAGTGCATAGACTTGTTTGCTTCTATTTAATCTCCTTTAATGCAATAATGTTCTAGTGGGATGTCTTTGGATAGTTGAATCTATCAAGGAATTCTACCTTGAGCTCTAGTAAGTTGTCTTTAGGTCCATTTGCATCATAGCACATGTACCAATATTGCATGTATGGACTCGATGTGGTTGCAAACAACCATAATTTCTAGACATCATGAGTGATGTCTTTTTCTCTCCAAGCAATTTCATAAACTTATGAAGGTGATTTTGTATGCATACATGATTACGAGATTCTACATTGTGTTATTTTGTGCAACTACAAATGCCGATGTGATTAACTTATCTACTTGCAAACTTGTAGATCTAGAAAAACCTTTAAACCTATAAACAATTTGACTAAGAACATTATCACTAGGAATACTATCACAATTAGGTTCTAATAATTTTTCTATAGTACCTCTATGGGCTTATTGTCAAAGCATACACATAGCAGATTGGTGTGCTTCCTCACTATCACCTAGGGGATTTCTTCTTTAGTCTAATTCCATGCAAGGCGGTCATCTCTAGCTACAATTCAGATCATCAACAACATAACATGTATGTAAGAGTTGGCATATAATGCTCTATACCATGCAAGATTTGGCTATGAAGGTAGCCACCCAAGATCTAGGAGCTTCAATGAAAGCACAAGAGAGACCCAACATGAAAGAATAATTCTATTCTATTAAAGGATGCAAATACACAATATACATGATTGAATAAATTACAATGAGAAGCCCTTAGTTATATAGGTCAACGTGAAACATAGGACAACATAATATTATGACAAGTGTCTTAATCTTGTGACTTGAGACACAAAGAGATAAGTATCTTGATTGTACCCTAAGTATATGCCCTAAGTAAACTTAACTAGACAAGTGTGGATAGGACCTAATGTGGAACCAGTTAGGTAATATACCTCGTTCACACCAACAACCCCCCTTAAGTGCAACTTAGGGAGAATATGAAAACATGCAAAGATGGGTCCCGACTACAAGGTCATGTTAGGTATCTATGTACTAAAAATCTCTCACAAATGGAGAAAAGGAGAAAAACCCATAGGAAAAAACCCCTCTCTAAAAGAGAGAAAATACAAGATGCTCTCCAAAAGTATGAGAAACCCCATGTGAGAAAAAAGCCCCCCCATAAGAGAAAAGAAGAGAGACCAAGTAGCCCCCCCTTAATGTAGAATCTCCTACATTGATGGTAGATGTTTGATAATGAATGTTGAAGATGATCCAAGAGCATCAAACATCATTCCTCCCCTTAGGTAGAAACAAATCCAAGGATGGATGGAGGATGTCTTCCCATTCCTAAAAGGAATATGAAGGAAGAAAACTCATGATGAATGATGTCTCTGAACTCTACTCAAGTGTCATCATGTCGATGTTGAAAGGTGTTGCACATATCCTACCTATGGTTTGGTTGTCATTGATGTCAACATTCAATTTGGAACACTCAGATTGGATGTTTATGATGATGATATACTATGATGGTGTGCTAACAGTGATGTTGCTGATGTTCATGGTTGGATTTCATGCCTTGTTTAATGGAAATTAAGGTTGTGTTGAGTATGGTTATTGTCAACAGAGATGATATCATGGTGATATATTAAGATGGAAATTAGAAGCATTAAGATGGGAATTAGAAGCATCAATATGATGATTAGAAGTAATGCTGATAGTGTTGATGGTTTGTAGCATGTTGTATGCTCCCTCCTGTTGTTTCTAAGGATGTATGTGATGTTACAAGAAGGTTGTGGTCTCTAGATGTTGATGAAGGTTTTGATGCAGGAAGTTGCCTTGAACACCAGTTAGTAAAATGCTCTACATTCCTCCACATTTGAAGATATGGTCATGTGGTTCATAAGTTAAGTTTAGTATGTTCTTAAGGTGTTATATCCAAGAGTTCAAGTCATTATGCCTTCAACAGTGAAAGTTATAAGTGACAAAGTTCTGGTCTGTGCTCTAGAAGAGTGAAGTGATGATGAAGGCTTGTTGGAATGCTCTGCATTCCTCTGGATGTGAAGATTTGCTCATGCAGTTTTGTGGACATGTTCAGAGATGTTTAATGCATACTAATTTGCAGTATTAGATGATTTGGTGGTCCACAAGTTTAGTTTTCCAAATCATAGTGAGCTACATATAGTTTTGAATGCCTAATTGTTCTTAGAATACATGTTGAAGGTGTGCGCCACAAAGTTCTTGTTGTGTGGAGATCAAGGAGTGTTTGGAGGTGTTGTGTGGGTCATGTTGACTCATCTGGCAGAAAAACAAGTACCAGTTATTCATTCATGTGTACCACCAAGTTTCAATGACTGATGTGCTACAAGCTTCATGCTTTCTTTCTTAAGGGTGACCTAATTCAATTTTGTGAAGCATGTGGATGTTATTCTATGAAGGATGATGTTGTGAAGGATGTTTAGGACTAGGTTAAGAATGTGTTGGAATCCGTAAGGCATGTTTCTCTTCCTAGAGTTGCATGTAGTTCATGTTAAGGCTTGCCTTCTACATGTTTCATGTTGTTTGATCTCTGACCGACTTGTAATTGTAATATTCTTGTTGTATTGGCTGACTTGTAATGTAATCAATGTAATATCATGTATATATTGTAAACCTAGTTGATCTAGGTAAGGTATGATTGTGAATATGAGTGTGTAAAGAGAAGAATATGGGTATGTAATGCATTATGATGTGTGATTGAAGGAGAAAGAGCAAAGGTAAAAAGGCATGTCTTGATTCCTCTTGAAGACATTTTTCAGACAAGAGGGAAGTGAAGAGTGTGCCTAATTGATTGTCGGAGGTAGGGAGCCAAAGGTAAAACTTCTTGAAGGCTGAAAGCAGTGAGTCAATAAGCTGCAAAGAAGACTGTTGAAGAAAGTGCAAAAGTTGTCAAAGTAGAAGAGCAATCATCAAAAGAGGAGTGAAAAGGCAGAAGTACAATCATCAAAGGAGTGAGTTCATTGTCAGTTTTAGGAAATAGAAGGACTGTCATACTGTAATAATTTCTAAGTTTGTTCTTAATTCAGGGAGTAGTTGCTTCATTGGGTTGTAGTGCTAAAACAAAGTCAACAGGGAGTTGTAGCTTCCTTGGGAGTGACCCTAAAACCTTTCTTCAAGGAGTAGTAGCTTCCTGGGGTTGTAGCCCTAAAACAAAGTCAACAAGGAGTAGTAGCTTCCTTGGGTTGTAGCCCTAAAATAAAGTTGTAATTTTTATAGCACTGAGCTTCATATAACATGAGTTAGTCCTAACCATGTTTTTTTCCCTTTTGGGGTTTTTCACATACATCTGGTGTTATGTGTTGTTATGCATTGTGTTGATCATTTATGTTTCTATTAATGCTGTAAAGTTTAAGTTTTAATCTGCTCCGCATGATTTGGGATTTATTTGGATACTGATTCACCCACCCCTTCTCTATATCCAAGTGTGTTCAACATTTGGTATCAGAGCCAGGTTACTCAAAAGAAGCTTAACCATTTGAGGAAGGTCCAGGATGGCACATAATGGATCTCACAAGGCACCTATCTTTGATGGAACAAATTATTCCTTCTGGAAGCTAAGGATGGAAAACTATCTATCTTCTCTAGGGTTTAGTGTTTAGCAAGCTGTCAAGAATGGTTACACTACTCCTACTTCTGATCCTACAGATGCTGATGAGATTAAGTTGTATGATAACAATGCCAAGGTAAAGAGTGCTATCATGAGTGGGCTAGCTGATTCAAAACTTCTAAAGGTAATGAGTTGCAAATTTTACAAGGATGTCTAGGTAAAACTTGGTAGCATTTATGAAGGAGATAGTAAAGTAAAGCAAGCCAATATGCAAATCTTCAAGAGTAAATTTGAGACCCTAAGGATGGAAAAAGATGAAGACATTGCTAGTTATATGCTCTGAGTGGATGAAATAGTTAACGGCATCATAGGTCTTGGTGGAATAGTGAAAGGAGATGTGATTGTGAAGCAGGTATTGAGATCACTCACTAAACCTTACAGTCCTAAGGTATCTTCTATTAAGGAGACTCAAGATTTGGATCACTATATAGTAGATCAATTGTTTGGGTCTCTCACAGCCTTTGAAATGAGAGAATTTGAAAAAGGTGCTCCAAAAAAAAAGCAACATTCAAAGCAAGTAAAAAAGTAGAAGACAAAACAACTAAACAAGATGATGACCTTGATGAGGTAGAGACAAACTTTGTGAGAAGATGGAAGAAGGGAACCAACAAATACAAAGGTAAGTTACCTTTCAAATGTTTCAATTGTGGGAAAATTGGTTATTTTTCTTCTAAATGTCCTTTTAAATAATCAAGGGATAGTAACAAGAAAGAGAAGTCCAAAAGAAGTCTTTATTCCATAGAGAGCAGTTGTTCCTCAGAAGATGAGGATCGTGATTATTCAAATGATGAAACACTTTTCATGGCCTTGAATGTTGGTGACAAAAAGGGTAATATTGGGAAATGTGAAAAGTCTGATACCTTACAAGACGATCAAGATAATGAAAATCAATGGTTGTATGTGTTGGAACTAGACAACTGAGAGGGGGGAGTGAATCAGTTGTCCCTTAAAAACTTTTTTGATTTTAACTTTCTTTATTATCTTACTAACATTTAAGCATGAATCAACAACATAAGAGCAAAAACATAATCAACACATTTGACACCAAGATTTTGACGTGGAAACCCAATTAAGGTAAAAACCACAGTGGGGGTTAACCCACAAAATGCATACCCTGTTAAAAGTACTTAGAAAATTAAAAGGCACATGCTTTCAGGTGCACTACCCAGAGCTCACTGCCTACATTATTTATTTAGAAAGAATTAACTGAGAATTAGCATCTATTTCATGCCTAATTCAGTTTCAATGAATGCTCAAGAACTTTTGTTTTGCCTCAAACTCTTCTTCATACTCTACACTACTCTTGCTCCTTTCCTTCTCTGCTCTGCTCCTGATCCTTCCTTCGGATTTGATATGTTTTTACACAAGGATAATTTTGGTACTTCTTCAACAAGTATTTATATACTTCATCAACCTTGGGATGATTAACAAGGTCAGCTAAACTTGACGCGGATCATCACACTGTCGAAAAAATACAACTGAGATTTGAATCTGCTTCTACAACCACTCCACGCTTCATAGAAATGTGTTTCAGGCATCTTCAACAGGCTAGGAACATCCGGTCGCCCAAGACTAGGAAGAACATTAACCTCAAGAAGAAATCTTCAATCAACACGCTCAAACTTCAATGCAGACCTCCAACATAGTAGCTACATGATCCAAAGACCTCCAGAAGCACATTGGAATCACCAATAACATTCACTCTAAACCATATTGTTAGAAACATTTGAATCTTCCTTCGGAACCTCAAGAACACACTCTGCCATGACTGTCAGACTGGAAGGATAGCTTACAGACCTCCAAACCAAAAACCACTGGAGTTGATGATACACACTGACTTCCCAAACATGCCTTCAGATCCGTAGATTATAATCTTATATTACCGAAGCAATCTGGACCTCTTTCCTATCACTCTATCTTTCTTGATTATTGCAGGTACCAGTTCTACTCAGATGGCCATAACTCCTTCAAATCTTCATGTGAACTTCTCAATTCTTAACTGGAGCAACCTTTGACAATCCTCTACATGTCCACATGACTCGCATGCATTGATTATTATTAATTTTCTCAATATCCTCAACAATCCGGTCTTCTACACATACAGCAAAATAGGATACAGTTGACACTAATGGAAACAAGAATATGTTGACATCAATGACAACACCACTTAGACACATATTTGCAACAATCTCCCCCTTTGTCATTGATGGCAACATGTGATGTGAAAAACTAAATCTAACCATCAAGACAAAAACTTCTCCCCCTTTCTCTTCTCACTTCTACAACTACTTTCTTTATTGCTCCCCCTCCCATCAGCAACTAGTTTTTCACATGACTTCTCTCCCCCTTTGACATCAATGGCAAAGGGCATATATTTGCTATCTTTTCTCCCTTTTTGCTTTAGACTAATCCCAAAATTTGCATATTGACTACTCCCCCTTTGAGTAGTACCTCCTTAACATCAATCTGAATCACAAGATATGGATGTGAATCCCACCGGACTAATGCACGTTAATGCATCTTAGTTTTGTCCAGGAGGGGTAATAACCCCTAACTTCTCTCTGAGATACTCAAAAGTATCCTTAGGAAGAGGCTTGGTGAAGATATCTACAATCTGATCTTTGGAAGGCACAAAATCCAACTCATTCTCATTTACTTTCTCTCTCAAGAAATGAAACTTGATAGATATATGCTTTGTCTTTGAATGCAATACTAGATTCTTTGAGATGCTTATTGCACTAGAGTTATCACAGAAAATTACGACTGGCTCCTCAAACACAATTCTGATGTCCTTCAACATTTGCTTCATCCACAAAACCTTAGTGCAATTATTTGTTGCTGCTATGTACTCTGCTTCTACAATAGACAAAGATATTGCCTCTTGCTTTTTGCTTATCCAAGAGACCAATCTTCTCCCTAAGAAGAATGCACCACCACTAGTACTTTTTATGTCATCCACATCTCCTACCCAATCAGCATCTATATATGCATGAAGAGTGAAGTTATTGTCCTTTGGATACCACAGTCCATAATCAATTGTCCCCTTGAGATATCTAAAAATTCTTTTTACTTCCATAACATGGGATTCTTTCGGATCAGCTTGAAATTTGACAAGTCCAACTGCATTCATGATATCAAGTCTGGTCTGAGTTAGATAAAGCAGTCCTCCAATCATTGATCTATATCTTTTTTTATTTGCCTTGGGAGATTCATCATCTTTGCTTAGCTTGCATCCGGTTATCATAGGTGTACCCACTGGCTTTGAGTCTTCCATTCCAAATTTCTTTAGCAATTCTTTTACATACCTGGACTTAGATATGAAGATACCTTTATCCGATTGAACAATTTGCAGACCTAGGAAGAAATTCATCTCACCAAACATTGACATCTCAAACTCACTTTTCATCTGATCAGCAAATGATTTACACATACATTCATTTCCACCAAAAATGATATCATCAACAAAAACTTCAACAATTAGAATGTCCTCATGGTCAATTTTGAAGTAGAGATTACTATAAGTAGTACCTTTGCTAAATCCTAGATTAAGCAAGTGCTTATCCAATCTAGCATACCAGGCTCTTGGAGCTTGTTTGAGTCCATACAAGGCTTTTCTCAATCTACAAACCATATATCTCTGATTAGACAACTAAAATCCTTCTAGTTGCTCAATGTAGACTTCTTCCTTCAAATCTCCATTCAGAAAAGCTGATTTCACATCCATTTGATATACTTTTAAATCTTTGAAGGAAACAAATTCAAGAAATAATCTAACTGCCTCTATCCTTGCCACTGGAGCAAAATTTTCTTGAAACTCAATTCCTTCTGTTGGTAATAATTTATGTTCAAGGTTTTTGGCCTGGTCCCCTCCCTAAAAATCCAAAATTCCCTAGGTGTTGGACCTTCTCAGTGTTTTTTAGCATCATCATGATATTCTAGAGGAGGGTTGTCTTCATCATCGTGTTTTTAGGAGTATCCCCCTGATGTTCCTTGCATGGGTCATTTCTTGTCATGACCGGATATCCTGTGGGGGCTTCATGTTTTTGCCAGCCCGACATCCTGCCTGGAGGTCATCATATTTGAACATCGGGTGATCTTCGTTAAGATCACCCCGATGTTAGTTTGTCACCTTATGTTTTTCTTATCAGCTGCATGATTTTCAATTGTCAAGGCGATATGTCTTTCAGCTTCATAATATTAAGTATGCTCTAACATCACCCCGATGTTTCATGGAGTTATGGTGCTGCCCAATATTCTTGCAGGGGGTGATATTTCAAACATCCGGTTATCTTCCAAATATCAACTTGCCCCGATATGATGATGATGTCACCCCGATATTTCGAAGGGGTCATTTTCTAAGTTGTTCAATCCGACCTGATATTCTTTGAGTTGAAGAGGTCATCATCATCATCCGATCTACAGTGCATCATGATATTTTGTGTGGGGGGGTGATATTCTGAAATATCAGGTTATCTTACTAATATCACCCCGGCGCCAATATGGCGGTGACGTCATCCGAATATGTGGAGGTGCGCAGTATGCGGATATGATGATGACATCATCAAGATTTTTTTGGACATGCAGGATGTTCGTCGGCCAGACATTTGGAATCGGGTAAGCAGGAGGATTTTCCTCTGATGCATTAGGTTGTGTCGATGAAGGCGATTATCATGCTGGTGATGTTGCAGTGTGATGCTGATGTCAGGGTGATATTTTGTGCATCCAGATATCATGCTGCTGAAAGATGAGGATGATGAACATTTATACCAGTGTCATCAGGAGCAAAAATGCCGACATCATATATGCTCATGACCTAGTATATAAAGTGTTGAAAAGGTTACTGCACGGTGCATGTGGGATAATTGTTATCATGCATATTTTCAAATATCATGAAGAGGTATTTTGGTGGGAAACGGTTGCGATGCACTATTTGATGTTTTCCTGATGGCTGCGAGGTAGATGGACATTAATGGCGGTTGTTGCAGAGGTATGGGTGATGGCATGGATGGATCCAGTACCTGACTAAAGTTGTACATCCACGACTGGCGGCTCATGGCTCGAGAACCTCTTCTGTCCCCTCTTCCACCTGCTGCTTTCAATGCGTTGGGCGCCATTTTTCTGATACTGTGTATCTGGCGGGATTTTTGGTCAACCATGTAATTAATGCTGAGTGCACCTTCCTCGCTGTATTTAAGGGACTGTGTGACTCATTTTTAGAGGTTGTTGAAAGCTGAACATTTTTGGCTCTGTAATGCAATACAGCTGATTTGGTTGCTCTGTGCAGCAAAACTTGTAAGTTTATGTATCTCCTGTTGTATGTTTTTGCATGAATCCACTGATTTCATGGTTAATCCTATATGAGTAATGCTATGTTTGCATGTGTTGTGCTAATTCTGTCTCCAATGTTGCATGTATCTTTCTTCTGAGTCCAGGTATTTAAGGAATGTCTAAGATTCTAGAACATAGAATTCCTGTGTTGAATGTTTGATCTCTTAACTTCTGCTCAAGGGGTAGATTAAATTGTTCTCACATTGAATATTGGGAAGGATATATTGCAATAGGGATGCCATAAGTATAGATAGATTAACACTTTGTATTGGGAGATATCTGTAAGGCAGGTATCATATGTATCCCCCTGAAATCCAGTTTTAGTTGTTCATGCATATCATTCACAGGTGTATGTCTACTGACTCCAGGCCCTGGATAGGCACCAATCTTGCTTTGTGTTAGTGTTATATACCATGTCCAGCTTTGCATCAAATATAAAATCAAAATCCAAACTCCAAAACAACCATTAGGATAGTAGAATTAGTTTTAGGATCCAAGTCCTCTGTCTACAACTGCAAATAGGCCCAAAGATAGCCCCTTTGCTCTTATCTTACAGTTTTGGTCTACTTACAGGAGGACTTATCTGCTTTCTGTCAGCATCCCAGCCTTTATATACATATCCTCATGGATGTTGAGTAGGGAATACCCCCTAGGTTTTGCAGAGCCTGAAGAAGAAGAGGAGATAAAATATAGAGTCTATCTCCTACACTATTGGCCCCTGGCCCAGAGATCTTGTTGATCATTGATGGCTACCTTGTAGGGAAATCTGGGAGTAAGCATCCAGTCTGGGAAAAAACCAACACCTTCCACTTGAGAGTAGCCTTTACATACCAACCTTGCATTATTCCTTACTACATCACCATCTTCATTCAGTTTATTTCGGAAGACCCATTTGGTTCTAATCACATTTTTGTCCTTAGGTCTAGGAACTAGATCCCATGTGTGATTCTTTTCAATTTGTATCAATTCCTCTTCCATTGCTTTAACCCAATTTTCATCATTGCAAGCTTCACTTGCTGATTTAGGTTCAATCCTTGAAATCAAACAAATCTCTTCTTGATCTTCAAATATTGTTCTCCTAGTTTGAACACCTTTACTCTTATCTCCTATGATCTAGTCTTCAAGATGATTTAACCTTACATACCTGGGAGTTTTGGAAATTGTTTGAGCTTATGTTTCTTGAACTTGTTCCTCATCATTTGTGTTAACCTCTGGAGTCACCAGTTCAAACTAAATCTAGGTCTGAACTTGAACTTGCCTTCCTTGATCATCTGAATCATATCTAGAGTATCTGGAATGTCCTTCTTTGCTTTCATCAACTTTAACATTTGTACTTTCAACAATCTTCTTCAATCTCTTATTGAAGCACCGGTATGCCTTACTTTGAGTTGAATATCCTAAAAATATTCCTTCATCACTTCTTGCCTCAAACTTACCTAAGTCCTCATCTGTTTTGATATAACATTTACTACCAAAGACTCTGAAGTATCTCACAGTAGGAGAATGACCAAACCAAAGTTCATAAGGAGTCTTACCAGAATTTCCTTTGATCTACACCCAATTAAGAGTGTAGACAGCAGTACTCACAGCCTCTCTCCAGTAAACTTGAGGAACATTTGTTTCCATCATCATGGTTCTGGTAGCTTCTTGAATAGTCTGGTTCTTTCTTTCCACAACTCTATTTTGCTGAGGAGTCCTAGGAGTAGATAACTATCTTTTTATTCCATGCTTTTCACAAAAATCATCAAACTCACCGGAGGTAAATTCTCCACCTCTGTCAAATCTTAGACACTTTAATTTTCCACCAATCTCATTTTCAACCATCATCTTGAACACATCAAACTTGTCAAGGGCTTCTAATTTTTCTCTTAGAAAAGTTACCCACATCATCTGGGAGTAGTCATCAATTAGCAACATGAAATATATGTCTCCTTGCACACTTCTAACTCTAGCAGGACCACAGAGATCAGTATGTACCAGTTCCAATCTTTCACTTGAACCTTGTTCCTTACTCTTAAAAGAAATTTTGTTCTGCTTGCCCAATTGACATTCTCTACATATGTTATTAGGTTTCACAAGTCTTGGAAGATCTCTTACAACATGAATGGAACTTATTTTGACAATGTTGTCAAAATTCACATGACACATCCTCCTATGCCATAGCCAACTTTGATCTGTCTGAGCAATCAAACAACTTTTACTAGAACTACTTAAGTGAAAGATGTTACCTCTAGTTTGAGTACCTAATGCAATTTCAGTTCTGGAGCTTTCTAAGATTCTACATTTTCCATCCTTGAATCGAAGATCATAACCCTTGTCAACCAATTGTCCAACACTAAGAAGATTATGTTTCAATCCTTCCACATACAGAACATCATTGTTGTTATTGTTGCCATCAAAAGAGATGGATCCTCTACCACAGATTCTACCAGCTAAGTTGTCTCCAAATTTTACAAGGCCTCCTTCATAGTTTTCAAAGTTCACAAACTTACTCTTGTCACCAGTCATGTGATGAGAGCATCCACTATCAATCACCCATTCATCCCTTTCAATAACCTGAGCAGCCAAGGCACTTTCCACATTTTCACAGATAGCAAATTCAGTAGACACCGGATCTTCTTCCTTGATAGCAATAAACACCCAATCATATTCAAAGGAGCCTCCATGATCAGATTCATCATCTGTTACCCCTTCTCCATTTTTTTGGACATAGTAACATTTCTTTTGACCTTTAAACCTGTTAGGGTTAGGTTTTGAAAACCTTTCTAGACATCTTGAGGTAAAATGACTAATCTTGTTACAAGCAAAGCATTTGAGTGGTAATTTTCCTTCATACTTACCAGATCCTCTTGGCATTCTTTTGGCAATACGAGCTTCAAGGTCTGTTGTTTCTATCTCAACATCTTCAAGATCCTTTCTTGTCTTTGCAAGTTTGTTTGATCTTGCAGAAGATCTTTCACCTGGATCATATCTTTGTTTTCCATACACACTAGTTTTAAATGCAAATTCTGACTTGGGAAGAGAATCACCAAACTCACTTAATTCTAAGGATGAAATTTTTCCAACCAGATGATCTCTTGTAACCTCTAAGACTGTCCTGATTTCTTCTATAGCTGCAACCTTATGTTTGTAAGAATTTGGTAAAGATCTGAGTACTTTTGATACAATTTCTGATTCTTCCAAAACTCCACCAGCACACCTAATGCCACACACAAGTTCATTTATCTTTTGCATGTAGATTGTGATGTTTTCATCTTTTCTCATCCTCATAGTTTTAAATTTTCCTCTCAGGCTTTGCAGTTTTGCACATTTGACATATTTGTCACCTTCATACAGATACTCCAACTTTTTCTAGATTTGATAAGCAATTTTTAGACCAAAGACATTTGTCATTTCTGAATCAGTCAAGGCACTCAACAAGGCTTCTTTAGCTCAAAGATTATTTTTAGCATCTTTGACTTGATTAGGAGTTGAAGGACCTTTCTCTGGAAGTTTATACTCAACACTGGTTATTGCCCAATAGGCATCGCCCATGCATTGCAAATGGCACTCCATGCGATCTTTCCAAACAGAATAATTTGTTCCATCAAATCTTAGACTATCCTTCTTGTAGGTCGACATCCTGGATCTCCTCAAGCAGTTAGGCTTTTATGTGAGGATCTGGCTCTGATACCAATTGTTGGAACTAGACAACTGAGAGGGGGGTGAATCAGTTGTCCCTTAAAAACTTTTCTACTTTTAACCTTCTTTATTATCTTACTCACATTTAAGCATGAATCAACAACATAAGAGCAAAAACATAATCAACACATTTGACACCAAGATTTTGACGTGGAAACCTGGTTAAGGGAAAAACCACAGTGGGGCTTAACCCACAAAATGTGTACCCTGTTAAAAGTACTTAGAAAATTAGGAGGCACATGCCTTTAGGCACACTGCCCATAGCTCACTGCTCAAAAGGAGAGGCTCACTGCCTACAGTATTTATTTAGAAAGAATTAGCTGAGAATTAGCATCTATTTCATGCCTGATTCAGTTTCAATGAATGCTCAAGAACTTTCACTTTGCCTCAAACTCTTTTTCACACTCTACACTGCTCTTGCTCCTTTCCTTCTCTGCTCTGCTCCTGATCCTTCCTTCAGATTTGATCTATTTTTGCACAAGGATAATTTTGGTACTTCTTCAACAAGTATTTATATACTTCATCAACCTTGGAATGATTAACAAGGTCAGCTAAACTTGATGCGAATGATCACACTGTCGGCCAAATACAACTGAGATTTGAATCTACTTCTACAACCACCCCACACTTCATAGAAATGTGTTTTAAGGCATCCACAATAGGCTAGGACCATTCAGTCACCCAAGACTGGGAAGAACATTAACCTCAAGAAGAAATCTTCAATCAATAAGCTCAAACTTCAATGCGGACCTCCAACATAGTAGCTACATGATCCAGAGACCTCCAAAAGCACATTGGAATCACCAATAACATTCACTCTAAACCATATTGTTAGAAACATTTCAATCTTCCTTTGAAACCTCAAGAACACACTTTGCGATGACTGTTAGACTAGAAGGATAGCTTGCAGACCTCCAAACCACAAACCACTGGAGTTGATGATACACAATGACTTCCCAAACATGCCTTCAGATCTGCAGATTATAATCTTATATTACCAGATCAATCTGGACCTCTTTCCTGTCACTCTGTCTTTCTTGATTATTGCAGGTACCGGTTCTACTCAGATGGCCATAACTCCTTCAGATCTTCAGCAGACTTCTCAAATCTTAACTAGAGCAACATTTGACAATCCTCTACATGGCCACATGATCCGCATGCATTGATTGTTATTAATTTTCTCAATATCCTCAACAATCTGGTCTTCTACACAGACAACAAAATAAGATACAGTTGACACTAATGGCAACAAGAATATGTTGACATCAATGACAACACCACTTAGACACATATTTGCAACAGTATGGACTACCCTTCATGCAAAATAAGAAGCAAATGCTTGGGTAATTGACATTGGTTGCTCTAACCACATGACTAGTGACAAGGAGAAGTTTATCAGCCTTAAGAAGTGGAATGGTGGAGCTATCAAGTTTGGTGGTGATGATTCAGCACAAATCTGTGGAAAGGGTGCTATAACTATTGATGGGAAGAACAGGACTGGGGATGTCCTCTATGTCAAAGGGCTAAATCACAATCTTCTCAATGTCTGTCAAATGTGCAGTAAAGGATACAATCTTAATTTTTATGCCAAAGGATGTGAAATCAAGAAGGTAGGGTCTGAAAGATTTGTTGCAGAACATATTAAGACTTATGGAGATATCTATCATCTAAAGGAGGTAAATGGAAGAACTTGTTTATTGGCTCAATCTAGTGAGTGTTGGTTGTGGCACAACTGCATGGGACACATCAAATTTGATAATATAGTAAAGATTACCTCTATTCATGTGGTGAGAGATATGCCTAAGATAACCAAGCCTGCAAACACATTATGCAAGGAATGTCAAATGGGAAACCAGACAAAGACAAGTTTCAAGAGTAAGGAGTATTCTTCTATAATGCCTCTGGAGCTGATTCACACTGACCTATGTGGTCCTACAACAACAAAGAGTCAACAAGGTGAAAGGTACTTCATGTTGCTTATTGATGATTACTCTAGAATGACTTGGGTTACTTTCTTAAGAGAAAAATCTAAAGCCTTTGATAAGTTTAAGATTTTCAAAGCAATAGTTGAGAATGAAATGGATGCTAAGATCAAATGCTTAAGATCTAATAGAGGAGGTGAGTTTACTTCAAATGAATTTGAAAAGTTTTGTACAGATCATGGTATTATGAGACATTTGTCTTCTCCTAGGACCCCTCAGGAGAATGGAGTAGTGGAGAGGAAGAATAGGATTGTGCAAGAGATGGCTAGGGCAATGTTGAAAGATGCAGATCTGATTGATATGTACTGGAAGGAAGCAATTCACACTACTATCTATCTTCTTAACAGAGTACAATTGAGGGTCAATAGAAATAAGACCCCTTATGAGCTATGGTATGGAAGACCTCCTGCTATCATATATTTCAAGATCTTTGGCAGAAAATGCTACATCAAGAGAGATGAAGAAGACCTTGGAAAGTTTGATGCAAGGTGTGATGAAGGGATCTTTCTTGGTTACTCAACCAGGACCAATGCCTATAGATGCTACAACAAGCGATTGGGAAAGATGATTGAAAGCACAAATGTTAAAGTAGATGAAGACTTGTATCATATCTCACAAGAACTAGAGGATTGTGGGTCTGATTGCCTCCCTGCATTGAAGAAGAAGAAGAATAGGAGAAAGAAGAGAAGGAACAAGAATCAATGCATATCCCTAAGACTCTAGCAAAGTATGTTTAGAGGAATCATTCAGCAGATCAAATCATTAGGAATAAGAATGAAGGTGTGCAGACAAGAAGGTTTGCAAAAGCAAATGAGCAAGTGAATTTATGCTTACTATCAAAGGTAGAGCCCAAAAGCTTTGTTGATGCTAGCAAAGATAATGGATGGTTGAAGGCAATGGAAGAAGAAATGAATTAGATAGAGAACAATCAGACATGGGAATTGGTTCCCAGACCAATTGATAAGAATGTTATAGGAACAAAGTGGGTGTTCTGGAACAAGCTGAATGAAGATTGTGAAGTTGTGAGGAACAAAGAAAGATTGGTGTGTAAGGGTTATTCACAAGTTGAAGGCATTGATTTTGAGGAGACTTTTGCTATGGTAGCCAGGATGGATGCAATCAGGATGTTTCTTTCCCTTGCTACCCACAACAATTTAAAGGTTTATCAGATGGGTGTCAAGTCAACATTCTTGAATGGTGATCTAGAGGAAGAGGTCTACATTGAGCAATCAGATAGTTTTTAGTTATCAGAAGTTATGAACATGGTGTGCAGACTCAAGAAATCTTTGTATGGACTCAAGCAAGCCCCTAAAGCTTGGTATGCTCGGTTCGATAAGTACTTACTTTAGAAAGGCTTCAAGAAAGGTACCACAGATAGTAATCTTTACATTAAGGAAGAGGGAGACATGATTTTGATAGTTGCAGTATATGTTGATGGCATTATCTTTGGTGGAGATGATAGTATGTTTAAGAGGTTTGTAGAAGAGATGCAGAAAGAGTTTGAGATGTCTATGATTGGTGAGATGCCTTTCTTCCTTGGGCTTCAAATTGTTCAACTAGATGATGGTATCTTTATTTCTTAGGCTAAGTATGTTAGAGAGATGTTGAAGAAATTTGGTATGAAGGACTTCAAACCAATAAGTACTCCTATGTTTACTGGTTGTCACTTGAGAAAAGCAAATGAGTCACCTAAAGTTGATCAGACTCTTAACAGATCTATGATTGGAGGACTATTGTACTTGAATGCTTCTAGACCTGATATTATGCATGCATTGTGTGGTTGCCAAATTTGAAAGCTAATCCTATGAAAACTCATGAGAAGCCAGTAAAAAGAATATTTAGATACTTGAAGGGAACTCCAGATTATAGCCTATGGTATCCAAGAGGTAATGACTTTGATTTGAGTGCTTACACTGATGTTGATTGGGCTGGTTGTGTTGATGATAGAAGAAGTACAAGTGGTGGTGCTTTCTTTTTAGGAAGCAGATTAGTTTCATGGCATGGTAAGAAACAAGATTCAGTATCTTTATCAACTGCAGAGGTAGAGTATATTGCAGCAGCATCCTGTTGTACACAAGTATTGTGGATGAAGCAAATATTGAAAGATATCAAGGTACAATATGACGATCCTATTCCTATTTTGTGTGATAATACTAGTGCTATCAATATTTCCAAGAATCCAGTGATGCATTCTAGAACCAAGCATTTATCAATTAGGTATCACTTTTTGAGAGAGAAGGTTGCAGATAAAGAAGTGAAGTTGGAATATGTTCCAACAAAGGATTAGATTGCAGACATATTCACAAAGGCTCTTGCAAAGGATACCTTTGAGTATCTCCAACAGAAGTTAGGGGTAATTGCCCCTCCTTCTTGCTAGATGCATAGTTGGTGCATCTATCTAGGGGGAGTAATTAATGCTATATCTTTTTCCTGGACTAATGGTGGCTACCTATTAGGGGGAGTAGGTAGTGGTTATTGCTGATAGGGAGAGAAGGTTGAAAAGGAGAGTTTGTGCCCTAAGGGGAGAAGAAGTTTCCCTTTGTCCTTGATGTCAAAGGGGGAGAATGAGCAAGTGTGTGTTGCCATCAATGCCAAAGGGGGAGATTGTTGCACATATGTTACCTATGGTTTGGTTGTCATTAATGTCAACACTCAGTTTGGAACACTCATCTTTGATTCTTATGATGATGATATAGTATAATGGTGTACTTGTTAGACTTAGGGCACACAACTGAGAGCGGGGGTGAATCAGTTGTCCAAAACTTTCTCTAATTTCACACTTAAATCTTCTTCGTAATTAGCAGTATATCAATCATGAAACATAATGCAATTAAACAGCAAGCAAAAACTCATCAACACATAAGACACCAAGATTTTGACGTGGAAAACCCGGTTAAGGGAAAAACCACGGGGTGATTAACCCAAGATTGTATTCTCTGTTAGAAGAATAGAAAGAACAAAATGGCATGTGCCAATTAGGGCTCACTGCCTGAGCACACTATTCACAAGAGGCTCACTGCCTACAAAAGACACACTATCTACAAAATAACAAGTATTACAAACTTGAACTGGAGAATAGCATCTTTACCATGCTTGGATCAGTTCCATTTAGGCCCAAAAACTTATGCTCTGCCTTTCACTCTCTTCTTCGCTACCACACTCTCATCTCCACAAGACACACTTTAGAATGACTTCACAATCTCTTATTTATACAAGGCATCGACTTAGGAACAATCATCTAAGTCGGCAAACACTTATAAGAACACCCGCAAGATGTGTAATACATCTGATCGGCCAATCACAGGAAGAACACCTTCATCCAGCAGTTATTCTTCAAATGCAAACTCTAACTTCAATGCGGATCACCAACATGAACTGGACACGATCCAAAGATCACCATAACCTTTCCTGAATCACCAATAACATCCACACTTCATCTGCTTTCTAGAATTCTTCTCTCCTTAATCTGGGTCTTCAAGAACACAGTCTGTCATCACTGTTACAAAGGAATAGGTGCTTCCGGACCTTCAAACCACGAAGCAATCAAGTTGATACTTCACACGGACATCCTCAACACTCCCTCAAATCTGCAAAATGGGATAATGCATTACCGGATCTCACCGGATCTATCTGTGTCACTCTGTCACCTCTGAACTCCTGGCGGAACCAGTTCTACTTGAGCGACCATAACTTCTTCAGATCTTCATGCGGACCTCTGAAAACTTGATTAGAGCATCTCAAGACTTATATCTACAAACCCTTTAAACCGCATCCTCTTATCCTCAACCTATTTTGGACTTTTGCCTTATTGTCATCACTGTTCTTCACTATTCCTGATTGAGACTAATTTTCTCAATATCCTCAGTACACAGCTCATCCAATCCTTATCATTAATGCAACATGAGTATGTTGACATCAATGACAACATCGGTTAGACCCATACTTGCAATAATCTCCCCCTTTGTCATTGATGGCAACATATGATGTGAAAAACCATCAAGACAAGAACTTCTCCTTACTGTCACAACTCCCCCTATCAGCAACAACCATTCACATGTCTTCTTTTCCTTTTACTGCTCCCCCTTTGATCATCAACCACTTGTTTTTGACATGTCTTCTCTCCACCTTTGACATCAATGGCAAAGGGCTCATACTTGCAACTGTACTAACAGTGATGTTGCTGATGTTCATGGTTGGATGTCATGCCTTGTTTAATAGCAATTAAGGTTGTATTAAGTATGGTTGTTATTAGCAGAGCTGATATCATGGTGATATATTAAGATGAAAATAAAAAGCATTAAGATGGGAATTAGAAGCATCAAGATAATGATTAGAAGTAATGCTAATAGTGTTGATGGTATGTAGCATGTTGTATCCTCCATCTTGTTGTTTCTAAGGATGTATGTGTTGTTACAAGAAGGTTCTGGTCTCCATATGTTGATGAAGGTTTTTGATGTAAGAAGTTGCCTTGAAGACCAATTGGTAAAATGCTCAGCATTCCTCTACATTTGAATATATGGTCATGTGGTTTAGAAGTTAAGTTCAATATGTTTTGAAGTTGTTATATCCAAGAGTTCAAGTCATTATACCTTCAGTAGTGAAAGTTATAAGTGACAGAGTTCTAGTCTATTCTCTAGAAGAGTGAAGTGATGATGAAGGCTTGTTGGAATGCTCTGCATTCCTCCAAATGTGAAGATTTGCTCATGCAGCTTCGTGGACATGTTCAGAGATGTTTAATGCATGCTAGTTTGCAATATCATATGATTTTGTGGTCCACAAGTTCAATTTTCCAAATGACGGTGAGCTACAAATAGTTTCAAATGCCTAATTGTTCTTAGAACACATGTTGAAGGTGTGCACCACAAAGTTCTTGTTGTGCAGAGATCAAGGAGTGTTTGGAGGTGTTGTGTGGGTCATGCCAACTCATTTGGGAGAAAAACAAGTATGGGTTAATCATTCATGTGTACCGCTAAGTTTTAATGACCGATGTGCTACAACCTTCATGCTTTCTTTCTTCAGGGCAACCTAATTCAATTTTGTGAAGTGTGCAGATGTTATTCTATGAAGGATGATGTTGTGAAGGATGTTTAGGACTGGGTTAAACATGTGTTGGAATCCACAAGGTGTGTTTCTCTTCCTAGAGTTGTGTGTAGTTCATGTTAGGGCTTGCCTTCTACATGTTTCATGTTGTTTGATATCTAGATGACTTGTAATTGTACTATTCTTGTTGTATTGGTCGACTTGTAATGTAATCAATGTAATATCATGTATATATTATAAACCTAGTTGATCTAGGTGAGGTATGATTGCGAATATGAGTGTGTAAAGAACATAATATGGATATGTAATGCATTATGATGTGCGACTGGAGGAGAAAGAGCAGAAACAATAAGGCATGTCCTGATTCATCTTGAAGATACTTTTCAGATAGGAGGGAAGTGAAGAGTGTGCCTAACTGATTGTCAGAGGTAGGAAGCCAAAGGAAAGACTTCTTGAAGGTTGAAAGCAGTGAGTCAGTAAGCTATAGAGGAGACTATTGAAGAAAGTGCAGAAGTTGTCAAAGCAGAAGAGCAATCATCAAAATAGGAGTGAAAAGGTAGAAGTGCAATCATCAAAGGAGTGAGCTTCATTGTCAGTTTCAGACAGTAGAAGGACTGTCATACTGTAATCATTTCTGAGTTTGTTCTTAGTTCAGGGAGTTGTTGCTTCCTTGGGTTGTAGCCCTAAAACAAATTCAACACAAAGTTGTAGCTTCCTTGGGAGTGACCCTAAAGCCTTTCTTCAGGGAGTAGTAGCTTCCTTGGGTTGTAGGCAGGCTAAAACAAAGTTGTAATTTTTATAGTAGTGAGCTTCATATATTGTGAGTTAATCCTCACCATGGTTTTTTTTTTTCCCTTTTGGGGTTTTTCATATACATCTAACACGTGTGTTGTTATGCATTGTGTTGATCTTTATGTTTCTGTTAATGTTGTAAAGTTTAAGTTTTAATCTTCTCCAGAGGATTTGAGATTTGTTTGGATATTGATTCACTCCCCCCCTCTCAGTATCCAGGTGTGTTCAACAAAAGGTGCCACAATTAAATCAGATGTCCCAAGCCAAACTAAAGAGAGTGACAATCTAGAACCTAGTGGAAATGAATGTAGAACATGATCCAACAACGAAGATGAGTCCTTTGAATGCTTCTCAAGGATCTCGAACCCAATTCCAAACTATGGAAAATTATCATGTGGAGAAAGAACAAGAGAATCTAAAGGCTCCCTCTTGACATCTGAAGAAGATGATGCAACTCCATAAGAGCTAATATCAAAGAGGAGATGAATTTCCTCAATGGTGTCCTCCAAATCTACAATATGAGACTCCACAAATGAACCTAAAATGTTTGTAAAGTATTCATCCCAAATAGATATATTTGGAAGATGGTGTATGTCGTACTACACTCAATCACTCAAAACTATGGATGTAGCAACACTGATCTTTGTAGATGCAATAGGAGATGATGGAGGAGATGGAATGTCAGCACATGTCTCTAGAATCTCAGTTTATGAAAGAACACCAAGATTCAAATGACCATATTATATCTCTTCAGAAGTGTCCACACTAGATGCCTGAGTGTGTACATCAACTGAAGGAACAATAGGAGCAAAATGTGAGAAGGTGTACACTTGAGATTGATGATCTACCTCCCCAATTGCAATAATATCTCTGCTATGCAAGTTCTGATTAACCATAGAATCTAGTGTAAACTCAACACTCTTCCTTGCTCCACCATGTGTGATCTGATAGATAGAAAGGATATTGGTTGACAATGAAGGCACATAAAGGACATCATTAAATGATCCTTCATCCATGTCAATACATCCTTTCCCACAAACACACATATATGTGTCTGTCATGCCCACATTGTCCTTGTGGTCACAACACACATCACACGTGTCATAGCCACATCTATCATGTGGTTATGACACGAGATATGAAAAACTTTTCTCACACTGCCCTAAAAGCCCCCTCGCATGCGTAAGCATGCTCGGTGGTGTTCTCTCAAGGCGAAAACACTACAGTTGTCGGCGGGGTACAAGTACAATTGCGTGCAACCAGACGCAAGTAGACCAACAAGGGGGTCTCTATGACGCCGTTATCGTCACTGCAAGGTTTAAAATATCAGGGTTCCTAAATCTAAATCTCGGCAAAATTCTGACAGCATAACGCCTTACGGCGTAAGTGGGAATTACTCAACACTATTTTACGCACGTGGTTCACTGGTAGATTAACAACTTCCCACGACGCCTTGTTCCGACTAAACCTACTCGTGATCTCCCTATTTAATCATTTTTCAACAAGGCACGGTTGTCTGTCTCCTCTCTTGCTTCCTGAAACATACTCCTCCTTCGACTTAGCATTCTCAACAAGGCGATTCGTTTGCTCTCTCTTCCCTTTCCTCAGGGTCTTAATTTTGATTGCATTTTTATCGCACTCACCTTAACTATTTCTGTGATAATTTAGTTTGTTTATATTTCGGTCTCTCTCTCTTTCATTTTCCTTTCTTCATATTGGGCATCAATCAGGGTTATCACTGTTTCTATTGTTAATATTAAACCTAACATCTGGATGATCCAGGTCACATAGGCTGGTTTACTACTTCGCTGGACTCGGTCTCCTAGTCTTCTCCGATCTAGGTTTCTTCTCTTGTATATATTAATTAAACTTGTTCCTAAGCAAATTTTGGCTGGAGGGTTCATCGACTTAGTTCTCTTATCCCATGTGGGAATTGTCGCGCATTTTCTCCTTTGTGTTTTTCCAATGTTACTTTTTCTTCTTCTGACTCTCTTACAGGTTTACTTATATGGACGTTTACTACAATTGAGATTAAAATGGCCTCACACAGAATGTCTGTGATGACTCCTTAAGTTTATTTCCAGTGACCTTTTAAGCAAGGTGACGTGTAATTTTCCTCTTCATTTTCCCGGTTATTGAACCGCGTAGATAGTGAAACTTCCAAGAAACTCTTCCCGGAGTAACACAGTATATTCCTTTATGCTCTCGTTAAATTATAATTTTATTTTCTCTTATCTATAATTACTGTTGTTATTATTACTAATCAGTATTATTAATACTCTTATTGTAAATCATTTACCGTTGTTCATATATGTAGGAGGCTCTCCACTTTATAAAACCCTGATCATGGAAACATAAATTCTTTGGTTGTTTTGTTCAACACTTAATAAAACCTAACTGTGAATATATATATTTTTTTGTTTTATTTTTGTGTATTAAAGTGTCAAATTTTGTCAAGATTTTAAACGAAGGCCCAATAAAATGGCCCATAAACTACTCCCATGTAGTTTACGAAATTGTTCTTTTACATTTGTTTAACAACTCCACGTAATCCCTTACTTTATATATATATATATATGAATTAATTTATTATATATTGCTATAATACATAGACATATATAGTATCTATATATATGTCTATATATATAGCAAACTATAATGTATTTCATTTCAAAATAGACCAACTTATATGTTAGGGCTAAAAAGCCCTAACATTTTTTTTTTGTTTTAGCTATGTCATTCACAGCCAGTGGAGGAGATGGGGCGGCGGTGGCCGCAGCGGCAAGGGAGACAGAGGACGGCCGCGCAGAGGGACGGCGGCCGCAAGAACAGCGGCGGCTTGCATGTGGCGGAGCGTAGCTCCGCGGGGGTTAAAAGGGGCAGGGGGATGTGGGGAGGGGCGGAGCCCCACCCACATCCCACGATGTGGGGTGTGGGTGGGGCTCCGCCCCTCCCCACACCTCTGGTTAAAAATAAACGGGGACTACGGTGGGGATTACTCCCCACTGCCCACCATATAAAAAGCTTCGACTGTGTTTTCAACACACAGCGTTCTCAAATGTCGACAGTCATGAAATGTAATCCGTGTTTTATTATTAGTCAATGATAATTACATATCAAGTAATATATATATATATATATAATTCAGTTTCAGATTGTCTTTTAATTTTCTCAATCCAACCATTTTTTCAGTATCTCTAATTCTGTCAAAATGATAATTAAATAACAACTGTTATATATATATATATATATGTGTGTGTGTGTGTGTGTGTGTGTATTTATTTCATAATTTTCTCACATTAAACACTTTATTCAGTTTCTTTTAGTCAGTGAAAAAGATCAAGTAATAATTAAATAAAGATTATATATATATATATACACTTAAGAAAATGAAGTTTTAATCAGTATATTTCGGCAATTAATACATGTCGAGTTCAACTTTTAAGACAAACCGAAGTAATTATATAATAGATTTTCTTTAAAACTTACAAAATAACTGAATCCATTACTTATGTAGAAGAAAACTTAATCATTTAAAACTAACTTTTCCATTAGAACAATGAACCATAAAACTGACCTTTCAACAAATTTAGCAGTTCTATTCTTATAATTACATGAACAAACTCAGATTAGATTGCAAATAAGTAATGAAATTGCTTTTTAAAAAAGGTTTCCAAAGCAACAAACTTGAAAATTTAAGGCATTTGTTTACCACATTCATATTACAGAAAAGTTAACTCTTCCACTACAAATAGTAAGAGAATTTGAAACCATGGATACATACAACTAACTTCCCAGATATGAACTTCCTTCTCCCAACAATATACAACTGATAGCTTATGACAACCAAGTAAAAGTCCATCAATAACAAGATCAGGGAGGTGATTTCCTTCACTCCCAGGGTAACAATAAATTTCAACAATAACAAGAGAGGTGCTCTCTCTTCAAATCTAATGAAATGAACCTGGCCTAATTCTCATGACAAAGAAGAATAAGCTGTTTCTTTAGAGATATCCAACCAGAAGCTCCAAGAGAAAACCTATGTATCAAAGACAAACAAAGAAGAAAACACCACTCATCTAGCTCTCCTCCCTTCCGTAGACCCACAAGAGGGTCACCCCCGAGCTAGGGAGACCATACTCACACCTGGGTAACTCAAGCACTCCACTTCACAACAGTAACAACAACAATCCCAAAGCACACAAACACCCGTGGGTAATTTACACAACACGGAAACTCATTTACAGTGAGTTTCATAAGGGGCAGGAGAGTGGACACACTCGACTCCAGAGTGTCACCCTGACAGATAAGTTAACCAATACAATTTCTCTTGGTCTCAAACCAAGTTTGATCACAAATTTTTAAGAAATCTGTATTTGACTCTCAAGTCAAAGATATAGTCACAGATACATGCCCTCAAGGCTTTCAACATCCCAAAAGATGGAAATAGGTATGCACCCGAGGAGGATCTCTCCTCCCCTACCCCAAACTTGATGAGCATTTCTCCCAAGTGGGAGAAGCTCTGTCAAACAACCCGACAACAAACCCCACAGAAAATAAATCTAAACACAAATTCACACAATTTACATACACATTCAGCAAAGGTAAAAATCAAACCAACCTTACAAAGCCCTCCTGGAATGAAGCTGTTGCAGAGCCCACAGAGTTCTCTTCCAACCTTAGCCACCAACTCCCTCTCCCTTCTCTCTCCTGCAAGCTAACTTTTCTATTTTTGGTAAAACAGAATGAAAGTTTCCCCATAATTCAACTAACTCCCTCCTCTTCCAAAATTGGAAACAAATAACCCCATTTCTTTTCAGTTTCGAGGAATGGGGAGGTGACACTTGTCACCTCCTCACCCTTCCCAAAAACCACTATTCTGTCCTGGTGGCTTATGTCACTCACCCATCCCTAGAGTACTCCTTATCCCTTTCCTCCTGTCATTTCTCTTTCGCATGGGAGAAATAAAAGGAGTTAAAGGAGTAAAAGACAGGTGACCCATGCCTCTTCTTCCCTCCTTCACATGGGTGGCCCCACTTCACATGGGGGAATCTCACTAATGGAGAAGGTGACTTCAAGTCAATCCTTCAATAATGGATGGGCTTGTAGTCATCTCTTACCTTGGGGATTGTAGAGGGATGGGTTGGGTGTTGGTACAACCCATCATGTCCCCTCCATACCCCAATTTTCGTCACTTAACTTCAGGGGGAAGTTAAGATGACTAGATGGAGGTTACTCAAGGGTTACCCATGCCAAATGGGCCCCTGGACCCATGGGGTATAACCCAGGGTCAACTTTAACCCATACAAGACACCCCTGGTCAAGGTAAAGCACAAGAAAAGGCCTCATAAATTTAAATAAAATAAGGAAATTCAAATTCAATCTTTTTTTTTTTTTTTACAACACAAATTATAAAATAATGTTACATGAGGGTAACCTAACCCACCCGACCATACAAAAGACCACATTACATCATCACATCAAACACAAAGAGATCTTGGTTCCTCGTGGAACCAGATCGGCTTAACAGGGAATAACAAATAACGAGGTGCGGAATGATCTCCGAAATCTGTGGTTCGATTAGTAATTCCTGCACACTAAATTACAAGATCAGTAACCACATAAAATCATCATAGCCGAAGCAACTTAAAAACATGCATTATCATGACATAGTACTAATTAACATAAATGAAATCATATTACAATTTTCCATCATCACCTAATTAATTTTTTTCTGAAATGTAAACTTATCCAAACATCACCCAATTAGTTTTTCCGAAATCATAATAAAGTTTAATAGTTTGACAATTCCGGGAACTGCTATCCCACAAACATAAAAAGTAACAATAACAGTAATGTAAATAGTCATAACAACAGAAGTAAAAAGGGCGGTCCTCACAGTGTCATTAGGCATCAGGATATGTGGTGATGAACAAGTCTCAAATGAAGAGAACACACTCTATGATGAATCCATATGATGTGAAGCTCCAACATCAAGAATCCATCTCCTTGACTAAAAATTTGCAACTGCAACAAGTGCTTGCCCCTTTTATTTCTCTGACTTTGAAAATGAAGAAGAAGATGATGAATCCCCTGACATAGTTGATGAAAAATTGACTTGATTCTTTTTTACAAGATGATTCAACTCATCAATTTGTTTTAAATAACATTGATGTTCATCATGCCCTGATTTCTTGCAATATGCATATTTGGGCTTCTCCTTCCTAGATGATTCTCCTTTGGAAGAGGAATTTTTATGTTCTTATGTGCGAGTGGATGTGGATTGTTTTTGTGACATGTTCTTCTTAGCCTTATTCTTTTTCTTTTATTTTCCACTAGAATCCTTCTTGTCCTTTGCAATCAAGGCTTGTGATTTTGAAGACTTCAAGGTGCCCATTTGAATAAGCTTATCTTGCTCCCTATTGAGTGACATAGTAAAATCCTCAAAGGAAGGCATCTTAAACTTACTCCCCTAAGAACTCTTTATAGCATACAAAGTAGACATAAACACTAAATACTCAAGTCCTAGATTAGAAAGAACACTTAATATCAATGTGTATCTGATTTTTCAATTTTACAATCATTCAATTGTGCTCTTAGTGACTTGAATTTGATGATGAAGTCCTGTATGTTGTCAAAATTGCATGGACTAAGACTTATTAGTTCATTTTCTAACAAATGTCCTTGGATTTCATCTGTTTACCCAAATAATTTTGATAATGTAGTCCACATAGCCATAGGTGTATCCAAGTTCTCAATGTGAAACAACTTAGGAGAGACATACAAGCACAAATATCCAATAGCTTCATCAGAACTATTTAACCATTTATTCTTTTTAACTTCATCATCAATTGGTTCACCATCAAGCCCATGAACTATCCTATAGAACCTCTTAACTCTTAGCAATTTGTTCATTTTAGATTTCCATTTATGATAGTTGTAAGGTGCTAGAAGTGGAACCAAAGATTACTCCATGATGAAGCAAGAAAGAACACAAATCAAGAAGAATGCAAGCACAATCACAAGAATATCCCACCCCCCCAAAATTCACTCAATCAATGATCCCCTAGGAATATATGATCTTGGCACTTTATACTAAGTGTGCATTATAGTTGCCACTAGAAAAGTGGTCTTGATATTAGTACATTACAAATGCCAAAATTAGGCCACAAATTGAAAGTATAATTTTGATACAGAATTGAATCAATTTGATTACACCGATACAAAGCACATGAAAAATTATGCACTTTCAAAAAATCACTAAAAATATTATCGTATGAGACCAAATGAAGCCCTGGAAGTTCCCAAATGAGAACTTCTTAGCAACAAGTATGAAAATATATGATTTCTAGAAAAACCAGACATCCAAATCAAAAACCAATTGCACCCCTACAAACCTTGTGAAATTCTGGCCCAAATTTAAAAAATCTCATAAAAATGAGTTTGTATGACTGAGAACGAGGCCTCTGAAGTAGAGTACCAAAATCAAAACTAGCAATGGAGAGGGGGTAGGTTGGGAGGAGGATAAATTTGATGGAATCATGCTAATGTCAACAAATTTTGATGGAATATTCTTCTCAATTGTTAGAATATTCCTTAGAATGTCAAAATCGCTCACTGATTTTTAAAAACTGCTCCTGAAATATCAAACTACTTTCATGGGGCAAGGTGGTTTTGAGATAGTATATTCTATTTAGGATCCATAATATTCTCTTGTGAGTAATAAGGTTATCGTCGGTGGTGTTTAGGCAATTGTTGATAGTGTGTGGTAGGGATCGAGCCATGTAAGTGGTATAGAATGTGCCACGTGGCACTTGTGGGTGTATGCAGGTACACGTGTACCCCTATGTATAGGCAGGCACCCTACGAAAATAAGGTACAAACCTGTAGTAATGAAAATAATCCACAAAAAAAACTATAGACACCTGAAAATGGTCACAACCACGTTCATCCATCTTCCGCATCCTTAACCTGACAATTCACACCATTTCATCCAATACACACGTTAATTAAATAATTTGTAATTATTTAATTAATATTTTCCTCTCGTTTTCTTCATTACCAAAAATCAAATTTCTTCTACTATAATTTAAAAATTAAATATTTTGACATCTATAGTTCATATACACTCCCAAAAAATTAAATAAATATCCCTATTTATTTAATTCCTTATTTTATCCACTTCTGATTACTTTTAGTAATCATCATTATTTTCTTCTTAAACATGTGCACGTGAGTTAATTAAAATTAACTCACAATTACAACTCCCCATGTTTCTAGAAGTCCACTTGTCATTCAATGTACATGCAAGTACATGACAAGTGGTACTTTGGAAGCATGCACAAATCTTCCAAAAAGTGTACATTTGCCCCATTTCCTTTTCTTCCACTCCAAGTGTCACTATTCATGGAATTTCAAATTCCATGTGGCACTATTCATCCAATTTTAAATTCCACTTGTCCTCTCCTCCAAATTTTAAATTCTTCACAAAACCCAAACCATACATTTTCATAAATGAGTCCTTACATGTCATACACTTACTCAATCCTAGTCATTCATCCATTCAACCACCCAATCTCATCCATTGATCTTCCATTGAATCTTGGAGCAATTCCTTCATCCAACCTCCTTATGACACTTGCTCAATTCTCCTTGCTTGAGGATCCTCGAGCAGTTTGAGCCCTTTATCCTTCAATTCAATCCTAGCCCTCCATCCTCACCTCCAAAAATCTATAAATTGAGCCCCTTCCCCTCATTTCCAACAAGCAATTTGTATGCAAGGAAATTCTGTCAATTTGAGCACTCAACATTAGCTACTTAAGCACATCATATAGCTTAGCATAGTATCAATTAGGACACAACAATAGGAATGCATAGAGATAGGGTGCAAGTTAGTTTAATTATGCATTGTTATTTAGTCTAATCTAGAGGTCACTTAAACTTGTGAATTGGATAGGTTAGATTAGTTCTAGCTTATCCTAGATAGTTCACACTTTCATTGCTAACACAAACATTTAACTTGCAGAAAAATAAATTTATCAATGAATAATAAAATTAACATGCATGGATAATAAGATGCACTTAGCTTCTACCAATGTCTATTGATGCAAGAAGAAAGATTTTGTAGAGATTCCTTGCGAAGATTCTGATGGTACGATTCATACGACTGAGGAGGACATTTTTTTCCCTGATGGCTCAGGGAAAAAGTGTCCAAATATTATGAATTGACAGTCAATTTTAGGTTCTTGGACCTTCTGAATGCGATGGAAGGATCATATTTGACCCAAAATGCTTAAAAATGTAGCTACCTTCCATATCTGACAACCACCTGCTAACTTCAAACCCTTGGAGATCTTGCCTCCAATGTCTAATTTAGACAAATTAAAAGGATAAACTGACTTTCTTGGACACTCTAAACTCAATGGTGAGCTTAGATTTGCACCAGCATGCTCCAAAATGAACTTGCAATATAAAGCCACAAAGTAGAAACCCTCCCAAATCTAGTATTTCTATTAAGTTTTTTTTATTCTCTAGGTCATCATATGATGCAAGAGAAGAGCATACTCAACTTTATAAGATCTACCATGATTGTAACCTAGATCTCTCAAAAAGGACTAACATAAAGCAATCCTACAAGCTCTGATACCATGTAAGAGTTGGTATAGAATGCTCTATAGCATGCAATAACCACCCAAGATCTAGGAGTGTCAATGAAAGCACAAGAGAGACCCAACATGAAAGAATAATTCTATTCTATCAAAGAATGCAAATACACAATACACATGATTGAATAAATTACAATGAGAAGCCCTTGGTTATATAGGCCAGGGTGAAACATAGGACAACATAAGATTATGACAAGTGTCTTGATCTTATGACTTAAGACACAAAGAGATAAGTATCCTTAGTGTACCCTAAGTATGCCCTAAGTAAACTTAACTAGACAAGTGTGAATAGGACCTAATGTGGACCCAGTTAGGTAATATACCCCGTTCACTAACTTATCTACTTGCAAACTTGTATCTCTCTAGAAAAACCTTTAAAGCTATAAGCAATTTGGCTAAGAACAATATCACTAAGAATACTATCACAAGTATGTTCTAATCATTTTTCTATAGTACCTCTATGGGCTTATTGTCAAAGCATACATGTAGCAAATTGGTGTGCTTCCTCACTATCACCTAGGGGGTTTCTCCTCTGGTCTAAATCAATGTAAGGTGGTCGTCTTAGCTAAAATTTGGATCATCAACATCATAGCATGTATACATGACCTCAACGACACTAATGTTAGGTTCATAAACATGAATTCCATTTGGCAAAGTGTTGATCTTCACATAGGCATGCTCAACCCATCCATCTTGAAAAGATAAATCTGCATGATCTCCATTGTCAATGCTTTCATTTCTAGGCCAGGTCCTTTGTGCATGGTGTATCTTTCTAGGTCCCTCTACCATTACTTTGACTAATATACATTCTCAACCCATTTCATATCTATTCTTATGCGCTCTATGCTTGGTACTATTGTCGGTCTCCATGGTAATCTATGTGTTCCTTCATGTACCAATCATGCCTTTAACCACATGCCCTTTAGCATATAGGTAGATTACTCCATTAGAAGAGCTTTGACGGATATTTCCAATAGCAAAATCTTTACCCAAAGCGAAAGATGTTTAAGCAATTTGTGCTGAATAGATGTAAGAAAGTTACTCTCAAAGCTTCCTCTGTCGATAAATAGGTTATCACAACAAGCTAAAGAACGTACAAATCAATTCCACCTTTCACAAATACATACATGATGCAATTTCACATGAGATCTGCATGCTTCAGTCAAGCAATCAATTCAAGGCTCCAAGGAACAAATTGTTGATGTTTGCTTTAGTGTTATTGAAGCCATGCAAATAACCAATCAAAGATATGCTTAGGTAACTCCATCCAAAACTTTTCTTATAGATCATCATCAAACAACTCTTCTTTATGCCATTGTTTGAGCTTTACAGTTGGAGATATCTCTACTTCAACGAATCCTTCGAGAGATAAAATTACATTTACCGAAATTTGTATAACTGATAGTAAATAAAAATGGATAACAATAAAAGAAAGAAACCAAATTTAAACAACAAAAATACAAGACATATCATTTTTACCAGTCAACATTAACAACCTTAAAGTCACAACTACTAGTGCTAAACTTTTAAAAATATTGGACCTTAAATGCACAAATACTATCTCAGCCATTGGAACTATCTCGGGTATTGAGTCTTTTTCCTTACTATTAAGATATTCCCTCCAAATAAACCCAAAACTAAATGAGAATTTGGCATTAGTGGGCGAAATCCACCATTATAATTGTGTTACGTGAGTGTCTCTCTATTTGTGTCACTGCATCAAAAAATGGCACAAGTGTGTGCAAGAGAGAAGACAATTGTGTACAACAGTCGGCATTTCGAAGAGTTTGAAAGCGAAAGGTGACCATAAAAATAAAAAATTAAACATTAAAGAGAGAGTCCCTAGGTAGCCTAGGTAGTCGAGGTCTTAAAACATTTGTCTCCAGAACCTTTTCATTATCAACTCAATCAATTCAACCAAACAAATCACTCATGGGATTCCCTATAAATTAGGTATTCTATTCTATTCCCAACTTATGACTTGACAGATTCTTCTCACATAAATATAATTATTAGACTACATAATGATTTCTGTTTCTATGTTCCCTAACGTAGCTCCAACGTTCTGTGTACGGACGGTATGGATTCACTCCAAGCATTGTGGAGTACCCCTGCCCAAACTGAACCGTCGGCGAAGAAGGCGGAAGGCGGCGTAGAAATTCGTAGTTAGGGTTTGTACAAGTAAAAGTAAAGGTTTAAGGGACATCTCCATCTCTTTCAAATCAACATCATCACCAAATGAAGGGTCAGTAAATTTAGAAAATGACTGAAAACTATTCTTTCTGCGACCTTCCGCCGTGGAAAAACTGGCCTTCCCTCATAACCACCGTAATTGCAATAAAACAAATAGGGGAATTTTGTATACAAATGTTTCCATTTCCATTTTAGTGTTGTGCTTATTTTGAGAAAATGTGTATATATATCTATTTATAGGTACATGGTGAATTTTTGTGTGAAATTAGTCTTGTCTTTTTTTAAAGCCTTTTTATTTTTTTTATACATTTAGCTTTTACTTTACTTATATACATATATAATTTAATAGATTTATTCATTCTTATCACTAATTACATTTATATGTATATGTATTTCCATATATTGTTGTCCATTTAAATATAATTGTTTGTTTATCAAAGGTCAATTTTGTCGGCATGCACTTGACTCTTGTCTCATCGAAATTCAAATTCAAGTTTTGGTCGAATGACCTCCTTTGTTTTTCCACTCTGAGTTGACTAAATACATGTTTTGTAAAATTTTATGTTGTGTGTTAGTATTTAAAGGCATTCATTAGCATTCATTTATCATCGTCGGAAATTTGCAAGTCCTCTCTCATGCTATAGCATTCAAGGAGCAATCAATAGCAAAACATTTGGATTTGGTGCACTAAAAGGACTAACAAATCTATATACATCATTTTAGAGCCCTTGCTTCTTATCTTTGATCTTTTACATGTATTTTTAGAGTTTTACCTAGGAGAACACATCTCCTTGTGACATAACAATAGCCCTTCCAAGATATTTCTAAATACCACCAGTGATTAGATATTGGAGAAGATCAAAATATACAAAGATCAAATAGGTTTATATCATAACAGAAGTACATATCACACAAGGTTAGATTCAAATGCAAAGGACTAATCTACAACTGCAAATTGAACCCAGATTTACATCCTTGATCTTAGATAGAGCACAAATTCAACATAGGATCCAAAATAATTCACTAACATAGAGGTTTACATTTTTTAGGGCAAAAATAGTGAAGGTTCAAAATCTTCATCAAAGGCCTACATTCTTCGATCAACAAGCTAAATACATTTATTTTCTTATTTACTTTTCATAGATTTATTCTTAATTTTAGAATACACTAGCCCATAAACTAGCACTTATTTTATCTAGATTTTAGTCTATGCTTATTTGTATGCATCTTATTGGTTTAGCCTAGATCACCCCTGTGAGGCCAATTAATTTTACCTTCCATGTTGTGATCATTATGCCATGAGTAGATGACATTATCAGACCTTGGTGATTATGTTTCATTGTGTAGACTTGATTTTTATCCACTGTTTTGTTAGGACATCGATTTGATATATGTGACTCGATTTGATCATAAGTGATGCTTGTTGTGTGATTCGACTTACAAGTTTATATTTGATGATGTGTTGTGATTCTAGTGATTATGTGATATGGACTAATTGACATTTGTTTGGATAGTGCAGTTAATTTGGAATTATGTTTGATTATACAGACTTGATGTTTTATCTCACTGATTTGATACATGTGATTTGATTCGGTCATATTGGATGATTTGTTGTGGTTCGATATGTGGGAATTATATTAGATGTTATTTGGTTATGAGATTCTAGTTGTTTACGTGATGTGAACTATTGGACATGTGATGAAAAATGCAGTTTGATTTGTAGTTGTGTATTGATGTTTATTTCGATTGCGTGGAGTTAATTTTAGTTGCTTCGGCTATGACTTATCATGACAGGACTGACACTTGATCGAGATGTGCAGGTTTTACATTCCCTAGCCACGGGAAATCGGAGGTAGGATTCACACCATGTTATTCCCGGTTAAGCCGATCTGTTCCCAAGAGGGATAAGGATCACGTGTGAAATTGCATGATGATTTATTGTGCTTGGTTTAATTTTTAATTATTTTTATTTAAGCCTTAGTACTCTCTCTCTTTCTTATTTTGATTAATATTATGTGTTGTAAAATTTTAATTGATTTATGTCAATTGGTATTTTTATTATTTTATTTGGGTCATTTATATGTGGATTTTTGACCCCTTTCATGACCCCTAGGGTCCCAAAAGTTACCCTAGGTGGTCAACCATGAGTCTAGGGTCAACTTGGACTGCCTAACCCTAGTTTTGACTCACCTTAGGTCACCCTAAACCATGGTTGAGTCAAAGTGACGAAAATGGGAAAGAGGGAAGATGAGGGATGGGCCTTGCCTTGGGAAGAACCCATCTCCCATCCCTATGTTTTGGGAAGTATTCCCAAGGAGAACTAGGGAGGTCTCCAAGAGTCCTCCCAAACTCCCAAGTGAGTGGGAGCACCACTCAAGGCCATTGTCTTCATGAAGTGGAGATGGAGGAGGAGGGAGAGGAGAACACTTGTCATCCTCTTACCTTCTCTCTATTCCAAGTGGCTTTGGTGGAGGGAAGAGATGGTGACAAATGCCACCACCTCATTCTCTCAAGGCCAAATAGAGGGCTTATAATAACTCCTCTTGTAGAGGAGTGGGGGTTCTTCCATTCTATTATTTTCTTGCATTTTTAGAGACTTCTTGCAAATTTAGATTTCCTTACTAGTTTGGAGGAGTTAGAGAAGGTTGGAAAGAAAATCTGAAAAGGTTGGAAGGCTTGGGAAGGCTTGGAGCTCTTCACCAACTTCTACATCTATTGTCAAGACCTTGAAGGTAGGCTCTTATCTTGTTGCTTGCTTTGCTATATGATGTTTCCATGTTTGAATTTTGATTGTAAATTTGTTGGCATTGTGATGTTTTCTTTTTGCATTTGATGTTGGGTTGGGTGTCATGGTGAGAGCACCTCCAATGGGGGAAATGCTCAACTAGTATGGGTAGGGGAGAGGGACAATCCTTGGGGGCTCTTCCACTAAATGTGTTTATGTGTTTATGCCTTGAGGGCCTATTATCATTTGAAGAGGAGATATCTATATGGCAAGAGTGCCAAGCAAATCGGTGTGAGATTCTTGTGGGTTGAGGTGTTCAGGGATTTTGGCTAGAGGCCATGTGTTGAGATTTTCTTTATCATTGGGAGCCCCTTTAAGTTGAGAGGTCTATTCCCTACCCTCACCAAACTCATTTTTATGAGTTGATGTAATGTGTTAAGCCTATGGGTTGCTTGTGTTTAGTGTTTGTTTTGCTGTGGGATGGAACCCTGTGTGAATTCCCTACCTCCCTAGCTCGGGGGTGACCCACTTGCAGGTCTACGGTAGGGAGGAGAGTTTTCCTTTCTCAGTGGTTATTTTCTTGGTTGTTGCATTGCTGTGTTTAGTTGTAGGTTGTTATGTGAAGAGGTGGAGCTGTTTGGAAGCTCATTATGGTGTTCAAATGGTTCACCACGTAGTACTGAAGTGGCTGATTTAGCCTTGGTCCTTGTGGTCTTGTTGCCCTGTAAATTCTTGCAAATGTTGTTAAGAAGCCATAAAGATGGCTGGGTTAGTTAATGGAGCATAAGCATTTAGATATTGTATGTAATGTTTTTTTTTCACTACTGAATTAGATCTTGTTGTGAATGAAAGAGCAAGTCAGAAACTTTTAATGCTACTGTCGAAAAAAAAAGAGAATGTATAAGTTGCTGTATATGTTTACTTGCACACTTGAAAGTGAGATTTGCATGAGAAATAAGATTACATTATGCTGCCATATTTATAATCAAAGGAAACATACATGTGTAAAATGATACTGTTTAGATTTGTTTTAGTTGAAAGAAAGAAAGTTAAATTAGTTTATTTGATTTGAGCATTAGGAGGCTTTATTAGTGTGTTGCAGAAAATAGGAGGAAAAAGAAGTATTTGTTGTTTAAATAAATTTGCCCAAACAAATGTTATATGTATTTCTGTAATTTGTCTGTCAGAAAAGAAAAACAAAAAAAATAAGAGGAAAATACGAATGTTGTTATTTGCAAATTACTACATATATAAAAGAGAAGTTGTGGGAGTTGTGTTTGTTTACTATCTTGAAGGTTAGAACATTAGTTGTTGTTAGAAAGGTTAAGTAAGAATGTTCATTCTATTATGAAGGCTTATTTCAAACAAAAAAATATGTATACCACTATTGTTCTATGCTTCAAAAAAAATAATAACCAAGGGATTAATACTGGGACTTCATTATTATGCAGAAGTGAAGTGTTAGTGTCATAAGTGCATCCCCTGAGTCCAAAGTGCCATGGAACTTCAAGGTTTTCTCATCGGGAAGTCAAATTATCGTGAAAGATACTCTAAATGCATAAATAGGACCTGGAAGCTAAACCTTAAGAGAGAAAAGCCCCCAAGGGGACATTTTCCAACATAACATTTAGCCCCCACTTTATTGTATGTATAGACGCAAGGCCAATACATGCATTAAAGTATGGTCAACAAACACAACAAACATGCCAAGCACAGAGAAGACACACCAGTCACAGAGAAGACAGTAATAGGGATGCAAAACACAGAGAAAATAGTTACAGTCACGCAAAGCATGAAGAATACAGTATTGAAGACAGTGAGTACAGAGAAGATAGTGATGATTTTATTTTTCTTTTTTTTCTTTAATTTTCATTTATGAAATGCAGATGCAAGTACAGGAAAGTAAACACACCACCCATAATGCAGGAGGGACTCATCGCCACCGGTCTTTAAACTACATATGGGGCAACACACATGCAATACATGCCAAACAAAACAAGCACACCATACAAATCCCAAAGCATAGGAGGGACTCATCGCCACTGGTCTTTAAACTATGCTTAGGAACAAACACACAATACACACACACTTAGAAGACACAGAGAAAACACGACAGACAAGCGATGGAGTGTTCCTATTTCTAGGTTCAACACCATCTCAGGCACATTACAGGCATACACTGACGATTGGGCTTCGCCACAACAATCACCGAAGACATGCTTAAGGGTTGAGTTAGTCACAGAACCGCTCCCCGCCTCGTGATGAGGACTTTTGAAAATGACAGGATGTGCACTCTCCACGAGAAATACACCATCCCCACCTCCATAGAGGGCTTAAATGATAGATTTCAAACAAATATCAAAGTGCAGGAGGACTCATCGCCACCAATCTTTAAGACTGCACCTAAGAACAAGCACATTGCTAACATCTACAACAGACAGCTTACCTTATATATGCCCCCACCTTAAGGTGGTTGATATCATGTATCGATATCAAGCAGGTTAAGGCAGGAAGAAAACACACAAGGGAACACGAGCTCTCACAATGCCTATGCCCCCCAGAGGTGACATGTTCTTTACGATCGCTAAATGTTCCCACAAAAACATCCCTGCAAGAAAAGTGTTAGTGTCCATATAATCATGATAAATAACAACATAAATGCATATGATCAATCACACAAAGAGCCAAGATTATACTACGAATTCAGAGATCAAGGATAATCATGGGGCTATATCACGAAAATCTCAGAACTAAGTGTCACCAAGGTGAGATTCAAAGACAAACAAAGTGCACAGAGCAGCAGTATTATTATGTTTTGTAAGAGAGATAAGACATCATCAAGATCACACGACAAAGTGCACGGAGTGATTCTACTAGCCAAGCATCGAATAATATATCAACCCCATCATCATATAGGAACTAAGTCCAATTTTTTATTTCTCTCTAAAGGGACGCTAGGTCCGCATAAGTATATTATGTTTTTTGTCATCCGCCCGCTAGATAGAAACACTAGAGGAAGGGAAACAATAAATCGAGAGAGGAGAAACAAGTGCCTTAGGGACAGTCACGTAGGAGGGTGCCCCCAAGTCACCAACCGCAATGCTATGTCCATAAGACACAACACACAATAGTGAAAAATAGAGGAGAAGCAATAGAGAAGAATGATGATACAAATAGAAGGTCACAACAGAGGCAGTCTCCTGGTATCCTGGACATTACAAGAGAATCAAGGGTCATCCCAGGAGGCCTGAACAACACATAACACATCACGGGGGAAACACATCATGAGAGATAAAGGGTTAGAAATACTTACCTAGTAGTGCTATCAAATTAAATTTTAGAGCCTGTGAACTTGTTGGAGAGGTACTCAATCAAGTTTTGTGTGAAGGTTGAGTGGTTCTTATGAGAGTCTTGCTTATTGTCAAAAAATCCATGTAATGCTTGTTCCTTAAATCCTTGTGTAAGTGGGACCTTTTGTTGCTTGTGAGGAGAACCACTATTATTTCCAACTGATGATAATTGTCTAACTCTTTTTTGTTTTTTAGCGAGTTTTTGTTATTGATTTCGTCTATCATAGTAACAAGAATCATCCTATACTATCTCACTCTTTTGCTTTAGTATAGTTGTTTGTATCGGTTGTTCCATTTGTTTTTCTGATGCATTTTGGTTATCTCCCAATCCTTGTAAAGATAACGAAGGAGGAACCTTAGCATAAATTCTGTTTTGGCGTGGACGAGGTGGGTTATCCAACTTTTACTTATCCACTTCTATTATGCTTATGATGTTATCATATTCCAAATAATCATCATCATCTACTTCCACTAAGCCTTGTTCCATCATATTTGTATCATTACGAGCTTAGGGAAAGGATTAGTAAAGATTTGTAAATTCTGATTTGGCAGAGCAACCGACTTATTTTCTTTGTCATTCACACTTGATACCTGTATCACATTCGAGTCGATGAGGTCTTGTATTTCATGTTTAAGACACATGCATCGTTCAATATCATGTCCTTGTGTCCTATGATAATGACAAAAGGCATTAGCATCTAAGTAAGGTCCTTGAGGTTTGTTAGGATCCAAAGGCTTAATCAGGGGAAGCTTTAGAAGATTATTAATCATAGCTTGATTCATGATAGAATGACAAGACTCAGATATCAAAGTAAACTTTCTTTGTTGATATGGTGCCTTCTTCAGATTAGTAATAGCAGACACTTGAGAAAAGTTATTCGAATTCAGTCCATTAATCTTGATGAAACTCCTATTATTGTTCTTAAAGTTGTTTTGCGACGGTCCACCGATGGATTGACCAACTTGAGCTGATGAGTTTTGGTTTTCATACTGACTAGACGAAAGTTGATAATCACGAAGGGCGGTGCATAAATGTTGAAAGGAGTTATACTTCATCAAGAGAATCTTATCACAGATGTTAGGTTCTAGATTTCTAATAAACACCTTCTGAACATCTTCATCTTTCATCTGACATTGAATTTGTGCATAGAGAGATTGATACCAACTAATAAACTCAGTTAACTTCTCTTTTGGACATTGCTTGCAATGAACTAAATCAATCAAAGAAACTTGAGGTCCTTGGAAATGTTGTAAAAATTGATCAACCAACTACGAAAAGGAGTGTATTGAATTCAGAAGTAAAGAGCAAAACCATTCTAAAGTAGTATCTTTGAGAGATCACGGGAAAAGTTTTACTAACAAGTCCTCTTCAAAGTAGAAATCGCTATGCATAGCTGCGAATGCTGCCACATGAGTATTAGGATCACCTTTTCCACCATATTTTTTAAAGTGAGGGATCTCAAACCTTTCAGGCATAGGAGTTCTCAAAATTGCATAGGATAGGGGATTACGGGCATGATAAGTTGGTATATTAGGTTGTGAAGAATTTGTCAAATTTGTCACTTTTTGTTGTAAAGCAGTCATGCCCTGCAGAAGTTGGTTTAGGATGGCATCATTAGGAGATGCAGTTTGCAGCGAGGAATTAGAACCAAAGTGAGGAGGTGAATGACCCTGAGTTGTGGTAAACAAAGGCTATGAATAGGTCAATGGTGGTTAGACATAGTGATAGGTGGAAGATGGTTGCAAATAGGTAATAGGTGGTTGGGAATAAGTGTATTGGATAGGTGGTTGAGAACAATTATTCATAGAAGAGGTACCCTTAGAAACCAAATTCTGATAATTAAATCCCATAGCCTTGTAATTTTGCGAATTAGTTCCATTAGATGCTCCAATACCAGTGGTAGCATTACTACAAGCATTTGCATTAGTTGTTAAGATTGTCGATGTGAATGTAGATATTCCAGTGGTCGGTATAGGTGTTGATACTTGTGTATGAGACGGTGACAACATGTTGTTAATAACTTTTGCACATTTAGTTACCGACATGACATTAGTTTGCACAATATGCGTTAAACCTCGGATAAAATCAATACCATCTTGTCTTTCTTTTATCAATTCTCTTACATGGTGAATCACAGGTACATCTTCCGTTATTCTCTTAGTTTCCAAGAATGCTTGAAATTCGGCTAAATTTTTGTCAAGTTTGTTTATTTGCTCATCAGGTACATGTGAAACTACCTCAATAGTGTCGTCAACATCATGAAATACTTGATCTTTGATAGTGGTTGTAGGAGGTATAATATCTTGCAAAATTGTCTCTCCTTTTGTAAAAAAGGTATTCAATGGATTTTCAGAGGTCTGAATATTATTTTCTTCAAGGGGAATAGATCCCATGAGTCTTCTGCTTCTTTTTAAAGGAATTTTTCTATTAGGGAAGCAGGTCATAAGGCTCATGCAAGAACATGCAACACAGAATGCACAAACTAATAGAACAAACCCTAGGAGCAGGATATGTGTAAGATCCAAAATGCTTGATTTTTTCAACTTTTTTCAATGCAAATAAGTGAAAGAAAGGGTGTTGTGAGGAAATTGATCAGAAAATAATATGTCTGATATCAGTCCAATAAAGCTATAAAATCCTTCACAATAGACTTTTCATGCAAACCTACGATGATGACAAGTCAAAACCTAGTGAAAATACACTAAAATATGTGATTTTTCACAAATTTTGAATGCAAAGACCCACGAAGAGGGGTGTTGTAAAGAATTTTAGGAGGTGCAGTAGATTATAGTAGTAATATCAGTCACCTAAAGCCATAAAATCTTTCACAACAGGCTTGGAGTGCAAATCTAGGTCAAACCCTAGGGAAAATATAGCTAAAATATGCAATTTTTACCAAATTTCAATGCAAAAGAGTATGACCAAGGGTGTTGTGAGGAAAATGATGATGGGAAGAAAATTAAAATAGGAATAATAGCCACCTAATGCCAAAAAAAATCTATCACAACACGCTTATAGAGCAACTCAAGGTCAAACCCTAGGGAAAATATAGCTAAAATATGTAATTTTTCACCAAATTTTCACTGTAAGAGGCTAATAAAGAGGTGTTGTAAATAATTTGAGGAGGGGAAGCAGATAATAACCCTAATAACAGCGTCTGCCGATGATGGCATGGTTCGGTGGTTAAGTCGCTCAGGATGTAGTGGCGGCCACCAGAGTTCAAACCCCCGCTGGGCCAACGAGCTCGCAAGGCTTTACGCCTTCGCTGGGCCAATGAGCTCGCGGGTTTGAAGTGTTCTTCCTAGGGGATGAGGTCCCCTAGTTGTGGCCTCACCGGTTCATTGCTCCGGGCAAAAGCATTCGCGTGGAGCCGGAGGGCGTGTCGCACCAGCGTCGCCAGTCACATTAAAAAGTTTACCAGGCGCATAAAAAAAAAAAAAAAACCCTAATAATAGCCAATTAGTACAAAAACATTCTTCACAACACACCTACGATGTAAATCTAGAGAGTTGATAAGGCAAAATCTAGTGAAAAATCTAGGTTTTCAAACCCTACGCATGAGGTCTTTGTCCAAATGAATGCAAAATGTTATATGAATGTTTTTTTAATCTAATTTATGATGAAAATTTAATTCCACTCAGATCTGAAAATGATTTTCAAAGCCTACAATGCAAAATGCAAGTGCAAATCTAATGAAAAATGTTAGTTTTTTTTTAAATTTTCTATGTAAAGATGCAATTTTTTGAAATCTAAATGCAAATTTACACTAAAATGCAACACTACAGCCAAATTTAAATTTGAATGAGTGTCTAAGATTAGTAGAAAAATCTGAAACAAGATTTTACCTACAAACCCTAGTTTTTGAATTTACTAGGTTATATGAAAAATTCAAAATTTCCAACAAAACCCTAGCAATTTTATAATGAAAACGCAATGCAAGTGATTGTAATTTTGTAATTTTCTATAATTTAGCTCAGATCTGATGCAAAAATTAGAATTTTAATGAAATTCAAATCAATTGATGAAAACTTCATGATAATGCAAACCTAAGATTGCAAATTTTTTCAAATTTTTCAAATTTTTGTAATTTTTTCAATGCAATAAGACAAACAATGAAATGAATGTAAATATGAAGCAAAACACTCAGCAAGGTGCAAAATTCATTAAAAACATAGGTTCACCAAAATGTTTAAGGTAAAATTTGTAAGAGGGTTTTGGTTTGATGGTTTATGTGAATCCTCCTTTCACCTTAAACATTCAAGGAATTTAGGTCGAGTAGGAAATCTAATATCAGGCCTATAGTCACTTGGAATGTAGGGAATATTAGAATTGTGTAGATTTGTTGTTCAATATGCCCAATTATACTCAAAACCCTAATTATGCAAATTCAGAAGCAAACAGACAAATCATGGAAAATGCTCACACACAGAGATACTAAATGATAATCAAACGTGTACCAGATTTCAAAGTTCAAAAAGTGAAATAGTCAGGGATTAATGAGTGGGCGCCTGAGTCCAAGGTACCAATTTCTTTGCAGAATCCTGATCTCCTTCTGACACCGATCTGTATTGTAACTTTTGTTTTCAGGAATTCAAATGTAGAGGACATAGGGACTAGCACCCGAGTCCAAGAAAAGCTCCAGAGTCATGCTTCTTTCCAAATGTTGAATCCTTGATGCCTGTTGACCTTTCCTACAACTCCACTTCTTCTAGATGCAACACCTGTAACCTACAATCACAAGGAGTGGGTTGTGGTGTTTAGAGGCTAGCCTTAGTCAAGCCCCGAAGAGACATTCAAGTCTTTCGAACACCATTGTCAGAGAAAGAGTGCATATCCCTACGGGATAGAGGCAAAAATTGAAATGATAAATGATTGAAAATGCAATTGATATCACCTTGTAGTGAAGATCTCATGGAAGGAAGATGCTCTTCAAGCCACGAGGAGATGGTTGCCCAAATTTGTAAATACAAACACAATAACAACACAAAGTTTGCTCTACTAAACACAATGAATGCATTGGATCACTTCTACACAAGCTCTTGAATCAAAATTGCCATCTAGTAATCATCTAGTTTAAAAATGAATGCCTAAACATGCTTATATATGCAACTACAAACATTCCTACCAAGAATTTCGTAATTGAAACTTACCATGTCAGCATAGGACCTAAATAACGGTCACAAACTGACACTTAAAAATTGGGCCTGACCTAAAATAGGGCAGGACTAGGGCATGGGCGCCCAAGTCTACCCCCTATTTTAGGCAAGATTTGTCATAAGTGCATCCCCTGAGTCCAAATTGCCATGGAACTTTAGGGTTTTCTCATTGGGAAGTCAGATTATCATGAAAGATACTCTAAATGCATAAACAGGACCCGGGAGCTAAACCTTAAGAGGGGAAAGCCCCCACGGGGACATTTTCCAACGTAACAGGCTTCTACCCTTGAGGGAGAACCAAACTACAGGGTTTTTTCCTCTTTGTTGTATAGAGGAGAAGTCAACCAAATTCAACCAGGCATACTAGGACAAAAGATCAAACCCTAAATGAGCAAGATTGGCCTACAAACGACTGCCAGAAACAGAAACTAAAAATCTGAAAAGATAGCAGAGATGAAGAGAGAGAGAGAGTAGAGCAGGAACCTAGAGCTAAATTATCAGAGGTAGCAGGGCATTGGGCACCCTAGACCCTAATTAGGGTTTTGCAGAAACTCAGAACTTCACCCGACGTATACCTACAAAACTTTCCTTCTTCTCGGAGCTTGTCTCCTGAAACCTGTTACTTCAACCTACACACAGAAAGGAAGGAAAAATGGTTGTGGCTATATAGGAGCTTGCCTTAGTTAAGCCCCCGTTTTGGTATTTCTACCTCACGAATAGCCAAGATTAGAACAAGATGTTGTGTGTGCTCAGAAACCCTAAGTGCGAGCAGTAACATGCAAGATCTAGAATCAAATAATATCAAACCCTAACCCTAGATGAATCAAGAAAATAGGATGGAATGATACAAATGATGCTTCACTCAAGGAAACCTACAACTTCACCTCATGGATGAAGATTCACCGAAGGTTTGCTGAATAAGAAGGTGATGCAACCATACCCTTGGAGGACCGTACTCAAGCCAATCTAAAATTATGTGGTTCCAACCTTCTCCCAATCATGCAAAGTGCTTCAACCTAGGAACAAATGAGATAAACTCAAGATCTCACTTCCTAGCCTTCATAGAAATCCTTCCAAGAGCAAAGTTGAACTCCAATTGATCACATAGGAACCTGCAATAATTTAATAGCATAGAGAGGATAATAATAGAGAGCTTTTATCAAGATCACATCTAACTTCTAGTTTCAAATGAAGAGGTTACTTGCTTTTAAACAAGGCTTAAGAAATGAGTAATTTGAATTAAACAACTGACAAAACATGTCAAAAAGCAAATTTGAGTGTAGGGTTAGCCTAACCAACATAGAAGATGACTTGTGGACTTAATTTTCCTCCCTAGAAACATGAGAGGAACCAGGGCATTGTGCACCCTAGGCCCTTTGGGCAAATTAAGTTGCAAGCCCAAAATTAATGTGGTGCTAACTCTAAATTTCAAATTTGTTTTTGGGTTATGGCAAAACTTTAACCAAAATCATGACATTTCATAAAATCAAGGCCCAACCAGGACTTTAGGGTAGACCTAAAAATAAGCTAGGCTTGGGATTACTAAAGTGAGGTGCTAAACATAGTGAAATTGTGCTTACGCAACCAAGGAGCACAATTTACGACATAACACCCAAATACATTGTTCTTCCTTTTTCATTGGTTCATAGGTTCTTTGGGTAACAAGAAAGGGGTCCCGCACACATGCCATGTTATATTAACTTGACCAACGATGCAACAAAAAAGAGTTATCAAATTGGCACTTTCTTTGAGATGTGTGGGCTTGCCATGTGTCCCACTATTGTACCATCCTGGCTTATGTATTGTATGAGTGGAAAGGGCCACCAAAGATGCTTATGTGGATCTGTCAATCAGTAGCACAATGATATGAAGTTGTTAGATTAACAACTTCAATATCATGTGTGAACTGTTGATCTTGGAAAAGATCAGACGACTTTGTAGTACTCTTTGTTGTACAGTTTATTTTTGAAATTGCAAAGTAGAGGGACCCACCAATGACATTGTATATATTATTAGCCAATGGTGCAAAGAGGGTGAATCATTAGACTGATGGTTTCTTGAAGTTGTGAAATGTTTCCATGTGGCTAGGATGACATCACTTGTTCTTTAACTTTTATGTATGTAGGCAAAGGGGCCTGCCTTGCTGATGTGGATGGTCTTAGCCAATGGTACACTAATTTGAAGTTGTTAGACTAATAACTTCAAAATGATGCACCAACCACTGAACTTAAAAAGATCAAATAGTTATGAAGTGACTTATCTCATGCTTTTATTGTGCAAACAGTAAACCTCCAAAAATTCAAATTTTTTTGTTGAGAACCAAAATTCTCGAAGGGGAAACACTTAGCCACTAGCGATCAATAAGATCATGTAAGAACAACTAACCCTACCACTAAAATGAATTGTAATTTCCGAAGAAAAAAGACTGCTTGAACTCCATGAAGTGAGGTCAAAAACTACTTGAACTCCATGAAGTGAGGTCAACTATATGCAGAGTGTAGTACACCAAAAATGCTTGTGAAGGAGAAAAAATATTTGGCCAAACCGAGCACAAAGAGCAAGGATCTAGAGATATGATATCTTAAGTTGAATTTCATATAGGTGATGGGTGTTAGGTATGCATTAACCCTAACTCCAACTTGAACATCGAACCCAAAACACTTTTTGGTTTAATGAAGCTTATTGCATCTCAAGTAATCTGAGAGCCTAAATTAATGGTAGTTTTGATGTTGAAAGAAGTGGGATAAAGATGACAGTGAAAGTTTCAATCACATTAAAGCACTCTAATAAAAACTCATTTTTTACAATTTAATTAATGAAGCGCAACATGTGATCCAAGAGCATCCCTGGCAAAAGAGTAATCTTGAATCAATCAAAAATACTTTTATATTTTGTAGGGTTTTCATATGTGTCATTGTCATTATACTTTTATATTTTGTAGGGTTTTCATGTGTCATTGTCATTAGGAGTTTCCCATCGTTACATTTTCTTACTACAATTTTCATACAACCAATCATTATTAAATGAGTTGTGTGTTACTTCTCTTGTAACCAATTATCATGATAGTTTGAACATACCATCTTAGAAGTGTCTTGAACTTGTCCATATGTCTATTTTCTATTTAATGTCTTATTTAAGTTGTGGCTTGTTTCACATTGGAAAGGAGACCTAACAAATTGTGCACCAAAAGATTTGAACTTTGCACCAAGTATAAGATCACTTAAATTTAATTATTCTAAAACCCTTTCACTTTTACCTTTACTATTTTGTACAAGTATACTATTCAAAATACCCTACATCTTGTGCCTTTCACTTTTACCTTTACTCTTTTGTACAAGTATACTATTCAAACTACCCTACTTCTTGTGTTTTTCATTGATTTACATCTCTCATGGCCTTTTTTTATTGGTTCTCCTCTTTGGGGCATTTATTGCATATGATTTTTTTAGATTTAAACTATATGTAGTATGGTTCCTTTATGATTACATTATTTTGATAGATAATACTCACCCCTATCCAAATGGGGGCATTTATTGCATATGATTTTGTAGATTTAAACTATATGTGGTATGGTTCCTTTATGATTACATTATTTTAATAGATAGATAATACTCACCCCTATCCAAATGGGGCCATTTATTGCATATGATTTTGTAGATTTAAACTATATGTGGTATGGTTCCTTTATGATTACATTATTTTAATAGATAGTGTTCACCCTTATCGACATGGCCTCTTATGGATCATAATTATGGTACGTTGTTTTGTATTATGACATTTTACATGTTATGATGCTATTATCACATTTACATTACATGATTAGTGCATGTATGCTCACCATCCCTCCATCCCATCACTTTAGCCCCCACTCATTTGCACACTCTCACTTCACTCATTTTTATATCCTAGACATAATCACAATCATGATTTGTCCAATGAAATCACATCTTCAAATTTCATAATCACTTACTACTAATTTGAAGCTAACTCAATTTGAAATTATAACTGTTCTCTAGAAAATTATACTTAAAAACATACCCTAAGACGCAAGTCTCATATCCATAAATCAATCAAAAGAAAGACATTCAAACATTATAGATCCATTTCTATATCAAAACAATATATATCTCATCAATCTTGATCCAACATGTCTTCGTGTCTTCAATCTTGTGAATCTTGTAACGAGCAATCAATAGGAATTTGACTAAAGTATAAGAAAGAATCATATTTCAACCTTCCCTACTTATACTTTGCAACTTACAAATCCCACCACTCTACGTCAGAAAAAACCAAGTTGAAGAATCCCAGCTACCGATGGATTTGTTTTAGGGAACACAAGGAAAACCAATCTACCGTGGGGCCCTTGCCTTTCTTATTAAAGTGTAATATTATGTTTACAAGTGTAGCGTTCATCATGGAATGAATCTGCACAGAACAACACAGTACACAGTTTTCCCAGCCCCTTTCTGCTTACAGATTCCGTTTTAGTGAGGGTGTAGATTCGTTCCGAACAGCTTGGAATGAATCTGCACCCCTACGTCAGTTATTGGTGCCACAACATTCATGTACCCTATGCAGTACAATTTTTGCACCTCTGTGACTGTTCCCGAATACAACCCCTGGAAACTGGGCCCTCTTAACCCGCCTTTAGGAAGATTGTCTACAACTTCAATTGTCAACATTTAATTACTTCACATCTGATCATGCCCTATAATCATTAAAATAGATACTGATAATGGAAAAAAGTCCCCAATTGGTTTCCACAATGAACAGAATGAATAAGTGACAATGTGGGCTTACAAAACCAGAACTCGGCGTGTATATTGCCAGTATTATTTCTACTGCATAAAAACCGTACTCTCCCTCAGTTAAGTATAATCAAATGACATTTGTCGTGAAGTGTAATACAAAAAAAAGTAAATTCTATGAAGTATTACAGAGTTTCGAATTTACAGGCCAAAAATATAACATTAATTCCAATTTTTAGTATTTAAGGGCTTTAAATTCGTAGTCCCGGCGAGTTAGTTGAAGGCTTGACATGAGATTAAAAAACGGTCCAGATACATAGTAATGAAAAATGAAAACCAGATTTGAGAAAATGGTGGTCTTTCGTAACCCTAAAATTACATTTTGAGGATCGTTTTGGCTTCCAGAATTACATCCTTCTTCGCCATTTACGACACAGCTATACAGCGATTCAGTGTATGAAAAGAAAAAAGACAGAAAGAAAGAACGAAAACAGTACATAAAATGCAAGGGTTTCTTGCGTATCATCCATATCTAACTTGAGAAAGGTCATTTGCAGCGGCATCTTTCACCTGCCAAATATCGTCCTCCCACAAGGTCCCTGGAACCTCCGTATAATCATTCATAAAAGCATAATTTGTAGCAGAATAAACGGCCATCAAATCCTCGTCGCAGAAATCGAAGTAATTCATTTTAAGCTCATCTGCAGCATCCAAAAGGAGATTATAGTTGAACTCATTTTCCATGTCGCCGCTAGAAGAGGACGAATCCTTTACACTCATTTCTTCTTCCACCGAATTCTTGACGACTCGCTCATCGTCAATATATTCGTCCATTTTTTCAATTTTGTCGAGCAGTGCCATGAGATCTGCGTCCTGCGCAGGCCCGCTGTAACTCCGCTTAGCCTCGGGTTCAATATCAAAATCAACATTATTATTATTATTATTGCTTGAATCTTCTGTTTCTTCTTCGTCTTCCATATCTCTTGCTCTCTTGCGGAGCGGGCTGCAAGCATACAAGTTCTCCTCTGCCATTTTTCCTGCAAATGAAAAAGAAACGACGGGTGATATATATACACAGAAATATAGACGACGTCGGAGGATATAGACACAAAGTATACTACGCAAGACAGGATGATGTGTGCAAATGCAAGCATCTGGTATTTTTATATTTGGGGGGAGAGTGGAGAGTGGAGAAATGCTAATAAAGCGCGCATGCAGAAGATGTTTCGGAAGATGACACGTGGAGGGAGTCCCCGTCAACTAACTCTATCAACAGGGGGTGCATGAAAATGGCGGAGCTCTACCTCCACTCGAAATACGTGTTAAAATTGATTTAATTGGCTGTCAAAAAGTCCCTGCTGGTGGGGCCCGCCCCATCGGGTAACTTGTTGTACGACCCGCGACACTGAACAGCTAATCTCCCTGCCTTTATCGGCACGTCAAGCTATTATGAGCTTTTCCGCTTTGTCAGGGGAAACAAAATATCCGTTTCCTCGGTAGGTGAACCCGTCATTTTCAAGGTGAACACGCTTTCAAAAGGACGGTCGTCTACCTGTTTCAGATTTTTCCCTTGGTAAATATTCCTCTCTTTCCAAGTTAGACCTGTCAGTGGTATATATGTACAATTGAATTATAATGTAATAATAAATAATTTGACGACTTCAATTTTATTTAAATAATTTTTTTAATTATTTAATAGTATTTTGTAAATAAAATAATTTTTAATTTTATTTTTAAAAAAATTTATTTTTTAAATTGTAAAAATATAATAATAATGAAGATTTTTAACATTATCAAATTAATATAACATTTTAAAGTTAAAGACTTGAGATCCAGTTATGGGTGGTGTTACTTGTTCAAATGTGCTATTGGTTCTACTTCGTGGAGCCTATACCACCCACTCATCCCCATACATGGGAAAGGGGCTCCCTAAAAAAATATAGGGCTTGCGAGATTCTCTACGTAATATGCCAATTGTTTGGAGGGAGGGTGGGAGATGGGTTCTTTTGGGTTTCATTTTTAGGGTTCTCCACAAAAAACTATAGGGCTTGCCAAATTCTCTAAGTAATATGTTAATTGTTTGGGGGTGGGAGATGGGTCTTTTCCGGTATAATTTTTATAAATGAATAGGTATATTATTAAGATTTTGATCATTCAGATGAGGTAAAAAATTTAGAGTTATTTAATAATTTTTTTCTTTTTTCAATTATCTAAAATATTTTATATAAATTTAAGAATTGTCTTTAAAATTGATTTTAATATATTATTATAAAAAATTATTTGATTAAAAAATTATAATAGTAAATGAAAATAAATGACATTAAGTATTATTTATATATTCAATATAGATGGATATAAATATATTTAATTCTTTAAATTCTTTTATACTAATTTTTTTCAATATTTAAATGATAAAATTAAAGTAAATTTACTTTTTATAATATTAAATTTAGGTAAGTTAAAAAAATTGATGTCCATCCTCACCTTTATTAATATTTAATTTATTTATTCTAAATTATTTTTAAATTAATCTTACAACTAATTTTATTTATAAACCATAAATATTAATACTCATATAGTTTAATCTAGAAGCATTCATTTACATTATAATGGACTATGGAAATCTGATGTCTATTATAAATATTAATTTTCAATTTATAATTTATGTAAATGTATTTGTTATTTTAACAAATAGCTATAAAACTTATGTTTGGATGTTTAAAGATATATATTAATGAATATATGAGTTTTTTTGGATATAATAATTTTTATATAATAGTTCTAGAAAATACAAATATAAAATATGTAGAAAAAAAAAAAACAATAAATATCTATAGGTATTGCCCATTTAATAATACTTCTAAATACTCTTCTCTCCTCTCTTACATCTACAGGTATTGCCACTAGGTTCTCTCTTCTCTTCTCTTACATCTTTTTCCCCTGATGATGAATCACGGAGTGTTTGAGGAAAAACTCCAGCACAATTTAATTCAGAAGCACTCAATACAACATCATGGACTGTGGAAAATTAATGGTTTCCATCAATACTTCTAAATACTCTTCTCTAGCATCCATGTCTTCCATCATTAGGGGAGAGGACCTAGTGGCTTCTTACCCTAACTTCCCGCATCTTAAGCTCATAAACACTACATTGGAACAATTATTTTTGTTTTTTTCTTATGTGACTTAAAAACTTATAATTGTTGTTTGGGGTCAACGATGTAGCCTAATTACCTACATCTTCACCCACTTGTCCGAAAACACCCACAAAAAAAAAAACACAATTAGACCGAAACATGTGCATCAAGGCAGGGTCACCTTACTATTCTCCTATGTGTCACCATATGTTGGTTGTTTCTTTGATGTGACATGTGAAATGTAGTATTACACATGTATATGTCAGTGCCTTATTAATTTTTTTTGTAATATTTGTACACATGTATTTGTTCCTTACATAGATTTAATTGGGGGGTAAAGTGCGCAGCAGGTGGACGGCTATTGGTACATGGGCAGCTACCGGTCCTCTCCCCTACATAATAAGAAAAAGAAAGAAAAAAACATATTAAATAAATAAATACATAAGTATATCCAAATATAAAAATAAATAAATACTTAAGTATATCCAAATATAATTAACCCATAAGCTAAAAAAAAGTCACGCCGAAAAAAAATTCACGCCGGGAAATTGTCTAAACTCGTCGGTTATTCCTATCGGCGTATTCTTTGCACCTCCTATGGGTGCAAGTGCTAGTATAATAATACAAAACTGTCAAAAACTCTGAGATGTCGTAGAGCTCTGATACAAGTTGTAGGAATATTGAAAATAAATGTATATCATGGTTGACTAAGATGTGCAGTTGGGCATGTTGTAGTCGGCAACCGACCGAAAATTATGCAAAAACGGCCGTGAAATTTAATCGGCATAAGTTGCAGAAACGGATGGGGATGAGGCAACCGTACCAAACCACGGGTGCAGCGTTGTTTACGTGGCAGAAAGTGTGGGAGGTAAGGTTCACGGAAAGCGCATGAGTAAAGAAGACCAACTCTAACTCTAACTCTAACTCTAACTCCACCGTCAGTTTTATTCTCTGCCACGCCGAAACGGTGGTGGAAACTGCAAAACACAGACACATTCGTAGTTGGGACCCGCCACGAGTTACGTGTTAGGAGGCGACAGCTGTAATACATTGGGACTCTATCTAACGGTGCATCTACAACGGCGTTAATGACGTGAACGGTGAACGCTGAGCGGTGAACAGTAACCGTCTGCTCTCGGCGGCAGTTGGATATCGATGGACGCTGACAGCACATTTATCGCTTGTCGTACTTACACACCACATGTTTCGGGATTTTCTTAAAAGACAGGTTGGGCCCACCTCAATTATTTTCTACACCTATGTTCTTTTCGAGTTATTTTGGGATGATGTGAAGATGTGTACTCATCACACTGCGTGATTATCAATTTTATCGCTTCTAATTCGTAGTACAACTAATCGGCGAGATTTTGTACTTGGTGCTTTTGCTTTTGCCTCCCCTCACATTTCTCGCCTTGCCCGACTTTGGCGTGATATATTTTCAAAGCTATCGTGACAACCGAGCACACGTACCTAACCATTTTTTTCTCCTTTTCCCGCCCGTTTATCTTTGTTTCTTTGCTCACAACAATATTGGTTGCATTAGGTCACTGTTGGTTAGACGAGCACGAGAGTTTAACTTGCACTTGCGAATGGATTTTTTTGTCATACACCTAAAGTTGGTGACTAATTTTCTCCATCTAGGTATATAGTTGCCCTCGGGCTAACAATTCTTTAGCTAGGTTTGTCAAGTTTTTCTAGAGAAAAAAAATAGTTACCAAGATTTTCTAGAACAAGGACAAACACCCGAGTCAAATCTTAATTAAGAACGAGCGACATCATTGAGGGAGATGGAGGACAAAAATAATAGGAGTGTTGGGACTTTTCTTGTGTAGCACTAATTAAGCAAGCTCTAGGTGTTTATCGTCTAGGCAAGGAAGGTTTACACACCTAACCCTAAAGTAGGTGCACGAGGATTTGAATACTTGTTTACAAGTTAAAAAAACACACGCATTTAGATTTTGGGCATTGAGTACAAGTGACAGAGTATAAGTTGTTAGGTAAGAGGTAGTCGTAACGTATGAAAGCCACAAGTCAAGTGGCGAGTGTCTTGCACGGATTCAGAGATTGATTTGTGATAAAGAAATTCCCGTGCGAGCAACTCGGACCTCAAAATTCTGGTCCACATAGTAAGTACAACGGGTTCAAATTTTAGAACCCTTTCGAACTTAATATATTAAACATGGCCAAGTCAGAGTTGGGTTTACCGTAGGTCCAATTTCTTTTATAGATTATTGGGAACATAAAAAGGACCTCTTTATGTATATCACCCTAATAGAATACTAAATGAGATAATGAAAATAAATTTTAAATAAATATATAAAATGTGAGAATGAGGAGTGATAAACTAGAGGTTAGAATAGTTTAATTTAGGTTTTTTTTTTTCTTTTTTCCAATCATACATGGTAATTTTGAATCACTCCAAAATTTTTACAACAATTTATTTGGCAAGGCCATTTCTTATAACTAAAGTTTCAAGGCCACATCATGAAATATGATGCAACATCAGCACACTATTTGTTGAGGTGTCAAATAGTTCCCGATAAAAAAGGGTGGACCAATAGGTGTGCATTAAGTCATGTTTTGTTCGTGCATTGATGTGGCATCACATGATTGGTTGCTTTTTAAATCTAATGAGTACATTTTGTTCAATTATAAGTACTTATAGTAACACTAACAACCTTAAAGTCACAACTACTAGTGCTTAACTAGTAAAAATATTGGACCTTAAATACACAAATACTATCACACCTATTGGAACATGCTCAACAAATGGGTCCTCTCCCCTAATGTAGAAGATAGGGTTGTGTAAGGTATTTAATGATTGGATTTGTAATTTTTGAATTGGACTTATATTATATATTTTGTTAGAAATTTATTTTTGACATTTGCTTTCTGTTTAAATAGGTATTGTGTGTGATTCAGTCTTGGAGTGGTGTGATCATTTGTGTTGTCATGATTTCATCATTTGCCATTGCAAACTTCCTGAATTTATTCATTTTTTTAATTGAAAAAATGCAATAAATTACAAAGAAGGCAATCATAAGACTGCGATAAAAAATAAAGACCCAAAAGCAGACACTGTACAACAGTTACCAACATATGAATCTATGCACTTGTGAAGATATATGCTTTTGGAAGAATGAGGCTCTAAGAAATGCATTTGGGGCTTTGTTATAAGAGGGTTGAAGTATGAAACATCCTTAACTTCGAGTCAACCCCAAGCACCGATTTCACAAGATAGAAGACAGAAAAGATTGCGATGCAGTATGCCTAAATGTAGTAGTATTTGATGATATCGTGCAAGCTTTATGTTACTACTTGATAATGCTTTTGGATTAGTCTTTTAATAATCAATGCATGATCTTTTCGATTGATTTTTCGATAGTTGTCAATGTCTAAGGACTTTTCTTCAAATACACAACCCTAGGCTCTCATTCAAAAATTTTGGCATGTAAGCTAACATGTTATGGTCAAATTTATTGGAAGGGTCAACTTGGAACAAGTGGGAACAATGTTTGAATGTGGAAGATGAGATCTAGGGTGTGATCATGTCCATACTACATGATCACACTTGCAGTCTAGTCTAGGATGTAGTGAAAGTTGGCCTAGGTCATTAGAGGCTAAGATAGGCTAATAGAGGATCACATTCAAGTTCATCTCAACTTGTGAGCAAAATAGGCCAAATTAAGTACAAAGATAACATATTTTAAGATAAGGCCAAAGTGAGTGTAAAATAAGAGGGTGAAAGAGTGAAGTCTGCACTTTTCTCCTCTACTTTTTACACTTTAGCATACAAGTCAACTACATTAATCATGAATGTTGAAGTAAAAAATATAGTAATTGAAATAACAAGCAAATTTTAAAATGATATGCAATTAGGCAAGACTTTATGTTATTAATATAGCTATGTCTCCTAATCTACACACATACACATACAAGATGTTAGTAGAACCTACACTAAACATAAAGAATTATAATCATTTTGCATTTATGTAATCGTGTCACTCATCAAATGTAAAGCAACAAAAAGAGTCTAGAGTTGAGTTTAGAAGGTGGTGTAGGACTTGTGATGGTGTCACTTCAATCAAAATGTATTAATGTTAGTGTAGGACCTATGAAAGTGTCACTTTAACCAAAATGTACAAACACTTTGATGTTGGACCCATAAAGGAGTCATTTTAACATTTTGTGTGTGTAAAAATGTTAGAATGTATGGTCCCTCGAAATTGGACATCATAATAACGATTTAATCAAAATGTATCAATGTTGATGTAGGACCTATGAAGGTGTCACACTAACAAAAATGTATAAACGCTTTAGTGGTGGTCCCACAAAGGGGTCATTTTAACAATTTACGTGTGACAAAACATAAGAATGTATGGTTCTTTGAAATTACACATCATAATAACCTAATCAATTCAACTTGAGAAGAGAAAAATGTAAAATGACCACACATATTTGATCAAAATGTATCAATATTGGTGTAGGACCTAGATGAAGGTGTCACTTTAATTGAAATGTAAGAACACTTCAATGTTGGACCCATAAAGGGGTCATTTTAACAATTTGTGTGTGTAAAAATGTAAGAATGTATGGTCCCCTGAAATTGGACATCATAATAACACAATGGATTCAATTTTAGAAGAGGAAAATGTAAAATAGCCACACATATCCATGTGTTGGCCCTAATGTATAAGTAAAAGATAATGCATGAAATCTCATATGAAAAAGGAACAAAAAATTATCCTCAAGTGTGAAAACAAGTGTCATACTACAGATAAAACATGTAAATGTAAAAGTGTATAAGTATGTAAGCATGTCATGTATGATATAAACATTTAAAATGACCTAATGTAACTAAGTCCTAAATAAATAAGAGTTGAGATTGACAACTGATAAAGTAAATGAAGGTTAAAATTGCTTGGTTCTTTTATTGAATTTGAATTATCAATATAGAAGATATAGTTGTATAAAGAATTTGATGTGTAGATCTAGAAATCTAGAATTGGATTTCTATTGTACACTTTGTTAAGAAACTTGTCTTTGACCCCTACAATGTTTCTAGATGATATTGTGCATGATTTAATCTTCGAGTGGTGTGATCATTTGTACTATCACAATTTCATTATTTGCCATTGCATACTCCTTAAACTTATGCACTTTGGAAGATATATGCTTTTAAAATAATGCAACATTAAGAAATGCCTTTGGGGGTTTGCTATAAGAGGGTTGATGTATGGAACCTCCTTAACTTTGAGTCAAACCCCTAGTGCTATTGTTAGGTAAGAGATATTTGGCTATCTTTAGTTGTAACATTTGAAAGCCACAAGTCAAGTGGCAAGTGCCTTGCATAAATACAAAGATTTGTGATAAAAGAACATCTATGCAGGCAACTCTGACCTCAAAACTCTTGTCCACATATTAATAATAATATGGCTTTAAATATTAAAACTCTTCCATACTTAATATACTAACCATGGTCAAGTTAGAGTTGGGTTTATCATAAGTAAAATATAAATTTAATTGGTTTCCTTTTAAATTATTGTAGAGATAAAAGTAACCTCTCTCTATATATGTAGGGTCTAATAAAAGAATAATGAAATAATGCAATTAAATCCTAAATATATAAGAGTTGAGATTGAAAAGTGGTCAAGTAAATGAGGTTAGAATTGCGTAGTTCTTTTGTTGAATTAGAATTGTCGATGTAGAAGATATAGTTGTGTAAAATTTTCAATGATTGGATCTCCAAATTTAGAATTGGTTAATGCTTTCTATCAAGACTTCGTTCCTCATCTCGGATCCAATCTTGAACCTGCTGTGCTCATGCCCCTACGGGGACTCGATCGGTTCGGTAACTAAAGTGTGGAACAGCTATCACCGATCGGGCCCGATAAGCATTGCATTGACGCACTCCACAACATAACAACTTCCCGCCCCCCCCCCAACCAAAATAGTTGGCTGGTTCGGGACTGAGATGTCTGCTTGCTTGCTTGGCACTTGATTGACTAGTCTATCAATGCCAATCTCAAATATGGATGCTCGAAGAATGGTTCCATTTCGGCATCTCCAAACCTCCCTCCCCAAAGGCTGGTGGGTATAGTTGGGCATGCATGTGGGGTATTGTCAATGAAGGATCCGGCATCCACTAATTAATACTACTATAGTGCCACTCTTTAGAGTAATTGAATTCTATAGAGGGTATTATATTATACGCTCTGTTATAGACCTTTCTTTGACCTCTACCTTGTGTCTAGATGATATCATGCATGATTCATTCTTGTGGTGTGATCATCTGCATTGTTACAATTTCATCAAACTTGCCATTGCAAATTCTTGAAACCTATGCCCATATGAAGGTATATGCTTTTGGAATAATGAGACACTAAGAAATGCATTTGGGGGTTTGTTATAAGAGGGCTAAAGTACGAAACCTCTATTAGGATTAGGTGATATCTACGTTACAAATCCTTATGTCTAATGAAGTTAATTATATGTGTAGATGGACAACTATTGTATTATTATTGCAAGAAGACATGAAAAGAGGAAAAGGAAGATGAAAGGTTACTTTAGAATATGAAGAGTCATGCATGTTGGCAATATGTGTTGTCATTGATGTCAACACTTAGAGTAAGGTTGGCACTTAGGTTGTGATGATGATATACCAGTATAGTAATAGAGGTGCAGTGATGATACTGATGTTCATGGTTGCTGATATTCAGTGATGCTTTTGATGTTCATAGTGGATTGCTAATGTTCATGGTTGGATGTCATGCCCTGATCAGTGTTAAGTCAAGTTGGTTTGAGCATGCTTATGGTCAGCAAAGATGATGAATGATGAAATATTAAGATGGGAATTAGAAGCACAAAGGTGATGAAATATTAAGATGGGAATTACAAGCACAAAGATGAATGATGAAATATTAAGATGGGAATTAGAAGCACTAAGATGAATGATGATACATCAAGCTATGATTAGTATGAAAAGATGTTGCTGATGGCATGTGGCATGTTGTATGATCCTTTTTTTTGTTCCTAAGGATGTACATGCTGTTATATGAAGGTTTTGGCTTCCAAAAGTTGGTGAAGGTTTCTGCTACAAAGAATTGCCTGAAAAGGCTGTCTAGTAAAATGCTCTGCATTCCTTCACATTTGAAGATATGGTTATGCAGTTTAGAAGTTAGGTTCAGTATGATGTAAATGTGCTAAATCCAAAGTTTTAGATCATTTGTCCCTCTGCAATGAAAGTTATGAAAGACAGAGTTCTGATCTGTGCTTTGGCAGAATCAAGTGATGATGGAGATTGTTTGGAATGCTCTGCATTCCTCCGCAATGATAGATATGGTTGTGTAGTTTTGAGAATATGTTCACAAAAATGAATGAGTGCATCCATATGAGTTTTAGGTGTTTTGGAGGTCCACTAGCGTAGTTTTCAAATGACAATTGTGATACAGATAATTTCTAATGCCTAGTTGTTCTTAGGACATATGCTGATGATGTGTGCCAACTTGTTGTGGCTTGAAATGATACATTGTTTGATCTAAGATGGTCCTAATGATCTTGTGGTGTCTACTGTTGTTTTGTAAGGTGGTTTTCTGCTATCTCTAGAACTAGTTGTGGTTCGGAATGATGATATTGCTAGGTTATGCCTCTGTCTAGCTATCTAAAGAATGTTGAAGGTATGTGCCACAAATTTCTTACCATGTAGAGTTCAAGAAGTGTTTGAAGATGATGAACAAGTCTTGTTGACTCACCTGGAAGAAGAACAAGCAATGTTTTATCATTCATGAGTACCGCCAAGATTGTGAAGTTTGATATACTACATGTTTCATGTTTTCTTGCTTAAGGGTGACCTAATTAAATTTTTTGAAGTGTGCGAATGTTATTCCTTGAAGGATGATGCTGTGAAGAATGTTTGGGACCAGACTAAGCATGTATTGGGATCTGAAAGGCATGTAGTTCCTTTTGGAGTAGCGTGTTGTTCATGATAGGGCTTGCCCTATGCATGTTTCATGTTGTGTGATCTTTGGCCGACTTGTAAAATGTAATATTCTTGTTGTATTAGACGACTTGTAATGAAATCAATGTAATGTCATGTATATATTGTAAACCTAGTTGATCTAGGTGTGGTATGCTTGTAAAACTAAAAATATGAAAGTGTAAAGAGCAGAGTATGAATATCATATGCATTGTGATGTGCGACTAAAGGAGAAAGAGCAGAAGTGTTAGAAGTTGTCCTTATTCATCTTGAAGACATTTTTGTGATAGGAGGGAAGTAACTTGAGTGTGCCTAATTGATCCAATCATCAAAAGAAGTAGAATTGTAATCATCAAAGGTGTGAGCTTCAATGTCAGTTTTCAGGTAGTAGAACGATTGTCATACTGTAATCTTTTCTAAGTTTGTTCTTAGTTCAGGGAGTAGTTGCTTCCTTGGGTTGTAGCCCTAAAACAAAATTTGTAGGGAGTTGTAGCTTCCTTGGGTTATAGCCCTAAAACAAAGTTAGCAGGGAGTAGTAGCTTCCTTGGGTTGTAGCCCTAAAATAAAGTTGTGGTTTTTTGAGCTTCATATATTGTGAGTTAATCCTCACCATGGTTTTTCCCTTCTTGGTTTTTCCATGTATATCTAGTGTTATGTATTGATGTGCATGGTGTTAATCTTTCATGTTTATGTTGATGTTGTAATTCTTAAGTTTTAATCTACTTCGGAGGATTTGAAGTTTGTTTAGATACTGATTTAACCCCCTCTTAGTATCCTACTGCGTTCAACAATTGGTATCAGATCCAAGTTACTCAGAAGAAGCTTAACCACTTGAGGAAGGTCTGGGATGGCTCCTAATGGATCTCACAAGGTACCTATGTTTGATGGAAAAAAATTATTACTTTTGGAAGCTAAGGATGGAAAACTATCTTCTCTAGGGATTGGTGTATGGCAAGCTTTTGTGAAGGGTTACATTGCTCATGGTTATGAGCCTATAGATGCTAATGAGATTAGGTTGTTGTATAATAATGCCAAAGAAAATAGTACTATCATGAGTGGAGTAGCTGATTCAGAACTTCTAAAGGTAATGAGTTGCAAATCTACCAAGGATGTCTAGGTAAAACTTGAAAGCATTTATGAAGGAGATAGTAAGGTGAAGCAAGCCAAGATGCAAATCCTCAAGAGCAAATTTGAGACCCTGAGGATGACAGAAGATGAAGACATTGCTAGCTATATGCTCCTAGTGGATGAAATAGTTAATGGCATCACAGGTCTTGGTGGTGAAGTGAAAGAAGATGAAATTGTGCAGAAGGTATTGAGAACTCTTTCCAAATCTTAGTCATAAGGTATCTGCTATTGAGGAGACTTAGGATTTAGATACATATATAGTAGATCAATTATTTGGCTCTCTCACAACCTTGGAAATGAGAGAATTTGACAAAGGTGCTCCAAAGAAGGAAGCAACATTCAAAGCAATCAAGAAGACAGAAGATGAAGCAGCTGATCAAGATGATGACTTTCATGAGGTAGAAGCAAACTTTGTAAGAACACTAAAGAAAGGCACAAGAAAATACAAAAGGAAGTTACCTTTCAAATATTTCAATTGTGGAAAGATTGGTCATTTTGTTTCTAAATGTCCTTTTAAAGAATCAAGGGTAGTAATAAGAGAGAGAAGTTCAAAAGAAGCATGTATTCCATAGGGAGCAGTTGTTCTTTAGAAGATGAAGATCATGATGATTCAAATGATGAAACACTTTTCATGGCCTTGAATATTGGTGACAAAAAGGATGATAATGGAAAATGTGAAAAGACTGATACCTTGCAAGCTAATCAAAACAGTGATAGATCAATGGTTGTATGGACTGCCTTTCATGCAAAAGAAGAAGCCAAGGCTCGGGTAATTGACAGTGGTTGCTCTAATCATATGACTGGTGACAAGGAGAAGTTTATCAGCCTTGAGAAGTGGAATGGTGGAGCTGTTAAGTTTGGTGGTGATGAGTCAGCACAAATATGTGGAAAGGGTACTATAACTATTGATGGGAAGAACAGGACTGAGGATGTCCTCTATGTCAAAGGGCTAAAGCACAATCTTCTTAGTGTCAATCAGATGTGCAATAAAGGATACAATCTTACCTTTCATGCCAAAGGTTGTGAAATTAGGAAGGCAGGGTCTGGAAAACTAGTTGCGGAAGGTATTAAGCCATATGGTGACATCTATCATCTAAAGGAGGTAAATGGAAGAACATGCTTATTGGCTCAATCTAGTGAGTGTTGGCTCTAACATAAGAGAATGGGACACATCAACTTTGATAATATGGTAAAGATCAACTCTATTCTTGTGGTGAGAGATATGCCAAAGATAACCAAGCCTACAAACACATTATGCAAGGAATGTCAAATGGGAAAGCAGACAAAGACAAGTTTCAAGAGCAAGGAGTACTCTTCTTCAATTCCATTGGAGTTGATTCATACTGACCTATGTGGCCCTACAAGAGTAAAGAGTCAAGAAGGTAAAAGGTATTCCATGTTACTTATTGATGATTATTCTAGAATAACTTGGGTTACTTTCTTAGGAGAAAAATTAGATGCCTTTGATAAGTTTAAGGTTTTCAAAGCTATGGTTGAGATTGAAATGGATACTAAGATCAAATGTTTAAGGTCTAATAGAGGAGGTGAGTTTACTTCAAATGAAATTGATAAGTTTTGTGAAGATCATGGTCTTAGAAGACATCTGTCATCTCCAAGGACCCCTCAACAAAATCTAGTGGAAAGGAAGAATAGGACTGTGCAAGATATGGCTAGGGCAATATTGAAATATGTAGATCTTCTTGACATGTACTAGAAGGAAGTAGTTCACACTACTATCTATCTAACTAACAGAGTACAATTGAGGGTCAATAGCACTAAGTCCCCTTATGAGCTATGGTATGGAAGACCTCCCACTGTTAAATACTTCAGGAACTTTGGTAGCAAATGCTATATCAGAAGAGATGAAGAAGGTCTAGGGAAGTTTGATTCAAGAAGTGATGAATGGATTTTTCTTGGTTACTCAACCAGAAGCAAGACCTATAGATGTTACAAGACATTGGGGAAGATGATTGAAAGCACAAATGTCAAAGTAGATGAAGATCTGTATCAGATCTCACAAGAACCAGAGGACTTTGAATCTAATATTTTTCCATGCATTGAAGAAGAAGAAGAGAAAGAAGAAAAGGAACAAGAACCAGAGTAGATACCCAAGTCTCCAACAAAGTATGTTCAGAAGAACCATTCAACAAATCAGATCATTAGAGATAACAATTGTTGGGAATTAAGGTGTCTCAACCTTTGCAAGTTTCTAGCATTTATTATTTAATTGTATTTATTTTTTGCCTATTATTGTAATTTGGATGCAAATCCTATTTGATCACTTTGTGGGAGTTGGCACGGTGATGTGTCATCCTACATGGAAGGTGACCACATGTATTTTTGTCCTCATATGAGGAGATAGGCATTCCACCTTGTGGTAGAAGAGTTTTGCCATGTGTTAGCATCTTTCAGGTGTTGTAAGAGGTTTATGACGCATAAGAGCTATGATAGAATCTACGACATGTAAGGGCTAGAAATGGAAGATTATATGACAGGTGAAGAGAAGTGTCTGAAAGCATCTTGCATGGGGAAGTAAGCACCCAAGTTTGACTATGACAAGGTTGTAAGAGAATCTGCTATTAATAGACAGTTATGACAGATTCTCTTACAACTGTAAGAGTTGTCATATATGACAGATTTTATGACATTGTAAGAGAATCTGTCATACCTTAATTGGGTAAATTTGGGGTGCCCAAGTTGGGGGATTGTAAGGGATGAAAGAGAATCACTTACATGTGTCATACGCATGATTTATGGCCTTAGAAATTGGGCCACATGGATTTGGACGAGTTCCTTGTGTGACTCGCTCTAGAAGCTACCTCCATTCGTACTACTTCTCTTTATATATAGGTGCTTGGAGATGGAGTTTGTATCACAGGTTCATAGGTACTATTATGCTGCCAGATTGACTCCAAACACGAGTGTTGAAGACCATTGAAGCATGCATTGTAAGTGTATTCTAAACATTCTTTTAGATTTGTTAATACATTGTGCAAGTTTCTGAGTGTGGGGTTTTTCACCCGATAAGGGTTTTCCCCACCGTAAATCTTTGTCTCTCTTCTTCTGTCTACTTTCTGGTTCTTATGTTTTGCTGCAATATCTCATGTTAATGGTTTAACAACCCTATAATAGTTAGGATAAATTTGAATTTGCATAGCCCTCTCCTCAATAGATTAGTGTCGAAAGCGATTTCCGCACACCTAGCTTCCTTTCAGTTGGTATCAGAGCTTGATCACCTTTGGTCCTAGTTGTTGGGTAGGGGTTTTTTTGAGCTAATCTTAGGTTGAGTGTGAGTCTGTGCAGAGCATTCTGTATCTTATTGCAGCAAGGAGATGGCAGGCACATCAGGAAGGTTTGAAGTAGAGAAGTTCAATGGTAGTAATTTCGAGCTGTGGAAGCTCAAGATGGAAGACATGTTAGTTGACCGAGACCTTTGGGATAGTGTGAATGGAACTAAACCAGCTACAATGTCACAAGCTAACTAGGATCTCAAGGATCAGAAGGCTAAGGGTCTTATAAGACTTAGTCTTGCCAATTCTATGTTGTTAAATGTCCATGAGGAGATTACTGCAAAACTCCTTTGGAAGAAGTTGGGGGATGTGTATCAAGCCAAATCCCTAGTTAATAAACTTTTTCTAAGAAAGAAGTTGTATTCTCTTCGAATGGAAGATGGAGGATCTGTTGCTGAACATATGAATGCTTTCAACATGTTGGTTGCACAATTGACATCTATTGGTGTAAAGATGGAGGAGGAGGATCGGTGTATGACCCTACTTTGTTCTCTATCAGACTCATGGGATCATCTTGTCATGGCAATTGGAAGCACCACATCCACATTTAAAATGGAAGAGGTGGTTTCTTTGCTGTTGTCTGAAGAGATGCGGAGAAAGTCTTCTGAGGCAGCCAAAGAGGCCCTTGTAGTTCATGGAAGACCTAAGGAGAAAGGGAAGAAGAAGGAAAAGAAAGCTGAGAAGGGTAGATCCAAATCCTGTGGAAGATCCAAATCTTTTGGAAAGTCCAAGGATCTTTGTTGGAACTATGGCAAGATCGGGCATTTTCGAAAGGAATGCAAAGAGGAGAAGAAGAAAAAGAAGAAAGCTCCTGATTCAGATTCTGACAAGTCACAAGATGATGGTGATGCTTTCATCGCAGCCTTGGCAACCCACACATCAGATGATGTGTGGCTAATTGACTCTGGTGCATCATTCCACATGACCTCGCATTGAGACTAGTTCACTAAGTATGAGGAGTTTGATGGTGGAAAGGTGTATCTGGGTGACGATTCTCATCTGAAGATCGTTGATCATGGAAGAGTCTCTATCTGATTCTGCGATGGTTGAGTGAAGGGGATCTCTGGGGTTATGCACATCCTAGGCTTAGCATGGAACCTACTTTTTGTAAGTAGTTTGAATGATGCAGGTGTGCAGGTTGTCTTTTCGAAAGAAGGATGAAAGATGACTAGAGGATCTATGGTGCTTGCTAAGGGTACGCAGAGAGGTATTCTGTTTCAGCTAGAAGCATGCATTGCACAATGCAATAGTTCTTCTGACTTAAGGAAGAGGGCAGCAGTCATTTCATCCCCACCATATGAACGAGCAGTGAAGAAATCTGTTGTTTCTAGTCTTGATGGTTGTAATCGTGCATTGGAAGTTAAACTTCCTATAGAAAAGACAATGTTATGGCATAAGAGATTTGGTCACATTGGTGAGAAGGGTCTGTGTACCCTGAAAAATAAGAACCTCATTGAGGGCTTAGATGATTGTAATCTTGAGTTTGACTTTTGTGAACATTGCATTTATGGAAAACAAAACTGTGTCCAGTTTTACTCAAGTTCTCATAAGTCTTCTGGTGTGTTGGACCTTATTCATTCTGATGTGTTTGGTCCTGTTAATGTTCCTTCATTATCAAAATATGTATACTTTGTATCTTTTATAGATGATTACAGTAGAAGGACATGGATTTATTTTCTCAGAAGCAAATTTGAAGTCTATAGCAAGTTTAAGGAGTTTAAAGCCTTTGCTGAAAATCAGACTAGTAAAAAGATTAAATGTTTGAGAACTGACAACGGTGGTGAGTTCTATTCTACATAATTTGATAAGTATTGCAAGGAACTTGGGATTGAAAGGCACAAGACAACTCCATACACCCCGCAGCAAAATGGAGTTGCAGAGAGGATGAATAGGACACTGAGGGAGAAGGCTAGGAGTATGCTTAGTGGAGCTAGTCTAGAACAAAAGTTTTGGGTTGAAGTTGTTGCCACTACTTGCTATCTGGTAAAGAAATCTCCTACATCAGCTCTTGTTGGAAAGACACCCATGGAGGTGTGGTCTGGTAGAAAGCCTTCAGTAAGGCATCTTCATGTTTTTGGTTGTGAGGCATATGCACATGTGGCTAGGGAGAAGCGGTCAAAGTTGGAGAACAAAGCTGTTAAGTGTATTGTCATCGGCTATGGTGTTGGTGTGAAAGGATACAAGCTTTGGGACCCCGTGGCTAAAAAAGTGGTGTATAGAAGAAGTGTCATCTTTAGAGAGCTTACACCTTCTTCCACTATTTTGTAGCCAAAAGAAAAAGAAAAGAAAGAGGATGTTGTTCAGTTTCCTCTCACCCCTGAGAAGACTGAATAGAAAGACAATGTTGGACCTGATGATGAGGAGAGCTCTAGCAGCTCTGAAATCTTAGATGAAGAAGTTGAACCTCAACCTCAGCTCTTGAGGAGGTCTACACGGATAAGAAAGCAACCTGAAAGGTTTGGTTTTACATTGCTTGATTCTAGTTGTGCTTATGCTTTTCTTACTAATAGTGATGAACCTAGAATTGTATCAGAGGCTTTGGATATGAAGGATGCACGTTCCTGGAAGGATGCCATGGAGGAAGAAATGGCTTCTTTGGAAAAGAACCAAACTTGGGACTTGGTGCCTTTACCTCCTGATGGAAACTCGTTGGATGCAAATGGGTGTTCAAGAAGAAAATTGGTGTAGATGGCAGTGTTGAGAAGTATAAGGCCAGATTGGTTGCGAAGGGGTATTCACAGGTGGAGGGTATAGATTATGGTGAGATCTTCTCTCCCGTTGCAAAGCTAACATCCATTTGATTCCTGTTGTCTCTCACAGCAGCTTATGACTTGGAGGTAGAACAGATGGATGTGAAGACATCTTTCCTTCATGGTGACTTGGAGGAAGAGATCTACATGTTACAGCCAGAGCATTACAGGGTGAAAGGTAAAGAAAATTTGGTTTGCAAACTTAAGAAGTCTTTGTATGGTTTGAAGCAATCCCCTAGGAGATGGTACTTGAAGTTTGATGCCTTTGTGTTGTCAATTAGATTTGTGAGATCGAAATTGGATCACTGTGTGTATTATAAATTTGATGGTGATCATATTCTCATTGTTGCACTGTATGTTGATGATATGTTGCTCATTGGGAAGGGTAAGAATATGATTTCTGATTTTAAATCTCAGTTGTCAGCACAGTTTGAAATAAAAGATTTAGGGGTAGCCAGGTACATTCTAGGAATGGAAATCAGAAGAGACAGAACCAACAGAAAACTTTGGTTAAGCTAGAGTAAGTATGTGAAGACCGTGTTGGACAGATTCAGCATGGCATATTGTAGACCATTGTGTGTTCCCATTTCTTTGGGGACAAAGTTGTCTGTTGAGGATTGTCCAAAATCTCTTAGTGATGTGGAGGACATGAGCAGAGTACCTTATGCTAGTGTTGTTGGTAGTTTGATGTATGCTATGGTTTGTACAAGACCACACATTGCAAAAGCAGTGGGAGTCCTTAGTCGATATATGGCTAATCTTGGACGAGTTCATTGGGATGCAATTAAGTGAGTGTTCAAATATTTGAGGGGTACTTCCGAGTATTCCATTTGCTATCATGGTAATGTTTCAAGACCTCCGCATTCTATTGATATTCATGGATTTGTGGATTCAGATTGGGCAAGTGACATTGACAGCAAGAGATCCACCAGTGCTTATGTGTTTACACTATTTGGTGGTGCTATTAGTTGGATGAGTAAGCGACAACCTATTGTTGCTTTGTCCACGATAGAAGTTGAGTATATGGCAACAACTCATGCTTGTAAGGAAGCCATTTGGCTTAAGAGATTGTGTTCAGATATTGGTGTTGATGCAGGTCATTCATGATCAGTTGTGACAGTCAGAGTGTAATTTGCCTTGCAAAGAATCCAACTTTCCATGCTAGAACCAAGCACATTGATGTTCAGTTTCACTTCGTGAGAGACATGGTTGAGAGTGGAAAGGTAAATTTGGAGAAGGTAGAGAATTTGAAGAATGTTGCAGATGCATTAACGAAACCAGTGAGCACAAAGAAGTTCAGATGGTGTTCGAAGTCTATGGGCCTCTCGACCTATAGTAGTTAAACCCTGTTATTTCCATTGGCTCTTGAAAGGTGTTCGACAAGTGGGAGAATGTTGGGAATTAAGGTGTCTCAACCTTTGCAAGTTTCTAGTATTTATTATTTAATTGTATTTATTTTTTGCCTATTATTGTAATTTGGATGCAAATCCTATTTTGTCTCTTTGTGGGAGTTGGCACGGTGATGTGTCATCCTACATGGATGGTGACCACATGTATTTTTGTCCTCATATGAGGAGATAGGTGTTCCATCTTGTGGTAGAAGAGTTTTGCCATGTGTTAGCATCTTTTAGGTGTTGTAAGAGGTTTATGACGCGTAAGAGCTATGACAGAATCTATGACATGTAAGGGCCAGAAATGGAAGATTATATGACAGGTGAAGACAAGTGTTTGAAAGCATCTTGCGTGGGGAAGTAGGCACCCAAGTTTGACTATGACAAGGTTGTAAGAGAATCTACTATTAATAGATAGTTATGACAGATTCTCTTACAACTATAAGAGTTGTCATATATGATGGATTTTATGACATTGTAAGAGCATCTGTCATACCTTAATTGGGTAAATTTGGGGTACTCAAGTTGGGGGTTTGTCAGGGATGAAAGAGAATCACTTACATGTGTCATATGCATGTTTTATGGCCTTGGAAGTTGGGCCACATGGATTTGGACGAGTTCCTTGTGTGACTTGCTCTAGAAGCTACCTCCATTCGTACTACTTCTCTTTATATATAGGTGCTTGGAGATGGAGTTTGTATCACAGGTTCACAGATACTGTTATGCTGCTGGATTGACTCCAAACACAAGTGTCGAAGACCATTGAAGCTTGCATTGCAAGTGTATTGTAAACATTCTTTTAGATTTGTTAATACATTGTGCAAGTTTTTGAGTGTGGGGTTTTTCACTTGATAAGGGTTTTCCCCACCGTAAATCTTTGTCTCTCTTCTTCTGTCTACTTTTTGTAATATCTCATGTTAATGGTTTAACATCACTGTAATAGTTAGGATAAATTTGAATTTGCATAGCCCTCTCCTCAATAGATTAGTGTAGGAAGCGATTTCCGCACACCTAGCTTCCTTTCAACAATGAAGGTGTGCTGACTAGGAGAAGGTTTGCAAAGGCATATGAGCAAGTAAACTTGTGTTCATTATCAAAGGTAGAACCCAAACCCTTTGCTGATACTAGCAAAGATGATGGATGGATAAAGGCAATGGAAGAAAAATTGAATCAGATAGAAAAGAATCAGACATGGGAATTGGTTCCTAGACCAACCAATAAGAATATTATAGGAAAAAAATGGGTGTTCTGAAACAAGCTGAATGAAGATGGTGAAGTTGTGTGGAACAAAGCAAGATTGGTGTGTAAGGGTTATTCTCAAGTTGAAGGCATTGATTTTGAGGAGACTTTTGCTCCGGTAGCCAAGATGGAGGCAATCAATATGTTTCTTGCCCTTGCTACTCATAAGAACTTCAAGGTCTACCAAATGGATGTCAAGTCAACTTTTTTGATTGGTGATCTAGAGGAAGAGGGTTACATTGAGCAACCAGATGGTTTTCAACTATTAGAAGATTTAGACATGGTGTGCAAACTCAAAAAGGATTTGTATGATCTCAAACAAGCACCTAGAACTTGGTATGCTAGGTTGGATAAGTACTTACTTCATCAAGGCTTCAAGAAAGGTATTACAGATAGCAATCTTTACATCAAGGAAGAAGGAGATATGAGATTGATAGTTGTAGTATATGTTGATTACATTATCTTTGGTGGAGATGATGATATGTGTAAAAAGTTTACAGAGGAGATGCAAAAAGAGTTTGAGATGTCTATGATTGGTGAGATGTCTTCCTTCCTTGGACTTCAAATTGCTTAGCTAGATGATGGTATCTTTATTTCTCAAGCTAAGTATGTCAAAGAGATGTTAAAGAAATTTGGTATGGAGGACTCTAAACCAGTGAGTACTCCTATGGCCATTGGATGTCACTTGAGCAAGAATGATGAGTCTCTAGAGGTTGATCAGACTTCCTATAGATGTATGATTAGAGGACTATTGTACTTGACTGCTTCTAGACTAGATATTATGCATGTAGTATGTGTGGTTTCCAGATATCAAGCTAATCCCAAGCAAACACATTAGAAGGCAGTGAAAAGAAAATTCATATACTTGAAGGGAACTCTAGATTATGGCTTATGGTATCCAAGAGGTAATGATTTTGATTTGAGTGTCTACATTGATGCTAATTGGACTATTTGTGTTGATGATAGAAGATGTACAAGTGGTGGTGCTTTCTTTTTAGGAAGTAGATTGGTTTCATGGTAGAGCAAGAAGCAAGATTCAATGTCCTTATCAACTACAGAGGCAGAGTATATTGCAACAACATCCTGTTGTACACAAGTGTTGTGGATGAAGCAAACCCTGAAGGATATCAAGGTACTGTATGTTAAGCCTATTCTTATTTTGTGTGATACTACAAGTGCTATCAATATTTCCAAGAATCTAGTGATGCATTCTAGAATGAAGCATACAGCAATCAGGTATCACTTTTTGAGAGAGAAGGTTGCAAATAAGGAAGTAAAGATGGAATATGTTCAAACAAAGGATCAGATTGTAGATATTTTCATAAAGGCTCTTGCAAAAGATACTTTTGAAGATCTCCAATAGAAGTTAGGGGTACTTGCCCTTCCTCCCCCTTGCTAGATGCATATTGGTGCATCTGTCCAAGGGGAGTTCATGCTATATCTTTTTCCTAGACTGATGGTGGCTATCTCTCAAGGGGAGCAGGTAGTTGTGGTTGTTGACAGAGGGAAACTTGAAGAAGGGGGAGAGAGAGAAAATGTGCACCTCAGGAGAGTTTGTGCCTTAAGGGGAAGAAGTAGTTGCCCTTTGTCCTTGATGTCAAAGGGAGAGAGAGAGAAATGTACATCTAAGGGGGATTGTGTGTTTTCATCAATGACAAAGGGGGAGGTTGTTGGCAACATGTTTTGTCATTGATGTCAATACTTAGCGTAAGGTCAACACTTAGGTTGTGATGATGATATACTAGTATAGTAACATAGGTGCAGTGATGATACTGATGTTCATGGTTGCTGATATTCAGTGATGCTCCTGATGTTCATAGTGGGTTGCTGATGTTCATGGTTAGATGTCATGCCCTGTCACGTCTCATACTTTTCATACTTGATTGAATGGTTAAATGCAATAATTACATGATTGGTTAAATTGATCGCTTTGGCTATTTTGAATGCTTCGGCTATATTGGGACTAACTTATTGATGGTTTTATGAGTTTGAGTTTTGTAGTCTTGTCGACGACAAGAGCATGGTTCGGGTAGGGGAGTCCTAGCTTCATGGCAACATGTGTTAGGTTTTGTTTGGTGGTTATATACACACACTCACATAGAATTCATCTTGCATGATTGAATTGTCGATTAATTGCTTAGAAAGATTTGTTTAGGAGATGTATGCGGTTATATGTTGACTTGATGATGTTAATCTCTTTTGTCATTTGATAAAAGAAAATCTCTTTTGTCGATATTATTTTTGGTATGCTTACTCTATATTTAATTGAGTTTATGCCTGTCGAGACAAGAAGACAAGTTAGTTTTATAATTGCATTCAATAGATATGAGAAATCTATGTATTCTTATCAAGTTGAAATAAATGTCAACCTTAGTCTAATTTGGTTCGCATGTAAAGAATGAAAGACTTTTCCTTATTTATAATTTAATTATTTTAAGTCATTAAAAATCATTATATTTATAAGAGAAAAAGAATTATTCTTCATGATAAACCTTTTATTAGAAATAGGAATAAAGAGTTTATATATATATATATATATCTTAATTATGATGTTATTATAAATTTTAATATGTTAAATTTAGACAAAGAGTTATCTTGTTTATTTTTGAACTAAATATTTAATTTTGGCATAAGTTATGGAGAGTTAAGAATAGAAAACAAAAAGTTGTATTTATTTAACTCGGAGAGGGAGAGAGGGCACGTGAACATGCAAAAGCATGCAGGAAGTTTGAAATTAGGGAAGGGCAAAAAGGTTGTTAAAAGAGGATGAGTTGGGGAGGTTTTAGGGGGAGAAAAATTTGGAAAAGGGGCGATTGCAGCTGTAGAAGGATGCTTAAGGGGAATCAAACTACTTAAAGAGCCCAAGAGAAGGATTCAATTTGTAGAACCAGGTAGGCTCTTAGCATGCTAATAATGTAATTTCATGGTTTCACTGTAAGATGCATTCTTAAGGTAATGAACCTACTTGATTGAAAAACATAGATCAGCTTAGAATCGGCAATACTGGCCTATTTCTCGATCCTGTAGTGACTTCATAGAGAAAACAACTTTTTAGAACTGTTTCATCTGTCAATTTTATGCCCTGTTTGACGGTTGTGATTAAGATCCTATGGAACTAGTTTTTTTTGCAAAACTCTTTTAATGTTGTCATATCCTAATAATGAACGCCCTCCCCATATAGGCCTCAGCAAATCACATAGCCATATTTTAAACTTGAATCGACCCTTGGTAGAAGAATTGTCTACCTCAAATATTGAGATTACCGGGCGATGTGATTTTGATCGACTAGTGCATCCTCTATCTCTTGGACGAGTTTCTTAGTTTTTAACCTGATGGTCAACAATATAGATGCTAACATGTGGACTTATCTTCCTATTCCTGTCATGGCTCTTTAACCTGAGATTCTCATAAGAGATTTAGGTATAAAATCAGCTTCTTGCTATTATCTTTTGACTCCATCCAGATTGGTGATTAATGTATTCGTTGGATCGAAACTTGATGTGTAGGTTAGCTTTTGATTGACTTATCTTTGAGAGAACGATCTGAGTCAAACCTTTGTAAAGTATTTTATCTTGAACATTCTGCCTTCTATTTTTGTATGTTAAATAAGATTTGTCTTGAGATAGGCGTGATGATAGAATGCACGGCTTGAATAGGATACACTATTATCACTGTGGGTAGATTCAATTGTAATTGCGCCAGCTTGGATCTCCTCTAAGTTTATGGTTGCATGGATCGGATGTTACTCTTTCTTTCGTGCAAACTACTATTCACTTCTGTAAATAAACTCAGATCTACCAGTATTTAATTGCCTTTTTATTAATATGGATCGAAATGAGAACTGAACGACTATGTATGCCGAAACGACCTGTTAGGTGCTTGTGGTCACCTCTGGAAAGGTTTTAGCAATCTATATAAAATCTACCTTAGATCTTCTTAAATACAAATGATCCACTATTTTATAGAATCGGCCAATATATAAATCATACTATCATCAGACAAATTCATTTAATAAAGAGCTTCTTTTCTTACTAGTTCGAAACCATTACATGCCGCTTATAAATTTACAAGGTTTTTAATTTTTCTCTTCAGTCTGATGGGTTATGAAATGACTGAATATCTTGGTTTAGGTATCTTAATTCAATTCAATGGTTAGCTTATATAGGTCTCTTAATTAAATTCATTGGTTTATCTTACTCTTTATATCCATACTTGTAAGTAGATCAATTCTATTTTTATTTTCTTTTAAATTTCACAATATAAAAATAGTACTTGGTACACACATAAAAATTCAATGCCTCCATATGAATAGAGATCAAGTTAAGACTACCTCAATATTTCATTATGGTAAATAAAACATTGTTTCACCTTATTGTCAACAAAAATGCAAAATGAATTCATGAAAGAATCAAATTTTCTATTCTATCAAACTTTGAGTTTCATTACCTTGTTGCCGTGAATATGGTTAAATAGGCATAGCTTGAGTTAATTTTTGTTTCTCTATGTTTATGTTTTGGAAAGATTGCCTTCTGGGATAGGTGTCGAATATGGATTAACAGGGAAGTAGGTTTGCTTTTTCCATACCTACATACTGTCACAACAGTTTTTATGCTTTGGCCAAAGCGATTGGAGTGTTGAAACAGACACATGTATCATTGGAAAAGATGGTTAATTGCCTAGTTATATGTTATATTTTCCTTGCCATATCCTATTGATGTGATTCTGCATTCATGATAGTAATGCATGTAGATTGATAGGCACACACCAGATCCAACCCTGCACTTGTTTACAGATTGCTAGGCTCTTCGAGCAGGCTCAGGCATCCTTCAGTTTGAAGGATACCGGGGAAGCGTAAACTTTGTGGTTGGGCAAAAAAAGTGGCTGAACCATGTTCTTGTCCTTCGACGTAGTAGATGGCCGGTTGGTCGATGGTAGTCAAGGACTTTTGATGGATTTATTTCACATGGATGACAGTTGTACTTCTTCTTGTATTCAAAATGATTGTAAGGCTTGATGCTATTATTTGACACTTGTAATATTGTTGATTTGACATACTCTATAATCGACTTCAGCTGTATATATTTATTGTAATCATGATTGCACTTTAAAATTATAATTACAAAGATTGCTTTGACTCTTGAAAGTTACAAAATATCTTTTTCAACTGAATAATGAATAGAAGTTATTTTATTTTACTATGATTTACTATAGTATTTATATTTTACTTCAGTCTGTGTGATTGTTGAGAAACCGCATACATTACATTTGGTATCAGAGCGATGGTTCTACTCTAGGATTTTATGGAACCATTATGCTAAAAGTTGTAAACTCTTTGCAGATAGTTCATCATGAACACTAGGAACTCTGGAAGTAGGGGAGCAACCCTAGGATCTGGCAATAACTCTGATACTGGAAACAATGAAGAAGCCAATGTTGGAAACAATGCTAGCACTAATGCAGGAGGGGCTAATGCTGGAAAAAATTGAGGGAAACAATAATAATAATGCTGGACAAAATAGTGAAGGACAAAATAACCAATTGACTCAAATCCTAGCTCTCCTGACTCAGCAGGGAACTCGAATGAACACCATGGGACATGAAATCAAAGGGATAAGAGTGAATAATAGTGAGGAAAGGAGAGAAGAAGCTCTAGGTCCTGAGGGTGAAGAGAATGGAAACAACAGAAATAAGATTTATGAAGAGTTAGGAAAGGATCTTAAAAAGGTTACACCTCCTAAGTTTGATGGTAAGACTATAGGTGATGGAGCAGAAGCATGGATTATTGACATGGAAAAATACTTTGATCTCCATGATTTGTTTGCTGAAAATAAAGCTATTTGGGGATCTTATCAACTTATTGGGGAAGCAACTACTTGGTGCGACAACAAGAAAGCCGAAAAGAAACTGCTTCTAGGAGAAGTCACATGGGATCATTTTCTTGAACTCTTTAGGAAGAGGTGGTTACCACAACTCTATTCTGAAAAGAAAATGATAGAATTTCAAAATCTCACTCAGGAAGGTATGACCGTGACCAAGTATTGGAAGAAATTCTCTCACTTATTGAAATATGTTCCACAGTATTAGCTTGATGAAAGGCTAAGGATTCACAAATTCATCTTGGGCTTAAGGCCATAGATAGGATTAGATGTTGACATGCATAATCCATTAACCATGGATGAAGTGTTCGATAATGCTACCAAACAGGAACAAAAACTACAGCAGATCTCAAATTACCCTAAGAGTTAGGATATGAAGGATGGGAATAAAAGGTATCAGAATGACAGTAGCAACCAAGGAAATAGTAAATGCGAGAAAAGGAATCTTAAGAAAGGCAATAACTACCAGGAAAAGAACAATGGAAACCAAGGTGGAAATAATAATAAGAGAGGTAGTTATGCCAACAATGGTAATAATAACAGGAGGGACATTCCAGCTAGACACAAAGGACCCAGAGATGGATGTTACACTTGTGGAGGAGAGCACTATGCTAGTGAATGTCCTCCTCGAATAGAGAATCAGAGGGACATAAATTGGCAGGGAGCTCCTCAACACCAAATTCATGCAGCTGTAAATCATCGTCAAGCAGATTTCCAAGCTACACCCATTCAGATGTCCAGTAAGCTCTTTGGCCTTCCAATTTCTATTTTAATTGATATAGGAGCTACAGAATGTTTTGTTGATCCAAAATTTGTAGCTAAGTTAACTATTAAACCTAGACACATGGAAAATTCATGGATGGTGCAGTATGGTAACAATGCAAAGAGAAGAGTAGATTCATGTCTGGTATGTAGTGAAATAGATCTTCCTACTTTCCAAACACAAGTCAATCTTTATGTTGCATGTCTAGGATCTTATGATGTGATTCTAGGAATCAATTGGTTGTCAGAACATAAGTCTTTAGTAGATTGCGAAGGGAAAGTAGTGAAATGCCATGATGAGTTTGGGAACCGGGTAGAAGATCATGGATCAAGAACACCCCTTAAGCTAAGACATATATCAGCCATGCAATTGAAAAAGGTTGAGAGAAAGGGTTGTTCTATCTATACAGTGAAGATAAGAGATCTAGATAATCAGGAACCATCTTTTGACCAGTATCCTATCCTTAGATAATTTAAAGATGTCTTTCCTTATGAGTTGACTGAACTACTGCCTAAAAGAGAATTTGATTTCTCTATAGATCTAATGCCAGGAATAAAACCATAGTCCAAAGCACCTTACAGGATGACAACAGCAGAACTATATAAACTTAAGGCACAACTAGAGGAAATGTTAAAATAGGGGTTTATCAGACCTAGTGTGTCGCCTTGGGGAGCACCCTTCATCTTCATTAAGAAGGAGGATGGAATGTTGAGGTTGTGCATTGATTATAGAATGCTCAATAAGACAACTATTAAGAACAAATATCCGCTTCCAAGGATTGATGAATTGTTCGACCAGATGAAAGGTGCAAAGGTATTCTCTAAAATAGACCTTAGATCCAATTATCATCAGTTACGGATTAAGGATGAGGATATTTCAAAAACTACATTTAGAACACGATATGGTCACTATGAATTCACCATAGTACCATTCGAGTTAACTAATGCACCTGCAACATTCATGAACTTGATGAATAGTGTGTTTAGGGATTATCTTGATGAGTTTGTGTTGGTCTTCCTAAATGACATTCTTATTTACTCCAGATCAGTAGAGGAACATGAAAGACACTTGAGAATAGTCTTGCAGCATTTAAGGGAAAGAAAACTTTTTGGCAAGTTATCAAAGTGCACATTCTACTAGAGTAAAGTACACTACCTTGGCCACGTAATTTCAGAAGATGGGATAGCAGTAGATCTTGAAAAGATCAAGGAAATAATGGAATGGCCCGCACCACAAACTGTGACTGAGGTTAGAAGCTTTATGGGACTTGCAGGATACTACAGGAAATTTGTAGAAGGATTCTCGACAGTTGCAACACCCATAACCTTGTTGCAAAAGAAAGGTAAGAAGTTTGAATGGACGGATAAATGTGAACAAGCTTTTCATCTGTTGAAAGAAAGACTCACATCAACACCTATTCTGACCATACCTGATCCTAATGGTCATTTCATAGTGATTACAGATGCTTCTGGTGAAGGTGTGGGAGGAGTGTTGATGCAGGAAGGAAAAGTAGTGGCATATGAATCGAGGAAACTGAAACAACATGAGTTAAATTATGCACCTCATGATCTTGAGTTGTCTGCCATTGTTCATGCACTTCAAATGTGCAGGCACTATCTCTTGGGTAAGCCTTTTGAGCTTAAGACAGATCATCTAGGGCTCAAATATATCTTCACCCAACCTAATCTCAATGCTCGAAAGAGAAGGTGGTTAGAATTCCTTAGCGAATATGATTTTGGAATCGAGTACACAAAAGGTAAACAGAATAGGGTTGTAGATGCTCTTAGTAGAAGACGACATCTGTCAGCCATGGTGACTTCTAGAACCAATCTAAGGCAGCAGGTAATCCAAAACTTGCAAGGAGATGAGCACTATGAAAGGGTTAAACAAGCATTAGAAGTAGACCCCATAGATCATCGATTTGATGGGTATGTGATAAAATCAGACGAGATTTTGAGATATCATGGAAGAATTTATATTCTAGATTTAAGTGAATTGAGAAAGTTATTTCTTGAGGAGATTCACAGTGCTTCATATTCTGGACACCCTGGTGTGACCAAGACAATGGAAGGATTGAGGCCATTGTACTTTTGGCCTAAGCTTAAAAAGGATGTGATAGAAATTGTCATTCGATGTTTAGAGTGTTAATGTGTTAAGGCAGAACATGTCCATCATATAGGATTGCTTTATCCACATAGCATAATTGAGTACAAGTGGCAGGTGATGAGCATGGACTTTATTCAGGGATTTCCCATGTCAAAGAATTGGCATGATGTCATCTTAGTGGTGGTTGACAAACTAATGAAAGTGGCTCATTTCATTCCCAGAAATCTCTCAGAATGGTCACTGACGTTAGCAAAGAAGTTTGTCCAAGAGATCTTTCGACTACATGGAGTGCCAGAGACGATCATTTCAGATCGTGACACTTGCATGACCTCTAGGTTCTAGATCACACTTAATGCAACATTGGGAACTAAGTTGAACTTTAGTATAGCTTATCACCCTGAAACAGATGGTCAGACAGAGAGATTCAAGCAAGTAGTAGAGGATCTTCTGAGGATGTACTGTATGGACCAGCAATATCAACCCTTAGTAGAGTTTGCTTATAATAATTCCTACCATGCATCTTTAGGAATGACACCTTTTGAGGATCTTTATGGTCGCAGGTGTAGAACTCCAATTAATTGGGACAGGATTGAAGACCAAATAGTAGTTGGACTTGATATGTTGAAAGAAATGGAAGATCAGATAAGGCTAATCAAAGAAAAATTGAAAAGAGCTTGAGATAGATAGAAGAGTTATGTAGATAAGAACATGAGTTTTAGGCAATTCTCCATGGGTGACAAAGTGTTTTTAAAGGTCAAGCCACATAAGAGTTTGATTTCATTTGGTAAGGCATCCAAACTAGCTCCAAGATTTGTAGGTCCCTTTGTTGTATTGAAAGTGATTAATCCAGTTGCATACAGACTTTCACTGCCGCCAACTCTCGCCAAGATCCATAACGTTTTTCACGTGTCATTGCTCAAACCTTATCATCTTGATGTTTCACATATTCTTGATTGGCATGCTCTTCAGGTACAGGATCCAAGAGTGGTGTTAGTGGAGCCCATTCGAGTCTTGGAGAAGCGCAACGTTAAGTTGCGTAATCGAGACATAGTGCAATATAAGGTCCAGTGGGACTAGTATTCAGTGGACAGTGCCACTTGGGAGGATGCTTCTGATATTGATAGATCTTTTCGGCAGGTAGGAAATTAGATTAGATGTTTTATTTACATGCATATTTAGATATTTTGATACTCAGATGATGATACATTATTGTTTTAATTTTATTGTTTTACGTAATGTAATAAGACATCTAGATGATGTCTCTTCCAACTGGGGAAGGATGTCATGTCTCATACTTTTCATACTTGATTGAATGGTTAAATGCAATAATTACATGATTGGTTAAATTGATCGCTTCGGCTATTTTAAATGCTTCGTCTATATTGAGACTAACTTATTGATGGTTTTATGAGTTTGAGTTTTGCAGTTTTGTCGACGACAAGAGCATGGTTCAGGTAGAGGAGTCCTAGCTTCATGGAAACATGTGTCAGGTTTTGTCTGGTGGTTATATACCCACACTCAGATAGAATTCATCCTGCATGATTGAATTGTCGATTAATTGCTTAGAAAGATTTGTTTAGGAGATGTATGCAGTTATATGTTGACTTGATGATGTTAATCTCTTTTTTCGTTTGATAAAATCAAATCTCTTTTGTCGACATTATTTTTAGTATACTTTCTGTATATTTAATTGAGTTGATGCCTGTTGTGACAAGAAGACAAGTTAGTTTTATAATTGCATTCAATAGATATGAGAAATCTATGTATTTTTATCAATTTGAAATAAATGTCAACCTTAGTCTAATTTGGTTCGCATGTAAAGAATGAAAGACTTTTCCTAATTTATAATTTAATTATTTTAAATCATCAAAAATCATTATATTTATAAGAGAAAAAGAATTGTTCTTCATGATAAACTCTTTATTAGAAATAGGAATAAAGAGTTTATTAATATATATATATATATATATATATATATATATATATATATATAATATCTTAATTATGATGTTATTATAAATTTAAATATGTTAAATTTAGAAAAAGAGTTATCTTGTTTTTTTCGAACTGAATATTTAATTTTGGCATAAGTTATGGGGAGTTAAGAATAGAAAACAAAAAGTTGTATTTATTTAACTCAGAGAGGGAGATAGGGCGCGTGAACATGCAAAAGCATGCAGGAAGTTTGAAGTTAGGGAAGGGCAAAAAGGTTGTTAAAAGACGATGAGTTGGGGAGGTTTTAGGGGGAGAAAAATTTGGAAAAGGGGGGATTATAGCTCAAAAAGGATGCTTAAGGGGAATCAAACTACTTAAATAGCCCAAGAGAAGGATTTGATTTGCAGAACTAGGTAGGCTCTTAGCATGCTAATAACGTAATTTCATGGTTTTACTATAAGATGTATTCTTAAGGTAATGAACCTACTTGATTGAAAAATGTAGATCAGCTTAGCATCGGCAATACTGGCTATTTCTCGATCTTGTAGAGACTTCACAGAGAAAACAACTTTTTAGAACCATTTCATCTGTCGGTTTTATGCCCTATTTGATGGTTACAATTAAGATCCTATGGAACTAGTTTTGTCTTACAAAACTCTTTTAATGTTACCGTATCCTGATAATGAACGCCCTCCCCATATAGGCCTCAGCAAATCACATAGCCATATTTTAAACTTGAATCGACCCTTGATAGAAGAATCGTCTGCCTCAAATATTGAGATTACTAGTTGATGTCATTTTGATCAACTAGTGCATCCTCTATCTCTTGGCCGAATTTCTTAGTTTTTTGCCTGATGGTCAACAATATAGACGCTAACATGTGGACTTATCTTCCTATTCCTGTTATGGCTCTTTAACTTGAGATTCTCATAAGAGATTTAGGTATAAAATCAGCGTCTTGCTATTATCTTTTGACTCCATCCAGATTGGCGATTATTGTATTCGTTGGATCAAAACTTGATGTGTAGGTTAGCTTTTGATTGACTTATCTTTGAGAGAACAATCTGAGTCAAACCTTTGTCAAGTATTTTATATTGAACATTTTGCCTTCTATTTTTGTATGTTAAACAAGATCTGTCTTGAGATAGGCGTGATGATAGAATGCACGGCTTGAATATGATACACTAATATCACTATGGGTAGATTCAATTGTGATTGCACCAACTTGGATCTCCTCTAAGTTTGTGGTTGCATGGATTGGATGTTACTCTTTCTTTCGTGTAAACTACTATTCACTTCTGTAAATAAAATCAGATCTACCAGTATTTAGTTGCCTTTTTATTAATATGGATCGAAATGAGAACTGAACGACTATGTATGCCGAAATGACCTGTTAAGTGCTTGGGGTCACCTTTGGAAAGGTTTTAGCAATCTATATAAAATCTACCTTGGATCTTCTTAAATACAAATGATCCACTATTTTATAGAATTGACCAATATACAAATCATACTATCATCAGACAAATTCATTTAATAAAGAGCTTCTTTTCTTACTAGTTCAAAACCATTACATGCTGCTTATAAATTTACAAGGTTTTTTTGTTTTTCTCTTTAGTCTAATGGGATATGAAATGGCTGAATATCTTGGTTTAGGTATCTTAATTCAATTCAATGGTTAGCTTATATAGGTCTCTTAATTAAATTCATTGGTTTATCTTACTCTTTATATCCATACTTGCAAGTAGATCAATTCTATTTTTATTTTCTTTTAAATTTCACGATATAAAAATAGTACTTGATACACACATAAAAATTCAATATCTCCATATGACTAGAGATCAAGTTAAGACTACCTCAGTATTTAATTATGGTAAATAAAACATTGTTTCACCTTATTGTCAACAAAAATGCAAAACAAATTGATGAATGAATCAACTTTACTATTTTATCAAACTTTGAGTTTCATTACCTTGTTGCTGTGAATATGGTTAAATAGGCATCGCTTGAGTGAATTTTTGTTTCTCTATGTTTATGTTTTGGAAAGATTGCCTTCTGGGATGGGTGTCGAATATGGATTAACATGGAAGTAGGTTTGCTTTTTCCATACCTACATTCCGTCACAACGGTTTTTATGCTTTGGCCAAAGCGATTGGAGTGTTGAAATAGACACATGTACCATTGGAAAAGATGGTTAATTACCTAGTTATATGTTATATTTTCCCTGCCATATCCTATTGATGTTATTCTGCATTCATGATAGTAATGCATGTAGATTGATAGGCACACACCAGATTCAACCCTGCACTTGTTTACAGATTGCTAGGCTCTTCAAGCAGTGTCGAGCATCCTTCTGTTTGAAGGATACCGAGGAAGCGCAAGCTTCATGGTTGGGTGGAAAAAGTGGCTGAACCATGTTCTTGTCCTTTAATGTAGTAGATTGCCAGTTGGTCGAAGGTAGTCAAGGACTTTTGATGGATTTATTTCATATGGATGACAGTTGTACTTCTTCTTGTATTCAAAATGATTGTAAGGCTTGATGCCATTATTTGATACTTGTAATATTGTTGATTTGACATACTCTGTAATTGACTTCAGATGTGTATATTTATTGTAATCATGATTGCACTTTAAACTTATAATTACAAAGATTACTTTAACTCTTGAAAGTTACAAAATATCTTTTTCAACTAAATAATGAATAGAAGTTATTTTATTTTAATATGATTTACTACAGTATTTATATTTTACTTCAGTATGTGTGATTGTTGAGAAACTGCGTACTTTACATTTTGCATCAGAGTGATGGTTCTATTCTAGGGCTTTATGGAACCATTATGCAAAAAGTTGTAAACTGTTTGCAAAGAGTTCATCATGAACACTAGGAACTCTGGATGTAGGGGAGCAACCCTAGGATCTGGCAATAACCCTGATATTGGAAACAATGAAGAAGCCAATGTTGGAAAAAATGCTGGCACTAATGCAGGAGGGGCTAATGCTGTATATAATGAGGGAAACAATAATAATAATGCTGGACATAATAGTGAAGGACAAAATAACCAATTGACTCAAATCCTAGCTCTCTTGACTTAGCAGGGAACTTGAATGAACACCATGGAATAGGAAACCAAAGGGATAAGAGTGAATAATAATGAGGAAAGGAGAGAAGAAGCTCGAGGTCCTGAGGGTGAAGAGAATGGAAACAACAAAAATAAGATTGCTGAAGAGTTAGGAAAGGATATTAAAAAGGTTACACCTCCTAAGTTTGATGGTAAGACTATAGGTGATGGAGCAGAAGCATGGATTATTGACATGGAAAAATACTTTGATCCACATGTTTTGTCTGCTGAAACTAAATCTATTTGGGGATCTTATTAGCTTGTTGGGGAAGCAGCTACATGGTGGGACAACAAGAAAGCTGAAAAGAAACAACTTCTAGAAGAAGTCACATGGGATCATTTTCTTGAACTCTTCAGGAAGAGGTGGTTACCACAGCTCTATTTTGACAAGAAAATGACAGAATTTCAAAATCTCACTCAGGGAGGTATGACCGTGACTCAGTATTAGGAGAAATTCTCACTTATTGAAATATGTTCCACAGTATCAACTTGATGAAAGGTTCATGATTCACAAATTCATCTTGGGCTTAAGGTCGCAGATAGGATCAGATGTTGACATGCATAATCCATTAACCATGGATGAAGTGTTCAAAAAGGCTACCAAATAGGAACAGAAACTGCAACAGATCTCAAATTACCGTAAGATTCACGATATGAAGGATGGGAATAAAAGGTATCAGAATGAAAGTAGCAACCAAGGAAATAGTAAATGCCAGATAAGGAATCTTAAGAAAGGCAATAACTACCAGGAAAAGAATAATGGAAACCAAGGTGGAAATAAAAATAAGAGAGGTAGTTATGGCAACAATGGTAATAATAATAGGAGGGACATTCCAGCTAGACACAAAGGACCGAGAGATGGATGTTACACTTGTGGAGGAGAGCAATATGCTAGTGCATGTCCTCGTCAAACAGAGAATCAGAGAGACAGAAATTGACAGGTAGCTCCTCAACACTAGATTCATGCAGCTGTAGATCATCATCAAGAAGATTTCCAAACTACACCCATTTAGATGTTCAGTTAGCTCTTTGGCCTTCCAATTTCTATTTTAATTGATACAGGAGCTACATAATGTTTTGTTGATCCAAAAGTTGTAGCTAAGTTAACTGTTAAACTTGGCCACGTGGAAAATTCATGGATGGTGCAGTATGGTAACAATGTAGAGAGAAGAGTAGATTCATGTTTGGTATGCAGTGAAATAGATCTTCCTACTTTCCAAACACAAGTCAATCCTTATGTTGCACCTCTAGGATGTTATGATGTGATTCTAGGAATCAATTGGTTGTCAGAACATAAGTCTTTAGTAGATTGCGAAGAGAAAGTAGTGAAATGCCTTGATGACTTTGGGAACCGTGTAGAAATTCATGGATCAAGAATACCCCTTAAGCTAAGACATATATCAACCATGCAATTGAAAAAGGCTAAGAGAAAGGGTTGTTCTATCTATGCAGTGAAGATAAGAGATCTAGATAATCAGGAACCATCTTTTGACCAGTATCCTATCCTTAGAGAATTTAAATATGTCTTTCCTGATGAGTTGACTGAACTACCACCTAAAAGAGAATTTGATTTCTCTATAGATCTAATGCTAGGAACAAAACCATAGTCCAAAGCACCTTACAAGATGACAACAATAGAACTATATGCACTTAAGCCACAACTAGAGGAATTGTTAAAACAAGGGTTTATCAGACCTAGTGTGTCACCTTGGGGAGCACCAGTCATCTTCGTTAAGAAGAAGGATGGAACATTGGGGCTGTGCATTGATTACAGAATGCTCAACAAGGCAGCTATTAAGAACAAATATCCGCTTCCAAGGATTGATGAATTATTTGACTAGATGAAAGGTGCAAAGGTATTCTCTAAAATAGACCTTAGATCTGGTTATCATCAGTTATAGATTAAGGACGAGGATATTTCAAAAACTACATTCAGAACATGGTATGGTCACTATGAATTCACCGTAGTACCATTCGGGTCAACTAATGCACCCGCAACATTCATGAACTTGAAGAATAGTGTGTTCAGGGATTGTCTTGATGAGTTTGTGTTGGTCTTCCTAGGTGACATTCTGATTTACTCCAAATCAGTAGAGGAACATGAAAGACACTTGAGAATAGTCTTGCAGCGTTTGAGGGAAAGAAAACTTTTTGGCAAGTTATCAAAGTGCACATTCTACTAGAGTAAAGTGCACTACCTTGGCCACATAATTTTAGTAGATGGGATAGCAGTAGATCCTGAAAGATCAAGGCAATAATGGAATGGCCCGCACCACAGACTATGATTGAGGTTAGAAGCTTTATGGGACTGGCAGGATACTACAGGAAATTTGTAGAAGGATTCTCGACAGTTGCAGCACCCATAGCCTTGTTGCGAAAGAAAGGTAAGAAGTTTGAATGGACGGACAAATGTGAACAAGATTTTTAGCTTTTGAAATAAAGACTGACATCAGTACCTATTCTGACCATACCTGATCCTAGTGGTCATTTCATAGTGATTACAGATGCTTTTGGTGAAGGTGTGGGAGGAGTGTTGATGCAGGAAGGAAAAGTAGTGGCATATGAATCGAGGTAACTGAAACAACATGAGTTAAATTATGCACCTCATGATCTCGAGTTGTCTGCCATTGTTCACGCACTTTAAATGTGGAGGCACTATGTTCTGGAGGCACCGAATATGATTTTGGAATCTAGTACATAAAAGGTAAAGTGAACAAGGTTGAAGATGCTCTTAGCAAAAGATGACATCTGTTAGCCATGGTGACTTCCAGAACCAATCTAAGTTAGCAGGTAATCCAGAACTTGCAAGGAGATGAGCACTATGAAAGGTTAAGCAATCATTAGAAGCAAACCCCACAGATCATCGATTTAATGGGTATGAGATAGAATCAGATGGGATTTTGAGATATCATGGGAGAATGTATATTCCAGATTCAAGTGAATTGAGAAAGTTAGTTCTTGAGGAGATTCACAGTGCTCCATATTCTAGACACCCTGGTGTGACCAAGACAATGGAAGGATTAAGGCCATTGTACTTTTGGACTAAGCTTAAAAAGGATGCGAAAAAATTATCGCTCGATGTTTAGAGTATCAATGCGTTAAGGAAGAACATGTCCATCCTATAGGATTACTTTATCCACATAGCATAACTAAGTACAAGTGGCAGGTGATTAGCATGGACTTTATTCAGGGATTGCCCATGTCAAAGAATCGGCATGATGTCATCTTAGTGGTGGTTGACAAACTAACGAAAGTGGCTCATTTCATTCCCAGAAATCTCTCAGATGGGTCACTGACTTTAGAAAAGAAGTTTGTCCAAGAGATCTTTCGACTACATGGAGTACCATAGATGATCATTTCAGATTGTGACACTCGCATGACCTCTAGGTTCTAGATCACACTTAATGCAACATTGGGAACTGAGTTGAACTTTAGTACAACTTATCACCCTGAAACAGATGGTGAGACAGAGAGAGTCAACCAAGTAGTAGAGGATCTTTTGAGGATGTACTATATGGACTAGAAATACAAATGGGAGGAATATCTACCCTTAGTAGAGTTTGCTTATAATAATTCCTACCATGCATCTTTAGGAATGGCACCTTTTGAGGCTCTTTATGGTTGTAGGTGTAGAACTCCAATCAGTTGGGACAGGATTGAAGACCGAATAGTAGTTGGACTTGATATGTTGAAAGAAATGGAAGATCAGATGAAGCTAATCAAAGAAAAATTGAAACAAGACTCGGATAGACATAAGAGTTATGCAGGTAAGAATAGGACTTTTAGGCAATTCTCCGTGGGTGACAAAGTGTTTTTAAAGGTCAATCCACATAAGAGTTTGATTTCGTTTGGCAAGGCATCCAAACTAGCTCCAAGATTTGTAGGTCCCTTCGATGTATTGGAAGTGACTAATCCAGTTGCATATAGACTTGCAATGCCGCTAGCTCTCGCCAAGATCCATAATGTTTTTCATGTGTCATTGCTCAAACCTTATCACCCTAATGTTCCACATATTCTTGATTGGCATGCTCTGTTGGTACAGGATCTAGGAGTGGAGCTAGTGAAGCCCATTCAAGTCTTGGAGAAGCGCAATGTTAAGTTGCGTAATCGAGACATAGTGCAGTATAAGGTCCAGTGGGACCAGTATCAGTGGACAGTGCCACTTGGGAGGATGCTTCTGATATTGATAGATCTTTTCCATAGTTAGGAAATTAGATTAGATGTTTTATTTACATGCATATTCAGATATTTTGATACTCAGATGATGATACATTATTGTTTTAATTTTATTGTTTTACATAATGTAATAAGACATCGAGACGATGTCTCTTCCAACTAGGGAAGGATGTGACGTCTCATACTTTTCATACTTGCTTGAATGGTTAAATACAATAATTATATGATTGGTTAAATTGATTGCTTCGGCTATTTCGAATGCTTCGACTATATTGGGACTAGCTTGTTGATGGTTTTATGAGTTTGAGTTTTGCAGTCTTGTCGACGACAAGAGCATGGTTCAGGTAGGGGAGTCCTAGCTTCATGGCAACATGTGTTAGGTTTTGTCTAGTGCTTATATACACACACTCACATAGAATTCATCATGCATGATTGAATTGTCGATTAATTGCTTAGAAAGATTTGTTTTGGAGATGTATGCGGTTATATGTTGACTTGATGATGTTAATCTCTTTTGTCATTTGATAAAAGCAAGTCTCTTTTGTCGACATTATTTTCAGTATGCTTTCTCTATATTTAATTGAGTTGATGCCTGTTGTGACAAGAAGACAAGTTAGTTTTATAATTGCATTCAATAGATATGAGAAATCTATGTATTGTTATCAAGTTGAAATAAATGTCAACCTTAGTCTAATTTGGTTCGCATGTAAAGAATGAAAGAATTTTGCTAATTTATAATTTAATTATTTTAAATAATTTAAAATCATTATATTTATAAGACAAAAAGAATTGTTCTTCATGATAAACCTTTTATTAGAAATAGGAATAAAGAGTTTATTAATATATATATATATATATATATATATATATATATAATATCTTAATTATGATTTATATATTTAAATATGTTAAATTTAGAAAAAGAGTTGTCTTGTTTTTTTTGAACTGAATATTTAATTTTGGCATAAGTTATGGGGAGTTAAGAATAGAAAAAACAAAGTTGTATTTATTTAACTCGGAGAGGGAGAGAGGGTGCGTCAACATGCAAAAGCATGCAGGAAGTTTGAAATTAGGGAAGTGTAAAAAGGTTGTTAAAAGAGGAGGAGTTGGGGAGGTTTTAGGGGGAGAAAAATTTGGAAAAGGGGGGATTGCAGTTGTAGAAGGATGCTTAAGGGGAATCAAACTACTTAAAGAGACCAAGAGAAGGATTCGATTTGCAAAACCAGGTAGGCTCTTAGCATGCTAATAACATAATTTCATGGTTTTACTGTAAGATGTATTCTTAAGGTAATGAACCTAATTGATTGAAAAACGTAGATTAGCTTAGAATCGGTAATACTCTCCTATTTCTTGATCCATCAGTTTTATGCCCTCTTTGACGGTTGCGATTAAGATCCTATGGAACTAGTTTTGTTTTGCAAAACTCTTTTAATGTTGTCGTATCTTGATAATGAACGCCCTCGTCATATAGGCCTCAACAAATCACACAGTCATATTTTAAAATTGAATTGACCCTTGGTAGAAGAATCATCTACGTGAAATATTAAGATTACCAGGCGATGTGATTTTGATCGACTAGTGCATCCTCTATCTCTTAGCTGAATTTCTTAGTTTTCTACCTGATGGTCAGCAATATAGACGCTAACATGTGGACTTATCTTCCTATTCCTGTCATGGCTCTTTAACCTAAGATTCTCATAAGAGATTTACGTGTAAAATTAGCGTCTTGCTATATCTTTTAACTCCATCCAGATTGGTGATTATTGTATTCGTTGGATCAAAACTTGATGTGCAGGTTAGCTTTTGATTGACTTATCTTTGAGAGAACGATCTGAGTCAAACCTTTGTCAAGTATTTTATATTGAACATTCTGCCTTCTATTTTTGTATGTTAAACAAGATCTATCTTGAGATAGGCGTGATGATAGAATGCATGACCTAAATAGGATACACTATTATCACTGTGGGTAGATTCAATTGTGATTGTGCCAGCTTGGATCTCCTCTAAGTTTGTGGTTGCATGGATCAGATGTTACTCTTTCTTTCATGCAAACTACCATTCACTTCTATAAATAAACTCAGATCTACCAGTATTTAATTGCCTTTTTATTAATATGGATTGAAATGAGAACTGAATGACTATGTATGCTGAAATGACTTGCTAAGTGCTTGCGGTCACCTCTGGAAAGGTTTTAGCAATCTATATAAAATCTACCTTGGATCTTCTTAAATACAAATGATCCACTGCTTTATAGAATCAGCCAATATACAAATCATACTATCATTAGATAAATTCATTTAATAAAGAGCATTTTTTCTTACTAGTTCAAAACCATTACATGTCGCTTATAAATTTACAAGGTTTGTTTGTTTTTCTCTTCAGTCTAATGGGTTATGAAATGGCCAAATATCTTAGTTTAGGTATCTTAATTCAATTCAATGGTTATCTTTTATAGGTCTCTTAATTAAATTCATTGGTTTATCTTACTCTTTATATCAATACTTGCAAGTAGATCAATTCTATTTTTATTTTCTTTTAAATTTCCTGACATAAAAATAGTACTTGATACACACGTAAAAATTCAATGCCTCCATATGACTAGAGATCAAGTTAAGACTACCTCAGTATTTAATTATGGTAAATAAAACATTGTTTCACCTTATTGTCAACGAAAATGCAAAATGAATTCATGAATGAATCAACTTTACTATTTTATCAAACTTTGAGTTTCATTACCTTGTTGCTGTGAATATGGTTAAATAGGCATAGCTTGAGTGAATTTTTGTTTCTCTATGTTTATGTTTTGGAAAGATTGCCTTTTGGGATGGGTGTTGAATATGGGTTAATAGGGAAGTAGGTTTTCTTTTTCCATACCTACATACTGTCATAATGGTTTTTATGCTTTGGCCAAAGCGATTGGAGTGTTGAAACAGACACATGTACCATTGGAAAAGATGGTTAATTGCCTAGTTATATGTTATATTTTCCCTGCCATATCCTATTGATGTGATTCTGCATTCATGATAGTAATTCATGTAGATTGATAGGCAGACACCAGATTCCACCCTGCACTTGTTTATAGATTGCTAGGCTCTTCGAGCAGGGTCAGGCATCCTTTAGTTTGAAGGATACCGGGAAAGCACAAGCTTCGTGGTTGGGTGGAAAAAGCACCTGAATCATGTTCTTGTCCGTCGACGTAGCAAATGGCCGGTTGGTCGATGGCAGTCAAGGACTTTTGACAGATTTATTTCACATGGATGACAATTGTACTTCTTCTTGTATTCAAAATGATTGTAAGGCTCGATGCCATTATTTGACACTTGTAATATTGTTGATTTGACATACTCTATAATCGACTTTAGATGTATATATTTATTGTAATCATGATTGCACTTTAAACTTATAATTACAAAGATTACTTTAACTCTTGAAAGTTACAAAATATCTTTTTCAACTAAATAATGAATAGAAGTTATTTTATTTTACTATGATTTACTACAGTATTTATATTTTACTTTAGTCTGTGTGATTATTGAGAAACCACATACTGTACATTTGGTATCAGAGCGATCGTTCTACTCTAGGACTTAATAGAACCATTACGTTAAAAGTTCTAAACTCTTTTCAGACAGTTCATCATGAACACTAGGAACTCTGGATGTAGGGGAGCAACCCTAAGATCTAGCAATAACACCGATACTAGAAACAATGAGGAATCCAATGTTGGAAACAATGCTGGCACTGATGCAGGAGGGGCTAATGCTAGAAACAATAATAATAATGTTGGATAGAATAGTGAAGGACAGAATAACCAAATGACTCAAATCCTAGCTCTCCTAACTCAGTAGGGAACTCGAATGAACACCATGGAATAGGAAATCAGAGGGATAAGAGTGAATAATAATGAGGAAAGGAGAGAAGAAGCTTGAGATCCTGAGAGTGAAGTGAATGGAAACAATAGAAATAAGATTTCTGAAGAGTTAGGAAAGGATCTTAAAAAGGTTACACCTCCTAAGTTTGATGGTAAGACTATAGGTGATGGAGCAGAAGCATGGATTATGGACATGGAAAAATACTTTGATCTCCATGATTTGTCTGCTAAAACTAAAGCTATTTAGGGATCTTATCAGCTTACTGGGGAAGCAGCTACTTGGTGGGACAATGAGAAAGATGTAAAGAAACTACTTCTAAGAGAAGTAGCATGGGATCATTTTCTTGAACTCTTCAGGAAGAGGTGGTTACCACAGCTCTATTTTGACAAGAAAATGACAGAATTTCAAAATCTCACTCAGGGAGGTATGACCGTGATTTAGTATTGGGAGAAATTCTCTCACTAATTGAAATATGTTCCACAATATCAACTTGATGAAAGGTTCAGGATTCACAAATTCATCTTGGGCTTAAGGCCACAGATAGGATCAGATGTTGACATGCATAATCCATTAACCATGGATGAAATGTTTGAAAAGGCTACCAAACAGGAACATAAACTGCAACAGATCTCAAATTATTGTAAGAGTCAGGATATGAATGATGGGAATAAAAGATATCAGAATGACAGTAGCAACCAAGGAAATAGTAAACACCAGATAAGGAATCTTAAGAAAGGCAATAACTACCAGGAAAATAACAATGGAAACCAAGGTTGAAATAACAATAAGAGAGGTAGTTATGACAACAATGGTAATAATAATAGGAGGGACATTCTAGCTAGACACAGAGGACCCAGAGATGGATGTTACACTTGTGGAGGAGAGCACAATGCTAGTGCATGTCGTCATCGAACAGAGAATCAGAGAGATAGAAATCGACAGGGAGCTCCTCAAAACTAGACTCATGCAGCTGTAGATCATCATCAAGCAGATTTCCAAGCTACAACCATTTAGATGTCCGGTAAGCTCTTTGGCCTTCCAATTTCTATTTTAATTGATACAGGAGCTACATAATGTTTTGTTGATCCAAAAGTTGTAGCTAAGTTAACTGTTAAACCTGGACACATGGAAAAATTGTGGATGGTGGAGTATGGTAACAATGCAGAGAGAAGAGTAAATTCATGTCTGGTATGCAATGAAATCGATCTTCCTACTTTCCAAACACAAGTCAATCTTTATGTTGCACCTCTAGGATGTTATGATGTGATTCTAGGAATCAATTGGTTGTCAGAACATAAGTCTTTAGTAGATTGCGAAGAGAAAGTAGTGAAATGCCTTGATGACTTTGGGAACTAGGTAGAAATTTGTGGATCAAGAACACCCCTTAAGCTAAGACATATATCAGCCATGCAATTGAAAAAGGCTAAGAGAAAGGGTTGTTCTATCTATGCACTGAAGATAAGAGATATAGATAACCAGGAACCATCTTTTGACCAGTATCCTATCCTTAGAGAATTTAAAGATGTCTTTCCTGATGAGTTGACTGAACTACCACCTAAAAGAGAATTTGATTTCTCTATAGATCTAATGCCAGGAATAGAACCACAGTCCAAAGCACCTTACAGGATGACAACAATAGAACTATATGAACTTAAGGCACAACTAGAGGAATTGTTAAAACAAGGGTTTATCAGACCTAGTGTGTCACCTTGGGGAGCACCAGTCATCTTTGTTAAGAAGGATGGAATATTGAGGTTGTGCATTGATTACAAAATGCTCAAAAAGGCAACTATTAAGAACAAATATCTGCTTCCAAGGATTGATGAATTATTTGTCCAGATGAAAGGTGCAAAGGTATTCTCTAAAATAGACCTCAGATCTGGTTATCATCAGTTACAGATTAAGGATGAGGATATTTCAAAAACTACATTCAGAACATGATATGGTCACTATGAATTCACCATAGTACCATTTGGGTTAACTAATGCACCCACAACATTCATGAACTTGATGAATAGTGTGTTAAGGGATTGTCTTGATGAGTTTGTGTTGGTCTTCCTAGATGACATTTTGATTTACTCCAAATCAGTAGAGGAACATGAAAGACACTTGAGAATAGTCTTGTAGCGTTTGAGGGAAAGAAAACTTTTTGGCAAATTATCAAAGTGCACATTCTACTAGAGTAAACTGCACTACCTTGGCCACGTAATTTCAGAAGATGAGATAGCCGTAGATCGTGAAAAGATCCAGGAAATAATGGAATGGCCTGCACCACAGACTGTGACTAAGGTTAGAAGCTTTATAGGACTGACAGGATACTACAAGAAATTTGTAGAAGGATTCTTGATAGTTGTAGCACCCATAACCTCATTGCAAAAGAAAGGTAAGAAGTTCAAATGGACGGATAAATGTGAACAAGCTTTTCAGTTGTTGAAAGAAAGACTGACATCAGTACCTATTCTGACCATTCCTGATCCTAATGGTCATTTCATAGTGATTACAAATGCTTCTGGTGAAGGTGTGGGACGAGTGTTGATGCAAGAAGGAAAAGTAGTGGCATATGAATCGAGGAAACTGAAACAACATGAGTTAAATTATGCACCTCATGATCTCGAGTTGTCTACCATTGTTCACACACTTCAAATGTGGAGGCACTATCTCTTGGGTAAGCCTTTTGAGCTTAAGATAGATCATCTAGGGCTCAAATATATCTTCACCCAACCTAATCTCAATGCTCAAAAGAGAAGGTGGTTAGAATTTCTTAGTGAATATGATTTTGGAATCGAGTACATAAAAGGTAAAGAGAACAGGGTTGCAGATGCTCTTAGTAGAAGACGACGTCTGTCAGCCATGGTGACTTCTAGAACCAATCTAAGGCAGCAGGTAATCCATAACTTGTAAGGAAATGAGCACTATGAAAGGGTTAAACAAGCATTAGAAGCAGACCCCACAGATCATCGATTTGATGGGTATGCGATAGAATGAGATGGGATTTTGAGATATCATGGGAGAATGTATATTCTTGATTCAGGTGAATTGAGAAAGTTAGTTCTTGAGGAGATTCACAGTGCTCCATATTCTGGACACCCTGGTGTGACCAAGACAATGGAAGGATTGAGGCCATTGTACTTTTGGCCTAAGCTTAAAAAGGATGTGACAAAAATTGTCGCTTGGTGTTTAGAGTGTTAATGTGTTAAGGCAGAACATGTCCATCCTACAAGATTGCTTTATCCACATAGAATACATGAGTACAAGTGGCAGGTGATTAGCATGAACTTTATTTAGGGATTGTCCATGCCGAAGAATCAGCATGATGTAATCTTAGTGGTGGTTGACAAACTAACGAAAGTGGCTCATTTCATTCCCAGAAATCTCTTAGATGGGTCACTGACATTAGCAAAGAAGTTTGTCCAAGAGATCTTTTGACTACATGGAGTGCCAGAGATGATCATTTCAGATTGTGACACTCGCATGACCTCTAGGTTCTAGATCACACTTAATGCAGCATTGGGAACTGAGTTGAACTTTAGTACAACTTCTCACCCTAGAATAGATGGTCAGATAGAGAGAGTCAACCAAGTAGTAGAGGATCTTCTGAGGATGTACTGTATGTACCATTAGTACAAATGGGAGGAATATCTACACTTGGTAGAGTTTGCATATAATAATTCCTACCATGCATCTTTAGGAATGGCACCTTTTGAGGCTCTTTATGGTTGCAGGTGTAGAACTCCAATCAGTTGGGACAGGATTGAAGACCAAATACTAGTTGGACCTGATATGTTGAAAGAAATGGAAGATCAGATGAGGCTAATCAAAGAAAAATTGAAACAAGCCTCAGATAGACATAAGAGTTATGCAGATAAGAACATGACTTTTAGGCAATTCTCCATGGGTGACAAAGTGTTTTTAAAGGTCAAGCCACATAAGAGTTCAATTTCATTTGGCAAGGCATCCAAACTAGCTCCAAGATTTGTAGGTCCCTTCGATGTATTGGAAGTGATTAATCTAGTTGCATATAGACTTGCACTGTTTCCAGCTCTTGCCAAGATCCATAATGTTTTTCATGTGTCATTGCTCAAACCTTATCATCCTGATGTTTCGCATATTCTTGATTGGCATGCTCTGCAGGTATAGGATCTAGGAGTGGTGCTAGTGGAGCCCATTCGAGTCTTGTAGAAGCGCAACGTTAAGTTGCGTAATCGAGACATAGCGGAGTATAAGGTCTAGTGGGACCAGTATTCAGTGGACAATGCCACTTGGGAGGATGCTTCTGATATTGATAGATCTTTTCCGCAGTTAGGAAATTAGATTAGATGTTTTTCTTACATGCATATTTAGATATTTTGATACTCAGATGATGATACATTATTGTTTTAATTTTATTATTTTATGTAATGTAATAAGATATCAAGACGATGTCTCTTCCAACTGGGGAAGGATGTCACGTCTCATACTTTTCATACTTGATTGAATGGTTAAATGCAATAATTACATGATTGGTTAAATTGATCGCTTTAGCTATTTCGAATGCTTCAGCTATATTGGGACTAACTTATTGATGGTTTTATGAGTTTGAGTTTTGTATTCTTGTCGACGACAAGAGCATGGTTTAGGTAGGGGAGTTCTAGCTTCATGGCAACATGTGTTGGGTTTTGTCTGGTGGTTATATACACACACTCACATAGAATTCATTTTGCATGATTGAATTGTCGATTAATTGATTAGAAAGATTTGTTTAGGAGATGTATGCGGTTATATGTTGACTTGATGATGTTAATCTCTTTTGTCATTTGATAAAAGCAAATCTCTTTTGTTGACATAATTTTTAGTATGCTTTCTCTATATTTAATTGAGTTGATGCCTGTCCTGACAAGAAGACAAGTTAGTTTTATAATTGCATTCAATAGATACGAGAAATCTATGTATTCTTATCAAGTTGAAATAAATGTCAACCTTAGTCTAATTTGGTTCGCATGTAAAGAATGAAAGGCTTTTCCTAATTTATAATTTAATTATTTTAAATCATTAAAAATCATTATAATTATAAGAGAAAACAAATTGTTCTTCATGATAAACCTTTTATTAGAAATAGGAATAAAGAGTTTATTAAATATATATATATATATATATATATATATATATCTTAATTATGATGTTATTATAAATTTAAATATATTAAATTTAAAAAAAGAGTTGTCTTGTTTTTTTTCGAACTGAATATTTAATTTTGGCATAGGTTATGGGGAGTTAAGAATAGAAAATAAAAAGTTGTATTTATTTAACTTGGAGAGGAAGAGAGGGCACGTGAACATGCAAAAGCATGCAGGAAGTTTGAAATTAGGGAAGGGCAAAAAGGTTGTTAAAAGAGGATGAGTTGGGGAGGTTTTAGGGGGAGCAAAATTTGGAAAAGGGGGGATTGCAGCTGCGGAAGGACTCTTAAGGGGAGTCAAACTACTTAAAGAGCCCAAGAGAAGGATTCGATTTGCAAAACCAGGTAGGCTCTTAGCATGTTAATAACGTAGTTTCATGGTTTTACTGTAAGATGTATTCTTAAGGTAATGAACCTACTTGATTGAAAAATGTAGATCAACTTAGAATCAGAAATACTGGCCTATTTCTTGATCCTGTAGTGACTTCACAGAGAAAACAACTTTTTAGAACCATTTCATCCATTGGTTTTATGCCCTGTTTGACGGTTGCGATTAAGATCCTATGGAACTAGTTTTGTTTTGCAAAACTCTTTTAATGTTGCTGTATCCTGATAATGAACGCCCTCCCCATATAGGCCTCAGCAAATCACATAGCCATATTTTAAACTTGAATCGACCCTTGGTAGAATAATCATCTGCCTTAAATATTGAGATTACCGAGCGATGTGATTTTGATCGACTAGTGCATCCTCTATCTCTTGGCCAAATTTCTAATTTTCTGCCTGATGGTCAGCAATATAGATGCTAACATGTGGACTTATCTTCCTATTCATGTCATGGCTCTTTAACCTGAGATTCTCATAAGAGATTTAGGTATAAAATCAACTTCTTGCTATTATCTTTTGACTCCATCTAGATTTGTGATTATTGTATTTGCTGGATCGAAACTTGATGTGTAGATTAGCTTTTGATTGACTTATGTTTGAGAGAATGATTTGAGTCAAACCTTTGTCAAGTATTTTATATTAAACATTCTGCCTTCTATTTTTGTATGTTAAACAAGATATGTCTTGAGATAGGCGTGATGATAGAATGCATGGCCTGAATATGATACACTATTATCACTGTGGGTAGATTCAATTGTGATTGTGCCAGCTTGGATCTCCTCTAAGTTTGTGGTTGCATGGATCGGATGTTACTCTATCTTTTGTGCAAACTAGTATTCACTTATGTAAATAAACTTAGATGTACTAGTATTTAATTACCTTTTTAATAATATGGATCGAAATGAGAACTGAATGACTATGTATGCCGAAACGACCTGTTCAGTGCTTGCGGTCACCTCTAGAAAGGCTTTAGCAAATTCTATAAAATCTACCTCGGATCTTCTTAAATACAAACGATCCACTCTTTTATAGAATCAACCAATATACAAATCATACTATCGTCAGACAAATTCATTTAATAAAGAGCTTCGTTTCTTACTAGTTTGAAACTATTACACGTCGCTTATAAATTTACAAGGTTTGTTTGTTTTTCTCTTCAGTCTGATGGGTTATGAAATGGCCGAATATCTTAGTTTAGGTATCTTAATTCAATTTAATGGTTAGCTTATATAGGTCTCTTAATTAAATTCATTGGTTTATCTTACTCTTTATATCCATACTTGCAATAAAACATTGTTTCACCTTATTGTCAAGAAAAATGCAAAACGAATTCATGAATGAATCAACTTTACTATTTTATCAAACTTTGAGTTTCATTACCTTGTTGCCATGAATATGGTTAAATATGCATAGCTTGAGTGAATTTTTGTTTCTCTATGTTTATGTTTTGGAAAGATTGCCTTCTGGGATGGGTGTCGAATATGGATTAACATGGAAATAGGTTTGCTTTCCCATACCTACATACCGTCACAATAGTTTTTATACTTTGGCCAAAGCGATTGGAGTGTTGAAACAGCCACATGTACCATTAGAAAAGATGGTTAATTACCTAGTTATATGTTATATTTTCCTTGCCATATCCTATTGATGTGATTCTGCATTCATGATAGTAATGCATGTAGATTGATGGGCACACACCAGATTCCACCCTGCACTTGTTTACAGATTGCTAGGCTCTTTGAGTAGGGTTAGGCATCCTTCAGTTTGAAGGATACTGGGGAAGCGCAAACTTCCTGGTTGGGCGGAACAAGCACCTGAATCATGTTCTTGTCCTTCGACGTAGCAGATGGTCGGTTGGTCGATGGCAGTCAAGGACTTTTGACAAATTTATTTCACATGGATGACAGTTGTACTTCTTCTTGAATTTAAAATGATTGTAAGGCTTGATGCCATTATTTGACACTTGTAATATTGTTGATTTGACATACTCTATAATCGACTTTAGATGTATATATTAAGATTGGAATTAGAAGTACAAAGATGAATTATGAAATATTAAGATGGGTATTATAAGCACTAAGATGAATTATGATACAATAAGCTATGCTAAGGATGAAAAGATGTTGTTGATGGCTTGTGGCATGTTGTATGATCCTTCTTGTTGTTCCTAAGGATGTATATGCCATTATATGAAGGTTTTGGCCTCCAGAAGTTGGTGAAGGTTTCTACTGCAGAGAATTGCCTGAAAAGACTGTCTTGTAAAATTCTCTACATTCCTTTGCATTTGAAGATATGGGGTCATGCGGTTTAGAAGTTAGATTATGCAAAGGTGCTAAATCCAAAGTTTTAGATTATTTCTCCCTCTACGGTGAAAGTTATGAAAGACAAAGTTTCAGTTTGTGCTCTGGTAGAATCAATTGATGATTAAGACTATTTGGAATGCTCTACATTCCTCTGCAATGATAGATATGGTTGTGCAGTCTTGAGGATATGTTCATAGTAATGAATGAGTGCATCCATATGAGTTTCAAGTGTTTTGGAGGTTCACTATCTTAGTTTTCAAATGATAGTTTTGATACAAACAGTTCTGGATGCCTAGCTATTCTCAGGACATATGCTGATGATGTGAGCCAACTTGTTGTGGCCTTAAATGATACATTGACTAATTTAAGATGGTCTTGATGACCTTTTGTTGTCTCCTATTTCTTTGCAAGGTGGTTTTCTGCTCTCTTCGGAACTGGTTGTGGTGTGGAATGATGATATTGCCAGGTTATGCCTCTATCTAGCTATCTAAAGAATGTTGAAGGTATGTGCCACAAAGCTCTTGTCGTGCAGAGTTCAATAAGTGTTTGAAGATGATGAACAGGTCTTGCTAACTCACCTGGAAGATGAACAAGCAATGTTTTTGTTATGTCAGAAAATGTCCCCTTGGGGGCTTTTCCCTCTAAGGTTTAGCTCCTGGGTCCTTAGAATGCATTTAGAGCATCTTGCATTAATTGTGAATCCCGATGACAAAACCCTAAAGTCTTATGGCAAATAGGACATATGGGATGCCACTTTGATGACTCCTGACCAAAATTGGGAGGGTGGACTTGGGTGCTAGCGCCCTAGTCCTGCCCTATTTTGGGTCAGCACTAAATTTTAATGTCAATTTTATGATCATTACTTAGGTCCTATGCTGACATCTCAAGTTTGAATTATGAAATTCTTGGTAGGAATGTGTGTAGTTGCATATATAAGCATGTTTAGGGTTTCATTTGCAAACTAGAAGATGATTATGAACTTTTGGCTAACTTGTGATTTTAGAGCATCCATGATATCCATTGTTGCAGAGTAGAGCATTGTTATTGTGTTTATTATTGCAAACTTAGCTTCATCTTCTCATGTGATTTAAGAGCCTTCATTTATGTGAGATCTACACTTTGAAGGTGATATCTATTTGTGTTTGATTCATTTGTAATTTACTTTTGCCTCTATCCTGCAGGGATATACACTCTCTATCTAATAATGATGTTCGGAACACTTGAATGTCTCTCACGGGCTTGACCGAGGCAAGCCTCTAAACACCACAACTCCCAATCACACTCCTTTGTGATTGCAAGTTACAGGTTTCACATCTGAACGGAGTGGAGTTGCAGGGAGCAGTAAGACAGTGTGCAGATTTTGCATCCCTAAAGAAAAGGACTGCTTGGACATAGGTGTTAGTGGCAGTGTCCTCCAGATCATGAAACACATAAATAATTTAGACAATGATAATCAACATCCAAAGAGTTTCCTACATCCTAAAAAACATTCAACATTGGACTAGGGCGCTAGTGGAGGTGTTTGCATCGTCAGGGACATAAACAGAAGATACAGTGAATATCAATGTTGGGAGTGTTAGTGTAAATAGTGTCATTATCTAACTAGTTTAGATTTCACCTCCTTGAAGGTTTGACCTATTCACACATATGCTTAAGTTTACTTAGTCTTTTAGGAGTTTGTCTCACTTCGACATGTGTATTCACACATGTGAAACACCTATTTCCTTTTGACTTACCACTTGGCCTCACACATGTCATGTGAGTTAGACAAGTGTTTCATGCTTGTAGGGGTAGTTAGTAGTTCAGTCCTACCTTCCTACCTCCTTCTCCTTACCTATTTATGCAAGGCTCATTATAGTTTTTCATTATCTCTTGAATATTAAATTTGGCTTTTTGTGCTCATACTTTGTAGAAGTTTATCTTATTTTTCATTTACTGATCTTGGCTAATTTTAACACGGTATCAGAGCCATGCAAATGAAATGCTTCTTGTTTTGAGCAAAATCAAGCACTCATCCATTTCAAGGTTCAATTTTTGGTGTTTTCTTTGCAATTAGGTGCCTGTACTAAAATCAATTTTGTACAGAAAAGTAAAAAATGAAAAAAATTAGCAGAAGTGAATGGTTTTTTCATTCTTCATGTATTGGTCAAATTTATTTTGTAAAATTCACTAAGTTGTAAAGTGCCAAAATCTGGGGGGGTCTCTCTTTCAGCAGTTTCGAGGGGGCTTTTTCCATTTGATCTTTTGCACATTATAACATGTCTACATGTTGCAAAGTCAAGTGTACTTATTGTGGGAGCACTCAAAATGGGGATTCACTCTATCCTCATTTCTCTCATGTTGCTTTCTTAATGTCCTATAAGACTGCAAAATCACCACCAGATGTTTCCTTCAGGATGACTTTCAGTGATTCCTTGCATCAGAACATTGTCATCATTATTCCAGATCCACCACATTGGGATGCACATCTACCATACATCATATCATTGTTTGTGGAATCCTGCCTTGTAGTTTTGGATCACACCATTGAGGACATTTGTCTTCTTTTCGATGTCAACTTCAGTGAAGTCGCATCACCATCGTCTTCAGATATACTTGTCCATGCCTCATCTATTTCAACTTATATAGTGACTGATTCTATAGATACATGTGAGTCTACATATTAGACTCCATCATCATCCAATTTGACACCTTCTGTAGAAGTATTAGATTTACATCGGTTCAACTTTCACCATACATCTATGGTCCTTGTTCTTGAATCTTCGTCACACGACAACATTGGCTTGGAGATCATTGAGCATTCTTTGAAGACATCATGGGCATCATCCACGTCTCTGAATCATGTGCATAATTCAGAGACCTTCATACTTCTTCCCATATGTTCCTATCCTGAATGGGAAGATTCTTTGCACACTTCTGTGGTTCGATTTCTTCCTAAGGGGAGAAATGTTGTTCAACGTTTGTGGATCGTCTTCAGCATCCACTCTCGAGCATCTACCAGCACTACATGAGGTATTTTGTGGGGAGGTTGCATGGTTTCTCTTCTCTTATCAGTTTTGGGAGGAAGCATTTCCTCACATGGAGTTCATCACTTCACAGTTTCTGAGGTCACATGACCTTCTCTCTTCTCTCTCCTATCCTATGGGGGGAATTTTTCATGTACTTATTTGTTAGAAGTAGTCCTTGGGGGGGTTTTGAGTCCTCCATCTATCACTCTTCTTGTTCACTTGTACATTTCTTTCATGCATCTTTTCTCTTTTGGAGAGGAGTTTTGTTCCCACTGGGTTTTCTCCCTTTCTCTATTTTTTGAGAAAGTTGTTTGTACATGGGTACCTAACATGGCCTAGTAGTCGGGACCCATCTTTGTATTCTCCCTAAGTTGTACTTAAGGGGTGGTGTTAGTGTAAATAGTGTCATTATCTAACTAGTTTAGATTTCACCTCTTTGAAGGTTTGACCTATCCACACATATGCTTAAGTTTACTTAGTCTTTTAGGAGTTTGTCTCACTTCAACATGTGTACTCACACATGTGAGACTCCTATTTCCTTTTGACTTGCCATTTGCCCTCACACACGTCATGTGAGTTAGACAAGTGTTGCATGCTTGTAGGGGTAGTCAGTAGTTCAGTCCTACCTTCCTACCTCCTCCTTGCCTATTTATGCAAGGCTCATTGTACTTTTCCATTATCTCTTAAATATCAAATTTGGGTTTTTGTGCTCATGCTTTGTAGAAATTTATCTTGTTTTTCATTTGCTGATCTTGCCTAATTCCAACAAGGAGGAGATCCAGATTTTGTATAGAAATTAGTACCTTGGACAGGGGTGCTAGTGGAGGTGTCCCTGACTGTTCCACTTCCTGAACTTCAAAAAATGGTCAATTATTAATCTCTATCTACTACCTTAGTCTGCAAGGATTTGTCGTATTCATCAATTTGCTTACTGTTTTACATAATTAGGGTTGTAAGAGTATTTGAGCATTAAATTGAGATATTGATTGATAACATCTAAGATTTTGCATCGTTCCAAGTGACAGCCCAACCTGTTAGGTGAATGCTCTCGCTTATTAGATATTCAACTCAGTTGATATGTCCTTGAATGTTAGTGGTGAAGTGAGGATTTAAACCCATCAAACCCTTAATCCAAAACAAAATCATCCATTTCCCCTTTTACTTACTAAAAATTTTGGTGAACTCATGTTTTTAAATTCTTGCACTTGTTGAGTGTTGTGTGATAGATTTGCATTCATTCATTTTATTGCATTTGAAAAATTACAAAAAAAATTGGAAATTTTAAAAAATTTTAAAAAATTGGCATCTTAGGCTTGCATTTTGGCATAATTGGAATTAATTGGCATCTAATTTCATTTAATTTCTATTATTTTCATCAGATTTGATTTAAATTATATAAATTCATCATTTAGTATTCACTTGCATTGCATTTTCATGCTTAAATTGTTAAAAATTGCTTGAAATTGTGCATTTTTCATACAAACCTACTTTTGCATTACCTAGGGTTTGTCGTTAAAATCTTGTTCTAGATTTTACTACCCTTTCAAAACACTCATTTAGGTCTAATTTATAATTACAGTGTTGCATCATAGTGTCATTCTTACAAAATTTCATGTCTAGGGTTTGAAAACCTTGCATTTTCACTAGATTTTGGCTTATTTTGCACATAGAATTGCATCAAAGGCATGTTGTGAAAGATATTATTGCATCATTGGATTTATATTGGGCTTATTATTTTCTTCCCCTCTTTAAATTCTTCACAACACCTCTTCTTTCACTTATATGGATAAAAAAAGTTGAAAAATCAAGCATTTTGGATCCTAAACATATCCTGCTCCTTGGATTTTCTCTATTAGTTTGTGCATTGAGTGTTGCATGTTGTTGTATGAGTATTATAACCTTCTTCCCTAATATAAATATCCCTTTAAAAAGAAGTAGAAGACTCATGGGATCTAGTGCTCCTGAAGAAAATGATATTCCTACCTCTAAAAATCCATTAAACACCTTCTTTACAAAAGGAGAGACACAAATTTTGCAAGACACTATACCTCATACAACCACTATGGAAGATCAAATATTTCATGATGTTGATGACACTATTGAAGTGGTAACACATGTACCTAATGAGCAAATAAGAAAACTTGATAAAGAGTTAGCTAATTTTCAAGAATTTGTTAAAAATGAAAGGATAGTGGAAGAAGTTATTCCTGCGATTCACAACATAAGAGAGTTGATAAAAGAAGGACAAGATGGTATTAATGTCATTCAAATTTTAGTGCATATAGCACATAATATTTATCATTGATGGCAACATATGATGTGAAAAACCATCAAGACAAGAACTTCTCCTTTCTGTCATAGCTCCCCCTAACAGCAACAACTCTTCACATGTCTTCTCTTTCTTTACTACTCCCCTTTGATCAACCACTTGTTTTTCACATGTCATCTCTCCCCCTTTGACATCAATGGCCAAGGGCTCATACTTGCAACTTTAACACATCAGAATCATACCAGCTGCTCCCCCTGAGTAGTAGCTCCCCATCACCAATCCGGATCACAAGATATGACTGTGATATCCACCGGACTGATGCACATTAGTGCATCCTAGTTCATCACCAGAGGGGCAATGACCCCTAACTTTTCCTTGAGAAACTCAAAAGAGTCCTTGGGAAGAGGTTTAGTAAAAATATCTGCAATCTGATCCTTGGAGGGCACATACTCCAATCTGACTTCATCCTTGTTCACTTGCTCTCTCAGAAAGTGAAACTTGATAGATATGTGCTTGGTCTTAGAATGCAACACCGGATTCTTAGAAATATTTATTGCGCTTGAATTATCACAGAAAATTGTGATAGGCTCCTCATATTCTACTTTAATGTCTCTTAACATCTACTTCATCCATAAGATTTGAGTGCAACTACCTGCTGCTGCAATGTATTCTGCTTCAGTTGTAGACAGAGATATTGCCTCTTATTTCTTGCTTAGCCAAGAAACTAATCTTTTTCCCAAAAGCTCCACCATTGGTGCTCTTCCGGTCATCCACATCTCCTGCCCAATCTGCATCTGTATATGCATGAAGAGAGAAATCATGATCTCTAGGGTACCATAGACCATTCTCAACTGTCCCCTTTAGATATCTAAAAATCCTCTTGATTGCCATAACATGAGATTCTCTAGGATTAGCTTGGAATCTAGCAACAAGACTAACAACCTGCATAATATCTGGTCTAGTTTGAGTGAGATACAATAGTCCTCCAATCATTGACCTATATTTTGTCTGATCCACTTTGGGAGAGTCATCATCTTTGCTCATCTTGCATCCGGTTGCCATGGGAGTATTAATTGGCTTTGAATATTCCATCCCAAATTTCCTCAAAAATTCTTTCACATATTTGGTCTGAGAAATGAAGATCCCTTTCTTTGTTTGAGTAATTTGCAGACCCAAGAAGAAATTCATTTCACCAATCATGGACATCTCAAACTCACTTTTCATTTGATTTGAAAAAGTTTTACACATGCTAACTTTTTCTCCAAAGATGATATCATCAACAAATACTTCAACAATCAAGATGTTTTCATGATCAATTTTAAAATATAAGTTACTGTCAGCAGTACCTTTGTTGAAACCAATCTGTACAAGATGCTTATCCAACCTTTCATACCAAGCCCTTGGGGCTTGCTTCAATCCATACAGTGCTTTCTTCAACTTGCAAACCATATCACTATGATCAGACAATTGAAATCCATCTGGTTGCTCAATGTATACTTCTTCCAAATCACCATTTAGGAAGGCAGACTTGACATCCATCTGATATACCTTGAAGTCTTTGAAGGCAGCAAATGCAAGAAATAATGTGACTACTTCAATTCTTGCCACCGGAGCAAAGGTTTCTTCAAAATCAATTCCTTCTATTTGAGAGTAGCCTTTGCAGACCAATTTGGCTTTGTTTCTGATTACTTCACCAACTTCATTTAGTTTGTTCTGAAAGACCCATTTGGATCCAATCACATTCTTGTTTCTAGGTCTGGGAACAATATTCCAAGTGTGATTTTTCTCAATTTGCATCACCTCTTCCTCCATTGCTTTGGTCCAGTTTTCATCATTGCAGGCTTCATTTATTGTCTTAGGTTCAATCTTTGAGATCAAACAGTATTCATCTGAATTTTGAGCAATTCTCCTCCTTATTTGTACCCCTTTGCTTTTGTCACCTATGATCTGATCTTCAAAGTGGTTTAGAGTTACATACCTTGGAACTTTGGGAGTTTCTTGCACTACTGTTTCTTGATCAGGCTCATTCAGACAAACCTCTTCTTCCTGATTTACCGGATCAGTCTGAATCTGACTTTCAGAGGAGGATTGAGCTCCTTGAACCAGAGAACCATTTTGATCATCTTCATCATATTCATAAAACCTTGAGGGCTTCTCAATTCCTTCATCAACCTTCACATTTGTACATTCTATTATCTTTCTCAGTCTCTTATTGTAACATTGGTATGCTTTGCTTTGAGTGGAGTAACCCAAGAAAATTCCTTCATCACTTCTAGCATCAAACTTTCCTAGATCTTCATCTCTTTTAATGTAACATTTGCTACCAAATACTTTGAAATATCTCATAGTAGGAGTGATACCAAACCAAAGTTCATAAGGAGTCTTATTGGTATTGCTTTTAATTTGAACTCGATTGAGAGTATTGACTGCAGTGTTGACAGCTTCTCTCCAAAACATCTGGGGAACATTTTCTTCCATCATCATTGTCCTGGATGCTTCCTAGATGGTCCAGTTCTTTCTCTCTACTACTCCATTCTGTTGTGGAGTCCTAGGAGTAGATAACTGTCTCTTTATACCATGCTTCTCACAAAAATCTATGAATTCACCAAATGTGAATTCACCTCTATCAGACCTTAGACATTTCAGTTTTAGTCCAGTTTGATTTTCTACCATAGCCTTGAAGATTTTGAACTTCTCAAAAGCTTTTGATTTCTCTTTCAGAAAGGTAACCCACATCATCCGGGAATGGTCATCAATCAGTAACATGAAATATCTATCACCTTTGCATACTCTTGATTCTTGTCAGACCACATAGATCAGTATGAATTAATTCCAATAATCCGGTAGAGGACTAATCTTTGCTTTTGAATGAGACTCTGCTCTGTTTACCCAGCTAACATTCTTTGCACAAGCTATTTGTAGGTTTCACCAATTTTGTAAGATCTCTTATAGCCTGAGTATTGCTTATCTTGATGATGTTATCAAAATTTACATGACACATCCTTCTATGCCATAACCAACTCTGATCAACTTGAATAAACAAACAACTTTTATTAGAACCAACTAGATGGAAGATATTACCTTTTGTTTGAGTACCGGATGCAATCTCAGTTTTGGAGCTTTCAAAGATCTTGCATCTTCCATTTTTGAACCGGAGATCATAACCTTTGTCTACCAACTGTCCAACACTGAGAAGATTGTGCTTCAATCCTTCAACATACAGTACATTACTAGTTTTGCTCTTTCCATCAAAAGAAATAGTTCCCCCACCTCTGATTCTACCAGCAGAATTATCACCAAACTTTACCATTCCTCCTTCATACCTTTCCAAGTCTAGGAACTTGTTTTTGTCACCTGTCATATGGTAAGAGCATCCACTGTCAATAACCCAATCATCCTTTTCTTCAACTTGGGTAGCCAAAGCTCTTTCTACAACCTTATGATTGACAGATTCAGAGGATATTGGATCTTCTTCCTTGATGGCAATAAACACCCATTCATTTTCAGATTTGTTTCCTATTTCTGATTCATCATCTGTTACTCCTTCATTATCATCTTCTTCATGAACATAATAATAGTTCTTTTGGAACCTTTGTTTGTTAGAATTTGACCTTGCAGATCTTTCTAGACATCTTGAAGCAAAATGACCAATCTTATTGCAGTTGAAGCACTTAAAGGGTAATTTTCCTTCATACTTACTGGATCCTCTTGGCAGTCTCTTTGCAATGAGGGATTCAAGTTGAGTTGTTTCTGCTTCTTCCTCTTCCATGTCTCTTCTTGCTTGATCATACCATGACAGCTTCATTGAAGAGTTTTCTCCCAGATTAAATCTTTGTTTGCCTTTCACAGAGGCACTGGCTTTAAATGTTGATTCAGTCTTGGGGGATCATCTCCAAACTCGGTCATTTCAAATGCAGCCAGTTTGCCAGCCAATTGGTCTCTTGTGACAGTTGTATGGGCTTTGAATTCATCAATGGCAGCAACCTTGATTTTGTAGACAGCAGGAAGGGATCTGAGAATTTTGCCAACAATCTCATTTTCATCCAAAACTCCACCAGCATTCCTAATTCCACACACCAGCTCATTTACTCTTGGCATAAAGGTAGTAATATTTTCATCATCTCTCATCTTCAGTCTTTCAAATTTCCCTTTGAGACTCTGCAGCCTTGCACTCTCAACATACTCATCTCCTTCATGCAGAAGTTCTAGTTTAACCTAAATCTCATAGGCAGTTGGTAGGTCAATAACATTTGAGACTTCTGAGTCAGTCAATACGCTTAGAAGAGCCTCTTTGGTTCGCAGATTGTTTTCAGCATCTGCGATTTCATTTAGAGTTGTCGGACCACCCTGTGGAGGTACATATGCTTTTGTGACCATGGATAAGTACGCATTTCCCATACACTCCAAGTGACATTTCATGCAACCTTTCCAAAGAGAGAAGTTGGTTCCATCAAACTTTGGACTATCCTTCTTGTATGATGACATCCTAGATCTCCTCAGGCAGTTAAGCTCCTTTTAGAGGAACTTGGCTCTGATACCAATTGTTGGATTCTAGACAGACAACTGAGAGGGGGGGATGAATCAGTTGTCCAAAACTTGCTTCTAATTTAAACACTTAAATCCTCTTTGTTATATAATAGCATATCAATTAATCATTCATGAAAGCATAAAGCATAAACACCAGAGTAGTTACACATCAACACATGAGACACCAAGATTTTGACATGGAAAACCCGGTCAAGGGAAAAACCATGGGGTGATTAACCCAAGGATTATTCTTTGTTAGAAGAATAAGAAAAGTAGATGGCACATGCCAATTAGGGCTCACTGCCCGAGCACATTGCTCATAAGAGGCACACTGCCTACAAGAGACACACTGTCTACAAAGTAACAAGTATTACAAACTTGAATTAGAGATTGACATCTTTCACCATGCTTGGATCAGTTCCATTTAAGCCCAAAAACTCCTGCTTTGCCTTTCACACTTCTCTTCGCTACGCCACACTTATCTGCTCCAAGACACACTTCAAAATGAATTCACAAACCTTTATTTATACAAGGCATCGACTTAGGAACAATCATCTAAGTCGGCAAACACCTACAAGATCATTCGCAAGATGTGTGACACATCCGATCGGCCAGTCTCAAGAAGAACACCAATACCCGGTGGTAATTCTTCAAATGCAAACTCCAACTTCAATGCGGACTGCCAATAAGAATTGTACACAATCCAAAGATCACCAAAACCTTTCCTGAGTCACCAAGAACATCTGCACTTTATCAACTTACTGGAATTCTTCTCTTTTTCATCCGGAACTTCAAGAATACAGTCTATCGCCACTGTCACACTGAAAAAGGTGCTTCCTGACCTCCAAACCATGAAAAAATCTAGTTGTCACTTCACACTACTTTCTGCAACACTCCTGCCAATCCACAGAATGAGATAATGCAATTCTGAAGCTCACCGGACCCATCTGTGACATTCTGTCACCACTGAACATCTGCCAGAACCAGTTCTACTAGAGCGACCATAACTTCTTCATATCTTCATGCGGACCTCTGAAATCTTGACTGGAGCATCTCAAGACTCATATCTAAAAACCCTTTAAACCGCATCCTCTTATCTTGGACTTTTACCTTAATGTCATCACTGTTCTTCACTATTCCTAATTGAGGCTAATTTTCTCAATATCCTCAGCACACAGCTCATCCAATCCTTCTCATTAATGCAATATGAGTTTTGACATCAACGACAACACTGGTTATCCTCATACTTGCAACATTATTATCATATGGAAAGATTTCTAACCTCTCTTCTTGTAGGAAATTGTGTGTTTGTGTGAACATTCGGTGATCATAAAGTGCGTGTCACTACTGGGGGCATGGGCTTTATGAAATCTCTTGCTCCCTTGTGTGTTTTCTTCCTACCTTAACGTGCTTGATATCGGTACATGATATCAACCACCTTAAGGTGGGGGCATATATAAGGTAAGTTGCCTGATGATTTTGATACTAACAAAGCATGTTTGTAAGCCCTCTGCAAAGGCGGGATGTTGTATCTCTGAGCGAGTGCACATCTTTATTTTATGTTGCAATCATTAAGCACTTTGCGGAGATGGGGATGGTGTAATTCTCGAGGAGATTGCACATCATGTCATTTTCTTAAAGTCCTTTGAGTAGGTGTGGTTGGTGTATCTTCCCTTAAGCGTGTCTTTGACGATTGTTGTGGCGAAGCCCAATCATTGGTATGTGCATGTAATGTGTCTAAGATGGTAGTGAACCTAGCAATAGGTTTCTTCCATCTCTTGTCTGTCGTGTTTTCTCTGTCTTCCATGTGTGTGTATATGGTGTGTTTGTTCCCAAGCATAGTCTAAAGATTGGTGGTGATGAGTCCCTCCTATGCTTTGGGATTTGTATGGTGTGTTTGTTCTCATGTGTAGTCTAAAGATTGGTGGCGATGAGTCCCTCCTACACTCTAAGATTTGTAATGCACGTCTATTGCCCCATATGCAATCTAAAGATGTGTGGCGATGAGTTCCTCCTACATTTTGGGTTGTGTGTTTATTTTCCTTGTACTTGCACTTGCATTCATATATGAGAAAATGAAAAAGAAATAATCACTACATTCACTATATTCAATGTGTTTGGTGTGTCTTCAATGATGTCTTCTCTGTGTTTTGTGTGACTGTAACTGTCTTCTCCATGTTTTTCGCGCTTGTTACTATCTTCAATGTGTTTGGCGTGTCTTCACTGTGCTTGGTGTGTTTTGACCATACTTTAATGCATGTATTGGCCTTGCATTTATACATACATTAAAGTGGGGGCTAAATTTTATGTTGAAAAATGTCCCCTTGGGGGCTTTTCCCTCTTAAGGTTTAGCTTTTGGGTCCTTAGAATGCATTTAGAGCATCTTGCATGTTAATTGTGAATCCCAATGAGAAAACCCTGAAGTCTTATGGCAAATAGGACCTAGGGGATGTTGCTTTGATGACTCCTGACCAAAATTGGGAGGGTGGACTTGGGCGCTAGCACCCTAGTCCTGCCCTATTTTGTGTCACCCCTAAATTTAAATGTCAGTTTTATGACCATTACTTAGGTTCTATACTGACATTTGAAGTTTGAATTACGAAATTCTTGGTGGGAATGTGTGTAGTTGCATATATAAGCATGTTTAGGGTTTCATTTGCAAACTAGAAGATGATTATGAACTTTTGGCTAACTTGTGATTTTAGAGCATCCATGATATTCATCATTGTAGAGCAGAGCATTATTTTTGTGTTTGTGATTGTAGATTTAGCTTCATCTTCTCATGTGATTTAAGAACCTTCATTTATGTGAGATCTACACTTCTAAGGTGATATCTATTTGTATTTGAATCATTTGTCATTTACTTTTGCCTCTATCCTGCAGGGATACACACTCTCTATCTAACAACGGTGTTCAGAAGATTTGAATGTCTCTCTCCAACCACACTCCTTTGTGATTGTAGGTTATTGGTTTTGTATCTAGACAGAGTGGAGTTGTAGGGAGAAGTAAGATAGTGTGCAGATTCTGCATCCCTGAAGAAAAGGATTGCTTGGACACAGGCATTAGTGGCAGTGTCCTCTAGATCCTGAAACACATAAACAATTTGGATAGTAATAATTAGCATTCAAATAGCTTCTTACATCCTGAAAAACATCCGGTATTGGACTAGGGCACTAGTGGATGTTTCATCTGCATCTTTCGGTGTAGAAACAAAAGATACAATGAATATCAGTGCCTGGAGGAGATCCAAATTCTATACAGAAAATAGTACCTTGGACAGGGGCGATAGTGGAGGTGTCCCCGACTATTTTGCTTCCCAAACTTTAAAAAAGGTCAGTTATTAATCTCCACCTACTACCTTAGTCTGCAAGGATTTGTCGTAATTCATCAATTTACTTACTATTTTACATAGTTAGGGTTTTAAGAGTATTTGAGCATTAAATTGAGATATTGATTGATAACATCTGATCTTCCATATCATTCCAAGTGATAGCCCAACATGTTAGGTGAATGCTCCCACTTAGTAGAGATTCAACTAGGTTGATATGTCCTTGAATGTTAGTGGTGAAGGGAGGATTTAAACCCATCAAACCCTTAAGCCAAAACAAAATCATCCATTCCCCCTTTTATTTACTAAACAGTTTTATCATTCATGAGTACCACCAAGATTGTGAAGTTCGATGTGCTACATGTTTCATGTTTTCTTTCTTAAGGGTGACCTAATTCAAATTTGTGAAGCATGTGGATGTTATTCCTTGAAGGATGATGCTATGAAGAATGTAACTTAGGACTGGACTAAGCATGTATTATGATCCGTAAGGCATATAGTTCCTTCTGGAGTGGCGTGTTGTTCATGATAGGGCTTGCCCTATTCATGTTTCATGTTGTGTGATCTCTAGTTGACTTGTAAAATGTAATATTCTTATTGTATTGGCTGACTTGTAATGAAATCAATGTAATGTCATGTATATATTGTAAACCTAGTTGATCTAGGTGTGGTATGATTGTGAAAATGAAAATATGAAAGTGTAAAGAGCAGAGTATGAAATATCATATGTATTGTGATGTGTGACTAAAGAAGAAAGAGCAGAAATGTTAGAAGCCATCCTTATTCATCTTGAAGACATTTTTGTGACAATAGAGAAGTAAAGAGTGTTCCTAATTGATCCAATCATCAGAAGAAGCAGAATTGCAATCTTCAAAGGTGTGAGCTTCAATGTCAGTTTTCAGGCAGTAGAATGATTGTTATATTGTAATGTTTTTTGAATTTATTCTCAGTTCAGGGAGTAGTTGCTTCCTTGGGTTGTAGCCCTAAAATAAATTTTGCAGGGAGTTGTAGCTTCCTTGGGTTGTAGCCCTAAAAGAAAGTCTGCAGGGAGTAGTATCTTCCTTGGGTTGTAGCCCTAAAACAAAGTTGTGGTTTTTGAGCTTCATATATTGTGAGTTAATCCTCACTGTGGTTTTTCCCTTCTTGGGTTTTTCACGTATACCTGGTGTTATGTGTTGGTGTGTATTGTGTTAATCTTTCATGTTTATGTTATTGTTGTAATGCTTAAGTTTTAGTCTACTTTGGAGGATTTGAAGTTTGTTAAGATACTGATTCACCCCTCCTCTCAATATCCTAGTGTCTTCACAATTGGTATCAGAGACAAGTTACTCAGAAGAAGCTTAACCACTTGAAGAAGGTCTGAGATGGCTCCTAATAGATATCACAAGGTACCTATGTTTGATGGAAAAAATTATTTCCTTTTGGAAGCTAAGGATGGAAAACTATCTATCTTCTCCAAGGTTTGGTGTATGGCAAGTTGTTGTGAATGGTTACATTGCTTCTGGTTCTAAGCCTATAGATGCTGATGAGATTAGGTTGTATGATAATAATGCCAAAGCAAAGAGTACTATCATGAGTGGACTGACTAATTTAGAACTTCTAAAGGTAATGAGTTATAAATCTACAGAGGATGTCTAGGTAAAACTTGAAAGCATTTATGAAGGAGATAGTGAGGTGAAGCAAGCCAAGATGCAAATCCTCAAGAGCAAATTTGAGACCCTGAGGATGACAAAAAATAAATACATTGCCATTTATATCCTCTGAGTGGATGAAATAGTTAATGCCATCACAGGTCTTGGTGGTGAAATGAAAGAAGATGAAATTGTGAAGAAGGTACTGAGAACTCTTCCCAAATCTTACAGTCATAAGGTATTTTCTATTGAGGAGACTTAGGATTTAGATACATAAATAGTAGATCAATTGTTTGTCTCTCTCAAAGCCTTTGAAATGAGAGAATTCAACAAAGGTGCTCCAAAGAAGGAAGCAACATTCAAAGCAAGCAAGAAGACATAAAATGAAGCATCTGATCAAGATGATGACTTTGATGAGGTGGAAGAAAACTTTGTAAGAACACTGAAGAAAGGCACAGGAAAATATAGAGGTAAGTTACCTTTCAAATATTTCAATTGTGGAAAGATTGGTCATTTTGCTTCTAAATGTCCTTTTAAAGAATCCAGGGGTAGTAACAAGAGAGAGAAGTTCAAAAGAAACCTGTATTCCACAGAGAGCAGTTGTTCTTCAGAAGATGAGGATCATGATGATTCAAATGATGAAACACTTTTCATGGCCTTGAATATTAGTGACAAAAAGGATTATATTAGAAAATGTGAAAAGACTGACACCTTGCGAGCTGGCCAAAATAGTGATAGATCAATGGTTGTATGGTCTGCCTTTCATGCAAAAGAAGAGGCCAAGGCTTGGGTAATTGGTAGTGGTTGCTATAATCATATGATTGGTGACAAGGAGAAGTTTATCAACCTTGAGAAGTGGAATGGTGGAGCTCTTAAGTTTGGTGGTGATGAGTCAGCACAAATATGTGGAAAGGGTACTATAACTATTGATGGGAAGAACAGGACTAAGGATGTCCTCTATGTCAAAGGGCTAAAGTACAATATTCTTAGTGTCAGTCAGATGTGTAGTAAAGAATACAATCTTACCTTTCATGTCAAAGGTTGTGAAATCAGGAAGGCAGGGTCTGGAAAACTAGTTGCAGAAGGTATCAAGTCATATGGTGACATCTACCATCTGAAGGAGATAAATGGAAGAAAATATGTATTAGCTCAATCTAGTGTTGGTTGTGGTACAAGAGAATTAGATGCATCAAATTTGATAATATGGTAAAGATCAACACTATTCATGCGGTGAGAAATATGCCCAAGATAACCAAGCCTGCAAACACATTATGCAAGGAATGTCAAATGGGAAAGAAGACAATGACAAGTTTCAAGAGCAAAGAGTACATTTATTCAATGCCATTGGAGTTGATTCATACTGACCTATGTGGTCCTACAAGAGTAAAGAGACAACAAGCTGAAAGGTATTTCATGTTACTTATTGATGATTATTCTAGAATGACTTGGGTTACTTTCTTAAGAGAAAAATTAGATGCCTTTGATAAGTTTAAGGTTTTCAAAGCTATGTTTGAGAATGAAATGGATACTAAGATCAAGTGTTTAAGGTCTAAGAGAGGAGGTAAGTTTACTTCAAATGAATTTGATAAGTTTTGTGAAGATCATGGTATTAAGAGACATCTGTCAGCTCCTAGGACCCCTCAGCAAAATGGAGTAGTGGAAAGGAAGAATAGGACTATGCAAGATATGGCTAGGGCAATGTTGAAATATGCAAATCTACCTAACATGTACTCGAAGGAAGCAGTTCACACTACTGTCTATCTGACTAAAAGAGAACAATTGAGGGTCAATAGCACTAAGACCCCTTATGAACTATGGTATGGAAGACCTCCCACTGTTAGATACTTCAGGATCTTTGGTAGCAAATGCTATATCAGAAGAGATGTAGAAGATCTAGGAAAACTTGATTCAAGAAGTGATGAAGGGATTTTTCTTGGTTACTCAACCAGAAGCAAAGCCTATAGATGTTACAACAAGAGATTGGGGAAGATGATTGAAAGCATAAATGTCAAAGTAGATGAAGATCTATATCAAATCTCATAAGAACCAGAGGACTCTGGATCTGATATTTTTCCATGCAATGATGAAGAAGAAGAAGAGAAAGAAGAAAGGGAACAAGAACTAGAGCAGATACCCAAGACTCTAGCAAAGTATGTTCAGAAGAACCATTCAGCAGATCATATCATTTTAGATAAGAATGAAGATGTGCTAAATAGGAGAAGGTTTGCAAAGGCATATGAGCAAGTAAACTTGTGTTTATTATCAAAGGTAGAACCCAAAACCTTTGTTGATGCTAGAAAATATGATGGAAGGATAAAGGCAATAGAAGAAGAATTGAATCAGATAGAAAAGAATTAGACATGGGAATTGGTTCCCAGACTAGCCAATAAGAATATTATAGGAACAAAGTGGGTGTTCCAGAATGAACTGAATGAAGATGGTGAATTTGTGAGGAACAAAGCAAGATTGGTGTGTAAGGGCTATTCTCAAGTTGAAGACATTGATTTTGAAGAGACTTTTGCTCCAGTAGCCAGGATGGAGGCAATCAGGATGTTTCTTGCCTTTACTGCTCATAAGAACTTCAAGGTCTACCAGATGGATGTCAAGTCAACATTTTTGAACGGTGATCTAGAGGAAGAGGGTTACATTGAGAAACTAGATGGTTTTAAGATATCAGAAGATCTAGACATGGTGTGCAGACTGAAAAAGGGTTTGTATGGTCTCAAGCAAGCACCTAGAGCTTAGTATGCTAGGTTGGTTAACTACTTACTTTAGCAAGGCTTCAAGAAAGGTACTACAAAAAGCAATCTTTACATCAAGGAAGGAGATATGATATTGATAGTTGCAGTATATGTTGATCACATCATCTTTGGTGGAGATGATATGTGTAAAAAGTTTGCAGAGGATATGCAGAAAGAGTTTGAGATTGTTGCAAGTATGAGGTTAACTAGTGTTGTCATTGATGTCAACATACTTGTATTGCATTGACAAGAAGGATTGGATGAGCTGTGTACTGGGGATATTGAGAAAATTAGTTTCAATCAGGAACAGTGAAGAATAGTGATGAGAAGAAGGAAAAAGTACTCAATAGGTTGAATATCAGAGGATGCAGATTAAAGGGTTTGTAGGTATGAGTCTTGAGATGTTCCAGTTAAGATTTTAGAGGTCCGCATGAAGACATGAAGAAGTTGTGATTGATCAAGTAGAATCGGTTCCGGGAGATGCTCCGGAGTGACAGAGTGTTACAAAGAGGTCCGGTGAGATCCGTAAGTGCATTGTCCTATTCTACGGATTGGACAGAGTGTTTGGGATGTCCTTGTGATGTGTCATCTTGATTGGTACATGGTTTGGAGGTCTGGAAGCACCTTTTGCAGTATGACAATGGCGGTAGAGTGTGTTCTTGAAGTTTCGGATGAGGAAGAGAAGAGATTCCAGTGAGTAGAGGAAGTGTGGATGTACCTGGTCATTCAGGCAAGCTTGTGAAGGTTCTTGGATCATGTTGAGGTTGTGTTGTCGGTTCGCATTAGTGTTAAAGCCCAGAATTGAAGATATACTTCCGGATGAAGATGTTCTTGTTCAGGTTGGCCGACCGGATGAGTTATTTATCTTGTGAATGTTCTTGTGGATGATTGCCGACTTGCGGATGTTCTTGTGGATGATTGCCGACTTAGATGATTGTTCCTAAGTCAATGCCTTGTATAAATGAAGGTTTGTGAATTCATTTGATGTGAGTTGTGGAGCGGATGAGTGTGGTATAGCGGAAGAGTGAAAGGCAAAGCAGGTGTGACTCGGGCTTAAATGGAACTGATTCAGACATGGTGAAGATGTCATTCTCCAGTTCAAGTTTGTGGTACTTATGATCTTGTAGATAGTGTGTCTCTTTGTAGGCAGTGTGCCTCCTTGTGAGGAGTGTGCTCGGGTAGTGAGCCCTAATTGGCAAGTGCCATTCATTTTTCTTATTCTTCTAACAGAGAATAATCCTTGGGTTAATCACCCCGTGGTTTTTTCCTTAACTGGGTTTTCCACGTCAAAAATCTTGGTGTCTAATGTGTTGATGTTTATCTGCTCTGGTGTTTACACTTTCTACTTTCATGAATGGTTAATTGATATGCTGTTAACTAACAAAGTAGAATCAAGTGTTTGAAGTAGAAGCAAGTTTTTGTACAACTGATTCACCCCCCCTCTCAGTTGTGTGCCCTAGATCTAATAATTGGTATCAGAGCCAAGTTCCTCTGAAAGGAGCTTAACCACTTGAGGAGATCCAGGATGTCGTCATACAAGAAGGATAGTCCGAAGTTTGATGGAACCAATTTCTCGCTCTAGAAAGGTCGCATGAAATGTCACTTGGAGTGTATGGGAAAAGCATACTTGTCCATGATCACAAAGGCTTATGTACCTCCACAGGGTGGTCCGACAACTCTGAATGAAATCATAGATTCTGAAAACAATTTACAGACCAAAGAAGCTCTTCTAAGTGCATTGAATGATTCAGAGCTCTCAAATGTTATTGACCTACCAACTGCATATGAGATCTGGGTTAAATTGGAACTTCTGCATGAAGGAGATGAGTTTGTTAAGAGTGTAAGGTTGCAAAGTCTGAAAATGAAATTTGAAAGATTGAAGATGAGAGATGATGAAAATATCACTACCTTTATGCCAAGAGTGAATGAGCTGGTGTGTGGAATCAAGAATGCTGCTGGAGTTCTAGATGAAAATGAAATTGTTTGCAAAATTCTCAGATCCCTTCCTGCTGCCTACAAAATCAAGGTTGCTGCCATTGATGAATTCAGAGCCCATACAACTGTCACAAGAGACCAATTGGCTGGCAAACTGGCTGCATTTTAAATGACTGAGTTTGGAGATGATCACCCCAAGACTGAATCTGCATTCAAAGCCAGTGCCTATGTGAAAGGCAAACAAAGATTTGATCTGGGAGAGAACTCTTCAAAGAAGCTGTCATGGTATGATCAAGCAAGGAAAGACATGGAAGAGGAAGAAGCAGAAACAACTCATCGTGAAGCCCTCATTGCAAAGAGACTGCCAAGAGGATCCAATAAGTATAAAGGAAAATTACCCTTTAATTGCTTCAATTGCAATAAGATTGGTCATTTTGCTTCAAGATGTCCGGAAAGATTTGTAAGGTCAAATGCTAACAGACAAGGTTCCAAAAGAACTGTTATTATGTTCATGAAGAAGATGATAATGAAGGAGTAACAGATGATGAATCAGAAATAGGAAGCAAATCTGGAAATGAATGGGTGTTTATTGCCATCAAGGAAGAAGATTCAATATCCTCTGAATCTGTCAATCATAAGGTTGTGGAAAGAGCTCTGGCTGCCCAAGTTGAAGAAAAGGATGATTGGGTTATTGACAGTGGATGTTCTCACCACATGACAGGTGACAAGAACAAGTTCTTAGATTTGGAAAGCTATGAAGGAGGAATGGTGAAGTTTGGTGACAATTCTGCTGACAGAATCAGAGGTAGGGGAACTATTTCTTTTGATGGAAAGAGCAAAACTGGTAATGTACTATATGTTGAAGGATTGAAGCACAATCTTCTCAGTGTTGGTCAGTTGGTGGACAAAGGCTATGATCTCCGGTTCAAGAATGGAAGATGCGGGATCTTTGAAAGCTCTGAAACTGAGATTGCATCCGGTACTCAAACAAAAGGTAATATCTTCCATCTAGTAGGTTCAAATAAAAGTTGTTTGTTTGTTCAAATTGATCAGAGTTGGTTATGGCATAGAAGGATGTGCCATGTGAATTTTGATAACATCATCAAGATAAGCAATACTCAGGCTGTAAGAGATCTTCCAAAATTGGTGAAACCTACAAATAGTTTGTGCAAAGAATGTCATCTAGGTAAACAGAGCAGAGTCTCTTTCAAAAGCAAGGATCAGTCCTCTACCAGATTATTGGAATTAGTCCATACTGATCTATGTGGTCTGACAAGAATCAAGAGTATGCAAGGTGATAGATATTTCATGTTACTGATTGATGATCATTCTTGGATGATGTGGGTTACCTTCCTAAAAGAGAAATCAAAAGCCCTTGAGAAGTTCAAAATCTTCAAAGCTATGGTAGAGAATCAAATTGGATTGAAATTGAAATGTCTAAGGTCTGATAGAGGTGGTGAATTCACATCCGGTGAATTCATAGATTTCTGTGAGAAGCATGGTACAAAGAGATAGTTGTCTCCTCCTAGGACTCCACAGTAGAATGGGGTAGTTGAAAGAAAGAACCGGACCATCCAGGAAGCATCCAAGACAATGATGTTGGAAGCAAATGTTCCACAGATGTTTTGGAGAGAAGCTGTCAGCACTGCAGTCTACACTCTTAATCGAGTTCAAATCAGAAGCAATACCGGTAAGACTCCTTATGAACTTTGGTTTGGTATAACTCCTACTGTGAGGTATTTCAGAGTATTTGGTAGAAAATGTTACATCAAAAGAGATGAAGATCTAGGAAAGTTTGATGCTAGAAGTGATGAAGAAATTTTCTTGGGTTACTCCACTCAAAGCAAAGCATACTGGTGTTATAATAAGAGATTGAGAAAGATGATAGAAAGTACAAATGTGAAGGTTGATGAAGGAATTGAGAATCCCTCAAGGTTTTATGAATATGATGAAGATGATCAGAATGATTCTCTGGTGCAAGGAGCTCAATCCTCCTCTGAAATTTAGATTCAGACTGATCCGGTAAATCAGGAAGAAGAAGTTTGTCTAAATGAGCCTGATCAAGAAATATTAGTGTAAGAAACTCCCAAAGTTCTAAGGTATGTAACTCTAAACCATTCTGAAGATCAGATCATAGGTGACAAAAGCAAAGGGGTACAAACAAGGAGGAGAATTGCTCAAGATTCAAATGAATACTGTCTGATTTCAAAGATTGAACCTAAGACAATTAATGAAGCTTGCAATGATGAAAACTAGACCAAAGCAATGAAGGAAGAATTGATGCAAATTGAGAAAAATCATACTTGGGATCTTGTTCCCAGACCTAGAAACAAGAATGTGATTGGAACCAAATGGGTCTTTCGAAACAAACTAAATGAAGTTGGTGAAGTAATCAGAAACAAAGCTAGATTGGTCTGCAAAGGCTACTCTCAAATAGAAGGAATTGATTTTGAAGAAACCTTTGCTCCGGTGGCAAGAATTGAAGCAGTCAGATTATTTCTTACATTGCTGCCTTCAAGGACTTCAAGGTATATCAGATGGATGTCAAGTCTGCCTTCCTAAATGGTGATTTGGAAGAAGAAGTATACATTGAACAACCGAATGGATTTCAATTATCTGATCATGATGATATGGTTTGCAAATTGAAGAAAGCATTGTATGGTTTGAAGCAAGCCCCAAGAGCATGGTATGAAAGGATGGATAAGCATCTTGTGCAGAATAGTTTCAACAAAGGTACTGCTGATAGTAATCTATATTTCCAAATAGATAAGGAAAACATCTTGATTGTTGAAGTATTTGTTGATGATATCATCTTTGGAGGAAAAGACAGTATGTGTAAAACTTTTGCAAACCAAATGAAAAGTGAGTTTGAAATGTCAATGCTTGGTGAAATGAATTTCTTCTTGGGCCTACAAATTACTTAGACAATGAAAGGCATATTTATCTCTCTGACCAAGTATGTGAAAGAATTATTGAGGAAATTTGGAATGGAAGATTCAAAGCCAATGAACACTCCTATGGCAATCGGATGAAGTTGAGCAAAGATGATGACTCTCCTAAGACAGATCAGACCAAGTACAGATCAATGATTGGAGGACTATTATATCTCACTCAGACTAGACCAGATATAATGCAGGCTGTTGGTCTTGTGGCAAGATTTCAGGCTGATCCTAGAGAATCTCATGTTATGGCTATCAAAAGGATTTTTAGATATCTAAAGGGGACAGTTGAGTATGGTCTATGGTATCCTAGAGATCAGGATTTCTCTCTTCATGCATATACAGATGCAAATTGGATAGAAGATGTGGATGACCAGAACAGTACAAGTGGAGGAGCATTCTTTTTGGGAAAAAGGTTGGTTTCTTGTCTAAGCAAGAAACAAGAGGCAATATCCTTGTCTACAACTGAAGCTGAATACATTGCAGTAGCAAGTAGTTGCACTCAGATCTTATGGATGAAGCAGATGTTAAGAGACATTAAAGTAGAATATGAGGAGCCTGTCACAATTTTCTGTGATAATTTAAGTACAATAAATATTTCTAAGAATCCGGTGTTGCGTTCTAAGACCAAGCACATATCTATCAAGTTTCACTTTCTGAGAGAGCAAGTGAACAAGGATGAAGTCAGATTGGAGTATGTACCCTCCAAGGATCAGATTGCAGATATTTTTACTAAACCTCTTCCCAAGGACTCTTTTGAGTATCTCCGGGAGAAGTTAGGGGTCATGGCCCCTCCGGTGATGAACTAGGATGCACTGATGTGCATCAGTCTAGTGGGTATCACAGTCATATCTTGTGATCCGGATTGATGATGGGGAGCTGCCACTAAGGGGGAGCAGCTGGTATGATTCTGATATGTTAGAATTGCAAGTATGAGCCTTTTGCCATTGATGTCAAAGGGGGAGAGAAGACATGTGAAAAACAAGTGATTGTTGATCAAAGGGGGAGCAGTAAAGGAATAGAAGACATGTGAAGAATTGTTGCTGATAGGGGGAGTTGTGACAAAAAGGAGAAGTTCTTGTCTTGATGGTTTTTCACATCATATGTTGCCATCAATGACAAAGGGGGAGATTGTTGCAAGTATGAGGTTAACCAATGTTGTCATTGATGTCAACATACTCATATTGCATTGACAAGAAGGATTGGATTACCTGTGTACTGAGGATATTGAGAAAATTAGTTTCAATCAGGAACAGTGAAGAACAGTGATGAGAAGAAGGCAAAAGTACTCAATAGGTTGAATATCAGAGGATGCAGATTAAAGGGTTTGTAGGTATGAGTCTTGAGATGTTCCAGTTAAGATTTCAGAGGTCTGTATGAAGACATGAAGAAGTTGTGATCGATCAAGTAGAACCAGTTCTGGGAGATGCTCCGGAGTGACAGAGTGTTACAAAGAGGTCTGGTGAGATCCGGAAGTGCATTGTCTTATTCTGCGGATTGGACAGAGTGTTTGGGATGTCCTTATGATGTGTCATCTTGATTGGTACGTGGTTTGGAGGTCCAAAAGCACCTTTTGCAGTATGACAGTGGCAGTAGACTGTGTTCTTGAAGTTTTGAATGAGGAAGAGAAGAGATTCCAGTGAGTAGAGGAAGTGCGGATGTACCTGGTCATTCAGGCAAGCTTGTGAAGGTTCTTGGATCATGTTGAGGTTCTGTTGTTGGTCCGCATTAGTGTTAAAGCCCAGAATTGAAGATATACTTCTGGATGAAGATGTTCTTGTTTAGGTTGGCCGACCAGATGAGTTATTTATCTTGTGAATGTTCTTGTGGATGATTGCCGACTTGCGGATGTTCTTGTGGATGATTTCTGACTTGCGGATGTTCTTGTGGATAATTGCCGACTTAGATGATTGTTCCTAAGTCGATGCCTTATATAAATGAAGGTTTGTGAATTCATTTGATGTGAGTTGTGGAGCAGATGAGTGTGGTATAGCAGAAGAGCGCAAGGTAGAGTAGGTGTGACTCGGGCTTAAATGGAACTGATTCAGACATGGAGAAGATGTCATTCTCTAGTTCAAGTTTGTGGTACTTATGATCTTGTAGATAGTGTGTCTCTTTGTAGGCAGTGTGCCTCCTTGTGAGCAGTGTGCTCAGGTAGTGAGCCCTAATTGGCAAGTGCCATTCATTTTTCTTATTCTTCTAACAGAGAATAATCCTTGGGTTAATCACCCCGTGGTTTTTCCCTTAACCGGGTTTTCCACATCAAAAATCTTGGTGTCTAATGTGTTGATGTTTATCTACTCCGGTGTTTATACTTTCTGCTTTCATGAATGGTTAATTGATATGCTATTAACTAACAAAGTAGAATCAAGTGTTTGAAGTAGAAGCAAGTTTTTGTACAACTGATTCACCCCCCCTCTAAGTTGTGTGCCCTAGATCTAATAGAGATGTCTATGATTGGTGAGATGTCTTTCTTCCTTGGACTTCAAATTGCTTAGCTAGATGATGGTATATTTATTTCTCAAGCTAAGTATGTCAAAGAGATGTTAAAGAAATTTGGTATGGAGGACTCTAAACCAATGAGTACTCCTATGGGCATTGGATGTCACTTGAGCAAGAATGATGAGTCTTTGAAGGTTGATCTTGTAATAGCTTAAAATTGGCACAGGTCGAATTAAGTAAATATTTTGATATTTATCTTAATTCTTATTTTTCTCTGTCAATCAAACAAATATTCAAAGTTTATTTGATTGGTTCATTTAATTGAAATCCCTAAATTCTTCTAATGTCTCAAATCCTAAATCCACCTCACAAAATCCACCTCATCTTTCCACCTCATCTCTTCCACCTCATCATGTTGCACATATAATTAAATATTCCTAATATTTAATTAGCTAATATCCTCCAAAATCCAAAATTGAATTCTTAATTCAATGTTCCCCATTATCCTCCACTTTGAATTTTCAATTCAATTGTCATAACCCATTGTCCCCCACTTTGAATTCTTAATTCAATTGTCATACCTCACTATCCTCCACTCTGAATTTTTAATTCATCCATTATGAATTAAAGATTCAGAAATAATGAAAGCCAGCCATTGATCTCATCAGTTGATCCTGACCCTCCATTCTATTTTCAGAAAATCTATAAATAGAACCCTCTTGTAAGCCATTAGAGAGAGACTTCTTCTAGCATCCTTACTATGCTCAAATTCCTCTAGGAATCTTCTCCTTCTTCTCTTCTTCTCTTCTCCATACCGTTGTAATGCAGGAATCATATCACATAGCCATTTCCCCCTTGTCATCTTGAGGAATCGAAGCAAGGAAGCAAGCTCACTGAGGGCCCATTTGCATCATTCAAGATCAAGAGAGAATAGGTGACTAATGGAAGCCGCAGGGTAACAAGGTTGTAAGTTTCATGCTTTAATTCATCTATTCTTGTTTCCTTCACATTTCATTGTTGATTGGGTTAATTCATCTTAATAGATTTATCCGATTTTCCCATTCACAGATCTAACTATTAGATTCAAGATAGACAACTGAGAGGAGGGGGGGTGAATCAGTTGTCCAAAAACTTTCTCTTATTAACCACTTAAATCCTTCTTGTAATTCAACAACATAATAATAAATCAATCATGGAAACATAATGCAACAATTCAAGAGCAGAAACACATTAACACATATGACACCAAGATTTTGACGTGGAAAACCTGGTTAAGGGAAAAACCATGGGGTGACTAACCCAAGATTGTATTCTCTGTTAAAAGAATAAGAAGAATAAAATGGCACATGCCAATTAGGGCTCACTGCCCGAGCACACTGCTCACAAGAGGCCCACTACCTACAGGAGACACATTATCTACAGAATGATAAGTATTACATACTTGAACTAAAGAATAGCATCTTCACCATGCTTGAGTCAATTCAATTTAAGCCCAATACTTCTACTCTGCCTTTCGCTTCCCTCCTCTCTACCAAGATACTTTTGAAATGACTTCACAGCTTCTTATTTATACAAGACATTGACTTGGGATAATCATCCAAGTCGGCATACTTTACAACATGACTAATTACAAAAGACTTCATGCAGATCATCACACTATTGGCCACATAGATCTGAGACTGTAATCTTGTTTGAGGAACATGCCATGCTTCGTAGAACATCTTCAAGATCATCCGCAAGATGTGTAACTCATCCAGTCGGCCAAACTTAGGAAGAACATCATCATCCAGAAGTAATTCTTCAATTACGAGCTCAATCTTCAATGCGGACCACCAACACAAACTGGACATAATCCAAAGACCTCCACAAGCTTGCCTAAATCACCAAGAACATCCACTCTACTTTTGGTTACTAAAATCATTCTCTCCTTCATCCAGAACCTTAAGAACATAGTCTGTCATCACTATCATATTGGAATAGATGCTTGCGGACCTCCAGACCACGAACCAATTGAGTTGTCAATTCAAATTGAATTCCTAGACACTCCACCGAATCCATAGAATAGGATATTACATTTCTGGATCTCACCGGACCTATTTGTGTCACTCTGTCACCTCTGAACATATGCCAGATTTGGTTTAACTCAAATGGCCATAACTTCTTCAAATATTCATGCGGAACTCTCAAATCTTTACTAGATCATCTTTGGATACATATCTACAAACCCTTTGATGCGCATCCTCTGAACTTCATCTTATCTAGGATCTTTACTTCATTGTCTTCACTGTTCTTCTTTGTTTCTAATAGGACTAATTTTCTCAATATCCTTAGCATACAATTCATCCAATCCTTGATATCAATGCAACAGGAGTATGTTGACATCAATGACAACACCGGTTAGGCCCATACTTGCAACAATCTCCCCCTTTGTCATTGATGGCAACATATGATGTGAAAAACTATTTTAACCATCAAGACAAGAACTTCTCCTCACTGACTGACATAAATCACCCTATCAACAACAAACATTCACATGTCTTCTCTTCCTTTACTGCTCCCCCTTTGATCAACAACCACTTTTTGTTTTTCACATGTCTTCTTTCCCCCTTTGACATCAATGGCAAAGGGCACATACTTGTATCACTCAGAATCATACCAAATGCTCCCCCTGAGTAGCAGCTTCCCATCATCAATCTACACCACAAGATATGACTGTGAGATCCACTGGATTGATGCACATCAATGCACCTTAATTCAGAACCGGAGGGGTAGTAACCCCTAACTTCTCCCTGAGATACTCAAAAGAGTCTTTAGGTAGAGGTTTAGTAAAAATATCTGCAATCTGATCTTTGGAGGGCACAAACTCCAATCTGATTTAATTCTTGTTCACTTGCTCTCTCAAAAAGTGAAACTTGATGGATATATGTTTTTTCTTTGAATGCAACACCGGATTTTTTGATATATTTATTGCACTTGAATTATCACAGAAGATTGTGATAGGTTCCTCATACTCCACTCTAATGTCTCTTAGCATTTTCTTCATCCACAATACTTGAGTGCAACTACCTGCTACTGCAATATATTCTGCTTCTGCAGTGGACAAAGATATTACCTCTTGTTTCTTGCTCAGCCAAGAAACCAATCTTTTCCCTAAAAAGAATGCTCCACGACTAGTACTCTTTTGGTCATCCACATCTCCTACCCAATCTGTATTTGTATATGCATGAAGAGAGAAATCATGAGCTCTAGGATACCATAAATCATACTCAACTATCCCTTTTAGATATTTGAGAATCCTCTTGATTGCCATGACATGAGATTCTCTAGGATCAGCTTGGAATCTAGCAACAAGACCAACAACATTCATAATGTCAGGTCTAGTTTGAGTAAGATACAATAATCCTCCAATCATTGACTTGTACTTTTTTTGATCATCCTTAGGAGATCATCATCTTTTCTCAATTTACATCTGGTTGCCATGGGAGTACTTGTTGGTTTTGAGTCTTCCATCCCAAATTTCTTCAACAATTCTTTCACATATTTGGTTTGTGAAATGAAGATTCCTTTCTTTGTTTGAATGATTTGCAGACTCAAGAAGAAATTCATTTCCCCAAACATGGACATCTCAAATTCACTTTTCATTTGATTTGCAAAAGTTTTGCACATGCTATCTCTTCCTCCAAAAATGATATCATCAACAAATACTTTAACAATCAAGATATTTTCATGATCAATTTTGAAGTACAAGTTACTGTCAGCAGTACCTTCGTTGAAACCAATCTTCAAAAGATGCTTATCCAGTCTTTCATACTAGGATCTTGGGGCTTGTTTGAGTCCATACAGTGCTTTCTTCAACTTGTAGACCATATCACCATGATCAAACAATTGAAATCCATCTGGTTGCTCAATATATACTTCTTCTTCCAAGTCACCATTCAGGAAGGCAGACTTGACATCCATCTGATATACTTTGAAGTCCTTGAAGGCAGCAAAGGTAAAAAATAATCTAACTACTACAATTCTTGCCACCGGAGCAAAAGTCTCTTCAAAATCAACTCCTTCTACTTGAGAATAACCCTTGCAGAACAATTTGGCTTTGTTTCTGACTACTTCACTATCTTCATTCAGTTTATTCTAGAAAACCCATTTAGTTCCAATCACATTTTTGTTTCTAGGTCTGGGAACAAGATCCCAAGTGTGATTTTTCTCAAATTGCATCAGCTCTTCCTTCATTGGTTTAGTCCAGCTTTCATCATTGCATGCTTCACTCACTGTCTTTGGTTCAATCTTTGAAATCAGACAATACTTTTCTGAGTCTTGTGTAATCTTTCTTCTTATTTGAACACCTTTGTTTTTATCACCTATGATCTGATCTTCAGAGTGATTTAGTCTTACATACTTGGGAGTTTTGGGAATTTCTTTCACCTCTATTTCTTGAACAGGTTCATTCAAACTTATCTCTTCTTCCTGATTCTCCGGATTAGTCTAGATCTGAATTTTAGAAGGGGCTTGGACTTCTTGGACCAAAACATCATTTTGATCATCTTCATCATATTCATAAAACCTTAAGGGTTTTTCAATACCTTCATCAACCTTCACATTTGTACTTTCTATAATCTTTCTCAATCTCTTGTTATAACACCGGTATGCTTTGCTTTGAGTAGAATAACCCAAGAATATTCCTTCATCACTTCTAGCATCAAATTTGCCAAGATCTTCATCTCTTTTAATATAAAATTTGCTACCAAAGACTCTGAAATATTTCATAGTGGGAATGATGCCAAACAAAAGTTCATAAGGGGTCTTACCAGTATTTCTTCTGATTTGTACTCGATTAAGAGTATAGACAGCAGTGCTTACAACTTCTCTCCAGTAGATCTGAGGAACATTTGCTTCCATCATCATGGTTCTAGATGCTTCCTGGATGGTCTGGTTCTTTCTCTCCACTACTCCATTCTACTGTGGAGTCCTTGGAGCAGACAACTATCTTTTTATCCCATGTTTCTCACAGAATTCTATGAACTCACCGGATGTGAATTCTCCACCTCTATCAGACCTCAGACATTTTATGTTTAATCTGGTTTCATTCTCTACCATAGATTTGAATATTTTGAATTTCTCAAGAGCCTCAGATTTCTCTTTTAGAAAAGTCACCCACATCACCTGGGAGTGGTCATCAATTAATAACATGAAGTATCTATCACCTTGGAAACTCTTGATTCTTGCCGGACCACATAGATCAGTATGTACTAAGTCCAACAATTTGGTAGAAGACTATTTTTTACTTTTGAATGTGACTCTACTCTGCTTACCCAACTAACATTCTTTGCACAAACTATTAGTAGGTTTCATCAATCTTGGAAGATCTCTGATAGGCTGAGTTTTGCTTATCTTGATGATATTATCAAAATTTACATGACACATTCTCCTATCCCATAACCAACTCTGATCAATTTGAACAAATAAACAACTTTTACCAGTACCAACCAAGTGGAAGATATTACCTTTTGTTTGAGTACCGGATACAATCTCTATCTGAAACTTTCAAAGATCTTACATTTTCTATTTTTGAATCGGAGATCATAGCCTTTGTCCACCAACTGTCCAACACTGAGAAGATTGTGCTTCAGACCTTCAACATACAATACATTATTGGTTTTATTCTTTCCATTAAAAGAAATAGTTCTTCTACCTCTGATCTTGCCAGCAGAATTATCACCAAATTTTACAACTCCTCCTTCATATCTTTGCAAATCTATGAACTTATTTTTATCACCTGTCATATAGTAGGAGCATCCACTGTCAATGACCCAGTCAACCTTTTCTTCAACTTGGGCAGCCAGAGCTCTTTCTATCATTTTTTGATTGACAGATTCAGAGGGCATTGGATCTTCTTCCTTGATGGCAATAAACACCCAGTCACTTCCGAATTTGTTTCCTATCTCTGATTCATCATCTGTTACTCCTTCATCATCATTACTCCATCATCATCATCTTCATGAACATAGTAATATTTCTTTTGGAGTCTTGATCTATTTGGATTTGCTCTTGAAAATCTTTTTGGACACCTTGAGGCAAAATGACCAATCTTATTGCAGTTGAAACATTTGAAGGGCAATTCTCCTTCATACTTACCGGATCCTCTTGGCAATCTTTTTGCAATAACGACTTCAAGTTGAGCAGCTTCTGCTTCATCTTCTTCCAAATCTTTTCTTGCTTTTTCATACTATGATAGTTTCTTTGAAGAGTTCTCTCCCAGATCAAACTTTTGTTTTCCTTTTACAGAGGCACTAGCTTTGAATGCAAATTCAGTCTTGGGGGGTGCATCTCCAAACTCAACCAATTCAAATGCAGCTAATTTACCAATCAATTGATCTCTTGAAAACGATCTGAATTCTTCAATAGTGGCAACCTTGTGTTTGTAAGAAGGAGGTAGGGATCTAAGAACTTTGGCAACAATCTCATCTTCATCCAAGGTTCCACCAACATAGCTAATGCCACAAACAAGCTCATTTACTCTTGGCATAAATGTAGTGATATTTTCATCTTCACTCATCTTCAGGTTTTTGAATTTTCCTTTCAGATTTTGTAGCTTGGCACATTTAACATACTTGTCTCCTTCATGCAGAAGTTTTAGTTTTTCCCAAATCTCATATGCAATTTTTAGATCTATAACATTTGTCAGCTTTGAATCAGATAAGGCACTTAGTAGAGCTTCTTTAGCCTGAAGATTATTTTCAGCATCTTTAATTTCATCTACAGTTCTCGGACCATTCTATGCAGGAACATACTTCTTTCTAGTCATGATCCAATATTGCATTCCCATACATTGCAAGTGACATTCCATGCGGCTTTTCCAAAGAGTGAAATTGGTTTCGTCAAACCTTGGACTATCCTTCTTGTAGTAAGACATCCTGGATCTCCTCAAGTGGTTAAGCTCTTATAGAGGAACTTAGCTCTGATACCAATTGTTAGATTCAAGATAAACAACTGAGAGGGGGGGTGAATCAGTTGTCCAAAAACTTTCTCTTATTAACCACTTAATTCAGCAGCATAATAATAAATCAATCATGGAAACATAATGCAACAATTCAAGAGCAGAAACACATTAACACATATGACACCAAGATTTTGACGTGGAAAACCTCGTTAAGGGAAAAATCATGGGGTGACTAACCCAAGATTGTATTCTCTGTTAAAAGGATAAGAAGAACAAAATGGCACATGCCAATTAGGGCTCACTGCCTGAGCACACTGCTCACAAGAGGCCCATTGCCTACAGGAGACACATTGTCTACAGAATGATAAGTATTACATACATGAAATGAAGAATAGCATCTTCACCATGCTTGAGTCAATTCCATTTAAGCCCAATACTTCTGCTTTGCCTTTCACTTCCCTCCTCTCTACCACACTCTCATCTCCACCAAGATACTTTTGAAATGACTTCACAACTTCTTATTTATACAAAACATTGACTTGGGACAATCATCCAAGTCGGCATACTTTACAACATGACCAATTACAAAAGACTTCATGCGGATCATCACACTGTCAGCCACACAGATCTAAGACTATAATATTCTTTAAGGAACACGCCATGCTTCACAGATCATCTTCAAGATCATCCACAAGATGTGTAACTCATTCGGTTAGCCAAATTTAGGAAGAACATCATCATCTGGAAGTAATTCTTCAATTATGAGCTCAATCTTCAATGCAGACCACCAACACGAACTGGACATAATCCAAAGACCTCCACAAGCTTGCCTGAATCACCAAGAACATCCACACTACTTCTGCTTACTAAAATCATACTCTCCTTCATCCAAAACCTCAAGAACATAGTCTATCATCACTGTCATATTGGAATAGATGCTTGCGGACCTCCAGACCATGAACCAATTGAGTTGTCAATTCAAATTGACTTCCTAGACACTCCACCAAATCTGTAGAACAAGATATTGCATTTCCAGATCTCATCAGACCTATCTGTGTCACTCTGTCACCTCTGAACATCTACCAGAACTGGTTTAACTCATATGGCCATAACTTCTTTAAATCTTCATGCAAACCTCTCAAATCTTTACTGGATCACCTTTGGATACATATCTACAACCCTTTGATGTGCATCCTTTGATCTTCATCTTATCTGGGATCTTTAGTTCACTATCTTCACTATTCTTCTCTGTTTCAGATAGGACTAATTTTCTCAATATCCTCAGCATACAACTCATCCAATCCTTGACATCAATGCAACAGGAGTATGTTGACATCAATGACAACACCGATTATGCCCATACTTGCAACACTAACTTCCTATAGATTTATGATTGGATAATTGTTGTACTTGACTGCTTCTAGACCTAATATTATGCATGCAGTATGTGTGGTTGGTAGATATCAAGCTAATCCCAAGCAAACACATGAGAAGGCAGTGAAAATAATATTTAGATACATGAAGGGAACTCTGAATTATGGTTTATGGTATCCAAGAGGTAATGATTTTGATTTGAGTGCCTACACTGATGTTGATTGAGTTGGTTGTGTTGATGATAGAAGAAGTACAAGTGGTGGTGCTTCCTCTTTAGGAAGTAGATTGGTTTCATGGTAGAGCAAGAAGCAAAGATTTAGTGTCCTTATCAACTATAGAGGAAAAGTATAATGCAACAAAATCCTGTTGTACACAAGTGTTATGGATGAAACAAACCCTAAAGGATATCAAGGTACTGTATGATGAGCCTATTCCTATTTTGTGTGATAATACAAGTTCTATCAATATTTCCAAGAATCCAGTGATGCATTCTAGAACCAAGCATATAGAAATTAGGTATCACTTTTTGAGAGAGAAGGTTGCAGATAAGGAAGTAAAGATAGAATATGTTCCAACAAAGGATCAGATTGTAGATATTTTCACAAAGGGTCTTGCAAAGGATACTTTTGAAGATCTCCAGCATAAGTTAGGGGTAATTTCCTCTCCTTCTTGCTAGATGCATAGTGGTGCATCTATCCAAGAGGAGTTCATGTTATATCTTTTCTTGGACTGATGGTGCCCACCTCTCAGGGGGAGTAGGTAGTTGTGGTTGTTGACAGAGGTAACCTTGAAGAAAGGGGAGAGAGAGAAAATGTGCACCTTAGGAGGAGAGTTTGTGTCCTAAAGGGAAGAAGAAGTTGCCCTTTGTCCTTGATGTCAAAGGGGGAGTGTGTGTTGCCATCTGTAGACACCTAAAATTGGACTGCTCTGCAAACCAATTTTTCGTTCCTCTCGCACTAATCCATTCCCCCAATCTGCATGTCCCTTGTGATCAATTAATTCACCTAATTGATTCAATTAACCTTACAACCCTATCCTATTAATTGAATGAATATTCCTAATATTCATTTAATTGATTTATCCATCTCCCTAGTCCATGTTAATTAGGTTCATCATGCTTAAGTTAATTAAGAAAACACTTAATTAAACTTGTCTCCCACTCATCCACTAAACTGAATATAATATTCAGATGTCTCCCACTCACCTCCACTCACTGAATTTAAAATTTAGTTTTCTCCCACTCACCTCCACTTACATGAATTTAAAATTCATTTGTCCCCCACTCACCTCCACTCTTCCCAAAATGGGAATTTTTAATTCAATCCCTAGGAATAAAAGAATCACTTTTATTCTTAGCCCTTGATCTGATCAGATGAATCCTGACCCTCCATCCTCATCTCCAAAATCTTATAAATAGGACCCCTCTCTAAGCCATATGGTAGACCACTTGGATGCATCAGAACTCTGTCAAAATCACTATCAAATCTCCTAATCCTAATCAAACCTCTATCAAAATCTTGTCTCAATCCCATCCAATCCATCATCTAATCTCATCTACATTGTGTTGTGAGCATTTGAGCAATCCACATCTACACTCTAATCAGGGAAACATCTGAGGAGCTACATAGGTGCATCTCCTTCCCACATGGATCTGTGAGGTCTTCATGAAGGTATAATCAATTGTTATGCATTAGATTAGTTTAAATCTTCATTTGATTTCACTGATTACATTTTGGCACTCCCGCTATCGAATCCAATCGTCAATTTGAGAAGGTTTTGTTGTCAAAATCTTCTTTTTCTAACAATTTTTGCAAGTTTTGGTGATAAGTTGTTGCAGGTTGCATCCTACACAAAAACGGACATCATTTTTGCGCTCAGGACGTCGATTCCATGAATTTTGACTATAAACTTCAATATATTTTTTGAAAAATTTATAGGGGCCTTAGGCTGTACTGTACGGATCCCACGACCCCTGGGGTGTTCATCTCTAGTCTGTTGCAGGATTAACATCGTTCATGAAGGTTTGGTTTTTTCAAGTTTTATGTGTTTTTTTTTTTGCAGGTAACGGTCAAATATTGAAGGTTTTTATTAGGCCGCAGCCCCCCACAACCGCTTCAGCCACCCGCCTAACCACCATACCGCCGCCTAAAGCCCCCTCTCGGCTGCCCAACACCCCACTACCCTTGCAGAGCTTCCCACCGCTGATCTGCAACACACAGCCGCGTCGCCACCGCTCCTCTCAACCATAACCACCCCGACCTACACAGTCGCCACTCCCCCACACCAGTCGCCACCTCTGGTGGCGACCTCCCCTTGTCGCCACCCTCCCACCGCCCGAGCCTCCCTTCTCCGATGCCCTCTTGCCACCGACCACCTCCCCAAACCCTTATACCTCCCACAGCGCTCTGGCCTCCACCTGCCATCTCCCGTTGCCCCCCAACATGCAGTCACCCCCATCCTCGCTGCCTACTATCCCGTCGCCCATCCTCCGCCTCGCCCTTCTCCCCGCAGTGCCGCCCAAAACACCACCCCACCTCACCTTCAGCCGACCCCCGCCCACGCTGCCCTACACACCTCTTCCAGACTAGGGGCCCAATCTTTTAGGGTTCAACAAAAAGCTGACCTCCCCCTCCCTTAGCTTTTAGGGTTCAACAAAAGCCTAAGGTCCTTTTTATTTTTATTTTTATTTTTTTCTCTCTACTTTGCCCCTGGTCATATTACAGACCAGGGGAAAATCTAAACTACCAAAATCAAACACAAACCGCTGGATGTAAACTGCTAGCATGTGACCGAAATCAACACAGTTAACTTTTTTTGGCAGACAGTCAGTTAACCTCCTAGTGCCTTCTACATACCGAAGGAGGCTGACTTTTTCAAACTCACATAACTTCGTCATACGGAGGTAGATTTTTGCAAAGAAAGACTCGTTGGAAAGATGGAGAGGTGAACTTCATAGTTGTGAGGTTTTCATCAGGTGACGATACATTTTTCCCACCTATTTCCTCAGTCAAAGTCAAACTTACATTCAAACTTCAAATCATCATATCTTTTGCATTTTTGATCAAATTTTTGCAATTTTTTTTTTGAAATCACGTAGAATCTCCTGAAGAATCTATTTATGCACTTGTTTTCTTTGTATCAGTTCACTTTTATCAGATTTTAACAGTTTCTCAATTTTTGCATTACCGTCTCCTTGGCTAGTCTACTTACTCCGTGTTCATTTTTGTGACTTGCAGGAGATCATACGAAACTGGAGCAACATCTGGAGTAGAAAACACATCAATTTGGATAGCAATTTAATCAGGTGTCTTCATTTTCATCCTTTATCTCATAATCTTGTTTTCATCCCACATTTTAATTTGGGCCTATAAAACGAACAATGTTTGATCATCACACATTGAAATCAAGCTTAAAACAAATTAGTGTCTTCAATCACATCTTGAAATTGGGATTTAAAATGAACCATTGCTTGATTTGTCTTCATCACATTTCCTTTTTCTAAGGGATAATTAATCAACTGCGAGTGTGAATCAAGTGAGTGTGTGTATGCTCTCTCCTCGCACCGCAAGGTGATCTTGGAGATCAAAAACACCTCACTTGATTTGCTTTTGTTTACCCTATCCTAAGAGGCCTACTAGGGGATTTCATCACCCCTAGGGACGACCTCATCTGAGGTTGAATCGAAAGACACCCTCTTTGAAATCAGAATTCTGTCACTCTTGGCTAAGCCCCAAAGAACTTTCTACCTTTGGGAAGTGAAGGTGAAGGGTGGGTTACCCCCTTCTCCTGGCTGTGTGACAGGATTTCAATTTCAAATCATTAGCCAACCTCGTCTAAACGTTGACCAAACCTAACTGGCCATACCCCATCAAACTAGACATTAGGGCCTATTGATTTGTCTTACACATGTGCTTGTTAATCATTCTCATATTCTTCAAAATTCAAATTTGCTTGTGTCTTGTGTGAGTGATTCTTGTTTGTACATGTGATCATTTGCTAAACATTGCCAAACCAAACTACAACATCAAACACATAAGACAAGTCATTCAACTCATTCTTCCAAGCACACTTATCTCAACTTAGGACGCATTTACACTCTGGTCTAACGCATTTGTTTTTGCACATCCAAACTAGTAAGCTTTTCTAGCCTTGTGTCAATGGCAAACAAATTAGAATATCTTGATCAAAAACATCAATCTCAGATAATGCAAGTAAACTTAGGTAGCTCGCCCCAAGATTGTATAGCAATTCTTCAACAAATGGATGCCTTACGACAAGAATTGATAAGCTTGCAAGATGAACAGGCTAGTACTAGCTATACCTCGTCCCAAAACCATACCTTCTTTTCCCGTCTTAATGATACTATTGACAAGGCAACCGCCACTTCAAGAGGGAAATCATATATCACCCCGTCTACTAGTCCTCCTTCACCATATTCTAAGACACCTATCCCAAAGCATACTAGTTCTACAACACCACCACCATCCAGGTCCTCAAATTTTAAATGGGCAACCAAAGAAGCCTCCACTAAGTTTTGGGAACAATATTTTCTAGATTTACACAACAAAATAAAAGCTAGGGAGAACTCTAAATCCACTCCTCGATCACCTCATCCATGTACTCCTACACCTACGAAGGATGTGATTCAAGGACTATCAGCAGAGAGTCAAGCATGTCCCCAAACTTTGATCCCTGGCCTTGCCAAAGATTCTTCCACTACCATGTCAAATTCTACAACCCCTTCATGTCATACACAACCCCTTGAGCTTATCAAAGAACCTCCTATTATGAACCAAAGTCAAGATCTCTCAACCATCCATATTGCCAACCAAGCGCCTATCCAAGAGCCTTCTACTTCCATTCCAGCAACCCAAGCGGTATGTCAAGAGCACACCTTAGAGCATGTGGAAACATTCACCCCTTGTCTAAACCAAGATCCAAACATTCCCAGCCGACCCCTTCATAACCTTTATCTCTTTAACGATCCTATACCTATACATGAGCCAGAGATCCAATCTCCCACTAGGCATAACCTATATCTTTTCCCTGATCAAGATACTACCATTGATGAAGAAGCTATCCATGAGCAACTTGATCCTATGCCTAAGCTAGAGATCCAATGGCTTTTCTATGATCCAGTTGATATCCATAATGATGAATCTATCCATGAGCCACTTGATCCTATCCATCCCCCAACAACCATTCACGAGCACGCTATCCAAATTCAACCTATCCATAATATGTATCTTTTCGATGATCAAGATGATAGCCATAATGATGAATCTATCCATGAGCCACTTGATCCTATTCATACCCCTACAACTATCCATGAACAAGACAACCAAGACCTACATGCTTTATCCAATGAAAGTCTTGTTGACCTACTTCAGCATTCACCCTGTTTCATGGCCTTCCATCAAAGCAAAGAGATCTCTTCCTCTAGCCATGATCCCACAACATCCACTTGTCATGATGAGACACTTGTCCCCCAAGTAAGCATAAAAGATTAAACAAATAACTTGGATCTTAGTGAACACAGTACTAATCACGATCGTAATGATTCTCCTTCACCATCCATTCTTGACCATGCTACAAAGCCTCCGCCATATCTCCTTGGTCTTATTACCTTCATGCACGAATGTTCTTTCTTAGAACACCAGCAACCATTATCCACTATCTCACCTTCTCCATCTAATAAAGAACTTGTGTCTAGTGTTCCACCTACACATAACCCCGTTGTCCACCGTATACTCCAGCGTATGAACTATCAAGGTAAAGGCTTAGGCCTTCATGAATAAGGTATTTTAGAACCTATCCATGTCAACGTTCCTCCACCTTCATACGGCCTTTGATACATACCCCAAGGTGCACAAACTCAAGATGTTAGTACTTCCTCCACTCCTCCTAAGTCTACCACTTTCCATCGCAAACCCTATCATATTCCCAACACATATGTCACCATTCCACCTCCATCATCCTATAAATGTCAAAAGCATGTGACCATACACTTTCCACCATCCACTTTACCTCCACTCCTTCCAACTCCCAATGTCCCTCCATCCACCTTGCCACCGTTGCTTCTGACACCTGACATACCTCTCATTCATAAGTATCCTGACATCCCTAAACATGGCCAACAAAAGCACAAATCATTTAAGCATACAGCTTCCAATCATTCCATCCACTCCACCCACCCCATGGGATTCAAAAGCAAAAAGTTTGATGCCTTTATCCATAAAGCTAAAAATCCTACCAAAAATCCTAATGGTCTTCATACCTTAGGACATAAAGAATCAAAATCAAAGCAAAGTTCATCTAAACAGCCATCTAAACCCTTACCTCCAAATGCAAAGCCCAAAAGCAAAATGGCGTGGGTTCCTAAGAAAATAGCTAGCAAGTCAAATGAGGCATCCTCATCCACATCTCAGGAATCCCAACCACCTATATCCATCCAAAAGCCTACTTCCATCCAAAACTTCCATTCCCTTCAACAATCCCACAAGCAAAACAAAAGTACTAAATATACTAAATCTATGTGGGTTCCTAAATCACTTCATCAACCATCTCCTAACCAAACATCTCCATTCCTCCACCACCATCTCATCAAAAGCTTCAATGTTTATCACGATGTGTGCAGCCATTGGTCATGGTTCCTTTCCACTTCACAACACCTCCACATAACTACATCTCCCCATCTTACATCCATTATCCTACACATCTTTCTCATCCTATGCCTATGGTCCATGCTGTTGCATAAGCCTTCCCTCCATATTCTGCATCATAATCCACTATCTACCTCTGCCATATCACTTTCATACGATCCCCTACCAACATCTGTGAGAGCACTGGACATGGTCCATTCGACAGTACCTATCTAGCAGGACTCTCCCCTTTCAAGGAACTATATGCTAATATCTTTCCATATCCACGTTCTCCAATCTCAATATTCAGAAAAACAAAAAAAAGAGAAAAAAGAAAATAGTAAAGAAAAATCCCTTCATCCAATGGTGAAAACTTGGCAAATAGGCACCTTGAATAAGTACCATGATGAAAACCTGGTAAACAGGCGTCATGTGTAAAGTTGATCTTCTATGTCACTCACACTTGGGGGCACTTTGTCTCATTAGCACATCAATCTATCCATTGCATACCTATCATGTCCCGTCCATCCATCCAAACTTCCTTTCCTCTATTCTTTGGTCTTGATAAAGATTGGGGGCACAATGTTGACAAATGTTCTAGATGTCTCTTGACATACCTTATCCCTCCATACCATGTAGATCATTCATTATCCACTCATCCTCCTATCGTCATAAACATTGGCATGAAAAATCCTAAGTATTCTACCTACAACGGGGCACGTTATTCTTATGCGACATAGTCCTTGGAGATCACATCCTTGGTTACTTCTACCTCTGTATCTACTATCTTCCATCCATCTACATATCCATGGTGGTTCCTTGTCATCAGTATTGTTTGTTCCATAGCTGATCCATATCGGTTCCATATCGTGTCTTATCTGATCCATATCAGTTCCATATCACATCTCATCCGATCCATATCTTAGGTCCATTAGGGTTCTTTTCAAACTATGTTGCCTTTGCGTTGTCACGTAGGTAAGGCCATTCTCAATGCACCCCTGAGGCTCTGCTTCCCTATCCATCTCATATCTTGTCATCTATCCTCTAGTTCATCCATGGTCCAAGCCCTGAACTACGCTGCCTTTGCGTTGTCACGTAGGCAAGGCCATTATCAATGCGCCCTCGAGGCTCCACTTTCCCGTCCGTCCCATGTCTAGTCCTTCTATCTGTCTAAGTCCGCTCCACTTTCACCTCTAGACTTGGTGTTCCCTTGTCATTGGTATTTAGCACAAAGGCTATGCACACGAAATCCAAGACACCATCATAATAAACCATTCCTTGTCCAAAAAATCAAAAATCCAAAAACATCACAAATATCATCAAAAATACTAAAACAATAGAAAACACGCAATTCCAAAAATAATTTATTCATCATCACATCTATCATCAATAAGCTTACACTAGATCTAAGCATCGCATCACCTATCAAAGCATTGTCCCTTAATCAAAATCATCAACTATCAAATCAACATCAACCATACCTTGTCACCGTCATATCTTGAGCCAATCTTACATCAACAAAACATGATCCAATCATCAATAGATTCTTTCCTTAGGATATGTCATTCCTACGATAGGCAAAATCTATCCAATCATCAATTGATCCCTACCTTAGGATATATCTTTCCTACGATAGGCAAAATCTATCACATCATTATCTATCTTGGCAAAAGATACAATGGTTACTCGTTTGGTTCGTTGGTCTTTTAGTTTTTGATTTTTATCTTTTGTCCTATTCGATGATCACATCAGAGCTACCTTGATCTTACTATATCATGGTATGTGGCAAAAACATCTAGAATGGGGCATAGTCTTGCTTTTGTATGCTGTGCTTGTGGGTTGGTCGCATTACTCCAAGCTAGTACTCATATCTTGATCGATCATAGGGTTGGTTCTAGCATATTGATCTCCTTATGCATCTAAGGTTCATCATACCTTTTTTTGTACTAAGAGCTTATGCTATGAGTCCCCTTCCCTCATCTAGACAAGGTTGTACTATCTTTGGCATGCATGGGATCATCCCTTTGTCTGCATGTCTAGTCCATGCAAATGTCGGATAAACATCATCACCTTGGTCTTCTATACCTTGGTGAACATATCCACTTTGCTATATCAAACCTAGGATTACTCAAATTTAGTTTTAGCACAATGGTCATCCAACACTTATCCTCTGACCCGTTCAACCAATCTGTCTCATCCATTTCGAGAGCACAACCGTGTTCTCACAACCCGCCTATCGTCTCAAGGTGATATCACCCTTACCAATTATCCCCAAGCCTTATTCTTCCAAACCAAAATCTTTTTTTCTAATCCAATCCATCTCTATGTTTTAACTTCTTTGAAATGATGTTGCTTAGCCGCAACACCATCTCAAAGAGGGGCAAAATGTAGACACCTAAAATTGGACTGCTCTGCAAACCAATTTTCCATTCCTCTCGCACTAATCCATTCCCCCAATCTGCATGTCCCTTGTGATCAATTAATTCACCTAATTGATTCATTTAACCTTACAACCCTATCCTATTAATTGAATGAATATTCCTAATATTCATTTAATTGATTTATCCATTTCCCTAATCCATGTTAATTAGGTTAATCATGCTTAAGTTAATTAAGAAAACACTTAATTAACCTTGTCTCCCACTCATCCACTAAACTGAATATAATATTCAGATGTCTCCCACACTCACCTCCACTCATTGAATTTAAAATTTAGTTGTCTCCCATTCACCTCCACTCACATGAATTTAAAATTCATTTGTCCCCCACTCACTTCCACTCTTCCCAAAATGGGAATTTTTAATTCAATCCCTAAGAATAAAAGAATCACTTTTATTCTTAGCCCTTGATTTGATCAGATGAATCCTGATCCTCCATCCTCATCTCCAAAATCCTATAAATAGGACCCCTCTCTAAGCCATTTGGCAGACCACTTGGATGCATCAGAACTCTGTCAAAATCACTATCAAATCTCCTAATCCTAATCAAACCTCTGCCAAAATCTTGTCTCAATCCCATCCAATCCATCATCTAATCTCATCTACATTGTGTTGTGAGCATTTGAGCAATCCACATCTACACTCTAATCAGGGAAACATCTGAGGAGCTACATAGGCGCATCTCCTTCCCGCATGGATCTGTGAGGTCTTCATGAAGGTATAATCATTTGTTATGCATTAGATTAGTTTAAATCTTCATTTGATTTCACTAATTACACCATCAATGACAATGGGGGAGATTGTTGGCAATATGCGTTGTCATTGATGTCAACACTTAGAGTAAGGTCAACACTTAGGTTGCGATGATGATATACTAGTATAATGATAGAGGTGCAGTGATGATACTGTTGTTCATGGTTGGATGTTATGCCCTGATCAATGTTAAGTCAAGTTGGTTTGAGCATGCTTATGGCAAGCAAAGATGATGAATGATGGAATATTAAGATGGGAATTAGAAGCACAAAGATGAATGATAAAATATTAAGATGGGAATTAGAAGCACTAAGATGAATGATGATACATTAAGCTATGATGAGGATGAAAAGATGTTGTTGATGGCTTGTGGCATGTTGTATTATATTTCTTGTTATTCCTAAGGATGTATATTCTATTATATGAAGGTTTTGGCCTCTAGAAGTTAGTGAAGGTTTCTGCCACAGAGAATTGCCTGAAAAGACTGTCTGGTAAAATGCTCTGCATTCCTCTGCATTTGAAGATATGGTCATGCAGTTTAGAAGTTAGGTTCAGTACAATGTAAAGGTGCTAAATCCAAATTTTTAGATCATTTGTCCCTACACAATGAAAGTTATGAAAGACATAATTCTGGTCTGTGCTCTGGTAGAATCAAGTGATGATGAATACTATTTGGAATGATCTGCATTCCTCCACAGTGATAGATATGGTTGTGCGGTTTTGAGGATATGTTCATAGCAATGAATGAGTGCATCCATATGAGTTTTAGGTGTTTTGGAGGTCCACTATCTTAGTTTTCAAATGACATTTGTGATACAAATAGTTCTGGATGCCTAGCTATTCTCAGGACATGCTGATAATGTGCACCAACTTGTTGTGGCTTGAAATGGTACATTGACTAATGTAAGATGGTCCTGATGATCTTGTGTTGTCTCCTATTGCTCCGCAAGGTGGTTTTCTTCTCTCTCTAGAATTGGTTGTCGTTTAGAATGATGATATTGCCAGGTTATGCCTCAGTCTGGCTATATGAAGAATGTTGAAGGTATGTGCCACAAAGCTCTTGCCGTGCGGAGTTCAAGAAGTGTTTGAAGATGATGAATAGGTCCTGCTGACTCACTTGGAAGAAGAACAAGCAATGTTCTATCATTCATGAGTACTACCAAGGTTGTGAAGTCTGATGTGCTACATGTTTCATGTTTTCTTGCTTAGGGGTGACCTAATTCAAATTTATGAAGTGTAGTTTCATTTTCGTTATTCCTTTTAAGTTTTTTTTGAGGTTTTTATTTGTATTTTTTGTTTTGTCTATGTTTGAAACCCTAGTTTTTAGGGTTATTCTCATTGGTCATTTTAGAAGAATCAGGGGTTATCGCCTAAATCATCATTGTATATGTTTTTGTTTGTTTTTACTTACACACCTATTGTCTCCTATTTAATGGTGTAATTCAGGGAAATTTCCTTGAGCTACACCCCTAATGGTGTTTAATGGTGTAATTCAGGGAAAAAGTCTCAGAACTTACCCCTTTAAAGATCCAAATCAGAGAAAATTCTCTGACTTGCATCTGTTCCTTTGACTTATGCTAAGTGTAGTTCTGAGAATTTTCTCCAAACTACACCTAAAATTATACCTTCATGTAAAGGTGGAGAATTTTTCTAACTTTACACCAAGTAGGGATTTTCCCATGTAGTTTGGATAATTTTCTTGGAACTACACCAAACACTGTTCTGAAATGTAAAAGTGTAATTTTTCTCCACAAATGCACAGATCTGGACACTTGAAAATTTTCAAACTCTAGAGGGTTTTTGAAACTCATTTTTGCACTCTCTTGCCAAATGTCTGATCTGTCTCCCACGAAGAAAAATATTAAGTATAAATATCAATGCGTGATCCCGACGTCTTCTATGGAGACCAATGTGGACAATATTAGAGACACCTAGATCGGGCACGTGGATATGTCAAAATTTTTGGAGAGACTGAACAAACAGCATGTTGAATCAAACATGCAAACTATTCTCGACAATAGCATCCATTTGGTTTCTGGCTTCCCAGTGTTAGCTCAAAATCCAAAGTTCATGTTGGCAGTAGCTGCTAATTTCAATAAAGAGAGCAAGAGCATAGCATATGCATATGGTAAAGTAGTGATAAAGTTGGATGAGGAATTCTTTGATAAGATTTTCATGTGTCTTAACATCAATGATTATGCTAATATCACTATGGAATTAGCCCAAGATCACAAAGACAAGAATGCAAAGAAGTGTAAGAAAATCATTAACACTCGGTGGCTCAAGACTCCCAGGCCTACAATTGCAAGGTGGCTGTTATCCTCAAATTTAGTTGCGCTCAATTTGTAGGATGACCCCTACAAAATTTGTCCATTTTATAGCCTACAACTCTAAACATGCAAAACAAGGTGAATCACATTTGCCCTCATGCATGGTCTCCTAGCCTTGGAACATCCTTTCGAGTGTCAACTTGTGTCGGTTTCTTGAATTTTACAAAACAAGTCTAATTGAAAATTTCACTTTTTAGGAGTTAGTAATTTTTTGTTATATGCACTAGCGGCGATTTTTGCCTCCATTGCATCTTTATATGCACTGGCGGTGATTTTTGCTGCCCGTGCATATTAAGCCCTTTGTCACATGCAAGGGTGGCGATTTTTGCCGCCCGTGCATGTTAGTCTTTTTGTCACATGCAAGGGCGGCGATTTTTGCCACCTGTGCATGTTAGTCTTTTTGTCACATGCAAGGGCGGCAATTTTTGCCGCCCATGCATGTTGGTCCCTTTGTCATATGCACTGGCGGCGATTTTTGCCGCCTGTGCATGTTAGTCTTTTTGTCGCATGCAAGGGCGGCGATTTTTGCCACCTGTGCATGTTAGTCTTTTTGTCACATGCAAGGGCGGCAATTTTTGCCGCCCGTGCATGTTAAGTCCTTTGTCACATGCACTGGCGGCGATTTTTGCCACTCGTGCACAAAAGCAATTTCCTCCACATGCAAGGGCGGCAATTTTTGCCGCCCGTGCACTCACTCCCTGAAAATTTTCTAACTCTAGGAAATTTTTCAAGTTGTTAACTTTAGCCCATTTTCACTCAGTTTTTTGCTCTAATCGCACTTTAGCCCTTCAAAGCCCATGCAAATGCTCAATTCTTCCTCACTACTGTAATTTCCAGTCAAAGAGACCAAAAGTTTCTTTCCACAAATGAAAAGATAGGCATTCAATAACATGATCCAAAGGAGTTCAAAGATCAAGCTTTCTCAGTGGCTCCTATGGATAAGTTGTCGGATACACAGTTGACCTTGGACATTCTCAAGGTAGTTCTGGGTAAACATGTGAAGGTTTCTACCTTCGTGAAAGTTTTAGTAACAAGAACTTGTGTCATTTCCAAGGACACTTTTGGACTAGACAGCCTAGAGATGCAAATGGTGATAACAATGGATGGAAGTTTCTCTCAAGAAGGATGTTGATGGGAGTTGATAATTGTGATCTTTGCCTTAGTATATTTTCTATTTTTCATATGTACTTTTGAATCAGTTTTGGACATATTTACATGTACATTTCTCATATGTAATCACATGCAAAAACTTAGGAAGTCCCAAATCAATAAGGACTCCTATTTTTGAATAAGTCAAAGTAGTTGTAAATTTCCTATTTTTGCTCTAGGCTCCTCCCTATAAATAAAGAGAGCCTCTATTGTAATAGATATCTTTAATCTTATGCAACAAAGTGCTGCCCAAATTGAGACTCAACTTTGAGACTTTGTGTTCAAATTGTATGATCAATTCCAATCAATAAAGAAGGCAAGTTTTGATATCAAACTTTGTGTTGAATCGAATTTGTATGAGTGAGGATGTACATATGACATTCTTTCTGATTTCTCTTGTTGATTGATTGGATAAAGTGGTGCTTGGTTATTACGATTGGAGGGTGTTCAAGAAAAATTATATAAACTTTGTGTTATATTATTTCCTTGAATCTATGTGTGTTGAAAGCGTTTCTTGGTGAAGGATTATAAAGACTTTGAGCTTGTAGTTGTTCACTTTGTATATGAATCGTGTTGAGAACTTGTAGACTTTGTGCTATGATTTTCAATCACATTCGCGTGAATCAGTGGTGTTGTTAGTTGACAGACTTTGTGCTCCAACTGGTGATACGGTTACTTTTAAAATCTTTCTGGGGATAATTTGAAGACTTTGTACTTGAGATTATTCACTTGGTTCATGAATCTTTTTGTGAAGTAAGTTGAAAGACTTTGTGCTTCAACTTACAAGAATATTGTTGATTATTGTTTAAGTGTAGAAGCATTATTGAATATTACCGTGAAACATTGTAAACATCTTTTCTGAAAGAAGAGAAAAGGATGAATGTAACACACCCCTAAAGCTAGTATTTAGTGTAAATAATTTTGTAATAGTTAAAAGGGAACCTCCCCTTGCTAAGAGGAGAGATTTATCTCATCACACTATGGTTGATATAACCATTTTGCCGTTAGTTAGCTAAACAAAAAAATATTCACCCAATAGTTTTTGGCGACTCTACTGGGGATCGAACGTGCAATCAAGAGCCTCACGCTTTTGGTTGAAGCATACCAGTCTCATCTATTGTAATATATTTTTGTTATATCTTCTCTAAATTTTTATCAAGGAATATGGTTATCCCAAGTCCATGGGGAAATGCATTTGGTCCTTTGAAATTGACTCAACCTCTACATGAACTACCTTGGGGTTCGCGTAAGAACTTTCCCAAGTTATACGGGGATGGTAAACAACATCTAGATGAGCACATTGCAGCTTTCTACATTGCATGTGGTGTTCTCAGAGTTAAGTATGAAGATGTTTCAGTAAGACTGTTTGTAGAAACACTCCAAGGTGTTGCAGCTGATTGGTTCTTTCATCTTGCACCTTGAACTGTCACTAGATGGAATACACTTCAAACTCAATTTGAAGCCAGATTCAAGTCAGCAGAAGATGCTTATGCATTGTTGGCCCAACTTACGCAAATGAAAAAGGAATTGCATGAGTCCATGCGTGAGTTCGTGGCAAAGTTCAATAAGCTAAAGAACAAGATCCTAACTGTTGCTCAACCCACAGATGAGAACCTAAAATGCTTCTTCATCAATTCACAATTGCCAGAAGTAAGTTTTCTTTTACGAAGAGCAGCACCAGTTGATCTTGCAATTGCTCAAAGTTTGGCAGTTGAAGTGGAGGATGATTTGATCTTGGCGGGAAAGTTGAAGGATTCTATTAGGCCTAATGGGCAGCTCCCTTTGGCTTTATCTTCTACAAGCACTATGGATTCTATAGTGCAAAAGTTGGCTGATGAGTTGTTAGCTCTGAAAGAACAAGTGTCACAGAACTTGTCCATTCCCTTCTATAAGGACATATCAAGGGGAACTTCTCATGATGCTCTAAATTACCAAGGTAATGCTTGAATGGATTAGAATCAAAACATGTTTCCTCCATCACAAGGAAGACTTGCTTTAGAGGCACCACCTGTGGATGCAGCAATCTTCTATTATGAATTAGAGCAAGATGATCTTCTTTAATCAGAATATTATCAAGGAGAAGATGTTGCTAATCTTTTCACGAAAGGTGAAGAGCAATTAGCTGGTGACTCTACCATCGGGTTCCTAAACTTGGAATATGAGATGGGACAAGAAGAAGTTAATTTTGGTGAATCTTATGATGTTCTCACATGGTCAGAAAATACATCAAACCATAAAGATGTGGTTGGTGACAAACAAGTAAGTACACCAGTTATTCTCACTTCATCCAATGTTCCTAAGACCAGTACCCCCAGTGTAAAACCACAAGATGAGAGTTTTTCATCTTCTGTAGAAAGTCCATATCAACTTGTTGGTATCATAGATCATGCTAAGGAGACAAATATTCAAATACTTGAGGCAAGAATACCTGTTAAGGGTATTATGCAGGAGGTTCATCCTGAAAGGGAGACCAAGTACACAGTGATGAAATCTAAGGATCCAAAAGCTCAGATTCTCTTTGAGTTTTCTGATATGTGTACTTATTTCTTGACCACTAATGAAGATCCTGAGTCATTAGATAATGTTTCAAATGGAGGTCTAGACACAAATGGACCATTCTTTTCAAGCGAAAGGATTTTACAATTGAAAGGAAATGGCATTTCCAAAGGATTGGTTTCTCCAGAGAAACATTTTAATTAGCCTGATTGCTTTGTCAAATGGCGACGACAGTTGGGACCAAATTCATCAGCGTCAATTGGGCAATTCAACCTGGCTGTAGAAGAAGATCCTAGAATGACAAACACTGGGAAGTGTTACTCTTTCAATAGTAAAAGAAAAAGAAATGGAACATCTTTTCTTTTGCCTCATAGCAGACAACATCTGAAGCTGTTGTCAAAGTGAAGCGACAGATAAGTTCATGAATTTTTGTACAGTTTTTGTGTCTTTTTTCTATTTTAGTCATTTTTGTGTTTTTGTGTCGCCTGACTCTATAGCCCAATGGATGGATGAAGGCACTTAAAGACTAGAGTTCTTCTCCCTTCGATCATTTCAAAGGATAATCAAAGGAAGTTCCCCAGTTAGAGCCAGCTGTTATCCTCAAATTTAGTTGCACTCAATTTGTAGGATGACCCCTACAAAATTTGTCCATTTTGTAGCCTACAACTCTAAACATGCAAAACAAGGTGAATCGCATTTGCCCTTGTGCATGGTCTCCTAGCCTTGGAACATCCTTTCGAGTGTCAACTTGTGTTAGTTTCTTGAATTTTACAAAACAAGTCTAATTGAAAATTTCACTTTTTAGGAGTTAGTAATTTTTTGTTATATGCACTGGCGGTGATTTTTGCCTCCATTGCATCTTTATATGCACTGGCAGCGATTTTTGCCGCCCGTGCATATTAAGCCCTTTGTCACATGCAAGGGTGGCGATTTTTGCCACCCGTGCATGTTAGTCTTTTTGTCACATGCAAGGGCGGCGATTTTTGCCGCCCGTGCATGTTAGTCTTTTTGTCACATGCAAAGGCGGCAATTTTTACCGCCTGTGCATGTTGGTCCCTTTGTCATATGCACTGGCGGCGATTTTTGCCGCCCGTGCATGTTAGTCTTTTTGTCACATGCAAGGGCGGCGATTTTTGCCGTCTGTGCATGTTAGTCTTTTTGTCACATGCAAGGGCGGCAATTTTTGCCGCCCGTGCATGTTAAGTCCTTTGTCACATGCACTGGCGGTGATTTTTGCCGCTCGTGCACAAAAGCAATTTCCTCCACATGCAAGGGTGGCAATTTTTGCCACCCGTGCACTCACTCCCTGAAAATTTTCTAACTCTGGGAAATTTTTCAAGTTGTTAACTTTAGCCCATTTTCACTCAGTTTTTTGCTCTAATCACACTTTAGCCCTTCAAAGCTTATGCAAATGCTCAATTCTCGCTCACTACTATAATTTCCAGTCAAAGAGACCAAAAGTTTCTTTCCACAAATGAAAAGACAGGCATTCAATAACATGATCCAAAGGAGTTTGAAGATCAAGCTTTCTCAGTGGCTCCTATGGATAAGTTGTCGGATACACAGTTGACCTTGGACATTCTCAAGGTAGTTCTGGGTAAACATGTGAAGGTTTCTACCTTCGTGAAAGTTTTAGTAACAAGAACTTGTGTCATTTCCAAGGACACTTTTGGACCAGATAGCCTAGAGATGCAAATGGTGATAACAATGGATGGAAGTTTCTCTCAAGAAGGATGTTGATGGGAGTTGATAATTGTGATCTTTGCCTTAGTATATTTTCTATTTTTCATATGTACTTTTGAATTAGTTTTGGACATATTTACATGTACATTTCTCATATGTAATTACATGTAAAAACTTAGGAAGTCCCAAATCAATAAGGACTCCTATTTTTGAATAAGTCAAAGTAGTTGTAAATTTCCTATTTTTGCTCCAGGCTCCTCCCTATAAATAAAGAGGGCCTCTATTGTAATAGATATCTTTAATCTTATGCAACAAAGTGCTGCCCAAATTGAGACTCAACTTTGAGACTTTGTGTTCAAATTGTATGATCAATTCCAATCAATAAATAAGGCAAGTTTTGATATCAAACTTTGTGTTGAATCGAATTTGTATGAGTGAGGATGTACATATGGCATTCTTTCTGATTTCTCTTGTTGATTGATTGGATAAAGTGGTGCTTGGTTATTACGATTGGAGGGCATTCAAGATAAGTTATATAAACTTTGTGTTATATTATTTCCTTGAATCTATGTGTGTTGAAAGCATTTCTCGGTGAAGGATTATAAAGACTTTGAGCTTGTAGTTGTTCACTTTGTATATGAATCGTGTTGAGAACTTGTAGAATTTGTGCTATGATTTTCAATCACATTCGCGTGAATCAGTGGTGTTGTTAGTTGACAGACTTTGTGCTCCAACTGGTGATATGGTTACTTTTAAAATCTTTCTGGGGATAATTTGAAGACTTTGTACTTGAGATTATTCACTTGGTTCGTGAATCTTTTTGTGAAGTAAGTTGAAAGACTTTGTGCTTCAACTTACAAGAATATTGTTGATTATTGTTTAAGTGTAGAAGCATTACTGAATATTACCGTGAAACATTGTAAACATCTTTTCTGAAAGAAGAGAAAAGGATGAATGTAACACACCCCCAAAGCTAGTATTTAGTGTAAATAAGTTTGTAATAGTTAAAAGGGAACCTCCCCTTGCTGAGAGGAGAGATTTATCTCATCACACTGTGGTTGATATAACCATTTTGCCGTTAGTTAGCTAAACGACAAAATATTCACCCAACAGTTGCCAAAGAACATCTTCCGGAGTGAATTCAACAAAGAGGTGGGTGATCTAATTACTCTTCTAAGCAGAGTCAAGGGACTCTCTACATCCAATACTTTTTAAGAATGGATGTATCCGTACATATATGTCATAAAGAAGGGTAACCAAAAGATATTTTGGGCAAGCAAATCAATGACTCATTTTGTGAACAACTCTCAAAAGTGTCAACTTCTTTGAAGTTCTATATGACTTCACATTTAGTGTATGTTGCTACTTCTATGAGGCATTTTCCTGGTTTAACTTCAGAAGGTGATAGAAGGCACATTCCAATATATGAATACTACCCTAAACTAAGATTGAAAGAGAGCATCAAGTACTTCATAAGGGTCAATGATGCCTTCTTTTACAGTTACATTTGTATGTTTGAGAAAGGGCTTGAAAAGACAAGATTTTTTGATAAATCTTGCACTAGTAGAATTTGGGCAAATAAATGACTACGTGACTAAAACTTTTAGTCATTCTACTAATTTTTTGCAACACAGCTATAAATGACTGAATAAATGACTAATTTGATCGTTGGGTAAAAAACACAACTAAATAATTAGTCACACAAATAAAAATGACTAAATAATTGGTCACACAAATAAAAATTAGAGAATATATATTACTTTTTAAAAAATAATATATATTACTATTTTTCCACATCTTTTAAATAAAGTATATTTAAAAAATACATATTAATTTAACTAATCTATAACATCTAAAAATAATAAAAAAACACTTCCCAATATAATTTTATAATAATTACATCCCACCTATTACTTAATATAGCAACTCTCAAAAGGGGCAAGTGCAGTCATTTTATTTTGCTTTATTATAGACTTGAAGAACACCCTATAATCAGGGATTAAATTTGATAGTCGACTGTTTAAAACAATAATTTAACCCTAATTATATTATTATTATATAATTTTTATATTATTCTTACTATTATATTAAATTTATTACTAATTATTATATTATAATATTATATATAATTATATTAAAGTAAATTAAATTATATTTATATTTATATTCTATTATTATTGTTGATATTTTAATATGTCACCATTTATTTTCTTTCCTCAAAAGGTCATTTAGGGATTTTTTTATGATTTAAAAATTTGAATGTTAAAGGTGGACTTAGGCGCCAAATGGTTAAGAGGGAAAAGAGTGAGAGAAAGGAAAAAAGGAGAATGAATTTCAATTTTGTTAACCCACGTAGCATGGAGGAGCATTTAGGGTTTTTTGTCTATCTTTATTGCCTTGTTATAGTTACTTTGCATGGTATGGGATGAAGGGGAGATGACATGGATCGAGTCTTCCACTATTCTTTGCATGAAGGAGGCACCTGGTGGTTGGTTTTTGACATATATTGGACATGTTGCAGGGAATGATGATATTTTTTTCAGCATGTACCTATTGTTGGAAGAGTCCCAAGAGTTTGAAAGAAGTCATACCCACATGTTCAAAGGTTTTCAAGGGCAGATGTAGTTTAATTTCATGCATATCTCTAGGTTTGTTATCCTTTGGGTTTTTCTTTTTCCAAATAAGCAGCTTTGGGTGTTCATAGTTGAGATATTGTCTTTCATTTGTAAAGTCCCGTGAGATGTGTAAAAACGGGGGAAATATGAATACCCTAAGATGGTTATCTTAAGGGTTTCGTGTCATCTTTTAAATGCATCTATAGCAGCTTCATGAAGTTTGCAAGGCTAAAAAGGGCAATATGAATACTCTGTTATAACCATGTTAGGAACTGAGAGATAATCTAAATAGGGGTTAATGTGATAATCCATTCTTAATAGTCTTAGAAAACGGTTGGGTGAATATTTTGTCATTAATTCACTAATGACAAAATGGTTATATCAGCCACAGCTATGATGAGACAAAGTCTCTCCTCTCAGCAAGGGGAGGTTCCCTCTAGTTGCTTAACTATTACAAACAAATAACTTATGAAACTTATGTACACTAAACACTATATTTGTGGTGGTTCCATTTCATCCTATTCTCTTTTTTTAGAATAGATGCTTCTACTTCAAGATGATAATTTCAATGAAACTAATATTAAAGAACTTATAAACTATCATGAAACCACAGAAACACAAAGTTTTATGTCGCCTCACTTACTCATTAGAAATAAAATTATTTGAATTTGAATGCAGCCCAAAGTCTTCACTCTTCTCCAAGATGATATAAGTAGATTGAATACAACAACTTGCGGCATAAAGTCTTCATTCTATTTTACTCTCACAAACATAAACACAATCCTCACAAATGATTTGATAACACAAAGTTTGTTTCAATCAAATTAAGAATGATCTTTAATCACTTGAAACAATCTCCACACTTCAATTATTAACAAAGAAGATTATGATAGTAAGACGTAAGAACAATGCTATCATAACACAAATAATCCCAAGACAAAGATTGGAATTGAACTTGCTTTCTTGTATTGATAAGTATTTGATAATTGATTTGCTTTTCAATTTGCCAGAGTTTTCTTGCAACAGATAAAAGATAAAAAATTACAATAGAGGCCCTCTTTATTTATAGGGAGAGGCCTTGAGAAAATTTAGGAAAAATCTAACTACTTTGACTTATTCAAAAATAGGAGTCCTTATTGACTTGGGACATCCTATGTTCCATATGTAATTACATTTTAGAAAAATACATATGGATATGTCTAAAACTGATTGCAAATTACATATACAAAATTAGGAAAAATAAACTAAGGCAATGATCACAAGTATCATTTTCCATCAGTGTCTTTCTTGGTGGATCCTTCATACATTGTGATGACTGTCTACATCTCTAAGTTGTCTTGGGCAATAGTGTTCTTTGATATTACCCGAGCTTTGGTGACAACATCCTTGATGGTGGGGGTGGTCTTTTCATGCTCTTTCAGTTTATCCTTCAAGTTATCTAGAGTCCATTGATAATCCAACAAATTATCCATTGAAGCACTAAGAAAGCTTTATCCTCAAACTCTGCTTGAATTATTTTGTTGAATCCGTGTATCATTTCTTCAACAGGAAGAAACTAATGATCATCATCAACCAATTTACATGGAAGCTCCTCTAATTTATGTAGAGATCCAAATCACTGTCATCACACAATTCTCGAGCATTCCCTAGGTCTTTGATCAACTCCTTCAACACACTGCTCCAATGAATTAATCCCTCTCTTGAGCAACATATGATTCTAGGCTTTCAACAATGCCAAGGGAAACACGTATCTTTATCTTCATACTGTCCCATTTTACTAGACTTGAATCTAGGTACTCAATGTCTAAAGAAATAACATTAGTTAAGTCATCCAGCTCTTCCCTGACTTTGCCCATTTTATTTTTCCTATCTACAGCTACTTTCAACAAAGCCATTCCCTTTGTTGTCATCTTCTCCAAGTATTCTTCCACAACCTTTCCCTTTGCATGGGTCTTTTCTGCTTTCTAAATCAAAGGATTTTCAGTGGTGACTGCCATAGGCTCTACAATTTCTAAAGACATTGTGATCTTCTTAAGATCTACAACTAACTATTCAGCTTTGGCTTTGTAGTGCTCTTTCTTCCTTTTCTCTTCATCATATTTATTGAGTAAAGAAGTGACTATAACTTGAAAATCTGATTTCATGCCTTCATGACTAAGTTTACCCAATTCAACTCTAGAAATCATCTATTCATTCACATCAAAAGAATCTATTGTAGCCTCAGGAGGAGGCCTGGCAATCTCTACATATCTGATTCCTTTGTCATCAATAAGCCTAGAGATAGTCTTGGGCTTCTTCTTTTGTGCCTTTGATTTAGCAGGCAACAACTTCTCCAAATCAATGTCATCAGGTGAAATAGCCTACTTCTTCCTCTTCAGAGTATAATCTAATAACCATGGAGGCAAAGTGGAAACATTTACACTTGGGTGTGGATCAACTATTTGCTCAATAGGATTCATACTGACACCTATGATGGTAACAATTGGAGACATGGTAGTAAAACCTGTACCTTTAAAATCAACATTCTTCTCAGGAATATTAAGAAATTGATCTAACATAGTTTGTTCTCCAATATCATATGAGGGTGAAGATAAACTAGGAAGTGAACTGGCAGAATCAAATACAGTTCCAAAAGCAATCTTTACAGAAGTGGGGATAGAATTAGAAGACACAACAATAGGAGAAGTGGGAAGATTAGAAACAACTGGAACATTATCAGAGACAAGAATGTTTGGTAAAACAATAGAATCTTGTGGCCCTTAGGGAACACTTTTATGAGGGGACTTGTGTGATTCATCAAGCTGTTCTTGATCTACATCTGTTTCTATTTCTTTCTCCTCATCCTTTTCATCATCTAATTTCTCCTCCATTTCCACATCTTTAGTATGAGATTCTTCAACATTTTGTTGTTCTGCCTCTGCATCTTCTCCCTCTGCATCATCAATATTCATCTTGTCTAAACTTGGGTCCTTAATATTAGAACTTTCTATGACCTCTTTTGCTTTCCCCCCTTTTGAAACAAACTTAATTCGTGTCTTTGTTACCCTGGAAGGAGTGCCACTTTTGTTCTTAGTTCTATTTTCCACCTTCTTTCCTATTTGTTCTTGAATCTCAGTCTCAGACCCGGTAAGGAACTCTTTCAAATTGATCCCCTTGCTTTTCAACCATACATTAGTATTAGCTAAAATAGGTTGAAACCTTTTTTGAAGAGAAGTTTCTTCTTTCACTGACCATTTGATCTCTGGTAGGGGTGATGCCTCAATATTCTTAGTATTATATGTGGGATCTAGAACATCCCCCTCATCCTTCATGCCCTCTGGAATCTCTACCAATCCTAGCTCTTCTATCTGACTCAGATGTAGCCTACAATAATCCAACTTGCGAATCTCATTTTGGGTCCTTATGTCAACTCAAACATCCTCAACCATGGGAATATGAAACACTGATTTCCTTTTGATCTTATGTTGCACTCTACGGAAATCAAAGTTATATCTCCTGTTGAATTGTTTCACAGTAACAAGCTGCATCTCTATTTCAATTGCTTTTGCCTTAGTGGCAGATTTGTTAGTTGTTGTTGCACCAAAAGATTGACCTGTTAATGCTCGATACAACCACTTGACTTAACAAGCATGGGAGGCAGTTAAGCCCTTGTCACAAACCACCATAGCGCAACGTTGAACAAGAAGACCAAGGGTCACACCTTGCAACAATCCCCCCCAGCACAAGCACAGGGTTTAAACTCGTGACCTCGGCTCTGATACCAACTGTTAGTTGCCATTGCACCAAAAGATCAACCTGTTAATGCCCGACACAACCACTTGACTTAACAAGCACAAGAGGCAGTTAAGCCCTTGTCCCAAACCACCGTAGCGCAGTGCTGAACAAGAAGACCAAGGGTCACACCTTGAAACAATGTGGCAGATTAAACTGAGTACCTTCCAATTTCAACAGGAAACTTGATCCCAGACTTTTTCAACTCTCTGTTTATTATGGACAACAATCAATTGTCTGCATAGCTCCATCAAAATCATCTTATCACTTGGATACCTAGGCAACATGAATGGATAGCCTTGGTAGTATCCAACTTTTAGATATATGTAGAAAAATACAAGAATAAACAACCAAAGGAATTTACCACTTGCCAAGCTTCATCAGATACTCTTTTCTGCTCCAATTCCTTGTCCCATAAACACATTAAGACTCCAAAGAAAGCATCATTTACCCTACTAAAATGGTGAATAGACCCTTTGAGGGTTATTTGAGGATATTACTTGAAAACTGGTACAACTCTCATGTCTCCCTCTTGAGTCAAGCCTGGAAAGATTCTCATTGATGTTGCTGCATATACTAGGTAAGAGGTCATAAAATTAGAAGGTGGTCTGAACCTTGAGCAGTTGTTCATGCAATTCATTACTAATTTTCTGCCCCCAAAATATCTTTTGTTGTCCTTTGAGGATGACTTTGATGTATGGGACATCCACTCATGGAATTGAGAGGAAGAAGAAAGACCTCTGATTTTGCTCAACAAAGTGATCAAGTCACTAACCTCCTCTACAAAGTCACTTCTAGGAAGGACTTTGGGCCATCTTGATAGATTGCTCCTAGGAGTTTTCAACCATTTACTATTTATGTGCCTCTTTGCAGATTCAACATCTTTATCAAACTCTTTCTGACCTTGGGCAAAGTCAATTTTCCCAACATTCTCTATGGGTGGGCACATGAAAATCTTATCAAAGAACTCAACATCAAGTCTCATGATAACATCCCCCTTTGAAGCATTTACAGTTCTAGTATCTTTATCATAGTGACTTGCCACTTGAAGGACAAATTCAGGATTGTGAGCTGCCACTGGGAACAAGGCCACCAAGTGTATACTACTGTCAATGATTTTCTGCATGTATTGGGGAGGATTTGGCTACTTGGTTCTCTCTACAAATTCTTCCATGTCGACATGACCTATCTCAGTATCCCTGATATCCTCCACATTTGACTGTACTACAGTGACAGGGAAAACCCCTTGATATTTATACTTCATTGTCTTAGCTTTGGATAGAGATGGCTCGGACATCAGCTTTTGAAGGAATCACTGAAACTAGTGTTGACAATAGCTGTTGCTTGCAGAAACTGCCAAAAAGTCATGATCTCGCAGTTAGGCGAAAAATTGGCATTTTGGGAAAATTGCATAATGTTGACCATGTTCACAAGGACGAGCTTGAAAGGGCTAGAGCGCGTACAAGTCAAGAAATCAGGCAAAAGTAGGTTAAAGGCATCATTTTCAAGAATTTCCCAGTGTTAGGATATTTTTAGGAAGTTATGCACAGGCAGTCAAAATTACCTCTCCTGTATGTAGGTATATTGCATTTTGATGTATGGGTGGTCAAAATGACTGTTCCTACAGGTAGATAGGTCAAATGAAATTTTGGGTGTATGAGTGGTGGTTTTAATCGCTTTTCCATGTAGTAAAATGTATTGAAATGCTTGTGTGTAGGGGCAGTCAAAATGACCGCCTCTACATGTAGGTAGGTTTTGAAAATGAAACAAAGGGAAAAATAACATGGGTAGAATGTGTATCAGTGGAAATTTCCACCACCCTAACAAGTAGGGTAAAATGATAATAAAATGAAGATAAGGGCAGCAGAAATCGCCACCCATACAGACTCAAAGAAGAAACCATGAAAACTGAACATGGTAACAAAACACGATAACACACAACTAACCCTAAATCAAAGAAAAGACAGAGGCTATGGTTTCAAAAAACACCAGATGGCAATTTCTGTCACTTGTTGTTTCAAAAGAAAATGAAAATGAAAACAAAGATTTAAAACATAAACCCTAGTCTTCAAAACAATGTTTTAAAAGGAAATCACATAATGTAAAAACAAATCTATAGATTTGAAAAGCACATAAAAACAACAAACTATCTACACCTTAACACAAAAAGAATGATCTCTAAAGGAAATCGTGACAAGGAAAGTCATGAATAGCTTACCTAGTACCAGTAAGAAAGCAAATCAATTTTCATGGAAGATCTTTAAGTTGAAAAATGCACACCAGGACTCCATAGACAATCTCAAGGGTTTTAATTAGAATAAAGGATTCACAGAGATAAGGAATAAGTAAAAAAAATGACAATTAAAAGTGTTTAAAAACATAAAAAGAGTCACCTTAAAACCCCACATGAAGTGCCATTAATGCACTTAACTTAAACTGGAGATGTTTGGGCGATGAATTTCACCGCCCTTGCATCTCAAAAGGTGAAAATAAAGATAACCTACATGAGCAGTAAAAAATTACTGCTCATGTGCTTTAAAAGATTAAGTCATCTAAAACAGGACATGCATGGGCGACAGAAATGACCGCTCATGCATATTAGTTAATTAAAACATGTCCGAGCAGTCAGAATGACTTCCCATGCATATGGACGAAAAGTTACATGCAGAGGTGGGGTTTTTAGCTGCCCTTGCATGCCAACTATTGAAAATTTTCTAATACCCTAGCAAAGGTTAAAATTGATATTTTAACAAGCTTGTAACCTATTCAAATTTCATGAACTTCGAGGAACCGTCCTAGGGGAACATTACAATACATTCTTAGGTGTTAGAAGACTAGGCATGAGGTGATAGATGTATTGGGTTTTGTTATCTTAATTGATTAATCCATTTTCCCCTTCACATTTTGGCGCCCACCGTGGGGCCCTTGCCTCTCTAACTAATAAAAAAACTGAGTGTTTCTAAGTGATAGGTCCATACAGGTGCAGGTACAAGGTTCAAACAGAAGCTTCCAGCACATTTGACTTCTAAAATGACACATTTACCCCCTGATTCGACGCATATGAAACTTTGGCACATCTGACCTCCCAGACGATGCATTTGCCTTCTGTTTCAGCACTTATGACAGAACAGCGCATTCATTCTCCACAACAGTGCATCCACACTCTATTTTGGCACCTGCATAAAACCTGCGCATATACCCTATTGTTTGGTGCATTTACTCTGTATAATGACGCATCTGTCAAAATTGCGCATATCCCTCTTTCTATGGCACATTTACCTTCTATCTTGGTGCATATGTAAAACGCCGCATGCAATCTCTGTTTCTGCGCATTCAGACTGCAGTGCGGCACTTCTGATTCTGCTTTCTATTTTTAGGGTTTCTAATTTTGTGTGTTGGAGCTAACAGTCGTTTTACAGGGTTAGTGGCTGGACTAGATCATTTAGATGCCTTGCCTAGTTGATTTAGACTAATTAGGGGAAAAGTAAACAAGTGCATTTGCATGCAAATTCCACATAGTTTTGAACTAGGATGGAAAGTAACTGAACCCATTGCTATCTTTGCATTGTTAATTTATTTTCCTAGTTAGACCACTACTATCTTACAAATGGGAAAATGAACATTTCTATGTCTTAACCACTTCCAAGTTAACAATCGCGTGAGTGCACAAGTAGAGTAGCCCATTTAGTTTTTCTACTTTTAACTAGGTTGGATTAACTAGTGTATTCTGTACTTGTGAATGACAATAGGCTTATGCTCTCCCCTTGACTGGGTGATCAAAGTGCCAAACTTGTAATTTGATTTGTTTAACCTTTAGGGGGGCCTGCCCTTGGACGCACACTTGTCCAAGTGGGAATGACCCTGAGTGGTAATAGGCTAAAGCCAAGCCCTACCAAGCCACTTAAAATAAATTGTGCTTGAGGTGAAAACTACTTGCAATGAGTGCTGCTGTGTTACACTGACGACCAACCTCCCCCAAAACCCTCTAAGGCGTAACCCTTTGAGGCTGGGAGACTCCATAACAGAGAGTAGTGTTGCCGCACGTGTAACCACTCAAATGGTTGCCCTGACTAAGAACCAATTGTTTAGTAAGCCAAAATCCCCTATTTGTTGATGCAAAGGGCGAAGTTCTTGAAGCGGCCTCGATTCATGTGACTCTTAGTAGAGGTAGCAGGGAAATCCTAAGGTTCGGTGTGGGTATGAGCCTAAGGAAACCTGAATCTGGTATGCGTGAGAAGTGAGTACCATGGAGGGGAGCTAGTGCTACCAGATTCTAGAGCTACACGCTTTGAGTAAGCACAGCTAGAGGATTCAACAAATATTGTCATATCCAGCCTAGGTTGTACTTGTTTTGAGTCAAAATAGTCCAAAAAATACAAAAAAATATAAAGAGATAAAAATCATGGAAAACTTCTATGTGTTTGCTGTGTTTTTGCCATAATTGAACATCAAAATTATCACAAGCTCCAAGTTTTTCAAACCAAAAATAGAAAAATCCTAAAAACGTTCCAAAAATTTCCAAAATTCTGAGAAAACAAGACAAAAGCCAGAGTTGCGCATTTGCCACGACTTTTGGCGCATCTTAAATTGACTTCCAGCGCATCTAAACTCTGTTGTGGCACATTCAAAATTTTGCCAGTATTGCGCATTTGATCTGACTTCCGGCGCATATAAACTCTATTGTGGCACATTTGAAACTTTGCCAGTGTTGCACATTTGAACTGACTTCTAGCACATTTGAACTCTGTCATGACGCATATACTTCTGCGCTCCAAACTAGAGTGTTAACCTGTACTTTCCAAGAGCAAAACTTTCAACATTTTTCAAAACCATTTCAAGTCTGTTTAGTTTCCAAAAATTTGATTTAGATCTTGCAAAATCCACCTTTTCTCCTTCTTTTCCACACCACACCTGCTTTTTCATCCAAAGTCTCACCAAATCTTTCCAAATTCCTACAAGGTTAGAACCAAGTTATTCTAGATCACAATCAATACCCAAACAAACCTAGTGAGTGTCCAATATCAAGGGTTACTTATCCTTTTCTCTCAGAACTCTACTAGTGGCTTATATCAGACTAGTCAACATCAAGTAATCGGATTTCTAACATCCCTACTTTGACTATCACTGTTGTATACCCAACTTGTTTGACACCTCATAGATCTAAGAAGAACCTTGCTAAAAACCTTGTATCATCCTAGCATCTTGCTAAAGAATCTTTTTCACTCCATCCCATTTGTTTGTCACCCTTGCATGGTCTTAACAAGATTACAAAAACAAAAATAGTTAGAAATGGCCAAGAAAATTATTCCAAACACTCACGAAAGTGAAGAAGAAATTTCTATGGACGAGATCCTTCACACGAAGCATGACCCAAAATTTCAACGCCTATTAGAAGGGGTACTTGCCTAAGACCCCACTAAATTCTTTTTACACCTAGCAAATCTAGGGTCAAGCTCCCTAAGGACTATGACGTAGAGACTCTCAAAGAAACTAAGGGAAGTAGACATGAGGAAGAAACACCTTCAGACAAAAGCAAAACAAACATTGATGCTACAGATGCCCTAAGTCTAATGAACCAAAAATTTGAAGCTCTCCAACAACAAATTTCAGACATGAAAACAGGGGCATCGACTAAACACTACACCCTAGAGGATATTTCACCATATCCTTTCGATAGGTCCCTAATCATGATTCCTTTCCCCTCAAAATTTGAGGTGCCTAAGTTTGACAAATATCGAGGAAAGGGTGATCCAAGGGACCATATCAAGTAATTTAATGCTGCTTGCCTTGAGATCGCACATAATGACACCTATCTTATGCGACTCTTCCCATGGAGCTTAGGAGGACAGGCCATGGAGTGGTTCTCTAGACTGCCACCCGGCATTAAAACTTTCAATGAACTTGTTGATAAATTTGTCACCCACTTCTCTTACAATATTGAGTACATCTCAATATTGGATCTTTGTAACACCAAATAGAAAGGTGGAGAATCTTTCACCACCTTCTTACAGAGATGTTCGTGCCCACACCAAATGCAAGTACCCACACCAAATGCCGGAGAAACAAATGCTAGAAATATTCGTCCACAACTTGCAAATGGACCTAAGCTACCAAATCCAAATCCAATGTCCTACTTCTTTTAGCAAGGTCATTGAGATGGGCCTCATCATAGAGAAAGCTCTAATCGCAAAAGGTCAAATCAAGCTCTATAAAGACACTCCTAATACCAACACCAACAACGACAAACCTTTATTCTGGACAAAAAAATAAAAACATCGTTAATGATAGGGTGGTGGATGCCAAGAATGTGGCACCTAAGCAACCAATTTTCAACCTATCAACACCTCAAAATAACCCCCCACAAAACAAACCAAAAAACACTGAATCTAGGTTCACCAACTTTCAACCTAGGAGAAAGTTCACACCTTTGGGTGAATCATTAGAAACTGCCCTACGGAAGCTAATCACCAACAAGATCATAACGCTTCCCTCAACACAAGAATACAAACCAAAGGTCAAACCCCATTGGTGGAATGACAATGACTTTTGTGAATACCACCGAAATAGGGGGCACAAGACAAATGATTGCATTGCGCTCAAACATACAATCCAAGACCCGATAGAGCAAAACAAAATATCTGTTGATGAGCATACCTCCAACAGCGATCACCGGGCATTCAAGGATCCTCTTCCTAACTATGAGCAATGAGGACCTTCCAATAGAAACAACAGTGGATCTAACAATGCAAACTACACAAATGTCGGCTTCGACTATGTTGTTAACCATATCTCAGAAGGTGATTCACACATCAATGTGATCACTATTAATAAAGATCCAGATTGCAATGTTACTACCAGCAGTAACAGAGTCACCCTTAGGGGAACTCCTGCCACACCGTCTAATCAATACAGTATCATGAATCAACTCCACAAAATGCCCACACACATCTCCATCTTGGAACTCCTGCGTCTATCCCCTTCTGATAGGTCCATACTTGACAAAGCCTTAGCGGAAGCCTCCGTTCCTACGAACCTTGCTGAAGAACAATTCCAAACCATGGTCGATCATATTACCTCACCATACTCCCTATCATTCACTAAAAAGGATGATATGTCAATCACTCAACCCCATAACGCCTTCCTTCATATTGAAGCTTTCATACACAAGCACAAGATCAAAAGAGTCCTAATCGATGGAGGGGCTGGTTTGAATATTTGCGCATTGAAACTAATCCTTACATTGGGGTTTTAAGAAAAAGCTATAGATCCTAAAAGGAAAATCACCATAAAAGCCTATGATGAGGAGGAAAGAACATCCAAAGGAATTGTTACCCTACCAATCAGAGTGAGCCCCATAGTAAAAGATGTGGCTTGTCAAGTCCTAGACATGGAACTAGCATACAACATTCTTCTTGGGTGACCATGGCTACACGCTCTGAAACCAGTACCTTGAACATACCATCAATGTATCAAGTTCCCACATGAAGGTCAAGAGATCACCATCCAAGGTGACCCTAACCCCTAGCAATACTGCAACTCCATTCATCCAAAACCTAAAGTTGTGATCCCCACCAACCGTGCTTCTGCAGCCTCTTCATCTCGTGTTGATCCAGCTTTACTTGCTTCCTCTTCACAAGCTCCGTAACTTGGTCTCAGACTCACAGATAAGGGTTTGGGTGAATACACGATCTCTCAATCCCTCTGCTTGGCACAACTACCCCTATCTCCTAGGTCTTATGGGAAACCTATCTTAAAGACACCCAAAGCAAAGAGAACCACAAAAGGACCGTTTGTAAAATGGGGAAGCCTAGAAGATGAGAGTGATGAAAAGGATATCCTACAATGGCTATACAAGGATGAAGGTAGCTCCTCTACACAACATGATCATCACACTATACCAATAGAACAATATGGTCAAGGGTTTCAAATGGTACAGAGAATGGGGTATGAGGGACACGTTCCTCTCGGATTAAGAAAGGATGGCATCACTGAACCCATCCAACCTCCTACCCTGACAGCCCAAGACACTACAGGGCTCAAATACACTGGAGCACCAAGAAATAACTGAGCAAACAAGAAAAAGGACAAACAACCAGAAACCTCTACTAACAATCTGGTTGAGCAAATTCAGTGAATGCAACTAAGGAGTGACACAGAATCTAATGAGTACGAATGGGATAGCCTCTCTAAGACATCTTGTGATGAAAAAGATATCGACGTTGTCCACAAGTATGACCTGACCCATACTAATGAGAGACAAGGTCCAAGGGCTAGACCACTAGAGTCCGACCCACATAGCAACAATAGTGAAAATCATGAGGAATGAATGATCCCCCCTTGACGGATCCACTAATAGAGAGTACCATCACAGACTTTGTCTGTGCTTTCAATAACTCAGTCTTAACCATGAATGGCATCAAACCGAACCAACCTACTGATCCCTTACCATTGGTACACCCTGAACTTATCAACTGGGACCTAGAAGGCACCACCCCTAAGCTAGACACCTTTGAAAATGATGAAGCCATCATAGACTATCTTGAGTTAGAGATCATATACCTGCAGGGGACCACAGAGCTAGATATGCTATTGAACTCAATGAGAAGGCCTATTTTGGAGAGAGTGCCAAGCCTTTTAGTCATAAAAATATCAAAATAAAAGAATGATCTAATGGTGAAAACAGCTCTGTGGCAGTGTTAGATCATCAAAATAGTAAAAATAAAGATGTATCCAATGGTGAAAACCTCTCTGAGGTGCCGAAGGATGGAAGGCTTGACCCTCTCCCCAATCTTACACACCAGGAGAGATCATCGATCTTGATAGAACCAGTAGAACCAATCAATGTCAGCACAGGAGATGAGCCCAGAATGATCCACATGGCAAAAGCTTTAACAGAACATGAAAAACTAGCATTTACAGATTTCTTCAAAAGAAAACAAATCAACTTTGCTTGGACATATGCTGACATGCTAGGGTTAGATCCAAGTCTTATCATGCATCATTTATCTTTAGCTCCAGGAGCTAAACTGGTCAAATGAAAACTCAGAAAGATGCATCCACATGTGGCCCTCATGGTAAAGGAAGAGCTAAAGAAACTGTTAGACGTCAGATTTATTAGGCCTATAGACTATCCTGAATGGGTCTCGAACATAGTACCAATGGCTAAACCAGATGGCAGAGTCTGAATATGCAATGATTTCAGGGACCTAAATAAAGCTTGTCCAAAAGATGATTTCCCCCTGCCAAACATAGACATGATTGTAGATCTCACGGAAGGGCACACTATGTTGTCACTCATGGATGGTTTCTCAGGATATAACCAAATAAAGATTGCACCTGAAGATCAGCACAAGACTGCATTTACATGTCCTTGGGGCACCTACTATTGGTGCATCATGCCATTTGGTTAGAAAAATGATGGGGCAACATATCAAAGAGCCATGACCACAATCTTCTACGACATGATGCACACTATCATGGAAGACTACATCGACGACATTCTGGCAAAATCACTTACAAGAGAACGCCATCTAGTAGTACTAGACAAGATTTTCAACAGGTTGGAATAGTTTAATGTGCATCTCAATCCAAGGAAGTGTGTGTTCAGGGTTTCATCAGGCAAACTACTGGGATACATTGTGTCTGCAAATGGTATTGAAGTCGACCTATCTAAGGTGAAGGCCATCATGGAGATGCCACCTCCTAAGAACCTTACTCAACTAAGATCCCTATAGGGCAAATTGCAATCTATCAAAAGGTTCATCTCTCAATTAGCAGACAAGTGCCACCCATTTTCTCACCTTCTACACAAGAATGTCTCTTTCCAATGGAACGAGTCATGTGAACAGGCATTTCAACAATCGAAGGAATATCTCATGAAACCACCGGTATTGATACCACCAATTTAGGGCAAGCCTCTACTACTGTATATCTCAGCTACACCAATAGCTCCGGGAGCTCTCCTCACACAACAAAACTATGATGGAAAAGAACAAGCAATCTTCTATATCATCTGAACACTTGTTGGGTACGAACTGCAGTACACGCCAATCGAAAGAGCATGTCTAGCTGTTGTCTTCGCTTCACAAAAATGGAGACATTACATGCTATCACACTCTGTCAAACTAATAGCAAAGATTGATCCACTCAAATACTTACTCAACAAGGCAACCCTAATAGGTAGATTGTCTAAATGGGTCATGTTGCTCAGTGAGTTCAACATTGAGTATGTGGACAGGAAAGCAATAAAAGGTCAAGTACTTCTAGATCAATTGGTAGATGCACCTCTAATGGATGACAACCCTTTGAGCTTTGAATTTCCAGACGAATCTATCTTCCACATAAATACAGCAACCTAGAAAATGTACTTTGATGGCTCATACACTCAGCATGGATCGGGAGCAGGTATCTTATTGATCACATCTAGTGGTGACACTATTCCTAAATCATACAGATTAATATTCCCTTGCACTAACAATGTGGCAGGGTATGAAGCCTTGGTCATCAGTATCAAGCTAGCAGTTGAGTGGAATATCAAAGAACTTCAAGTCTATGGAGACTCACAGCTAGTCATAAATCAAGTGAATGACGACTACCAAACAAAAGATGAGAAACTGATTCCTTACAAATGAATAGTAGATGACTTCAAAGAATATTTCATCAAGATCTCTTTTGAGCAGATACCAAGGATTGAAAACAAAGGTACAAACACAATGGCAATGATCGCATCTCTCCTCGACCTTCCAAATAACCAATCACGATACGAGTTCTTGGTAGAGCCAGTCTCCTATCCTGCATATGACACCCCTGAGTCCCATACCATCTGCCACATTGTTGGACCTAATTCCCCCCTCTATGGAAAGATATTTACCTATCTTAAAGAGAATATCCTCCCACCAGATCTCTCTAGTAACCAAAAGAGAACCTTCATTTGTCAGGCATCCCGGTATGCCATTGTCGCCAATACCCTATATTGCAGAGGTCTTGATGGTACTCTTCTTAGGTGTCTCAATAGTGAGGAATATCAAATTACCATGAGTGAAATACACGATGGTATATGCGGGACCCACTCTAGTGGCCCTACCCTAGACAAGAAACTCATACGCATGGGGTACTACTAGCCAACTATGGAAAAAGATTCCTATCATTTTGTAAAGAAGTGCAAGAAATGCCAAATCCATGGGAACCTGATACATGCACCAGCACAGGAGCTACAGCCGTTAACAATTCCTTGGCCTTTCTGTCAGTGAGGACTCGACTTAGTGGGCAAGATTCACCCTCCCTCATCCAACGGCCATAATTTCATAATCACTGCCACAGAGTACTTCACGAAGTGGATTGAAGCTGTGCCCTTAGCCAACATTACAGGCAAGCAAATTGCCTCTTTTATCCTGAACTATATCATTTGTCATTATGGTGTCCCTTCGTCCATTATCACAGATAACGGATGACCCTTCAAAAACCAAGATGTCTAGGAGCTATGCGACAAATTCCATATCCAGCACCTCTTTTCAACCCCCTATTACCCACAAGGCAACGGCTAGGGCATCAAATAAAACCATTCTAAAAATACTAAAGAAGACTGTCAATGATGCCGGCCGTGATTGGCATGTCGAACTGAATCCTATGCTGTGGGCCTACCACACAAGCATCCGCACACCCACAGGTGCAACACCATAATCCCTAGTCTATGGATCTGAAGCTATCTTGCCCATTGAAGTTGAGATCCTGTCCTTGCATGTTTCATTAAAAGGCCTCATATCAGATGAAGAGTACAAAGTGACCAGACTCCAAGAATTAGAGCTGCTCGAAGAGAGAAGACAACAAGCCTTTAACCACTTGAAAGCATATCAACAATGCATGTCCAGAAGCTACAATCATAGAGTAAAGCCCCGGATATTCCAAATTGGTGACCTAGTCCTAAGGGAAACTCCCAGAAATCAGCAAGACTGAGAAAAGAAAGGAAAATTTGAACCCAACTAGTTAGGTCCCTATGTCGTCATCACAGCTTATGGATCGGAGGCATATCAACTGGCTACATCTGAAGGTGAACTGTTTGATGATCCTATCAACAGCATGCAGCTTCGCAAGTTCTATACCTGAAAACCCCAATGTAAGGGAGTCCTGAAAAAATACAAAAAAAAATTGAAAAAGTGATTAAAAACAGAACAAAAACATTAAAAAAATAGAAAAATAATAAAAAATTGTCCAATGGTGAAAACCTAGCAAACAGGCTCCTTAGATAGGTACCATGATGAAAACCTGGCAAATAGGCGTCATGTGTACTTTTAGCTTCTGTGCAAATAAAAGCAAGTGGTGAAAACCTGGTAAACAGGCGCTATTTGCGACAAACCACTTCCTCCGTCTGTTATGCCTTCATATTTCTTGTGTCCATCATACCATTCATCTTGAACCAATCCTTTGAACCATTATTGAACTATGCCACCTCTGAGTTATCACGTAGGAAAGACCATTCTTAATGCGCCCCTGAGGCTCCACTTTCCCATCCATCCCATGTCTAGTCCTTCTATCAATCTGAGTCCGTCCCATTTCTACGTCTTTCCATCGCCTAGGTCTTAGGCCCATCAGGGTTTACCCTAAACTACGTTGTCTCTGCGTCGTCACATAGGCAAGGCCATTTAGCAATGAGCCCCCGAGGCACTAGGTTAGTCCCTTAGGGTCCGTCTCTCCATATCTGTTGTCGTCTCACCCATAATAAGTCGATCCTTGTCAAAAACTGGGGGCAACTCCTCAACCTAGTTGCGGATGGATTCTTGAATGCCACTATTCTAAGAGGATGCTAATAAAGGATTGTGATACCTTTCACTAGACGAGCAAGAGCAACAAAGATCTTGAAGCAAAACATCAACCTGTCCAAAATGAAGCAGAGTACCATACCAGAACACTAAAACTGATTCTATATCAATTATGGCAAAAGACACATCTAATGTAAGAATGTTTTGTCAACAGGTTAACTTACAAGGTCTTGAATTTTTATCATTATGTCTTCCTATGCTACTCAAGGATGCCAAAAGCTAGAGATGCTATGATGGGGGCATAATCATTTTCTTTGTCTGCTACTTATGGATTAAACTTTAGTAATGTGACAACTTTAGTCTAACGACATGATCAACAAAAGATCATCGAGGACTCCAACGTCTAAACATGAAAAGGGGCAATCCTTGTCTGTTGAAACACAGTAAATACTTAGGTCATCTAGATTCAAATTTGACTAGATCCTTGTATCAACTTGCTATATCAAAATCCATGTAAGGAATACTCAGGTCATCTCGGTTTAATTATACCTAGATGCTTGTATTTTCTTACAACATTTCAAAAAGTGCCGAATGATGAAAGCAAAAATCTCAAAGATGACAATCCACATCCATATCCATCTCATATCTAGCACATCCATATCATCCATGCAATAAGGAAATCCTGCAGTATATCAAATGAAATGCTCATTTCTTCATCTCTTTTCTTCTACTTATCTATATCATCTCTGTGTCGATTGAGTACATTTGGACATATAAAAAACATAGCATAAATAGCATATCATATCACATGAGATAGTCATTTACATGATTAAATCATTGGCATACATAATCAAGTGCATAAGATCATTTTCATACATTTCTAGGACATCCACAAAACATTTGCATCTATATATCATATTAAAAGAATCAAAAACATAGAAAAAAGCATATAGAACTGCATAATCATATCCATACACATTTGTATTTACATATCAAATCATCCTAACATCTATCTACTATGCATCACGTATACCAAAACATCACAAGATAGAATGCATCCATAGCATATAAACATAAGAACACATGCATGTAGACCATGAACAACTGCATCATCATATAATCATCAAAAACATGTCCAAATGTACAACATATCAAAATCTCTAACCAATCTCTCATAGTCATATCATAAGTGTATACAAAACATAACAAATGGTGATACATGTCTCAAGGAAAAAATAAGTACATATATCGGCTATCTCAGCCATCCATAACAAATGTGCTACAATCCAATCAAAACTGATACAAGTATCCAGGTCTAACTAACCCTGCTGCCGTGGAATACTACTCCCTACACTAGCCTCTCCTCTATCTCCCCCTGTCTGCTATGGGCCCCTCACTGAGCCTACAGACTGAGACCCACCTGCCCTCTATGACACCTCTGACTGACTCTTGAAGCTAGGGGCACACTGATCCACTGCCATTGCCCCATGGTATAACCCTCTGTAATACTGAGCTTGTGCCTGGGCTCTAGTAAGCTCACTCTACACCTGAGCCACCTGCGCCTGTGCCTGCTACACCTATGAAACCAAAAAGCTAGATGTGCCATCTATACCCATAGCCATCATAGCTGCATCTCTCTCTGTCTGCATCACCTGCATGCTAGCTAAGTCTGCATCCCTCTCTCTAGATACCTCTGATATCTGGGCCACATCTACCTCTCTCCGTGACTCTGCCGCTCTCAAGTGAGCCTTAGCTGCCTAACCTGGTCTGTAGTACAACCATAGCCTGCTGCTGTAAATCAAGCAGCGGAGCCTGCACTGCCTGTCCCGGTGCCACCTGTTATGCTGTCACCTATCCCTATACTGGCTGCACCACCTGCTATGGTAGAGGCATCTGTCTCTAAGCTACCACTCGCTGAACCGGTACCTAGACTTGTACCTATCCTGCAACCTGCAGCTGCACAACTGCCTACTAACCCACAGGTCCCTCTCCAGACCTCTGCCTCTATCTCGGTCTACCACCACCTCCTCCTCCTCCTTCGCCCTCCCCTCCTCCTGCCAGCTGCACCCTCCTCATTTGAATCCTCCTCGTCGATACGAGGAGCCAACTCTCCTAGTCTTGAGTATCTGGGAAAGGGATGGGCAGCGAACCACTCCTCATAATTTAGCATCATGCCAGCATCCACAATCTCCCTCCACATGGGCCAAGCTACATAGGGGATCTGCTGAAACTTTGCCAAGGCCTCCTCATATGATGCCACAGGACCCCACCTGTACCTCTCTGCATGAGTCCTAGCAAAATGTGCCTCTCCCCCTGTGGTCTGCCCTGGACTCGGCCAAACTATCTCTGCACTCTACTCACGATCTACCTCTCCAGAATGCACCTCATCCTGCCAATAAGCCATCTCGTCTGGAAACAATAAGGAAGCTCATCTGCCTTGTCATCCCATACTTCACAATCTACATAAGGGTGCTAGACAACTGCATCCATGCCATCAAAAGCATGTCTCCAGTACTCCAACTTCCCCAGCCTACGCTGGGAAATCACACTTGCATAGCCGTACCTATAGGGCTCACCCCTCTGCCTGTGAAATAAACATATCAACTGTGTGATAGCAATGTGCTCCCACAACCAAAACTGCAGAAGAAAAATGCCAACAGACAAACTAGCCCCTCTGTGGTACACCACCTGGTGCATGTCTCTGTACAAGTGTGCAAGCACACACACACCCCATGCATACCACGTCCCATCCTTAATCATGCTATCTAGCACCCTCCCCCAGTCGATCGGGAAGCCAGGTGACCTCCTATCGGGGCATACTACCCCACCAATCAATCCTACCACTATGCCTGGGAAGTAGTCATAGCAGTCATGTATATCCTGCCATGAAATCACCTGCTCCACCAACTCAGGGTTATCAAACATGCGTCTACACTCCTCCAAGCCAGCGTCCTGCTGTGACTCATACTCGACCAACTCTCCCTGAATAGGGAGGTGCAAAATCCTATACACATCCTCGAGAGTGATCGCCATCTCTCCCATCAGAAGATGGAATGTCCCATCCTTACTGTGAAATCACTCCATAGCTGCAGTCAACATAGACCGGTTTACGTGAACCTCAGGCATAAATCAAACATAATGCAGACCCATTGTGCCTAGAGCCTCAATGCATAACGTCAATGAAATCCATTTCCAAGAAAACCTACTCAAAGAAATCAAACTATCTTATCATTGACTTAACACATCAAATTAATCAAAAACAACATATCATCTCTCGACTAGATTCTTGGCAATCTCAGAGATCGCTAATCAATTGATGCATCGATCAAGATGCCAATTGGGTTAATTTCATTAAGTCAACTGATTTTCCTAGTGTAAATGCACTAATCCAAGTGGCAAATGCGCTGATCCATATCACATGCGCTACTTCACCATGAATGCGCTGCCCTTTGACGTGTATGTGCCATTTTGGCACATGCGCTGCTTCTTATGTCACATGTGCTATTTCCCAACAAATGCACCAATTCAGGACATATATGCACCATACTATCAAATTTGCCATTTCATAGCTTAAATGCGCCATATCGCATAATATGTGCCATACTATCAAATGCGCCATTTCAGAGCTTAAATGCGCCATATCGCATCATATGCGCCATTTCAGGAGTCATATGAACCGAAAGGCGGTTCGGCACATCTGTTCTGGTTATTTTTCCTAGCCATTAATGAGCTTAAAAATTGACTTTTAGCAAGTTTTGAAGAACTACATACCGAGGGTCCTGCCTCCGTTGGCTGATTGAACCGTCGAATCTGCTCAAACTGATACTCGCGCTGAATATCCATCTGTCTGGCTGCCATGCTCCCCTAAGCTCTTTAGAGGACTAATCAACTATGGACAAGTGTGCAAATGAATAGAACTTGTGGACCCAACTCCTATATATAGCAAGTGACCAATATCTGATTGCATGACAACTGTGGCTACTTCCCATGTCTGTTTCTCTAAACCATATACCATTTTTCTCCGTCCTGCCTATCTTCCACCTTCTTCTTCATGAGATTGTCCGTCTCACGCCTTCTACCTTCTCCCCATCCAATCTCCCGAGGGGGCATCCTGTCGTTAAACTTGTACCAGGGGCAAACTGGGGCATGTATCACTGTCGAAAATCTTATTCTTTGAAACGTGATAAAACACATTGCATCAAAGAGGGGCAAAATGTATACACCTAAAAATAGCATGACTCCACTTAAATAAATATTTTAAATATTTATTTCACCTTCACATTCCTCTATCAATAAATAAATATATTTATTTATTTATTTGATTCATCTCCTCTCATATTACTAAATAAATTACATTTATTTAATTAATTAAATTCATCTGCATCAACTTCATTCTTTGAAATAATTAAATAATTTCAATTATTTAATTAAAATCTTTTATTCTTCCAAATTTAAATAAAATGCAATTTTATTTAAATAAAATCTTAAATATCCACTAAATAAAATATGTTTTTATATTTTATTTTATTCTTCAAAAATCTCCACAAAATAAAATATGTTTCTATATTTTATTTATTCCTCTCAATTATCTACAAAATAATTAAAAAAATCTCTTTATTTAATTATGCATTCTTATCTTCAAAAATCATTCTTATCTTCTAAAAATACTTTCCTCTTGTCATACAAAAGCAAAAGCAGTTTTAAAGCAAACTTTCTCTTAAATTAGAAAAATAAATTCTAAATTAAGAAAATCAAATCTCATCTTCATCAAGAGAGGAGTTAACTCAACAAAGCCGCTTTTCAAATGACACATGTCTTTCTTCCATTTATTGCACGTTCCTCAACAATCCTCCTCTGTTGATCTTCCATTTTATCCTCAACCATTGATCTTCTTCTACACATCTCTATAAATACAACACTATTCTTCCTCATTTCAGATCCATCGTTTGAGCAAACTTATGCTGCGGAAACATAGGCGCGCCTTTGGCACCCCCATTTTCTTAATCATTTCATATCCTCCATTGTTAGTGTGTTGAAGCTCATCTTCAATCACACAAAATATCTCAGCCATTCCATTCTTGTCACCTTCAACAAGCAAGGGAGCATTTGCTTATGAGGGCTTCATCATCATCAAGGTCAAGAAGAGATAGGCGAACTATGGAAGACGCAAGGTAAAGGTGTAAGTATCATTGTTTGTTATTTTATTCTCCTTCTTATCTTCAAATTTCATAGATGTATTGGGTTTTGTTATCTTAATTGATTAATCCATTTTCCCCTTCACAAGGACATCTTCATAATTTGGCATCCCAACGGAATGAACCCTAGGTTTTATGGCAAATAGGGCCTAGGGGGACCCCTTGAGCTTAACCTTGCCCAAAATAGGGGGGAGGACTTGGGTACCCTCACCCTAGTCCTTCCCTATTTTGGGTCAGTCCTAATTTTTGGGTGTCGGCTTGTGACTATTATTTGGGTCCTATGCCGACACGGTAAGTTTGAATTACGAAAATCTTGGCAGAAGTGTTTGGAGTTGCATATAAAATCATGTTTAGGCACTCATTTGTAAACTAGATGGCAATTGTTATGTTTAGGCATTCTAAAGGTTATTCAAGGCTTTCATTGTGTTGCAAGAGAAGATTTGTGTGGTTTATGTGTTTGTGTTTGCAAATTTGAGCATCCATTTCGTCATGGAATGAAGAGCATCTTCCTCCCATGAGATCTTCAATACAAGGTGACATTATGTTGTGTTTGTGATCATTATTTCATTTGGTTTTTGCCTCTGCCTCCCTAGGCACGCACTCTCTATTCTGACAAAGGTGTTCGGAGACTTAAGTGTCCTCCGGGGCTTGACTGAGGCAAGCCTCTAAACAGCACAACCCCCTCCCAAAGTTTTCATGTGTGTAGGTTACAAGTTGAGGAGCTGGACAAAGTGAAGTTGTAGGAAGACATCTTGGAGTGTCAGAATTCTAGAACAGGAATAAAATTTGCCCCCTGGACTTGGGCGCCCGCTCATTAGTCCTCCAAGTTCTGTGATGGGAAAATCTTTGAAGCAATAGGAAAGAGTTGTAGACTGAGTTCTCAGATCTGGACAGAAACCAGGGCCTTGGACTTGGGTGCCTGCTCCTATTTCCCCAACTTTTCTACATCAGAACCTCAAAAATAGGTACTCTATGATTTGTCATTTTGCTTTTCTCTACAAGAGCTTTTTTTGTAATTCATCTATTTACTGTCGTATTTCCAAAATTAGGGTTTTAATGGTTAATTGAGCATAGGAGAAGGAAAATTGATAATTAAACACCCTAATCCAAACTTCCCTACATTTGTAAGTGACCAAGGACCTGTTAGTGCTCTGCCACTCAATCCGAAGATCCTTGAATGTGTTAGGTGAAAGGAGGATTTAAAAACTAAACAAAACAAATCTAATTTTACCCTAAACAAGAGTCAAGTGAATAAAACAAAAGACACAAAAAGACTAAAAATGAAAAATAAAAACACAAATCGTACAAATATACAAGTGAACTTATCTGTCACTTTATGGATTGAAAAGCTTCAAATGATGTCCGCTATGCAGCAACAAGAACAGTGTCCCATCTTGATATTGCAGCAAGAAACTATTTTCACCATAGAATTGGTGAATAATAAATGGATCTCTCCATAGGGAATCAAATTTCCCATGCATTCCCTTTGGCTCTCTCCTCTTCTCCCACAATAAGACTTGATCCCCAATCTAAAAATCTCTAGCCTTTGCTTTCTTATCAAACAACTTCTTGACTTGACTTTGGTGTTCAACTATACGGTCTACCACCATAACTCGCTGCTCTTCAAGTTCAGAAAGATACATTATGCGTTTATCAATAGAACTTTCAAAAGTTCCATTCTCCACCACCTTTGCCAACTTTAAAACTGGCAATTCCAAGGTGATAGGTATTTCTGCATCCAAACCATATAACAGTTGAAATGGTGACATACCAATAGCCCTCTTTGGTGTAATTCTATCTACCCACAAAGCATCAAACAATGCTTTATGCCATGTTCTCTGATTATCATCTACTAGCTTCCTAATAATAGTAACCAGATTCTTAATACTTGATTTTGCTTTACCATTCCCTTGCAGATAATAATCAGATGAATGTGAAAGAATAATCCCATATTCAAAGCAAAAACTAGTAATCTTATAAGAGGAAAAACATGTAGCATTATCTGCCACAATCTTGTTTGGAACACCAAACCAAGATATGATATTTTCTTTGTGGAACTTACACACCACTTCGGAAGTAGCATGCTTAACTGGTATAACTTCCACCCACTTGGTGAAATAATCAGTTGCAGTGAGAACATAGCTGTGTCCCACACTTGATGGTGGATTCACAACGCCAATGAAGTCGATGCCCCACTGTTGAAATGGTTCCTCATTACAACTAGTTTCAATGGTAGTGCAGCGAACTTTGGTCTTCCCACAAACTGTTGACAAAGTCCACACTTACGCACCCAATCATATGCATCTTGGAACAAGGTCAGCCAATAATACCTAGCTCACAAAATCTTGTGAGCTATTACTGGTGCTGAGAAGTGTCCTCCACATGCCAAATTATGGAAAGACTCCAGTAACTTACTTTGTTGTGCTTTATTAACACAACGGAGGAAAACTCCATCAAGACTTCTCTTGTACAAACCATTATCCTATATGACAAAGTTCATAGCCTTGAGCTTGATAGTTCATTTTTCCTTGTAGGACAAATGAGTAGGACACTCACCATATGTGAGAAAAAATGTGATATTAGAATACCACTCATCAGTTGTAGTAACAAAAAGGATAGTTGGAACATCTTCAATCTTTGTCTCTGCATCACCTGTTTCCTTTGGGACATTATCAGCAATAAGATGACACAAACCTCTCCCACACACAAGCTTGGTGGGTTTAATATCAAGATCAAATTCCTAAATTTTGGTAATTCAATTGCCTCTCTTAGTCCCAAACTCCTATTGAGTTAAGATAGATTTTACTGTTGTATTTGGCACCAAAGCAACAATATGTGAGTTCAATATGTAAAATTTAAAATGTTTCAAAGCCTTTACCACAACAAAAGCATGTTTCTCCATGTTAGAATACTTAGGTTCATGAGCTTTCAATGGACAACTCATGAATGAAATTGGAGATTCTACACCTTCCTCATTCTGCTGAACCAAAATTGTTGACAATGTATGCTTTGAAGCATAACTGTACATAATGAAATTTTTGTTGTAATCAGGACATACTAAAACTGGAGCATGGGTTATGGCTCTTTTTGTGTCCTCAAAAGCTACTTTACCTTTCACACTCCAACAGAAATTGGTCTTACCTTTCATCATATTAACAATATGACAAGTCTTCTCTGTGAATTCTAGAATGAACCTTCACAGGAAATTTACTTTCTTGAAGAAAGAATGAACAATTGTCTTACTTGTTGGCAAAGTAAGACCTTGGATGGAGTTTACTCTTTCAGAGTCAATCTTGATTCCTTCTTTTGACACAATGTGACCAAGAAGTTTACCTTCTATAACCCCAAAAACTGACTTCTTTGGGTTAAGAGAAATACCATTTTGACGGCATCGTTCTAAAACTTGCCACAAATGGTAATCATGATCTTGACATTTCTTGGAGAAAATAATCAAATCATCAAGGTACACCACTATGAACTTACCCATTTAATCTCTAAATACTAAGTCCATTGCTCTCTAGAAAGTAGCGCCAACATTGATCAACCCAAATGGCATCTTGCAATATGCAAAAGTGCCCCATGGAGTTGTGAAAGCAGTTTTGTACTGATCCACTTCACTGACCTCTACCTGATTGTAACCAAAAAAACCATCCAACATAGATAGAATCTCTGAACCAGTTACTGTTTGTAACACTTGATTCATTATGGGCAAAGGGTAGTTGTCTTTCAAGGAAGATTGATTTAGATTCTTGAAATCTACACAGATACAGATCTCTCCATTTTTCTTCCTTACAGGAACAATGTTTGCAATCTAAGTTGAATGATGAATAGGGAAAATTATCCTAGCATCAACATCTTTTGAATTTCAGCAAGGATGGTACCTAATATTTTGGGATTGTACTACTTCTGCTTTTGTTTATGAGGCAATGATCCTAGCTTGAGTAGAATCTCATGTTGAATCTCTTGTGGTCTGATGGAGTTCAAGTCATCGTATGAATATGCCAGCACATCAATGTAGTGGCGTAGAAATGTTGTGAACTTGAACTTTTCATCATCAATGCGACATTTCCCAATGTTAACCATCTTAGGATCTACTTTTGTACCTAGGTTCACTTGTTCAAATTCCATCGACGAACTTGAATCAAGTTGCTGTTGTTTCTTGATATAACGATCATGTTTATCAAATAACTTTTCTAGGGAAACTAAACCTTTTAGAATTTTATTTCCTTTCAATTGAAGAAACTCTTCACCAGTCTCTGAGTTTACTTCAAAAACATATTCTTGATGTGGAGAATCACTCCCCTCAAAGTAAAGTTCATCAAAGCTATCTATCTTCTCTAGGAAAGCTATAATCAGATTATCACCATTAAAAACTTGTTAATGGTCAGCATTATCAGGTACACTTGGCTAGAAGACCAACTCAATGGTGTACTTATTACCCTTAAAATCCTTATGTGGGACCATAAGGGTAGCTGATATGGCCAATGAGTCAGCTCTATCATTATACTCTCTAGGAACAACAAAAATATCAAATGCATCAAATTTATTAATGCAATCCCATACCCGATTTCAGTAATGCTTCAACCTTTCATTTTTTGTTTGGTACAAATTCTTTACTTGACAAACAATCAACTTGTCATCACTTTGTGCATGAAGATTCTTCATTCCTTTAGCATGAGAAACCTCCATTCTAAGTAACAAAGATTCGTACTCAGCAATATTGTTGGTATTGTCAAACTGTAGTTTATATGAAAAAGGAAAAATATCACCTTTAGGAGATATCAAGACTACTCCAGCCCTGAATCCTATGGAAGAACAACTACCAACAAATTCCAAAGTCCAAATATCATTTAAACTTTCTGGTTCAACATCTCTGTGATCAACAGACTCTTCACCCGTAAAAGAAGAAGAATCTTCCATCACCATACTTTCATCTAAACTATCATCTGACGAACTAGAAGAATATTCCGTAGTCAAGAAATAGTTACCTAAACCTGAAGATTCAAATAAAATTTGAGCTTTTCGGTCTTCAGATTGAGTGACAATTTATTTTGCTTCCCTTTCAAGAAGAAATTTCTGCATGACACCCTTGACGGGTATCCTAGCTTTAGATAAATCCATGTTAAGCTCTACTCCTACATCTTTACAGAAGTTTCATCCCAGCAAAATACAGTACGATGCTGGAACATCAGCAACTAGGATAGTTATCTTTATTCTTTTCTCTGGAAAAACAACGAATGTGAACTGCACATCCTTAATATGTCCTAACAAAGGCACCTGTTTGTTTTCCATTAAGCAACACCTTCCAAAGGTCTTTGTTAGAGTCAATCCTAGAGCACCTACTACTATGGAAGGCATAACATTCTCATAAGCTCCTGAATCTATAACATAATTACTAAGTTTGTGACCATTGATTAACAAAGAAACATAGAAAGGTTCAATTTTCCCCAAATCACTAAGAGGAGTGGTAACTAGGTTATTCTAAGCAGACCTAGTCTTTGGAGGGTTAGGAATAGTTTTGGAAGTATCTTGCCCTATAGAGGTAGTCTTATTTTTAACAAATTCAGCTAACCTCTCAAATTGGTCAGGGTTAGCTTGCAAATATTCCACCTAAGACATTTGAATTTTGGTTTTCCAGGCATGGTCAATTATATCAAAAAGTTGAAATGAATTGGACATAGAAGTAGGGAAACTTTCATTCTGAAGTTTCATTGTGGAAGTACTGGTCTAAGGAATGGTAGCATAAAAAGTAGGAGTATTAGAACTTACTTGTTTTTGACCAGCCGGTTCCCTTGTTTGAAAAGGTAAAGGAGTTCCTTGCTTAGAAATATAAATTATAGGTTGAGAATCTTCTTTTGATTTACCTTTATTAGTCACTTGCTGGTTTGACTGATTTTGAGATCTAGTGAAAACAGCGTACCTCCACCATATGCATCTCCTCCTCTTTCTGCCTCATCTTGATAGTTTAGAAACCCAATATTTGAGTCACCAACCAATTCCTCTTCTCCTTCCATAAAGAGATTGGCATTGTTTTCCTAATCCAAATCAGGTTGTGAAAAATTTTCAGGCTCAATTTCATAGTAGCCAACTACTGAGTTGACCGATGGTGCTTCTATGGCAAGCCTCCCTTGAGTTGGTGGAAGCCTATTCTAACCTTGGTTCCTAGTAACATTGCCCTAATAGTGAGCATTAGGAAATGTTCTCCTTGGCATATCCCTATAGGAAGGAATGGACATACTTTGAGACATCTATTTCTTAAAGATAACAATTCGTTAGCTAATTTTTGCACCATAGGATTAGTGGTGTTAGTGGAGGGACTATCAATATAGGGCTGCCCTCTACTTCTGCTTGTATCCTTTCTTATCTTACCAGCGAGGATAAGGTCATCCTCAACCTCAATTGCCAGGGCTTGAGCTACTGCCAAGTTAGCCAGATTAGTCTGTCGCAGAAGAAAACTCACCTTGGGCAATTGAGCATTTATAAAGAAACACTTTTGATTTTCAGCAGTAGGCTGAGCAGTGGTCAGAATTCTGTGTCAACTTATTGAACTTAGACATAAATTCCTGCATGGGTTCTTGCAGTTCTTTTCTCATTTGAGTTAGTTGAGCTAACATAGCATGAGCATCTTTGGTAGGTTTGAACCTTTACTCAAACTTAGTTTTAAGAGTATTCCTCCCATTAATAGTTTGGGCTGGAAGATGGTAGAACCAATCTACAACAACACCTTGAAGTGTCTCCAAAAAAAGTCTCACAGATACATCCTCGTACTCCACCCCTAGCACACCACACACTAGGCAAAAAGCTGCAATGTGTTCATCAGGATGAACTATCCCATCACCATAGAATTTTGGAAAATTCTTTCTTGAACTACAGGATAGTTCATGCAATGGTGGTGTCAAATTCAAGGGTCTGAAAGAATTATCCTAAGGGCCTTGAGCTGCCATTGTACACCAGTTGAAAGGTGGGATGACAAAGCTTCAAGGAACTTGAGTAGATAGTACTCTGTTAGTATTTGCATTGGGAGCTTCACCTGGTATAGGAGACTTGGCGTTGGTAGGAGGGAAACTCCTTGTATATTGAAGTCATGGTATCAGAGGCAAAATACCAAAATTATTTTACTTCATTAACTCAAACACAGGATCAATAATTCCTTGAGCTCTCTTACTTCTTGTATACCTTGTGTTTGCCAAAATGTAATATACTTAACAAAGATTAAAACTTGAACAAACTTATTTCAAGCAATGAGGTTGGAATGCTTCAACTCAAAGCATGAGGCCCTAAGTTGCATGTCGATCCCCAGTAGAGTCGCCAAAAAACTGTTGGGTGAATATTTTGTCATTAACTCACTAACGACAAAATGGTTATATCAGCCACAGCTATGATGAGACAAAGTCTCTCCTCTTAGCAAGGGGAGGTTCCCTCTAGTTGCTTAGCTATTACAAACAAATAACTTATGAAACTTATGTACACTAAACACTATATTTGTGGTGGTTCCATTTCATCCTATTCTCTTTTTCAGAATAGATGCTTCTACTTCAAGATGATAATTTCAATGAAACTAATATTAAAGAACTTATAAACTATCATGAAACCACAGAATCACAAAGTCTTTTGTCCCCACTTACTAATTGCAAATAAAATTATTTGCAATTGAATGCAGCCCAAAGTCTTCACTCTTCTCCAAGATGATATAAGTAGATTGAATACAACAACTTGCAGCACAAAGTCTTCAAGCTATTTTACTCTCACAAACATAAACACAATCCTCATAAATGATTTGATAACAGAAAGTCTATCACAATCGAATTAAGAATGCTCTGTAATCACTTGAAACAAACTCCACACTTCAATTATTACCAAAGAAGATTATGATAGTAAGACGTAAGAACAATGCTATCATAACAAAAATAATCCCAAGACAAAGATTGGAATTGAACTTGCTTTCTTGTATTGATAAGTATTTGATAATTGATTCACACAAAGTCTTGATTTTCTTTTCAATTCGCTAGAGTTTTCTTGCAATAGACAAAAGATAAAAATTACAATAGAGGCCCTCTTTATTTATAGGGAGAGGCCTTGAGAAAATTTAGGAAAAATCTAACTACTTTGACTTATTCAAAAATAGGAGTCCTTATTGACTTGGGACTTCCTATGTTCCATAAGTAATTACATTTTAGAAAAATACATATGGATATGTCCAAAACTTATTACAAATTACATATACAAAATCAGGAAAAATAAACTAAGGCATTGATCACAAGTATCATTTTCCATCAGTGTCTTTCTTGATGGATCCTTCATACATTGTGATGATCATCTGCATCTCTAAGCTATCTGGGGCAGCAATGTTCTTTGATATTACCTGGGCTCTAGTGACAACATCCTTGATGGTGGGGGTGGTCTTTTCATGCTCTTTCAGTTTATCCTTCAAGTTATCTAGAGTCCATTAATAATCCAACAAATTATCCATTGAAGAAACTGAGAAAGATTTATTCTCAAACTCTGTTTGAATCATTTTGTTGAATCCTTGTATCATTTCTTCAACATGAAGAAACTGATGATCATCATCAACTAGTTTACATGGAAGCTCCTCTAGTTTATGTAGAAGATCCAAATCACTATCATCACACAATTCTCGAGCATTCCCCAGATCTTTGATCAACTCCCTCAACACATTGCTCTGATGAATTAATCCCTCTCTTGTAGCAACATATGATTCTCAGCTTTTAACAATGCCAAGGGAAACAAGTGTCTTTATCTTCATACTGTCCCATTTTACTAGACTTGAATCTAGGTACTCAATGTGTAAAGAAATAAGATCAATTAAGTCGTCTAGCTCTGCCTTGACTTTGTCCATTTTATTTTTCCTGTCTGCAGTTGTTTTCAACAGAGTTGTTCCCTATGTTATCATCTTCTCCAAGTATTCTTCCACAACCTTTCCCTTTACATGGGTCTTTTCTACTTTCTGAATCAAAGGATTTTCAGTGGTGACTGCCAAAGGCTCTACAATTTCTAAAGACATTGTGATCTTTTGAAGAACTACAACTAACTATTTAGCTTTGGCTTTGTTGTGCTCTTTCTCCCTTTTCTCTTCATCATATTTATTGAGTAAAGAAGAGGTTGTAACTTGAAAATCTGATTTGATGACTTCATGAGTAAGTTTACCCAATTCAACTCTAGAAATCATGTAATCATTCACATCAAAAGAATCTATTGTAGCCTCAGGAGGAGGCCTGGCAATCTCTACATATTTGATTCCTTTGTCATCAATAAGCCTAGAGACAGTCTTGGGCTTCTTCTTCTATGCCTTTGGTTTAGTAGGCAACAACTTCTCCAAATCAAAGTCATTAGGCAAAATAGCCCGCTTCTTCCTCTTCGGAGTATAAGCTGATAACCATGGATGCAAAGTGGAAACATTTACACTTGAGGGTGGATAAATCATCTGCTCAATAGGATTCATACCGACACCTGTGATGGTAACAATTGGAGATGTGGTAGTAAAAACTATACCTATAAAATCAACATTCTTCTCAGGAATATTAAGAAATTGATCTAACACGGTTTGTTCTCCAATATCATATGAGGGTGAAGATAAACTAGGAAGTGAACTGACATAATCAAATATAGTTCCAAAAGCAATCTTTACAGAAGTGGGGGTAGAATCAAAAGACACAACAATAGGAGAAGTGGGAATATTAGAAACAATTGGAACATTATCAGACCCAAGAATATTTGGTAAAACAATGAAATCTTGTGGCCCTTGGAGAACACTTGTTGGAAACAAAGTAGATAACTGAGAGGGGGGGTGAATCAATTATCTCAAAATTTCCTTAACTCTCTTTTCTTTTTGTTATCTTAATATTCAGTGTTGTATCAAAACATGAAAGCATATGTTATCATAAGAACAAAAATAAAATCAACACACATAACACAAGGATTTTTACGTGGAAACCCTGTTAAGGGAAAAACCTCAGGGTGACTAACCTAAGATTGTATTCTCTATTAAAAGAATAAAGGAGTACAAAATGGCACTTGCCAATTAGGGCTCACTACCCAAGCACACTTCTCACAAGAGACACACTACCTATAAGAGACTCACTATCTACAGAACTTATAGAATATGATCAAGTGTTTGAACTGACGAGAAGCATCTACAAATACAAGAGTTCAATTCCGATTAGGCACAATATAATGATCCGATGCACTTCATTCTTCCTCTGTTCAATGTTGTTATTCAGTTACATACCGGACTTGAATTGTTGTTCTCACACTTATCCCTGCTTTTCTTCACATCCTCATAGTGTATACTTACATACTGGAATCCATTTAGTATATATATCTGCATAAAGGATTTTCATCATCTTTCTAATCGACAACAAGAACATTCAAGATATTTTCAAGTTATTGAACTGTCAGCTGAATCCATGCTTGATATGTGATGCGTATCAAAAACATAGGCATAGAAGTCATTAATCATGTCGGCCAACAATGTATAATCCTACAAATTGCTTGATCAACACCTTTTACTCATCCGAATTGAGGTCTGATACTCTGTCGGTCAGTTCTTCCTCTGTTTGCTCTACCTGATTGGAACCCAACACTTAGATGCTCGTATCTTTTTCTTGATTGATCGTCGGAGGATAAATCTTTGGAGTACAGTAGTCATGATACCCCTCTTGACTTGTCCAAGTCTGCAACTTACTGAGTTACACCATCTGAGAGATTCGGACTTGATTGTCAGACCTTGTTACATACTCTATTCTTGTTCACTGGACCAAAACATTCTTCAATCTGACTCAATCTGACTTTCAGTGAAGGCATATTATGTACTGCGGATGTGTGGGATAGACTTTGTTTACATCAATGACAACACTTATGAAGCCACACAGTGTCTCTTGCCAACAATCTCCCCCTTTGGCATTGATGGTAACACTTAGTGAAAAATGGCTAAGTGTCGCAGTAACTCCCCCTTGGCTAATGCTCTGTCTTTTACACTGTTATACGGAAACTCCCCCTTAGTTGGTTTCCACATTTTTCACTACTCTTCACTCCCCCTTTGACATCAATGGCAAAGGGCAGAATCTGCATACCAAAATTTGCAAAAATTATTCTATACATGGCTGCATAAGTATATATAAATCATATGTTATACTTACATATACTTAAGTATATCTACAAATGTAGTCTTCAGCTGTACAAACTATGTGGCCCAACTCTGCTTCATCCTATCCAAAATGGAGATGTGACCACTCAACAAAAATGCATATGCTTATGCCTTTCTTAAATCTGCTGGATCACTGGTCCGAGCTATGGTCTGAGCATCTGTCAATGCCTCATGCATTGCCTCTAGCTTAGGGATAATTATCCCTCTGAGTTCACCCATTCGGTTCATTATGTTCTTCTTTTCTTTGTCCAGCCTCTTTATTTAATTTATGATAACAATAGCCTGGCATTCTTGATTCATTAGTGAGGAGGAAAGAGGGTCAAAATTTTGAACTAGGCTTAACAGTTTTTCTTCTTGTTCTTTTACTTTCTCCTCAATATCTTTTGTCACTTTAGGCCAAGTCAGACAAAATTTTAATACGTCTCCACCATCTTTGAGATCTTTTTCAAGGCTCTTTATTCCAATATCTATAGTCCTCCTATCATTAGCAATAAGTCCTTGCACCTCAGTGAATCTTTTTCCCAGAAACTCCTTCCGGACCTTTGCTTCTACTGATTTCTCTAGAGATTCAAAATGAGTGTTAACAAAATTTACCAAAGTTTTCAAGTTACTGGATGGTGAGGCTGAAGGATCCTATTGAGAGGATGGCATGATCTTCTCCAGCATCTCGGATGCAATCTCCAACAATTCATAGTCCTCCATGTGAGATTTCAAGAGTTTTTCTTTTGCTTTAGCTTGAGCAAAAGATGCTATTTTCATTGTTTGAACCGGGGAGAGAGAGTCAAAATTCAGTGGTCCTTGAAATAGCTCAGATTCATCCAGCTCCATCATTTCTCTATTTAAGAATTTCTTCACTTTCTTTGCAGTGTATCTTGCTAGATATTGAGACTTCTTTGAAATATCAGAAGAGTCATCATTAGTATTTTCTGCTTGTTCTTCTTCTTTTTCCTTAACCTCTTCTTCTCCTCTCTTCTACCTTCTCCTTCAGTTTCAGAGTCTGGAATGTTTGTCATAGTTGTAGTGGGATCCGAAGGAGAGATGTCACCTGTATTTACTGCTTCATGAACTTCCTCTTCCGGAACAGAGGAATCTAAGTCCTCAGACTTCTCTTCATCTATTTTCTTTGATCCTTCTACATCCTTGTCAGAAAATTCTTCATTGATTACATTTAATCCTTCAACATCCATGGTAGAAGGTTCTTCATATGTTTCCTCTATAATAGGAACATTGAATCTTTTCAAAGCATTTCGGAGGATATCTTTTTTTTCACTTGCTACTTGGTCAATTTCTCCAAGCATAAGTTTATTCATTCTCGCCTTACTCTAGAACTCATCCTTACAATCCTTGAAAATCATGTCCATTTGTTTTGGAGTGATAGAAGGGTAAAGCTAAATCATTATTTGCTCTCGGATCTCTAGGTCTTTTGCCATTGCATTCTCTTTTCTCAGCTCAAGTACCTTTTCTAGGCTCTTAGGAATTAATGATATAATTTTAATGAAGGCTTTATTATAAATGTTCAAGTACCTGACAGTAGCCTCTTCTAGAATTCTCTTGTTAGCATCTCACTATATGCATCATAGAACTTAGTCATCGGCTGTAGGTTCCCATCCACAGTAACTGCCTTGATGATGTCATCAATGGAAAGAGTGGGCTTTTCAACAAATTCCTTTGCCTTCTCTTCCTCATTTCTGCTAGCAGAGAACTTTTCGGATGTTTTCTTCTTCTTCATTTTCTTGATTTCTTCATCTGATTCTATTTCTTCATCATCCTTATGGCTTGTATATGTTCTTGAGGCTTTGGTCTTCATTCTCTTTTCACTTTTTTCGGATGTCTTAACTTCCAGTTTGGTAGCCTTTGAGCTTTTAGGAGTGATAGGTGCAGAGCTCTTGGAAGATCTAGTCAGGGAGGAGGCTTGTACCGGAACGTTTCCTTTCTTTGCTTCTTGTTTCTCTTTCTTAGTCTTCTCCATTTTCTCTGTATTTACATCTATAGCCTCTTTTGATAGGCCAAATCTTTTGTCAATTTCTTCAACTTCCCTTCTTACTTTCCTCTTCATCTCTGGTTGTCTTAGCTCAACATGTATTTTTACACTTAGCTCTTGAAAGGTGCCAAACCTTTTTGCTTCAGTGTCCTTAGACTAGCTCAGTAGGTGTTGAATATGTAGCTCCAAGATTTTTTCATCGACCTCATATCCCATAGGCATTATGCACACAATTCTTGGCTCAACTGCCTCCATTAGGCATTGATCAGTGTCAACCATGAAGCAAACGGTATCCTTGTATTTCTCAACTATGGACTGTGGTATTCTCTCTCTGGCTTGCATCATGCTTTGGAAGTTCTTAAAGTACCCCCAGAGAGCTTTGTTTTGGGCTTGAGCATCACCAAGTCCATACATGTAATCTCTGATCTGAATTTGCAACTGGTTTATCATTTTGCCAGACCCAACCAATTGATCCAGGTAGTTCATTCATATAATAGAAGAACATACATAGTATTAGACTACCATATTTAAAGGAAATTTTCTTGTCCTTTTTGATCTTCTGTAATTTCTCCAATAGTTGATTTAGAAGAAGCTCACATAGATCATAATCTACATCTTCCCTCAACATTTGATATGTTGCATAGATTGCTGTGCTAGACACAGAATTCTCCCTACTCGAATGATAGATTTTGTAGCCGATTATCATTGAGGATAACTTGACATCCGGATCTATGATGTCATCTATGGTCATTGCTCTTTTGTCAAATTTGGATCCGGTGGCTTCAATTACTGTTTGATTCTTCACAGATTTAAGTGTAGGTAACCCATAGGATGAATGCAGTCTAGTTACTGCCCTGATGGCATCTTTAGTTATCTTGAATGGCCTCATTAGCCAGATGAAATTATCATGCATCCTGCTTAGAACATACCAGACCCAATCATCTTCTACAAAACATGGAAAATGTATACAATGTCTAAAGTGTTTGTCCCGGAGGGCCTTGAATTCAAGTTTGAGTTCAAAATTTTTATCTATTAGTTGTTTGTGATAAATGTCCATCAATTTGAGTCTCCAAATTCTTCAATGTTGGCATGGATATAAACCCTAACATCTTCTACATGTAACACTCCGTGCAGAATGCTAGAAAACGCTCCTAAGGGGTCAACTTCTAGAGATTTGTAAGCGTGTTTCTTGAATTTAGGTCTCAGCCTATCAGAAATATAAACAACCATTGGAGTAGCCATTTTGCAAGAGATTCAAAGAGAGATTTTTAGAATGGAAGTACCTTTTCACGCTTTAGGGTTTGAAGCAGGCGCTGGAATGAATCGCTGGTTGAATTCAATTTTCAATTAATCTTAAGTGAATTGTAGAATCTTCTTTGCAGAGCTCTTCTTTTCTTCTTCATGAGTGCAAGTGTGTAAATAAGAGTGAAAGAATCCTTTTATCCTTGTGCAAATCCTAATTTCCTTTTGTAATAAATGCACAACCTAAGTTATCTGATTTCCCTGTTTTGAGAGAGATCTTCTTGAATCATTGTGCCAAACTTAGAATCATTGTTAGTGAGAATTGACAACATATCTTCTTTTATTCAATCATGCCATGGGTCTGCAGATCAAAGCATTTCAATTTTGAATCATACCAGATTTGTCTGTGAAATTCTGCTTTACCAGATAGCTGTCAGAACCAGATTAACTTGAGTGGTTAGAAATCTTGCAAAACTCCATGTGGATCTTTCATATTTTGACTGAAGGTTATTTAGATGTTTTTCTGAGAACCCTTTAATCAACAGCATCAGATATTTACTCAATGTGCCAAATTTAGGCACTAGCTGATTGGCTGGGGGAAATTGTTTTTCTTTGTGACGCCCCCTGAGCCAGAACTTGCCTTTTTAGTTTCCAGAAGGAATATCAGCACCGGATTCCAGTGCGGATCCATCCTCAATGCTTTCTATACTCTTCTTTACCGAAATCTTTCTCATCTCCTTTTGAACTTTATCCACATTCACTTTACCTTTGCCCTTATCTAGTTTTTGATCATGTTCCACCAAACCTTTTCTATCGTGATTTCTGCTTCTTCAAAATTTGGTAATATGACCGGATCTATTACAATTGTAGCATACAACATTTCATTGCTTATTTGATTGATATCCTCTTGATCTGCATTGATTAGTCATATGTTCCATTCTATTGCATGCAAAGCATCTACCATTGAATGAATTATTTATTTGCATATTTCTGCATTCATGAGATTTGTAACCATACCTTTTGCAATTAAAACATTGTCTGGAGAAGGATGGATTATTCTGATTCATTCTCCTCTTGCACTGAGTTGCTTTATGACCAAAATTGTTGCAATTGAAGCAAATCCATTGAAGGATGGATATCTTTGGGCATTTGGTTGCCTTACCAGAGGTCTTCTAGGCTTGTTTCTTTGATATCTTGATCCAAAGTTCTTCTGACCAGATCCAGAGCTTTCACCTTTCTCATATCCCAAGCCATGCTTATCATCTACCCTCTTTTGTCTTTCAAGAAGAACTTCAAGTTGGGCTAAGCTTATCTTGAATTTTTCTTTGTATTCATTTACAATTTGAAGATCTTGTTTAAGAGTGTCTATCTGATTCTCAAGTTGTTCTTCATTGTCTCTAGCTTCTTCAAGATCAGATTCAAGATGCCTGATAATTCTATCTATTTTGTGGCAGTCCTTTGTTTTCTCCTTGAGGGATTGCTTTAGATTATCTTCAATCTTTCTTTTTTCTTCAATTTCTTCGGTGAATTTCATAACCCCTGATTCCATTTCATGTCTTACCATAATGACTTCTTTTGACAGCATCTCACATAACTTATTTTTCTCATTCGGATCTTCATTAGTATCATTGACTTCACTCCGATTGGCTAATTTTTGAAGTAGTTCCTTTCTCTTTTTCACAGAGATACTAAGTTTTTCTTTTAGCTCATTTATGAAATCATCATCTTGTTTGAGTCTTTCTCTCAAATTATTGACTTCAGAGTGGGATTGTTCAAGATCATCTAGGGTAGACTGAAGTTGTTCCATCATACCATATGCATCCATTGAGATTCCCAGATCTCCCTCAAGTTGTTAGGCTTTGTTCAAAAGAACTTGGCTCTGATACCAATTGTTGGAAACAAGACAGATAACTGAGAGGGGGGTGAATCAGTTATCTCAAAATTTCCTTAACTTTCTTTTCTTTTTGTTATCTTAATATTTAGTGTTGTATCAAAACATGAAAGCATATGTAATCATAAGAACAGAAATAAAATCAACACACATAAGACCATAATTTTTACGTGGAAACCCTGTTAAGGGAAAAACCATGAGGTGACTAACCCAAGATTGTATTCTATGTTAAAAGAATAAAGGAGTACAAAATGACACTTGCCAATTAGGGCTCACTGCCCGAGCACACTGCTCACAAGAGGCACACTGCCTACAAGAGACTCACTATCTACAAAACTTATAGAAGATGATCAAGTGTTTGAACTGATGAGAAGCATCTACAAATGCAAGAGTTTAGTTCTGGTTAGGCACAATATACTGATCTAACGCACTTCATTCTTTCTCCGTTCAATGTTGTTATTCAGTTACATACCAAACTTGAATTGTTGTTCTCACACTTATCCCTACTTTTCTTCACACCTCTTTCTTCACATCCTCATTGTGTATACTTACATACGGGAATCCATCTAGTATATATATCCGCATAAAGGATTTTCATCATCTTTCTAATCGGCAACAAGAACACTCAAGATATTTTGAAGTTATTGAACTGCCAGTTGAATCCATGCTTGATTTGTGATGCGTATCAAAAACATAGGCATAGAAGTCATTAATCATGTCGGCCAACAATGTATAATCCTAGAAATTGCTTGATCAACACATTTTACTCATCCAAATTGAGGTCTGATACTCTGTTGGTCAGTTCTTCCTCTGTCTGCTCTACCTGATTGGAACCCAACACTTAGATGCTCATATCTTTTTCTTGATTTATCATCGGAGGCTAAATCTCTGGAGTATAGTAGTCATGATACCCCTCTTGACTTTTCCAAGTTTGCAACTTACTGAGTTACATCAGCTAAGAGATCTGGACCTGATTGTTGGACCTTTTTACATACTCTGTTCTTGTTCACTGGACTAAAACATTCTTCAATCTGACTTCCAGTGAAGGCATATTATGTACTGCAGATGTGTGGGATAGACTTTGTTGCCATCAATGACCTGTTTCTATTTCATACTCCTCATCCTTTTCATCATCTGATTTCTGCTCCATTTCCTCATCTTTAGTTTGAGGTTCTTTGACATTTTGTTGTTTTGCCTCTGCATCTTCTACCTCCACATCATCAACATTCATCTTGTCTGAACCTGGGTCCTCAGTATTAGAACTTTCTATGAACTCTTTTGCTTTTCCCCCTTTTGAAACAAACTTAATTCGTGTCTTTGTTACTCTGGAAAAAGGAGTGTCACTTTTGTTCTTAGTTCTGTTTTCCACCTTCTTTCATGTTTGTTCCTAAATCTCAGTCTCAGGCCCGGTAAGGAACTCTTTCAAATTGATCCCTTTGCTTTCCAAGCATACATTAGTATTAACTAAGATAGGTTGAAACCTTTTCTGAAGAGAAGTTTCTTCTTTCACTGACCATTTGATCTCTGGTAGGGGTAATGCTGCAATATTCTCAGTATTATATTTGGGATCTAGAACATCCCCCTCATCCTTCATGCCCTCTAGAATCTCTACCAATCCCAGCTCTTCTATCTAACTCTGATGTAGCTTGTAGTAATCTAGCTTACGAATCTCACTTTGGGCCCTTATGTCAACCCAAACATCCTCAACCATGGGAACATGAAACATTGATTTCCTTTTGATCTTATGTTGCACTCTACGAAAATCAAAGTAATCTCTCCTCTTGAATTATTTCACAGTAACAAGCTGCATCTCTGTTCCAATTGCTTTTGCCTTAGTTGCAGATTAAACTGAGTACCTTTCAATTTCAACAGGAAACTTGATCCCATAATTTTTCAACTCCATCTATTTATTATGGACAACAATCAATTGTCTGCATAGCTCCATCAAAACCATCTTATCACTTAGATACCTAGGCAACATGAATGGATAGCCTTGGTAGTATCCCACTCTTAAATATGTGAATGTAGAAAGCTACAAGAATAAACAACCAAAGGAATTTACCACTTGCTAGGCTTCATCAGATACTCTTTTCTGCTCCAATTCCTTCTCCCATAAACACATGAAGACTCTGAAGAAAGCATCATTTACCCTCTTAAAATGGTGAATAAACCCTTTGAGGGTTATTTGAGGATAATACATGAAAACTGGTATAGTTCTCTCCTATCTCCCTCTTGAGTCAAGCCTAGAAAGATTCTCATTGATGTTGCTGCATATATTAGGTAAGAGGTCATATAAAATTTGAAGGTGGTATGAACCTTGAGAAGTTGTTCATGCAATGCATTACTAATTTGCTCCCCCCAGAATATCTTTTGTTCTCCTTTCAGGATCACTTTGATGTATGGGTACATCCACTGATGGAATTGAGAGGAAGAAGAAAGACCTCTTATTCTGCTCAACAAAGTGATCAAGTCACTGACCTCCTCTACAAAGTCGCTTCTAGGAAGGATTTTGGGCCATCTTGATAGATTTCTCCTAGGAGTTTTCAACCATTTTCTATTTATGTCCCTCTCTACAAATTAAACATCTTTATCAAACTCTTTTTGACCTTGGGCAAAGTCAATTTCCCCAACATTCTCTATGGGTGGGCACATGAAAATCTTATCAAAGAACTCAGCATCAAGTCTCATGATAACATCCCCCTTTGAATCATTTACAGTTCTAGTATCTTTATCATAGTGACTTGCCACATGAAGGATAAATTTAGGATTGTGACCTGCCACTAGGAACGAGGCCACCAAGTGTATGTTACTGTCAATGATTTTTTGCATGTATCGGGGAGGATTTGACTGCTTAGTTCTCTCTACAAATCCTTCCATATTGACATGACCTATCTCAGTATCCCTGATATCCTCCACATTTGACTGTACTGCAGTGATAGGGAAAACCCCTTGATACTTATACTTTATTGTCTTAGCTTTGGATGGAGATGGCTGAGACATTGGCTTTTGAAGGAATCACTGAAACTAGTGTTGACAATAGCCGTTGCTTGCAGAAACTGCAAAAAGGTCATGATCTCATAGTTAGGGGAAAATTGGCATGTTTGGAAAATTGCGTAATATTGACCATGTTCATAGGGATGATATTGAAAGGGCTAGAGCACACACAAGTCAAGAAATTAGGCAAAAGCGGGCTAAAGGCATTATTTTCAAGAATTTCCCAGTGTTAGGAAATTTTTAGGAAGTCATGCACAGGCGGTCAAAATGACCATTCCTGCATGTAGGTATATTGCATTTTGATGTATGGGCAGTTGAAATGACCGCTCCTACATGTAGATAGGTCAAGAAAAATTTTGTGTATATGAGCAGTGGTTTTAATCGCTTTTGCATGTAGTAAATTGTATTGAAATGCTTGTGTGTAGGGGCAGTCAAAATGACTGCCTCTACATGTAGGTAGGTTTTGAAAATGAAACAAAGGGAAAAATAGCATGGGTAGAACGTGTATGGGTGGCAATTTCTGCCACCCTAACAAGTAGGGTAAAACGATAATAAAATGAAGATAAGGGCGGCAAAAATCACTGCCCATACAAACTCAAAGAAGAAACCATGAAAACTGAACATGGTAACAAAACACCATAACACACAACTACCCCTAAATTAAAGAAAAGACAGAGGCTAGGGTTTCAAAAAACACCAGACGGTGATTTCCACTACTTGCTATTTCAAAAGAAAATAAAAATGAAAACAAAGATTTAAAATGTAAACCCTAGTCTTCAAAACAATGTTTTAAAAGGAAATCACAGAATTTAAAAACAAATCTGTATATTCAAAAAACACATAAAAACAACAAACTATCTACACCTTAAAACAAAAAAGAACGGTCTCTAAAGGAAATCATGACAAGGAAAGTCATGAAGAACTTACCTGGTACCAATAAGAAAGCAAATCAATTTTTGTGGAAGATCTCTAAGCTGAAAAACATGCACCAGGTCTTCACAGACAATCACAAGGGTTTTAATCACAATAAAGGATTCGCAGAGATAAGCAATAAGTAAAAAAAATGACAACTAAAAGTGTTTAAAAGCATAAAATGAGTCACCATAAAACCCCACACGAAGTGCCATTAATGCACTTAACTTAAACTAGAGATGTTTGGGCAGTGAATTTCGCCGTCCTTGCATCTCAAAAGCCGAAAATAAAGATAACCTACATGAGTGGTAAAAAGTGTCACTCATGCACTTTAAAAGATTAAGTCATCCAAAACAAGACATGCATGGGTGGCAGAAATGACCGGTCATGCATGTTAGTTAATTAAAACATGTCCGGGCGGTTAGAATGACCGCCTGTGCATATGGATGCAAAAGTTACATGCAGAGGTGGGGTTTTTAGCCGCCCTTGCATGCTAACTATTGAAAATTTTCTAACACCCTAACAAAGGTTAAAATTGATATTTTAACGAGCTTGTAACCTAGTCAAATTTCACGAACTTTGAGGAACCGTCCTAGGGGAGCGTCATAAGACATTCTTAGGTGTCAAAAGACTATGCATGAGGTTGAAGAGACTTGCCTGGAAATGCGGTTTTAGAGTGTAGGCTATGAAATGGACAAGTTTCGTAGGGGTCATCCTACAAAATGAGCACAACTAATTTTGAGGACAACAAATAGAGAAGACTATTATATGAAGACTTTTTTATGCATGATAATCAAACATGAAGGACAGGGTTTGCATGCCTTTAGAATGTAGTAATCATTCAGTCAAACATGAGGACAACCCTTTCAATACAAGACCATAGCTCAGGTGAAATGATAGTGACTTCATGAAATATGAAGGGAGAGATTTCATGAGTGAAATCATAGGCCTACCCACGTAGGACCATTCACAAGCCTCTAAATGTGTGCACTAACAAATAGGATTCCAAATAGAAGATAGTGGTCATAAAAGAAATATTTCAATACAGTCCATAAAGAACATTGCAAAGAACAGTGACAGTAGTTTCTATGACAAGGGTTTCTAGGTAGAAAGGATAGTCCTATGTTCAAAAGGACAGATAGATGACTATTATAGGAGGCAGATTATGCACTAGAAAGGATAGCCTTCACCAATGTCTCAAGAATCCAGATAGAACAGTGTCTCTGGAGGGTTTCTATGATAGTGAGCAGGGTACAGAGATAGTAAAATGGGTAATAAAAGTGTAGCATTGTTTTAGGTATCCCATTATGTGGCTCATCACACCATTTCACAGTCCTTAAGGAGGGTACCCAGGTTATACTAAGTTATTTCACATGCCACATCAAATGACATTATGAGCATTTTCAATGATATTGAGCCAGGGACAGTCATATAACAGTCCTAACTAAGTCTTTTAACCCTTTTGTTATCCACATTAAAAGGGGACTGTATGGAACAATGGTTATTATTGCTTTTTGAATTAAAAAATAGTGATACTGATGAAACTAGTTAGGATTATGTAGATATATAGTTTCATGGTGGCATGCTGGAAGTTGGTCTTTTAACCTGTTTGATAATGAATACAGTTGAACTTGAAATGGTTTTTGTTACTGGTTCTAAGTCTTAACTCTTAAGTGATAATTAGCTTTGACTGATTAAAAGTTTTTGTTGCTACTAGAAAGGTTCCTAGTGCTGCTATAGGTGGCATTAACTAATTAAAAGTTCCCAAACTATTTCCTAGATGCTTGGAATTGCTGCCACTACTCCATAATTACCCTAAAATTCCTAAAAACTGCCCCAACATGAAAATAGGACATGTGTTTCATGAGGTTTGAAGTGGAAATTGATTCCTTAAGGTGTATAATAAGGTTTTGAATATTTCATACAATACTAACTCTGCCTTTACATCTGTAAATCATCTTGTTTCTCTCTTGATGATCTTCTTCAAAGGTGACTGTTGTTTAATTTTTGCTTGGTCCTTTACTCAAGAAGTTACTATCCTCCATTATTTCACTATGCTATCTCTTGTCTTTGTTCATTGTCATTGAAACCTCCAGGGACATTGTCCTATCTTGATCCTTAAGACATTGGTGAAGACTGTCATTTTGACCAATTAAGGTGACTGCATTATGGATTGTGCCCTCTTTAACTTTGTCATGTCTTTCCTTTAAAGACTTATTACCTATCATGAGTATTGACCTCTTCATGACTTTGCTCCATGATTTCAAGTCTTTGTGCTCTATCCACTTTTCTTGAATATTTGTCCTTAAACTTTGTTATTGTCATTGTATACAAGATATATTTCTCCAATAGGGAGAACTCTGTCTCAGTTACAACCATCTACACAACATATGAGATGGTAAAGAAAAACATTGACTATGACTTATGTGAGTTGCTCTGGTAACAATTGATGGACAATTTGAAAAGGACCAAAGATACTAAGTACCCATTCAAGTATGGTACTCTTATTATCTGTTTGTTATTCTATTTCTTGAGGGTGATGCCAGGTGTGAACAATGTTGTTTGGTTGGATCATATCCCTATAGCAATACAAATCATAGATCACTTGTAGAGGATTGGAGATGTTAGTGCTCAAAGTGCAGCTCTGTGGGGATACTTTAAAGTATTCCAGAATAAAATGCAAGCTAGGGATAGAATCCCTAGAAGTGTGGTAGAGAAATATAAAGATGATGTTGTCTTCATGGTGACTAAAGTTGAGTGCCTCATGGAGGCAGTGGAACTGAGAACAATGTGGATCCCAACAATGGGATATGAGGTTACTAAGGGTTTTAAACAGTCGACTATCAAATTTAATCCCTGATAGATCTGATTGACAAATCTGATGCTAAGTAAACCCATAGGCCCTAGAGAGGAAAGGTTTGGGACTTATGAATAAAAGTTTGTCAAAGTTTAGTTTGGAACAAACTCATCCACAAATATAGAAAAGAGTAAGAAAATGGGTGGAGGATTATGCTCTAAGCAAAGGTTTCACAAAAGAACAAATAGATCAAGCTAGAGCTAAGGCTCAAGCTTCTGAAGTAGCAAAGGCTCCTGAAAAGCATGAAGTGAAATCTAAACAAGAAAGGCCTACTCCTAGGACAAGAATATCAATGAGGACCTCATCTTCTATTGCAGCTACTCCTGAGACCTTCGGACCTCTACTTATAGCTGATGTTGAAAAAGAAACTCCTGAAAGAACCAAGCCTGCTATGGAGAAGAAGAATAAAAGAGTGAAAATGAAGGCCACCAACAAAATCTATGTGAGCCATGGAGGTGGTAGTCAAGAAGAAGAACCAATCCAGGAGAAAAAGGAATCTCTTCTTACTGATGAAGAAACAAAGGGAAAAAGAGCAACAAATGATAATAAAGAAGATGAAGCCACTTCAAGTGAATAAGGAGAACCCTTCGAAAAGGGGAGGAAGAAGAATAAGGAAAAGATAAGTGATGCCACTATGACTCTAGAAGCCACAATCAATGCAGTGGTTGTGCATGGAAATTTGAAGCCCATTGTAGACCTCTATGATGAGAGCTTTGATGCTAACAAGGATGTAATTGAAGCCTCTATGGTAAGATTCTTAGATATTTTTAATAAAGCATTAATTGAAGTTGTGGTTGACTTCCCTGACAACCTAGCTAGTATTCTAACTTCTAGAAAAGAAGAGGCTATGGCTAAAGATGAAAAAATGAAGGAATCCGTGTTGAAGAAGTTTTGTCCAAGTCTAACTTGACAAGATAAAGTTAAATCCACTCAGAGGTTTTGTGAAGAATTCAGAACCAAAAGGAGAATCAATATTCTGACTGCCAAGGATAGAAATGAGATTGAAAAGTTGGAAAAAGAAGCTGAAGAGAAAATTATGAATGTGCTTAATGAACTTCACATTCCAACTGTAGTGGACACAGGTGATGAAGAGTAGAATCCTGATGTTGGCAACTCAAGTGAAGTCCTAGATACAATCTCAGTGAATCAAGGTATTATCCCTCCTCCAGTGAACTTAGGAAACAATGGGGAGATGAGAGAGATAGTTGACGAAAAGAATGCAAAGGAAGAAGAAAAATAGAAAGAGAAGATTTTAGAACAAGTAATTGACACATCTATTCCAGAAAATAGTGAAGAACAACAAGCTTCTGATGGACAAGAGCCTCTGAAAACTCCTACTACACAAGTGTCTCCAGATAAAAGTAGAAGAGACATTGTTGGTGAGAGTTCATTAGACTCTCATAGAGAATTTTTGGCAAAGCAGAGAGAAACTCAGATTTTGTCATCACCCGAGTTATTACAAGGACAGTTAAATTTGGCCACCATGTACCCATTTCAAAAATTGAAGTTGGGAACAATTTTCCAAGCCACGACCCAAGAGGAGATTTTGAAATCTCACATCAAAGATAATGAGATTATTGGTGAAGCTGTGACAATTTTTAAGATCATGCCCAGTGTAAATAGAGACACCTCTTTGACTCCTCCAATGCAGATGAAGAAACTCATGGAGTCTATCAGTTCTCATTTTGAGTCCTTTGAACAAACAACAAACAACAAGGTAAGGGCTGAGTTTGACAACAAAAGGTTAATAGAACTTAATAACAAGTACTATAAAGACAAAATTTTACTTGATAAGAGTATTCAAGATGTAAAGACAACAATAAAAGATGCTAGTGACTTGTATCAATTTTGTCTAACTTGGCTTGCAACAACTAAGGATTTGAAAGATAAGATAGATAGTTGGGAAGCACAGTTGATGTAGGAGCATCAGGGGTGAAGTGCAATCCTGCACAACCAAAAATATCTTTATTTTATTTTTTCAACTTTTGGCTTGTTTTTGTGTTGCAGGCATGATTTTGATCTCCTTTCACCTTTCTTTAGTAACCTTTGAAGATAGTCTTATTCATATATTTCATTGGCCCAAAATTCAAGTAAATTAGCATTGTATTTGGTAAAGGACATCTCACACCCTAGCTGGGAAATGTATTTTTTATTATTTTGTTACTCCCAAGAAGAATTAAATGATATGGAGTAAAATATTTGCCATGATGGGAGTGGAGTCACTGGATGAGGAATTGGATGGCAATTTTTGGCAAAAATTTGAATTTGCTAGAAAAAGCATTAAAGAGGCCAATTGCATGAATTACCACACCTAGAATGGAGGAGGTAGAGGTTGGACTGGCATTATTGGGGAGAGAGAGAGATTGTCTGGGTCATACCTATGAGACCCAGTTTAAAAAAAGAGGAATAACTTTCTGATTTCTTAACAAAATTAAGAAATTCAAAATGATCTAGAAAGCTGGGAAGAAGGGGCATAAAACCCAGAAATCATTTTAAAATATTGGAGATAATGAAGGAGAATTAATAGATGGAAAGTGACGGGATTGTGGAATTGTAGCTGATTTTTGATCCATTTCCAGAACTTGGTTGTAGAGACTTTACATATGTGTTCTTAATCTTTCCTGTAGATGATTGTTGTTGCTGATGGATCTTTCATGGAGGACTTAATTGTTGAATTATCTTTATACTTGTAGAGTTCCAATATTTCCTGAATGCAAATAAATATTCTTGTGTTGAAGATTTTGTTTAAAGATTGCTTGTGTTGATTTCTTTTTTAAGGAGGCTGCAACAATTGACAAACCTCTTTGGTTTCTCAATTGTTGACTACATCAATAGTTGTTCAAGATCTCCCATACTTATGATCCTTTAAAGGATACTAGTGGAAATAAGAGGGCTGAAGTTGAAACCATACACTCTATAATAAATAAATTGTAGAGTCAAAAAGAAGCTGTCAAAAACATAGTGAGTTAGCTTAGAGAAATTGTCATCTTTAAGATAGCATCTATAACAACACTTGTAGTAGAAGCAGATAAAATAAGACAAGTCACTGAAGCCCCTACTACTATTGATAAAGCAGAAGAGTTGGTGTCCCAAATTAATGGGCACATACAAGTTTTGAGCAATGCTAAGGCAAGATGGGATGGAGATGCAGTACATCTGAAGAACATCTATAAGGACATTCTCCCCAAAACTCAGTAAGTTTTTTATTTCTTTGTATATATGGTTGATAGAAATGGTTTTGAAATTTTGGTGTACATAGAAATCAACTACTTAAGGGAAGAAGATGAAAACTGTACATACTATTGTATCATAGACCTTTGCCATTGGTGTCAAAGGGGGAGAGAAGCATGTGAAAAATAGAAAGGGAGAGAATAACTGACATGATTTAAAGTCAATAACTTAGGAGAGAAGCATTTGAAAGAGTATAATCAGTTATGGGGAGAAGTGTGTAAAAAGTAAGGGGGAGACAGAAATTGTTTTTCACATCATGTGTTGCCATCAATGCCAAAGGAGGAGATTGTTGGCAACTTGGCAAACATCATTGATGGAGACACTGTTGGTATGACTGAGACTGACTAAGCATGATGTTTGAATGGTGTTTCATTGATGGCAACAAGGATGCAAAGAACAACAAGGATTGAACAAGGTTTGAAGACTGTGACAACATGGTAGCAAAGATCTAAGGATGAAAAAGGGTTGTGAGGTTATAGTTATCTTCCTACAGGATATTCTAATCCTCATGAAGTCATATGTACAAAGAGTTCTGGTCTGATAAAGAGACTTAAACATTTTGGCTAAGTGTTGGCAGAGTATAGAGATGACTACAGAGCTACAATGTTATTGTCCACATTAGTCCACATTTGAAGATCATGACATCTTGTGGTTCTGGTAAGATGTTGATAATCTTTAGATGCTCCTAATTCTAAAGTTTTATCTTCTAATGATCTCTGGAAGTACAGTTTCAAGTGGCTTAAGTTCGGCACAGCAAAATACAGTCTTAATCAGAATAGAACACCTATTTGTTTTGGTCCACATTTCTCTGGTAATGGATATTTTCTCTTGTGGTTTTAAGATGTTGTAAACACAAGATTGAAGTCTCTAATTCTAGAGTTTCAAAGTTTGAAACTTCCTCCAGTAAGGTAGTTATGAGTACTTAAGTATCGCTACAGGCATTGACAGTGGTAGAGTCTAAGTTCTGGTACTCCGCATTTCACCGTATGCTAATATTTTGTCATGTGGTTCTGAAGTTAAGTTTTAGGATGCCTAAGGAGTCTTGGTTATGAGTTTGAGCAAGTTTTGTGGTCTGCACTGCAAGTTGTGTTCTGACAGTTGGTCTGAGCCTGTGCTTGTTAGTTTGTGAAGTTGACCTGATACTATAATCTTTGTGCGGAAGAATCTGTTGACTAGAATCATATCCTATCTGGTTCTATAGTTTGTTCTAACATAAAAGAATGTATTCCAAGTGTTGGTTTGGTCTGTAAAGTCTTTTGGTGGAGGCATTAAGGCCGACAAGCTACACTTTGTATAGCTACATGTTTAATACTTACAATCTAACCTATTTTGAAGATGGTATGTGTTGTTGATATATATATATATATATATATATATATGATTCATTTCAATGTTTGATGTGAAGATGAATGTGTGAATGTGACATGAAAGAATTTTTGTGATCCAGTAAGTGCGACAAGTGTTTGAGAAGAGAGATCTGACTTTCATGCATTTGTAGATGTATTTATAGATGTAAGACTTTTGAGATAGTATTTTGAGCCTAATTGGAACTGTACCCCATGCATTTGTAGATGTAAGTGTAGTAGTTCATTATTCATAGTGAACCACCCATTCTTTATTCTATCTTCTTTCTCTTTTGACAGTGAGCCCTGAGGCAGTGAGCCTCTGATAGTGAGCCTTTTGTAATCCAGTTTTTCTATCATAATATATTGTAAGCTAACACTAGCCATGGTTTTTCCCTTTTTGGGTTTTCCATGTAAAAATCTTGGTGTTCATGTGTTATGACTTGTGGTTGTATTTTCTATGCTTGATTTGCTTTACTATTATTAAATGTGGCAAATGGATTAATGGTTTAATGAATGAATGGTTTAATAGAATACTGATTCACCCTCTTGGTATTATGAGTGTTCAACAACTTTGACTTTGGCCATCTTGTCCCAGTAAAGCCCAAGACAGCTAAGAAGGCCAAAACACTTTCAAGGGTATTAGTTGATCCATCAAGTTACAAATATGCTAAAGTGGCAGTGCCTCCACAATATAAGGCTACTAAAGAAATCTAAGGTATTGATTATGTTATCTCAAGGATTAAGTTTGGAAAATAGACACATGAAAGTGCCAAGGAGGACCTATAAGCAACATTGACTTCTTTGCTTGAGAGATATGATAGGTACAAGGTTATAAAAGATCAAATTAAACTCAACATGGAATAGCTTACTTTTGTGCTATTAAAAATAACTCAATCTTCTAAACTGGTTGAACTTGTTACAACATGTGTTGATGATGATGCAATTTAGAAGGCTAAATAGATTGGGACACAAGGTCGAGCTATGAGTGCATGGATAGAAAGACTAATTGCACAAGGAACTCAACTTATAAAGTCTTGTATTGGATTATTTAACAACATGAATGATGTCAAATTAGAGATGAATCAAACACTTGACATGTTATCACAAAACTTGCAGCTGGTGGAAAAAGACCTTGAGACTTGGACAAAGCTGAAAGATTTCAAGTTGGAAGTGTTAGTTGAGAATGGAGTGATCCCCACAAGGAAAATGTATATTGAGTACCGAGAAGCAATGAAGCATAAGAGAGATGTCCTCAAGGAGTTGATAAAAGATCTGCAGAAAACCCAAGATACAAGCATCGACAAAGGATTAGACATCACTGATAAGATAGGGGAGCTTCCATGTCAGATACTTGATGGCAGTCAGAAAACTCTTCTCGTTGACACAGTTGTTCAAGAATTTACTACACTAATTCATACTAAGATAGAATCAAAAGCTTTCTCATTAGCTTCTATTGATGAATTAGTGGACTTCCAAGTAATTCTGGACAAGTTGTAGAAAATTTTGGACAAGCATAGAAAGGTACATGTCAACATAAGGGACTCTATCACACAAGTTTTAGCTATCTCTAATTACACACCAGGGCCAAATGACACTAAAGTTTAGGCGGCTTTGAAAAGATATCAAGACTTTCTAGAGAAAGAGAAAGAAGAAGAAGAGAATGTCTCTTCAGACACTTAGTTTATTTTCCAATTTTTTGCATGTAGTTTGTTTTATGTAATTGATATTTCACATGACGTTTTGTAATATGTAATTATCATGTAGGAGAAGTACAGAGTCCCAAATCAAATTAGACTCTGTCATTGAATAAGTCAAAGTAGTTGTATATTTCCTATTTTTGCTCGTAGCTTCCCTCTATAAATAAGAGGGAGCTCTTTTGTAAATATTATCTTTAGCTATTGAAGTGAAACACTGCTGAATTGAGGAGCCTATTGAAACTTTGTGTTCAAAAGTGTAAATCTTATTCAATCAATATAAGTGAAGCAAGTTGGCATTCAATCTCTGTCTTGAATCAAGTTTGTGGTGCATTGGAATTGTTCTTAAGTCTTTTCTATTGCATTCTCTTGTCTATGTGATTGAATCATGATGTGGAATTAAATATTTTAGAAGGTGTTCTGAATTTGATTTTGTAGTCTTTGATTTGCGATATCATCTTTGGATTTGTGTTTTATGTTCATGATCAAAGGTGACTTGAAGACTTTGGGCTGCAAGTTATCATTTGTGATTGTTTGATCTAATCGTGGCATACAGTGAAGACTTTGGGCTGCATCATATTCCATACTTTTTCCATTTCCAATTGGCATAAGAAGCAACAAAAGATTTTGTGCTTTTGTGGGTTTCTTGAGGTTGACACATGCTTGTATCATTTTAGTTACTCTTTTGTTTAACTAAATTGGATATCGGTTATTATTGCTCCAATTAGTAGTTTGTGGTTCATTACATATTGTAAGCATCATAGAATTGTTATTGCAAGTTTGTAAGAGAACATCTATTCTAAAATAAGAGAACTAGATAATATGAAAATAGCCCATGGATAGTTTTAGTGTAAATAAGCTTAGTTAATTACTGGTTGATTATAGTTAGCAATAAGAAGGGAGCCTCCCCTTTCTGAGAGGAGGGATTTATCTCATCACATTGTGGTTGATATAACCATTTTGTCATCAGTTAGTTGATAACAAAATATTTACCCAACATTTACCAAATGCTTAAAGAATTTTCACTTTGAAAACATGCCAAATTTAGGTAATTTTTAGAGACATTTTAGACCAATCACTTAGAAGAACCATATGGCAAACCAAACTATTTGAAACCTATAGTGTCAATGAGCGGCAATGGACTAAAGATTCTAGCTAGCATTGAGCTTTGAGCTTTCAATAATTTATGCTTATGCATTTGTATCTTATTGGATTAGTCTATATTAAGCTTTGGAAAAGTTTATTTTCTTTTAAACACTGTTACAAACTCTTTTTTTCTACATATTTAGTTATTGTAAAGGAAAGTGAAACTTTCCTTAGGGGTGATCTAGGCTAAACCAAAAAAATGCATACAAATAAACATAGATTAAAACCTATAGTTGATAAGTGTTGGTATGTGGGTTAGTGTTTTCTAAAATTAATCATAAATGTAGGAAAAGAAAATAAGAAAAAAATATACTTTACTCATTGACCAAAGAGTGTAGGCCTTTGATGAAGATTTTAAACCTTGACTATTTTTTACTTCAAAAATGTGACCTTTGTGTTAGTGAATTGTCTCAAATCTTGCACTAAATTTGTGCTCTATTTGAGATCACGTCTATAGGTCTAGGTCAAGTTTGCAATTGTGAATTCATCCTTTTTGTTTGAATTTGACCCTATGCAATATGTACTTTGTTATGATGTATGCCTAGTTGACCTCTGCTATGCTCTTCTTTGATATATAATGATTATTGGTATTTAGAAATACCTTGGAAGGGATGTCATTGTGTTGCAAGGAGATGTGCTCTCCTAGGTCAATCCCTAGAAATATATGTGAAAGATTGAAGAAAACATGCATATTTACATTACTCCTTTAGTGCACCAAATCCAAATGTTTTCGTTTTGATTTCTTATTTAATGCTCTAGGATAAGAGAGGACTTGTGAATTCTAAATGATGATAAATCAATGCTAATGATGCCTTTAAATACTAGCACTAGCATCAAATTTTGTAAAACATATACTTAGTTGGCTCAAGGTAGGAAAATAAAAGGGGCCAAGTCAGCCAAAATTTGACTTTGAAATTTAGCAAAATGAAGGTTAAGTCCATAATTGCAAAAATGACCCAATGGTTATATGGAAGTAGGTGTATGGTTAAATGTGATAAATGCTAGGAATGGATGAATATTAGAATATGTGTGTATAGCGTTGAAAGCTAAGGGAATGAAGCCAACTTCACCTAAAATTGCACTATTTGTCAATATATATGTATATCAAAAGATTCTCTCAAAATAAACACAAAACTAAATTTAAAAAAAAAGCTGTGGATATGTAAATTTTACCATTATACTTATATAGAAAGATAATTGTTCATGAACATTTAAATTTAAAATGAAATTTCTCTACTTTGATTGTCCTCGCTTAAAAACATAAAACAATTTAGGATTTAAAAAAAAAATCATAGTTATTACGCCGAAGGCATTCCTTATGTGAAAAGAGTCAAGCTAACTTTGAGATCAACAACTGTTATTATGTAATAAGGGTGCAAGACGATCAAATTGATCATAGCTGCACCATTTCCGTTCGTCAATTTCCCGTCATTTTTCTCAAACCAGAAAAGTTTCGAAACTCATCATCTTTATCACGCCGGAAAAAATCATGTCAAAAAATTTCATGAAAGGGAAAACAGTTGAAATCAAATCACACAGGCGAGCATATCAAATTGTAACATTTGAGGTGAGTTGAAAGGGAGCGCGAATAGAAAACAAATGAATTACCTTCTAAGGAATCAATTCAAGGCCATGGAGGAAATCTTCTTCTTCTTCTTTTAAGGTATTTGCATTAGTTATTTGTTTTTCCACCACAAAAACTAAAATTCGTTTGCTACAATTTCATTAAGCATAGAAAAACTGAAACCCCATACTTCCTTTTTAAAAAATATGCCGAAATTTAATTCAATGCAAGATATTTACATTGCCTCTTTCCTAATATTTTTTTACATGTAGAACTATTCCTTTAATTCTTTAGATAAAAGGGTTTTTATAAAAACATCAGGCCATTTTTGAGTTATAATTTTTAAGTAAAATAAGGGATTGATCTTATAGAGAATATAATGAGGGCAGTAATACAAAAAACCAAGGATGCAATGATACAGATTGAAGAGTTCTAAGTCACATGGAACCCTTTTGTTATATGATGACTTCTGTGAATAGATTTTCATTACAACTCTTCTTAAGAAAATTGAGTTGTGGCCTTTTGTTCTGGTCATTATGGTTATATTATGTCAGCCTTGTGGAAATCATTGTCTTTAAGTTAAAGAATGTTATGACATTAATACTTTTTATTGATTAATAATTTAAATAATAATTACTAATCATTTTTTATTCAATTTATATTGTTATAATATGTTTAGAATTTAATTGTATGATTAAATTATGGATTGTTAATTTGGTGAAATTAAAGTTATAAGTTGTAGGACTTCAATTTTAAAATTAATTGTAACATGTTAAAATTAATATAGTATGAGAGAAAGATGTATATATGTATATATACAAAGACAGGGAAGGGAGGAGAGAGAGATACATAGGGATAGAGAGAGCTAGAGAGAGGGTGGAGGCAGAGAGAAAGAGATTGAGAGAGAGAGAGAGGAAAAGATAAATAGAGATAGAGAAAAATAAAGAGATAGAGATGCAGAGACAGAGAGAACTACAAGAGAAGGGGAGAGAGATAAAGACAGGTAGAGAGAGGGGGGAGAGAGGGGGGAGATAGAGATAGAGAGAGGAGATGATTGCTAGAAAGAGAGATAAAGAGAGGGGGAAAAATAGATAATGAGAGATAGAGGATGAGAGAAGAATAAAGAGGGAGATTGATAGAGAGGAATATAGAAAAGAGATGGAGAGGCGGAGAGAGAAAGAGAAAATAAAGGAAGAGATAGAGAAATATAGAGAGAGAGGGGTAGAGAGATATAGAAATAAAGAGGGAGAGGGCTATATATATATATATATATACAGAGAGAGAGAGAGAGAGATGATCCATGAATAGTTGGCAAATTCAAATTGACTTTTTTTGCAAACATAGAGATAGCGAGGGGTGAGAGGCGGGAAGAAAGAGAGAAAGAGGAAGATAGAGAGCCCACTGATTCAATTCCCTCCATTTATATAGGGGAACTTTTGGATTCTTTTCAATTTAGGTACCTTCTATATTTATATGAATTTTTATTATTTATATAGATAATTTAGTTTGATGAATTTTTAGATTGAAAATAAAAATGTCAAGTTACAAAGAGAGGGAAACAAGCCTAGATGGACCTAATCATGAACATCATATAACTATAGGGTAGTGAATGTATATATAGGTAATTATAAATGTGGCAATGGAAAATGGAACATGAAGGACTTGAAGATCCAAAATAATATGATTAGATCAATGAAATATCAAGGAAATAAAAATAAATCATAATGAGGGTAATATTGGTATGGATAAGTAGGCAATCAGGTAGAGAAGTATATGAGGTGGAGTAGATCAACCATACATAGGAAGATAGTGTTAACAATTTTTTTATTTTCTATAGTGTATAAGCTAGGGATATCATTAATGAAATCTATTATTGTGTGTTGAAACTCTAAAGTGTATAAGATGGGAAAGGGATGGAGTTGAATAATTTGTAGGAGGGGAATATCCAAAACTAATTCAATGTAGGTATGGTTTAAGTTGAATAGGTTCAGTGATACTATAATCATGAGGGTCAATTCCTTTTCCTTTATATGAAGAGTTTACAAACATCTTGAATCATTTTCCATACAATCTTTCAAGTTTAGGGGAAGAGAAAGAGAGATTTGAGATAGTGTGGTTGGTTGAATTAATGTCATTATGTGAAGACAAAGGAGAAGATGAAGATGGATCTTTGGGGAAATGATTTTGAGTTTGTTGGTCAACATGTAATGTAGGAGAGGATGATACCTTAATCTTTAGGGTTCTTTTTAGTTTTGTTTCGTAATGCTTTCTTAAGAAGAGAGAAAGAGAGAAAGGGATAGTGAGACATATAAAAATAGAGAGAGAGAGAGGGATATATATAAAGAGAAATAGAGAAATCAAGAGAGAGAGAGTGTGAGAGAGGGGAGAAATAAAGAAAGCAAGAAGGGAAGATAGAGATGGAGAGAGAGAGAGAGGTGGAGAAATAGAGATAAAGAGACATGGTAAGAAATAAGATAGATCAAGAGAGAGGAAAGGAGAGATAGATAGATGGACAAATAGAGAGGAAGACAAAGAGATAGAGAGAGATAGAGATATAAAGATTGAGAGAAAGAGAGATAGAGATATAGAGAGGTAAAGAGGGAGAGGGAAGGAAAGATAGATGGTAAGAGAGAGATAGAGAGAGAGGTAGAGATAGAGAGCGAAGAAGAAGAAGATATATATATATATATATAGAGAGAGAGAGAGAGGGATATTGATAGAGAGAGTAATAGAGAGAGACTACATTTTGATCAGTCATTTCATGCCAACAATCAAAAGATGATACTGATGGGACCTAAAATTTCATACCAAATTTTGCAAAAAAAAATAAAATTAGGCTCTCATGTGAAAATTTATGACAGCACTTAGAAATACAGTGTTAAATTTGACTCAGCACAAATTGCTAAAATAAAAGAAATACATTGAAGAGTGTTGCAAACCACGTCTTGCCTAGAGTTACAAAGAGAACAAGTGTAGATGGTGAAAATATGGAAGACAACATATGAAAGAATTGATAGAATCATTGATTTGGGTCCCAATGACTTGAGGTGTTTGGATTGATGGCTCTGTTTTGGTATTGGTTCTGGCAATCCATCAAACCCTAAGCCTAAATCTTCTTATTAAGACTGGTAAAATTAATAAGACTACCCTGAATCCTTGAGAGAGATTGTCACACTCTAACCACACAACCCTAAATGGATGTTACTGTTTCTTTTGAGACTTCTTAATCTAAGAGGTATTATGGAAAGTGAGGTTGAAAGGTGCAATTTAAGATCATTACTATCACCAATCAACATTGGTTTATGAATCTTAGTATATAAGGGACTTTATTTGGTGCATTTACTTAGTACTTTCCAATGAAGGGACACTAAGTTGTTGAGAAATCAGGTCTTCTTTTAGAAGAGAAAGTCACAACAATTGATTGGAGTACAGATGGATATGATATTGTACTGTTGAAAAAAGGCAATGAGCTGATCATTTTGTTGTCAGATTTGAGGAATAAGTCTTATCTACAACTTATTGAACCACTAGAGATTAGTAGCTCAAACAGCGACATCAAAATACATGTTGATTCTCTAAAGTGGATACGAAAAGATTGTATGGTTATTGGCTATGTTGGCATAGATGATGAAGGAAAGGAATTTGAATATCCAATATATATCCTTCTTTCCAAGAGTGGTGATCTTTCACATGAGCTCAAAGATGTTGAAATGTTGGCATTTGATCCTTTGTTCACAACAATAGATAGTTCAATTCTGCCATCAAATACTAGAGTTTGGGATAGTTGATAGGTCTATCAAGGCAAAATGTTTTGATCTCAATCACTATAAAAATTTGGAAACAGTATCAGGAATATCATTTGAAATGATTCAAGTGGTGAATATTTGTGTATGTCAATAACTTAGGGAATTGCCAGTTATTTGTGGTGCAAGTTGCCTGGAGGGTATCACAATTAATGGATGTGGGAAGCTCAATTATATCATGTTGGCTGATTGTGGAATTTTAAAAAGAGTATTTAGTAACTTTGATCATGTGGGATTATCCATATTGGATTGTCCAATACTTGAAGAGCTGCCATGTTTTGGGTGTGTAACATATCTTGAGGAGATTCGCATTGTCCAGTGTGGGAACTTGAAGAACATGAGTTTGCCAATGACTCTAAAACATCTTGATCTGAATGCTTGTAGAGAACTCAAAAATATACTGGAAATATCTGCTCTTACGAAGTTGGTGGAATTAAATATTAGTGACTACCCTAAGCTTGAGTTAGGTATTGCAAATCTGATCTGGCTAGAAAAATTAGCAATTGCAAATCTTAAAAGTCTGTTCAGAATATCTAATCTTACAAAGTTTGTAGAATTAGAAATTCATGGGTGTGTGGAGATTGATCTTGAGTCATATCTCTCAGGCTTTAGCTGTTTAAAGAGGATTGACATTGTTGAATGTGGGAAGATGCACACGATAACACTACCAATGACCCTCACTCAACTGAGTCTGGAAGCTTGTAGAGATTTAGAAACAGTGGTAGGAATATCTGGTCTAACAAAACTTGAAGAGCTAAATATAAAAAATTGTGTGTTTGAGTTGCATCTTTCCGGTTTGAACCGCCTGAAGAGGATTACCATTGTTGAATTTCTAAATGTGTACAACATAACACTGCTATTGACACTCATCAAATTGATAGTCCACCAGTGCAGAAAATTGCAAACAGTGGCAATAATAGGCAGTCTTACAAAGCTTACAGAGATACACATTAGAGAGTCAAAATTACAGCTATGCATATTGGATTTTGTGTGGCTTGTTGAGAAGACTTTCAAAAATTTCAAAGAAAATACAAATGGTTGTTGTAAAGCCAGTTTCGCCACCTTTGCTAGTGTCCTCCCAGCCTGCCCAAAGTGAGAGCTTTGAAATAGTATGTGGACCACTAAAAGAAGATATTATAGTTTGAAATACTCTGATAGACATGCCTACAGAATGTGGAACCCTGGACAAAACACATGAGCTGTTCAGAAATGTAATCTCACATAATGCCAAAATTATAGATATATAGCCAAGATTCAACAGCCTTTGCCAGAATCTTTGCATCCTATGATGAGACAAGAGATTTGAAACAAGATTGTAGTTAGAGGAAAAATGAGGCATGCAGCTGAAGAGACCCTAAAATCATATATCCAAGAGACATGTACAATCAGAGTGAATTCCTCAGATCTCTCTGACTATGTAAGTCATTCCGATATACAAATAAAATGTCCCCCCCCCCCCCCCGCCCAAAAATAAAAATAAATGTTATTACCAAGAATGATATCGAAGTATCAAAATGAATATGCTAAGAGTTTCTTCAAAAATCCAAGGGGAAAATAAGTATTAGCAAAGGGAACAAATAAATTAATGAAGTGTGATTATAAGGTAAAAAGTGAATTCCACATTTTTCATTAAAGGAGTTATGAAGTAAAAACTATTGAAGACTATTTTTAGAAGAGTAAAATATTTCTTGGAAGAATTAAACCAAGTAGGTGATTATTTTTATGAAGTTTGTTAAAATACTTTCACCGAAGAAGTTAAAGGGGTAGTCATTTTCACCTAAATGAAAAATTTGCCAAATTAAGGATGATAATACACAAAGGTAAATATAATTGAGATAAAATGAAAGACTAAAATAATTGATAAATACTTTTATCCTGAAGGAGTTAAATTAATTAATTATCAGATCTATGGAAGATAATTGATTAAATGAAGAGATGCACTAGAATATAAAGGGTCATAACCCTAAATTTGTAAAATATAAATTGGAGATAAGAACCATTGTCAGAGGAATCATCAGTAGGAGTAGATAGGCTCATCTGCTCAGTCATAATGTCCATATATCACCTTTCACTCATCCGCTCTCATTTCGAAAACTTCTGCTATTAATGTATAAATTTGTAAGTATAATCAATGGAGAAGATTGCTCAAATCCAGTGATTCACTTTCAGTGTTCAACTGTTGTGTCGGGATTAAATCTTATATGTTATTGTACTGTCTCCAAAGTGGTTTTTTCTTATTATTCAAAATAACACAATTTCTCAGACACATTTGATGTTGCTGTGTGATTTTTTTTATTAGATTCTGCCTGGAGTGAATTACATTCCTTTCAAGTAATTCATTTTAATTGGTTCCTACCAAGGATTAAAATCCTTTTAAACTAATTATTTTGATTAGTTTCCCTCAAGTCAAGAATTAAATATCCTTTCATAATATCACAGTAATTTGGGAAAATAGCACTGGGATTAGTAAGAAGAGTACTGTGACTGACAAATTTACACGTTTGTACAAGCTGCAAACATTCAAAGTGCCCAACAAGTTAGAGTTAAGCTGCAAAGTAGATCAACCAATCCTACACATCTATCTCCATAATCATCACTCATCCACTGACTCCATCTACCCAATTGATTAGGCATTGGTCAATTTTAGAACACTTTTATACAAATCCAATCCACATTCTTAATATTTGAAATACTCTCATTAGGAACTATTAAGTAAACTCTACATCTACCTCACATTTGTGTGCCATAGTGGGTAGATTCCCAAATTAGGATTCATTAGCCTTTCAAATCTACTTTACCACTCAGGTACACCTGCCAAGGCCTGGCAGAGCCTAAAGAGTAGAGGGTTTTTAATTATATAAACCTTGTTCAGTTGGCCAAAAATGTATTAAGAGATTGTTGCAAGTATTGGCCTAACCGGTGTTGTCATTGATGTCAACATACTCCTGTTGCATTAATGATAAGGATTGGATGAACTATTTGCTGAGGATATTGAGAAAATAAGTCATATCAGGAATAAAGAAGAACAGTGAAGACAGTGAGCTAAAGATCCTAGATAAGATGAAGATCAGAGGATGCACTTCAAAGGGTTTGTAGATATGTGTCTTAAGATAATCCAGTAAAGATTTTAGAGGTCCGCATGAAGATCTGAAGAAGTTATGGCCACTTAAGTAAAACTGGTTCTGGCAGGTGTTCAGAGGTGACAGAGTGATACAGATAGGTCTGGTGAGATCTAGAAATGCAATATCCTATTCTGCGGATTTGGTGAAGTGTTTAGGAAGTCCATGTGAAGTGACAACTCAATTGGTTCGTGGTCTGGAGGTCCGCAAGCATCTATTCCATTATGACAGTGATGATAGATTGTGTTCTTGAGGTTCCAGATGAAGGAGATAAGGGTTTCAGTAAGCAAATGTAGTATGGATGTTCTTGGTGATTCATGCAAGCTTGTGGAGGTCTTTGGATCATGTCTAGTTCATGTTGGTGGTCCGCATTGGAGTTTGAGCTCGCAATTGAAGAATTACTTCCAGATGATGGTGTTCTTCCTAAGTTAGGCCGATCAGATGAGTTATACATCCTGTGGATGGTCTTGAAGATGTGTGAAAATTGAAGTGTTCCCAAATGAAGATTGAAGTCTCAGATCTGTGTGGCCAACAATGTGCTGATCTGTGTGAAGTCTTTTTGTAATTAGTCAGTTGTATTTATGTATTTGCTTTGTAATGTATGTTGACTTAGATAATTATCCCTAAGTCAATGTCTTGTATAAATAGGGAGTTGTGCAGTCATTCCAAAGGTGTGTGGAGATGAGAGTGTTGTAGCAAGGAGGAGAGTGAAGGGTAGAGTAGAAGTATTGGGCTTAAATGGAACTGACTCAAGCATGGTGAAGATGTTATTCTTTAGTTCAAGTATGTGATACTTATTATTCTGTAGACAGTGTGTCTCTTGTAGGCAGTGAGCCTCTTGTAGGCAGTGTACTCAGGCAGTGAGCCCTAATTGGCATGTGCCATTTTGTTCTTTCTATTCTTCTAATAGAGAATACAATCTTGGTTTAATCACCCCATGGTTTTTCCCTTAACCAGGTTTTCCACGTCAAAATCTTGGTGTCTTGTGTGTTAATGTGTTTCTACTCTTAAATTAATGTGTTAAGTTTTCATGATTGATTTATTATCATGCCACTGAATTACAAAGTGGATTTAAGTGTTTAATTAGAAGAAAGTTTTGGACAACTGATTCACCCTCCCCCTCTTGGTTGTCTTCCCTAAATCTAACAGAGATTGGTACCCTCTTCTGGTCTAAAAACCAGTGTTTTTGAGACCTGACAGATACATGAAATGAGCATTTTGAATTGGAATTTAGTACTACATTAAAGATCATGGAGTTTGGTATGGATAACTCCACTGGAGCCTCATGAAATGGTACTTTTCATGCCAATGACCCAATGATCAAGAAAAGAGAGTGAATTTCAATCACTCATTTCATGCCATCAATCCAAAGATGACATGACTTGTTTTGAGAGATCAATGGCTAATAGTTTACTAGAGCGATGCAAGACAATTCAAATAATCATGCTTGTTCATTATATCCTTTACCTTTGTCTATACATGTGAAAAACAAGGAAAACTTTTCTATCGACATTTTGCAACTATTGGTGCCTACAGATGAATAACACCTGCATGCTCAAAAACATTCACTAACTACATGTATCAAATTAAATGTTACGATTAAGTAGAAAGAGCCCACGATTTATGCTAGATGAGGGGGACCGGTCGCTTGTGTTGTATGTAGGTGGCAATACCCATGGTGAAGGTGAAGGTTGTGGATCCCTTGACTAATAGAGATAATCCCACAACAAAGTATGTTCAAGCGGTGATTGTGGACAATCACAAGTTCCGGTTCATGGGATTTATTAAATACCACATATCTCTTTCAATGCTAGATAATTACATAGGCCATAGGGATACAAGACAATCATCATTCACTTAAAGACATGGTAATTAAACTTCCACAACTCTTCGGCATTATGGTTTTTAGAATCATAAATTTGGGAATTTTAAAAAGGAATTATGGTGATGTGTAAATATAATAAGTGGCAAAGAGAGAGAAGAGAGAACAATAGAGATAGAGAGAGGAAGAGAAAGAGTGAAAGAGAAATAGATAAAAATAAAAAAAGAAAGAGGAAGATAGAGTAAGAGAGAGGGAAGAAGTGGGTGGGAGAGAGAGAGAGGGATGCGTAATATATGATGAATAAATTTTAATAATGACACAACAAAGAAAAAAAAATGTTATGCTTGCAATAATTAGAAAGTTCCTTCTCATGTCTCCTAGCAAGGAAAGATAGAATAAACAATAATAAAAAATAAAGAAATCAAAGATGAAAATTAAAAAAATTAAGTGATAATTGATTTATTGGTGAGAATGTTTGGTTTAAAAATTGTACAAGGAGACATTTTGTCAAATAGTCCACATGCCCTATTTCTGTTCTATCTTAATACCATTCAAATAAATTCCTCTATTCAAATGTTTTGATTGTTGTCCATACCTTGTTCTAAATAGATAATATTTTTTCCAATACATAGATGTCAAGACACCGATGGACTAGAATTTACCATACTAAGAAATATGAAGACTTCATTTTATTACAAAAGGAGACCTCATTTCTACCATCACAAAATCATCTCAATATCAAGCTCAAATTTATAGTGCAACATAGCTTTAACATTAAATATGCTTTCAAAAAATCAACTTTCCATAATTCCCTACAATGTTTTGTGAAGATTGGCATTTCTATCTTCCTTCTTATAGCATCTACTTTATCCATCAATGTCTAGAAAGATACATGATGAAAGAAGGGAAGATAGAGAGGGAGAGAGAGACTGAGAGAGATAGAGATAAAGAGAAATAGACAGATAGAGAGGGAGAGAAAGAGATATAAAGAGAGATAGAGAGATAAAGAGATAAAGAGGTAAAGGAAGAGGGATAGGAAGAGAAGGGAAGATAGAAATGGAGAGAGAGGGAGAGAGATTGAGAGAGAGAGATAAAGAGAAATAGATAGATAGAGAGGGAGACAAAGAGATCTATATAGGGATGGAGAGATAGAGGCATAATGTAGAGAGGTAAATGAAGACGGATAGAGAGGGAGAGATTGATTTATGAAGGTAGAGATATAGAGAGATAAAGAGGGAAAGAGAAAGAAAGAGAGATGGTAAGAGAGAGGGAAAGAGAAAGAAAGAGAGATGGTAAGAGAGAAAGAGAGAAGAGGAGTGTTAGGAACCCGTGTTTAACCCTTCTCTTTACTTTGTTAGTATATTACATTTGGACACATATGCTTTGTAAGTCGTTCCTTGAGTCTATTGTATTATCCCACATTCATGGGAAGTAATAGTTCTTTAGATTAGACTTAGTATATAAGTGCGTGTTGAGACCAATGAAGGCATCCACAAGTTTATTGTATTGAGCTTGCTCAAAGAAGGTTGCCCCCTCGAAGTGGCCTGCAATCAATAAATTCCTTCTGTGTTCTGCTATTTCTATTATTTTGTGCATTTTTCATTATATTGTTGTAGGAGGTTCCTCTCAAGGAGACAAAGAGACATATATAAAGACAAAGAGATAGAGAGAGAGAGAGAGATCAAGAGAAATACAAAGATCAAGAGAGAGAGTGAGAGAGAGAGGGGTGAAGAGAGAAAAAGAGATACAGGAAGAAAGAAGGGCAAATAAAGATAGAGGGATAGAGAGACAAAAATAGAGACTGAGAGAGATAAATAGAAATGGACAGATAGAGAGGGAGACAAAGAGATAGAAAGAGATAAAGATGAAGAGAAAGAGAGATAAAGAGGGAGCAAAAGGAAGAGATAGTGAGATAGAGATAAATGGGTGCTTAGTATTAACTCACTTCCCCTGTCTTTTTAAAACATAGCATGCTTATACACATTTTTTTATTTGACAAAATATAAATTTCATGACATTGATATTTTTTTTCCTTCTCTATAGGTATTTGTCATTTTTTCACGATTGTTCTTCCTTAGATGGTGAGCCTCTTTCTAACTAATAATTGCATTCCTTTTAAAAAAATATATCAATAGAGAAGGAAAAAAAATGGTGTGCATTCTATGTTATAGCATGTTTAAAAAAATTATAGCATGTTTAAATTTAATTTTAATCCATTTTAGCTCCAAATTATGCAAATGTGTGAAATTATAAAAGCAACATGAGGGTCACTAAGTTTGATTGATCTTTCTATCGTGTGACATCCCATGAGAGGACATGCATGATGCTAGGAAAGATGACAACTAAACATGGTGTAGGTGGTGACCATGCTTATATTTGCAAGATAATGCCTATTAAATGTAGGTGTTGAGATGTGAAATTTGAGGCTTGTGATAAACAAACATATATGCTTCAAATAATATGCATAGGTGACAACTAATGGAATGAAGGTGAACCTAGGTGTAGTGCATGAACAAGAATCTAGAAAGGAGATGCATGAAAATAGACACTAGAGACCAAACATGAAAGTCACATTTCAAGTAGCTACTAAGAAAAACACAAGGATCTTTAAGTCCATTAAGATTATGCAAATTTATTCACAACACTCCAGAAAAAAAAAAGACATGGGTCATAGGAGATACAAGACAATCATCATTCACTTAAAGACGTACCAATTAAATTAAGTACAAACTCCTAAGTTTTTTATTGATAAAGGAACTAGTTTAAACTCAGGGGATTAATGTGCAACCTGTTGCAAGTATGTGCTAACCGATGTTGTCATTAATGTCAACATATCGGTGTTGTCATTAGTGTCAACTGTGCTCTTGTTTTGATGCTTGTTTGTGATAAGTTAGTTGTTTTGTATTGTCTTATATAGGTGTTGAAGATGATGAGAAGATGTTCCTAATACTAAGTTTCCAAGTGCTTTTGAAAAAATTTGCTCTCCAAGTAGAAACAGTGTGTTGCAGAGTATTTTGGCTTGCAGAATAACTGCCTGAGTTTTGCTCTGCATTTCCTCAGTATTGAAGACCAGAGTATGAGGATTGGATATGTTTTAGAGAAGTATTTGAAGATGCTAATTCCAAAATTTGGTGCTCTGAATTGTTGTGCAGCAAAAGTTCTATTCACCAGTTTGAAGAATGTGCCTAACAGAGTTTGCAGTATGATAGGGAGAAAGTATTTTGCTCCACATTCCTCTGCAGTGTTGGGACATAAAGATTCATACAATTTTTTGGCAAAATTTTAGGTCCCCCATGTCTTGAAATCAATTTTAGAACTCAGAAACACAGTTACAAAGAAGTAGAAAGGAAAAATCAAAGAATCCATTATGTATTTCCTATGATAAAACCCCTTGGTGCAAAATGCTTAGAAGATTCTTTGTGAAAGAAAGTAAAAACAATTTGATATAGCTTATGGTTTATGTCATCTTGTAGCAAAGAACCATCATGTTTTAATGCTGCCCCATATGGAAACTCTGGCAGCATTGCTGAGGGAAAAGATGTCAGGGATGACACAGTAGAAGATTAAGGAACTCAAGTAGTCTTTGAACAGTGAATTCCAGTTTATACATAAATGTATTATTGGTATCATAGCTAACTGAACTTATAAGGGCAGCTTTGGCCACTCTCCATGCATTTTTATCATGGAATCCTCTTGGTTATATCTTTGAATCTCCCCTTCTTGATACCTTGCTAAATCTTTTCCTGTGCCTGCTTATAGAAATTTGGCTTTGTGATGCTTAACTGAGGTTGCAGCCCTCAACTTTGGGGAGTTATATGATACACAATTTGTGAAGTTGTATACGATCTTCATGGTGCAATTGCAGGCTATTTTACCACCTGGAACAAAATCCTAGAGGCCTATGAAAACAGATCAACTGAAAGAGAGGCATTCATCCAGAACTGGGAACTTTTCTTCATTTCATTTTACATGTCATTTGCATACTTCAAAGTATTCCTGAAAACCAAACCGCACTTCTCATAGATCTTGAATATTTGATTGGTATTTCTTAGGTGGATGACACTAAGGTTTTCAAGATTTCTTTGCTTTTTGGTATTTTTAATGGGCTCGACTCTCATCTTATATAAGGGAGACATCCATATGCCCAACCTATGTTCGAATTGAGGATGCTCATGATTTGTCGTATGGTTAGGCCCGAAGAAGTTCTAATTGTAGAAGACCATGAAAATCACTTGTTGGTGACAGTTATTTGAGATTTACTGAACTTATGTGAAATCATGAGGGGAAAAGATAATAAAGTCATAACATCATGACATGGCATGTGATACATTCTTAAAGATAGTGTAAAAATACGGAAGAAAGTTTGTAGTTCCCAGTGGGCAGGTATGGTGAGTTTTGAATAGACCTAGACTTGAAAGCATGACGGAATAGAAGGTCTATCTAGATGTTACAAACCTGGTGAACATGAATGCAAAGTATGGAAAGAATAAAATAACGTTTTCACAGTTTATCAAAACATCATTAGTACGGGTATAAAGAACCTTGCCAACACTTTCTCTGTCTACACCAAAATGACAGTTTAGGAACAAGACCCTAACGACAAATATATTGAGGAGTTTGTCATATATTAAGGTTGCCAGTGTGTTGGTTGGAGATTCTCTGGTGAAATGAACAATATAAGAGCTCTGCAGAGATAAATATGACATTTCCCAAATTAGCGCAGGAAAATACAATTTCATATAATGCAATGAGCATAAGATATAAAAAATGGTGTTGTTGAAAAAACTTTACAAACTTTCAAGAAAATGTGATACGCAAATTCAACACTGGGTTCCACAACCTTCGCCAGAATCTTCACATTCACATACCGAATAGCAAATTTTTATGAGTGGAAGAATGAAATTGGTATAAACTCAAGTAGAAGGACCATACATAAACCCTACAACCTATGTGGTGCTGCAAGCCCCGATACCCAAAGTCCAGTGGTGCAATCTTCTTATTCATCAAACAAAAAGGATGTGTAGTGCTAATTTGATGGTTGAAAATAATGAAGCACAAAACTTTCTAGGATGCCAGCATAATACTAATAGCCTGTTGGGAATACCAATTCCTGGTAGGGGAGAAGATGGTGCAAGGCCTGAGTTGAATGTAGGTATTGAGACAATCGAAAGATGAGATTTATCTTTTGATCGCATATTATGTGATGTACCATGCAATGGAGATGGCACAGTCCTCAAGTCACCTGATATATGGAGAAAACGGAACACTGGACTTGGCAATAGGGTACATCTCCTTCAAGTGTAAATCGCTATGCGAGCTATTGCCTTGCTTAAAGTTGGAGAGAGATTGATTTACTCCACTTGCTCACTAAATCTAGTTGAAGATGAAGTTGTTGCGAAGGTTCTTATCCAATGTGGAGGATCAATCGAGCTTCTTGAGTTGAAATGTCATCCTGGCCTAAAACTTGCAAGGTTCGTGATAAAGGACATTGGCTAACTTCTTATAGACATAGTCACAGATACAAAGGCTTGGGTATATGGAAAGCACGGCCTTTTCAGTGAGAACACACAGAGCCACAGGTATATATAGAATGGTGACACAGCATATTGAGGTGTGGACTCAAGGAGGCATCACTATCTATTTTCTCTGAAAGTGAGGCTCAGCCAACAAATAATGATGGAGTGAGTTCTAAAAGAGACAGTCATTCATAAGATGTGGCGCAGTTTCAACAAGAGGTTATCCCATCTTCAATCATGGTGGCCTATGGAAGTGATAGAAGTTATACCTTTAGCAAAGATGCGCTGTGAGGATAATGATGATGTGCAGAATACTATTATGAAATTAATTTCTAAGAATGAAACAATCAACCCTGAATCTTTATCTGAGGCTCAGTGTAAGGCAAAATCTAGCATTGAGGATATTTGTAATAATGGAGCCATAAAACATAGGTAGAATCAACAAATGGTAAACAAATCAGTGCAGGAATCTCAGAAGGCAACTGATGATCATAAAATTACAAATAAAGTTAATTGGGAAATCAGCAGCATCAATAATGTTTCTGTTTGAGAATCATGATTAGCCAAAATCTAATATTCTGAAACACTCTTGTGAGAGTCAAGATTTTTTGACCTTCATAGAAAAGGGATGCGGACTGTGATTTTTGATAGTGATGGACATGAAAGAAAATGGGGCACAAGATTATCACCACGGCCAGTTGTAAATAGTAACCAAGGCAGCTGCTATCACACATGAATAAAGATGTTTTAGTAGGTGCATATAAGCGTCTCGAAGAATTTAAATGCATAGCTTGTGGTAAGTTACTTAAAGCATCTGGTGTGAATCAACATCTGCACTTGAAGTTATCATATTACAAAGATTGCAAGCATTGCTATGATCATAGACTATTACACAAAGATCTTGATGGTTTAGAATCTTCTTGCTATTGGTATGGGCAAGGAGGAGATGTGATTTGCTGTGATTTTTGTGAAAAGGTGAATTGTGAGGAGTGTATCGAAAGGAATATTGGAGTAAAAAACAAAATAGATATAATTGGCATTGTTTTTATTGTGTACGTGATCCACTATCTTTTGTTATTAATGACTACAATCAAGCTGCAAAGATTGTGAGCTCTGGTGCTTCTGATAGTGATTCTATGTCCTCAGATGAAAAGTTTCCTATTTCAAATTTTAGTAAAAGATAGAAAGGAAGAAGAACCAGGAGGATAAAAAAATGACAGAGCGTGTTAGAAGAATGATGTATTCAGCAATGTTGCGAAATGAGGTAGGCTGGAAGAGAACAGTGCAGGTGCGTTATATATGCTTTTGACAAATGATTGTCACTGAAAAATCAAACAGAAACCCTAGACTCATTATCAGAGAGACTTAATACATCGGAGTAAGTTTTTTAGATCTCTCCGATGATGTGCATTACACCGATGGGGTGGGCCACCAAAAATGCATTTGGGAAAGCTTGTGTGAAAAATATAAAATTATACAGGACAATAAATGATATTTCAAAGTGGGCACTTTTCTATAATATTTTCCTCAAGGAATTACTTGAATGCTAAGTAAAAAATGAAGGCAAAAATATACATCGGCAAGAGATGGATTATCGGTGAGCAAACTTTGTGTCTTCCTGACTTGTAACGTCAGTCCGATGATAAAATGATGGTAATCAAAAGATATAATTAATTTGCCAAAGAAAAGATTTAATAATCAAAATTGAGAATTCTCACTTGGAGAATAAAATATTTTTCACCGAGGAAGTTGAGGGAGATAAGATATTTTCACTAAAGGATTTTCAACAGTTTGTTAAAAACAAGATTTCATGAGCAGAAATTGTTTCTTACTTGAAGGGTAAAATATATTTTTCCAGTGGGAGAAAATATGAGCAAGAGGATATAACAAATAATCATATTCATATTGGAAAATTATTTTCACGAGAATACAAGTCCCAGAAAGATTAATTAAATAAAGAATCAAGATACATGAAAGTAAACCCTAACAAAGATGAAGAGAAATAATTGAATTTTAAAGGGCCGGAGGCTAATATTTTGTGTTAATAAAAATTGTTGTCCTTCACGGAAATGAAGAGACGCACAGGCGGTAAGCGAAGGGTCACAACCCTAAAATACACAATATGTATAAAGGTGAAATCAAAGGAGGACAGAGGAAGATCATCAGTAGGTGAGGAGAAGAGTAGATTAGGAAAAACATCAGTTAGATAACTAGATGGATTGACCAGTTGCCAAAATAAAATATTATGTTGTACATTATAAGATCTTTCAAAATTTTATAGTGGAGAAAATGCATAAATTAATGATTTAATATTGGTGTCTATTGTTTGTTGAGCTGAGCAATTATTTGGTTGTCTCCATACTGTTATTTCTTTGTTATTTGAACCTGAGTTTCCAAGTTGATATTTTAGTTTCATCGAAACACACTTGCTGTTTTCGTGTAATCAAATTAATTAGTTTCCATTACAGATATAAAATCCTTTTGATTGATTACAGCAACCTACAGGTAGCATTTGGATAGGTAAGAGCAGCCCTATGATTGTCAAGATTGTCATACTGTCTCCAACTCGATATTGTCTTGTTATTCAAATTGAGCATCAACTCCATTTTTCAATACACATTTGCTATCGTTGTGTGATTCTTTTGATCGGCTCCTTCAAGCAAGGATTAAAAAATCCTTTCAATAAGTCACAGTAACCTAGTAAGATTCGAGTGGATCACTAAGTAGAGTCTGTCAGTCACATTCTTGCACGTTTATACAAGCTATAAACAAACACAAGTGCCAAACAATTAGGATTGTAACCAATAGGTAAATCATATATCATATACACCTTGACTCCATTAGCCCAATAGAAATAGGCACTAGTCATACCAATTCCATTTTAGAATTCCATAAAATCTCATTCAAACAATTACATCTCAAATCTTAGTATTAGGAGTAGGAGTAGTTTAGAAGCTTGCATCTATTACATTTTATGCCATTGTGATAGATGTACTAATCCAATCAAGTCATATAGTGTTAAGTCTGCTTTAGTTACAAAGGTACACCCGCCTAGGTTTGCAGGACCTAAAGTGTAGGGAGCTAATAGCTCTGTCAATTGGTCCAAAAACGTTGCAAATCTAAACAGAGTCTGGCATTCTCTTAGGGTTAGCAACCTGCATTTTTGGGAACCAACACACAGTATGTTCTTTGGTCTTGTGGTTCTGGACTTAAGCTAACAAGGTCCTTATATTTCTTCATTCCAAAGGTTTTGTGATTTGGTGCTCTGAAAAGCAAGTTTTTGATTAGCAGAGTGTTGTTCTCAAAATTAGCTATGCTCATTTTTGTAGACAACCCCTACGAAACTTGTCTGTTTCGTAACCTACACTCTAAGTTTGCAAATTGAGACAAGTACTCTTGACCTCGTGCGAAGTCATCTGACATCCTAGAAAAGTTTATGACATTCCCTTAAGTTGATTCCTCAAAAATTGTGCAAATTAATTAGGTTACAAACTGATCAAAATATCAATTTTGATCATTTTAGGGTGTTAGTAAGTTTTTGAAACTTCATGTGCAAAAGTGGTCAAAATTGCCACTCTTGCATATCCTTGTTACCTCCTATGTGCGATGTCAATCAAAATGACTGCTCATACATACTTACCTTGTTTCTTTGTTAACATGCAAAGGCAGTTAAATCCTCTGCCTATACATGTTTTCCCCTTGTCAAAATTTGTATATGCAAGAGCGGTCTTATTTGCCGCTCATGCATATTGTATTCACATGTGTAAGAGTGGTCTTTCTGACCGACAAAACATGATCTCACGAATCTCGAACTCCGGTGTCATTAATGGTGCTCGTGTCACCATTAATACTTTGTTTTAAACCTTTTAAAGTATTTTACTCATTGTTCTTTTTAGTTTTATATTCTCAAACTCATCGAACAAGTTATCCAAACCTCTGAGAAGTTGATTGACCCGCAGGACTTGCGTATTGCAAAGATTTTTGCGCCTAGGGTTTCCGTCTTTATTTCCAGGTAGGGTAAGGTCTTTCTTTCTTGTTTTCATTTTTGTTTTTCCTCCTTCTATTAGCGTTGTTGATAATAAAAATGTTTGGGATTTATGTATCTATTTATGTTTAAATTGAGTCATCATTTTTGCATGATTATGAAAACCCTAGTCGCCTTTCGTGTGTTTTCCTTCACCATGTTTTGTTCGTTATTGGTGGATCTCGTCATGTTCTAGTTTTGGTGTAATCGATGAATTTGTCATGATGATTGTAAAACTTAGGTTATACCAGTGTTTCCCCATATGTATTGATGGACTTTCTCGCCGCCGATGATACTTTTTTTGGTTTGTCTTCCCATATGCAATGGCAGTAGGAAGTTCTTCTTTCCAGAACTTGGAGTTTCGACAGCATATGCCTTGGCAGTTATTTTGACCGACTTCGCATTAAAACTTGCTTGTTCCCTCATATGTACGGGTGGAAAATTTGGCTGCCCCTACGACAAACACATTTTCCTGGAGCATATGCAATGGCAGAAAATTTCACCGACCTTGCACCTACATCGAATTTTTTCCAACATGCAGGGTCAGCAAAATTTTCTACCCTAACACTTGCAATACATCCCTCTAATGCAAGGGAGGCAAATTTTGCTGCCCGTGCATTTATTCTCTCAATTTTTTCTAACTCTAAGAGATTTTCAATTTTACTTTCCTGAGCCCACTTTCCTCCATTTTTTGACCCACTTGCTCTCTAGTCCTTTCAAGCGTATCCCCATAGTCATGATCGTAAACATGCAATTTTCCCAGATTACCAGTATTTCCCTTAATTGCATGATCATGGCTTTTTGTTGCAGTTTCCTCTGTGGATTTTCTCTCTTCACCAACATCCTTCTAGTGTTAGCTTTTTTAGATGACTGAGTTATCTCCAAAGAAGTCGAAAGCAATGAAGTATAAGTATCAAGGTGTTTTTCCAATCACCTCAGTTACTTCCAATGTTGATGACATTTGGGATACAGAGATTGGTCATGTGGACATGGCTGAGTTTGTGGAAAGAACCAAGTCTGATAACCCTAGTTATGTAATGAAGAAGATTATCGATAGCAACATTTATTTGGTGTCATCTTTCTCGGTGATGGGTCATAATAAAGAGTTTGTTCTTCAATGCACTCAGTTCTACAATAGAGACACTAGGGCAATGGTGGATACAAATGGCAATGTGATAATTAGATTGGATCCAGAATTCATTGATAAAGTTTTCATGTGTCCTGCTGTTACAGAAGTTATAAAACTAGATTTTGCTGAAGCTCAAAGAGAATATGACAAAATTTTTGAGAAGGACAAGAAGATAATTAACACTAAATGGCTTAAGAATTTAAGGTCAAACTTATCCAAGTGGCCTAGGAGTTTTCCCAAAAGTGATTCTATCTAATAAGTTGGTGATCTCATAACTCTTCTTAGCAAGATAAGGGGCCTGTCTTCTTCCTCACTTTTTCATTAGTGGTTGTACTCTTTTATCAAGGTCATACTTCAAGGCAAACAAGCCATCTTTTGGGGTGAGCAAATTAGCAGTGCTCTTCATGAGCAATTGACTAAGGTATCCACTACCTTCAAATTCTATATGACTTCCTACCTTGTGTATATAGCAGCCTCCATGAGGATCTTCCCTGGTTTAACATCCGAAGGAGATAGGAGAGTGGTTCCTATATATCAGTACTATCCTCAACTGACATTGAAAGGTTCTATTCACACTTTAGGAGGGTAAATGATGCTTTCTTCGCAGTGTTCTTGTGTCTTTTTGACCCTCAACTAGAGCAAAGAAGAGTTTCAGATGAAGCTTGGTCAGTGGTGAATGATTATGGATGCATGTTCTTACAATTTCCTACTTTCTCATATTTAAGGGTTGGCTTTTTCCAAGGTTATCCTTATATGTTGCCAACGTTCCCTTTAGACAAACTTGTTCTAATGGAATTATGTAGACAAATGATTATCATACATAATAAGCAAATGGAGCTCAAGAAACCAGGATTCAGATTTCCAGTTGAAATTGGCAGGTTTTTAGTATCAACTATTGCAAAGGCTAGAGCCATGGAAACTGAAAGAAAGAAAGAAACAATCCATCTCTTCAGATGACTTTGATTTTAGTAAGCTAGTACCTGCTAAGGCTAAGACCCCAAAGAAGCCAAAAATTCTTTCAAGAATGCTGGGAGACAAAGGGCACAAATTTCTGGAGATTGCAAGGCCCCCACAAGATGCCACCATAGAAAATTTTAGTATGAATGATTACTCTATTTCTAGGGTTGAGCTGGGAAAAATAACACATGAAAGTGCAAAGACTAACATGCAGTCAGCAATGGATATTCTGATTCATAAGTTAGACAAAGAAAAAGAGATGAAGGATCATTATAAAGCAATGGTAGAACAATTGACTGTAGTGGTAAGGAAGATTACTTTGAAATCAGAATCAGTGACTCTTGAGGCCATTTTTGTAGAAGATCCTATCATCCAGAAAGCTGAAAAGACTCATCTTAAGGGAAGAGTGCTTGAAGAATATTTGGAAAGGATGCGCACACAAGGAATCTCTCTTCTTACAAAGCTAGCTGAGAAAATAGGCAAAATGGAGAAAATAAGGGTAGAAGTTGATGATTTGATTGATGTTATTTCTCAGGATATTGAGTGTTTAGAACAGAATCATGATAAGTGGGTAGAGATGGGGAAGTTGAAAATAAGTGCTCTGATATCAATTGGTGTCATTCTAAATAGGGATTCATATACTAAAACTAAAGAGGCATTGACATATAGGAGCCATGTGCTGAAAGATCTGATCAATGACCTAGAAACTGCAAGGAAACTAAGTGATCAAAGTGATGTTAGTCTCTTCCACAAGTTGGAGGAGCTGCCATGCAATTTGGTGTCATAGGATAATCAATTTCTTTCTGCAGAAGAGATGATCCAAGAATTTGAAAATATGTTTCAGAAGGAGTTCAAGGACAACATTTTCAGTAGCCTCCGTGGATAATATTCTTGATAATCAGTTAACTTTGGATAATCTGAAGGCCAAGTTAACTAGCCATGAAAAATCAATTACCATGGTTAGAGATGCAATAGTTAGAGCTTAGATGATTTTCAAGAACACAGTTAGTCTAGACAGTCTTGGGATACAAGTGTTGGAAACAAGGTAGATAACTGAGAGGAGGGGTGAATCAGTTATCTTAAATATTTTAACTTTATGTTCTTCTTTAACAATTAGTGCAACATCAAAACATATAAGCATACATAACCATGAGAGCAGAAATAAAATCAACACACATAACACAATAATTTTGACGTGGAAAACCCTGTTAAGGGAAAAACCACGGGGTGACTAACCCAAGATTGTATTCTCTGTTAAAAGAATAAGAAGTACAAAATGGCACTTGCTAATTAGGGCTCACTACTTGAGCACACTGCTCACAAGAGGCACACTACCTACAAGAGACTCACTATCTACAAGGATATAGAAGGTAACCAGATGTTTGAACTGAGGAGAGGCATCCACATATGCTGAGATTCAGTTTCGGTTAGGCTCAATATAATGATCTACTGCACTTCATACTTCCTCTTCTTTAGTGCTGCTGTTCTATCACATACCAGACTTGTATTGTTGCTTCCACACTTCTTTCTACCCTTTCTCGCACACTATCTCTCCACACACCCCTCCATACCGAAATCCATCTGGTATATAGATCCGCACCAAGGATTTCAACATCTTTCTAGTCGACAACAAGAATACTCATGATCTTTACTAAACTCTGATCTGTGAACTGAATCCATGCTTAAAATGTGATGTATATCCAAGACATAGAGTTAGAAGTCATCAATCAAGTCGGCTAACCATGTATGATCTCTTAACTAACTTGACCATCATCAATTTCTCATCCGGATTAAGGTCTAATGTTCTGCCGATCAGTTCTTTCTCAAATTGTTTTGCCTGTCAGGAACCCAACACTTAGATGCTCATATATTTTCACTCTTTCATCTCTAGAGGCTCAATCTCTGGAATATAGCAGTCATGGTACTCCTCATGAGTTTCCCAAATCTACACTTTACTGAGATACATCCTCTGAGAGATCCAGAACTGAATGTCTGACCTTGTTGCATGCTATGTTCTTGTTCACCGAACCAAAACACTCTTCAATCTAACTTCCAGTATAGACATACTATGCTCTGTGGATGTGTGGGATAGACTTTGTTGCCATCAATGACAACAATCATGAAGCCACATAGTGTCTCTTGCCAACAATCTCCCCCTTTGGCATTGATGGCAACACTTAGTGAAAAATGACTAAGTGTCATAGCAAACTCCCCCTTAGCTGATGCTCTATCTTATGTACATTTTACAGGAGCTCCCCCTTTGCTGGATTCCACATTTTTCACTACTTCTCACTCCCCCTTTGACATCAATGGCAAAGGGTGAAATCCGCACACCAAAATTTGCAAAAATTAACCTATACATAGCCGCATAAATATATATACATGTTATACTTACATATACTTAAGTATATCCGCAAAAGTGGTTTTCAACTAGACAAATTTTGTTGCCCAACTCTGCTTCATCCTGTCTAAAATTGAGATGTGACCACTTAACAAAAATGCTAAAGCTTCTGCCCTCTTTAAGTCTGTCGGATCACTAGTCTAGGCTGTAGTTTGAGCATTAGTTAGGGCATCATGCATTACCTCTAACTTAGGGATAATTATCCCTCTTAGTTCACTCATTCTTCTTATTCTATTATTCTTTTCCTTCTCAAGCCTCTTTATCTCATTTATAGTGGCAATAGCCTAGCACTCTTGATTCATTATGGATGAGGTGAGAGGATCAAAATTCTAAGATAAACTTGACAGTTTACCCTCTTGTTCTTCCACCTTCTTTGCAATGTCTGTTGTCACTGTGGACCAAGACAAACAAAATTTGTATAATTCTCTGCCATATTTAAGAGCATTTTCTAGGATCTTTATCCCAATATCTAGATTTCTCTTATCATTTGCTATGAGTCCCTATACTTCAGAGAATCTCTTTCCCAAAAACTATTTCCAGACTTTCTCTTATGCTGATTTCTCCAAAGAATCAAAATGTGTGCTAACAAAATTAACAAGAGATTTCAGATTACCAAATGAAGAGGCCGAAAGATCCTTTTGGAAGGATGGCATGATTTTCTCTAGCACACTGGATGTAATTTCTATTAGCTCACAGTCTTCCATGTGAGACTTCAGAAGCTTTTCTTTTTCTTTAGCTTGAGCAAAAGATGCTACCTTCATTGTCTGGACCGAAGAGAGGGAGTCAAAGTTGAGTGGTCCTTGAAATAATTCCAGATCATCTATCTCTAACATTTCTTTGTTTAAGAAGCTCTTTACTGCCTCAACAATGTCTCTTGCCAGAGACAGAGTCTTCTTTCCTTTTTCCAGCTCAGAACTGTCATTTGGGATCTTCTCTGTTTGATCTTCTTCTCTTCCCTTTACCTCTTCTTCTTGACTAATTTTCTCTTCTTTTCTTTCTTCTCCTTCAATTCTAGAGTCTGCTGGGGGATCTGGAAGAGAGATGTTTACTTCTTCATTGACTTCCTCTTCTGGAATAGAGGAATCCAAGTCCTTAGTCCTCTCCTCACCTATCTCCTTTGGCTCTTCTGCATTTTTCTCGGTAGATTCTTCTTTTGATGTACCTAGTCCTTCGTCATCCATGGCAGAAGGTTCATCATCTATGTCCTCTATAACAGGAAGATTGAATCTTTTAAATGCATTTCAGAGGATGTCTTCAGTCTCTTTTGCCACCTGATCAGTCTCTCTGAGCATAAGTTTGTTCATTCTTTCTTGGCTTTGGAACTCATCCTTGTAGTCCTTGAAGATCATGGTCATTTGTTTTGGAGTAATGGAAGGATAGAGTTGAATTGCAATCTGTTCCCAGATCTCCAAATCCTTTTCTTTGGCATTGTCTTTTCTGAGTTCAAGTACCTTCTCTAAACTTTTGGGAATTAGAGAGATGATTTCAATGAATGCTTTATTATAAATGTTTAGGTGCTTAACTGTACTTTCTTCCAAGATTCTTTTGTCTGTGTCACTATACTCATCATAGAATTATGTCATTGGTTGCAGATTCTCATCCACAATGATTGCCTTGATGACATCATCAATGGAGAGAATAGGCCTTTCAACAAATTCTTCTACTTCTTTTTTTTTTCTAGCATAGGATTCCACAGATGTTTTCTTTTTCTTCTTCATTTTCTTAACCTCCTCATCATTCTCTGTCTCTTCATCATCCTTTTGGCCTATATAGGACCTTGTGGCCTTGGTTTTTGTTCTCTTTTCTCCCTTACTGGATGTCTTGGATTCTGGTTTGGAGGATCTTGAGCTCTTAGAAGTGGCAGGTACAAACCTCTTGGAGGATCTAGTCCAGGAGGGGGCTTGCACCAGATCACTTTCTTTTTCTAGATCTTGTCTCTCTTTCTCTGCTCTTTCTATTTTCTCTCTATTTGCATCAACTGCCTCTTTTGAAATGCCATATCTTTTGGCAACTTCCTCTACTTCCCTTCTCACTTTTCTTTTCATCTCTAGTTGTCTTAGCTCAACATGAATTTTCACACTTAATTCTTGAAAGGTTCCAAACCTTTCTGCCTCATGATCCTTAGGCTGACTCAGCAGGTGTTGGACATGCAATTCCAAAATTCCCTCATCTACCTCATAGCCCATTGGCATAATCCAGACTCTTCTAGGCACCACTGCCTCCATTAGGCATTGATCAATGTCTACTATGAAACACATTGTATCCTTGTATTTTTTGACTACATATTGGGGAATTCTTTCTCTGGCCTACATCATACTCTGGAAGTTTTTGAAATATCCCCAAAGTGTTGTGCTTTGAGCCTTGGCATCACCAACCCCATACATATAATCTCTTATTTGTATGGCAACCGGTCTGTCATTTTTCCATACCTAGCCACTTGTTCCGGGTAGCTCATTCATATAATAAAAGAAGAGACATAGTATTAGGCCACCATACTTAAATGAGTTCTTCTTATTCTTCTTTATTTTTTGCAAATTTTCTAATAGTTGGCTTAGAAGAAGTTCGCATAGATCATAGTCTACATTTTCCCTTAGGATCTGATATGCAGTATAAATTGCAGTTCTGGATACAGAGTTCTCCCTGCTGGAATGATATATTTTGTAGCCAATTATCATAGAGGCAAATTTGATATCTAGATCTGTGATATCTTCTATTTTCATTGCTCTCTTGTCAAACTTTGATCCGGTAGCCTCACTTATTATCTGATTCTTGACATATTTGAGAGCAGGCAATCCACCGGATGAGTGCAATCTGGTTACTGCCCTAATGGTATCTTTTGTGATCTTGAATGGCCTCATCAACCACATGAAGTTGTCATGTATTCTACTCAGAACATACCGTACCCATTCATCCTCTGCAAAACAGGGAAAGTGGATGCAATGTCCAAAATGCTTATCTCAGATGGCCTTGTATTGAGGTTTAAGTTCAAATATTTCATCTATTAATTGTCTGTGATAGATATACATCAGCTTGGATTCCCCAAATTCCTCAATATTGGCATGTATGTATACCCTAACATCTTCTACGTGTAGAACCCCATGCGGAATGCTAGAGAATGCGCCTAAGGGATCAACTTCTAGGGATTTGTAAGGATGTTTCTTAAACTTTAGGCATGGCCTATCAGTGATCTTAACAACATTTGGAGTAGCCATCTTGCAAAAGATTCAGAGAGAGATGTTCAAGAATAAAAATACCTTTTTACACTTCTAGGGTTCATGATATGAGCCGGAAAAGATCTCTAGTTGAATCAGATTCTGCGATTGATCTTTGAGAGGGTTGAAGCAATCTTGTTTGCAGAGCTCTTTCTTTCTTCTTGTCGAATGCAAATGTGCAAATGATGAATAAAGGAACCCTTTTATCTCTGAGAAAGCCCTAATTTCATATTGCAATAAATGCACAACTTAAGTCATTCCGATTACATTGTTTTGAGAGAGATCTTTCTGGATCACTGAGATGCACTTTAGAATTATTTTTAGTGATAATTGAAAATGTATCTCCTTTCCTCGAATCATCCCATTTATCTGCAAATCAAGATATTTCAATTTAGAATCACACCGGATCTAACTGTGAAAATCTTGCTTTTTCCAGATGGCTGTCAAACCAGATCAGTCTTGGATGATTAAACTCTTCAAAGCTCCTTGCGGATCTTTCATATTTTTACCGAGGGTTATTTAGATATATCTCTCAGAACCCTTTAATCCACAGCATTCCATGTGCCAAATTTAGGCACCAATTGACTGGCTGGGGGAATTTATTTTCCTTTGTGACTCCCCTTGAGCCAAAGCTCATCTAATTTAGTTTCTGGAAGGAATATCAGCACCAGATTCTGGTGCGGATCCATCCCCAACATTTTTTGTATTTCTCTTCACCCAAATCTTGTTCATCTCCCTTTGAACTTCATCCGCATTCATTTTTTCTTTTCCTTTGTCTTGATTTTGATTATGATGCACCAGACCCTTTTTACCCTGATTCTTACTTCTGTAGAATTTGACAATATGACCGGATCTATTGCAATTGTAGCAAACAACATTTCTTTGCATATTTGACTGGTATCCTCTTGATCTGCATCGATTAGCCATATGTCCCATTCTATTGCATGCAAAGAATCTACCATTGAATGAATTGTTTATTTGCATATTTCTACATTCATGAGATTTGTGACCATACCTTTTGTAGTTAAAACACTGTCCAGAGAAAGACGAACTAGTCTGATTCATTCTTCTTCTGCACTGATTTGATTTATGACCGAAGTTATTGCAATTGTAGCAGTATCCATTGAAGGATGGATATCTTTGAGCATTCAGTTGCCTTATCGAAGGTCTTCTAAGTATGTTCCTTGGATTTTTTGATCTAGAGTTCTTTTGACCGGATCCAGAGCTTTCACCTTTCTCAGACCCCAAGCCATGCTTGTCATCTACCCTTTTTTGGCTTTCAAGAAGAACTTCAAGTTAAGAAAAGCTTATCTTGAATTTCTCTTTGTATTCATTTGTTGTTTGAAGATCCCTTTTAAAAGTGTCTATCTGATTCTCAAGTTGTTCTTCATTATCTCTAGCTTCTTCAAGATCAGATTCCAGATGCCTAATTATTCTATCCATTTTGTGGTAGTCTTCTGACTTCTCCTTGAGAGATTGTTTTAGATTATATCTTCAATTTTTCTTTTCTCTTCAATTTCTTGGGTGAATTTCATAACCCCTGATTCCATTTCATGTCTTACCATAATAACCTCTTTTGATAGCTTCTCACATAACTTGTTTTTCTCATTCAGATCTTTATTAGTATCATTGGCTTCACCTTGACTTGCTAATTGTTGAAGTAGTTCCTTTCTCTTTTTCATAGAGATACTCAGTTTTTCTTTGAGTTCATTTATGAAATCATCAGCTTGTTTGAGTCTTTCCCTCATGTTATTGACTTCAAAGTGAGATTGCTCAAGATCATCTAGGGTAGACTGAAGTTGTTCCCTCATAGTATACATATCCATTGAGATTCCTAGATCTTCCTCAAGCTGTTAGGCTCTATTTAGAGGAACTAGGCTCTGATACCAATTGTTGGAAACAAGGTAGATAACTGAGAGGGGGGGTGAATTAGTTATCTTAAATACTTTAACTTTATGTTCTTCTTTGACAATTAGTGAAGCATCAAAACATATAAGCATACATAACCATGAGAGTAGAAATAAAATCAACACACATAACACAATGATTTTGACGTGGAAAACCCTGTTAAGGGAAAAACCACGGGGTGACTAACCCAAGATTGTATTCTCTATTAAAAGAATAAGAAGTACAAAATGGCACTTACCAATTAGGGCTCACTGCCTGAGCATACTGCTCACAAGAGGCACACTACCTACAAGAGACTCACTGTCTACAATGATATAGAAGGTAACCAGATGTTTGAACTGAGGAGAGGCATCCACATATGCTGAGGTTCAGTTTCGATTAGGCTCAATATACTGATCTACTGCACTTCATACTTTCTCTTCTTTAGTGCTATTGTTCTATCACATACTGGACTTGTATTGCTACTTCCACACTTCTTTCTACCCTTTCTCACACACTATCTCCCCACACACCCCTTCATACCAAAATCCATCTAGTATATATATCTGCATCAAGGATTTCAACATCTTTCTAGTCACCAACTGGAATACTCAAGACATTTACTAAACCCTGATTTGTTGGTTGAATCCATGCTTAAAATGTGATGCATATCTAAGACATAGAGTTAGAAGTCATCAATCAAGTCAACCAACCATGTATGATCTATTAAATAACTTGACCATCATCAATTTCTCATCCAGATTAAGGTCTGATGTTCTACCGGTTAGTTCTTCCTTAGTTTTCTCTGCCTGTCAGGAACCCAATACTTAGATGCTCATATCTTTTCACTCTTTCATCACCGAAGGCTCAATCTCTAGAATATAGCAGTCATGGTACTCCTCATGACTTTCCCAAATCCATACTTTGTTGATATACATCCTCTGAGAGATCCAGACCTAAATATCTGACCTTGATGCATGCTCTGTTCTTGTTCACTGAACCAAAACACTCTTCAATCTGACTTCTGGTATAGACATACTATGCTCTACAGATGTGTGGGATAGACTTTGTTGCCATCAATGACAACAATCATGAAGCCACACAATGTCTCTTGCCAATAGCAAGCAGCATTCACCATGTATGATTGCCACATGAAGAAAGAAGGCAGTGCAAGTTGAAGCAGTTTTTTCATTACTTAGTTTATTTTCTATTTTTCAGATGTACTTTTGAAATAATTTTAGACATATTTACATGTACTTTTCTCATATGTAATTACATGTAAAAATGTAGGAAATCCTAAATCAAAAAGGACTCCTTTGTTGAATAAGTCATAGTTAGTTTTTCTTTTCCTATTTTTGCTCTCAGTTTCTCTTATAAATAAAGAGGACCTCCATTGTAATTATTATCTTTTAGTTATTATAGCGAAACTTTGCCAAATTGAAGAGCATTTTGAGACTTTGTGTTCAAATTGTAAATCATATTTTATCAAGTGAATAGAAAAGCAAGCGATCTTTCAATCTTTGCATTGGAATAACTTGTGGCGTATTGGAAATTGTTCTTATGTCATTTTCCTTATACTATCTTATCTACTTTATCAAATTGTAGTGTGAGTGTGAATAATCTAGGAGATGTTCTAAAGCTAATTTTGGAGACTTTGTGCTGCAACAATTATCTTTAGTTTTTGATTTTAAGTTTGAAGTAAAAGATATTGCAAAGACTTTGAGCTGCTATTATCTTTTGTGATTGTATGTGTTATTGTAGCATTTGGTGAAGACTTTGAGCTGCACCTTATCCTACTAAGTTCTAAATTGTAAATCAGTAAAAGGAGCAACAATAGACTTTGTGCTCTCATGGGTTTCTTGGTTATTTAGATTTGTATTGTGAAAGTGCTCTTTTATATTGTAAACATCATTTCTAAAAAAAGAGAAATGAATGATATGGTCTCACCCTGAAGTTAGTATTTAGTGTAAATAAGTTTGTAATAGTTAATAGGGAACCTCCCCTTGCTGAGAGGAGAGATTTATCTCATTACACTATGGTTGATATAACCATTTTGCCTTGAGTTATTTGAAGACAAAATATTCACCCAACACAGAGTTTGACAATGTCTGATTGAGAGCAGTCTATGATCCATCTTTATGAAAAGTAAGTTGAGATATGTTACAGTTGGATTTGCTAGTTTCCAAATGATTCCATGATGTTTGTAGATGTCCCTTGAATGCATTGAAGGTGTGTGTCTTATCCGCAAGCTATAATGAAGCTCTTGGAAGCGTGTGACTTAGTGATTCTTGATGTTGTATACTTATTCTGACCGACCTGGTGAGTCACACTTGTTGCAGAAGTAATTTGTGGATTGTAGAAGCATGTACAAGCATGTGAAGATGTATTTAGGTCTGAGCTAAGCCATGATGTATTCATCCTTCATTCTTTTCCTCCTCAAGTTTGTTTAGGTCCAATCCTATTTTGAAATTATCTATGTATGCTAACCTTGGAGAAAGTTCCAATGGTCATAGATTGTAATGCCGACCTTGATGTACATTCCAAGGTTGATGATAGGTATAAATACATGTAACAAAGTCATGATTGTTGTGAGAGTGTGAAGATGCAAAGATAAAGTGTGTGATTGAAAAGATAGAGCAGGAGAGATATATTGTGCTTCAATGGAATTGAAATCAAGCATGCTATAGATGCTACTATATTAGTTCAACCCTTGGCAGTGAGCCCCTCTTGTAGTGAGCATTCCTTTTGGGCAGTGAGACCTCTTAGTAGAGAGCCTCTTTGATATTCGGTATTGTTACTACATTATATTGTGAGCTAACACTCACCATGGTTTTTCCCTTTCTAAGGGTTTTCCACGTAAAAATATGGCGTTCATGTGTGCATAGTGTAGATGTGTTTAAGTATTGTTTTTGCCTTTCAAGTTTAGTCTTCATAACAAACTAAGTGATTAATGCAAGTGAATGTGATTTTGAATTTGGTTAAGTAAGGTTAAAGTTTTTGATACAACTGATTCACCCCCCCTCTCAGTTGTCTTGTGTGTTCAACACAACCATGAACTTCTCCTAGTTGTATGAACTTGTCCCCTGATAGAGCACAAATTAAGTACAAACTCTGAAGCTCTCTTTCAATTTTAATTTCAAGTAGAGAACATGGCTACATGCATAACCTTCCTATGAATAATTATTTTCCAAATTTACCTTCTTTCTTGGCAATTCAAAGCTCCTATTTTCTCTTGATGTCCATTTGAGCTCTCTCTTGTCTCCTCTCATAATCTCAGTCAATGTTGCACATATGCCATTAAAATCTCTAATAAAACATCTAAAGAAACTTGTCAAACCTTGAAAAGAGCTTACCTCTCTAACATTCACTAGTGCAGGTCATTCAACAATTGCTCTAACCTTTTTTGGATCCATTTTCAAACCTTTAGATAAAATTACAAACCCCAAATATACCAATCCTGTCTTCATGAAACTACACTTCCTCTTCATGAAACTAAGATTAATTGCATAAACATGGTGGCAAACAATGTTCTATAGTGTAGTGTTTCTAACCCATTTTTAACTACATGTCCACTTAAGTATCAAACTTTTAATTTACCTTGTAGCATCTCGAAAGTCCAATAAATGGAAATAACACTTACCATTGGCTATTGTTCAAGTCTACCCTTATTACACCACCATCCCAACAATGGATAATCAATGTTTACAAGCATGAACTATTGGAGTGAACTGCTGCTATACCAGCCATTCAGAAACATTCACAATCTACCTTCCACAGAATTTGCACTATACATCTCTAGATCCATTGACTCGTGAGTCTTGGTTATTTTTTTAACTATGCATTCCACTTTATTTTCTACATCACATGAATACTCTATGTTTTTGGCTTATTGTTGTTATGTATAAAACCTGCCCACAACTTATACGATACTCCAATATTATTAAAAGGCTAGACTTCAACATGTCTAAAAACAACTCTAACTGCAATATGATTTTTGGCCTTCAGCAAAAATGGTAAGCTGAGAAAATAGGTTTGGACTACATTGTAACACCCAATTTAGTTTTCACCCTAAAATCTTCGTTCAACCAAAGGTAATTTTTTTAAGTTTAAAAAGCAGAAAATGATAAATTGTTTTTCATTTGAAAACCAAGAAGTTCATTCATCGACTAAATAAGAATCATGAAATTATAAAAGACACTAAGGAGTCTATCTATTAACAATATGATGATTTAAGTCATTAAGAACATTTTTAAATAGAAACTTACCAAAGTCACTTCATCTTAATTGTCGACCATCCAAATTCAAGTCTCGGCAAGCCTCTGGAATATAGAAGAGAAAGTATCTTCAAGGAGCTTAACCTCCAACCACAGACCGTCGGTCTCCTACACTCCTTCCTACCTGGAAGTGGCCCTACCCTACTCAAAGAGGATAGACTTATGATAACCAATGGTGTTAGCCATCTGAGTACTAGTGTTGTGACCTACGTAACTTGTTATCATGCAATCCCCTAGATACCCTCTAGTAAAGCATGACCACTCCACAAGCTACGTCATCCAGTCATAGTGAACTATCAATGCACTAGAGGCAGGTGCACTACCTTGGCCAAAGGATTTGAATATGTTTACCATTGTGTCAATGCAAGTAGTAAGTTCACCCACCCCAACTCGACTTGATTTAATCGCAATCCTACAGTTGCATATGTATAAGTATAATATAACAACCATGATAACCTCTTGGTGTTTCAACTCATCATGCTTTAATACATGGCAGTTAGGTTTACTTCTCACTTTTTGGGCTCTTGGAGACATTTTTGTCCATAGGTTAGAGGAATGGGATTCTAGCTTACCGATTAATCGGTTAATGCTATTAGTTTTTGGTTGATCTTTAAGTTGGTCCTCTACTTAAAATTATCCTATCTAGAGAGGACACTAAACTAACAAAATAAGCTCGGAAGAGGTTTAACAATAAACCAGTTATTGAGTTCAAGTAATCGAAGACCTAGAGTTAAAGTTTAAGTACTCTTACAAGTCTTCTTCAACCTATTAATCCCTCGACATAGCTTAATCTTTATATCATACTAGGCATTTAACAATCCTAACTCGTTGTTTCTTTTTGGGAGAAGAATGCATGTAAGTTTTAATTAAACACTTAACTATTGACCCATTGTGTCTGCTCTAAAACTTTATTTCCTAACATGTGCGATAGTTTTAGTCCAACAACGTTTCTAAAACCCACTTTTGGTGACACATCAGCATGAATGATTTTAAAGCAGAAATAATTATATACAATATAAAGATGGTCTAAAACTAGATATCTTTCACATCATGAAAGGAATAACTCTAAGTTTGACCAGCTAAAATAGACTCTTGACTTGTGGAAGACCGAGTAGTTCCACAACCTACGACATACATTCCACACCATTGTTTCCCATTTGTCGACAGAATTACACATTCTTTAAGGCTTTCATAAAACTAGTTGCTTTTGGATATAACAAGTCCAAATATATTTAGTCGGCTGGCCAACTGGTGATGCTTCTAACTTTGACACACATTAGACAACCGCAGCTGAAGATATCTTTCTTGTTGACAGTCGACCAAGACTCAAACTACAATGTGCTCACCACATATCCCATTTATTTCTAATGATAAGCGGACACAGCTACGTAGTTTTAGTCGACCTTCATAAGATGCTCTATGGAAACAAGTATGATACTACTATGAAGTTTAAGACTGCAGTGTTGCTCGAGGAAAAAGCATTGTTTTCATTTTAAAAGAAGTGTAAAAACACAGGTCTTTAAGTGCGTAACCAGACCACACATTACATCATCGATAAAATACTAAATTCCTTCATATTACATGATGGAGCCATTCCTTTTATGACATTCCAGTTTATCATGACAGCAAGGTAAGAGAGAAGAGATGGAACCCGAAGGAAAACTTTGGTGATTGTTTAAAAACTGGTCCAAATCTCGTTCACTCCTCACCCGATCACATATTCTTTACACTCGGCCCCCTGTCAACTTCTCTTCCCCTGTTCTATGTCTCTAAAACCATCTTTCCTTTTTTCTCTTTATCACAGTCCAAAAAGAAAACTAACTTCTCCCTAACTAATTTGCGCCCTATCAACTTGGTAACTACCAAGCATGGCTATCCATCTGCTTCCTTCCCGTGACCACTAACACAGAATTGGTTTTATCTTCCACTAACTTCGCAGCTTATCCACAAGGTGGAGCTATCAAATGGTGAGGTGGCGGTTTCTATTTTAGACATTATGCCACACTAACTCTAACAAACTCTTGAGTTTAGATAGATTGCATGACTTGAGATAATTGCTAAGCTGACGACCAATCATTAAAGTTTGAAGCTCAAGAGTGAATAAAATGTTATGGGATTAAAGACATCATAAATAGTGACTTGAGTGAAACTCTTCAAGCTATTGCCTGTTAACTAGCACCAAAAAAGAATATAAGAATTGTTCCTTAATAACTATTTAAATATAAATATGATTTTATATATTACCCTTACCACATGACCCATGGTATTACACTTGACGATTTCAAATATTTAAAACATTATTTAAACCTTTTATTATACAACGATAACCAACAATAGAAATAATTCTACATCCGTTGAATTTCGCAAGTAAACGTTTACATCATACGGTCGTAGAGCTTTATGACAATGATGACGATTGGAGCGTAAACACAATATGAGGTTTGGGGTCGACTTTGGGGTCGACTTTACGCACTACTTTCAAATTTTACGCCAAACCACTAAACAAGACACAACATTCAACTCATTCTCAAGTGTATACATTTATATATATAAATATATACAAGCCATCCATATTTGGCAACATGATTCAAAGTATTACGACACAGATGTCGATTACCCATACTCATCACGACAACTACAAAAGGAAGAATGACCTATTCTTATAAACCTTGACATTCTCATCCAAAATTGTCTTAACCCAAAATCAATACTTATCTCAAGGCAACTAGGTTTATCTACCTGATGTTCATTTTCAGTGGCAAACACCCATTGGTTATTCCAGAGTCTATTCTCTCTTTCTCGAAGATACTTTTCTTCTTGCTTCTTGGTGAACATGTTCCATCTATTTCTGCCATTAACAATCTCACATACAATTTGTGGTCAGAGTACCAATGTTCTGATAAAAACACATTTACATCAAATCATTTCATTTTCATATCGAAAAGACATTTAATTCATAACATCAGATTGATCATAATCAAGTAAAAATCCATGATTTCATAAAATTAATCTTTTCTAATCATATCATCATTTTCTATGATGTTAAACATATTCACATGACTGCACTATTTAAGAAAAAGTAAATAGTAATACTAAATCCAAAAAGGGGATGTAACATATCCTTCCCCTATAGAATCATCGTCCCTGATGATTGAGTTTATGAAGCAAAAATTTTAACATAAAAACAAGTTTTTATAGTTTAACATTAATGTTTTTGAAAAGATAAGGAAATCTTTGGTGGATGTCATTATAGTCTTCTTCCCAAGTGGTAGTATCCTCGCCATATTGGTCCCACTGAATTTGGCATTGTAAAACCTCTTGATTATGCAAAGAAAGTTTACACATTTCGAGTATCTTGAGTGGATCAATCACAACCACTCCTAGCTCTTGTATCTATAAAGAATTCCATTTAAGAATGTGGTCATTACCTACAAAATATTTCTTTAGGTAAGAAACATGAAAAATATTATGCATTTTAGACAAGGCCAGATGTAGAGCAATTTTGTAGGCCACTGGATTGATAATCTCAAGGACTTCAAAAGGTCTGACATATTGGGGAGCCAACTTTGATGATTTACCAAACTTGATTGAGCTTTTATGGGGTTTTACTTGCAAAAGAACTTTCTCTCCAATAGAAAATTATCTAGGCACCCGTTTGCGATCTGCATAACTGTTTTGCCTGTTGTTGGCTTCTGCCAACCTTTTCCTAATCATTTTCACTTTTTCTTCCATATCTGCTAGCATTTATGCTCCAATGCTTATCCTATCTTCCAGCTTGTCCCAGCTTATAGGAGTTATGCATTTCCTTCCATATAATGCTTCAAATGGTGCCATCTTAATGGCAGAATGATAGGAATTATTATAGGCAAATTCAATAAGAGGTAAATATTCCTCCCATCTGTATTGCTAGTCCATGCAATACATTCTTAATAGATCCTCTAGGACCTAGTTAACCCTTTCTATTTGTCCATCAATTTTAGGATTATAAGCGGTGCTCACATTGAGTTTAGTCCCTAGTACTGAAAATAAAGTTTGCCAAAACCAGGAGGTTATTTAAGCATCTCTATCAGATATAATCTTTTCAAGTACCCCATGCAATCTAAATATTTCTTGAACAAACTTACGGGCCAAAATATGAGCTCCATCCATCAAATTTCCAGGAATGAAGTGTGCTACTTTGGTTAGTTTATCTACTACGACCAAAATTGCATCATGTCTATTCTTGGACATTGGTAACCCTTGAACAAAATCCATACTAACAACCTACCATTTCCATTCTGGAATATCATGCGGGTATAAAAATCCAACAAGATGTTGGTGTTCTACCTTCACTCTTTGACATTCCAAGCAATTTGCCACAAACCTTGTAGCGTCGCTTTTCATTCCTTCCAGAAGTATAATGGTTTGACATTAGCTAAAAGTTTTGTTACTCCTAGATGTCCCGAATAAGGTGCACAATGAACTTCCTTCCATACAAGGTTTCTCAGTTCTACAGAATTAGGAACATAGATTCTTCCCTTAAATCTCATTAATCTGTCTGACTCAAAATGGAATCCATCATATCTTGGAACTTTGGGGTTTAATGGCAGAGCTTGCTTCACCTGCTCATAATATTTGTCTCCAGGTAAACTTTGCAATACTAGATCTTTAAAATTAGCATGAATAGAGATTATAGAAGTTATGTGTCTTCTTCTACTTAAAGCATCGGCTACTCAGTTTTCTTTATCTTTTATGTAAGCAATCTCAAAGTTGTAATCTAATATTAGCTCTAACCACCTCCTTTGTCTTGTATTGAGATGAGGTTGTGTAAATATGTGATGATCTATTTTTAGTATAAAAGTCTTTCCCAACAAATAGTGTCGCCACATCTGAAGGGCGTAAATCACTGCTGCTAGTTCTAAATCATGAGGAGCGTAATTCTGCTCATAGTTTTTCAATTTTCTTGATTCATAGGCTATTACATGCCCATTTTGCATAAGTACGCCTCCTAACCCTTCTCCAGAGGCATTGGTAATAACCTCAAATTGTCCTTCAGGATCAAGAACGTTCAGAATTGGTGTTGTTGTTAACTTTTCTTTTAATAAATTGAATGCCTTTTGACATTCGCATGTCCATACAAACCGCTTTCCTTTTCTTTGCAAAGAAGTGATTGGGTTAGCAATACTTGAAAAATTTAGAACAAATTTCTTGTAATACCCGGCCAAACCCATAAAACTTCATACTTCTAAAACATTGGAAGGTACATGCCATTCCATAATAGCCTTTATTTTAGCTGGGTCAACTGATATCCCTTCTGCTGATATAGTGTGTCCCAAACACTGCACTTCTTTCTGAAAGAAGGTACATTTTGAGAGTTTCGCATATAATTTGAAGATGTTGTCTATGCTCCTCCTCATTTTTGGAATATATTAGAATATCATCTATGAAAACTAGGACAAATTTATCAAGGCAGTCTCTGAAAACACTATTCATGAGATTCATGAAAGTGACTGGTGCATTAGTCAACCCAAATGGTAACACAGTAAACTCATAATGACCATATCTTGTTCTAAAAGTAGTCTTTTGAATGTCCTCATCTTTTAACCTCAACTGATGGTATCCAGATCTCAAATCTATCTTAGAAAATACTGTTGCACCACGCATTTGGTCTAATAAATCATCAACACATGGCAGTGGATACTTATTCTTTATCGTTGCCTTATTTAGCATCCGATAATCTATACACAGTCTAATGGTTTCACCCTTCTTATTGACGAAAATAACCGGAGCTCCCCATGGTGATACACTTGGCCTAATTAGACCTTTAGTCAATAGCTCCTATAGTTGAGCCTTCAATTCTATAAGTTCAGTAGTGGTCATTCTGTATGGAGCTTTAGATACTAGTTCAGATCCCAGTTTAATATCTATGGCAAAGTCAAAGGTTCTTTTTGGAGGCAAGCCTGGCAATTCCTCAGGAAATACATCTCTGAAATTGTGAAGATAAGGGTATTTTTCCTCAAAAGTTTGCTTCTCTAAAGCTTCCTCTGTTAGGTCCATTTTGACTACAAAAAGTTGATATCCCTTACACCTAGCCCGTTTTAATTGTTTTGATGAAATAGACCTGATCTTTATTTCCCTTTGAATAACCTGAAAATTAACTTTGTTTCCTTTATCATTTAAACATTCAATTGTTTTATAAAAATAATCCACCTTGGCCCTATGTTTCCACAACCAATTAATTCCTAAAATGATGTCGTAGGACCCTAAAGGTGCCACATATAAATTTACCTTGGTGGAAAAGTTTGAAATATTAATCTTAGCTTCGAACAAACATTGCTCTACTTGTGCCTTTGAGTGATTTGCATATTCTAATGTCCATGGTTTTGACATGTAACCAGCTCTTCTAGGAAATTTACTTAAGACTCTAGTTGACACAAAATTTTTTGTTGCACCAGTATCAATCAGAATAGAAACAGGGACTCCAAATAAAGTACATGTCATCTCAATGAGAGTAATCTGATACTCAGCTGGTCAATTGTCAAGGGCAGCATGAATCCTTTGTTGAAATGCTTCCTATTGCAAAGGAAGTACCGTGTTCCTATGCTGCCCATTCTACTTTTTATTAGGACAACGGTTGGCATAATGATCACCACATGAAAAACAACCTCCAATTGGTCCTCTCTTCTTAGATGGTCTACTCATAGAATCATCGTTCCTCTTAAAATTTTCATTTTTCTTAAAGTCTTCATTTCTTCACTCATTAACAAATCCCCCTTTATTTTTCCAATTTCCTTTATTATACCTCATGTTTCCATATCCTTTATCATTCTTCTTTTTATACGTTTATTCATTGAAGTTCTTATCAAATCTCTTACGCTTCTTTTCACGATAAGCAAAAATGGATTTGATCTTTTGTTCTTGCTTAATTGCTTTCTCATACACCTGGTCCATTATGTTCAGACCTGTTGATGATTGTTTTTACACATTCATAACAAAAGTTAAAATTCACAAAATGAACCTAACTGTCTTGAAAGATATGAAGAAATCAATTAAGATTACTTAATCCCAAGTTTATGTATGGTCAGGTCTTGACCTTGTGGATAATTCAGTAGGTTAATGTGAAGCTATAATATGTAAGGGGTCTTACTTGATTTAAGGTGTTTTATGACTCAGTGGACTCGAATTATGCAAAATATCATAAATATCAACATTTCCTTCATTCCTTTGCATAAATTTGTTACTGTATCACAAAGCTTTATATGATTTATATTAACACAAGCTTTTCTTTTCAAATATTGTGAAAATTACCAAATATCAACTCAGTTGTTCATGTTTCCTTCAAATACCAGACAATCTCCTTTAAATCTCTGCGTTTAAGCTAAGTATTTCAAATGTTTGGGAAAAGTTAAAGAAATCTAAATTAAACTTGATTATGCTACAGGATCTAAATGCTATGTTATTCACGTTGTAAGCAGTACAACAAACTTGATTAAATCCACAAACTAAACCTTTAAATGTAAGCCCTGAGTATTTTCACGAACATACATTCAAGATTGCAAGCTTTAAGAGATATTATTTCAAATACAAAGAAGAGCCAAAAGACACTCTAAATATGGACGCAGAATTCCAAATTTATTTATATTCAAAACACACAGTCATATATGATTTACAATGAATGAATGAGTCTTAGCTTCATTAATCAACTTCACATAAAACTTACAATGCTTTACAGATACAATAAGAATGTTGGATGTTCCACGCATTCCTTATTGTAGACACAGGCGACCTCCTTCTATTCTAAACTAAAATGCTCTTCTATTCAAAATGCCAAGGCAAATTACAACTTCCAGCTCTGTCCTACAAATCCCTATGTAAGTCATTACAAAGTAAAGGGGCTCAATATATAGATTTGATTATCCCCAACACAGTTCCAAAACCTAATCAATCAGCAGTCCCCATCTCAAGTGCAACATCAATGGTGGAAAACAAATCTCGCCAAAAATCTCAAAGAAGCATATCCATACTGAGCATAAAGATGCCCTTTGGAACCCTAACAACCATCAAAATATCTCTTCTCACTGAAATCCTTTACTCCTTTCACTTCTTTTGTGATCCAATCCACCCTTTGTGATGTCATCGCCATTAAAGCTCCACCTTCCATATACCTGCACACTTGCCAATAGACATAAAAATGGATTTAAAATTCACGCTGCTTTCACCAATTTATACCTCTTTTGAATGTTAGATTGGGATTAATTACAACAATTAATGTGCCAAAAGTTCGGCCTTCCATTGTAGTGTTTGCGTTTTAAACTTTCTATCGTTAGTTTAATTCTGCATACATACCTTTTTCCTTGTATGTTTTCTTGTATGTTTTGTTTGTATGTCTTTTTTGTATCTTTAAACATACAAGCACTTTATGCAAGAAATCAAACTAAAGTTCCCTCCTTTTTCTGCTTTTTCCGTACATCCTTTCGTTTTGTATATTGCTCTTGTATATTTTCTTGTATGAGTGCATATACAAACAACCTAATGCAAACCTCCTTTCATTATCCTTTATCTCTTTCGATGCTTTTAATTTCTTTGTATATCGGGTATGTACATCGTAAACATACAAGCATTCCAAACATACAAAGACTTTTCTGTATTTAATTTCTTTATCGCATCCGGTTTGTATCTTCTATTTGTATCCATTCTTTGTATACCAGTTTGTATATCGAAGATATACATTGTAATTATACAAACCTGTAATGCAAACGGTGGGGTCCACTTTACTTTTCACTTGTATCTCCACGATGCATATAACACTTGTATCAAACCCTTAGATACAAGTCCAGATACATACAAACTCTTTTGTATGTCCTTTCGGACTTCAACTTTTATAAACCATAGTTTACTTACCTTTCGGCTCTACAACATGCATAAAGTGCAATGCATATTTTGATAGACTTTAAGGTATGATGCATCCTTTATATCAAATTTTAATTTTCCCCGAATTTCGCATTGTATGTATATTGAAATATATATCCCAAAACATACATATAATGCGTGAAACATACAACAATAAAACCTTATTTCATGATCCTTTCCATTTCGCGGCATGCATATCTCGTTGTATATCGTCTTGTATGTCCCCCTTTTTCAAACATACAAACTTTAAAAAATACATCCGACGGACTCAACCGATTATGCATTTAAACTTTGAACTTTTTTGGGCCCGACTTGTATGTAAGAATAAAATGTTATCGAAATGCATACAAGTAAAATGACTTAAAAAAACCTGACAACTCCCTTTGCGACTTATACAACGACCCGATATACAAACAACTTTGTATACGAGCGACCTAGTATACAAATGACCCGATATATAAACAGCTTTGTATACGAGCGACCTGATATACAAACAACTTTGTATACGAGCGACCTTGTATACAAATGACTTTGTATATGCAACATACAAACCCTCCCATTGTACATTTTACCAAAAACATACATATCTTGCAAAATACTAGAAATTTTAACATGGTTCAAAAAGCAACCCCCACTCATTTTTGACAAGGAATTCACCCATATTCTTCTTTGGTACTCAATGTTATTTTTCCTTTATTTTCAACAAGGTTTGTAACTTTCACTCTCTTTTCCCTTTTACCACCCAACAGACCCACACAATAAAGCAAAAGCCAAAACCACAGCAGGGGTCCTCATTTTGCTAAGGAGTAAAATGAGGCGTGTTGTGAGCATCACAACAACTAGCAACCAAACAAAACAATTAAATTAAAACCATTGAAGAGAACTAAATGAAATAAATTCATAACTTCCAACTATCTTTTCTGCAAATCATTATCTAACTTGAGACTTAATGTATTCAATAAGGTGCATGAATTTTCCCTTCAGTTTAAGTGGGTGCACGTGATTAATAATCCTCATCTTGAAAATCAATTGAACAAACCAGTGACTGATATTAGCCTACATAGTTGATGTCATTCCCTCATAGCCAACCCGATAGAGCCTTGCTGCCAGTAGACATCCATAGCCCCGACAAGGTTATCGTTACAATTCTCCTAAGTAGAGCCCCACTACCAGTAAGCGTCTATAGCCCCGGTAGAGTTACTTAGATGGCTTAATCTAGATTTTCAGTAAAATATATTTTATTATTTTATATTTTTTTGTATTTGATAGAGATTTCATAAGATATTACAGTTGTAACTTCATGATGCAAGGAATGATCACTTGCTAAAATTAAGCTGAGAATTGTAATGGTAGCAAGGGTGACCTCTGATTTTTCACCTAATATCTACACTGGTATGTTCAACAAACCCAAGGATTTTAGGTGTGTCATTGTGAGAAACTTCCTTTGAGAACTCAACCCACAGTTATTGAATACAAAATTTCACAAGTCAGACAACTTTCTACATTCATGACAGTCACAACAAGTTATGCATAAATTTCAAATAATTAACTTGAATGTTTTGAATTTTCTATTGTTTTCATTGGTTGTCAGTCTGCTCCTGCATACTTCGAAACAAAACAAACATCCCTGCTAAGACAACACAACACACCAATAAGCACAACAAAACAAAAACAAAAACAAATGCCAAACAAAACAAAACAAAAAAACAAACAAAAAAAACAACCCAAAACTATACATTATTTACATTATGATACATAGAAACTAACTGCCCTCACCTCAAGCCTAAAAGTAATGTTTCAAGTGTTGGCCATTAACTGGTAATGGCACATCTTCCCCAGTCAAGGTCTTGAGCCTGAAAGTATTATCTCCAATTATTTCTGCGACCTGTAATAGACCTAACCATAATTTGTCAAATTTTCCATGATTTCCTTTCTTTTCATGTGCTTTATCCCAGCACAGCACTAAGTCTAATATTCTAAATGTTTTGACTCTTGCTCTTTTATCAAACCATCTTTGGACTACTGCTTGATGTTTGGCAAATTTCTCAATGGCTTGATCTCTTTTCTCATCCAATTGTAACATTTGTATTATTCTAGCCTCTCTATGATCATCAAAGCCTAAATATTCATTAGCAAACTTCTAGACTAGTATTCTTAAATTCACTGGAAGTACGGGATCAGTCCTATAAACTAAGTGATAAGGTGCATTGCCTAAGGCTAACTTAACCTTAGTCCTATCTACCCACATTGCATATTTCAACAATGTGTTCCACTCTGTAGAATTCTTTTCAATTAGCTTCTTGATTATATCTAATAAAATCTTATTTGTGGACTCTGCTAACCCATTCCCCTGAGGATAATAGTTTGAAGAAAATTTTAAAACTATCCCATATTCAAATGCCCATTTAGAAAATTTAGAGAAGAAAAAGCAGGGCCATTATCACATACCAGTGAATAGGGAGTTCCAAACCTGGTTATGATGTTTTCTTCAAAGAACTTGATAACTACCTCAGTAGTAGAGAACTTGCAACATGTGGCTTTAGTCCACCTTGTATAATAGTTAGTTACTGTCAGTATAAACTTATGTCCTATAGATGAAGGAGGATTTATGACCCCAATGAAATCTAAGCCCCATTGTGCAAATGGTCTAGACTCAATCACTGGCTGTAATGGATTACCCTGATTCCTTCCCTTCTCTGCTATAGTTTGACAAGTGTGACAACTTCGAATGTGACTCTCAGTATCTTTGAACATTGTAGGCCAGTAGTATCTTTCTCTCAATATCTTATGTGTTGTAGCTAAATGGGAACCATGAGTAGCTCCATGCTTATCATGTAACTCTGACAATACCCTATCTACTTCAGCTATGTTTAAACATCTTAAATATATTCCTTCATGGTTCTTCTTAAATAGAAGAACTCCTTGTACCATGTGTTTCTGTGCTTTAATCTTTAAAGCTCTCCTCTGAGAAGATTTCATCTTATTTGGATATTTGCCGGATATTAGAAAAGTGTTCAAATCATCATACCACCCTAATGCGTCACTAGAATTCAACACATACTGCTGTTTCACCAAATTTGGATATGTGTTTGCTATGGTTTGTACTAATGCTTGTCCTCTAACCAACTTCATTGGAATAATTTCCATATCAAACTCTTCTAATGTTGTAATCCATTTGGCTCTTTTCTCTCCAGGCTCATTCTGCATCAGCAGCATCTTCACGGCTACATCTGGTACTATAGCTTTAACTTGACTGTGTAAGATATAATGTCTAAACTTTTTCACTGCTCTTACTAATGCAAACACCTATCTTTCTGTATCAAGATATTGTTGATAACTGAGAGGGGGGTGAATCAGTTATCCTAATTATTTATGCTTTCTGAACTTTCTTAATAATCAATGCAGCATTAATTCAAATAAACAAACATAACCATGAAATGGAAATACACATGACACAATATTTTTGATGTGGAAACCCTGTTAAGGGAAAAAACCACGGGGTGATTAACCCAAGATTGTATTCTCTATTAGAAGAATGGAAATACAAAATGGCACTTGCCAATTAGGGCTCACTGCCCGAGCACACTGCTCACAAAAGGCACATTGCCTACAAGAGACACACTGTCTACAATTTATAAAGAGTGTAATACAATACTTGAACTGATAAGGAGCATCAACATATGCTGGAGTTCAGTTCTAGTTAGGGTCAGTACACTGATCTACTGCACTTCATCTTTCCTCTTCTTTTGTGCTTCTCTCCTTTCACATACCGAACCTTCCTTTCTGCTTTTACTCGAGTCTACTTCTTTTCTTCACACATTACTCAAAAACATGACACTCCTCATAACTAAAACTATCTTTTATATATATATATATATATGCAAAAGTGATTTCATCATCTTTCTAGTTAGCATCCGGAACAGTTAATAATTTACTCAAACTCTGATCTGTCGGCTGAATCCTTGCACACCAAGTAATGCGGATCAATCATATACTTGTAGAAGTCATCAATTATGTCAGCCAAACATAGCTTATGCCTTAAGAACCTTTTCCATCATCAGTAACACATCTGGAATAATGTCTGATGTTCTGCCAGTCAGTTCTTCCTCTGTTCACACTATCACTTGGGAACCTGACACTCAAGCATTCATATCTCTTTATTCTTTCCACACCGGAGGCTCAAACCCTAGAATATATCAGTCAAGATACTCCTCTTGACTTCCCCAAATCCACACTTCACTGAGATACTTCTACTAAGATATCCGGACCTGTTTGTCGGACCTTACTAACTGCTCTGTTCTTGCTTATCGAACCTCAACACTTCTTCAATCTGACTTCTGGTGAGGACCTATCATGTCTTGCGGATGTGTGGGATAACCTTTGTCACCATCAATAACAACATTCATGAGTCCATATAGTGTCTCTTGCCAACAATCTCCCCCTTTGGCATTGATGGCAACACTTAGTGAAAAATGACTAAGTGTCACACTATACTCCCCCTTGGTTGATGCTCTGTCTCTATGTAAATTTGCCGAAGCTCCCCCTTAGTTGGATTCCTCATTTTTCACTGCTCCTCACTCCCCCTTTGACATCAATGGCAAAGGGTAGGGTCCGCACATCAAAATTTTCAAAATTTTAAGTATACTTGTCCGCATAAGTATATACATATGGCATACTTACATATATTGAAGTATGTCTGCAAAAGTTGTTTTTAATTGAAGGAATTCTGTAGCCCAACTTTGCTTCATTCTATCCAAAATTGATATATGACCGCTCAACAGGAATGCAAACGCATCTGCCCTTTTTAGATCTGTTGGATCATTGGTCCGGGCTGTGATTTGAGCTTCGTTTATGGCCTCATGCATGGCCTCTAACTTAGGGACAATTATCCCTCTGAGCTCACTCAACCTACTAATTATGTTTTTCTTTTCTTTTTCAAGCTTCTTAATTTCATTCAAAACTACAACCGTTTGACATTCTTGATTTATTATGGATGTAGTAAGTGGATCAAAATTTTGAGAAAGTTTTGTCAGTTTATCCTCCTGTTCTTTCATTTTCTTCTCAATCTCCACTATTGTTTTAGACTAGGATATACAAAATTTGTATACATCACCTCCATCCTTAAGGGCATTTTCTAAACTTTTTATCCCAATACCCATAACTCTTCTATCATTTGAAATTATCCCTTGCAACTCAGAGAATCTCTTATCCAAAAATTCTTTCCTAACCTTCTCCTCAGCTGATTTCTCTAGAGAATCAAAATGTGTGCTAACACTATTGACTAGAGTTTTGAGATTATCGGAAGAGGAGGCTATGGGATCCTTCTGAAAAGATGGCATGATATTTTCCAACACTCTGGATGCTACATCTATAAGCTCACAATCTTCCATGTGAGATTTCAGTAGTTTCTCTTTAGCCTTTGCATTTGCAAATGAAGCTATCTTCATTGTTTGTACCGAAGATAGAGAGTCAAAATCTAATGGCCCTTTTAGTAGTTCCGGTTCATCAATCTCCATAGTTGCTTTTGTCAAAAAGTCCTTGACTGATTCTGCAGCGTCTCTTGCTGGAGACAGATTCTTCTTTTCTTCTGCAGTCACAGAACTGTCTTTTGGAGCTTTCTCCCCTTCCACAACCTTTGTACTGATATCTTCTTTTCCCTTTAGCTCTGCTTCTTTCTGCTTTATTCTTTCTTCTCCTTTGGATCCAGAGTCAGCAGGGGAAACCGGAGGAGTGATGTTACTCTGTTCATGAGCCACCTCTTCTGGAGCAGAGGATTCCAAGTCCTTAGCTGTTTCTACACCGGTATTCATTACCTCTTCTATCATTTTCTCAGTAGACTCTTCTGCAACACTTGTGGTCGAGGGGTCAGTACCCAAGTCCTCTATAATAGGAAGATTAAATCTTTTGAAGGCTTTCTGGAGGATCTCTTCTGTGTCCTTGGCTACCTTGTCAGTCTCACCAAGCATGAGCTGATTCATCCTTGCTTTGCTCCTGAACTCATCCTTACAATCTTTAAATACCATATTCATTTTCTTGGGATCAATTGAAGGATATAGCTAAATTGCTATCTGTTCCTGAATTTCTAGGTCTTTGGCTTGGGCATTGTTCTTTCTTATTTCTAGTTCCTTCTCCAATCTTTTGGGGATCAAGGATATAATTTCAATAAATGTTTTGTTGTAGATATTTAGATACCTGAATGTGGCATCTTGCAATATCTTCTAATCTGCTTAACCATAATCATCATAGAACTCAATCATTGGCTGAAGATTTCCGTCCACTGTGACTGATTTGATTATGTCATCAATGTGGAGAGTGGATTTTTCAACATATTTCTCTGTCTTTTCTTCTTCCTCTTAACCGGTAGAGGTTTCACCGAATGTTTTCTTCTTTTTCTTCATTTTCCTAATTTCTTCATAAGATTCAGTCTCCTCTTCATCCCTTTAACTAGCATAAGCCCTTGTGGCTTTTGTCTTTGTTCTTTTCTCTCCTCTGCCGGATGATTGTGCTTCCAGTTTTGATGGCCTTGAGCTTTTGGCAGGAGTAGGTGCAGATCTCTTTGATGATCTGGTCCGGGTGGAAGATTTTACCGAAACACTTTCCTCACTTTTCTTTTCTGCCTTTTTCTTCTCTTCCTCAGCCCTTTCCATCTTTTCCCTATTGGCATCAAGTGCCTCCTTTGAGATGCCAAAGCCTTTGGCAACATCTTCAACTTCTTTTCTCACTTTCCTCTTGATCTCTGGTTGTCTGAGTTCCACATGAATCTTTACACTTAGCTCCTCAAAGGTTCCAAATCTTTCTGCTTTGGGATCCTTGGGTTGACTAAGCATGTGTTGGACATGCAGCTCCACAAGTTTCTCATCCACCTCATACCCCATCGGCATGATCCAGACTGTCCTTGGTTCCACAACTTCCATTTGGTACTGATCAGTTTCAACCATAAAACAAACTGTATCCTTATACTTTTCAACTAGAGATTTGGGAATTCTCTCTCTTGCTTGCATCAAATTTTGGAATTTCTTGAAATAACCCCACAAAGCTGTATTTCTTGTCTTGGCATCTCCAAACCCATGCAGATAGTCTCTGATTTGGATTGCAATAGGTCTGTCATTCTGCCAAACCCAACCACTTGATCCAGGTAGTTCACTCATGAAGTAGAAAAATAGACACAATATCATCCCACAATACTTCAAGGAATTTTTCTTATCCTTCTTGATCTTCTGTAGATTCTCCAATAGTTGGTTTAGAAGAATCTCACACATATCATAGTCAGCATTTTCTTTTAGCATTTGATAAGCTGTATAAACTGCAGTTCCCGGTACTAAATTTTCCCTACTGGAGTGATAAATTTTGTAACCAATTATCATGGATGCAAATTTGATATTCGGATCAGTGATATCTTCAATTGTCATAGCTCTCTTGTCAAATTTTGATCTGGTTGCATCACTCACTGTCTGATTCTTGACAGATTTGAGAACGGGTATCCCACCAGATGAATGCAGACCGATTACTGCCCTAATTGCATCTTTGGTAATCTTAAATGGTCTATTCAACCCTAGGAAGTTATCATGTACTCTACTCAACACGTATCGGACCCATTCGTCTTCTTCAAAACAGGGGAAATGAATGTACTGTGCAAAATGCTTATCCTAGATGGCCTTAAACTAAGGTTTGAGCTTAAAGGAATCATCTATTAACTAATTGTGATATATATCAGCCAGCTTAGATTGACCAAATTCTTCAATATTCACATGAATATATGCCCTAACATCTTCTACATGCAACACACCATGAGGAACGCTGGAAAAAGCTCCTAGGGGATCTACTTCCAAGGATTTGTATGGATGTTTCTTGAATTTAGGGCGAGGCCTATCAGAGATCTTCACAATATTTGGAGTACCCATCATTTAAGGATTTACGGAGAGATATTTGATAATGGAGAATACCTTTCGCGCCTTTCGATTTCACGAGTTAGCCGGATCGATTTTTGGATGAATTGACTTCTGCAAATGATCTTTGATGAGCTTGAGGAATTTTGTTGCAGAGCTTCTCTTTTCATTTCTTCTTGAATGCAGAATGAACAAATGTTTAATGAGAAAACCCTTATATGCTCCGCAAACCCTAATGTCAAGTTGCAATAAATGCTCGACCTAAGTCATTCTAGTTTGCCTTATTCGGAAGGCTTGAAGAACCGGATCAATCTTGATCTTAAACATCTTGCAAATCTTCCAAATCTTAACCATAGTTTATTTGGATGTTTCTCTTATGAACCCTTTAATCCGCAGCTCGTCTTGTGCCAGTTCCGGCACCAATTGACTGGCTAGGGGAACAAGGTTTTCTTTGTGTCTCCCCCTGAGCCAGAGCTCACTTTTTAATTTCTGGAAGGAATATCAGCACCAGAGTCTGGTGTGGATCCATCCCCTACATTCTCTGTACTTTTCTTCACCCAAATCTTGTTCATCTCACTTTGAACTTTATCCACATTCACCTTTTGTTTTCCCTTATCTTGATTCTGATTATGATATACCGGACCTCTTCTGTCCTGATTCTTGCTTCTACAGAATTTTGCAATATGACCAGATCTATTGCAAATTTGGCAAACATCATTTCTTTGCGTATTTGATTGATATCCTCTTGATCTGCATTGATTAGCCATGTGACCCATTCTATTGCATGCAAAGCATCTACCATTGAATGAATTGTTCATCTGCATATTTCTGCATTCATGAGATTTGTGACCATACCTTTTGCAATTAAAACACTGTCTAAAGAAGGATGTATTAGTCTGATTCATTCTCTTTCTGCACTAATTAGCTTTATGACCAAAGTTATTGCAGTTGTGGCAATATCCATTGAAGGATGGATATTTTGAGCATTAGGTTGTCTTACTGGAGGTCTTCTAGGCCTGTTTCTTGGATTTTCTAATCTAAAATTCTTCTGACCGGATACAGAGCTTTCTCCTTTCTCATATCCCAAACCACACTTGTCATCTACCCTCTTTTGACTTCCAAGAAGAACTTCAAGTTGAGCAAAACTTATCTTGAATTTCTCTTTATACTCATTTGTTGTTTGAAGATCCCTTTTAAGAGAGATAATTTGATCCTCAAGTTTTTCTTCATTATCTTTAGCATCTCCAAGATCAGATTCAAGATGTCTGATAATTCTATCCATCTTGTGGCAATCTTCTGATTTCTCCTTGAGGGATTGTCTTAGATCATCTTCAGTTTTTCTTTTCTCTTCAACCTCTTGGGTAAACTTCATAACTCCTGATTCCATTTCATGTCTTACCATAATGATTTCTTTTGATAACTTTTCACATAACTTGGTTTTCTCCTTCAGATCTTCATTTGTATCATTGGCTTCACCTTGACTTGCCAATTGCTGAAGTAGCTCCTTTCTCTTTTTCATAGAGACTTAATTTGTCTTTTAGTTCTCTCATGAAATCATCAGCCTGTTTGAGTCTTTCCTTTACTTCATTGACTTCAGAGTTTGACTGCTCAAGATCATCAAGGAAAGTCTTGAGTTGCTCCCCTAACCCATATACATCCATTTGAATTCCCAGATCTTCCTCAAGTTGTTAGACTCTGTTAGGAGGAACTTGGCTCTGATACCAATTGTTGATAACTAAGAGGGGGGGTGAATCAGTTATCCTAATTATTTCTGCTTTCTGAACTTTCTTAATAATCAATGCAGCATTAATTCAACTAAGCAAACATAACCATGAAATGGAAATACACATGACACAATATTTTTGACGTGGAAACCCTATTAAGGGAAAAAACCACGGGGTGACTAACCCAAGATTGTATTCTCTGTTAGAAGAATGGAAATACAAAATGGCACTTGCCAATTAGGGCTCACCGCCTGAGCACACTGCTCACAAAAGGCATATTGCCTACAAGAGACACACTGTCTACAATTTATAAAGAGTGTAATACAATACTTGAACTGATAAGGAGCATTAACATATGCTGGAGTGCAGTTCCAATTAGGGTCAGTACACTGATCTGCTGCACTTCATCTTTCCTCTTCTTTTGTGCCTCTCTCCTTTCACATACCGAACCTTCCTTTTTGCTTTTACTCGGGTCTACTTCTTTTCTTCACACATTACTCAAAAACATGACACTCCTCATAACTAAAACCACCTTATATATATATATATATATATATATATATATATATATATATATATATATATATATATATATATATATATATATATATGCAAAAGTGATTTCATCATCTTTCTAGTCAGCATCCGGAACGGTTAATAATTTACTCAAACTCTAATCTATCGACTGAATCCTTGCACACCAAGTAATGCGGATCAATCATATACTTGTAGAAGTCATCAATTATGTCAGCCAAACATAACTTATGCCTTAAGAACCTTTTCCATCATCAGTAACACATTCAGAATAATGTCTGATGTTCTGCCAGTCAATTCTTCCTCTGTTCACACTGTCACTTGGGAACCTGACACTCAAGCATTCATATCGCTTTATTCTTTCCACACCGGAGGCTCAAACCCTGGAATCTATCAGTCAAGATACTCCTCTTGACTTCCCCAAATCCACACTTCACTGAGATACTTCTATTAAGAGATCCAGACTTGTTTGTCGGACCTTACTGACTGCTCTGTTCTTGCTTACCGGACCTCAACACTTCTTCAATCTGACTTCCGGTGAGGACCTATCATATCTTGCGGATGTGTGGGATAACCTTTGTTGCCATCAATAACAACATTCATGAGTCCATATAGTGTCTCTTGCCAATAGATAATTCAGTTGTGCATCCTTCAGAGGTGCTCTCATGAAGGCTATGGATTTTTCTTCATTGTCTTCTCCCTTTTGTGTCAAAGCAGCTGCAACTGAATGTGAAGATGCAAAAGAATAAATGTAAAATGGCTTTGTATAATTTGGACTTGTCAACATAGGAGCATCAGAAATGGCTTCCTTAATATCTTCAAATGCAGCTTTAGCTACTGGTGTCCATTCTATCTTTGCATCCTTCTTCAGCATGGCATTCAATGGTTGCACAATTTCTACAAACCTTGTAATAAACTTCCTAACAAAATTAATCTTACCAAAAAATGACTTTAGTTCTTTCTTATTGTTTGGTAATTGTAATTTCTTTATTCCTTCTATTCTATCAGGATCAATAGATATCCCATTTTTAGAAATGACATGTCCTAATAATTTTCTTTCAGTTACACCAAATGAACATTTCTTTGGGTTAAGGGAAATCCCGTACCTTTAACATCTTTTAAGTACTCTTCTCAGATCTTCAGCATGAGTGGATGCATCTTTAGAGTAAACAGTTAAATCATCCATATAAATAATAATGCACTTACCTAACAATCTGGTGCAGGAGCACCCGCACCTGATCAGGATATAGGTCCGCATGATGACATACATGATCAGGATATAGGATAGTTATCAGCATGATGACAGGATAGTCTATTTTTAGTATGTTTGACTTTGTCATGTAATAAGGTCCATTGGACCGATGCTATGTATTAGCTCAGCATAGGAGTATGTGTAGGCAGTTAGAGATCGAGATAAGATTGTCTGAGTTGTCCTCTCTCCCAGCCGCTTGGAAGCTCCCAGCCGCTGGGAAGTGAAGTTGGTAGTACTCGAAGGATTTGTTATATATACCTTCGATCTGTTAGGATTTAGACAGAGTTGATATTGATGTTGATAGTTCATCTTGATGTTAGATGTGTTGTGTTGAGCTGAGATTCAGGAGGGCAGTTCAGTCATTGTGAAGCTGTATTCAGGACTTTTGAATTTCAACTGAATAAGATCTCATCTTTTGCAGTATCTGGTTGTATCAGTTGTATCTGTTTTGATTTCATTTCCGTTTTGTAAGTTAATGGGCACTTTCAACCCTTCCACCGGTTGATCCTGCAAATCGGTGGAATGGTCCTGTATCATAGCTTAGGTTGCATTTGTGTTTTCTGTTTATGCATTGCATTGTTCAGGAGATCTGTTAGGAGCATGCTGTAAATCAGCCTAGCATCCTCATGTACTAGGTCTAGAAGATAAGTTGTTAGATTTTGGTTTGAAGGTGATCCGGCCCGGCCGTCACATGATCTTTGTGAAATAGAGCAGTTCGGGGTGCTTACATGCAGTGGAAGGATACACAGGAGTCTGCATGTGCGTTTCCAGTCGAAGCAAGCCGCATCGTCATCTGCGAGTGCATCGCCATCAGGATCGGGTCATGAAGTTGTTGAAGTTTGCATGTTGTAAGTGCATCATGATGTTTTGAGTTGGATATATACTCAGTGTATATATCGCAGTCAGGATCATCTCTCGGGGAAGTTCATCATCCGCATATCGCTAACGGATGCGGGTGTGAAAGTTAAGTTTTTTTGGCTAAGTGTTGAAGAGTTCATCAGGATGATGTGTGACGTCATCGTCATCAGGATATGACGTCATCGTCATCAGAATATTAAGAAATCCCTCAATGCGAGTTTATCATGTTGTCACTAAGTGGTAAGGTATCGGCGTAGGCAGGAAGTTGTATTAGCATCATCAGGAGGTTTCGAAGAACCGGATAAATAATATCATGATGCTGTTGCTTGTATCGTCGGGCAGTGGAGCGTCGAAGGCAAGTTGTTGAAGTGCAACGTCATCAGGATATTGGGAACAACCGGATATTTGGATATCCTGCTGACGAAGGTGTCGAATATCATGATGATGCCGCTTGTATTTGGCACCCGATGAACAGTGCAACCGGAGGATGTTTGCGCCCGTTGATTATCATGATGATGATGATAGGCGACAAACGGAGGAGGTAAATAGTAGTCGACAGGAGGATATTTGCGATCATCCGAAATATGATGATGCTGTTGAAATGTGATGATGCTGTTGGTGTTGTTAGGAAATATGATGATGATGTTCAGCCGATAGAGAATTTTATCATGCTGTTTGTATTTGTGGCTACTCCTTCCTGTTAGTTAGCCTCCGTTGCGTTCCACTCTGCATCATAGTGGTATCAGAGCGAAGGTTTAGGATCTTTTGGAAAAAATAGGCAGGATGTCAGACGGAGAAGGAACATCTGAGGTTCCAACAAAAATGACCAACGCTGAGTTGGCAGTTCTGGTGAAGAAACAGATTGCGGAAAGTAAGGCCGTGAAGGCTCAGAATCAGGAGTTGAAAGATGAGTTAGCAAAGTTGAGGAGCAGAGTAGGTTCTGGTAGAGAAGATGATAGGGAAGAAGAGGATATCCCTAATTGGAGCGAGGAGGTCGTTCCTGCAGACCAGAGGCCACTGTTGAACGCCCTCAAGGCCATGGAGAGGAGAACCATGGATGTGAAGCTGGATTTGCCAGTGTTTACAGGTAAGATGGACCCTGATTCAGTAATGGAATGGATAGATTGTCTGAACAATTTCTTTGTAACAGAGGAGATACCAGAACAACAGAGAGTGAAGATAGCATAGTCAAAGATGAAAGAAGCTGCCTTGACATGGTGGAACTTTGTTCAGGATGATAGAGTACAGGAGGGAAAACGTAGAGTTGCCACATGGAAGAAGATGATGGAATTGGTAAAGGAGGCTTATATTCCTTTGGATTACAGTATCCAGTTACACAAGAGGAAGCAGAACCTGAAGCAGAAGGAGCTAGATGTCAGCTCATATACAGAAGAGTTCATGAAACTCTGTATGAAGACAAAGGTGAAAGAAAGTGAAGAAGAAAGGTAGCCAGATACCTTAATGGACTGAGGTTTAATATTCAGGAAGATCTGAGTCTGCATAACCCAGATACAGTGCAGAAAAGTTTTCAGTTGGCATTGAAAGTGGAAGAAAAGCTGAAGAGAAAACAAGATCAAAACAATAGAGGAAGAGGAAGACAACAAAGAGGTGGAAGAAGTCCTTTCAGAGGCAGAGGACATGGACAGGGATATCAAGGAGAGTCCAGTCAGGACAATAGCAAGGGCAACAATAGTCAGAATCAGAGAGAGAATTACAGTCAGCAAGGAAATTTCAGAGGTAGAAGACCCTTCAGAGGAAGATCCCAGGGCAGAGGATCCATCAGATGCTACAACTATAACAAAGAAGGCCATATAGCCAGCAGATGTCCAGACAAGGCCACAAGCTCAGCAGGAGAAAGGAGGACAAATCTGGTCAATGAACCTGATAATCAAAGCAGGACAAGCTCTAATGAATTTCAGAGTGTGAATGGTCCTGAGAATTTTGGATATCCAGAAAGTGGTCCCTGATGATGAGAAGAACAGTGACTACCATGAAGGTACCTGATAAAGAAGCCCCTCAGAGAAAGTCCCTTTTCAGAACCACTTGCAAAGCAGGAGGTAAGGCTTGTAAAGTTTTGATTGATTCTGGTTCTACTGAGAACTTTGTGTCTGAAGAGATGGTGGTGAAGCTGAAGCTTAGGAGATTGCCTCATCCATCTCCATATAAAGTCTCATGGCTTACTCAAGGACAGCAGACAACTGTAGAAGAGCAGGCTTGGGTAGAATTCCAGATTAGTGGATATAAGGATAAGTTGTTGTTTGATATCACCAAGATGGATGCTTGCAACCTTTTGTTTGGTAGACCATGGCAATATGATCTGAAGGCACAGCATGATGGTGTTAAAAACACCTATAAAATCACTAAAGATGGTATAGATGTAACGTTATTCCCATTGAAGGAGAAAGAGGAGAAGTCTAAAGGCAAAGAAGTGAAGGTCATGCTGATGGAAGGCAAACAGTTCATGAAAGAAGTAGCAGCAGAAGGTGCAGTTGCATATGCCCTAATCCCATGTCTGAGTGTGAATAAGAAACAACAGCAAGAAGCCAAGAAAGAGAAGAAGCCAAGGTTGATAGACCCAGCTGTCCAAGAGTTATTGGATAAGTACAAAGGTGTTATCTCAGAGGGAATGCCAAGATCCCTACCACCTGTCAGAGATATCAGTCATTGCATAGACTTGATTCCAGGGTCTACACTTCCAAATAAAGCAGCTTATAAGCTTACCCCAGAACAGAATGCAGAAGTAGTCAGGCAGATTGAAGAATTGATGAATTCAGGTCTGATTGGAAAGAGTTTGAGCCCATGTGCAGTACCAGCTGTACTAGCACCTAAGAAGGAAGGCACTTGGAGGCTTTGTACCGATTCCAGAGCCATCAACAAGATCACAATCAGGTATAGGTTTCCAATCCCCAGAATTGAGGATTTACTTGATTGTTTGGGAAATGCTAAGTACTTTACCAAAATAGATTTGAAGAGTGGGTACCATCAGATCAGGATTAGACCAGGTGATGAGTGGAAGACAGCATTCAAAACAAATGAAGGTTTGTATGAATGGAAAGTTATGCCATTTGGTTTGTCTAATGCCCCTAGTACTTTCATGAGACTGATGAATGAGGTTCTGAAGGAATTCATTGGTAAGTTTGTCATAGTCTATTTAGATGACATTCTAATTTTTAGTAACACCAAAGAGGAACATCTCAGGCATATAGATCTAGTTCTCAAGAGGTTACAGGAAGAGAAGCTGATGATAAACTTGGACAAGTGTATGTTCATGAAACAGGAGATCACATATTTAGGTTTTGTCATTTCACAAGGAAAGTTGCAGATGGATAAGGAGAAGGTGAGTGCCATATTGAATTGGCCAACTCCACAGACCATGAATGAAGTCAGAAGTTTCCATGGGTTAGCAACCTTCTACAGAAAGTTCATCAGAGGGTTCAGTCATATTTGTGCACCCATGTTGGATACCATAAAAGGAGGACAGAAGTGCAGGTTTGTTTGGACTCAAGGAGCAGATGATTCCTTTGAGGCATTAAAGAGGAAGGTGGCACAGCAGCCAGTCCTTGCACTTCCAGATTTCAATAAGATCTTTCAGGTAGAGTGTGATGCCAGTCACATGGCCATTGGAGCTGTACTCAGTCAAGAGGGTAGACCAATTGCATTTTTCAGTGAAAAGCTCAATGATGCTAAGAAAAGGTATTCATCATATGATCTGGAAATGTATGCTTTAGTTCAGTCCCTAAAGAAATGGAGGCATTACCTGTTGCCAAAGGAGTTCATAGTCTTCACAGACAACCAGGCTTTGAGCTTCATCAACAGTCAGGAGAAGCTGAACCACAGACATATGAAGTGGGTAGAAACCCTACAGGCTTTCACTTTTACCCTGAAGCATAAGAAAGGGGTTAAAAACAAAGTTGCAGATGCTTTGAGCAGAAGAGTTCTCACAGTAAATCAGATTCAGTTAGAGAGTGTTGGTATTGATTCACTCAAGACCATGTATGAGTCTGATGCGGATTTTGGAGAAATATATCAGGTCTGTACTTCTTTTGGGGAGAAATACCATGCTGAGTTCTCCGACTTTCTGATCCAAGATGGATTGTTGTTCAAGGGTGGACAGTTGTGTATTCCAAGGTGTTCTATGAGGTTGAATATAATCAAGGAGAAACATTGTGGAGCAATGGCAGGTCATTTTGGTCTAGACAAGACCCTTGATCTGGTCAGGAGGCATTATTTCTGGCCTAAGTTACAGTCAGATGTCAGGAAATTTGTAGAAACCTGTGTAATTTGTCAGAAGGCTAAAGGCAGGTCCACTAATGCAGGGCTATATCAGCCCTTACCCATTCCCTCCAGACCATGGGAAAGTATCAGTATGGATTTTGTTTTAGGTTTACCAAGGACCAGGAGAGGCTTTGACAGTGTCTTTGTTGTAGTGGATCGATTCAGTAAGATGGCACATTTCTTGCCATGCAAAACCACTGCTGATGCCTCATATATTGCAGATTTATTCTTCAGGGAAATTGTCAGAATTCATGGGTTGCCTTTAAGCATAGTTTCAGACAGGGATGTGAAGTTTGTGGGTCACTTCTGGAGAACCCTTTGGAGGAAACTGGGAACCAATTTATCTCTTTCCTCTGCATATCATCCTCAAACGGATGGACAAACTGAGGTAGTGAACCGTTCCTTGGGGAATCTACTTAGATGCTTGACAAAACAGCATGGAGAGAAGTGGGACAATATTCTGTCTCAAGCTGAGTTTTCATACAATGATACTGTCAACAGGAGCACAGGAAAATCGCCTTTTCAGGTAGTGTATGGAATGCATCCCAGAGGTATTTTGGAGTTGCGAGATCTACCTACAGCAGATCCTGTTAGTGCAGATGGAGAAGCTTTTGCTGAAGCAATCAAAGAAGTTCATGATCAGGTTAAGACCCAACTCCAGCAAACTACCTTGAAATATAAGGAGTATGCTGACAAGAAGAAGAAGGATGTTCAATTTGCTGTTGGAGATTTGGTTTGGGTTCACTTGAAGAAAGACAGGCTTCCTAAAGGGAAATATACTAAGCTCATGCAAAAGAAAGTTGGACCATGTCAGATTTTGCAAAAGCATGGACAGAATGCTTATAAAATCCAACTCCCACCTGATCTCGGTTTATCTCCTATCTTCAATGTATGTGATTTAACTCCATACAAGGCTAATCCAGATGCAGATCAGGATATCCTACAGGATACAGTTGCTGAAGACATTCCTCAACATGATCCTCCACAGATACAGCAGATTTTGGACACTCGCGTGGTCAAACAGACCAGGAACAAGAAGTACTTGGAGTACCTCGTCTCTTGGAAGGGACAGCCGAACTCTGAAGCAGTATGGATGACTGCAGAACAGATACAGAAACATGGTGCCGACCTTGATACTCTCATCTCAAGTGGACTTGAGATTTCTTCTTTTGGGGAGTATGGTGCAGGAGCACCCGCACCTGATCAGGATATAGGTCCGCATGATGACATACATGATCAGGATATAGGATAGTTATCAGCATGATGACAGGATAGTCTATTTTTAGTATGTTTGACTTTGTCATGTAATAAGGTCCATTGGACCGATGCTATGTATTAGCTCAGCATAGGAGTATGTGTAGGCAGTTAGAGATCGAGATAAGATTGTCTGAGTTGTCCTCTCTCCCAGCCGCTTGGAAGCTCCCAGCCGCTGGGAAGTGAAGTTGGTAGTACTCGAAGGATTTGTTATATATACCTTCGATCTGTTAGGATTTAGACAGAGTTGATATTGATGTTGATAGTTCATCTTGATGTTAGATGTGTTGTGTTGAGCTGAGATTCAGGAGGGCAGTTCAGTCATTGTGAAGCTGTATTCAGGACTTTTGAATTTCAACTGAATAAGATCTCATCTTTTGCAGTATCTGGTTGTATCAGTTGTATCTGTTTTGATTTCATTTCCGTTTTGTAAGTTAATGGGCACTTTCAACCCTTCCACCAGTTGATCCTGCAAATCGGTGGAATGGTCCTGTATCATAGCTTAGGTTGCATTTGTGTTTTCTGTTTATGCATTGCATTGTTCAGGAGATCTGTTAGGAGCATGCTGTAAATCAGCCTAGCATCCTCATGTACTAGGTCTAGAAGATAAGTTGTTAGATTTTGGTTTGAAGGTGATCCGGCCCGGCCGTCACATGATCTTTGTGAAATAGAGCAGTTCGGGGTGCTTACATGCAGTGGAAGGATACACAGGAGTCTGCATGTGCGTTTCCAGTCGAAGCAAGCCGCATCGTCATCTGCGAGTGCATCGCCATCAGGATCGGGTCATGAAGTTGTTGAAGTTTGCATGTTGTAAGTGCATCATGATGTTTTGAGTTGGATATATACTCAGTGTATATATCGCAGTCAGGATCATCTCTCGGGGAAGTTCATCATCCGCATATCGCTAACGGATGCGGGTGTGAAAGTTAAGTTTTTTTGGCTAAGTGTTGAAGAGTTCATCAGGATGATGTGTGACGTCATCGTCATCAGGATATGACGTCATCGTCATCAGAATATTAAGAAATCCCTCAATGCGAGTTTATCATGTTGTCACTAAGTGGTAAGGTATCGGCGTAGGCAGGAAGTTGTATTAGCATCATCAGGAGGTTTCGAAGAACCGGATAAATAATATCATGATGCTGTTGCTTGTATCGTCGGGCAGTGGAGCGTCGAAGGCAAGTTGTTGAAGTGCAACGTCATCAGGATATTGGGAACAACCGGATATTTGGATATCCTGCTGACGAAGGTGTCGAATATCATGATGATGCCGCTTGTATTTGGTACCCGATGAACAGTGCAACCGGAGGATGTTTGCGCCCGTTGATTATCATGATGATGATGATAGGCGACAAACGGAGGAGGTAAATAGTAGTCGACAGGAGGATATTTGCGATCATCCGAAATATGATGATGCTGTTGAAATGTGATGATGCTGTTGGTGTTGTTAGGAAATATGATGATGATGTTCAGCCGATAGAGAATTTTATCATGCTGTTTGTATTTGTGGCTACTCCTTCCTGTTAGTTAGCCTCCATTGCATTCCACTCTGCATCACAATCCATGGAATGCAATGCCCATGGCTCGCTGAAAAGTGGCACCTGCATTGATTAGACCAAAAGGCATTCTTCTGTATGCATAATTTCCCCATTTGCAAGTAAAAGTGGTCTTCAACCTATCCTCTTTATCTATTAAGACCTGGTTATATCCTGAGAACCCATCTAAGAAAGACATCATTTTATCCCCATTCACTGCTTACAACACTTCATCTATTGGAGGCAGGGGATAATTATCTTTTTTAGATGCCTTGTTCAAATTTCTAAAATCTACACATAACCTAATGTCTCCACTTTTCTTTCTCACAAGTACTAAATTAGCTACCCGGGTTGAATGTCTGACTGGAAAAATTATTCCGGTAGATGGTAATTTTTTTACTTCTTCAAAGATTAAAGGCTCTAAAATAGCATTCACAAGCCTTTGTTTCTACCTAAATGGTTTAACATCGGGTTTCAAGGGTATCACATGAGTTATGATGGACGTATCATATGTTTTCAAATCTTCATACATCCATGCTATGACATGTTTGTACTCTTTCAAAACATTCACAATTTCTTTCCTCAACTCTTTAGAGCAAGCCTTTCCAATAAGTACATTTTGTGGACTTTGCTATGTTCCAAGGTTATACAGATCACACTCACCTCCCTCAGTTTTGGACAAATCCTTCTATCTTACTACCCCATCAAAGTCAAAAATTTGTTCTAATTCAATCACTCCTTTAGGTAAGAAATTGCCTTTTAAGTTGATTATGTCTTCTTCATCCCAAGACCCATCAGGCCTTTCTTGTTCATCAATAATTTGAGCTTCAAATACTTCATTACAAGTTAGAGAATCTAAAATTTGCTAAGCCCCTTCAAATACTTGAAAAAGAGTAACATTATCTGGTATGCTAGGAACATTTACTAATTCTACACCAAATCTTTTTAAACCTGACAGTGTTAAGGGTTCTAAAGTGCTAGCAGCAACTTGTAATGCATCTAGTCTATGGTTCAATTCTCTAGGGATATGTTCTATGTTGAAAGCATCAAATGAATCTATCAAATCCCACACCCTATGCCTGTAACAAACCATCTTTTTTTAGTTGCATGCATACAATTTCCTTACTTGCCTGACCACTAACTCAGAGTCTCAAAATACCCTGATCATTTTTACCTTTTTCTTGTAGCCATAACAAGTCCATAAATCAAAGCTTCATATTCTCAAATGTTGTTAGTACAAGAAAATTGTAGCCTATATGCTGCTAAATATGACTTACCATGAGGATCTATAAACTCCACACTTGCACCTGCACCTTGTTTAGATTTAGATCTGTCACATTTCAGTGTCCACATGCCATCTTTATTCCTTTGACCCTTTATTTTGGCATGTTTTGCTTTTTCTATCACATGTGAGGTGCTATCTTGTTCATTCATGGGCAATTCATTTTGACCTACTTGCATATTTATATTTTCAGTTTGTAAATTAGAATGACAAACACTCTTGTCCTTTGTTTCTTCTTTTAAATCTGGGATCAACACATCTATGTTATTCTGAAAGTGTTTCTTTGGTTGATTAGGATTAACCTTTCCTTCTTGCAGTCCTACTCCCTTTGTGCATTTTATGTATTGGTATTCAATAATATCTCTGCACATTCCACAATTTTCTTCAGAATGAGGTTTATCATGAACTCTACACATGTTTTTATACAATTTGCATTGAACTGAAATATTTTGTTCCATGCACTTTTCCATTTCTTGTCTAATGACCTGACCGAAACTGTTTATTGCATTACTTTCTTCATCAGAAGAATTTCCATCAGACTCAATGAACAATATTGTTTCCTTATTGACATGTTTTTCTCTAAAATTTAACATCAGGATTTCTTCAATTTGTACTCCTTTGTTAGTAATTCTATAAACACCAAGTTCAACAGAAGCATACAATATCTCATTAGTCCTATTGTATTATGTAATCATGTGTTTCATCCTGGGTTCTACTTCTATCCTAATTTGATTTGGAACACCTCTCCAAGGTAACCACATATGTGAAAAATCAGTGGCCATATATCCATTCAATGTTTTAGACCAGTCTCTACTCAACAACATCCCATAATTCACGGGTATATCTACTATCTAAATGTCAATAAACTAAATTACCCTAGTATCTGAGGTTAATTGCATTTGAATATGCATCAGTTCTCCTATCACATTAACCTCAGTTTTATCTAATTGTGTAACAACCTTAGTAGATTTAGTAGGAGTCCGCCCTAAAGTTTTGCATATTCCTAAAGGCATTACATTAGCTGATGCACCAGAATCTACCATGCAATTATGTATGTTATTTCCACACATTCTAGTGGTTAACAAGAAAGGAGGAGCATCTTTCTTATCTGCATACATGACTACATTCGTGTTGGAAGGCTATTCAATTTTCTTACTCTTTTCTTTGGGTTTTGAATCTCTACTAGGAATGCTCACATCAGCAGAAACCTCACCTGTCACGGATGTATCCAAGGATTTTATGAAAGCATTTCTGACTCTTGGACTTTTCAATAATTCACATAAAGGCATACTAACCTTGATTTTCTTTATCTCTTTTGACAAGTAACTCAAAAACCTCATTATTTCTACTGTCTCTGTTTTACTTGTTTAGACCTTTTGTGCTACTATTCCATTATTTGCATGATGATTAGCCTTCAGTATAGCAGGATTATTACTAGCGTTCTGATCTGGGGGAGTATTGAAATTGTTAGGAGGAGTGGAAGTAGTGAAAGGACCTCCTGGCCTAGTGTTATTTCTCAAATTGTATGTGTGATTTTTGTTTGACTGCTGAAAAGCCTGTACCTCTTTTGTTTCATATAACACTTCATTTTTAGTTTCAAAGGGAAACTGAAATGCATTTAGTACAAAGGCTAATTCAGGATATAGGTTCTCACAAAAATAAGGTCCATCCTCTAACAATTGATCCTCTTCTTCTCCAGTTGCAAAGGTAAAAGTCTCTAAGACTAAAGCAATCTCATATCCTGAGGGCACTACTTCATTACCTTTAGGAATGAGAAACTCAGAAGTGGGAGCCTGTACATCTACATTAAAAATACTGGCTGCTAAATGGAACTGAGGACAATCTAGTTCAGCATGGGCACTGGTATTATGAATTCTGCACCAATTCTTCAAGGCTACGCTGGCCATTTGAATTCTAGCTACTTGTTCTGTATCCTGGCTATCCAAATTCTCAAATGGAGAAGCTAGAGTGCCATTATTTAGCCCTGTGTTCCATGTTTTAGGTGGCCTTGGCTGATTTTAATTTCTGTTGTTATTACCCCAAGCTTTGTTATCTACCACAGGTCCTCTATTTTGCATCGGTTGTCCTGGATTATGATTTTGATTCTGATTGTAATTTTGGTTTTTGATTCAAACTTTGACACTGGTCATAATTCTGATTATGATTCTGGTTTTGATTTGAACTTTGACCCTGGTTGTAATTCTAATTATGATTCTGGTTTTGATTTGGGTTGTAGTTCTGACTATAGCTTTGGTTATGGTTTTGATTGTATCATTGGTTGTTTCTACCATAGAAATTTTCATTTCTTAGTTGTGTCATTTCAGTAGTCAATCTTCTCAAGTGTGTAGTAATTTCTTTGATTTCTTCTCTTTCCTCTTGTGCCTTTGCCACAAATGTATCCTAAGGAGGTTGGAAGAAAGATCGACGATTACTCTGATTATTATTGGCAGTGTTACCAATATAAGGGACTATGGCCTGGATTGGGGCAGGATTATACATAGGTGTGTATGTAGGAACTGGATTCAATAATGGAGTGTTATGTGTATGGACTCCATTCCAAGGTTGTGTTTGATTTTGTATCCCAACATTTCCTCCATTAAGAAATGGATTATAATTTGTTTGCCTCATCTCCTGGTTTACTGAGGCTACCTCCTTATAAGCCTTGGATATTGTATCTATGTCAACTTTTCTTTTAACAAACATAGTGGTCAGTGGATCTAAGGCAACATAATACATGGCTAATAATGTAGCTTCATTTACTGTGTAAGGAGCTACCAACTTAGAATAGGCCTTTTGAAACCTGTCATTAAAATTGTCAATTAGCTCTCCTTCACCTCTCTTTATTGCAGCCAATTTATGATATAAGGTGGAAGGATCTATTGGACCTCTAAATCTAGATAAGAATGTTTCTTCCATAAGTGCCCAAGAAGAAATATAACCATTAGGCAAGTTAACATACTAGTTAGAAGCCTGCTCATTGAAGGTGTAAGGAAACAACATACGCACAACATCCTCATATTCTAACTTGCCCCTAAAGCATGCTTCCTTAAATATCTTAATGTGATCTTCTAGATCCTGATGCAACTGGTATTTAGGACATATCATTTCAAGATTCTTTGGCATCTCATGATAATCAAGGAATGTTATGGGAGAATTAACATTAAAGTAAGCCATTGCAGGTACTTGTGCTTGACCTGGACCTTGGGGAATACCTAGATTTCTTGGTGGACTTGGATTTATGGGAGAACTGGGACCTCTAGGAGGACCTAAACCAAGATTCAAAGATCTAAATGAAGAACTATCAGGACTCACAATGTTATAGATGTTAAAATGTGATCCAGGAGGCATTCCAGATGAACCTCCTGCGTGTGATATTCTAGGATTCCAAATCAAAGGACCTTTACTTTGCCTTTTATCAGGTAATTGCACGAATGTATCTTTTAAACTAGATCTAGACCTAGTCACTCTATTACTGTTATGAGCCAGATTTAATTAGAACAAACCCTAACTCCAATCAGGCCCTCCTTCTAGCACCAAAAACTGTTGATGATTGTTTTTACACATTCATAACAAAAGTTAAAATTCACAAAATGAACCTAAGTGTCTTGAAAGATATGAAGAAATCAATTAAGATTACTTAATCCCAAGTTTCTGTATGGTCAAGTCTTGACCTTGTGGATAATTCAGTAGGTTAATGTGAAGTTGTAATATGCAAGGGGTCTTACTTGATTTAAGGTGTTTTATGACTCACCGGACTCGAATTATGCAAAATATCACAAATATCGACATTTCCTTCATTCCTTTGCATAAATTTCTTACTCTATCACAAAGATTTATATGATTTATATTAACACAAGCTTTTCTTTTCAAATATTATGAAAATTGCCAAATATCAACTCAATTGTTCATGTTTCCTTCAAATATCAGACAATCTCCTTTAAATCTCTGTGTTTAAACTAAGTATTTCAAATGTTTGGAAAAAGTTAGAGAAATCTAAATTAAACTTCATTCTGCTACAGGATCTAAATGCTTTGTTATTCACGTTGTAAGCAATACAACAAACTTGATTAAATCCACAAACTAAACCTTTAAATGTAAGCCCTGAGTATTTTCAGGAACATACATTCAAGATTGCAAGCTTTCAGAGATATTATTTCAAATACAAAGAAGAGCTAGAAGACACTCTAAATATAGACGTAGAATTCCATATTCATTTATATTCAAAACACGCAGTCATATATGATTTACAATGTATGAATGAGTCTTAGCTTCATTAATCAACTTCACAGAAAACTTACAACGCTTTACAAATACAATAAGAAAGTTGGATGTTCCACGCATTCCTTATTGCAGACACAGGTGACCTCCTTCTATTCTAAATTAAAATGCTCTTCTATTCAAAATGCCAAGGCAAATTACAACTTCCAGCTCTGTCCTACAAATCCCTATGTAAGTCATTACAAAGTTAAGGGGCTCAATATATAGATTTGATTATCCCCAACACGGTTCCAAAACCTAATCAATCAGCGGTCCCCATCTCAAGTGCAACATCAATGGTGGAAAACAAATCCTGCCAAAAATCTCAGAGAAGCATATCCATACTGAGTGTAAAGATGCCCTTTGGAACCTTAACAACCATCAAAATATCTCTTCTCACTAAAATCCTTTACTCCTTTCACTTCTTTTGTGATCCAATCTGCCCTTTGTGATGTCATCACCATTAAAGCTCCACCTTCCATATACCTGCACACCTACCAACAGACATAAAAATAGATTTAAAATTCACGCCACTTTCACCAATTTATACCTCTTCTGAATGTTAGATTGGCATTAATTACAACAATTAATGCGCCAAAAGTTCAGCCTTCCATTGCAGTGTTTGCGTTTTAAACTTTCTACCGTTAGTTTAATTCTACATACATACCTTTTTCCTTGTATGTTTTCTTGTATGTTTTGTTTGTATGTCTTCTTTGTATCTCTAAACATACAAGCAATTTATGCAAGAAATCAAACTAAAGTTCCCTCCTTTTTCTGCTTTTTTCGTACATCCTTTCATTTTGTACATCGCTCTTGTATATTTTCTTGTATGAGTGCATATACAAACAACCCGATGCAAACCTCCTTTCATTACCCTTTATCTCTTTCGATGCTTTTAATTTCTTTGTATATCGGGTATGTACATTGTAAACATATAAGCGTTCCAAACATACAAAGACTTTTCTGTATTTAATTTCTTTTTCGCATCCGGTTTGTATCTTCTATTTGCATCCGTTCTTTGTATACTGGCTTGTATATCGAAGATATACATTGTAATTATACAAACCCAATATGCAAATGGTGGGGTCCACTTTACTTTTCACTTGTATCTCCGCAATGCATATAACACTTGTATCAAACCCTTAGATACAAGTCCGGATACATACAAACTCTTTTGTATGTCCTTTCGGACTTCAACTTTTATAAACCATAGTTTTTACCTTTCGGCTCCGCAACATGCATAAAGTGCAATGCATCTTTCGATAGACTTTAAGGTATGATGCATCCTTTATATCAAATTTTAATTTTCCCTGAATTTTGCATTGTATGTATATTTAAATATATATCCTGAAACATACTTACAATGCGCAAAACATACAACAATAAAACCTTATTTCATGATCCTTTCCATTCCTTGGCATGCATATCTCGTTGTATATCATCTTGTATGTCCCCCTTTTTCAAACATACAAACTTTAAAAAAAAACATCTGACGGACTCAACCGATTATGCATTTAAACTTTGAACTTTTTCGGGCCCAACTTGCATGTAAGAATAAAATGTTATCGAAATGCATACAAGTAAAATGACTTTAAAAGAACCTGACAACTCCCTTTGCGACTTATACAACAACTCGATATACAAACAGCATTGTATACGAGCGACCTAGTATACAAACGACCCGATATACAAACAGGTTTGTATACGAGCGCCTGATATACAAACAACTTTATATATGAGCAACCTTGTATACAAACGACTTTGTATATGCAACATACAAACCCTCCCATTGTACATTTTACCAAAAACATACATATCTTGCAAAATACTAGGAATTTTAACATGGTTCAAAAAGCAACCCCCACTCATTTTTGACAAGGAATTCACCCATATTCTGCTCTGTTACTCAATGTTATTTTTTCTTTATTTTCAACAAGGTTTGTAACTTTCACTCTCTTTTTCCTTTTACCACCCAACAGACCCACACAAAAAAGCAAAAGCCACAGCCACAGTAGGGGTCCTCAATTTGTTAAGGAGTAAACTGGGGCGTGTTGTGAGCATCACAACAGGACCATGCACCTCCACCTCTCCACCAATCTGAGGATTGAGCCCCATAATGAATTTCCTTATCCAAAATCTTTCATCCTTTTGATACTGAGGAACATACTTCAACAATCTAGTGAATTTTTCTGCATATTCAACTATAGACAAATCACCTTACGAGAGATTTTGGAAATCTGTTAGCTTTTGATCAAAGTAAAGCTGTGGTAACTACCTTTTTTGAAAACGTTCCACAAATTCATTCCATGTCACCTTCAAGGGGCTGAAATCCAATTCCATCTTTTTGTTCATCCACCAGGTGGATGCTTCTCCAGACAGCTGATATGCTCCCCACACTGCCTTTGTAATCTCAGAATAATTTTTGATTTCAAAGGACTTCTCCATTTCTGTTAGCCATGCTTCTATTGTATCACCAATTTTCGTTCCATCAAATTTGGGAGGAATAATCTTTTTCATATCCTTAGATAATTCCAATGTAAGTTTATCTTTTGTCTCCCTCTGAGATTATCTTTTGTCTCCCTCTGAGATTCACTATTCTCTTGGTTCTCACTTGACGTGCCATGCTCTCGTTGCCTACTTTTACTCGTATTATTAGAATACTCATTTTCACCCTCCGTATTCCTAGTTGCATTCACTTTCTTTTCCAATTTACCCAACCATTCCTTAGTTTCGGCAAGCATATTAAAAATTCTGTCCAATTTATCGGTGGAGTTAGCTTGAGAGTTGTGACCTTCCCGATCTTCTCTCTCATTAAACTCTGATTGATCCATGTTTATTTGTTTTCTCACCTATTTTAGCAAGTACTAATTAGTTCTATGATTTATCATTTAGAATATTATCAAAACATATCAATTGCTCATAACCATAGTTATTCTCAAGAAAAATTGTCTTTATTATATTGTGCACAACAGTATGTACATTCTTTTAAGGATAGACACATTTCATGTTTCACTCAGTATTTACAAGAGGGGTCTAACCTTCAGATTCATTGTCTAACACATATTCATGGGGTGTATAACCCTCAGATTCACTATCGGATGATAGTACAATGATTTCAACTCTAGGTGGTATACAGGAGTCCCTAGTGATCATTGGTACACTAATAGGGCAGGAATTGACCATAATTTGAGCTGCCATCCTAGATGTCTCTAGAAGTTCTCTTTTCATTCGTTTGAGTCGTGACAGAGCATTGGAAAAAGTTTCCATATCATCTAGCCAAATGTCATTTTCATCATTTGTTTTCTCAATAGTCTTAATCATCACAAGACGTCTCTGCTTAGCTTGCAGGTAATGTTCCTTACCAGCGAAGGACTTCCTTGCATTTTTCTTGAGACGTATCAACCTGGCACGGTAAATCAAATCATTAGCTAATCGCATAATGTTGATTCTTAATCAGTTTAGTGGACTCATCAGCCCTAGTGCTAAACTTGGTTAGATCTGATACCATATGTAACACCCAATTTAGTTTTCACCCTAATGAATCTTCGTTCAACCAAAGGTAATTTTTTTTTAAGTTTAAAAAGCAAAAAATGATAAATTATTTTTCATTTTAAAACTAGGAAGTTCATTCATCAACTAAATAAGAATCATGAAATTATAAAATACACTAAGGAGTCTATCCACTAACAATATGATGATTTAAGTCATTAAGAACATTTTCAAATAGAAACTTACCAAAGTCACTGCATCTCTATCGTCAACCATCCAAATTCAAGTCTCGGCAAGCCTCTGGAATATAGAAGAGAAAGTATCTTCAAGGAGCTTAACCTCCAACCACAGACCATCGGTCTCCTACACTCCTTCGTACCTGGAAGTGTCCCTACCCTACTCGAAGAGGATAGACTTAGGATAACCAATGGTGTTAGCCATCTGAGTACTGGTGTTGTGACCTACGTAACTTGTTATCATGCAATCCCCTAGATACCCTAACCACTCCACAAACTATGCCATCCAATCACAGTGAACTATCAATGCACTAGAGGCAGGTGCACTACCTTGGCCAAAGGATTTGAATATATTTAGCGTTGTGTCAACGCAAGTAGTAAGTTCACCCACCCCAACTCGACTTGATTTAATTGTAATCCTACAGTTGCATATGTATAAGTATAATATAACAACCATGATAACCTCTTGGTGTTTCAACTCATCATGCTTTAATGCATGGCAGTTAGGTTTACTTCTCACTTTTTGGGCTCTTGGAGACATTTCCGTCCATATGTTAGAGGAATGGGATTCTAGCTTACCGGTAAATCGGTTAATGCTATTAGTTTTTCGGTTGATCTTTAAGTTGGTCCTCTGCTTAAAATTATCCTATCTAGAGAGGACACTAAACTAACAAAATAAGCTTGGAAGGGTTTAAAAATAAACCAGTTATTGAGTTCAAGTAATCGAAGACCCAGAGTTAAAGTTTAAGTACTCTTACAAGTCTTCTTCGACTTATCAATCCCTCGACATAGCTTAATCTTTATATCATACTAGGCATTTAACAATCCTAACTCATTGTTTCTTTTTGGGAGAAGAATGCATGTAAGTTTTAATTAAACACTTAACTATTGACCCATTGTGTCTACTCTAAAACTTCATTTCCTAACATGTGCAATAGTTTTAGTCTAACAACATTTCTAAAACCCACTTTTGGTGACACATCAACATGAATGATTTTAAAGAAGAAAGAATTATATACAATATGAAGATGGTCTAAAACTAGATATATTTCGTAGCATGAAAGGAATAACTCTAAGTTTGACCAGCTAAAATAGACTCTTGACTTGTGAAAGACCGAGTAGTTACATAACCTACAACATACATTCCACACCATTGTTTCCCATTTGTCAACGGAATTACACATTATTTAAGGCTTTCATAAAACTAGTTGCTTTTGGATATAACAAGTCCAAATATATTTAGTCAGCTAGCCAACTGGTGACGCTTCTAACTTCGACACACATTAGACAACCACAACTGAAGATATCTTTCTTGTTGACAGTCGACCAAGACTCAAACTACAATGTGCTCACCACATATCCCATTTATTTCTAAAGACAAGCGAACACAGCTACGTAGTTTTAGTCGACCTTCATAAGATGCTCCGGGGAAACAAGTATGATACTACTGTGAAGTTTAAGACTGCGGTGTTGCTCAAGGAAAAAGCATTGTTTTCATTTTAAAGGAAGTGTATAAACATAGGTCTTTAAGTGCGTAACCAGACCACACATTACATCATCAATAAAACACTAAATTCCTTCATATTACATGATGGAGCCATTCCTTTTATGACATTCCAGTTTATCATGACAGCGTGGTATGAGAGAAGAGATGGAACCTGAAGGAAAACTTCAGTGACTATTTAAAAACTGGTTCAAAGCTCATTCTCTCCTCACCCAATCACATACTCTTTACACTCAGCATCCTATCAGCTTCTCTTCCCCCGTTCTATGTCTCTAAAACCGTCTTTCCTTTTTGCTCTTTATCACAGTCCAAAAAGAAAACTAACTTCTCCCTAACTAATCCGTGCCCTATCAACTTGGTAACTACCAAGCATGGCTATCCATCTGCCTCCTTCCCACGACCACTAACACAGAATTGGTTTTATCTTCCACTAACTTCGCAGCTAATCCGCAAGGTGGAGCTATCAAATGGCGAGGTGGCGGTTTCTATTTTGGATATTATGCCACACTAACTATAACAAACTCTTGAGCTTAGATAGATTGCACAACTTGAGATAATTGTTGAGCTGACGACCAATCATTAAAGTTTGAAGCTCAAGAGTGAATAAAACGTTATGGGATTAAAGACATCATAAATAACGACTTGAGTGAAACTCTTCGAGCTATTGCCTGTTAACTAGCACCAAAAAAGAATATAAGAATTGTTCCTTAATAACTATTTAAATATAAATATGATTTTATATATTACCCTTACCACATGACCCATGGTATTACACTTGACGATTTCAAAGATTTAAAACATTATTTAAACCTTTTATTATACGACGATAACCCACAATAGAAACAATTCTACATCCGTCGAATTTCGTAAGTAAACGTTTACATCATACGCTCGTAGAGCTTTATGACGATGACGACGATTGGAGCTTAACCACAATACTAGGTTTGGGGTCGACTTTACACACTACTTTCGACTTTTACGTCGAACCACTAAACAAGACACAACATTCAACTCATTCTCAAGTGTATATATATATAACATGATTCAGAGTATTACGACACAGATGTCGATTACTCATACTCATCACGACAACTATGAAAGGAAGAATGACCTATTCTTATAAACCTTGACATTCTCATCTAAAATTGTCTTAACCCAAAATCAATACTCATCTCAAGGCAACTAGGTTTATCTACCTGATGTTTGTTTTCAGTGGCAAACACCCATTGGTTATTCCAAAGTCTATTCTCTCCTTCTCGAAGATACTTTCTCTTCTTCTTGCTTCTTGGTGAACATGTTCCATCTATTCCTGCCATTAACAATCTCACATATAATTTGTGGTCAGAGTACAATGTTATGATCAAAACACATTTACATCAAATCATTTCATTTTCATATCGAAAAGACATTTAATTCATAACATCAGATTGATCATAATCAAGTAAAAATCCATGATTTCATAAAATTAATCTTTTTTAATCATATCATCATTTTCTATAATGTTAAACATATTCACATGACTGCACTATTTAAGAAAAAGTAAATAGTAATACTGAATCCAAAAAGGGTATGTAACATACATGGATGTGGAAGGATTAAAGAAAATGAACAAGAACATGATGATGATTAAGAAGATTGCAAAGAAATTTCACACTTTTCTTTTATCAAAAGCAATTATTAAGCAGATTCCTCGACTTCTTGGCATTCATCTAAACAAGGCAGGTAAATTTTCCACTTCCATGTCACACCAATAGTCATTGGAGGGGAAAATAAATGAAACCAAAGTTACAATCAAGTTCCAATTGAAGAAAGTTCTTTGTATGGATGTTGTCATGGGTAACTGTGCAATGGAGGAAAAGCAAATATTTTAGAATCTCCAACTAAGTGCCATAAAAAAAATGGCAACAAAATGACATTGATTTTAGCTTGCTAGAAACCAACTACAATGTTTTTATAGTAGTTGAAACATTGGTTTCTATAGTTTTTGAACTTTCTAAGTAAAAGTTAAAGGGCTTAAAGCATGAATACTTGATTTTATAGTACCTTAATTGTGCTGATATGTAGAATTATTGTTCTAGGTTCACTATTTTTAAGGAGACAACAAATTTTCTTGCTTACTCTGGAATTCTACAACACTCTTGGAATATGTAGTGTTCATACAAAAAACAAATGTAGTTTTTGTCTGAAAAGACATGAACGTGCAGTTTGTGTGTCTTTTTATTCACTTTATATAGAAGTCAGAGTTGGAAGTCTGCATATTTGAAGAATTCAGATCTCGAAGTCCAGTAAACAAGTACTTCACTCCATGTTATTCCATTCCCCCTAAAATAAATGTAAACATTTTATTTAATAGACATATATATTTATTTTATGATTATAAATACATTTTACATAAAAACAATTTCTGAAGAAACATGAAAGATTCACAAAATGAAATCAAAGGTCGTTGATTGTGAAAATGAAATCCACCTATTCTCTTTCAATTTCGAAAATTTCGAAAATGAACAAACAAAATGGGGGAACAAAGGCTGTCATCTTTGTTTTATTGCAATAACGGTGGTTATGAGGAAAGGCCAGTTTTTCCACGGTGGACGGTCGCAAAATGAACAAGTTTCAGTCATTTTCTAAATTTACTGACCCTTCATTTGGTGATGATGTTGATTTGAAAGAGATGGAGATATCCCTTAAACTTTTACTTGAACACACCCTAACTACAAATTTCTATGCCTCTCTACGCCGCCTTCCACCTTCTTCGCCGACGGTTCAGTTTGGGCAGGGGCACTCCACAATGCTTGGAGTGAATCTACACCGTCCGTACACAGAACGTTGGAGCCACGTTAGGGAACACAGAAACAGAAATCATTATGTAGTCTAACTATTATGATAATTATATGAGAGGAATCTGTCAAGTCATAAGTTGGGAATAGAATAGAATACCTAATTTATAGGGAATCCCGTGAATGCTTTGTTGGTTGAATTGATTGAGGTGACAATGAGAAGGTTCCGGAGACAAATGTTTTAAGACCTCGATTACCTAGGCCAGGTACTCTCTCTTTTAACGTTTACTACCTAGCCTTTAATTTTTATGCTCACCTTTCGCTTTCAAACTCTTGGGAATTGTACACATTTGTCCTCTCCCTTGCACACTTGTACCATTTTTTGATGCAGTGACTCAAATAGAGAGACACTCACCTAATACAAATATAATGGTGGATTTCTTCCACCCATGCCAATTCTCATTTAGTATTAGGTTTATTTGGAGAGAATGATCATATATGTGATTTCTGTTTTTTTTTTCTTTATCTTATCTACCTTCATTTGTTTTCACTGATACATATTTCTATTTAGTTGTTAGGCTTTTATATGTGAGCATTACAGTGTGTGGAAAATTGTTTCGCGTGTGTAAAAAAAATTCACGCTGCAAATTTTTTTTAAACTTGTCGATTGTTCCTATCGGCATATTCCTTGAACCTCCTATGGGTGCAAGTGCTAGTTAATCTTATCTCTACTTATCTTATATCCATTCTCACATGTTTATATTATTATCAATTCATGTTTTCATGTATCTATTCTTAATCACAAGATACAAATTATTAATCACAAGATACAACATTTTCCATCTTGGGTCAATCATGCTACATGTAAAGGTGATCCTCATGATGTAGATTTAACTTGAAATTTAAATTTTTAAGTTTCAAAATTTTCGCTCCTAGCCTATCCTCATAAACCATTGGGATTTGAGTTGGTACACATTTGTGTGAGGTTTTGTTATGTCTTGGTATTTAAAGACATTCATTTGAGCATTAATTCACATCCAATTATCAGTTGAAATCCTAGAACATCAAGGAGCATTCAATGGGAACATTTTAACTTGGTGCACTATAAAGAATAGTATTGGCATTGGAATTCACATTCTAGATCACTTGCATGCTTGCTTGTTGTCTACCAACACTTGCCAAGACTGTGAAGAGGCCATTTAAGGGGGTTGACTAAGAAGAATGTGAACCCTCACAATTTAGCAATCTCCCCAAGGTATTTCTAAATACCACTAGTCCTTACATGTCAACAAAGAGTAGAGATTGGAGCAAACTGAGTAGCAAAAGTACACATTTTTCTAGATCAGATCTGTGGGTTACAAAGTAGATTTGTGCCATGTGAAATTGATCCAAAGCTACAAGATCGACCCATAGAGAGTTCTAGGCTACACAAAGTTTCAAGCAATTAGCACATTAAGGACATCTATTTTTTATGCCTAGGCGACTAAGTTCTACATGACATCAAATTTATTTACTAGCAATCGCACTTTGGTGTGCAATGGGTACACCGAAGAGTTTTGGAAGTTCAATTGCTATGTCTTTAAGTGAATCATGATTGTCTTTTATCCTTATGGCCCATGTCATTTTTTTCTCAAGTCTCGTGAATTAGTTTGCATAATCTTAATGGATTTCAAGATCCTTTTGTTTTGCTTAGTATCTATTTCAAATGTGTGAGCTTTCATGTTTGGTGTCTAATCTCTATTTGCATGCATCTCCTTTCTAGATTCTTATTCATGCACTACACCAGGGTTCTGTTGCATTCCATTAGTTGTAACCTATGCATATTATTTGAAGCATGTATGCTTGTTTATCACAAGCCTCATATTTCACATCTTGTCACCTACATTGAATAGACATTCTCTTGCAAATATAAGCATGGTCACCACCTACTTCATATGTATTTGCCATCTAGCCTACCATCATGAATCCTCTCATGGGATGGCATAGTATACAAAGATCGATCAAACTTATTGACTGCCATTGCTTTTATACTTTCACATTTTTGCATACTTTGGAGCTCAAATATATTAAAATTAAAATTAAACAAGGTATAATTTTAGATTGAGAATTCATAACTATCTAAAAATATTTAATTTGAAGGGAAGAAGTTTTGATTTGTTTGAATTTGCATATGATATGCGAATGATCTCGAGACCTAAGAATGGCATGCATTTTATGTCATGGGAGCCCATTGTGTTCAATCTCACTTTGGAAAAACTTTTGTTAGTCAAAAAGAGGCCCGCCATCCAATTGAATTAGTCATTTCATCAAGGCCTTGACATGTGCTCTTGATGTTAGCCTAACCATTATTTGTTAGTTGAGTGCAACTTCATTTTGGTGTAAAGTAGATTGATAGGCTTCTCTTTCATTCCCATTCATCTCTCTTAAGTTGTTAGATTTATTATAGGTTAATTTAAATAGTACTTATATATAGTAATTATATATTATTTTATATCCATATTTAATAATGTATAATAATAAATATAACAAAATGGATTTGCAGCAAAGCATTTAATGGATAATAAAATGGAATGGTCTATTGATGCTCACAATTAGCTATTATTTGAAATATTCTCTCTTCCTCTGTCTATGCATGGGCATTTACCATCTTTTGATTGTTGGCACAAAATGATTGATCGAAAGTCAGTCTCTATTTTATTGCTCTCTCTCTCTCTGCCCATAGACACATGCCATCTTTGGATTGTTGGCACGATACAATTGATTGAGAGTTAGTCTCTCTTTTCTTAAAACTGAATTAGTATGCCCTAACTGTAGACCCCAATGAACATGTGCCATCTTTGGATTGTTGGCACAAAATGGCTAATCAAACCTCTCTCTCTCTGTCTCTGTCTCTCTCTCTCTCTCTCTCTCTCTCTCTCTCTCTCTCTCTCTCTCTCTCTGTGTGTGTGTGTGTATCTTTTTTCTATCTTCCTCTCTCTCTTTAGTATGCAATGTGTATGCTAGAGAGGTCTTAAAGGTGAATTATCAAGTCCTTAAGAAAATTATGCCTCTTTGAGCATAGTTCCCCATGGAGAAATGATTGCTTGAAACTCATTCTCTTTTCACTATCTTTCTATATCTCTATGCATCATTGACATTGATGTTTGATAAATTGGCAATTAGAAACATGTCCAACTAAGATTACCTTGATCATCTTGCATTGTTCTACGATAATGTCAACTATCCATGATGAAAGTGCTCTCTCTCTCTCTCTCCCTTCTCTCTTTTCTCTCTTTTAAATTTTATGAATTTAAAAAAAATATATTTATTACTAAAATGTATTTATTATTAATTAATATGTTTAAAAATAATTACTTATATTTAATATAAATACCCATAACAATTAAAATATATTATATAGCTATATTAAATATTTTAAATAAATAATATATAGCTAAAATATTATATTATATAAAACTAAAATAACTACAAAAATATAATAAACTATTTATTTATAAAATTAAGATATAAATGTATATTAAAATAAAGTAAAATCATAAATAATATTTTTTATATATAATCAAACTATTTATATATAAAATTAAAATATGAATGTATATTTAAAAAAAGTAAAATCATAAATAATATTTTTTAAATGAATAAACAATCATGGTTAAAATGAAAAGAATACACATATAGCTAGCTTTATTTAGATCATTCGGTATGGTGTATGGTATATTAATCTAAACAAATTTTTGTTGGGAAACAATCATGTCAAAGTTTTAATCTTGTTCAATGAATCTTATGACTTATAAACTGTGGTGATGTGGGTTTCAATCTTATGACTTATAGACTATGGTGATGTGGGTTTCAAGGAATTTATTAAGCGATGGGTGCAGGTGCTCAGCTTATAAGTCAGGCTTATCAGTGGACTCAAAGTCTGCATTGATCTAACTAGAAGTAATGGGTTTCCCTTTTTCTCTGCTTAATCAAACTGTAGCAAACATGTTTAAATTAAAAAATTGCAGCAAACATGTTTAAATTAAAAAACTGATGCAAATACTTTTAAAAAAAACATAGTTGAAAATATTAAATTTTGGCATAGTTTTTTAAAAGGTAGCAATGGGGTTTCCCTTTTTCTCTGCTTAATCAAACTGCAAACATGTTTAAATTAAAAAATTGACGCAATTACTTATAAAAAAAGTAGTTGACATCAAATCATGGCTGGGGCTTAAATTTGACGACTGACCCTGCCTATCAAACAATTTTTTTATGACATTTATCCATTCAAAGGTGCCCTTAAAATACTATGGCATACTATAGTATAAGTAAAATTATATATAAACCAAATATATATAATCATAATTCTATATAAATTTTGATATATTATCAAAAATATCTCCTTTCATGTGATACAGTCTTTTCAAATATTAATTGTATTTTATAAAAATGCCCACATACGGTCATACGATCATCAAATTTAATCCCTGACGGCGAGCATATCAAATTGCAAGATTTGAGGTAAAGGAATGACAGAATTTAACAATACAACAGGATTAGAAAGTGCATTTGAGTTTGAATTCTAAAAATAAAAATTCTTATGGGCATAAATATTTGTGATATCTATGTATAATTGTATGTAAATCATATAAGACTTGAGTCTCCACAATAAAAACTCATTGACACAAGGTAAAGAGAACGGTAAAAAGTTAAACAAGAAACGAGTATTTTACGGTCTAAAAGGTAAAACGATGCACACAAGAGTTAATTTTAAACAAGTACGAGTCGGTACAATTTTTACGAATGACGTGATCAGACAAAAATATCAGAAAAAGTTGAGCTGCCGGAGTATCGAACAAGAGGCGGTTTTATGAGCAAGCAACAAAAACAGAAAATAGGAAACGAGACCAAAAAAATGTCTAGCGAGATCGAATGGCTATGGACATTACAATTGTCTTGCACGCCTGTGAAGCATCCAAGACCATCGATCTGAAAAGTCAGCTCTTCTTCTAAAAAAGGGAACACCTTCGGCATAATGATCATAGTTCCAAGAGCTATTTACATTCTTAATTTGTGTTATCACAAATATAATTTCAATTATCTATTCCTAGCTGCTAATAATTAATTAATCTGGATTGATTTATCCTTATTTGAGTGCATTCATTTAAGTAGCCCAGATTAAAATAAGGAACGTGTATTTTTCCTTTACATTTGGTGAACCCATTTGATTTTACACTACCCTAGGGATTTGCTTTAAGGTTTATACCTTTATTTCTTTTAGGGTTTTATATTTATACTTTCTAATTGCATTATGATGTTTTAGATCTTTCTAAGGTCTCTATTCCTTTTTTATTATTATATATCTTTCCTTTAGGGTTTGTGCCCCATTGTGCAATATTCCTTTTTCCACCCTACTCACCCTTGGATACCTTATTAGGGTTTCATTTTTATATCTGATACATCACTGATTCTATTGATTTTAAATGAGAGAGTAACTTATAGTGCCTTATCTTTCCATTTTTATTAGCATAGCACATTGTTTATGCCACAAGCTATTAACGATCCTAATCTTCCTTTTAGAAGGAGTGTTCATTTAAGCCCTACTATGGCTTCCCATTCTAATAACAATGTGAATGTTCATGTTGAGAACCACTTGGATTATCCACAAGACTATGAGCGTGAGGCCCACTTGGCTAAGAAAGATCTCTCACTTATTGGGCATGCACTAATTGATGCATTCACTCAAGTTGAATCTTCTCATTGAAATTAGTGAGTCTCTTTTATAAAACATTGGAAGAGTACCCATTTTTAGATGTATTTTACATGATTGTGGATCTTTATTGACCTCTTCTAATTGTGTATCCACCCATCCCTCCTCTTTTGATCCTACCCCTACCATTTTCATCACCACTATTGTTACCCCTAATGTATCTCTTGCTTCCATTGTCCCTCCTTCTACCTTTCCCATTGGCTTCATCCCTCACTATGACTTACCTCCTAGCTATACCTCTTTCACCATACTTACTCCTAGTGCTTCCATTCGCTCTAGTGTTCCATTTACATCCCATGCTTCTACTTACATAGACACTATTGCTACAACCTCCATTCACGTGTCCCTTATTGTCTGTCCTTGTCAACCCATGGTTCATACTATTAGGTAAGATTTGGCTATAAAGGTAGCCACCCAAGATCAAGAAAGCTAAAGGTAAGCACAAAGAAATCAAAAGATGAAAATGATAGAATAATGCTATTTTATTTAGTGATGCAATATGCAAAAGAGATATAAGAGAGATTTGAGAGATAAAGTACTTAGGTTACTCATATTAGAGCAAGAGGTAGGTTTATATAAGATACACCACCAAGATATGTGAATGTACGCAACCAATGTGGAATAATATGAGAAGTAGTCACGTGTGCACAAAATCTCCACCAAACTAAGAAAGTGCAAGTCACATGTGCAAGTACAACCTACCTAAGTAGATACCTACTTGTAAACACCTAAATCTTACTATGTCCTAACTAACCTGCTCACACCCGATTTATCCCACATCTCCCCCTTTAGCATTAATTAAATAAATCACTTATTTAATTAACCAGTCCGATTGTCCTCCTAGAATTAATTAAATAAATTATGATCATTTAATTAATTAATTAATCAATCCAACTTTCTTCTAATGTTCCATCCTTTAATTGAACAAATTCACATTTATTTATTTAAATTCGTCAATGGTCATCCCTTATCATTCTCCCAAAAATTAAATAAATGCACAATATTTATTTAATTCATCTAAAATCTTCCTCATCAATAGTTGATTAAATAACCAAGTTTAAGATCAACTAATTAATCATTTGCACATTCCCAAATCTTAATTAGCCAAGTCAAGCACATGGCTCAAGGTTTGCACATGGCTCCAAAATCTTCTTTTTCAATCCCATCCCTCCATTTCAATCTAGAATATCTCAACCATCCAAATCCCTTGAATCATGGGCCTAATCATGTGGACCAATCACAAGGTGCCACTTGGTATCCTCTCAATCATTCCTAGCTCTCAATCAACCCTAGGCCTCCATTTTTATGATTAAATCCCATCCATCCACGGATCCTCATCCAAATCTATAAATACCTCATCTCCTAAGCACATTTGACATGTGAAGTTGGATGCAAAGACATACTGTAGGATTATTGAGAAACCTACATATCTCCTCAACAACAAAAAATCCATTGAACACATCCAAGACATCAAGGGTTTGTGTTGGTGAGAACTTTGTTTGTTTTTCATTCCCTTGGATCAATTTGAGGTTATATTAAGTGTGAGATTAGGATCTTAGTATGCTCAATTGCTATGTTCCTTGTCATTTTACATTTTAGCATATACATTTTGGCATGCCTAGTGGGACCCATGTCCCTTACTAATCTTTATTTTTATATTTGTTTTGAGATTTTTTTGCAAGTTTCAAGGTCTTGGCATCTCCACCCTATGCATTAGTATATGTAAAACATCTTGAGGCATCTATATAGCTCTTAGAGGCATTCATACAACCTCCTAAGGTGTTTGTGCTAATAGTTTGTGTGTTTATAGGTGAGACATTTGTACGGCTACCTGAGGTGTTTGTGCAATTAATTGAAGCATCTGTGTAGCCACCTGAGGAATTTGTACAACCACTTAAGGCATATATGTAGCTACCTAAGGCATTTGTGGCAACAATTTATATGTTTTTGCAGCCTCATGAGGTGCCTATGCAAACTCCTGAGGCATATGTGCTTTCCTTCCTACCTTGGGTTCTCTAACATCATTTATTACCCACCTTTTTGAACTTCGTTTGTTGTATATTTTGGACCTAGAACCCTCCATCTTGTAGGCTTTATGACCCTTTAGATCTTAAATTTTGGTTTGCATGTGTTAACCCTATTTTTTTAGGCTTAAGGTATTTGTGTAGCATCTCAAGGCATCTATGCAGCCTCCTAAGGAATATGTGCTAATAGTTTGTGTGTTTTTGTAGGTGAGGCATTTGTGATGCCTCCTAAGGCATATTCGTAAACCCCTAAGGTGTCTATATATCCCCATGAGGTGTTTGTGTAGCCTCCTAAGGTGTATGTGCTTTCCCACCTACCTTGGGTTCTCTAACATCATTTATTGTAGGTTTCTTTCCTTTGTGAACTTTATTTGATGTGGATTTTTGACCTAACCCTCTATCTTGCATGCTTTGAAACCCTTTAGATCTTAGATTTTGGCTTGCAGTTATGTTTTTCATGCTAACCCTATTTTCTAAGCTCGAGGTGTCTGTGCAACATCCTGAGGCATTTGTGCAACTACCTAAGGCATTTGTGTAGCTACCAGAGGCATTTGTGCTAATAGTTTATGTGTTTTTGTAGGTGAGGCATCTATGCAACTACCTGAGGCATTTATGTAGCTACTTGAGGCATCTATGTAGCCTCTTAAGGCATCTATGATGACAATTTGTGTGTTTTTATAGGTGAGGCATCTGTGTAGCTCCTAGAGGCATATTTGTTGCATCATGGTTTTTCTAACATTGTACTAACCATTTTGTTGATCATTTAAGATTGATAATCTTGTGATTCACTTGCAAGTTTGATTTTTGAAGCCCTAGACATCTTGAGACTACTAACATGTGTGGGTCATAGTTTTTGCTCGACAAAGACACATTCTCAAACCATTTTTGTGTTTAATCATTTTCTTAAAGAAAATACACATTGTTTGTTAGATTACTTTACTCAAGGGTGTGTGTATGCTCTTCCCTTGTAGTGCAAGGTGATCTTGGGAATCAAAAGCATCCCTTGTGCATATTAGTCTTCACATCTCACATTTATTTTCTTAAGGTTAATGAACTTATTTAATGTGTTTGTGTGAATAATTGGTGTGTATGCTTTTCCCTTGCATCGCAAGGTGATCTTTGGAATCAAAATTACCTTTTCATTCACTTTTTGTTTCATCTCAAGGGGCTAGGCACATGTATGCTCTTTCCTCACACCACAAGGCAATCTTAGAAATCAAAACCAACTAGTCTCTTTTTAGTTTCTTTTTAGTGAGCCTGGCTTGGCTTTCATAACCAAGTGGTGACCCAAACCTTTTAAAAGCTTGCTGGTGTTGTCATTGATGTCAACCCCTAGCATTGGAGTTGTTGGAAGCTAGTGCTATCATTAGTGTTGCTATTGATGTCAACCTCTAGTGTATTCATGATGAGAAGTGTTTGAGGATGCTGAGAAGTGTTGTTGATGAAGATGGTTCACTTGGTTTCAAAGTGCTTTTGAGAAAATTTGAATGAAAGAGTGTGCAGTGTGACAGAGGTGTGTTTAGTATTGTGCTCTACATTTCTTCATGGGTGAAGATATGCTTGTGCGGTTTGGAAGTGATTATCAAAGGTGTTTAGAGCTGTTATATCTAGAGTTTCAAGTTCTAGATCGTGCGGTAGTGGAAGATGTGTTTCACAGAGTGTTTGTTTGTGAAGAAGGTTGTCTAGGAGAAATGAGATTGCTCTGCATTTCTCCGCGTTGAGGTTTATTGACTTGAGGATCTAGGAATGTTCTTATAGTGTATGTATCTACTTTCCCTTGGAGTCTCTAGTGTTGGGTCGCTCTACAAGTTCAATTCTTGTGTTGGAATTCAAGTGGTAGTGCATCTTGATATGTAGAATGAAGGCATTCTTTAGTTTAGATGGTTGAGGCAGTATTGCAGAAGAGTCTGATGATGCTAGAATATTCAAGAATATTGTGTGATGCTATTGTGTGGTCCACATTCACTTCCTTCCACCACGGAGGTGTTTGGCATCGACCTATTTGGTGTTTGCACATTTGAATTGCATATGTCTCTTTGTGGCCAACTTGAAGATGTTTTTCAAGTTGCATATGATATAAATGCAAGGTGAAGTTTGATTAGAAAAAGATATACAGTGCAAGATGTGAATATAATCAAGTGTGGTGATTTGAGTGTGAGCATAAAAGCTTATGACTTCCAGATGTAGTGAGCAGAAGGTGTCTACATTTCAGTCTGCTTGAAGTTATTATAGATAGTGAGCCAAAGGTTGCGGATGGCATAAGGTTGTGGTGGTGGAATCCTCATGTTGCTGTGAGATAGTGGATCTCTCTATAATAGTCTTCCTCTATTCTTCTTTCTTCCAGATAGTGAGTCCTTATAGCAGTGAGCATTTTCTGGGAAGTGAGCCCTTGGCAGTGAGCCTACTTGTATTCGATGTTGCTATTCATATTTATGTGAGCTAATCCTCATTGTTGTTTTTCCCTTCTTGGGTTTTCCACGTAAATCTGGTGTTCTTATGTGTTTGGATGTGTTTTCATTGCTATTTCATATGTTTACATTCTGCTAATGCATAATAAGGGTTTAAAGATTAACAATGGTTTGAAAGTCAATGAGGGATTGAATGTTTTAATGTACAACTAATTCACCCCCCTCTTAGTTGTCCTGTGCATCTAACAATTAGTATCAGAGTGAGGTTCCTTGAAGAAGCTTAACCACTTGGGGTAGATCCAGATGGCGCACAGGAGAGGTATTGAGATTCCTTTGTTTGATGGAACAAATTATACTTTCTGGAAGATCAGGATGGAAAGATTTCTTGTCTCATTAGGCTATGGTGTATGGAAGTTAGTTTAAAAAGAATATACTATACTTACTAATGGTCCAAAGGATGATGATGAGATTAAAGACTATGAGAACAATGGCAAGGCAAGGAGTGCTCTTCTAAATAGTCTGTCTGATTCATAATTAGTGAAGGTAATGAGCTACAAAAATGCTCATGAGATCTGGAAGAAGCTGGAAAGTATCTATGAAGGAGATGCCAAGGTCAAGAAAGAAAAGATGTAGACTTTAAAGACCAAGTTTGAAACCCTAAAGATGCCAGAGGATGAAAATATTGCAAGCTACATGCATAGAGTGGATGAAGTTGTCAATTCCATCAATGGTCTTGGTGGAAAGCTGGAGGAAAATGAAGTGGTAAAGAAGGTACAAAGAACTCTTCCAAAATTTTATAGTGCTAAAGTTTCTACTATTGAAGAAGCTCAAAATTTGGATAATTATACTAGGGATCAATTGTTTGGTACTTTAACTACTTTTGAATTAAGAGAGTTTGGTCAAGATGATTCAAGAAAAGAGACTGCTTTTAAGGTTAGCAAGACAAAAAAGAATGATGAGTCAGATCCAAATGATTTTGATGAAGTGGAAGCAAATTTTGTAAGCAGATTGAAAAAGGGCACTAGAAAATACTGAGGTAAGTTACCCTTCAAATGTTTTAACTATGGAAAGATAGGTCATTATGCTTCAAAATGTCTGGTCAAAATCTCAAATAACAAATACAAGGATAACAAAGGTAAATCAATCAAGAGGAGTTATTATGTTAAAGAAGATGCCAACATATCTAATGATGAGTCTGACTATTCGGATGATGAAAGTAATGAATGCTTGTTCATGGCTTTGAATGTTGGAACTAATTCTACTGACTCTGAAAGATGTATGAAGGAAATTGCTTCGAAAACATAAAACAATATCAAAGGAGCTTTGGTAACTACTTTTCATGCAAGAGAAGAGGAAAACTACTGGATAATTAATAGTGGATGTTCAAATCATATGACAGGTGATAAGAATAAGTTTGTTAAGCTTGAGAATTTTGATGGAGGTTTTGTTAAGTTTGGAGATGATGCATTTGCTAAGATATGTGGAAAAGGTTCAATTAGTTTTGATGGCAAGCATGATACATATGATGTTCTCTATGTCAAGGCTCTCGGGCATAATCTTCTAAGTGTGGGACAAATGTGTAGCAGAGGATATAACCTTATGTTTTAGGATGGTGGATGTGAGATCAAAAAAGAAAGCTCCAGAACTCTGGTTTCTACAGGAACAAGGACAAAAGGAAATGCATATCAACTCAAAGGTGCTAATGGTATGTGCTTTATGAATCAAATCAATGAAAGTTGGCTATGGCATAGAAGAATGTGTCACATCAATTTTGATATCCTAGTGAGGATCATCTCTACTCAAGTTGTGAGAGATCTGCCAAGAATTACAAAGCCTATCAATGCAATTTGCAAGGAGTGTCAGATTGGGAAGCAAACAAGAAAGAATTTCAAAACCAAAGAGTATTCTACCACATGACCATTGGAGTTGGTACATACAGATCTATGTGGACCTACAAGAACAAGAAGTTTTCAAGGTGACAGGTATTTCATGTTGTTAATTGATGATTACTCTAGAATGACTTGGGTAACCTTTCTCAAATAAAAATCAGAAGCTCTACATAAGTTTAAAGCATTTAAAGTTATGGTTGAAAATGAAATAGATATGAAAATCAAGTGCTTGAGGTCTGAGAGAGGTGGTGAGTTCACCTCCAATGAGTCTAACTATTTTTGTGAAGATCATGGAATAAAAAGGCATTTGTCAACTCCTAGGACTCCTCAGTAGAATGGAGTTGTGGAAAGGAAGAATAGGACAGGTCAGGAAGCAGCAAGGACAATGTTGAAAGAAGCAAATCTAATGGATATCTATTGGAGAGAAGCTATTCACACTGTAGTCTACATACAAAATAGAGTGCAAGCAAGGGTCAACAGTTCAAAGACTCCATATGAACTATAGTATGGAAGAACTCCTACCGTTAAATATTTTAAAGTGTTTGGAAGCAAGTGCTATATTAGAAGAGATGAAGAAAACCTGGGAAAGTTTGATACAAGATCAAATGAAGGAATCTTCCTTAGATATTCTACAAAGAACAAGGTTTATAGGTGCTACAACAAGAGGCTACAGAAGTTAGTTGAAAGTGCAAATGTCAAAGTGGATGAAGAACCACATCAAAGCTCAATGTTGATAGAAGGATATGAATCTGATGAGTTCCCTTGCAAAGAAAAAGAAAGAGAAGAAGAAAAGGAAAAGGAGATGCAAATTGATGAAGAAGATGCTCCAAAAAGGATTCCTAAAACTCCCAAGTGTGTGTAGAAGATTCATTCTAAGGATCAAATCATTGGAGACAAGAACAGAGGCGTATTAACAAGAAGAAAAATTGTTATGAAAGATGAATAGATAAATTTGTGCTTATTGTCTAAAATAGAATCTAAAACAGTGACTAAAGCATTCAAAGATGAACACTGGATCAAAGCTATGGAAGAAGAATTGATGCCAATTGAGAAGAATTGGACCTGGGAAATTGTCCCAAGACCAACAGACAAAAATGTGATAGGAACTAAATGAGTATTCAAGAACAAATTGAATGAGAATGGAGTAGTTAGAAATAAGGCTAGGCTTGTGTGTAAAGGCTACTCACAAGTGGAAGGAATAGATTTTGAGGAAACATATGCTTCGGTGGCAAGAATGGAGGCCATTAGAATATTTTTGGCTTTTGCAGCTCATAAGGACTTCAAAGTTTATCAGATGGATGTGAAATCTACATTCTTGAATGGAGAATTAGAAGAAGAGGTATACATTGAACAATTGGAAGGCTTCCATTTATCAGATGATCTAAATATGGTCTGCAAATTGAAGAAGGCATTGTATGGACTCAAACAAGCTCTTAAAGCTTGGTATGCAAGATTAGATAGATACCTGCTGCAACAAGGATTCAAAAAGGGTTCTACAGATAGCAATTTGTACTTCAAATTTGAAGAAGATCAATTCTGATTCTGGTGGTATATGTTGATGATATAATCTTTGGAGGAAATGAAGGTATGTGCAAGAGATTTGTACAGGAGATGTAGAAAGAGTTTGAAATGTCAATGTGTGGGGAAATGAATTTCTTCATTGGGTTACAAATTAGTCAATCAGAAAAAGGTATTTTCATTTCACAATCCAAGTATATTAAGGAAATGTTGAAGAAGTTTAGGATGGAGGATTCTAAACCGGTATGTACTCCTATGGTTACTAGATGTAAGTTGAGTAAGAATGATGAATCTCCCAAGACAGATCAGATCAAGTATAGATCAATGATTGGTGGACTGCTATACCTAACTACTACCAGACCAGATATCATGCATGCAGTTTGTCTTGTGGCTAGATTTCAAGAAGATCCTAGAGAATCACATGTTACATCAATAAAAAGGATATTTAGATAATTGAAAGGCACTCTAGATTATGGCTTATGGTATCCTAAGGATACTGATTTCTCTTTGAGTGCATATACAAATGCATATTGGGCAAGATGTACAGATGATAGAAGAAGTATAAGTAGTGGTGCTTTCTTTCTTGGAAGCAGATTGGTTTCATGGTTGAGTAAGAAGCAGGATTCAATATCATTATATACTACAAAGGCAAAGTACATTACAGTAGCACTTGCTACACACAGGTGTTATGGATGAAGCAGACATTGAAGGATATTAAGGTATCATATGATGAATCTATTCCTATCTTGTGTGATAATACAAGTGTTATCAATATCTCAAAGAATCTCGTAATGCATTCAAGAACAAAACATATCTCTATCTAATATCACTTTCTAAGAGAGAAGGTTGCAGAGAATGGGGTGAAATTGGATTATGTGCCTACTAAGGATCAAGTTGCAGATATTTTTACAAAGGCTTTTCCTAAAGATACCTTTGAGTATCTTCAGCATAAGTTAGGAGTTATTGCCTTTCCTTTTAATTAGATGCATAAGTGTGTGCATATGTCTGGGAAGCATTTGAAGATACATTTTTGGTCCTGGACTGATGTTGAAGGCTACTTCTTAGGGGGAGTAGGCCTAGTGGTACTACTAGTTGGTGCAATCAGATGGAGCATATTTTATGCCCCTAAGGGGGAGAGTGTAGAAAAGTGAGAGTAGTGGAGAGAGAGTAGGTGCTTGTTGGTGTTGCAAGTGTTGGCCTTTGAAATGTTGTCAAAGGGGGAGAGCAAAAGAATTCAATGCAAAAGAGGAAAGTGTGAAGTATGTAGGAAAGAGAGTTGGTTGAATTTGTTGCCCTTTTTGATGTCAAAGGGGGAGAGTGTTAGAGTGGTTGAAAAACCATAGTGCAGGAATGTTGGTCTAGAAAACACAAGGTGAGAGAATGTGTTCATAAGAGAATGAAGAACTCCTCTGGTAGGAAGAGAAGAAGTTTGTGAAGTAAAAATAAAGAGTGTGAAGAGTAAGAGATGCCCCAGTTAGAGGGAGTGTTGCTGGTTGTAGAATTGATGGTTTTTCAAAGAGTTGGTGTTGCCATCAATGACAAAGGGGGAGATTGTTAAACGCTTGTTGGTGTTGTCATTAATGTCAACCCCTAGAATTGGAGTTGTTGGAAGTTGGTGCTATCATTAGTGTTGTTATTGAAGTCAACCTCTAGTGTATTCATGATGAGAAGTGTTGCTGATGAAGATGGTTCACTTGGTTTCCAAGTGCTTTTGAGAAAATTTGAATGAAAGAGTGTGCAGTGTGACAGAGGTGTGTTCAATTTTGTGCTCCGCATTTTTTCATGGGTGAAGATATGCTTGTTTGGTTTGGAAGTTATTACAAGAGGTTTTTAGAGGTGTTATATCCTGAGTTTTAGGTTTTGGATCGTGCGGCAGTGGAATATGTGTTTGACAAAGTGTTTGTCTGTGAAGAAGGTTGTTTGGGAGAAATGAGATTGCTCCGCATTTCTCCACGTTGAGGTTTCTTGACTTGTGGATCAAGGAATGTTCTTATAGTGTATGTATCTACTTTCCCTTGGAGTCTCTAGTATTGGCTTGCTTTGCAAGTTTAGTTCTTGTGTTGGAATTCAAGTGGTAGTGCATCTTGATATGTAGAATGAAGGCATTCTTTAGTTTAGATGGTTGAGGCAGTATTGTAGAAGAGTCTGATGATGCTGGAATATTTAGGAATATTATGTGATGTTGTTGTGTGGTCCACATTCACTTCCTTCCACCATGGAGGTGTTTGGTGCTGACCTATTTGGTGTTTGCATATTTGAAGTGCATGTCTCTTTATGGCCGACTTGAAGATATTTTTCAAGTTGCGGATGATATAAATGCAAGGTGAAGTTTGATTAGAAAAAGACATACAGTGCAAGATGCGAATATAATCAAGTGTGGTGATTTGAGTGTGAGCATAAAATCTTATGACTTTTGAATGTAGTTAGCAGAAGGTGTCTACATTTCAATCTACTTGAAGTTACTGGAGGCGGTGAGCCAAAGGTTGCAGATGGCATAAGGTTGTGGTGGTGGAATCCTCATGTTGCCTTGAGATAGTTCTGTAACAGTCTTCTTCTACTCTTCTTTCTTCCAGGTAGTGAGTCCTTCTGGAAGTGAGCCTTTTCTGGGAAGTGAGCCTACTTGTATTTGATGTTTCTATTCATATATATGTGAGCTAATCCTCACCGTAGTTTTTCCCTTCTCGGGTTTTCCACATAAATCTGGTGTTTTTATGTGTTTGGATGTGTTTGCATTGCTATTTCATATATTTACATTTTGCTAATGCATAATAAGGGTTTAAAGATTAACAATGGTTTGAAAGTCAATGAGGGATTGAATTTTTTAATGTACAACTGATTCACCCCCCCTCTCTCAATTGTCCTATGCATCCAACAGAACCAACATGTTTTGGTGGGGTATAGAAATTTGGATAAGAATTGAAAGACCCCCCATCAAGGTACACTTATTGTTTTGGGCTAATATTTCAAAAACTTTATACCTTGCAAAGTGAAGGTGGAGAGTGGGTTACCCTCTCACATTAGGCCATTAGACATACACCTTATTTCACAAACTTTGGTCTCATGTGCCTTTGGTTATATGGAGGAAATCCCCTAGTAAACCCCATTCAAACCTAGATAGATAATCTTTAGCCATTCATCACTCATGGTGTACTAGTGAGTGATTAGCTCCAATAATTACTCACCATGTGTCTTTGGAACCAACATAGTAGGCCAAAAATACCTAAAAATCAAGTTTTTGGTTAGTGTTTTGAGATCATGGGTGAATACTATCCACAACCAAGCTTAGACATTATCGGTGGGCTCATAAGTCGGACACTCCTACTTGAATAAATTAGGTTGTTCATGTGTTTGTTGTGTTTTCAAGTTGTGTGAAACCCATGAAATGTCTAAAAAATCCAAAAACATAAAATAAACCTATTATATGTGAAAAAGAGAAAGACGAAGACTAGCTTGCACACTAGATCAAACCCTCTTTCACAATAACATTGAATAACAAGACTGAGCCAAATCACTGCCAAATGGAGGACTCAGCTACATGTCTTGTACTCTTATTTGCTATGAAAATATCAGATTTAACCAAGCATTTCTATCAAACCCTAGCTCAAATAAGCACTAAACCCTAATTCTAGATGATCAACTTATAACAAATAGAAAATTACTGAAACCCAAAATCTAAATGCACAAAAATGATCAGAGAAATATTGAAACCTGTGTCTTAGAAGCTGAAGTGTTAGAGGACAAAATAGGAGGCGTCCAAATCCTGAAAGTTGGAATTTACCGAAGCTATAAACTGGAGATATGTTGTAAATGATGCTCAGATGCCAGATCTAGTGTCAAAAGGCCCAAAAGACTAGGGCACCAGGTGGCCAAGTCTTTCTAGGGAAATATTCCTAAACTTCTGTTAGATCCTAAAACCCTGATTCCTGCTCAGTCTTCTTGTATCTTCACCTTTCCTAAATCCTGCACCTATAGCCTGCACACAAGATGACAAGAGAGGGTTTGGGGGGTTACAGTGTTTAGGGATTTCCCTTAGTCAAACCCCAGAATAGCATTCAATCTTTCCAATACTATTGATAGATAAAGAAAGCATGCCCTAGCAAGGCAGAGGCTAAACAAAATGATGATAGAATGATTCAAATAACAATGATATCACCTATGTGGTGAAGCCCTTAGGAGATTGAAGATCCTTCAACTCATAAGGAGATAGATGATGACTTCAAACCTGCAACAACACACACAATGACAACACAAATTTTCTCTAGAAACACAATGAATGCTTTGAATGCTCTTTACTCCAATGCTTCAAGTTGGCTATCTCTATCTAGGTTCATAATGGATTCAAAAACACACTTATATATGCTTTCCCTATAACATTCATCAAATTGACCAAAAGAGCTGACAAGGAGAAACCTTTTTAAAGGTCCTAAGCTGACATATAATTAAATTTGCCCTGACCAATTAGGGAAGACTTGGGTGCAGGCACCTAAGTCCCAAGGCTCCTTTTTGGTCTGGGGTAACATAGAATGTGGACCCCTCATTCCCAATTTACATTGGTTTCAGGGGATTTTACATCGGGATGAATATTTAGAATGTATAATGTTATCACAAGGACCTAGGAGCTAAACAAGGAGGTAAAAAGATATGTGTCCACTTTTTACTCCATAACATTTAGCCCTTGCTTTAATGTGTGTATGATCTTACGATCAGTACATGCATTAAAGTACGATCAAAGCATATCAAACACATTAAACACTACAACAAAAGACACACCCTAAGTTTGGAGAACTATTTATAGCCCCCAAGCTTAGGAAAACATAAGAAAATACTTGACAATCATGCAAAACACAATGAATATAGTGAAAGGCACATAATACACAGAGAAGACATGAACGCAGTCATGCAATACACAAGGTATACATGAAGAGAAGACATGATTAAACAATTATATAACCCTAACTAGGTGATGGGGGGAGCTCCTTGCTACGCGCCGCCATCAAAAGCACACAAAACACATAGCATGGGGGGAGCTCATCGCTACGCGCTGCCACAAAACATGCAAAACACACGGCATGGGGGGAACTCATAACTACGCACTACCACTAAAACATGAAAGACATGCAAGGAAGACACATGGAATACATGAGTGCCGTAGAGTATGTCATCGACACACTATATGTCTTAAACAAAGCAGACATAGGCGATAGGGAGGAGCTCATTGCTACGCTCCGCTATCTAAGACACGCCAAACACACCTGATGGTTGAGCTACGCTACCACAACTACCAAAGACATGCTTAAGGGTGAATAACTCAAGATCCAACTCCACCTTCGCAGAGGACTTTTAAAAGGATGTGCAACCGCTCAAGGGAAGACACAATCCCACCTTCCGCAGAAGGGCTTTCAAAATGCAATCCCACCTGCATCACACAGATGCCTTATAATGAAAAGGAAGGATGTGCACAAAGTATACAACCCCACATGTATCACAAAGATGCCTTATAGTGAAAAGGAGGTATATGCAAAACAAAACAAAGTACACAACCCCACCTGCATCGTGGAGATGCCTTACAGTGAAAAGGAAGCATACACAAAGATGCTCTATCACAATATCTAAGATAATCAAGCATAATATGCCCCCACCTTAAAGTGGTTGATCCCACTTGCCAGTATTAATCACATTTAAGGTATAGTTGAACACACACAAGGGAACAAGAGCTTTTGCAAAGCCCATGCCCCCAGGGTGACATGTGCATATGATCACCGAATGTTCCCAACAATCACACACGTTAGTATCAAATTCTAATCATCAATAATATTCATGCACATAAATAAGGTAACATACCACATAAACAAACTAAGGCTACACTTACAGGTTCATAACCGAGTATAGCCATAAGGTTATACTTCAAGTATCTCAGAACCGAGTGTAGCTACAAGGTGAGATACAAAACATTCCAAATTGCCTAGAGGCAGATTTAGACTATTGTAAAGGTTTGTTACAAGAATTTCACAACACGATAAACGATCACAACATAAAGTGTTTCTACTAGTAAAGTGTTAGTAACATATTAACCCCATCTTCATATATGGACTAGGTCCATTTTTATTCTTGTTGTAGGGATGCACGATCCTTATCAGTATTTATTTGTTATTGTCATCTGCTGACTGGTAGAGCCACGGAAGAATGAAAAACACAAAAAATGAAAGAGGAGACAAAAGTGACTTAGGGACGCAATGTGGGAAGATGCCCCCAAGACATCCTCTGCAACGTTATGCCCCAAGGCATCACATAAAACAATTAAAATAAGAGAGAGGATACTAGAAGAATATAGAAAAAAAATAGAAGTGTCACAACAGAGGCGGTCTCCTTATATCCTTGACCTTATAAGAGTATCAAGGGTCATCCAAGGAGACCTAAACAACATTTAACATGACACGAGGGAACACAACACATAAGAGGAGGCCACTCATGAGAGCAACTCAAAGAGGTGCTACATCAAAGGTGGCTCTAGCAGTTGTCTTTGAGAAAATCATCTTCCTTCCAATCTCGAATTTGATTTGAAATAGGTACATAGGGCACTATGGCCCAACTTGAATCTTCTTCCTTTAATTCTTCTTTTGTTTCCATATTTTTCGATGGGATGTTCTCTTCTTGCGGAGACATCTTTCGGGCTAATGCTTGTCACTTTCTTCTTCTTTCCCTTGCATTCCTATTTCTTCTTGTCTTGTTAGTTATATTTTCCAAGGGAGCTTCTTTGTCTACCACCGAGGGTTCATGATTTTCCACATTCTTTAACATTTCAGAAGTGGAAGCTAGTACAAAATTGATTTTCTAATTTTGTGATGCATAGCTTCACTCTTTAAGGTTATCTCTCGATCCTCGTAAGGATGGTAGAGGAACCTTGGCGAAAATTTCTTTTCCTTTCAGTCTAGGTGAATCCTTCAACTCGGGCTCCTTTTCGCTCTCTATTTGTTAGATAGGAGGAATTGTAGCCTCAAAGGATTGAGAGGGTCTAGGAGTTTTCTTGCCATATGATAATTCAACTATCTTCTTTGCTTTGTACTTATGATATGTTAGGAAGAATTGATCTTGTCAAGGTTGATTTGCTTCAAGTGGTTGCTGCCAAAAATAATCTAAATTGAAATTTCCATGAGTGGCTAATGGTGTCCATCCACTATGATGAATAACATGCACACGCCCTTTATGAGGGAAATTTAAGCACGTATGAATGGTAGAAGGAACTGCATTCATGGATTTCAGCCAAGGATGTCCTAGTTTCACACGAAAAAGGTCCAAAGTGGGAATGATAACAAATAAAGCTTCCAGGGCTTTTTCAACCACCTTAATCAAGAGTTTTAGCTTTCCAATAGCTGGGAGGAAATAACCATTATGTGCTTTGATCATTATATTTGTAGGATCATAGGTATCTTGTGCTATCTCATGCATGTATAAGAATTCTTCGGTTATCACATTTGTCATACAGTTAGGATCAATAAGAACTCTTGTAGGATTTCTGCTTATTCTTGTTGTAATGCAAAGAGGGCCATCGATGTCTCTAATTGTGATCTCATGTGGTGTGAATGATATGATGGATTAAGGAGCCTTCCTTTTCTTAGTAGATTGGGGAGAAACCATACCACCCTTGTTTTGATTGAATGCCATGTATATGAGTCTTTTGTACAATAAGGTACTAGTTTGAGGAAACCGAGTTTTTGAGTCTTTTTGCAAAGATTAAGAACACACAAGTGTCACTACAAACCAAGTGATCCCAATGTTAAAGTGATGCACACAAAGGCAAATATAGATCTCTTTAAGATGTATTGCCAAATGTGAAAGAAATGTTATATTCTTATGTTGAAATACACAATGTGTAATTGCAAATATAGGAATTTTGAATTCTAGGATAAGGAATGATGTAATAATACCATATCAAATCAGATTTAATGAATTTTTGTTGTCACTAACATGATCATGCAAAAGAATATTTGAAACCCTAATGCAAGATTTAACCAACATGTAAGCTTTTTAAGGCCTAGATATGCACTTTTTCCAAGATCATGCAAGATTTTCAAATGAACAATGAAAATATGCTATAAATCAATGCAAGATCTGATTTAAACTATCAGCAAGATGGAAATGCTTGAAGCTACAGGTTCACCAAAATGTTATATGTGAAAAAGAGAAAGACGAAGACTAGCATGCACACTAGATCAAACCCTCTTTCATAATAACATTCAAGGACAAGATCGAGCCAAATCACTACCAAATGGAGGACTCAGTTACAAATCTTGTACCCTTTTTTGCTATGGAAATATTAGATTTAACCAAGCCTTTTTATCAAACCCTAGGTCAAATAAGCACTAAACCCTATTTCTAGGATGATCATCTTATAACATACAGAAAGAGATTGAAACCCATAATCTAAATGCACAAAGATGATCAGAGAGATACTGAAACTTGTGTCTCAAAAGCTGAAGTGTTGGAGGATGAAATAGGAGGCACCTAAGTCCTAAAAGTTGGAATATGCCAAAGTTTTAAAGTGGAGATATGTTGTAAATGATGCTCAGATGCTAGATCTAGTGTCAAAAGGCCCAAAAGACTAGGGTGCTAGGTGGCGAAGTCTTTCTAGGGAAATATTCCTAAACTTTTGTCAGATCTTGAAACATTGATTCCTACTCAGTCTTCCTGTATCTTGACCTTTCCTGAATCCTACACCTGTAACTTGTACACAAGATGAAAAGAGAGGGTTTGGGGGGGTTATGGTGTTTAGGGATTTGCCTCAGTCAAACCCCAGAATAGCATTCAAGTTTTCCAACACTGTTGATAGATAAAGAGAGCGTGCCCTAGTAGGGCAGAGGCTAAACAAAATGATGATAGAATGATTCAAATAACAATGATATCACATATGCGGTGAAGCCCTTAGGAGAATGAAGATCCTTCAACTCATAAAGAGAGATGATGACTTCAAACCTGCAACAACACACACAATGACAACACAAATTTTCTCTAGAAACACAATGAATGCCTTGAATTCTCTTTACTCCAATGCTTCAAGTTGGCTATTTTTATCTAAGTTCATAATGAATTCAAAAACACACTTATATATGCTTTCCTGCTAACATTCATCAAATTAACCAAAAGAGCCAACAAGGAGAAACCTTTTTAAAGGTCCTAAGCCAACAAACAATTAAATTTTCCCCGACCAATCAGGGAAGACTTGGGCACAGGCACCCAGGTCCCAAGGGTCCTTTTTGGTCTGATGTAAGATAGAATATGGACCCCTTTTTCCCAATTTACATTAGTTTTAGGGGACTTTGCATCGGGATGAATATTTAGAATGTATAATGTAATCACGAGGACCTAGGAGCTAAACAAGGAGGTAAAAAGACATATGTCCACTTTTTACTCCATAACAAAACCTTAAAATCCAAAAAAAATAAAAAGACTTGAAAAGTCCAAAAATCTTTAAATGCCAAAGGTTGAGGAACTCTCCAAAATCTAGATCTTGAAAAAAACCCAAATACCTTCACCTCACATGAAACCCATCCATCCAAAACCAAGCTTTCACAAAATCAATCTCTAATCCCAAAGTCCCAAGACCTAAAAATCAAACAACTTTTCCCAAATCAACCCCCATCCATAAATCATCAATGAAAACCAAAGTTAGTCCCAAATCCTGAGTTAGGCATCCATCTTAAAATCCATCAATTACCCATCTCAAATCCAACTTTGTTTAAGAACCTAGCTCCCTTAAGCATAATCGATCAATGAAGCTACTTAAGGTCTTGTTCACCAAACCAAAATCAATCCATCGAACATCAAATCAAGTTACCTTTCAAAGATCAAAATCAACTTCTATCCAAGGTCTCACATATTAACCCAACCAACACCTAATCAAACATCAAACATCAAATCAAATCAAATCCAAATCAAGCAAAACCAAACCAAACAAAAAAATATTGAGATCTGTGGCTTTAGTCAACCCATCATCAAGTTACATAAGATCCCACACCCTAATCCAAGCATCAAAAATCCACTATCAAAATGAAAACTCCATCCAAATCTCAATCATCAATCCAAATCAAATCACCTCATTCAAATCAAAATCAACTTTATGCCCCCCATCACTAGATCTCAAGCCAAAGCAAAAATGAACTCTAATGAGAAAAACCCTTTTGGGTCAATCTTTGGCCACGACTATCATGTCAAGGATACCTCTCATCATGGTATCCCCTATAACACTAGTGACTCTGAAATCCTTCATAACTAAAGTGAGCATTCACCAAGGTTCAAAGATTTCTCGACACTGAGTAAACCAAATTATAGATGGATAAATTTGTGCATAACCATAAGGACATCTTGCTCCAACATCTCATCAAAGGAGCTAAGATTCCTCCTAGTTACCATTTGGAAAATATTAATAACATCATCAAGGTTGAGCCATCCACAAGTGATTTCAATAATCCTTGGGGTCACCAATCTTCTCAACCAACTCATGATCCCACAAATTGTCACCTTGATCAACACATGGGCAGTAGTGTTCAACCACCTCCTCTCTCTCAAAATCACACATCTTCTCATCCACCCTATCAAGACCAATATTGTCCTCCCTCAAATATCAATAGCATACATACCACCCTAACCAAAACATTCCACCATCACCATCCAATCAAAACCCACATCATAATCAAGCTAACCAAACACTCCCAAAAATCACTAACCCACCTAGAACATCAAACCCATCAATTCCCAATCTATCAAATCCAAGTCAATCAACTCAAAATTAAACACTTCCAAACCAATCCATGCCACCACTATTTCTCTCAAATTAACACCCATACCAATCAAATTCAACCATCCCTCTTCATCAATATTTCCACCCAAACACCAGATCATATCATGTTCTCCCTCCACCTCTTGGTAGCCCCTTTGTCCAAGAGTGGAAGGAGATGAAAAATGCCATCAATCGATTGCAACTTGGGACATCTAATCAAAATAAACAATACAAATTTGAAGAGCTTTGTGTTGTGCCCTGCACACATGCCCCATCTTGCCAAATGGGGACCCCCTCTTTTTGCCTTGCGTTGGAGTCTCAACCTTTCCTCCTTATGATGATGAGAGAGTGAAATAGTGCTTAGAATACATGATTTGTTCCAAATTCAGACATTTGGTATGTTTGGAGTTGTTTGATGTCTTTCATGATTGATTTGGAGGAGTCTTAATTGGTTTTGTGCTTAAGAAATGGACCTTTGTTGCTTTTTGTGTTGAAACTAGGTGTTACTCCAATTTGTGTCAAAATCCTGTGCCACTGGATATAGTCATTGAAACTGCACTACTGCAGGATGTGTCATGTTGGAATTTCTAGTTTTTCATGCCTCTCACTGCAAAATTATGTCCAATTCCACAAAATTTCACTAAGGGGTCCTTGTGTTTTCACCCTGACACATGTTCCTGAAGCCCTGAAATTGGCTAAGTCTGAAGCCCTGAAACCCTAAAAAATTTGTTAAGTTTGAAATCTGGTGGTTCCTCAAAAATCTAGAATCTGCATGTTAAATCCCATGGATCTGGGACCTATCTCAAACATCCTAACAGTATATTTCAAAATATTATACTTAAATATATTTTTAAATATACTGTCAGGTAGGGACTTTCAAAATCTGGTGCTAAAAATTCCCCTTACTGCATTTTGCGTTGATAGCCTATCCCACTGGATATTAGTGCTAAACCCTTTGCACACCATTCAACGCTTAAAACCACTTCAACCAGACTGGCACTAAAATCACCTTCAACAGGATATATCATGTTGGCGCTGAAAACCCCGCTGATCCTATTGCTTTAACAATTCCCGCCGATGAATGTTTTGAGTGTTTATAAAGGTTTGTGCTAAAATCCTGCTCGATTGGATTTGCGCTAAAATTGAACCCGACTGCACATATCCGGTAGGAGACCAAAACAACGCTATTTGGTTGTCGATCAAATCTCTGCTAGGAATCTTTAAAAGGAGTCTGTGCTAAAATTGGCATCCACTGCATATATCCAGTTGATGATGAAATCCCAACCATCCAGTTGACCCTAAAATCTCCATCAAATGCCTCTAGAGAAAGTTAGAGCTAAAAATGACTTCAACATGATATATCTTGTTGAAGCCAAAAACCCTGCTTTTTCATGTTTTGGGCTGAAAAACTCATTTTTAAGGGTGCAAACTTGGGTTAATTGACAAATTTGATCTGTATATCATTATTTTACATCATGATCAACATTTTTATCATGTTAATATGGATTTTGGACATGTTTTGCATCAAATTAATGCTCCTACACCTGAATATCCTGTTGACCCAAAAAATCTCACTTTTTGCAAAAAAGGCTATAAAAATGTGAAATAAATGTCTCCAAATGGATCCAAATTGGCACAAAAACATCCTAGATCATCATAAACATGAAATGGGTAGTCAAAAATGATGAAAAACTCAGAAAATCATTAGAAAACACTGAATTTGTAAAGATGGTCATAAGGAAGCAACATTGACATTGAGTTATCCCTGATTGATCCACGACTGCAAATGGATATATTTTGATCTATATTGATGGAAAATGAGTTGTTATGATGAAATTGATGCTTGGCATTGTCAATTGTAGGTCTACTAGGATAAAGGAGCTTGTTGGAGTCACCATGAAGGATGGGAACCCAGAGGTACGCTGCTGATCAAAATATGCAAAATCATCATTTTGTCAACCAAATTATTGTTGTGTCTGCAAAAGGAAGTTAGTATGATGTCCAAGATGATGGAGATAAGTCCCAGAAGCTAGAAGACACAATAGATCAAGCCTACTTCACTGTTATTCTTGCAGATCCAGTTCAATGTCCAGGATAGGTTCACAGTTGTCCCTAGCCATCCAGTCATGCAATGTCAATCCAACAAACATCCAGTTGGATATGCTTTCATACAAAATGAGCCACATACTCCTCTTGACTAATCAACACTTTGGAAAAGTCATTTATCCATTAGACAACTCAAAAAGTTGCTATTTTGTCTTGTTCTCATGAGCTAAAAAGTTGTAATTTCATCTTTTTCCTACAAGACAAAAGCAAATCCGGGATTGTAACTACCCATTGATCAAATTAAATGCTATGTAATCTGGACCATTGGTGTTGAATTAATCTTCACCATCCATTGAAAAACTCAGTATGCTTGCCTCTCTATATAAAGGCAACATCTCTCATTGTAAAAGATATAGGGAAGTATTAAAGAAAGGATTGTTGAAACTCTGCCATTTTTCTAAATCAATACAAATAGAATTTCATTTTCCTTTGCCATTTGAGTTCATTTTGTTGATTGGATATGGTTATCATGGGTCTTCTTCACCTTTCCAATTAGTTATTTAGTTGCACTTGTGATTAATCATTCAGATATTTGATGGATTTCCTGTCCATACCCTTGATGGCTTGCTGATTGTATGTCATTGTGCATGGTTAGTTTGGACATGTTTATATGTGCTAAGTTTGATTGTGTGAGTTCATAGAACTGTGCTAGGAATTGGGTGTTGAATGAATCCTTCATAGTTTGAAAACTCTTGTGTTTCCTTAGAAGATTGCACAATCTTTGTGGCATTGTGGGTTGTGTGGTTAAACAAAGATTCATTTTTTGTTGGGAATCTATCTATCTATTTGTTGATCATTTCTATAGTTGTCTATAGGATCTCTTTTCCTTCCCCTTCCTTTTGAATTTTCTTTAAACATCTATTAGAGTTAGGTTTTAAGCAGCATTTACACTGTTCATCTGCTGGAAGTTTCAGACTTGACACGTCTGCATTATCATAGGGTTGCTTGCACACTTTATTGTAATAGTTTCATAAACCCTATCAATTGCATGTAAGTCCCCTTTGTTGATACAACTAAAACATTCCACTGAGTTATCCTGCGAGCTAAGACCTAGCTGTATAAACCTTGGGATAGTCCTATTCTAAAGTTTTGGGATAAGATTCCTTTCAAGAGAGGTGAGATACCCTTGTGTCTTACATGCGTTGCTCCATGCTAAAAACACCGTTAAGACTTTGTCCCTATCCATTTGATCAATCCATCTCTCTTGTACCCTTTCCCTTCATTTTCAAAATTTCAAAATTTGACAAGTACAAGGGAAAGGGTAACCCTTGTGACCACATTGTAATCACTATGCAAAACAAAAATGCAGTCAACAATGGGGTTACAAACTCTAACCATGTGCAAAAGACTCAATCTACCTTTAAATATAAGCATTTACAAAATGTCTAAAAACCTATCAACATATTTATTCCACCTAGACAATCAAAACAAACTAATCCGAAACACCAACACACTTATTTGGGGGAACCCTTGGAGGTTGTATTTCACAAGATTGTCCAAGCCAACATGATGATGTTCTCACTCACCAAACCTTTTGAAAACACCAAACCAAAACCATCATGGTTCAAAGATCACAAATATTATGATTATCACAAAATCAAAAGGCCATGCTAGATTCTCTAACTTTAAATGGCTTGGGGACACTTTATTGGGGAGAGATTCAAAATGTTATAGTTTCAATCATGCAAATACCCACGGTATTCTAAATAGGAATAGTAGCAAGACCTACATGTGTATATGTCCCTATTGAACAAGGATTGAAAGGAAAAATGATAGACCGATCCACCTTTTGCAGTTTAGAAGTGGTGATCTCAAAAGAAATTGTAGTAATTGTGCCAAGACCTTTTTGAGGGGTCAAGCATTCTTTTCATTTTTATCTTTAGGCTTAGATTTAGGAAGGGGTTCACAATTATTGATTCTAAGTTATTTTATACTAGCTCCATTTTGTCTTGTGGAGGGATCATGTGTTCGATTTCACTCATCATTCTTCTTAGCTTGTTAAACTCTATAAACACTAAAAGGATAAAGATCTCCCTTGATTGTGGACTTGACTAGGGTGGAGAAAGTGTATCTCTTGAAATAGGGTAGTGGGAATAGATTTCATACTATGAATCCAAGGTTGCCCAAGAATCATGTTGTAGCTAGTTTCTTCATCTATGATAAAGAACTTTGTAGGTAAGTTTTTAGGATTGAAAATGATATGGAGATTAACCTTTCTAATGATAGGGGTCTTAATATTATCAGAATCTCTAAGGGTATCATTAGTGTGAGTAATATGGGATTCATCATAGCCCATCCTTTAGAGGAGGCAAAGAGGGAATACATTAACTATAGACTTATCATTGATAATGACATGCTTAATAGAATAATCATAAACCTGGAATTGTAGGTAAATAGTGGAATCACCCTGTCTAGCTATGTCAGATCATTTGCAGGTAACTATTTGAAATCGAATGTGGAAGAAGAATATTTTTTGTTTGGAGTGGTTTGAACTAGATGGCCTAAATCTAATGCCTTAAGGAGAGCATTCTTATGAGTAGAATATTTGAGGAGGTCTAGCATGTGAGAAAAAGTTAAATCACTAGGAGTGACATCTAGTTGCTCTAGTCCTTAAGTAGTACAAACTTCTTGATTTCTACCCAATTCTACATGACTTAACACATTTTGATCAAAAGTATGTTGACAATTTTGTTGATGACTTTCAAACCCATGTATTTCATCACGTGGGTGTCAAAATGTGTTCATGAATGGTCAAAGTTGAATTTTTGGGAGGCATTTGATGATTCTATTATACTACCTATAGATTAATGTATTGTGCCCCATGGCCTGATGAAACATACAGTAACCCATAAGAGTTTATCCATGTGGTGTTTTACTATTTCTATTCTCACTTTTCCTATCACTATATTGTCTTGATTGGAAATGGTTGACTATGTTTACATCCATAGTGCGATCAAATTTATCTTGAGGGTGGAGGAATGCATCTATAAATAGATGTTTTTGTTCCTCTAGGAGGTCTGATATGAAGCGATGGTACTCCCAACATGATTCAGTATCATGCCGCTTCTCTTATGGAATAAGCAATACTTTTTGGGATCAATTTTCAAAGGTTTTTGGTAGGGGTCATAGCGATTATTTTATGGCACCTCATTTTTTCTAGTTTTTTCATGTAGATGTTTTTGAGGTAATGGTGTTGATATTTTGATTCCCTGAACTCATGTAATTATTACCACCATAACTATTTTTATTATTGTTCTTTGGTGGTGGAATGTCTTTAACCCCATCAATAGTAGCATCATGATTATTTTTTAAAAAAATTGGTGTTGAGGGGTTGTTATTGCCATTATCCTACATTGTCAATCTCCCATTGGCATTATACTCTTTTCATCCACTGTTGATGGCAACTTGGTCTATCCTAAGAGAACTCTCAAGAGCCTCTTAATTTAATATATAAGGAATATTTTGGACCTCCTCCCATGTGTCCCTATTGAGGGTATGCAAGAAAAGATCATGAAAATCCCTATGGTCCATGTTTGACATGCTAGTTAAAGAGTAGATGGCTTGCCTCCACCACATGATGAAATGAGCTAATAAGTCATTTACATCTTATTTCACACTTAGAAATTCATGAATTCTTGTTTTGACCAATTTATTCATATCAAATGCTAGGACAAACTCACTAATGAGCTATTGGAAAGAGTGGGTTGATGCCTTAAGAAGTCTGTAATACTAGTACAAGGTGATTCCCTCCAAAGTTTTTAGAAAGATTCTGGCAAAAAACCCATCTTAAGGGAGGAGTTCCCATATTGTTGTTGTGTAAGATTTTACGTGCGAGTTATGGTTTGCTACCCCCTTGAACTTAGGAAGTTTAGGGAGAGGCAACATCAATATATGAGATTATGAATTAGGTGATCTAGTGGCTCTTTAAGGTATTCAAGGTATGTTCTCGAAAAGGGGTTATGTGTATGGGGAGTGATTTCTCTAACATAATCCCTATGGGTAGAGCCTATTGCATTTGTTGCAATTGAAAGAACATACCCAGTTGTTGGTATCCAAGAAAGACTAGATAGGTGGATAATGTTGCATTTACATTTTGAAAACTGAGTATTTCTTTGTTTAGATTTTGATTGGTGGGTATCCCTCTTGATTGGTTCAAGCTCACCATATTGTATGATGAGGTTAAAGGAGACACAAAAGCCTCATTGCTTGGAATTTATAGAGTAAAAATTGATGTAAGGGGGTAGTTTAGATAATCCCTAGCCTTGATCATTTTTGGTGGTTGTGAATGGGTTTGTATGTGATCACCTCTTTGGAGACCTAGGCCTTTCCTCATCTTTATCATGAAGAGGTTGCTTAGAACCTCTAGCCTCAAGTGTCCTAATCCATTAGACCAAGGTAGCTATTATATATTTGGGTGTTACTCCCCATGTTATTTATTCTTGGGTCTTACCACCTTGAGGTGGGTTATCATGGAGTGGAGGTTGGGTGCCCTCATTAGTCCTTTCTTACAAAATATTTTTTGGCACCATTTGGTGTGTCATAGATCTCTTAGATTGATAGGCAATGTGGAGGGCTTCATGAGCTACTCGAGCCTCCTCTAAATTTCTTTCTAGATGACTCACCTCATTGTCCATTTGGGTGATCATGTCTCAATAAATTGTCATGGGATGGTCTTATTGATGAAGAATCTTTGACCAAATGAGCCCTCAATGTGTTCTTCCTTGATTAGGGTTGTACTGGAGTATGGTGTCTCAACTTTAGGTTAGATTTTTAAAGTTTAGAAAATTGTGGGCTTCTTGATGACCACCATCTGAGTGAGAATCTTCATAGTCATACTGATTAGAAAGTAGTGCCAGTGGATCTATTAGAAGATACCTATCGAAGGTAGGACTAAAAGGATAATTAGAGGGGACTTGCCCTTGAGCTTTGCCCAATTCTAACATATTCTAGTGGTATCAGGGGTACTGGAGAATAATAGAATGGAGGTGAAGACAGAAGGATGAAGACAGAAGGAAAAAATAAGCGTGGAAACAAAAACTAGCTCACCCAAAAGGATTTACAAGTTCACATCAGGTTCACCAAAATATGTGATGCTCAAAATTGACTCAAGCACAACATGAATGAGTTAAACTTTAAATAGCACATTCACTACACCCTTGCTAAAGGCACCCACCTAGTCACTCTTGCTCTTGTGACAAGATCCAGTTGAGTGGGGGTGGGATCGATAGGTTATTGTGTTCACATGGAAGTAGTATATCATGGATGGTAGTAAAATTGTTGTTGTGGTCTATTATGTTCTCATAATATGGTTGAATGTGATGGATGGATGTGTTGTTGTTATTATTTTTTATTTGACTTGTGTGTTTTGGTTTGTGTTTGCCTCATGTTGTGATTAAGGGCTTTCTCATGAATATTTTGAATGTTTGTGTTGAAGTTGTTTTCCTTGTGCCTCATGGTGAAATCGAGGGCTTTCTCTTTGTGTTTGTTTTGATTTTTTTATTATAATGTAATAATATAATATAAATGCAAATTTATTATGTTTATGTATTTTCTTGGAAAATCAAATATTGCTTAATAAACTACTTTGAAGAAGATAAATCTTTATCTAAATGTATACAACTAAATGGCTTTTTGCTAAGTGTAGTTTCTATGTTTTGCTTTTCATGTTTTGGATTGAGTACCTCATGTTGGAATTGAGGGTTTATGAATAAAGAAAACAAAACTAATCTAATCTACTCTAATCTAAAGAAACAAATAAAACTTCTAATCTATGAAAGAAAATGCAAATCCTATTCTAAACAAGGAGAGGCAACAAAGTGCTACTTTCCTTAGGCAAATTTGGGTTTTCTAATTACTACTAAAAACTTTTCAAAATAATATAAAGAACCTATGAAGCTTCAAGGAAGCTTTTTGTGGCATTAGTGTTGACTTTTATCCTTAGGGATCCATATTTTTAGTATCCTCCTTTGTAGCAATTGGAACCTCCTCTTGATGATAGGGGAAAGAATGAGGATTCTTTGGGAAATTGGAGATTATATGGAAACTACAATAAACTTTGAATATTTAAAACTAAAAGGGAAAAGGCTCAAGAAGTCCTGTAGAGGCATACAAATGCTTGTAGGGGTTGCTACATAATGGTTTTTTTCTCTAAAGGCAATTCATTATCTTTGTGTTGGGATCAAGGGAAAAAGGAATGAGAGCTCTTAGCAAGAATTTGACAAGATTACAAGAATGATCAACCTCCCATCAAATTGATGGGGAGGGAGGTATTTATAGCAGAAAAAGCAACACCAATGGTAGGGTTGATTAGGAGAGGACTAAAGAATTAATTTGGGAGATCATAAAAGTGTCATTAGGAGTGGACTAAAGAATTAATTGAGAGTCAAAAGGAAAGGAGTTCAATAGTTAGGGGGAGTGGTGGCTCAATCATACTAGAAAGAGATCTCAATCATAAGCAAGAATGGTGCCAAAATGGTTGGAATTAAAATAAATCACGCATTCCAAAAGATGATAGGGTCACCACTTTCAAGAATAGGGTCACCCCTTTTACTAGGGTAGGTCACCTAGGTGACCCTCTAGTAGAAGGTTTGTTAAAGGTTTTTTGAAATGTGCAAGAACTTGAAACCTAGTTTGAGGGTTGAACAAGATGGGTAAGGGGCTAAATAGGTTGGGAGAATTATCATCAAGCATGAAATTGTTGAGAGGAGATGTAATTCATGCCTTCAAGGGTTGTGAGCTAGATCACCAAATCATCGTCAAACTTCCATGTCATCCTGTACATTTTTAGGCACTTATAACTTCTAGTCATGCAATTTTGATCAATATAAAAATGATAACAATGATATCCAATGGTACATGAATTAAACAAGTGCCACATAGTGACTATTACTTACCTTGTAATTTTGTATTTTTAAAAGAATTGAGTAGTTATTGATGACCAAGTGATTTCTTAGTAGAGCGCCTTTGTAGATTGATCGTTTGCTAATATGTAAATGCAAATTGTAATACGTTAGAGGCTATTAGATTGCATAAGAAGTGCATTATTATAGTAATTCTATGGACATCAATCAAAGCATAAAATATAAAATTTGTAGCACTAGCAAAATTTTGAATCTTCTTCCTAAAATATTGATTGTATTGTAGGACAAAAATGCAAAAACACAACCATACAACCATCAAGTTTAGTCCCTACCAGTCACTGCTATCTTAATAAATTTATTGCCAACAACGTTTAATTTAATTTATATAATTTAATGTTAATTAATATATTAAATAAAATTAATAAAATAAATTTCAATTTTTATTTTCAATACTTTTTCTTGTTAAAGCTTCCTAATATATTAAAATAAATAAAATAAAATAATGATTTTTATAAATAAAATAAATAAACATTTATTTATTTAAGTATAAACATCATTAAAAAAATAAATTAGAAAGAGAAAACAAAATAATAAAAATGTGCCTTGTCTATGCTTTCACATGTTGTATATGTGTCTACCAAGGTAGTCACAACCACAATATCTGAGAAAAATTGGTCCATCCTTTATATTTTGATTCCACACAATGTTACAAAGCTTCCATTTTAGCACAGACTTGCAATACAGTGGCAAATATGAACTTGACATGCATGTAATTAAGCTTATTATGAAAAGTTGTAGTCTGTGTGACAACAAGAGCTAAGCCTAACCATAGGGCATAGTACTGCAGTTCAATCTGGTAACTTAATGGTTTAGTTGCTATGCACTATGGTTACTTTCACATGTTGCATACGTGTCTACCAAAGTAGTTGCAAGTACAATATTTGACAAAATTCCTCTATTATGATGTGATGACACCCAGAGTTTGCAACCTTTGCCAGCATACTTTAAGCTTGCGCCAAAATGGGAGCTTTGGAATATGGTATGGATCCATCAAAGCATAATGGAAGTGTGATTTTGTCAGATGTTGTACTTTCAAGTGCCTTGGTAGACATGTATGTGAAATGTAGAAGCATAGAAAAGGCACATAAATAGTTTGGAAAAAAGCCTCAAAGAAATGTGGTGTCACATAATGTTATGATTGCAAGATATGTTCAACATGGGTTTGTTGAAAAGGCCTTAGTAACTTTTAAGCAAATGCAACTAATGGATGTAAGTCCAAATTCTTTAACCTTTGGTAGCATCTTCCCCACCTCTAATCAAATTGGAGCTTTGGAAGAGGGTATGGACATCCATCAAAGAATAACAAAATGGTTTTTTTTGTAAGATGTAGTAGTTGCAAGTGCCATTTCCAATCATCACAACCTTCACAAGAACTTCTATACAAAATTTAGTAAAGAAGAATTTATGTAGAAATTCTCTCTTGAATGATTTTAATAGGTGATTAATTTTCTTTGTAACTTATATTGTGTGGATATTTATTTCAAGCAAATGCATTTGGAAGGTTTAAAGCCAAATTCCATGACTTTTCCTAGTATCTTGCATGCCATTGCCAAAATGGTACCTTTGGAACATGGTAAGGACATCCATCAAATCATAAAGGATAGAGAAATTTCATTATATGTTGTAGTTGCTATTGCCCTAGTAGACATGTATGCAAAATGTAGAGGCATGCACAAGGCACGTGAACTATTTTACACCTTTCACATTTGAAGCAAATGCAACTGGTAGATGGAAAGCTAGACTATGTAACCTTTGCCAACATCCTTGCAACCTATAAGAAAATGGGAGATTTGGAATATGGTATGGACATCAATTAAAGCATAATGGAAGGGGGATTTTTGTTAGATGTTATAGTTGCAAGTGCTCTGGTAGACATGTATGCACCTAATGCTTGGAGGTTGATCAAACATACCCCCTCCATGGTGGGTATGTTCTAGTGGCTAAAATGGAATATGTAAAGTTTAAATGACCATTAGGGGAATTTTGCTCATTGGCATATGAAGGAATGCCATCAATCCATTCAGTGGCATCCAATTGGTGGCATCCATGCTACTATACATGGGAAAGGAACTATGACACAAACACATGACACAATGACCTAGGGGCATATGGTGGCAAAAGACAATTGGTTAGGGTTCATGACAAAGGCTATGTAGGGCCACATTGGCAACTTAGGGAGTGGTATGCCAATGGTTTACTAGCTAGAATGGGAGCTTTATAATATGGCATGGACATCCATCAAAGCATAAAGGATAGGCATTTTGTCACATGTTGTAGTTGCAACTGCCCTGGTAGACATATAAACTATCCAACAAAATATTTAATCAATATGCCTAAGAATATGTTCTTACTTGGTTCAATAAATTAACGTGGTGCAAGAAATTTAATTGTAATACATGTCCACCATAAAACAAGGTTGGAGATGTTTATTAAATTTTATCTGCTATAACTTCACTTGACAAAATAATCATTTGAACATGTAAATGGTCTTCAAAACACATGTGAATTCTCTATGCAAAGTCGTAAAGTATTCAATTTGAAAAGACATGTGTTGGCACAACTTGTTATATTATATTTGATGGTATGTACTTTTTCCTATTATGGGCAATATTTTTTTAAGGTACGAATAACTCATGTAGATATGAAACTATTTATTTTCTATGACTCTCCTTGATGATTATTAATAAATTGTACAAAGCTCATTATTGCATGCATTGAACAAGGGAAGGTTGCAATAAGAGGCAAATTTTTTTATCCAATAGGAATGCCAATAATTGATTTTTTTGAGTGTTTTTGTTTAAAAAGTTTACATGTTTAATTTACAAAACAAATATTTACTTTGGATAAAAAATTATGGCATATAATTAGTTAATAAGTATAGATACTAATAACTAGTTAAGTAGTTTTGATTACAATAGTATTGCAAAATTAAAAAATTAATAAGGCAAACAATCTACTTAAAGGGCATATATATTTGTGTAAAATAAAAATAGAATCTATACATCTACTATTAATTGCTATGTCTCTTAGAATCTAAAGCCTAAACCATTATAAAGTATTCAACACTATATTTTAGATTTTAAAATAAAAAGAAACTAGAAGTTAAGGATAAGATTGAATTACACATAGAAAATAGAATGTGTAAAAGAAAAAGGAAGCAAAAGTAAGAGTTTATGTTTTCTATGTTCTAATGTAGACATTGACAACTAGAGAGGGATAGGGAGAAAGGTGGCACTACTAAAATTAGGTTTTTTTTTTTTGTGTTTTGGGACTATGCCATTAAGGACAAGGCTACAAGCAATAATGTCTTGTCTCATGCATTCTTTATCTGTATGAACATTGTCTTGTCTGCTATGGCATGATCCTATCTGTTTGGTTGCACTAATGTTCAGTTAGCACACTATCATCTCGTATGATTTTGGCAACATCCTCTATAGTTTTCTAATAGAAACAAGTTTGCAACTTCTAACATATTCTGCTAGACTTGTACCTACACTTAGGATGTCTAAAAATGGTGCTTATGACACATTTGGGGATATAGCTTAGTTGAATCCCTAGGTTGATTCAACAATTTATGAGAAAACAAGCTTTAGATGTGGGTGAACAAACCCTAAGAGTAAGGTGTGGTTGCTACAACAATGGAGGTCTTGATGTTGGCTTGTGTGAGTTGGTGCTCTTTTGGGTACCCTTAATATCCAATTGTGTGCTCTAGATCCCTATTAAGGGTCTATGAATTCATTTCCTTAAATCCCCTTTTATAAGTAGATTATGCTTTTTGACTATGGGAGGCAAATTAGGGTTGTTCGGGTAGCAAACGTTAAGCTTGAATTTGGGTAAGTGAGTGCACATAGTTCTATCTAGAAGACAAGAACATGGTGCGCTAACATCTAGGATGCAAAAAAGGTTGGAAGTGACGAAAGGAAAGTGTTCAAATGTGATAAGGGTTCTATTTAAAATACAGGTACAAGTTTGAAGATAATTGACACTCCAAAAATCAGAAAATAATAAAAATCTTACTTAACAAATAAAAACACTAAAACCAATTAAATTTATTTATTTATTTATTTATTTATTTTTTATTTTTTCTAAAAATGCGCCTGGTAAACTTTTTAACGTGACCGGTGACGCTGGTGCGACACGCCCTCCGGCTCCACGCGAATGCTTTTGCCCGGAGCAATGAACCGGTGAGGCCACAACTGGGGGACCTCATCCCCTAGGAAGAACACTTCAAACCCGCGAGCTCATTGGCCCAGCGAAGGCGTAAAGCCTTGCGAGCTCGTTGGCCCAGCGGGGGTTTGAACTCTGGTGGCCGCCACTACATCCTGAGCGACTTAACCACCGAACCATGCCATCATCGGCAAATTTATCAAAGACACCAAATATACACTTTTTCCTTACAATTTGATCATCTTAATAAATGTGGAAAAAAAAACACAACTCAAAAGAAAACCACAATGTAATTTTTTTTTTAAATTGGTAAAAGCAAAAAAAAAATTACAAATAACAGTAGCAATTGTACAGTCAAAGACGTGCACAACACCAAAAAGAACACTACAATAAAAGTGACTGATTCCATAACATTAACCAAAACACCCACCATTGAAAGATGTTTGCACCACAATACAGAATGATCTGCTAGCAAATAACTCTCATGTAGACCCTTCTTGGAATTCAACAACCTGTTTCTCCTTAGATGCAGTTGTCAGTCATGGACATGTCAACCATACATATAAAATTTTATGAAAGTTGGTGGGAAATGACATTCCGATCTGAATTAAGTTTCATTTTATGGTTTCTCAAAAAAAATATGTGACTGGATTTGAATGCCTTTATGACAACTATGTATTTGTTGGGGACTTAGCCCTCTATGCCATGTATGACGAGAGGCATTTAGACACTTGTCTCTGTGTTTTTTACTTTTTTTTTTTAGCCTTGTGCTACTTTCTCTTTCATTTGTAATTATTTTATGTTTTGTATCAAAACCCCCAAAAAAAAACTATGGCCTTATATTTTTGGATCATCTTTATAATATATATTTTTGTGCTCTTTAAGTATTTGAAGTCGAGGGAAAACTTTTTAGACTTAAAGTGGAATCGTGGATCTATTATTATTACTTCATTGAACAAAGCAAAATACTTCATTGGTCTTCATAGTGAAATCATGGATTGATTATTAAATTGCAAAGGCTTGTATAAAGAAACTCCGTACGCAAGGTAACAACTCAAGCTTAGAAATGACAACACAAGGCAAATATGATGTGAGTATTTGGTTTTTTATTATGAGAAAAAGATTGGGGCGATATCTATGGTGGTACATGTTTTCCACTAGGTAAGCAATATCCTTTTGTTTAGGAATAGGGAGAACTTTATTTTATGTATTTAATCATTGATGTGATTTTTTGTAGTGGTTTTGGCAACTCATGGACGTACAACTAAGTTCTACTCTACCGTAAATGATTACCCCGTGGAATAGATATGCATTATCCTTTTGCTTTATTATTATTCCTTGCGTCAGCAGGGATAGGTACTATAGCAATAGTAAACAAAAATAATAATATCTTGAAAAAAAAATATTCATTATTTTATATTTTTATTTAAATATTTTTATGTGTTTATATGATTAGTTTGTAGTATATTTGTGGTTTTTTATTTTGATTGATTGATTAAGATTATTTATTATGACTGCATTTATTTATTTAATTTTTTTTATAAATATTATTCATGAAATGTATTTTTTAATTTAATATCAAAACAATTTTTGTTGTTTAGTTATAGGGGAGAGGACTTAGTAGTTCAACACCCTAACTTCATGCTTCTTAAAATCATATGTGGCAATTTTGAATCACTTCCAAATTTTTATAGCAACTTATTTGGCAAGGCCCTTGCTTTTTGTTGAGGTGTTCAAAAAAAACCCCCCAAAAGGGGTAGACTTATAGTTGTGTATTAATTCATGTTTTGTTTGTTCGCTGATGTGGCATCGCATGATTTGTTTCTTTTTAGATCTAAAGAAAACATTTTGAACATTCAATTATAAGTACTCACGGTCTACACTAACAACTTCCAAGTTACAACTACTAGTGCTATAGTATTAAGAATATTGGGCATTAAATCCACAAATACTATCACAACTATTGGAACATGCTCAACTACTTGGTCCTCTGCCCCAAGTAAATAAAAATGGCCCTGGCTAAAATGGATCAAATTTCTAAATGTCTAAGGTATAGATTCATTCTAGAGAGAGTTTGGCGTGCATTCCATGCTTTGTCTTATTGAGTACATGTACACTGTCCTATTTATTAGATCGCCAATCCCTAAGGCAGAGGTGCAGAGTAAATTGTTGCAGTGCTTAATTGGTAATAGGATGAATCTCTCATCCTTATCCTTTTACTATTTTCAAATATAAATCCTTCTCAAGTAAGTTGTGGTTAATACTTATTTTTAAATTGTGTGATAGATGTTACTTATTGTGTGCTATTTTTTATTTTATAAGTTTCCAAGGAGGCACTTATTGCAAGAATAATTCAATAATGATATGTTATTTGCAAGAATAATTCAATAATGATATGTTATTTTTCACAGATCCAGTATAGTATTCTTTGAGTGTGAAAAATATTCAATTTACATGTTGACTACTTGTTTTACTTTGACATGCATTTGCTTAATAGTTTGCATGCACATCAAAGTAGGGGAAATGTAATATTGAAAGTTATATTCCTATAGCTTTTTCCCTTATGTTTTGGGCTAACTTTGATTATAGCGTTATAAGTGTAATGAATAGCTTACAAGTGGCATGTATTCTTATGTGAATTTGACTCTTGACATCACACATCCTGATCCATTTCTATCACTAATTCCTAAATATTTGATCTTGATACCTAGACCTATTATTCACCACCCTTGAACATAGCCATAGGTGTGGACTTGAACTAGGTCATTTTCACAATAGTATATTTGAACCCTAAACTTTTAAAATTCAAAATTAAAATTCCAACCTTATCAACCAATTCACTAGCCATTATGAGTTGACTTAGCACACATTATGCCAATTTGTGTGCTTGGTAGTTATATTTAAGGACACTTGTTTATTCATTTGAGGATTATGCTAGAGGTCATCAATGATTATCATCTAGGAGCATGCTAGGGTTTTATTAATATAACATTTGTGAAAGCATTTATTAAAGCACATCATCCTAGGTCTATTGCATGCTTGCTTAATATTTTCAAACATTTCTCTTAAAGTTGTAAATCTGGTCTGTTAGGGTTCTAGCCAAGGAGACCTTGAACCTTGCAATATAAGAGATTCACTACAGATGTTTGTCAACACTAAAACCTTTACGCAAATCTAGACACTAGAAATCAAGGTGAACAAGTTTCAAACTGTAGACTTCAGGCAGATCACTTTCATGAGTTATAGGATCATCACTGCACATCTAGATTAGTTTTGCATTAATGGGGATACATTGCACAATATTCGATTAATAGGTCAATGACAAATCTAATTTATTAGAATATTAACAAATGAACTTCTAACAACTAGACAAAGACTTCTACATTAGAAACTAGAGATAAGTTGATATGTGCACAATTTTGTGCAATCCACACTCTTGCACATCGAGTCAACATTATAAAATCTCATGTTGTAATATCCCCTTATGCACACACTTTCCAATAACCAAGATGCATTGCACATGAATGGAGACTTTTGGTAGAATGGCTTTGCACACATTTGCACAAGCATTGGCTTGAACAACTTTGTGGAACTTAATGCAATTCAGACCACATGCACACTCTTCACTCACACTACTACATGGCTGCACCATCACATGGTCCCATGCCATTACAAGAGTCTACACTCCTGCTTTAACAATAACTACACCAGGTCCTACTCCAACACCATCTTACAATGTGCATGACCCACACATGGGTGCACATGCACTCACACAACATAGCCAAATTGGCACAATATTAATTTGATGCATGGCAACACTCAACCACCTCAATACCATACACACTTGATACATGGTCACACTCAGTGCCACATAATCCTACCATCCAACTAGCACCATACAAGTTTGATACTTGTCACCCACACATCTACCACACCATACACACATGACATATGCCAACACATCATTTGTAGGCCTAGTCGATAGTTATAGTGTAAGTAAATATATTGTACATAGCTTAGGCAAAGGTCTCTACTAGAGGGCTTCTCCTAAAGGAATTTCAGTCCTAGATGTATAACATGTGGCTTTCTTATAGACCTACACTTTGCAACCTTTGTAGACAACCCACTTGCATGGATTGTACCTCTCTAGATTCATGGTGAATCAGATGGACACACCTATCCAACTTGGTTACTGGAACTAATTTTCCCTACCATAGATTCTAGAACTCATGTATTTTACACCTTTGATAAATAAAGGACAATATTCTTCATGCCTATGTTTTATTTCAGTCATGGCATCATAAGAATGCTTTTGTATCTCAAGCTTTCCACTATAAGTAAACATGTCTCTAGTAGCTTTACCTACATGATAATTTGTTCTCCAATTCTCAAACTAAAATTAGATCATAAGTATATCATAAATTTAATTTATTTAATTTTCTACTTTTATTTAAATATTTAATTTTCTATAATTTTTAATGATCACTCCTAAATATATCATCTATATTAATTATTATTTGATCAAATACATTATATATTTAACCTAAAGGAGCATGCATGAAAGCAAAGGGAGAACTAGATGTATTAGGGAAAAACAAATAGGCTTTTATATTATTTTTTTGAAGTGTGTTTTAAAATTATTTCTTCTTACTTTTATTTTGTAACCACAATCTTATATATAAACAATAATTTCCTTAATTAGTGGATATAAGTGTAAGATGCATAAAAAATAGATTTAATTTTGTGGATGTTATAATTGTGTTCTATTTATAAAATTAAAATTAAAGAAATAAAACTAATTATGCAAAAAAACATTAATTTTCTTTACAATAAAATATTACAACAATATTAACATAAAGAAGAAAACTAGAAATACATGATTTACAATTTATAGATTGGATTGAAAGATGCCATAATATATTGTTTGACTCTTGCTCCTCGTCTAAATCTTAAATGGAATTTCGTGAGAAATTTTGGTTTATCTTGAGCTCTCAAATTTGGAAGTCTAAGTTGGATGCAGATGCATAGGTTTTGTCTTGGAAACTCTTACATTGCAAGTTGCCTATTGATAACAAATTAAGGTACTTCAAGATCGCCGTGCCTAAATGCCCTTTTTATCAGACCCAGGAAAGTATGAAACATATATTTTGGGATTGTCTTTTTGCTCAGCACCAATGGAAGGCTATTTTCACTGGTTTACCAGCTATTTTTGACCATCCTTTAAACTGGAAAGAGGCTTTGTTGGGCTTGGGTGTTCTTAATGTGATTGCTAACTCTATAAGACAAATTATTCTTATGCACATTTGGAAAAACAGGTGTACAACACTTTTTTCTAGCTCTACATATCCTCTGGAAAGAGGCACTGTAAGGATTTACTCAAAGGCTTTTCTGAGAATAAATTACTTGTCTGTGCAGCTTCAAAAGATGGTGAAAAAAGACGTGTCTCTTGATCGACAACTACAGCAGATTAAGCTTCAAATCTCTCATCTTCAACATGGCAAGGCTTAACACTGTGGCTGGTTGCTGCCGTTCGAACAGTGGATTATTGTATGTATCTCTTGACAGCAGCAAATAGCTGTGCATTTTTGTTGGCCCATGATGTATAGATGGTTTCATGCCTATTTAGTGTTGCTATTACTGCAGCAATGTTTTTTTCTCTTCTCCTGATACAGTTTCAGATTGGGTCTTTTCTCTGCCATGAGTGATCTCTTCAGCTTTCCTGGTGCTGATGAATTGGTTTAGACATTTTGAAGCACTTTGTTAACAACTCCTGTGGTTTGGCAAAAACTTTGAGTTCCTTTGAATTGCTCAAAGGGTGGAGGTCTCCAGGCTGCCCGAGGTCTATTCAGTGATGGTGTCTTGGGCATCCACAAACTGCTCCAGGTGTTTAGATAGATGTTTGACATGTTATATCTGTATTGGTTGCTTATGTATAACAGCTATAGCTGTGTTTTCCAAGTAGCATGGAATGTTTCTATGGCTATTTTTATGTAATGTGTTTATCTAACAGCATGTAATGTATCTTTGACTATATCTATGTATTGTGTATATGGTTGTGCAACTATTTTTTGCTGCCTTTTGCAGTCTTTGACTGCTCATCTTTGTATATGCATTCTTTCAATACAAATAAATAAATAAATATTTATTAGTGAGATAAGCACAACATTTTTTTTTGCATTTTCTTTCTTTTATATTCACATGGCACTTGCCTTCCTACATGGCATTAGAAGGTAGAAATTTGCATGCTTGACCATAGCGTCTCTTTAAGAAACATTTATTCTTGATCACTCTAGGAATTTAAAAAAATGAACACACTAATTTTGGGTAAATTATGGCCTCCTCCAATGTTTTACTCTTATTATTATGCTTGGGAGCTCTCAAACAAATGTTATCTAGCTTCCTTATTTAATACACCGAATCTCCCTTAAGTCTTTCTTGGTCTTTTTAAATTTTTTTATTTAAGATTTCAATCAAAGTGGGTCTTCACAATTTATTTTTATCCATTTTTCATGGTTATTGACACACCATTGAGGTCACTTCAATCACCTTCGTCTCAACACTAAAGATAGAAATTCAAGTGCATTGTATTTGGATGTGCTTTTGTTTTGAGACTAGTTCTCTTCCCATCTATTATCATCTTTCATTAATTTTCTCCATGAAAAATTCTACTTCCCCTTCTTTGTCATCTTATGTTCTTCATGTCATTATCTTATGACACACTATAACATGGACCTAATTATGATATATTATACTTTATTAAGCCTTTATCATATATCAATGTGAGGTCCATCACAATAAGCATATTCTTGTCTTCTAGTGAAAATTTTGAAGATTACCTTTAGTATATTGTACACATTTTCTCGAGTGTACCACTTATAAGATTAATATTCAATGAATGTGAATTTTGTGGATAGGGAGTTCTAGTCTTTTCAACTACTCTTCGAAGTCATGATCTTTAACATAATCCCAACCACTCCAAGCGAAATTTATCATGCAAGTTGTTTGTAAATGAATGTCTTGCGTATACCTCTACTTCTATTCAAATTTTTGAATAGCTTTTAAGTTTGTTATTTTTTATTGTCACATTACCATCTAGCTTGTAAGCCAATTTCAAAATTTCATCATTGTTTGTACAAAATCTAAACATGTATATTTTAATATAATATTAATATGAAAATAAATAGAGCCCTTGCATATAGATTAGACAGTTGCACTGTTGAAAGCTATAGACAATGGTTATGGGTTCAAAACCTAATGTGTCCACTATATACATTAGGGACAGTGTGTATAACCTAGAGGTTATAAGGAGCTCATCATGTGGTGTTTAGAGCCATCTCTTAAATTGACTCCGGAACACTGGGTTGCTGATTCCTCTATATATATATAAAACATTTAGACGATTTTTATTAAAAAGATGAATTTTCTTTTAACCAACAATATTAATAATAACTTTTTTTATATGACAGGAATCGACATAGCCCCCTATAACCTGCAGTGTGCCGAGTAAACTTTTTAATGTGATCGGTGGCACTGGCACGACACGCCCTCCGGTACCACGTGGGTGGGGGATTGGACCTCATAACCTCTTGCTTGTAACAGGATTCTTTCGCCAATCGAACCAGGCCTGCCTCCCAATAATAACTTTTTATATTAGTAAAGATTCTTAGATTTAATTTGTTAAAACTATTAGTTGATTGATTAATTAATCTAGATAACTTTAATATTACCTCATTAAAACAATATATCTTATACACTAAATATATAAAATTGTGCGTATACATATTTATTGCTTTGCTTATAATTTATCATGGACTTTAAGAGTACACAATTCTTAAAAAAAAGAGTGGAGAATTCATTAAAGCATTGAAAGTCATACCAATGATTTTCAATCAAATTTGAGAGGAATGTTTTTTTAAGGAAAGTTTTATTTTGTTTAATTTATATTTAAATAATAAAGAAAAAGATATTATTTATATGATGCAATCAATGATATAATAAAGTTTGTGTTTGTGGTTTAATTAATGTTTTTCTAGTATTCTACATTAATCTTAATTTAGGATTAATGTTAATCTATAGTAAATTAAATAAATTCTAAAAAATAGAAGTTGAGATTGAAAAGAAATGGACTATTGAATAATTGAGACTGAGAAATGAAAATATATAGAGAGAATAACATGCTTATTTGGTTTTTTGCGTGATTTCAAGAATGATCTTGTTAATTGACTATTGTGATACAACATATGATTGGAATTTGAGTTCAAGATTTGGAACTAAGATTATAACATTGTGACAAATATGCTTAATGGTTTTTTTGCTAAAGATAGTGAAGTGAAGGAAAAACATTCTAAAACCTGCAAACAATACAATGCAAACCCTAACAGCCCAATGGAGTACTAAACAACCTAGGATCAAGCAAATGGAAGCATAAAACATAAAACCCTAGACTATTAGTGTAGATTCTCCATTGTTTCTCCCAAATTTTGGGGCACTTTGCTCTCAGATTTGCAGACCTGCAAACACAATGAGAGGTTCAAGAGTATGGCAATGGCAAAATCAGAGAGAGGATGCTCAAATTATGCAAGTGTGTAGTGTAGAAATGAGGGTGAGAGGGTGTTTTTATAGAGGAGTAGGGTTTGAATGGAGGGCTGTGATTAAGAGTTTGACTTTTGATAAGATGAAGTGTGTAGATTGATTAGGGTTCCCAATCACTAGAGGACAAAAGACAATTTTTTATTTGAAGAAATGGTGAGGTGTGATATGATTTTTAAATTAAATAAATTGTGTTTATTTATTTAATTTATTTGTGAAAGGGGATTAATTTAATGTGATTTAATTAAACAGGTAGAACCTATTTAATTAGGGCAAGACCTATAATTTAAATAAATATGTATTTGTAGACACCTAAAATTGGCTTGCTTCGCAAACTAATTTTCCATATCTCTACACCCTCATTATTCCTCCTATTAATTAAATAAATTCATTTTATTTAATTAATTTATCCCTCATTGTCTACCTTGACCATTTACCCATTCCTTGTGATAAATTAATTCATTTAATTTATCACTTTTACCTTACAACATTATCCTCATTTGATTAAATAAATATTCACAATATTTATTTAGTTAAATTGTCCTTTTTCCTAATCCTCATTAATTAGATAAATCATGGTTATCTAATTGATCTAGCCTACTAATTGACCTACCCTAAGCTACCCTAGCCTACCTATCCCCTAGACTTAGGTTAATTAAGCTAAACACTCAATTAACCTTGCTTATCCCTTTCTTCCATGCACCTTTCAAATAAAAATCAATCTTTTATTCAAAGGGTCAAATCCCCCTTAACGCTCATTTATCACTCTCTTACACATGTAAGAGTACCATCTTCACATCTCCACATAAAAGTGAATTAAAAATTCACTTGTCATGTCCCCTCTTCCCAAAATGAATCTTTTATTCATTTTAATCCTCCACACCTTTCCCCATGTGAATTTAAAATTCACTTTTAATGAGAGCCCTCCAATCCCATTGACCAAGTTTCAACCCTTGATCTCCCTCATCCACTCTCCTTGTGACACTTGTCACAAGGCTATGAACCCAATCCTAACCCTAACTCTCATTGGTTCCTAGCCCTTGATCTCACCTTCTAATCCTGACCCTCCATTCTCATTCCCAAAACTCTATAAATGAAACCCTCTCCAAGCCATTTTAGAGAGACTCAATCATGCACCAAACCTCTGCCAAAATCTCTCCACAATCTCCTTATCATGCCACCATAATGTCAAAATCTTGCCTCAATCCCATCTAATCTATCCATCCACCTTGTCTCTTATCTTACATTTGTGTTGAAAAGCTTTGAGCAATCCACATTAGTCACACTGATCACGGGAACAATCTTGAGGAGCTCTTGGGTGCATCTCCTTCCCGCATGGATTCATGAGGTTTCAATGAAGGTATAATCGTTTTGTTTATGCATTAGATTAGTTTTATCTTCAGTTTGATCTCACTGATCACAGTATTTATTCAAATTCATAGGGTAAAGTGGACATTGGGCTAGTGAATAATTAAATAATTGATTAATTATTTAATTAAAGAAGAAATCAGAAGAAAATTGCTAAATAATTAAATAAATAAAATTTATTTAATTAAAAGCATAAGGGGAAAGTGAATTAATTAAATAATTAAAATTATTTAACTAATAGTAGAATGGGATGAATTAGGTGTCGAAATGTCGTTCATAGGCTCGAGACAATTTTAAGTGTCTACATTTTGCCCCTCTTTGATACAGTGTCAATTTCGGTGTTGTGTCAAAGAGAAATCGAGAAATATGCCCTAGACATACCCCGGTGTGCCCCAGATGAGGTGTGATGGCATTATGCCCCCTCGGGAAATTTTTTAAATTTTCTAAAAAAATTTCAAAAATTTTCCAAAAAGGTGTACAGGATGCCAAAAAGTGATTTATGAGTGAAAAATTGATCCTGAAAGGTGTCCAGCGTGTAAAAATCGGTCATAATTTGATCAATTTTGCAAGCCGGAGCCCACTTAGGTCAAAAAAGTCTATAAATGGCTCTTAGGGGACCCATAAAGCTCATTTGTGCACTTAGCTTGTAGAGAATTCAGAGAGAGGAGAGCATCCTGTTTGAGATTTCCTACAAAGTAGCTATCAGAATGTCTCCAGTTCCACTTCACTTGCATCGTGGCATGAGGGTTAGAACCCACGGTCAGCTCCCCGAGATAGGCATGACGGTATGTGTCTAACCTTAGCTTTTCAATTTGTGTGTTTTTTGTTAGATTTAGGGGTCTAAAAATAGGGCATGCATGCGGTGCACTTTTGTGCGCTGCATACGCTATTGTGTACGACGCCTATGCCAATCCGTATGACGCATGCAAGTTGGTGTGACACATGCAATTTTTGGATGCACATGTGCAAGGGGGTGTGATGCCTTCGATTTAGGCGTCATGCATACGTAGAATGCGATGCATGAGTGGAGCAGAGCGACGTATGTGCAAAAGTGCGATGCCTAAAACTGATAGTGTGATGCACTCATCAAAAGTGCGATGCTTGCACAATGTTGTATGATGCATGCACTTAGCCATGACGCATGGGGATGACATCGTGACACATGCATGTGTTTGGCAGTTTAGGAATACATTTTTGACTAGATTTTGCCCCTGTTTTGCTGTGAATGCTTTGTTTAGGGTTTTTAGATTGACGTAGTGTCCTAGCTTTGTGAATATAGGTGAGATTGCCACTAATTTACATGCATGAGAGCCGTCCTATGGGATACCAGTTGCGGGACCACTTGTTAGTGGTTGAGCGAGATACTCTGGATGCCTTAGGGTTATACGGTGTTGCATTTACGCTCATTATTAGGGCTAACCGAGGTCTATTGATTGCATTGGACAAGCAGTGGCACTCAAAGACGAGCTCATTGCATTTACCGACATGAGAGGCCATCGTTACCCTGTTGGATGTTTGGCAGATTCTTCGGCTACCGATCCGCAGAGAGCGAGTTATCTATAGTCCAGAGAGAGGATTGTCGACACTCTGGCATTTATTTGAGACTGATGATGATGCGGCCTTAGGAGTTGAGGAGCATGAGATTCACTAGGACACTTTGATAAATCAATACGATTAGCTGATTGTGGTCCTATGCACCTATATTGGCGGTATTGTATATCCAGATCAGCGTAGTGATGGATTTCCTATAGGTTGGGAGGAGATGTTGGAGGGTATGATGATAGATGCTATAGTATACACTTGGGGACCCTGTCTCCTAGCTCAGTTGTGTCACTAGTTGCACGGGGTTGCTTATTGTGGCAAGTAGTCCATCAACTGCGGCATCACTTTATTGATAATTTGGGCTTGGGAGCACATTCTTGTATGTAGGCCACCAGTGGAGCATGAGATTTTGGAGGAGCTGCCCTATGTTTTTTGTTACACCAGGGCAGTGTTACAGATACGTATGGGAGATGTCAGATACCAGAGGCATGCCATTGATCACATGGACACATTTGTTTGGAGGCCTTATAGGGGTTATCCCAGGTGGATAGAGGATGTAGAGCAGCTACCCTTTTACAGGCATACACGATACCTGATTGGATGAACCGTATAGACACATCATATTATAGAGTGCCATCTACCAAAGCGGGTTCTTAGACAGTTTGAAGAGCGCCAGGATACTCTAGCTGGCATTGCAAAGTTTGTCCGAGTCACTCAGGAGAGTCCATTTTGGGGGCCGATGATTGCAGTACAAATGATGATCGATGAGATCACTGGGTTATAGCTAGTGTAGTGGGGAGCAGATGATGTCGCTGATGCTAGTACCACTCCTGCATATGATGCTTGGTGGGCCACCCATAGGCCAATTCCTTATCTTCATCCTGATGAGCCAGCTCTAGTGGAGAGATTGGGGTGAGGGCTGAGAGGCAGGTTCAGAGGACAGGCCGAGGTAGAGGTAGAGGCCGAGGGGATGGTGGCAGGGGGTGGCGATGGAGGAGGTGATGATGGCGGAGTAGGTGGTGGTCGAGGAGACAGGGGCCAAGGAGGCTAGGGGAGGGGAGCTAGGGGTAGAGGACAAGAGGGACAGGGAGGTCCGCATCTTGCTTCGATTCAGGAGGAGGGAGAGGGGGCTGTGGGACAAGTAGCTGCCGTAGTGGGGGAGATGTAGATGGAGGGTGGGGAGAAGGATGTGGTGATGGAGGATGTCAGTGGAGGAGACATTGGTGGAGAGGAGATGGAGGAGGGTGAGGAAGAGGGCGAGGAGGAGGCCGATGAGGAGGAGCAGATCAGGGAGCAGGCACTGTAGGATGTGCCCATTGTGGAGGGGCAATGACGAGGTGGAGGAGGATGCAGGAGACCAAGGAGGGGATTTGGCTACACAGATAGAGGCTTTGCAGACCCAAATGCAGGGGATGCAATGGCGGATTCAGGAGGTGGAGGGCTAGCTTGCTCAGAGGACTAGCGAGAGAGATATGGCTGTCATCAGGGCATAGCAAGCTAAGCAGAGGAGCATTGGTTTCATGGCTACTATTGGTGGGCCGACTGTGGAGTTTGCACAGGCATTATACTAAGCAGTGCAGAAGGCGCAATATTACAGAGGCCTATATGAGGGATTGGTGCCAGCAGAACAAAGGGCACCGAGTTTCCAGAGTAGGAGTGCTAGCAGGTCGCACTCGTGGAGGTCTCACAGCAGTGTAGGGGTCTCTCACTCTCAAAGGAGGGCTTCGCCATATGATAGGCCATCGGGTTCCAGGGCAAGGACAGAGCATAGGGGTCTTCCCTTAGGGCTGACAAGATCTGGAGGCCATGATAGTAGTCATTAGGCCATTTGGATATGTATGATGTATATTATGATCGAGCCTGCGTGCTCAAGTTTTTTATTGAGCCTATGAGCTCCGTTTTTGACACATAGATTTTGATTATTGTACTGTGACACACATTTATATATATAAATATATATATATATATATATATATGTGCAGTAATTTACTTATGATGGTGATTTCTTTAGTTCTTCATGCATATGATGTGATGGATGCTTATTATTATGTTGTTTTTAGGGTTATATGGTTATGCTTTGTGATTTATGATTTATGATGAGATGATGTAATTATATGATGATGTTTATGATGCAATGTATGATGTGACCTATGGATGCCTATGTTGAGATGCCATTATATGTGTATGCAATGATATTTATTTTATTTTTATGTGATGGCTATATGCATACTACATGGATGCAAATATGTTAAATGTTCTTATGATAGATGTATGCAGATGATGATTTTATGTGTTATAATGCAGTATTGATGAGCTAATATGATGGATATGGTATTATGCTTATGATGTGATGTATATGATGGACTAACATGTGTATGTATGCAGACCTATGAGATCTAATGCATTTTTTTTGTGTGTCATAGTAGGATGAAAGATGATCAAAAGAAATGGAAATGAGAAATGCATGAAGGAAGAAGTTTGGTTAGAAGAATGGATCTAGATTTTGCCTCAAGAGATTTTTGAGCTTCTTTCTTACAGTTGTTGCTTATCATAATGGAGCTTATTATGTCAAAGGACAACAATCACCATTGCATGTGAAAGGCCAAGGCATAAAGTGGGGTCCCTTGTGAAACAGGCACAAGACAGACAAGGAGTGCTTGACTCAGACCAAGTAACTATGGTATCTTGTTGGTACATGTGATGAGATACTCGTGGGGTGTGCAAATCCTGATGCAAGGAAGCATGTATACCTTCTGATGCATAAGATGTCTTTGATTCACACTTGATGGAATCCCAATCACACATAAGAAACCTAGTTGCCCTAGTCGTGTTGCTAAGACAAACCACAAACAAAAATCAAAGAAAAGGTCCCGCTCTATCCCCGCTTCTCTTTATCACTTAGGGACTACCTTGAGAAGCATAAGAATGAGACTGCAAAGCAAATAAGACAGGTAAGACTCAGAGTCAACAACTATTTGGATCGTATGCTGAGTGTGCATGTGTTTGTTTGTTTGATTGGTTGTGATAGGTTGAATGGTGTCTACTTTCAGGATGGGAGGTATGTTGTATAAGACGCTTGGTCTAGTTTCAACAATGCCCCTACCTGTCTAAGGCAAGTGATAGGATTGTGATATCCCATATAAGACATGTGGTCTGGTTTCAAGAATTCCACAAGTTGTGAAGGATGCTTGGTATGTGATGATTGTGAATGTTTGAAGGATGAAACATGTCGTCTAAGGCATAAAACCTGGTTTCGACTATGCTCCACGCGGTTGTCCAGGAAGGTTGTGTGATTATCACTATGCGAGTGATGAGAGATGATTGCTTGGTTGTGCTTTTTTGATGAGCTGTCTTGTTGACGTGCAAGGTTGTTTTCCTTATGAAATATTGGTTGCTTTAATCTGATAAAAGTGTCCATTTTGTTAAGGGACTACTTATTATGACAGTTGACTCGATGGGCCCTAAGGGACTGACCTAATGCCTCAGGGGCTCATGGAAGATGGCCTTGCCTATGTGAAAGCTCAGAGGTGCCGTAGTTCAACCAGGTGGAGTTTGGGTGACCTAAGACCTAAGGGGGAATGCATCGGGGGCTCATCGAAGATGGCCTTGCCTACGTGAAAGCTCAAAGGCGCATAGTTCGACCATGTGGTTTTGACATTTTTTATTACTTAGGATTTTTTTGGTTGGTTATGTGATTTTTTGTGATTTTGGAGAATATTCGTTTGTTTGTTTATTTATTTTTTTAAATGTTCAGATGTTTTTGGTTTTTTGGAATATTTGAATAGTTTTGGTTTTTTTAAAAATATGTATTTTTTTTTAATTTTTGAAAATATGCGAAAGGTGCCCTTTAGTACCAGTTTTTAGGATCGGGAATTGCCCCTAGTCAAGTATGGGGTAAAGTTATGACCATGACAAGACATGATGGGGATGATGATGAAATGCTGTGGGAAAAAGTGGGGAGATGCAAAATGCCAACTTATTTCCAAGACATGAAAAGGACAATGTGGATTATGATATGGATGATGGAACGGATCGCGTGGAGTTTATTTGTGGAAAGCGGAAGACTAGATAGAGTAATGATAGATAATGGAACCAAGATCGACTACACATGGTGCCTGTTTGCCAGGTTTTTACCATGGTACTTATCCAAAGTGCCACCGAAGTAGTTTTCACTTTTGGATGAATTATTTCTTTTTACTATTCTATTGCTTTTTTTAAATTTTTTCTGTATTTTTTATTTTTTATTTATTTTTTTGACTTAGGTATAATATCTTTGAAGGTGCATGCTATTGATTGGATCTGGTAGTGGTTCACCCTCAGGGGTAGCAAGTTGATATGCTCCCGATCCATATGTTGCAGTGATGATATAGGGACCCAACCAGTTTGGTTCAAACTTTCCCCGTTTCTCCCTTTCCATTTGATTCTTAGGGTTTTCTTTCAGGCCCAAGTTTCCAATGTTGAACTGTCAAACTCTGACCCTTTTTTTATAGTTGTGTTGGAGACAGTTATGATACACTTGTAAGTGTACTAGGGCATTCTGCCTTCTCTTTTCTAGTAGCTCGAGTTCATTTAGCCTGGACACTCTGTAGTCTTCGTCATCCAGAAATTGCCTTAGTAACACTCTCAGGGATGGTAACTCAACCTCGATGGGCAGGATGGCTTCGAAGCCATAGACAAGGGAATATGGAGTGGCTCCGGTGGGAGTACGGATGCTAGTGCAGTAAGCCCACAAGGCGGGATTGAGTTGTACATGCCAGTCATAGCCAGCGTCATTGGCAGTCTTCTTGAGAATTTTTATGATGGTCTTATTTGACACCTCGAATTGACCGTTGCCTTGGGGATAGTATGGAGTGGAAAAATGGTGTTGAATGTGGAATCTTTCACATAGCTCATGGACGTCTTGATTTTTAAAAGGATGACCATTGTCTGTGATAATAGATTGAGGCACACCGTAGCAACATATGATGTAGTTGAGAATAAATTTGGCTATTTGTTTACCACTGATGTATGTCATAGGGATGGCCTCAATCCCCTTTGTGAAATACTCTGTAGTGATGATGATGAACTTGTGGCTGTTAGCGAAGGTGGGATGGATTTTGCCCACGAGGTCAAGTCCCCATTGAGAGAATGGCCATGGAGACATAAGTGGTTGCAAATCTTAGGCAGGTGCATGCACAAGATCTCCATGTATTTGACATTGTCTGCATTTTTTGGCGAAGTGATAAGTGTCCTTCTCCATGGTAGGCCAATAGTATCCTACTCTAAGAATCTTCTTGGCTAGAGTAGGACCACTAGAATGAGCTTTGCATATACCCTCATGTACTTCGTGTAGAGTCATTTGTGCTTCCTCAATGTCAAGACATTATAGGAGAGTATTGTCAAATCCACGGTGGTAGAGAGTGTCATCGATGATGACATACTTGGCAGATTGGTGAATAGAGGATTTATGTTGGTTGGCAGATAGGTCAGGTGGCAGGATTTGGTCATGGAGGTATGTATGGATATCATGATACCAGGGAGACATGGGACCAACTATTTCAACACTAGCTTAGATTTAGGGACATCAAAGGATGGGACCAACAGTTGTTCCACCAAGAACTTGAATTGAGGTACATTTCTCAGGATATCAAGGAGGTACCCAATTGCTACCATTGTGTTTGCTTCTCTATTCTGTACTTGAGGAATTTGATCAAAGACTACTATGTCAAAATATAGCCAGAAACTGTCAACCATTCTCTTTTATGGCATGAACTTTTCATCTTTTGTATCGTATTCAATGTTGACCTATTTGATAACAAGTTTTGAGTCGCCAAAAACTTGCAATGTCTTGATTTTCTAGTTGACCACCATTCGTAGTCCTATGAGAAATGCCACATACTTTGCTATGTTATTTGTACAAGAAAATGCTATCCAAAATGCTTTAGGGATGCCATTGCCTTGAGGGGTGATGTGTTGGCAAGAGACACTATATGGATTCATGAATGTTGTCATTGATGGCAACAAAGTTTATCCCACACATCTGCAAGACATGGTGTGTCTCTACTGGAAGTCAGAGTGAAGAATGTTGTGGTTCGGTAAACAAGAACAGAGCATGTGGTGAGGTCCGACAGTCAGGGCCGGATCTCTCAAAGGAAGTATCTTGGTGAAGTGCGGATTTGGGGAAGTCAAGAGGACTACCTTGAGTGATAGATTCCAAGGATTTAGCCTCCGGTGATAGATGAAGAAAAAGATATGAATGCTTGAGTATCAGGTTCCTGATTGGCAGTGTGACAGAGGAAGAATTGATTGGCAGAACATCAGACATTATTTCAGATGTGTTACTGATGATGGTAAAGGTTATTAAGGCATAAGTTATGATTGGCCAACATGATTGATGACTTCTACAAGTATATCCTTGATCCGCATTAGTTGGTATGCAAGGATTCAGCTGACAGATCAGAGTTTGTGGAAAATATTGACTATTCCGGGTGCCGACTAGAAAGGTGATGAAATCAATTGTGCGCATATATATACAAGATGGATTTAGTTGTGAGAGGTGTCATGGTTTTTGGTGATGTGCGAAGAAAAGCAGTAGAGCCGAATAAAAGTAGAAAGGAAGGTCCAGTATGTGAAAGGAAAGCAACACAAAGAAGAAGAAAGATGAAGTGTAGCATATCAGTGTACAGAGCCTAACCGGAACTAAACTCCAGCATATGTTGATGCTCCTTATCAGTTCAAGTATTGTATTACACTCTTTATAAATTGTAGACAGTGTGTCTCTTGAAGGCAGTGTGCCTCTTGTGAGCAGTGTGCTCGAGTAGTGAGCCCTAATTGGCAAGTGCCATTTTGTATTTCCATTCTTCTAACAGAGAATACAATCTTGGTGGTGCAGGAGCACCAAGGATCAATGCAATCGTACATAGTTTTTGGTTTGTCAATTTTTAGTTTGTAGTCTGTGTTTTTGTCTTTGGAGTTTTTCGAGCTTTTTGAAGGTGTTCGGCATTTTGTTCAATGGGTGAACCTCGCAGTTGAACCTTGCAGTTGAACCATTTCGTTGAACCCCGCAGTTGAACCTCGCGCCAAGGTTCAACGGTTCAACAATTTTATAATTCTGATTTGTAAAATTGAAATCGGTGGTCATTTTGCTCAACAGTTGAACCGCGCTGTTGAACCTCTTCGTTGAACCCCGCAGTTGAACCCCGCTATTGTAGTTCAATGGTTCAACGGGTTCATACATAGAGGATGGTGGAGTTGGAAGCGCTGATCATTTTGTGGAGATTGAACCTCACTGTTGAACCGCGAGATTGAACCTCGTTGTTGAAGTTCAATGGTTCAACAGTCCATCGTTTTCGGAATGGTGTAGTGGGTCCATCGGAGTGAGATACAAATCGGAAGGAGATATTTAAGTAGGGCCGACGAATTAAGTCTGGTCGACGGTAAATTGGTATTAAACACATCGGTGAGAGATGTGTATCGGCTGAAGGAGTTTCTAGTTGGCCGACGGTGGTAGCTCTTGCCGATAGGAGTCTATGGGAGGAAAAAGGTCATCGGGGTGAGATGATGTATCGGGAGAAGAATATTGAAAGTAACCGATAGCATAAGATCAAGCCGATAAGCAAGGGAAAGCATGTTTTGGTGAGACATCAAAATTATCTTGCCGATAGCACAGAACTGAAGCGACAGTTAGAATATGAACCAGTCCAGTAGTTGAACCATCTGGTAGTTGAACCGTCCTATAATGGACATGGAATACATATAAAATGTAGCATTCTTTCTGTAGAGGGAGTTCGGAAGAAGAATCGAAGAAGAGAATTTTGATGTGTGAAGCATTTCTTTGATGTAATCAAAATTTTTAAATAGAAATAAAGTACAACAGTTCGACCATTTGTATATTCTGTTATGTTTTCAGTTTACCATTCTGAAGTAGATTAGTTATTTCTATTTCTGCAACTTTGTTCTCTTTTGCAAACCATGACTCTGTATTGATGATTCCTCAAGTTCCATTGTACAATATGGAGGCCATCATGCAGAGTCATACTTTTTGTTTGTTTTTCTTTTGTGGGGTGGTTGGATTGCCGGCTAGAGGCAATGCATGCTTGTTCTAGGCGAGCTCAGTAAGGAGTCCAGCTAGATAGACAAGTAGGAAAATAGACTTGCAGGGGTGGAAAATAGAGAGAAAGAAAGTGAGCACCAAGCAGTCCAGACCCTTGAACAGAGTGAGAAGGGTGGGCAACGGGCTCAGAAAGTTATGTGCCATTTAGGCAGTATCTTGGAAGCAGTGAGGACAAGGTATGTGTCCCACACCAAATAGAGGAGTAGAGTTTTCCATCTCTGCAAAGAGTATGTCTTTTAGCACTTTGAATTGGTAGGAAGGCTAGTGTTGTCAAACAGTCTTGTACACTTACAGGATGCAGAGCAGGCAGCCTAGAGTCCTCCGTTATCAAATTGGTATCAGATCAGTAAGATTTGGGTTATTCCTAGATAGGAATAGAAGAGTTGTATGTCATCATTGAGTTCAAGTGAGTCTGTTTGTTCATCCAAGAAGATGGTGACTAATGCAAAGTTAGCAAAGAAGGTTGAGGATCAAGAAGAGGAGAATAGACTCCTACAAGAAAGACTAGCAGAAATGGAGAGTAAGCTAGGCTTAATGTTGCAAAAGACTGAAGAAGTTAGTCAGAGAGTTAAATATTCTAAGGATAAGGGGAAAGGTGTATCTGTAGAAGATGAAGAGCCCACACCTGATCCTAAATTAGAAGAAGAACCATTCTTGAAAGCTTTGAAAGCAATGAGTGGTAAAACATTGGAAGGAGTACCACTTTTCAGTGGGAAAATGGGCCCAGATATTGTCATGGAATGGATAGAAGGACTTGAAAATCACTTTGAATGTGATGGTGTAAGCGAGGCACATAAAGTAAAGGTGGCCAAATCCAGACTTAGGGGAGCTGCTTTAACCTGGTGGAAATTTGTGCAGACTGAAAGAGCAAAAGAAGATAAGAAGCCCATAGCTACTTGGAAGGGAATGGTAGCTAAAATCAAAGAAGCATATATGCCAGAAGATTATGAAATACAGTTGCACAGGAAGAGACAGAATCTGAGACAAAAGGAATTAGATGTTAGTGCATACACTGAAGAATTCCAAAAGCTATGCTTAAGGTCCAAAGTGGAGGATGAAAGCATAAAGGTAGCAAGGTACCTTAATGGTCTGAAGTGGAATATACAAGAAGAAATCAGTTTGTTGTGTCCTACAACAGTGCAAAAATGCTATCAGCTGGCACTGAAAGTGGAGGAAAAGAACAAGAGGAAACAAGACTCAAATAGTAGAGGAAGAGGAAGAGGCAGAGATAACAGAGAACACAGAGGAGGTTTTGGTGGAAGAAATACTGACAATAGATCCCAAGCAGAATCCAAACTCACAGAGCAGAGTGGGGAGTCAAGTGGTAGAGGAAACCACAGAGGAAGAGGATCGAACAGAGGAAGGTCAGGAGGATCAGGCAGAGGATCCTATTTCACCAACATGAAGTGTTACAACTGTGGCAATCTTGGTCATCCAGCATATAGGTGCCCAGAAAAGGCCACATCCTCTTCTCAAGGAGGTGATAAGAGGAATCACTATGTCCAAGATAATGCATCCAGCAGCCAGTTACCTGAGGTCAATCTGAACTCAGAAGATGGAGAGAACCTGATGATAAGGAGAACCTTGATGAAGGAACCAGTAAAGTCTAAACCAAGCCAGAGGAGAGCACTATTCAGAATCAAGTGCAAGATTTTGAATAAGGTATGTAAAATTATCATAGACTCAGGATCTACTGATAATATTATTTCTGATGAAGCAGTTAGAAAACTGAATTTGAAAAGAATTACTCATGCAAACCCATATAGAGTCACATGGTTGAATAAGGGTCAACATGTAGTAGTGAATGAACAAAGTTGGGTAGAGTTTAGTATAGGTGGCTATAAGGATAAGGTATTATGTGATATACTACCCATGGATGCATGCCATCTCTTATTGGGCAGACCATGGCAGTATGACCGAAAGGCAGTACATGATGGTGAGAAGAATGCTTATTCTTTTCAGAAGGATGGTGTCACCTATAAGATTCAATCATTAGAGGATGAAGATGCAGTTCAGACAAAGAGTCCTAATATCTTGGTTGTGAGTGGAAAAGAGTTTCTGAATACTCTTAAGGAAGATGGTATTGGTTATGCCATCATAGTGAAACCAAAAGAAGGACAACAGGATAAGAAGACAGAGATTCCCAAAGAGATGCAGCCTATACTGGAGAAGTATAAAGGCATAATCAGTGATGGTACACCAGCCACATTGCCTCCACATAGAGCAATAAGCCATCAAATAGACCTGATTCCAGGAGCATCTTTGCCAAACAAGGCACCTTACAAGATGACTCCAGATCAACACAAAGAGATTTCCAGGCAAGTGCAGGAGTTGCTAGATCAAGGATTGATCAGGAAGAGTATTAGTCCTTGTGCAGTGCCCACAGTGTTGGCACCCAAGAAAGGAGGATCGTGGAGATTATGCACAGATGCCAGAGCCATAAACAAGATAACTATAAGGTATAGATTCCCAATTCCCAGAATTGAAGATCTCATGGACTGTATTGGAAAAGCAAAGTATTTCACCAAGATAGACCTGAAGAGTGGTTACCACCAAATAAGAATCAAGGAAGGTGACGAGTGGAAGACAACCTTCAAGACCACAGAGGGACTGTATGAGTGGCTTGTTATGCCATTTGGTCTATCAAATGCACCCAGTACCTTTATGAGACTCATGAATGAAGTCCTAAAGGATTACATTGGTAAATTTGTTGTTGTTTTTCTAGATGATATTCTAATTTTTAGTCAGACCAAGGAAGAACATCTAGAACATGTAAATACTGTTTTGCAAAAATTACATGATGAACAACTAACCATCAATCTGGAGAAGTGTGAATTCATGAAGCAGGAATTGGTATACCTTGGTTTTGTGGTGTCCCAGGGAGAGTTGAAGATGGAGAAGTCCAAAGTAGAAGCCATATTAAGCTAGCCTACTCCCAGAGTAGCCACAGAGGTGAGAAGTTTTCATGGCTTAACCCAGTTTTACAGAAAGTTTATCAGAAATTTTAGTGGAATATGTGCACCCATGTTGGATACATTTAAGGGTGGAATGAAAGCAAAATTTAGATGGACACCAGCTGCAGATAGAAGTTTTGAAAGGTTGAAGAAAGAGGTAGCAACACAACCTGTTTTGTTGTTGCCCAGTTTTGATAAGCTATTTACTATTGAATGTGATGCAAGTAATATAGCTGTAGGAGTAGTGCTAAATCAGGAAAATAGACTTGTAGCCTTTTTTAGTGAGAGGCTGAATGAAGCAAAGACTAAGTACTCTTCATATGACTTAGAGTTGTATGCTCTAGTCCAAGCATTGAGGAAGTGGAGACATTATCTCCTGCCTAAAGAATTTGTTGTCTACACAGATAACCAAGCTCTGAGTTTTCTAAACTCACAGGATAAGTTAAGCAGCAGGCATATCAAATGGATGGAGTACCTGCAATCTTATACCTTTACAATTAAGCATAAGAAGGGGCAGCTGAACAGAGTTGCAGATGCTTTGAGCAGAAGATTGCTCACAGTGCAGGAAGTGCAGTTGAAGAGCATTGGGATTGAAGATTTCAAGAATTTTTACCAAGATGATGAAGATTTTGCTGAGGCATACAAGGTATGTCAAGATTTTGAGAATCACTTTCACAGTGAATTTGCAGATTTCACCTTACAGCAGGGATTGCTATTCAAAGGTGGACAATTATGTGTGCCAAGAGGATCTATGAGAGAAAATCTCATACAGGAGAAGCACAATGGTAGTCTGAGTGGCCATTTTGGTCTGAACAAGACACTGGAGCTAGGCCAAAGGTTCTATTATTGGCCAAGGATGCACAGAGACATCAGAAGGTATGTAGAGCAGTGTATCGTATGTCAGAAGGCTAAGGGAACCACTTCAAATGCAGGACTGTACCAACCCTTACCCATTCCTTCCAGGCAATGGGAATGTGTAAGTATGGATTTTGTAGTTGGTTTGCCTAAGACTAAGACTGGTTATGATAGCATATATGTAGTTGTGGACATGTTTAGCAAGATGAGTCATTTCATTCCCTGTAAAGTGACTCATGATGCCAGTCATATAGCACACTTGTTTTTCAAAGAGGTGATCAGAATTCATGGACTTCCAGCAAGTATTGTGTCTGACAGAGATGCTAAATTCATGGGGCATTTCTGGAAAACATTATGGCAGAGATTGGGAACAAATTTGTCATTTAGTTCAGCATATCACCCACAGACAGATGGTCAGACAGAGGTGGTAAACAGGACATTGGGCAACCTGTTAAGGTGTATAACCAAAGAATATGGACAGAGTTGGGATCTTGTCATTCATCAGGCAAAATTTGCCTATAATGATAGTGTGAATAGGACTATTGGTAAGAGTCCATTCGAAATAGTCTATGGAATGCATCCCAGAGGTATATGTGAGCTCAGGAATATGGGAAACATGGAAAATAGAAGTGGACATGTAGAGGATTTTGCACAATCCATGAAAGAAGTGATGAGCAGGTGAAGAAAACTTTAACAAAGAACACACAGAAAATCAAGGACAGAGTAGATGCCCATAGAAGGGATATTCAGTTTGAGGTTGGTGACCTGGTTATGGTGCACTTGAACAAAGCCAGAATGCAGAAAGGAATGCCAACCAAACTGCAGATGAGGAGAATTGGTCCTTGCAGAATTCTGAACAAGTATGGAAATAATGCCTACAAAATTGAATTGCCAGAAGATTTGGCAATCTCACCAGTATTTAATGTCCAAGACCTAGTGCAATACAGGGGTCCTCAGTCAGCAGAAAATGGATCCATTTCAGAGAAGGAACAGACAGAAATAGATGTGACTTTGCCATTACAACCCAAACTACAGGCAGAAAGAATACTGGATTCAAGAGTATAGAAGCAAACCAGACATGGTGTCTACATGGAGCATTTGGTCAAGTGGAAGCAGTTGCCTAAAGCAGAAGCTACCTGGGTTGTAGAGTCAGAATTCAAAAAGAGGGGCATTGATTTTGCCTCATTGTCACCAGAAGTGACCTAGTTTCTTTCTGCACAGGGGGAGTATGGTGCAGGAGCACCAAGGCTCAATGCAACCGTACATAGTTTTTGGTTTGTCAATTTTTATTTTGCAGTCTGTGTTTTTGTCTTTGGAGTTTTTTGAGCTTTTTGAAGGTGTTCGGCATTTTGTTCAATGGGTGAGCCTCACAGTTGAACCTTGTAGTTGAACCATTTCATTGAACCCCGCAGTTGAACCTCGCGCCAAGGTTCAACGGTTCAACAGTTTTATAATTCTGATTTGTAAAGTTGAAATTGGTGGTCATTTTGTTCAACAGTTGAACCGCGCTGTTGAACCTCTTCGTTGAACCCTGCGGTTGAACCCCGCTATTGTAGTTCAATGGTTCAACGGGTTCATACATAGAGGATGGTGGAGTTGGAAGCGCCGATCATTTTGTGGAGATTAAACCTCACTGTTGAACCGCGAGATTGAACCTCACTGTTGAAGTTCAATGGTTCAACAGTCCATCGTTTTCGGAATGGTGTAGTGGGTCCATCGGAGTGAGATACAAATCAGAAGGAGATATTTAAGTAGGGCCGACGAATTAAGTCTGGCCGACGGTAAATTGGCATTAAAAACATCGGTGAGAGATGTGTATCGGCCGAAGGAGTTTCTAGTTGGCCGACGGTGGTAGCTCTTGCCGATAGGAGTCTACGGGAGGAAAAAGGTCATTAGGGTGAGATGCTATATCAGGAGAAGAATATTGAAAGTGACCGATAGCATAAGATCAAGCCGATAAGCAAGGGAAAGCATGTTTTAGTGAGACATCAAAATTATCTTGCCGATAGCACAGAACTGAAGCGACAGTTAGAATATGAACCGGTCCGATAGTTGAACCGTCTGGTAGTTGAACCGTCTTGTAACACATGGAATACATATAAAATGTAGCATTCTTTCTGTAGAGGGAGTTCGGAAGAAGAATCGAAGAAGAGAATTTTGATGTGTGAAGCATTTCTTTGATGTAATCAGAATTTTTAAATAGAAATAAAGTACAGCAGTTTGACCATTTGTATATTCTGTTCTGTTTTCAGTTTACCATTCTGAAGTAGATTAGTTATTTCTGTTTCTGTAACTTTGTTCTCTTTTGCAAACCATGACTCTGTATTGATGATTCCTCAAGTTCCATTGTACAGTATGGAGGCCATCATGCAGAGTCATGCTTTTTGTTTGTTTTTCTTTTGTGGGGTGGTCGGATTGCCGGCTAGAGGCAATGCATGCTTGTTCTAGGCGAGCTCAGTAAGGAGTCCGGCTAGATAGACAAGTAGGAAAATAGACTTGCAGGGGTGGAAAATAGAGAGAAAGAAAGTGAGCACCAAGCAGTCCAGACCCTTGAATAGAGTGAGAAGGGTGGGCAACGGGCTCAGAAAGTTATGTGCCATTTAGGCAGTATCTTGGAAGCAGTGAGGACAAGGTATGTGTCCCACACCAAATAGAGGAGTAGAGTTTTCCATCTCTGCAAAGAGTATGTCTTTTAGCACTTTGAATTGGTAGGAAGGCTGGTGTTGTCAAACAGTCTTGTACACTTACAGGATACAGAGCAGGCAGCCTAGAGTCCTCCCTATCACTTGGGTTAATCACCTTGTGTTTTTTTCCCTTAATAGGGTTTCCGTGTCAAAAATATTGTGTCATGTGTATTTCCATTTCATGGTTATGTTTGCTTAATTGAATTAATGCTGCATTGATTATTAAGAAAGTTCTGAAAGCAAAAATAATTAGGATAACTGATTCACCCCCCCTCTCAGTTATCAACAATTGGTATCAGAGCCAATTTCCTCCTAACAGAATCTAACAGCTTGAGGAAGATCTGGGAATTCAAATGGATGTATATGGGTTAAGGGAGCAACTCAAGACTACCCTTGATGATCTTGAGTAGTCAAACTCTGAGGTCAATGAGTTAAAGGAAAGACTCAAACGGGTTGATGATTTCATGAGAGAACTAAAAGACAAATTAAGTCTCTCTATGAAAAAGAGAAAGGAGCTACTTCAGCACTTGGCAAGTCAAAGTGAAGCTAATAATACAAATGAAGATCTAAAGGAGAAAACCAAGTTATGTGAAAAGTTATCAAAAGAAATCATTATGGTAAGACATGAAATGGAATCAGGAGTTATGAAGTTTACCCAAGAGATTGAAGAGAAAAGAAAAACTAAAGATAATCTAAGGCAATCTCTCAAGGAGAAATCAGAAGATTGCCACAAGATGGATAGAATTATCAGACATCTTGAATCTGATCTTGAAGATGCTAAAGATAATGAAGAAAAACTTGAGGATCAAATTGTCTCTCTCAAAAGGGATCTTCAAACATCAAATGAATATAAAGAGAAATTCAAGATAAGTTCTGCTCAACTTGAAGTTCTTCTTGAAAGTCAAAAGAGGGTAGATGACAAGTGTGGTTTGGGATATGAGAAAGGAGAAAGCTCCAGATCTGGTCAGAAGAATCTTAGATCAGAAAATCCAAGGAACAGGCCTAGAAGACCTCCGGTAAGATAGCCTAATGCTCAGAGATATCCATCCTTCAATGGATACTGCCACAACTGCAATAACTTTGGTCATAAATCTAATCAGTGTAGAAAGAGAATGAATCAGACTAATACATCCTTCTTCGGACAGTGCTTCAACTGCAAAAGGTATGGTCACAAATCTCATGAATACAGAAATATGCAAATGAATAATTCATTCAATGGTAGATGCTTTGCATGCAATAGAATGGGTCATATGGCTAATCAATGCATATCAAGAGGATATCAATCAAATATGCAAAGAAATGTTGCTTGCCAAGTTTGCAATAGATTTAGTCATATAGCAAAATTCTGTAGAAGCAAGAATCAGGACAAAAGAGGTCCGGTATATTATAATCAGAATCAAGATAAGGGAAAACAAAAAGTGAATGTGGATGAAATTCAAAGTGAGATGAACAAGATTTGGGTGAGGAAAAGTACAGAGAATGTAGGGGATGGATCCACACTAGACTCTGGTGCTGATATTCCTTCCAAAAATTAAAAAGTGAGCTCTGGCTTAGGGGGAGACACAAAGAAAACCTTGTTCCCTCAGCCAGTCAATTGGTGCCGGAATTGGCACAAGGAGAGTTGCGGATTAAAGGGCTCATAAGAGAAACATCTAAGTAGACTATGGTTAAGATTTGGATGATCCGCAAGATGTTACAATCAAGATTGATTCGATTCTTCAAGTCATCTGAATAAGGCAAATTGAAATGACTTAGGTCAAGCATTTATTGCAACTTGATGTTAGGGTTTGTGAAGCAATAGAAGGGTCTTCTCATTAAGCATTTGTTCATTCTGCACTCAAGAAGAAACAAAAAGAAGCTCTGCAATAGAAATTCCTCAAGCCCATCAAAGACCATCTGTAGAATCTGATTCATCCAGCAATTGATTCAGCTAACTTCGTGAAACTAAAAGGTGCAAAAGGTATTCTCCTTTATCAAATATCTCTTTGTAAATCCTTGAATGATGGATACTCCAAATATTGTGAAGATCTCTGATAGGCCTCACGCCAAATTCAAGAAACATCCATACAAATCCTTAGAAGTAGATCCCCTAGGAGCTTTTTCCAGTGTTCCGCATGGTGTTCTGCATACAAAAGATATTAGGGTTTACATTCACGCAAACATTGAAGAATTCGGAGAGTCCAAATTAATGGATATCTATCACAAGCAGTTAATAGATGATTCTTTTGAGATCAAACCTTAGTATAAAGCCATCCGGGATAAGCATTTTGCACAGTGCATTCATTTCCCTATTTTTTGGAAGATGAACGGGTCCGGTATATCCTGAGCAGAATACATGACAACTTCATGTGGTTGAACAGGCCGTTTAAGATCACTAGAAATGCCATTAGGGCAGTTACCGAATTGCACTCATCTGGTGGGATACTTGTTCTAAAATCTGTTAAAAATCAAATGGTGACTGAGGGTACCAGATCAAAGTTTGATAAGAGGGCAATGACAATTGAGGATATCACTGATCTGGATATCAAGTTTGCATCCATGATCATCAGATACAAAATATATCACTCTAGCAGGGAAAACTCAGTACCTGGAACTGCAATATATACTACCTATGAAATGTTAAGAAAGAATGCTGACTATGATCTCTGTGAGCTCCTTCTGAACCAACTTCTAGAAAATCTGTAGAAGATAAAGAAAGACAAGAAGAACTCCTTCAAATACGGTGGCTTGATACTATGTCTATTCTTCTATTATATGAATGGGCTACCCGGATCTAGTGGTTGGATATGGCAAAATGACAGACCAGTTGCCATACAAATTAGGGATTATTTGCATGGACTTGGTGATGTTAAGGCACAAAATACATCACTCTGGGGCTATTTCAAGAACTTTCAGAGTATGATGCAAGCAAGAGAGAGAATCCCCCAAGCTCTAGTTGAAAAATATAAGGATACTATTTGCTTCATGGTAGAAACTGATCAGTGCCTTATGGAGGTAGTGCCTTATGGAGGTAGTGGAACCAAGAATAGTATGGATCATGCCGATGGGGTATGAAGTTGATGAGAAAATTGTTGAGTTGCATATTGAACACATGTTAAGTCAGCCAAAAGATCCCAAGGCAGAAAGGTTTGGAACCTTTGAGGAGCTAAGTATAAAGATTCATGTGGAACTCAGACAAATAGAGATCAAGAGGAAGGTAAGAAAAGAAGTTGAAGATGTTGCAAAAGGCTTTGGCATCTCAAAGGAGGCACTTGATGCCAACAGGGAAAAGATGGAAAGGGTTGAGGAAGAGAAGAAAAAGGTAGAAAAGAAAAGTGAGGAAAGTGTTCCGGTAAAATCTTCCACCCGGACTAGATCATCAAAGAGATCTGCACCTACCAAAAGCTCAAGGCCATCAAAACCAGAAGCAAAATTATCCAGCAAAGGAGAGAAAAGAACAAAGACAAAAGCCACAAGGGCTTATGCCAGTCAAAGGGATGAAGAGGAGACTGAATCTGATGAAGAAATCAGCAAAATGAAGAAAAAGAAGAAAACATCTGGTGAACCCTCTACCGGACAAGAGAAAGAAGAAAAGACAGAGAAATATGTTGAAAAACCCCCTCTTCACATTGATGACATAATCAAATCAGTTACAGTGGACGAAAATCTTCAACCAATGATTGAGTTCTATGATGATTATGGTGAAGCAGATCAGAAGATATTGCAAGATGCCATAGTCAGGTACCTAAATATCTACAATAAAGCATTTATTGAAATTATATCTCTGATCCCCAAAAGCTTGGAGAAGGAACTAGAAATAAGAAAGAACAATGCCCAAGCCAAAGACCTAGAAATCTGGGAACAGATAGCAATTCAGCTATATCCTTCAATCGATCCCAAGACAATGAATATGGTATTCAAAGATTGTAAGGATGAGTTTAAGAGCAAAGCAATGATGAATGAACTTATGCTCAGAGAGATTGACAAAGTTACAAAAGAGACTGAAGAAGAAATGCATTCAAAAGATTCAACATTCCAATTATAGAGGACTTGGGTACTGATCCCTCGACTACAAGTCTTGCAGAAGAATCTACTGAGAAAATGATAGAAGTAATGAATACTAGTGCAGAAACAACTAAGGACTTGGAATCCTCTGCTCCGGAAGAGATGGCTCATGAACAGTCTAACATTTCTCCTCCGGATTCTCCTGTTGACCCTGGACCTAAAGAAGAAGAAATAATAAAGAAGAAAGAAAAAGAGGTGAAAAGTAAAGAAGGAAGTCAAGCTGAAAAGAACATAAGTGACACTACAAAAGAGAAGAAGAATCTATCTCTGGCAAGAGACACTGTAGAATCTGTCAAGGACTTCTTGACAAAAGAAACTAATGAGATGGATGAACTGAAATTACTAAAAGGGCCATTAGATTTTGACTCTCTATCTCCGGTACAAACAATGAAGATAGCATCATTTGCAAATGCAAAGGTCAAAGAGAAACTACTGAAATCTCACATGCAAGACTGTGAGCTTATAGAGGTAGCATCCAGAGTGTTGGAAAAGATCATGCCATCTTTTCAGAAGGATCCCACAGCCTCCTCTTCCGGTAATCTCAAAACTCTAGTTAATAGTGTTAGCAAACATTTTAATTCTCTAGAGAAATCAGTTGAGGAGAAGGTCAGGAAAGAATTTTTGGACAAGAGATTCTTAGAGCTACAAGGGTTAATATCAAATGACAGAAGAGTTATGGGTATTGGGATAAAAAGTTTGGAAAATGCCCTTAAGGATGGAGGTGATGTATACAAATTTTGTATATTCTGGTCTAAAACAACAGTGGAGATTGAGAAGAAACTGAAAGAATAGGAGGACAAACTAACAAATCTTTCTCAAAATTTTGATCCACTTACCACATCCATAATAAATCAAGAATGTCAAACTATTGCAGTCTTGAATGAAATCAAGAAGCTGGAGAAGGAAAAGAAAAATAGAATAAGCAAGTTGAATGAACTTAGAGGAATAATTATCCCCAAGTTAGAGGCCATGCATGAGGCCATAAAAGAAGCCCAGATCACAACCCAGACCAGTGATTCAATAGATCTAAAAAGGGTAGATGTGTTTGCATTCCTGTTGAGCGGTCATATATCAATTTTGGACAGAATGAAGCAAAGTTGGGCTACAGAATTCATTCAATTGAAAACAACTTTTGCAAACATTCTTCAGTTAATGTGAATATGTTATATGCGGCTAAGTATAGTTAAATTTTTGAAAATTTTGATGTGTGGTTCCCACCCTTTGCCATTGATGTCAAAGGGGGAGTGAAGAGCAATGAAAAATGAGGAATCCAACTAAGGGGGAGCTCCGAAAAATGTATATAAAAATAGAGCATCAGCCAAGGGGGAGCATAGTGTAAACACTTAGTCATTTTTCACTAAGTGTTGCCATCAATGCCAAAGGGGGAGATTGTTGGCAAGAGACACTATATGGATTCATGAATGTTGTCATTGATGGCAACAAAGTTCATCCCACACATCTGCAGGACATGGTGTGTCTCTACCGGAAGTCAGAGTGAAGAATGTTGTGGTCTGGTAAACAAGAACATAGCATGTGGCGAGGTCTGACAATCAGGTCCGGATCTCTCAGAGGAAGTATCTTGGTGAAGTGCAGATTTGGGGAAGTCAAGAGGACTACCTTGAGTGATAGATTCCAAGGATTTAGCCTCCGGTGATAGATGAAGAAAAAGATATGAATACTTGAGTATCGGGTTCTTGATTGGTAGTGTGACAGAGCAAGAACTGATTGGCAGAACATCAGACATTATTCTGGATGTGTTACTGATGATGGTAAAGGTTATTAAGGCATAAGTTATGATTAGCCGACATGATTGATGACTTCTACAAGTATATCCTTGATCCGCATTACTTGGTATGCAAGGATTCAGCCGACAGATCAGAGTTTGTGGAAAATATTGACTATTCCAGGTGCCGACTAGAAAGGTGATGAAATCACTTGTGCGCATATATATACAAGATGGATTTAGTTGTGAGAGGTGTTGCAGTTTTTGGTGATGTGCGAAGAAAAGTAGTAGAGCTGAATAAAAGTAGAAAGGAAGGTCTAGTATGTGAAAGGAAAGAAGCACAAAAGAAGAGGAAAGATGAAGTGCAGTAGATCAGTGTACAGAGCCTAACTGGAACTGAACTCCAGCATATGTTGACGCTCCTTATCAATTCAAGTATTGTATTACACTCTTTATAAATTGTAGAAAGTGTGTATGTTGTAGGCAGTGTGCCTCTTGTGAGCAGTGTGCTCGGGCAGTGAGCCCTAATTGGCGAGTGCCATTTTGTATTTCCATTCTTCTAACAGAGAATACAATCTTGGGTTAATCACCCTGTGGTTTTTTCCCTTAACAGGGTTTCCACGTCAAAAATATTGTGTCATGTGTATTTCCATTTCATGGTTATGTTTGCTTAATTGAATTAATGCTACATTGATTATTAAGAAAGTTCTGAAAGCAGAAATAATTAGGATAACTGATTCACCCCTACTCTCAGTTATCAACATGATGAACATAATACTTGCGCCTAAACTGTGATTTGTGCATGTGCCATCAAAGAATAGTGTCCATGTTTTGGGAACGTCTACTACGAAGATTGATTCGTTAGAAAAATCTATGACCATGGGATGATCTGTTGTTGTAGGTGCTTTTTCCAGTTGGTCCACAATCACTTGTCCTTTTATTGCTTTTTGATCCACAAATTCTATATTAAATTCACTCAATACCATAACCCATTTGGCTAGTCATCCTGTCAGGGCTGCCTTGTTGAGTAAGTACTTCAGTGGGTCAATCTTTGCAATTAGCTTTGTCTTATGATTCAACATATAATGTTGCAACTTTTGTGTGGAAAAAACTACGACAAGGCTGGCATACTCAATAGGACTATAGTTCAATTCGTATCCCACTAATGTTCTGTTGATATAGTAGATTGCCTTTTCCTTTCCTTCCTCATCATTTTGTGCTAATAATGCCCCTAGTGTTGGAGGTGTTGTTGATATGTATAATAAAAGGGCTTTCCTAGTATCGGAGGCATGAGAATTGGTGGTGACAACAAATAGTCTTTGATCTTCTGAAAAGCTTCCTAGTAATGTTTTGTCCATACAAAGGGTACCCCTTTTTGGAGTAAGTGTTGGAATGGGTGGTATTTGCGATGAACCTCCTAATTGATTGTAGTTTTCCTTGTAGACTGGATAGTTGTTTGAGATTTGTTGGTGGAGGCATTTCCATTATTGCTTTCACTTTAACGGGGTCAAATTCTATGCCTCGGTGCAAAACAATATAGCCTAGTAGTTTGCCTGATGTTACTCTGAACACACACTTCTTAGGATTTAATCTGACTTTGTACTCTTCAATCCTTTTGAAAATCTTATCCAATACCTTAAGATGAGTGCTTTTTGTGACTGATTTGGCCAGTAAATCATCAACATAATCTTCCGTACATGTGTGCATATAGTTGTGAAATATTGTTGTCATTGCTCTCTAGTATGTAGCTCCTGCATTTTTGAGGCCAAAGGGCATGACGATCCAACAGTATGTGCCCCATTGACATGTGAATGTTGTTTTATGCTGATCTTATGGTGCTATCCTTATCTAATTATATCTTGAGAAACTATCCATCAGTGAGAGCATTTCAAAGCTATCAGTGAGGTCGATGATAATGTCTATGCTTGGTAATGGAAAATCATCTTTCAGACACACTTTGTTTAAATCTCTGAAATCTTCACAAATTCAGATTTGGCCATTGGGTTTGGTGATCGGTATCAAGTTAGATACCCACTCTGGATAGTCTATCAGTCTGATGAAGCCCACATCGAGTAGATTTTTCAACTCTGCTTTCACCAAGAGCACGATCTATGGATGCATTTTTCTTAATTTCTGCTTCACTGGTTTGGCATTTGGCAATAGTGGTAGGTGATGTAAGATGAATTGTGGATCAATCCCAGGCATGTCCGCATACAACTAGACAAAATTGACTTGCCTTGCTAAGAAGAAATCTTTGAATTTGGGTTTTTCCTATTCTATTAACGACTCGACGAAATGAATAATCTTAGGCTCTTCTTCGGTGCCGAGGTTGGTTTCAATGGTTGTCTCCACTAACAATGGTGATCTTTCCTATGCAATAGGCAACACTTCCAACCCACCATCCTTGGGCACCTCAGAGAGGCTTTCACCCTAGGATATGTCCTTTATTTTTACTTTTTATTGGTAAATAAGCACCTTTCAGTTTTCACTTAGACCTTTTTTCTTTTTTATTTTCACTTTTGTGACTAGAGGGTGGAGTGGATTCTCTGAAATAAGCTGAGTTGTTGAGATCCATGATGTAACCAATTTTATGATCCCCTAGAGGTATGCCTTCATGAAGCCCCATGAACTTAGTGATAGCTTCGTTGTTCTCAAATAAATCTAAGCTAGGTGGAGTTTGTTGATCCCAGTCTATGAGCTCGGGATGAACTAAGGGCAAGCCATCATCGGTGTTTAGGTAGCTTATGGTTATGGGGGTTAAAGTGCAGATGGAAGTATTGTCCAGATCCCAAAAGATGTTGATCCATGCAGCACCGTCAGGTAGGTCAGGTGTGGAAGACTTAGGCTCAGGTTCGGGTGGGTCCCTTGATGTCTCGATGTCCTTGGAACTACTTGCATCTCTTCCCAAGAGTAACTTAGTATTAGGAGTGCTCTTGCTTCATGGTGTTTACCCTAGGCTCTTTTTGTAAGGTCACATGGTTAGTTGGATGGGTTCTATTATCCCACTTTTGTTAGGTCCCAATCAGCTATGCCCATCATATCCTTGCTATTTTACAAATTCATAGCCTTTGCCGTATCATTCCATGGGAAATTGTATGTGCTTGACCTCTTCTTCTTCCTTGTAGAGCCACTTAGCAACATCATCATCTATGTCTTCATTGCTTAATTATCCCCATTTGGTGAAGGTGGTGGGGGCAACAGTGATGGTCTTGGGCTAGGTTTTTCATGAGACCTTGGTGATGTTGGGAGCTTGCCGATGCAGTATGACCTTTTTATCTTGTATTTCCCACATCCTTTGTCTTGGATTTGAACTTTAGGGTTGTGTGGCTGGGTAAATGAGGTGGTGGATTTGGATAATGTAGATGGGTCAACATAGTGTGATGAGGCGGAGGGTAAAATTACCCTATTTATAGGTACTTGATTCTATGGGACTTCTCTTAGGTGGCTGCAATACTGAAAGGCATCAGGATCACCAGGTATAGTGATTTTGGTGCCGTTGTAAGGGAACTTAATGCATTGGTGGTAGGTGGATGGCACGATCTTCATGGCATGGATCCATGGTTGGCTGAGGATAAGATTGTAGGGGAGTTTAGTATCCAAGACATAAAATGCTGCATTGAGAGTGGCAGACCCAACTCTTACGGGGAGTGTGATTACTCCTTTAGAGGAACATTTTGCATCGTTGTAATCTTTGGTAATGATTCTCTTGGTAGGGTCCACACATGCTTCAGAGTAACCCAATATCATCACTAACTTTAGAGGACATATATTCAATCCATCTCCACTGTCTACTAGGATTCGTCTAATCTTGTGTTTGTTAATAAAGACCTCAAGGTGAAGTGGGTCGGTGTGATCTGGCCATTGCAAGGGTACATCACGTTCGGTGAAGGTAATGTGGTTAGAATTGGCTAAGTATCCCACCATGGCTTGGAATTGATTGACATTTAGATCTGTGGGAACAAAAGATTACAACAAAGCTTTGTCAAGAATGGCCTTGTGCTCTGGGGATAGTCAGAGGAGTTCAAAGATGGATATTTGGGCCGGGGTCTTTTTCAAGTGGTCCAAGAGATTGTATTGTGTCTTTGGTTGTGCATTAGATGGATTGGATGAATTAGACGGGGCACCCTGCAGTGTTACCTTGACCCTGTGAGTGGTGATGGCACACTCGGGACAGGATTTGATGGTGATCATTGAAATGTTATTATCAAAGGTGCATATGCTATTAATGGTATACTCATATGTGATGTTGATGTAATTAACATGATCATGTGTCTTGGTTCTTGAGGTGGAGACCGTTCCCGATCCGTGATTTTGTAAAGGATCCTGAAAGATAGTGTGATTGGTATTGGAGGAACCTTGTGGATTATCTACATTGACATCTCCTCGGTTAATGAAGTCTTGTATAATGTTCTTCAGTTTGTAACAATTAGATGTTTTATGACCTTTGATTATGTGATAATCACAAAACTCTTTGTCATTCCAAGAAGGTGGTTTAAAAGCGGTGTCGTATGGCTTGACCTTTGGTAATTGAATGAGGTTTGATTGTAACAACTTCTTGAGGATTGTCTCAATGGGTTTTGTTAAAGGTGCAAAGTTTTACCAAGGGTTGTTATTCCTTAAAGGTGGTCTCCTTTGATTGTTTTGAATTGCTTTGGCCGTTTGTTGTTGCTGTTGCGATTATTGTTGGACAATTGGTTGATTGTTTTGCACCGGGAGTGATTTAAGTGTAAGAATGGGGCTGGCCCTATTGATTGCTTTTGCGTCCATGACCCCATCATTGGTGACATTTTAGTTTCATGACCAAAATTTGTTTTTGTCATTTAACAGGTTTTGCGAGTTTTGGTGTTTGTTGAAATTTTTGATTACACCCTTAGCAATGAGGGCTTTTTCGATGGCTGTTCCCTTTTCAACAACTTCTCTGAAGGAGGTGCAACAATGAATTTGCATTTGATGCATGAGTTCTTTGTTTTAGTTTTCCATGAAAATTGGTACTAATTAGTCTTCAAGAATTTGACATGGACACTTGCTAGCAAGGCTCCTCCACCTTTGGAAGAAGGAGATGAAGTTTCCCCATCTTCTTGTCTAGTATTGCATAAGGTGGCAATATTCACATCCATCTCAATGTTATAAGAGAAGTGGGATATGAATTTGTTCATGAGTTCGGTCCATGTCCTAATCCCCGTGGGAAGGTGTACGAACCACTCAAGTGCTTGGCTTGCGAGGCTCCTTGGAAACAATCGCATCAAATAGGTATGCTCATATGCAATTTCAAGATATGTGTGAAATCCTCGCACATGCTCTACGAGACTTCCTTTCCCTCTATATTTGTTGAAGTTAGGCACATTGTAGTTTGGTGGGAAAGGTGGCATGTAGATGCTTTTGTCGAAGGGATAAGGGTATAGATCTTCCATGGAGTATCCCTTCTTCGTGGTAGAGACTTGAATGTTTACAAAGTTTTGTTTGAGTGTTTGTATTTTGTGTGCCATGGCCTCAAAAGAATTTAATAGTGTGTTCAAGGTGTTTGTGGGTGCGTGTTGATCATGCAGGCTTCTTATGCTTAGTGCCGATGTGTTTTGCAGTCCCAAGTTTGTGACAAGTGGGTTGGTGTTTGTGTTGAAAGGGATGTGTGATGAAGACGCATTTAAGTTTTGATTGTTGGGTATATATGTGGTATTAGGATTAATGTATTGGTAATGGGACGAAGCATTTGTGGTGTGTTGGTTTTGGATGACGTGAGGATTTGTTTGGAAAAGGGGGTTTTGGTTTTGGACATGATGAGTGTTTTGATGTGAGGCACTAGTATTTTGATTAATGTGTTGATTTTGGGGAATGGTGTGACTTTGAGTAGACCCAATGTTTACATGAGTGTTAGGTACTACATTGCTGTTTTGACAATTTGGATTGACATATTGTTGATTCAAGGCATTGTTATGAGTGGCATTGACGTTTGTGTAAGTGTTGGGTATAATGATATTGTTTTGATTTTGCAGATCTACATATTTATGATTCAAGACATTGTCATGTGTATGTCCAAAGTTCATGTTCACATTCGGCATGATATTATTGTTTTGATGTTGTGGGTCTACATATTGATGGTTTAAGACGTTGCCGTGTGTAGACCCAAAGGTGTTGGTGTTTTGGCCATTTGGGTCCACATATTATCGATTCAAGGTATTCATGTCCACATTGTTGTTTTGGCCAAGGGGATCTATGCTTGGATTGCCTAAAAAATTTTGAGGCCCAAGGTTCAAGTTTGCATTTGATGTGGTGTTTTGTCCCCTAGAAGTCACTGTGTATCTTTTGTGTCCTTTTGTTTTGATTCATGTTCATTGAGGCGAAAGGGTTTGCAAAGTTTAATGGTTGGGACACATCATTCATGTTATTGGTGTCAAATGTCGCATGGGATATTGTGGAATCTTGTGATGTTTGCCCTGTGAGAATGGTGACAATCTCTTGTGTTAGATTTGTGTGGCTAGAAGGTGTTATTTGTCCTTGGCTTTGTGTAACATTGTTTGATGGCAATCCTATAATCATGTTGATGTCTACCCCAGGGCGAAGCTTGGTACCATTTTGCAAAAGTTTCATGAGGTAGCTTTGTGCATTTGCGTTGATCATCTCATCTAAGATTCACAACATCCTGGGGTCTTGGGAAGCTTTTTTGATTTCTTGTTGCATTATTCCTTGGTCTTCTTCTCATAAAAGGATGTTCTCAAATGGGTTACCGATGATGGATGAAGTTCCAAATCTCATGGTGTTTTCTAGGTGATCTAAGGATTCTCCCATTCTTTTCTTTTGTAACCGTGTCTCGACCATATAAGACCTACTATTTTGTGGGAAAATGAATTTATCCTAAGAATGAAAATGCAATGTTTCTATGCTATGTTTTTTGGTATTTTTGGATAACATAGGAATGCTAATGCAAGGTGAGGATGCACTATGTAATGTTTTTGGTCGTTTTGGGATATAAGTATGCCTAGTGACACTAAGGATGAAAATGTAAGGATATTTTTGATATTTTCTTGGAAGATAATGGAAATGGTACTAACGTTGTGCTTATGCAAATGACTAAATGTTTTTGGAATGCTACTAAGGAAATGAGACTAAGACTATGGTAGAGGTGAATGATTATTAATCTTTAAAAATTTTAGCTCCAAGAGGATACTATTGTCTACTAATGACCCTTTGAAAGAACAAGTTGGATTTGTCAAGACCTTGAAGTGTTGATGTGGAGAAAAGAGTGATTGATTGAAGTGAGCTCGTGGGTTGAGGCTTCACTTAGAATGGATGGACTTATACTAGACTTGTGAGTAATAAGCCCAAATGGTGATTGATTTAGAAAAGATATCAAGGTCTCTTGGTCCAATTTTGTACTTATGATATAGTCAAGCTTCGACAATTTCTCCTTATGTTTCAACTTTAGGAAGACTAATGTTTTTAGGAACCTCTCTAAGGGTTGGATTCTAATGTTCTAATGATGGGCTAAAAGGTTTGGACAATGTTGTAATTTGATGAGGTTGGGTATGCAATCTAATCCTAAAAGGATGAGATGAGTATCTAAATTGATTCTAAAGAGATGAAATTGAAAAACTACTTCTAAAGGGATGGGATGAATTAAAAGGATGAAGTTGGTCTATGAAATGGATATACAGAACTAGAAGGCCTGAGAGGTTTTGACATAGTTGTAGTCAAATTTGATTGGGAGAGAAAATTTCAAAGGATCCCCTAGAATGTTTTACTATAGGCAGATGCGTCACACAGGACTATGACTGCGTCACACAAAATGGCGACTACGTCACAAAAATTAGTGTATGCATCATAGTTCTGTAGATGCATTTTAGAAAGCTGTGGATGCGTTTTACTGTCCAAGGGAGCCTAAAAATTAGTTTTCTATGTTTTGTTTGGTAGTTTTGTTGAAAATTTTAGAAAACACTTCACACATAAAAGACACTCAGCATGCAGTTTGGCTGTGACTCTTGACTTGGGAAGCATAATGTGTATGTTCGGGGGCATTCCAACCCCAAATTTCCACGGGTCTTATCAAAATTTGAGAACAATTCACATACATAAGATAATTCCTATCCCAAGGTCAATGGCTATCGGTAGCTTGTTTGAGCCCACAACTTGGAATCTCTGACTCAAATGTCTTCACACCCTCCATGGGTGTGTGCATTATCTTGTCTTTGCGAGAGAGGATGGCTAGGGGCCTCCTACACTAGAAGGATGACGCAATCACCCTTTCCCCAGAAATCTACGCATAGCTTATGCTACATCGAGGATGACCATCTCATCTCTAGGAAGCCATATGGTGGGTAATCTTGGGGGTTTATATCGATTTCCCTTGCACTGAACAAGATGCCAAAGGTCAAAAGGATGGGCCTCTAGCCTAAAGGTGTCTAGTCAATGTTTGGGGGACCAACACATTATAAGTGTCCAACAAGCTACTTAAAGCTTTAACTAGTCCTACTAGGAGTCTCATATACACAAGGTATGCCTCCTTTTGAACTAACACTGTATGGTAAGTGCTAATACTGGTTAAGACTTGGCTTTTGCCTCATCCTTATTTATAAAGTGGACTGAATGAAAGTACCACTTGAGATCGTTCCCTTGGGGTGAGTATCTCTTTTCCCACCAAGACAGACCTCTCTAAAAGGGCAACAAAAGTGATGCAAGTGAAAATGCTTTTGATCTCCAAGCTCATATGATGATGCGAGGAGAGAGCATACACATTTGACTTGGCCACACTAGACAAAGTTCATTTACCTTTAGAAATTTAAATGTGTGGTGTGATTTATGCAAATTTTGGGAAGAGCTTTTTATTCCCAAGATCGCTTAAAGCACGAAAGAAGAGCATACACTTCTTCACAACATAAACAAAATCACCAAGAAAAACAAACAATGATGTAGTTTGTTGTTCATTTACCCCAATGAATATGAAATGAAAGTTCTTTTTAAGCCAAATGAGTGAAATATGCATATTGTTGTTCTTTTTAACCCAATGCGTGAAAATATGCATGGTGTTCTTTTTAACCCAAATGAGTGTGGTTCTTTTTAGCCCAAATGAGTGTGGTTGCAAACAGATTGAAGTTCTTTTAAAACCCAAATCAAAGGGTTCCTAGCCTAACCACACACACATGAAAATGAAAGAAAACCCTACAACAAGCAAGTTAGTGTTTTTTAACAAAAAGTACTCCTCCAATAAATGCCACATAGCTATAGACCAGAGGTCAGTAATAGAGAAAAACCCCTAACTCTACTATGTAAAACCAAAATATCAAATATGGAAGAAACCCTAAAATTTTTGTTTTTACCAGTTGGATGTGTCACAGGGAACTGCGATTGCGTTGCACAAAGAATCCTATGTAGTTCACTATTATGCGTATGTGTTGCAAGAAACTTCAAGGGCATCATATGGAATGGTGACTATGTCACACAAAGCAATAAAATTGTCACTCTGTAGCTGCAAGTCAAAAAAGCAATATAAAACCCCAATAGAAGATGAAAAAAGGCACCCTAGTGACAAAATGAAAACCCTAGGATTACAGAGCTGAGAAACTTTCAGACATTCATAGGGCATACTCAAATGATTAAATAAGTTTATACAAACCCTAGGTAAACCCTTCAAACATGAAAACCCTGATGCTTTAAAAAACCCTAATAAGATAAAAGCAAATGCAACATCAGAAAATATGCTAAAATCCTTCAAAGACAACTAGGTTAGGTTGATAAAAAGGAAATGGTGATATTCTACCCTAAATAGTCACATGCATCACATAACCCTTCTGATGCGTTGCAGACTCTAGAGAATGCATCACGCCATACAACTCATGCATCTCACGAAGAAGTGAAAGCGTTGCACGAACCTGCACAAGCATCACACTATTCTTACAAACCCTAAATCACAAAATTTGTAGAATGTATGGATGATTCACATCAGGTTCACCAGATGAAGTCAGGGAAAAACATTCTAAAACCTACAAATAGTACAATGCAAACCCTAACAACCCAATGGAGTACTAAACAACCTAGGATCAAGCAAATGGAAGCATAAAACATAAAACCCTAGACAATTAGTGTAGATTCTCCATTGTTTCTCCCAAATTTTGTTGCACTTTGATCTCAAATTTGTAGACCTGCAAACACAATGAGAGGCTCAACAGTATGGCAATGGCAAAATCAGAGAGAGGATGCTCAAATTATGCAAGTGTGTAGTGTAGAAATGAGGGTGAGAGGGTGTTTTTATAGAGTAGGGTTTGAATGGAGGGCTGTGATTAAGAGTTTAACTTTTGATAAGATGAAGGGTGTAGATTGATTAGGGTTCCCAGTCACTAGAGGACAAAAGAGAATTTTTTATTTGAAGAAATGGTGAGGTGTGATGATTTTTAAATTAAATAAATTGTGTTTATTTATTTAATTTATTTGTGAAAGGGGATTTATTTAATGTGATTTAATTAAACAGGTAGAACCTATTTAATTAGGGCAAGACCTATAATTTAAATAAATATGTATTTATTCAAATTGATGGGGTAAAGTGGACATTGGGCTAGTGAATAATTAAATAATTGATTAATTATTTAATTATAGAAGAAATCAGAAGAAAATTACTAAATAATTAAATAAACAAAATTTATTTAATTAAAAGCATAAGGGGAAAGTGAATTAATTAAATAATTAAAATTATTTAATTAATAGTAGAATGGAATGAATCAGGTGTTGAAATGTTGTTCGCAGGCTCGAGACAATTTGAAGTGTCTACAGATAGGACCTTGTCATGCAGATTGGTCTCAAACTAGGTGATGCTATGTGACCTAGTTTGAATGGTGTGACTTGGTAATTTGTTGCCAATGCAACCTCTTGTGCTTACTTGTACCTTATGTACTTGTCACTGAGAAAGGGTTTGTGTTGCAAAGCATAGTGTCACATATTGTAGGATGGAGAGAAGGCCATCAAATTCCTTCATAATGGTCAAGCCCTTTAGGACTTGTATAAAAGCTCTAAAAGCTTGCCAAGAAGAAATGTAATGCTATTGCAACTTGTTGGTTCTCAAAACCACATGTCCTCTCCTCTAACACCATTGCTCTAGCTAAGACAAGGGGAATAAGATATCTCAGGTGAAGAGAAGGATACATCAACAAGGAGAGTATGACTTTGGGCCAATGCAAAGGATTAGGAAAAATCCTCTTCATCTTTAGGCTCTGTAGAACATAGGGGGTTTTCCCTTGAGGTCTTAATATAGGAAAACTAAAGAGAAATACATCAATAAGGATTAGGCTTTGATTACCAACCCCTAATGGTAGTTAGTAACAAGCCTATTAGACCTCACTAATAGTAGATACAAACAAACATGCATATGCACCCAAGGATATAAATTGATTATATTTCATAAGATAAATCCCCTTATCTTTTCTTACACATATGCATCTTGCATCTTACCAACATATCCCTCTATAGATCCATATAACACAAGCTCACTAATGATATAAATTATTGAAGCAATGGTCTATGTGATAATCATGACTCCTACGTGCATAAACCTTTGAAAATCTCATTTAAGTGTGACTTCCTTAAGATGTAACCAAAGTTATAAAAATAATTAGTGCTTGTCGGTAGAGTGGGGAACTAGACCACATTAATAGAAATAAAAATACGTTTTTAATGTAAATGATTGGATCCTAAACCAATTGACTAGTGCTAAATCCATTGGGAAATAGATTCACAACATGTAATAAGGAGAGATAGCTATATGGGACTGCACTTGAATCACATGAAAACAAGGAAATGTTGCACAATCACACATACTTAATAATCCATATCAAATAAGCAATATCCCACATGCAACAAAGAGAGACAATTATAAAATAGTTTGTAACAAATTATAATGTTGTGACATTGATCAACTCCTCATTACACTAGGCTAGCAAATGTGGCAAGATTGAACTAACTAATAGGTTCAAAGATTCCCTTAAAATATTACAAACTTCCATGTGGACATGTGATCATACAAATACTTAGCTCAACTACACCTTCCTACAATCCATACAAATGATACCATTCCCTTACAAGGTTACAGATATAATAATTGATCCCCTAGAGTATACTCTAAGCAACCAAGGCCAAACATTGGCTTCGAGAGAAAACTGCATTACATCAAACATGAATGTATATATATCAGTTTACATCATCCCAATAACCTTGAGAGCATAAGGAGGGAAATTCAAATGCACACCCAATCAATGTTTCATTGCCCACATGGACCTCATTTTTACAAATGAGAAAGGACACCTAGTAGTGCATAAGAACAATGAAATCATGTGTAGAATCACTAGGGACTCAACCATCAATCAAATCTAGTAATAAATGAGACACAAGGTTGAGGAAGCATAAAATAAATAAAGAAACCCTACCATTACCATACACAAGGGTCAAGATGAAACATCACATCAAATACCACCATAGTAGATCTCCACAATGGCCTCCTGGAGTAATGTCATTGTTGAGAAGACTGCCAACCACCTACAAATCCAATCATAAAGCTCACATTTTAAAATGTAGCACGAGAAACATGGAATAAAGCAAGGTCGGTGGGATGAATAGTGTTTGGAAGGTAGGTAAAACATTTGAAATTTGTTTGAATAACCACCAAATAGGTGGAAGTAGGGTAGATTAGATGACTCACAACAAGTTAGGGAATGTGCCCATGCACTATAATCAAATGATAAATAGGACCTAAATAAATGAAGATTTAAGGAAACACAAGAACTACCTTCAACATGCCAATAACATGGACACAGGTCATAAAAGCATACACAAACACTTCAACACTCATAGTAATTGCATAAGAAATAGGCATAATATGAACCACCATTCCACTAAAATAATAAAGCAAACCATATGGAAGCCATCGTGAATGAGAAGTGCACTACAAAGGTACAAAATCATTATTGTGGGCAAAACACCCTCACCATGAGAAAGGATTAGCCACTACAAGTGTCACTATTGAACCATTAGAAGATATCACAAGAGATATCCAGATAATGCCATGGAAAAAATATACTACTACAAGCATGGGAAGAACTCCACAAAGCAAACTAAAACTAGTACCACAACCACAACACACAAGATGATAACGCCACCATCCAATGAAGAAACCTCCTACAACCTCCACAAATATATCTCATGAAGTCTCACAAGCATACTATAGAGTAAGTTCACCAAGATGTGACACACCAGAAGATTCAAGACATAAGCATCAAAAGAGAACTAGACTAACCGAATTTCAACACCACTATAAAAAGACCATGAGAACTAAACGGAGAGCCACCACAAAAGATCATGAAGATCAAAGGAGAGCCACCACAAGATAGAATAAACTTATGAGGATAGATGTGGCCTCCATAGACCTAGAGAAGACTCTACAAGAAGACCAAACTTACTGCACAAGGATAAGTTCACCATAGGGAAGAGAGTAGAGAGGCAATTAGAGTATAGTGCCTTCATAGTAAAATAGATAAGCCAAAAGAACATATGATGCTGACATCAAGGAGAGAAAGCAACAAGGAGTCACCTCAAAACATAATGGGATGCCACACCATGAGATGAAGCACTATAATAGAGGGAATACATGTGAGGGAAATGAAAAAATCCACAAAATAGTGCTATAAATGAAGGATAATGAAATTATAAAGTTGTAATAAGGAGAAAGCATAAAGGATAACTAAGATTGAACACTTGGGTGAATGATACATCGCTACAATAATGACAACACCAAATTTGACTATGAAATTTGGGTACAGGATGACATTGGTTGTAGTTGGGGATGTGTGCCTCTTGTAGGCATAGTGATAATCTAGATAAATCTTTATGAAGTAGACCAAAATGACAAAAGGGACAAGGAGGGAGGGGACAAAAGAACACAAGGCATGACACACGTATATACAAGACATAAGCAATGACTTGTGGTGAATGGCATGAGGTCACAAAAGAAACTAAAAATGTATGGCCACAAATAAAATTTTAGAGTAGTCAGACGTTAGATCTTGCAAAGATAATCCATGGCACAATGCCATGGATAAACTACTATGAGCCACTTGCCTCTATCAAAGACAAGCTAGATGAAGGAGTGAATCTCCCTTAAGCTAAAAGAATATCCACCACCATTAGAGTTACTATCATAATTCCACTACAAATGATAAGTGTGTGATCCTAGCCACCATGCAGACTTATATATCTCATACATATCCACCACAACATACAATGAAACACCAAAATCTAGGTGAGAATCGATATCAAAACACATGGATAAATGTAAACCTCCACCATCCATGGCTACAACATTGTCACATTTATTAACCTCTTCATATGAACCAAGGAAAAAAGAGAACACCTCCAATTCACATGGTAGGTAAAAATATACTTGACTACCTTTCTACTCTACACAGAAAAACTTCTTGAATCTCAAACTGGAATGAATCGAGTTCAAGTATATCATCAAGTTGATCTATAACTTGCTACTCTTCAAGTTCATATATGCATTATAGCTCAATATCACCTTCACTTCTATGTTGGACCCACACAAAGGATTCTAGCTCTAGCACATCACCATCATCCCTAGCATTAGAAACTTGACCTTCATCAAAAAGGAAAATTGCATAGTCGTTAGTGTTCACATCAAGCTCTTAGGCAATAGGTGGTCAACATACATCATTTTCACATGTGTTGATATACCCCCCTTGCTCAGATCACATACATGATCTATATCTTCATTATTATCATAATCATAAGAGTCAAAAGGAGGCACATCAAGTGATAGATTGAACTCATCCCATTGCCTCTTTGTTTTAATTTCATCATGGCAATTTGTTGCATCACACTTACTACTATAACATGACATGTAACTATTCTCTTCTTCTCCCACTTCACATAGACAAACATCTAGACCTACTACAAAACAAAGATCTTCATTTGTGGTACACCTAATGAGATCAACATCAAGGTTCATATCATGAGGGTCATAATCATTGATGTTAGTGGAAACCAAATCCTTTGACTAATATAAATTAGTGTATAGGTCATTAGTAAAAGAGGGAAAGACTTAGGGACTACCACATGAAATTGGTGCAGTCACAGTAGGAGGGTTCACAGAATGAATTATCTAGACCATGCAGCAAGAGTAAACACAATAGAAACAACTCAAGAAATGGAACAAATGCAGATTCAATCACTTAGTATATCAAAGAATTCAAATACAATCTGACCGGCAACATGCGGGCTTAGAATTAGGGCTCACAGGCCTGATTACATACATGCGCAAGATAAAGCTTTGAAGCTCCTTCGCACAAAACTAAACTATGAACTATGAATCAATTGCTAACTTCTTAACTACTTTCCTAAGGATCTATTACATCTTTATATATCATTTCCAGACTAATAGATTCCTCTGCGTCAGCCAAGGAAGGTCACAAATTCCAATGAAGAGCTGTAATATGTTCATAGATAGGTCAGACTTAAATGCATAGAACACTTCCTCAAATGAATGGAACAATGTGTGGACCCTTGGGGAAGGTTGGCCACAAACCAAAGAATGTTGAATGATGAGTCATTGAGATCTGCAAGTCAAGGAATGATCTGCAAGCCTTCTCCTTTAGCTGATTATCAGGAATTGCTAGAATGCTCTGCACTGAGAAAACAACTGACCTTCTGATAGCAATATCTTTCCGGTAACTGATCCAAATGCTCTGAATTCTTGATATGATGTAGATGAATGAATGTAGATGCTAAGTTGAGATTCGCAAGATGTGAAATGCCAAAACCGGACCACAAGCTAAGAACTTGTACTGACTGAACTACCTAGAGTGAACTAGAAAATGAAAAAACTGAAATGCCAACAAACTGAAATGCAAATGTTTTTGGTTGATGCAAGATTACTCTTGAACCAGGGATGCTCCTGCATCAGACATCCAGGGTTATTAAAAAAGTGAGTCCCTCACTATGCTGGGGCTAGGGAGAACCAAGATGGTCCACCTCAACCTGAGAAATCCAAGATGAATCTTCTTCTGGTCTGCCTTTCCACTTCACAAGATATTCTCTAAATTCTCTTCCTCTAGTGCTGCGTCCAACTCTGCTGTCCAAAATGTCTTCGATCTGCTCTAGTGCTTGTTGCGTTAACCACTTCTTCAAGTCATCTTCCATGCTGTCACTAAACTCTGCTTCATGATATTGGTAAAGGTCTGCAATGTTGAAAAAATGGCGACTCTACTGGGGACAGAGAGAGTCAAGTAACCTAAGGGCTGGAAAATCTAGTTTCCAGTGAAGTTGTTGCAGCAAAAAGGAACCATGTGGTGCTCTGCTGGGGTGATGAATCTAGAAAACAAAAGTGCCTTGCTGACATTCTGTCCTCTCTCTGAGAGGTGGCGACTCTGTTGAAAGAACCTATCAGTGCTGCAATATATATCCAGGTATTCATCTTTGATTCAAAATGTTAAGTTTAGAACATCAAGCCTGGTCGTGCTCTCAGAGAAGACCATTCTTTATTGAAAGATATAAAGCCCTAAATTTCACAGGGATATATGGTTACCCAAATATTATTCCCAGTAAAATTAGAAGATGTTTGCCAAAATATAGTGGATCAGATTCTGAATCGGCAAACAAACATCTGCAAAGATTTTGTAATTTAATAGAAGATTATGAGGTAGAGGATGAAGATGTAGTAATGAGACTCTTTGTTCAGTCATTAGAAGATGATGCTAGGATATGGTTTTCAGACCTGCCTGTTTGTTCAGTTTCTTCATGGATAGATTTAGAAGTTGCATTCCTAGGGCAGTTTGGTGAAAGGTTTGATGTGGCCTCATTGATCATACATTTTATGAATATCCAAAGGGAAGATGAGGAACTGGTTCCAGCCTTTAATCTTAGGTTTATTAAATTACTCAGGCAGATCCCTGAATATATGAGACCTAATAATGCATTGTGCTTGACAATTTATTTGGCTGCATTTGATGAAGAAATGAGTTATCTGTTGAGAGATAAAGAACCAGTCACACTTCACCAGGCTTTCCAATTTTCTATGGACATAGAAAACAATGAGAAATATGGAATGCCAGTAGGTTTCATGGCTGCAAGTTGTCAAAGCAGTTATCAAAGTGAATATATTTCAGCTCTCCCAGTATGTGCATTGAGAGATGATTGTATAGAGGGAAATATATTTCAGAATAATGTGTGCAGCCATGATGTGATGCATGAAGAAAATGTTGTAGAAAATGTAAGCACATCTTGTAATAATGAAAACAAAGATTGTTATCAGCCTTTAGAAGACAAGCCTGCAGACACAAGGTGCCCTCCAATTGATCAAATGAGAGACATACATGAAGTTGTGTCTTGTAGCAGTGTGCATATCTCAGTTATGCCTGATTATTTATATGAAGTGGATATGCAGAGCTTCACTCTGAATATAGAAAATATTGATTCAAGGGATGGCAGTGAATATGCTAGTGATTGCCAGCATTCAGATGCATATGTGAGCCTTTCAGATGATGAAATATATTTGGATGCTGATTATGAATGTTTCCTTGAAGATTTTGGCCACCTTCATAGTGCAGAGGTTGAAAACTTTGTTTTTGATTATTAGGGCACTGGTGAAGATAAAAAACAAGGTCACTATTCAGAGGTGGATGGGAAAATTGCAGATGTGTGTGCTCATACAGTTGGGAATAGTGTTGATTGCAGGGGTGACTATGAAGCTTTCAGTGTAGGGCTGCATTCTGAGTTATTTCTGCCTTCTCTTGAGACATTTCAGGTGGACATTAATGACAAAACTACCGTGCATGATGATGATGGATATCTATATGTTCATCAAGATAAATTTGATTATGAGATGTTGCTTGTGCCTGAATATTGCATGTTTGATGCAGAGGAGCTCTTATTTTTTGAGGAAGGGCAGAATTCTGATGTGGATTCATTTGTTTCATGTGAGTCTGTTATTTTTCCAAGCAACATCAGTGACTCATATGATGATGACATTCTACAACTGATAATGATATATGCTGATGAAGCTAGTTGTAGATTTGTTGAAGAAAAAGAAATGAGCAGCAGCACAAATAATTGCCAAGGGGCTTGCTGCAGACAGTTAAATGCTTTTAGGCTTCATTTGAAGAAATCAAAAGAAAATCAGGTGTTTGACAAAGGAAAAGTCTGGTTTTTCCTTTTTGGTGGCCCTGGGCCACCATGTTTATTTTAAAAATAATGTGTTTGGTGATGCAGATCATGGTAACTTCATGACTCTATGCCCAATGGATAAGGGACTGGTCTGCATCCCAGAGATCTGGGGTTCTCGCTGCAGTCTTGCACTTGCACGTCCCCAATCAGAGCCACTGTTGGTGCCTAATTTCACTGTCAGTTTCTGAACAATTTTCATGCAGGCACCTTCCCTAAAAATCCAAAAAAGTTCTAAGTCTTTGGGCCTCCTCAGCATGTTTTAACATCAGCATCATATTTTCTTTGGAGGAGGTCATCATCATCATGTTTCCAGACATCACCCTGATGTTGCTTACGAGGGTCATCATATTTTCTATCAGCATGATCTTTCGCTGGGGTGATATTCTAACATCGGGTGATCTTGGTTAAGATCATCTTGATGATGTTGCTGCAAAGTCCTAAGTATGATCCGATCTTCATCGGGGTCATCATATTTGAACATCGGGTGATCTTAGTCAAGATCATCCTGATGTTGTTTTATCACTTCATGTTCGTTGTTTTATCACCCTGATGATGCTGACGTCATTCTTATGTCAGGGTGATATCTATTTCTCTGCCTATCTGCATCATGATATTTCTGAAGGAGGGGGTGATATTTTCATATTTGAATATCACCCGGATGTATGTTTGTTCCAGCATCATGATGATGCTGATATCAGGGAGATATCCGCCTGTCGGCTTCATGCATTAGCCAGTGGGGGGTGATCATTTCAAATATCTGTCATATTCATATATCACCCCGATCTTATAGCGGAGCTACAGTGCAGCATGATATTTGTGCATCAGGATGATATTTCCAAATATCTGGTTATCTTCCGAATATCACCCTGATGCCGACATGTGGTGGTGACGTCATCAAGGTCCGGGGGGTCATATTTCTAACATTACTCATCTTATGAAGATCTCCCAATGTTGCGAATATGACGATGACGTCATCCGGATATGAGGAGGTGCACAGTAGGCAGATATGCTGATGACGTTAGCAGGATATGACGGTGATGTCATCAGGATGTTCATCAGCCAGACATTTGGTATCGGCAAAGCAGGAGGATCTTCCTTCGATGGATCAGGTTGTGTCGATGAAGGCGTTTATCATGCAGGTGATATTGCGATATGATGCTGACGTCAAGGTGATATTTCAAGCAACAAGATATCATGCTACTGGAGGATGATGATGAAGGTTTATACTAGTGTCGTCGGGAGCAAAAGCACTGACATCATATATGCTCGCGACCTAGTATATAAGGTGATGAGGAGGTTGCTGCGGGGTGCATGTGGGATAATTCGACCCTACATATTTTCAAATATCATGACGATGTATCTTGGCGGGAAACGGTTGCGACACACAGTATTCTGCATTTCCCAAGGCTGCGGGTTGGTGCGCCATTAATGGCGATTGTTGCAGAGGTATGGGCGATGGTGTGGACGGATCTAGTACCTGATTGAAGATGTGGATCCCTAGGCGGCGGCGCAAGGCTCGAGATTTCTTCCTGTCTCCTCTCCCACCTACTGCATTGAATGTTTGAGCGCCAATCTGATGATACTGTGTATCTGGCAGGTTTTTTTTGGTCAACTATGTAATTAAGGCTGAGCACCTCCTTGCTGTATATAGCAGGCTGTGTTACCATTTTTTAGGTTTTTGAAAACTAGACATTTTGGCTCTGTAATAAGATACAACTAGTTTTGGTTGCTCTGTGCAGCAAAACTTGTGAGTTTATGTATCTCCTGTTGTACGTTTTGGCATGAATCCACTGATTTCATGGTTAATCTAATATGAATAATGCTATGTTTGCATGTGTTATGCTGATTCTATCTCCAGTTTTGCATGTATCTTTCTTCCTGCAATAGGGATGCCATAAGTATCGACAGCTTAACACTCTATATTGGGAGATATCTGTAAGGCAGGTATCATGTGTATCCCCCTGAAATCTAGTTTTAGCTATTCATGCTGATCATTCACAGGTGTATGTCTACCGACTCCAAGCCCTGGATAGGCACCAATCTAGCTCTGTGTTGAGGTTATACACCAGGTCCAGGTTTGCATCCAAACACCATTTCAAACCATCTCTCCCTTCCATCTGTTAGTTGTAGGATTAGGAGTAGGAAACCCTTGCATGCTCTCATCCCTAACCAGACATATATGTCCAAGAACGTTGCCCACCTTGTGATCTATTATACAGATCTTGGTCCATACATGAGAGTATTCTGCCTATTGTTGTCAAGTTAGATCTTTCTATCTTTGAGCTAGTCAAGGTTACATCTTGAGTTATAGTGATACCCCCCTTGGTGCGGCAGAACCAGAAGTGAAGGGGAGGAGCTCACGCAACCTCCTGTATTAGTTGGCTGAATCTACCTGTGCATTAGAAGTGGCAAACCCTAATGCTGATTCAGAAGAAAAACCAACAATACCCAATGTCTCCAGTAACTCCACTTCATATGCATTTCCTGAATCAAATTTCCTGAGTATCTTACAAGGTCTAAACTTCGTCATCTTCAACTTGTTATAAGTACCAACTGAAAAGCTTTCTTTTCTCAAATGTACCATTACTTCATCTCCCTCTTCAAATTCTTTGTGTCTTCTCTTCTCATCTACCTTTTCCTTATACTTACTGTTGATGTCTTCCAAATGCTTCTTTACCTGGTTATGCACTATCTTCATATGATCTGTAAATTCCTCTGCTTCTATACTCCTCTTTTCTTCCATGTTGATGTCTCTTAATTCTGCAACTTGTTTAGGATTCGCTCTGGTAACAATCTCAAAAGGTGTTCTTCTGGTACTCCTATTGACTGAATTGTCATATGCAAACTCTTCTTGTGAAAGAATCAAATCCCAACTTCCTATTTTCTCTCCAACCAAACATTTCAACAAGTTTTCCAAACTCCTATTCACTACCTCTATCTGTCCATTTGTCTATGGATGAAAAGTAGAACTAAACTTCAAATCTGTCTTCATCTTCTTCCAAAGTGTCTTCCAAAAGTATTTGACAAACTTTGTGTCTCTGTCTGAAACTATACTCTTAGGTAATCCATGCAATCTCACAATCTCCTTGAAAAATAGGTTAGCTACATGCACTGTATCAATTGTCTTCTTACAAGGTATGAAATGAGCCATCTTTGAAAATTTGTCAACCACTACAAATATTGAATCATATACCCTCTGTGTCTTAGGCAATCCCATTACAAAATCCATGCTTATGTCTTCCCAAGGTCTCTCTAGTACTATCAAAGGTTTATACAATCCAGTTTTCTGACTACTCCCTTTTGCAACTTGATAAACTCTACAACTCTGCACAAATTTCCAAACATCCTTATGTATTTGAGGCCAAAAGAATTTTTCACTTACTAAAGCCACTATTTTATCAATGCCAAAATGTCCTGCCAATCCACCCCTATGTTTCTCCTTGATCAAATTATACCTCATTGAACTTCTAGGTAGGCACAACTGACTTCTTTTGAGCAACATATCTTCTTGAATGAAATAGTCCAACCACTTACTCCTATCTGTTACAATAGGTTCCTTACAGGCTTTCCAAGATTCTGCAAAATCAGTGTCTCCCTCATACATGTTCTTCAATTCATCAAAATCCAACACTTCAACTCTCATTTTTGTCAACAAGTTTCTTCTTCTACTCAAGGCATCATTAACTTTGTTTGATTTACCACTCCTATGCTTCAACACAAAAGTATAACTCTGCATGAACTCTACCCATCTCATATGTCTCTGATTCAACTTACCTTGACTATTCAAATATTGCAAAGCTTGATGATCTATTTACAACACAAACTCCTTAGGCAATAAGTAATGTCTCCACTTCTTCAAGGCTTGAATTATGGCATAGAACTCGTGATCATAAACTAAATATCTTCTCCTTGCATCATTCAATTTCTCACTGAAGTAAGCTACAGGTCTACATTCTTGACTTAATACTGCTCCAATTGCATTTCCACTAGCATCACAATCAACTTCAAATATCTTATTGAAATCTGGTAATGCCAAAACAAGTTTCTCTGTCACTTTCTGCTTCAACAAATTCTCCATCATTCTATTTGCTACTTTGTTAGGCAAACTTGCTCCCGGTATAAGATCCATGTGATGACTGATACTCCTTATAGGTGGTAATCCTTCAGGTACATTATCTGATATGATGTCTTCATACTTTGTCAGCAACTCTTTTATCTCCTCCAGTTCAGTCTCCTTCACCACTCCAGGCTTTTTAGGAATCAAGGCATAACACATACTTTCCTGTTTCAAACCATCCAAAAATTTCCTTCCATCTACCAAACAGATTCTAGCATTCCCACATACTTCACTCTTAGGATCATCTTCCAAAGGAATCAAAGTAATTATCTTTCCATTTTCTGTTATAGTATATGTATTCTTTCTCCCATCATGTATAGCTTTTCTATCATATTGCCAAGGTCTACCCAACAAGATATGACAAACATCCATAGGCATAACATCACACAAGACTTCATCATGATAAGATCCAATATGAAATTTTACCAAACATTGTTCACTTACCAGTACCTTATGATCATCCTAAATCCATGCTATTTGATAGGGCTTAGGGTGTTTCAATCTTTCCAATTTCAACTTTGTCACCATCTCCTCTGAAACTAGGTTATCTAAACTACCACTATCAATCACAACTTTACAACACTTACCTTCAAATTTGCATCTAGTTATGAACAGACTTTTCCTCTACGATGGTTCCTCATTTGTCACTACTTGAAATAGTGCTCTCCTCATCACCAATGATTCTCCTTTCTTAGGTTTACCAACAGAACTAGGTGATTCAACAAGTTCTTCCTCAACATAGGTTGCTCTTCCATTGTTCTCTGTCTTCTTGCTTGTACTACCCTGATTACATTCAAATGCTCTATGTCCTTCACCCCCACACTTGAAACAAGTACCTCTGAATGTGCTCTTATCAAATCCTCTTCCTTCCCTTCTGTATCCTTCATTCTGGTATGCACTAGGGTTTCCTCTCCAGTAAAAAATTCTGTCATCCCTTCAATAAGCATTGTTATCTCTGTCATCCTTTCTAACTGGGCCGTCAAACTTGTTCTGCTCCACAAATAATCTATCATATCTAGAAAATGTTTACCTCTTTGAAATTTACCTCGTCTTCCTCTCTATCTTTGATCACACTTCTTATTCAACTTCTCTTCAACTTTCAGGGCAAATTGATCTGCTTCCTCCAAAGATGTCATCTTTACCAAGCTTAGTTTTTCTTGAATGTTCAATCTCAATCCATTGATATATCTTGCCACTTTCTCCTTGCTTGCTTCACTATGTCCTGTCCTTATGATCATCTTATGAAATTCTTCAATGTACTCCTTCATAGATTTCTCCTTTTGTCTCAGGTTTTGCAATCTTTTCAACAATTCCAACTCATAGTCAGTAGGTATGAACTGATTCTTCAACTTTGTCACCATCCGGTCCCACTTTGTAATCTTTTCTTTTCCTTTTCTATTTCATTCCAACTGAACTTCTTTCCACCATATAGTAGCATGTCCTTTCAACTTTGCCTTTGCAAATTTCACCTTTTCCGGATCTTCAACCTCTTCATATTCAAAGTATTCTTCCATGTCATTTATCCAGTCAATTAATTCTTCAGGATTTAAATTACCAGTGTAGTTTAGAACATCAACTCTAGGTCTCTTTCTAATCTTTGAAATAGATTGCAACATCATTATCTGATTTGATTCTTCTTCATTACCTTCTAGGGTTTCACCAATTTGTTCAGCAGATTGAAATTCTTCCTCATCGTCACTTTCAATAATAGGTCTAGGTGTCAATCCTCTTCACCTATCTTCTTCAATAGCATCCAAATGAATTCTCATTGTTCTCATCAATTCCATCATCTCATCCATTCTATTAGCCATTGTACCAACTAGAGGAACTCTTCACAGTGGCATTCTTCCTAGGATCAAGTGCAAACTACCTCAGGTTCAGTGATTGGGCTACAAGCGACAACTGCCTCTCAATCGACGATTGGTTGCGCACAAGTAACCTACCTCAAATTGGTGATCTATTGACAAAAAGATCTTACGGAATCCCCTTCGCCAATTCACTCCAAAGAATCAAACTTTCACTCTGATACCACTTGGTGCAGTCATAGTAGGAGGGTTCACAGAATGAACTATCCTGACCGTGCAACAAGAGTAAACACAACGGAAACAACTCAAGAAATGGAACAAATGTAGATTCAATCACTTAGTATATCAAAGAATTCAAATATAATCTGGCTGGCAACATGCGGGCTTAGAATTAGGGCTCGCAGGCCTGATTACATACATGCACAAGATAAAGCTTTGAAGCTTCTTTGCACAAAACTAAACTATGAACTATGAATCAATTGGTAACTTCTTAGCTACTTTCCTAATGATCTATTACATCTTTATATATCATTTTCAGACCAATAGATTCCTCCACGTCGGCCAAGGAAGGTCACAAACTCCAATGAAGAGATGTAACATGTTCACAGATAGGTCAGACCTAAATGCATAGAACACTTCCTCAAATGAATGGAACAATGTGCAGACCCTCGGGGAAGGTCGACCATGAACAAAATAATATTGAATGATGAGTCATTGAGATCCACAAGTCAAGGAATGATCCACAAGCCTTCTCCTTTAGCTGATTATTAGGAACTACTAGAATGCTCTACACTGAGAAAATAATTGACCTTCTGATAGGGATATCTTTTCGGTAACTGATCCAAATGCTCTGAATTCTTGATATGATGTAGATGAATGAATGTAGATGCTAATTTGAGATCCACAAGATGTGAAATGCCAAAACTGGACCACAAGCTAAGAACTATTACTGACTGAACTGCCTGGACTGAATTGGAAAATGAAAGAACTAAAATGCAAATGTTTTTGGTTGATGCAAGATTTCTCTTGAACTAGGGATGCACTTCTTTGTCAATGCAAACACCTGTATTCATTACCATCTACACACATCCCCTCAAGAGTGAAATAATCATGCCACAAGTCAACATCATCAGTCCAATTAACATATTCATCTCATAGCTTGAAACTTGTTGCCTCACTTTCATGAGAACAAACACTTGAGGTAGGGAAATCATTAGTGCCACCCCTAAGAGGGACAAAGCATGGGGGTTCATAAATTAGACAACCATCCTCATATTATGTGAGATCAACACTAGCACACCTATCATCATTATCATCTTTAGGGGCTAACACATCTAATAAAAAATTGATGCAAACACTATCGACCTCATTTGCATAGCTATTCCACGATGTCACGTTATCCTTCTTAGCTTTCTCTGAGCACTAATCAATAACAAGGTTCTTTTGAGTATCCACAACACACTAAAAATTCTTAGTCTAAGTCCCTTTAGTTAAAAACCTCATTATGTAATCATCTCTTTCTTTCTCAAGGTAGTCAACCGACCCATAAGCTTGTTGTACACTTGTAGGCTTCATTCATTTAGTGCTAAGATTAAGCTAGCCTCACGGGCCTCATAGAAAATGTTAATACACATAGATGTATTAGGCCTATACTTCCTTGGAATATTAGAATGAACAATATCAAACTTGTGACTAAAATCATAACTTGAATCTCCCTCTCGCCTTTTGATGTTCACCAAATTTTGGACAAGAAAAGCAAGGTCAACACTACATGAATAATTCTCAACAAATGTAGTCACAAGGTCATTTCAAGAAGAAAAATAGTGTTGAGGAAGAATATTGAACCATTTAGTTCTTCCCACATAAAGATCTAACAAAAACTACATCCACATGTCTTCATCTTCAAAATGAAATTCTGCCAAGTGCACCAAACACATGCATTTGATTTAAAATTATCCCAGTCATTATTTTCATTCATAGTCCACTGGAAGAAAGATCAAGTTGTTTGTAGGTGGTATCAAGAGGTATAATGAGAGATTGAACAATTTGATCTTTTGTGACAACATGATGGATAACGAGTCTATCTTGTGCCTACATAGATGCTTGTAGGATTTGGGAATGAATAGGAGATAGAGTATGACTACTAAATAAAGAGGAGGATGCATCACTGTAGTAATCTAATTCATACTCATCAACATAATATCCTGAGCTTGAATCATAACATAAGAAGGAATAGATCTATCAACATACTAAAACCTAGGTGCCATGATTATAAATTTATAACATGTTAAAATAGGACTGTACTTCTTACTATAAGTATGTGTTCATTGTGAAAAAGAGAAGAACATAGATGAGTGCCTTATTACACTATTGCACATTGAGATATAATTTTGTGGCATTGTCAATAGATTGGTATAAACAACATACACCTTGATTCATGACAATAGAGTCACCACCTCATTGAATGAGGAAATCCTTGGAGCAAGAGATATTACCAAGGTTGAAATATTTTTGGGTCTCCTTCCCACCAGAGTCTTCAAATTCATGCAACCTAGGTTAGGATTAACTAAAGTTGTTCCCTAGCAGAGACCATTTTTTTGCTTCTCAAAACCACATGCCCTCTCCTCTAGCACCATTACTCAAGTTGATACAAGGGGAACACGATATCTCTGGTAAAGAGGACACATAAAAAAGGAGAGGACATCTTTGGGAAAATGCATAGGATTAGGGCAAATCCTCTTCTTCTTCAGGCTTTGCAAAACCTAGGGGGTATTCTCCTGAGGTCTTAATATAGGAAAATTAAAGAGAAATACATGGACAAGGATGAGACTTTGATTACCATTCAATAGTGACAATCATGAACAAGCCTATTAGACCTCACATATAGTAGATACAAACAAACATGTATATACACCTAGGATGTAAACTTATTATATTTTGTAAGATGAATTTCCTTATATTTTCTTACACATGCATTTTGCATCTTACTAACACAACCCTCTATAGGTTCATCAGACATAAGCTCACTAATTTTGTAAATTGGCTGAAGCAATGGGCTATGTAATAAGTAGAATTTGTACATGCACAAACCTTTGAAAATCTCATTCAAGTTGGACTCCCTTAAGATGTAACCGAAGTTGTAAAACTAATTAGTGCATATATGAAGAGAAGGGGACTAGAATACAATAGAAATAAAAAGATGTTTTTAATGTAAATGATTGGATCCTAAGCCAATTGACCAGTTCCAAATCCATTGGGAAATAGAGTCACCACATGTAAGAAGTAAAGATAACCATATGGGATTGGACTATAATCGTAAAAATAGGGAAATGTTGCACAATGACACATATTTAATAATCCATCTCAAATAAATAATATCCCACATGAAACAAAGAGAGACAATTACAGAATAGTTTGTAACAAATTATATTCTTGTGACATTAATCAACTTCTCATTACACGAATCCAACAAATGTGGTAAGAGAGAACCAAAAACTATGTTCAAAGATTCCCCTAAAATATTATAGCCCACCATGAAGACATGTGATCATACAACTACCTAGCATGACTACACCTTCCTATAACCCATATAAATGATATCATTCCCATACAATGTTTCACATTGATGCAGGAGCATCCCGAGTGAACAAGCAATAAACATCACTCAAAACATTTTAGGTATATTTCAACATGGCTAATAGTATATATGACTTCCACAATACCATCGGAGGCTCTGAGTTATCTCATTAGAGGACAACATGCAGGATTTAGCTTATATTATAGCTTATCCAATATCCTACACCTTTGGCATCTGAGGAGAGTCAAAGATCTTTGCATAGAACTCGAAAATGACATAAGGTTTAACTACTTTTGGATTAGATGTTCAAGGCCCAAATGTGTAACCTTGTTTGTAGTACATTTTGTAGGATGTTTGTATTACCTGCCAGTAGATCGGTATCCGAACCTGAATAACACATGGATTAGTTCTATATTTCCACACTTTGAACAACAAAGCTTTTCTAATTGTTACATTTCCTACATATATTGGTCAATAACAACCTTGAGTACTATTGGGTATGGAGATATACGTGGAGATGATCTTCATTATATTTTATGTCTTTTCCAATCTCAGCTTCACTGCTTACTTGATTGGTAATATGACCAATCTTGTTGTAGAAGGAACAAGTATAACCATGCAGTTTAGAAAAAGAATACGTGCAACATCAACTTTGTTCATGGGAATGATCTTCCACCAAAACTTAAGGAACAAATATTGTCATACATGTGTCTCAAATTTAGATTTTAATATTCCAAATAATAAAAGGGTGGAGAAATGAAGTGGCCTGGGAGTTTGAACAAATAAATTGAAATCTCAAGATTTGATATGCTTTTCCAATGTTAGCAAAGGCAAATTTAAAAAGATAGAAATTACTATTGTTTGAAATGGAAATAGGAAAAAGTGAGGAAAATAGAGAGAAGAGCCCTTTTGAGAAGAGGAAATGCCTCTTTGGAAGGGGCACAATTGATAATGCCAAATGCAAAAAAATTGTTTGAAATAGGAATAGGAAAAAGTGAGGAAAATAGAGAGAAGGGCCCTTTTGAGAAGAGGAAATGCCTCTTTGGAAGGGGCACAATTGATAATGCCAAATGCAAAAAAATCCAAACCAAAAAGAGGGAGTACGGCCACAGAAGAGCTAGGAGAAGAGGGTGCTAAGATAGGGTAAAGTCTCCCAGAAAGAGGGTTTGAACAGCTACAACAAAAACATAGAAAATAGGAGAGAAAAGAGGTGAATTAAGACATGATATGAGGGAGGAATTGACCCAGCGATGACAGTTTGAACAACATAAAAAAGAACACATAAAAATATTAGATAATAAAGGGAAAGAAACTGAGAATGAGTAGAATGAAGGCCCATGGGGTTTATAGATGGAAGGAGGCCTAAGGAAAGGAAAATCTGATGGTGTCAGGTAGAAATTTGCATAGTTTTTAGATCCTACATGAAGAAAAACGTGAAGTGCTGTAAATATTTCAAGAAGAGATATAAATAAAAGTTTCTTGTTTGATTTTGAAGCCATTAATCAAATTATTTTGTATAATTGATAATTTTGTATTCCCTTATTTGTAGAAGTGAAATTTGAGCTGCTAGATTTGGTGGTTTGATAAAAGCCTCAAATCTACCTCTTCATCAAATGGTATCAGAGCTGGTAATCCTGAGCATGGAGAGGATCCACCAGGACCTGCGGGAGAGAAGATGGTTGTGAAGAGCTCAAGAGATTGTTGTAGGTAGAGAGGAGTCCTGAGCAAGTGAGAGCTAGGGAGCCACTAGAGAATTTGTTTTACTGATCGAGAGTGTAATGGCAGATTGTAGAGCATGAGGTGAGACTACAACAGTGAGAGAAGATGGGGATATTGATGAGGAAGAAGCCTATGATATGGGAGGGGTGGAGACAATATCAAAAGGTTTTGACAATGATGGTTGATATAAATATGAGATTGGATCGATTGGAAGTTTGGCAACGTGATAAACTGGTCAAGCATGATGAGGAAGATGAAAAGCTATGTGCAACAATGGTGAAAGATAAAGATGTGGGCAACAAGAAGGAAGAGGATGAAGATACAATGATAGAATATAAATAAGTTGTAGTAGTAGAGTGTGGCGAAGATGCTAATTTGTTAGCACAAATGCTGATGATTGAAGTTATTGCAACAAAGGGAGAAGAACAAAAAGTTGTAGTTGATGAGGATGTGAAAGATATCGTAGTGGAAATTGATATTGCAGCTGAGGTAAATTTGTTTTATGATGATGATATTTTGTTTTCAAATAAAATGGTAGAAGAAGAGAGGAATAGAGAACAAAAGTATGTTGTAGATGCTGCTTATTTGCTTGTAGAGTTGTGGAGGATGATGCAGGTGGATTTTGGTGGAGGTGGTTAGTTTGCAGTGGGTTGGATCCCACGAAGCAGGAGAGGAGAGTAGTGAGCCTTTGGTGGAGGAGGACGGATGATGGTGGAAAAATGAAGCTGACATATAATTGGTGGAGGATGGTACTTTTCCTAGCTAAGTGTTGGAAGAGACAGAAGAAGTTTTCTATGCCTAGATCAGCAATGGAGTTTGCTACAAGTTGTCTACAACCTGAAAGAGTAGTTCTACTACTCCACTCTGCTTTGTGAGCCCATGCTCACAAATTTTCTACCTGGTGTGTCTAATGCATGAGAACCTCGAGCGAACAAGAAATCAACATCACTCAAAACATTTCAGGTATATTTCAACATGGCTAATAGTAGATATGACTTCCACAATACCATCAGAGGCTCTGAGTTATCTCATTAGAGGACAACATGTAGGCTTCAACTTATATTATAAATTACTCAATATCCTACACGTTTGGCATCTGAGGAGAGTCAAAACTCTTTTCATGAAGCTTGAAAAGGACATAAGGTTTAACTACTTTTGGATTAGATGTTCAAGGCTTGTCTGTGTAACCTTGTTTGCAGTACATTTTGCAAGATGTTTGTATTACCTACTAGCAAATCGGTATCCAGACCCAAATAACACATGGATTAGTTCTATATTTCCACACTTTGAACAACAAAGCTTTTATAGTTGTTACATTTCTTGCATATATTGGTCAATAACAACATTGAGTACCGTTGGGTATGGAGATATACGTGGAGATGATCTTCATTATATTTTATGTCTTTTTCAATCTCGACCTCATTGCTTACTTGATTGGCAATATGACCAATCTTGTTGTAGAAGGAACAAGTAGAACCATGTAGTTTAGAAAAAGAATACGTGCAACATCAACTTTGTTCATGGGAATGATCTTCCACCAAAACTTAAGGAACAAATATTGTCATACATGTGTCTCAAATTCAGATTTTAATATTCCAAATAATAAAAGGATGGAGAAAATTAAACAGCCTAAGAGTTTGAACAAATAAATTGAAATCTCAAGATTTGATATGCTTTTCCAATGTTAGCAAAAGCAGATTTAAAAAGATATAAATTACTATTGTTTGAAACGGGAATAGGAAAAAGTGAGGAAAACAGAGAGAAACACCCTTTTGAGAAGAGGAAACACCTCTTTTGAAGGGGCACAATTGATAATGCCAAATGCAAAAAAATCCAAATAGTAGAGAGGGAGTACAACCACAGAAGAGCTAGGAGAAGAGGGAGCTAAGATAGGGTAAAGTATCCCAGAAAGAGGGTTTGAACAACTACAACAAAAACATAGAAAATAGGAGAGAAAAGAGGTAAATTAAGACACCATATGGAGGATTTTACCTAGCGATGAGAGTTTGAACAACACAAAAAATAACACATAAAAATATCAAATAATAGAGGGAAAGAAGCTGAGAATGAGTAGAATGAAGGCCCATGGGGTTTATAGAAGGAAGGAGGCTTAAGGAAAGGAAAATATGGTGGTTTCAGGCAAAAATTTACATAGTTTTTAGATCCTACATGAAGAAAAATGTGAAGTGCTGTAAATATTTCAAGAAGAGAAATAAATAAAAGTTTCTTGTTTGATTTTGAAACCATTAATCAAATTCTTTTGCATAATTGATATGTTTGTATCCCATATTTGTAGAAGTGAAATTTGAGCTGCTAGATTTGGTGGTTTGATAAAAGCCTCAAATCTCCCTCTTCATCACACATACATCAATTGATTCACTACTAGAGTATACTATTAGCAATCAAGGAAAAAAGTTGTCTTAGAGACTAACTCATAATACATTAGGTAGGCATGTATATATAGGATTATACATCATCCCAACACCCTTGAAAGCATAAGGAGGGAAATTCAAATGCACATCCAATTAGTACCGAGTTGCTCACATGGACCTCATTGCTACGAATGAGAAATGACACCTAGTGGAGCCTAGGAATAATGAAAACATGTGGAAAATTGACAAGGACTCAACCATTAATCAAATCTAGCAATAATTGTGACACTAGGTCAAGGAAGTATAAGACAAACAAAGAAATACTATCATGACCACACACAAGGCTCGAGATGAAATATCATATCAAATGCCACCATAGAAGATCTCCACAACAAACTCCTAGAGCAATGTCATTGCTGAGAAGATTGCCAACCATCCATGAAGCTAGCCATAAATCCCACATTTTCAAATATAGAATGGGAACCATAGAACATAGTGTTGCAAGTATGTGCTTAACCATCGTTGTCATTGATGTCAACATATCACTGTTGTCATTGGTGTCAACTGTACCCTTATCTTGTTACTTTCTTGTAATAAGTTAGATGCTTTGTATTCACCCATGTAATTGATTCTGATGTTGAGGATATTGAGAAAATTTGCTCCTACAGTGGAAACAATGTGATGCAGAGTTTCTTGTGTATTGCAGAAAGAACAGTTCAGTAGATTGCTCCACATCTCCTGTAGGATAGATATCTTTGTTTGTGGATTGGAAGTTGTTTAGAGGCATGTCTAAAGATATTACATTTCAAGTTTGAGCCTCTAGTATGAAGAGTTAAGTGAGTTATGTTCACCAGAGTGAAAAATACTTTTTTTGTATGTTTGGTGGTGATATGAAGAAAGTGTTATGCTTCGCATTCCTCCGCATTCCTCCGCGTTGAAGTATTTTGGTTTGTAGTTCTAGAGCTAAGTCTGGAATGATGTTATGTGCCTTCAACTTCAATGATTCATGATTTGGTGGTCTATAAGCTATTATTTCCTTATGACAGTGGCTGATAGTATTGTTCTTGTGCTCTGGTTTGGAGAATCTTCATGACAAGGTGGTTAGAAATTGTGTGGATATTTCCTGATGATTACAATGTGCTTGTGGATGTCTCCTGATCATGTTCCTACTCTTGGATTGGTCCACAAAGTGAAAATCAGATTGTGAATGGAGAATGTTCTTAGAAGACCTAGTGTTCTTACTAGCCTTGGCTGACTTGGTTGATTTCACCAATTGTGGAGATGCATTGAAGATTGTAGAAGCATGTCGTGGCATGGAAGATTGGATTTGAGTCTCAACTAAGGCATGGTGTGATCCACATACATCTTTACATCCTTTTCTTAGCAAATTTGTATTAGGTCTAGACCTATTCTATGTATGTTTGTAATGCCAACCTTGGAGATTGTTCCAATGATTGATGAATGTAATGCCGACCTTGATGTACATTCCAAGGTTGATGAATTGTATAAAAACATGAAATGTAGTTACAAAAATAAGTTTGTGTGGAAAAAGATGAAGAGATACGTGTGAAGGTGTGAAGGAGAAGAGTAGAGAAGTTTTATTGTGCTTCAAAGGAATTGAACCCAGGCATGGAGTAGATGCTACTTAATTAGTTCACCATTTTGGCAATGAGCCAACCCTTTGGGAGTGAGCCATTCTTTACAATGAGCCTCTATTTTTTGATATTGTTATAACTCATATATTTTGTGGGCTAACACCCACCATGGTTTTTCCCTTCTAGGGTTTTCCACATAAAAATTCGGTGCCTACTGTGTTGAATGTGTGATTGTTACTAAGTCTATGGTTTCATGCTTTCATGTTTAATTTTGATTATTAGCAGTTAAGAATTTGATGATTTGATATTCATATGAAGTTAAGTTTTTGTGACAACTAATTTACCCCCCCTCTCAATTGTCCTATGCATTTCAACAATTGGTATCAAAGCAAGGTTCCTTGGTGGTAAGCTTAACAACTTGAGGTAGATCTAGTATGTCTTACAAGAAGGAGGCTCCATAGTTTGATGGGATGAATTGTGCAACTTGGAAGATTCACATGAAAAGCCATTTGCTTTGTATTGGTTATAAAGTATGGCAAGTGACACAGACTGATTATATCATGCTGGAGAATGGTTTGAGAACAGAAGATGAAATCAAAGAGTATGAGATAAATATAAAATCTAGAGATGCTCTATTGAGTGCATTGAATGACTCTGATTTGATAAAGGTTATGGATTATGAGTTAGCTAAAGAAGTCTAGGATAAGCTAAGTAATCTATATGAAGGAGATGAATCTGTAAAGAGTGCCAAACTACAGGGAATGAAAGCCAAATATGAAGGTCTTAAGATGGGAGAAGATGAAAACATAACATCCTTCATGCAAAAGGTTGTTGAACTTGTTAGTGGAATCAAAGGTATGGGAGGAACTGTAGATGAAACTGAAGTTGTGATGAAAATTCTTAGGTCTTTACCTAAATCTTACGCTCACAAGGTAGCTGCAATTGAAGAAATAATGACTGTGAAAAAGATAAATAAGGATTAGTTGCTTGGTAAGATTACTGCTTTTGAAATGAGAGAATTTGGTGATGCTCTGCCAAAAGTTGAAACAACTTTCAAAGCTAGTACTTTAGAGAAGATCTCTAGAGCAGAAAAGTACAAGGTAGAAACTGATGATGAGCTTCATGAAATTGAAGCCAATTTTGTTGATAGACTAGAAAGAGGTTCCGATAAGTTCAAAGGAAAACTACCTTTCAAATGTTTTTCATGTGGTAAAGTAGGTCATTATGCTTCCAGATGTCCTAAAAGAATTGAAAGAAATAGAAATCAATTTGAGAACATGCCTTGAGCTCCAAATAAATGCTACTATGTTAGAGATTTTGATGATGAAGGTGTGACTGATGATGAATCTAATGATGCTAATACTAGTACAAATGAATGCTTGTTTATTGCTATTAAAGAAGAACACATGTGTACTAATTCTGCTAGCTGTGTGAAGGAAGAAAAACTAGTGGAAGAAAGTGCTTTGGCTATTCAGGTTGAGAAAGATAAGGATGAGTGGATTATTGATAGTGGATGATCACATCACATGACTGGTGACAAAAGTAAGTTTGTAAGTTTGGAAAAGTATGATGGAGGACTGGTTAGGTTTGGAGAAAATGCAGCTGGTAAGATTTGTGGAAGAGAATATATTTCATTTGATGGAAAGCATAATATCGACAATGTCCTATATGTGAAGGGTCTGAAGCATAATCTTTTGAGTGTGGGTTAGATGTGTGACAAAGGTTATGATCTGAGATTCAAAGACAATGGGTGCAAGATCATGGAAAGCTCCAGAACTGTGATTGCTACCGGTAAGAAGACTAGAGGTAACATCTATCAATTAAGAGGAACTAGTGATTACTGTTTATCATCTCAAGTAGATGAGAGTTGGATATGGCATAGAAGGATGTGTCATATAAACTTTGATAATCTAGTAAAGATAAGTTCAGGTCAGACTGTGAGATATTTACCAAAACTTGTGAAATCTACGAATACCATTTGCAAAGAACGTTAGTTGGGGAAGCAGACAAGAACAAGTTTTAAGAGCAAAGAGCAATTTTCTGCCGGTTTGCTAGATCTAGTTCATATAGATCTATGTGGTTCTACAAGGATAAGAAGTCTACAAGGTGACATGTACTTCATGTTGCTTATTGATGATTATTCTAGAATGACTTGGATTACTTTTCTGAGAGACAAATCTGAAGCCCTAGAGAAATTCAAATCCTTCAAGGCAATGGTTGAAAATGAAATAGAGCTAAAAATAAAATGCTTGAAGTCTAATAGAGGAGGTGAGTTCACATCAAATGAATTCAACAATTATTGTGAAGAACAAGGAATAAAGAGGTAATTGTCTGCACCTAGGACTCCTCAGCAGAATGGAGTTGTGGAAAGAAAGAATATAACAATTCAAGAAGCTGCTTGGACAATGATGAAGGAAGGAGGTCTGCCGGAAGTCTTTTAGAAGGAAGCTATACATATTGCTGTCTACATTCAAAACAAAGTTCAAGTAAAAGGAAATGGTACTAAATCTCCTTATGAATTGTGGTATGGAAGAATTCCAACAGTAAGATATTTCAAAGTCTTTGGAAGCAAATGCTATATCAGAAGAGATGAAGATCTAGGGAAATTTGATGCAAGATGTGATGAAGGAATCTTTCTTGAATACTCTACCAAGAGCAAGGCCTACCGGTGCTACAACAAAAGGTTGAAAAAGATTGTGGAGAGTGCAAATGTGAAGGTGGATGAACACAAAGGAAGAACATCATATCAGAATGGCTATGAATCAGATGAACCTGCTGCTACTTATGAAGAAAAAGTTAAACAAGAAGTCAATCAAGATGAAGAAGAAAAGGCTCTAGAAGTTGCCACTAAGACCTCCAGGTATGTAAGAATCAATCACTCTAAAGATCAAATTATTGGAGACAAAGACAAAGGAGTACTGACAAGGAAAAGAGCTACAGAAGAACAAGTGAATTAGTGTTTTCTCTCTATAGTTGAACTAAAGACTGTGAATGAAGTCTGCAATGATGAAAATTGGGTTAAGGCAATGGAAGAAGAACTAATACATATAGAGAAGAATGAGACTTGGGAATTAGTTCATAGACCTGTTGACAAAAATGTTATTGGAACTAAATGGGTCTTTAGGAATAAGTTGAATGAAAATGGAGAAGTTGTAAGGAATAAAGCAAGGCTTGTGTACAAAGGGTATTCTCAAATTGAAGGAATAGATTTTGAAGAGACTTTTGCTCCAGTAGCTCAGATTGAACCAATCAGAATGTTTCTGGTATTTATAGCCCATAAAGATTTCAAAGTGTATTAGATGGATGTGAAGTCTGCATTTTTAAATGGTGAATTGGAAGAGGAAGTCTACATTGAACAACCAGAAGGATTTCAGCTGTCAGATCAAGATAATATGGTATGCAGGTTGAAGAAAGCATTATATGGACTCAAGCAAGCTCCTGAAGCTTGGTATGCAAGGTTGGATATGTACTTGTTACAATTAGGGTTCAATAAAGATACTGCTGATAGTAATCTCTATTTCAAGATTAATGGTGATCAAATCTTGATTGTTGAAGTCTTTGTTGATGATATCATCTTTGGAGGTAATGAAAGTATGTGCATGGAATTTGCTGGTGAAATGCAGAAGGAGTTTGAGATGTCTATGTTTGGTGAGATGAATTTCTTTCTGGGTCTGCAAATCAATCAATCAGATAAAGGAATCTTCATATCTCAGTCCAAGTATGTTAAAGAGTTGTTGAAGAAGTTTGGGATGGAAGACTCTAAATCGGTATGTACTCCCATGGTGATTGGTTGCAAGTTGAGCAAAACTAATGAATACCTAAGACTGATCACAAAAAGTACAGATCCATGATTGGAGGATTGCTTTATCTAACTCAAACCAGACCTGATATTATGCATGCAGTTTGTCTTGTTGCAAGATTTCAAGCTGATCCAAGAGAATCACATGTGATGGTAGTAAAGAGAATCCTGAGGTACTTAAAAGGCACTCCAGATCATGGCTTATGGTATCCAAAGGTGAATAATTTCACTCTTAGTGCATATACAGATGTTGATTGAGCTGGAGATGTTGATGATAGGAAGAGTACAAGTGGAGGTGCCTTCTTCTTAGGAAATAGATTAGTTTCATGGCTGAGCAAGAAACAAGATTCAATCTCTTTGTCCACTATAGAAGCAGAGTATATTGCAACAACATGCTGTTGTACTCAAGTGTTATGGATGAAGTAGAATTTAAACGATATAAGAGTTGTTTATGAAGACCCAATTGCAATCTTGTGTGACAATACAAGTGCCATAAATATTTCCAAGAATCCAGTGATGCACTCAAGACCAAAGCATATATCTATAAGGTAACACTTTTTGAGAGAGAAGGTGACAAAGAATGAAGTAAAGTTGGAATATGTGTCCACAAGGACTAGATTGCAGATATCTTCCCCAAGCCTTTGCCTAAGGATGCTTTTGACTATCTCAGAGGAAAGTTAGGGGTCATTACCCCTCTTGCCTCAAATTAAGATGCATGAGAATGCATCAATCCAGTGGTGTCCAAAGTCTCACCTTTTGATCTAGATTGATGTTTTGAGGGCTACCTCTTAGGGGGAGTAGCTAGATGTGTTGGTAACAATTCAGTTGGATCAGAGCAACAGAATGCAAGTATGTGCCCTTTTCTATTGATGTCAAAGGGGAAGAGAAATCATGTGAAAAACTTAGAAGGAGAAAGAATGTAGATGTGTAAAGAGAAAGGGGGAGAATCTTGTCTTGATGGTCTTTTTAGTTTTTCACATCATATGTTGCCATCAATGACAAAGAGGGAGATTGTTGCAAGTATGTGCTTAACCAGTGTTGTCATTAATGTCAACATATCATTGTTGTTATTGGTGTCAACTATACCCTTATCTTGTTACTTTCTTGTAATAAGTTAGATGCTTTGTATTCACCCATGTAATTGATTTTGATGATGAGGATATTGAGAAAATTTGCTCCTCTAGTGGAAACAGTGTGATGCAGAGTTTCTTGTGTATTGCAGAAAGAACAGTCTAAATATACTACATCTTTGAGCCTCTAGTATGAAGAGTTAAGTGAGTTATGTTCACCAAAGTGAAAAATGCTTTTTCTATATGTTTGGTGGTGATAGGGAGAAAGTGTTATGCTCCACATTCCTCCACATTGAAGTATTTTGGTGTGTGGTTCTAGAGTTAAGTTTGGAATGATGTTATGTGCCTTTGACTTCAATGGTTCATGATTTGGTGGTCTGCAAGCTATTCTTTCCTTATGACAATGGATGATAATATTGTTCTTGTGCTCCGGTTTGAAGAATCTTCATGACAGAGTGGTTAGAAATTGTGTGGATGTTTCCTAATGATTACAATGTGCTTGTGGATATCTCATGATTGTGTTCCTACTCTTAGATTGGTCCGCAAAGTGAAAATTAGATTGTGAATGAAGAATGTTCTTACCAGCCTTGGCTGACTTGGTTGATTTCACTAATTGCAGAGATGCATTGAAGATTGTAGAAGCATGTTGTCACGTGGAAGATTGGATTTGAGCCCTAGCTAAGGCATGGTGTGATCTGCATACATCTTTACATCCTTTCCTTAGTAAATTTGTATTAGGTCTAGACCTATTCTATGTAAGTTTGTAATGCTGACCTTGGAGATTGTTCCAATGGTTGATGAATGTAATGCCAACCTTGATGTACATTCCAAGGTTGATGACTTGTATAAAAACATGAAATGCAGTTGCGAAAATAAGTGTGTGGAAAAAGATGAAGAGATAAATGCAAAGGTGTGAAGGAGCAGAGTAGAGAAGTTTTATTGTGTTTCAAAGGAATTGAACCTAGGCATGGAGTAGATGCTACTTAATCAGTTCACCATTTTGGTAGTGAGCCAACCATTTGGCAGTGAGTCATTCTTTTTAGTGAGCAATTTGGGCAGTGAGCCTCTATTTTTTTTGTATTGTTATCTCATATATTTTATGGGCTAACACCCACCATGGTTTTTCCCTTCTAGGGTTTTCCACGTAAAAATATGGTGCCTACTATGTTGAATGTGTGATTGTTACTAAGTCTATGGTTTCATGCTTTCATGTTTAATTTTGATTATTAGCAGTTAAGAATTTGATGATTTGATATTCATATGAAGTTAAGTTTTTGTGGCAACTGATTCACCCCCCCTCTCAGTTGTCCTGTGTATTTCAACACATAGTAGGGTAGGTGAGATGAATAGTGTTTGTTGAGTAGGTAAAATATTTGAAATTTGTTTTAGTACTCACCAAACATGCGGAAGTAGGGAAGATCAAATGATCATAGCAAGTCAGGGAAGGTGCATGCACCCTAGGATCAAATGATGCATGAGATCTAAATAAATGAAGATTTGAGGCAACACAAGAAGCACCGTCAACATGAACACACTACAAAAGCACATGTATCCACTTCAAAACTTGCAGTCACTACATAAGAAACTAGGTATAATACTGGTGCAGTCATGGATGGAAGGTCCTAAGAAGGGACTATCCAAACCATGCAACAAGAGTAAACACAACAGAAACAACACAATAATGAAATGTAATAGAAGATTCAAATGCTCAATATATTAGACAATCATAATGCTTATATGTCGGCAACATGTGGGCTATAATCAAAAGGGCTCACAGGCCTACTTTCTGGGTTACAATAGAAATGAAAGATATGGCATTAAAGTGCCTTTCGGAAAGAATCTATCTTATAAGACTACTAAACTGAAGAACTAACTTCCTAATGCATCTAAGAGATGTATATATACCATCTTAAAGCTCATAGAATCCTCCACGTTGGCCACAAGAGTTTACAAAATCCAATGAATGATGAAATGTGTACAAACAGGTAGGTTAGCCTCCAACATATGGTATTGCTCCACAAATGAATGAAACATGGTGCAAACCTTAAGGAAGGTCTATCTAGTTCTTATGTGCCATGTACGATATTCCATTAGGCTCCTCAAGTCATAGAAGTGCTCCGCAAACCTTCTCCTCTCAACTGTCTACACGAATGCTCTGCTCTATGAAAGCTAATGGTCTTCTGATAGCAATAATTTTTTGTAGACAAATACAAATACATTTAAATCTTAGTATGATGTATCTGACATGGCATAGAAGCCAAATCCTGTTCAACATGCTCTGATATGAAAATGTGGTAAAATGCAGTAGAAAGTTCTGAATTGTAAATCACTAAACTACAACTGAAATGAAAGAAAAGAAAAGAATGCAAATATTTTTAGTTGATGCAAGATTTCTCTACAACTTGGGATGCTCTTGCATTAGACACCTGGGGTTGTTGAAAATGTGAGTCCCTCACTTTGTTGGGGCTAGAGGAAACCAAGGTGGTCTACCTCGGCTTGAGAAATCCATGATGAATCTTCTTCTGGTCTTCCCTTCCACTTTACCAAATACTCTTTATACTACTTGCCTCTGGTACTATGTCCAATTCTGCTATCAAAGATCTACTCAATCTGCTCTAGTTGTTGTTGTGGTAACTGATCCTTCAAACCATCTTCAATGCTGTCACTTGATTCTCCTTCATGATACTGATATAGGTCTACAATGTTGACTATAGGTGATATGCCAAATGTCTTTGGTAGCTCCACTTCATATGCATTCCTTGAATCAAACTTCTTAAGAATCTTACATCATCCAAACTACATCATCTTCATCTTGTTGTATGTCCCCACTACAAATCTCTCCTATCTTAGATATACCATAACTTCAACTAAAAATTCTTTATGTCTCCTCTTCTCATTTGCTTGCTCCTTATACTTACTATTCATCTCCTCCAAATGCTTTCTAACTTGATTATGCATTTTCTCTATGTATCTTGTAAATTCTTCTACCTCTACACTTCTCTCATTCTCCATACTGATGTCTCTCAGTTCTACAACTCCTCTAGGTTGTATTCTTGTCACAACTTCAAATGGTGTCTTCCTTGTACTTCTATTCACTGAATTATTGTATGTAAAATCTTCTTGCAGTAGAACTATATCCCAATTTCTTATTTTATCTCCTACTAAACATCTCAACTGTTGAATTAGGTCGAGACAACTGAGAGGGGGGTCAGTCAGTTGTCACATAATTTAACAATTTCTTTCTCTTAATCTCCTTTTACAACTTATAATCAAATCAATGATGTAAACATTTTAACATTAATCAATAACACATGAGAAGAAACATAAATAATACACTTAACACCAAGATTTTTGATGTGGAAACCCGACTAAGGGAAAAACCATGGTGGGGTTAACCCACAAAGATTATACTCTGTTAAAAGAATTACAATGGGGAATGCACATGCATTTGGGCTCACTACCTATAAGAAAGAAGAGTGCTGGAGTTCAGTTCCAGTTAAACATAGAAAACTGACTTGATACACTCCATTCTTACTCTCCTCCTCTTACTGCTCTGCTAACATCTAAACTTTGATCTCTGCTTCTTTTCTGAATTACTCCATAGTCACAACACACACACACAGCAAAATCATCCAATTCCATTGGATATATATATATATATATATATATATCCGTAACATGATCTACAATCATTTTACCAGTCAGTTTCAAGAACATTTAGAACTTTGTAGAGTACTCTACTCTGTCAGCTAGATCCATACATAATATGAGATGTGGATCAAAACTTGCACTTGTAAATCATCAACCATGTCTGCTATCATTACTTATCATCACCAATTGCCCAATAAACAACTTCTATAGATCCATAATTAAGATCATTCACAAGATCAGCCTGTTCTTCTTCTGTTTGTTCTGTCAAACTGAAACCCAATAATCAGAAGCTAATATATTTTGAGTCCTTCATCTCTGGAGGACAAAAATCTAGATTTAGAGTGTCTTGACAATGCTTACAACTACCTCAGATCTGCAGCAAACCATGCCTTTCCACCGGATAGATCCGGACCAGGATACCGGACTATGTCACCTGCTCTGTTCCTAACTGCCCGGACTTAGACAAATTCTGATTCTAACTTCCGGTGTGAACAAATTGTGTTATGCGGATGATTGGGATGATCTTAGTTGCCATCAATGACAACACCTATCATGCCTAGCAGTGTCTCTTGCCAACAATCTCCCCCTTTGGCATTGATGGAAACACTTAGTGAAAAATGACTAAGTGTCAAAAGTAGCTCCACCTTTGCTCGTGCTTCATACTATTGTTCACACTGCTTTTTGGTGCTCCCCCTTAGCTAGATTCCCTATTTTTCAATGATATTCACTCCCCCTTTGACATCAATGGCAAAGGGTGGGGTCCACAAGCCAAAATTCTCTAAAAAAATGTATATAGGACCACATATGTACAACTAATCAATAAGTTCTATTCACATGAACTCGAGAATATCTGCAAAACTATTTTTCAATTGCACAATTTTAGAGGCCTAGGTTCCCTTTATTCCATCCAAAATTGAGATGTGTCCACTCAGCAAAAATGCATATGCTTCTGCCTTTGTCAGATCTGAAGGATTACTTGTCTGAAGTGCAGTCTGAGCTTCTGATAAGGCATTAAACATGGTTTCTAACTTAGGGGCAATCAATTCCCGGAGCTCACACATTCTCTTCATAATGTTACTTTTTTCTTTACTAAGCCTCTTTATCTCATCTGTCAAGATAATTAGTTGATATTCCTAACTTATAGGCAAAATTGTTAGAGGATCAAAAATTTGAGAAAGATTTGACAATTTCTGTTCTTGCTCCTTTATCTTCTTTTCAATATCCTCACTAATTTTGGGCCATGATAGACAAAATTTGTACATATCTCTTCCATCATTTAAAGCATTCTAAATACTCCTTATGCTAATGCCAAGTATCATCTTATCATTTCCTATTAGATTCTGTAATTCACTAAATTTCTTATCCAGAAACTCTTTCCAGACCTTTGCCTCTACAAATTTTTCAAAGGATTCAAAATGAGTATTTACAAAACTTACAAGATTTTTCAGATGTCTGGAGGGGGAATCAAATGGAATCTTCTGGTAGGAAGGCATTAACTTCTCCAAAATCCCAGTTGCAAGCCCCTATAGCTCATTATCCTCCATGTGGGACTTTAACAACTTTTCTCTAGCCTTTACTTGGGTGAATGATGCTATTTTCATCAATTGAATGGGAGAGAGAGCATCTGGATTGGCTAGAATTTGGAGTAGTTCAAGCTCATCAAGCTCAATCATCTCTTTTTCAAGAAGACTTTTCACTGCATCTACAATGTCTCTTGCAACATTTTTCGAATCATCCATTTGTTCATCAAATTTTTTAGCATCTGTTTTAGGTGATTCAACATTTTCACCATCTTCTTTTGCTTTGTCTTCTTGGTTTTCTTCCTTCTCTTCCTCTACTTTATCATTTCTTATATCACTTGCAGGTGCAATCTTTTCTCTGTCTTCACCAGTCACTACCTGATTCGGAGGGGTTTGTATAGTAGCAATATCCTCTTTTTTTCCAGAAAGATTAGGTGGAAGAGTTTCTTCTACATCAATTATTTTGTCAGTCATTTCTATGTCCTCCTGATTGACTTGTTCCTCTTCTGGAATAGAGGCTTCACCAAACTCAAATTGCTGCTTAATTATGTTCTTTTCCCGAGCTTCTCCAACATTCAGATTTGATGAATCAAATCCAACATTAGTCTCTTCATAGATTAACTCTGGAGGATCTAAATTAACACCTTGGTCATCAATTCCCTTGTTAATCTCTTCTTCTAGAGTTTCCAGTTCTGAAACTAGAGAATTATCTTCTTCAACTTGTTTCTCTGAAATAATATATTATTTATCCTTTTCTAGAGCCTTTCTCAAAATTTCCTCTGTTTCTTTTGCAATTTCCTCAATTTTACCTAGCATTAGCTTGTTCATCCGAACCTTGCTTCCAAATTTTTCTTTAACTTCTCAGAGGATTTTATCTGCTTCTCTTCTAGTCATTACAAAACACAAAGTAGAAAGTATATACTCTCTAAGTTCTAGATCTTTAGCCTTGGCTGTTTCTTTCCTCATTTCTAGTACTTTCCTTAAACCTTTAGGAAGTTCTTGTAAAATTTCCAATAGGGCTCTATTGAATTTGTTCAAATATATGATAATGGCATCTTCCAAAATTTTCTTATTTTCTTGATCAAAATTGTCATAGTAAACTCTAATAGGCTTTACGTTTCCATGAACAGTGATTGTTTTTACAGTTTCATCAATAGTCATAGCAACCTTACAAGTTACTTGCTTTTTACTAGTCTTAATGCTTCCGGAAGGCTGGTCTTCAGAAGTCTTCGAAGTTCTAGCTTTCTTGGATTTTATTTCTTTGATTTCTTCATCTCTCTCTCCTCATCATCTTTTATGCCCACACTCATTCTTATGGCTTTTGTTTTCTTTCTCTTACTTGCTTCACCAGATGGTCTGACTTCTAGTTTTGCAGTTTTAGGAGGAATAGAAGCAACAGTAGAGCTTCTAGTAGTCCTTGAAGTCAAGGATGGTTCCACTGGAGCATCTTCTTGTTTCTTGTCCTATTTTTCTTTTTTAGCCTTCTCAATTATTTCTCTATTTTGTTTCACTGCTTCCTTGGTTAGGCCAATGCTCTTAGCATACTTTTCAACTTGCCTCTGCACTTTCCTCTTGGTCTCCAGCTGTCTAAGTTCCACATGCAATTTTAGACTCAGTTCCTTGTAAGTTCCAAACCTTTCCACAGAGGTATCTTTAGGTGTGCTCAAAAGATGTTGAGCATACATATCCAAAACTCTTTCATCCACCTCATAACCCATAGGCATTATCCAAACTGTCCTTGGTTCTACAGCTTCCATCAAGCACTGATCTGTGTCAACCAAGAAACATATGTCATTTTCATACTTCTCCACAATTATTTTAGGGATTCTCTCCCTTTCTTGCATTAAACTTTGGAAGGTTTTGAAGTAGCCCCAAATGCCAGTCTTTTGGGCTTGGGAGTCACCAAGACTGAGAAGGTGATCTCTTATTTGCCATGCTACTGGCCTGTCAGTTGTCCAATGCACATCTTGAATTCTAGGTACTTCTTTCATAAAATAGAAGAACAAACATATAATCAAGGAACCATATTTCAAGGTATTTTTCCTATCTTTCTTTATTTTACTCAGATTCTCAATCAACTAATTCTATAGTAGTTCGCAAAGATCATAATCATCATTCTCGTTTACTATTTGATAGGATGCATATATTGCAGTTTCAGAGACAGAATTTTCCCTGCTGGAATGATAAATCTTGTACCCAATCACCATGGAGGCAAATTTAAGATCAGGTTCTATGATATCATTGATGGTTATTGCCCTTTTGTCAAACTTGGCACCGGTAGCCTCAGTCACAGTCTGGTTTTTCATAGCTTTCAGCATGGGTAATCCGTCGGAGGAATTTAACCTAGTTACAGTCTTGATATCATCCTTTGTAATCTTAAATGGTTTCAATAGCCACATGAACTCATTATGTATTTAGCTCAAGACATATCAAACCCATTCATTTTCATCAAATATCAGAAACCTAATGACTTGCAGAAAGTGTTTGCTTTCTAGGGCTTTGTATTCTAGTTTCAATTTATGGCTATCATCAATTAAGTAGTTGTTGAGCAAATCCAAGAGTTTAGGTTTCCAAATTCATCCATGTTATAGTGGATGTATGCCCTAATATCTTCAACATGTAAAACCCCATATGGAACACCCAAAAAAGCACCTAGCGGTTCGACTTCAACAGATTTGTAAGGATGCTTCTTAAATTCAGGACAAGGCCTTTCAGTGACATCAACAACTAAAGGTGTAGCCATTTGTAGAGATTGAGAATTCAAGAGGTTTCACAGAAAATAGAAATACCTTGTTCTGCAGGTTAGGGTTTTGCTTAAGGATCCTCTTCGTGCTTCAATTCTTGAGAATTCTCAGCTTAGAGCTCATTCACTTCTTGCTTTCTTTTGATGCAAAGTGATCTGTCTGGGGAATGAATGACCCTTTTATGCTTTGTAGCGCTTAATTTGTCTTTGTAATAAATGCTCTGACCTAGTACATCCGGTTACTCTGTTTGTTGAATAGTTTCTCAGGAATTATTCTGCAATTTGCCATATCCACCTTTTTTCTTTAGGAAATCCTTCCAAATGATCCGAAACAATCCAAGATCTCTTTTCTCATTGTGTTAGATTCAGGCACTTACTTACTAGCTTGGGGATTTTGATTTTTATTATAGCTCCCCCTGAGCTAGAGCTCCTAATTTAATTCCTTGAGGAATTATCTGCACCAGATTTCAGTGCAGACCTATCACTATGGTTCACAATTTCTTTCTTGATCCATGTCTCACTTGTTTCATTTTGGATCTCATTCTCTTCAATTTTTCTTTTGCCTTTGTCTTGTCTCTGCTCATCCAGTTTTCTATTTACCAGACCTCTTCTTTCATTAGTCCTACTTCTACAGAATCTTGCAAAATGACCGGATTGGTTACAATAGAAGCACACAACATTTCTTTGCCCATTTGATTGCTTTCCTCTTGATCTGCACTGATTGGCCATATGTCCAAATCTATTGCATGCAAAGCATTTGCCATTGAAGGAATTCCTATTTACTCTATTTGATGAGTTATTCATTATCATACTTCTGCATTCATTGGATTTATGACCATACCTCTTACAACTGAAGCATTGTTTGGATAAGGATGGATTATTTTGATTTACTCTACTTCTACATTGAATGGCTTTATGACCAAATTTATTGCACTTGAAACAATTTCAATTGAAAGATGGATACCTTTGAGCATTAGGATGTCTTACCAAAGTTCTTCTAGGTCTGTTTCTCCCATTCCTTGGTTGAAAGTTTCTTTGTTCAGATCCGGAGCTTTCACCTTTCTCATATCCAAGACCATGTTTGTCATCAGCCTTCTTCTGACCCTCAAGTATTGCTTCAAGTTTAGCTGAATTAATCTTGAACTTCTCCTTGTATTCATTTGCAACTTCTAGATCATGTCTGAGAATGACAATTTGTCTTTCAAGATCTCTTTCATTGTCTTTGCTTTCTTGTAGATCAGACTTTAGATGACTAGCTATACTGTCCAATCTGTGGCATTCATTAGTTCTTTCTTTTAGAGTTTGATTCAAATCTTCTTTAGTCTTCTTCCTTTGCTCAATTTCTTTGGTAAACCTCATTCCCCCAGATTCCATCTCAACTTTTAGAACAACAACTTCTTTTGACAGCTTCTCACACTCCTTTGTCTTTTCTTCCAAGGCTTCATTCATGCCATTTTCTTTAGTTAAACTGGATAACAAAAGAAGTAGCTCCTTATTCCTTCCCATAGACTTCTTTAATTTATCTTTTAACATTTCAATGGTATCATCAACATCCTTGATTTCATCTTTCATATTAGATATTTTTGCTTTGGACTGATCATGATCTTTTAGAGCCAGTTAAAGTTGATCTTTGAGTGAACCCATTGAAAACTCCTTCCAAGATCTTTCCTCAAGCTGTTAAGATTCTTTTAAGGAACCTCACTCTGGTACCAATTATTGAATTAGGTTTGGACAACTGAGAGGGGGGGTGAATTAGTTGTCACACAATTTAACAATTTCTTTCTCTTAATCTTCCTTTACAACTTATAATCAAATCAATAATGTAAACATTTCAGCATTAATCAATAACACATGAGCAGAAACATAAATAATACACTTGACACCAATATTTTTGACATGGAAACCTAGTTAAGGGAAAAACCACAGTAGGGGTTAACCCTCAGAGATTATACTCTATTAAAAGTATTACAATGGGGAATGCACATGCATTCGGGCTCACTGCCCAGAGCTCATTGCTCAAAAGAAGGCTCACTACCTATAAGAAAGAAGAGTTACAATAAATTTGAACTAATATTTGGCATCTATCAATGCTGGAGCTCAGTTCCAGTTAAGCATAGAAAACTGACTTGATACACTTCATCCTTACTCTCCTCCTCTTACTGCTCTGCTAGCATCTGAACTTTGATCTCTACTTCTTGTCACAATTACTCCATAATCACAACACACACACACCAAAATCATCTAATTTCATCAGATATATATATCCGTAACATGATCTACAATCATTTTACAGTCAATTTCAAGAACATTTAGAACTTTGTAGAGTACTCTACTCTGTCGGCTAGATCCATACATAATATGAGATGCGGATCAAAACTTGCACTTGTAAATCATCAATCATGTCAGCTATCATTACTTATCATCACCAATTGCCCAATAAACAACTTCTATACATCTGGAATTAAGATCATTCACAAGGTCAACCTATTCTTCTTCTGTTTGTTCTGTCAAACTGAAACCTGATAATCAGAAGCTAATATCTTTTGAGTCCATCTCTAGAGTACAAAACTCTAGATTTAGAGTGTCTTGACAATGCTTACAACTACCTTAGATCTGCAGAAAACCATGCCTTTCCACCGGATAGATCTAGACCAGGATACGAAACCTTGTCACCTGCTCTGTTCTTGACTGCCCAGACTTAGACAAATTCTAATTTTGACTTCTGGTGTGAAAAAATTGTGTTATGCAGATGATTGGGATGGTCTTAGTTGCCATCAATGATAATACTTATCATGCCTAGCAGTGTCTCTTTCCAACACTGAACAAGTTACCCAAACTCCTATTTACCACTTCAGTTTGTCCATCTATCTGTATCCCTGTCTGAAACTATACTCTTAGGTAATCCATGCAATCTCACAATCTCTTTGAAAAATAAGTTAGCAACATGCATTGAATCAATTTTCTTCTTACAAGGAATGAAATGTGCAATCTTTGAAAATCTATCTACTACTACAAATATAGAATCATATCCCCTCTGTGTTCTTGGAAAACCTAATATGAAATCCATGCTTATATATTCCCAAGGTCTCTTTGGTATTGTCAAAGATTTGTACAAACCAGTATTCTGACTACTTCCTTTTGTAACTTGACAAACTTTAAAACTCTAAACAAACTTACTTACATCCTTATATATCTGAGACCAAAAGTAATGTTCACTTACCAAAGCTATTGTCTTGTCAATACCAAAATGTCCTACTAATCCACCACTATGCTTTTCCTTGATCAAATTATCTCTCGTTGAACTCCTAGGTATACACAACTGATTTCCTTTGAACAACATATCCTCCTGAATGAAATAGTCCAACCACTTACTTCTATCTATCACAACAGGTTCCTTACATGCTTTCCATGCTTTAGCAAAATCAAGATCCTCTTCATACATATGCTTAAGTTCCTCAAATCCTAATACTTCTACCCTCATCTCTGTTAGCAAATTCCTTCTTCTGCTCAATGCATCTGCAACTTTGTTTGACTTCGCACTTCTATGCTTCAATAAAAATGTGTAACTATGCATGAACTCTACCCATCTCATTTCTCTCTGGTTTAACTTTCCTTGACTGTTCAAATATTGTAAAGCCTAATGATCAGTGTACAACACAAATTCCTTAGGCAACAAGTAATGTCTCCACTTCTTCAAGGCTTGAATTATGGCATAGAACTCTTGATCATAAACTAGATATCTTCTCCTTGCATCATTCAAATTTTCACTTAAATATGCTATTGGTCTCCCTTCTTAACTTAACACTGCTCCTATTGCATTCCCACTAGCATCACAATCAACTTGAAATACTTTGTTAAAATCTGGTAATGTTAACACTGGTTGCTCTGTCACTTTCTACTTCAATAATTCATAACTCTTATTTGTTCCTGATGTCCACTTAAAATCCTTTCTATCACCTCTCATTGTCTCTATCATAGGTGTGTATACTGTACTAAAATTGCTAATGAACTTCTAGTAAAAACTTGCTAGTCCATGAAACGCTCTTACCTCTCCAATGTTCATAGGTGTTGGCTGTTCAACAATTGCTCTAACTTTCTCAAGGTCCATCTTCAATCCTTCTGTACAAATCACAAATCCCAAGTATACCAATTCTTTCTTCATGAAACTACATTTCTTGATATTTATCAACAATTTCTCCTCTCAACCTCTGCAATACTTGTCTAATATGCCACAAATCTTCCTCCTTTGTCTTACTAAAAATTAGAATATCATCTAAGTATACAATAACAAATTTACCCAAGAATTTCTTCAAAACCTCATTTATCAATCTCATGAAAGTACATGGTGCGTTAGTTGATCCAAAGGGCATCACTAACCATTCATACAACCCCTCATTTATTTTAAATAGAGTCTTCTGCTCATCTCCTTCTCTAATTTTGATCTAATGGTATCCACTCTTCAAGTCTACAGGACTAGGGGTCTCACCGAGCGTGCCAAATGAAGATAAAAAAGAGTGGAAGACAACAAAAACATGAAAGAACTCAAAATAAAAGAGATTTTATACCTCCACAAGCTTCCAATCTCCCTCACTCCTTGATAAGGTTGAGGAGTTGCACCCAAAGTCTACTAGCTTTACCCAAACAAAGTGATTAAATGTGGAATGCTCTCAAATTGGACACAATTTTGGCATAATCTTGCTAAGAGGATATGAAATGAGGAGGGGTTTTGGCATAGTAAACTTGATTCAAACTTGGATGTGAAAATGGCTTGTGGAGGCTTGTATTTATGGGAAAATTGGAGGGGAAATGGGATTAACGACTAGGATTGAAAGTTCAAGATCAATGATGGAGATGAGAGGATGAGATGGAGGGTTGAGATTTTATCAACAATATTGGAGGTTGAGACTAAAAGTGAATTTTAAATTCACCTTGGGAAGGCTTAGCATTAATTAGGATTAAGACACATGAGGAAATTAAAAATTAATTTCCTTGGGAGGTGTTGGTGTATACACCTAAAAATGACATGACTACTTAAATAAATATTTTAAATATTTATTTCATCTTTGTATTCCTCTATCAATAAATAAATAAATATATTTATTTATTTGATTCATTTCCATTTAATTAAATAAATTACATTTATTTAATTAATTAATTTCATCTACATCAACTTTATTCTTCTAAATAATTAAATAATTTTAATTATTTAATTAAATATTTTATTCTTCCAAATTTAAATAAAATGCAATTTTATTTAAATAAAACCTAAAATCTCCAAAAATAAAATATATTTAAATATTTTATTTATTCTTCCAAAATTATCTACAAGTAATTAAATAAATTTATTTATTTAATTATGCTTTCTTATCTTCTAAAAAATCTTCAATATCTTCTAAAAATAAATTCCTCTTGTCATACAAAAGCAAAAGCTGAGTTAAAGCAACTTTAAAGCCACTTTGCTCTTAAATTAGAAAAATATATTCTAATTTAAAGAAATAAAAGCTCATCCTCATCAAGAAAGCAATTAACTCAACAAAGCTTCTTTTTGAATGACACATGTCCTTCTTCTATTCACGCACGTTCTCTCAAACATTCTCCTCTGTTGATCTTCTTATTTCTTCTCAACCATTGATCATTTCTCACACAACTCTATAAAAACAACCCTCTTCTTCTTCATTTGATATCCAACTTTCGAGTAAACTTATGCTGCAGAATCTATAGCACGCCATTGACACCCCACTTTCACATCACTTCAGATATCATCCATTCCACATTGTGTTGAAGCTCATCTTCAACACAAAAAGTATCCAAGCCATTTCTACTTGTCATCTTGAGGAATCTAAGCAAGGAAGCAAGCTTCCTAAGGGCCATCTTCATCACCAAAAGATCAAGAAAGAATAGGTGAGCAATGGAAATCGCAAGGTAAAAAGGTTGTGAGTATCTTTCTCTTATTTTAAATACTTTTTGTTTGCACATTCCATTGATGTTTTGGGTTTTTATAATTAGTTTTATTCATCCCACTTTTACCCTTACATTTTTGGTGCCCATCGTGGGGCTCTTGCCCCTAATCTAACCAAAAATTTGAGTTTCAAGTGATAGGTTTTGTACAAGCTTCTAACAGGTTCATCCGACGCATACATCCTCTGATCTGGCGTGTTTACCTCCTGTTACGGTGCTTACTAACTTACGATACATACAACCTCTGAGTCAGTGCTTTCACCTCCTGTTCCGGCGCATTCAGAGTTACAGCGCATCCATCCCCTATTTCGGCACTTTTACATCTTATTCTGGTGCTTGCATAATTCTGTCGCATGCACCCTCTGGTACGACGCTTTTATACTATTTTATGACACATTTGTTAAATTAACGCATTTACATCTTCTTCCTGCGCTTTTGACACCTGTCTTAGCGCATCTGTACAATGATACATATAGACTTTGTTTCTATGCATTTAGACTGTATGGCGGCACATCTAATCTGTCACTGTGGTCTTAGGATTTTCTTGTAGTTCTCAGATTTAGGCTAACGTTTGTCTTGCAAGATTAGATGCTGGAATAGACCATTTAGCTGCATTGGTTAGTTCACTTAGATTAATTAAGGGAAAAAGTAAAAAAAATGCATGCATGCAAATCTCACGTAGTCCTTAACTAGGAGGAGAGTAACTAAACCACTGCTATCTTTGCATTGTTGATTTCTTTCCTAGTTTAGAATATTGTTATCTCACAAACGGGAATGAACATTTCTATCTTTTAAACACTTCAAAGTTAACAAATCCATGAGTGCACAAGTAGATAGCCCATTTAGTTTTTTTCCTTTTAACTAGGTTTGGATTAATCATTGTCCTCTGTGTTTGTTGAATCACAATAGGCTTATGCTCTCCCCTTTTCTGGGTGACCAGAATGCCAGACTTGTTATTCCATCTGTACAACCTTTAGAGGGGCCTATCCTTGGATGCCTGCCTGTCCAAGTGGGAACAACCCTGAGTGGAAACAGGCTAAAGCCAAGCCCTATCGATCCACTTTAAATAAACTGTGCTTGAGGTGAAAGATTCCTACAACGAGTGCTGCTGTGTTACACCGATGACCAACCTCCCCCAAAACCCCCCAAGGCGTAACCCTTGGAGGCTGGGAGACTCCATAACGGAGAGTAGTGCCACTGCACATGTAACCACTTGAATGGTTGCCTTGACTACTTAGCCACTTGTTTAGTATACCAAAAACCCCTATTTGTTGACACAAAAGGCGGAGCCTTTGAAGCGGTCTCGATTCATGTGATTCTTAGTAGAGGTAGCAGGGACAATCCTAAGGTTTGGTGGGGGTATGAGCCTAAGGAAACCTGGATCTAGTATGCGTGAGAAGTGAGTGCCATGGAGGGGAGCCGGTGCTACCAGATCCTGGAGCTACATGCTTTGAATATGCACAACCAGGGGATTCAACAAATACTTTCCTATCTAGCCTAGGTTGTACTTGTTCTTGTGTCAAAAAGTCCAAAATACAAAAAAATTAACAAAAGATAAAAATCATGAAAACTACTATCTATTTGTTGTGTCTTTTGCCATAATTAAAAATCAAAATTCTCAAAAAGACCGAGCTTTCAAACCAAAAACATAATTTTTTTGAAAAACATTCCAAAAACTCTAAAAAATCAAGTTGAAAACTAGAATAGCACATTTGCCTCGACCTACGGTGCATTTACTAAGACTTGCAATGCATCTGAACACTATTGTGGAGCATTTGAAAATTACTAGATTAACGCATTTGCTATGACCTGTGATGCATTTATACCCAATTCCGGCGCATTTAATTATTACGCATCCAAAATAGAAAGCTATTCTGTACCTTCTAGAAGAAAAATTTTCAACTGTTCAGAAGCTATTTCAAACCTATCTCAGTTTTCCCAAAATCTGATTAGAATCATGCAAATCAACCATTTCCCTCTTTTTCCACACCGCAGTTGCTTTTCCCACACTACATCATCCAAACTCTCACAAAACTCTCCCAAAATCCAACAAGGTTAGAACCAAGCTATTCTTGATCACAATCAAACCTCAAACAAACCTAGTGAGTCCCCACTATCAAGGATCACTTATCCTTTTCTCTCGAAACTCTACTAGTGGCTTGTGCAAGACTAGTCCACACCAAGTAAATGGATTCCTATCATCCTTACTTTGACTATCATTTTGTACACCCAACTTGTTTGACACCAATAGATCTAAGGAGAACCTTTGTCAAATCTTGTCACATTCTAGCACATTTGTTCAAAACTTTCAAACTCACTCCATCCCATCTCTAGTCACCTTGCATGGTCTTAATGAGGTCACAAAAACAAAAATAGATTGAAATGGCTGAAAAAACTATTCCAAACTCTCATGAAAGTGATGAGGAAATTTCTATGGAAGAAGTCCTCCAAACATAGCAAGACCGAAGATTTCAACGCTTAATGGATAGAGTACTTGCCCAAGATCCTACCAAATTCTTTCTACACCTAGCACATCTAGGAGTCAAGTTCCCTAAAGATTTTGACATAGAGGCTCTAAAAGAACTTGAGGAAGAAAGAAACCTTGAGGGGAGCAAACATGAGGAAATACCCACAGATAAAAGCAAAGCAACCACTGATTCTACAGATGCCTTGAGCTTAATGACTCAACAAATCCAAGCTTTACAACAACAATTCATAGACATGCAAACAGGAGCATCAACTAAGCATTACTCCCTAGAGGATATTTCACCATATCCTTTTGATAGGACCCTGATCATGTTACCTTTCCCCTCTAAATTTGAGGTGCCAAAATTTGATAAATATTGAGGAAAGGGTGATCCAAGGGACCACATTAGGAAATTCAATGCTGCTTGTCTTAAAGTCGCACACAATGATACTTACCTTATGCGACTGTTTCTAAGAAGCTTAGGTGGACAAGCCATGGAGTGGTTTTCTAGACAACCACCCGACATTAGAACATTCAACGAACTTGTGGACAAATTTGTCACACACTTCTCCTATAATATTGAGCATGACACCTCAATCTTAGATCTTTGTAACACCAAGCAAAAAGGTGGAGAGTCTTTCGCCACTTACCTACAAAGATGGAGATAGTTGGCAAGTAAGTGCCCACATCAAATGCCTGAAAACAAAATGTTGGAAATGTTTGTCCATAACTTACAAACTGACCTAAGCTATCAGATACAAATCCAATGTCCTACTTCCTTTAGCAAGGTCATTGAGATGGGTCTAATCGTTGAAAAAGCTTTAATCGCAATGGGTCAAATAAAGCTATATAAGGACAATCCTAGTACTAACACCAACGTAGATAAACCAAGATTCTAGACAAAGAATAAAAACATTGTGAATGATGGGGTGGTAGATGCCAAGAATGCGGCACCAAACAACCAATCTTTAACTTATCGACTCCTCAAAACAACCCCCCACAAAACAAACCAAGAAACACTGAATCACAGTTTACAAATTTTCAACCTAGGAGAAAATTCACACCTTTGGGAGAATGATTGGAAACTTCCTATAGAAGTTAGTCACAAGTAAGATCATAATGCTTCCAACTGCATGGGAATATGAACCAAAAGTCAAACCTCCTTGGTGGAACGACAACAACTTCTGTGAGTCCCACAGAAACAGGGGGCACAAAACCAACGACTGCATTGTGCTCAAACACACTATCCAAGACTTGAGTGAACAAAACAAAGTGTCACTTGACAAACATACCTCTAACAGTGATCATTAGGCATTCAAGGATCCTCTTCCCAACTATGAGCAGGGAGGACCTTCCAACCAAAACAATAGTGGATCTAACAACACAAATCACACAAACGTCAACTTTGACTATGTTGTTAACCATATCTCAGAAAGTGATTCATGCATCAATGTGACCACTATAAATAAAGATTTGGATTGCAATGTTACCACCTGCAGTAATAGAGTCACTCTTAGAGGAATCTCCGCCCCTCTGGGTAATCAGTACAGTATCTTGGATAAGCTACATAAGACACCTACACATATCTCCATTCTGAAACTTCTCCATCTATCTCCATCCCATAGGGCCATTCTTGACAAAGCTTTGTCAGAAGCCTCTGTTCCAACAAACCTTGCTGAAGAACAGTTTCAAACCATGGTAGGTCACATTACCTCACCTCACTCCCTATCATTCACTGAAAAGGATGATATGTCAATCACCCAACCCCATAATGCCTCTCTTCATATCAAAGCCTTCATACACAAACACAAGATAAAGAGAGTCCTAATCGATGGAGGAGTTGGTTTGAATATTTGCACCTTGAAGCTAATCCTTACATTGGGGTTTTTGGAAAAGGCTATAGATCTAGAAAAGAAAATCACTATCAAAGCCTATGATGAGGAGGAGAGAACTTCCAAGGGAATTGTTACTTTACCAATCAGAGTGGGAGCTATAGTAAAAGATGTGGCTTGCCAAGTTCTCGATATGGAGCTAGCATATAACATTCTTCTTGGGAAACCATGGATACATGCTCTGAAAGCAGTGCCGTCAACATACCACCAGTGCATCAAGTTCCCTTATGAAGGCAAAGAGATCACCATCCAAGGTGATCCCAATCCATTTCAGTATTGCAACTCCATTCAATCTAAACCTAAAGTTGTGATTCCTAACAACCATACCTCTGCTTCATCTTCGTCTTCTGTTGACCCAGCTTCACTTGCTTCCTCTTCAAAAGCTCTCAACCTGACCTCAAACTCAAAGATAAGGGTTTGGGTGAGTACACACTCTCCCAATCCCTCTGCTTGGCACAATTCCCCTATCTCCCAGATCATATGGAAGACCTACTCTGAGCAAACCCAAAGCAAATAAAACTACCAAAGGTCTGTTTGTGAAATGGGGAAGCCTCGAAGATGAGAGTGATGGAAAGGATATCCTACAATGGTTATACAAGGATGAAAGAAATTCATCAACACAACAAGACCATCACACTATACAAACTGAACAATATGGTCAAGGATTCCAAATGCTACAAAGAATGGGGTATGAAGGACACGGTCCACTCAGTTTGAGAAAAGATGGTATCACTAAACCCATCCAACCTCATACCTTGACAGCTCGAGACACTACAGGGCTAGGTTACATTGGCACATCAAGAACCAACAAAGCAAATAAGAATAAAGGCAAACAACCAGAAACATCTACTAGTAATTTGGTTGATCAAATTCAGCAACTGCAACTGGGGAGCGAGACTTATTCAAATGAATATGAGCGAGATAGTCTCTCAGAGCTATCTTGTGATGAAAAAGATATCGATGTTGTCCACAAGTATGACCCAACCCATGCAAATGAGAGACAAGGTCCAAGGGCTAGATCGCTAGAGTCCGTTCTGCATAATAATGATAGTGAAATTTGTGAGGAAAGAATGATACCCCCCTTGATGGATCCGCTAATAGAGAGTACCATCATAGACTTTGTCCATGCTTTTAACAACTCTATCTTAACAATCAACACCATCAAAACAGACCAACCAGATGATCCCTTACCATTGGTGCACTCTGAACTCATAGATTGGGACCTACAAGGCACTACCCCTGAGATTGATACCTTTGAGAATGATGAAGCCATCATAGACTATCTTGAGCTTAGAGATCATATACCCGTAGGGGACCACAGAGTTGGCTATCCCACAGAACTCAATGAGAAGGCCTATTTTGGTGAGAGTGCCAAGCCTTTCAGTCTCAAAAATGTCAAAATGAAAGAAAGATCTAATGATGAAAATTGGTCTGCGGAGTGTTAGATCATGCAAATAGTAAAAATATAGACGTATCCAATGATAAAAACCTCTCTGAGGCACCGAAGGATGGAAGGCTTGACCCTCTACCCAATATTACACATCAGGAGAGATCTTCAATCTTGATAGAACCAGCAGAGCCGATCAATGTTAGCACAGGTGATAATCCCAGAATGATCCACATGGCACAGTCTTTAACAGAACAAGAAAAGCCATCATTTACTGACTTCTTCAAGAGAAAACAAATCAACTTTGCGTGGACATACGCATACATGCCAGGGCTAGATCCAAATCTCATGATGCATCACTTATCTTTAGCTCCAGGAGCTAAACCAGTAAAGCAAAAACTTAGAAAGATGCACCCGCATGTGGCCCTCATGGTGAAAGAAGAGCTAAAGAAACTGTTAGATGTCAGATTCATTAGACCAATAGACTATCCTAAGTGGGTTTCAAACATAGTACCAGTGGCCAAACCAGACGACAAAGTTCAAATATGCAATGACTTCAGGGACCTAAACAAAGCTTGTCTAAAAGATGATTTCCCCTTGCCAAACATTGACATGATTGTAGATCTAATGGCAGGACGCACCATGCTATCACTAATGGATGGTTTTTCTAGATATAACCAGATAAAAATTACGCGTAAAGACCAACACAAGACTGCATTCACATGTCCTTGGGGCACCTATTGTTGGTGTGTCATGCCATTTGGTCTTAAAAATTCCAGCACAACATATCAGAGAACTATGACCACAATCTTCCATGATATGATGCACACTATAATGGAAGACTATGTTGATGATATTCTGGCAAAATCACTCACAAGAGGACACCTAGCAGTATTGGACAAAATCTTCAAGAGACTGGAACAGTTTAATGTGCGCCTCAATCCAAAGAAGTGCGTGTTTGGAGTTACCTCAGGTAAGCTACTGGGATATATAGTGTCTGCTAATGGAATCGAAGTCGACCCAGCTAAAGTGAAGGCCATCATGGAAATGCCACCTCCTAAGAATCTCACTTAGCTAAGGTCCCTACAGGGAAAAATACAATCTATCAGAAGGTTCATTTCTCAATTGGCAGACAAGTGCCACCCATTCTCTCACCTTCTACATAAGAATGTCCCTTTCAAATGGAATGATTCATGTGAGTAGGCATTTTAGCAGTTAAAAGAATACCTAATGAAGCCACCCATATTGATGCCACCAATTTAGGGTAAACCTCTTCTACTATATATCTCGGCCACACCAACAGCTTTGGGAGCTCTCCTAGCACAACAAAATTATGATGGGAAAGAATAAGCAATATACTATATCAGTTGAACACTTGTTGGGTATGAACTACAATATACGCCAATCGAAAGAGCATGTCTCGCTATGGTCTTCGCCTCACAAAAGTGGAGACATTACATGTCACATTCTATCAAACTAATAGTAAAAATTGATCCACTCAAGTACTTACTCAACAAAGTAGCCTTAATAGGTAGATTGTCCAAATGGGTCATGCTTCTCAGCGAGTTTGATATCGAGTATGTAGACAAGAAAGCAATAAAAGGCCAAGTACTTGCAAATCAACTAGTAGATGCACCTCTAATAGATGACATCCCTTTGATCTTTGAATTTCTAGATGAATCTATCTTTCACATAACTACAACAACTTGGAAAATGTACTTCGATGGATCATACACTCAGCATGGATCGGGAGCAGGTATCTTGTTGATCACCCCTAGTGGCGACACCATTCCAAAATCATACAGATTACTCTTTCCCTGCACTAACAACATGGCAGAGTATGAGGCCCTTGTCATTGGCATCAAGCTAGCAGTTGAATGGAATATCCAAGAACTTCAGGTGTATGGCGACTCACAGTTGGTCATAAATCAAGTAAATGATGGTTACCTGACAAAAGATGAGAAATTAATCCCTTACAAATGGTTGGTAGATGACTTCAAAGAATAGTTTGTCAAGATTGCTTTTGAACAAATACCAAGGATTGAGAACAAAGCTATAGACACCATGGCAATGATTGCATCTCTCTTTGGTATTCCAAATAATCAATCACGTTATGAGTTCTTGGTAGAGCCAGTGTCCTGTCCTGCATATGACACCCTTGAATCCCATATCATTTGCTACAATGTCAGAGTTGATTCCCCCCTCTATGGAAAAATATTTGCCTATCTTAAAGAAAATACCCTCCCACCTGATCTCTCTAGTAACCAAAAATGAACCTTCATCCATCAGGCATCCTGGTATGCCATTGTCGCCAATACCCTACATAACAGAGGTCCCGATGGTACTCTCCTTAGATGTCTCGATAGTGAGGAATATCTAACCACCCTGAGAGAAGTGCACACGGTATATGCGGGACTCACTCTAGTGACCCTACCCTAGCCAAAAAACTCACATGCATGGGATACTACTGGCCAACCATGGAACAAGATTCCTATCATTTTGCAAAGAAGTACAAAAAATGCCAAATCCATGGAAACCTGATACATGCACCAACACAAGAGCTACAGCCGTTAATGACTCCTTAGCCTTTCTGTCAATGGGCAAGATTCACCCTTCTTCCTCCAGTGGCCATAAATTCATAATCATTGCCACTGAGTACTTTACAAAGTGGATTGAAGCTGTACCCTTAGCTAATATCACAGGCAAGCAAATTGCCTCTTTTATCCTAAACTATATCATTTATCGCTATGGTATCCCTTCGTCCATTGTCACGGATAATGGACGACCTTTCAAAAATCAAGATGTCAGGGAACTATGTGACAAATTCCATATCTAGCACTACTTTTCAACCCCCTATTACCCCCAAGGCAACAGCATCAAATAAAACCATTTTGAAAATCCTAAAGAAGACTGTCAATGATGCCGACCATGATTGGCATGTCTAGTTAAATCCCGCGTTGTGGGCCTATTGCACAAGCATCCGCACACCCACAGGTGCAACACCATACTCCCTGGTCTATGGATCTGAAGCTATCTTGCCCATTGAAGTCGAGATCCCATCCTTGCGAATTTTATTAAGAAGCCTCATATATGATGAAGAGTACAAAGTGTCCAGACTTCAAGAGTTAGAGCTGTTCAAAGAGAGAAGGCAACAGGCCTTTAACCACCTAAAAACTTATCAACAATAGATGTCTAGAAGCTATAACCACAAGGTAAAGCCCCGAGTCTTCCAAGTTGGTGATCTTGTCCTCTGAGAAAATCCTAGAAATTAGCAAGACAGAGAGAAGAAAGGCAAGTTTGAACCTAACTGGCTGGGTCCCTATGTCATCATTGCAGCCTATGGGTCAGGAGAATATCAATTGGCTACATCTAATGGTGAACTGTTAATGATCCTATCAACATCATGCATCTTCACAAGTTCTATACCTGAAAACCCCAATGCAAGGGAGTCTTGAAAAAATCAAAAAAATCAAAAAGTGATAAAAAAACAAACAAAAAAATCAAAACAATAGAAAAATAACAAAAAAATCATCCTTTGGTGAAAACCTAGCAAATAGGTGCCTAGGATAGGTACCATGATGAAAACCTGACAAACAGGTGTCGTGTGTACTTTTAGCTTTCGTGCAAATAAAATCAAGTGGTGAAAACCTGGTAAACAAGCGCTATCTGCGACAAACCACTTCCTCCATCTATTGTGACTTCATATCTCTTGTGTCCATCATATCATTCATCTGGAACCAGTCCTTTGAACCATTGTCAAACTACGTTGCCTCTGAGCTATCACGTAGGCAAGGCCATTCTCAATGCACCCCCAAGGCTCCATTCCACTATCCCATCCATCCCATGTCTAGTCCTTCTATCTATCTGAGTCCGTACCATTTCTGCATCTTTGCCATCATCTAGGTCTTAGGTCCATCAGGTTCACCCCAAACTACGTTGCCTTTGCGTCGTCATGTAGGCAAGGCCATTTAGCAATGAGCACCCGAGGCACTAGGTCAGTCCCTTAGGGTCCGTATCTCCATATCTGTTTGTCGTATCGCCCATAATAAGTCAATCCTTTTTCTAAACTGGGGGCAACTCCTCGACCTGGTTATGGATTTGGATTCTTGAATGCCACATGTTCTCAGAGGACACCAATAAGGATTGTGATACCTTTCACTAGACAAGCAAGCGCAGCAAAGAAAGCTTCCCAAAAATAAAAATCTTGGCACAAAACATCAACCTGTCCAAAACAGAACACCATACCGGAACACTCAAACCAATTTTATATCAATTATGGCAAAAAGACACATCTAATGCAAGAATGTTTTGTAAACAGGTTAACTTACATGGTCTTAAATTTTTGTCATTATGTCTTCCTATGCTACTCAAGGATGCCAATAGCTAGAGATGCTATGATGGGGGCATAATCCTTTTCTTTGTCTGCTGATTGTGGATTAAACTTTAGTAATGTGATGGCTTTTGTCTAATGACATGATCAACAAAAGATCATTGAGGACTTAGAAGGTCTGAACATGAAAAGGGGCAATCCTTGTTTGTTGAAATGCAAGAAGTACTCAGGTCATCTAGATTCAAGTTTGACTAGATGCTTGTATCAACTTGCTATATCAAAATCCATGTGAGGAATACCCAGGTCATCTTAGTCTAATTATACCTAGATGCTTGAATTTTCTTACAACATTTCGAAAAGAGAAAAGTACCAAAAAGTGCCCAATGATGAAAGCAAAATACTTGCAATATCAATATGACAATCCACATCCATCCCATATCCAAAAATCCATATCAACCATGCAATAAGAAGATCCTGCAGTATATCAGATGAAAGCCTATATTTCTTCATTTCTTCCCTTCTACATATCTATATCATCTCTGTGTCGATTGAGTACATTTGGACATATCAAAAACATAGCATAGGTAGCATATCATATCACAGGAGATAGTCATTCACATGATTAAATCATTTGCATACATAATAAAGTGCATTAGGTCATCCACATGCATTTGCATCCACATATCATCTCAAAAATAAAAAATATAGACAGATACATATAGAGATGCATAATCATATCCATAGCATGTCACATTTATATTTACATATCAAATCATCCTACAATCCATCTAGTGTACATCACATATACCAGACATCATAAGATAAATTATACCATCTGCATAAAGAAAATCAATAACTGTATCATCATTTAAAAGCATAAAAACATGTCCAAATGTACAACATATCAAAATATCTATCCAAATCTCTTAGAATCATGTCAGAAAATGTATACAAAGTACAACAAGAAGGTGATACATGTCTCGGGGCAAAAATGGTACATATACAAGCTATCTCAGCCATAAAAAATGTGTACATCAAATCAACAAATGGTACAAGTGTCTAGGTTTGGCTAACCCTGCTGTCGTGGAGCACTGCTCCCTGCGCTGCCCTCTCCTTTGTCTCCCCCTGACTACTGGGGACCTCTCACTGATCCCACAGTTCGAGACCCACCTGCCCTTTGGGATGCCACAAACTGGCTCCTAAAGCTGGGCGGGTGCTAATCTGCTTACACTGCCCCATGATATAAACCTTTGTAATACTGAGCCTTAGCCTGCGCTCTGGCAAGCTCACTCTATACTTGGGCTAGCTATGTCTGTGCCTACTGCACCTATGAAACCAAAAAGCTAGAAGTAGCATCTATACCCATAGTAGCCACGACTGCAGCTCTCTCTACTCTCATCGGCCGTATGCTAGCCAAGGTTGCGTCTCTCTCTCTGGATACCTCTAATAGTCATCTTGCATCTGCATCTCTCTGAGACTTTGCTGCTCTCAGATGGGCCCTCAACTGCCTAATCTGACCCTGTAATGTCACAATAGCCCACTGTTGTAAGTCAAGCTATGGAGCCTATTGTGCTTGCACCTACCCTTGTACCTGCTGCTGTGCCACCTACTGTGGTGGTGACTTCTACCTTTGCAGTGCTACCCACTATGATGGCACCTGTGCCTGCAACCTGTGGCTGCGCAACTGATTGCTGACCCAAAGGTCCCTCCCTGGACCTCCTCCTCTATCTAGGTCTGCCACCTCCTCCTCCATCTCCTCCATCATCTCCCTGACCTCCTCTCCCCTCCTTCCTCCTCTCCTCCTACCGGCTCCACCTTCATCATTTGAATCCTTCTCATCTATAAGAGGAGCTAACTCTCTAGGCCCTAAGTATCTGGGGAATGGATGCACTGCGAACCACTCCTTGTAATCTGGCATCATGCCAGCATCCACTATATCCTTCCTCATGGACCAAGCCGCATGGGGAATCTGCTAAAAGTCTGTCAAAGCCTCCTCGTATGATGCCACGGGACCCCACCTATATCTCTCTGCATGGGTCCTCGTAAAATACGCCTACCGCTATGGCCTGCCCTATACTCAGCCAAACTACCTCTGTACCCTGCTCACAATCTATCACTTTAGTATATATCTCATCCTGCTAATGAGCCACCCAGTCTGGAAGAAATACGGAAGCTCGTGCACCTCATCATCCCATACCTCGTAGTCTAGGTATGGGTGCCAGATAACCTGATCTACTTTATCAAACGCATGTCTCCAATACTCAAGCTTCCCCAGCTTGTGCTGGGAAATCACACCTACATAGCCATAACTGTATGGATCACCCCTCTACCTATGAAAAAGACATATCAGCTGTGTGATAGCTATGTTCTCCCACAACCAAAACTGCAAGAGAGACACACCTGCTGACAAACTGACTCCTCAGTGATACACTACCTGGTGCATATCTCTGTATAAGTATCTTTGTATAAGTGTGCAAGCACGCACACACACCCCATGCATACCCAGTCCCATCAGTAATCATGCTCTCTAGCACCCTCCCCCAGCCAATCGAAAACCCATGTGACCTTTTATCAGGGCATACTATGCCACCCATCAATCCCACCACTATCCCTGGGAAGTAGTCATAGTAGTCATGAATATCTTGCCATGAAATCACCTGCTCAGTCAACTCCAGGCCATCGAACACCCGTCTGTACTCACCCAATCCAGCATCACCCTGTGACTCATACTCAACCAACTCTCCCTGAATAGGGAGGTGTAGAATCCTGTACACATCCTCTAAGGTAATCGCCATCTCCCTCATCGGTAGATGGAATGTCCCATCCTTGATGTAGAATCACTCCACCACTGCAGTCAACATACCACGGTTTGCACAAACCTCAGGCATGAAGCAAACATAATGTAAACCCATAGCACCTAAAGCCTCACGGTCAATCTCTGTCAACATGTACCACTGCAATAACGGTAAAGGGAACTGCTCTTGTGACATCAGCGTATCCTAGATATCCTCCTACAACCAAACAAAAACATAGCGTCAAAGCAATCCATATCCAAGAAAACCTACTCAAAGCAATCAAACTATCCTATTATTGACTTAACATATCAAATTAATCAAAACAACATATCATCTCTTGACTAGATTCTTAGTAATCTCAAAGATCGCTTATTAATTGACGCATCGATCAAGGTGCCAATTGAGTTAATTTCGTTAAGTCAACTGATTTTCTTAGTGCAAATGCATTGATCCATATCATATGTGCCTCTTCACCATAAATGCACCAATCCTTGACGTGTATGCATCGTTCTGGCATATGTGCCACTTCTAGTGTTACATGTGCCGTTCCACAATGGATGCGCCAATTCCAAGCATATATGCGATAAGCTATCATATGCACCATAAGATGTTTCATATGCATCACTTAGCAACATATGCGCCATTTCAGAGTGTATATGTGCCGAACTGCAGTTTGGCGCACCTGTCCTAGCTTTTTTCCCTAAGTATTTATTGCCCTAAAAAATGACTTTTAGCGAGTTTTAATGAACTACATACCGGTGGTCCTGCCTCAGCTGGCTGATCGAACAGTCGGACTCGCTCAAACCGGTGCTCCTCACGTGGAATATCCATCTCTCTGTCAACTGCTCTAGCTACCATGCTCTCCTAAGCTCTCAAAGACCAATCAACTAAGGACAAGTGTGCAAATGAATAGAACTTGTGGACCCAGCTTCTATACATAGCAAGTGAACCCTAGCTGACTGTGTGACAACTGTGACTACTCCCCATGTCTGTTTCTCTAAACCATGTCCTATTTTTCTCCACCCTAACCTGTTCTTCCACCTTCTTCTTCATGAGATTATCCATCTCACTCCTGCCTTCTTCCCATCCAATCTCTTGAGGGGGCATCCTGCCGTTAAACTTGTACCAGGGGCAAACTGGGGTATGTATCATTGTAAAAAATTCTTATTCTTTGAAACAACGTGATAAAACACATTGCATCAAAGAGGGGCAAAATGTATACACTTAAAAATGACATGACTCTACTTAAATAAATATTTTAAATATTTGTTTCATCTTTGTATTCCTCTATCAATAAATAAATAAATAAATAAATTTATTTGATTCACTCCCTCCCATTTAATTAAATAAATTACATTTATTTAATTAATTAATTTCATCTACATCAACTTTATTCTTCTAAATAATTAAATAATTTTAATTATTTAATTAAATCTTTTATTCTTCCAAATTTAAATAAAATGCAAATTTTATTTAAATAAAATCTAAAATCTCCAAAAATAAAATATATTTAAATATTTTATTTATTCTTCCAAAATTATCTACAAGTAATTAAATAAATTTATTTATTTAATTATGCTTTCTTATCTTCTAAAAAATCTTCAATATCTTCTAAAAATAAATTCCTCATGTCATACAAAAGCAAAAGCTAAGTTAAAGTAATTTTAAAGCCACTTTGCTCTTAAATTAGAAAAATATATTCTAATTTAAAGAAATAAAAGCTCATCCTCATCAAGAAAGCAATTAACTCAACAAAGCTTCTTTTTGAATGACACATGTCCTACTTCTATTCGCACATGTTCTCTCAAACATTGTCCTCCGTTGATCTTCTTATTTCTTCTCAACCATTGATCTTTTCTCACACAACTCTATAAATACAACCCTCTTCTTCTTCATTTGATATCCAACTTTTGAGTAAAGTTATGCTGTAGAATCTATAGCACGCCATTGGCACCCCACTTTCACATCACTTCAGATATCATCCATTCCACATTGTGTTGAAGCTCATCTTCAACACAACAAGTATCTGAGTCATTTCTCCTTGTCATCTTGATGAATTGAAGCAAGGAAGCAAGCTTCCTAAGGGCCATCTCCATCACCAAAAGATCAAGAAAGAATAGGTGAACAATGGAAATCGCAATTTAAAAAGGTTGTGAGTATCTTTCTCTTATTTTAAATCCTTTTTGTTTGCACATTCCATTGATGTTTTGGGTTTTTATAATTAGTTTTCTTCATCCCACTTTTACCCTTACAGTTGGAATTAAAAATTCCATTTTATTGGTAAAAGGGATGACATGTGATCACATGTGTGCATTTGGCAAACACATGTGTGAGCTCTTTGCATTAAAAAGAGCTCTAACATGAAAGAGGAAAGGTGAGGTGGAAGGGTCATGTGACTCTTTGGAATAAAAGATAATTTTTATTTGAGGGGTGTGGGAGAAGGTGTTAAGCATGATTTGACCAAGTTAATCAAGTGATTAACTTAATTAATATGGCTAGAAAAACTAGTGGATGGGCTAATGAGGGGTTAAAATTAATTAAATAATGATTTATTTAATTATAGGTCTATGATGTAGACAGCGGAGACTTACTAAGGGTTAATCAAATCAAATGAACAGAACATATGCAAAACAAAATTGATTGAATTCCCTTTGAATTTAAGAATCAGTTTTACAATCAGCTATCCAGATTTATTGGTATCAGACTACAAAAATTCAAACCAAAATTGGTCTATCTGTCTTCATACAGCTTAGAACAATTCAAATGAAAAATTAGAACAACACACCAAAGTTTTTCTGCTACACAAAACCCTCATACACTCTTTCAGATCTTCTCTAACTATCAGTTTTGTTCTTCATAATCATAGCAGCAGCTACCAACGAAAGTTTTCCTCAGACCTGCTCTATCCAAGAAAAGAAAAATAAATCCCTATATATTGATCCTCCCCACCACCAAAATATGCCACTCATAATCATAAAACTTTAGCACCACATTTCCCTGCCAGATGATGGATGAATAATCAATTTTTGAACCACTAACAACCACACATAATATAGAGAAATGTCCAAAGATGGAGATGCCACAATGCTTCTAACATTAAATCACCACACTGCACACCAGGGGTTACGCTAAAAATAGAGGAAGTAATAAATGCAAAATTAAACAGTGCCGGAATGGGGGGGATGTGGATGCCACTACATCAGACACCCAAGGTAGATTGAAATGTTTCATAAGTGAAACTCGTAAACATTTCATAAACATTTATAAGTCATGTGCTTGTTTTGAATCCACTTCTCTATAGAAGTCCAGGACAACACTAAGAGGGGGGGTGAATCAGTGTTGTGTAGATTTTTGGAACTTATTATAACTTTTAATTTACAAGACTCAGAAAGAGCAAGTCATCAATAAGCTATTACACATCTATGTACAAGTTTGATAATGAACATTATGAGCAAGACCACATAGAGATAAATATTAACATAGAAGCAAATACACATATAGAAGCATATCATTAACACAAGAATTACTGGAGTGGAAAACCCTCTCAGGGTAGAAAAACCACTCAAAACTACCTCACTAGCTTAACTGAAAAGCATGCCTCACTAGCTATACAAAATGTATCTAGGAGCACCAACTCCAATACCAAACAGAAGCACCCACTTCCTACACAGATATACCTCACTGGCAAACAAATAGGTCTCACTGACCTACAAGCCTCACTGGCTAATACAAGGCCTCATTGACAAACCAAATCACCAATAGAAGTAATAAACAAGATCAGAGGGACACTCTGTTTCCATTCAAATCTAAATTCATTTACACCTGCATAACAATTCATCTGATTATCTCTGCATAACTCAACACTCTTTCTTCATCACATACCCAATATCATATTCTCATCTTTCTTTACTCTTCAAGAGGATCTTGTAGAAATGTCTTCATTTTTGTATTCAATTCCACACACACACACACTCTATCAATGTACTTGTGAGACCAATAAAAAAATAATCCCTCTCAACCTTCTGCAAAATCAATTTCATCTTTTTATGACCTTTCATATTCTCTAACATTTCAATCAGTGTCCTGTAGGAGAAAATAAAATCTCTTTCAAACTGAATATTTAGTCTTTTCATTTTCATCTTCCATCTAAAAATTAAATCTCCTTCTCTGCAAAAATCTCTCTGCTTATGATCTTTCACTTGCAAAGAAAACAAAACATTTCTCCAAAAATCTTTTAATCTTCTCACAATTTCTTTCCACAAAAAAAAAATCTTTTTGTGCCAAACTATTTGCCTTATAAAATCTCCTCAAATTCTTCTCTACATATTCCTGCAATCAAACTCTTTATCTTCTCAAGAAAATCAATCTCCAATAATAATATCTTCATCCTCTATAAAAATCTTCACCAAAAGAAATTACATTCAGATTCTCTAAAACCATCTGTATGAGCTCTTAAAAAGATAAAAAATCTTCATGCAATATTACTTTCCCTTTTCTTTTAGCACATGAGATGGATTTTAAAAAGAAATAAATCTCTTAAATAGAAACTCCTTAAAATCTTAACTTGCCCACCTTTTGTTCAAAGCATAATTAGAAATTACTTTTCAATGTCATAAAAATGACATAAGGATGGGCCGACCACTTTAGTGTTTAAAACAAAGTTTCCCAAACATTTAAACTAAAGCCATAAAAGACTTAAAAATCAGGCTTCCTTCCTTTTTAAATAAAGCACATTCAACACAATATTATACTTATGCTCCCTAACAATTAGATGCCTTCTTTTTGTTTTACCTTTTGGTGCCCATAAAGTTTTAAACAAAACATTGAACACCCCGCACATATAGAGGATACTTGTTCTATCGGTGAAAGAAGAGAAGGGGCCTGTCAAGTGCATGTTGAAGAACCCTTCACATTATCACTTAAATGAATAATTACCTTCTATTGCCGGTCAAAACACAAATATATCCAAAAGGTAACCTGTCTTATAATTTGCTCTTTAGGTTTAATTAGCATTTAAATCATTCTTAAGGTTTAAGATTTAAACCTTTTTCAAAAACCTTCAAAAGAGAAACTTTGACCAAAAATGCATCTTCAACAACCTAGGAAACACTGTCACATATTTGATGAACAAAATATCTATTGTCCTTAATCTTTGCCACTATTGTAGAGAACACAAAGAAAACATATAGATCCTTGTTAATGAACATCATACCAATTTAAACTATCTACACCATGCATCGACACTTGATCATATTATGAAGCAACAACTCAACTGACAAGTAGCTTGATCAATAACCCACCAATACTGACACTACATCCTGAAGTATGACATCTTGTCATATGAAGACCAAACACCTTTTTGACATCAATGACAACCTAACACCATCAATAGCTCTGATACCAATCCCCCCTCAATGCAACCCGAGGGATTCGAACCCATGACCCATGGCTCTGATACCAATTGTTGGAATCGTTTGCCGTTGCGCCAAAAGCTCGAGTTGTCAACGCTCACTACAAATGCCAGACTTAACCCAGATCCATGGGAGGCTCACTGCCATGTCATGAATCCCAAGGTTAGTGTTGAACACCTCACTGACAAGGGGCTGCTCACTGCCAACATTCTCTATCTTATCTACCTGAAAATGCTTTACTAGTTTTCTCTGGAATTTAATGTCTCTTCTTTCTTTCATTTTTCCTCTCTTTCTCCCTCTTTTCACATAATCTAACTCCCACCAATATGCACTAATAAAACTTTGGAAAATCATAAGCTTCAATGTCATCCTCTTCAGTAAAATAATCAAATTTATACCTGACCTCTTTCCTTGAAAATGCTGCAACAATTTGTCCATCATATTCCTCTTTTGTAATATTGTGTTCCTCTTTCGCTATGTCTTCTAAAAGACAAGGTCCAGTTGCAAACTCTTTCTCTTTTGTAGACACATCAATGATATTAAAAAAATCAAGGGATTCATATTTCCCATCATGCAACAACTTATTAGTTTTAAGATCTTCATCTTCAACAATCTTTTTATCAATCAAGAGATCATCAAACAACTCAACCTTCACCTGCTCATCTTCTTCCTCACTTGTACCTTCATTTTCCAATGTGTCTATTTCTACAGTATCCTTCCCTATGCTAATCTTATCATCCTCAAATAAATCAGGTTCAACAAAATTCTTACACAAATTAGATTTTACCTTTTTTCTTTCTCCACTGAAACTTTCATTCTACCCCTCTTGAATGCAATCAACATTGCAACAACTTGCATTAGCAAATCATAATCTTCATCCTCACCCTCTTTCACTAACTCTTTAACTCTATTAGTCAAACATTTACTAGTGTTATTACATACCTTACCTTCTTCCTTACTCAAGGGCTTCAATTTGTGTTGAACTCCATCCTTTGTCAAGGTGTATGTATTGGCAAACCCATCATGTATTGCTTTCCTATCAAACTGTCACGATCTTCCCAATAACATATGACAAGCATCCATAGGCATAATATCACACAAAACCTCATCATAATAATCCCCTATATTAAATTTTACCAAGCTTTGTTCGCTAACCAAAACTTTCTTGTCATCTTGTAGCCAAGCTATCCTATACGGATGTAGGTGTTTTCTACTGTCTAGCTGCAATTTACTCACCATCTCTTCAGAAACAAGATTGTCAGTGCTACCACCATCAACAATCACATTACATACTTTACCTTCACACTTACATCTTGTTTGGAACAATGTTTTCCTTTTACCTCGTTCTTTTCCTTAGTTCATCAAGGCTCTTCTTGTAACAAGTACTTCTCTATTTTCTGCCTCTTCGGAGTGTGATGACTGCATCTTCTTCATTCACATTTTCTGCCCTTGCATTATTTTTTGTCCTTCTACTAGTTCTCTCCTGATTATGAGGGAAATCATAAGCTCAATGTCCCTCTTCTCCACACTTGTAACATGTTTCTTGAAAACCTCCTCTTCCAAATCCTCTACCCGATCTTCCTCTACCTCTCCAATTTTGATCTCTAGGGCCATATGAGTCTTCACACCTCTGAGTTTTGCTGCTGCCTTGGTCTATATTTTTATGATTATTGTCTTTTTCTCCATAATATCTTTCTCCAGTTCTTTCACTACAATCTCTTCCTCTTTTCTTATTTTCAAATCTTTTGTTTAATCTTTTACTTCCACTTTTAATACAAACTGATATGCATCCTCCATTGTGTAAACTCTCATCAAAGCCATCTCTTCTTGTAGGCCTAGCCGGAGGCCATTAAGGTGCCTTGCAACCTTCTCCTTAGTAGCTTCAGCATGGCCCACTCTAATCAGGATCCTATGGAACTCCTATGTATATTCCTTCATTGTTTTGGTTCCTTGTTTTAAACCTTGCATTTTCTTGAGCAAATCCAATTCATAATCCACTAGAATAAATTGTCTCTTCGTCTTCTCCACCATCTTGTCCCACTTGGTAAGTTTCTTCTTGCCTCTTCTTCCTCTTTCCAATTGAACCTCTCTCCACCAAATTGAAGCATGCCCCTTTAATCTAGTTTTTGCAAACTTTACTCTATCGGGATCTTCAACCTCTTCAAATTCAAAATACTCTTCCATGTCATTGATCCAGTCCACTAACTCTTTAGGATAAAATTCTGACAAAATGTAGGGACATCAACTTTTGGTCTCTTTCCAATTTTTATCAATGTCCTCACCAAAGGATCATCAAGAGTCAAGCTGCCACTGCTTCATCCTCTTCACTACTTGTATTATTTATATTTGTAGCTTCATCCTCTTCACTCACAAGTTCTCTCCTATGTGCAAAACCTCTTCTCATTTCTTCTTGCATTGCTTCAACCTACCTTCTGAAGGCTCTGAAATCATCACAAGTAGCACCTGGAGGATCTCTACCTCCATCTCTGGCTCTAACTCTACCCCAACCACGTAGGGCTCCTCCTATATACATTTCTCTCACAACCCACTACTCATAGGTCCTGCTACAAGCTGCCTCACATTCGACGATCTGCCTGAAGACTCAAGAACAATCCACTCTGATACCATTGACGCAGACAATAGAGACAAATTACTAGGGGTTAATCAAATCAAATGAGCAAAACATATGCAAAACAAAATTGATTGAATTCCCATCAAATTTAAGAATCAATTTTAGAATCAACTATCTAGATTTATTGGTATCGGACTACAAAAATTCAAACCAAAATTGGTTTGATTGTCTTCATATAGATTAGAACACTTCAAATGAAAAATCATAACACACCAAAGTGTTTCCACTACACAAAACCCTCAGACACTTCCAAATCTTCTCTAACTATCAGTTTTGTTCTTAAGAATCATAACAACAGCTACCAATGGAAGTTTTCCTTAGACCTGCATTGCCCAAGAAAAGAAAAATAAATCCCTATATATTGATCCTCCCCACCGCCAAAAGATGCCACTCATAATCATAAAACTTCAATGCCACATTTCCTTGTTAGATGATGCATGAATATTCAATTTATGAACAACTAACAACCACACTTAATGTAGAGAAACATCCAAAGTTGGAGATGCCACAGTGCTTCTAACATTAAATCACCACACTGCACACCAAGGGTTATGCTAAAAATAGAGGAAGTAATAAATGCAAAATTAAATAGTTTTAGAATGGGGGGGATGTGGATGCCACTACATCAGTCTAGGGGTCATGTAGGCCAGGGTAGCTAATTAAATAATTAGTATTTATCCAATTAGACTAGGTTTAGGCTATAGGCTAGGGTAGATTAATTAAATAAGCATGATTTATTTAATTAATCAGGATTAGGAAGGTGGGTAAATTAACCAAATAAATATTGGTAATATTTATTTAGTTAATGAGGAATGAAATTATAAGGTCTAGTGATGAGTTAATTAAATTAATTCATTACTAAGGATGAATTTGGGGTAAATGGCTAAGGGTAGATGGTTAGGGATGGTTTAGGGTTAATTAATTAAATAATTATGATTTTTTTTAATTAATTGGTGAAGGGTTTAAGTTGGTGATGCAAGGATGTAGTAAAAGATCGAGACATTTTCAGGTGTCTACATGAGGGTTTCTGGTGCATTCTGGGGTATTTGTATTGAAGACTACTATTATTGTGTGGAGATTTTGTTGTATTCATTTCAGATTTGTAGTTGTTGTTGTAGAAGTTATTGTGACTATTGTATCAGACCTATTTGCTATAAAAATTAGTTCTATATCAATAATATCAGTGGTGGGAGTTTCCTGGATCATTTTAGTGCTTAATTGGTGTTAACTAGTCGCTACTTGTGATCTGTTTGTGTCGAAATGTTGGTAAAATTTGTTTACATAATTTTTAGATATGAAATCTTACTGAAAAAATTTAGTAGGGATACTACAGTTATTTAGTAATAGTAAGGAAATGATAATTTCAAGTGATGTAGTAAGTCTATGGGCTTCTTGGACGTTAGCTGATAGTTTACAATGTTGTTATTCTCATTTCTCTTGCAAGGTGTTCAACAAGTGGTAGAATGTAAGGAAAGGTGTCTCAACCTTGCATCCTAATGTTCAAATGTAATTTCTAGACTATTGAGGTCACTGTTTTCCCTAGAAATTATTAAAACAAGATTTAATTGGCTAAAGTGGGTTATGCTAATGTAGATCTCTCTGAGATCTTCAATTTAAAAAATAACAGGCTCAATTGGGTTCTTAGATCAAAAGTTATGGCCTTTAAAAGTTAGGTTCCCACTTTAGCAATGTAAGAGCATCTATGATGCATAATAGAGTTGTTAAAGGTAGTTACACAAGTTAACCAATCTAACATTCCTCAACTCGTGGCATGCCACAATAACTATCATAAAGCATCTTTGGAGGGTTTGAATAAGACAAATTAGAACACCCAAGTTGGAGGGATAACCATGACATATATTCTTCTAGGACTTCTCTTGGGATTTGGGTGCCACTTTTGAGTAGTATTATCTCATGGTTTTGTAATTACCCTTTGGTAGTTTCATGTATTGATTTCTCTATTTATGGGGTTCTTGGGATGGATTTTATATAGTGTATTTTGTAGATATTTATATTTCCAATATTACTGCAAATTTGAGTGTTGTTGTTTCCTCATGTGAAGGCTCCTTGCCTAGAATATATCATAACCAATGTTATTTTGATTAATACATTAGTTTAGAATTTGGAGGCTAGGTTTTTTATGAAAGGGGTTTCCCGTGATACATCATTCTATTATAATGAATCAATACATTATTGTACAGTTTCTTTCCTACAAATTAATTTAGATCATATTTTTTGTCCATCTCTCCTCTTATATTAGTGTAGGAAGCATTTTTGTACCTTAGATTCCTTTCATATTCCATTTTTATGCTTCCCTATAACCACATTCTCCCTCCTTGAGCTTCTTGGAATACACAATTGACTACGTTTGAACAACATCTCAATCTAAATTAAATAATGAAGCCACTTACTTCTATCTATACTTATTAGTTCTCTACATGCTTTCCATGCTTCAAAAAAATTAAGATTAGCTTCACACAAATCCTTCAATTCATCAAATCCTACCACTTCCACCTTTAATTTTTCTAGCACATTTATCTCTTACTCAACACATCTGTAACCCTATTTGACTTTCCACTCCTATATTTCAACACAAAAGTATAACTTTGCATATATTCAACTCATCTTACATGTCACTGATTTAACTTACCTTGACTATTCAAGTACTAAAATGCTTGATGATCTATATACAACAAAAGTTATTTTGGTAATAAGTAATGTCTCCACTTCTTTAACACTTGGATTATAGAATAAAATTCTCTATCATTTACTAAGTATTTCCTCCTTCCATCATTCAACTTCTCACTAAAATAGGCTACTAGTCTACCTTTGTGATTTAGTACTACTCATAGTGCACTTCCATTTACATCACAATCTACTTGGAATACTCTATCAAAATTTGGCAATGTCAACATTGGCTATCATGTTACTTTCTTCTTTGATGTAACTCAAAGCTTCTTTTTCCTCCTCATGTCAAATTAATATTTTTCTTATGTTCTCTCTGGTGCAGTGCACCTAGAATAATCATTTAGTCAAAGTTTTGTAATTTTTGGTTGTTAAAGGTAAAATGGAGTTTTAAAAATGTAATAAAGCCTTCAATAGGCATGCTCATGTAGTGTGGAGGCCTAGAATAGGTAATTACCTTTAGTGAGTCTCCAGTCATTTAAGTTGTGACAGTCTATCTTTAGAAAACAATCTTTTTATGAGAAAAATAATCAGTTTTAGGCTTTTTCAGCCTTTTCCAACGATTTGGGGAGTTTGTAATAGTGAAATTCGTGGTAGACATAAGGGAGAGCCCTCTCACATGTGAAGTATTGTAGATTTATGAAGTTAGTATGGAGGAAATAAAGAAAATGTTGTTGACTGTCCTATTTTTCTGATTTTTCTGTATTACCTGCTATTCCAATGCTTGGGGTGAGGCCGTACAGTACCTTCAAGGAGAAAAATGTCTAAAATCAACTGAATAATGGTCTAGTCTTTCATTTAAACTAGTTTGGAGGATTTTCATTTGCATTGAAGGATTTTGTCAAACGTTTTCTTGTGACTACCCTGTTTTCCTATCTTATTACTATTTTGCTATTGTTCTTTTATCCTGTACTTGTCCGTACAGTACAATCAAAGGCTCTAATGCATGTCATTGGTTGAAGAGCTTAAATACCTTCTATTTGGACCTAGTTGGAGCAATTTTCATTAAGGAGGGAGTTTCTTATAGTCATTTTTCTGTCAGTAGGTCTGAAACTAGGGTTTTAGAGGGGTTTTGTAAAATCAATGGATTTCTAGCATTCCAACTCTGCACTATGGGTGAAAATGAATGTAATAGGTTTAGTTTACATGTCTCTCTAATGGGTTTGTGTGAAGGAGGAGGGGGATTAGTACAAAGGGCAGATTTGTGTTCATGAGATCAAATTTCATCATGCATTGGACAGTCCTAGTATAGGCATATTGGTTTTCGAAGAAAGTATGGAATGTGTGGTGGCTAGAACCCTGAGACTAGCCTTGTCCATCATAGTTCAATACTGCAATCACCCTAGAACAAGAATTTTCATTGCGGGTTAGAGTTTTCATGTACTTGTGGAGTAGGAGGCCTAATTGGGCTTAGGATAGCAGCAACGGTCCTAGTTTGACCCATATGTTGAAAAACAATCTACCCTGCATGAAAGGTATGTTGAAGAAGAAGATAATGGATGCTCAAAAAGCCCATAAAAGTCCTGTTTGGAGGCCTGCATCAAAAGTTATTGCATGACAGTCCCTTTAGGAGGGCTACAAGGAAATAGGTCAGCCTATGAAGGAAGTGGTACAAGGAGGTACCTTCTAAGCATTTTAATGATTTTGTGAGCTTGGGCAGTCAACCTTAGTTGATCTAGGGTCCCTAGGAAGTTTGGAAAAGTTCCCATGTATATGAACCTAAAAATGGGGTTATTGTGTAGTTGTGAAACCATGGAGAATGAGTGGACAATCATGTCCTATTTAGAGTCAAGTGTTGCAACTTGGTCCACTAGGGCCTAGAAGACTTGTTTGCCCTACCATCCCCTATATCCTCATCCTCCATCAATGTTTGTTGTGACCCCTTAGTGGTCTTGGAGGTGTTAGCTTTGCATCACTTTCATAGTCTCAATCACTATTATTTGGTCTAGGCCACTCCACAGTTGCTCTTGCTTTCTCGAGATCCATATGTAGTGTTGGGTCTCAAAACCGTAGGTTTTTAGACCACAAGAGAGTGCCAGTCTCTTGATACATTTTTGGCCAACAAACGAGGTAGAAAAGATTTTGACTACCTCCTACTCTTTAGGCTCTGCTAAACCTAGGTGGGTGTACCTGTATGATAAAGCAGATTTGAAAGCCCAAATGGATTCTAATTTGGGTAACCTACTCACTATGGCACACAAGTGTGAAGTAGATATAAAGTGTGATGATTATTTCCTGATTCTAATGTTTGAGATTCAAAAATGCAAATAAGGTTTTGAAATGTTGTTAAAATAACCAATGTCTTATCTATTTTGGGTAATGGAGTCAGGATTGATATGATAAATATGTCCTCCCTCTTGGCTTAACTCAAATTATTTGACACTTTTCATATGTTTATACCTTGTATAAACGTGCAAGGATGTAGGTTACCTATGCTCTTCTTATTAACGCCAATGGTATTTCCCAAGTTACTATGAACAACTGAAGGGAATTTTAATTCTGGTGAGAAGGAAACCTAACCAAGATTGTTTTGTTTAAAGGATTTTAACTCCTAGAAAAGACTAATGAACATGAACCACTTGGAAGGACTTAAATCAACTTCTTGTAGAAACTGATCGAATTGATCACATGAAAGCAGCAAATGTGCCTCGATAAATTAAAAATTTCCTTGATACATTAATTTAAATAACAAAGAAAAATCATTTTGGAGACAACACAACTAACACATAAATGAATATTTACAAATAATTGAACACCAAATAGATTTGGACATCAAATAAGATATTCCTTCTCCAATTGCTCCAAAAGATTTTTTAGAATGTGTATAAAGTCTCCATTGTGATATTTTGTTTTTAACCCTAATGCTAACTTCTCTATTGCTTGTTGTTCGCTTGATTCCTTCATTTCCCATATATGCTTTTGTATTTTAGGGTTGTAACCCTTTACCTTTATCCGGTGCAACTCTTCATTAATTATCATCTTTTAACAAAAATATTTAATTTGATGCCTTTGCATAATAAAGTATTTTCAATACTTTAATCCTTATTTTGTTTCCTGATCATATTTCTCTATCCAAGTTTTTCACTGTTACTTGATAAAACGTATTTAAATGATCACCCATCCCTTATTTCCTTGGTGAAATATGTTTCACTAGTCATTACAATATTTTGAAGGTAGAATAATTACCATACTTGATTAACTTTTCATAAGTATTTTCCTCTTGAATGAAAAAATCCCTCCTTGGGCAAAATAATTATCCGCCTTATGGAAATACTTCATACCCCAGTGAAAATATTCTATATCATTGGTAAAATGTGTATCCTCAAAATAATTATTTAAATAATTTTTTATCCCACATTAGTATGGTTTCATCAGAAACTTGCATTTGATTTTACTCATTGGGAAAAATAGTTAGGGTTTATTAATGACGTGTCTTCTTTCTAAGTATATTCCTCTCTTAATTATTTCCAATATTAATCTTCTTGCCCTTGATATTCTTGTGAAGAGTTATTATCTCTCCTTTACCCCTTCAAGTAATTCTTCCAGGAAAATATTTCACTTTCGAAATATATTTTTAATAATTTCCCACCTCCTCATTAATATTTATTTACACCTTTTTCTAATGTTCATGCTTCTTTTATTTATCCATTGAGGTTTCGGGCAGAATAAATATTTTACTTCTCAAAATATTTCATAGTATTTTAAATGATGTTCATTATAGTATTTTTTTAGGGTTCACTTCATCGGCAAGTCAGGAGGACTCAAACATTGCTCACTGATAAGCTATGTCTTGCCGATATCGGGTTTTCATCTTCTATTTTCAACTCTCCCTAAAAACGTATCCATCGGCATGACACATAAGCTCAGTGTGATTTAAAAATCTCACTCTAATTAGTTTGCTCTCACCGATGAGTTTTTTATCGGTGCAATGTATGGTGGATATTTAGGGTTTCAGCCAAGTCTTCATTCTTGCCCTAACCATAGCTTTATTCCAAAGTTCTCAGCATAGGCATATTAACAGTACGAGCAGATACAATGTCTTCTTCATTTCCATCTGCAACATGTTTATGTTTAGACAACATGCCGACATAGACAAAAGATATGCCAATGCTCTTTGGAGGGCATTTTGAATCCTCTTGAACAATACTGGAAGGACATTCTAAATCTTTGGAGATATCAGATGCATCCTTCTGATGAAGAGACATTCCAATTGTTGAAGACTATCAGCATCCAATTGACCCCTTTGGTGCAACTATGGTGTTTGAACATGATGCAACAAGCATCCGATGCAAAATAATGTCTGCATACTGCCTTATTGGAGATGTGAAATGCGTGTAGAACTCCAGGACCAGCCCATAATGATAAAATCTTGATGATTCTAATTTTTCTACACTTGATATGTATTCAGCCTCCGACATTGCCCGAGTAGCCAATGCATTGAATATATTCTAAACTGTTGAGTCATTACTGTCTTGCATGCAATTAATGGAAGCTGCAAGGGCCTTATTGCTTGAGGCGTCCAATTTAAATCCTCGTGCCTCACATAACTCAAAAAGCAGACTAAAATTGTCAAGATTTGGAGGCCTATGACATCAAAGCAAAGCATCATGTGGGAAAGATTCATAAATTTGGCGTGCAACACAAGAATTGGTAAAAATCATCAGTTCAATAACAATCTAATTCATTGGTAGATTCAGTTTTGTTTTGACATGCATAGGTCCTTTGCCCTTATCTAGGTCAAAACCTAATTTTGTACCTGATAGCTCCAATGCACCTTGGGACTCTCAGAAAGATCGTCAAACCTTGAGAAAAAAGAAGCAAGGTTGTACAAATTCGCTTGTACTTGAGCCAAGTTCTCTGGGCTTTCATCAATTTCCCATCCCTTGCATAAGGGAACACCATCAAGTATTGTTTGTGCTTGGCCATAAAACATCTGATAACAACATCAAATGATTGTTCTTCCAAACCAAATATTTAGAACTTCAAAGTCATTATCCAGGTCAACTGTCCAAATGACAGAAGGCTAGTCTATCCTATGATTGAGCCATTTTAGGGAACCATGCTTCCTTGCATCTTTGTATGATTTCAGATTTTGCATGCATGTCTATCAAAGCATTTCAAACTGTAATATCTTCCAAAAGTTTTCATTCCACTTCTAGTGGTCCACATACTACGTCAAAGATCTCTTTTTGGGCGGGCTGCAAGGATAATGCTCATAGATGGCCTTTATTAGATTGAGTAAATTATAGCATTCTGATGATCAAGTCAGCTTCTACACTACTTCTTTCTTTAAAAATGCTTGCTCCACCTTTTGATATTCATTTTCATATGCTAGGCACACTGCGAGAGACTCAAAAGTTGGAACTGCCCATGCCTCATCATCTAACAAGCTTAAATAGAGACTTAATGCACCATGAATCCTCAATTTCTCCCTCACTGAATGAGATGCATGAGCCATGTCACAGAGCAAAGGCAAGGTAACCTACTTTAAAGGATAATCTGTAATAATAAAATGCATTAGATATGGAATTATCCCATATTCGGCTGCTTGCTCCTATCTCCTCTTGTTTATCTTGCAAAGGTTGTGTAATGTGTTGAGTACCTCAACATGAATTTGGTACACACATGGCCCATCATGTTGCTCAATGAAAGGAATAAGATGATTCATTGCATCCGCGTTCTACAGATGCTCTAGAGAATTTGGATTAGTCGATAGCTTATTAATCCATTCCAATATTTTGACTAGAATAGGAGGCTCAATCTTTTTAAGCATCTAGAAAAGCTAGATCAATAGGCTCAAGTTACTCATAAATGATTTAACTATTGTGCCTTCTTGTGCAAATTCAGGTAAAAGATCAGCAACCATCTCCAGGTACTCTCTTGCCCTGTCAGTACTCAACATCATCCACAAAAGTGAACCTGATGTTGTTACACTTCTAGGGATTGCATTTAAAATTCCAGATCTGAAGAGTAATCCTGATGTTGACTATGAAATAAGTCCAGATGTAGAAGCAACTACCTCTGGTAATGATTTTGAGCTGAATTCAATAGCCTCTCTTTGTTTATAATCATCTGCAGATGATTCCATTAGCAAGTCTAGTTTTCCATTTGTCTTTCTTCCACTGTTAGAATGATGTAGCAGGGGTATGATATTTTCAGGTCTCTCCAATCCCCCAAAAAGATAACTGATATACTCAAATGGACCAGTTTTAGGACTCCTGGGTGGTTCCTTTTTCAATACAACTGAGAGAGGTTGTGCTGACCCATTCTGATTAAGTGGCAAGTTCAAGGTATTATCTACTCCACTTGGAGCATGAGAAGAGTCCATTTGTTCATGGACCTTCATAAGAGTTTTCTTTTCATTTGAATGAAATTGTGTTAATTGTTTTCCATTATGATCATTAGGTTCTTGATGTCCAAAATTGAATTATGTTTGGTCCTTTGCCATGAGTATAGGCTATTTTTTATTCTTCATGGAGTTACATATGCTTTGAGAAGAGGTAAGCTCCGATGAATTAGAAAATGTAATAGGTTCAGATTTTCCTGCAAGAGAATGTATCTTCCCAGTTTGCCCAAGACCATATTGGGCATCTGTTTGGCTCATGGAGAACTTTTGCAGTTGTGAAATTGACTTTATCATAGATGCTTCAGCTTCCAACGACATGAAGTGAAGATTAGTTTGGAATTTTTGTTGCAAGTCTTAAAGAAGTGACATTTAACACCTTCCTACAATTTTCTGAGTGCTGTAATCAAAAACTTTTCACACATAGGAACCTAAAGTTTTTCAAAAATAGCAAAAAACTTAGGTCCCAACATGTAGACCTTTAACTAAGACTACAAATCCCAAGAATGCCAACTCTGACTTCATGAAACTATGTTTCTTAACATTGATCAATAACTTTTATCCTCTCAACCTTTACAACACTGGTTTTATATGCTCTAGATGTTTCTCCTTGGTCTTACTAAAATTAAAATATCATCCAAGTGAACAATAAAAAACTTACCCGAGTATGGATTCAACACTTCATTCATCAACCTCATAAATGTGTTAGGTGTGTTAGCCAACCCAAAGGGCATAACCTATTGGAATACAATAGATCACTAAGAGGGGGGAGGGTGAATCAGTGATCTAATAAAACTTGTTCATTCATCAACTTGGAAGACAATAAGATCACACAAATGAAACCATGACACAAGTATTCAAAGTGGAAAACCCTAAACATGGAAAAACCACTATCCAACCTCTCCAAACTCTTTATTAGGTCCCACTGACCAAAATCTCATTGATTACAATCATGCCTCATTGGCAAAGTTCTCACTAATCACATCAACACTAGTCTCAAAACAAGAAGATAAACATAGAGTAATACTCTATTTACAATAGTATCAAAGGTTATAGATGAGTTCTATAACTCTTATTCATTCACCTTATCTCTCCTGGATCAACACCTCAATGGCATCTTTCTTTTATAGAGTAATGAAACAATACACTATTCTAATTATAAAGACATCATAGACTATACAAGATCATTTGAACTCAAGACACATTCACATCCAACTCAAGAACATTCTTCTTTACATGATCAATCATTTTCTTATCTCACAATCTTGCTATCATTCATTTAGCAAAGCATATATGTTTGGCATCATAGAATAGTGTAAAATCTCCTGAATTCACAGATCAAGAATCCTTCCTTTACATAATACAAATACACTATAGTGACATCATGAACTGAACTCAAGACAAAAACAAAGGATACCTGATACTTCACTACCCTCTACAATCAATGTAATGTTATGATTCTGTAACAAAGATAAAACCTTGCTATCATCTCTCTCAGTCGTTCTTATACTTTACAAATTCTTTCTTTGTCAGGTTCAACATCAACATTATACACTGCTCTTCATTATCTGACAAAATAGTGTTCTCTTCTGACTACATCAAACATTATAATCACTTTTATTTCACATCATTTGAATCTGCTCTCTGCAATCAATGTTCCTCACAATTTATAAAAGTATATCTCTATGTATACAAGCAAAAACATTTCAAAACCTTCGCACTCTAATCATAAACTATGACACTCTCCTCTTAAAGAAAATATTACCACAAACAAATGCTTTGCTTATACATATCATAAATGATGACTTCTCTACATATCTCTACAACACAATATCTCCTAACAGTAAAATAAACTCTCCTCTTCTTATGCAAGGATTAATACTTCATCGCTTCAGACACTCTTACAGTGATATATACATGTTTGGTAAACTTTCTCTTGTAATAAAATCCATATGATGACTAATGCTCTTCATTAGTGGTAATCCATTTGGAATATTGTTTGATATGATATATTTGTATTCTATCAAAAAAATACAAAATTATAGTTGTGGTGCTTCTCCACTTGCAATGCCACTTGAGAAAAAAGTTGTGGTGCTTCTATCAACAACTCTAAAGTATGGCATCATGAGAATGTTGTTAGCAAGAGACCTTTCTATGATGAATGTTGTATGTTGTGATTGATGGAAACAAAGCATGGTAAAGTGATTTCAGTCATCACACTAAGGATTGAAAAAGGTTCGAAAGACTATCCTAGTCAAAATAGCTAAGTATGGGCAAGCTACAAAGTGACAACGATTGGGTTAGTATGCCTCCGCAGTTGTACGTCATAGAGCATGGTCCAGGTATGTTGCTTGTAGTTTTTTGAAGGTGTCATATTCAAGTTTGCAAGTCCTGAAGATCTCTGAAAGACTTACTATGATTTAGCTGAGTCTGGGTGAGAAAACCTAAGTTAGGGATAGTGCACAGTACTAGAGAAAAAAGGTTTGCATTCCTCTGCAGTGGTATATTTTGTCTTGTGGTTTTGAGGCAGCAAAGATACATATCATGACTACCTAAATCCAGAGTTATAGCCTTTGAAGTTCCTTTGATCATATTCTAAAAGTTGTTCTTTATCGACTTCCAGTTTAATAGTATTTCACTGTGACAGAGCAACAGTTCCAAAATCCACATTTTTCTATAAAGGACTATTATGTCCTACAGATCTGAAGGTATGTTATGAGGTTAATGAAAAATGTTGGATATGATTTTTAGAGTCTCATAGGGTCCACATTGGAAGATTGGGTATGACAGTTGAACTAGTCAAGTATGTACTTAAGGGATAAGACAACAAACAAGTTAGATTCCAAGTGTCTAAGAAAGTCAAATCGATCCCAAGGAAACCCTAATTTGGTAAAAGAGGTATTTACAGCTTAAAAATCCTACTGTGAAGTTTGAATTATTCCAAGAAAAAATCTAATCCTCAAGTAATCGAGATAACTAAAAAGCCTCGCCCCAAGTTCAAGAAACATTTCTTCAAATCACTAGAAAACGATTCTATAGGGGCATTCTCAATTACTCCACATGGAGTTATGCATATGGAAGATGTTAGGGCATATATTCATACCAATCTAGAGGAATATGATCACATGAATCTAGGAAAATTGTACTTGGATGAACTGACTACTGTTGATATTGTGTTGAAAGATGAATATAAAGTTATAGGAGAAAAGAAATTAGACACCTGGTTGGATTTTCCTGCGATTCCAAATGATACATGGGTTAAGTTTATTCTAAATAGGATTCATGATGAGTTTCTATGGCTTGATGAATGATATATGATAACTAAAGAAGCTATCAAAGCTATAACTGGTATACGTTCCTCCAGGAGGGTTCCGGGTGTAAAGAAAATAAAGAGCAATGTGGTAATGTAGCTAATAGGAGCCAAATTTGATAAGAAATCCCTCACCGTAAATGATATTAAGGATCCAGCCGTTAGATTTGCATCAATGATTATTGGATACAAAATATACTTTTCCAACAGGGAAAATTCTGTGTTTGCACCAGCTATATACACAGCATATGACATGATAAAAAAAAATACAGACTATGACCTATATGAATTGCTCTAGAGTGAACTAATGGATAACTTAAAAAAAAAAGAGACTAATCATCCTTTCAAATATGGAACATTGATCACTTGTCTGGTCTTCTACTTCCTGAGAGAGCTACTCAGTTTGGGAAACATTGTCTGGCTTGATCACACACTGGTAGCCACTCAAATAAGAAACCACTTGCAGAGTTTAGGAAATGCAGACAAGCATAATGAAATCTTATGGGGATACTTTGAGGACTTTCAAAGGAAAATGTTATGTAGGGTCTAGATACCTAAAAATGTAGTGATGAAGTATGAAAATGACATTATATTCATGGTAGACAAAGATAAATGCTTCATGGAAGATGTGGAACCAAGAACTGTATGGGTTCTTGCATTAGGGTATGAAGTTGCATAAGATGTTTTGAATAAATTAGTTGATGTACTACTGAGCAAATTGAAAGATCTCAAAGAAGACAGATTTGGGACATTCAAAGAATTATCCTCCAAAATGTCTATGGAACATGAGCAATCAGAGAAAACATCAGATGAACAAATAAGTGAGGCAAAAACCAAAGAAGAAGGATCAAAAGCCACAAGTACTTCGGTAGAATGGATATCAAATACTCTAGAAAGGAAAGATGAGAGATCTGAAAAGGAAAACACTGCATCTAGCCCCAGAAAAAAGAACAAGGACCTCATCCATTACAGTAGCCACCACTGAAGTAGAGAAAGAAAAGGCAACAGAAGAGAAGAAAAGAAAGAAAGTTATAGTTAGTGAAGAACAAGTGGCAAGAGACACTGCTGCAAATCAAGTTCTGATTAACCATGCTAAAAAACTTTTGGAAAAGTAGCAAAGAACACAGATCTTAGATTTACCTAAGTTTCTACAAGGACCAATAAATTTGGGCTCAATGTCTCCAATGCAGAAATTCAAACTAGTATCATTTGTGCAAGCTAAGGCTTGGGAAGAGATGTTGAAAACACATATACAGGACAATGAACTCATTAATGAAGCATCTGGTATTTTTGAAAAGTTGATGCCTTCATACCAGAAAGAAACATCAGTATCATCAACTGATCAGCTCAAAGGTCTAGTAAATTCTGTAAGTACTCATTTTGAATCCTTTGAAAAGTCTGCTAACATTAAGGTTAGAAAGTAATTTGAAGATAAAAGATTATCAGAGTTAAAATCCAAGTTAGACAGTGACAAAATTTTGTTAGAAAGTAGCATCAAGAATATGGAGAATGCAATTAAGGAAGCCTGTGATATATACAAATTTTGTTTGTCATGGCTTGAGATCACTAATGAAATAGATGAGAAGGTCAAAAGCATGGAGCTTCAATTGGAAAATATTTCCAAGACCTTTGATCTAACAGTTGACTCTATCAGTAGCATGGAAATACAATTTGTAAGCACTCAAAATAAAATAAGTAGTCTACTTAGTAGACAATAAGAAATGAAAAATAGAATGTGCCAGCTGAGAGAAATGATAAGCCCTAAAGGTTCACGTAGTAACTAACATGCCTATCAATGTACAGAAGGCAAAAGATCTAGTGTTCCAAGTAAATAGGTACATCCACTATTGGAGAGTTAACACAATTAAAGATTGAATACACTGATATCCTTTCACATGCAACTAACTGATTTGACAGAGTGTATTTATGCAGCAAAGTATGACAGTCTATACAGTTTTTTTGTCTTGACAAAATTTTGACTCTGGTACATACACCTTTGCCATTGATGTCAAAGGGGGAGACAAAAAACTAGTGAAAAATGGGCAAACACCTAAGAAGGAGAAGAAAAATAGTGTGCATGTAGTAAGGGGGAGCAGATAAGCATTTTTCACTAAGTGTTGCCATCAATGCCAAAGGGGGACATTGTTACCAAGAGACACTACTATGATGAATGCTGTATGTTGTCATTGATGGCAACAAAGCATGGTAAAGTGATTTTAGTCATGACACCAAGGATTGACAAAGGTCTAGAAGACTAACTTAGTCAAAATGGCTAAGTATGGGCAAGCTATAGAGTGACAGAGATTGAGTCAGTATGCCTCTGCAGTTGTACGTCATAGAGCGCGGTCCAAGTATGTTGCTTGTAGTTGTTTAAAGGTGTCATATTCAAGTTTGCAAGTCTTGAAGATCTCCAGAAGACTTACTATGATTTAGCTAAGTTTGGGTGAGAAAACCTAAGTTAGGGTTAGTGCATAGTACCAGACAAAAAGGGTCTGCATTCCTCTGTTGTGGCATATTTTGTCTTGCATTTCTAAGGTAGAAAAGATACATATCATGACTACCTAAATCTAGAGTTATAGCCTTTGAAGTTCCTTTGATCATATTCTACAAGTTGTTCTTTATCAGCTTCCAGTTTGACAGTATTTCACTGTGACAGAGCAACAGTTCCAAGATTCGCATTTTGCTATGAAGGACTATTATTTCCTACAGATCTGAAGGTATGTTAAGAGGTCAATGATGAATGTTGGATATGATTTTTAGAGTCTCATATGTGTTAGACTTAGGGCACACAACTGAGAGGGGGGTGAATTAGTTGTGCAAAACTTTCACCAATTTACACACTTAAATCCTCTTAGTGATTAGCAGTATATTAAACATGAAACATAATGCATTCAAATCAAAAGTAGAAACTCATCAACACATAAGACACCAAGATTTTGACGTGGAAAACCCGGTTAAGGGAAAAACCACGGGGTGATTAACCCAAGAATGTATTCTTTGTTAGAAGAATAGGAAGAACAAAATGGCACATGCCAATTAGGGCTCACTGCCTGAGCACACTGCTCACAAGAGGCTCACTGCCTACAAGAGACACATTGTCTACAAAGAAATAAGTATCACATACATGAACTGGAGAATAGCATCTTCACCATGCTTGAATCAGTTCTATTAAGCTCAATACTTCTGCTCTGCCTTTTGCTCTCCTCTTTGTTGCCACACACTCATCTCCACCCAAAAAAGGTGAGTTCAAATTGACTTCGCAATCCTCATTTATACAAGGCATTGACTTAGGTATAATCATCTAAGTCAGTAAACATCTACAAGAACATCCGCAAGACATGTAATACATCCGGTCAGCCAGTCTCAGGAAGAACACCATCATCTAGTGGTTATTCTTCAAATGCACATTCTAACTTCAATGCGGACCACCAACATGAACTAGACATGATCTAAGGATCAAAACAACCTTTCCTGAATCACTTGAGAACATCCACTCTTCATCTGCTTGTTGGAATTCTCCTCTCCTTCATCTGGAGCTTTAAGAACACAGTCTGTCATTACTATCACAAAGGAATAGGTTCTTCTGGACCTTCAAACCACGAACCAATAGAGTTGACACTTCACACAGATGACTTCAACACTCCCTCAAATTTGCAGAATGGGATAGTGCATTACCGGATCTCACTGGACCTATCTATGTCACTTTGTCACCTCTGAACACCTACCGGAGCCGGTTCTACTTGAGCGGCCATAAATTCTTTAGATCTTCATACGGACCTCTGAAATCTGTACTGGATTACCTACAAACACATATCTACAAACCCTTTAATCCGCATCCTCTGATCATCATCCTATGTTGGACTTTTGCCTTACAGTCATCATTATTCTCCACTATTCCTGATTGAGACTAATTTTCTCAATATCCTCAGCTCACGACTCATCCAAACCTTATCATTAATGCAACAGGAGTATGTTGACATCAATGACAACATCAATTAGGCCCATACTTGCAACAATCTCCCCCTTTGTCATTGATGGCAACATATGATGTGAAAAACCATCAAGACAAGAACTTCTCCTTACTGCCACAACTCCCCCTATCAACAACAACCATTCACATGTCTTCTCTCCCTTTACTGCTCCCCCTTTGATCAGCAACCACTTGTTTTTCACATGTCTTCTCTCCCCCTTTGACATCAATGGCAAAGGGCACATAATTGCAATTTCACCACTTTAGAATCATACCTATTGCTCCCCCTGAGTAGCAGCTCCCCAACATCAATCCAGATCACAAGATGTGACTGTGATACCCACCGGACTGATGCACATCAGTGCACCTTAGTTCATCACTGGAGGGGCAATAACCCCTAACTTCTCCCTGAGATACTCAAAAGAGTCCTTAGGTAGAGGTTTAGTAAATATATCTGCAATCTGATCCTTGGATGACACAAACTCCAATTTGACTGCTTCAATTCTTTCCACCAGAGCAAAAGTTTCTTCAAAATCACTTCCTTCTATTTGAGAGTAGCCCTTGCAGACCAATTTGGCTTTATTTCTGATTACTTCACCATCTTCATTTAGTTTGTTCTGGAAGACCCATTTGGTTCCAATCACATTCTTGTTTCTAGGTTTGGGAACAAGATCCCAAGTGTGATTTTTCTCAATTTGCATCAACTCTTCCTCCATTGCTTTGGTCCAGTTTTCATCATTGCAGGCTTCATTTTTTGTCTTAGGTTCAATCTTTAAAATTAGACAATATTCATCTGAATGTTGAGCAATTTTCCTTCTAGTTTGCACACCTTTGCTTTTGTCACCTATGATCTGATCTTCAGAGTGGTTTAGTCTTACATACCTTAGAACTTTGGGAGTTTCTTACACTTCTGCTTCTTGATCAGGCTCATTCAGACCTATCTCTTCTTCTTGATTTACTGGATCAGTTTGATTCTGACTTTTAGAAGAGGATTGAACTCCTTGAACCAGAACACCATTCTGATCATCTTCATGATATTCATAAAACCTTGAGGGTTTCTCTATTCCCTCATCAACCTTCACATTTGTACTTTCTATCATCTTTCTTAGTCTCTTGTTATAACACCGGTATGCTTTGCTTTGAGTAGAGTAACCCAAGACTATTCCTTCATCACTTCTAGCATCAAACTTGCCTAGATATTCATCTCTTTTGATGTAACATTTGCTACCAAAGACTCTGAAATATCTTACAGTAGGAGTAATGCCAAACCAAAGTTCATAAGGGGTCTTACAGGTATTGCTTTTGATTTGAACTCGATTGAGAGTATAGACTGCAGTGCTGACAGCTTCTCTCCAATAGATCTGAGGAACATTTGCTTCCATCATCATGGTTCTAGATGCTTCCTGGATGGTTCAGTTCTTTCTCTCCACTACTCCATTCTGCTGTGGAGTCCTAGGAGCAGACAACTGTCTCTTAATTCCATGTTTCTCATAGAACTCTATGAACTCACCAGATGTGAATTCTCCACCTCTATCAGACCTCAAACATTTCAACTTTAATCCTGTTTCATTCTCTACCATAGCCTTGAATATTTTGAATTTCTCAAGAGCTTCTAATTTCTCCTTTAGAAAGGTTACCCACATCATCCGGGAATAGTCATCAATTAGTAGCATGAAGTATCTATCACCTTGAATACTCCTGGTTCTTGCCAGACCACAAAGATCAGTGTGGACTAAGTCCAATAATCTAGTAGAAGACAGTTCCTTGCTTTTGAATGTGACTCTGCTCAGCTTACCCAATTGACATTCCTTGCACAAGTTGTTAGTAGATTTCACTAATTTTGGAAGATCTCTTACAGCTTGAGTATTGCTTATCTTGATGATATTATCAAAATTCACATGACACATCCTTCTATGCCATAACCAACTCTGATCAACTTGAACAAATAAGCAACTTTTACCAGTACCAACCAAGTGGAAGATATTACCTTTAGTTTGAGTACCGGATGCAATCTCTGTTCTGGAACTTTTAAAGATTTTGCATTTTCCATCCTTGAATTGGAGATCATAGCCTTTGTCCACCAACTGTCCAACACTGAGAAGATTGTGCTTCAAACCTTCAACATACAGTACATTACTAGTTTTGTTTCTTCCATCAAAAGAAATAGTTCCTCTTCCTCTGATTCTACCAGCAGAATTGTCACCAAACTTTACCACTCCTCCGTCATACCTTTCCAAATCTACAAACTTATTTTTGTCACTTGTCATATAGTGAGAGCATCCTTCTCTTCAATTTGGGCAGCCAGAGCTCTTTCCACAGTCTTAAGATTGACAGATACAGAGGGCATTGGATCTTCTTCCTTGATGGCAAAGAACACCCATTCATTTCCAGATTTGTTTCCTATCTCTGATTCATCATCTGTTACTCCTTCATTATCGTCATCTTCATGTACATGGTAATAGTTCTTTTGGAACCTTGGCTTGTTAGAATTTTGTCTTGAAAATCTTTCCGGACACCTTGAGGCAAAATGACCAATCTTATTGTAGTTAAAACACTTAAAAGGTAATTTTCCTTCATACTTACCGGATCCTCTTAGTAGCCTCTTTGCAATAAGGGCTTCAAGTTGAGCAGTCTCTACTTCTTCTTCTTCAAGATCTTTTCTTGCTTTTTCATACCATGACAATTTCCTTGAATAATTCTCTCCTGGATCAAACCTTTGTTTACCTTTAACAGAGGCACTAGCTTTGAATGTAGATTCAGTCTTGGGGGGTCATCTCCAAACTCTGTCATTTCAAATGCAGCCAATTTCCCAGCCAATTGATCTCTTGTGACAGTTGTATGGGCTCTGAATTCTTCAATGGCAGCTGCCTTGATTTTGTAAGAAGTAGGAAGGGATCTGAGAATTTTACCAACAATCTCATTTTCATCCAAGACTCCACCAGCATTTCTAATTCCACAAACCAGCTCATTCACTCTTGGCATAAAGGTGGTAATATTTTTATCATCTCTCATCTTCAATTTTTCAAATTTCCCTTTTAGACTCTGTAACCTTGCATATTTAACATACTGGTCTCCTTCATGCAAAAGTTCTAGTTTATTCCAAATCTCAAAGGCAGTTGGTAGGTCAATAACATTTGAGAGCTCTGAGTCAGATAATGTGCTTAGAAGAGCCTCTTTGGTCTGCAGATTGTTTTCAACATCTGTGATTTCATTTAGGGTTGTCGGACCACCTTGTGGAGGTACATACGCTTTTGTAACCATGGACCAGTACGCCATTCCCATACACTGCAAGTGACATTTCATGCAACCTTTCCAAAGAGCAAAGTTGATTCCATCAAACTTTGGACTATCCTTCTTGTAAGATGACATCCTGGATCTCCTCAAGCGGTTAAGCTCCTTTTAGAGGAACTTATTTCTGATACCAATTGTTAGACTTAGGGCACACAACTGAGAGGGGGGGTGAATTAGTTGTGCAAAACTTTCTCCAATTTACACACTTAAATCCTCTTAGTGATTAGCAGTATATTAAACATGAAACATAATGAATTTAAATCAAAAGCAGAAACTCATCAACACATAAGACACCAAGATTTTGACGTGGAAAACCTAGTTAAGGGAAAAACCACGGGGTGATTAACCCAAGAATGTATTCTCTGTTAGAAGAATAGAAAGAACAAAATGGCACATGCCAATTAGGGCTCACTGCCTACAAGAGACACACTGTCTACAAAGAAATAAGTATCACATACATGAACTGGAGAATAGCATCTTCACCATGCTTGAATCAGTTCCATTAAGCTCAATACTTCTACTCTACCTTTCGCTCTCCTCTTCATTACCACACACTCATCTCCACCCAAAAAATGTGAGTTCAAATTGACTTCGCAATCCTCATTTATACAAGGCATTGACATAGGAATAATCATCTAAGTCGGCAAACATCTACAAGAACATTTGTAAGACGTGCAATACATCCGGTCGGCCAGTCTCAGGAAGAACACCATCATCTAGTGGTTATTCTTCAAATGCGCACTCTAACTTCAATGCGGACCACCAACATGAACTAGACACGATCCAAGGATCACAACAACCTTTCCCGAATCACTTGAGAACATCCACTCTTCATCTGCTTGTTGGAATTCTCCTCTCCTTCATCTAGAGCTTTAAGAACACAGTCTGTCATTACTGTCACAAAGGAATAGGTTCTTCTGGACCTTCAAACCACGAACCAATAGAGTTGACACTTCACATGGATGACTTCAACACTCCGTCAAATCCATAGAATGGGATAGTGCATTACCGGATCTCATTGGACCTATTTGTGTCACTCTGTCACCTCTGAACACCTGCCGGAGCCAGTTCTAATTGAGCGGCCATAACTTCTTCATATCTTCATGCAGACCTCTGAAATCTCTACTGGATCACCTACAGACACATATCTACAAACCCTTTAATCCACATCCTCTGATCATCATCCTATCTTGGACTTTTGCCTTATAGTCATCACTGTTCTCCACTGTTCCTAATTGAGACTAATTTTCTCAATATCCTCAACTCACGACTCATCCAAACCTTATCATTAATGCAATAGGAGTATGTTGACATCAATGACAACACCGGTTAGGCCCATACTTGCAACAATATGGTCCGCATTAGAGGTTTTGGTATGACAGTTGAACTAGTCAAGTATGTATTTAAGGAATAAGCCGACAGACAAGTTAGATCTATATGCAGTGAGAATATATTGTTTGAAGGATTAATCCAAGTGGTTGAATGATTGATGCTGACCTATATGAAGACTATTGTATGTTTGTTTGGGTCTGCATTCCTGTTTGTGTACAGGATCAAGCTGACAAGGTATAACACTTGTATACACGTCTCATATTTGGGTTGCCGACCTAATTGAGAGATGAATCTTGTTGCAGATATATATACTCAATGAATTTTGGTATTGGAGAGAGAGAGATATATATATACGAAGTGTGTACGAATTTGATATGTCCATGATCTAACGTAGTTTGCAGAGCAGAAAAATATAGTAAGGGTAGAAAAGCAGAGCATATGTGAAGCAGAGTAGACATTATGAAGACATTTGAGTCTGTATCTTGAGCTAGAAATGGAACTGCACCTCAACATTTTGTAGATGCATTTATAGCAGTCATCTCTTGACAGTGAGCCAATCATTCTTCTATCTTCTTCTCTAACTTCTTGGTAGTGAGCCATTTTGTAGTGAGCACTTCTTATAGAGTGAGCCCTAAGGCAGTGAGCCTTCATGTAATTCAGTATTGCTATCATAATATATTGTGAGCGAACATTCATTGTGGTTTTTCCCTTGTTTGGGTTTTCCACGTAATAATCTTGGTGTCCATGTTATGTCTTTATGGTTGCTGTTCTTTTGTTTATTCTACTTCCATGTTATTAATTTTGGTAATTGGATTAATGAACATGCTAAGAAGTGGTTTTGCGGAATACTGATTCACCCCACTCTCAATATTCCTTATATTCAACAAATGCATCCCCAAGTAGGATTGATAAAGTAGAAGTCACCATAAGACAAAGGCATACTAGTGTGGCACTTGTAGCTAACATGTAGCCCTTACAAAAAGGCATACCAATGAAGGAGCATATAGAGGGATACATCTCTATACCTACCCGTGGACATATATGTACCACATATAAGATATATATATATATATATATATATATATATATATATATGTATATATATATATATGTATATATATATATGTATGTATGTATGTATGTATGTATGTATATAAGTGGAAATATATTAAGAGACATAAAAATGGAAAAGAGAGAGATAAGAGAATGTGTATGAGTGATGTATAGAGAGAAGAGTGAGAAATATATTAGAACATATTATATGTGAGATAAATATGTAGTGAGGGATTGATGATTATGTACTGCATGTTAATATATTGAAGTTATAATAATTTATAGGATCTAATATTTGTATATGGTCTATGAATGAATATTTTGTTTTGTTTGTGTATGCTACAATCCACCACACTAATCAGTAATCCACTGCATATGTTCTAATCCTCTTTCTTATCCACCACACTATGGTATAAATACAACATTAATAGAGAATAGGGCTCAGAACTATGGCTTGCACTCCCTCTAGTTAACATATTTAAAGCTTTATAATACTAACTCTGGTCCCAAAGGATGAACACAAACAAGAATATCTTAAATATATGCCCAATATATATAGAGACTACAATCAAAGATAACTGCTACAAATTTGACTTTATAACCTTCTTAAAATGCCTTATCAACAACAAAAAATTACCTCAAAACTTGGGTCGGATGATAAATTTATTTAACCAAAGAGGTAATGGATTGAGACTTTCCTTGAGGCTAGTGATAGCCTCTATCTTCTATGTATCCTACCATGCTATGTATAATCTTCACTATATCTATATCTGGTTGGTTTTCTTGCCAACCTAGCACAAGTGTCTAAATCATGGAAGGGTACCACTTGAGTCCAATCTATCATATAAGTTTTTTCCCTCATGCCCCTTATGTATTGTCTTGCCCTCGTAATAGCTAGCTAAAAATTTGGATAACCTATGGGCTCTTTTCTTTTCAATGCTAGTGTGAGCTCATCCTTCTGATCCTTACAATGATCTCTACTATTTGGGTTATGAAGTAACATTTCTATGATTTAATTAATTTAATTCTTCGATTCCTATTATTTAAGTTATTTAATTAATTTTCATGAATCGAGTTATTGTGTGAGGGCAAGTGGATATTTGTTGGTGATGAAGTAAATAATAATTTTAAATGTTTCTATGTGTATGCTTGATGTTGTTGGGTGATTTAATGAACCTATGTCCTAGTTGTAAAATATTTTTTATTTCCACAAAGGCAAATGTTTTCTCTTGTGCCTGACATTGAAATTATTTAATTAAAATAATTGTGTTTTGTAAAAGGAATTGTGAGTGTCATTTTTTAATAAAAATAATTGTTATTATTATTGTTGTTGAAAATGAAAAGGGACATTTGGAAATTGCCTTTTAATAAAATGAAGGAAAAATTCCATATTAGGCATGGGATTTGGGAGAAAGGAGTTTTTGTTGTTTCATTTTTGGCTTTCTCTCTTGTCTGGGATTTTGGGGTTTCTCTTGGGCATAGGGTTTGAGAGTGCAATTCTTAGATCTTTGGTGGGGGTTTGTGGTGGATTTTCTTACATATAATTTTAGAGGGACATTCTCTTTAGATAACATTTCTCTCACTTATTTGCGGTGTATTTCGTGGGAGGTAAAGGTTCCCATCTCTCTCTCTTTGTGCTTAAAATTTTATTACATTTATGCCATGCCCACCTTAAGTGGTTTCATTAGATTCCTTTGTAGAAAAGATTGCTTGGGAAAGATTGTTCAATCAATGGAAATTGATTCAATAATCTCCATTTTTATCTATTTTAAAAAATTGCATTTATGTTGGAACTATGGAAAAAAAAAATTAAATTTTGTTTGTGATTCAAAAACAATGTTTTCCTTACCCTCGGCTTCAAAAGGGTATGTTTGCATTTTTAAATTTTTGATGTTTGAAAATTTTGATGAAAAATGCATTGAAAACACCCAAATTGGAAAAATTTGCATGTGCATTTGTTTAATTTGTATTTGTGAATGAATGTGTTGTGTTGGGTTTTTTTCCAAACTGGATGTTTCCTAGTTATCCCTACAAGGTAGCCATTTCTCATCAACAAGATTCACGGGCCAGGGACCAACAGTATAGGAGATAGACTCTATAAATATCTCCTCTCCTTCTTCAGGCTCTATAGAACCTAGGGGGGTATTCCCTATTCAACGCCCATGAAATATATCTATGAACTAGCTGGGATGTTGACACAAAGTAGATAAATCCTCTCTTGTGCAGACCAAAACTATAAAATAAGTGCGAAGGGGCTAGCTTTGGGGCTTATGTTCAGTTGTGAATCAAAGGATTTTGGGTCCTAAAACTACTTCTAAAATCCTAAAGGTTTGTATTTAAAGTTTGATTTTGCACATTGTGTATTTGGATGCAAGACTGGGACCTTGGGCTGTAACCTCGATACAAGACTAGACCGGTGCCTATTTCAGGGCTCAGAGTCAATAGACATACATATGTGAGTGATTACCACAAACTTGAATCAATAACTGGGTTTCAAGGGGATTTTTTTAGTTTCTGCCTTACAGACACTTCCCATGACTGAGTGTTTGGTCAATCATACTTACAAATATCCCTATTGCAACATATATTCCCAATGTATAACCTAAAACATTCAATTTGTTCCTTGAACAAAAGTAAGAGGTTAGACATTCAACACAGAAAATCTATGTTCTAGAATCCCAAATAGTCCATAACTATTTTGATTCAAAAGAAAGAATGCCTACAACGTGGAGACAAATAGCCAAATACATGCAACAAAGTAATATTATGCGTAAAACAGTCCACAAATGATTCATAAACTCATAGAACACCAAAATAGAACCACCAGCGATGTTGTATCTTATTACTGCACCAAAAGATTTTCCAAGTCTTCCCTCCTTAGAATGAGTGGCAAAGTTCTCATATATACCAAGAACGTGTACTCAAAATTAATTACATTGTCACTTCAAAATGCCATCAGATACACTGCACCATCAAAATGGCACCGAAAACGTTCAATGCAGCAGGCAGGAAAAGAGGAATGAGCAGGTGAAATCAGGGTTTGTGCCGCCGCCTGGAGATTTTTTGCCTAGATTTGGTAGTTGGCTGGTCAATCAAGATCCATACTTCTGCAAATTTGCCATTAATAGCCAACTTGCCGATTTCTGGAAATGCAGTAGTTCACTGTTTTGAAATTTCTTCCACTTGGAATGTAGTTGCAGATAGACAAAAATCTCCTTCATTGAACATCTTAAACAATAGCCATTGATTCATTTCCTCCCACCAAGATCTATGGCTTCAAACAAATCGAACAGTCTAGTCACTCGCCTTTGAAAAGTCATCGACCAATAAGAATGTGCCACGCAGGTGGCCTTTTCCTCCTTTGACTTTTCGCAGCGTGAAGATACATTTTGCACATATACAACTCTTTTTCCCTTTTCACCCATTGTATAGTCAAATTTTTGTATATGCACCTACATATACATACAACTACATTCAGACACGTGTCACCTTCTGATTTGATCACCACCACTGAAAAATTGCATCTTTGAGTTATCAGGACCCACCACTACATACAAAGGCAGACCCCAAATCCTTATAAAATAAACTAAAACTGCATTCAAATCTAGACTTGTATCTTCCCTTTTGTATATCTCCCTATATATCGCACATACATACAATGTGCAACATACAACTATGGACCTCAGCCTGAAATCTACCAGAACACACTCACTTTTCACATCCGAATTGTACTTGCACTTTTGTATCATCTTTTGTATATGTGCATGTACATACAACCCCAGGACATACAACTGTGCGGACACCACTAATTTCTTGAAGAATGTTGACGTTGACTACAACCTGCTTGTATATTTCACATTGTATGTGCAGTTGTATAAACAATATACAACCCGTGATACAAACAAGGAAATGCCTTTAACTTTTCAACTTTGTTGTTGTATCACCACCTGCTAGGCCTGATTTGATAAAATTTGGAATCTGGGATTGTACATTCTTCCTTTGTATATCCTTTTGTATATGTCATATACATACAATGTTTTTGATACAACCGCAGAATATTCTAGGAATCTATGATACACAACCACTTTTTTACACCTGAAAATGTACCTGAAGGCCAAGTACAACCCGATGTGCATGCAAAGATACATACAACCATTTTTCACTTTTTCAAAGGCCGATTGAAATTTCTTTTTGGGTCCGGCCTTGTACATCTGCATTTGCACATATAAAGACACATACATACAATGACACATACAACAGATTTCACTGCCGCATGAAGGATTTTTTGGACCTAGAATATTTTTTCAGCGCGATGGGAGAAAGCGGTAATATAGTGTGAAGGGGTCGGTCAACCTACAAGTGCTAAGGCACGAATTTGCAACTTAAGTGATTGATGACCTTCTATAGGAAGTCAACAATGAATTAAAAGATATAATGCGCATGACCTTGGGACTTAGGACTTTTTTGTGGGTTTGAATGAAAAGACCTGTGGATGAGTGCTTGAAACCTTACTTTGAGCAGGCACCACCATTGGCTCCGACTAGGGACGTGCAGGCGCAAGGCTGCAGCGAGAACCAGACCACTCCAAGACAAACTAGGCAAAATGCAAAAAATGCAAAACACTGACTATACAAGGAATGTACAGACTATACACAACTATATTACAAGGTGCACACAAGATTTCCATTTATGAAAAATAAGGTTTAAGGAACTGACCATGCACAGGCAATTCCAACAGTTCACCATTTAGGGCCAGGAGAAAGTAGGATCGTCTCCATGAGTATTGCTGATTTGATATGGGCCCATCCATAAGGGCTCAAATTTACCATGCTTGCCCTTATCCTAACCTTTTGCATTCCAGACAAGGACCAAATCATCTATTTGAAACTTCCTTTCTATAGCTCTTTTATCAAACAAATACTTCACCTTTTGCTTTTTCTTGATATTTGTCTTCTGTGCTTCCCTTCTAATTTCATCCAATGCAACCAATTGATTTATCCTTTCATTCATTAAATTTTCAATCTCTTCATCATTTCATTGTATGAATCTATAAACTGGCAAGAGATTGTTCACAGGTAACTTGGCCCCTGTGCCATACACTAGCTCAAAAAGTGACCTTCTAACTACTTTCTTCATTGTTATCCGGTTAACCCATAGTGCCATCTTTAACTTTGAATCCCATGCCCATTTGTTCGTATTTATTATCCTTTTGATGATTTTCATAAAGCTTTTGTTACTTGATTCGGCCTGACCATTACCTTGTGGATGATATGGTGATGCATATGACAAATTAATTCCATAGCTGTTACAAAAATCAACAAACTCACTAGATCTGAAGCACATGGCGTTGTTTGCACCCAATTTGATTGGCACTCCAAATCTAATAATAATGTGTTCCAAAATGAAATCCATCACCACCTTACTTGTAGCTTTCTTAGTTGGAATAGCCTCAATCCATTTAGTGAAATAGTCAGTAGCAACCAAAATCCAACTATGTCCTCCACTTGATTTTTCTAAAATTTGCCCTATAAAATCAATTCCCCATTGTTGAAATGGAGCCTCCACAATTATAGTCCTAAGGGGTAATGCACCTTCATACTTAAGTTTTCCTAAGAACCTCTGACAGGGATCACATTTTCTCACCATTTTTTGTGCATCTGAGAAAAGGGTTGGCCACCAATAGCCTGCTCTAAGAGTTTTGTGAGCTGTTGTCTTGGCAGTGTAGTGTCCACCACATATTCCTTTGTGCATGTCATTTAAAATATCCTTAGCTTGATTTTCATCCACACACCCAAGTAGCACACCATCAGGATTTTTCCAATATAATTCTCCTTGAATAATAATGTATTTGACAGTGTGTAGTTTCAGGGCCTTTTTTTATTATCACTGAGATGGGAAGGACAATTCAAATTCTACAAATAATACACAATATCCTTGTACCATTCAGATTCTAACATATTAACAACTTCATCCTGAACTACATTCACCTGGCATGCTTCCAAATTTGACTGTGTCATCAGCTTAGCCAAACCTTGTCCCCTTACCAACTTTGTGATTTGTATCTCAATGTTGTACTCTTATAATTTGTTGATCCATCAGCATCTTCTTCCTATCACTTCATGCTGAGTTGAAGATGTCCTTAACTACGACATGAGGCACATATGCAACTATTTCAAATCCTACTAAATAAGGCCTGAAGCTTTTGACTGCTCTAACCAATGCATACACCTGCTTTTCCATGATATCATTTTTCAATTCGGCTACCTGCAACGACTTGCTAAAGAAAGCAATGGGTTGCTCAAAACCATCTTCATTTTTCTATAATAAACATGTAGTAATAGTGTGAAAAGAGGCAAATGAGAACAACTAAAATGACTTAGAAAAATTAGGAGATTTCAACACAGGAGCCATCTTTATAGCTTCTTTGATGTTCTGAAATGATCTAGTTGCTTCACTTTCCCATTTGATAGTTTCACCTTTCTTCAACATTTTAGAAATATCTTTTGTAATCTCTACAAAGTTGGGAATGAATCTTCTAACAAAGTTAATCTGCCCAAAGAAGGACTGAATGCCTTTCACCATTTTTGGAATTTGAATTTTGTCAATTGCAACAACCCTTTCAAGATCAATCCTGACTCCATCGTTGGAAACAATGTGTCCCAATAGTTTTCTTTCTATTACCCCAAAAGCACATTTCTTTGGGTTAAGTGAGATGCCATATTCCAATGCCTTGATAAAAATTTGTTCTAGACATATGCAATGTTGCCCCTCCTTTTTTGAATTAGTTAAATCATCCTGATATATGGCTAGAATTGAGTCAATCAATCCTGCAAAAGCAACATCCATAGACCTCTAAAATGTAGCACCTGCATTTGTTAGTCCAAATGGCATCCTTACATATACATAAGTCCCCCATGGAGTTGTGAAGGTAGTCTTGTATTGTTCAGATTCTTTTACCTTCACCTGATTATATCCTAAAAATCCATCCATCATGGATAAAAGCTCACAATCAGTTACCTTCTGCAACATAGTCTCCATGTTAGGCAATGGATAGTTATCCTTTAAAGAGGATACATTCAAATTTCTGAAATTCACACAAAGTCTTATATCACCATTTTTCTTTCTAACTGGGACAAGATTGGACACCCAAGTTGAGTGTCTGATAGGCATAATTATTCTAGCCTCTCTAATCTTTACAAATTCTTATTGCATTTTTGGAGCCAAAGTTGGATTAATAGGTCTTTGTTTCTGTTTGAATGGTTTAGCTCCAGGCTTCAAAGGAATCTCATGCTGGAAAAAGTCTTCTCTATAGGCTTTTAGGTCCTCATATGACCATGCAAAAACATGTTTGTATTTTTTCAACAATGCTATCAACATACTCTTGATGTGTGGCTTGAGCTGTTTTCCAATATATACCTTTTTGGGGGCATGGTGTGTCCCCAAGTTTATCTCCTCCAAGTCATCCTTGTTTGTAGGAGATGCCTTTGTAACAAACTGATCCCTACTGTCAAATGCTCTTTCTAAGGCAACTAACCCTCTGGGGATTTTATTTGTTTTAAGCTGAATCACTTCTTTCCCCAAAAGAGTTTCTTTTCCATCCACAACTTCTACAAAGTTCTAAAAATCAATCTGCTAGTTCTCATATTTATCTACGCAATGCATGAACCTCCACAAATCCTTATCATCATCAAACACTTACCAACTGCATATATTATTTGTTACTGTAGGTCTAATTTTAACTTCAACATTTGTACCATCAGACAGAGTGACATCATCCGGCCTCATGGCCACATTAGCTAAAAAATCTGCCATGACATTCTTTGATCTTTCTACCCAATTTATTGAAAAAACATCAAACAATTCAATTGTATCCTAGACAACATGCTTATATTGCTTTAATCTTTTATTTTTTGAAGCATACTTATCCCTCACCTAGGAAACTATTAATTCTGAATCTCCAAACACCTTTGGCATCTTAATCCCATGCTTCAAAGCAACATTCAGTCCTAGTAGCAGAGCTTCATATTCTGCAATATTATTTGTGCAAGCAAACTTTAAGAGGAAAGAGAACTTTAGAAGCTTACCTGCATGGGACAAAAACACAACTCTAGCACTAGAAGCTTCTTTCAAACAAGCTCCATCAAAATACATAGTCCAGAGACCCTGTTGGTAAAGTTCTTGAATGCAAAGATCTTTCTCTTCACTTCTTTGATCATCTAAGACAATTCTGAAATTCTCACAATCAGTATCCACAAAACAAATATGTCCTTCTAAGTCCTGATCTTTAACTATTCCTGGTGACCTTTCTTCTCTGACTAGTTTGACATCTCTACCATTAATTGGGATCATGGCATATGATAAATCTCACTACATACTCCCTCCAACCAATGTTGCCCATCTTCTTGACAACATCGTACCAAACTGTGGCTTTATGCCCACTACTGTTATGTTCATTTTATAAGTCTTTTCTGGATACGCTGTCCACATCCTTCATGATTCCTATAACTGGTACCTCCCTAGCATCCATTGCATAGCACTTTCTACATGCCTTATCTATTTTCAATCCAACTTGTTGTATGATAGCCAGAGGCATAATATTTGTTGATGCTCCTGAGTCAAGCATACAATTCTTGATTACCTTTCCATTGATAACAAGGGAGACATAAAACAGTTCAACTTGTGAAGGGCATTTTGTCATTGTTACTCCCAGATAGACTTTAGGAACCTCTTCCTCATCAATACACAAGGCTTGTTTCTTACCCTGATTCTCAACATTCTGCTCGGCCTGACAAGCTACTCCTAAAATTAGGGATAACGCTTTATTTCTGTACTCTTCAACTTTCATGATCTCCATCAATGGAACAAAGACCTTTATCTAGGATAAAACTTGAGTTATGTCAAAGGGGGCATAATTTTGTATAATAGTTATAGCTTGAGCCATTGTTTTATTCATATCCTGAGCTAATCCAGCCTTAGTTTTAATGGCTTCTTGACTGTCATCCACAACCTATGAATTCTTCTCTTTATTCTCGTTCTAGGTAACTTTATCTTCTGATCTTTGAGGATCATGACTTCACTTTTGCTTAAAATTTTTCTTATTAGTGTTCCATTGCTTTTTATGTCGTTCGGCCCCTCCATGATTATGCACAGGCTAATTCACAAAGGTGCCTCCTGGTTGACTTGGATCACCAACCTAAGCCTTACCTCTAAGGTTATAGTTTCTCCTGACTTGAGCTACCACTGCAGCTATGAGAGCTCTAATCTCTTCATTAGAAGGCCTTCTCAAGTTATTCAAAATGATGGGTGAGTCCTGAGCATATGCATAGTTATCTTCATCATCCTCACCATATGAAACCTGCTGGAAAACTGGAGTCACGTAATTCCTAATTTCATCAGCATCAACATCAGCTTCATCACAAGAAGAATACTCCCCATTTGTAGACAACATATTGACACTATCATCGTCCACATAATGTGGCTCATTTCATTCATCACAGGCAACAACATTATTGTACAAAGATTGATCAATCATACATTGTGACTGTGAGTGAGGCATCTGATAGATTGTGCACCATGGGGTGTCACCAACAATGTTAACAACTTTCTTCAAAAGATCAGGAGTCTCCTTAACATTCTGAGCTCTTTGATTAGTGTTGTTATTTGGGAAAATGGGTTTACCATTATGCCAATTAGTGTTATATGGCATATCATGCAATTATGGTCTCTTTTCTTGTCTCTGGTAAACCAATCTTTTAGGACCTATCCCTTTTTCATTTCTAGAAAGTCTATAACTTAGGTCCTTAACAATAGTTGTCAATTTATCCACTTTATCTTCGGAAGTAGATGCATTACCTTGAGTACTTTGTGATTTGTTATTTGGATTTTGCAGAATTTTTACATCATCCCTTCTATTTACCTTGCCAGATGCTTTCCTATTATTTTCAATGTTGGTTGCAATTCTTAAAGCATCCCTAAGGCTAGAAAGACCCTTATCTCTTAACCCATAAGCTATTTTAGCATCAAAAGCATTTATGTATAATACTATGCACCTTAGTTCATTAGGACTCATGTGAAGTGGTAATTTATTTAGCACTCTAGTGAATCTAGCATTAAAATCTACAACAGGCTCATTTAACCCTTTAGTAATACCAGTAAATTCATTTATAGAAAATCTTGGGTCAGTTTTATCACCATATTGTTCTCTAAAAATCCTTCCAAAGTCATCCCATGATGAGACACATTGGTTAGGCAAATTTCTATACCACTCTCTAGCTTCATCAACCAGTGACTGCATAAATAGTTTCATAAAAACATCCTTATGTTCAACCTCAAAGTTGTCCATAACATTCTGAAAAGCCTTCAAATGATCTTCCCCTGACACATCATTATTTCCTAAAAATTTTGGTATCTTAGATCTTGTATGTTTGTCAATGGGATTAGGGTAACCAGGAATACCATTAAAGTCTAACTGCCTGAATCTATCTAACTGCATAGGCTGTCTACCAAACTGATTAACATTTGCATTCCTATTAGCATTTTGATTTCTCACATTGTTCAATGGTACCCTAACATTGTTTGTATTTTGTCTCTGATCATTGTGTTGATTCTGAACTTCATTTGTTTGTTGACTTCTCAGCACATTTGCATTATCAAGGGTAGGAACTGAATCACGTTGAGCAATTTTCAGAGTTTGCACCTTTTGTCTCATATCATCTCTAATCCTCACAGCCTGCAAATATTCTAATTTAGCTCTTAGGTTCTTGATTTCTTCAGCTAATTCTTCATCTCTAGAAGAAGATGGTCCGTTTCCATTTTGGTCATCATCATTATCTCTTGGGGATTCGGTCTCTTCAAATCTATCAAGGGGATCTAAGAAAGGGCATTCTTGAAACACCTCAGATCTCATTTTCAATCTATCACCTTGTCTTTCATATACATCTTGGATTTCAGCCTCTATGTTTGAAAAATAGGGTGCCTGGTATATATGCCTAAAAATGAGACGATTCACATTCTTCTAAGTTAATTAAATATCAAAATATTTAATTACCTCTTCTAAAGTCAAAATTAAATAAAATCCTTTATTTAATTAAATTCTTTCAAACAATTAAATAATTCTTAATTATTTAATTAAATCAAAATCATTCTTCTAAATTTGAATAAATCAAATCAAATTTATTTAAATTCTCTCAGTCTCTAAAAATAAAATACAATCAAATATTTTATTTATTTTTCCAAATCATGCACAACAATTAAATAAATTTATTTATTTAATTAGCTTTCTTATCTTCTAAATTAAATAATTCCAATTATTTAATTGTTTCGTCCAATAATATCTTCTCTAAATTTAAATAAATCAATTATTTATTTCAGTTGCCTTTTCTTCTAAATTGAGTTATCTCTAAATATAATTCAATCTTTGTGCACATGCAATTGAATATTCCTAATATTTAATAAAGTAAAATATCTTCTTATTCTCATGCAAATCCCTTCTTGTTTTAAATCACTTAACTGATTATTATATTCTTTTAATTGCTTTACCTCATTCTTCTATTCTTAGCAAACTCCTCTCATGCAAAAGAAAGCAAGACACATGTCTTCTTCTTATTTGTTGCATGTTCCTCATCTATTCTCAACCGTTGATCTTCTCATTCTTTCTATACCATTGATCTTCTCTCTCCCAAGTCTATAAATTGAACCCTGTTCTTCCATTTTAATCATCCAAGCTTTAAGTATTGTTACTTTGTAGGAATTACAATGTGCCTTTGGCACCAATTCCTTCATTGCTTGTGATCACATTCGTTACTATGCACTACTACTATCGTTGTGAAGCTCATCTTCATGGCGATATTATCACTTCCATTCCCAATTGACATTCTTGAAGCATAGCAAGGAAGTGCACTCTCTGAGGGCACTATTTCATACATGCAAGATCGATTGTGATAGGCGATCAATGGAAGCTACTAATTAAAGAGGTTTGCTTTGTTGTTTGTTCATTGTTTATTTGAATCTTCTTTGTTCACCATTTCATTGAGTTTTGGGTATCTTGATATTTGATATTATTGATTATTCATTTGAATCCAATTTTTCCTTAATATTTTTGGTGCCCACCATGCGGCCTAGCCCCAATTTAACCCAAAAACTAAGTTTTTGTGTTTTAGAAAGCCGTACACAGGAGGAAATCATGCATCTGACCCATTGTAACACGCATTTGTTGTTTATTTCAGCACATTTGTTATTTCAGTGCATACATTCTTTGTTTCAGTGCAACTGACCTCTGATACAATGCATTTACTGATTCTGTGCATTTGTTCCATCCTGCAGCGCATCTGTTCCATCCTGCAGCGCATCTATTTTGCAGTGAATTTTTAGAACGTTGTTTCAACGCATTTGATCATTCTTTCTGTGCATATGTCCTCTGATTCAATGCATCTGTAAAGCTGCGCATATGACCTCTATTTATGTGCATTAAGTCTCTGAGGCGGTGCATGTATTTTAGGCAGTTATTTTAGGGTTTTCTTGAAGATTTTTGCTAACGTTAACATCTTTGCAGGAACTCTCTTGATCTATTTTGCAGGCTAGGTACTGGTTTATAGTTGCACTTGTTAGCTCACACTTCGATTTCTAAAGGGAAAGTAAAATGGATGCTCATGCAAATCTCACATAGTTTTAACTAGGAAAGTGGTAATTGAATCATTGCTATCTTGCATGTCATTGAATCATTGCTATTGCTATCTTTTCAAAGTTAACAACTCATTTCTATCTGGATAAAATCGAACTCATCATTGCTATCTGGGTAAAACTGAACTATTACTATCTCGATTGACCATCATTTCATAGTTAACAACTCGTGCTACGTGGATAAAATTGAACTCATCATTGCTATCTGGGTAAAACTGAACCATTGCTATCTTGATTTACCATCATTTCAAAGTTAACAATTCATGCTACATGGATAAAATTGAACTCATCATTGCTATCTTGGTTTAAATTGGACCATTGCTATCTTGTTATCACTTCAAAGTTAACAAATTTCTGTGCTTGCCCAAGTAGATAGCTCATCTAGTTTTTCTCATTTTAACTAGGGGAAAAGAACCACTTTATTCTCTATTTTGGGAATGATACCAGGTCTATGCTCTCCCCTATCTTGGGTGACCAAAATGCTAGACGTATCATTTTCACATGTGTTTTTCCTTTAGAGGGGCCTGCTCTTGGATATCATTCATCCAAGTAGGAATGACCCTAAGTTGGTAACAGGCTAGACACCAAGCCCTTCCAAGCCAGTATAAATAAACTGTGTTTGGAATGAAAGCTTCAGACAACAAGTGCAGTTGTGTTATACCAACAACCAACCTCCCCCAAAACCCTCCAAGGTGCAACCCTTGTAGGCTAGGAGACTCCATAATGGAGAGTAGTGCTGCCGCATGTACAACCACTCGAACAGTTGCCTTTATTACTCATACTTCTTTTAGAAAGACCAAAAACCTCTATAATCTAGTGCAAGGAAGGGTGATTATTACCTCCTGAAGATGCCTCACCTAGAGATAGGGAGAATTCAGATTTATACTATCCTTGGAAACCTAGGGTTGTACTTGCTTTGTTTTTAGTCCAAAGAGAGTCAAAAAATACAAAAAAATAAAAAACTGTTGGGTGAATATTTTGTCGTTAACTCGCTAACGGCAAAATGAGTATATCAGACACAGCTATGATGAGACAAAGTCTCTCCTCTCAGCAAGGGGAGGTTCCCTATAATTACTTAACTTTTGCAAATCAAATAACTTATCAAATTTATGTACACTAAAAGCTATATTTGTGGTGGTTCCATCTCATCTCATTCTCTTTTTTCAGAATAGATGTTTATATTTCTAACTCTTGATATAAAACTTATAAATTATCACAATATCACAGAAACACAAAGTTTTCTGTTACCTCACTCACTACTTGTAACCGGAACTATTTGAAGTAGAATGCAGCTCAAAGTCTTCGCTCCTCTTCAATATGATAAAAGTAATTCAAATATAACAACTTGCAGCACAAAGTCCCCAAACTGTTGTATTCTCACAAACATGAACATATAACCCACAACCGATTTGATAACACAAAGTTTATCAGAATCAAATTAAGAGCGCTCTTCAATCACTTGAAACAAACTCCACACTTCAATTATTATCAAATAAGATTATGATAGCAAGACATAAGAACAAAACTATCACAACACAAATAATCCCAAGACAAAGATTGGAATTGAACTTGCTTTCTTGTATTGATAAATATTTGAATATTGATTTTCAAATAAGCACAAAGTCTTGATTTGCTTTTCAATTCGCCAGAGTTTTCTTGCAATAGACAAAAGATAGATATTTACAAAAGAGGTCCCCTTTATTTATAGGGAAAGACCTTGAGAAAATCTAGGAAATCTACAACTACTTTGACTTATTCAAAAATAGGAGTCCTTATTGACTTGGGACTTCCTATATTTTTACATGTAATTACATATTGAAAATGTACATGTAAAAATGTCCAAAATTGTTTCGAAAGTACATGTGAAAATCAGAAAATAAACTAAGGGAAAAACCAGCTGCTTCAATTTGTGTCACCACCTTTTCTCACGTGGTGATCATACATAGTGAAGGTCGCCTGCATTTCAATGCTATCTGGGTTGAATGTGTTTTTGAAGATCATCCTGGCCCTCACTATGGCGTCCCTTACAGTAGTGATTGACTTGGCGTGATTGGTTAACCTGGTTTTCAGATTGTCCACAGAAGTTATTGAAAATACTTTATCTTCAAATTCTTTTTGGAACATGTCTTCAAATTCCTTGACCATTTCTTCTGCTGACAGGAATTGGTTATCTTGCGATACCAAGTTACAAGGCAGTTCCTCCAACTTATGCAAAAGGTTGACATCATTTTCTTCGCTGATCTCTTTTGCAGCCTCAAGATCCTTGATCAAATTCCTTAGCATACTGCTCCTGTACATCAGAGCTTCCTTTGTTTCAGTGTATGAATCCCTATTAGAAATGGCGCCAATGGATATCAAGGTACTTATTTTCAGCTTCCTCATTTCCACCCACTTATCATGAGTATCCTCTGTGCGCTCAATATCTTGAGAGATGGCATCAATGAGATCATTGAGTTCTGCCCCTACTTTCCTCATCTTATCCATTTTCTCAAATACCTCCGTGAGCAAAGAGATTCCCTGGGCTCGCATCCTGTCTAAGTACTCTTCAAGTACTTTTCCTCTAAGGTGAGTCTTTTTTGCCTTCAGAATGATAGGGTCTTCTATAGAAACGGCCTCTGGAGTAACTGTTCTGAATTCAAAGTGATCTTTCTTACCACTGCAGTCAGCTGTTCTGCCTTTGCCTTATAGTAATCTTTCATTTCTTTTTCCCTGTCAAACTTCTGGATCAGGATGTCCATGGCTGACTGCATATCATTTTTAGCGCTCTCATGGGTGATTTTGCCCAATTCAACCCTAGAAATTGAGTAGTCATTCATGTCAAAATTTTCAACAGTTGCATCCTGTGGGGGTTTTGCTATCTCCAAAATTTTATGCCCCTTATCTTCAAGTACCCTTGAAAGGATCTTTGGTTTCTTCGGAGCCTTAGGTTTTGCAGGTACCAGCTTGGTGAAATCAAAATCATCTTGGAGAGATGACTTGCTTTTTTCTCTTTGGCGTGTAAGCTGACAACCAAGGTGGAAGCAAAGAAGTATTCACATTAGAGTCCATTCCTACCACTAGTGTTCCTGGAACTGTGCTTGTACTGGTGGTAGAAACAATAGGCGGGGTGTTGGTAAAAACCGCACTTGTTACATTGGCACTTGAAACTTGTTCAGTATTCATCACAAAATGATCAAACATAGACGTGTCTCCAATATCAAAAGATGAAGAAGACAAACTAGGAATTGAATCAGAAGAACGGAGAACATTTTCAAAAGTGCTGTGGGGATTATCGAAGATTATTTTAGGAGGAGAGGGGGATTCAGAGGAAGGAATGTTAATAGGGGAAGCAGGCACAGGGGGTGCAACAGGTGTATTGTCCTGTGGAGACAAAGCCTCTTCATCTTGTTGATCTAAATTCCTGTCTTCAACCTCCATCTCTTTTGTAGCTAGCTCTTCAGTTGCCGGATCTTCAGTCATTGGCTCTTCGACCTCCATTTCTTTTGGTTCAGGTTCCTCCTCAGCAACTTTTGCTTTCTTCGTCACAAATCTGATTTTAGGTTTATGTGTTTTAGAGGATGATGGAGCATCACTCTTATTCTTAGTTCTGTTTTCAACCTTCTTACCAGTCTGCTCTTGAACTTCAGTTTCTGAACCAGTGAGGAATTCCTTCAGCGTAATTCCTTTATCTTCCAGACACTTATTGGTGTTAGCCAATATAGGCTCAAATCTCTTCCTTAGTGAAGTCAGCTCCTTTTGGGACCATTGAATTGGAGGTAAAGGAGTACTAGCTATCTTTTCTACATCATACCTGGCATCAACCAATTCACCATCATCCACCAGGTCTTCTGGAATATCAGCAAGTCCTAGATATTCAATTTGTTCTAGAGACAGCCTGCTATAGTCCAGTTTCCTGATGTCTTCCTCTGTTCTCAAATCTATCCAGACATCTTCCACCATGGGTTCGTGAAACTGTGTTTTCCTCTTGATTTTATCCTTTACGCCCCGGTAATCAAATTTTGGCCTCCTCTTGAATTTCTTCATGGTGACCAACTACATTTCCATCTCCATAGCCCTCGCCTTTGCAGTAGTCAACACTGAGTATCTGCCGATTTCCACTGGAAATCTGAAGCCAGGCTTTTTGAGTTCCATCTGTTTGTTATGCATGATAATCATTTGTCTGCACAACTCCATCAAGACCAATCTATCTGAAGGAAACCTCGGAAGCATATAAGGGTAGACTTGGAAAAAGCCAACCCTCAAGTATGAAAAAGACGGAAATTTCAAAAACATACAACCAAAACCATTAACCACTGTCCATGCCTCGTCTGAAATTCTTCTCTATTCCAGCTGGGGATCAAAAAGACACAAGAATACAACAAAGAACGCATCATTCACTCTCCTGAAATGGTGAATGGAACCTTTCAGTGTTAGTTGAGAATAATACTGATATACTGGGACTACTCTCCTATCCCCTTCTGATGATAATCCTAGAAAAATCCTCATGGAGGCTGCAATGTATACTAGGTAGGAAGTCATGAAGAACTTGGAGGTAGTGGATACCTTTGTCAGCTGATCATGCAAAGCGTTACTGATTTGCTCTCCCCAGAAAATAACTTGCCTGCCCTGGAGTATGACCTTAATGAATGGATACATCCATTCATGAAATTGTGAAGAGGAAGACAAACCTCTTATCCTGTTGAGGAGGGTAATCAAATCACCAACTTCTTCCACAAAGTCACTTCGAGGAAAGCTACGTGGCCATCTAGACAAACTTGACCTTGCAATCTTCAACCATTTGTTGTTGATCACTTTCTTTGCTTTCTCTGGATTCTTGTCATATTCCTTTTGAGCTTCAACAAAGTCAAGCTTCAATACCTCTGTCGCAGGAGGACACATGAACACCTTGTCAATGAACTCAGGATCCAACCTGATTATCACATTACCACTGGCATCCACCACAGCTCTGATATCTTTGTTATAGAAATGGGCACACTGAAGAACAAATTATGTATTGTGAGCCGCCACCGGGAAGGAGGATACCAGATGAATATTACTTTCCACTATCTTCTTCATCATGGCACTGGGGTTGCTTGACTTGGTTCTCTCTACAAACTCAGCCATATCAACATGGCCAATCTCCGTATCTCTAATGTCCTCAACATTAGAATGGACTGAGGTGATTGGGAAAACACCTTGATATTTGTATTTCATTGCTTTTGCCTTCTTCGGAGACAAGTCAGTCATTTGGATGACTTTTACCGAGAAGAAGTCTGACGTTGAACGGAGCTCCGCAAGAGAAACTGCAACAAAAGTCATGATCATGCAATCAGGGAAAATATGGGCAATCTGGGAAAATTGCATGTTGAGCGATCACGACTATGGGAATGTGCTTGAAAAGGGGCTATAGTGCGAGCTGGCCAAGAATCAGAGGAGAAGCGGGCTCGGGAAAATGAAATTGGAAATTTTCCAGTGTTAGGAAAATTTGAGACATTTTTTGCACGGGCGGCAAAATTCGCCGCCCTTGCATATGAGAGTTTTGCATTATTTGCATCGGCGGCGAATTTTGCCGCCCGTGCATGTTTGAGAGGAGTGAAATGGTATAAGCAGCAAAATTTGCCGTCACTGCAGGAAATAAGGAAGAACAGGGGTTTATGTCGGAGCGGCAAACTTTGCCGACACTGCAGGTTATGTTTGTCGCTTTCGATGTTTGGTCGGCAAATTTTACCGACATCACATGAGGGAAGTTCCATACATGTCTGAGGGGTGAATTTTGCCGCTACTACAGGCAACAAGAATTTGAAGGGTTTAATGTCGGGGTGGCAAAAAATGCCGATGCTGTATTTGATAAGACATTTGCAGGTTTTAAGTGTGAGTCTGGAGATTCGCCGACTAGACACGGCAAGGGTCACCTGATACAATTGAAGGCTCGGCAAAATCTGCCGACAATGCACTTTTGATAAGGGTTACATCGACTCCAGGTATGCTCGGCAAAATCTGCTGATGTTACAAAAATGGGATGTATGCGAGGGTTTGGGAAATCTAGGGCAATACAATCCCTAGGGTTTTCGGGGAAGAATCTAGGGCAACCCTAGGTGAAAACAAAACAACAAAACCATAAAAAACAGAAACTACAGATCAAAACGAAAAACAAAAATTAAAACGAAACATTCTTGATAAACCTGGGAAGGAGGAGAACGAAAAACGAGAGAGAAACTTACCCGTTCTATAACTCGAAAACCCTACGTTTGTCGGCGATGAATGTGGACCGATCTCTTTGACGGCGCGATCAAGCAACGTGAGGAGAGGTCTGGAGGGTAGCTCAGGAAGAGGAGATGAAATGGAGAAAATAAACTGTCGAAAGACATAAATAACTCAATTATAAATGCTGAGCGAGTGGCACGAGTGGCCATTAATGGCACTGCGTGACCAAGATTTACAAAATCTTGCTTGAGCGGAGATTTCGGCCGTTCATGCGCAAAAGGGAAAAGAAAAACACGTAAAGGCGGCGAAAATTGCTGACCTCACATTAAACCAAAAGAAAGCATGTAGCGGCGGCGAAAAAGGCCGTCATTGCATGTGATGAAATTTTGACGACATATGCGATGGCGGTGAATTTAACCGCTCCTACACTTTTGAACTTAAAATGATGTAATAGCGGCAAATTTTGCCGACATTACATCAAAACAAAAAACAGGCTTAAAATAATATGTAAGAGCGGCATTTTTTGCTGCTCTTGCATATCAAGAGTCAAAAATTTACTAACTTAAAAACGACTAAAATTAACGTCTTAACCAATTTACGACTTGAATTTTCTTCGCAAATATTGAGAAATTAATTCAAGGAAACGTCGCAAACGAGTTTCAAAATGTCAATTGACCTCGCACGAGAACAAGAAAATCTTTTCTCGATTTGCGATCTTAGAGTGTAGATTCACAAAACAGACAAGTTTCATGGGGTTGTCTACAAAAATGAGCGTAGCTGATTTTGAGAACAACAAAAACCATAAAAATATTCTTTGTGTTTGTTGTGTCTTCTTGCCATAATTTTAGAAAATCAAATAAAAAAGACCTTCTTGCAACCAAAGTACAAAAAAAATATTAGAAAATTTCCAAAAAATTGTAAAAAACATTGAGAAAGCCAGAGTGGCGCATCTGTCCTCTGTTGCTGCGCATTTGTGCCAACCTAGGGCGCATCTGTTCGACCTGCAACACTTTTACTATCTGTTGCAATGCATTTACATTTTACCAGTGCATCACTTTTGTTACGACTTACAACGCATTTATCAGTTTCTACATCGCATCTCTTTCGGCGCATCTGTGACAGTGAGCACTTGTACAGTTTTTGAGAGAAAAATTTTACCAGTCCCGAGTACCCATTTCAGTCAGGTTCTAAATTCCAAGATCAGGTCTTACCTTGCAGTGTTTTTTCCATCCATTTTGCGTCAAAATGTCTATTTCGTTGGTCATCTCATTCACCTTCTATCAGGTCTTTCTAGTCCAAAGTCAAAAGTATCCCATATTAGGTCAGCATAGGTCCCTTTTTTGTATCACTTTAGATTCAAGTAAACCTAGTAGGTCACAAAACTTTGCTAGTGGTCTTGGTGTACAACTAGTCCCTACACAGTAAGACAGGGATCGAGTACCCTTGCTAGTGGCTATTGTCTTGTATCGGCCATCTTACTTGGAATCATTGATCAAGAAAGTCCCTTGTCCAAGTCTTGTCATAAGTATCCTATTCTCAGCAGTCTCCATCGACACCTTGCCAAAATCTCTAGTTTCATTCCACCTCATCCCACGTCACCTTGCATGGTTCTTACTAGATCTCAGTACAAAAAGTAACTTGAAATGGCTAGATCATCCAACAACATCATCACACCTCATGATAGTGATGAGGAAATCTCACACAAAGATTATCAAGGAAGCCTCCAAGATTGAAAATTCCAATGCTTGTTAGAGAAAGTACTCCATGATGATCCTCACAAGTATTTTTATTATCTTGCAAATCTTGGAATTAAACTCCCCGTAGATTTTGATATAAGCACAATCCAAGAAAATGTGGAGAATAATCATGAAGAAGGAAAGAAAGGCATAGACCCAAACACAGAAGATAAAGGAAATAAAACCATTGACCAAAGCACTCCTATGGAAGAAATGAGAAAACAACCCGAGGGTCTAAAGCAACAAATGTTAGATCTCAAGACAGGTACAAACACTAAAACCTACTCCTTGGAAGATATTGCACCGTACCCCTTTGATAAAAGTTTGAACATAACACCATTTCCCTTTTGATTCGAAGTTCCTAAATTTGACAAATATAAAGGGAAAGGGGACCCTAGAGATAACATTAGGGAATTCAATGCAGCATGCATGGAAGCAGCTCACAATGAGACCTACTTAATGAGACTATTCCCTAGATCACTAGGTAGTCAAGCTATGGAGTGGTTCTCATAGCTCCCATCGGGCATCAAATCTTTTGATGAGCTAGTCAACAAATTTATCACGCACTTCTCGTACAATATTGAACATGAAGTCTCTATGCTTGATCTATGCAACACCAAGAAAAAGAGTGGTGAATCATTCGTCACCTTCCTACAAAGATGGAGACAACTAGAAATCAAGTGCTCGTATGATGTGCCTGAGAAACAATTAATGGAGATGTTTGTCCATAACCTCAATACCGATCTTAGCTATCAAATACAAATACAATGCCCTACTTCAATTTCAAAAGTCATTCAAATGGGATTGTTCATCGAAAACGCTATGATCGCCAATGGGTAAATCAAGTTATACAAGGACACACCTACCTCCAACTACATGATTGACAAATCAAAGTTTTGGACTAAGAATAAAAATGTTGTCAATGATGGAGTAGTTGATGCCAAGGTGGTGACTCCCAAGCAACAACCCATACTCACTCTCAAAGGAGAGGCAACCAATGTTACACCCAACAAAACAATTTCTCGGGAGCCAAGACCATGGTTCAACTCAAATCCAAGGCAAAAGTTCACACCACTGGGTGAGTCCAAAGAATTTGCATCAAGGAAGCTATTGGCTAACAATGAAATCTCTCTACCACCAACAAGTGATTATGAGCCTCAAATTAAACCTCACTATTGGAAAGACACTGACTATTGTGAGTATCGTAGAGGAAGGGGACTTACAACCAATAATTGTATCCATCTCAAACATGTTATACAAGATGTACTTGATCAAAATCAAGGAGGAACCCAACAACATACCTCTAATGAGACACATGTGGCTTATAGGGATCCACTTCTTAATCATGACAGGTCGTACAACAACAATAACAACAATGGCAACAACAACAACAATCGCAACAGGCAAAATCAGAATAGTGGGAATAGTAATGCCAACTACGCAAGTGTGCCATTCAACTATACCATTAATTGCATATCAGAGCATGTCCCACAAATCAATGTGGTCACGCCCAACCAACAATCAGAACCTAACAGAACTGGTTGTAGTATCATTACCTGTAGTGGTAAAATCACGTTGAATACCATCCCTCCAAGGTGCTCGCCTTCTCAGTCAAACTTCCGTCAGTATAATGTCATAGACCAACTATAGAAGACTCCGGCCCACATTTCTATCTTGGAGTTGTTGCATCTATCTCCTTCCCATAAGGAGATTCTCAATAAAGCCTTAGTGGAAACCATTGTCCCCACTAACTTGGCCCACGAGAAGTTTTAGGCCATGGTAGATAATCTGACCTCTTCAAGTACCATATCATTTACCAAACAAGATGACCTCTCAGTGTCTCAACCCCATAAAACCCCTCTGCACATCGTCGCCTTCATCCACAAGCACCGCATCAAGAGGGTTCTCATTGATGGGGTAGCCGGTTTAAATATTTGCACGTTAAAGCTAGTCCTTACATTGGGGTTCTCTGAAAATGTTGTTGACCCAATGAAGATTACTGTCAAAGCCTATGATGAAGAGGAGAGAACTACAAAAGGAATAGTAGTCTTACCCATACAAGTGGAACCGATGATTGTTACATCCCCCTTTTGGATTCAATATTACTATTTACTTTTTCTTAAATAGTACAGTTATGTGGATATGTTTTTAACATCATAGGAACTGATGATATAAATAGAGAAGGTTAATTTTATGAAATTATGGAATCTATTTGATTATGGTCAATATGATGTTATGAATTGGAATGTCTTTTCAATATGAAAATGAAATGATTTGATATAAATGTGTTTTGAGTTGAATATTGGTGCTTTAACCACAAAATTGTATGTGAGATTGTCAATGACAGGAATCGATGGAACATGTTGGCTAGGAAGAAAGAAGAAGAGAAAGTATCTTTGAGAAATAGAGGATAGACTCTGGAATAACCCATGGGTGCTTGCCACTGAAAACGCATATCAGGTAGACAAACCTAGATGCTTTGAATTCAGGCTAAGTCAATTTTAGTCGAGATATCAACGTCTGTTAGAATAGGTCTTTCTCATTTCGTAAGTCGTCGTTTAGAGTATGGGAAATCGACATCAATGTCGTAATACTCAGAATCATGTCATCAAATATGAATGACTGATATATTGTTTGTATGTAAATATATGTTTATGCTTATGGTCAAGTTGTAAGTCGTGTCTTCTTTTTTTTGTTCAGCGCAAAAGTGGAAATTGTGCATAAGTCGATCTCAAGTCTTGTTCTGTGTTTGCGCTCAATTCATCATTATCATCGTAAAGTGCTTCAAGCGTATGTCGTAAACACCTCTTTGCGAAATTCGATGGATGTTGAATTGTTCTTTATTGGGCTATTGTCAAATACTAAAGGGTTTGAATAATGTTTTAAAATCTAGAGACCATGGTGTGTAGTACCTTGGTCATAAAGGTATTGGAATATGTAATATTTTGTTAGTTATAATTTGAGTGTCATTTTGAGATAATTCCTTTATTCTTGAGTGATGTCGGTAATCGGGTCGAAGTTGGAAGAGGGACACATTTAAGTTCTTTCTATGATGTCTTTCATTTTGAATAGTCTTTTTGCCTTCTAGCTTAAGACCTCAAGTTAGTCATTGGTCTAACCTTTATTATAATGTTTGCTTTTGTTTATTCTGATAACGGTTATGAGTAGTGGGACGAATTGTTAAATCTGGTAGCCACCACCTCGCCAAGTTTGGAACTCCATTATGGAGAATAATCGAGGACTGAGTGAAGGTGAAACCATTTTTCTAGTAGTGGTCATGTTAGGAGGAGGATGTTATGCATGTGGGCAGTGATCCTTATCTATAGGCATTGTTTTTGTGAGTGGGGGAGTTGGTTAACCTTTGTAGTAAGACGGATGGGAGAGGGTAGCTGAAATTAGTTTTTGGGAAGAAGACCAAGTTTGGAGTGATGGTGAATGGCTAAAAAAAGAACGATTTCATTCGTTAGTTTTCAATAGATGCAGAGAATATCATCAGGTTTCCTTCATCCTTTCTCTATGCGATCATGATTTTCAGATATGATTATATTAGTAATGATTCTACTTATAATATGTTGGGACTCATTATTTGCTTAAAGATGTGAAGTATGTAATGTTACCCATTGAAACCCTGTTTGTTTCCGTCACCTTTCAATTGGAAATGATGCTCGTCTCCTGCACCACATTGTAGTTGAAATGCTTGCACTAATAATTTATCGTGCTTAGATGCATCCTCGAAGGTTGAGTATCACTATACTGTTGTATGTTTATCATAAGAGATATTAAAATAAGAATTTAGTGCATAGAAGATTGAGTGAAGTTGGTCAAGAATTAGCTCGTTGTTATCACAAACTGTGGTGGTAAAGCCTTCAATGACTTAGATTAAGTGCCCTTTTTGACAGTCGAAAGCCAATGTATGGTTTTGCCAAAGTATAACAGTCAGCTAGTTAAAAGGTGAAAGAGTTGTTTTATGATATTCATTGACATATGAGAAACAATGGTGCGATGTGTATGCCAAATCCTACAAGACTTCACATTCGTTCTTATTTTGTTGAGTTTAGAATGGGTCAACCATGGTGAAATTATTAACCAACTTTAGTCCATTTGCTTTAGTAAATAATTCTTTTGCTATTGAAGTATTTAAACCATTGTGTTTCTGAGAGGAGACTTATAATCAAACAAGTTAATAGAATGAAGATTTAGAGCAATGTAATGAGTCTTTTGTCAAGTATCTGGAATAGACTTGCATGCAATTCTATTGCTAGTAGAAACAATAAGATAGCGTTTCCTAAATGCTTAGTTTGAAACAGTTTAAGCTATGTCGAAGATTTTGACAGGTCAAAGTAGAATCTTTGAGTACTTAATTTGTTTTATCATAGGGTCTTTGAACAATGTATACTTTATATTGACTTTTAGTGAAAACTTTTGAAAACAAAAAAGATGAGTTAAATGACCACTCTTGAGTGGATAATTTAAACAATGGGCTAACTTAGAGACCATTGTGACAACGCGTAGCATTATTTGAATAATCAATATGCTAGGTAACCATTCTTTTATCATGGAGATGGAGATGTTTCCATGAGTTTGTAGAGAGAGAGTAAACCTCAATGCCATGCGCTAATGCATGATGAATTTCAAACACCTTGAGGTTATTGAGGTTGTTATACAAAAATTATAAATAGGTAACTATAGGATTGCGATTAATTTGAGTCGAGTGGGGTGGGTGAACTTATTACATGCGTTGATACAACACTAATTATATTGAAATCCTTTGGCCAAGGTAATGCATGATCCTCAAGTGCATTGATTGTTCACTGTGACTGGATAGCGTAACTTGTGGAATGGTCATGCTTGACTAGAGGGTATCTAGGGGATTGCATGATAGCAAGTCACGTAGGTCACAACACCAGAGCTCAGATGGCAAGCACCATTGGTTATCCTAAGTCTATCCTCTTGAGTAGGGTAGGGCCACTTCCGGTTAGGAAGGAGTGTGGGAGACCGACAGTCTATGGTTGGGGGTTAAGCTCCTTGAAGATACTTTCTCTTCTTAATTCTTGAGGAATGCCGAGACTTGAATTTGGATGGTCAACAATCGAGATGTAGTGACATTGGTAAGTTCTTATTATGGATTGTTCTAAGTAATTTTTAACATGTTATTTAAATGTTATGGATGATTATTTCCTTTTGCTTTAAGATATATATTCATGATTATTGTTTTGTCGATGGATGTTCTTCTTCGTTAAAAGAATTGGAAACAAATTACTTTTCTGTTTTAAATTTTTTAAAAAAATATTATCTTTGGTTAAATCTTAGTTTTTAAGGTGAATTCTTAACAGGGTGTTACTTATGGTATCAGAGCTAACCAGGTTCAGCACTAGGGCTGATGAGTCAACTAACTTGATTAGGAATCAACATTATGCGGGTAGCTAATGATTTGATTTACTGTGCCAGGATGGTACGTATCAAGAAAACCACAAGGAAGTCCTTCGCTATTAAGGAACGTTATTTGTGAGCTAAGCATAAATGACTTGCGATGATCAAGACTATTGAGAAAATGAATGATAAAAATGACATTTGGCTAGATGATGTGTAAACTTTTGCCAATGCTCTGTCATGACTCAAATGAATGAAAAAACAAGTCCTAGAGACAGCTAGGATGGCAGATCGAATCATGGTCAATTGCTACCCTATTAGATTACGTATTAGTGTACCAATGATCACTAGGGATCCCCGTATACCACCTAGAGCTGAAATCATTGTACTATCATCTAATAGCGAGTTTGAGGGTTATACACCTCGTGAATATGTGTCAAATAATGAATCTAAAGGATACACCCCACTTGTAAATACAGAGTGAAACATGAGATATGTCTATCTTTAAATAATGTATATATAGTTTTGCAAAGTATAATAAAGATAGATTTTGGTTTGAGAATAACTATGGATATGAGCAATTGTTGTGTTTTGATAATATACAAAATGATAAATCTTAGAACTGATTAGTACTTGCTTAATCAGGTGAGAAAACAAACAATCATGGATCAATCAGAGTTTAATGAGGGGGATGATTAGGAAGGTCACAACTCTCGGGAAAACTCCATTGATAAATTGGATAGAATTCTTAATATGCTTACTGAAACTAAGGAAAGGTTGGGCAAATTGGAAAATAAAGTGAATGAAACCAGGAATATCGAGGGTGAAAATGAGAATTCTAATAATGCAAGTAAAAGTAAACAACAGGATCATGGCACGTCAAGTGAAAACCAAGATGATAGTGAAGCTCAAACGGAGACCAAAGACAAACTTGCACTGGAATTATCTAAGGATATGAAAAAGATTATCCCTCCCAAATTTGACAGAACGAAAACTGGTGATGCAGCAGAAGCATGGTTAACAGAAATGGAGAAATACTTTGAAATCAGAAGTTACTCTGAGATTACAAAGGCAGTATGGGGAGCATATCAGTTATCTGGAGAAGCATCCACTTGGTAGATGAACAAGAAAATGGAATTGGAATTAAGTCCCTTGAAGGTGACATGGAATGAGTTTGTGGAACTTTTTTAAAAGAGGTGGTTACTACAACTATATTTTGATCAAAAGTTAACAGATTTCCAAAACCTCAGGCAAGGTGATATGTCTGTGGTTGAATATGTAGAAACATTTACTAGATTGTTGAAGTATGTTCCTCAATATCAAAAGGATGAAAGATTTTGGATAAGAAAATTTATCATGGGACTCAATCCTCAGATTGGCGGTGAGGTGGAGGTGCATGGTCCAAACACAATGGACCAGGTTTATGAGAAAGCAATTAAGCAGGAACAGAAGATCAAATCCATTTCTGCTTACGGTGAAAAGAAACGTAAGAGATTTGATAAGAACTACAATGATCAGACGTATAAAAGTAAGAATGAAAAAGGATATGGAAATAGGAGGTTCGATAAAGGAAATCGAAAAAATAAAGGGGGATTTGGTAATGAATGTAGAAATGAAGACTATAAGAAAAATGACAATTTTAAGAAGAACGCTAATGCTATGAGTAAACCGTCCGAGAAGAGAGGACCAATTGGAGGATGTTTTTCTTGTGGTGGAGATCATTATGCTAACTGTTGTCCTAATAAAAAGCAGAATGGGTAGCCTAGGAATATGGTACTTCCTTTGCAGTAGGAAGCGTTTCAACAAAGGATTCACGCCGCCCTTGACACTCGACAAGCTAAGTATCAGATTACTCCCATTGAGATGACAAGTACATTATTTGGAGTTCCTGTTTCTATTCTGTTTGATATTGGTGTAATAGAAAATTTTGTGTCATCTAGAGTCTTAAGTAAATTTTCTAGAAGAGCTAGTTTTATGTCAAAACCGTGGACACTTGAGTATGTAAATCACTCAAAGGCTTAGGTAGAGCAATGTTTGTTCGAAGCTAAGATTGATATTTCAAACTTCTCCACTGAGGTAAATTTATATGTAGCACCTTTAGGGTCCTATGATGTCATCTTAGGAATGAATTGGTTGTGGAGACATAGGGCCAAAGTAGATTGTTTTCATAAAACAATTGAGTGTCTGGATGATAAAGGAAATACAGTAAATTTTCAAGGTATTCAAAGGGAAATAGGGATTAGATCTATTTCTTCAAAACAATTAAAGTGGGCTAGGCGTATGGGATGTAAACTTTTTGCAGTCAAAATGGACCTAGTAGAGGAAGCCTTAGAGAAGCAAACATTTGAGGAAAAATATCCATATCTTTACAATTTCAATGATGTATTTCCTGAGGAACTACCAGGCTTGCCTCTAAAAAGAACCTTTGATTTTTCCATAGATATTAAACCAAGATCTGACCCAGTATCTAAAGCTCCATATCGTATGACCACTACTGAACTTATGGAATGGAAGGCTCAATTGCAGGAGCTATTGTCTAAAGATTTAATTAGGCCAAGTGTATCACCATGGGGAGCTCCAGTTATTTTCTTCAAGAAGAAGGACGGAACCCTTAGACGGTGTATAGATTATTGGATGCTAAATAAGGTAACAATAAAGAATAAGTATCCACTGCCATGTATTGATGATTTATTTGATCAAATGCGTGGTGCATCAGTATTTTCAAAGATAGATTTGAGATCTGGATACCATCAGTTGAGGTTCAAAGATGAAGATATTCACAAGACTGCATTTAGAACAAGATATGGTCATTATGAGTTTACTATGTTGCCATTTGGATTAACTAATGCACCAACCGCTTTCATGAATCTCATGAATAGTGTTTTCAGAGATTGCCTTGATAAATTTGTCCTAGTTTTCATAGATGATATTCTGATATATTCCAAAAATGAGGAGCATAGGCAGCATCTTCAAATTGTTTTGCAACGATTAAGAGAACAGAAATTGTATGCAAAACTCTCGAAATGTAGTTTCTTAAAGAGAGAAGTTGAGTATTTGGGACATACAATATCAGCTGAAGGGATATTAGCTGAGCCAGCTAAAATTAAGGCTATTATGGAATGGCCTATACCTTCCAATGTTTCAGAGGTACGTAGTTTTATGGGATTGGCTGGATATTATAGAAAACGTGTTTTGAATTTCTCAAGTATTGCTAGTCCAATTACTTCCTTGCAAAGAAAAGGAAAATGGTTTGTTTGGACTGCAGAATGTCAAAAGGCATTTGATTTGTTAAAAGAAAAGTTAACAACAACACCAATTTTGAAAGTCCCTAATCTTGAAGGACAATTTGAGGTTATTACTGATGCTTCAGGAGAAGGGTTAGGAGGTGTGCTTATGCAAGATGGGCGTGTAGTAGCCTATAAATCAAGAAAGTTGAAAAACTATGAGCAGAATTATGCCCCTCATGACTTAGAACTGGCATAAGTGATTCACGCCCTTTAGATGTGGCAACATTATTTGTTGGGAAAGACTTTTATACTAAAATCAAATCATCAAAGTCTTCGTTATATATTCACACAACCTCATCTCAATGCAAGACAAAGGAGGTGGTTAGAATTAATATCATATTATGACTTTGAGATTTCTTATATCAAAGGTAAAGAAAACTGAGTAGCTGATGCTTTATGCAGAAGAAGACACATAGCTTCTATAATCTCTATTCATGCTAATTTTAAAAATTTAGTATTGCAAAGTTTATCTAGAGATGAATATTATGAGCAGGTGAAACAAGCTCTGCAAATAAACCCTAAGGATCCAAGATATGACAGATTCTATTTTGAGTCAGATGGATTGATGAGATTTAAGGGAAGAATCTACGTTCCTAATTCGGTAGAACTTAGAAACCTTGTTTGGAAGGAAGTTCATTGTGCACCTTATTCCGAACACCCAGGAGTAACAAAACTTTTAGCTGATGTCAAGCCGCTATATTTCTAGAAAGGAATGAAAAGTGACACTGCAAGGTTTGTAGCAAGTTGTTTGGACTGTCAGAGGGTGAAAGAAGAACACCAACATCTTTTTTGGATTGTTATACCCACATGATATACTAGAATGGAAATGGCAGGTTGTTAGTATGGATTTTGTTCAGGGGTTACCAATGTCTAAGAATAGGCATGATGCAATATTGGTTGTTGTAGATAAACTAACCAAGGTAGCACATTTCATACCGGGAAATTTGACAGATGGAGCTCATATTTTGGCTTGGAAATTTGTGCAAGAAATATTCAGATTGCATGGGGTACCTAAAAAGATTATATCTGATAGAGATGCTTGAATAACCTCTCAGTTTTGGCAAACTTTATTTTCTGCATTAGGGACTAAACTCAATGTGAGTACCGCTTATCATCCTGAAACTGATGGGCAAACAGAAAGGGTTATTCAGGTCTTAGAAGATCTTTTAAGGATGTATTGTATGGATCAACAATACAGATGGGAGGAATATTTACCTCTTGTTGAATTTGCCTATAATAATTCCTATCATTCTTCCATTAAGATGGCATCGTTTGAAGCATTATATGGAAGGAAATGCAAAACTCCTATAATTTGGGATAAGCTGGAAGATAGGATAAGCATTGGACTTGAAATGCTTGCGGATATGGAAGAAAAAGTAAAAATGATTAGGAAGAGGTTGGTAAAAGCCAACGACAGGCAAAAATGTTATGCAGATCGCAAACGGGTGCCTAGATATTTCTCTATTGGTGAGAAAGCTCTTTTGCGAGTGAAACCCCATAAAAGCTCAATCAAATTTGGAAAATCATCAAAGTTGGCTCCTCTATATGTCGTACCTTTTGAAGTCCTTGAGATTATCAATACAGTGGCCTACAAAGTTGCTCTACCTCCAGTCTTGTCCAAAATGCATAATGTTTTTCATGTTTCATACCTAAAGAAATATTTTTTAAGTAATGACCAAATTCTTAAATGGAATTCTTTACAGATAAAAGAGCCAGGGGTGGTTGTGATCGAGCCACTCAATGTTCTCAAAATGCGTAAACTTCATTTACGTAATCGAGAGGTTTTGCAATGCAAAATTTAGTGGGACCAATATGGCGAGGATAAAACATTTCCAAAGATTATAATGATATCTACCAAAGATTTCCTTATCTTTTAAAAAACATTAATGTTAAACTATAAAAGTTTGTTTTATGTTCAAATTTTGCTTGGTAAACTCAATCATCGAGGACGATGATTCTATAGGGGAAAGATATGTTACATCCCCCTTTTGGATTCAATATTACTATTTACTTTTTCTTAAATAGTACAGTTATGTGGATATGTTTTTAACATCATAGGAACTGATGATATAAATAGAGAAGGTTAATTTTATGAAATTATGGAATCTATTTGATTATGGTCAATATGATGTTATGAATTGGAATGTCTTTTCAATATGAAAATGAAATGATTTGATATAAATGTGTTTTGAGTTGAATATTGGTGCTTTGACTACAAAATCGTATGTGAGATTGTCAATGATAGGAATCGATGGAACATGTTGGCCAGGAAGAAAGAAAAAGAGAAAGTATCTTTGACAAAGAGAGGATAGACTCTGGAATAACCCATGGGTACTTGCCACTGAAAACACATATCAGGTAGACAAAGCTAGATGTTTTCAATTCAGGCTAAGTCAATTTTAGTCAAGATATTGACGTCTGTTAGAATATTTCTTTCTCCTTTTGTAAGTCGTCGTTTAGAGTATGGGAAATCGACATCAGTGTCGTAATACTCATAATCGTGTCATCAAATATGAACGATTGATATATTGTTTATATGTAAATATATGTTTATGCTTATGGTCGAGTTGTAAGTCGTGTCTTGTTTTTTTTGTTCGGTGCAAAAGTCAAAATTGTGCATAAGTCAATCTCAAGTCTTGTTCTACGTTTGCACTCAATTCGTCATTATCATCGTAAAGCGCTTCAAGCGTATGTCATAAATAGCTCTTTGCGAAATTTGACAGATGTTGAATTGTTCTTTATTGGGCTATTGTTGAATACTAAAGGGTTTGAATAATGTTTTAAAATCTAGAGACCATGGTGTGTAGTACTCTTGGTCATAAAGGTATTGGAATATGTAATATTTTGTTAGTTATAATTTGAGTGTCATTTTGAGATAATTCCTTTATTCTTGAGTGATGTCGGTAATCGGGTCAAAGCTCGAAGAGGGACACATTTAAGTTCTTTCTATGATGTCTTTCATTTCGAATAGTCTTTTTGCCTTCTAGCTTAAGACCTCAAGTTAGTCATCGGTCTAACCTTTATTATAATGTTTGCTTTTGTTTATTCTGATAATGGTTATGAGTAGTGGGACAAATTGTTAAATCTGGTAGGAGCCACCTCACCAAGTTTGGAACTCCATTATGGAGAATAATCACGGACTGCGTGGAGGCGAAACCATTTTTCTAGTAGTGGTAGTGTTAGGAGGAGGATGTTATGCATGTGGGTAGTCATCCATATCTATAGGCATGGTTTTTGTGAGTGGGGGAGTTGGTTAACCTTTGCAGTAAGACTGATGGGAGAGGGTAGCTGAAGTTAGTTTTTGGGAAGAAGACCAATTTTAGAGTGATGGTGAACAGCTAAAAAAATAACGATTTCATTGGTCAGTTTTGAATAGATGTGGAGAATATCATTAGGTTTCCTTCATCCTTTCTCTATGCGATCATGATTTTGAGATATGATTATATTAGTAATGATTCTGCATATAATATGTTAGGACTCATTATTTTCTTAAAGATGTGAAGTATGTAATGTTACCCATTGAAACCCTATTTGTTTCCATCACGTTTCAATTGGAAATGATGCTTCTCTCGTGCACCACATTGTAGTTGAAATGCTTGCACTGATAATTTATCGTGCTTAGATGCATCCTCGAAGGTTGAGTATCACTGTACTATTGTATGTTTATCATAAGAGATATTAAAATAAGTGTTTAGTACATAGAAGACTGAGTGAATTTGGTCGAGAATTAGCTCGTTGTTATCACAGTCAGCGGTGGTAAAGCCTTCGATGACTGTGCCCTTTTTGACAGTTGAAAGCTAATGTATGGTTCTACCAAAGTATAACAGTCAGCTAGTTAAAAGGTGAAAGAGTTGTTTTATGATATCCATCAACATATGAGAAAAAAGGGTGCAATGTGTATGCCAAATCCTACAAGACTTCACAGTCGTTCTTATTTTGCTGAGTTTAGAATGTGTCGACCATGGTGACATTATTAACCAGTTTTAGTCCATTTGCTTTAGTAAATAATTCTTTTGCTATTGAAGTATTTAAACCATTGTGTTTCTAAGAGGAGACTTACAATCAAACAAGTTAATAGAATGAAGATTTAGAGCAATGTAATGAGTCTTTTGTCAAGTATCTGGAATAGACTTGCATGCAATTTTATTGCTAGTAGAAACAATAATATAGGGTTTTCTAAATGATTAGTTTGAAAAAGTTTAAGCTATGTCGAAGATTTCAACAGGTCGAAGTAGAATCTTTGAGTACTTAATTTGTTTTATTGTAGGGTCTTCGAACAATGTATACTTTATATTGACTTTTAGTGAAAACTTTCGAAAATAACAAAGATGAGATAAATGACCACTCTTGAGTGGATAATTTAAACAATGGGCTAACTTAGAGACCATTGTGACAATGCGTAGCATTATCCGAATATCAATATGCTAGGTAACCATTCTTTTATCGTGGAGATGGAGATGTTTCCATGAGTTTGTAGAGAGAGAGAGTAAACCTCAATGCCATGCGCTAATGCATGATGAATTTCAAACACCTTGAGGTTATCGAGGTTGTTATAAAAAACTTATAAATAGGTAACTGTAGGATTGTGATTAATTCGAGTCAACTGGGGTGGGTGAACTTATTACATGTGTTGATACAATGCTAATTATAGTTAAATCCTTTGGCCAAGGTAATGCATGATCCTCAAGTGCATTGATTGTTCACTGTGATTGGATAGTATAACTTGTGGAATGGTCATGCTTGACTAGAGCTCAGATGGAAAGCACCATTGGTTATCCTAAGTCTAGCCTCTTGAGTAGGGTAGGGCCACTTCTGGTTAGGAAGGAGTGCGGGAGACTGACAATCTGTGGTTGGGGGTTAAGCTCCTTGAAGATACTTTCTCTTCTTAATTCATGAGGAATTTCAAGACTTGAATTTGGATGGTCGACAATCGAGATGCAGTGACATTGGTAAGTTCCTATTATGGATTGTTCTAAGTAACTTTTAACAACATATTGTTTATATGTTATGGATAATTATTTCCTTTTGCTTTAAGATATATATTCATGATTATTGTTTTGTCGATGGATGTTCTTCTTGGTTAAAAGAATTGGAAACAAATTACTTTTCTATTTTAAATTTTCAAAACAAAAATATTACCTTCGGTTAAAACTTAGTTTTTAAGGTGAATTCTTAACTGGGTATTACTTATGGTATCAGAGCTAACCAGGTTCAGCACTAGGGCTAATGAGTCCACTAACCTGATTAGGAATCAACATTATACAAGTAGCTAATGATTTGATTCACTGTGCCAGAATGGTACATATCAAGAAAACTGCAAGGAAGTCCTTCATTGGTAGGGAACGTTATCTGCGAGCTAAGCATAAACGACTTGCGATGATCAAGACTATTGAGAAAATGAATGATGAAAATGACATTTGGCTAGATGATGTGGAAACTTTTTCCAATGCTTTGTCACAGCTCAAACAAATGAAAAAAGAACTCCTAGAGATAGCTAGGACGGCAGCTCAAATCATGGTCGATTGCTTCCCTATTAGTGTACCAATGATCACTAGGGATCCCCGTATACCACCTAGAGTTGAAATCAATGTATTATCATCTGATAGCGAGTCTGAGGGTTATACACCTCGTGAATATGTGTCAGACAATGAATCTGAAGGACACACCCCACTTGTAAATACTGAGTGAAACATGAGATATGTCTATCTTTAAAGAATGTATATACAGATTTGCAAAGTATAATAAAGACAAATTTTGGTTTAAGAATAACTATGGATATAAGCAATTGTTGTGTTTTGATAATATACAAAATGATAAATCTTAGAACTGATTAGTACTTGCTTAATCAGGTGAGAAAACAAATGATCATGGATCAATCAGAGTTTATTGAGGGGGATGATCAGGAAGGTCACAACTCTCAGGAAAGCTCCACCTATAAATTGGACATAATTCTTAATATGCTTATGAAACTAAGGAAAGGTTGGGCAAATTGGAAAAGAAAGTGAATGAAACTGGGAATACGGAGGGTGAAAATGAGAATTCTAATAATGCAAGTAAAAGTAAACAACGGGATCATGGCACGTCAAGTGAAAACCAAGATGATAGTGAAGCTCAAAGAGAGACCAAAGACAAACTTGCACTGGAATTATCTAAGGCTATGAAAAAATTATCCCTCCCAAATTTGACGGAACAAAAACTAGTGATGCAGCAGAAGCATGGTTAACAGAAATGGAGAAATACTTTAAAATCAGAAATTACTCTAAGACTACAAAGCCTGTATGGGGAGCATATCAGTTATCTGGAGAAGCATCCACTTGGTGGATGAACAAGAAAATGGAACTGGAATTAAGTCCCTGTAAGGTGACATGGAATGAGTTTGTGGAACTTTTTTGAAAGAGGTGGTTACCACAACTATATTTTGATCAAAAGTTAATAGATTTCCAAAACCTGAGGCAAGGTGATCTATCTGTGGTTGAATATGCAAAAACATTTACTAGATTGTTGAAGTATGTTCCTCAATATCAAAAGGATGAAAGATTTCGGATAAGAAAATTTATCATGGGACTCAATCCTCAAATTGGCAGTGAGGTGGAGGTGCATGGTCCAAACACAATGGACCAGGTTTATGAGAAAGCAATTAATCAGGAATAGAAGATCAAGTCCATTTTTGCTTACCGTGAAAAGAAATGTAAGAGATTTGATAAGAACTACAATGATCAGACGTATAAAAGGAAGAATGAAAAAGGAAATTGAAATAGGAGGTTCGATAAAGGAAATCAGAAAAACAAAGGGGGATTTGGTAATGAACATAGAAATGAAGACTATAAGAAAAATGACAATTTTAAGAAGAACAATGATGCTATGAGTAAACCATCCGAGAAGAGAGGACCAATTGGAGGATGTTTTTCTTGTGGTGGAGATCATTATGCTAACTGTTGTCCTAATAAAAAGGAGAATGGGTAGCCTAGGAATATGGTACTTCCTTCGCAACAGGAAGCGTTTCAACAAAAGATTCATGCCGCCCTTGACAATTGACAAGCTAAGTATCAGATTACTCCCATTGAGATGATAGGTACATTATTTGGAGTTCTTGTTTCTATTCTATTTGATACTGGTGCAACAGAAAATTTTGTGTCATCTAGGGTCTTAAGTAAATTTTCTAGAAGAGCTGGTTTTATGTCAAAACCATGGATAGTTGAGTATGCAAATCACTCAAAGGCTCAGGTAGAGCAATGTTTGTTCGAAGCTAAGATTGATATTTCAAACTTCTCCACTGAGGTAAATTTATATGTAGCACCTTTAGGATCCTACAATGTCATCTTAGGAATGAATTGGTTGTGGAGACATAGGGCCAAAGTAGATTGTTTTCATAAAACAATTGAGTGTCTGGATTGTAAAGTAAATATAGTAAATTTTTAAGGTATTCAAAGGGAAATAAGGATTAGATCTATTTCTTTAAAATAATTAAAGCAGGATAGGCGTAAGGGATGTCAACTTTTTACAGTCAAAATGGACCTAGTAGAGGAAGCCTTAGAGAAGCAAACATTTGAGGAAAAATATCCATATCTTTGCAATTTCAGTGATGTATTTCCTGAGGAACTGCCAGGCTTGCCTCTGAAAAGAACCTTTGATTTTGCCATAGATATTAAACCAAGATCTGACCCAGTATCTAAAGCTCCATATCGTATGACCACTACTAAACTTATGGAATTGAAGGCTCAATTGCAGGAGCTATTGTCTAAAGATTTAATTAGGCCAAGTGTATCACCATGGGGAGCTCCGATTATTTTTGTCAAGAAGAAGGACGTAACCATTAGACTATGTATAGATTATCGGATGCTAAATAAGGCAACAATAAAGAATAAGTATCCACTGCCACGTATTGATGATTTATTTGATCAAATGCGTAGTGCATTAGTATTTTCAAAGACAGATTTGAGATTTGGATACCATCAATTGAGGTTGAAAGATGAAGATATTCACAAGACTGTATTTAGAACAAGATATGGTCATTATGAGTTTACTGTGTTGCTATTTGGATTAATTAATGCACCAGCCGCTTTCATGAATCTCATGAATAGTGTTTTTAGAGATTGCCTTGATAAATTTTTCCTTGTTTTCATAGATGATATTTTGATATATTCCAAAAATGAGGAGGAGCATAGGCAACATCTTCAAATTGTTTTGCAGTGATTAAGAGAACACAAATTGTATGTGAAACTCTTGAAATGCAGTTTCTTAAAGAGAGAAGTGCAGTATTTGGGACATACAATATCAGCTGAAGGGATATCAGTTGATCCAGCTAAAATTAAGGCTATTATGGAATTTCCTGTACCTTCCAATGTTTCAGAGGTATGTAGTTTTCTGGGATTGGCCAGATATTACAGAAAATTAGTTTTGAATTTCTCAAGTATTGCTAGTCCAATTACTTCCTTGCAAAGAAAAGGAAAATGGTTTATTTGGACTGAAGAATGTCAAAAGGTATTTGAGTTGTTAAAAGAAAAGTTAACAACATCACCAATTTTGAAAGTCCTTGATCCTGAAGGACAATTTGAGGTTATAACTGATGCTTTGGGAGAAGGGTTAGGAGGTGTGCATATGCAAGATGGGCATGTAATAGCCTATGAATCAAGAAAGTTGAAAAACTATGAGTAGAATTATGCCCCTTATGACTTAGAACTGGCAGCAGTGATTCACGCCCTTCCGATGTGGTGACATTATTTGTTGGGAAAGACTTTTATACTAAAATTAGATCATCAAAGTCTTCATTATATATTCACACAACCTCATCTCAATGCAAGACAAAGGAGGTGGTTAGAATTAATATCATATTATGACTTTGAGATTTCTTATATCAAAGGGAAAGAAAACCGAGTAGCTGATGTTTTAAGCAGAAGAAGACACATAGCTTCTATAATCTCTATTCATGCTAATTTTAAAAATTTAGTATTGCAAAGTTTATCTGGAGATGAATATTATGAGCAGGTGAAAAAAGCTCTGCAAATAAACCCTAACGATCCAAGATATGATGGATTCTATTTTGAGTAAGATGGATTGATGAGATTTAAGGGAAGAATCTACGTTCCTAATTTGTTAGAACTTAGAAACCTTGTTTGGAAGGATGTTCATTGTGAACCTTATTCTGGACACCTAGGAGTAACAAAACTTTTAGCTTATGTCAAGCCGCTATATTTCTGGAAAGGAATGAAAAGAGACACTGCAAGGTTTGTAGCAAGTTGTTTGGACTGTCAGAGGGTGAAAGCAGAACACCAACATCCTGCTGGATTGTTATACCCACATGATATACCAGAATAGAAATGGCAGGTTGTTAGTATGGATTTTATTCAGGGGTTACCAATGTCTAACAATAGGCATGATGCAATATTGGTTGTTGTAGATAAACTAACTAAGGTAGCACATTTCATACCGGGAAATTTGATGAATGGAGCTCATATTTTGGCTCAGAAATTTGTGCAAGAAATATTCAGATTGCATGGGGTACCTGAAAAGATTATATCTGATAGAGATGCTCGAATAACCTCTCGACTTTGGCAAACTTTATTTTCTGCATTAGGGACTAAACTCAATGTGAGTACCGCTTATCATCCTGAAACTGATGTGCAAACAGAAAGGGTTAATCAGGTCTTAGAAGATCTTTTAAGGATGTATTGCATGGATCAACAATACAGATGGGAGGAATATTTACCTCTTGTTGAATTTTCCTATAACAATTCCTATCATTCTGCCATTAAGATGGCACCGTTTGAAGCATTATATGGAAGGAAATGTAGAACTCCTATAAGCTGGGATAAGCTGGAAGATAGGATAAGCATTGGACCTGAAATGCTTGCGGATATGGAAGAAAAAGTAAAAATGATTAGGAAGAGGTTGGCAGAAGCCAACGATAGGCAAAAATGTTATGCAGATCGTAAATGGGTGCCTAGATATTTCTCTATTGATGAGAAAGTTCTTTTGCAAGTGAAACCCCATAAAAGCTCAATCAAATTTGGTAAATCATCAAATTTGGCTCCTCGATATGTTAGATCTTTTGAAGTCCTTGAGATTATCAATCCAGTGGCCTACAAAGTTGCTCTACCTCCAGTCTTGTCCAAAATGCATAATGTTTTTCATGTTTCATACCTAAAGAAATATTTTTTAGGTAATGACCACATTCTTAAATGGAATTCTTTATAGATACAAGAGACAGGGGTCATTGTGATTGAGCCACTCAAGGTGCTCGAAATGCGTAAACATCATTTACGTAATCAAGAGGTTTAGCAATGCAAAATTCAGTGGGACCAATATGGCGAGGATAGCGCCACTTGGGAAGACTATAATGACATCTACCAAAGATTTCCTTATATTTTCAAAAACATTAATGTTAAACTATAAAAGTTTGTTTTATGTTCAAATTTTTCTTGGTAAACTCAATCATCGAGGACGATGATTCTATAGGGGAAAGATATGTTACATACCCTTTTTGGATTCAATATTACTATTTACTTTTTCTTAAATAGTACAATTATGTGGATATGTTTTTAACATCATAGGAACTGATGATATAAATAGAGAAGGTTACTTTTATGAAATTATGGAATCTATTTGATTATGGTCAATATGATGTTATGAATTGGAATGTCTTTTCAATATGAAAATGAAATGATTTGATATAAATGTGTTTTGAGTAGAATATTGGTGCTTTGACCACAAAATCATATGTGAGATTGTCAATGACAAGAAACGATGGAACATGTTGGCCAAGAAGAAAGAAGAAGAGAAAGTATCTTTGAGAAAGAGAGGATAGACTCTAGAATAACCCATGGTTGCTTGCCACTGAAAATGCATATCAGGTAGACAAACCTAGATGCTTTGAATTTGGGCTAAGTCAATTTTGGTTGAGATATCGACGTCTGTTAGAATAGGTCTTTCTCCTTTCGTAAGTTGTCATATAGAGTATGGGAAATCGACATTAGTGTCATAATACTCAGAATCATGTCATCAAATATGAATGATTGATATATTGTTTATATGTAAATATATGTTTATGCTTATGGTCGAGTTGTAAGTCATGTCTTCATTTTTTTGTTCGGTGCAAAAGTTGAAATTATGCATAAGTTGATCTCAAGTCTATTTTTGTGTTTGTGCTCAATTCGTCATTATCATCGTAAAGCGCTTCGAGCGTATGTCATAAACACCTCTTTGCGAAATTCAACAAATGTTGAATTGTTCTTTATTGGGCTATTGTCGAATACTAAAGGGTTTGAATAATGTTTTAAAATCTAGAGACCATGGTGTGTAGTACCCTTGGTCATAAAGGTATTAGAATATGTAATATTTTGTTAGTTATAATTTGAGTGTCGTTTTGAGATAATTCCTTTATTCTTGAGTGATTTCGGTAATCGGGTTGAAGCTCAAAGAGGGACACATTTAAGTTCTTTCTATGATGTCTTTCATTTCGAATAGTCTTTTTGCCTTCTAGCTTAAGACCTCAAGTTAGTCATCGGTCTAACCTTTATTATAACATTTGCTTTTGATTATTCTAATAACGGTTATGAGTAGTGGGACAGATTGTTAAATCTGGTAGCCGCCACCTCACCAAGTTTGGAACTCCATTATTTAGGATAATCACGGACTAAGTGGAGGCGAAACAATTTTTCTAGTAGTGGTCGTGTTAGGAGGAGGATGTTATGCATGTAGGCAGTGATCCTTATCTATAGGCATTGTTTTTGTGAGTGGGGGAGTTGGTTAACCTTTGCAATAAGACGGATGGGGGAGGGAAGTTGGAGTTAGTTTTTGGGAAGAAGACCAAGTTTGGAGTGATGGTGAATAGCTAAAAAAGAATGATTTCATTTGTTAGTTTTCAATAGACGCAGAGAATATCATCAGGTTTCCTTCATCCTTTCTCTGTGTGATCATGATTTTTAGATATGATTATATTAGTAATGATTCTACTTATAATATGTTGGGACTCATTATTTGCTTAAAGATGTGAAGTATGTAATGTTACCCATTGAAACCCTGTTTGTTTCCATCACCTTTCAACCGGAAATGATGCTTGTCTCCTACACCACATTGTAGTGGAAATGCTTGCACTGATAATTTATCATGCTTAGATGCATCCTCAAAGGTTGAGTATCACTGTATTGTTGTATGTTTATCATAAGAGATATTAAAATAAGTGTTTAGTGCATAGAAGACTGAGTGAAGTTGGTCGAGTATTAGCTCGTTGTTATCACAGTCTGTGGTGGTAAAGCCTTCGACGACTTAGGTTAAGTGCCATTTTTGACAGTCAAAAGCCAATGTATGGTTCTGCCAAAGTATAACAGTCAGCTAGTTAAAAGGTGAAAGAGCTTTTTTATGATATCCGTCGACATGAGAGAAACAAGGGTGCGATGTGTATGACAAATCCTACAAGACTTCACACTCATTCTTATTTTGCTGAGTTTAGAATGGGTCAACCATGGTGAAATTATTAACCATCTTTAGTCCATTTGCTTTAGTAAATAATTCTTTTGCTATTGAAGTATTTAAACCATTGTGTTTCTAAGAGGAGACTTACAATCAAACAAGTTAATAGAATGAAGATTTAGAGCAATGAATCTTTTGTCAAGTATCTGGAATAAACTTGCATGCAATTCTATTGCTAGTAGAAACAATAAGATAGGGTTTTCTAAATGCTTAGTTTGAAAAAGTTTAAGCTATGTCAAAGATTTTGACAGGTCAAAGTAGAATCTTTGAGTACTTAATTTGTTTTATCATAGGGTCTTCGAACAATGTATACTTTATATTGACTTTTAGTGAAAACTTTCGAAAACAACAAAGATGAGTTAAATGATCACTCTTGAGTGGATAATTTAAACAATGGGCTAACTTCGAGACCGTTGTGACAATGCATAGCGTTATCCATATAATCAATATGCTAGGAAACCATTCTTTTATCATGGAGATGGAGATGTTTCCATGAGTTTGTAGAGAGAGAGTAAACCTCAATGCCATGTGCTAATGCATGATGAATTTCAAACACCTTGAGGTTATCAAGGTTGTTATACAAAACTTATAAATAGGTAACTATAGGATTGCAATTAATTTGAGTCAAGTGGGGTGGGTGAACTTATTACATGTGTTGGTACAACGCTAATTATATTTAAATCCTTTGGCCAAGGTAATCCATGATCCTCAAGTGCATTGCTTGTTCACTGTGACTAGATAGCGTAACTTGTGGAATGGTCATGCTTGACTAGAGGGTATCTAGGGGATTGCTTGATAGCAAGTCACGTAGGTCACAACACCAAAGCTTAGATGGCAAGCACCATTGGTTATCCTAAGTCTATCCTCTTGAGTAGGGTAGGGCCACTTCCGGTTAGGAACGAGTGCGGGAGACCGACAGTCTATGGTTAGGGGTTAAGCTCCTTGAAGATACTTTCTCTTTTTAATTTTTGAGGAATGCCGAGACTTGAATTTGGATGGTCGACAATCGAGATGTAGTGACATTTGTAAGTTCCTATTATGGATTGTTCTAAGTAACTTTTAACAACATATTGTTTAAATGTTATGGATGATTATTTCCATTTGCTTTAAGATATATATTCATGATTATTATTTTGTTGATGGATGTTCTTCTTGGTTAAAAGAATTGGAAACAAATTACTTTTCTATTTTAAATTTTCAAAAAAAAAAATTACCTTTGGTTAAAACTTAGTTTTTAAGGTGAATTCTTAACTGGGTGTTACTTATGGTAGAAGAGCTAACCAGGTTCAGTACTAGGGCTCATGAGTCCACTAACCTAATTAGGAATCAACATTATGCGGGTAGCTAATGATTTGATTTACTATTGAGAAAATGAATGATGAAAGTGACATTTGGCTAGATGATGTGGAAACTTTTTCCAATGCTCTGTCACAACTCAAACGAATGAAAAAAGAACTCCTAGAGATAGCTAGGAAGACAGCTCAAATCATGGTCAATTGCTTCCCTATTAGTGTACCAATGATCACTATGGAACCCCGTATACCACGTAGAGCTAAAATCAATGTACTATCATCTAATAGCGAGTCTGGGGGTTATACACCTCATGAATATGTGTCAGACAATGAATCTAAAGGATACACCCCACTTATAAATACTGAGTGAAACATGAGATATGTCTATCTTTAGAGAATGTATATACAGTTTTGCAAAGTATAATAAAGATAGATTTTAGTTTGAGAATAACTATGGATATGAGCAATTGTTGTGTTTTGATAATATACAAAATGATAAATCTTAGAACTGATTAGTACTTGCTTAATCAGGTGAGAAAACAAACGATCATGGATCAATTAGAGTTTAATAAGGGGGATGATCAGGAAGGTCACAACTCTCAGGAAAACTCCACCGATAAATTGGACAGAATTCTTAATATGCTTACTGAAACTAAGGAAAGGTTGGACAAATTGGAAAAGAAAGTGAATGAAACCAGGAATACTTAGGTTGTGTTTGCTAAATGCTTAGTTTGAAAAAGTTTAAGCTATGTCGAAGATTTTGACAGGTCGAAGTAGAATCTTTGAGTACTTAATTTGTTTTTTCGTAGGGTCTTCGAACAATGTATACTTTATATTGACTTTTAGTGAAAAATTTTGAAAACAACAAAGATGAGTTAAATGACCACTCTTGAGTGGATAATTTAAACAATGGGCTAACTTAGAGACCGTTGTGACAATGTGTAGCATTATCTGAATAATCAATATGCTAGGTAACCATTGTTTTATCATGGAGATGGAGATGTTTCCATGAGTTTGTAGAGAGAGAGAGAGAGTAAACCTCAGTGCCATGCACTAATGCATGATGAATTTCAAACACCTTGAGCTTATCGAGGTTGTTATACAAAACTTATAAATAGGTAACTGTAGGATTACGATTAATTTGAGTCGAGTGGGGTGGGTGAACTTATTACATGCGTTGATACAACGCTAATTATATTTAAATCCTTTGGCCAATGTAATGCATGATCCTCAAGTGCATTGATTGTTCACTGTGAATGGATAGCGTAACTTGTGGAATGGTCATGCTTGACTAGAGGGTATCTAGGGGATTGCATGATAGCAAGTCACGTAGGTCACAACACCAGAGCTCAGATGGCAAGCACCATTGGTTATCCTAAGTCTATCCTCTTGAGTAGGGTAGGGCCAATTCCGGTTAGGAAGGAGTGCGGGAGACTAACGGTCTGTGGTTGGGGGTTAAGCTCCTTGAAGATACTTTCTCTTCTTAATTCTTGAGGAATGCTGAGACTTGAATTTGGATGGTCGACAATCGAGATGCAATGACATTGGTAAGTTCCTATTATGGATTGTTCTAAGTAACTTTTAACAACATATTTTATAAATGTTATGGATGATTATTTCCTTTTGCTTTAAGATATATATTCATGATTATTGTTTTGTTGATAGATGTTCTTCTCGGTTAAAAGAATTGGAAACAAATTACTTTTCTGTTTTAAATTTTCAAAAAAAAATATTACCTTTGATTAAAACTTAGTTTTTAGAGTGAATTCTATACTGGGTGTTACAATGATAAAAGATGTTGTGTGCCAATTCCTAGATAGGGAGCTCGCCTATAATACTCTGAGGGAGACTATGGATTCATGCCATGAAAGTTGTCCCCTCTACTTATCACCAATGCATAAAATTCCCACATAATGGCAAGCAAGTCACCATCCAAGGCGACCCTGACCCCTTTTAGCATTGCAACTCTGTCCTTTCAAAACCCAATTGCATCATACCAAACAATAGGGCATCTACATCCCCTACCCCACAGCATGATCATACCTCTGAAGTTTCCTCATCAAGGTCCAAAGAGCAGAAAATTAACATCAAAGAAAAAGGAGTTGGGGAATACTTCGTAGAGCATAGCCTCAATCTAGCCAAAATGCCTTTATCTCATAGATCTTTTGGTCAACCCAAGCATTTTCCAACGCCATCTTCTCCTCCTATACCTCCCACAGCTCCCTTTGTAAAATGGGGGACCTTATTCGATGAAACAGAGGAAAGAGATATCCTACAATGGCTCTATACCGAAGAAGAAGAGAACATACAATAAGAACCACCTAGGCTCTTAACAGAAATCTGTGGGCGAGGTGAGTCTATCCTACATAGAATGGGTTATGAATGACAAGGCCCCATCGGCCTAAGAAAAGAAGGAATTATAGAACCCATTCAACCTTCTACATCCTCATTGGCTAGAAATACAACAGGCCTAGGATATAAGGATAAGGGACAAGCTAAAGAAAATGCTTGTCTGGTGAAAATGATCCATACACTTCAAGTGGACAGTGACATAGATTCCAATGAATATGAGTGGGATGAGATGATAGAGCATTCCTATGATGATAAAGAGGTTGATACCATTCAAACTTATAGCCCCTACCATGAGGGACAAATGCTACCGAATAGACCACTAGAGTCTGCTTTGCCTATCTTTGAGAAAATGACTTTCGAGGAAGGTTCAAGTTCTATCGCAATAAATAATTTGGAGGAGAGTACCATCCCGAACACTCCCTCTACCAATACTCCTAGTATATCTATTCAAACTATCAATGAATCAGATCTATCCTCCGACTCCGTCCCCCTTGTGCATCCTGAACTTATTGACTGGGATCTACGAGGAACCCCGCAACTAGATATGATCCAAAATGATGATGCCTATATTGACTATATGGAACTTAGGGACCACCTACCCAAAGGAGATCATAAAGTTGGTTTCACTATTGAACTTAATACCGTGGCTTATTTCGGAGAGTGTACCAAGCCTTCCAGTCGCAAAAATATCAAAATAAAAACCAGATCTAACGGTGAAAACTATTCTGCGGCGGTGTCAAATCCCAAAGTAGTAAAAAGAAAGGATGCATCCGAAGGTGAAAACCTAAATGTGGCACTTGATGATGGAAAGATTGACACTCTCCCCGATGACATGCACCAGGAAAAATCTTAGATTGTTGTGGAACCTACAAAGCTGGTTAACATTGGAATAGAGGAACAGCCTAAGATCATTCACTTTGCTAAGTCTCTAACCCCACCAGAGAAGACTAAGTTTGTACCATTCTTCAAGAGAAAGCAAGTCAATTTTGCTTGGTCATACGTAGATATGTCGGGTTAGATCCAGATTTTATTCTACACCATCTTCCATTAGATCTAGGAGTGAAACTAGTAAAACAAAAGCTTAGAAAGATGCATCCACCCATAGCACTTCTTGTAAAAGAAGAACTCAAGAAACTACTAGATGTAGTATTTATTAGAGCTATAGACTATCTGGAATGGGTCTCCAACATAGTACCAGTGTCCAAACCTGATGGTCAAGTCAGACTATGCAATGACTTTAGAGATCTAAACAAAGCTTTCTGCAAGGATGATTTTCCATTGCCAAATATAGATATCATAGTCAACTTAACAACAGGGCATACCATGTTATCTCTCATGGACGGCTTCTCAAGATATAATCAGATCATGATAGCACTGGAAGACCAGCATAAGACAGCTTTTACTTGTCCATGGGGTACTTTTTGCTGGAATGTCATGCCATTTGGGCTAAAGAACGCAGGAGCCACATATCAATGTGCTATGACCACTATATTTCATGATATGATGCATGTAACAATGGAAGATTATGTAGATGATATCCTAGCAAAGCCACACATAAGAGAATCACACCTGGATGTGTTAGAGAAGGTCTTTCAGAGACTCAAGCAATTCAAAGTTAGGTTAAACCCAAAGAAGTGTGTGTTTGGAGTCACCTCAGGCAAGCTCCTAGGCTTTATTGTATCAGTAAAATGGAATAGAGGTGGACCCCGCCAAAGTCAAGGCTATTATGGACATGCCACCAGCCAAGACTCTTACTCAACTAAGATCTCTACAGGGCAAGCTACAAGCAATCTATAGATTCATATCACAACTGGCAGACAAGTGTCAACCATTCAGTCATCTCCTGCACAAGAACATTCCATTCAGATGAGATGAGAGATGTGAAGAGGCATTCAACAAACTGAAAGAATATCTTATGAATTCTCATGCCTCCTATCCAAGGGAAACCATTGATACTATACATATCTGCTACACCTACAACTCTTGGGGCTCTTCTAGCACAACAAGATTATGAGAATAAAGAAAGAGCCGTTTACTATATCAGTCACACATTGGTGGGCTATGAGTTGCAATACTCACAAATAGAAAGATTATGTCTTGCGGTGGTTTTTGCTTCCCAAAAACTCCAACATTATATGCTTGCACATCCAGTCAAACTTATTGCAAAAATAGATCCACTGAAGTACCTACTAAGCAAAGCAGCTCTCACAGGATGCCTAGCCAAATGGGTAATGCTCTTAAGTGACTACGACATTGAGTATGTAGAGAGAAAAGCTATCAAAGGACAAATCATTGCTGATCAGTTAGCGGATGTACCATTATAGAACACCACACCAATGCAATTTGAATTTCCAGATGAATCCTTATTCAACATCTCAACACATTCCTGGAAGCTCTACTTTGATGGCTCCTACACAAACCATGGATCAGGGGCAGGAATCTTGTTTGTAACTCCTCATGGAGACACCATACCAAAGTCCTATCATTTGTTATTCCCTTGCACCAACAACATAGAAGAATATGAAGCCTCAGTAATTGGTCTCAAGATGGCAACAGAGTGGAAAATCAAAGAGCTACATGTCTATGGTGATTCTCAACTAGTAATAAATCAGGTCAATGATGATTACCAAACCAAAGATGAAAAGCTTATCCCATACAAGCGGATGGTCGATGACTTCAAAGAATACTTTGTGATCATCTCTTTTGAGAAAATATCTCAGATTGAGAACAAAGCAGTAGATGCCATGGCAACCATTGCCTCTCTTCTTGAAATACCAGAGAATGAGTCACGATACGAGTTCTTAGTGGAAACTATTCGGTAATTAGCTTATGATCTTCCTGAAAACCATTCCATATGCCTTTTAGTTGGATCTGATTCACCTTGGTATGGTAAGATTTACGCTTACCTCAAGGACAACACTCTCCCACCTGACCTATCTTCAAACCAACGATGAACCTTTATACGACAAACCTCTCGCTATACCATTATTACCGACACCCTATACCAATGTGGTCTAGATGGTACTTTACTCCGTTGTTTAGAATGAGAAGAATCCCTAACCGCCTTACAAGATGTACACAAAGGGATTTGCAGAACACACTCTAGCAGTCCCTCCTTAGCTATGAAACTCATGTGTTTTGGGTTATTACTGGCCGAACATGGAAACAGATTCATATCAGTTTGTGAAGAAGTGCAACCAGTGCCAAATACATGGGAACCTGATACATGCACCAGCTCAAGAGTTGAGACCTTTAACGAGACCTTGGCCCTTTTGCCAATGGGGACTCGACCTTGTGGGAAAGATCCATCCACCCTCATCCAACGGCCACAAAATCATCATAATCACCACTGAGTACTTTACCAAGTGGATTGAAGTTGTTCCCCTCACCACCATCACAGGTAAGAAAATATCCTCATTCATCCTGAATTACCTCATCTGCAGATACGAAATTCCTTCATCCATTATCATAGATAATGGAAGACCCTTCAAAAACTAGGATGTCCAAGAACTCTGTGACCGATTCAAAATCCAACACCATTTCTCCACACCCTATTACTCCCAAGGCAACAGTCAAGCTGAAGCATCCAACAAGACCATCTTGAAACTCCTCAATAAGACAGTTAATGATGTTGGTCATGATTGGCATATCCAACTCAATCCCGCTCTATGGGCCTACAGAACCAATATACACACTCCCATAGGTGCTACCCCTTACGCCCTTGTCTACGGCTCAGAAGCTATCCTCCCCATTAAGATCAAATTACCATCTCTCAGGGTGTCGTTAAAAGGTCTCATATCAAATGAAGAGTACAGAGTTTCCAGATTGCAAGAACTAGAGTTGCTAGAGGAAAGGAGATAGAAATCCTTTGACCATCTCAAAGCATATCAAAAAATGATGTCAAGAAGCTCTAACCATAGAGTTCACCCAAGAGTCTTCAAAGTTGGAGACCTAGTCCTTAAAGAAAATCCCTGCAATCAACTGGATAGGGAAAAGAAAGGCAAGTTTGAACCTAACTAGCTTGGGCCTTATGTGATCATAGTTACTTATGGATCAGGGGTATATCAGTTAGCAAAATCAGAGGGTAAGCTGTTGGATGACCCAATCAATAGCATGCATCTTTGCCAGTTCTATACCTAGGAGAACCCCAATGTAAGGGGGCCATAAAATACAAAAAAATAAAAAAATTAGAAAAATACAAAAAAAATCAAAAAAATCATCCTTTGGTGAAAACTTGGCAAACAAGCGCCATGGATAGGTATCATGATGAAAACCTAGCAAATAGGCATCATGTATACTTTCTATCTTTTTGTGCAAATAAAAGCAAGTGGTGAAAACCTGGTAAACATGCGTTACTTGTGATAAACTGCCTTCTCCTTCTTTGGGAAACCAATCACCTTGTGTCCATTCTTCCTCATGTCCCATCTGATCCATATTTGTCCCATAATAAAATCCTGACAGTAACCTATCACAACTTGATACTCTCTCTTTTTGCCTTGTCAACCAAGGTTTTATCCCATATCCTACCCATAGTATAAGCCTAGCATAGTGTCTCTCGTCAGTATCCGTGGTCCAAGTCCATGAACTACGTTGCCTCAACATTGTCATGTAGGCAAGGCCATTTCTCAAATGCACCCCCGGGGCTCCACTATCCCATCCGTCCCGTGTCTAGTCCTTCTATCTATCTGAGTTCACATCACTTTCTATTACCTAGGTCTTAGGTCTGTTAGGGTTTACCCCAAACTACATTGCCTCTACATCATCACGTAGCCAAGACCATTTAGCAATGAGCCCCTGAGGCACTAGGTCAGTCCCTTAGGGTCCGTCTCTCCAATAAAGATTGTGGAATCTTCTCACCAAGTAGGCAAGCGTAAGCAAAACCCACTCTTTTCAAGTAGAAATCCTGACACAGGATATCAACCTATCCAAAGCAAAGGAAACAAACTCCTAAGGCCTTCTAAATGATTTTACTCAAATTATGGCAAGAAACAAACACATCTAAATGCAAGAATGTTTTATGATGGTTAGGTTAACTTATAGAGTCTTGATTTTCTGCTATCATGTCTTTCTATGCTACTCGAGGATGCCAAAAGCTAGAGATGTTATGATGAGGGCATGATTATTTTCTTTGTTTGTTGTTTTTGGATTAAACTTTAGTAATGCGAAGCCTTGTCTAAAGACATGATCGGCAAAACATCATCGAGGACATCAAAAGGTCTAACATGAACAGGGCTAATCCTTGTTTGTTGATATGCAAGAAATACTCAGGTCATCTCAGTTCAATTATATCTTGATGCTTGTATTAACTTGCTAAAGCAAAATCCATGTAAGCAATGTTCAGGTCATCTCGGTTCAATTATACCTAGATGCTTGTATTAACTTACAAAATTTCAAAAAAGCATCAAAAAAAAAATCGCCCAATGATGAAATAAACACTTCAAAATACTTGCACCATCAAGATGTCAAAAGAAAAACATCCATCATACATCTAGTTATACATTCGTACATCCATATCCCATGCAATAAAAGATCCAAACAAAGCAGAGTAACAATACAAACTTGAATCTTGTAAATCTTTCTATCAAGTCATTCTTTCAATCAATCTTCTACCTACCATTCTATCATTTTTGTGTCGATAGAGTACATTTGGACATTACAAAAATAGAGCATAATAGTTGCATATCATGAGATAGCCATTCACATGATTAAATTACTTGCATACATAGTAAGTGCATCAGGGCATCCACATATAGTTTGATGCAATCTGTTGATAACTGAGAGGGGGGTGAATCAGTTATCTTAATTATTTCTACTTTCTGATCTTTCTTAACAATTAATGCAGTATTAAATCATATAGGCAAACATAACCATGAAATGGAAATAACATCAATACACATGACACAGTAATTTTGACATGGAAGACCCTATTAAGGGAAAAAACCACGGGGTGATTAACCCAAGATTGTATTCTCTGTTAGAAGAATAAGATGGTATAAAATGGCACTTGCCAATTAGGGCTCATTGCCTGAGCACATTGCTCACAAGAGGCTCACTGACTACAATAGTTTATACAAGGAAACTAGATAATTGAACTAATGAGAAGCATCCACATATGCTAAGGTTCAGTTCTGGATAGGCTCAATCTACTAATCTGCTACACTTCATTCTTCCTCTTCTTGGTACTGTTGTCCTGTCACATATCAGACTTACCTTACTGCTTCCACACTACACTTCTACTTTTTATTCGCACACTACTACTCACCACACACACCTTCACATCCAAATCTATCTGGTATATATATCCGCACAAAGGATTTCATCCTCTTTCTAGTCGGCATCTAGAATAGTCAATATTTTACCAAACTCTAGTCTGTTGGCTGAATCCTTGCTAACCAAGTGATGTGAATCAAGGAGATACTTATAGAAGTCATCTAACATGTCAGCCAATCATGGATGATACCTTAATAACCTTGATCACCATCAATATCTCATCTAGAATAATTCTGATGCTCTGTCGGTCAGTTCTTCCTCTGTCTACTCTGCCAAACCAGACCCCAATACTTAGATGCTCATATCTCTTCACTCTTTCATCACCGGAGACTCAATCCCTGGAATCTATTAGTCAAGGTATTCCTCTTGACTTCCCCAAGTCTACACTTTACAAAGATACTTCCTATAAGAGATCTGGACATGACTGTCGGACCTTGCTGTATGCTTTGTTCTTGCTTACTGGACCAAAGTATTCTTCAATCTGACTTCCGGTAAAGATACACCATGTCCTGCAGATGTGTGGAGTGGTCTTTGTTGCCATCAATGACAACACCAATGAAGCCACACAGTGTCTCTTGCCAACAATCTGCCCCTTTGGCATTGATGGCAACACTTAGTGAAAAATGACTTAGTGTCACACTACACTCCCCCTTGGCTGATGCTCTATTCTAATGTACATTTTTTCAGAGCTCCCCCTTAGCTAGATTCCACATTTTTCATTGCTCCTCACTCCCCCTTTGACATCAATGGCAAAGGGTAGAATTTGTACACCAACAATCCTCAAAAACAAATCAACTATACTTAGCCACATAAGTATAAATACATGATACACTTACATATATTGAAGTATGTCTATAAAAGATGTTTTCAATAGGGCAAATTCTGTTGCCCAACTCTACTTCATCCTGTCCAAAATTGAGATGTGACCACTCAACAGGAAAGCAAAAGCTTCTGCCCTCATAAGATCTGTTGGATCACTGGTTCGGGCTGTGGTCTGGGCATCAGTCAGAGCCTCATGCATGGCCTCTCAATTTAGGGATAATCATCCCTCTAAGTTCACCCATCCTGCTTAATATGTTCTTCCTCTCCTTCTCAAGCTTCTGAATCTCATTCATGATTACAATAGTTTGACATTCCTGGTTTATTATGGATACAATGAGAGGATCAAAATTCTGAGAGAGGCTTGATAGTTTATCCTCTTGTTCTTTCACTTTCTTCTCAATATCCTTTGTTACTTTAGTCCAGGATATACAAAATTTATATACTTCTCCTCCATCCTTAAGAGCATTTTCTAAGCTCTTTATCCCAATATCCATATTTCTCCTATCATTGGTTATAAAGCCTTGTAACTCAGAGAATTTCTTATCCAAAAACTCTTTTCGGACCTTCACCTTAGGTGATTTCTCTAAAGATTCAAAATGAGTGCTGACAGAACTAACAAGAGACCTGAGATTACCGGATGAAGAAGCTGAGGAATCCTTTTGAAAGGATGGCATGATCTTTTCAAGCATACTGGATGCAATTTCTAGCAGCTCACAGTCTTCCATGTGAGACTTTAGAAGTTTCTCTTTAGCCTTTGCTTGGGAAAAGGATGCTATCTTCATTGTTTGAACCAAGGAGAGAGATTCAAAGTCAAATGGTCCTTGAAGTAACTCTGGTTCATCAATCTCCATCATTTCTTTAGTCAAGAAATCCTTGACAGTTTTTGTAGTGTCTCTTGCCAGAGACAAAGTTTTCTTTCCTTCTGCACTATCACTTGTGTTCTTCTCAACTTGACCTTCTTCTCTTCCTTTCACTTCTTCTTCTTTCTCCTCTATTGTTTCTTCTCCTTTGGATCCAGAGACTGCTGGAGAATCCAGATTTACTTCTCCTTGGACTTCCTCTTCCAGAACAGAGGAATCTAAGTCCTTAGCTTTTTCTTCACTAGTCTCCTTTGCCTTTTCTGCTACAGTCTCAGTAGATTCTTCTTTGTTATCCATTCCCGAGGGATCATCACTTAAATCCTCTACAATAGGAATATTGAATCTTTTATAGGCTTTTCAGAGGATTTCTTCTATTTCTTTTGCCACTTTATCAGTTTCTCCAAGCATGAGCTAATTCATTCTAGCCTCACTCTGGAATTCATCCTTGCAATCTTTGAAGATCATATTCATTTGCTTCTGAGTGATTGAAGGAAAGAGCTGAATGGCTATCTATTCTCAGATCTCAAGATCCTTTGTCCTAGCATTATTCTTTCTTATCTCTAATTCCTTCTCTAGGCTTTTGGGAATGAGAGATATGATTTCAATAAAAGCCTTATTGTACATGTTCAAGTACTTAACTATGGCTTCCTCCAAGATCTTTCTATCTGCATCATTATATGCATCATAGAATTCTGTTATTGGTTGTAAGTTCCCATCCATAGTAACTGCTTTAACTGCATCATCTAAGGACAGAGTGGGCCTTTCAACAAATTCTTATGTTACTTCTTCAGTAGAGAGTTCACCAGATGTTTTCCTTTTCTTTTTCATTTTCTTTACTTCCTCATCTGATTCTGTCTCTTCATCATCCTTTTGACTGATGAAAGTGTAGGAATACAATCAACACTGAGAGGGGGGGTGAATCAGTGTTGTTAACAATTTTAACACTTTTTACTCCTTTTCTTAATTTAAATTCACAAATGTAGAATTCTTCAGATAGAACCAGGAAACATATGCAGAGTATCAAAAACAAAAACTTGACACAAGAAATTTCCCGAGTGGAAAACCCTCCTGGGGTATAAAAACCACTCAACTGCCTCACTGGCTTAACTCAAAATTTCTGATTACAATTGTCTCACTGACATTACAATTTTGCCTTACTGGCATATTGTATCACTATGCATGTCTCACTGACATTTCAACATCTGAAAATTCAATGACCATTACAACACAGGGATTTTCCTGTTTCAATAAAATCAATGCCTTATTTCTCCTTTTCAAAAACAATCAAATGTATATTTTCTGTAATCAACCTTCAACTATTATCATATCATCTTTACAACAATCAATCAAATTTGATCTTTAAGATATTTCATACCTCTGTCTCTGCAAATCAATCTAAAAACAAATCAATTCATACTCTGCAAATTCATAGATTCTTTCACTGCAATATTGAAAAAAAACTTTTAACCTTCTCCAAAATCATTTATCAAAGCTTTATTCTTCTCTGAGAAAACATTGTTCAATTCTGATCAAAAATCTCCATCCTTGATTTCACCAACACATCTCCAAAAACTGAGCAAATTTCTCTATCAAAAATGTCTCTTCATGTAAAAAAAATTTCTATGCAAAAAGATTATCTTGCTTCAAACCATACTTCTTCACATTCAAAAATTCTCAAGAAGAAATCTTCTCTCATCTGCAACACTTTATATTTGTCATACAAAAAATCTCTTTTTGCAAAAATAATTTCAATCAAAAACAAAAATCTTCAATAACCGGTTCAACTTCAACATTGTTTTTCTTCTCAAACTTATCATCTTCTCACATGAAAATCAATCACCAAAACAAAAAAAATGAACCCTCTTCGAACAACACTGCCTTTTCATATTCTTCATAATTGGAAACCTTCTACAACTCACTCTTTCCTTTACATAACTTTCTAAATTCAAAATCTCTTGAACTTCGGTGAGAAAAGACTAAAAAAGGCATGTTTTAGTTCTAAAGCAACAAATCAACCGTCAATTTACACCAGAAGGCCGACCGTTGGAAGCAACTTACAGTTTAAACCTTATCCTCTGATTTGCGCGGCCCGCCATCCATCATTCAAACCTTAGCCGTTGATCGGCTTTTTCGCGCCCGCTATTGAGTCTTCCACCGGCGCTCACCCGAGGCCTAGCACAAGGGGCCGGTAACATCGACGAGTTTGATACCCTTACATTGTAACTTAAAGCCCCGATGACCTCTTTTACTGGTCAGTTTGAGTTTATAACATAAAGTGCATAGAGTTATGACGGGCAATAAGGTAATGAAGAATAAGTGTTAAACACAAAGTTTATGACTTGTTAAGTGTTAAGAAAAAACATATTTACCACTTCCATTTTTCTAAACCTCAACATATGTAAACACCTCAACACATATTTGAACCTCAACATTGTAAACCAAACTTCAACTGATCTGCCACTGTCATTAAGTTAATATAATGCAAGTTAACTTTTATCAAATGACACAATCCCTTGCCCTGATAATATGCAATGAATGCCACTTATAAAAAAATCAAGAGATCTGAAAAACCATGCACTGATGTCATTATAGATCAAAACTGAGATGATACCAAATCACTGTGATCATAATTGCATGAAGACCACTCATAAAGCCAACCTTAGCATGACTTAAACTGTCTTATGAAAGATCCTTCTGAAATATCATGTGATTGAAACTTCACAACACTGATTGCAACTTCACAACACTGTTTGCAACTTCACAACACTGATTGCATACTTCACAACATGATATATACCTGTAAACTGCATCTTGTGAAGACTGTGAAATGCAACATCCTGATATCCTGGTATTTTGACATCAATGAAAAGACAACATCCTGACATCCTGATATACTCAACTGTGAAATGTGCTACAAAACTCCCCCTTTGTCTTTGACATTGATGGCAAAACCATAACTGATTTCTCCCCCTTTTTGACATAAAAATGTCAAAGGCAAAAAAAATAACATCACAACCAATAGATTCATGTTCTTGTAAATACAATCCTCTGAAAAAATTTGTCAAAACCAACACTTTACTTCATACTGATTAAATGCTCAATACTATAACACTGTCAACCACAAAAATATGTACAAAAACTAAATACAAGCTATGTACAAATGAGATTCAGGACATTAAAATAATCTAGAAAACAACTCCCCCTGAATCTAATATCTCTATAACTTACTGAAGAGAGACAAGAGACAGAACTCCCAGTCTCTGTCTCAGAGTTTCAAATGTCTCCTTTGGCAAAGGCTTTGTGAAGATGTCAGCCAACTGATCACTTGTATGCACATATTCCAAAGCAACTTCATTTTCAATCACCTTTTCCCTTAGAAAATGATATCTAATAGCAATATGTTTAGTTCTTGAATGCATTATAGGATTCTTTGACATATTGATAGAACTTGTGTTATCACAAAGAAACCAAACAAACAGCCTGCATAATATCAGGCCTAGAAGCAGTGAGATATAAAAGACTCCTAATCATAGATCTATACAGAGATTGTTCTACTTCAGGTGATTCATCATTTTTACTTAGCTTATGCCCTGTCTCCATAGGAGTACCCAAAGGTTTGCAATCATCCATTTGAAACCTCTTTAACATCTCTTTGGCATATTTATTTTGTGAGATGAATATTCCCTTTTCAAGCTGAGATACCTGAAGACCAAGAAAGAAAGACAATTCTCCCAACATAGACATTTCAAATTCTGATTTCATGATGTTAGGAAATGAATGACTCATATCATCATTGTTACTACCAAAAATGATATCATCTACATAAATTTCAACAACCAGAATATCCTCACCTTTGATTAAATAGTACAAATTACTATCCACAGCTCCTTTTGTGAACTCCTGTTCCTGCAAAAACTTATCCAGTCTATAATACCAAGCCCTTGGAGCTTGCTTTAAACCATATAAAGCCTTTTTCAACCTGTAAACATGATCTGAATTATCTTTATTCACAAAACCTTCTGGTTGTTCCATGTAGACTTCTTCTTCAAGATCTCCATTTAGAAATGCTGATTTTACATCCATTTGGTAAACTTTGAAATTTTTATAAACTGAAAAAGCTAAAAACATCCTTATAGCTTCTAATCTAGCAACAGGAGCAAATGTTTCTTCAAAGTCAATACCTTCAATTTGTGAATACCCTTTGCAAACCAGTCTGGCTTTGTTTCTAACAACTTTACCTTTATCATCAAGCTTATTCCTAAACACCCATTTTGATCCAATGACATTCTTACCTTCTGGTCTTGGAACAAGTTCCCATGTTTTGTTCTTTTCTATTTGGCTTAACTCCTCTTCCATGGCATTAACCCATGCTTCATCTTTGCTGGCCTCAACATAATTCTTTGATTCCATTTCAGATATCAAACAAACATGTGCTTGATTATGTGCAGCAGCTTGCTTTCCTCTTCTTGTTAAAACACCACTGTCCTTATCCCCAATGATCAACTCATGAGGATGATCTCTTTGAAATGCCTTTGAAAGATTCTTTGTCTTAACATCTACAGATTTTTCAGGATCTTCTTCCACTTCTTGAATTTCTTCTTCCTTTTGTGAATGATGATCAACTTCAATGTCATGAATCAACTGCATACAAGGCTGCAAATCCTCATCCACTTTAACATTAGTACTTTCAATTATTCTTTTGAGCCTATTGTTAAAACATTTATATGCCTTGCTATGTGTAGAATAACCAAGAAAAATGCCTTCATCACATCTAGACTCAAAGCCACATAAGCTATCATTATCTTTCTTAATGTAACACTTACTTCCAAAAATTTTGAAATACCCAACATTAGCTGACTTACCATACCACAGTTCATAAGGAGTATAATTTGACTTTACCCTTAATTGAACTCTGTTCAGAGTATATACAGCTGTATGAACAGCTTCTCTCCAATAGACATTAGGCAGATTTGCATCATGTAGTAGAGTTCTTGCCATTTCTTTTACAGTCCTGTTTTTCCTTTCAGCTACTCCATTTTGCTGTGGAGTTCTAGGAGTGGAGAATTGCCTTCTTATTCCATGTTTTTCACAATACTCCTCAAATTCCTTTGAAGTGTACTCTCCTCCATTGTCTGACCTTAGACATTTTAGCTTGAAATCAGATTCCTTTTCAACCATCTTCTTGAAGATTTTGAATCTATCAAATGCCTCTGATTTATGCCTTAAGAATGTTACCCATGTCATTCTTGAAAAGTCATCAATGAAAAGCATAAAATATTTTTCTCCTCCCAGAGCTTTAGTCCTTGTAGGACCACACAAATCTGAATGTACCAGCTGCAGAGGTTTTGAAGTAAAATACTCCTTAGGCTTGAAACTGACTTTGGTTTGCTTACCCAGCTAACAATCTTTGCATATAGTATTACTTGGTTTTGAAATATGAGGCATATTTCTGACATTGTGATTCCTGCTGATTCTCACAAGATTGTCAAAATTCACATGACCAAGTCTTCTATGCCACAACCAGCTTTCCTCAATTTGACCCATGAAACAGATATGGCTATCAACACTTTTAGTTTCTGAATTATGAAGATTGTAGATGTTACCACTAGTCCTTAGACCTGCTGCAATAACTTTACCTGATTTCTTTTTGATCTCACATCCATGTGCATCAAAAACCACACTAAAACCATTGTCACATATTTGACTGACACTTAACAGGTTGTGCTTCAGTCCTTCTACAAAATACACATCATTTAGTGGTGTTTCATCATCAAGAAGAATTGTACCTTTGCCTCTGATCATAATACAATCATTATTTCCAAACATAACAGAGCCTTCATTAATGTCTTCAAACTTAACAAACTTATCTTTGTCCCCTGTCATGTGGTTGGAGCAACCACTGTCAATCACCCACTGTTCCTTCTTTTTGGCATGAAAAGCAGCTTGTGCAATCATAACATCTAAGCTCTTATTGATTACCTTAGGTTTCCAAACAAGCAATTTCTTTTCAGAACCCAAAGAAGACAAACCTGAGACAGTATTTCTTGTTGTTTGCTGCATTTGCAATGAAGGTCTACAGAATTTTGCAATATGCCCAAAATTTTTACAATTGTGACACTTCAAACTTCTTAAGAACATGAATGGATGCATTTCTCTTCTGATTCCAAATCTGCATTCACTGGCTTTGTGTCCAAACCTGTTGCAACAAAAACAATATCCAGTAAAGTGAGCATTATACCTGAAAGTATCACTTCTGTTGTAGTTTGTTGTCCTTATGATTGATTTGCCTTTTATACTAGCCTTTTGAGAACATTGTCCCTCTTCAAATCCAAGACCTGATTTATCTTTGAATCCTTTTTGTCTATCAAGAAGATCATCTAATTTATCACTGCTTCTGCACATATCAAGTCTTCTTCTTAGACCAACAATTTCAGCTTCAAGTGTATGACATTCCTTGTCCTTGTTATTCAATTCTTTGTCTTTATCATCAATAATTTTCTTACTTTCTTCAAGAGAAAGAATTAGATCAGTAATCTATTTCTCATAACAAGTTAACTTGTTATTCATGATATCATTTTCTTTTTGAAACTGACTTCTTTGAGCAATGATTTCCTTCTTAAGTTTCTTGACTTGACTTAATGCACATATCAATTCTCCTTCAAAGTCAATAACAGCTTCACAACTGTTTGATTGTTCTTCACATTTTTCATTTTGATCTTCATTTAGAATAGCCATAAACAAAGTCTGTGCATTTTCATCAAGAAAATCATCTGAATCACTTTCAGTCATATCAACATTTTTTATGAACAGACTTCTTTTCTTTCTGAAATTATTTTTCCTTCTAGAAACAAACTGTTTCTTTTTGAATTGCTTCTTGTTTTCATCTTCATCACTGTCTGGATCTTTGTAAGGACACTGAGCTGCATAGTGTCCAATCTTTCCACACTCAAAACATTTGAATGGAAGCTTACCTTTGTACTTACCAACAGATCCCTTCTTTAACTTGCTTGCAAGAGATATTTCTTGTTCATCATCCAATTCATCTGAATCAGAAATCTCCTTTTCTTTTCTAACTGATTTGAAAGCAGCTTCTTTGCTTGAAGGTATGTCATTACTAATCCTCATCTCATAAGCTGTGAAAGTGCCATGAAGTTCATCAAAGGTAACTTTGCTTAAATCTCTTTCTTCAACAGCAGACACTTTGGATTCATATTTTGGATTTAAGGTCCTTAAGATTTTTGTAACAACTGTCTTCTCTTCTAGTGTATCACCAAGTCCTCTGATAGCATTTACAATTTCTTGGACCCTTAGAAGATATTCTGCCACTTTCTCATCATCACTCATTCGGAGACTTTCAAATTTGGCTCTGTAGGATTGCAGTTTTGCTTCTTTGATTTTATCATCTCCTTGATAAATATTGGACAGTTTGTCCCATATTCTTTGGCTGTTTTGCACTCCATGATTTTGACAAGTATGTCATTGGTAAGACCACAACATAATGCATTTTTAGCCTTAGCATTATTTTCATATGCTCTTTTCTCATCAGCTGTGCTAGGAGGATTTGTAGCAGTATATGCAGTAACAATGGCAGCATACACATCATACCCCAGAGATGACAAATATGACTCCATCCTAAATTTCCAAAAAGCATAGTTAGAACCATCAAACACAGGTGCTTTATAATTAGAGTAACCTTCTTGACTTGCCATGATAAGTATTCCAGAAATATGATCTACCCAAGCTGATTAAGCTTTGACAGGGTACCAGGCTCTGATACCAATTGTAGGAATACAATCAACACTGAGAGGGGGGGTGAATCAGTGTTGTTAACAATTTTAACACTTTTTACTCCTTTTCTTAATTTAAATTCACAAATGTAGAATTCTTCAGATAGAACCAGGAAACATATGTAGAGTATCAAAAACAAAAACTTGACACAAGAAATTTCCCGAGTGGAAAACCCTCCTGGGGTATAAAAACCACTCAACTGCCTCACTGGCTTAACTCAAAATTTCTGATTACAATTGTCTCACTGACATTACAATTTTGCCTTACTGGCATATTGTATCACTATGCATGTCTCACTGACATTTCAACATCTGAAAATTCAATGACCATTACAACACAGGGATTTTCCTGTTTCAATAAAATCAATACCTTATTTCTCCTTTTCAAAAATAATCAAATGTATATTTTCTATAATCAACCTTCAACTGTTATCATATCATCTTTACAACAATCAATCAAATTTGATCTTTAAGATATTTCATACCTCTGTCTCTGCAAATCAATCTAAAAACAAATCAATTCATACTCTACAAATTCATAGATTCTTTCACTGCAATATTGAAAAAAAACTTTTAACCTTCTCCAAAATCATTTATCAAAGCTTTATTCTTCTCTGAGAAAACATTGTTCAATTCTGATCAAAAATCTCCATCCTTGATTTCACCAACACATCTCCAAAAACTGAGCAAATTTCTCTATCAAAAATGTCTCTTCATGTAAAAAAAATTTCTCTGCAAAAAGATTATCTTGCTTCAAACCATACTTCTTCACATTCAAAAATTCTCAAGAAGAAATCTTCTCTCATCTGCAACACTTTATATTTGTCATACAAAAAATCTCTTTTTGCAAAAATAATTTCAATCAAAAACAAAAATCTTCAATAACCGGTTCAACTTCAACATTGTTTTTCTTCTCAAACTTATCATCTTCTCACATGAAAATCAATCACCAAAACAAAAAAAATGAACCCTCTTCGAACAACACTGCCTTTTCATATTCTTCATAATTGGAAACCTTCTACAACTCACTCTTTCCTTTACATAACTTTCTAAATTCAAAATCTCTTGAACTTCAGTGAGAAAAGACTAAAAAAGGCATGTTTTAGTTCTAAAGCAACAAATCAACCGTCAATTTTACACCAGAAGGCCGACCGTTGGAAGCAACTTACAGTTTAAACCTTATCCCTCTGATTTGCGCGGCCCGCCATCCATCATTCAAACCTTAGCCGTTGATCGGCTTTTTCGCGCCCGCTATTGAGTCTTCCACCGGCGCTCACCCGAGGCCTAGCACAAGGGGCCGGTAACATCGACGAGTTTGATACCCTTACATTATAACTTAAAGCCCCGATGACCTCTTTTACCGGTCAGTTTGAGTTTATAACATAAAGTGCATAGAGTTATGATGGGCAATAAGGTAATGAAGAATAAGTGTTAAACACAAAGTTTATGACTTGTTAAGTGTTAAGAAAAAACATATTTACCACTTCCATTTTTCTAAACCTCAACATATGTAAACACCTCAACACATATTTGAACCTCAACATTGTAAACCAAACTTCAACTGATCTGCCACTGTCATGAAGTTAATATGATGCAAGTTAACTTTTATCAAATGACACAATCCCTTGCCCTGATAATATGCAATGAATGCCACTTATAAAAAAATCAAGAGATCTGAAAAACCATGCACTGATGTCATTATAGATCAAAACTGAGATGATACCAAATCACTGTGATCATAATTGCATGAAGACCACTCATAAAGCCAACCTTAGCATGACTTAAACTGTCTTATGAAAGATCCTTCTGAAATATCATGTGATTGAAACTTCACAACACTGATTGCAACTTCACAACACTGTTTGCAACTTCACAACACTGATTGCATACTTCACAACATGATATATACCTGTAAACTGCATCTTGTGAAGACTGTGAAATGCAACATCCTGATATCCTGGTATTTTGACATCAATGAAAAGACAACATCCTGACATCCTGATATACTCAACTGTGAAATGTACTACAGAAAGACCTTGTGGCCTTTGTTTTAGTTCTTTTCTCTGCTTTACTAGATGATTTTGCTTCTGATTTAGATGCCTTTGAGCTTTTAGCAGTTGCAGATGCAGAGCTCTTAGAAGATCTGGTCCAGGTGGGGGATTTTATCGGAGCACTTGCTTCTTCCTTTTCTTTTTCTGCTCTTTCCATCTTTTCTCTGTGGGCATCAAGTGCCTCTTTTGAGATTCCATGCTTCTTGGCAACTTCTTCAACTTCCCTTCTCACTTTCCTTTTGATTTCAGGCTATCTAAGTTCCACATGAACTTTTATACTCAACTCTTGGAAGGTTCTAAATCTTTCTACCTTAGGGTCTTTGGGCTGGCTCAGCAGATGTTGGATATGTAGCTCTACAATTTTCTCATCTACTTCATACCCCATTGGCATGATCCTGAATGTCCTTGGCTCCACTGCCTCCATTAGGCATTGATCAGTGTCAACCATGAAACACACTGTATCTTTGTACTTCTCAACCAATGATTGGGGAATTCTTTCTCTGGTTTGCATCATATTTTGAAAGTTCTTGAAGTAACCCCACAGAGCTATATTTCTTGCCTTAGCATCCCCAAGCCCATGCAAGTAATCTCTTATTTGAATTGCAACAGGTCTATCATTCTGCCAAACCCAACCACTGGATCCGGGCAGCTCATTCATAAAGTAGAAAAATAAACATAATATCAGTCCACCATACTTAAAAGAGTTCTTTTTGTCCTTCTTGATCTTCTATAAGTTTTCCATCAGTTGGCTTAGAAGGAGTTCACAGAGATCATAATCTGCATTCTTTCTCAACATTTCATAAGCAGTATACACAGGAGTTCTGGATACTGAATTCTCTCTGCTAGAGTGATATCTGGATCAGTGATATCTTCTATGGTCATTGGTCTCTTATCAAATTTTGATCTGGTGGCCTCAGTCATAGTTTGGTTTTTGACAAATTTGAGAACAGGTAACCCTCTGAAAGAGTGTAAACCATAAGAAGTTATCATGCACTTTGCTCAACACATACCGGACCCACTCATCTTCTTCAAGATAGGGGAAATGGATGTACTGACCAAAATGTTTATCCCAGATGGCCTTCTACTGAGGTTTTAGTTCAAAAGAATCATCTATCAGTTCTTTGTGGTAGATGTCCATCAGCTTGGATTCACCAAAATCTTCAATGTTTGCGTGAATGTAAACCCTAGCGTCTTCTACATGCAAAACCCCATGCAGAATGCTGGAAAAAGCCCCTAAGGGATCCACTTCTAGAGATTTGTAAGGATGTTTCTTAAATTTGGGTCGAGGCCTATCATAAATCTTTATAACATTTGGAGTAGCCATCTTCAAAAGATTTACAGAGAGATTTTCAACGATGGAAAATACCTTTTACACTTCTAGGGTTCACTAAATGAACCAGATTAATTTGCTAGATGAATCAACTTCAATGATTGATCTTTAAGAATTTGAAACAATTTGTTGCAGAGCTCCTTTTCTCTTCTTCTCGAATGCAAATGTGCAAATGACAAATGAATGAACCCTTTTATTTCTGGGAAAACCCTAATTTCATATTACAATAAATGCACAACTCAAGTCATTTCGGTTGCCTTGTTCTCCTTGTTTTGAGAAAGATCTTTTTCTGGATCACTGAGATATGCTTCAAATTATACTTGGTGATTATTGACAATCTATCTTTCTTTCCTCAATCATTAATCTCTCTGCAGATCAAGATTCCTTAGTTTTGAATCAAGCCATATCTAACTGTGAGAATCCTGCTTTTATCGGATGACAGTCAAACCGGATCTATCTTGGAAGATTAGATTCTTCAAACCTTCTTGTGGATTTTCCATCTCTTTACTAGAGCTTATTTAGATGTTCCTTTGTGAACCCTTTAATCCACAACTTTCCTTGTGCCAATTCCTGCACCAATTGACTAGCTGGGGGGAAATATTTTTCCTTGTGTCTCCCCCTAAGCCAGAGCTCACCTTTTAATTTCTGGAAGGAATATCAGTACCAGATTCTGGTGCGGATCCATCCCCTTCATTCTCTATACTTCTCTTCACCCAAATCTTGTTCATCTCACTTTTAACTTCATCCACATTCACTTTTCCTTTTCCTTTGTCTTGATTCTGATAATGATGCACCAGACCCCTTTTGTCCCGATTCTTGCTTCTACAAAATTTGGCAATATGACTGGATCTATTGCAATTGTGGCAAACAACATTTCTTTGCATATTTGAATGATATCCTCTTGATCTGCATTGATTAGCCATATGTCTCATTCTATTGCATGCAAAGCATTTACCATTGAATGAATTGTTCATTTGCATATTTATGCATTCATGAGATTTGTGACCATACCTTTTATAGTTGAAACACTATCTGGAGAAGGATGTATTAGTCTGATTTATTCTCTTTCTGCACTGATTAGCTTTATGACCAAATTTATTGCAGTTGTGGTAGTATCCATTGAAGGATGGATATCTTTGAGCATTAGGTTGCCTTACCAGAGGTCTTCTAGGCCTGTTACTTGGATTTCCTGATCCAAAATTCTTCTGACTGGATCTAGAACTTTCACCTTTCTCATATCCCAAGCCACACTTGTCATCTACCCTCTTTTGACTTTCAAGAAGAACTTCAAGTTGAGCATAACTTATCTTGAATTTCTCTTTGTATTCATTTGCTGTTTGAAGATCCTTTTTAAGAGTGTCTATTTGATCCTCAAGTTTTTCTTCATTATCTCTAGCATCTTCAAGATCAGATTCTAGATGCCTGATTATTTTATCCATTTTGTGGCAGTCTTCTGATTTCTCTTTGAGAGATTGTCTTAGAACATCTTCAGTTTTTCTTTTGTCTTCAATTTCTTGGGTAAATTTCATAACTCCTGATTCCATTTCATATCTTACCATAATGACCTCTTCTGATAACTTTTCACATAACTTGGTTTTCTCCTTCAGATCTTCATTTCTATCATTGTCTTCACCCTGACTTGCCAATTGTTGAAGTAGATCCTTTCTTTTTTTCATAGAGATACTCAATTTCCCTTTTAGTTCATTTATGAAATCATCAGCTTGTTTGAGTCTTTCCTTTAATTCATTGACTTTAGAGTTAGATTGCTCAAGATCATCTAGGGCAGACTGAAGTTGTTCCCTCATATCATACACATCCATTTGAATTCCCAGATCTTCCTCAAGCTATTAGGCTCTGTTTGGAGGAACTTAGCTTTGATACCAATTGTTGATAACTGAGAGGGGGGGTGAATCAGTTATCTTAATTATTTCTACTTTTTGATCTTTCTTAACAATTAATGCAGTATTAAATCATATATGCAAACATAACCATGAAATGGAAATAACATCAATACACATGACACAGTGATTTTGACATGGAAAACCCTATTAAGGGAAAAAACCACAAGGTGATTAACCCAAGATTGTATTCTCTATTAGAAGAATAAGATGGTACAAAATGGCACTTGCCAATTAGGGCTCACTGCCCGAGCACACTGCTCACAAGAGGCTCACTGCCTACAATAGTTTATACAAGGAAACTAGATACTTGAACTGATGAGAAGCATCCACATATGTTGAAGTTCAGTTCTGAATAGGCTCAATATACTGATTTGCTGCACTTCATTCTTCCTCTTCTTGGTGTTGCTGTCCTATCACATATCGGACCTACCTTACTGCTTCCACACTAGACTTCTACTTTTTATTTGTACACTACTACTCACCACACACAACTTCACATCCAAATCTATCTGGTATATATATCCACACAAAGGATTTCATCCTCTTTCTAGTCGGCATCTGGAATAGTCAATATTTTCCCAAACTCTAGTATGTCAGCTGAATCCTTGCTTACCAAGTGATGTGAATCAAGGAGATACTTATAGAAGTCATCTAACATGTCGGCCAATCATGAATGATACCTTAAGAACCTTGATCACCATCAATATCTCATCCGGAATAATTCTGATGCTCTGTCAGTCAATTCTTCCTCTGTCTACTCTACCAAACCAGACCCCAATACTTAGATGCTCATATCTCTTCACTCTTTTATCACCGGAGGCTCAATCCCTAGAATCTATTAGTCAAGGTATTCCTCTTGACTTCCCCAAGTCCGCACTTTACAAAGATACTTCCTATAAGAGATCCGGACCTGACTGTCGGACCTTGTTGTATGCTCTGTTCTTGCTTACCGGACCAAAGTATTCTTCAATTTGACTTCCAATAAAGATACACCATGTCCTGCGAATGTGTGGAGTGGTCTTTGTTGCCATCAATGACAACACCAATGAAGCCACCCAGTGTCTCTTGCCAACAACAATCATCATATAGTGTCAGCAGAAAAAAATCAAAAACATAGATAAGTGCATGACATAAAGTTGCATAATCATATAGATACCACTTTGCATTCACACACATTAGAGACATATCAAAGTAAAATATTCAAGACTACATTAGGTCATATAGCATCATATAGCATCATTTGAAAATCTGAATTAGACAAACATTGCATAAACATCAAGTAAAACATCTAAGTCTGAATTAGATAAACATGTGCATCACATCATACAATAGAAATGCATCGTAACTCATAGAAAGCACCAAAATAGCTGCATCATCATATAAATATCGTAAAATTTGTCCAAATGTACAATATCAAGTGATCTATCTCTGAATCAAGTGTCATATAGAATAAGTACGTCCTGAGGATGGTGATACATGTCTCAAAATACAAAAGTGGTACATAAATGTCTCTGGCTATTTGAGCCATCAAAAAGGTACATAGGATCTAAAATCTGCAAGCCTCTGCTATCCCTGCTGCTAGGGACCACTGCTCCCGACAGTGTCTCCTCCTCCTCCTCCACTAGCCCCATACTGCTGTGGGCCCATCACAAAGGCTCTTGACCTCGATCCACCTGCTCTTTGAGGGGCCATAGACTGGCTCCTTTAGCTCGAAGCCCTCTGACTAGCTAGCACGGCCCCATGGTATAAACCCTGATAATACTATGCTAGAGCCTGCACTCTAGCAAGCTCACCCTGTATCTACGCTAGCTGTGTCTATGCCTGCACTAGCTGTGCCTTTGCTTGGTGTACCTACCCAACCAAAAAGCTACTTGTTGCATCTATTCCCAAGGCTGCCACTACGGTATCCCACTCTACTCAGGTAACTCATATCCGCGCGTCCACCATATCTCTCTTTAGTGAGCCCTGCAATGACCTCTACATCTGTCTCCTGCCGGGCATCAACCCTCCTAAGCTGCGCCCACAGCTGTCTAACCTCTCCCCTCAAGGTAGCTATGTCCCTCTCCTAGATGTCTGCCTATGCTGGACACTATTGTGCCTATGCCTCTCCCTGTCCCTATGGTTGAGGTGGTGGCATTTGTACCTGTGGTGCCTGCTGTGCTACCTGCTTGGCGTGGGAAGGTCCCTCCCCTCTGCCACCCCCTTGTCCTCCTCTCCCCCTCATCCTCCTCCTTTGGCCAACCTAGCCCTCATCGTCTGAGTCTGCTTCATCTATCCGAGGCACTGATACCCCAGGTCCAAAGTATCTCAAAAATGGGTGTGTAGTGAACCAATCCTCATAGTCCTATGTCATCCCATGATCTGCAATCCCCCTCCTCATATCCTAGGCAACATATGGTGTCATCTAAAACTCAGCCAATGCCTCCTCATAAGATGCCATTGGTCCCCATCTGAGCCTCTCTACATGAGTCCTCATGAATCGGGCCTCCTCTTGTGGCATGCCCTACCTCCTCCCAAATTGTCTCTGTACTCGGCCAATAATTTGTCTCTCTAGTATAAACTGTGTTCGCCCTATTAGCTACTGCATCTGATAGTAGTAAGGTAGCTCATCTGCCTCATCTTCCCATGGCTTGTAGTCTAGATATGGCCGCCAGATGATACTGTCTACTTCGTCCAAAGCATGCCACCAGTACTCTAGCCTATGCTGGGAAATTACCCCTACATAGCCATAGCTATATGGCTCTCCTCTCTGTCTGTCAAACACACAGATCGGTCTCGTGATCGCTATGTGCTCCCATAGCCAAAACTGTAGCAATGACACACCTGTAGATAGGCTCGTACTCCTATGATATACCACCTGATGTATATTGTGGTATAGGTGCACTAGTATGCAGACACCCCAAGCATATTGAGCGCCCTCTATCACCATCCTCTCCATGATCTGACTCCATCTAATGGGGAACCCGTGTGATCTCCTGTCGAGGCATACAACGCCTCTGATAAGTCCTGCTAATATACCTAGGAAGTAGTCGTAACAGTCATAAATATCCTGCCAAGAGATGACCTTCCCGACCAGCTCAGGGTCATCGAACACTCACTTGCAGTCTGCAAGTCTTGCGTCTCTCTATGGATCATACTCCACCAACTCACCCTAAATAGGCAAATGAAGAATCCTATGCACGTCCTCCAATGTAACGGCCATCTCACCGGTCAGGAAGTGGAAAGTCATGTCCTCACTATGGAACCTCTCCACTGTAGCAATCAGCAAACCATGGTTTGCCCAAACCTCGGGCATGAAGCAAACATAATCAAGTCCCATCGCGCCAAGCGCCTCTCTATCCATCTCTGTCAGCATGTATCTCTGCAACATAGGCATAGGGAACCGCTCCCTAGACTGAAGCGTATCTCGTATATCCTCCTGCAAGCATGCAAAGCAAGGCATCAACTTAAAGCTGCAAGTACCATTCTTAACATATCTATAGAAACATATCAACTAACATAGCATTTCAAATTGATCAAAGCAACACAATACATCTCTTGACCAGATTCCTATAATCTCAGAGATAGCTTATCGATTGACGTGTCAAACAAGATGCCAATCGAGTCAATTTTGCTAAGTAAACTACTTATCTATATCATATGTACTATAACAAATGGTAAATGCACCATTTTTTAACAAATGCACCATTTCTTGACCCATGCGCCACTTCTGGCAAAAGCGCTGCAAGTATTCATGTATGCGCCGTCCTATGCTGTAAATGCGTTGCCTTGTCGTATGCGCCACTACATATCGTAAAAGCGCTGCAGAGTCATGCATGTGCCGTCTAATCCTATACATGCGCAACTTTCACATATGTGCCATTTTATATCATGCATGTGTTGTAGAATTACCTATGCACAATTTCACGTGGCATATGCACTGCTCTACATTCCAACGCATCTATCTATCCTAGTTTTCTCTTAGCATTTATTGCTATCAAACTCTATCCTAGGAGAAATTTTTTGAGATACATACCGAGGGTCCTGCCTCTACTGGCCAATCGAATCACCGAACGCGCTTGAATTGATGCTCCTCGCGTGGAATGTCCATCCTCATGCTGACTACCCTATGCTCTATGCTACTCTAAGCTCTCTCAAGAAAATCAAACTAAGACAAGTGTGCAAATGAATTTTCTTGTGGACTCAGCTCCTATATATAGCATGCAAACCCTAATCTGGCTAGATGGTGACTGTATACACCTAAAATTAGCATGACTCTACTTAAATAAATATTTTAAATATTTATTTCATCATTCACATTCTTCTATCAATAAATAAATAAATTCATTTATTTATCCGATTCATTTCCTCTCATTTAATTAAATAAACACATTTATTTAATTAATTAAATTCATATAAATCACCTTCATTCTGCCAAATAATTAAATAATTTTAATTATTTAACTAAAATATTTTATTCTTCCAAATTTAAATAAAATGCAAATTTTATTTAAATAAAATCTAAATTCTCCACTAAATAAAATATATTTTTATATTTTATTTTATTCTTCAAATATCTTCACAAAAAAAAAATATATTTCTATATTTTATTTATTCCTCTCAATTATCTACAAAATAATTAAATAATAAATCTTTTTATTTAATTATGCCTTCTTATCTTCACAAAAATCATTCTTATCTTCCAAAAATACTTTCCTCTTGTCACATAAAAGCAAAAACTGAGTTACAAAAGCAAAATCAGTTTTAAAGCATCTTTAAAGCAAATCTTCTCTTAAATTAGAAAAATAAATTCTAATTTAAGAAAATCAAATCTCATCCTCATCAAGAGAGGAGTTAACTCAACAAGGCTGCTTTTTGAATGACATGTGTCCTTCTTCCATTTGTTGCACGTTCCTCAACGATCCTCCTCCGTTGATCTTCTCTTTTCTTCTCAACCATTGATCTTCCCTCACTTTTTTCTATAAATACAACTTTCTTCTCTTCATTTCAATCATATCGATCATTTGTACAAACTTATGCTGTAGGGATACCGGCGCGCCTTTGGCACCCCCACTTCCATAAGCATTTCATATCCATTTGTTAGTGTGTTTGAAACTCATCTTCAACCACACGAATATCTTAGCCATTCCATTCTTGTCACCTTCAACAAGCAAGGAAGCAATAGCTTTTGAAGGCTTCATCAACATCAAGGTCAAGGAAGGATAGGCAAACTATGGAAGACGCAACGTGAAAGAGGTTGTAAGTGTTGTTCTTGTTTATTACTTTAAATCTCCTTTTTTATCTTTAGATTTCATGGATGTTTGGGTTCTCATTATCATTGATTTGATTAACCTATTTTCCCCCTCATAGTGACTGCGACAACTTCTCACACTCATTTCTTCCAATTTTCTTCCCATTTCTCTGAAACGCATCATGTTTTCTTCAAACCTAACCAAGTTTTCCCTTCTTCTTCGTAAGATTGTCCCTCTCTCGTCCTTCTGCCTTCTTCCTGTCCAATCTCCCGAGGGGGCATCCTGTCATCATAACCTATACCAGAGGCAAATTGGGGTATGTATCATCATTAGACTATTTATTCTTTGAAGCAACGCTGTAAACTGCATTGCATCAAAGAGGGGCAAAATGTATATGCCTAAAAATGACACGATTCACATTCTTCTAAGTTAATTAAATATCAAAATATTTAATTACCTCTTCTAAAGTCAAAATTAAATAAAATCCTTTATTTAATTAAATTCTTCCAAACAATTAATAATTCTTAATTATTTAATTAAATCAAAATCATTCTTCTAAATTTGAATAAATCAAATCAAATTTATTTAAATTCTCTCAGTCTCTAAAAATAAAATACAATCAAATATTTTATTTATTCTTCCAAATCATTCACAACAATTAAATAAATTTATTTATTTAATTAGCTTTCTTATCTTCTAAATTAAATAATTCTAATTATTTAATTGTTTCTTCCAATAATATCTTCTCTAAATTTAAATAAATCAATTATTTATTTAAGTTGCCTTTTCTTCTAAATTGAGTTATCTCTAAATATAATTCAATCTTTGTGCACATGCAATTAAATATTCCTAATATTTAATAAAGTAAAATATCTTCTTATTCTCATGCAAATCCCTTCTTGTTTTGAATCACTTAACTGATTATTATATTCTTTTAATTGCTTTAACTCATTCTTCTATTCTAAGCAAACTCCTCTCATGCAAAAGAAATCAAGACACATGTCTTCTTCTTATTCATTGCACATTCCTCATCTATTCTCAACCATTGATCTTCTCTCTCCCAAGTCTATAAATTGAACCTTGTTCTTCCATTTCAATCATCCAAGCTTTAAGTATTGTTACTCTGCAGGAATTACAGCGCGCCTTTGGCACCAATTCCTTCATTGCTTGTGATCACATTTGTTACTATGCACTACTACCATCGTTGTGAAGCTCATCTTCATGGCGATATTGTCACTTCCATTCCCAATTGACATTCTTGAAGCATAGAAAGGAAGTGCACTCTCTTAGGGCCCTATTTTATACAAATACAATGCCCTACATCATTCTCAAAAGTCATTGAAATGGGATTGTTCATTGAAAAAGCTATGATCGCCAAGGGGCAAATCAAGTTATACAAAGACACACCTACCTCCAATTACACGATGGACAAATCAAAGTTTTGGAACAAGAATAGGAATGTTGTCAATGATGGGGTAGTAGATGCCAAGGTGGCAGCTCCCAAGCAACAACCCATATTCACTCTCAAAGGAGAAGCAAACAATGTTGCACCTAACAAAACATTCTCTTGGGAACCAAGACCATGGTTTAGTTCAACTCCAAGGCGAAAGTTCACACCGCTAGGTGAATCCCAAGAATCTGCATTAAGGAAGTTATTAGCTAACAATGAAATCTCTCTACCATCAACAAGTGATTATGAACCTATAATCAAATCTCCCTATTGGAAGGATACGGACTATTGTGAATATCATAGAGGCAGGGGGCACACAACCAACAATTGTATCCATCTCAAAAATGTTATCCAAGATGTGCTTGATCAAAATCAAGGAGGAACCCAATAGCATACCTCCAATGAATCACATGTGGCTTATAGGGATCCACTTCTTAATCACGACAGGCCGTATAACAACAATAACAACCATGGCCACAACAACAACAACAATGGTAACAATAACAACAATCACAACAGGCCAAATCAGAATAGTGGGAATAGCAATGCCAACTATGCAAGTGTGCCATTTGACTATACCATCAATTGCCTATCCAAGCATGTCCTGCAAATCAATGTCATCACACCCAACCAACAATCAGAACCTAACAGACCTGGTTGTTGTATCATTACCCGCAGTGGTAAAGTCACGCTCAATACCGCCCCTCCAAGGTTATCGCCACCTCAATCCAACTTTCGTCATTATAACGTCATAGACCAGTTACAGAAAACTCTGGCCCACATTTCAATCTTGGCATTGTTGCGTCTATCTCCTTCCCATAAGGAGATCCTCGAGAAAGTCTTAGTGGAAACCACTGTCCCCACTAACCTAGCCCAAGAGAAGTTTCAGACCATGGTAGGAAATCTGACTTCCTCAAGCTCCATTTCATTTACCGAGCAAGATGACCTCTCTATGTCTCAACCACATAACACCCCTCTACATATTGTCACCTTCATACACAAACCTCTGCATCAAGAGGGTTCTCATTAATGGGGGAGTCGGTTTAAATATTTGCATGTTAAAGCTGGTCCTTGCATTGGGGTTCTCTGAAAGGGTAGTTGATCCAAGGAAGAAAATTACTATAAAAGCATATGATGAGGAAGAAAGAACTACAAAGGGAATAGTAGTCCTACCCATACAAGTGGGGTCAGTAATAAAAGATGTTGTGTGCCAAGTCCTTGATAGGGAGCTTGCTTATAATATTCTTCTAGGGAGACCATGGATTCATGCCATGAAGGTTGTCCCCTCAACCTATCATCAATGCATAAAGTTCCCGCACAATTCAAGGTGACCCTGACCCCTATCAGTATTGCAACTCTTTCCTTGCAAAACTTGAATGCATCATCATGAATGACAGAGCATATATATCCCCTATCCCGCAGCATGACCATACCACTGAAGCCTCCTCCTCAAGACCCAAAGAGTAGAAAGTTACCATAAAAGAAACTGGAGTGGGGGAGTACTCAATTGAGCACAGTCTCAATCTTGCCAAATTGCCTTTGTCTCCTAGATCTTTTGGCTGACCCAAGCATTTTCCAAAGCCATCTGCTCCTCCTGTAGGTCCCGCAACTCCCTTTGTAAAATGGGGGACCTTATCCGATGAAACAGAGGAGAGAGACATCCTGCAATGGCTCTATACTAAAGAAGAAAACACACCCCAAGATCTGCCTAGACTCCCAACAGAACTCTATGGGTGAGGTGAGACTATTCTGCATAGAATGGGGTATGAAGGACAAGGCCCCATTGGCCTCAGAAAAGAAGGAATCATTGAACCTATACAACATTCTTCATCCTCATCGGCTAGAAACACAAGTTGCCTAGGATACAAAGGCAAGGGTAAAGCCAAGGAAAATGCCTATCTTGTAGAAATGATCCAAACACTCCAAGAAGACAGCGATACAGATTCAAATGAGTATGAGTGGGATGAGCTAATAGAACATTCCTATGACGACAAGGAGGTCGACACCATTCAAACTTTTAGCCCCTACCGTGAGGGACAAACGCTTTCGAACAGACCACTAGAGTCTGATTCGCCCATCCTTGAGATCATGGCTTTCGAGGAAAGTTTAAATTCCATTGCAATAAACAACTTGGAAGAAAGTACCATCCCGACCACAATCCCCACCAATGCTCCCAACATTTCCATTCATACCATCAATGAATCAGGTCTATCATCTGACTCCTTCCTCCTCGTGCACCCTTAGCTTATTGACTGGGATATGTGAGGAACTCCTCAACTAGATATGTTCCAAAACGACGATGCTTACATTGATTATATGGAACTTAGGAACCACTTACCCAAGGGAGATCATAAAGCTAGTTTCTCTATTGAACTAAATACCGTGGCTTACTTCGGGGAGGGTGCCAAGCCTTCCAGTCGCAAAAATATCAAAATAAAAATTGGATCTGACAGTGAAAACCGCTCTGCGGCAATGTCAAATCCCAAAACAGTAAAAATAAAAGACACATCTGAAGGTGAAAACCAAATTGTGGCACTTGATGATGGAAGGCTTGACACTCTCCCTGATGACCTACATTAGGAGAAGTCTCAGATTATTGGGGATCCTACAGAGCCTGTCAACATTGGTACAGAGGAACAGCCTAAGATCATTCATTTTGCTAAATCTCTTACTCCACCAGAAAAGACCAGGTTTGTACCGTTCTTCAAGAAAAAGAGGGGCAACTTCACTTGGTCATATGTAGACATGCTAGGTCTAGACCCAAACTTGATTCTACACCATCTTCCATTAGACCCAGGAGTAAAACCAGTAAAGCAGAAGCTCAGAAGAATGCATCCTCACATAGCACTTTTGGTCAAAGAAGAACTCAAGAAATTGCTAGATGTAGGGTTCATCAGGGCTATAGATTACCCGGAATGGATATCCAACATTGTGCCAATGTCCAAACCAGACAGCTGAGTCAGATTATGTAATGATTTTTGAGACCTAAATAAAGCATGCCGCAAGGATGATTTTCCATTGCCAAACATCGATATCATAGTCGACCTAACTACAGGACATACTATGCTATCTCTCATGGATGGATTCTCAGGGTATAATCAAATCAAAATAGCACCAGAGGACCAACACAAGACAGCTTTTACTTGCCCATGGGGTACCTTTTGCTGGAACATCATGCCATTTGGGTTGAAAAACATAGGTGCCACATATCAAAGAGCTATGACTACTATATTTCATGATATGATGCATGTTACAATGGAGGACTATGTCGATGACATCCTAGCAAAGTCACTCACAAGAGAATCACACCTGGATGTGTTAGAAAAAGTCTTTCAGAGATTAGACCAATTCAAAGTCAAGTTGAACCCAAAGAAATGTGTGTTCGGAGTCACTTCAGGCAAGCTACTAGGTTTTATCGTGTCGGCAAACGGAATAGAGGTAGACCCCGCCAAGATCAAGGCTATCATGGACATGCCACCACCCAAGACTCTAACTCAATTGAGATCGCTATAGGGAAAGCTGCAAGCAATCCGTAGATTCATATCACAACTGGTAGACAAGTGCCAACCATTCAGTCATCTCCTGCACAAGAACATTCCATTCAGATGGGATGAGAAATGCGAAGAAGCATTCAACAAGCTGAAAGAATATCTTATTAATCCACCCATTCTCATGCTCCCTAGCCAAGGAAAACCACTAATACTCTACATATCAGCTACACCTACAGCTCTTGGGGCTCTTCTGGCACAACGAGATTATGAGAGCAAAGAAAGAGTCGTCTACTATATCAGCCGAACATTAGTGGGCTATGAGTTGCAATACTCACAGATAGAAAGATCATGCCTGGCAGTTGTTTTTGCTTCACAAAAAATCTGACATTACATGCTTGCACATCCAGTTAAACTCATTGCCAAAATAGACCCACTGAAGCATCTCCTGAGCAAAGCAGCTCTCACAAGTTGCCTAGCAAAATGGGTAATGCTTCTTAGTGAATACGACATCGAATATGTAGACAGAAAAGCCATCAAGGGACAAATCATAGCTGATCAACTAGCAGAGGCACCATTGCAAGACACCACGCCAATGCAGTTTGAGTTCCTAGATGAATCCCTATTCAATGTGTCAACATCCTCCTAGAAACTATACTTCGACAGATATTACACACACCATGGATTGGGGGCAGGCATCATGTTCATAACTCCTTAAGGCGACACAATCCTAAAGTCTTACCGGTTGTTATTTCCATGCACAAACAACATAGAGGAATATGAAGCCTTAGTAATTGGTCTCAAAATGGCAAATGAATGGAAAATCCAAGAATTGCATGTCTATGGTGATTCTCAACTTATAATCAATTAGGTCAACAATGAGTACCAAACCAAAGATGAAAAGCTCATCCCGTACAAAAGGATGATCGACAACTTCAAAGAACACTTTGGTACCATCTCGTTCGAGCAAATACCTAGGATTGAGAATAAAGCAGTAGATGCAATGGCCACCATTGCCTCCCTTCTAGAAATACCTGAAAATGAGTCACAGTATGAATTCTTAGTGGAATCTATCCGGCAATCAGCTTATGATCTTCCTAAGAACCATTTCATATGCCTTCTCATTGGATTTGATTCACCTTGGTATGATAAGACCTACGCTTACCTCAAGGACAACATTCTCCCATCTAACCTCTATTCTAACCAGAGATGAACTTTCATACGACAAACCTCTCACTACACCATCATAGCCAATACCCTATACCGACGTGGTCTAGATGGTACTTTACTCCGTTGTTTAGAACGAGAAGAATCCATAACCGCCTTGCAAGACATACACAAAGGGATTTGTGAAACACACTCTAGCGGTCCTTCCTTACCCAAGAAACTGATACGCTTGGGTTATTACTAGCTGAACATGGAAATGGATTCATATCAGTTTGTCAAAAAATGCAGGCAGTGCCAAATACATGGGAACCTAATACATGCACTAGCTTAAGAATTGAGACCTTTAATGACACCTTGGCCCTTTTGCCAATGGGGACTTGACCTTGTGGGAAAGATCCTTCCGCCCTCATCCAATGGCCATAAATTTATCATAACTGCCACGGAGTATTTTACAAAGTGGATTGAAGCCATTCCCCTCACCACCGTCACAGGTAAGCAAATCTCTTCATTCATCCTGAATTACTTCATCTGCAGAGACGAAATTCCTTCATCCATTATCACAGATAATGGAAGACCATTCAAAAACTAGGATGTCCAAGAACTCTGTGAACAATTCAAGATCCAACACCACTTCTCTACACCATACTACCCCCAAGGCAACGGTCAAGCTGAAGCTCCAACAAGACCATCTTGAAACTCCTCAAGAAGACTGTTAACGATGCTGTCCGTGATTGGCATATCCAACTCAATCCCGCTCTTTGGGCCTACAGAACCAGTATAGGCACTCCCACAGGTGCTACACCATACGCCCTTGTTTTTGGCTCAGAAGCTATCCTCCCCATTAAGGTCAAACTACCATCTCTCAGGGTGTCATTGAAAGGTCTCATATCAGATGAAGAATATAGAGTCTCTAGGTTGTAAGAACTAGAGCTACTAGAAGAAAGGCGACAGAAAGCCTTTGACCATCTCAAAGCATATCAACAGATGATTTCAAGAAGCTATAACCACAGAGTTCACCCAAGAATCTTTAAGATTGGGGATCTTGTCCTTAGAGAAAATCCTCGCAATCAACAAGATAGGGAAAAGAAAGGCAAGTTTGAACCTAACTGGCTTGGGCCCTATGTGATTGTAACTGCTTATGGATTGGGGGCATATCAGTTGGCAACATCCGAGGGTGAGCTGTTCGATGATCCAATCAACAGCATGCATCCTCGCCAGTTTTATACTTAGGAGAACCCCAATGTAAGGGAGGCACAAAATACAAAAAAATCAAAAAAATCAGAAAAAAGTACAATATATATATATATATAAATCAGAAAAAAGTACAATATATATATCAAAAAATTAGAAAAGAACAAAAAAATTGTACTGTGGTGAAAACCTGGCAAACAAGCGCCTTGGATAGGTATCATGATGAAAACCTGGCAAGCAGGCATCATGTATACTTTCTAGCTTCCGTGCCAATAAAAGCAAGTGGTGAAAACCTGGTAAATAAGCATTACTTGTGATAAACCGCCTTCTCCATCTTCAGGAAACCAATCACCTTGAGTCCATTCTTCCTTGTGTCCCATTCGACCCATATTTGTTCCATAATAAAATCCTGACAGTTACCTATCATGGCTTGATACTCTATCTCTTTGGGCCTTGTCAACCAAAGTTTTGTCCCATACCGCATCTATTGTGCATGCCTAAGCATAGTGTCTCTCGTTCGTTTTCCATGGTCCAAGTCCATGAACTACATTGCCTCTGCATCGTCACATAGGCAAGGCCATATTCCTATGTGCCCCCGAGGCTCGCATAGTCCCATCCGTCCCATTTCTTGTCGTCTTTCTTGTTGTCTTTCTTCTAGTCCATCCATGGTCCATTAGGGTTTACCCCGAACTACATTGCCTCTGCGTCGTCACATATGCAAGGCCATTTAGAAATGAGCCCCCAAGGCACTAGGTTAGTCCCTTAGGGTCCGTCTCACCAATAAGGATTGTACAATCTTCTCACCAGATAAACAAGAGCAGCAAAGCAAGCTACCCCAAAAAAAAAAATCTTGACGCAAAACATCAACCTATCCAAGACAAAACAAGAGTACCATATCAAAACACTCATGCTAATTCTATCTCAAATTATGGCAAGAAACAAACACATCTAAATGCAAGAATGTTTTGTGTTGGTTAGATTAACTTACAGTCTTGATTTATGTTCTCATGCCTTTCTATGCTACTCGAGGATGCCAAAAGCTAGAGATGCTATGATGGGGGCATGATTATTTTCTTTGTATGTTGCTTGTGGATTAAACTTTAGTAATGTGATGATTTCTGTCTAACGACATGATCGGTAAAAGATCATCGAGGACTCTGAGATTTAAACATGAAAAGGGGCAATCCTTGTCTATTGAAACGCAAATACTCAGGTCATCTAGATTCAATTTTGGCTCGATGCTTGTATTAAATTGCTAAATCAAAATCCATGTAAGTAATACTCAGGTCATCTCAGTTTAATTATACCTAGATGCTTGTATTTTCTTACAACATAATAAAGCCCAATGATGAAAGCGCTTCAAAATACTTGCTATATCAAGGTGACAAATATTCATATCCATATCCATATCTATATCATATCCAATTGCACCTCATATCCGTACCCATATCCATATCCATACCGTATCCAATTGCAAGTCTATCCTTAATCCATGTCAATCAAGTCAAGTCAATCTTGTCAAATGATCCAATCACAATCAGTGGTCTTGATCCTTGTCCGGTCGTAAACCATATCAATCAGTCATAACTATCCTTCATGTTGCTCTAGGGATACATCACTCCCTGCCATTGACAACACTGTTGTATATTGTTATCATATCAAATGTCTTAGATAGGATGTTATATTGTCGAAACCAGACCCAGAGTCTTATACGACATATCTCATTGCTGAAACCAGACATCATCGACCTATATCATTGGTTTACCGCTCGACAGGGGCAATACCTTGTTTGTTCTTGTATCATTTGTGCATGCTTGCTTCTTGCTTGTGTGTGTCATCTTTTTATCTTTCATTCCATATCATTCATCCATTTCTTCTGCATCCAACCATTTCATCTCCTATCAACCTCTCATCATGAGATTGTCTGTCTCACGCCTTCCGCCTTCTCCCCATCCAATCTCCCGAGGGTGCATCCTATCATCATAACCTGTACCAAGGGCAAACTGGGGCATGTATCATTATCAGACTATTCTTATTCTTTGAAACAACGTGATAAAACACATTGCTTCAAAGAGGGGCAAAATGTATACACCTAAAATTGGCTCAGGTTGAATTAAGTAAATATTTTGATATTTATCTTAATTCTTATTTTCTTCTGTCAATCAAATAAATATTATAAGTTTATTTGATTGGTTCATTATCCTACAATTAAATAAAATTATTTTTATTTAATTAAAATTATTTTTATTTAATTAAAATCCCTAAATTCTTCTAATATCTCAAATCCTAAATCTACCTCACAAAATCCACTTCATCAATCCACCTCATCTTTCCACCTCATCTCTTCCACCTCACCATGTTGCACATATAATTAAATATTCTTAATATTTAATTAGCTAATATCATCCAAAATCCAAAAATAAATCTTTAATTCAATTGTTCTCCACTATCCTCCACTATTGAATTCTTAATTCAATTGTTCCCCACTATCCTCCACTATTGAATTCTTAATTCAATTGTTCCCCACTATCATCCACTATTGAATTCTTAATTCACTTGTTCCCCACTATCCTCCACTATTGAATTCTTAATTCAATTGTCATAACCCACTATCCTCCACTATTGAATTCTTAATTCAATTGTCATAACCCACTCTTCTCAAAAAAAGAATTTTTAATTCATCCATTATGAATTAAAGATTCACAAAAAATGAGAGTCATTGATCTCATCTTTTGATCCTCACCCTCCATTACCTTTTTAGAAAATCTATAAATAAGACCCTTCTCTAAGCAATTAGGGGGACTTCATTCTTACATCCTTACTATGCCCAACTTCTTCTAGAAATCTTCTTCTGGCATCCTCATAATGCCCAACTTCTTCTCATTCTAGTCATCCCATATCCTCCTTCATTGTCCGTGTTTGAAGTTCATCTTCAACATAACAAAATATCACATCTATTTCGTTCTTGTCACCGTCAACAAGCAAGGAAGCAAGCTCACTGAGGGCCAATCTTCTTCATCAAGGTTGAGGATAGATAGACGAATTATATCTCAGCCATTCCATTCTTGTCACCATCAACATGCAAGGAAGCAAGCTCACTGAGGGCCAATCTTCTTCATCAAGGTCGAGGACTGATAGGTGAAGAATGGAAGCCGTAGGGTAACAAGTTTGTAAGTTTTGTCCTTTCATTTGTTTATTCTTGTTACTCACATATTCCATTGATGTTTGCGTTTATTTATCATTATTGATCAATCCTATTTTCCCATTTACATTTCGGCGCCCACCGTGGATTAAACACATTTCATTGATACAACACATTGCTTCAAAAGAGGGGCAAAATGTATACACCTAAAATTGGCTCAGGTTGAATTAAGTAAATATTCTAATATTTATCTTAATTCATATTTCCTATTTTCATTGATATTGATAAAACACATTGCTTCAAAGAGGGGCAAAATGTATACACCTAAAATTGGCTCAGGTTGAATTAAGTAAATATTCTAATATTTACCTTAATTCATATTTCCTTCTGTCAATTAAATAAATATTATAAGTTTATTTGATTGGTTCATTATCCTACAATTAAATAAAATTATTTTTATTTAATTAAAATCCCTAAATTCTTCTAATATCTTAAATCCTAAATCCACCTCACAAAATCCACTTCATCAATCCACCTCATCAATCCACCTCATCTTTCCACCTCATCTCTTCTACCTCACCATGTTGCACATATAATTAAATATTATTAATATTTAATTAGCTAATATCCTCCAAAATCTAAAAATAAATCTTAATTCAATTATCCTCCACCAAATTGAATATTTAATTCAATTGTTCCCCACTATCCTTCACCAATTGAATATTTAATTCAGTTGTCCCCCACTAGCCTTCACCAATTGAATATTTAATTCAATTGTTCCCCACTATACTCCACCAATTGAATTTTTAATTAAATTGTTCTCCACTATCCTCCATTATTGAATTCTTAATTCAATTGTCATAACCCACTATCCTCCACTATTGAATTCTTAATTCAATTGTTCCCCACTATACTCCACCAATTGAATTTTTTAATTTAATTGTTCCCCACTATCCTCCACTATTGAATTCTTAATTCAATTGTCATAACCCACTCTTCTCAAAAAAAGGAATTTTTAATTCATCTATTATGAATTAAAGATTCACAAAAAATGAGAGCCATTGATCTCATCTTTTGATCCTCACCCTCCATTGCCTTTTCAGAAAATCTATAAATAAGACTCCTCTCTAAGCAATTATGAGGGACTTCTTCTGGCATCCTTATCATGCCCAATTTCCTCTAGGGAAACTCCATTCTTCTGGCATCACATCTATGTCCAATTTCTTCTTCTCATTCTAGCCATTCTATATGCTCCCTCATTAGTGTGTTGAAGCTTATCTTCAATCACATATTGTATCTCAGCCATTCAGTTCTTGTCACCATCGACAAGTAAGGAAGCAAGCTCCCTGAGGGCCAATCTTCTTCATCATTGAGGTCAAGAATAGATAGGTGAACAATGGAAGCCGCAGGGTAACAGGTTTTGTGAGTTTTGTACTTCATTTGTTTATTCTTGTTATTTGCATATTTCATTGATGTATTGGGTTTAATATCATTTGTTGATCAATCTTATTCCACATTCACATTAAGTATTGTTACTCTGCAGGAATTACAGCGCACCTTTGGTACCAATTCCTTCATTGCTTGTGATCACATTCGTTACTATGCACTACTACCATCATTGTGAAGCTCATCTTCATGGCGATATTGTTGCTTCCATTCCCAATTGGCATTCTTGAAGCATAGAAAGGAAGTGCACTCTCTGAGGGCCCTATTTTATACATGCAAGATCAATTGTGATAGACAATCAATGGAAGCTACGAATTAAGGAGGTTTGTTTTGTTGTTTGTTCATTGTTTATTTGAATCTTCTTTGTTCACCATTTCATTGAGTTTTGGGTATCTTGATATTTGATATTATTGATTATTCATTTGAATCCAATTTTCCCTTAACACCTGCTGCTCTGAAGATCTAGGATTGTCTTGGGTATCATCATTGTTTCTAGGGCTGAGAGAACTTTCACGACCAACTTGAACGGTCCCTTTTCTCCTATACATCATTTTTATTTTTCTAGATAGTTCTTCAAGCAAAGGATTACGTGGGGATCTTCTCCCCTGCATACAATTTTTATCTTACCGGATGGGAGATTTGTTTGAAGTTGCCACCCACAACTGGGAGTTAATTTTTAAACCAAGGTTCTTACACAAAGCACTCCCCAGCGGAGTCACCAAATCTGTTGGGTTTTTTCCCAAACTAGATGTTTCCCAATTATTCCTACAAGGTAGCCATTTCTCCTCAACAAGATTCCTGGGCCAGGGGCTAATAGTATAGGAGATAGACTCTATAAATATCTCCTCTCTTTCTTCAGGCTCTGCAAAACCTAGGGGGTATTCCCTATTCAACACCCATAAAATATATCTATGAACTAGCTGGGATGTTGACACAAAGTAGATAAATCCTTTCTTGTGTAAACCAAAATTGTAAAATAAGTGTGAAGGGGCTAGCTTTGGGCCTTATGTTCAATTGTGAATCAGAGGATTTTAGGTCCTAAAACTACTTCTAAAATCCTAAAGGTTTGTATTTAAAGTTTGATTTTGTATTTTGTGTATTTGGATGCAAGACTTGAACCTTGGGTTGTAACCTCGATACAAGACCATACCAGTGCCTATTTTAGGGCTCGAAGTCAATAGACATACATATGTGCATGATTACCACAAACTTGAATCAATAACTAGGTTTCAAGGGGATTTTTTTAGTTTCTACCTTATAGACACTTCCCATGATTGAGTGTTTGGTCATTCATACTTACAAATATCCCTATTGTAGTATATATTCCCAATGTATAACCTAAAACATTCAATTTGTTCCTTGAACAAAAGTAAGAGGTCAGACATTCAACACAGAAAATCTATGTTCTAGAATCCCAAATTGTCCTTAACTACTTTGATTCAAAAGAAAGAATGCCCACAACATGAAGACAAACAGCCAAATACATGCAACAAAGTATTTCTCATATAAAACAGCATGAAACCAGTAATATTATACATAAAATAGTCCACAATTGATTCATAAACTCACAGAACACCAAAACAAAGCCACCAATGAAGTTGTATCTTATTACTGCACCAAAAATTTTGCCAACTCTTCCCTTCTTAGAATGAGTGACACAGTTCTCATATATACCAAAATGGCACTGAAAATATTCACTGCACCAAGCAGGAAAAGAGGAATGAGTGGGTGAAATTAGGGTTTGTGCCGCCGTCTAGAGATTTTCTACCTAGATTTGGTAGTTATCCGGTCAATCAGGATCCATACTTCTGCAAATTTGCCATTAATGGCCAACCTACCGATTTCTAGAAATGCAGTAGTTCATTGTTTTGAAATTTCTACCACTTGGAATACAGCTACAGACAGATAGAAATCTCCTTCATTGAACATCTTGAACAATGGTTGTTGATTCATTTCCTCCTGCCAAGATCTACGTCTTCAAACATATCGAACAGTCTAGTCACTCGCCTTTGAAAAGTCATTGACCAATAAAAACGTGCCACGCAGGTGGCCTTTTCCTCCTTTGACTTTTCACAGCGTGAAGATACATTTTGCACATATACAACTCTTTTTCTCTTTTCACCCATTGTATATTCAAATTCTTGTATATGCACCTACATATACATACAACTACATTCAGACATGTGTCACCTTCTGATTGGAACACCACTGCTAAAAAAATGCATCTCTTAGTTATTGGGACCCACCACTCCATACAAAGGTGGACCCCAAATCCTTATAAAATAAACTGAAACTGCATTTGGATCCAGACTTGTATCTTCCCTTTTATATATCTTGTTGTATATAGCACATACATACAATGTGCAACATACAACTATGGACCTCAACCTGAAATCCGCCAGAACACACTCACTTTTCACATTCTAGTTGTACCTGCACTTTTGTATCATCTTTTGTATACACACATGTATATACAACTGCGTGGGCCCCACCAAATTCTTGAAGAATGTTGACTTTGACCGCAACTTGCTTGTATATTTCACATTATATGTGCAGTTGTATAAACAATATACAACCCATGATACAAATAAAGAAATGCCTTTTGACTTTTCAACTTTGCTATTGTATCACCACCCGCCAGGCCCGATTTGATAAAATTTGGAATCCAGGATTGTACATTCTTCCTTTGTATATCCTTTTGTATGTCATATACATACAATGTTTTTGATACAACCGTAGAATATTCTAGGAATCTGCGATACACAACCACTTTTTTACACCCAAAAATGTACCTGAAAGCCATGTACAACCTGATGTGCATGCAAAGATACATACAACCATTTTTCACTTTTTCAAAGGCTGATTGAAATTTCTTTTCGGGTCTGGCCTTGTGCATCTGTATTTGCACATACAAAGACACATACATACAATAGATTTCACTGCTGCATGAAGGATTTTTTGGACTTAGCATATTTTTTCAGCACGACAGGAGAAAATGGTAATGTAGTGCGTAGGGCCGGTCAACCTACGAGTGCTAAGGCATGAATTTGCAACTTAAGTGCTTGATGACCTACTATAGGAAGTCAACGACGAATTAAAAGATACAACGCACATGACCTTGGGACTTAGGAATTTTTTGTGGGTTTGAATGAAAAGACCTGCGGATGAGTGCTTGAAACCTTACTTTGAGCAGACACCACCATGTTGAATGTGGGGATATGTTTGGTTATGGAATGGGATGGGAAAGTCAATGGTTATATGCATGCCTTGTTTTGGACCCCATTATTTGTACTATGTGATATGTGCTTTGTAAATGAAGTCGTAGGAGTTGAGAAATCTTAGGCTAGAATGGAGTGGACTCTCTTAACCATCCATTTGTATGTGTAGCAAGGATGAGGCAAGGAGAGTTTAAAATAAGATACAAATAAAAATGAATGGGGATTTTCACAAGTACACACTAAAGAGAGATAATCTAGGGACCATGAACAATAGGTGGGATGCTCTAGCATTTCTAAGACCATGGATCTTGGAATGGACTTGCATATCAATACCAGTTTCATTGAGGATCTCAATAGGATGGGGGCATGCTCCTCAATCTCCATGTGGTTGAGACCAATGATGACACTCCATGGCTAGTACTTAGGACAACTCTCTTTTCCTCTTGTATCATAGATTGTAAATCCATTTGGTATTGTGATCTCTTGCACATAGTGATTTGTGTGTTCTTCCAAATCTTGGTGTTGTGATATCTTATGCCTCGTATGGTGCTTCATGTAGATTCATGATATGGATGGATGATCTTCTCATGCATATTAATCATATGCAATGATATAATAATACATTTGGTATGTGTTTGTATTGAGTGATGGATGTGACTCTTCTTGTATATCCTTGGTGAGTCCTTGTATTTGTGTGGTGTTAGCATGTTTGTCCAACCTCAATGTGGTTGTGAGTGTGTTAGACTACCTAAGTTGGTTGTCTCCTAGTTTAGAGGGGTAGGCCTAAGGGCTCCACATGGTTGGGTTGAACTGAACCACTATTGGAGACTCATGGATTACTTGGAGTGGCTTGGATAATGAGCATGGAATCTATCTCTCATTTTGATATCATGTTCTTACTATGCTTGGTATAAAAATATAAATTTAGGACTTTCAATGTCCTTATTTCTAAATTGTATATGTTGTAAATGGACAACAATTTATTTATCAAGTTCCACCCTTGGAGGTGATGTAACTCCTTATTCATTTCGAATAACCAACCTTAAAATTAGATTGCTTATGACTATCCTAAATAAGTTTATCATGTTTATTTGTCATGGAGAAACATAGTATTTATCTGCTCTTCCTTACCTTTTTAATGTAATGTTATCATGAATTTATAGGGGCATCAATACCCTCTCCTAAATGTTAAGTGTGGTCATAACATTGGTAGTGCTTCCATCATCTCTTGTTGGCAATACCTTAAGGACTTACCATTTTACTGTTTTCTTATTCTTGAGAAAGAGAAGGATTTTTTTTATTGGGGTTTGGACCACTTTCCAAGGCATCTAAAAACCCCATGCTTGGTCAATGTAGGGCCCACATATTCCTAAGTTCTTGGTCAACGTGGGACCCACATATGCTTGAGTTCTTAGTTTAAACTAGTTTTGAACAATACACGAAATGAGGGACTTATGCCCATAGATCAATTAATTAATGCTTATTGTCCCTACCTTTTAAATATTTTTCTACATAGTCCAAGTTGTAGGATGTGGTTCAGACCTTGAAGCCTAAATTATAGGTTGTTGTTTGGACACTAAAATTTGAATTATCAAGAGTGCAAGGACTCGAGCTTGTGCCAGAGTTTTTCCTAAGTGAAGGTTGCATTTTAGACTCTGAAGTATAAAATGCATGATGTTGTTTGGACTCTAAAGTCCAAATCATGTCCCTTGGGAGTTACATTCTATTTTGGGATTGTTGATTACTCATATGAGGGGCATTAGAATTTATCCCATGGTTTTAATGAAACTACTTCCAGTGGTTTACAAGATGGATAAACTCTATATATAGGTCTTGGGATAGTCTATTGGCATCAATTCAATTGTATTCTAGGTAGGGTCTTGCAAATTTTGAGTTTGAAGATAAGTATTAACATGTTGCAAAAGTGTTGACACAGGGGCTACATCATTAGTGGAGGGTCTCATTGTATTGTAAGCTTTATTTTTAAATAATATATTAAGTTATATTTTTGGTGGTGGGTTTTTTACTCAAAAATGTTTTCCCATGTATATGTTGTGTTATACACACTTCCTTCTATCATATATCTTCTTCTCTATCTTGTTCTAAGTTTCATTACTCTAAGTTGCTCCTAGTTGTATAATAAGCATTATAGAACCAATCGATATCCCTTAGACCCAAATCCCATTCCTTTCACTATCTTATCCCCAATACATGAGGAAAAATATTATTAAAATTACCCTATCTACTCCTATAACCTAGTAGTATAGTTATCTATTTTCTTCAATATTAGATACCCCATTATGAACTAACATTCTATATGATATTTCCCATACAATGATACCGTTAGGTCTATATGACTATTGTATGAGTAAATCACTTGTCACATTAGCTAAGGGAGTTGAATCTATAAATTATATTTAAACCAACAATAAACCACCAATGTTAGAGCGAGAGTAGTCACTAGGCACCTCATAAGTCACAACATGGAGGGGGGGTCAAGGAAAACATGTGACCTCATAGATGTTAGGAATTATTAGTACATGACATAGAATAATGTAATAAATAATGAATTAACATGTTAATATGAATTTATAAGATGTTAGGTTTTTATTTAGTTATTAGTGTTTAGGATGAAAATGAAGGGGATTAGATGTTTAAGAGGGTTTAGGTTTTTGTCTTGATCCTCCTTTCACCACTAAACATTCAAGGACTTTCATCCAAGTAGAGGAACCTACTACAAGCCTTCTGTCACTTGGAACATAGGGGAAGATTGGAATTGTGTGATTTTGTTATTTAATTAAGCCCAATTATTCTCAAAACCCTAATTACATGAATTCCTGAACAAACAGACAAATTACAGAAAATGATTGCACACAGAGATATCAAATGATAATCAAATGCATACCAGATTTCAAAGTTTAGAAAGCGGAAAGGTCAGGGACTAATGAGCGGGTGCTCTAGTCCAATGCCATAGTTTTTGTCGAGATCTGGAAACCTTGTCTGTAACCTATTCTTGCTATTCCAGAGATTTTCCTATTGCGGGATCTGGAGGACTAATGAGCGGGTGCCCAAGTCCAGGTACCTATTTTCTTCTCTGATCTATAATTCCAACAGTCTACAATAGCCTCCTGCAACTCCACTTTTTCTACTTTCGCAACTGTAACATGCAATCATGAAAAAATGGGTTGGGGGTTGTGGTGTTTAGAGGCTTGCCTCAGTCAAGCCCTGGAGAGACATTCAAGTCTTCCGAACACCATTGTCAAATAAAGAGTGCGTATCCCTATGGGATAGAGGCAAAATCGAAATGATAAATGATTTAAAACACAATTGATATCACCTTGTAGAGAAGATCTCATGGAAGGAAGATACTCTTCATGCCATGAGGAGATGGATGCCAAATATGTAAATACAAACACAAGAACAATGCTTTGCTCTACTACACAATGAATATTTTGAATGCTCTAGAATCACAAGTATGCCAAAATCCTTCTAATGTCCATCTAGTTTACAAATGATAACCTAATCATGTTTATATATGCAACTACAAACATTCTATTGGCAAGAGACATTGCTTTGCATGATAGTTGTTGTCAGATGGCAACTAAGACTATTCCACTCATCCGCATAACATAATTTGTTCATACCAGAAGTCAGAATCAAAATTTATCTAAGTCTGGGTAGCCAGAAACAGAGCATGTGACAAGGTCCGGTATCTTGGTCTGGATCTCTCTAGTGGTAAATTAGAGTATGCTATAGATTTGAAGGAGTCATAAGGATTGTCAAGGCAATCTAAATCTAGAATTTTAACCTCCGGTAACGAAGGATTCAAAAGTTATTTGCATCTGAGTATTGGGTTACAGTTTGACAGTGTAGACAGTAGAAGAACAAGCTGACCTTGTAATTGATCTTGGTTCCAGATAAATGGAAGTTATTAGTTGGACTATTTGTGACAATCAGTGATAGTGGCTGACATGATTGATGATTTGTGAATGCAAGTTTTGATCCATGTTACAAGTTATGCATGGATTTAGCTGACAGAGCAGAGTCTTCAACAAAGTTCTAAGTGTTCTTGAAGCCGACTGAAAATAGATTGAATATCATGATGTGAATATAGATAGCCGATGGATTTAAGTGAATTCGGTGTGTGTGTGATGTGACTATGGAGAAGGTATAAAAAGGGTAGAGATCTAAGGTATGGATGATAGCAGAGCAGTAAATAAGGCAGAGTAAAGATGAAATGTGTAAGATTAGTATTTTGTACTTCACCGAAACTAAATTATTTCATTAGTAGATGCTATTTATCAGTTCAGACTTCTTATTATCCTCTTGTAATCATCTCTGTAGGCAGTGAACCTCTATTGAGTAGTGGTTTTTCCCTTAACTGGGTTTCCACGTTAAAAATCTTGGTGTTAAGTGTGTTATTGTGTTGCTGCTCATATGTTTATGATTCTTGTTTTTCTTGGTTAAATCATTGATCTATTGTTAAGTGGTAAAAGGAAGAATTAACTATAGAAAGTATTGAAGTTTTGAGACAAATGATTCACCCCCCTCTCAGTTGTCTACCCTAATTCCAACAATTGGTATCAGAGTGAGGTTCCTTGAAAGAAGCCTGACTGCTTGAGGAAAGATCTTGATAGGAGTTTCAAATGGGTTCACTTAAAGATCAACTTCAGTTGGCCTTATAAGATCTTGATCAGTCTAAAGTAGAAGTAACTAATCTGAAAGATGAGATTAAAGATGTTGATAATACCATTGAAATGTTAAAAGATCAATTAAAGAAATCTATGGAAAAGAGAAAGGAGCTACTTCTGCAGTTATCCAGTTTAACTAAAGAAAATAGCATGAATGAAGATTTCGAAGAAAAGACAAAGAAGTGTGAGAAGCTATCAAAAGAAATTGTTGTTTTGAAAGTTGAGATGGAATCTTGGGTAATAAGGCTAACCAAAGAAATTGAGCAAAGGAAGAAGACTAAAGAAGACCTAAATCAAACTCTAAAAGATAGAACTGAAGAATGTTGCAGATTGGACAGAATAGAAGGCAATCTAGAGTCTAATCTACAAGAAAGTAGAGATAATGAATACAAGGAGAAGTTCAAGATAAGCTCAGCTAAACTTGAAGCACTGCTTGAAGGACAGAAAAAGGTTGATGACAAGCATGGTCTTGGATATGAGAAAGGTGAAAGCTCTAGATCCGGACAAAGAATTTTTCAACCTGTTGGAAATAGTCTAGACAACTGAGAGGGGGGGTGAATTAGTTGTCCCTAAACTTTTGCCTTTTATAAACCTTTTAAATCTTCTTTGTAATCAGATTAATAATGAAAACATTTAACCATAAATCAACATATGAGCAGAAACAACATGAACACACAACACCAAAATTTTGACATGGAAAACCCAGTTAAGGGAAAAACCACAGTTGGGGTTAACCCACAAAAATGTGTACCCTATTAAAAGTACTTAAGAAAATAGAAGGCACATGCCTTTGGGCACACTACCCATAGCTCACTACTCAAGAAGAGGCTCACTGCCTATAAGAAATTATGATTTATATAGAAATAATGAACTGAGAAATAGCATCTACATTCATGCCTAAATTAGTCCCTTTGAAGGCTCAAGACTTCTACTCTTATCTTTAAATTCTTCTTCACAGATTCTTCACTCTATACTCCCTTCACTCCTCTTCTTCTCTTCTCTACTTTTGATCCCTTCTTTGGATTTAATTCATTGTGTACAAGGATGCTTTTCAACAACTCTTCAACAAGTATTTATATGCTTTATTAACCTTGGAATGATCAACATGGTTGGCTAAACTTGATGCGGATTATCACACTATCAGCCAAACACAACTGAGAGTTGAATCTTCTTCTATAACCACACCATGCTTCATAAAAATGCTCTTAGATCATCTGCAACATGCTAGGAACATCTGGTCAGCCAAGACTAGGAAGAACATCAACTTCAAAGAAGAAATCTTCAATCAACAAGCTCAAACTTCAGTGCAAACCTCCAACATAGTAGCCACACTATCCAGAGACCTCCACAAGCACATTAAAATCACCAATAACATTCATTCTAAACCAAATTACCAGAATCATTTGTATCTTCCTCCAGAACCTCAAGAACACTATCTGCCATGATTGTCAAGCTTGAAGTATAGCTTGCGGACCTCCAAACCACAAACTACTGGAGTTGATGATACACACTGACTTCCCAAACATGCCCTCAGATCCGCAAATCATAATTTTATATTACCGGAGCAATCCAGATCTCTTTCCTGTCACTTTATCTTTCCTAAGTATTGTAGGAACAGGTTCAACTCAGATGGCCATAACTCCTTCAAATCTTCATGTGGACTTCTCAAATCTTAACTAGAGCAACCTCTGACAATCCTCTACATAGCTATATGGTCCGCAAGAATTGATTGCTATTAATTTTCTCAATATCCTCAACAATTCGGTCTTCTATACAGACAACAACAATTGACACTAATGGCAACAAGAATATGTTGACATCAATGACAACATTACTTAGGCACATATTTGCAAAAATCTCCCCCTTTGTCATTGATGGCAACATATGATGTGAAAAACTAAAGTTAACTATCAAGACAATAACTTCTCCCCCTTTCTCTTCTCACATTTGCAACTAATTTCTTTACTGCTCCCCTTACAATAGTAACTAGTTTTTCACATGACTTCTCTCCCCCTTTGACATCAATGGCAAAGGGCACATATTTACATACTAACTACTCCCCCTTTGAGTAGTACCTTCTTAACATCAATCTGAATGACAAGATATGAATGTGAATTCTACCGGACCGATGCACCTTAGTTCTGATCAGGAGGGGTAATAACCCCCAACTTCTCTCTAAGATACTCAAAAGTATCCTTGGGAAGAGGCATAGTGAAGATTTATGCAATTTGATCCTTGGAAGACACAAACTCCAACTTGACTTCATTCTCATTCACTTTCTCTCTTAAGAAATGAAACTTGATAGATAAATGCTTTGTCTTTGAGTGCAATATTAGATTCTTGGAAATGCTTATAGCGCTTGAGTTATCACAAAAAATTGTGTCTAGCTCCTCAAACACAATTCTGATGTCCTTCAACATCTGCTTCATCCACAAAACCTGAGTACAATTATTTGCTACTGCTATATACTCTACCTCTGTAGTAGACAAAGATATTGCCTCTTGCTTTTTGCTTATCCAAGAGACCAATCTCCTCCCCAAGAAGAAAACACCACCACTAGTACTTTTTATGTCATCCACATCTCCTACCCAATCAGCATCTGTATATGCATGAAGAGTGAAATCATTGTCCTTTGGTTACGATAGTCCATAATCAATTGTCCCCTTGAGATATCTAAAAAGTCTTTTGACTGCCACAACATGGGATTCTTTTGGATCACCTTGAAATCTGGCAACAAGTCCAATTGCATTCATGATGTCAAGTCTGGTCTGAGTTAGAGTAATTCTCCAATCATTGATCTATAGCTTTTCTGATTTGCCTTTGGGGAGTCATCATCTTTTCTTAGCTTGCATTTGGTTACCATAGGAGTACCTACTAGCTTTGAATCTTCCATTCCAAACTTCTTCAGCAATTCTTTCACATACTTGGACTAAGATATGAAGATACCTTTATCTGACTGAACAATTTGCAGACCTAGGAAGAAGTTCATCTCACCAAACATTGACATCTCAAACTCACTTTTCATCTAATCAGAAAATTCTTTGCACATACATTCATTTCCACCAAAAATGATATCATAAACAAAGACCTCAACAATTAGAATGCCCTCATGATTATCTTGAAGTATAAATTACTATCAGCAATACCTTTGCTACATCCTAGCTTAAGCAAATGCTTATCCAATCTAGCATACCAAGCTCTTGGAGCTTGCTTGAGTCCATACAAGGCTTTTCTTAGTCTACAAACCATATCTCCCTAATCAGACAACTAAAATCCTTCCGGTTGTTCAATGTAGACTTCTTCCTCTAGATCTCCATTTAGAAATGTTGATTTGACATCCATTTGATAAACTTTAAAATCTTTGAAAGAAATAAAGGCAAGAAATAATCTAACTGCCTCTATCCTTGCCACCGGAGCAAAAGTTTCTTCAAAATCAATTCCTTCCACTTGAGAATAGCCTTTACATACTAGCCTTGCCTTGTTTCTTACAACCTCACCATCTTCATTTAGTTTGTTCCAGAAGACCCATTTGGTTCCAATCACATTTTTTTCCTCAGGTCTAGGAACAAGATCCTAAGTGTGATTCTTTTCAATTTGCATCAATTCTTCTTCCATTGCCTTAGCCCACTTTTCATCATTGCAAGCTTCACTTACTGATTTAGGTTCAATCTTTGAAATCAAAAAAATCTCTTCTTGATCTTCAACAATTCTTCTCCTATTTCGAACACCTCTATTTGTATCTCCTATGATTTGATCTTCAGGATGATTCATTCTTACATACCTGGGGGTTTTGGGAATTACTTGAACTTCTGTTTCTTGAACTGGTTCCTCATCTTCTACACAAATCTCTTGAGTTACTGGAGTTGTCGGATCCATCTGGATCTATGTCTGGATTTGATCTTGCCTTCCTTGACTTTGACTTTCATCTTGATCATCTGAATCATATCCGCAATACTTGGAATAACCTTCTTTGCTTTCATCAACTTTAACATTAGCACTTTCAACAATCTTTTTCAACCTCTTGTCGAAGCACCGGTAAGCCTTACTTTGAGTAGAGTATCCCAAGAATATTCCTTCATCACTTCTTGCATCAAACTTGCCTAAATCCTCATCTCTTTTGATATAGCATTTACTACCAAAAACTCTGAAATATATTACAGTAGGAGGATGACCAAACCATAGTTTATAAGGAGTTTCACCAGAATTTCCTTTGATTTGCACCCAGTTAAGAGTGTAGACAGCAGTATGCATAGCTTCCCTCCAATAAACTTGAGGAACATTTGTTTCCATCATCATGGTCCTATAGCTTCTTGAATGGTCTAATTCTTCCTTTCCACAACTCCATTTTGCTGAGGAGTCCTAGGAGCAGATAATTGTCTTTTTATCCCATGCTTTTCACAAAAAGTATCACACTCACCAGAAGTGAATTCTCCACCTCTGTTAGATCTCAAACATTTCAATTTCCCACCAATCTCATTTTCAACCATCATCTTGAACACCTTAAACTTATCAAGAGCTTCTAATTTTTCTTTTATGAAGGTTGCCCACATCATCCGGGAGTAATCATCAATCAACAACATGAAATATATGTCTCCTTGCACACTCCTAATTCTAGCAAGACCACAGAGGTTAGTATGTACCAATTCCAATCTCCCACTTGAACCTTGTTCCTTACTTTTGAATGAAATTTTGCTCTGTTTACCCAATTGACATTCTCTACACATACTATCAGGTTTCACAAGTCTTGGAAGATCTCTTACAGCTTGAGTGGAACTTATTTTGACAATGTTATCAAAGTTTACATGACACATCCTCCTATGTCATAACCAACTTTGATCTGTTTGAGCAATCAAACAACTTTTGCCTGAACTACTTAAGTGAAAGATGTTACCTTTAGTCTAAGTACCAGATGTAATTTCAGTTCTGGAGCTTTCCAAGATTCTACATTTTCCATCCTTGAAACAAAGATCAAAACCCTTGTCAACCAACTATCCAACACTGAGAATATTATGCTTCAGTCCTTCCACATACAGAACATTATTGGTCCTATTCTTACCATCAAAAGAGATGGATCGTCTGCCATAGATTCTACCAGCTGAGTTGTCTCCAAATTTCACAAGTCCTCCTTCATAATTTTCAAAGCTCAAAAACTTACTCTTGTCTCCAGTCATATGATGAGAACATCCACTATCAATCACCCATTCATCTTTTTCAACAACCTGAGCAGCTAAGGCACTTTCTACATTTGCATAGCTAGCAGATTTGGTAGACATTAAATCTCCTTCTTTAATAGAAATGAACACCCAATCACCTTCTCCATGATTAGATTCATCATCTATGACTCCTTCTTCTCCAACTTCTTGGACATAGTAACAATTCTTCTGACCCTTGTACTTGTTAGGCTTTGGTTTTGAAAACCTCTCCGAACATCTTGAGGCAAAATGACCAATCTTATTACAAGCAAAACATTTGAGTGGCAACTTTCCTTCATACTTACCGGATCCTCTTGGCATTCGTTGGGCAATGAGAGCTTCAAGATCTATAGTTTCTAATTCAATGTCTTCAAGATCCTTTCTTGTCTTCATAAATCTATTTGATCTTGTAGAAGAACTTTCACCTGGATCATATCTTTTCTTTCCATACACACTGGCCTTGAATGCAGATTCAGACTTAGGAAGAGAATCTCCAAACTCACTCATTGCAAATGTAGAAAGCTTGCCAACTAACTGATCCCTTGTGACTGTTGTTACTATCCAGATTTCTTCAATGGCTGCAACCTTGTGTTTGTAAGCCACAGGTAAGGATCTAAGCTCCTTGGCAACAATTTCTGATTCATCTGATACTCTGCCTGCATTTCTGATACCGGTCACAAGTTCATTTACTTTCTACATGTAGGAAGTAATGTTTTCATCTTCACTTATTACCAATCTTTCATATTTACCCTTTAGGCTTTGTAGCCTGGCACATTTAACATATTTGTCACCTTCATACAAATTTTTTAGTTTACTCCAGATTTCATGAGCAGTTTGCAAATCTAGGACATTTGCCAATTTAGTATCAGACAGGGCACTCAACAATGCTTCTTTGGCTCGAGTGTTGCATTCAACATCTTTGAGTACATCTATGTTAGAAGGTCCATTCTTTGGAATCTTATACACATTCTTGGTAATTGTCCAAAAGCCATCACCCATACATTCTAGATGACACTGCATGCGTACCTTCCAAAGGGAGTAATTTGTTCCATCAAATCTCAGACTTTCTTTCTTGTAAATTGACATCTTGGATCTCCTCAAGTGGTTAGGCTTCTTTTAGAGGAACTTGGCTCTGATACCAATTGTTGGAAATAGTTCAGACAACTGAGAGGGGGGGTGAATCAGTTGTCCCTAAACTTTTGCCTTTTATAAACATTTTAAATCTTCTTTGTAATCAGATTAATGATGAAAACATTTAACCATAAATCAACATATGAGCAGAAACAACATGAACACACAACACCAAAATTTTGACGTGGAAAACCTGGTTAAGGGAAAAACTACGGTTGGGGTTAACCCACAAAAATACATACCATGTTAAAAGTACTTAAGAAAATAGAAGGCACATGCCTTCAGATGCACTACCTAGAGCTCACTGCCTATAAGAAATTATGATTTATATAGAAATAATGAACTGAGAAATAGCATCTGCATTCATGCCTAAATCAGTCCCTTTGAAACCTTAATACTTCTGCTCTTATCTTTAAATTATTCTTCACAAATTTTTCACTCTATACACCCTTCACTCCTTTTCATCTCTGCTCTACTTTTGATCCCTTCTTCGGATTTAATTCATTGTGTACAAGGATGCTTTTCAACAACTCTTCAACAAGTATTTATATGCTTCATCAACCTTGGAATGATCAACAAGGATAGCTAAACCTGACGAAATCATCACACTATCAGCCAAACATAACTAAGACTTGAATCTTCTTCTATAACCATACCACGTTTAGATAAATTTGATCTTAGATCATTTGCAACATGCTAGGAACATCCAGTCGGCCAAGACTGGGAAGAACATCAACCTAAAAGAAGAAATCTTCAATCAACAAGCTCAAACTTCAGTGCGGACCTCCAAAATAGTAGCCACATGATCCAGAGACCTCCACAAGCACATTGAAATCACTAATAACATTCAGTCTAAACCAAATTACTAGAATCATTTGTATCTTCCTCCGGAACCTCAAGAACACTATCTGCCATGATTGTCAAACTAGAAGGATAGCTTGCGGACCTCCAAACCACAAACCACTAGAGTTGATGATACACAATGACTTCCCAAACATGCCCTCAGATCTGCAGATCACAATTTTATATTACTGGAGCAATCCAGACCTCTTTCCTGTCACTCTATCTTTCCTGAGTATTGCAGGAACCAGTTCAACTCAGATGGCCATGACTCCTTCAAATCTTCATGTGGACTTCTCAAATCTTAGCTGGAGCAACCATTGACAATCCTCTACACAGCTATATGGTCTACAAGAATTGATTGTTATTAATTTTCTCAATATCCTCAACAATCTGGTCTTCTACACAGACATCAACAATTGCCACTATTGGAAACAAGAATATGTTGACATCAATGACAACATTACTTAGGCACATATTTTCAACACAACCAAGGAATGGGAGAAACTGGTGCAGGAGCACCAAGGATACCATAAGGATTTATGTTTTGTCTTCATGTTGTTCATATTTTTTGAATGTCAATAAGGTCCTGAAGACCATTTGAAGGATGTAATAAGGTCTTATGACTATTTGAGATTGTATTGAAGCCATTTGTAAGGCCTTGATGCCAAGTAGTTGATATAGGCAGTCAAGTCCAAATGGATCAATCCCCCATGAGTGTCAAACATGGAAATGCATCTTGTCTTCATCCTAGAAAGAAAAATTGTGGCATAACATATGATTCTAGAGGGGTTTGAGGCAGTAGTTTGTCTATATCTGCTCCTAATACATGTTGTAAATATCATGGTTAGTTGACAGTTTTGAACAATTTGAGGGTGGTTTCTTGTTACCAACTAACCCCAAACTAATGAAGGATGTTGTGAAATTGTTAAAACCCTCTCATGGATCAGAGGCAGTGTGTGGAAGATGTTTCAATTCTATAATAAACCAATGTTCTGTTGTTTACTATCTTTTTCTACATTTTTTGGAAAAACAGTCTGTACCATCTTCCAGTACAGAATTGTCATGAATTCTAAATTTGTAGAATGTGTGGAATGGTGAAGTAAATTTCATTCAAGGATAGTTTGAGGCTGTGACACTGATCAAAAAGCAAACTACACCCCTTCTCCTTGGACTGCTCACTAGAACTCTATTTTTCTTGAATTCCAACGTTGCTCTAGGCCGTACTTTGCAAAGGTACATAATTGTTTCCACTTTCTCATGATTTGATCGGTTAGAGCATGGAGTTGTCTTTAATTTGAAGTCAGTTTGGTGCTTTGACATTTTTGTTGTAGGGAGATATAAGGTTTTTTCTAAAAGCTATTTTATTAAACCCTAACCTAGAGTTTTGTCATAAAGATGGATCATTGACCATCCTAGTGTCTCTCAATGCCACAAGACCAGTGGGATGGATGTATTATTTCATGTTTTTGTTGAATGGAATGTTTGCAAAGAAGAGGGAGTTGGTGGAGGTAGAATTTTGATGAGGAGGGCTTAATATCCTCATGTATTAAGCCAATTGAGGAACCATAGATGTATTTGAGGGAATAGTTAACTATAGGGGTTCAAAACCTAAAAAAGTCTTGGTTTGGGCATGTGATTGAGGTGTCCAACTGGTGTAGAAAGTTCTATGAGTCTCTGAAAGGGTGGTTGCTTCACAAAACAGACCTAATTGGGGCTCTAGGCCACTAGGAGGGGTTATAGGTTGGAACATACTATCCAAAACAACCCATACCCATTTTTGAATATGTTGTGTGGAGTCTAAAAGGGTATCTCTAGATTATCATAGATCTAAGTTTGCAGGCCTGTGTTGAAAGTTATTGCTGACTATTCATGTTTCAAGGGCTACAAGGAGTTTAGTGGGTTAAAGTAGGAAGTCCTAAAACCAAGTTTGTTTAGCCTTTGCCAATGGTCTGGATGGGTCCCATGGAATGTCAAACCAACCTTTCCATGATGGTTTCAAAGATGTTAACTGTTGTTCCCACTTTTGCAAGTTGATCCTTGAATTTGGTTTTAGAGTGTGAAGAAAACCTTGTCTATTTGTGAAAACCTCTATCTATTCTGGTGCCTCTACATCATAGTGGTATCAGAGCCATAAAAGGTTTTGTAGTTGGTCATGTAAGACCTGGTATATGTCAGCAAAGGAGAGTGAAGGAGAGGCTAGCAACATGCCTCCAAAAGGGATGACCACTGAGGTGGTTAAGAAGTTCAAGGAGATGGAAGAAAAGATCAAAAGAGGAGTCAAGGAAGCACTCAAAGTAGAGTTGAAGGCATTAAGGATAGGGAAGAGGATAGATGAAGGTTTTGATGAAGAAGAAGAAAAAGTGGAGGAAGAAGAAGATCAAGAAGAGGTAGAGGTATCTGCAGATCAAAAACATTTCCTTGAAGCCATCAAGGCAATTGGCAAAGATTCTTCAGAGGCTCGGATGGAGATTCCAATGTTTAGTGGCAAGATGAATGCTGATGAAGTCATGGAGTGGATTAAGGTCCTATATAACTACTTTGAATACAAAGAAGTTCCTGAGAACAAGAGAGTGAAGTTTGCAAAAACTAAACTCAAAGGTGTTGCCCTTACATGGTGGAATTACACCAAAGGTGAGAGGGTAAAGAATGGGAAGAGCATGATCTCTTCATGGAGAAGAATGTTGGAGAGGATCAAGTCTCAATTCCTTCCATCAGACTATGAAGTGCAGATCTACAAGAAGATACAAAATCTCAAGCAAAGAGATTTGGATGTGGCCACCTACACCGAGGAGTTTCATAAGTTCTCTCTTCATTGTGGATACATGGAGGATGAAAAAGGTAAAGTGGCAAGGTATCTAAAAGGTTTGGGGTTTAATATCCAAGATGAAATTAGTCTACTAACCCCTAAAACCATGGATAAATGCTTTCAAGTGGCATTGAGGGCTGAAGAGAAGTTGAAGAGCTAAGGTGAGCAACAAAATAGAGGAAGAGGTGGCATAAATTTTAGAGGTAGGGGCAGTTTTGGAGGCAGAAATCAGTCCCAAAGGAGTCAAGGGGAATCTAGTTCCCAAGAAAAAAGTGGAGAATCAAGTTCTAGAGGAGGATTTAGAGGAAGGAGACCCAATGGAAGGGGTAGATTTGGTAGACCAGGGAGAGGTCCTAATGTCTTCACAGGAATACTACAATTGCAACCAAGTGGGACATCCAACCTTCAAATGTCCTAAAAAGCAAGCCTCAAACTCTCATGGAGGAAAGAGAATGAACCAGTTGATCCAAGAGGAAGATTTCCAAAGTGTTAACTCTCCAATTGGAAGTGTAGTCCCAGTCCATGAAGGAGAAAGTTTGATGATGAGGAGAACCATGTTGAAGGTGCCTCAAACACAAGAACCCCGTCAAAGGAAGACATTGTTCAGGACAACATGCAAGGCCTATGGTAATATTTTCAAGGTAATTATTGATTCAAGCTCAACTAAGAATTTGGTTTCTATTGAAATGGTAGACAAGTTGAAATTGAAAAGACTTCCTCATGTTAGTCCTTATAAAGTATCATGGTTGAATAAGGGGCAACAAGTTTTGGTAGATGAACAATCTTGGGTAGAATTTGAGATAGGGGAATGTAAGGACAAGATTTTGTGTGATATAATCCCCATGGATGCTTGTCATTTGTTGTTAGGACATCCATAGCAATATGATGTTCAATCCGACCATGATGGTAAAACTAATTCATTCATCATAACCAAGAATGGTAGGAAGTGTAGAATGGATCCATTGCCTAATGAGAATGTAGAGAAGAGTGTTGGGTCAAGTGTCATGATTGTGAGTGGTAAAGAGTTTCTAGACACCCTTAAGGAGGAAGGAACCCAAGGGTATGCTCTAATTTTGAAACCTAAAAATAGTCCTAATTTGTATGATCCTAGTGAGGAAGAGGTTCCTAAGGAGGTGCAGCAATTGTTAGAGAAGTATAAGGGTATCATGGTAGAGGAAATGCCTAATGAGTTGCCACCTATTAGGGACATAAGCCATCAAATTGACTTCATACTAGGATCTACTTTGCCAAACAAAGTAGCCTACAAGATGACACCTTCTCAAAATGAAGAGATTGCCAAGCAAGTGCAAGAATTGTTGGATAAGGGATTGGTAAGAAAGATGATTAGCCCATGTGCTGTCCCAACAGTCCTAGCCCCTAAAAAGCATGGTAAATGGAGGTTATGTATGGATTCTAGAGCCACCAACAAGATTACTATAAGATATAGGTTCCCTATGCCAAGGATTGAGGACCTAATGGACTATTTGGGAGGGGCTAGATACTTTTCTAAGATTGATCTTAAGAGTCGGTATCATCAAATTAGGATAAAGCAAGGGGATGAATAGAAGATAGCATTCAAAACAAATGAGGGTCTTTATGAGTGGTTGGTGATGCCATTTGGTCTATCTAATGCCCCAAGTACTTTTATGCATCTCATGAATGAAGTGTTGAAGGATTTCATTGGAAAATTTGTTGTGGTGTACCTTGATGACATTCTTGTTTTCAGCAGGACTAAGGAAGAGCATTTGCAACATTTGGATCAAGTTTTGAAGAAGTTACATGATGAACAATTGATGATTAACATGGAAAAGAGTGTCTTCATGAAGGAAGAACTCGCCTATCTTGGTTTTGTCATTTCCCAAGCTAGTTTGAAGATGGATCTAGTAAAGGTAGAGGCGGGTTTGTCATGGCCAACTCCAAAAACAACAGGTGATGTCAAACATTTTCATGGTTTGGCAACATTTTATAGGAAGTTCATAAAGGGTTTTAGTCATATTTGTGAACCAATTTTGGATACCATCAAAGGGCATAGAAATGTAAGTTTTTTTGGACAAAGGCAACCAATGATTCTTTTGAAATTTTGAAACAAAAAGTAGCACAATAGCCCATTCTTGTTTTACCCAACTTTAACAAGTTGTTTGTTGTGGAATGTGATGCTAGTAACCTTGCTATAGGGGTTGTTTTGAGCCAAGAGGGCAGACCGGTTGCTTTCTTTAGTGAAAAATTGAATGATGTTAAGAGAAAGTATTCTACTTATGACTTGGAATTGTATGCAATGGTGCAAGCTTTGAAAAAATGGAGGTACTATCTTTTTACTAAAGAGTTTATTGTTTATACTGACAACCATGCACTTAGTTTTCTGAATTCACAGGAGAAACTCAACCACAGGCATATGAAATGGGTTGAACAACTCCAAGCATATACTTTTTCAATCAAACACAAGAAGGGGTAGGCCAATAAAGTGGCAAATGCATTGAGTAGAAGGGTGTGTATGGTTCAAGAAATTCAGTTGCAAAGTGTAGGGGTTGATGCTCTCAAACATATGTATTAGGATGATGAAGATTTCAAGGAGGTATATGAAGTTTATTCACAATTTTAAGACTCTTATCATTTTGATTTTTCTGAGTTTTTGTTGCAGCAGGGGTTGTTGTTCAAAGGCAGTCAATTATGTGTTCCTAGGTGTTCCATGAGGGAGAACATCATAAAGGAAAAACATTGTGGTGGACTAGGAGGTCACTTTGGGCTGGATAAAACATTGGATCAAGTGAAAAGGTTTTATTTTTGGCCTAAAATGCAATCAAATATTAGAAAATTTGTTGAATGTTGTAGTATTTGTCAAAGGGCAAAGGGTACTTCATCTAATGCTGGTCTATATTAGCCACTTCCTATTCCTCATAGGCCATGGGAAAGCATTAGCATGGATTTTGTCTTGAGTCTTCCCAGGACTCAAAGAGGCTTTGATAGCATATTTGTTGCAGTGGATAGATTCAGTAAGATGGCTCATTTCTTGCCATGTAAATACACTAATGATGCTTCACACATTGTTGGTTTGTTCTTCAAAGAAATTGTTAGAATCCATGGTTTGCCTCTTAACATTGCGACTGACAAGGATCCAAATTTTGTAGGCCACTTTTGGCATACTTTGTGGAAGAAGTTGGGCACTCAGTTGTCATTCACTTTAGCCTATCACCCTCAAACTGATGGCCAAACTGAGGTAGTGAATAGGTCTTTGGGAAATCTCCTTAGATGTCTTACAAAGTAGCATGGAGAGGCATGGGATATGATCATCCCTCTAGCTCAATTTTCTTACAACGACTCCACCAATAGAAGCACAGGAAGGAGTCCATTTGAGGTTGTCTATGGGATTCACCCAAGAGGCATTCTTGAATTGAGAGATCTACATGGTTTTGAGAGGAAGAGTGCTCAAGGTGAAGACTTTGCTTTGGCCATGAAGGACATCCATGATAATATAAGAGAAACTCTTCAAAGGAACAAAGAAAAGTACAAGGCGAAAGCCAATGAGAGAAGGAGAGATGTGCAATACAAGGTTGGGGACTTGGTCATGGCACATTTGAAGAAGGAGAGACTTCCAAAAGGGAAGCCAACCAAACTCCTCATGAAGAAGATAGGTCCATACCGAATTGTACACAAGTTTGGGTCCAATGCCTATGAGAATGAGCTTCCTCAAGGCTTGGCAATTTCTCCCATCTTCAATGTTGCTGACTTGTTTCCATACAAAGGTGATAATGTTGCAGGTCTTGATTCAACCCAAGAAGATGAAGATTGGGTAAAAGATCTACCTCCCAGCCAACCATTGAAGTTGGAATGCATTCTTGATACCAAGGTCATCAAAAGGACTAGAAAGAAGACCTACAAACAGTTCCTTGTCAAGTGGAGTGGCCTACCCATTGAAGATGCCACTTGGATGACTGAAGGAGACATCTTGAAGCATGGTGTCACAATTGTTGATCTGATTCCTCAAGAGACTTGAATTTTTTTCCCACCCGGGGAGTATGGTGCAGGAGCACCAAGGAGACCATAAGGATTTATGTTTTGTCTTCATGTTGTTCATATTGTTTTGAATGTCAATAAGGTCTTGAAGACCATTTGAAGGATGTAATAAAGTCTTATGACCATTTGAGATTGTATTGAAGCCATTTGTAAGGCCTTGATGCCAAGTAGTTGATATAGGCAGTCAAGTCCAAATGGATCAATCCCCCACGAGTGTCAAACATGGAAATGCATCTTGTCTTCATCCTAGAAAGACAAATTGTGGCATAACATATGAGTCTAGAGGGGTTTAGTAGTTTGTCTATATTTGCTCCCAATACATGTAAACATCATGGTTAGTTGACAGTTTTAAACAGTTTGAGGGTGGTTTCTTGTTGCCAACCAACCCCAAACTGATGAAGGATGTTGTAAACTTGTTAAAACCCTCTCATGGATCAGAGGCAGTGTGTGCAAGAAGTTTCAATGCTATAATAAACCAATTCTTTGTTGTTTACTATCTTTTTCTACATTTTCTGGAAAAATAGTCTGTACCATCTTCTAGTATGGAATTGTCATGAATTCTAAATTTGTGGAATGTGTGGAATGGTGCAGTAACTTTCATTCAAGGCTAGTTTTAGGCTGTGACACTGATCTGAAAGCAAACTACACCTCTTCTCCTTGTACTGCTCACTAGAACTCTATTTTTCCTGAATTCCAACGCTGCTCTAGGCCATACTTTGCAAAGGTACATAATTGTTTCCACTTTCTCATGATTTGATCGGTTAGAGAATGGAGTTGTCTTTCATTTGAAGTTGGTTTGGTGCTTTGACATTTCTGTTGTAGGGAAATATAAGGTTTTTTCTAAAAACTATTTTATTAAACCCTAACCTAGGATTTTGTCATAAAAATGAATCATTGACCATCCCACTGTCTCTCAATGCCACAAGACCATGGGATGGATGTATTCTTTCATATTTTTTTTGAATGGAATGTTTGTAGAGAAGAGGGAGTTGGTGGAGGTAGAATTTTGATGAGGGCTTAATATCCTCATGTATTAAGCCAATTGAGGAACCATAGATGTATTTGAGGGAATAGTCAACTATAGGAGTTCAAAACCTAAAAAAGTCTTGGTTTGGGCATGTGATTGAGGTGTCCAATTGGTGTAGAAAGTTCTGTGAGTCTCTGAAAGGGTGGTTGCTTCACAAAATAGACCTAATTGGGGCTCTAGGCCACTAGGAGGGGTTATAGGTTGGAACATACTATTCAAAACAACCCATAACCATTTTGGAATATGTTGTGGGGAGTCCAAAAGGGTATCTCTAGATTGTCTCAGATCTAAGTTTGTAGGCCTGTGTTGAAAGTTATTGCTGACTATTCATGTTTCAAGGGCTACAAGGAGTTTAGTGGGTTAAAGAAGGAAGTCCTAAAACCAAGTTTGTTTAGCCTTTCCCAATGGTCTAGATGGGTCCCATGGTATGTCAAACCAACCTTTCCATGATGGTTTCAAAGATGTTAACTGTTGTTCCCACTTTTGCAAGTTGATCCTTGAATTTGGTTTTAGAGTGTGAAGAAAACCTTGTCTATTTGTGAAAACCTCTATATATCCTAGTGCCTCTACATCAGAAACAGACCTAGAAGACCTCTGGTAAGACAACCTAATGCTCAAAGATATCCATCTTTCAATGACAATTGTTTCAACTGTAATAAATTTGGTCATAGAGCTACTCAGTGTAGAAGCAGAGTAAATCAAAATGGTCCATTCTTCTTCGGTCAATGCTTCAAGTGTAAAAGGTATGGTCATAGATCAAATGAATGTAGAAGTATGATAATGAATAACTCTAACAATAGATGAAATGGAAACTCTTTCAATGGTTACTACTTTACCTGTAATGGATTTGGACACATGGCTAATTAGTGAAGATCAAGAGGAAATCAAGCACATAAGCAAAGAAATGTTGAGTGCTTTAATTGTAATAGATCTAGTCATATTGCAAGATTCTGTAGAAGTAGGAATAATGAAAGAAGAGGTTCGGTAAATAGAAAATTGGATGAGCAAAGACAAGACAAAGGCAAGGGCAAAATTGATGTGAATGAAATCCAGAATGAAATGAGCAAGACATGGGTCAAGAAAAGTGTTGTGAATAATTGTAATGGGTCCGCACTAGAATCTAGTGCTGATAATTCTATTGGGAATTAAATTTGGAGCTCTAGCTCAGGGGGAGATGCATTAAAAATCAAATTCCCCCAACCAGTAAGTGGGTGCCTAGATTTGGCACAATGAGAGAAGATATTTTGAATTGTTTCAAAACTTTTGGAAGGATTTCTAGAAGAAAAGATGTTGATATGAAAATTTGCGGAGTCATTCATGAAGAACCGTTCAAGAAACAGAGTAACCATATGAAGTTAGGGAAACACATTTATTACAATGTCAAATTAGGTTTTGCGGAGGATAAAAGGTCACTTAGTCATGCATTTGAATCACTTTACATTCAAAGGAAACAAGAAGAAGATCATCTAAGCTGCACATCTAGAGATTGAAGCACGAAGAGAAAATTCAACTGGCAATTAATCAACCCTAACTCCGTGATAGAAAAAGTTACTTCTCTGTAAAGCTTTGAATCTAAAATCTATTGAGATGGCTACTCCTCTTATTGTTGACATTACTGAAAGGCCTCGTCCAGAATTTAAGAAGCATCCTTACAAGTCAGTCGAAATTGAACCGTTAGGTGCATTCTCTGGTATCCTATATGGAGTACTACATATTGAAGATACTAGGGCATACATCCACTGCAATGTAGAAGAATTTGGGAATCTGAAGTTGCTTGAATTATTTAAGAACCATCTAAAGGATGATAACTATCAACATAAACTAGAATTTGAAACCCTGCAAAGCAAACATTTTCTTCAAGTGATTGAATTTCTGACGTTTGATGAAAGTGAATGGGTTTGATGTGTTGAGCCAGATACATGATGAATTCATATGGCTATTAAACCCATTCAAGATTACCTATGTTAAAATCTATGAAAAACCAAACTGTTACTGATGCAACTAGTGCAAAGTTCAATAAGAGGTCTATGACCATAAATGACATTATAGAACTGGATGTGAAGTTTTCTTCCATGGTGATTGGCTACAAGATCTATCACTCTAGTAGAGAGAATTCAGTCTCTGAAACTGCTATATATGCAGCATATCAAATGTTGAAGGAAAATGCAAATTATGACTTATGTGAACTACTACAGAACCAATTGGTTGAAAATCTGAATAAAATCAAGAAGGATAAGAAAAACACCTTCAAGTATGGTTCCTTAATCATATGCTTATTCTTCTATTTCATGAATGAAGTACCTGGAGTGCAAGGTGTGCACTAGACACATGACAGGCCAGTTGCAATTCAAATAAGGGATCATTTACATAGCATTGGAGACTCAAGTGCACAAAAAACTACAATCTGGGGGTACTTTAAAAAATTTTAGAGTATGATGCACTCAAGGGAAAGAATCCCCAAATCAATAGTTGAGAAGTAGGAGAATGCAATCTACTTTATGGTAGATACTAATCAGTGCCTAATGGAGGCTATGGAACCCAAAATTGTATAGATTATGTCGATGGCTATGAGGTTAATGAAAAGGTACTAGACATGTATGCTCAACATCTCCCGAGCAAATCAAAAGACACCTCTGTTGAAAGGTTTGGAACGTATAAGGAGCTGAGTTTAAAATTGCATGTTAAGCTCAGTCAACCAGAGATGAAGAGAAAAGTTTAGAGGCAAGTTGAAAGGTATGTTGAAAGCATTGGCCTAACCAAGGAGGTAGTGAAGCAAAACAAAGAAAGAATTGAAAAGGCTAAAAAGGAAAAGCAGGATAAGAAATAAGAAGATGCTCCAGTGGAACCATCCTCCATTTCAAGGACAACTAGCAGCTCTGCTGCTACTTTTGTTCCCCCCTAAACCTGCAAAACTAAAAGATAGACCATCCAGTAAAGGAAGCAAGAGAAAGAAAACAAAGGCCACAAGAACGTATGTGAGCACAAAAGATGATGAGGAGACGGAGACAGATGAAGAAGTTAAAGAGATAAGATCTAAGAGAGCCAAGACTTCAAGGGCTCCTGAGGACCAACCTTCTGGAAGCAAAAAGGCAAGTAAAAAGTAAGAGACTGGTAAGGTTTGTAACATAATGCTTCTAGATTAAACTGTATGATAATATTTTTCCCTCAACGTTTCAGATCACACTACATGATCCATGATCAAGAGGAAAAAAGCAAGAGAGGAAAATAGAATTGATGCAATTTGCAGACCTCACTAGTTAAAAAAGAAAGGGGCGGGGGGATGGCACAAGAACCTGTGGTGGACTAAACAAAAAACGACTACAGAAGGAGCAAACCACATTCCAAGGCAGCCACCCAAAGCATAACTATAATAAAGAAACAAAAAAAATTACACTAAAATAACAACAAAACTATATAAAAATGAAAAAATTATATATGCACGCAAATAAATAAATGAATATATATATATATATATATATATATATATATATATATATATATAATAAAACTAAACATATATAACCCAAAAAAAACTATACATATATTAACAAATAAAATTATACATATATACATGTACAACAATTAAAATATACTTCTATAAACGGATAAATAAAAATATATAAATATACCTATATAACTAAAAGAAAATAAATATAAATATAAATAAATAACTGATCTCTCTCTCTCTCTCTCTCTCTCTCTCTCTCTCTCTCTCTCTCTCTCTCTATATATATATATATATATATATATATATATATATATATATATATATATATTTCTTTATTTATTAATATTTATATATGTATGTATCTATTTATTTATTTATCTATGTATAATTTTCTCAATATATATGTATAATTATATGAGTATAAATAAATAAAAATTTTATATATACATATATAAGTAAAAATATACAGCTATAACATAAATGAATAAATAACTATATATAAAAAATTAACTATATAACTACATAGTTAATTTTTTTACATGTATAGTTATTTATTCATTTATGTTAGTTGTATATTTTCACTTATATATGTATATATAATTTTTTTATTTATTTATTTATACTCGTATAATTATACATATATATATTGAGAAAATTATACATAGATAAATATATAAATAAATAAATACATATATAAATGTATATAAATATTAATAAATAAAGAAATATATATTTATATTTATACTTATATTTAGTTTCTTTTAGTTATACAGGTATATTTATATATTTTTATTTATTTGTTTATAGATGTATATTTTAATTGTTGTACATGTATATATGTATAATTTTATTTGTTAATATATGTATGGTTTTTTTTGTGTTATATATGTTTAGTTTTATTTTATTTATATATATATATATATATATATTTATATATGTATATATATTTATATATATATACATATATTCATTTATTTATTTGTGTGCATATATATTTTTTTCATTTTTATATAGTTTCATTGTTATTTTAGTGTTTTTTTTTTTGTTTTCTTTATTATAATTATGCTTTGGGTGGCTGCCTTGGAATGTGGTTTGCTCCTTCTGTCATCGTTTTTCATTTAGTCTACCACAGGTTCCTTTGCCATCCCCCTGCCCCTTTCTTTTTTAACTAGTGAGGTCTGCAAATTGCATCTATTCTATTCTCCTCTCTTGCTTTTTTCCTCCTAATGATGGATCATGTAGTGTGATTTGAAACGTTGAGGGAAAAATATTATCACACAGTTTAATCCAGAAGCATTATGTTACATTTTGATGGATTGTGGAAATTTGATGTTGATTACTGGTAAGGTTTCTATGACTATTGATGAAATTGTAAAAACAATTATTGTTCATGGAAATTTAAGGCCTATCAGAAAATATTATGATAGTCTTGATGAAGCAAATAAGAAAATCTTGGAGGATGCCACCATCCTATAATTGAATAAATTCAATAGAGCTCTACTAGAAATTTTGCAAGAAATTCCTAAAAGTTCAAGGAAAATCCTAGAGATGAGGAAGGAAGCCACCAAGAATAAAGACATAGAGCTCAAAGAATATGTCCTCTCCACCCTGTGTCCAGTAATTGACCAGATGGGAAGCAGATAAAATCCTCAAGGGAGTTAAGGACAAATTCAGAAGCAAGATCCGGATGAACAAACTAATGCTTGGTGAAACTGAGGAAGTTGTAAAACAAACAAAGGAAATTTTGAAGAAGGCCCTGGATAAAGATAAATATTATATTGTTTCAGAAAAACAAGTTGAGGAAGACAATCCTACAGTTCTAGAACTAGAAACCTCAAAAGAAGAAATTGGAAAAGGAAATGATGACCTAGATCCTCTGGAGCAAACCTATGAGGAGATAGATAATGGGATTGATTCATCAATCTTAGATGTTGAAAAAGTAAACATCAGTGAGAAACAAATTGAAGTTGATGACTCCTCTATTCCAGAAGAGGAGCAAATAAACAAAGAAGCAGGAGATACTCTAACTCCACTTGGTCAATCCAGAAAAGAAGATAATATTGCTACTACACAAAGCCCTCCAGAATGGGTAGCAAGTTGTGAAGACAAATAAAAGATTCCCCCTACAGATGATACATAAAAAGGTAAAGCAGAGGAAGAGAAAGAAGAGGGTAAAGAAGACAAGGTAGAAGAAGATGGTACAAATGTTAATGCACCCACACTAAAAATTTTTGATGCTGAGAAATCTCAAGGAAAGGAAGGTGGTTCAAGAATTGTGGCAAGAGACATTGTAGATGCAGTAAAAAGTCTCTTGAGTAAAGAAATGCTTGAGTTTGATGAACCAGAGTTGTTTCAAGGACTGATCAATCTAGATGCTCTCTCTCTCATTCAAGTAATGAAGATAGCATTTTTCACACAAGCCAAGGTAAGAGAAAAGATGTTGAAATCTCACATTGAGGACAGTGAGCTGCTAGGCCTTACAACCGGAGTATTGGAGAAGATAATGCCAACCTTCTAGAAGAATCCATCTGACTCTCCCTCTGGACATCTAAAGAATCTTGTAAATTCTGTAAGTACACATTTTGAGTCTTTTGAGAAGTTTGCAGAGACTAAAGTCAGGAATGAATTTTTGGATAAGAAATTCAGTGAAATAAAGAGCCTAATAGGGAATGATAGGATGATACTTGGTATCAGTATAAAGAGCATTCAAAATGCTCTAAGAGATGGAGGTGATATATACAAATTTTGTCTATCTTGACCCAAAGTCGGTAAGGATATTGAGAAGAAGACAAAGAAAAAGAACAAAAATTGTCAAATCTATCTCAAAATTTTGATCCTCTAATAGTTTCTCCTATAAGTCAGGAATGTCAAGTAATCAGCTTGACTGATGAAATAAAGAAGCTTGTGAAATAAAAAAGGCAATATTGTGAAGAGAATGTGTGAGCTATGGGGATTGATTGCCCCCAAGTTAGAAACAATGTTTAATGCATTATCAAAAGCTCAAACTGTAGTTCAGACAAGTAATCCTTCAGATCTGACAAAGGCAAAAGCATACACATTTCTACTGAGTGGACACATCTCAATTTTGGATGGAATGAAAAGAATTTGGGCCTCTAAACTTGAGAAATTGAAAAGTAGTTTTGCAGATATTCTCAAGTTCATGTAAATATAACTTAATGATTGGGTGTACATATGTGACACTGTACACATAATTTTTGAGAATTTTGGCTTGCAGACTCTATCCTTTGCCATTGATGTCAAAGGGGGAGTCAAGAATAGTGAAAAATGAGGAATCCAGCAAAGGGGGAGCTTTGGAATCAGTGGAGAGCATAAGAGTATAGAGTAAGGGGGAGTAACACTTAGTCATTTTTCACTAAGTGTTACCATCAATGCCAAAGGGGGCAACTGTTGGCAAGAGACACTGTTTCGCATGACAGTTCTTGTCATTGATGCAACTAAGACTATTCCACTTGTTAAGGGAAATTTGGTTAAACAATGAATATGCAATAAACAACATCAAATACTCATAACTCAATAGAATAGTGAAACTAAGAAGATCAAATGAAATGAAGCAATGAATAAAACAAAGCAAACCTTCCTTAGATCGAAACCTCTATTGTTTGCCTATTAAAACCGTCCTTGCTTGTATGAAGTAGGGCCTTCAGAGAGTGCACTCCTTTGCTGTGTTCAAGGATGTCGATAGTAAATGGCTATGGTGATAAACATGCAATGAAGATGAGCTCCAAAGCAAATGTGTGATCTTAAGCTAATGAATAGAAATGGAGGTGCCAAAGGCGCACTGGTAAATTCTTGCAGAGTAACAATACAAATAGCTTGGATACCAAGAATGGAAGAATAAGGTTTCTTTTATAGACTTGGGAAAATGAAGATCAACGGTTGAGAAGATATATGAAGATCAATGGTTGAGAACGGTTGAGGAATGTGCAATGAATAGGAAGTGGACAAGTGTCTCACTTCCATCATGTAACAGTGGAGTTAAAAAATTGATTGAAGAGTTAATAGAATGGATTGAGGAATTGACAGAATTGATTGATCAGTTACCCGAATAGATTGAGGAGCTGATAGAATTGATTGATCAGTTAACTAACTTTGATTAGAGAAGAAATAGGACATGTGGGTGAGGGAATAGTGGCTAATTAAATATTTAAAATATTTAATTACATGTGCAACATGGTGAGGTGGAAAAGGTGAGGTGGAAAGGTGAGGTGGAATTTAGGATTAATTAAATAATGTAGGATTATTTAATTATGTGAGACATTAGAAGAATTTAGGGAATTTAATTAAATAAATTGATTTTATTTAATTTAGACTTTAGAAGAAATAATTAAATATTTTGATATTTAATTAATTAAGAGGAATGTGAATCAAATAAATAAATTTGTTTATTTATTTATTGATGGAAGAATTTAGAAGGGAATAAATATTAAGAATATTTATTTAGACTAAATCGTGTCATTTTTAGGCGTATACATTTTGCCCCTCTTTGATGCAATGCAGTTTACTGTGTTACTTTAAAGAATAAAAAGTCTGATGGTGATACATGCCCCAGTTTGCCCCTAGTACAAGTTATGATGATAGGATGCCCCCTCAAGAGATTGGACGGGAAGAAGGCAGAAGGGTGTGAGACAGACAATCTCACGAAGAAGAAGGTTAGGTTTGAAGAAAAATGGGTGAAGAAAGAGCCAAATGATATGTGAAGCAAGATAGAATGATAACACACACAAGCAAGTTTAGCAAGTATGCACAAATGATACAAGAACAAACAAGGTATTGCCCCTGTCAAGCTGTAAACCACCTGATTGATTGATAACGATATATGACAGTGTTGTCATGGTGGGGAATGATATTCCCTAGAGCAACATGAAGGATAATGTCTGGTTTCAGGAAATGAAACATGTCGTGTAAGATGCATGTATTGGTCTGATTTCAACAATGTTACATCCTACATAAGACAAATGTTTGATTATAATTGATCGAGTTGGTTTATGACCAGACAAGGATCAAGACCACTGAGGGCACTTGGATAATTTGACAAGATTGACTTCAATTTGATTGGTATGGATTTAGGATAGACTTGAATTTGGATCATTGTTCAGATTGACTAGACAAGGATGAAAGATATGATGATAGATAGAAATTTGATTGATAGAAGAATGACTCGACAGAAGAAATCACAAGCTTTTCTTTGTAAACATTGATACACTGCATAGAATTTTATTGCATGGGATATGGATATGGATATGGATACACAATGGATGGAATTGCTTTTGACATCTTGACGGTGCAAATATTTTGAAGTGCTTATTTCATCATTGGGATTTTTTGAAATGTTGTAAGTTAATACAAGCATCTAGGTATAATTGAACCGAGATGGCCTAAGTATCGCTTATATGGATTTTGCTTTAGCAAGTTAATACAAGCATCGAGGTAGAATCAAACTGAGATGACCTGAGTATTTCTTGCGTAATCAACAAACAAGGATTGCCCCTGTTCATGTGAGACCTTTGATGTCTTTGATGATCTTTTGTCGATCATGTCCTTAGACCAGGCTTCACATTACTAAAGTTTAATCCACAAGTGGCAAACAAAGGAAATAATCATTCCCCCATCATAGCATCCCTAGCTTTTGGCATCCTTGAATAGCATAGAAAGGCGTGATAGCAAAAATCAAGACTCAGTGTTTGTAACCATGTTTCCAATCCACAAAACATTTTTGCATTTATATGTGTTTATTTCTTGCCATAATTTGAGTAAAATCATTTTGAAGGCCTTATGTGTTTTTTTTCTTTGCTTTGGATAGGTTAAGGTGTTGCGTCAAATGTTTTGCTTGAAGAGCGGTTCTGCTTGTGCTTGCTTGCTTGGTGAGAAGTTTTCACAATCCTTATTGGTGAGACGGACCCTAAGGGACTGACCTAATGCCTCGAGGGCTCATTGCTAAATGGCCTTGCCTACGTGATGACGTAGAGGCAACGTAGTTTGGGGTAAACCCTAAATGGACCATGGATGGACTAGAAGAAAGATGACAAGAAATGGGACGGATGCGACAATGGAGCCTCGAGGGCACATAGGAATATGGCCTTGCCTATGTGATGACGCAGAGGCAACATAGTTCATGGACCTGGACCATGGATGAACTGACGAGAGACACTATGCTAGGCTCATACTTAAGGATACAGTATGGGACACAGCCTTGGTTGACAAGGCCAACACAGAGATAGAGTATCAAGCCATGAAAGGTAATTGTCAGGATTTGATATGGGACAGATATGGATCAAAATGGGATATGAGTGAAGGAAGAATGGACACGAGGTGATTGGTTTCCCAAAGATGGAGAAGGCGGTTTATCACAAGTAATGCCTGTTTACCAAGTTTTCACCACTTGCTTTTTTATTTGCACAAAGAAACCAAAAAGTATACATGACACCTGTTTTCCAGGTTTTCACCATGATACCTTTCTAAGGCGCCTGTTTGCCAGGTTTTCACCAAAGGATGATTTTTTTCCATATTTTTCTAATTTTTTGATTTTTTTGTATTTTATGCCCCCCTTACATTGGGGTTCTCCTAGGTATAGAACTTGCGAAGGTGCATGCTATTGATCGGGTCATCAAACAGCTCAGCCTCTGACGTCACCAACTGAAATGCCCCCAATCTGTAAGTAGCTACAATTACATAAGGCCCAAGCCAGTTGGGTTCAAACTTGCCTTTCTTTTCTCTGTCTTGTTGGTTGCGAGGATTCTCCCTAAGAACAAGATCTCCAACTTTAAAGATTCTTGGGTGAACTCTGTGGTTATAGCTTCTTGACATCATTTGTTGATATGCTTTGAGATGATCCAAGGTTCTCTGTCTCCTTTCCTCTAGCAACTCTAGTTCTTGTAATCTGGAGACTCTGTACTCTTCATCTGATATGAGGCCTTTTAACGACACCCTGAGAGATGGTAATTTGACCTCAATGGGGAGGATAGCTTCTAAGCCATAGACAAGGGCGTAGGGTGTAGCACCTCTGGGAGTACGTATACTGGTTCTATAGGCCCACAGAGTGGGATTGAGTTGGATATGCCAATCACGGCCAGCATCATTGACTGTCTTCTTGAGAAGTTTCAAGATGGTCTTGTTGGATGCTTCAGCTTGACCATTACCTTGGGGGTAGTATGGAGTGGAGAAACGGTGTTGGATCTTGAATCATTCACAGAGTTCTTGGACATCCTAGTTTTTGAATGGTCTTTCGTTGTTCGTGATAATGGATGAAGGAATTCCATATCTGCAGATGAGGTAATTCATGATGAATGAGGAGATTTGCTTACCTGTGACGGTGGTGAGGGGAACAGCTTCAATCCACTTTGTAAAATACTCAGTGGTAGTTATGATGAATTTGTGGCCGTTGGATGAGGGTTGATGGATCTTTCCCACAAGGTCAAGTCCCCATTGGCAAAAGGGCTAAGGTGTCGTTAAAGGTCTCAACTCTTGAGCTGGTGCATGTATCAGGTTCCCATGTATTTGGCACTGCTTGTACTTCTTGACAAACTAATATGAATCCATTTCCATGTTTAGCTAGTAATAACCCAAGTGCATACATTTCTTGGCTAAGGAAGGACCACTAGAGTGTGTTCTACAGATCCCTTTGTGTACGTCTTGCAAAGCGGTTATGGATTCTTCTCGTTCTAAACAACGAAGTAAAGTACCATCTAGACCACGTCAGTATAGGGTATCGGCAATGATGGTACAACGAGAGGTTTGGCATATAAAAGTTCATCGTTGGTTAGAAGATAGGTCAGGTGGGAGGATGTTGTCCTTGAGGTAAGTGTAAATCTTACCATACCAAGGTGAATCAGATCCAACTAGAAGGCATATGGAATGGGTCTCAAGAAGATCATAAGCTGGTTGTCGGATAGTTTCCACTAAGAACTCGTATCGTGACTCATTTTCAGGTATCTCGAGGAGAGAGGCAATGGTTGCCATGGCATCTGCTACTTTGTTCTCGATCCTAGGTATCTATTCGAAAGAGATGATTACAAAGTGTTCTTTGAAGTCGTCAACCATCTGCTTGTATGGGACAAGCTTTTCATCTTTGGTTTGGTAATCATCATTGACTTGATTGATTATAAGTTGAGAATCACCGTAGACATGTAGCTCTTGGATTTTCCACTCAGTTGCCATCTTGAGACCAATTACTAAGGCTTCATATTCTGCTATGTTATTGGTGCATGGGAATAACAAATGGTAAGACTTTGGAATTGTGTCGCCATGAGGAGTCACAAACAAGATTCCTGCCCTCGATCCATGATTTGTGTAGGACCCATCAAAGTAGAGTTTCCAAGAATATGTTGATATGTTGAATAGGGATTCATCTAGAAACTCAAATTGCATTGGTGTGGTTTCCTGTAATGGTGCATCTGCTAGTTGGTTAGCAATGATCTGTCTCTTGATAGCTTTTTTGTCTACATACTCAATGTCGTTTTCGCTTAAGAGCATTACCCATTTAGCTAGGCGACCCCTGAGAGCTTCTTTGCTTAGTAGGTACTTCAGTGGATCTATTTTTGCAATGAGTTTAACTAGATGTGCAAGCATATAATGTCAGATTTTTTGTGAAGCAAAAACTACCGCAAGACATGATCTTTCTATCTGTGAGTATTGCAATTCATAGCCCACTAATGTTCAGCTAATGTAGTAGATGGCGCTTTCTTTATTCTCATAATATTGTTGTGCCAGAAGAGCCGCAAGAGTTGTAGGTGTAGCAGATATGTAGAGTATCAGTGGTTTCCCTTAGATAGGAGGCATGAGAATGGGTGGATTCATAAGATACTCTTTCATCTTGTTGAATTCCTCTTCACATCTTTCATCTCATCTGAATGGAATGTTCTTGTGCATGAGATGACTGAATGGTTGGCACTTGTTTGCCAGCTGGGATATGAATCTGCAGATTGCTTGTAGCTTGCCCTGTAGTGATCTTAATTGGGTAAGAGTCTTAGGTGGTGGCATGTCCATAATAGCCTTTACTTTGGCGGGGTCCACCTCTATTCCATTTGCTGACACGATGAAACCTAGTAGCTTGCCTGAAGTGACTCTGAACACACATTTCTTTGGGTTCAACTTGACTTTGAATTGGTCTAATCTCTGAAAGACTTTCTCTAACACATCCAGGTGTGATTCTCTTGTGAGCGACTTTGCTAGGATATCATCGACATAGTCCTCCATTGTTACATGCATCATATCATGGAATATAGTTGTCATAGCATGTTGATATGTGGCTCCTGCATTTTTTATCCCAAATGGCATGACATTTCAGCAGAAAGTGCCCCATGGACAAGTAAAAGTTGTCTTGTGTTGGTCTTCTGGTGCTATTTAGATCTGATTATATCTCGAGAATCCATCCATGAGAGATAACATGGTATGCCCTGCTGTTAAGTCGACTATGATATCTATATTTGGCAATAGAAAATCATCCTTGAGGCAGCCTTTATTTAGATCTCTAAAATCATTACATAGTCTGACTCGGCCATCAGGTTTAGACACTGGTACAATTTGGATATCCACTCCAGGTAGTCTATAGCTCTGATGAACCCTACATCCAGTAACTTCTTGAGTTCTTCTTTGACCAATAGCGCTATGTGTGGATGCATCTTTCTTAGTTTCTACTTCACTGGTTTTACTCTTGGATCTAATGGAAGATGATGTAGAATCAAGTTTGGGTCTAGACCCGGGATGTCTGCATATGACCAAGTGAAGCTGCCCCTCTTTTTCTTGAAGAACAGTACAAACCTGGTCTTTTCTGGTGGTTAAGAGATTTAGCAAAGTGAATGATCTTAGGTTGTTCCTATGTACCAATATTAACAAGCTCTATCGGTTCCACAACAATTTGGGACTTCTCCTGGTGCATGTCTATGGGGAGAGTGTCAAGCCTTCCATTGTCAGGTGCCACAGTTGGGTTTTCACCTTCAAATGCATCCTTTCTTTTTACTATTTTGGGATCTGATACTGCTGCAAAATGGTTTTCACCGTCAGATCCAATTTTTACCTTGATATTTTTGCGACTGGAAGGCTTGGCACCCTCTTCGAAGTAAGCCACAGTATTAATTTCAATAGAGAAACCAGATTTATGATCTCCTTTAGGTAGGTGGTCCCTAAGTTCCATATAGTCAATGTAAGCGTCATCATTTTGGAACATATCTAGTTGGGGAGTTCCTCACAGATCCCAGTCAATAAGCTTAGGATGCACAAGGGGGAGGGAGTTGGAGGATAGACCTAATTCATTGATAGTGTGAATGAATACACTAGGAGTATAGGTAGGGGTGGTGTTTAGGATGGTACTTTCCTCCAAGTTGTTTATTGCGATGGAATTTGAACCTTCCTCGAAAGCCATAATCTCAGAGATGGGCAAATCAGACTCTAGTGGTCTATTCGGTAGGGGATAAGAGTTTGGATGGTATCAACCTCTTTGTCATCATAGGAATGCTCTGTTAGCTCATCCCACTCATATTCATTGGAATCTATGTCACTGTCCTCTTGAAGTGTATGGGTCATTTCCACAAGACAAGCATTTTCTTTGGCTTTGCCCTTGCCTTTGTATCCTACACCATTTGTATTTCTAGCCAATGAGGATGAAGAAGGTTGAATAGGTTCTATGATTCCTTCTTTTCTGAGGATGATGGGGCCTTGTCCTTTGTAGCCCATTCTATGTAGGATAGTTTCACCTCGCCCATAGAGTTCTGTTAGGAGCCTAGGCAGTTCTTGTGATGTGCTCTCTTCTTCAGTATAAAGCCAATGTAGGATATCTCTTTCCTCTGTTTCATTAGATAAGGTCCCCCATTTTACAAAGGGAGTTGTGGGAGCTATAGGAGGAGCAGATGGCTTTGGAAAATGTTTGGGTTGGCCAAAAGATCGAGGAGACAAAGGCATCTTGGCTAGATTTAGGCTGTGCTCTATGGAGTATTCTCCCACTCCACTTTCTTTTATGGTAATTTTCTGCTCTTTGGGTCTTGATGAGGAAGCTTCAGCGGTATGATCATGGTGTGGTATAGGGGACGTATAAGCTCTATTGTTTGGTATGATGTAATCAAGTTTTGCAAGAAAAGAGTTGCAATGTTGATAGGGGTCAAGGTCGCCTTAGATGGTGACTTGCTTGCCACCGTGCGGGAATTTTATGCATTGGTGATAGGTAGAGGGTACGGCCTTCATGGCATGAATCCTTGGTCTCCCTAGAAGGATATTATAAGCGAGCTCCCTATCAAGGACTTGGCACACAACATCTTTTATTATTGGTCCCACTTGTATGGGTAGGACTACTGTTCCCTTTGTAGTTCGCTCTTCTTCATCATATGCTTTGATAGTAATCTTCTTCCTTGGATCAACTGCCTTTTTGGAGAACCCAAATGCAAGGACTATCTTTAACTTGCAAATATTTAAACTGGCCCCCCCATCAATGAGAACCCGCTTGATGCAGTGCTTGTGGATGAAGGCGATAATATGTAGAGGGGTAGAGGGGTGTTATGAGGTTGAGACACATAGAAGTCATCTTGCTCGGTAAATGATATCGAGCTTGAGGAGGTTAGATTACCTACCATGGTATGAAACTTCTCTTGGGCCAAGTTAGTGGGGACAGTGGTTTCCACTAAGGCTTTCTTAAGGATCTCCTTATGGGAAGGAGATAGACGCAACAACTCCAAGATAGAAATGTGGGCCAGAGTTTTTTGTAATTGGTCTATGACATTATACTGACGGAAGTTGGATTGAGAAGGTGACGACCTTGGAGGGGTGGTATTGAGTGTGGCTTTACCACTGTGGGTAATGATACTACAACCAGTTCTATTAGGTCCTGATTGTTGGTTGGGCGTGATGACATGGATTTGCAGGACATGCTCAGAAATGCAATTTATGGTATAGTCAAATGGCACACTTGCATAGTTGGCATTACTATTCCCACTATTCTGATTTGGCCTATTGCGATTGTTGTTGTTGTTGTCATTGTGGTTATTTCCGTTGTTGTTATTGTTGTTGTACGGCCTGTTGTGATTTAGAAGCGGATCCCTGTAAGCCACATGTGTCTCATTGGAGGTATGCTGTTGGGTTCCTCCTTGAGTTTGATCAAGCACATCTTGGAGAACATTTTTGAGACGGATACAATTTTTGGTTGTATTCCCCCTTCCTCTATGATATTCACAATAGTCTATATCCTTCCAATATGGAGGTTTGACTATAGGCTCATAATCACTTGTTGGTGGTAGAGAAATTTCATTGTTAGCCAACAACTTTCTTAATGCGAATTCTTGAGACTCACCCAGTGGTGTGAACTTTTGCCTTGGATTTGTACTAAACCATGGTCTTGGTTCCCAAGAGAACAGTTTGTTGGGTGCAACATTGTTTGCTTCTCCTTTGAGAGTGAATATGGGTTGTTGCTTGGGAGCTGCCACCTTGGCATCCACTACCCCATCATTGACAACATTCTTATTCTTGGTCCAAAAGTTTGATTTGTCCATCGTGTAGTTGGAGGTAGGTGTGTCCTTGTATAACTTGATTGCCCCATTGGTGATCATAGCTTTTTCAATGAACAATCCCATTTCAATGACTTTTGAGAATGATGTAGGGCATTATATTTGTATTTGATAGCTAAGATTGGTATTGAGGTTATGGACAAACATCTCCAATAGTTGTTTCTCAAGTATATCATAAGAACACTTACTTGCTAGTTGTCTCCATCGTTGTAGGAAGGTGGCAAATGACTCACCACTCTTTTGTTTGGTGTTGCATAGATCTAGCATCGATACTTCATGTTCAATATTGTAAGAGAAGTGCGTGATAAATTTTTTGACTAGTTCATCAAAAGTTTTGATGCCCAGTGGAAGCCATGAGAACCACTCCATAGCTTGGCTACCTAGAGACCTAGGGAATAGTCTCATTAAGTAAGTCTCATTGTGAGCTACTTCTAAACAAGTTGCATTGAATTTCCTTATATGGTCTCTAGGGTCCCCTTTCCCTTTGTACTTCTTAAACTTAGGAACTTTGACTCGATAGGGGAATGGTTTCATGATCAAACTTTTGTCAAAGGGGTACGGTGCAATATCTTCCAAGGAGTAGTTTTTAACATTTGTACCCGTCTTGAGATCTGACGTTTGTTGCGTTAGGCTCTCGAGTTGTTTCCTCATTTCTTTCATAGGGGTATTTTGGTTCATGGTTCGCTTTCCTTTATCATTTGTGTTTGGGTCTATGGCATTCTTTTCCCTTTCGTGATCATTTTCCATGTTTTCCAAGATTGAGCTTATATCAAAATCCACAGGGAGTTTAATTCCAAGACTAGCAAGATGATAGAAATACTTATGAGGGTCTGCATGGAGCACCTTTTCTACTAGGCATTAGAATTTCCAATCTTGGATGCTTCCTTGATAATCTTCATGAGAGATTTCTTCGTCACTATCATGAGGTGTGACGATGTGGTTGGATGAGCCGGCCACTTCAAGTTGCTTTTTGTATTGAGATCTAGTAAGAACCATGTAAGGTGACGTGGGATGAAGTGGACTGGGACTAGAAATTTTGGCAAGGTGCCGACGGAGACTGTTGTGAATAGGATACTTGGGAAAAGACTTGGATAAAGGACTTTCTCGCTCAATGATTTTAAGTAAGGCGGCGGATAAAAGATGATAGCCACTAGTAAATGTACTCGATACTTGTCTTAATGTGTAGGGACTAGTCATGCAACAAACCACTAGCAAAGTTCTGTGACCTACTAGGTTTACTTGAATTCACAATGATACGAAAAAAAGGGCCTACGCTGATCTGATATGGGATATTCTAGCTTTGGGATTGGAAAGACCTGATAGAAGGTGAATGGGATGATTGACGAAAGAGAGACTTTTTGGGTGAAATGGATGAAAATTGACTACAAGGTAGAACCTAATCTCTGATCTTGGAGCTAAGCTAAAATGGGTACTCAGAACTGATAAACTTTTTCCCTCAAAAATTGTGCAAGTGCTCACTGTCGTGTATGCGCTGAAATAGATGCACCGCAGAAATTGATAAATGTGCAGCAAGTCAGAATATATGCGCCATACTGGTAAAAGATGTATGCACAACAATAGACAACAAAAGCATAGGAAGTCTAAACAAATGCACTGCAGGTCAACACAGATGTGCAGGAATAGAGGACGGATGCGCCACTTTGGCTTTCTTCAGTGTTTTTGCAATTTTTTGAATTTTTTTGATGTTTGTGGTACTTTGGTTGCAAAAAAAAAGGTCTTCTTGATTTGATTTTCTGAATTAATGGCAAGAAAACATAGCAAACACAAAGAATTTTTATGATTTTTTTAACTTTTTTTAGTGATTTTTCTGACTCTTTTTGGACTGAAAAGAAAAAAAGACAAGTACAAAATCTTAGGCTCGAAATGGATTTACAAGGGTTTTTGGCCACTAGAACATAATGTATTTAAAGAGGGCAACCATTCTAGTGGTTACACATATGGCAGCACTACTCTCCATTATGGAGTCTCCCAGCCTCAAAGGGTTGCGTCTTAGAGGGTTTTGGGGGAGGTTGGTCGTCGGTGTAACAGAGCAGCACTCATTGAAGGAGGTTTTCACCTGAAGCACATTTATTTTAAGTGGATTGGTAGGGCTTGGTGTCTAGCATGTTTCCACTCAGGGTCGTTTCCAATTGGACAGGCATGCATCCAAGGGCAGGCCCCTCTAAAGGTTAAATAGATGGAATAACAAGTCTGGCATTCTGGTCACCTAGTAAAGGGGAGAGCATAAGCTTGTTGTCATTCAATAAGCATAGAAGACACTAATTAATCCAACCTAATTAAAAGTAGAAAAATTAAATGGGCTAATCTACTTGGGCAAGCACAGAACTTTGAAGTGATTTAGCAAGATAGAAATGGTTCAATTTTTAACCCAGAAAGCAATGATGAGTTCAGTTTTAATCCACGTAGTACGAATAGTTAACTTTGAAATGTTGGTCAATTCGAGATAACAGTGGTTCAGTTTTAACCCAGATATCAATGATGAGTTTAGTTTTATACCACGTAGCATGAATAGTTAACTTTGAAATGTTAGTCAATCAAGATAGCAGTGGTTCAGTTTTAACCTAGAAAGAAATGATGAGTTCAGTTTTATACCAAATAGAAATAACTTTGAAAAGATAGCAATGTTGCAATGCAAGATAGCAATGATCCAGTTACCTCTTTCCTAATTAAAAGCTATGTGAGATTTTGCATGAGTATCTATTTGACTATCCCTTTAGAAAGTGAAGTGTAAGCTATCAAAAGTGCAACTATATGAAACTAAACCCAAACCTATCCTACAAAATAGCTCCAGAGAATACCTGCAAAGATGTCAGCGTTAGCAAAATCTTCTTAAAAAAACCTAAAATCACTGCCTACTACAGAAGCGCCACTTCAGTGACTAAATGCGTAGAAATAGTCAACAGAAGCGCAGTAACACATATGCACTGTAACAGAGGTTAAAAGCGCAGTAAGAAAGAGCATATGCATAGAAAGAATATATGTCATAATAGAGTTTAAAAGTGCATTAAGAAAGAACATATGTGCAGAAAGAACATATGTGCCGGAACAGAGGACAGAAGCGCCACAAAATTGTTCAAATGCACTAGATTAGCCTGTCCAATGCCTGTACGGAACCTTTCTTCAAAAAAAAGCTTGGATTTTGATTAGATAAAGGGGCAAGGCCCCACGGTGGGTGCCAAAAATGTTAAGGGAAATTTGGTTAAACAATGAATATGCAATAAACAACATCAAATATCCATAACTCAATAGAATAGTGAAACTAAGAAAAGATCAAATGAAATGAAGCAATGAATAAAACAATGCAAACCTTCCTTAGATCGAAACTTCTATTGTTTTGCCTATTAAAACCGTCCTTGCTTGTATGAAGTAGGGCCCTCAGAGAGTGCACTCCTTTGTTGTGTTCAAGGATGTCGATAGTAAATAGTTGTGGTGATAAACGTGCAATGAAGATGAGCTCCAAAGCAAATGTGTGATCTCAATCTAATGAATAGAAATGGAGGTGCCAAAGGCGTGCTGGTAAATTCCTGCAGAGTAACAATACAAATAGCCTGGATACCAAGAATGGAAGATTAAGGTTTCTTTTATAGACTTGGGAAAATGAAGATCAATGGTTGAGAACGGTTGAGGAATGTGCAATGAAGAGGAAGTGGACAAGTGTCACACTTCCATCATGTAATAGGGGAGTTAACAAAATTGATTGAAGAGTTAATAGAATGGATTGAGGAATTGATAGAATTGATTGATCAGTTACGCAAATAGATTGAGGAGCCGATAGAATTGATTGATTAGTTAACTAACTTTGATTAGAGAAGAAATAGGACATGTGGGTGAGGGAATATTGGCTAATTAAATATTTAAAATATTTAATTACATGTGCAACATGGTGAGGTGGAAAAGGTGAGGTGGAAGAATTTAGGGAATTTAATTAAATAAATTGATTTTATTTAATTTAGACTTTAGAAGAAATAATTAAATATTTTGATATTTAATTAATTAAGTGGAATGTGAATCAAATAAATAAATTTGTTTATTTATTTATTGATAGAAGAATTTAGAAGGGAATAAATATTAAGAATATTTTTTTTTTAATAAAAAGTGGCAAAAACCACTAAAATTGATTAATAAAAAGAGGATACAAAATGCCAGATTCAGAAAGGCATACCGGTAGGAAAGAGTCGGCAAAGAAAACCTTCGGTTATAGCCTGATTTTATTGAAATTATACATAATCAACTCAAAAATATGAGTTGATCCAAATGAAAAATATGACAAAATGCATGCCAGAGAACATACAATTTTCAATAAGAATTTACAGAGCAACTGGCATATACAACCATTGGACAATACAAAAAAAGTAATCGTTGAAGGCCAAAAACATGAGGGAGTTCCCCATTAATCTGCTATCTCTATAATCTGCAAAACATGATCCTCAGCTTGATCATCATCTTCTGCATGTTGAGGAGGAGGGAGCGGTGGAGGAGGCACATAGTTCAACAAAAACAGCAAAGCATTAAACACTTCTGAAGCCTTTTCTGCCAACTGATTTCCCAATTCATGTCTATGACAGTGAATTGAGTTTTGAAAAGAAATGACACAATTGTTGCGGAGGCCATGAGAAAACACGTTGAAAAGGCAATGTAGACCAGGCGTACGAAATAAACACCTACAATCAAATAACCCTCCCACAAGAGCAGAACCTTCATGCAAATCATAATCTTCTAAAGCAGAGTTAAATAAGTCAATAGAAAAGTGAACATTCTAAATAAAATTTAACCCCAAATCCCTTACCCTATCTCCAGTTTGCAAAAGATCCATTGCATTGGAGAGAAAATGTGAAACAACTTGAGAAGGATAAATAGCAACTGGAGTGTGTAAAACTGGTAAATTGCAAACCTGAATAATCACTCTACCCACGGAAGCTTCATAGACCTTAAAAACTTCCTGCATTGAATTGGAATTAAAACAACCAAGAAGGGGACGTTCCCAATTTCGGATAGGCCAGGAAATTCTAGTATTCCAGTGAATAGAACCCATACTAAACTGCGAAACTCTGTAGGTTAACAAAAAAATGAGATATAATAGCAGCTGCTAGAGCAGAGAATAGAGCATAATACCAAGTTAAATGAAAAATATACTTCGTATAACTCATAAAGGATAGGAGCTAATGAATTGCCAATTCCCTTGTGCAAGTTCTACCAGCCTTCATTTGAAGCAAGCATCAAAGTACATTCCGCCCATCGAGAAAAGAGTTCCCAACACTTTAACCAACGTCAGCTTAACAGCACGAAGGGCCAAAAAAATAAGGCTTAAGGTAAAGATTATAAACTAAAGAGATGTACCAAATTGTCATAACTTACACATTTGAGTCCTTGTCCAATATATAACTAATTCTGAGGATCAGAAGAAAAGATTCAGAGTTCCATTCGGTAGCAGTATCATTAAAACTGAAAGCAAGATTAGCTAAAAAATTGGCTAAAAGATTACCTTCACGATAGGTATGCATTATCTGAAATGATTGAAAATGTTTTAATAAATCCCTTCCAGACTTTAGAATGTATTCTATTTTCCAACTCAGAGAGGAGTTATTGGAGAAAGCTCTAACAATATTCAATGAGTCCCCTTCCATAATGATGTTAGTAAAACCATATTTTAGTGCTAGGTTCAAACCTGCTATTAAGGCCAAAGCCTCAGCCTCGTTGTTTATTATTGTACCTAGCTTAATTGACAAAGCTCTGAGAATTATTCCATGATGATTTCGAATAACACAACTAGCACTAGAAATTCTTGGATTACCTCTGCTCGCACCATCAAAATTAAGCTTGACAAAGGATTCAAGCGGGGGGATCCATTTGATAGAGGATCGATCAATCATAACTTCAGATTTAAAGCAACTATTATCAGGCATCCTTAACTGCTTCCAATTCTTTAAAATCATATCATCCCAACTTGTAAAAATAAGAGAGCCTGCCTTCTTTGATAACAATGAGACTAAAACCACTTCTGTAATAGTTGTTTCAACTTTGCCCAACACAATATGGAGAGGATTATTTATTTTTTAAAATATTCTACTATTTCTTTCTAACCATAGAGACCAGATGACAATGCTTGGTGAAAAAATCCACAAAGCAGAAAAAGTAGACTTGGAGAATAGTATAGGCCAGCTTTGATAGACTTGTAGTAAAGAACAAGGAAGAGGACCCGACCAGTTTAGTTTAGAGAGAAGCCAAAACCAAACTTGTGAGGAGAAATCACAATTCAACAGAAGATGATCCACTGACTCCTCCACCTCATGACAGAGGGGGCATAAGAAGGAATTTGCAACCCCAAGTTTAACTAATCTATCGCTAGTAAGGATTCAGTAATGCAAAGCTAACCATGTAAAAGCTCCTGCTTTAGGCAGGCAGGACTCACTCCAGCATAGCTTATAAGGCCAAGTAAAGTTTGAATTGGAATCCTTACTAGTGATACTTAGGTAGCCTTGTTTCACCGTGTAACGACCTGATTTTGAAGGAGCCCAAACTAATTTATCCTTTCCTCTTGAAATAAATAGTCTGCGTTCCTTCAAAATATTCTTAAGAAGGGTCTTTTGCTCTTGAGGGACCAAGAACTCATCAAAAAATTTCCATTTAACTGTATTAAATTCTGAATTAGGATCAGTTTCATAATAATCTTTAACTTAATTGAATAAGAATATTTATTTAGACTGAATTGTGTCATTTTTAGGCATATACACCACTCATCTGCATAACATAATTTGTTCATACTGGAAGTCAAAATCAGAATTTATATAAGTCAGAGTAGCTAGGAACAGAGCATGTGACAGGGTCTGGTATCTTGGTTTGGATCTCTCTAGTGGTAAATTAGAGTATGCTGCAAATCTGAAGGAGTCATAAGGATTATCAGGGCAATCTAAATCCAAAATTTTAACCTCCGGTAATGAAGGATTCAAAAGTTATTTGCATCTGAGTATCAGGTTATAGTTTGATAGTGCAGACAACAGAAGAACAAGCTGACCTTGTAATTGATCTTGGTTCTGGATAAATGGAAGTTATCAGTTGGATGATTTGTGATGATTAGTGATAGTGGCCGACATGATTGATGATTTGTGAATGCAAGTTTTGATCCATGTTAAAAGTTATGTATGGATTTAGCCAACAGAGCAGAGTCTTCAACAAAGTTCTAAGTGTTCTTGAAGCTGACTAAAAAGTGATTGAATATCATGATGCGGATATATATCGTCGATGGATTTAAGTGAATTCAGTGTGTGTGTAATGCGACTATGGAGAAGGTATAAAAAGGGCAGAGATCTAAGGTATGGATGATAGAAGAGCAGTAAACAGGGCAAAATAAAGATGAAATGTGTAAGAACAGTATTTTGTACTTAATCAAAACTAAATTCTTGCATTAGTAAATGTTATTCATCAGTTCAAAATTCTTGTTATCCTCTTGTAAGCACCTCTATAGGCAGTGAGCCTCTATTGAGTAGTGAGCTTTGGGCAGTGAGCCTGAATGCATGTGCATTCCCATTTGTAAAATACTTTTAACAGAGTATTAATCTTTGTGGGTTAACCCCCACTGTAGTTTTTTCCTTAACCGGGTTTCCATGTTAAAAATCTTGGTGTTAAGTGTGTTATTGTGTTGCTACTCATATGTTTATGATTCTTGTTTTTCTTAGTTAAATCATTGATCTATTGTTAAGTGGTAAAAGGAAGAATTAATTGTAGAAAGTATTGAAGTTTTGAGACAACTGATTCACCCCCCCTCTCAGTTGTCTGCCCTAATTCCAACAGATTCTCGCTACAAATTTTGTAATTCAAACTTACCATGTCGACATAGGACTTAAATAACAGTCATAAACTGACACTTTGAAATTGGTCCTAACATAAAATAGGGTAGGACTAGGGCACGGGCGCCTAAGTCCTCCCCCCTATTTCAAGTAGGATTTATGTTAAGTCCATCCCCTGAGTTCCATTTCCCATGAAACTTCAGGGTTTTCTCATCAGGAGTCATCAAAATCATGTAAGGTGCTCTAAATGCATTCTAAAGGACCTGGGAGCTAAATCTTAAGAGAAAAAAGCCCCCAGGGTTACTTTTTCTGACATAAAATTTAGCCCCCACTTTGTTGTATGTATGAACGCAAGGCCAATACATGCATTAAAGTACGGTCAACAAGCACAGCAAACACGCCAAGCATGGAGAAGACACGCCAATCATAGAGAAGACAATAACAGGCACACAAAACACAGAGAAGACAGTTATAATCATGCAAAACATGGAGAAGACAACATTGAAGACATGCAAAGCATAGTGAATACAGTGAATGCAATGAAGACAGTGATGATTTTCTTTTTCTTTTTCATTTTCATACATATCAAATGTAGATTCAAGTACAAGGAAAGTAAACACACTACCCAACATGTAGGAGGGACTCATCACCACCAGTCTTTAAGACTGCATATGGGGCAATAGACACGTAATACAAATCCCAAAGCATAAAAGGGACTCATCACCACCAGTCTTTAAGACTATGCTTGGGAACAAACACGGAATACACACACACTTGGAAGACATAGAAAAAACATGGAAGACAAGCGATGGAGTGTTCCTATTTCTAGGTTCATCACCATCTCAGGCACATTACATGCACACACCAATGATTGGACTTCTCCACAACAACCATTGAAGACACACTTAAGGGTTGAGTTAGTCACAGAACCGCTCCCCACCTCTGCAGAGGACTTTTCGAAAATGACAGGATGTGCATTCTCCACAAGAAATACACCATCCCCGCCTCCACAAAGGGTTTAAATAATTGTAAGTTGATTTCAAACAAATCTCAAAGTGCAGGAGGGACTCATTGCCATCAGTCTTTAAGACTGCACCTGAGAACAAACACACTTTACTAGCATCTAAAACAGACAACTTACCTTATATATGTCCCCACCTTAAGGTGGTTGATATTAGGTAACGATATCAAGCATGTTAAGGTAGGTAGAAAACACACAAGGGAACACGAGCTTTCGCAAAGCCCATGCCCCCCAGAGGTGACATGTACTTTACGATCACCAAATGTTCCCACAAACACATTCCTGCAAGAAAAGTGTTAGTGTCCATATAATCATGATAAACAACAATGCATATGAGCAATCACATAAAGAATTGAGGAATGCAAGATTCAAGATAGACAAAGTGCATGGAGCAATAGTATTATTATGTTTTTGTCCTAAAACATATACTAATTCAATTTAACTATGCACAAATAAAAATTAAAAATCATTTAATAAATTTGATATAATCTTATGAGCAAATTCAAATACTTGCATACTCTCCTCACCAAACTTCCTCCGTGCATTAGACTTCTCATATGATTTTGCAATCTCTTTCCATACTTTCAAACTTACATCAATTGGCCTTTTTTTGAGCCTTAGCTCAGGAGGGAGTTTTTTATCTTCTTTGTTTGGTTGCACCGAAATCTCTTGCAGTTTTGAGACATTCATAGCTTTATCTTCTTTACAAACCAACCTGTACCAAATTTAGTCTCCATGTCTTGGATAATTGCTTTTTGTAGGTGCATGGGTATCTTTGAGAATGGAAAATGTAGATGGTCTTTGAACCATTGAAGGCGTGATTCCTTCAACCTATTTACATGCATTTTTCCAGCATCTGTCATTCGGACTTCTCCTAAAACCACATCGTATTCTATCTTGGTATCGTAGCTACCAATGCAAGATGCAAAACATGGCGTGGTCGAAGAAGTCTATGTCCCAGGAGTGGCTGGGACATTGGAAGCCTCTACTCCCTATTCCACATTCTTAGAGGTTACTGTTATTGATTTCCTCCTGGATCTTTTGCTTGATCCATGACTGGTTAGGGAATCAATTGATTCCCTTTGACACTGTTGATTTGGTTGCAATGTTTCAGGGGCTTTACTAGATCATTTTTCTATGTATCTGTCAAGCATTGTCAAGTCCACACCTTCCAATTTGTTCACTACCTCTACCCCCAATATGGAAGCCAATGCCTCTTTATCTTTGTTAGTCTCATGTCCCTATATATATAATAATAAATTTCTTCTTTTAAATTTAGAAATAAAAAACTAAAAATCAAAGAAACAATGGAAACATTTACAAATCTATAAATTGACAATGAATTACCTCATTGTGGCCAAAGTCTACTCCCTTTGCTCTCTTCCCTCTATTTCTTGACATTTTGAGGTGACCTAGGGCAAATTATTTTCATCCAGTCTGTGGAGGCAAATGAAGTACACACTGCTAGGTATGAAAGTTTTCATCCAGTTTTTCTGTATTCCTCAAGGTTTTTGACCATCACTAGTAGAAATATGGAAATAAATGACCAAGTGACTAAAAGTTTTAGTCACGTGACCAAAATTGTTTGCAACACAGCTATAAATGACTAATTTGGTCATCAGTTGAAATGACTAAATAAATGACTATTACTCTATTCTTTTTTCTTTCCAATTTGATCATAATACTATGTTAGATCTTAGTATAAGTAAACTATATTAAAACCAAATATATTCTTCAATATGATCTAGTACATTGTGCATACTTATGAAGAAATTTGTTTGGTTTTCTTAGAAAAATATGAGATATATTGGATTTGTTAACTAAAATTCAATCAATTAGTAATTGTAAGGCCCAACCTCATTGTAAGGCCCATTTATTTTGTGATCACAATTGCTTAATTCATTATCAACATTATATGTTGATCCCTAGCTACTAGATGGATTCATATGCTAACACTAGATTAGATGTGTAGATGTTTGTCTACTACTTGCATATATATGTTCCTAGAAATAATTTATTATATCTTGGGTCCATGCTTTCTTTATGTCATTGCTTTATTTTAGGGTATCACTGGGAATCATATTTATATCCCACCAATATACATCACTTCTGCCGATGTCTTTTGTCTTTGGTAGTTTCATCCAGGGCTTAAATTTGATGGTCGTATAACCATATTTAAGCATTTTTGCCATAAAATAGAATCAATATTTTCAAAAGACTGTATCAGATGAAAGGAGAGATTTTTGACAAACTGTTAAAATTTATATAAAATTATGATTATATATATATATATCTATATGGTTTATATAGAATTTTACTTTTACTATGGTATATCATAGTATTTTAAGGGCACTGTTCAATGGATAACTGTCATAAAAAATTTTCTTGATAGGCAGGGTTTCACCATTGTATTAGTGAGACACTCTCTTTTGTCAACCTGATATCCCTATGTCTCCCTAAAAAGAAAGCGAGAACTCAATGCCTTCTCCTGCCAAAGATCCCAAGGTTTTGCTTCTTGCGCGCAGAGCAGTTTATTTTGGGGGGGCTGCATGGACCTGAAGATAAGATGTGCCCTTTCCTCAATCGAATTCACACAAATGGTCTTCACTATGTTGTCCTCATCAATCCAGGTATGCAATTCATACCCCATAAATTTGTTTGTAGAATGCTAATTTACCGTCATTCTAATAAATTTGGTCTGCGTTTGTTTTTGCAATAGGGATCCATGTCGATGAAAACTATGGTACCTTCAAGCGTGGAATGGTTGTAGATGTGTTTATAAGGTATCAAGGACAACCTTACATGGGTCAAGTATGGCCAGGTGTTGCCTATTTTCTAGACTTCCTGAATCCCAAAACTATTTCTTTCTGGGCAGATGAAATCTCTCGCTTCCACAAAATGGCTCCTGTAGATGGCCTCTAGATCAACATGAACGAGGTCTCCAACTTCTGGGGGGGTTTAGGGTTGAAGTTTTGGGGGTGGCCTGGGGAGAAAAGGGGGAATGGTTGTTGTGGGCGGGTTCTAGAAGGAGATCAAGCCCCATATAGTTGGAGAGTAGTGATTCAGGAATGAAGGGGAAACAGTCGAAAGAAAAAAAATGGTTGATAGCGAATAACTCAGGCGGGTATAGCAAATGGAAGATTGGAGGTGAGGTGAAGGGGAGTATGAATATAAGACAAAAGAGTCACCTCCGAGGAATTGATCCAAGGCCTTCAAGCAATTTTTATAGGTATTTGAATCAGTTTTTTATTTTTCTAAGACAGAAACAAAAAAAATTGTTGCCGAAACCGAAACCCCATTATGACCTTTTTAGAAAAATATGCCAAAATTTATGTAAACGTTTCTAAAGCATTTTTGACAAACACATTTTGAATATGTTTCTCAGTTTCAGGAATCTGAAGGACCCTAGTAAGGATTTAAATATCCCTTTTTGATGATTCTTAGTCCTATTGTTGTTTAAGTTTTTTTCTTCCCATACTTCCAATTTGTGGTGAAAATTGCCTTGCAATGGCCTGGATGTAACATCTGATAGCTATCACTACAAGAGTATGAACTGCCTAGTTTGTGCAATTAAAATGACGAATGTACATCAATTTATTTTGACACTTTTTATTTATTTATAAGAGGATAATATTGCAAATAAATTGTATGATATCGATAATGAGCAAAGCATGAGAAGCCAATTATAATTTATATGTGACAATGAACCATCTTAAAGACACTATTATAATGACAAGGAAATAAGATGTTGAGTGAAAAATATGGTTGGTTTGAAGCTAGAATCTATGAAGACCCTGTTTGCACTTCATTCCAGGCCTAAAATATTTATGCAAAAAATGAAATATGGGAGTTACAAACTATGGAATCCAAGTCTGCTCAATTCCTTGAAGTAATCTTAAGCATTGGTCTAGTTTCAAATATGTAATATATTGTTCATTTATGCATTGCTAATATCAATTTGCATTTTGAATAGTAGTTTGGTGTAGGGATTGGAGTATATTTCTCCTTTTTTTTTTACTTTACTGTATTTTGAAATTAAATATTCCTGCTTCCATCATGTTTTCTTGCTTATGAAACTCTATTTGCATGCTGGTATCCAGGTTGCTGTGCTTTTTAGTTATCATGGCATTCCTCTATTGTAGTGTTAATGTATTTGTTTGGCCTCTAGAGGACAGAATGATGACAACTGGAATGGATACAGTAGCATATATTTTTTGCAATTGTTGTGGGTGAATCGTTGGCTGGAAATGTGTATGTCCTGGGGCATAAACTTATGCAACATAAGTTAAATACTCAGTTAATAGGCAATGCAATGTATAGCTTTCTCTAACAATGAAATTTTGCAAGATGTCTAAGTGGACGAGTCTAAAATAGATAATCATGGGTGTGTAGTAAGTCAAATATGTTGGGATAGATCTATTTTTTGACCAAGATAGAGTGAAATTTGGGCAGATACCTTGAACATTGCTGAAAGTGTTACTACTTTGGTTAGTCTTCTAGCAGTACCTTTGTATTCTCTTGCAACACTTCTAAATGAGCCCTAATCATGTGATTTTCATGATCTCCCATCTAGGTATCTCAGCCATAGAATTTTCATTTTTCTTGAAATGGTAGATAAGGAGATTTAGATGAACATTCATCATTTTTAAGAATTATTTTATAAGGTTGCTTGATTTGTTTGATGGAACAAGTGTAATCTAGTTCAAGTAATAACTTAATACTGATGAACTGATTGCATGTCAAATAAAATAGAGTGATCAAAGTTGAAATAAAATTTGAAGGAGAAATCTTGAAGCTATAAAATTTTGAAGCATTTGGTTGATTCTCAATTGATCCATAATTGACTTAGTTATATTCCATAGCTAATTCATCAACTAGAGCCTTTAATTATGTACAACTATCTTGTTGAATTATGATATCTAAAATGATCTGTAATTAAACATAGATATTCCTTAGCTAATTCATCAACCCTTATAATAGTGAATTAGGCTTTCTCTTGCTACTGTATCTCCTATTTTTATAGAATGCTATGGTTTGCAACTTTCTTGCACTCTTCTACATTGTATTTATAGACTACAATTCAGATTGAGTGCACTAAAATTTTACATGACTCTCAAAACTTCCCTACCAACACTAGGCAAGAACTACGTTCCATTGCAGCTCTTGTTTGTCTTTAACCTATGCTCTAATCATTTCTTTGGGGGTGGTAGTTTACCTGCGCCTTCTCTGGAAAATCGGCAGTATTCTCACAATGCTTAGAACCATTGTCACCAATATTTGGACCAACAAAGAAGTGGCCATCAAGCTTGTACGCTTCTAACCCTGTTTTACATTTATCATTGTAGCCTATTTAAATGTGAATCTTGGGGCTGATGCGGCAATTTCTATGGATATCTATTTAGTTTGAAGTTTAGGGTTGAATTGTTCTTTTTTGACCCATTGATTTCAAAGTTCTTTTGGGGTTTAGGGTGATTGTTGATGAATAATAGTGCCAATGGCAGCATGTAAACCATAAAGTTTGATATGTGGCCTTCGTATCTTGTGAATTACAGGTTTTATTTCCATTCAAAACAATGAAGAAGGCATTTGGATCACCTCAAGCACTGAGCATCAAGAATCCTTCTAGAAGGGCTGAGATTAACCATCCTCTATGAAAGCAATCAGCAACTCCAACACAAAATGTATGCATTACATTTCTCTTCAATTTCTTATAGAAATATATCACATTTAATGTTTTTCTTTAATTGATGTTGAGATCATCATTGGTTTGTCATTGTAGGGGGACAGGTTTATTTTTCACAGAAGTACCGTAGATTTTGATTGGGTTCGGTATCTGGCAAATAAAAGAAATATCATTGGGGATTCACCCTCCATGGAAGCATATAATAGGGAGCACACAACTAGTTTGGTGAAGGATTCTAGTAAAATATCAAGAATTATGAGCTTTAGTAGAAAGTGATCTACAGAGGGATTGCAATCCATGTATTATGAAGCTTTGTCTATTGATGCTAGGACCAGAACTAGTAGATCACATAGTCTCTACATACCTCAAGTAAGAGTTATTCCTATTTTTCTTTTTAAAATTATGATTGTTTTGTGAATACTTTAGTGTACTAACTATTTTTTAGATTGAATACACAATCCACTTAGGTGGGTTTAGGGTTGGTTGAAGATTAGATAAATTGCACACCCATTCCTCCTCTAACAAAATTCTTCTATCCTTTATGCTTTTATGGACATCTCTCCCCTCTAGTGCTCCCCAGCTACTAGTTTTGTTTTTTGCCTTCACACCAATACTTGCACCATAAAATTGTCTTTGTCTGTCTTCACTTCTTTCCCCTATACAAGTCAAACGCATGTCAATTATAGATTAATAGTAGTCATTCGAGGTCATATCTGATTCAATGGAGCTTGCAGGCATTTGTCTCCCCCAACAACCTACCTTCCCTTCCATTCCAAGTTGCCCATACCTTAAATATTAAATGCAATCTTTTCATGCCTTTAATAGGGATGTGACATATAAGTATTATATTGATATTATTTGTGAGGAATTTTTTTAATTGTATCTGACAAATATGATCTAGATCTAATCAAATAATTAAATAAATTAAATGTAGATATAAAAATTTTTAAAATGGGTAATCGAATAAGAATAGGGATGTTTATTTGTTTATCATGAGATGGCAACTTGACTTTGTAGTTGACGTTGTTAGTGCATTATGATAGGTAATTAGAATTAGATATTTGAATTTGAATAAGAGAACAAAAGGTTGCAATAGGGCTTTGTAGAAATCTATGCTACTATAAATGGTTGTGACATGCAATTTAGTCTACTTGCCACAACTTGCTTTATTGTTGACATGCCCTCCTAAACTCACTTGCCTTCTTCTTGAACCTATTTTTGAAGAGGGCTATGTTAAAAATACAATAGGGATAGCTTCAAGATAAGATAAGTCCTAAACTTTTCTTGGTAGGAGTCAAGCCCTAGATGATGAGCATAAATTCACAGTCACACCACACCAATGATGAAGATGCAAAAATCTAGTATCTTGGTGTAATGGTGTAGTGTCTACATGCAAATATATGGCTTTTGAATGCTCTCAAGTTGAATGATCTTTCAATATCATGCTTTCTCTTAATACTTTCTAATTGATTTCTAATGATATAGGAATGTTTACAAATACATGTCCATATCCGTATAATCCAAAAAATTTCATGCACATGAGGACTAGATAACAACTAGCTTCAGAAAGGGTCAACTCAAAAGAAAGAACTTTAGAATTTGAATGAGGTAGATTAAACCACACCATAGAGGCTAATTCCACTTAGAAAAACACTATGAATAAAGATTAGTTTGAATCAAGAATATTTGTAACCATAACTTATTGATAAACTTTAGTATAAAGGTTAATTTGTAAAACAAATAAATTAAAAATTGCATACACTTAAAATGATATAAAATAAAAATAGAAAAAATATATAATATAAACTTTGATCTCCTTATACTAACATAACTATTAATGCTAAGAGGCATTTTACAATGGCAGCAAGTGATGGAGTGTAATGGTGTGTGCTTGTTAATAAAAACTCTTACCTTTTACCTTACTTCATGTCCTAACTTCAAAATATTTCAATCGTCGAGCCCTTTTTAAGCCCTATTTTGGATGTTCGTATACACTGTTGTCTAGTACCACTTGATTTTATTGCGGATGGTGCCTACCTAGATGTCTTTTCTTGTAGTACATACATGTTTTTGTTTCTATTGTCTTTGCATACCTTTATTTCAAGGATCCACTGATAACAATTAAAATCATTCGAAGAGGTGAAGCAGATTTTTTTATTTTATGGATGTCTCTTGTTGGTTATATGTTTAATCTTTAAATTTTGCCATAACTTGTTTACATAAGATTATTAACATGTATGCCAAGTGTAGAAGTAGGCAGTCACATGTTTCACCAAATGCAACGAACAGGCCTCCAACCCCATTAGTCCATATTTGCTAGCATACTTGTAGCTTGTGCCAAAATGGGAGCTTTAGAACAAGGTATGGACTTCCATCAAACTATAAAGGATAGAGGAATTTCATCATATCTCATAGTGAACACTACCTTAGTAGACATGTATGCAAAATGTAGAAACATGCACAAGGCACATTAACTATTTTTCACATTTCACATTTGGAAGTTTGTGCAACTTTAAGGAATTCTCAAGAAAATGTGGTCTCATGGAATGTAATGATTGAACAAGATACATGTAAAATGGATTTTTTGAAAAGGCTTTATAAACTTTAAAGAAAATGCAATTGGTAGGCGCAAAACTAGACTCTGCAACCTTGGCTAGCATCCTTGCAGCCTATATGGGAATGGGATCTTTGGAACATGGTGTAGACATCCATAAAAGCAGAATGGAATGGGTTTTTTTGTTAGATGATGTAATTGCAAGTGCCTTGGTGGACATGTATGTTGATAACTGAGAGGGGGGGGGGTGAATCAGTTATCCTAATTATTTCCCTTATTAAACTTTCCTCTTAATTGAAGCAGCATAAAATCAAACACAAAACATAAGCCATGAAATAAGAAACACATGACACAGTATTTTTGACGTGGAAACCCTGTTAAGGGAGAAAACCACGGGGTGATTAACCCAAGAATTATTCTCTGTTAGAAGAATAGGAAATTACAAAAATGGCACTTGCCAATTAGGGCTCACTGCCCGAGCACACTGCTCACAAGAGGCTCACTGCCTACAAGAAGACACACTGTCTTACAAAGTGATTAGAATCACAGTCTTGAACTGATTGGAAGCATCTGCATATGCTGGAGTTCAGTTCCGGTTAGGTTCAGTATACTGATCTGCTGCACTTCATCTTTCCTCTGTTTTTTAGTCTGCTGTCCTTTCACATACCGGATCTTTCTTGTTACTTCTGCTCTACTCTGGACTTGTTCGCATATATTCACACACCTTTCACAACTAAATCCATCCTCTATATATATCCGCACAAGTAATTTCATCATCTTTCTAGTCGGCATCCGGAACAGTCTAGTTTCTTACAAACTTAGTTCTGTCGGCTGAATCCTTGCTCACCAAGCAATGCGGATCAAGCATATACTTGTAGATATCATCAATTATGTCGGCCAAACATGATTCATGCCTCCGCAACCTTTATCATCATCTGTAACACATCCGGAAAGTAGTTTGATACTCAGTCAGTCAGTTCTTCCTCTGTTTTCACTGTCTCTCAGGAATCCGGTACTCAACTATTCATATCTTTTTCCTTGTCCATCTCCGGAGGCTAAATCCTTGGAATATACTACTCAAGATAGTCCTCTTGACTTCCCCAGATCCGCACTGCACCAAGACACTTCCTCTGAGAGATCCGGACCAATCTGTCGGACCTTGCCACATGCTCTGTTCTTGTTCACCGGACCACCACAATCTTCAATCTGACTTCCGGTAGAGACATATCATGACTTGCGGATATGTGGGATGACCTTTGTTGCCATCAATGACAACAACCATGAATCCATATAGTGTCTCTTGCCAACAATCTCCCCCTTTGGCATTGATGGCAACACTTAGTGAAAAAATGACTAAGTGTTTACACTATGCTCCCCCTCTGCTGATGCTCTGTCTTTATATACAATTTCCGGAACTCCCCCTGAGTTGGATTCCTCATTTTTCACTGCTCCTCACTCCCCCTTTGACATCAATGGCAAAGGGTAGGGTCCGCACACCAAAATTTTCAAAAATTTTCTATATATAGCCGCATATTTACATACTCACATATACTGCAGAATGTCTGCAAAGGATGTCTGCAGTTGAACCATTTCAGTAGCCCAACTTAGCTTCATTCTGTCCAAGATTGAAATGTGACCACTCAACAAAAATGCAAAAGCTTCTGCCCGCCTGAGATCTGTCGGATCTTTTGTATGGGCGGTGGTCTGGGCATCACTGATGGCCTCATGCATAGTTTCCAACTTAGGGACTATAATCCTTCTAAGTTCTCCCATCCGGTTGGTAATGTTCTTCCTCTCCTTCTCAAGATTCTTTATTTCATTCAAGACTGCAATAGTCTGACATTCTTGATTTATTATAGAGGAAGAGAGAGGATCAAAACTTTGAGATAAGCTTTGAAGCTTGTCCTGTTCCTCTTTTATTTTCTTGTCAATTGCTGCTGTTGCCTTTGACCAAGATATACAAAATTTGTAGATGTCACCGCCATCCTTAAGAGCATTTTCTAAACTCTTTATTCCAATGCTTACAATCTTCCTATCCTTAGAGATTAATTCTAATATTTCAGAAAATCTCTTATCCAAAAATTCCTTCCGGACCTTTTCTTCAGCTGATTTTTCTAGAGAATTAAAATGTGTATCAATACTGCTGACTAAGGTTTTTAGATTACCGGAAGTGGAGGCTGTCGGATCTATTTGGATTGATGGCATGATCTTTACAAGTACTCCGGAAGCAGCCTCTATCAACTCACAGTCTTCCATATGAGACTTCAGGAGCTTTTCATTTGCCTTGGCATTTGCAAATGAAGCTATCTTCATTGTTTGTACCGGAGAGAGAGAGTCAAAATCAAATGGACCTTTTAGAAGCTCCGGTTCATCAATCTCTAGAGTTTCTTTGCTCAAAAATTGTTGAACAGTTTGTGCAGTGTCTCTTGCCGGAGACAGATGTTTCTTTTCTTCTGCAGTCTTAGAACTGTCAACCTCTTTGTCTGTCACCACTGCTTCCTTCTCCTGCAACTGCTCTTCTTCTTTGGATCCGGAGACTGTAGGGGAAACCGGAGGAGAGATGCTTGCTTGCTCATGGGCCACTTCTTCTGGAGCAGAGGGTCCCAAGTCCTCACTTGTCTGTTCATGGCTCACTTCTTCCGGAACAGAAGATTCCAAATCAGCAGCTGTTTCTGCACCTAAGTCCTCTACAACAGGAAGATTGAACCTTTTGAAGGCCTTCCGGAGGATCTCTTCTGTCTCTTGTGCCACTTTGTCAGTCTCACCAAGCATGAGTTGATTCATCCTGGCTTTACTTCTGAACTCATCTCTGCAGTCCTTGAAGATCATGTTCATTGTCTTGGGATCAATTTGAGGATATAGCTGAATAGCTATCTGCTCCCGGATCTCAAGATCTTTGGCATGAGCATTATTCTTTCTTACTTCCATTTCCTTCTCTAGGCTTTTAGGAATGAGTGATATGATCTCAATGAAAGCCTTATTGTATGTGTTCAGATATTTAACTGTGGCTTCCTGCAGAGTCTTTTGGTCTGCCTCACTGAAGTCATCATAGGATTCAGTCATTGGTTGAAGGTTTCCATCCACCGTGACCGACTTGATTATGCTCTCTAGTGACAGAGTGGGCTTTTCAACAGTTACCTCTGCCATTTCCTCCTTGTCTTGGCCTGTGGAGGGCTTACCGGATCCTTTCTTTTTCTGTTTCTTTACTTCTCTTACTCCTTCATCTGATTCTGTCTCCTCTTCATCCTTTTGGCTTTCATAAGCCCTTGATGCTTTTGTCTTGGATCTTTTACCGGATGCCTGGACTTCCGGTTTTGAGCTTTTGGTTGTGGAAGGTGCAGATCTCTTTGATGATCTGGTCCGGGTGGGGGTTTCAACCGGAGCACTTTCTTTGCTTTTCTCTTCTTCCTCAGCCTTTCTCCTCTTTTCCCGGCTGGCATCAAGTGCCTCTTTTGAGATGCCTAGGCCTTGAGCAATGTGCTCTACTTCTTTTCTCACTTTTCTTTTAATCTCAGGTTCCCTGAGTTCTACATGTAATTTCACGCTCAGCTCCTCAAAGGTTCCAAACCTTTCTGCCTTAGGATCTTTGGGCTGACTTAGCATGTGTTGAACATGCAGCTCTACTATCTGTTCATCAACTTCATACCCCATGGGCATGATCCAGACAGTCCTTGGCTCCACTGCCTCCATTAGGCACTGATCAGTGTCAACCATAAAACATACTGAGTCCTTGTATTTCTCAATGAGTGACTGGGGAATTCTCTCTCTTGCTTGCATCATGCTCTGAAAGTTTTTGAAGTATCCCCATAGAGCTGTATTTCTCGCTTTTGCATCCCCAAGTCCATGCAAATAGTCTCTTATCTGGACTGCAACAGGTTTGTCATTCTGCCATACCCATCCACTTGTTCCGGGTAGCTCATTCATGAAGTAGAAGAAGAGACATACAATGAGAGTACCATACTTAAAGGAGTTCTTCTTGTCTTTCTTGATTTTCTGTACATTTTCCATCAATTGGCTTAGTAGTAGTTCACAAAGATCATAATCTGCATTCTTTCTTAGCATTTCATATGCTGTGTATATTGCAGTTCCGGATACAGAATTCTCCCTGCTGGAGTGATAGATCTTGTATCCTATTATCATTGATGCATATTTGATATCCGGATCCGAAATATCTTCAATGGTCATTGCTCTCTTATCATATTTTGATCCGGTGGCCTCAGTTACAACGTTGTTCTTGACAGATTTGAGGATAGGTACCCCCCCGGAAGAGTATAGACCAGTTACTGCTCTAATTGCTTCTTTTGTGATCTTGCAGGGTCTATCTAGCCAAAGGAAGTTGTCATGCATCCTGCTCAGTACATACCGGACCCATTCATCTTCTTCAAAGCTAGGGAAATGAATGAATTGCCCAAATTGTTTCTTCTGGATACCCTTATACTCTGGTTTGAGCTCAAAAGCATTGTCTATCAGTTGTTTGTGATAGAGGTCTCTTAATTTGAATTCCCCAAATTCCTCAATGTTTGCGTGTATGTAAACCCTAATATCTTCAGTATGTAAGACTCCGTGGGGAACACTAGAGAAGGCTCCTAGTGGATCTACCTCCAACGATTTGTAGGGATGTTTCTTGAATGAGGGGCGAGGTCTATCAGAGATCTTAACTATGTTTGGAGTAGCCATTCTTCAAAGATTTGTAGTGAGGCAATGAAAAACGAAGAATACCTTATGCGCCTTCGGTTTGCACGGAGTGGTTGGATTGATTTCTTTATGCAATAGCTTCGGCAGGAGATCCTTGGTGTGCTTGATGAACCTTGTTGCAGAGCTCCACTATTCGCTTCTTCTCAAGTGTAGAATGAGCAGATAACTTTTGAGAAATCCCTTATATTGCTCCGCAAACCCTAATATCTGTCTGCAATAAATGCTTCACCTGCATTATTCCGGTTTACCATGTCTGGACAGCTTGGAGTATCCCGGATTAGTCCTGATCACTGAATATCATTCGAATCTTTAAATCATGAATAAATCTAGGTAACATATTACAAGAACATCCCAAACACTCTGTCCAATCCGCAAGACAAGATCGTGCACTTCCGGATCTCTCCGGACCTTTTTGTAATCCTTTATCATACCGGAGCACCTCCCTGAACAGGTCTAACTTAATCGAACACAGCTTCTTCATAACTCCATGCGGACCTCTGAAAACTTGACTGAAGCATCTCAGGACTTATATCTACAAACCCTTTAATCCGCATCTTGTGCCACATCCGGCACAACTTGTTTGGCTGGGGGAACAGAATCTTCTTTGAGTCTCCCCCTAAGCCTGAGCTCACTTTTTAATTTCCGGAAGAAATATCAGCACCAGAATCTGGTGCGGATCCAACCTCTACATTCTCTGAGCTTTTCTTCACCCAAATCTTGCGCATCTGATTCCTAACTTCATCCGCATTCATCTTTTGTTTACCCTTGTCTTGATTCTGATTATACACCGGACCTCTTTTGTCCTGATTCTTGTTTCTGCAGACTTTAGCATTATGACCGGACCTATTGCAGATTTGGCAAATAACATTTCTTTGCATATTTAACTGATATCCCCTTGATCTGCATTGATTAGCCATATGACCTACTCTATTGCATGTAAAGCATCTACCTTTGAATGATTTGTTTACTTGCATAATTCTGCATTCATGGGATTTGTGTCCATACCTTTTGCAGTTGAAGCACTGTCCGGAGAAGGATGAATTAATCTGATTCATTCTCATTCTGCACTGATTAGCTTTGTGACCAAAATGGTTGCAGCTGTGGCAGTATCCATTGAAGGATGGATATTTTTGAGCATTTGGCTGTCTTACCGGAGGTCTTCTAGGCCTGCTCCTTGGATTTTCTGATCCAAGATTCCTCTGACCGGATCCGGAGCTTTCTCCTTTCTCATATCCCAAGCCATACTTGTCATCTGTCCTCTTTTGACTTCCAAGAAGAATTTCAAGTTGAGCAGAACTTATCTTGAATTTCTCTTTATATTCATTTGCTGTTTGAAGGTCTCTTTTGAGAGAGGCAATTTGATCCTCAAGTTTTCCTTCATTATCTTTGGAATCTTCAAGATCAGATTCAAGGTGTCTGATAATCCTGTCCATCTGGTGGCATTCTTCTGATTTTTCTTTAAGAGATTGTCTTAGATTGTCTTCAGCCTTTCTTTTTTCTTCAATCTCTTGAGTAAACTTTATAGTTCCTGATTCCATTTCATGTCTTAACATAATGACTTCTTTTGATAATTTTTCACATAACTTGGTTTGCTCAGTCAATTCCTCACTTGTATTGCTTTCTTCACTTTGTCTTGCCAACTGTTGAAGCAGCTCCTTTCTCTTTTTCATAGAGAGACTTAATTTGTCTTTTAATTCTCTCATGAATTCATCAGCCTGTTTGAGTCTTTCCTTTAATTCACTGACTTCAGAATTTGACTGTTCAAGATCCTCAAGGGCAGTCTTGAGTTGCTCCCTTAAACCATATGCATCCATTTGAAATCCCAGATCTTCCTCAAGCTGTTAGGCTCTATTAGGAGGAACTTAGCTCTGATACCAATTGTTGATAACTGAGAGGGGGGGGGGTGAATCAGTTATCCTAATTATTTCCCTTATTAAACTTTCCTCTTAATTGAAGCAGCATAAAATCAAACACAAAACATAAGCCATGAAATAAGAAACACATGACACAGTATTTTTGACGTGGAAACCCTGTTAAGGGAGAAAACCACGGGGTGATTAACCCAAGAATTATTCTCTGTTAGAAGAATAGGAAATTACAAAAATGGCACTTGCCAATTAGGGCTCACTGCCCGAGCACACTGCTCACAAGAGGCTCACTGCCTACAAGAAGACACACTGTCTTACAAAGTGATTAGAATCACAGTCTTGAACTGATTGGAAGCATCTGCATATGCTGGAGTTCAGTTCCGGTTAGGTTCAGTATACTGATCTGCTGCACTTCATCTTTCCTCTGTTTTTTAGTCTGCTGTCCTTTCACATACCGGATCTTTCTTGTTACTTCTGCTCTACTCTGGACTTGTTCGCATATATTCACACACCTTTCACAACTAAATCCATCCTCTATATATATCCGCACAAGTAATTTCATCATCTTTCTAGTCGGCATCCGGAACAGTCTAGTTTCTTACAAACTTAGTTCTGTCGGCTGAATCCTTGCTCACCAAGCAATGCGGATCAAGCATATACTTGTAGATATCATCAATTATGTCGGCCAAACATGATTCATGCCTCCGCAACCTTTATCATCATCTGTAACACATCCGGAAAGTAGTTTGATACTCAGTCAGTCAGTTCTTCCTCTGTTTTCACTGTCTCTCAGGAATCCGGTACTCAACTATTCATATCTTTTTCCTTGTCCATCTCCGGAGGCTAAATCCTTGGAATATACTACTCAAGATAGTCCTCTTGACTTCCCCAGATCCGCACTGCACCAAGACACTTCCTCTGAGAGATCCGGACCAATCTGTCGGACCTTGCCACATGCTCTGTTCTTGTTCACCGGACCACCACAATCTTCAATCTGACTTCCGGTAGAGACATATCATGACTTGCGGATATGTGGGATGACCTTTGTTGCCATCAATGACAACAACCATGAATCCATATAGTGTCTCTTGCCAACAATGTATGTGAAATGTAGAAGCAAAGACAAATGTAGTGTCATAGAATACCATGATTGTAGGATATGTTCAACATGGCTTTGCTGAAAAGGCCTTAGAAACTTTTAAGTAGGGTATGGGCATCCATCGAAGCATAATTGAAAGTGGATTTGTTAGATGATGTAGTTACAAGTGCTACTTCTGATCACCATGGCCTTTACAAGAACTTATGCACAAAAGTCAATAAAGAAGAATTTATGCAAAAATCTCTCTTGAATAATTAAAAATTGTGATTAATTTTCTTTGTGGCTTGTATTGTGTGGATGAGATTTCAAGTTCCTTATAGTTTCCTATGGATTTAGAAACTTTCAAGAAAATGTAATTGGCAGGTGTAAAACCAGACTCTACAACCTTTGCCAACATCTCCAACCTGTGCAAAAATGGAAGCATTGGAATAGGGTATAGATATCCATTAAAGAAAGGGTTTTTTTGTCAGATGTTGTAGGTGTAGGTGCCTTGGTCGACATGCATACAAAATTTAGAAGCATAGACAATGCATGTGAATAGTTTGACAAAATTCCTAAAAGAAATATTGTGAGAACAATTAATTTGCTTTGCCATGGCATCTATGAGGCCTAAATGAGTAAAAATATCTGGTCTTATGGTCTTATGCCAAATACAATATCCTATGTAAACATATTTTCTAAACATTTAGCAAGGGATGCACATAGCTATTTTCAGTTATAATTTTTACTTTAGTGGAAAGTTACATTTCATGGAACTATTCCTCATTGTGTACACTGTACTCAGTTGGCACTAGAAACCCACAACATTTATTGCAGTCAATAGCATTTATTACAGTCAAACATAGTAGTTATAACACTTCCATTTATTCTAGTCAAAAGCATTGAAATTGAATCAAAGACTAACCCTTCTAATGTCACAGCCCCATTTTGCCTATGTTGGCCTTTTTTATAACATAAAATACATGTACATGTGATTGTTCATAATCACATCAAGTAGACCTCATGCTATAGATTTGTTGATGTATGATTTGATAATGACCTTCACTAAAGGAGCTCAAACAGCCAAATAGTGTGATGTTTGAGAGCAATGTCATTTTTTTCATGCAACCCCTGATATAATTGATAAATTATTTTGCAACTTGGACCTTCATTTTTTATAAGTTTGTATGCCACATGAAAATCTTATTCAACTGGTACTAGAGGACTACTACTGCAGCTTTAGGCAGAGGGCAAATTACTAATCGACAAGCAAAAGGAAGAAGCTCGCAGGTTGGATTTAATGAGAGAGCAATTCCTTGCCCAAAGTGGGGGTTTATCTAATGTTTCAAGGGAGGAACAAGTTGCTTTAGTACCCAAGAAACCAAAGTATGAGACAAAGAAGAGAAATTGTAGTCCTACTACTACTAATTTTGCAGCTTCTTAGTAGGCTATGCTAACAGAAGACCATGAAATCCAAGATGAAACTCCTCAAGAGGCATATGATAGTAAAGTAAAGGAAGAGGTCAATGCAATGATAATTGAGCCTATTGAGAGTGAGGGTCATATGGATGTGGAGCAAGGGAAAATGGAAACTGAAGAGGAGGAAGATGATTGGGATGCTAAAAGTTGGTATGAAAAAGATGTGGCTTTACATGTTAAAAGTGCTTTTGCTGAAGAGGAAGAGAGTTCTATAAGCAACAGAGTTATCAAGAGTTCTTTCAAGCCTGCATCTAAATCTATTGTAGTAAAAAATACAGCCGCATCTATGCCTAAATTAGCACCCATGTCGAGTGTAGCAAAGCATGCCCCTCCTGTTAAACCATCTTTGTCTATAAAGCAAGTTCATCAAGTGCAACCTGAAAGTGAAGAAATTGAGAGTGAAGATGAAAACATAGAGGATAACAAGTGACATGCAACATCAAGGAAGTGAGAGGTGAGGAAGGCAGAAGCACTATCGAAAAGGAATGCAGATGATTTGTGTTTGCCTATTTGTTGCATTCTTGGTCATGTCGATACCGGCAAGACAAAGTTGCTCGATTGTATTCGGCGGACAAATGTGCAGGAAGGTGAGGCAAGAGGGATCACTCAGCAAATTGGAGTGACATATTTTCCAATGGAAAACATATGTGAGAGGACAAAAGAGTTGAAGGTAGATGCTAATTTAAGGATGGTTTACTAGTAATTGACACTCCTGGGCATGAATCTTTAACAAATTTGAGAGCTTGAGGTTCTAGCTTATGTGATATTGCTATATTGGTTGTTGATATTATGCATGGCTTGGAACCACAAACACTTGAGTCATTAAATCTTTTGAAAATGTGACATACACCCTTTGTAGTTGCCCTGAATAAGGTAAGTCTATATGGTAGTTTCATAATCTGCCATTAATTTTCATGAAATTTTTCCTACCTTGAAAATCACTAACACAAAAGGATTTCACCGTGTGCTTGACTTATTAAGGTGGATAGGCTCTATGGTTGGAAGGCTCATCCAAATGCTTCTGTAAGAACAACCTTTAAGCAATAGTCAAAAGATGTTCAAAATGAGTTTGAACACTAGTTCACTTAGGTTTGGCTTTGTACAAGCTTCATTTCTCTAATGGGATCTAGAACATACAATCATAGAATGAAAAAGTCTATCTCTAAGGAAGAGATGAATTGGTGATGTGACGTCTTATTGATAAATGCCATATATCAATATTTCAAGAAAATTTTCTTCTTATTAATAGGATACAGTTGCTAAAATTGACATTATTATTAACTAGAGGTGCTCTTCTAGATAATGGCTAAATATTTATGTAAAATAGCCAAAGACTAAAATCTTGAAACATGAAAGCTTAGGTTCTCCTGGCAAGATTACTCATTAAATGACAATAACTACAAACTTTATTCTAGGTTCATTTCTTGTTCAAACTTTTGTATAACTCAAGATAGTCTTTTAACATTTTAAGTAGCATGCAAACATTGTTGTTGGCAAGGTTTCCAATGTGACAACTATGTCATGTGCCTGCCAAAGATTGGCCCATTTTGTATGTGTCTAATATGTCATATTAGAGAAAGATCATGTTGAATTAATATTCTGTGGATTAAAAACCTATTCTAAGGCACCAAAGCTCGAGATGGGAGATCCTAGCCAAGATCCTAAAGTCTGACTTAGCACCTACCAATTGCATTAACTTAAAACATAAATGGCATTATCAGTAAGCCAAATTTGTGCCAATCAGGTAAAGGTTTTAGGTAGTGGAACTACATTTTGATGAAGCACTTGAAACTCAAATGTACCATTTTGTGTACCCTTCATCAATACTTGTGTAGGTGTGCCAGATCACCTTATGTTACTTGTGCAGTTAACATAAAAAATGATAGAGGAAAAGCTTATGTACATCAACGAAGTTCAGGTAAGGTTCATTCTAATTATAACCTCTTGAGACTTTGCTAAGATGAATGCATTAGTTTATTCATTGTCAACAGTACTATTGGAAGTATAGCTGATGTATTGCTAGCATTTGATTGTTTGTGGCCTTAGATTTTTGCAGTAGTTTCTCTGCATGACTTTATGTTGGATGGATGTGGGTTTATTTCTTCCTTGTATAATTTCACATGTAAATGTTTATGTAATGTCACTTTAGCCAAGAAATCTTCTTGGCCATATGAGAGGTGTAGATTGAGTTGAGTTACAGATCTAATGGTCATAGCGATAACACCATTTCGGATTATCAAAGAGGCTAGATCCAAGGTCATAGCGATAACACCATGTCCTACCGATAGTGTTCATTCCATCCATTGTAGGGACACCAAAGGGACTCCTACGAATGTATACAACTTGGCATAAATTAACCTAGATTAATTAATCAATTTTTCTATGAAAACTTATACACACACATGGTTGTAGAGAGAAATAATACATATATTAAATATATTAATATAGATGAGAGTTGTACATACTTCAATCACATAAGTAACCCTTATAGCATTACATCTACAGTTGATTGTTATGTGTGCATGGTTGACCTTCTTAACGGTGCTCACTATCTTGAGGACACCCTAAACTTTATCATTGAGATGCCAATTAAACCTGTGGTGGTTGTGTGGATGTGTTTTCTTGGTGCCTGTAGATCACATATGAATATAGGCTTAGGAGTATTTATAGCAACACTACTTGTTAATTTGGATCCTAAAAATACTACAGGACTTATGTTCTTCTATTAAACATCTATGCAGAAGTGGGCAGGTGTGGTGAGGTTCAAATGGTAAGGAGATTAATGAAAGATATAGGAATTAAAAAGATCCATGGGTGTAGTTGGATTTAAGGCCATAAAATGGTACACACTTTTCATGTAGGAGACAGATCACATCTATAGACATAGGAGATCTATGTAAAGTTGTTCGAGAAATTGGCTTGGAAGATGAAGGTAACATGGTATTTTCTAGATTCAAGACATTTACTTGATGTTGTGGAAAAGGAGGAAAAATAAATATTTCTCTGTAGACTACCATCATAGTGAAAAGTTGGCAATTGCATTTGGTTTGTTAAACATGCCCCATAACTATTAGAGTTGCTAAGAACCTTCGAGTATGTGTTGATTGCCACACTGCAATAAAAGTTATCTCCAAGATTGTTGCAAGAGAAATTGTTGTGAGAGATGTGAACCATTTCCATTATTTTAAATAGGGACAATTTTCTTGTGGAGATTATTAGTGATGCTAAATGAAGCAATCTGAAAAATAGGCTTGCACTATAATAATGTGCACAGTGTCCGATCTCCAGTAATAATGAAGGGACATCCATCAAAGCATAATGGAAGTGGAATTTTTTTCAGATGTTGTAGTTACAAGTGCCTTGGTAGTCATGCATGCATGCCAACTATTTCACAAGATGCCTAAAAGAAATGTGGTCTCATAGAATGCCATGATTGCAGAAGCAAATGCAACTAGTAGGTGCAAAGACCAACTCCTCAACCTCTGCCAGCATCCTCCATGTCTGTGCAGAAATTGAGTACTATCGTATTGTGTATATAGATATATCATTATATTGAGTATTATTGTATTATATATAATGTACATAGATATAGAAACAATACAATAATACTCAAAATGACTATAATATATATATGTGTGTACCCATACCCGTCCCCAAACCGGCGACCTAGCATTTAATTGATTAGGCTAGATTGCACATAGGAAAATTTTATTTTCTTATACAAGCATATATTAGTAAACCTGCATGGTTGCATGCACCTAGAACACAAGCAAATATTACAATGTTAGGATGTGTTTTGGAGTGCTTCTACAAAATCCATTTTGTACATGTCCTGCAATCATTGTATTCCGTCAGATGACATCTCTTTGAGGCATTCCATCAAATAGTTCACGTGCTTTGTCTATGATTCCACATTTTGCATACATGTCTACTAGATCATTTCCAACCATAATATCTGACAAAGATCCCCTTACCATTATACTTTGATGGATGTCCATACCCTATTCGAAAGCTCTCATTTTCACATAGGTAGGGAGGACACTAGCAAAGGTTGTGGAATTTGACTTTACAACTACCAATTACATCTGCTTGAAATTTTCTAAAGACAACAAATCCATTTTGTGTATATCATGTGATCATTGCAGTCCATGAGACCACACGTTTTTCAAGGATTTTGTCAAATAATTCACATGCCTTGTCTAGGCTTCCACATCTCTCTCTTGTTGTGCCTTGAACACACTCCCCATTTCGTAAAATAGGGACCCCCTCTTTCAAGCTTTGGTTTAGAGTGTCAGTTCAGTTCCTTGCTTCCTAGTGTGTCAAAAGGTGGTCAACTACATTCTTATCAAGCTAAAAAGACTAGTATCATTAAGTCATCTCAAAATTAACTAAGTACAAGTATTTGCCTTCATTGAAATCAAGTCTAAGTGTCATTTGCGCTAAAAACCCTTTCATCTGACCTTTGCGTTAAAATCTTGTTCAACTGACTAAGTGCAGAAATCAAGCTGCACCGACTAAGCGCTAAAATGTTATTCATCTGACTCGATGTTGGAATTGAGCAAATCCAACTAAGTCAGTGACCTTCAAAACTCACACAATCCCAACAAGTGTTAAACTGACGTAAAGCACTTAAAAGACTTTCATCCGACCAAGCACTAATATCTGATACAACCGACTTAGTCCATCATTCATCAAAACTGCTCAAGGTCAGATGATCCCGAAATCCACGCAAAGTCTGTAATGTTGTCTTTTCATGCAAAACCCTAATCTCATTCTACAGTACATCATACTCCTGGCATTTATGGCAATTAGTGGTGAAGGATAAAATGTGTTTTGCCCCATTTTGAGCTCATTTTACATCCTGAAATCGATCGAAGAGGTCTTCAAAAGGATTTGGAACTGATCCATCACAAACTACTTGCGTTTAACCAAAGTGTCCCCTTCTAGTCACCTACGCATGCATTCACCACTGCAAACCAGGTAGGTATTATGTATCTGGGCTTAGGGTTTTCTTTATGATTTAGGGTTTGAAACAGATATAATGAGCATTTCTTTTGTGTGCCAAGATCAGTACCTCATGCATAGTCCTTATTAAAACCTTGATAGTCCTTCTTAGTATACAGCATACCCCTAGCAGTTATCTCATAGCCTTTCAAAAATATCAATGAGTAAAAGACAAACCTCCTTATTTGGCATATAAGACCTCATGTCTTTGACAATGTAGACCTCCCTGCTAACCATCTCTATCTACATTTGCTTTCATCTCTGCAGAGGTTCCTTGATTGTCTCCTTCTCATACTAAGAGTCTTAAACCACTGTATCCAAAGACTCCTATATACTATCAATCATGGGCTTAAATTCTCATGGTGAAGGCTACTTCATCTTTCAATATAATACTCAATCTCTACTTCTTTGAGTGTCTTGTATTTAAATTATCATGCAACCTCTTGTTCGGTGAATGGGCACCTAATTTTATGATCTCATGATAGGCCTATAAAATCATCATTTTGTTCATTCCAAAATGGAAAGAGGCCTTTTGAGAATCACATAAGGTTTTATAGAAACTTAAAAGTACAGGGATTCAAGTACCTTGTCCATATGATTCTCACAAGAAACCATTCTATATGATATGCAGACCACCTGCATACTGTCTCTTTACCTCTTCTACCTGAGATCTCTATCCCTTTTAGCTATCAAGATCCTTTTCATTGAAAGATGTTTACTATGTTGAGGTCTGAACCTGATTATACATGATGATCCTTATGTCTCTTAGCTCTCCATGGCTTGAATAATACTGAGGATTGTCTTAATAGTAATGACTACTTTCCCCTGTTTTAGAACTGTCTTAGTATTTGTGATTGCTCTATTCAATGCTCCTTTCATGGCAGTTCCTTGACTATTCCCTGCTCTTAACTTGAATGTTGTGACAGTTACTATCAAGTGAGACTATTCCATTTCATACTTTGTGACTCTTCCAAAGACAGTGATTGCTCCTCTTTTCACACAGTCTATACTTTGCATGACATTGACTCTCATTATGCACTCTGTCATCCTTGCATCTGATGAATACACATGAAATACTCTGTCATGACTATGATCTAGGCTCAACCCTTGTGGAAGCCTACTGTGATGTTCACAACATGCCCCATTTTACTCCATAGCAAAATGAGGACACCTCTTGTGGTTGTTGCTTTTGCCAGTGTGTGTGTTGTTCTACTTAGTGGTAAAGGGAAAAGGCAGTGAAATATTACAAACCTTGTTAAAAACAATGAAAAAGTTGCATTAAGTACCAAGGCAGAGTACAGGTGAATTCCTTGTCAAAAATGAAAAGGGGTTGCTTTTTTAACCATCTTAAAATTCCCTGTATTTGGCAAGTTATGAGTATTTTGGTAAAATGTACAATCAGGTTTGTATGTTGCATATACAAGGCCTTTTGTATGTCAGGTCGTTGTATATGCAAGGTCTTTCTTATATCAGTTTGCATATACAAGGTTAAAACATACAAGGTCGCCCATATACAAAGTCCTTTGTATATCGAGCCCTTGTGTTAGTCGCAAAATGGGTTGTTGAGTTTTCTAAGTCATCGAGTTGCATATACAAAGTCATTTGTATGCTTGTGCCTTGTATGCATTTGCTAATGTTTTATTTGTACATGCAGGCCGCGGACCCAAAAGGATCATGAAATGGGGTTAAATCATTGTATATATGCGGGCTTGTATGTTTCAGTGACATACAAGCCAATATGCATTACGGAGTATGCATAGTGCGGAGTCGAAGGTTTATTAAAGTTGGCATAATCGTTGCATGCTTTGTGCCTTGTATGTATGCTTTGAAAACATACATTTTAAGATACATACAAGCATCAGAACTCAAAATAGATTAAAATAGGGATAATGCAATGTATCTTAACTTAATGTATATCCGATATACATTGCATTATATACAAGGTGGACCTAACGCAGTTAAAAGTTGAAGTGAATGTTTGGTTAGGTCCGTCGATTGTATATTTGGTGTTTGTATGTTTATACATACAAGCAAAACATACATTGCATGATGCAAGGCCTACATGCAAGTCGCAGACCCAAGAAGAAAGTTAAGTACGATGAGGTCGTCATATGTTTATGCTTTGTATGTATCTTACGTACGAAGCTGAGATGCATCAGTTGTATACAAGCTACAGATCTGAGGTCATTATGAAAAAGAGTTAAATGCTTGTACATTCCGCACTTTGTATGTATGTTTCGAAATATACATTGCTTGATACATACAAGCCCCGAAATCCAAAGAAGTTTCAAATCCGATATATGGAATGTATCATAGCTTAATGTATATTAAGAGATACATTACATTACATACATTGCCGACATACAAGTTGAAACTCAGAAGAAATTAAAATATGGTATAGAGCATGCATCAAGACTCGAATGTAGATCAAAAGTGATACATTGCAATTTATACATTGCGGATCCAACAGGCAAATAGACTGCGGTCTATAGAGAGTGGTAAGTCTAAAAGTGACATACAAGGGCGCTTGTATGTATCAAGCCTTGTATTGAATGAAAGATATAAGCCGATATACAAAGAAGACATACAAGCAGTACATACAAGCAATAGGTGCATTCTCAAGACACAAGGAAAAAGGCGGGAAGGCAAAGCGATGGGTGTTTGAAGCTATTTTGATGCCCGATGCATGTTTTTGGTCAACGACGGTTGACTCGGCCATTTTTTGGCGTTGTATATGCATTCGAATATGCGGTTTCTCATAGATGCTAAATATTCATAGCCCGATAGTTGTCTTTGCACATTTAGAACCTGATTTAATGTAATGTTTATTTTCCTGTTGGTTCATTAAATGATGATGCTTAACTTATGTATGTTGACCACAGGTGCGCGGGTATATTGGTTACGAAGCGGTCATCGGCCATCGGTAAAGGGAGACAGAACTGTGCCGACGTTGATTATCTCGCCGATGAACAAAAAAATGCAGGCCGATAGGAATTGTATTAGCCAGAGGGTGTGATCGGAAGGAGATTACTAGTTCGCCCTGACTACAGAGGTCATGCCGATGATGAAAATATACAAAGAGCTTAAAAGGACGCCAACACTGCAACTGAAGACCGAGTTGGTGGCGCATTAACTGCAACAATTAAAGCCCATCTAACATTTTGACAAGGCAGTGGATCAGATCACAAGAGATCGCAAAAGGAAACACAAGGAGTAAAGGCTTTCAATGAGAAGACAAATTACAAGTGGAAACATTTATTAAAAGAATGGCGAGGGGCATCCTTATGCTCAGTATGGGTGTTGCTCAGAGATTTTGGCAGGATTTGTTTTCCACCATTTGATGCTGCACTCAATGGATGCAGACTATTGATTAATTAGGTTTTTTTAACCGTATTGGGGATAATCAGAGCTATATATTGAGCCCCTTTACTTTGTACAGAAAGGAGGTCAATCAATAAAAAATCTGACCAAACCAGTTTAATATAGGAGATCGGATTATTGAGACTAATGAGGACTGAACTGTTGAAATGTCAAGGTTCTTTCTTCAGATCATTGTAAATGTACTTGTTCTAAAGCATACTAAATGGAGATGAAGCTTTAGATTACATCTTGATTCTAAACTTTACGTAATCTTCAAGTTGATTTTTGGATATGTAATGGTGAATGATGTGTTTGATACAGAGTGCACAATGGAAGCAGACAAAATAGATCAAATTAACTCATGCACATCGATTGACTTGTTATCTTCGGTCGACACATGCACCAATTCACCATTGCGCCCGATCACCAATTGTATGTTTCGCCACATACAATCGCAACTTATATTCAAAACATACATTGACGATATGCATTTGGTGGGACCTCCTTCCTTCAGCACAACTTCAACCATCGATGAACAAAACTTCTATCGGCCGATAGGCTGATGCTACACCAATACACTTTATTACTTCGATCACTCTTTCGACCTTGCACTTTAGACAACCATTGTCTGGGCTTTCTCCGATGGTTATTTTCCTTCCGATCACGAACTCTACAACATAGACACTTTTTGCCTTCACCAAACCCTAACACATGAAAATGCTAGGTGAACTACTGTGCACAACCAAATTTTGTCCTCTGCGCCACCGAATCATGAAACAGAATAGAAAACAAACAAATATGATACAATGAAGCCATTCCACTGATTTTGACAGAAATCTTATTAGTGGAATGCTTCATATCAACATTTTGCAACAATGGGAAAATAGAAAGGAAAGGAAAGCTACGGCTATGCAATTCGTATTTATAGAGAATGGGAAACAAAATTGACAATATAGAAAAGATCAATTCCTCCTTAACAAAGCTTGATTACATTCGCATAGTTACATTCAATCACAATATCATCTGACTAATCACACTCTCAATCCCTAATCTGTATGCATTTGATTCATTTCTCTAGGTTTTATAAATTTGCCCAGAGTAGTACCAACTAACTCCAAGCAGCTAGCAGATCGATTCCAAGCAGCTGGTAGATCGATTCCAAGCGGCTGGGAGGGAACTAACTATCTCCAAGTGGCTGGGAGAAAACCCACCATCTTATTATTTTCAATTGACAATTGCAACCTAAGTACTTGGGACTTACAAACAAAAATTACATGCATTGGTCGAATAGACCTTATTACAACCCAAAACATGATTTAAAAAAAACATGAACTTAAATGACTTGTGTTAGGTGCCCCTACACCATATTCTTGGGGTTTAAAATAACTAAAGTCCCTTGAGGAACCAAGTCTGAAATATTAACCCCATGCTTGATGATGTCTTCCTCGCTCACCCAGGGAGCATCCTCATCAGGCAAACCATGCCATTTGACTAGATACTGCTTGTAGGTTTTATGTCTAGTCTTCTTCTAAACTTTGGTGTCCAAAATACATTCCAACTGAACTAGCTGGCTGGGTGGAAGATCACAAATTCATTCTGCATCTTCTGCGCATGTCTCTGCTGCATTGGCCCCTCTAAATGGAAACAAATCTGCCACATTAAAGATGGGTGAAATTGCTAATCCAGGAGGAAGTTCAATCTTGTAAGCATTAGGCCCAAATTTGTGTACAACCCTACATGGACCTATCTTCTTCATGAGAAGTTTTGTTGGCTGCCCTTTCGGAAGTCTTTCCTGCTTCAAATATGCCATTTCCAGATCCCCAACTTTGTATTGGACATCCCTTTTCTTTTGATCAGCTCTCTCTTTGTATTTCCATGTGTTCTTTTGGATAGTGTCCCTTATAGCATCATGGATATCCTTCATGCTGACTGCAAAATCTTCTCCTTGTGCACTCCTTTTCTCCATGTTCTGGAGATCCCTGAGCTCCAAAATTCCCCTGAAATGAATCCCATATACAAATTCAGAAGGGCTCTTTCCTGTGCTCCGATTGACAGAATCTTTATAGGCAAACTCTACTTGTGGGATGATCATATCCCATGCTTCTCCATGTTGTTTAGTCAAACACCTCAAAAGATTACCTAGTGATCTATTCACCACCTCAATTTGTCCATCCATCTGAGGGTGATATGCTGACGTGAAAGATAATTGAGTGCCCAATTTCTTCCACAAAGTGCACCAAAAATGTTCCACAAACTTGGGATCTCAGTCAGTGACAATATTCAGTGGCAAACCATGAATTCAAACTATTTCTTTGAAGAACAGTCCAACAATATGTGAAGCATCATTGGTACATTTGCATGGCACAAAATGAGCCATTTTACTGAATCTATCAACGACAACAAATACACTGTCAAAACCTCTTTGAGTCCGGGGAAGACCCAAAACAAAATTCATACTGATGCGCTCCCATGGCCTTTGAGGAATTGGAAGTGGTTGATAGAGACCTGCATTGGATGAAGTTCCTTTTGCCCTTTGACAAATGCTACAAGTTTGCACAAATTTCTTGACATCAGTTTGCATCTTAGGCCAGAAGTAAAGCCTTCATACTTGTTCTAACATCTTGTCCAATCCAAAATGACCTACAAGACTACCGCAATGTTTCTCTTTTATGATGTTCTCCCTCATGGAACACCTAGGCACACACAACTGGTTGCCTTTAAAGAATAACCCCTGTTGTAGCAAAAATTTAGAAAAATTAGACTGATAGGAATCTAAAAATTGTGAACAAATTGTATATATCTCCTTGAAGTCCTCATCATCCTGGTACATATCCTTGAGAGAATCCACTCCCACACTTTGCAACTGGATTTCTTGTATAGTGCACACTCTTCTACTCAGAGCATCTACCACCTTGTTAGCTTGTCCCTTCTTATGTTTGATGGAAAAAGTATATGCCTGGAGTTGTTCAACCCACTTCATATGCATGTGATTTAGCTTCTCCTGTGAATTCAAAAAACTCAAAGCATGGTTGTCAGTATAAACAATGAATTCCTTGGGCAAGAGATAATGTCTCCATTTTTTCAATGCTTAAACCATTGCATACAATTCCAGATCATATGTGGAATACTTTCTTTTAGTATCATTCAGCTTTTCACTAAAGAAAGCAACAGGTCTACCTTCCTGACTCAAAACAACACCAATGGCAAGGTTACTGGCATCACATTCCACAGTAAACAACTTATTAAAATCAGGTAAAACCAAAATGGGTTTCTCTACTATTTTCTGTTTGAGAATCTCAAAAGACTCATCAGTTGCTCTATTCCAAACAAACTTACATTTATGTCCTCCTTTTATGGTATCCAGAATGGGTGCACAAATGTGACTGAATCCTCTAATGAATTTCCTATAAAAAATTGCCAACCCATGAAAACTTTGTACATCACTCACTATTGTAGGCGCTGCCCAAGACAGAATAGCATTTACCTTCTCTGGATCCATTTTCAAACTGCCCTGGGATATCACAAATCCAAGGTATGTGAGTTCTTCCTGCATGAAGATACTCTTCTCCATATTGATCATCAGTTTCTCCTTATGCATCTTCTTCAACACCTGTTCCAAATGCTACAAATGTTCTTCTTTTGTCCTGCTGAAAATCAGAATATCATCAAGATAGACAACAACAAATTTGCCAATAAAATCTTTCAATACCTCATTCATTAGACGCATGAAAGTGCTTGGAGCATTGGACAATCCAAATAGCATCACCAGCCACTCATAAAGACCTTCATTAGTCTTAAAGGTTGTCTTCCATTCATCCCCTTGTCTAATCCTAATCTTATGGTATCCACTCTTGAGATCAATTTTAGAAAAGTACCGAGCTCCACCCAAACAATCCATGAGGTCCTCTATTCTGGGCATCGGAAACCTATATCGGATGGTGATCTTATTGATGGCCCTTGAATCAGTTCACAACCTCCATTTGCCATCCTTCTTCGGAGCTAAAACTGTGGGTACAACACATGGGCTAAGACTTTTCCTCACCAGGCATTTATCCAATAGTTCCTATACTTGTTTAGCAATCTCCTCATTCTAATTAGGTGTCATTTTATAAACTAGTTTATTTGGCAATGTGGATCCTGGAATGAAGTCAATCTGATCACTTATGTCCCTCACAGGGGGTAGTACATTGGGCATATCCTCCACCACGATACCCTTATACTTGTCTAACAATTCCTGCACTTCCTTAGGGACCTTTTCCTTGCAGTTTTTAGACAAATCAGAACTGTCTTTAGGTTTCAAAATCAAAGCATACCCCTGGGTTCCCTCTTCTTTCAGAGTATGGAGAAACGCTTTCCCACTCATTAACATGATGCTTGAGCCTACATTCTTGTCTACACCCTCTTCTGGTAAAGGATCCATCTTATACTGTCTACCATCCTTAGTGATCACAAAAGAATTTGACTTACCATCATGTTGGGCTTGTACATCATACTGCCAAGGTCTACCTAACAATAAATGGCATGCATCCATGGGAATTATATCACACAAAAGTTTATCTCCATATTCCCCTATCTGAAATTCTACCCAAGCTTGTTCATCAACCAAGACCTGCTGCCCTTTGTTCAGCCATGGCACTTTGTATGGACTCACATGTGGTAATCTTCTCAAATTTAGTTTCTCTATCATTTCTACTGAAACTAAATTTTTAGTGGAGCCAGAATCAACAATTACCTTACACCTTTTGCCAAAAACTTTACACAAAGTTCTAAATAGTGTTTTCCTCTGCAGTGGTTCTTTATTTTATGGTACCTTCAGCATCGTTCTTCTCATCATGAGACTTTCTCCATCTTGTGCTGGAGCTGCACTTCCCATAGGTGAAGTCACACTCTGATAATCTTCTTCTTGAATCAGCTGGCTCCTTCTCTCTCCTCCATGAGAGCTTGAGGTTTTCTCTGGACACCTACCTATTGTGTGCCCAATTTGGTTACAATTATAACATCTTCCCGTGAAGACATTAGGACCTCTACCTGGTCCACCAAATCTGCCTCTCCCATTAGGTCTCCTTCCTCTAAAACCCCCTCTGGAACCATATTCTCCACTGTGTTCTTGCTGACTGGACTCCCCTTGATTCTTCAGGAACTAATTTTTGCCACCAAACCTATTTCTGCCCCTGAAATTTTTTCCACCTCTGCCTTTGTTCTGTTGTTCTCCTTTTCTTTTCAATTTCTCTTCTACTCTCAACGCCACCTGGAAACACTTGTCCATGGTGTCTAGTGTCAAGATGGTAATCTCATCTTGTATACTATACTTTAGGCCATTAATATACCTGGCAACTCTTCCTTCTCATCCTCAGCATGTCCACACCTTACAGATAATTTATGAAACTCCTCTGCATAGGTGGATACATCCATATCCTTCTGTCTGAGATTCTATATTTTCCTGTATATCTACACTTCATAATCTGCTAGTAGGAACTGAGCCTTGATCCTCTCTACCATCTGACTCTAGGATGAGATCATGCTCTTGCCACTCTTCACCCTTTCTCCCTGGGTGTAGTTCCACCACGTGAGAGTCGCACCTTTCAATTTCATCTTTGCAAACTTGACTCTTCTATTCTCCGGTACCTCCTTGTACTCAAAGTAATTGTTCAAAGTCTCGATCCATTCAATGACTTCTTCTGTGTCCATCTTTCCACTGAACATTAGAATCTCCATTCTTGATTCAGACAACTCCTTACCGAGTGATTTTATAGCTTCCAGAAATTGTTTATGGTCTGTAAATATACTTGTCTATTCTGGGGTTGTTTCCTCTTCCCACCTTCTTCTTCTTCATCAGACTCCACGTCTGATTTCCTGCCTTTTCCTAAGGTTTTCAACTATACCTGGAGTGCTTCCTTGACTCTAGTCTTGATTAGCTCCTCCATCTCTTTAAATTTCTTGACCACTTCGGTGGTCATTCCCTTTGGAGGCATCTCGCTAGCCCCTCCTTCACTTTCCATATCTGACATAAACATTCACAGACAATGCCAACACTTTTGCAGACCCTTCGCTAGCTCTGATACCAATATGATGTAGAGTGCACAATGGAAGCAGACAAAATAGATAAAATTAAGTCATGTACATCACTTGACTTGCTATCACCGGTGGACACATGCATCGATTCACCATTGCGCCCAGTCACCAGTTGTATGTTTCGCCACATACAATCACAACTTACATTCGAAACATACATTGACGATATGCATTTGGTGGGACCTCCTTCCTTCAGCATGACTTCAACCGTCAGTGAACAAAACTTCTATCGGCCGATAGGCTGATGCTATGCCGATACACTTCGTTACTTCGATCACTCTTTTGACCTTGCACTTCAGACAACCATCGTCTGGGCTTTCTCTGACAGTTATTTTCTTGCCAATCACGAACTCTGCAACACAGACACTTTCACCTTCACTGAACCCTAGCACATGAAAATGCTAGGTGAACTACTGTGTACAACCAAATTTGGTCCTCTACGCCGCCGAATCATGATACATAATAGAAAACAAACAAATATGATACAATGAAGCCATTCCACTGATTTTGACAGAAATCTTATCAGTGGAATGCTTCATATCGACATTTTGCAATAATGGGAAAATAGAAAGGAAAGGAAAGCTACGGCTATGCAATTTGTATTTACAGAGAATGGGAAACAAAGTTGACGATACAGAAAAGATCGATTCCTCCTTAACAAAGCTTGATTACATTCACACAATTACATTCAATCACAATATCATCTAACTGATCACACTCTCAATCCCTAATCTGTATGCATTTGATTCATTTCTCTAGGTTTTATAAATTCACCCAAAGTAGGACCAACTGACTCCAAGCGGCTGGGAGATTGATTCCAAGCAGCTGGGAGGGAACTAACTATCTCCAAGCAACTGGGAGAAAACCCACCATCCTATTATTTTCAATTGACAATTGCAACCTAAGTACTTGGGACTTACAAACAGAAATTACATGCATTGGTCGAATAGACCTTATTACAACCCAAAACATGATTTAAAACAAAACATGAACTTAAATGACTTGTGTTAGGTGCCCCTGCACCAGTGTTCAACTAGAAGTACTTTCATTTTATTGCATGTTGTTGTCAACTTTTCCTTTGAAGATTTGCATTGGATCATGTGGATTTGTGGTATGTCCTAGTGAAGTATGATTCTAGTTTTCTTCTCTTCATTGTTGTATGGGAACATGTATGTGGATCAGTGATCTCAGTCAAGTAATTTTGGAAATCTCATTCTCTAACCTTTTTTCTCATTTTAATTTCAGTGAATCACTTTCATAACTGCAAATCATGATAAATAATATGCAGAACAGATAAATATGCTGACATCTCATAGACAACTGAATATCATTAGCATATTTGAGCTAAATGCATGTAGTGTTGAAAATATCATGCAAAGAAATACAAATGATGGTGGAAATCATGCAAATATCAACCTGTAGACACATTATTTGAAGAAATATATTGTGTAGACAAACCTTTCTGTGTGGCATATTTGCAGAAAATAGAATCTACTGATCAGCGTAAGGCCCCTTGAAATGGAAAAAAACAACACACATCAACCACTAAGTAACGTCAGTAGATTATGAACTAATCAATGAAGACTTGGGATCATGAATTCTTTGAATTCATCATATCTTTCAAGACAAATAAAGGTTGTTGTGTAACTTTTATTTCATGTTTGTATGTGAGTAACATCACCACCATCAACATAGAACTGGCGCTAGAAGGAGGCCCTGAACAAGGGATCTGTGGATTTCTGCAAATGTTGTATAAACATTTCATCATCTAAGTTGAATGTCTGCACATATCTCTTATCTGAGAGGTTTTGGTTGTATCTTTGCAAAGATCTAGCTCAAAGCTTCAAAGATTTGTTTGATTTTCTGAGCTTTCAAGTTTTATTCTGAGATATGATAGATCTCATTAAAATTTCAAAATCCTAAAAATTGAAAATAGAGTCTCATTTTGATGGATGCATATGAGGACAATTTCCAGGTTAATATTCCTTTATTTAAGGAAACTTTGAATAGGTAGCTTTATCCTCACAGTTTATCTAACTTTGGTTTATCCAGTTATTGCAGGATACACCAGACTATGGAGCATAGTGAGATTAATTGTCTAACTTTCCTCACAAGGTTGGATTTATATTTGAAAGGACTAATATTTTTTATAGATGTGATCAAGGCTGAGGTCTAGCAAGAAAATGAAGAAATTCTAGAACAGTAAGAAGAGACAACACCCGTAATCAAGAGTTGTCTAGAAAATATAGTAGCTAAATCAGTTCTAAAAGGAAATGATAGTGAAGCATCTTTCCTTGAGTCATTTTATGGTGACATTGATAGGAGTTCTTCAAAAGGGCAGTGCTGGTATAAATCTGTCAAAATTTGTAAAAAAGAAACCACTTGTCAGGATAAAGTCTTTGATTCTGATCCTAATACTTTTGGTAAGGATAGTGAAACATATTTCCTTGAGTCATTTTATGGTGAGAGTTAAAGGTCTCTACCTTGTAATAAGGATGAGGCAATGTCCAGGTATGAATCTTTTGAAAATCCTAGAGAAAAAAGTGCTTCTTGTCTCACGTCATCAGACAATCAGCAAGAAAGATTTGATGAGGGGGAAGATAAATATGAAATTGATCTTGATACACTAAACAAATATATTGAATTATTAAATGCTTTTCACGATGATGTTTCTGGATCTGAGTTTAGCAGTTTTGATAAAGATGAGTTGATAAAGAAGTGTAAACAGGTGGTGGACCAATTTAAATGCACTGCTACTAATGAAGTTCCTATGATAGTAACCCAGGGAGTTGTAGAAAAGGAAATAAATGTTGATTTACTAGCTAACTCATTTAAATTGAATGATCAAATGCAAGAATGTTGCAGGACAATGGAACCATATACTCTGCTGGATGGAAAATGTGAAATATTTGATGAAAAATTCATGAAAGTTGAAGATGCAAAAAGCTTTGGAATTGTTGGGCATGATCAGATGCCAATCCAACGACATTTTAAAAATGAAACAGGGGAGTATTCCTATCAGTTGAATGTTGTTTCACCTTTACAGTCAAATGATTTAGAAATGATAAATTTCTGTATATCAGATTATGATTATAAAGACACTCATTTAGATGTTGATGTGCAGAGAATTGAAGAGAACATTGAGACGTTTCCTAAACCTAAGGATAAACTGAACATCCAAAATGAAGAGATAGAGCTGGATAAAGATGAAGAAATAATCCATCAAGAGCCATACATCCTTCAATTTGAAGTGAGACCAGACATTGAGCCAAGCAATGAGAATGCAGAGTTAAATGGAGGACTAGCTATCAATGAACAAGCATGTCCTGCAAAGCCAGAGATGCACCAGGTTGTATCTTTCCTTTCCATAGTGAATAATGTTGATTATTATTTTGATTATGGAAATTTAAGAGATAAGACATGCATATGGATTAATCATGAACATGATGAGCTTCCTCAGTTGCTGGTTTTCAGAGATTATTCTGTTAAACACAATGAATTTAGAATACAAGAGTATTTTTCAGAATACAAAGATGAATTTGCTAGGATCGGAACCATAACTAATGCCCTGATGCTCCTACACAATCTAAGGAAGTATGCAAATGCAGGTGTCTTTGGGTCTTTTCCTGGGTTTTATTTGCCTTGTAGGGTTTTGTGTGTAGTTTCGTAGGTTAGTTGTTTGTATAGTCTGCTTGTTTTGTTTGTTTGCTTTGTTGTTTTTGTGTGTGTTGGGATGTTTATTTTGATTTAGAGTATGAAGGAACAGACTAACAACCACTGAAAACAATGGAAAATTTAGAACATTCAGGTTAATTATTTGAAATTTATGCATAACTTGTTGTGACTGTTATGAATGTAGAAAGTTGTTTGACTTGTGAAATTGTGTATTCAATAACTGTGGGTTGAGTATTCAAGGAATGTTTCTCACAATGACACACCTAAAATCCTTGGATTTGTTGAACCTACCAGTGTAGATATTAGGTGAAAAATTAGATGTCACCCTTGCTACCATTACAATTCTCAGCTTAATTTTAGCAAGTGACCACTCCTTGCATCATGAAGTTACAAATGCAATATCTTATGAAATCTCAAATGCAAAAAATAATAATAATAATAATAATATAGAATAATAAAATGGATTTTACTGAAAATCCAGATTAAGCCATCTAAGTAACTCTACTGGTGCTATAGACACTCGCTGGTAGTGGGGCTCTACTTAGGAGAATTGTAACGATAACCTTGTCGAGGCTATGGACACCTGCTGGCAGCAAGGCTCTATCCAGTTGGCTATGAGGAAATGACATCAACTATGTAGTCTAATGTCAGTCACTGGTTTGTTCAACTGATTTTCAAGATGAGGATTATTAATCACGTGCACACACTTAAACTGAAAGGAAGATTCATGCACCTTATTGAATACATTGAGTCTCAAGTTGAATGATGATTTGCAGAAAAGATAGTTGGAAATTATGAATTTATTTCATTTAGTTTTCTTTAATGATTTTAATTTAATTATTTTGTTTGGTTGCTAGTTGTTGTGATGTTCACAACATGCCCCATTTTACTCCTTAGCAAAATGAGGACATCTGTTGTGGCTGTTGCTTTTGCTTGTGTGTGTGTTGTTCTGCTTGGTGGTAAAGGGAAAAGGCAGTGAAATATTACAAACCTTGTTAAAAATAATGAAAAAGTTGCATTAAGTACTAGGGTAGAGTACAGGTGAATTCCTTATCAAAAATGAATAGGGGTTGCTTTTTGAACCATCTTAAAATTCCCTGTATTTTGCAAGTTATGAGTATTTTGGTAAAATGTACAATCGGGTTTGTATGTTGCATATACAAGGCCTTTTGTATGTCGGGTCATTGTATATGCAAGGTCTTTTGTATATCGGGTTGCATATACAAGGTTAAAACATACAAGGTCACCCATATACAAAGTCCTTTGTATATCGGGTCCTTGTGTTAGTCGCAAAATGGGTCCTTTAAGATTACGTAATGTCTATCAAAAGTGATACATTGCAATTTATACATTGCGGATCCAATAGGCAAATAAACTATGGTCTATAGAGAGCGGTAAGTCCGAAAGTGACATACAAGGGCGCTTGTATGTATCAAGCCTTGTATCGAATGAAAGATACAAGCTAATATACAAAGAAGACATACAAGCAGTACATACAAGCGATAGGTGCATTCTCAAGACACAAGGAAAAAAGTAGGAAGGCAAAGCGATGGGTGTTTGGAGCTATTTTGATGCCCAATGCATGTTTTTGGTCAACGATGGTTGACTTGGCCATTTTTTGACGTTGTATATGCATTCGGATATGTGGTTGCTCACAGATGCTAAATATTCATAGCCCGATAGTTGTGTTTGCACATTTAGAACCTGATTTAATGTAATGTTTATTTTCTTGTTGGTTCATTAAATGATGATGCTTAACTTATGTATGTTGACCATAGGTGTGCGGGTATATTGGTTACGAAGCGGTCATCAGCCATCGGTAAAGGGAGAAAGAACTGTGCTGACATTGATTATCTCGCCAATGAACAAAGAAATGTAGGCCAATAGGAATTGCATTGGCCAGAGGGTGTGATCAGAAGGAGATTACTAGCTCGCCTTGACTACGGAGGTCACGCCGATGATGAAAATATATAAAGAGATTAAAAGGGTGCCAACACTGCAACTGAAGACTGAGTTGGTGGCACATTAACTGCAACAATTAAAGCCCATCTAACATTCTAACAAGGCGGCAGATCGGATCACAAGAGATCACAAAAGGAAACACAAGGAGTAAAGGCTTTCAATGAGAAGACAAATTGCAGGTGGAAACATTTATTAAAAGAATGGCGAAGGGCATCCTTACGCGCAGTATGGGTGCTGCTCAGAGATTTTGGTGGGAATTATTTTCCACCGTTTGATGCTGCACTCGATGGATGCAGACCGTTGATTAATTAGGTTTTTTTAACCATATTGGGGATAATCAGAGCTATATACTGAGCCCCTTTACTTTGTATAGCAAGGAGGTCAATCAATAAAAAATCTGACCAAACCAGTTTAATATAGGAGATCAAATTACTGAGACTAATGAGGACTGAACTATTGAAATGTCAAGGTTCTTTCTTCAGATCATTGTAAATGTACTTGTTCTAAAGCATACTGAATGGAGATGAAGCTTCAGATTACATCCTGATTGTAAACTTTACGTAATCTTCAATTTGATTTTTGGATATGTAATGGTGAATGATGTGTTCAACTAGAAGCGCTTTCATTTTATTGCATGTTGTTGTCAACTTTTCCTTTGAAGATTTGCACTGGATCATGCAGATTTGTGGAATGTCCTGGTGAAGTATGATTCTAGTTTTCTTCTCTCCATTGCTGTATGGGAACATGTATGTGGATCAATGATCTCAGTCAAATAATTTTGGGAATCTCATTCTCTATCCCTTTTTCTCATTTTAATTTCAGTGAATCACTTTCATAACTACAAATCATGATAAATAGTAAGCAGACTAGAGAAATATGCTGACATCTCATAGACAACTAAATATCATTAGCATATTTGAGCTAAATGCATGTAGTGTTGAAAATATCATGCAAAGAATTACAAATGATCATGGAAATCATGCAAATATCAACCTATAGACACATTATTTGAAGAAATATACTATGTAGACAAACCTTTTTGTGTGGCATATTTGCAGGAAACAGAATCTACTGATCAACGTAAGGCCCCTTGAAATGGAAAATAGCAACACACATCAACCACTGAGTAACATTAGTAGATTATGAACTAATCAATGGAGACTTAGGATCATGAATTCTTTGAATTCATCGTATCTTTCAAGACAAATAAAGGTTGTTGTGTAACTTTTATTTCATGTTTGTATGTGAGTAACATCACCATCATCAATAGAGCCACATTTCCTCCACTCATAATGTAATCTGATGAATCAAATACAAACATAATTACACCTGTATCTGCACATGAAACAAACTTGTTAGAAAAATAAATACATATTTTGGATGTGTTTCATGACTTGATTGTTCTCTAGGACATCCAAGGTATACATTTCTTGTTTAATGCATTTGAGGATTAGTTTATACATGCATAGGTACTTGTTCATGTATGGTTTGGGACCATTCATTACTTAGAGCATTGCTCTAACATCACTCTTTTGCCAGATGGAGGAACTAGGAGCAACATAAAACCAGGAAGGACAAAGACAACTCAGGGCAATAGGACAACACACCAGAACCAGAACCAGTCAGGGCAATAGGACAACACACCATAACCAGAACCAATCATTCTCAGGCAATGACTAGCCTCTAACCTTACATGCACTTTTATTTACATTTACTTATTCATGTATAGATTGTTCTTCAATTTCATTGAGTAAGAAAAGTTAATCTCATTGCTTGTGTGAGATAATGTACATTTTACATTCAATAAAGATTATTTATTTGTTCAAAAAAGATTTGTATAAATCTTTCTGATATTACATGCACTTGGATAAATGTAGTAATTTAATACACATAATCTTTTGAATTATTTCATTTATGCACTTGAATGTAATGTATGAAGGATTAGTTGAAATGTACCTTTTAAGTTTTGAATCAAAGCTCTACCTGATTGAGTTGTTAGTGAAAATAGGTAATAGGAACAACGTGCACAATTATTACAGTTGATGTCTCAGAATCACTTTCCCACTAGATGTGTAAGTAGTACTATTAGAAGCCAAACTGACATTAATAGCTTAAGAGGCCTAAAGACCCATGACTATCATGTTATAATCAAAAATATTTTACCTATTGTGGTAAATATATCAGGTTTGGCAAAAGGCCCAGGATTGGCAATTATAAGGTTGGGCCTAATATTAAAGAGAATGAGTTCACATGTATTAGATCCTTCAAACTTTGATAGTTTGAGGGAGGAGGTTGTTGAAGTCCTTTGCTTATTGGAATGGGAATTTCTAGCAACAATCTTTAACATTTATATGCATCTTTTGATACATCTAGAATATGAACTAGAGCATTGTGGTCTAGTAAGAACGAGATGGATGTATCCTATAGAACGATATATGAAGGTTTTGAAAAAAATTGTTTGTACTAGGGAAAAACCAGAAGGCAACATGTCTAAGGGATATTCAATGCAAGAGGCCATTGGATTTTACACAGAATATATGAAGGATTTAAAAAATGTCAATCGATGTGTATGGGATGATGATGAAGATGAGAGAGTTGCACGTGAAGTATTAGAAGGCAATGGATGTCGCTTCAAGCTATCACATCAAGAAAGAAGTGCGATACATGCCTTTATTCTTCAAAACACATCTTCATTCGATAAGTGGCACAAGTTAAAAAAATTTACACAATTATATATTTACACATTTATATTATTAATCTTACTCAATTGCATTTACACATTTATATTATTAATCTTACTATTTGCACATTAATATTCTATGTAGAAAATATGAAGAAGAGAATCAAACTTGGATGCAACATCGACCTCAAAAGCACAGACGTCATGATTTGGTTGGAGGTGATTCTTTTCCAAAATTTGAAGAATGGATTGCTAATGCAGTTAGTGATGCAAAAGAAGAAGGTCAAGATATAACAATGGAGGAAAGTGAGCTTTCATAACCTCCACATTTATGGGCGATGCATTTTAGTGGAATGTGGGCCTATGGTAGCCATTTAAGAGTGGAGGAAAAAGACAAAGGAAAGATAAATTTTGATTGTGTTGTAAGTGTTGAATTTCTTCACGAAACTGAGAAGAAATTCTATGTTGGATTCATCCAAGAAATTATTCGAGCGGATTTTGGTGAAAACAATCCTATATTATTAAAATGTAAGTGGATCCAACCATCTGTAGTACATTTTGATGAGTATGGATTTGTACGTGCAAATACAGGACATTTTTTTATCAAAGAGGGAAGAGCCTTATGTTTTCCCTTTTCAAATTAACCAATCATTTCTAATTGATGATGTAAGAAGCCCAAGATGCTCGTATGTCATTCAAATAGAGTCTCATTCGAAATGAAAATTCATGGAAGCTATTGATATAATGCCTGATGGGCAATATGTTAATTTACAAGAAATATTCAAAGTAGTGGATGAAGATGATGATGGAGTGTTTGGAGAAGATATTTTGATTACCAACAAAGAGATTGGGAGAGAGAATATATTGCATGACACAAATGAGGATGAGGAAGAAAATCAAGTAGATGCAGACATGAATGATTAGGATTCTAATCTTGCTGGCAATGTAGATGATTAGTGAAGGCATCAAGAAAATAGTGAGCTTGTAAAATGTAGTAGAGAAGAAGCAAGATAAGAAAGGGCATTAGTGTACAGGAATTTCTTCCACTTTGGGTTTTTTAGGGTAATCTCTTGTGTTGAGCTCTACTTTTTGTTGTTTTTCTAGTTCTTGTCTTGTTACAGGTCATGCATATAACTAGCTATATTTGTTCTAAAAATAAATTACTCATTTTTAAAGCACATATTGAATGTTTTTGTTTACTTACATTTGTGTGTTTAGAATTTCTACAGAATTATATAAGTAGAAATAATGAGGATTTTATATGTAGAAATAATGAGGATTATATAAGTAAAAATAATGATGATTCACACTATCAGAAAGGCAATTAGTTTCTTCTCAAATAGAAGGATAAACAAATAGAGTTTCATTTTGGTTTCAATCTGTGTACCACATTTACTTACTAAATTTTTGCTCCTCCATATAATGCACTTATATGCTATCATCCTATGTCATGTCACTTGTCATAGACTATCTCCTCTAATTTCAAAGAATGCATCTTATATGCTCTGTGAATGTATTTCATATGGGGACTATCCTTATATAATGTATCATTCAAATGGAAATGAAATCCTTATATACTATGACTGCATTTGTTTATATGCTCTAGTTGACTGAAAATAATGGCTTTGTTTATATTCCACTCTTGTTCTATTGATTCAAGTTGTTGATTTATATATTATTTTTTTTTGGACTTCAAGAAATGAGGAAAAAGACTTTGAGGCACAATTTAGATGATAGTGATCATGTTTTTGAAGTTCCACTGATAGATTATGAGCGCTTTTGTAAAGAACGTGTGGCAAAGAATAGTGAATATTTATCACATCTTGGTTTGACAAACAGGCAAGTTGTAAATCCACTAAGTAATATATTATTTTTTTAATTATGTTTATGAAATTTTATAGGCAAGAGGTTTATGTATATAAGACATAATATGATATTTTTTTGTTTATAGGAAAGAAAAAGAGTGCAAAGAAAATGCAGAGAGAAAACAAAAGGAAAGTAAAGATACAGTACTGCCAACTTGTAGAAGCCAACGCATTCAGGATTCAAGTACAAATGCAATTGGTGAAAAGAATAGTTGTGATGATGTGCAGCCTGATATAACACATAGTGATGTGCAGCCTGATATAGCACATGATGATGTGCAACGTTGTGATGATCTCTTAGCACATAGTCTAAAAGAGATTATTGAAAACAATGAGAGGAAGGAATAGTAAGTGATCTACAGATGATTTATTCAAGATTAAAGGATGTGTTTGAAGTGAAATCTACAGGGACCAGTACTAATGTACCTACTCATGACACACCTAATGTGGCCAAGTACAATGAAGTTTTGGTTAATGAAAGTCATAAAGAGAGACCACTTGCATCTGATGTGCCTGCTACAACTTTTGATGGAACTAGTGGATCAGCCAAAAATATTACTAGTGGTTTAATAGAAGATGTGCCTGCTACAACTTTTGATGGAACTAGTGGATCAGCTAAAAATATTGCTAGTGGTTTAATACAAGATGTGCCTACTTTTTTCAAAAGAAAAAAATTGAGTCAAGATTTATATAGATCTACAAAGAGGAATGCAAAACAAAGAAGATTAGAAGGCAAGAATCCATTCTTGGTTGAGGTATCGAGAGATGGTCAGCCCATTGGGAAAAATGTTGCAAGGTGGGCCTTCTGAGTTGGGTGTGAGATGTAGGTCCCATTTGGATATTTGTAAATCAAATTTTACAGAGCAAGATCCTTGAAGTGTGGAAAATGTTATAAAAAAAATGGAAAATGCTTTTGAGACTACTGGTGGACAAACCTCTAGAAGATATTACAAGCAAAAGATGAGCTTTTGATGAACAATTTTAGATACAATTGTAGAAAAACAATCTTGGAGGGAAAAGAGAGGTTAGAATCCTCTCTATCTCCCAAATAGTGGGAGGCATTGAAAGAAACTGTGTTCTGAAGAATATTTGACAAAGAGTTATAAAGGAAAGAGGGCAAGAGATAATGTGGCAGCTGGATATACATTTGGCCAAGGCGGCTTGTAGGCCAAAATGGACAAACTTGGAGTAAGGGTATGGCTTTTTGGTTTAATTTACGTTGGTTATTTATTTTGATTTTTTATTGAACTGACTATATGTTGATATTGACATTGTATTTTAGGTGGAAAACAGTAATAGAGAAGCAGATGTGGAAGATATGCTCAATTATATGGCAGCACTAGATCCTAGTAAATCTAATAATAGTATGAAGTGGAAATCTAGTTCATCAATAGAGATTTCAGAGCCATCTATTAGATGCCCAGTAAAAGCCTCTATAGATCATGTCAACTCAAATGAAGGGTACCAACATATAATGAGTTGCTTACATAGTCTCACTGAGAAATTGTCGCAGTTGGCTTCCTCTATTAAGCCTATAGTTTATGCATGGAATGAGCATAATATTATGGATGTAGATGAGGTAAGAGGCTCTATTACACTATCCTTTCATTTTGTGTGCTTGTTATTGGGTAAACTTGTACCATGTTTTTCTTATACTTCCTTGTGATTGCATTTTTTGGATACTTCAATAGTTATCATAGCTCTTGGATATTGTAAACAAAGAATAAACCTACCCTCAACGTGCAATACTACAATTCTAGCCATATAACCTTAGCATTGATGCTTTACATAAATACATTATCATGAATTGTCTCATTTTTCTACTTACAAATCCAAAAGAAACATGCAATACTACAATTTATCAGGTTCTACTTCAAACCATTTTGCTTGAATATTCACTTCATTATTGTTTTCCTTGTCATGTTTATGACATGCTCCTATGCTGCATTATGACATTTAACTCTATCATTCTAGATAGTCACTTTGAGTATATCTTAGTAAAGCTCTTAATCACTGATCCTAAAGTCAAGGCTGTCATATCTACTTTGTTGCTATCATTCCAAGGGTTCTTGGTCACTGTCTAATGGTTTTGACAGTGCCTTTATCTCTTCTCTTTGTTTGGTGAAACCCTACTAGCTATTGCATCTCTTCATCTTCTCCTATACCTTCCATGCTATGGACTGTCCTAAGACAGAGATATGGACTACCATCTTACAACTTTTACTGTCTTCCTTATCATATGAAAGACTGGGATTGTCCCTTCTTATTGAAAATCTTATGCTCATGACTATAAGAATCCTCCTATAAACTAGAATCTATTGCTTACAATAAAGGAAGAATCTCAAAACATACCTTCACTTAGTCATTTAAGAGTGGAAGAAAAATGTTATTTTGAACAAAAAATTATAGTTTTTGCATTCTTTACTTGACTTATATTAATGTTTGCATGATGATTAAACCGCATGCAGATAAATTATATGAAAGTAGAACGAAAAGAAAAAGGCCCTATCAATAGAGCTCTCTACAAAGCTACACAACTTGAGGATAATGATGATAGTGATTATGTTGAATGTCTTGACAAGAATCTGCATGATATTCAGAGTAGTAGTAGTGATGCTGGAATTGAGGTGAGTTCTATTTATTGTTTTTATGCCTTTCATGGTAGTCATTGTTGTTTTAACACACACATGCAAGTAAGTACTATTCAAGTAAGTTGTTTTAATTCTATTTGAAGGAAAACCCACCAGTATGATTTACTTTAAAGGATTTAACTCTAGAGAGAGACCAATAAATGTAAGTCACTTAAAGGGAATTACACCAACTTCTAATAGAAACCAATTAAAAGTATCCACACAATAATAGAAAATCAGAACACCATACATATCCACAAATTTAACCATCCTTGCCCATTATAATATTAAATTATCATAGAAGTGTAATGTCTTGAATCTGAAATATGATTGGATAGATAATATTGGAATATATAAATTGTCTTGCTAAAAGATGACGATTGTCTAGGCCTTGGTTTCCCTTATAAATATGGGAAGCAACAAGCTTCAGGCCTAAACCAACACAATTGTTCATAAATCACATCCTCTTGTAACTAAACATGTTTAATAAAGAGAAATTAAAGCCATAAGCAAGTTAACCAAGATCTGAATTTGTTAGTCAGTATAGAGCACCTGTGACCTCAGGCCTGGCAAGGTACTCATCTCCATGTTGCAGTATCTATTAAGTGTGTTGTACCCCTATCTATTATCGCAAAAAAGTGTTAAAATTTTGTCCTTGTTCTCCATGTTGATGCTAGCAAAATTGCTCGTTGCTCCTTCTGTACCTGAACATGTAGTTGCACATCAATTTTTCAAGTATGTCTGCACCCACTTATTGAATGTAAGGTCACTGGGCCATTTGAATTCTTGAATTCAGAGCAAATTGGTCTGATGGTCCTTTCATCTTTTATCCAACATAGCTTTAACATCAATTACAAATTTTCCATATCCTGCATCTAGGGCTATGACCCTATCCAAAATCACGTTAAAGCTCAAAGTATCTATATCCTACTCCTTTTTCAAGAATTCCATAACCACGGACACTGTTGATCTAAATTCTGCCTTCCAAGTATAAAGGTCTTTAACTAGGTTGGTTTCCTCTGTCAGAATAGAGGGGATAAATTGATGCTTGAAAGTAGAAAAAATTCAAGTTTGGCCTGCATCCTTTTGTCTTCACTATTGGCATATTGAAGCTCTTCAATGATCATAGTCACCGTCTGCTTTGTGGGCTTCAATTCAACATGAGCATCGAAATTTCTTTGAATTATCTTGCAAAGCATGACTAAATTGTGCAAGGAAGGCTACCATTTCTTGTACAGTGGCTCCAAAACAAAAAAGTTTACTTGCAATTGTTTAATGGCTTGAGATAACATGGAGTAGCAATCATGCACATCCCCAAGTTTATCCACAACCAGCTTTATCCTATATTCTAGAATTTTCTCAAAGACTTCAAGGACCTTGATCCTTGCCTCATTTTTTGTTTCCTCATTTTGCTTCTTGAGGTCCTCAACTTCTTTTTCAAATTTTATTCTCAAAGCCTTAAACTCTTGCATTGTCACTATGACATCACCAGTTGTTGGTGGCATAGAAGGTTGATATGAAACTATTTCTAGACTTTGGGAAGAACCCACATCTTGCAGTTACTTTTTCAATTGCCTATTTTCAATGAACAACCTATTCACTTTATCATTCATGTCTTGTTGTGTTTTATCATAATCCTAGAAATTTTTCTCCAACTTTTTTACAACTACATGGGTGAACATGGCAAAATGGACTATAAGAGTAGAGGCCTCATTTCTTGAAGTATCTCGTAAGGTTTTCACCACAGCAGATCCCCTCATTTCCTGAACAACATCTAGCAACCTTGGTTTACTAGTCTTCTTTTGTTTTGTCCATATGGCAAGAGTCTTTGTCTTTGGTTTGAAACAACATCCTCTCATTCCCTCCTCATAATTAAATTCAGACACAAGATTAGGGTCATCTTGACTCCTAACTTGGTCAAGCAAGAATACCTTTTTCAATTCAAGACCTAGGATGATCAGCATGTTACTCTTCAAGACCATTTGTCTTGCTTCCTCAGGAGTCACATTGATTTCGTCAACTTTTAGTTCTTGGATTGTTCGGGTGGTTATTTGATCATACTGAGACTCATCAACACCCATCTTATTGATTTCCACCTTTTCATCAAATTCCTTCATCTTCATTTTTAACCAAAAATCTTGAAACTCTGGAGTCTTGATGAAAACATCATCTTGAATAAATCTCAATGATGCCACCACCCTTTCATCTTCCTATAGGTCTGGATCAATTTGGGCTTGTTCTTCCATCCTAGCCTCAGGCTTGTGTGCATTAGTTTCTTGACCAACCAATGGTTGATCAACTTCCTCTCCATCATGCAATTGTGTCAAAATATTTGCATCTTCATCAGTATCCCCCACACCCTCAGACATCTCATATGAGACCAAAGAAGACATGCCTTTAGTTCTGTACCTTTTATGTGGTGGTGATTCAGGGATCTGTGGATCTTAAACTGATGACATTAGGGGCAGGCTCATGAATCTCAATTCCTGTAGTCCTCTTCACTAGAAGTTTGGTAGCCTTGGTAGGTTGTACTTTAGATTTAGCATAAATACTTTCAAAATTTTCAACCATTGTATTAATCCTCTTTAGAGGATCTTTCTCTTTAGGAAAAAATCCTTCAAAAATTGGATTTTTTTCCTTTTTGTCATCTTCAATTTTCGTGAGGATCTCCCATTTCCTCTTCCTATCATACACTTCATTAAAAGTAACCAGGTTCCTTATCACATCCTCATCATAAAGAATTTGATGGGAGATGCCCATCTTAGTCAAGATCACTTGTCTCATAAAGTTCATATGACCTTCAGGGTCACAAACTCTTTCAACACCATATTCCAAAGAGTACTTGGCCTTCAAATAGGCCTACAACTCCTCAAGAGTGTCCGAACCAATTGACCAATCTCCAAAGATAGTGGTATCAAGAAAAAGGGTGCCTTTCTTCTACTTTTTCATCACTTCCTTTTCCCTCCACATCATTTGCCACATGAATTCCAAGAATGAAATTCTATCAGAAACAAACTTTGGCAATTTGTGAGGTGGTTGGGGGCAATCATATACCCTAATTATTGTGTGCTCTGGTAGGAAGAACCAATCAGTATAATTGAAAGTATGACTTTGCTCTGGTTTATGTGCAAGAGGTCTCAGAATTACCCTAATTTTTGGTGACAATCTGGGGACCCAATTACCAAAAGAATTCATTATTTTCACAGAAAATTCATTATGAAATACATTATAGTTACCAGTCTGGCAATGAGAATCCCACATGTAACACCAACATTGAGTAGGCATTCTTTGCCTTGTCCTATCAATCATGTTGATGTGCATTTTACTTGACCATTTACTCCTATTTGAAATAGGATCAAGTGGCAAACCAAAGAATAAAACTTGAAGTTCATGGGTTTCTTATCTTCCTTCACATTGATGAATCCATCATGTATTTTCTTTTCAAGATATGAGGCAAAATCATACTCAATGTTCACCTCTGAATTTTGTATCTTCATAGCCATCATCATCAAATTAACTGGCATCCTCTAATCAGCATCAATTCTCAGTACTTGGCACAATACATAATAGGTCCATTTGAAATAGACTGCAAAATCTTCCATAGGGAATGGTTCGACTGCAATGGAAGGAATATCAACTATCCTGTTGTTTGCACCTCTTCTCATAAATATCAATATCTTATCACTTTTGAGTGTTCTTCTCAAACTTTTGTATTATTGTTCAATCTTTTGTAGGTCAATTTCGATGAGAGCTTGTTTGTTCAACATAAAACAATCAATTATAGCATTTCTATCAATTCTCAATAGAGAATATCCATTTACTATTTTAGTAGCCAGGTGATAGTGCAGTGCCAAAGTACAAAGCAGCACCACATCCACGAATACATTTGAAACAATTAGCTTGGCCAAATCTAGCTTCCATGGATTTCCCACTGGTCCCTGACCATCCTTCTTCTAACAAAAGTACCAAAACAATTTCCAGCTAGAAATGGGAATTATGGCATCCCTACAACCCTCAGCAACATCCCTAAATACTTTCTTTCGACCTTTGTCAATTGAATTGGGTAAAACATCTAGCAAAGATTGTTGCAGTGATCTTTTCTTAGGGGTAGGATCAGGCTTATTGGTCTTAATTGTGGATTCAGACTTCTTGGGTGCCATTATACAAACTAGGGTTTCACAACTCAAGCAAATGCACAGAGAATTGAAATAGAGCAAATATTCTTCAAACTTTCTTACAGAGAATGTAGAGATGGACTTACTTGAACAATTCGAAGCTTGCTAAGAAGAGACCAAACTGGGCACCTTCTCCAAGCCAATCTGTAATCTCTGAACTGAGAAAATGCCGAGAGATTTCCAGATTTTATTGAGCCAGAATGTTCATCATTCCACCATTATTTTTGGTTCGTGCCATGAGATTACAAAATCTCAGCATTCAATTAATTTCAAATATAAGCCCTTAATCAAATTTGATCCAACAATCAGATGAAATGGCAAGATCTTTCAAATTTCTTGGTAATCGCACACCCGCACTGAGTATATTTACTCATTTATTATCATTACCACACTATCGCAGAGCTTGTTTAAACCGATCATGGGATGGTGATAAGATTCAATGCCATTTGTTCACTTTTCTTGATTACTGCCAACCCTCAGCCCTTATGTTCAAACAAAGCGGGATCGCAAGGCTTATAGTGCCCTTTACTCCATTTTGTCCCATTACCATCAACCCGCAAGTGCCTGTTCTCATTACTACATGTGGATTATGTTTCCAACTTTTATTGCTTACTGCCTTGCCACAAACGTTCTTTGAAAGCCATCGCGGGAGCCTGGTAACTTGGACACTTACTATTGCCATGTCATCAACAACTTGCTGGACTAATGTGGGACCATGGGATCAATTTATATTGAACTCTCTTCCATATAACCAAGCTTCAACCAAGTGGTGAGACCTCCGAGGGACCGTGGTATACATGGTTGACCGAGCCCTTCCTACCGCCATGTTGCAAACAACTTGTATGTTTCCAGCAAGAGTGCAATATACATGATTCTTGTTGCTCTAGTTCCCGCACTACCGCCAAGACAATGAGGATGACCTACAAGATTGTGGTAAACTGCAAAAACACATAAATGATTAAGAAAAATTGCATACTTCTCAAAATGACCATGTTATGTGACCCTGGGAAATAAATGGCATAAAATTTTGGCATGAATGTCTATTAAGAAATGGTCATATACAAGTGAAAAGATCAAATAGGATGGAAATGTGCAAAAATTTTGAGAGGTCTTAATAGGTGAGACATTAGAATAGTTTATTTGGAATAATGGCAAGAATTAACAAAATTTTAGGGTTTTAAAATTTTGTTCCAACATAAGTATTGGTTGTTTTATTATGTAAATAAGGTAATCCTTACCTATATAATAATTATTATGTATTTCAATATAATGTGTATTTTTTTTTGTTTTTGTAGATATGTATTGATAAACTCCAAGAAGGGGATAAAGTTAGGGTGTTTGATCCATGTGATGGTGTTGCTATGGGCATTGGGCAGATTCACTCACTATATATTATACATGGAGTCAAATTGAAAGGAATGGGAGATGCAAATGTAAATATTTTAAAGGTCACAAGTAACATACAGCTTGCTTATGAAGACAAAATAGATGGAGTTATTCGTCTGAAAGAGAAAGGAGGAACCTTCACATGGTAGCCACTAAAATATTTGCAAAAAATGGCATAGTTGATGTTTATCATGTACTTGTTGTTAGACATCTTGGCCCACTACTTTATGCAGTATTTTGAATGTGTTGTTTAGGGATCTTAATTTTTATGGTGTATTTGAAAGAGTTGGAAACTCTTAGACAACTATGACATTTTTTATTATATTTATATATATAATCTTAGACAGTTTTGATATCTTATAACTTATATATATATATATATATATATATATATATATATATATATATATATATATATATATATTTGCATTATATTTTTTATTGCAGATTACCTTTCTTTATCATGACGTTGAATTAATCTTTTAATTCTAGCATGTTGTAGCTGGTTCGTATATGTAATTTTTTTTAAAAAGTGCATTGAAAACATTACCTGCCTCTAGAATCGTCATAGAAACTTCTTCAAAATGCCACGTCTATCCTAGAGTCACCTCAATGAATGATTCCACAACGTTTCAGGCCCAAAAAATCCCAACCATGCCCAATTCCATAGGCGATTCAATTCTGAATCTGATTCTGGGATGAATAGTACCTGGAAATGCCCTATTTTTCTGCCAATTAGGTTGTAATCAAAAAATTTTGATGAAATTGAAAAGGATAAAACAATGAAATGCCTTACCTAATCCAAATCTTCAATACCTCATATAGATAGAAGATAGCTTGATTGATTCAATGATTTGATATGTTGATTGTTCAATTCAACAGCATAACATTTGCATAGGATTGAGATGGTGTTTGGATTTGTTGTTGTTGGTAGTGAATGTGTTGATGTGATGATGATAATGGATGATAGATGCAAAAGCTCTAATATGATTTTAGTAGCATAAGGATACTCCAACTCAATGCATGCTAATGGCTTATGAGGGGCTTGATTTATAGGAAAGGCTTGGTTCAAATGGATGGTTGAGATTAAAAGGCTAAATGATTGATGTGGACGGCTAGGATTGATTAGTTATTCCCACTCTTCAAGGGATTTGTAGTCATCTAACAAGTGTACAAAGGAGGATAAGGCTCATATGTGACCATGTAAACAAAAAGTACTATATATGTGATTGTGTATATAAAAAGTGCATGTGAAAGATATTAAATAAAAGATATAGTACCACACATAATTCAATTAAGAGGTGGACAAGTGTTGGAATGTGGCAAGAGGTGAGGACTTAACTCAAATATTTTATTTGAATTAGTTGGGATATGAGTTGGAAATTAATTAAATAAATAAAATTTATTTAATTAATTGGGAAGATGATTAGGATAGGATTGGGATATGAATGGGAAATTAATTAAATAAATAAAATTTATTTAATTAATTGGAAAGTGGGATTATGAATGTGAAATTAATTAAATAAATAAAATTTAATTAATTAATTGCTAAATGGGATAAGGATGGGATTAAGATGGGATTTTAATTAAATAAATAAAATTTATTTAATTAATTAGCTAATGGATTAGTGGAATTAGGAGTGGGATTAGGACAAAATGCTACATGATGTCTAAATAATATTTTTGACTAGGTGATGCAAGACATGGACAAATTTGGGTGTCTACATTTTGCCCCTCTTTGAGATGATGTTCAAGACGATGAGATTTATGTCGAGTAACATCATTTCAAAGAAGCTAAGGTATGGATAGAGGAAAAAGATAGGATGAAATGGAGATGGGATGGAAAGATAGGATGATGATGCCCCCTCAAGAGGATAGGCAGGTTGGACAAACACGGGTAGGCTCTCGAAATGAAAAGGATTAGCTAAGAAAGAAAGATAAGGAAATAGATAGAAGAAATGATGATGCGTTATGCTACAAAAGTGAGCAACCATGATGTTTGATATAGCACTAGACGTTATGCACCTAGGTATAAGGACTAGGGTGACGATGTGTCTCGTGCCCCAGCATAATACAACCTTGTCTAATGTATGAGGAAGTAAACTTAGAGCATTGAAGTCCTAATGCACAAAAGGTATGATATGACCTTAGATGCAAAGGATGGTGCAAAAAGCTATTCCAACATATAAGATATGAATATTAGCTGGAATGATACGGATGTGATACAAATGCAAGATAAAAATGATAACACACACAAGCAAGCAAGAAATTATGCACAAATGATTCAAAAACAAACAAGGTATTACCCCTATCAAGCTGTAAACCAATGATTAATTGATGATTGTTTTGTTAATGATAATAGTGTTGTCATTGCAGGGAACGCTATATCCCTAGATCAACACAAGGATGCAGGAATGATATATCCCATTGATGATGATGATGATTGATTGATTGATTTGGTTAACAACAAGGCTAGGATCAAGACCATGGATGTGATTGGATAATTTGACAAGATTGATTAGCTTGATTGGTATGGATTAAGGATGATTGACTTGCATTTAGATCATTGCTTGGAGTGATTTGATTGGTGATGAATTGGATTGATGTGATTTTGATTGATTGATCACATTTTGGCACGCCCAATGGGACCCACGTCCTTGATTAACTTTATTGTTTGAAGTTGTTTTTTGTGTAGATCAAATTTTCTGAGCGCTTACAGCAAGTTTCAGTCACTTCTGAGTGAAAACCAGTCGCTTCCCGAACATACACATCGCTTTTAAGCTGAAACCTGCCACTTTTAGCATTTTTAGGATCGCTTCTAAGTGAACAGTAGTCACTTACAGTCCTTTTCACATCGCTTCTAAGCTAATAGTGGTCGCATCTGTCATAATTTGCATCGCTTTTAACCTAAAACTAATCACTTCTGGCTATTTGGATCACTTTCTACAAACTATTGTTGTTTGGTTTATATCTAATTTTTTACAACTCTGGGTCACTTATGAGCAATAATAGTTTGCATCTTCATTTTTTACATCACTTTTGAGCCTTAGTATTTCACATCTGGGTCTTTTCGCATCACTTCTGGGTAGTAACATTTCACTTTTGGCAGAATCCAGATCGCTTTGGATCAATAGTTGATCACCTCTGGTAATTGTGTCGCTTTCAATTTTTATCATTTGCAGTTTAGTTTTTTTGGCTATTAATCATTTCTTTGTGCAGCATTTTATCGATTGTCCAAGAAAAGGAGGTTGTGAAACTACTAACACATTTGTTGTAGCTCCGATCGGTCCAAGACTTTTGATTTTATCACTAATTTAGGAACATTTGGGCTTGGTGCTTAAAAAGAATCATTGTTTGCTCTGTGCTTGATTTATCTTTCTTGATTACTTGATTGTGCATGTTTGTAACCCAAATTTAATAAAAAAAGTATCCTCTCCCCTTGCCTATCAAATGGATCTTGGGTGTACGAGAACTTGTTATTATCTTTAGAGGGCCCACCTTCTCTATCTAAGAAGGGGTACGATCCAAGCGGTAACAGGCTAAAGCCAAGTCCTTCCAAACTGCTATATAAGAAAAGTGTTTGTGTCGAAAGCCACAAACAACGAGTGTTCTTGTGTTATACTGACAGCCAACCTCCCCCAAAACCCTCCAAGGCGTAACCCTTGAAGGCTAGGAGACTTCATAATGGAGAGTAGCGCTGCCGCGCGTATAGCCACCCAAACGGATGCCCTTACTAGCAACCTTGTGTAGTAGCCAAAAACCCTCTATTTATTGAAGCAAAAGGTGGGACCTTTGAAGCTGCCCTGATTCTCGTGGTTCTTAGTAGAGATAGCAAGGACAATCCTAAGGTTTGGTGGGGGTACAAGCCTTAGGAAACCTAGATCTTGGTATGCGTGAGAAGTGAGTGTTGTGGAGAGGAGCCAGTGCTATCAAGATCATGAAGCTATCTGCTTTGAATAGGCAAGGCAAGGGACTCAACAAATACAGTCCTTTCCTAGCCTAGGTTGTACAAGTTTGTGATTGTTGTGAGTGTGAGTGACTGAAATCACTATTTTCTTGTCAAAAACATCATTCAACACATTTCCTGACAAACACAGATCACCTTTGAACCTTAACTACTCACCTACAGAAACCCAAATCACTTTTAAACAGTAGTTGTTCACTTCTTGCAAAATCTAGATCACTTTTAACCTGTAGCTATTCACTTCTAGAAAAATTTGGTCACTTTTAAACCGCAGTAAATCACTTTTGACCTATAACTGATTGCCACTGGCAAACCTGCTCGCCTTTGGTCAACACTATAGCCTGTCATCTAAAACATAACAGGTCACTTTTGAGCTATTATGTATTGCTTTTGGCCTTATCTGAGTCACTTCTAAGCTATCACCAGTCGCTTCTGGTCAAACATCAGCAATCAATATACATCTAGCCCAATTAGTGACACTTTCAGCCATCTTTAGCTCTGTTATCAGTCTTTTGATAGTCCTCTGAGCATCTATAGTCACCTAAGCATTGCCTCCTATCTTGAGCATATCAAAACCTTGGACTTCTTGAGCTTTCATCCTTTTGAGACCTCAAAATAGCAACCAACCAACAAAACCAACAACCAAATATTATCCTTTTGGCTTTACCTAGCCCAAACAATACCAGCAAACAACATCAGCAACTAGCTTTTCCCTTGAGTGTGTGAGCTATCCTCTAGGGAAGTTTATCTAACCAAACAACCAAGCAACCAACAACAACAACAAAGCAACCCAACAACAATGACCAAGCAACCCATTAACAAACAAAACAAACAGCAAACTAGTAAAACAAACCAACATCAAACAATCAGCCAACCATCACCTTTTGGGTCTCAACCTTGACAAGCCAAGTCCAAATTTCAACACCAACCATCATGCCTCAAACTAGGAGCCAATATAGAGCTGAAATGGAAGCAAAATTGCAAGCTGATATGGAAGCCCAAATGCAATAATCATGATCAACACCCCTTAAAGATGAAACCCAATTCACAACTGGTATGCCTTCTTACATGTTCATACCTAAAGGATACACTGCTAGACCATCATCTTCACACCAAGTGCAACCTCACCCATTTACAGTGAATTACGAAGAGCAATCCCAAGAGGACTTATCTAAATTTTGAGACACACATGTATGGGACCAAGTTGAGAAACTTGTTTTATCTGATCCTAATCGCTATTTCTTGCAACTTGCCCATATGGGAGCTAAATTACCAACTGACTTTGACAATCTTCTATTTGAGAACATGATCCCAACACTCCCGCTGTTGTTGCAAAGGGACCAACCACCATAGCCACACCTTCGCATCCACCTTCCAATCCATCATCCTCATTATCTACCACTACACCATCAAACCCACCATGCTCGGAGTACACTTTAGAACCTTTGATAACTCCAACCAATGTACTTCCTTTTCTTTCACAAAATTTGAGCATTCCACCTTTTCATGTTCCACAACATATGCCTTCCCCTACCATGACTGTATCTCGATCTCAAGTAACACAAGTTGTCCATGTTGCCCAAGTGCAAACTCCTCAAACATCACAAGCTATCCCAATATCGTAAACTCTGTAGGTTTCCCAAGCTATCCAAACACCACAAACCGTACAAGTTTCACAGCCATTACAATCCGCTACTCCCATTGCATCACATTTGGAAACCACATCCCATATTCCCATCACTGCTAATATGGTCTCCACGATTTCCACAGATCCATCCAACACACCATACAACCCCAATGTTAGTCTTATTGACATGAGTGACTCGCCTATTGTTTCACAAGCTAATCCTAGCGCCGTTGTCTCTTATGTTGATCAACTTACATCACTTCCACCATCCTCCTATAATCCTTCGTAAACCATCAATCCATCTTATACAACCCAAGGATTACCCATCATCACCCAACATATGACATATACCAATCCTCATGTTGTCCAAAACACAAACCCAAATGTCCATCCTTCTTCCGCATCTGCCAATCCTTCCATCACTTACCATATTACAAACCCAACTCTGAATTCACAACCATTAACCAACGTCAATCCATCTTCCACTTCCCATGTGATGCAAACCCTTGGCGCTAATTCATCGCAATATACCCAACCACCACTTCTGTCTCAAGGACAGCAATCCTCAAACACATATGTGTCACAAACTAATCCTTTGACATATACTATGAGCACGCAACCTCAACAAATAGTCATGTCCTCATACATCCTACAACAACAACCACAATATACATCATAGTACACTTCACCTCTGAACCATCAACCTCCTTTGCAACAACAGCACCTTTCTCAAGCAGATGTTGAACAAATGATTAACAAGGCGGTAGGACAAAGCAAGAAGACATTTTCCTTAGGAGACATATTAACTTATCCATTTGAAAAATCACTTCATATGACACCTTTTCTGTCACACTTTGAAATTCCACAATTTGACAAATACAAAGGAAAAGGAAATCTGGAAGACCATCTTAGAGCATTTTTTGTTGCATGTCTCAATGTTGCTCAAGACGATACATATCTTTTGACACTATTTCCCCAAAGCTTAGTGGTACAAGCTCTTGAATGGTTCTCTCATTTACCGCTGGGAATTAAGTCTTTTGCAGAACTAGCAAACAAATTTTGATCACATTTCACTTTTAACATTGAACATGAAGTGAACATGAACAACCTTGTCAACAACAAACAATGCAATGGTGAAGCTTTCTCCTCATTTACTCAACGATGGCGTAATATAGCTAGCAAACTATCATGGGAAATTCTTGAGAAACAATAGCTTGATATCTTCATCCAAAATCTTTCATTCCAACTACAACTGCAAAGTGCTAGCACCTTTGATGAGCTTATATCTAAAGGAACTATCATTGAACACGCTTTAATTGCTAAGGGTACTATCAAGATTTTCAGAGGTAACAAAGACAATCCTCAATCGTCAAATGATAAATCTTGCTTTTGGAACAAAAACAAGAATGTTGTTAATGACGGTGTTGTAGATGCAAAGAACATCCAAACAGTAAAAGATTCTATCAACATCCAAGCCGCGTCCACAACAAATCAACCTTTTCAATGAAATCGACAAAGACAAACTTCAAATCCTCGACCATAATTTACACCCTTAGGGGAACCCATGGAGGTTATCTTTCGTAAGCTTCTCCAAGCGGGAGATGTCATATTGCCTAAAGCACCACCCAACGGCAAACCACTCTTCAAATCTCCTTGGTACAAAGAGAATGAGTATTGTGACTACCATAGAGTCAAGGGACACAAAACCAATGGTTGTATGCACTTAAAGCATGTCATTCAAGATTGCATCGATCAAGGTCTAATTAAAATCACACTACCAGCATCACAACCGGATCATCAACCAACATCAAACTATGACCTAGATGATTTCAAGAATCCACTTCCATCTCATGACAAACCAAGTAACCCTCATACTGGGAATGCCATCCATTACAATTATGAGTCATCCACGATTGGCCGCATTGATCAAGCCCGCATTTCTACCATTACAATCTAAGACAAAGCACCCGATTGCACTGTAACTACTCGAAGAGGCCGTGTTACCATTCAGGGGGCACCTGTCAATCGGCCTCGACCATCCTCTAGCTATAATATCCTTGATCACCTTGGCAAAACACCTGTACATATCTCCATCCTTGAATTGCTTCACATATCACTCGCCCACAAGGCTATACTTGACAAAGCATTATAAGAATCCTCGGTGCCTAATAATATCGATACTACACAATTCCAATCTATGGTAGCTAGCATTGCAGCCCCTTGCCATCTCACCTTCTCTAACAAAGATTTTTGACCATCCATCAACCCATCACATAACTAAGTCCTACACATAGAAGTGTTTGTAAACCAACACTGTATCAAACGAATCTTAGTGGATGGTGGAGTTGGTCTTAACATATGTTCTTTAAAACTAAAAAAATAATTGGGATACTCTGAGAAAGATGTTGACACTTCCAAGGTCATTACTACCAAAGCAGATGATGATGCTGAGAGAGATACTGAAGGAATTATTCACTTGCCTATTCAAGTTGGTCCGGTCACTACTGACGCCCATTGTCAAGTCCTTGATATTGAGCTTCCTTACAACATCATCCTTGGCCGCCCATGGATCCATGCCCTCAAAGTAGTTCCTTCTACATACCATCAATGTCTCAAATTTCCACATAACAGTGTTGAAGTTACTATCCATCTTGATCCTAATCCATTTGAGTTTTGTTGTGCTTTTCAAGCTAAATATCAAAGCCCTAATTGCATTCCTATCAACACCAAAGCATATCCATCTTCATCTTATGTAGACCCATCCGCCCTACTCAAGCCATCATCTAGCAAAGCCACTCCAAATCTCCATATCAAGTACACTGAACATGGTCCAGGAGAGTACACATTGCAAGAATCTTATTGTGTTGGAACTCTTCCCTTATCTCCCAAATCTCATGGCAAACCTTCTACATCCAAGCCATCTTCATCTGTAGTTATCATAAAAGCTACACCAATAGTATTCATTAAAGGTGGATTCATTGATGATGAAGAAATTGATGACATTAATTCTTGGATATTAGATGATGAGAACGACCAAGTACAACTTGAAGTGGAGAGATATAATAATGGGTTCTGCATCATTAAGAACATGGGCTAGAAAGGACATGGTGGATTCGGCTTACAGGAACAAGGACCTATTGAACCCACTGTTGTGTCTAAGAAGTTTAATAAGCAAGGCCTTGGCTTTCAGCTAGAGGTACCACCTTCCAAAGACATTAAATGCATTTCTGATATGGAAGCCAGACCTTCTTCAGTAGGAGAGACTTCTAATTTCGATACCATCAATGACTCCTCCCTTCATATCACCAACCTTCTTCAAGAAACCTCCATCTTCATGATTTCTACCACTCCCCCTAGCCAAAATTGTTCGTCTATTACCCTTTCACTCATATATCCTGACCTCGTTGATTGGGACCAACAAGGGGCACCTATGTTGGACACATTTGAAAATGACAAAGCTATTGCTGAATTTATGGGATTATGACAAGGTATTCCATTGGGTGATCATAAAGCAGGTTTCATGATGGATCTCCCTAAACTAGTATATTTTGGCAGAAGCATCAAATCCTTCAATCACAAAAGTGAAATAAATAGAATAAAAAAAGATAGGTCACCAAGTGAAAATTGAAAGGCACCTCTTGACCATGAAAAGTAAAAATAAATGATGTATTCGAGGGTGAAAACCTCCCTGAGGCGCCCAAGGATGGGGGATTTGATCTTCCTATCACCACTGATTATCATGAAAAATCAACAGTGCTAGTTGAAAAATCTCAAGAGATGAACTTAGGCACAGAGCAGAATCTAAAGATCACATATTTGGCAGCATTATTATTAGAGCAGGAAAGAAGAAATTTCACAGCATTCTTCATAAAAAGAGCTATCAATTTTGCATGGACTTATGCTAACATGCTGGGTCTAGATCCATCACTTGTGGTACATCATTTAGCAGTATCTCCTAATGCAAAACGTGTCAAACAAAATTTGTGCAAAATGAATCCACAAATACCTCTATTTGTCAAGGTAGAGATTCAGAAGCTATTAGAAACAAAGTTCATAAGGCCTATTGATTATCCAAAATGGGTTTCAAACTTGGTACCTATAGCAAAACCTGACAAACGAGTTCGTTGTTGCACAGATTTCAGAGATCTCAATAAAGCATGCCCTAAAGATGACTTTCCACTACCAAGCATAGACAACATCATAGATCTCATAGTTAGACATGAAATGCTATCCTTGATAGATGGATTCTCAGGATATAACCAAATCAAAATAGTAGAGGAAGATCAAGACAAAACATCATTCATTTATCCATGGGGTGCATACTATTGGGTTGTAATGCCTTTTGGTCTCAAGAATGTTGGAGCTACTTATCAACGAGCCATGATAGTTATTTTCCATGACCTTTTCCACACTATCATGGAAGATAATGTTGATGATATTCTAGGAAAATCCAAGACAAGAGGAGCATCTACAGGTACTAGCATAGATCTTTGATCGATTAGAGAAGTATCATGTCAGATTGAACCCAAAGAAATGTGTATTTCGTGTAACATCTAGTAAATTGTTGGGATACATTATGTCTTGATGAGGAATAGAAGTGGACCCTAACAAAGTAAAAGCTATCATAGAAATGCCTCCACCATCAAATCTAAAGCAGCTTCGTAGTATACAAGGAAGATTACAATCCATTCGTAGATTTATCTCACAACTGGCAGATAAGTGTCATCCTTTTCAACATCTCCTTCGCAAGGGTGAACCTTTTAAGTGGGATGAAAAATGTCAATAGGCCTTTGACAAAATAAAAGAATATCTGGCAACACCTCTTGTACTGGATCGACCACTATTGCTCTACATATCTTCAACAACAGCAGCATTGGGTGCCCTTCTAGCTCAGCACAATGATTCAGGAAAAGAACAAGCCATTTACTATATTAGCAGATCGCTTGTGGGATATGAACTTAATTATTCACCTATGGAAAAAGCATGTTTAGCATTGGTGTTTGCTTCCCAAAAGTGGTGACATTATATGTTGAACCAAACAACAAATCTCATATCTAACGTTGATCCACTCAAATATCTTCTCTCCAAAGCAATTCTTACGGGAAGTTTAGAAAAATGGGTTATGATCTTAAGTGAATTTGACATACAATATGTGGATCGAAAGGCCATAAAAGGACAAGTTATCGCTGATCAGTTAGCCGCAGCACCTGTCACAGATATTCATCCAATACATCCAAAGTTCTCTGATGAAGAATTGTTCAATCTAACTTCACCAACATTGTGGCAACTATATTTTGATGGATCTTACACACAACATGGATTAGGAAGAGGGACATTGTTTGTTACCCCTCAAGGAGATTTTATCCCAAAATCATATAGAATTGCATTTCCATGTACTAATAACATAGCAGAATATGAAGCTTTGATCACAGGATTACGCATGGTAGTACAATGGGCTATTAAACAGTTATAGGTTTTTGGTGATTCTCAATTAGTCATCAAATAGGTCTTAGATGAGTATCAAACAAAAGATGAGAAGCTTCTTTCATATAAGGTAATGGTTGATGATTTCAAGAAGTACTTTGATAGTATCACCTTTGAATAGATTCCAAGGATACAAAACAAAGCAGTAGATGCCATGGCTATGATTGGATCTCTTCTAGACATGCCATCTAATATACATAAATGTGAGTTTCTGGTTGAACAACTTGTAATTCTAGCATTTGAAGTACCACAGTCTGAGCTTATATGTGAGATTGTTGGTCCCAATTCACCTTGGTATGAGGACATATACGAGTATCTCTGTAATCAAATTTTTCCATTCCAACTATCTAACACCCAACAAAAAACCTTTATTCGTTGAGCCTCTTGCTACACTATCCTAGGAGACACCCTATATCCCCGGAGTCTTGATGGTATCCTTCTTAGATGTCTTGATTCGGAGGAAGCAAAGGTTGCCCTACGTGAAATACATGAAGGTGTATGCAAATCGCATCCTGCTAGCCATGGTCTTGTTAAGAAACTTCTACGAGCTAGATACTATTAGCCAACTATGGAGAAAGATGCATAGCAATTTGCAAAGAGATGTCTACAATGTCAGAAACATGGAGATTTAATACATGAACCAACACATGAACTTCAGCCTATTAGTACTCCTTGGCCCTTCTCAAAGTGGGGACTTGATCTCATAGGTAAAATCCATCCTACTTCGTCAAATGGTCATAAGTTTATCATAACCGCCACTGAATATTTCATAAAGTGGGTGGAAGCAATACCAATAACTTATATTACTGGCAAGCAAATATCTAAGTTTATCCTACACTATATCATATGTTGTTATGGGGTTCCCCAAGCCATCGTCACTAATAATGGTCGTCCTTTCAAGAACCAAGAGGTTAGAGATCTTTGCAACAAGTTCCATATCCAACATAGATTCTCTACACCCTACTATCCTCAAAGTAACGACCAAGTTGAGGCTTCTAACACAACAATCATCAAGATCCTTAAAAAGACAGTCAATGAAGCTAGCCGTGATTGGCACCTACAACTTAATCCTGCATTATGGGCTTATAGAACAAGTATCAGAACTCCCACTGGTGCTACACCTTATGCTCTTGTGTATGGCACTAAAGCTATTTTACCTATTGAGGTTGAGATCTCCTCACTACAAGTATCTCTACATCATACTATCTTAAATGAAGAATATCGAGTATCCAGACTCCATGATCTTGATCTATTAGATGAACAACATTTTACAGCACTCAACCATCTCCAAGTTTATCAAAACTATCTACGCCGCAGCTACAAAAAGAAGATCAGAGAATAAAGGTTTCAAGTTGGAGATCTTGTCCTTAAAGAAAAACAAAGGAATCAACAACATCATGAGAAATAGGGCAAGTTTGAACCTAATTGGCTTGGTCCTTTTGTCATCACCTTAGTCTATGGATCAGGTGCATACACTCTCTCCACACCTGAAGGCATTCCCTTGGATGAACCAGTCTACAACATTCATCTCAAGAAGTTCTATCCATGAGTCTCAGTTATCCCATTAAAAAAAAAATGTCCAATAGTGAAAACCACTTTGTGGCGCTTTGGATGACAAAAAAATATAGTACAAGATAAATAATTCATCCTCTAGTGAAAACTTGGTAAATAGGCGCCTTGGATAAGTACCATAGTGAAAACTTGACAAACAGGCGCTATGTGTAGAGACCACCCTCCATCTTTGACCTCATTTGTTTGATCACAGCTTTCCATGACATTCATTATCTACTATCTACCCTCCATAATCCATAGCATAATCCACTACTGTCCTATATAAACCATTATCCCTTATCCATCCATAATAAAAGCCTTTCCGCCCTTTGCCTTTGCAATGCTAGCTTTCATAGTTTGGACTTTGTTGAGGTTAAGATATCATTTGGCACCTTAGCATACTATCCGCATGACCACATCCACCATAGCATCTTCCTAACAGCCTTCACCCCACATTGGGGGCACTTGGTAAAACCTTATTTGGAAGTCGATATCTACAGCTCTAGCTCATAACATTTCAACCAAAACATAGTAAAAATCTCAAACCAAAGCCAAAGCATAGCAATCACCAAAAACATCAAAACAGCAAAACATCTAAAAAATACAAAAAAATCAAATATTCCAAAAACCCAAAAAAATCAAAACATCCCAAAAATCCAAGAAATAAAGTTGATCCTTTGAAATCAACCGTCAACACAATAAACAAGAACTACATCTCAGCTCTATTGTTCAAAGCCTTGATCTTATGGATACAGGGTATGTAGGCAATCTAAGATGTGAAGGAAGCACTCTGGTTCAGGCAAAGATGATAGCCCCTTCTATCTTCCATCTTTCATCTTTCTTCTAATCATCCACCAAGCTTTCATCTCCCTTTCTTCTATCTTTCATCACATGTATCATCAATAAACCCAGAACTACATATTCATCATGTCTCATCACCATCGTAACGTGCTTTGATCCCATGGATACAGGGTATGTAGGCAGTCTGGAATACGAAGGACGTATCCAATACACAAGCACAAACAATACACCCCATCTTCATCTTCTCTCATCTTCCATCTTCTTCTCTTTTACCAGCTCAAGTAAGAAGCAGACTATTCACATTAGAGAAAGCTCAAGCACTTTAACAAATCAAGGATAAGCCAGAAGTTGTTTGTCCGCATGCCTTAAGCCAACATTTGCTATAGCATTTTATCAACATCTTAGCCTTCAATAAGATGCAGCTTTCCTCTCAACAAGGCGTCAGCTTAATCTATCCAAGAGCACTTAAATTTGGCAAGAGAACATGATGACAGTATCTTTTGTTTGATATTTTGTTTGATATTTTGTCCCTTTCTTATGCCTAATCAAGACTGCCTTGATCTATCTATATCTTGGTATGTTGCAATGAAGTACGGAATGGGGCATGGTCATTTTGCTTTCGTATGCTATGTCTATGGGATGATCTTATTCTCTTCCTATGCATATTGGTATCTTGTATGTGTTGGGATTAGCATCTTACATATCAATATCTCTTGCATTTGAGAAGCTAAATAGTCTCTTATGCTTTGAGACTATTCTATGCTAAAACTAGCTCCATACATATAACCAACAAGGTGTCATTATGTGTAGCGGAGATAAGCTCAAACCTTTGCTTGTAGCGTCAAAGTCCATTCTGGAACACTAGCTTCTATTCATATCTTGTGTATGGTGGTTCAACATCTTGACCTCATACATTTAGACAAGATTGTAGTATGCTAGTTATGCATTGGATACCTCGACACCTTGGTCTTCTATACCCTGGTGCATAACATCCATATGCTATATCAAACATAAGGATTGAATTTCTTTATTTCTAAGATATTACTTTAAAAGTTGTCATATCAGTTCTCCATTACATCATCATCTTATATAGTCCTCAACCAAGATCAATCATCTTCCCATCATTCTCCTTTCCGTTTTTGTCATTTCCTTCATCTCTAGCCTACAAAACAAGTGTGCTAGGCATACATAGGTCCATCTCATATCATTATCACTACCATCTATATATTTGCATTATCATAATAACCTTATTATCATACATTCCCATTAGCATAAGACATTTCCATTATTACCATTTGAGTATTCATATCATTTGCATCCACATAAATCATGAAAAAATACAAAACTGCACCACATAATAATAAATGCATCCATCATCATTGCACCATCACATAGAACCAATGCTATCATATATATCACATGTGTCAATATGCAAGTGTCTACAAATATAATATGGGCTATCCATAAGCCATCAAAGAATGTATGTACAACTGGCTCATAGACCTCATCATGATACAATACAATAAAACAAGGCAGCCCTAGTGACTACTGGCAGCCCCCTCACCCTGTCCCCCTCATCACTAAAGCCACAGACCGCGATTCTCCTGTCCTCTGTGAAGTTGAAGCCCCCGATCTGCTCCTGTAGCTAGGTTGTCTCTGCTCTACAAGCACTACTCCATGATACAAGCCTCTGTAGTACTCAGCCTCACCCTGTGCCCTCCTCAGCTCACCCTGCAACTGGGTCAACTGCGTAGCTAGATACATTGTGGCTCCATCTATCCCCAATGTAGCTACTGCTCTATCTCTCTCAATTGTCATAGCCTGGAACTACTGCATAGCCGTATCCCTCTCAACCCTCACCATTTGTACCTGTTGTATGGTTGCATCTCTCTTAGCTCTAATAGCCTATATCTACTGCAATGTTGTATCTCTCTCGGCTATAACTAGTTGCACTTGCTGCACAGCTACATCCCTCTCTCCCGTCACCCTCACCAGACTACCATCATCCTGCCCATCACCTCCCTGTTTTCTAGCCTGCAGCTATGCTTTAGAATGTCGCAAGCCTATCACCACCTGATGATGGTCTATCTCCACCCTCCTCAGCTTCATCTGAGCACATTGTCTCCATCTCCTCTTCTCTCTAATCTATCACCTTAGCTGCTGAATACCCACATCATCACCCCCTAATATCTATGTTTTTGGCTATGCCAATACCTATGGCTGAGCCTGCACCTGTCCCTGCATCTGAATACCCAAAGCTGCTGGCACAACTACCTATGCTGGTGGAGCTCATTGCCTTCTCCTCCTCACCGGTCTCTCCATCCCAATCTCCCCTCTCCCCAACTCTCGTCAACTGAGTCGGTCTAGCTGTAATCTTGTATGCATCATAATCTGGTAAAGTCCCAGGATCTGTAGGACCCTGTCTCCACTACCACATAACTGGTTGTAGCCCAACCCTCTCTGCCAAAGCTATGTCAACCACAATCTCTAGCCCCCAATCAAAACCTCTTGTCGTGCCATCCTAAAAATGGCATCACCTACGAGTACTCCCCGTGGTAAGCTGAACTACCTCAATATCCTCTTGAGCAAATAGCGCTCTATAATGTATATGTCACGACCAAAAATGTATCTAGCCTACCTCGCACAGACAAGCTCTATATCCTTCTCATCCCATCTCTAGCATCCAAGCATGGCCTCCAGATAAACCTATCCACCTCATCCAATGTCTGCCACCAATACACTATCCCTCGCTGCTACTGATAGGTAAGAGCTTCCCTATACATCCTAGCATATAGCTCTCCTACTGCTCTTGCACCCATCCATCTGGCCTCATCACCGAAATATGCTCGTATGCCCATACATGCAAAACTGTGACCCCAGCTGACATACTCACTCCAAATATATATGCACAATCATGAAGATAATGATACCACTGCCCTAGCACACACTCAGCCCATGCATATCTGGTACCGTATAAGAACATCCCTTCCATCACTGTCCCCCATCCAACCGAAAAACCTCTAGCTCACCTATCTCCAACCAGCCATCTGATAATAGCCACCACTACCTACTGTAGTCTATCACATAGCTTCTCCATCCTCACCATAGGAATCTCTAAGCCCTCCACTCCAATGTCTGGAGTCCTGAATAACCATCTAAATGTAGCTGGACCCATGTCAGGATCATAATCTACTCGATCTCCATCAATAGGAACACGCAGAATTTAGAACACATCCTCTAAGGTAATAGTTGTCTCTCCTATCAGCACAAGAACGAATTGTGCTCGCTTCTCCATCACTCAACCATACATGTCATCAGTTCTCGATGCGCCTGCACTGGCTCTAACATCGACACATGCTCTAAACCAAGGATCTCTAGCACTAGCCGCTCCTGTGCATCTAGTAATCTGACTAATCACAAATCCCTAGGATGTGGCTCTCATGACAACAACGGTGGTAGTATATCCTGCATCATTCCGCTCAATGTATCAGTCTGTGTGCTAAACAAAATTGACTTTTTCCTGCTATAACTGAATATATCTACTGCAAGCGACCCACTTTTCTATAAGCACTATCCTTTTGATCATAAGTGAACCATTTCACTATAAGGCTTGTTCTCTTCCTAAAAGTGACCTATTTACCCTAAGCAAGCGACTATTGATTGCAAGTGAGCTCAAACCCTATATGTGCACACTTTATGCCTATAAGCGACTTACCTGCTATATGCAAGCACCTGTCCTTTAAAAGTGAGCTATCTCTATATTAGCATTCACTTTTCACCCATAAGTGAGTTGATATAGCCATATGCATATTTTGCCTATCTATTTGACCTAGCCGACCATAAGCGACTTGCTTTTTCCATAAGCGCCTACTCCGAGCCTATATGCGACTTGAACCGCCTATCCTTTAACCTAGTCACTTCTGGTGATGTGTGTGCATTTATGATGCTTCTAGCCTACAAAAATCATGCATTTAGTAAAAGTTTCGATACATACTGGTATGCCTACTCCTGTTGGTTGCCCATGTGTCCTCACTCACTCGACACGATGATCACTACGCAGAATCACCATCCTGATATCTCTCCAAATCTCGTTGCACCACAACTCTAAGGAGCTCTAGATTTCTAAACATAAATGAGCCTATTTTCCCTTGAGGGACCTAGTTATAGGCCATTTCTAAACCCTAATTCTTCTATACTATCCCCATTTATCCCTCCCCATCCCCATTTTCTTTGTGTCAACCTTATTTCTAGCCTTTCATCTTATCACGAGCCAACCTAGCCCTTCCAAGTTAGCCTGGCTTACCTATCGTGGGGGCATCACCTACCAATTACACTGGGGAATAACCTTGTTTATCGAACGAATATCGTATCTTCTTTGACACAACATTCTATCAAACATTGTATCAAAGAGGGGCAAAATGTAGACACCCAAAACTGACCTAATTATCATTAGTATCAAATATCGCATTATTTATCATCTGCATTTATCTAACACACTTGAGCATTTTGTCTATTTGTCAAAAACACCTATTTATTCTATTAATTAAATAAATTTATATTTATTTAATTAATTCATTATCTATTTCTCCAAGCTATAATTAAATAATCTTTAATTATTTAATTATCTCTATTTCTATCTATTTTAATTAAATAAATCTTATTTATTTAATTAAAATTCCCTTCATAATCCTACTTTCTAATTAATTAAATAAATTTTATTTATTTAATTAATTTCTCTTATCATTTATCTTCACTAGCCGACATGTGTGCCTCTTTTATTTAAAAACATGTGTGGTACTACATCTTTCATTTAATATCTTTCACATGTAGTACTTTTTATGTACACGGTCACATATAAGCCTTATTTTCCCTCCACTTGTCATCCACACATTCACCTATGACTATCAATTCATCTTAGCCATTCACATAGCCACCAAATCTCCACCATTGATTGATTTTGGTTGAGTTCTATATAAACCCCCTCTCATTCCATACTACATCTATCCAGCATTCTTATAGCGTCTACATTATCATCTTGAGCATATTGAGCATGTTAGCATCCATTGAGCATATTATCATTATCATGCATACATCATGGCAGCTTTGATTTTCATAATTGTTCATTGTTGAATAAGCAATCCACATCACAAACAAGGAATGTTACAATCTAGGTGATATTGTTCTTGAATTGCATGCTTTTGGTTTCATTTGGATTCAAAGCAACATAAATAATAAATAATAAATGTTATATCCCAAAACTTGCACTGGAACTCTGGTAAAAGCTTACCATACTATAGCATCGTCAAGTCAACCTTGGATATAGAAATTATTCAAAATAGAAAATAGTTTGTAAATGTTGAATGGTCAGACAGTATGAGAAATTACAGGCACTAGAAGTTACCTTTTGAAACATCAGGACAGAGGGCGGATAAAATTGATATATATGGTGTAAAAGCCAAGGGATTGCCTTTTGGTTTCAAGATCCAGGTGACTTTGATCCTGATTTAAAATGTTCCTTATGAGTGGTCCATTGTGGTAACCTACATAGTGGTATGTATTCTTGGAAGCCTTATGGTGCCATATTATTTAATGGAGTCTATGTGGCATTAAAAAAATTGAAATGCTCTTTTATAGTAAAGGAGAATGGGTAGTATTTGTGATCTACTATGCTAGAATACAATAATCTACACCTCAAATTTAGATTACTCAAACCATGTTACATTGATCATATTGTTAAAATAATATAATAGATTCCATAGCTTAAGATGTTTTTTGGTTTCAGGGATCTTATCAACATCATAAGGAGTTGAAGGCTACATAGGGAATCAAGATAACCACTCAGGTATCAAATTTTAGGCTAATAATTTTATGTATATGAGCATAAATTTATCAAATATATGTGGATAATGAAATTTAGCTGTAATTTCTTGATTTTAGGGTCTTGAGCATGCCTTAGTAGGAACTTAGTTATATGTTGTCAGACCTGATGATGATTTAGAGGATATTAAGGAAGAAGCAATGCAAGATATCAATAATGTAATGTCTCAGATTGACAAGAGTGGGGAAGGAGTTTATGTTCAAGCTTCAACTCTTGGATCTTTGGAGGCTTTACTTGAGTTCTTGAAGACCCCGGCTATAAGCATCCCAGTTAGTGCAATTGGTATTGGGCCTGTGCATAAAAAAGTTGTCATGCGTGTGAGTATAATGCTTGAGAAAAAGAAGAAAGAGTATGCTGTAATTTTGGCATTTGATGTCAAAATTACTCTTGAAGCTCGGGAGCTTGCAGATGAAGTTGGTGTCAAGATATTTGCAGCGGACATTATTTATCATCTATTTGACTAGTTTAAAGCATAAATGGACAATCTTAAGGAAGAAAGGAAAAAGGAGGTTGTAGAAGATGTTGTTTTCCCCTATATACTGAGCATTTTGACAAATTGTATTTTTAACAAGAAGGATCCTATAATTGTTGGTGTTGATATTCTTGAAGGCATTGCAAGGGTCAGTATCTAAACCTAGTCTTTTCAGTGTTGTGACTTATGCATGTAAAATATTGTTGTATCATTTGTATAAATCCATATGTGGTGATTGCATCTACAGATTGGCATGCCATTATGTGTTCCCACAAAAGATTTCATAGATATTGGCAAAATAGCCTCAATTGAGATCAATCATAAATCTGTTGAAATGGCTAAGAAGGGTGAAAAAGTGGCCATGAAGGTATTTTGAGAAGCTTTGTTGTTAATAGTTTTATATGACTTTGGATGTTATTTTTTGAAATGTTTTTGTTAATGAATTATCATACAAACTTTACAGATTGTTGGGAGCAACGCTGATAAAGCACAAAAGATGTTTGGTAGGCATTTTGAAATGGAGGATGAATTTGTGAGTCATCTCACTAGAAGATCCATAGATATATTGAAAGAAAACTACAGGGTAAGGCTATTTGATATCCATATTACGTAATTTTACAGTGTATTTACTATTATGCATTTTATACTAATTGAACATTTGTGCTTTTCATTTTTGGCTAATAAAACAACTTTTTAATGTCTAAAATGAAATATTCTTCTTATTTTTTCAGGATGATTTGTCCAATGATGATTGGAAACTTGTGGTGAAATTGAAAAAGCTATTAAAAATTCCTTGAGCTACTACTAATGATACATTATGCAATGGAACTTTGGATTGGAGTAAAACCTTCTAATGAAAATGGGAAAATGCACCCTGCAACATTACAAACACCACAATCAGAATAACAAATGGTGAACTTTGTTTATACCAGAACAATAGCTTCTGCATCATAAGCTTCTTCTATATGTTTTGCTATATGGTGTACATGTTGCACCTCTAGCTACAATAAAGACAGTAGTGAACTTCAAATCCTATATATGCAGGAGGTCATTTGAATGTATGTTGTTTAACTCATTTTCTGAAATTTAATAGTCTAAACGGGCAAGTGCGGTATTGCTATGTGAGAAAGGGAAGAGATTGATTCCAAGAGTAGAGATTTTGTGTAATGATCTATTTTATGATTTCTTGAGGTAATGAAGAAAATATCATGAAAATGGTGTTTTAAATAAATTCAGATTTTATTGCAATTGTACAAAACCAAAAACGTTTCCATGTTGTCATCTTCAGTATGTTGTTGACTGGCCGGATTCATTGTTTCAAGTGCTGCTTTTGCTTCAGTTGTCTGGGACCATGTTATGGAAGGTTACAGGGAATGGTGTGTTTTCTTGTTGATGCAGGGTCACTGCTATAGGGGCCTCTAAGTAGCATTCTCAGGTTGTTATTTAGATATTGTTCACAGTGGTTCAGGGTTGTTTGAATACACAAGTAACAACTCAATGGCTTGTGTGAAGGAGAATATGGAATGCACCAAGGTTGTAGTTAAAGCACCTGAACTTGTTAATAGAATGCCAAAAGAAATGATGTCTTATGGAATTCTCAGTGGCAACATCTCTTTTCTAAGTGTCAAAAGATGTGAAGGGCTTCATCAGTCTGGCCTGTCTTTCCATTGTTTTGCTATTGTATCTAATGTGGCTGTTGAAATAGTTTTTTCTTTAGCCAGTCCTTGTAGTTTGTTGTACATGACAGAGTTGAAATGGTTTTTTCTAGTTATGGCAGCCTTGTGCTGCTTTTTTATTATTTGTAATTCTTTTCCTGCATTGTTCCAATACAAAAAAATATTTATTGCCACTTTGCTTTGTCTTGTTTCATTTTCTTATTGGCCGATTCTCAAATAGAAAGTGTTGGCTCAAATTTATCAATCTTTACTTGGCAGCATCATAAAATATATAGTTTTCCAAATTTATTTACTTTTATGTTTTAATTTAAATTTAATAATATATTTTTCTGCATTATAAAATTTATGGTATTTAATAAATTATTCATATCATGACTAAATTTACTACCAATTAATAGAAACTAGTAAATAAAAATGACTACCATGACTAAATAAATGACTAGTTAACAACAATCAATGACTAAATGATTACAATGACTAAATATGCGTATTACCAAATTGATGACTAAATATACTACCAAATTACCAAATATACTACCAAATTGTTGACTAAATATACTACCAAATTAATGACTAAAATTTGTTTAGTCATAAATTTGGTTGCGAGATAAATGACTGGCAATAAACTACCAATGGTCACATGACTAAATATACTACCAAATTGATGACTAAATATACTACCAAATTACCAAATATACTACCAAATTGATGACTAAATATACTACCAAATTAATGACTAAATATACTACCAAATTAATGACTAAAATTTGTTTGGTCATAAATTTGGTCGCGAGATAAATGACTGGCAATAAACTACCAATGGTCACATGACCAAACTACTGATCACATGACCAATTTTTGGTAGTTTTTTTAGTCATTTATTTCTGTTTTTCTACTAGTGGTAGTGGTGCAAATCTAAAGATGGACAATATCATTGCCACTCTTCTTTCAGAAGAAATGAGAAGAAAGTCCAAAAATGGTGGATCCCAAGATGATTTACATGTAAGGGGTAGAACTAAGGAAAAGACATCCAAAGGAGATAAGAAGGGTAAATCTAAAGGACATTCTAAAACCCCTAGTAAGAGCAAAGTAAAATGTTGGAACTGTGGGAAATGGGGACACGTGAAGGACTATAAGAACAAGAAAAAGAGTTATGATTCTTCCATAGAAAAATCCTCAGATGATGATGACAATGATGCATTAATTATCTAAGCTAACACTATTAAGTAATGAAGCTTGGCTTATTGATTCAGGATGCTCTTATCATATGACTCCCAACAAGGAGCGATTATCGAAATATTCAACATATGATGGAGGGGAAGTTTTCCTTGGTGACAATAGTACAAAATAGATAATTGGCAAAGGAAAGGTAAAGTTGTGTTTCAATGATGGAAGGATTAAAACCCTTCATGATGTTTTGCATATTCTAGGACTTGCAAGAAAATTACTTTCTATATCAATGTTAAATAATTTTGGAATGCATGTGACATTTGATAAGTCTAGTTGTAGGTTGGTGAGAGGGAATTGGGTGATTGCTAAAGGATCTTGGATGGGAACCTTGTTTAGATTAAATGCATCTACTTTGAATAATCTAGCCAATGTAACAGACATTGAAAATACATGTATGTTGTAACACCAAAGATTAGGTCACATCAGTGAAACAATTCTTAGGACCATTATTAATAAAAAAATGGTTGACGGTATTTTAGATTATTTTGTTGGCAAAAATGATTTATATGAGCATTGTGTGTTTGGAAAACAAAGTAGATCATCATTTGATAGTGGAATAAATAATGCAAAGAGTTTATTAGAGATTATACATTTAGATGTTTTTGGACCAATGGATGTTGACTCTTTTGCAAAATCTCGTTATTTTGTCACATTCATTGATGATGCATCAAGATACACTTGGATTTATTTTATGAATGCAAAATCTAAAGTTTTCACTAAGTTTAAAGAATTTAAAGCCTTATTTGAGAAGCAAACAAAATATAAAATAAGGGTGTTGAGATTAGATAATGGTGGTGAATATTGTTCTAAGGGATTTGATGAATTTTGTAAGCATGTAGGTATTGTGAGACAAAAGACAACACCTTATACTCCCCAAGAAAATGGGATAGTAGAAAGAATGAACTAAATATTGATGGAAAGAGCTAGGAGCATGTTGGGTAGTGCTAAGCTAGATCAATATTTTTGGGTTGAGGTTGTAAGTACTTCTTGCTACTTAATTAATAGATCTCCTTGCTCAACTCTTGAAGATAAAACTCTTTATTTAATGTGGTTAAAAAGAAAACCCTTTGTTTCACATTTAAGGATATTTGGTTGTGAGGCTTTTGTTCATGTGCTTAAAGAAAAGCGAACTAAACTGGACCTAAAAGCTCAAAAATGCATCTTTGTAGGTTATGGTGAGAATGTAAAAGGTTACAAACTCTGGAACCCTCTAACCTGAAAAATGATTTTATCAAGAGATGTTATTTTTAGAGAGTTTAGAGCTTATGCAGGTGAAGAGCAACCAAATGATCAAGAAAAAGGAAAAATAGTGCACTTTGAAACACGTACAAAAAAGCAAGAAGATACACATGTTGAAGAACAATTAGATGGATCTAAAAATGGAGAAGAGGAAGAGAGTTCAGATAATGATGTGCAGGATGGGCATACAAAAGAGCAAGAAGAACTTCTTACTCTTATTTTGAGAAGATCCACTATGCAATGAAATCCAATTAACAAATATGGCCCTCCTGATTTTGATTGTGTATTTGCTTTATTGAGTACTGATGATGAACCTAGATCTTACAAGGAGGCTCTATCTTCAGAAGATAATGAGTCTTGGTTACAAGCTATGCATGAGGAAATGAATTCTTTGGATACTTGTGACACTTGGGATCTTGTAAATTTGCCCAAAGGAAGAAAGCCCATTGGTTGTAAGTGGGTGTATAAAAAGAAAATTGGTGCAGATGGTAATCTAGAAAGGTACAAGGCTAGATTGGTAGCCAAGGGCTACTCCTAGAGAGACGGTGTTGATTTTAATGAAATTTTCTCTCCAGTTGCTAAATTAACTTCTATTAGATTCCTTTTGTCTATTGCTTCTGCTTATGATTTTGATAGAGAAAATGGATGTTAAAACTTCTTTCTTGCATGGGGATCTTGAAGAGGAGATATATATTAGGCAACCTGATGGTTTTGTTGTTAAAGGAAAGAATACTTGGTTTGCAAATTAAAAAGATCTTTGTATGGTTTGAAATAGTCACCTAGAATTTGGTATCAAAAGTTTGATGCTTTTGCATTGAAAGTTGGTTTTGTTAGAAGCAAAGAAGATCATTGTGTTTATCTTAAGATTATTGCTGATCAGGTTCTAATTATTGTCTTGTATGTTGATGACATGTTATTTATTAGAAACAACAAGGTAATGATTAGAGAGCTTAAAACTCAACTTTGTAAATCTTTTGATATGAAGGACTTAGGGGCTACAAAATACATTCTTGGAATGGAGATCAACAGGGATCATGTTCACAGAAAACTTTGGTTAAGTCACAGTATGTTGATACAATTTTACAAATATTTAATATGCATGAATGTAAATTAGTTAGCATTCCTTTTCTGGTTGGTAATAAGATGAAATTAGACATGTGTCTTACTTTTGATGATGATTTTGAAGAGATGTCTAATGTTCCTTATGCTAAAGTGTTGTTGATAGTTTAATGTATGCAATGGTTTGCACTAGACCAGATATTGCACAAGCAGTGGGAGTTTAAGTAGGTTTATGTCTAACCCTGGTAAAGAACATTGGACTTATGTTAAGAGGGTGTTTAGATATTTGTGAGGAACTTTTGATTGTTTAGTTTATCATGGTACTGATAATGTGGATAAGTCATTGGACATACAAGGTTTTGTTGACTCAGATTGGGCAGGTGACTTGGATAGTCGAAGGTCCACAAGTGGCTATGTTTTTACTTTGTTTGGAGCTATGGTAAGTTGGATGAGTAAGAGGTAACCCATGGTTGCTTTGTCCACTACAGAAGTTGAGCATACGGTTGCTACACATGCCTCCAAAGAGGTAGTTTGGTTACAGAGATTTGGAATAGGTATTGGTTTTGATTGCATGATAATAAGACTTAAGTGTGACAATCATAGTGTTATTTGTTTAGCCAAAAATCCTATGTATCATGCTCATACTAAGCATGTTGATGTTCAATATCACTTTGTGTGAGAAATGGTTAAGAATGGTAAGGTTTTGACTGAAAAAGTTTGACACTTTGGTTAATGCTGCAGATTATCTTATGAAGCTAGTTACTACAGATAAGTTCTCTTGGTGTAGGAAGGCCATTGACCTTGATCACTATACTTGATTTAAAGTTTGATTATATCATTTAGAGTTATTGCAATGTATAATTTCAAGTGGGAGAATGTTGGGATAAGTTTCCATTAACTTGCAATCCTAACCAATTCATGTGTCTCTAAAGTTCTTGGAATGTGTTCCCCAACACATAAGGGCTTTGAGAGATTAATTATTTATTAATTATATCACTTTGACTTATTGCAATCAATTCCTAATTGATAGGATCAAACTTGGGTGCCCACTTTTGGGGTGAAGGCCATGAAGACTTTGTTTACTTCTCCTAAGTCTATTTTGAGAGTTTGATAACTCCTAGTGAGTGGGAGTTAAACTTGGGTGTCCCCTTTTGATGGGGACTTATATTTAGACTTGGGTTGTGCTTTTTTATGTACATGAGTGGATAATTTTGAGATACCATGCATGGATATAATGTTGGAGTTAACTAAAGTGTTAGAGATGCATGAATTGGCTATTACTTGCATGAGTTCATAAAAGCTTGCATGGACTTGTATGTACTTGCATGTTGTTGCATGTTGCTGCATATTACCTGCATGTTGTTGCATGTGCTTGCATGTTGTTGCATGTCACTTGCATGTGCTTGCATGTTTTTGCATGTCACTTGCATGCAATGAGCCAACTAGAAATTAATATGAAATATCAGGTCTGAAAATATAACTTCAACAAATCCACCAAAACAACACCGAAATTGATGAAACTAGCTAGCTAGTCTTGTAATGAATTAACACCCAATATGCTGAGTCTTCACCAAAATGTTTTAAATTGATTTTCTGATATAAATAACATATTATCATGTCTGTGACATTGATCTACAACAGCAGCAACATTACACATCAAATAGCAAAATCTAGGCAAAACCCACAAAAACTACCAACATCGACAATTCACTGAAGTGTACCAAAACACCATAAATTGATATTGATTGATTCTCAAATGGAAAATACATGAAATATAGTCTGATATAATTAAAATATCTACAGAAAACACCTACAGTACTCAGTAGCAAACTACACAACCCACAAAGCCAAAATCACACAACACTGTCCATAACTCCCAGAGCTGATCTCTAGCATGAGGAAATAGAAATATATAGCTAATACATAGCAAACAAAATAAAATAACAATAGCAGTACATTCTAACACTTCTAGAACCACCGCGACAACACAAGAAGACCTGCACACACAAACAATGGAAATTGTCAAAATCTACTAAATCTTGGAAGCTCCGTGCAACCTCTAAATGAAGCTACTCCTTGTGATCAAAGGGTTTTAATCCTATGGCCACCTGAAACTCATAGGTTTTCATCCATCCAAGCCACAATCTACAAATATGCAAGTTTGAGAGAAAATATCAAATCAACAATAGCTCCAAATCACTCAATTTTCATCTTTTGTATGAATATTTCATGGGAGAGATGCGAATCTAAGATTACCATGTTTTCCTTAGATTCTTTTCTATTTTGGGGTACAACAGTTGTCATAATTTGTCATACATTGTCATAAATTCTCCCGCCACTTGTGATTTACCAATATTTTCAAAATTTGCATGCAAATGGACACCTCTCAAAACCCAACGCCCCTTTCTGAGTCTCACAATATTTAATTTAATATTTAATTGTCCTCTTGGAATAGATATTAGTTGGACAATATTAAATATTAAATATTTATTCTTCCTATGCTCAAGCCCAATTAACCCATGGAAGAATAAAATGGGCCAATATTGACAATTTATGTACCAAGGATTTTCCCCCAAAATGCCCTCCATAGGCACCAGAGTGAGCTTCTTCTAAAGGGATTGGGATTTCTGAATTACTTAAACATCAGAGTAAAATTCCATTGTAGCTTCATCTATATAACACATTTGACAAGATAATGTAATGTGCCGCTATTTTGCGTAGATGGATTCGAGCATTCTTGGATGTTGAATTAGGAATGGTTCCATCACGTAAATAATTGAATATATGGGAGAACCACTCATCAGCATTTGTTTTACCACAAAGTTCTGAATTTGCAACTATAGGGTCTTCAATTGTCAGTGTTTTAAGGTTATGGATAATGAAAGTAAATTCCTCAGGAGAATCATCAAGGGATATTAGGGAAGTTGCACTTGCCATTGCATCTGCATGTCGATTGTCTTTCTTGGGAATAGTGTTTATTGAAAATGATGTGAATTGTTTTAATAGAGATAGAGCAAACTCACAATATTGAGATAGTATGTCATGCTTAGTTTGATATGAACCAGTTATTTGTTGTACAATTAGCTGTGAATCACCATATATAGTAATGTTTTTGATATTAAGAGCCAAAGCGACATGAAGTCTTGCGATAAGAGCTTCGTATTCAGCAACGTTGTTCGTGCATGAGAAATTTAGGCAGTAAGACATAGGAATCAACTTACTTGCAGGGGGTATTAATATAACACCAGCACTGGAGTTGGTTCGACATATTGATCCATCGAAATACAATTCCCATTTATCATCCTTAGTAATGGCTAAAATTTGGTTATCGGGGAATGTATCTTGATGTTGTGTAGTAAAAGGTGAAGGTGCTTTGAAGCTAACTGGTCAGCTAACGCTTGCCCTTTAATTGCTTTATGAGAAATAAACTTAAGATCGAATTCAGTTAACAACATAACCCATTTAGCAAGATGACCTGACAAATCCGTTTTTGTGAAAAGGTGTTTCAAAGGGTCAAATTTCACCATCACATGTATTTCAGCATTTAAAAGATAATGTCTAAGCTTCTGTGTTGCAAACACTAAAGCTAAGCAATGCTTCTCGATAACAGTGTATCACACTTCATAATCAAGCAAAGTTTGGCTAATATAGTAGACATCACATTCTTTGCCTTCAACATTATGTTGCGCTAACAAGGCTGCCAAGGCATTATTAGATGTTGAGATATACAATAGAAAGGGTTTATTAGGGACAGTGGGCTATAAGACAGGAGAATTAGCTAGATAAGTCTTTAAATCTTTGAAAGCTTTTTGACATTCAAAATTCTATTGAAATTTCAAATCTTTCTTCAGTAATTGTGTAAAAGGGTAAGTCATATCCGCAAGTTGTGAAACAAATCAACAGATAGCCTATATCTTCCCTTGCAAGCTACGAAGTTGAGATATGTTCTTAGGTGTTGCCATATTAACAATTGCGTCAATCTTTTTCATGTCCACTTCAATACCATGATTTCAAATGATAAACCCTAACAATTTTCCACTATCTACACCAAAAATACACTTATGGGGGTTTAATCACATGTTGTATTTTCTTATTCACTCAAAAATCTATCGAAGATTCATAGCATGATCTTGGCGATGAATGGACTTCACCAAGATGTCATTGACATAGTCTTCTAAAATATTGTGCATGCAATCATGAAATATAAGGGTCATGGCACGTTGGTAAGTAGCTCCTGCATTTTTAAGTCCAAATGACATTACTACCCAACAAAATGTACCCCAAGGTGTTATAAAAACTATTTTATATTGATCTTGAGGGTTTGTCAAAATTTGATTATATCTTGAAAAACTATGCATGAAAGAGAGTAATTCATGGCCAACTATAGAATCGACAATCATATCAATGTTAAGAAGTGGAAAATTATCTTTCAAATATGCAAGATTCAAATCTTAGAAATTGGTACACATTCCTATGCGACCATTGGGTTTAGCGATAGCAATGATATTCGAGATCCAAGGTAAATGGTCGATAGAGTGGATAAAGCCATCTTGTAGAAGCTTTTCTATCTCAGCTTTGACAAGTAGTGCAACCTTAGGATTCATCTTACGAATCTTTTGTTTAAACAGCTTAGCATCTGGTTTCAAGATGATATTATGTGCTACAATATGAGGATTAATACCAGGCATATCTGAATAGTTCTAGGCAAACAGTTCAGAAAATTCATGAAATAACTTAGTCATTTCTTCTTTTTCTTCTACATGAAAACAATCACCAATAGGAATAACTTTTTCAGTGTTGTCTTTCTCCATGAAAACATCAACAGTCTTTCCATTTAGCAGAGTACTATGGTCTAGGAGATTGGGTGATTGTGATAGGTCTTCAGATTCTTCATCAGACTTTAAAGTAGAATTTATCATGCTAGTAGATTTTCCAAAATATGCACTATTGTTCAAACAATAAGGTAATCCATGTTTATGATGGTAATGAGGAATGTTGTCATAAGCACCCAAGACTTCCATTATTGCTTCATCTGTTGAAAAGATATCCAAAGGAATCGCTCCTGGAGGACAACTAGTATCAACCATCTCAAGAAATATCAATTTAAGTGTTGATATTGTATTCACATTAAGAGTAGGATGTTTACAGGCTTTAGATTCCTTGAAAGGATTATATCCAATGCCACTTGAGTAATGTCGTGAAGCAAATTCTATACAGACTTTGATTCCTTATTGATTAATACCACAACCATTACCTACATAATCACAGTTTTTATATAGGATATGAAATCCTCAACCATAAAGAGAAGCCATTTCTTTGGAAGAAGGTGGAGCTTCATAAGTTTCATAATTTGTAGTGTAAGTAAAAGTATTATCTGAATTCATTACCAAAGAAACTTTATGTTTTGCATTCAAATCATGAGATGATATCGATACAATATTTGATGTTTCAAGGATAGGTTATTAACTTTATATTCTCCCATGGAAGAAGATGTAAAATCTAATGAACCCCAATCGTCACGAAGAAATGCATTTGATTGTTTGGACTCTTGCACAACATTGTCTGAGGCAAGAGAAGTTGATGAATCAACTTTCAAATTGTTTAAAATCTTATGACAAATGACTTGTTTTTGTGACTCAATTTGTAAACAGTTATCGGGTTTAGGATCAGCATGAATAGTATGCAGTTTGTCTTTGAATATAAATTTTATTAAATGATGTAAAGTAGAAGGAATTACCCCAAATGCATGAATCCAAGGTCTACCACGAATCATGTTGTAAGATAGAGAACAAGGCATGACATGAATTAGGGTAGGCATGATCACAGGCCCTACTTGTATAGGTAGAGTTATAGTGCCCATGGATTGTCGTCCAACATTGTCAAAGCCATGGATACTTATCATTTCTGGCTTAATCAAGGATGTATCAACTTTAATCTTATGTAATAAGTTAAAGCCACAAACATTAAGAGTTGATCCATTATCAATCATAACTCTCTTAATCAATGTCTTGTTCACTGTAATGAAGATAATCAAAGGATCATATTGATTCTAAACTTCAAGAGATGGCAACTCATGTTGCTGAAACAAAATGTTTGTTTTTGTCGCATGCATACAATATAATAAAGTTGCTACATCATTTGGCTTGACAACAGGTGGGACAATCACCTTTTGTAAAGCTTCTTAGAGCATTCCATGGTAAGTAGGTGAAGTTTGTATAAGTTCCCAAAGAGATATCTTTGTAGGAGTAGCACAGAGCTGCTCGACAAGATCATAGTCTTGACCAACCTTATGTGTTAAATGAGGTGCTTAAGGAAGCATAGGTTGAGAGGCTGGTAAAGATATCAAAATGTTCAGTTGTTGTTTGCTTTGTTTATTATTCCGAGTGTTATATGCATGAGCAACCACATTATGATTAGGTTGTTGTGAATTTTGATGTGTTATTTGTTTAGCATAGTTGTACATGTGATCAGGAGGTCAAGAAGAAGGTGGAAGACCTTTAACAGTGAGCATCGGTTTAGAAGGTGTTTTAACTACCTCTGAACATAAGGTGACCACAATTTTTGGTTTCCCAGATTTTTCCTTAGTTTTAGGAACATAGATTGCATTTACAACTCTTTGAAACAATGATGGTTTAGAAGTCATAGTGGAAAGTTCAATCGAGATAAAGTCCTCAAGGGCTTCATCTAACATATTGAAGTCATCACAACTAAAGGAATCATCATATACATGAAAATATTGAAAAAAATAATCTGACATTTTAAAATGCTCTAATTAACCCAAGATTTAAATGTAAAATGATTTTGTATGAACTTTTTGAAAATGAAACACTATGCAAAACACCAAGTTATAATTTCCAACTCTTTTAGTGAAAAGATAGAGAATTTCATTCAAAAATCAATGCATGCACTTTCACAAACAAGGGTTTACAATCTAAAGGTGCTTTAGGACAGCAAACTAATTTAGATTTGATGTTTAAAAGGATGCAAATTCTTTAGAGCACGGGTTCACCAAAATGTATAGGGTGAAAAAGTAGGTTTCCTTAAACAAGATTAAGTCCTATTTCTCCACTAACTAAACATTGGGAAGACAAGAACTGAGCTTGGGATCAAGCTATAGATTGCTTGTACATTCCCTAATGCTAATTAGCTCTGATAGGGTGTTTAAACTAAGGTTTTATCAAGTATCCTTATTCACTAATCGATTAAACCCTAATTACACCTTATAACAGAAATTGACCAAATTCAGAGATAAAGCAGACAAACAAATCACATAAATGCAGACAATAAGGTTCAGAGGTCATCCACCCAGAAACTAAGGGCCAACTAGATTAGGGTGCTCTCTCATTAGTCTTGCAACTTTCTGTCTATGAAAATCCTCTACATCAGTTGTCTGGTAAGCTCCAATAGCTCCCAAATCTCAGAGAATCTCCCCAGTTGGACTAGGACGCCTACTCATTAGTCTTGAAAGTGTCAAGATTCAGAACTCTAAAATTTAGTGACGATTGTATTCATGATATCCATCTTTCTATAGATCATTTCCACTGTATCCTATCAAACACGATCTATATCTACAAAAGGAGGAGAAAGATGTTGTGGCTATATAGGAGCTTGCCTCAGTCAAGCCCTGTTTTCGGTATTCCTACCTCAACAATAGCTAGAGATAAAGATTTGTAGAAGTGTGTGCAAACCTAACAAAGTGTATGCAAAAATATCAAACCCTCAATGTCTCAATCAAGGGAAGATCAATAACTTGATTCAATTCAATGAACACATACAACTTCACCTCAAGGAGATGAAAACAATGAAGACTTGCATGAAAAAGAAGGTGAATCAGCAATGTCCATGGAGGATCTCCAAGCTCGATGTTAGAGGCTTCAACTCTTTTGTTGATCATGCCAAAGGTGTACAAACCCTAGGAAGAGAAAGATAGTCTCAAGATCTTGATTCCTAATCTCCATCCATTGTCTCCATGATGGCAAATTCAAATAACTTTCAAAAGCTTCAACAAGTCACTGATCTTCAATGGCAATTTCAATAGAGTTTTGGCATCAAGCTTGCATAAAAATTGTGTGTGATAAAATAATTTTCAAATGTCTTTTTATATCTAACCTTAGGAATTTCAAATTTTGAAATAATGTCTCGATATCGTGCGAAAACAAAAAATTTGAAAACAGAATCCCGAGATGCACGGCAGGAGCTGACACCCCGCCAAGATTCAAAATCTCAAAAAATGGGGCAAGACTAGGGCGCAGGTGCCTGAGTCCAGTCCCCCATTTTTTGACCAGATCTGCTTCTAGGGGGTTCCAGGGACCCATAATCTAAATTCTCTTTCCAGGTTCCATCAATAGTTATCTCAAAAAATGAACATTTTTCAACTAGACACAAGCCAATCAGGGTTTCAGGAAAGCCAAAAATAAAGAGGTTAAGAGTCACCAAAAGTGAGGAGCTAAACTGAGGGAAATTGTACCATTCCATACAGGAGGACAATTTCTGACGTAACACTCATTACCTCCTTAAATTTGTCAAAAAATTTCTAAGCTTCTTCAGACCATGCAAAGGCTCCTTTCTTAGTCAAATTAGTTAATGGAACAACAAGATGAGAAAACCTTTCACAAACCTCCTATAATAGAAACATAGCCCCCAAAAATCCTTTCAACTATGTAATATTTGTAGGTGGAGGCCAATCCAATATTGCTTGAATCTTTTGTTGATCTACTTGAACACCCTTATAACTTATGCAATATCCCAAGTAAAGAATTTCAGTTAAGCCAAACTCACATTTAGACAACTTAACATAGAAAGATTGTTGCTCCAAAATACTCAAAACTATATCTAAATGTTCCAAGTGTTCCTTCAAGTTTTACTGTAGATCAATATATCATCAAAGAAAACCAAGGCAAACTTCCTGAGTTGCTTGCTAAACACCTTGTTCATGTATGATTGGAAAGTTGCTGGTGCATTAGTGAGGCAAAAGAGCATGACCAAGAACTCAAAATGCCCATAGTGACACTGAAAAGTTGTCTTTTCCACATCTTTCTCTTTCATCTGAATCTAGTGGTATCCTAATCTCAAATCAATCTTAGAAAAGCAAACAGTTCCATGCAACTCATCAATAAGTTCATCTATCCTTGGTATGGGATATCTATTCTTAATGGTTTTCTTATTCAAAGCTCTATAGTCAATGCATATCCTTAGAGTGCCATCCTTCTTCACAAGAACTATAGATGATGCAAAAGGACTAGAACTTGGTCTAATGAATCCCATATCTAAGAGCTCTCTGATAGTCTTCTCTATATCTTCCTTGTAACCCCTTGGATGTCTGTATGGAGTAGTTATAATAGGTTTGGCATCTTTTTCCAACTCTATAATATGTTGAAATCCTCTATCTAGAGGTAATCCTGGGGGTATATCACTGATAACAATGCTATGCTTATCTAAAATTTCTTAAATTTCAAAATAAAATTTACCTTTTCCATTTGGAGAGCTTGAAGGTCAGATTAAGCAAGTGGCTGCCCAAGAAACTTGACCTCTTCTGAAAGTCCTCTCCATCTTCTTTGATGTCACCACTCTTGGAGCTCCATTCGAAATCCCTCTGAGTGTAATCTCCTTGCCTTTTGACTGAAACTTGAACTCCATAGTTTGATAGTTCTGATAGTGTCCTCCAATAGAATGCAACCATTGAACACCCAAGACAACATCAATTTCACCAATACCAACAACATAAAAATCATCACAAACCTTGTAGTCTCCCATAGTGATGCTCAATTGTTTGACCACTTTGGTGCACGGTATAGTGAATTCATCTGCAACAATGACATTGAAACCTTCAAATTCTTCAATCTTCAAGCCTCTTTTTCATAACCAACCCTTCATCAATAAAATTGTAGGTTGCCCCACTATCAATCAAAATACTCATTTGCTACCCTGCTAGCACTCCACGAACCCTAAAAGGATGATATCTGGGTGATCCCAAAAGTGCAGCTAACAAACCTTCTTTTATAGTCTCCTTCTCTTCAACCTCAGGTTCTGACTCCTCTATGTCATGAAACTCCTCATTATTGAATCTGAGTTTGATTCCTTATCTAAGACAACCTCTATGTAATGGACTTGTCCCTTTCCCAAACACCTATGTCCAGGGACCCAAGGCTCTCTGCAAGAAAAAAAAAATTCTTCCTCCTAAGCTCGTTCCTTGTTTCATCATCCATCTTCTTTGCAACATTAAGAGTTGTATTCTTCTGTACATGTGTAGGTGCATGGAATGGTTTCTTCTTGGATCCTCCCTTATGATGCCATGTGTTTGGTTTGGAGGAGTGTGAGAAAACATTCTTTGGAATTGATGGCTCAAGGGTTAGAGCCCTCTTGATAGCTTCCTGCAAAGTGAGTGGTGCAAAAGATCTGACAAACCCCCTAAGAGGTTCAGTGAATCCTGTAATAAATAGATGCACTCTTCTTTTTTCTAATATTTTAGGTACCATCACTATAATCTTTTGGAAATCTACTATGTATTCACTTACTGAGCTCTTTTGCTTGATTTCAGATAATTGGCTGAAATATTCTTCTTCCTCTTTCAGTTCATACCTATCAAGAATCCTCTATTTAAATTCATCAAAAGTTTGTACCTAATCATGTCCCAATGTAGTGCAACCATGGTACCACCATTCATAGGCTTCTCCTTCCAAGTGCAAGGTGGCAAACTAAACATCTTTCTCTTTCATGGCATTAAGCATAAAGTATGTTTCTATCTTTTGCAGCCAAGCCCTAGCTGAAATCTTCTCACTTCCATCGAAGAAAGTTGTTAATTTTCCCAACTTATGTTTTAACTCTTTATTTTTGCTATTTCCCTTCTTTTGAGATTCACCTCTTCTCAGGAACTCTACATATTCTCTTCAAGACATATCACTCTTGATCTCATCTGCTAATGCTTTGTATTCTCCATGCCATTTGTTAAGGGTCTTTGCATTGAACAAACTAGTAGCTGCAGACTCAACTTGTTCAAGTTCCTCTTCAGGTAGGAATAAGGGTTTGTTTGCAACCCCTAAATTTTGTGTCTCAATCTCCTTCCCTTTTTCATTGTTGCTATTGTTTGCACCCGAAACACTACCACCATTGTTTCCATTGTTGTTGTTGTTATTGTTGCTATTTTTGAATCCATTGTAGCATACGACCAAACATTTCAGTAACCCTAGTTTGTGCCTCAACCATTTGATTAAATTTCCTTTGAGCATCATCTTCTTCCACATTTCTTCTATCTACCATGGTTTCCTCCAACTGTAATTTATTTTGCTCTCTCCTCCAATATCTAATTTCTCTGTCACTCAGTATCATCAATCATCTGAGTAACCCATAGGCTGGAAAGACCATGCTCCGATACCACTATAATGAGCCAACTAGAAATTAATATGAAATATCAGATCTAATAATATAACTTCAACAAATCCAAAAAAACTATACCGAAATTGACGAAACTAGCTAGCTAGTCTTGCAATGAATTAACACCCAATATGTTGAGTCTTCACCAAAATGTTTTAAATTGATTTTCTGATATAAATAATATATTTTCAGGTCTGTGACACTGATCAAGAACAACAGCAATATTACACTTCAAATAGCAAAATCTGGACAAAACCCACAAAAACTACCAACATCGACAATTCACCGAAGTGTACCAAAACACCATAAATTGATATTGTTTGATTCTCAGATGGAAAATACATGAAATATAGTCTGATATAATTAAAATATCTGCATAAAACACCTACAACACTCAGCAGCAAACTACACAACCCAAACTCCACTACAAGCTGAAATACACAGTGCTCATTCAAACCCACAAAACCAAAATCACACAACACTGTCCACAACTCCTAGAGCTAATCTTTGGCACAAGGAAATAGAAATATATAGCTAATACATAGAAAGCAAAATAAAATAACAATAGCAGCACATTCCAACACATTTGGAACCACCGCGACAACACAAGAAGACCTGCATGCAAACACAATGGAAACTGTCGTAATCTATTTAATCTTGGAAGCTCTGTGCAACCTCTGGATGAAGCTACTCCTTGTGATCAAATGGTTTTCATCCTCTAGCCACCTGAAACTCATGGGTTTTCATCCACAAGCCTCTTTACTCTAATGGGTTTTCGTCCATCGAAGCCACAATTTGCAAAAATGCAAGTTTGAGAGAAAATATCAAATCAACAATAGCTCCAAATCACTCAATTTTCATCTTTTGTATGAATATTTCATAGGAGAGATGGGAATCCAAGATTCCCACATTTTCCTTGGATTCTTTGCTATTTTGGAGTATGATAGTTGTCATAAGCTATCATACATTGTCATAAATTCTCCTGCCACTTGTGATTTACCAATATTTCAAAATCTGCATGCAAATGGACCTCTCAAAACCCAACACCCCTTTCTAAGTCTCACAATATTTAATTTAATATTTAATTATCCTCTTAGAATAGATATTAGTTGGACAATATTAAATATTAAATATTTATTCTTCCTATGATTGCCCAATTAACCCATGGAATAATAAAATGAGCTAATATTTACCATTAATTAATCATTTTAGAAAGGGGACATGACATTGCATGTTGTTGCATGTCACTCCTATGGACTTGCATGTGCTTGCATGTTGTTGCATGTCAGTTATCTTCTCTTGCAAGCTGTTGCATGTCATTTTTTAGAGGTTGCTTGCATAACACTCCAACCTTAGAAACTTGCAAGATGCTGCATCTCAGTGTTTCAGATAATGGGTATTAGTTGCATGTTACTTGCATGTACAGAACAAGGTAATTCAGAATAACTTTGGGGACATCAATCTTGCATGTTGTTTGCATGAGATTGGTGTGTGTTGATCACTTCAGTTAACAAAAAGAGATTGGGCAAACTTGGATGCCCAATTTGAGGACTTTTTGTTGCTTTTATTTGGAAATGTCTTTGATGTTGGCTAAGTTTACTTGAGCAAACTTGGGCACCCACATCTAGGACAAGCAATTAACAGAAGGTTTGACTTTGTTTGACTTTAGTATTCTCTATTTGGAGCGCTTGATTTTTGCATGAGGATTTGTTCTCATGTTATCAATTACAATTGATTGTAATTTGAGTTTCAAGCTTTCCAATTAGGAAGTTTTTGAATTAAGAATCTTTTGTATTAATTTAAAAGCCCCATACATTTTCTAGAGAGTTAAAATTCTGAAAAAGACTTAGAAGAAAAAAGCAAGAAGTTTTTTGTAAAAGACTCAGAAGAAAAAAGCAAGAAGCCTTTTTGAAGTGCATCAAGGACTTAGAGAAATTTTAGTATTGAATATAATCTTTTCCAAAGAGATTTAATACAAGCAGGAAACATCTTTGAGTGTGGAGTTTTTTCCCTTAGGGGTTCCTCCACATAAATACTTGTCTTCTTCTTGCAAGCTATTCTCTTCTATTCTCTTCTCTTCTACACTGGATTGAAAGCGTAAAATCACGTACACATTAATTGTTACAGATTAATCTTATGCATACACATAATTTTTAAAGTTTCTAATAGTAGTTCTACCTTCATTTTCAACACTTTTCACCCACCTAAGCTATGTTTAAAGGGGGTGTTAGTGTAGGTTTTTGTTTTCCTAGTGGGATATGTATTTTCTTATTTTCCTAGGTTTTTCCTACACTTTTATTAAGCTTTCTTAGGATAATAAAGTGAGTTTAATTAGGTGAGTGGATCATTTGAGGTCATTTACTATGTTTAGACCATTTGGTGGTCTCTCCCTATTGATCAGTTCTGCCACCTCCACTCCTCTCCCTAGTCTATATAAACTCACTACCTAGCTTTGTATTTTGCATCTTGTATGGTAATTCTGCCAATCTTTTGTAGATTCTTCTTTGAGCTCGTAATGCAATTTTGTCATCCTGACATTTGCATATCTCTCAATATCATTGGTTTGCTTTTGTTTATGCATTTACAACTTTTGTAGCTTAGAATCTCTATTAAAAAGTTCTTGGGTTATTCATATGTTTCAGATTTCTAACATTATAAAGCCACATAATGTAATCGTTTGATTGTTGAAGATGAATAATTGATTGTTGTGTTTGAGCCTTACGCTTTTCATGTCTCAATTTCAATATGGTATTAGAGTGGTTTTTTCTGGACTTCTTTGTTCGCCTTCCATTCGCTTGTCTTTCCTTCTCCAAAGCAGTTCATACAATGGCCAAGCAATAAGGACCACATGCAAAAACTATTGTTGTCTATCCACCATTCTTGCATTTTTTCCATAGAGGCGCAGTGCGGACCACATGCAAATCTATGACATTTATCATCCACATGCATTTGGTTTCTCTTCTCTCTCCATCTTGTTCCTTCATTTGATTTCTCTCCTCTTTATATTGTTCACTCTTTTCATAGTTTTCACTCCATTTTGTTCATTTTCATTAGAAAAAAAAAATTTAAAAATGTATACATTCAAAGTTGTAGAAATCTTTGGTGTTGTTTAAAGTTTTTTATATCAATCTCACTAAAACTACGATATCATTCTCATTTCGTAATGAAATTTAGAAATTTAAAATATTCTGTAAAGTTGATAAAGAGAAGAAAACCTAGAAATCATTTGAGAATGATGTTAATATTTATTGAGCAATTTGATGTAAAAGATAGAGGTGAAATTGTATTATTTTTTCAACATTATGTAAATGGAGAAATAAGGATTTTGGAGCCATAAGGGTGTAATAGCTTGTTGATCCCTTGTTGGCATTGGCAGTGATTTGGCATAGATGTCAAACTATTTGGCACATTCAGTTGGTTTAGACAGCTTGTGTTCACTTTCATTGGTGCGTTACATGAGTTTTATATGAGCTTTACTGGATAGTGGTAAATGTCTTGTTCTTGCATTTCCTCATTGACAACAACATACTTAGTTTGATATGTTCTTGGTATTGTATGTAATTGGCAATTGTTCATTGGACAATGGTATTGGTAAGCTCTTCATAGTTGAAGAAGCAATATTACATATCATATTTTGATCATTATGTTGCTAAGGGTATTCTCCATGGTTCAAAGCATTGATTTTACTTGTGTCTTGATTGATCTTCAATTCATCTTATCACGAGGCTTCAAGGTTTATATTGGCACCATACTTGTTTTGCATTAGAAGGACTTTATTGAAAGACTTGTTTCGGTGTACTTGGAGGTTATTATTTCATTGATACTTGGCTTAAGACTTTATAAATATCAAAAGTCTTTGTTCTATTAGTGACTTGTCCTAGCAAGTTTAAAAGGTTCTTATGGTGGTATTGAAGGGTGCCTTTGTCATTTTTATTGATCGGCCCCTGTTAGGGTTACTGGTATATTGGGTTACTTCACATAAAAGTGAAAAATGTTGAGGATAGAGCATTGTTTGGAGCTTGGGTTATGCAGCGAAGAACTTAGGGTTTGAAGGCTTTGTCTATTCGGCTACATGAAGTTTGGTTCAACAGCTACACGAGGTTGTTGAGGATGTTATCATGGTGGTTGGTTGTAGTAAGGGTAAATGCAAGAAGTTGTGTCCACTTAAGGTGGAAGTTTTAGAGTTAGAAAAAAATCCGAAATTGGGTTAACCAAAACAGGATCCTGCTTTTTATGAAACGGGATCCCGTTTTTCTTCGGGATCCCGAGCCAAAAGCGGGATCCCGTTTTCTAGAAACGGGATTCCATTTTGAGTTTCATAAAAGGTTAATATTTTAACCTTTATGAAATGGGATCCCGTTTTGAAATGAAACGGGATCCCGTTTTAAAACGGGATCCTGTTTCGTTTCAAAATGGGATCCCATTTCATAAAGGTTAAAATATTACCTTTTATGAAACGGGATCCCATTTTAAAACGGGATCCCGTTATTAAAAATTTGAATTTTAAGCTCGAGCTTTGCTTTGTAACCCAGTTTGGGAAATGCTTTGGGGACTCGAACCTGACCTCTGGACCTAGTTTGACCTATAACTTGAAGGTCCTTGAAGGTCCTGTCAATGTCACAACAAAATAGTGACTTTGGGCATATATCTGAAGGTCTATTTTATAGAATATTTTGATGAAATTAAAACCCATTATAGATGAGACAGTGTAGATTCTAAATATATAATTTTTTTTACAATTGGATTAACTTTTCTATTTTTTAATCAATTTCTGATGAAATAGGTCCGTAAACTTGAATTATCATAGTTTTTTAGTATTTTAATAACTTTTTATTAAAATATTTTTTTGTAAAAAAAATTGTAGGAAAACGTACTTTAGACAATTCTTTTCAATTTAAAAAAAAAATTCAAAAAATGTTAAGTTTAGGTCATCTTATGCGTGACGTACACGATGATTTTTTAAAAGATCAAAAATGGCCAATAAAAAATGAATAAAAAAAATATATTCAATAAAAAATTACAAAAAAATATGGAAAACGTGCTTCAGTGAGTTACAAATCTTTTCCCAAAAGGATTTTGAAAAATATGATTATTTAGGTCAAAATATGGATGACGTACATGTACATGGTATAGTAAAAAAAAAGTGACTTTTAAATAGTGGTTTTTAGAAACGCCTATTCAAAATCAATTTCTATCATCTGGGTATTGAAAAAAATTACATATTTGGAAACTAGACTCCAAGTACTACATTTTATATTTAGTGAGTTTTTCCAAGATTTCATCTTTAAGTGCTTCAAATTTTTAGGTCAAATGTGACAAATTCTGAAAATCAGGGAAAGCACTTCCACTTTTTGGCCAATAAGTGGACACAACTTCTTGCACACACCCGTAAGTTATCTTTTGGTTATACATTACAGAAAGGTATGAAGTTCATGATATATATCAGAGCATTTTATACATTGTGGGCTAGAGATTATTGCTCAACCTAACACAATGATAAGGAAAGGTCTTTAAGTTTATTGTGTTGGTTAAGTCTTATGACATGAGCGCCAAAAAGATAATTGAGGGCTCCGATTAAAACTCACAAAGGTGCGAAAAAGAAGATCAAAAGATAGAATTCAAACTACTTTTTGAATGCCAACGATCACTCTTTCAAGGTAAAAATTGACAGGCAATGGTTTATTTATAGCCCTAAAACTATTTTTTTTAGTCTTCTTTTTCACTGTAGATGGCCATGAAAATTCAATTAGAGAATAGTGAGAGGTTTTTGGTTAATTTGATCAGTGATATGAGTTAAAGAGAGATAGAGCTTCATATGGATATGCACAGAGATAAATATTTATGTGAATATGTAGGGTATTTGAACAGCTTAAAGATTGATGTTCATTTTTATGGTATACAGAGGTTCATGTGCAAAACTTGTAGTGTATAAAGGATTGTTTATTAGTTATGGTCTACATTGATCCTAACATTATGTTTGAGTGATTTGTATTTGAAGAAGATTGTGTTGATTGAAAACAAGAGGAGACATAAGGTGTTGTGGTGTAGAGAATTAGGGTAACCCCCTGAATTATTTTCTTGTATTCAAGGTGGTTGTATTTGCCAGTGAGGCATCTTTGTAACCAGTGAGGCATGATTGGTTTGCCAGTGAGGCAAGTTGTTTAGCCAGTGAGGCTTTGTAATTGGGGGATTTTATTAAGCCAGTGAGGCAATTTTCTCGAGTGGTTTTTCATCCCTACGATGGTTTTCCACTCATAAATCACTGTGTTATGGTGTCTCATTATTTGTGGTCTATTTGGTTTTCATGTTCAAGCATTCAGCCTTGTGTACCTTTTAGCATTTGAATTTCTATGTTGATCAAGAATTTAATCTTACCTATCTGATTAAGTTAGTTTTAGCATTTGAGCTTCCAAGTTATTACATGTGCATAAGTTTAATAAGTTTAATGAGAAACAAATAAATTGAATTTGTTCTAGAAACATTGATTCACCCCCCCCCCCTCTCAGTGTTACGATACTCCAACAAGTGTGATGAAGGGGGTAAATCATAAAACACACAATAACAGAAATTGAATACAGAGAATAGAACTTTCTTTTATTGATCTGGGCAACTTATTACATTACAGAAGCTTAATTACAATCAGAGGAATCAGTCCTCCATAGGCTGCAACACACTACAGCTACCATCACCAGGCTCTGGAATCTTTCACCTTTTGTAACCCCCAAATCAGCTAGGGTTTCTATTTTCCCGCCTATTCTTGACTCCACACTTGCCCCCTTAACTCTACTACTGCCCAGGGTCCCCAAAATAGCCATAAATAACACTTTTTGGTGGCATCCAGCTAAATTTCGAAATTTACAACTCCCTATAAAAGTAGGTAAACTTCCGGGAAGCATAACTTTTGATCCGAGTGTCCGATTGACGAACCGTTTTATGCGTCGGAAAGCTCGCGATGTGAACTATCACGCTAAAAATCCATAAATAAATTTCCATCAACTTTTTGGGACGTTTAGGGAAGTTTTAGTGCCTCATATCTCGTTTCAAAAATTTTTAGGGGCTTTTCAGAAAACAAAAACTTTAATATCTTTCAGCTCACAAATGATCTTTGCCTGATTCCTTCGCCAAAGGTCTTATATTTCCATTTAGTAACTTTCTACAAGTTTTTGCTTCAATCCGTGCCCAACTGCAAACTTTCTAAAAATAGCAAGTACACTTACCAAAATAGGCAAGTCGCTATTTTTAGCAGTTTTGGAAAAACTGAAAGTCCTACATTATTATTCTGGATATTATGGAACCAGAAACACTAATTATGGAAAGAAATGAAAACAACTACAATGATTTTTGAATTAACTTCTTTTTGGGTGATGCAAGATTGTCCTTACACCACTAGATGCTTCTGCATCAGACACCCAGGGTAATTTGAGAAGTGACCTTGTCACGTCTCAAATGTTTGTGTGAGGAAAACCCAAATGGTCAACCTCTGCCTTAGACAACCAAGAAGAATCTTCAATAGGCCTTCCTTTCCATTTCACTAGATATTCTTCGTATTGTCTGTTCCGAATGCTCCTTCCCACACGGCTATCCAAGATCTCTTCTATCTCCTCTATTGAAGTAGATGCCAGAATACTCCACTGTTCCTCTGTTGGTCCATCCTCTGTCCCACCTTCATGATATTCTGATAAATCAACAATGTTGAAAATAGGAGAAATATTGATCCCACTCGGCAGCTCTACCTCATATGCATTTCTTGAATCATGCTTCTTCAGGATTCTACATGGTCCAAATTTCTTCATTTTTAACTTATTATATGTTCCAATTGGGAACCTTTCTTTTCTCAGGTGAACCATGACTTCATCTCCTACATGGAACTCCTTATATCTCCTCTTCTAATCTGCCTTAGCCTTATACTGAATATTCATCTTATTAATGTGCTTTCTCACCTCTTCATGCAAATTCTTCATGTGTTCTGCAAAGTCCTCAGCTTCGGCACTTGTCTTTTCTCCGTTGTCCAGCTTCCTTAACTCAGAAGCATTTCTTGGGCTATTGCCATATACAATCTGGAATGGTGATTTACCAGTACTCCTATTGACAGAATTGTTGTAAGCAAATTCTGCCTGTGGTAAAATCAAATCCCATCCCTTGGGCTTATCTCCTACTAAGCATCGTAGTAGGTTACCCAAACTCCTATTCACCACTTCAGTTTGTCCATCAGTCTGTGGATGGTGTGCAGAACTAAACTTCAAATATGTCTTCAACTTCTTCCACAATGTCCTCCAGAAACAACCAACAAACTTTGTATCTCGATCTGAAAATATGCTCTTTAGTAGACCATGTAGTCTCACCACTTCCCTGAAAAATAACTCTGCAATATGAACAGCATCATTAGTCTTCTTACAAGGAATAAAATGTGTCATCTTTGAGAATCTGTCCACTACCACAAAAATAGAATCATGCCCTCTCTGTGTCCTTGGTAAACCAAGAACAAAATCCATACTAATATCATCCCATGGCTTCTCTGGTACAGGTAATGGTTGATACAACCCTGTATTTTGACTTGTTCTTTTTGCCATCTGACATACTCTGCAACTCTGCACAAACTTCCTCACATCCTGCTGTAACTGTGGCCAATAATAATTTTCACCAACAATAGATATGGTCTTATCTCGACCAAAGTGTCCAGCCAGTCCTCCACTATGCTTCTCTTTAATCAGGTTCTCTCTCATGGAACTCCTCGGAATGCACAATTGGCTTCCTCTAAACAACATGCCGTCTTGGATTATGAAATCCAACCATTTTGTCCTATCCAAAGTAACAGGCTCCAGACAAGCTTTCCAAGCCTCTGCAAAATCTGGATCTTCAGGTACAAACTTTTGAGCTCATCGAACCCAACAACCTCTCTCTTCATTTCTGTCAACAAATTTTGCCTTCTGCTCAAGGCATCTGCAACTCTGTTGAACTTCCCACTCCTGTGCTTCAAAACAAAGGTATAACTCTGCAAAAACTCAACCCATTTTAAGTGCCTTTGGTTCAACTTCCCTTGACTATTAATATACTGCAAAGCCTGATGATCAATATATAAAAGAAACTCTTTTGGCAACAAATAATGTCTCCATTTCTTCAAAGCCTAAACTATTGCATAAAATTCCTAATCATAAACAGAATACTTTTTCTTGGCATCATTAAGCTTCTCACTAAAATAGGCAATGGGCTTACCTTCTTGGCTCAAAATAGCTCCTATACCACTACCACTAGCATCACAATCTACTTGAAATACCTTATTGAAATCTAGAAATGCCAAAACAAGTTGTTCTACAACTTTCTGCTTCAATGTATCAAAGCTCTTGTCTGCGCCTTTAGTCCATCTAAACTCTTTTCTATCCCCTCTCATTGTCTCAGTTAGGGGTCACAAATGCTACTAAAATTCTTGATAAACTTTCTGTAAAAACTTGCCAAACCATGAAAAGATCTTACCTCCGTTGCACTCCTTGGCGTAGGCCACTCAATGATAGCCCTTACTTTTTCTGGGTCCATCTTAAGACCTTCCTCCGAGACAACAAAACCTAGGTATACCAACTCCTTCTTTGCAAAACTGCATTTCTTCAGATTAATCAACAACTTCTCCTCCCTCAGCTTCTCTAGAACTCTTCTGATATCCGTCAAATGCTCATCCCAAGTCTTACTAAAAATCAAAATATCATCCAAATAAACAATAACAAAACTTCTCAAAAATTCTTTCAGTACCTCATTCATGAGCCACATGAATGTGCTTGGTGCATTGGTTAGCCCAAATGGCATGACTAACCACTCATACAAACCTTCCTTTGTCTTGAAGGCTATCTTCCATTCATCCCCTTCTTTGATACGGATTTGGTGATACCCACTCTTCAGGTCAATTTTCGTGAAGTACTTGGCTCCACTCAAACAATCCATGATGTCATCCATTCTTGGCAATGGAAATCTATACTTGATCGTTATCTTATTGATGGCTCGAGAGTCTGTACACATCCTCCATTCTCCATCTTTCTTTGGTGCTAGTACTGCAAGTACCGCACATGGACTTAGGCTCTCCCTTATCAGTCCCTTCCTCAACAACTCCTGAACTTGTCTATTCAACTCTTCATTCTCTGCAGGGGTCATTCTGTGGGCTGCCTTGTTTGGCAAACTGGCTCCTGGTATCAAATCCATTTGATGACTTATCTTCCTTATTGGTGGTAAACCTTCTAGTACATTATCAGAGATAATATCCTGGAACTCTTCCAACATATCTGAAACTTCTGCTGGTACATCTTCACATTTCTCTTGACTAATCTTAGGAATCAATGCAAAGCAATGACGCTCGTGCTTCATACCCTCCAAAAAATTCTTACCATCTACCAAACAAATTCTGGCAGTACTACATACATTTTCTTCCACCTCCTTCAAGGGCTTCAACTTATGACAAAGTCCATCCTTTGTTAGGGAATATGTGTTTGCACGGCCATCATGGACAGCGCTCCTATCATACTGCCATGGCCTCCCCAATAGCATATGACATGCATCCATCGGTATGATATCACACAGCACCTCATCATGGTAATCACCAATCTTGAACTTCACTAAACATTGTTCATTGACCAAAGCTCTATGGTCCTTCTGCAACCATGCAATTTGATATGGATGCGGATGCTTTCTTCTTGTCAACTTCAACTTGTCAACCATCTCCTCTAAAACAAGATTATCAGTGCTTCCACTGTCAATAATAATATCACAACACTTACCCTCACATTTGTACCTTGTGTGGAATAAACTCTTCCTCTGATTGGGTTCTTTCTCCTCATTCAGCAAGGTTCTTCTGACAACTAGAGTTTCTCCCCTTTCAGCATCTTCAGAATGCTCAGAATGTGCATCTTCATCTACATGTGCAACTCGTGCATTACCTTCAAGTCTTCTATTTGTCCTTCCTTGATGTTGCGGACACTCATATGCTCGATGCCCTTCTTCTCCACATTGGAAACAGGTTCCTCTGAAACCTCCTCTTCCAGGTCCTTTCCCAAGTTTGCCTCTTCCTCTTCCTCTTTGCTCACCATTGTTCTAGTCACGAGGGCGGTAGGTATTATCCCCTCTTTGATTTCGACTGGTGACTACTTCTTCACTTTTATTTTGACCTTCATTATGGCCTCCATAGGGTCTTCCACTAGTCCTTCCACCTTGACCTCTTCCCCTTTGCTTGCTATCAAATCTTTTGTTCAGCTTCTCTTCCACCTTCAGGGAAAACTAGTATGCATCTTCTATGGTGGTCATTCTGACCTAGCTCAACTCCTCTTGAATACTCAGCCTCAACCCATTAATGTAATGGGCTACCTTCTCCTTGTTGGGCTCTGCATGGCCTATCCTGATAGTAATTTTATAAAACTCTTCTGTATACTCCTTAACAAACTTGTTACCTTGCTTTAGTCCTTGCAGCTTCTTCAGCAACTCCATCTCATAGTCCATAGGAATGAACTGCTTCTTTAGTTTCTCCACCATCCGATCCCATCTGGCAATCTTTGCTTTTCCTCTTCTATTCCTCTCTAATTGGAGCTCCTTCCACCAAATATTGGCGTGGCCCTTCAACTTTGTTTTTGCAAACTTAACCCGATCTGGGTCCTCCACATCTTCATACTCAAAATACTCCTCCATGTCATTGATCCAATTGATAAGTTGTTCTGGATTCAAATCTCCAAAATATGTAGAAACTTTGATCCTGGGCCTCTTTCCGATCTTCAAAATGACCCTCAACAACCTTACTTCTGCAGCATCTTCAGCAGCTTCTTGTTCTTCCTCAGATAGCTCTTCTTCAACTTCATCTTCACTTTCTTCTCTTGTCCTCGGCTCAAACCCTCTTCGTAGCTCCTCTTGCAATGCATTGATTTGCCTTTGTAGGGATCTAAAACCCTCTTCCGTCAAAGCATTCCTCCCAACATGATTTCTTCATAGAGGCATCTTGGTCTCCATAGCAAACCCACAACCTCAGGTCCTGGTGCAAACTGCCTCACGGTCGGCGATCTGTCTACACACTCAGGAACCCTCACTCTGATACCACTTGATGAAGGGAGTAAATCATAAAACACATAATAACAGAAATTGAATACAGAGAATAGAACTTTCTTTTATTGATCCGGGCAACTTATTACATTACAGAAGCTTAATTACAATCAGAGGAATCAGTCCTCCACAGGCTGCAACACACTACAGCTACCATCACCAGGCTCTGGAATCTTTCACCTTCTGTAACCCCCAAATCAGCTAGGGTTTCTATTTTCCTGCCTATTCTTGACTCTACACTTGCCCCCTTAACTCTACTACTGCCTAGGGTCCCCAAAATAGCCATAAATAACACTTTTTGGTGGCATCCAGCTAAATTTCAAAATTTACAACTCCCTATAAAAGTAGGTAAACTTCCGGGAAGCATAACTTTTAATCTGGGTGTCCGATTGATGAACCGTTTTATGCGTCAGAAAGCTCGTGATGTGAACTATCACGTTGGAAATCTGTAAATGATTTTTGTCAACTTTTCAGGACATTTAGGGAAGTTTTAGTGCCTCATATCTCATTTCAAAAAATTTTAGGGGCTTTTCAGAAAACAAAAACTTTAATATCTTTCAACTCACGAATGATCTTTGCCTGATTCCTTCGCCAAAGGTCTTATATTTCCATTTAGTAACTTTTTGCAAGTTTTTGCTTCAATCTGTGCCCAACTGCAAACTTTCTAAAAATAGCAGGTACACTTACCAAAATAGGCAGGTCGCTATTTTTAGCAGTTTTGGAAAAACTGAAAGTCCTACATTATTATTTTGGATATTATGGAACCAGAAACACTAATTATGGAAAGAAATGAAAAGAACTACAATGATTTTTAAATTTACTTCTTTTTGGGTGATGTAAGATTGCCCTTACACCACTAGATGCTCCTGCATCAAAGTGGTATCAGAGCTAGGTTCCCTGTAGAAGCCTAATAGGCTTGGGTAGGTCCAGGTAGTGGAGTACCATGGGAAAGTGTAAAAGAAATAGAGGAATGAAGAGTACTGATCAAAAAGTTGTACAACAAGCCCTAGTCCAGTCAAGTAATGATTTGTTGCATATATCACCCTTAAAAATTGACACAAAGTGTGATAAAGAGAATGCTCCTGTAGTTGAGAGTCTTGATAAAAAGGAAGACTTCATTGTGAGTGTAAGTGAACAAGAACTTGATGAAAGAGAAGATGATTTTGTTGTTGAGATTGATGATGAAGAAGGAGACCTCTTTGTGGGTGAAGATGGCTATGAACAAGAGTATGATGAATAGGAGTGTGAGGTTGATTTAGAAGGTGAACTCTTGTGTGCTTTGGATACAATCAAGCAACTCAAAAAATAGAATAAGAGACTAGAAGACCAACTTCAACAAGAAAAAAATTCCAAAGACAAGGTATGTTCAGATTTTGTAAAAGTCTCTTTAGAACTTGAAGAGGTAAGAAATCTGATTGTAGACTTAAAGAGTCAAGTTGATGAATCTGACAAATTGATTATCAGCCTAAAGACTGGAGTTGAAGAAGCCAAAAGAGTAGTTAATTTTATAAAATCTGATCTAGAAGTCAAAACTAATGAATGCCTAAAACTAGAGTTAGAAATAGTTTCTTTGAGAAAGGAATTGGAAAAGGCATCTTCTAAGTTGCACAAGAATCTACAATATGAAAAGAGTATTGAATGCTTGAATGACATGTTGAGCAAACAAAAGCATTACAAGGACACTACTGGTCTAGATTATGAAGAAGGACAATGCTCTAAAGTTAGAAATGGTCCTAAGAAAAAGATAGATCTGAATTTTCATTTTACTACTCCTAATGAAGACAAGAAGAAAGCAAAAGACAAAGTTGTTGATGTTGGAAGAGGAAGAACAAACAAGCCCTCAAGATCTCCACCTATCGGGCAATACAATTCAATAAGGTACAACTATTCTCAGTTTCATGGTTTTTGCTATTCTTGTCATATTTATGATCATAAAGGTAGAGACTATAAAACTCATTCAACAAATGGTTTTAGATGGAATAAGGATGAAAGTTCTTATAACTTGTCAAATCATGGTTATAATATTGTATGTTATAACTGTGATAAATTTGGTCACCTAGCAAGAAATTGTTGGTTGTATGAAAGACATGATCATGTATGGAATGTCAATAAAAGGTCTTACAAAATGCTTAGAAGAAACTATCATTCCTTTGGTCAAGACTGCAATATTTTATGTCACAAGATTGGACATATTGCACAATTTTGTAAGAGTGATCTAATGAAATCAGTTAATCACCATAAGAAGATAGGTGTTAAGAAAGTTTGGAGATTAAAACAAAAACAAGAGAAAGGAGAACTTAATCTTGTGCATACTACACAAGAAAAATCTCTAAGTGCATAAGGAGTAGCATGACGTCAGGGGGAGTAATTTATTGCCTTCTCATTTTACCCCCATGGAGAAGATAAAGACTTTAGAAGTCTTTGGAGGTTTTTGAAATGAATGATTTATAGTGTTTACAAGCAAAAGGCAGAGCAAGTGATTGTACATAGTACAGTACCTACGTAAAATAAACTTTGTATTGGCATGACTTTTGGTACAGTTGTTGCATAGTGATGGTTTTTCTTAGAAGTTAGTGACAATCTATGTTTGATTTTTGCAACATGAGTTCTTTGGTTGATGATCAATGGTTTATGCTCTTGTTGAGAGCCATTATGATGAAGGGGGTAAATCATAAAGCACACAACAATAGAAATTGCACACATAAAATAGAACTTTCTTTATTGATTTGGACAACTTATTACATTACAGAAGCTCAAATACAATAAGACAAATCAACCCTCCACAAGATGTAACACATTATAGCTTCCTCTCACAAGACTCTGGAATCATCTGCCATCTGTAACCCCAAATCTACTAGGGTTTTTGTTTTCCTGCCTATTCTTGACTCTACACTTTCCCCCTTAACTCTACTACTGCCCAAGGTTCCGAAAAATGGTTATTAATAGCCTTTTTGGCGGCCAACAACCTAATTTCGAAATTTGCATCTTTCCAAAAATAGGTCAACTTCTGGAATACATAACTTTTGATCTGGTGTCTGATTGACGAACCGTTTTATGTGTTGGAAAGGTCATGGAGTGCTCTACGTGCTAAGAAACCGCTCTACTAGTTCCGTCCATTTTCGTGCTTGTACGAGACTGTTTAATGCCACAAACCCGAGTTTGAATAATTTTTAGGCATTTTTTAGGAAATGGAAACTTTAATATCTTTCATCTCGCAAATTATCTTTGCGTGATTCCTTTGCCAAAGGTATTACTTTTTAGTTATGAAGCTTCCTGTAAATTTTTACTTCAATCCGTGCCCAAATGCAAACTTTCCTAAAATAGCAGGTTGCTATTGTTAGCAGTTTAGAAAAACTGAAAGTTCTACATCATTATTCAAGCGATTATGGAATCAAAACCACAAATTTTGAACAGAAATGGAAAGAACATCAAAAATTTTGAAACACATCCTTTTTTGGGGTGATGCAAGATTGCCCTTACACCATTGGATTCTCCTGTATCAGACACCCAGGGTAATTTGAGAAGTGACCATGTCACGTCTCAGGTATTTGTGTGAGGAAAACTCAAATGGTCAACCTCTATCTTAGACAACCAAGAAGAATCTTCAACAGGCCTTCCTTTCCATTTCACCAAATATTTATCATATTGCCTGTTCTGAGTACTTCTTCCCACACGGCTATCCAAGATCTCTTCTATAAGTAGAAGTTGGAATACTCCACTGTTCTTTTTGGTCCATCCTCTATGCCACCTTCATGATATTCTGTTAAATCAGCAATGTTGAACACAGGGGAAATATTGATCCCACTCGGCAACTCTACCTCATATGCATTTCATGAATCATGCTTCTTTAGGATTCTGCATGGTCCAAATTTCTTCATTTTCAACTTATTGTATGTTCCAATTGGGAACCTTTCTTTTCTCAAGTGAACCATGACTTCATCTCCTACCTGGAACTCCTTATATCTCCTCTTCTGATCTGCCTTAGCCTTGTACTAAATATTCATCTTATTAATGTGCTTTCTCACCTCTTCATGCAAATTCTTTAGATGTTCTACAAAGTCTTCAGCTTTAGCACTTGTCTTTTCTCCTTTGTCCAGCTTCCTTAATTTAGAAGCATTTCTTGGGCTATTGCCATATACAATCTGGAATGGTGATTTACCAGTACTCCTATTAACAGAATTGTTGTAAGCAAATTCTGTCTGTGGTAAAATCAAATCCCATCCCTTGGGCTTATCTCCTACTAAGCATCGTAGCAAGTTACCCAAACTCCTATTCACCACTTCCGTCTATCCATTAGTCTATGGATGGTGTGCAGAACTGAACTTCAAATCTATCTTCAACTTCTTCCACAATGTCCTCTAGAAATAACGAACAAACTTGGTATCTCGATCTGAAACTATGCTCTTTGGTAGACCATGTAATCTCACCACCTCTCTAAAAAATAATTCAACAATATGAACAGCATCATTAGTTTTCTTGCAAGGAATGAAATGTACCATCTTCGAGAATCTATCCACCACCACAAAAATGGAATCATGTCCTCTCTGTGTCCTAGGTAAACCAAGAATAAAATCCATACTAATATCATCCCATGGCTTCTCTGGTATAGGTAGTGGCTGATATAGACCTATATTCTGACTTGCTCCTTTCGCCATCTAACATACTCTGCAACTCTACACAAATTTCCTCACATCCTGCTGCAACTGTGGCCAATAATAATTTTTACCAAAAATAGCAATGGTCTTATCTCGACCAAAGTGTCCAGCCAATTCTCCACTATGCTTTTCTTTAATCAGGTTCTCTCTCATGGAACTCCTTGAAATGCACAACTGGCTTCCTCTAAACAACATGCCATCTTGGATTATGAAATCCAACCATTTTGTCATGTCCAAAGTAACAAGTTCCAAACAAGCTTTCCAGGCCTCTACAACATCTGGATCTTTAAGATACAAACTTTTGAGCTCATCGGACCCAACAACCTCTATCTTCATTTCTATCAACAAATTTTACCTTCTACTCAAGGCATCTGCAACTCTGTTGGACTTCCCACGCTTGTGCTTCAAACCAAAAGTATAGCTCTGCAAAAACTCAACCCATTTTAAGTGCCTCTAGTTCAACTTTCCTTGACTATTAAGATATTGCAAAGCCTGATGATCAATATATAAAACAAACTCCTTTGGCAACAAATAATGTCTCCATTTCTTCAAAGCTTGAACTATTGCATAAAACTCCTGATCATAAACAGAATACTTTTTCTTGGCATCATTAAGCTTCTCACTAAAATAGGCAATGGGCTTACCTTCTTGGCTCAAAACAGCTCCTATAGCATTGCCACTAGTATCACAATCTACCTGAAATACCTTATTGAAATCTAGAAGTGCCAAAACAGGTTGCTATGTGACTTTTTGCTTCAATGTATCAAAGCTTTTGTCTTCTCCTTTAGTCAATCTAAACTCTTTTCTATCCCCTCTCATTGCCTCAGTTAGGGGTGCACAAATGCTACTAAAATTCCTGATAAACTTTATGTAAAAACTTGTCAAACCATGAAAAGATCTTACCTTGGAAGCACTCCTTAGCGTAGACCATTCAATGATAGCCCTCACCTTCTATGGGTCCATCTTAAGACCTTCCTCTGAGATAACAAATCCCAGGTATACCAACTCCTTTGCAAAGCTACATTTCTTCAGATTGATCAACAACTTCTCCCCCCTCAGCTTCTCCAAAACTCTTCTGATATGCATCATATGCTCATCCCAAGTCTTACTGAAAATCAAAATATCATCTAAATAAACAATAACAAAAATTCTCAAAAATTATTTCAATACCTCGTTCATGAGCCATATGAATGTGCTCGGTGCATTGGTTAGCCCAAATGGCATGACTAACCACTCATACAAACCTTCCTTTATCTTAAAGTCTATCTTCCATTCGTCTCCTTCCTTGATACGGATCTGGTGATACCCACTCTTCAAGTCAATTTTCATGAAGTACTTGGTTCCACTCAAATAGTCCATTATGTCATCCATTCTTGGTAATGGAAACATGTACTTGATTCTGATCTTATTGATGGCCTGAGAATCTGTACACAATCTCCATTCTCCATCTTTCTTTGGTGCTAGTACTATAGGTATCATACATGGACTTAGGCTCTCCCTTATCAGTCCCTTCCTTAACAGCTCTTGAACTTGTCTGTTCAGCTCTTCACTCTCTACAGGAGTCATTCTGTGGGATGCCTTATTTGGTAAACTAGCTCCTAGTATCAAATCCATTTGGTGACTTATCTTCCTCACCAGTGGTAAACCTTCTAGTACATTATCAGAGATAACTTCCAACATATCTAAGACTTCTACAGGTACATCTTCACATTTCTCTTGACTAATCTTAGGAATCAATGCAAAGCAATGACACTCATGCTTCATACCCTCCAAAAAATTTCTACCATCTACCAAGCAAATTTTGGCAGCACTACATACATTTTCTTCCACCTCCTTCAAGGGCTTCAATTTATGACAAACTCCATCCTTTGTTAGGGAATATGTGTTTGCACAGCCATCATGGACAACACTCCTGTCATACTGCCATGGCCTCCCAAACAGCATATGACATGCATCCATTGGTATGATATCACACAGCACCTCATCATGGTAGTCTCTAATCTTGAACTTCACTAAACACTGTTCATTGACCAAAGCTCTATGGTCCTTCTGCAACCATGCAATCTGATATAGATGTGGGTGCTTTCTTCTTATCAACTTCAACTTGTCAACCATCTCCTCTGAAACAAGATTATCAGTGCTCCCACTATCAATAATAATATCACAACACTTACCTTCACATTTGTACCTTGTGTAGAATAAACTCTTCCTCTGATTGGGTTCTTTCTCCTCATTCAACAAGTTCTTCTGACAACTAGGGTTTCTCCCCTTTCAACATCTTCAGAGCACTCAGATTGTGCATCTTCATCTACATGTGCAACTCGTGCATTACCTTCAGGTCTTCTATTCGTCCTTCCTTGATGTTGCGGACACTCATATGCTTGATGCCCTTCTTCTCCACATTAGAAACAGGTTCCTCTGAAACCTCCTCTTCTGGGTCCTTGCCCAGGTCTACCTCTTCCTCTTTGCTCACCATTGTTCTGGTCACAAGGGCGGTAGTTATTATCCCCTCTCTAATTTTGACTAGTGTCAGCGTCTTCACTTTTCTTTTGATCTTCATTACGGCCTCCATAGGGTCTTCCACTAGTCCTTCCATCTTGACCTCTTCCCCTTTGCTTGCTATTGAATCTTTTATTCATCTTCTCTTCCACCTTTAGGGAAAACTGGTACGCATCTTTTATGGTGGTCATTTTGGCCAGGCTCAGCTCCTCTTGAATACTCGACCTCAACCCATTAATGTAATGGGCTACCTTCTCCTTGTTGGGCTCTGCATGGCCTGTCCTGATAGTAATTTTATAAAACTCTTATGTATACTCCTTAACAGACTTGTTGCCTTGCTTCAATCCTTGCAGCTTCTTCAACAACTCCATCTCATAGTCCACAGGAATGAACTACTTCTTCAGTTTCTCCACCATCAGATCCCATCTAGTGATCTTTCCTTTTTCTCTTCTATTTCTCTCTAACTAGATTTCCTTCCACCAAATACTGACATGGCCCTTCAATTTTGTTTTTGTAAACTTGATCCGATCTGGGTCTTCCACATCTTCATACTCAAAATATTTCTCCATGTCACTAATCCAATCAATAAGCTGTTCTAGATTCAAATCTCCAGAATATGTAGAAACTTCGATCCTGGGCCTCTTTCCAATCTTAGAAATGGTCCTCAACAACCTAACTTTTGCAAGATCTCCTATAGTGTCTTGTTCTTCCTCAGATAGCTCCTCTTTTGCTTCATCCTTGCTTTCTTCTCTTGTTCTTGGCTCAAACCCTCTTCACAGCTCCTCTTGAAATGCATTGATTTGTCTTTGCAGGGCTCTAAAACCCTCTTCCACCAAAGCATTCTTGCCAATATGATTTCTTCGTGGAGGCATCTTGATCTCCGTAGCAAACCCACAACCTCAGGTCCTGGTGCAAACTATCTCATGGTCGGTGATCTATCTACACACTCAGGAACCCTTGCTCTGATACCACTTGATGAAGGGGGTAAATCATAAAACACACAACAATAGAAATTACACATAGAAAAGAGAACTTTTTTTATTGATTTGGAGAACTTATTACATTACAGAAGCTCAAATACAATCAGAGGAATCAACCCTCCACAGGCTACAACACATTACAGCTTCCTCTCACAAGACTCTGGAATCATCTGCCATCTGTAACCCCAAATCTGCTAGGGTTTCTGTTTTCCCACCTATTCTTGACTCTACACTTTCCCCCTTGACTCTACTACTGCCCAAGGTTCCCAAAAATGGTTATTAATAGCCTTTTTGGCTGCCAACAACCTAATTTCAAAGTTTGCATCTCCCTCCAAAAATAGGTCAACTTCTGGGACCCATAACTTTTGATCCGGGTGTTCAATTGACAAACCATTTTATGCATCAGAAAGCTCGCAGAGTGCTCTACACATTTAAAACCTGCTTTGCTGATTTTGGCCATTTTTGTGCCTGTACGGGGCCGTCTAGTGCCTCAAACTTGAGTTTGAATAATTTTTAGGCATTTTTTAGGAAACGAAAACTTTAATATCTTTCAACTCGCAAATGATCTTTGCGTGATTCCTTCACCAAAGGTCTTATTTTTTAGTTACAAAGCTTCCTATAAATTTTCACTTCAATCCATGCCCAAATGCAAACTTTCCTAAAATAGCAGGTTGTTATTTTTAGTAGTTTGGAAAAACTAAAAGTTCTACATCATTATTCAAGTGATTATGGAACCAAAACCACAAATTTTGAAAAGAAATGGAAAGAACATCCTTTTTGTTGGGTGATGCAAGATTGCCCTTACACCACTAGATGCTCCTACATCACATTATGAACCTTCATAAAGATATGCATTCTTAATATTCTAAGAGCAATCTTGGTGAGACAGTTGCTTGAACAGTAATGTCCTTTCTTCTCAATATATTTGTTGTTGCAGATGGTTATATAGTGGCAGTGCATATTATCCTTGACAGTGGTTTGAACATCATTTACTTTAAAAATATGGTTTGTGCTTTGCATGAATAAGTCAACAGTGAATTTCAATGCTTGAAAGGACAATGAGTGATGATTGCTTAAGACCTTGGTGGATTGCAATCTTTGTTGCTTATTTGACAGTGAATGAAAGAATGGTGCTAAAAGGATAGTTGACTTTGCCTGAACATAAACACTTGGCAGTGATTGAGATAGGCTTGAGACATATTTTTGGTTTGTATCTACTTTGGTATTTATGATCATCTACTTTGGTACTTATGATCACTTCATTTGATGCCATGATTTTGATTGACATTCAGATGGTTTGTAAGTTGGTAATGGATAGTGTGAGTTGGTTATATGCTGTGATAGTGAGTTGGCAAATGAATAATGCCTTGTAATTTGATACAGTTGGTAAATTGGTAATTATGATGCATTAATACACATCTTTAAATGCATTATTACAGAGATGGCATTTGATGCATTGGGTATTGGTAAGGCATTGTCATGATGCATTGATGATTCCTTTATTGATTTAGTATGCAATTGGCCATGGTTTCAAGGGAAGCTTCTAAGCTTACTCTTTATCCTTGATGTTTTTCATGTTACTCTTTCATTTCCAGTTTCTGTATGCAATTTTTTGATACAATGAAGTATCCATGTAGTTAGTTTTTGATTCATTGTGTATATGTTATGCTTTGATGTGGCTAGTGATGAACAAATTAAACACCATTTTTTTGTTGTTTCAGTTCATGATTCCTTTTCATATTCTTGCACCATGGATATACAGTGAAAGTTGGCATGGCAGTGATATGCATAGTTATGATCTTCCATACTTGGTGACATGTGGTTTGATAGTTTTCTACAATCATTATATCAATGATTTGACAGTGGCATCTTTCCTTTGGTCTAACAGTTTGATGTTTCCTATGGAAGATTGATTTTTTGGTAGATGGTTCATGTACACAAGTTGTACAATTATTGGTTGCTATACATTTCTTTTGGTACTTGATATTTGATACCTTTCAGTTGGTATTGTTGATGGTTGAATTTTTGGTATACTACTAACACTTCATTGTTGGAAATCTTTATATTGATCATTTGACAATTGGTTGATATGATTTGCACTGAGGATAGTGGCAGCATGATACAGTCGATATTTATTCATTCTGATGGTACTTGGCACTATATTTGGTAACAAAAATCTTCTCTTAGTTTTGTTGTCCCTCACCTTTGGCATTGTTTTCAAAAGGGGGAGATGGTATATGGTATATGATATATGTTTCCATTCAATATGTATCCATTCAATTCTCCTATGTTGTTTATTAATGTTGCTCATAATAGTTATTTAGTTATCATTCTATACTTCTTTTGTCATGCTCCAGTTTCAATGCTATAATTGTATGTTTCTCATGCTCCAGTTTCAATGACAGTATGCTTCAGTATACTTCATTTGATCATTGCAGTACAATCATTCAATGCTATGAAAGTGATAGGATGTTTGAGCTATTTGTTGTATGAGTTGTCACTTTACAATATGGGGCAATGCACTTTGTTTTGTTGATTATTTGTTCCTATCACTCATGGTGATGTTGATGCCATTCTTGACCAGTGTTGGTTATGGTACTGCTAGTTATGGTTCAGTTTCTCTTCATGATAGAAGTGATTTCTCTTGATGCTTAAAACTGGTTGATGGTAAGTGATGGGTTGTTTGACATCAATGCCAAAGGGGGAGTTTGTTGATCCCTTGTTGGCATTGGCAGTGATTTGGCATAGATGTCAAACTATTTGGCACATTTAGTTGGTTTAGACAACTTGTGTTCACTTTCATTGGTGGGTTACATGAGTTTTATATGAGCTTCAGTGAACAGTGGTAAATGTCTTATTCTTACATTTCCTCATTGATAGCAGCATACTCAGTTTGATATGTTCTTGGTATTGTATGTAACTGGCAATTCTTCATTGGACAGTGGTATTGGTAAGCTCTTCATATTTGAAGAAGCAATATTACATATCATGCTTTGATCATTAGGTTGCTAATGGTATTCTCCATGGTTCATAGCATTGATTTTACTTGTGTCTTGATTGATCTTCAATTCATCTTATCATGAGGCTTCAAGGTTTATATTGGCACCATACTTGTTTTGCATTAGGAGGACTTTATTGAAAGACTTGTTTTGGCTTACTTAGAGGTTATTATTTCATTGATACTTGGCTTAAGACTTTATAAATATCAAAATTCTTTGTTCTATCGATGATTTGCCCTAGTAGGTTTAAAAGGTTCTTATGGTGGTATTGAAGGGTGCCTTTGTCATTGTTATTGACCGGCCCCCGTTAAGGTTACCAGTATATTGGATTACTTCACATAAAAGTGAAAAATGTTGAGGATAGGGCATTGTTTGGAGCTTGGATTATGCAACGAAGAACTTAGGGTTTGAAGGCTTTGTCTATTCAGCTACATGAAGTTTGGTTCAACAACTGCATGAAGTTGTTGAGGACGTTATCATGGTGGTTGGTTGCAGTAAGTTATCTTTTGGTTATACATTGCAGAAAGGTATGAAGTTCATGATATATATCAGAGCATTTTATACATTGTGGGACAGAGATTATTGCTCGGCTAAACACAGAGATAAGGAAAGGTCCGTGTTTATTGTGTTGGTTAAGTCTTATGACATGAGTGCCAAAAAGATAATTGAGGGCTCCGATTAAAACTCACAAAGGCATGAAAAAGTAGATCAAAAGATAGAATTTAAACTACTTTTTGAATAGTAGGCATGAGTTTTCCACAGTCCATGAATAATATTAGAGTGCTTCTAGATTAAATTGTGTATGTTTTTGCTTCAACGTTTCGAATCATGCTCAATTGTCCTCTTCCTGATGATGGATCCTTGAGCATGATCCAAATGTTGAAGCAAAGACATACACAGTTTAATCCAGAAGCACTCTAATATTACTTTTTGAATGCCAACTATCACTCTTTCAGGTAAAAATTAATGGTCAGTGGTTTATTTATAGCCCTAAAACTATTTTTTTAGTCTTCTTTTTCACTGTAGATGTCCATGAAAATTCAATTAGAGAACAGTGAGAGGTTTTTGGTTAATTTGATCAATGATATGAGTTAAAGAGATAGAGCTTCATATGGATATGCAAAGATAAATATTTATATGAATATGCAAGGTATTTGAACAGCTTAAAGATTGATGTTCATTTTTATGGTATACAGAGGTTCATGTGCAAAACTTGCAGTGTATAAAGGATTGTTTATTAGTTATGGTCCGCATTGATACTGACATTATGTTTGAGTGATTTATATTTGAAGAAGATTGTGTTGATTAAAAACAAGAGGAGACATAAGGTGTTGTGGTGTAGAGAATCAGAGTAACCCCCTGAATTATTTTCTTGTATTCAAGGTGGTTGCATTTGCCAGTGAGGCAAGTTGTTTAGTCAGTGAGGCGCAAAAAGTAGCCAGTGAGGCTTTGTAATTGGGGGATTTTATTAAGCCGGTGAAGCAATTTTCTCGAGTGGTTTTTCATCCCTATGAGGGTTTTCCACTCATAAATCACTATGTTATGGTGTCTCATTATTTGTGGTCTATTTGGTTTTCATGTTCAAGCATTCAACGTTGTGTACCTTTCAACATTTGAATTTCTATGTTGATCAAACATTTAATCTTGCATATCTGATTGAGTTAGTTTTAGCATTTGAGCTTCCAAGTTCTTGCATGTGCATAAGTTTAATGAGAAACAAATAAATTGAATTTGTTCTAGAAACACTGATTCACCCCCCCCCCCCCCCCCCTCTCAGTGTTTCAGTACTCCAACATAGATTTTGTATTTGCACATTATAATTGGATGCATTATCAATAGTAACTGACATCCAAAGAAAAAATTTCATTAAAGGGGGGCAAATATGAGACAAGATAACCATCGATGCAGTAGTAGAATAAAGTCCCTATGTCAACACTAATGGCGGTGTTAGGAATTAGTGCATGATATAGAATAATGTAATAAATAATAAATTAATATGTAGATGATAGTTTTTAGTTAGTTATTAGTTATGTGTTAGTTGGTAGTTAGTGGTTTGGGTAGTTGGTAGTTAGTGGTTTGAATGACTTTATAAACACATAGAATGTACTCATTTGAGTGTTGAAAATAAATGACTATTGTTGTGTTTGTGTCTTAGGCTCTTTGTACACCTCAATTTCAATAATAGAGTAGTGTCTCCATCACACACATTACCCCTCCCATGAAACATAAGCTTAGTTATGTTTGGCTAATTCCTCCATTAGGGTGCTCAATTTATATTGTGTTGATGAAGATATGTTACCACACAATTCCTACTCTATCCTCACACCATGGAGCACCAAGTGGTGTGTTCCATAAACTTGGCACCCAAATCATTTTAAAAATAAAAAATAAAATTGAACTGGGTAAATATTCTAACAAAGGATTTGAATAAGATTTGAGGGGTAGAAAAAAAATGACCCTCCTTAATTTTTTCAAAGAATCCAAAAACAATTCAAATTTTAATTTTAATTTGGGTTTTGTTAAAAAATCTTATTTTAATCCTAAAATGATTAAATAAAAGACTCAAAGATGTGACATTCCCACTATAAAATATTCTCATGAAAAACCCTCACCAATATAAAAACCTTTAACTAAATACATAATAAAAAGAAAAATAAGTGAGATTTTCTAAATATAAAAGTTTGGGAAAGAAAAATTCACATCTTCATACTTTGAATGAAGACTAAACTACCACAAACACAACCTTTATAATCAACAAAGATCTTCATACGTTACATTACTTAAATCAAAACCTTAGAAAACTTATCCCCTAAGCTACTACCAACAGAGTATTTTTTGTTGAATAATAATCTTATACTTATCTTTGAAGAGGTCATTCAATAGTAGTTTTTTAATATTATATCTACCTTCTCAAAAGTCCAACTTCAACTTGAATTTGAATTTGAATCTGAAGATGTAGTGTGAGGAATATGAAAGAATATGTTCCATTATACGATATTTATTCTGAACACCAACGCTTTCCTCATGCTGCTTATCTTGCCGCTGTTCTCTAACGTATGTCTCTCGTCTTGATTTTTATTTGAAGTTATCACCTCTGATTATCTTATCTTTTTCTTTTTTCAAAAAGTGGCTCTATTTTCAAAGTTAAAACTTTTTTAATGCTCTTGTACTCGATGGAATGCCTCTGAATTTTTATATCAGTTTCATAAACCGACAAGACTTCAGTCTTTGGTGGAAGATTCTTAGCGTCATTTTAACCGAGTTGTGGATTAACGCTTAAAACAAGGGACCCTCACCCTCTTTGGGAATGCAAAGTTTAAGAGTAAAGGTAAATATAATATTTTTTTTATAGGGGAGAGGACCTAGTAGTTGAGCATCCTAACTTCACGCCTCTCAAAATCATATGTGGTAATTTCGAATCACTCCAAAAATTTTACAGTAACTTACTTGGCAAGGCCCCTTCTTATAACTAAGTTTTCAGGGCCACATCATCAAATATGATGCCACATCAACTTACTTTTTGTTGAGGTGCCAAATAGTTTCCCCCCAAAAAAGGGTGGACCAATAGGTGTGCAATAGGTCATGTTTTGTTGGTGTGTTGATGTGGCATCATATGATTGTTTGCTTTTTAAATCTAAAAGGCACATTTCATTCAATTATTAGTACTTATAGTCAACACTAACAACCTTAAAGTCACAACTACTAGTACTAAACTTTTAAAAATATTGGCCCTGAAATGCACAAATACTATCTCAACCATTGGAACTATCTCAACTATTGGGTATTTTCCCTATAAATAAATAATGATAAATAATATTTAATTTTAGAATATAAAGGAGTTTTGAAATATTATACAAATAATTTTATAAATAATTATCTAATTGACAAAAAGTAAGGTATACTTAGTTTTGGGTGTAATAAGAACATGTTTTAGTTGTAGATTGTGTTATGTGATTTCCCTTAGTTATCAGTCATAAGATATGTGTCAAACAATTTTAAACATATTGTAAAATCTTTTGTTTTATGCTCTAGTTCAATCCTACACCTAAAGTCTTTGTCCCTACACCTATGGTTTTGAACCTTTTGTGTCATTTTGAACCTGTAATCTACGACCTTGAATCTACAATTGGATTTCTTTAGAAAGATGTCCACCTCTAATAATCTAGTTGAATTGGTGCTAAAAGCATCGATAGAGTTTGCTATGGTATGAGAGGAAGGCAACTAGCTTCCCACCTTTCGCCTCAGTAGGCTACAAAATTGGCCAACTTGATATGGCTTTTTGTCCACTAGCCATTCTCTGATAAATGTGCCCAATTGCATGATAATCATAAGAAGTAGATGTTGCATGAAATACAAGAGGTTTATGCATAGGTGGATCGAGTGTTGTTTGAAGTACTATAGGGCAATGCCTAGGTGTATCAAGTGTTGCATGAAACACAAAAGGTTTAAGGATATAGGCAAAGAAGGAACAAAACCTTGCCTAGGTTGGGCAATATGAAAAACCAATGGCTTTACAAGGAGGGTGATTTTAGGTTATGCAATACCGATAATATGTCAATCAAACAAGTTAACAAATGCATAGAGTACACAATGGGAAGCAAAAATTGATTGTTATGGAGACATAAAAACATGAATTTTATTCACTTGGAAAAAGATTACAAATTACAACTCTTATGTTACCCATTCACAAGGAGATTACATGCAAAGACTCTCTACACAATGAATTATAACCCTTTTCAATGCTCTAACATGATAGAAGGTATGCCAACTCTATCACTAAGCTCCTTGTAGCCTATGTTGATTTCTCTATAATCCCAACCTTGTTAGCTTCCTGATCATCTAGATCCGATGCATTATAAATATTTCATCAAGAAAACTCAATTCACCTTCCAAGGATGAAAACCTATTAATATGCCCAAGATAAGAACAAATTCCAAGACACCATGAATTTTGCTTATCAATCATTGGTTGGATTCATAATATGTTTCTTGGTTGTTGATGGCTTGCTACTTTTTTTTGCCACATTAGAAAATTCAAAGTTGTGTATGCAAACACCCTTTACACAAAGCTCAAATGTTGTGCGCAAAATCTCAAGTCAACTACACCATCAAATAAGTGTGCCTATAGATAGAAAACATCTATGCACAATTAGACCTTTACATGTGAAGCTATATAGTAACTACACGATCAAAATAATCATGTATGCAGGAATCGATCTTCAAAAGATTTCTAAACTATATGAACCATAATGCTTGTGTGAACTTGCACACAAAACATGAGACATACAAACAAATAAACAATTTGTGTGAAACAAATCATTTTGGGAGATGCAAGACTACATGACCCTTTAGATGCTACTTTATCAACAAGCCATGTATGAACCTCAAGTGAAGGGGATGGACAGGGATATAATGATGTAGCATGAGATGACATAGACAAGTCTATACTATCCTCAATCACTTTAGATAAAGAAAAATACTCAATAAAATCATATTCCAATATAGTGTGAACTATAAGCAATACAAGATAAATCAAATAAATGCAATGCCTTATCAATTCAAGTGCTTCTAAATTCATTTATGACCAATATATCATCATCTAGATACTCATAGTTTGTAAGTGAGAATTACCTAAAATGTAAAGATGCATTGTTAGTACGATGAAAGTCATTAAGCATGAATTGTGTACTAAGAGCACAAATATCCTCATGTAATGTATCACAAAGTAATGAATCACCATGAACCACATAATATAAATCAACATGTAGGGAAGAAAATGAACCACATACATCACTATCCCTAGGATCCTCATAAGATGCAACATTAAAAGCATATGAACCTAAAGATATAGAAGTAGCACTATCATGAGATATAGGAAGAATAGTACCACTAAGTGCAACATTATCATGAATAGACAATGGAAGTTTAACTGCATCACATACAACATAATCCCTAGAAGTATTGTTAGAAGATAGGGCTACATCATCATCATCCATCACATGTGGGGTATAATCATAATGAATCAAGTAGAAAAATGAAGCAACATCATCTAAAATGGAAGGAAAAGCATGCTAACAAGGTTCATGAAGGAAGAGAAACTAGATAGGCATGAAACCAACTTGCTCATGGAACATGTAGCATCATCCATGTGGAAAAAGGATGCAATATCACTAAGGTTTGTGAAATCACCTTATAATTCTTAATATATGCATGAAGGTAATCCCAAAGTAGAGGCCCATAAGAATCCATGAGGAAAGATATAAAAATCAATGAACATTGGATGATAGAAATGATAAGCCAAAGCCAAACCCTAGGTAAATCTAAATAAGGAGGTAGTGATTTTACATCTCAAATGAAAGATAAGTAGAATTAGAAATATCAAATCTAAAATAGTAAGGTAGAAGGACAAACCCTAAGGTACAACCCTAGGGGGTGTGAGATCAAATGATTTCACTAATTTATGTATAGGAAAAAAATACTCTCTATACACTAAACATGTAGGGTAAATTAGTTAAATAATGATAAACAACATCTAACCCTAGAATATGGAGCTAAGTCTCAAAAGACTACATGAACATGTGTTCATAAATAAATTCTTAATTGACAAAGAGAGAAAGGTGTACTTAGCTTTGGACATAATAAGAATATATGTTTAGCTATAGATCATGTTTTGTGAGTCATCTAAGTGGTTAGACATTAGATCTACATTAGTTAATTCCCAACAAGTTCTAAAATCCTATGTTTTCTTCTCTAGTTCAATCTCACACCTGTAATCTTGATCCCTACACCTATGATCTTGATCCCCACACCTATTTTTTTGAACCTTTCGTGTGGTTTTGAACCTATAATTTGTGGCATTCAACTTGTAACCATCTTTCCTCCTAAATATGTTCACCTCTAATAATCTAACAAGGATGGCACTAAAGAGCATCAATAGAGTTTTTTATGCTAGGAGAGGAAGGTGATTAGCTTCCCACCTTTCACCTTAGTCAGACTCTTGGATCAAGTTAATGATTTGGAATAAGAGACATGATATTTTCACAGTCCATGATAGTGTCTAAGCAGTGCTTCTAGATGTCAACTGGATAGAGATTTGGAATAAGTTTGTAAACATGCCAAGCAAAATGCAAATTCATATAATATGTTCTTATAAGTGCAAATGTTGATGCTATTATATTTTAGGCTCCCTTGTAATTATGATGTAGTGTGTCCTCTCAATCATTACTAGATTCAATCAAATGACCTAGAGTTGTATCCTTTTATACAACACAATGCTGAACAATGATTTCCAAATATCTATGGGCTGCCACTAGACTAGGACAATGAACAAGAAGCAATTCACAAACCTTGGAAGGTCTAATAAATAAAAGGGGGGCTGAAAAGAAAAGATTCCAACCAAACAATGGAAGAACATAGTCCCTTTTGGAATGCAGATCCTTGGGAGGATCCAGAATGGTATGGAGAAGCCTAGAAGCTCTCTAAGATTTGATTACAATAAGAAAAGGGAAAAAAGATAACAAGATTAGACTCACTTGAACACTAAAAGCAAAATATCCAAACATAAATAAGATGCAAAATAACTATAAATTATTTCTAACATACAATCAATAAAGTTGCTCCAACAATCTAAACACACTCTAAGATATTAATTTAATAAATAAAACATAATAATTGTTAAGAAATATGACTTGAATATAGTGTATTCAATTGGAGCAAGTTGATTGAAGAAGTGATGAAATAGTCCTTAGGAAACACTCCAAAGTTTCACAATCTTGCAATCATTCACCAAGTTTTGGTATGAGTGTAAGCAGATCCCATAGACGGATAGAACAAGGTTGAATGGGTCATGTTCAAGTTTGTAAGGAAGGGATACAAATTTGGTAGAGTTTTTGTAAGTCAAAAATGGTGAGAATTATGGGAGTTGGCTAAGGATTTGCTTAAGATTTTAGCTAAAGGGCCCTTCCAAATGAGAGAAAAATGATTTAGGAAGAGTGTAGGGTCTATGAATGATTAGTTACAAGAAGCCAGGGGTAGGAGGAAGTTTTATAATATGATAGGGGGAGATAAAACATTAAAAAATCTTTTTTCATCTACATTGAACAAAACCACTGATTATAGAAAACTGACAGTCTCAAAAGTATGGTAGTGGTCTCAACATACTCAAAACCATCAGGGTAGTTGTGAAAGTAGTCATGGTGATTTCAAAGTCACCATGGTGATTTCGCTACCATCACCTATGGTAAGTACCATGGTTTTGCCAAAGTAGGCAAAGCTAAAGAATTTGAAGTGTAGAAAAACCACAAAGGGGCAAACTAAGGCATGGACTTGGGAACATGCTAAGGGGGACTAGAAGGGTGTCTTAGGGGTATAAAAAATTAGGGAAGGTTGGCAACCAATCCATCTCTTGGGTTTGCTACAAGGCACTTTTGGAGTGTTGCATCATCATGGGATTCAAATATTGACCTGTCACAACATGGTGCAAAAATAGGTACTTAGAGTCCCCTTAGTTCAAATTTCATATTTCTCACTCTTGAAGCCAACCTTTTTAGAATCTATTTGTTCCCCATCAGCTCACATGTTAAAACAGGTGTCAAGCTAAACACCTAGGATCTTGTATTTATAGGCAATTCTAGGTCAATAGTTCATATTGAAAAGTATCATCGAAGAGAATCGAAAAGCATCATCAGATCATAGCATAAAAGAATATGCAATCTAATATCAACAAATTACATCAATGCATACATCAACATTGACATCATAGGCATTGCATTGTTTACTTAGTGTGCCTTTGATATTGTATCATTGGCAAAGGACTTTGACCCATACTTTCCCTCCACATAGTAGACTCCACTATAGCTTTTAGCACAGCCTTTGTTTCAAACATAGGTGTTGAAGGAGTGAGACACTAAAGATCACATCAACTGAGGACTAGACCACATAGAGTCAAAGTGTCATTGGACCATACTACAAGCGTGGCATAGTCCCAAAGCAATCCAAACTCACAATATAGGTTCTTCATAATCTTAGCAATATTGATCCAATCTCAATTTTCTAATTTCAATCATTGATTGAATGTAGCTTCAAGTACTCTTGAATTGAATGTATCTGTGTGATTTTGTGATTTAAATTGCTTTCTAAAGACCTAGGAATATCATCAAATACATGTTGATCACATAATTCGAAGTTTTTGGTGCATGCACCAACAAGATAATGGCTAGTTTTCAAAAGGGTCAACTTTGGAGCGCAAGATTTGAAAGTTGAATGAGGTGGACTAGACTATGTCATGAAGCCTAGTCCATAGTGGCAGATGGTTGTGTAATATAGATTAGTCAAGGCTAAGGTGATTCATAGTGACAACAATCAACTGGTATATTGTAAAGTAAGAAATAAATTGTGTGTCAAAATAAGTCAATTTGAATACTAGATTGTACATTTACAACATATATACAAAATGATATTGTATACACCCCATTAACAGATATAAAATAAAAATATACACTCGTATCCCTTAATTGCCAATAAAAAATTAAAAAAAATAATACCATTATGATAGTGAACAACACAAGAAGAAAAAATATTACTATAATTACTTATAAAATAATCGTAAAACGACTTAAGACATCTATTCTTAAATATCATCCACTTTAACAGTCAAAGTTCAATTTTGACCAATAAAAATAAGACAAATATTTACAGTGTATTTACAGTGTTTTATTGTGAATGAGGTGTAAAACTAGCACTAGCACCCATAGGAAGTTCAAGGAATACGTTGATAGGAACAACCGAGACTTTAGAAAATTTTCCGACGTGAATTTTTTTAGGCGTGTTCCCAGCACTATAATGCTCACATATAAAACCCTCTGGACTAATTACTATTAACTATTTAACCATTAAAATGGACAATATTTAAGTAGAGTATAAGAGATAGGTACAATGTGAAATGGAGGAAAATTAAATTTTCAAATCTCAAGTGGCATATATAAGAAGTTCAACTGTTTTTCATACGGCTTTGGACTTTGGAGTTTCTTAACTGTGTTCAATTGACTTCCAGAATACTTTTCCCCTGGTTCGGTTTAACGCTCAAAACAGGTCACTCCCATATTCAAAGTGCGCGTGTAAGTTGAAAATTTTGCTCATCGTTGTTCTATTTCTTTTGGTTGGGCACGCTGTTTGTTGACTAAAAAGTTTTCTTAATTATGATGATAAACACAGACTCTAATTTTCTAGCTTTCACTTTCGGCTCAGCTACTGCGAAAGCCTTTGTTTCCTTTACAAACACGTAACAGGGACGTAAGTCAATTGTGTACTACTAATTTTAGTACATGTTTCATCACACACAAACTGCTATAATGGACTTAAAGGAATCCTCAAGGATGTTTCTTCTGTAAACGTCATAAGCAAGTGGTGTGAGATTGCACATGTGAAAAGGTTCCCTGCCCTTTGACACGCTGATAATTAATAAACTATTGCTGAGATGAAGAAGAATCTACAGATTGTCACATCTGCAGCAACAGATAAGAAGATGAGTCCAAATAGGAAGGTACCATGCAGCCAGCAGATTTTGTAGCCCAATGTTTCAGCCTATTAAGAAAAGTTAGGTTGATCCATTTTGTTTTTAGCCGATAGGCTTTTAGTTGTGAGCATTATAGTGCTCGGAGTTGTCTCACGCCGTATAAATACGTCGGAAAATTTTCTAAACTCATCGGTTTTTCAATCGGCGTCTTCCTTGAACCTCCTATAGGTGCAAGTGCTAGTATAATAGAATTGTTATTGCTTTGGACCCTCTGATATATGATCAGAAATCTTAGGGAATAAAATAGCCATAATATGTCAAAGTTTAGCTCAACCATCTGCTAGCCAGCTGGATTCTGATTAATGGACAAGCAGAATTAATCATCTTTTTATAATCATTCAATTTTGAAGAAAGTTAAGTAGTTAAGTGGCCTTTAGTTTATTAGTGAAGTTGAATAATTTATAGAGAGTTTATCAAGAATTAAGTTTTGCTGAATGTTAAGTCCGTGATGTTTTAATAGGATGAGGTTGGGATCTGGTGCCCCAGGGAACTCTGACAAAATAAATATCTCTCAATCCTTCACTCTTAGCCAAAAGAGATCAATTATTGGTGCAATTATCAATCGTGCTCCCAATACCAATAAATTGTAAAAAGAATCAACAGTTGTTTATCCCCTCAACAAACAAACAAATAAAAACAATAGAAAATGAGAAAATGTTAGGAAAGATATGTAACCTCTTGATGAATATATGATTAAACATTGAGTGTCTCTTTACTTATAAAGAAATTTTTAAATTATAAAAAAAATATTAACAAATGGTAAAAATAAGAGAAAAGAAAAGAAATGACAAGTGCTTACTAGAGGTGTAAAGCTGAATTTTGGTAGAGCAACCTTGGTTTAGTAGGGACAAGTTTTATTTTGAGAGATGAGAAATGCAATTTTACTAGGACGCTCGCAATTTCTAGGGTATAAGACCAGTAACTATGTAAAGTGGGAAGCCCTTCTTGTAGGGAAGGTCAGCCCAAGCTGTAGCTTAGGGGTGTATAATAGGGCATATGAATGCTAGCAACTTGATTATCTAGGTAATGGTTCTAGGGAAGGTGGTTTTGGGCCAGGTGGTCATTAGAAGGGTTTTTACTTATGATGTTTGTAGTGTCAATCTTCTCATACTACAATTTTGTCATTTCTAATATAGTTAGTCCTTATAAACTTATATAAAAGGGATTTTACTAGTGATGTTTGTAGTGTCAATATTCTTTTACGACAATTTTGTTATTTAGATAAAGTTAGTCCTTATAAAATTTTATAGGTGGTGTTGGCATTCCACCAATTTTGTGAATTTTGTGTCTCCTTTCCTCCCATTGTCATGTTTCTATCTTGCCTAGTGTTCTAATTTTCTTTTTTCAAAATGAGTCGGTCTTGTGAATCACCATTGAGAATACTTGTCAACTCTATTTAAGTGTAATGGCTAGTGGTAAAAGCTTTCCCCCTATGTTATCATATTTAAATCCTTTGTCACTCTTGCCATGCCATTAGGACTAATGTTTGCATGAGCTTTGTTTTTAATGAAACTAAAACTTGGAGGTTGTAGAATTCCATAAAGTAGTCAAATACTTCTTGGTAACCAGATTGCATTGGATTCCTTTATTGCACCAAGTCGAGATCTTCTGCTATAGCTCATCTTGATACATTAGTGCAAGGCTTTTATTAAATATCCTAATGCATAGCCCAAATGTGGGTCATTGGCTGACTTAGTTAATGCACATGCCCAACAACATAAGTCCATGTGTCTAAATGCCTAGAATTACCAAAAGCATGTGCAAAAGTTGTATTAGTTGTTAACCCAAATTTGGGTCCCACACTACTAACTCATTAACCTTTATGCATAATGTCCATTCAAATTTTCTCACATGATTCTATTTTATTGTATGCACAAGCTTTCCTTATTGCGTTGAGTTTGTTACAGCTCAATGAACAAAACTTAATGTATTGACACAATTGTGCCCTCCTATTGTCCTATGGCATTTGAGAATTGGTTAACCTGTTTCCTCATTGGACCAATATTATCCTACCAAAGATACAAGCTTGTTAGGCCCCACTATCTTTCAAAGCTACTTTTTAGCATGCACTCATTTCCTTTTAAAATTTGTCCACGTGGCATCACTCCTTGCATTGCGCTAGGCTTTGCTTATTGTGTCAGGTCCAAGTTTCCACTAAAAGGCAACTCGGTTGGTGCACCAACGATTACTATTCTCCCTAGTTTCAAACAAGTTAACCATGGCGACTTGTTAGATACACACACAAGAGATTCCATAAATGAATTACCTATACAATTCAAGTGTCCCATCTATGTTGAATCACAAAGAGATTTCTAAAAATATTTCCATATCAAGCGATTGTCATGCCCTAGCTCATTTACTGATTCAATGTTGGCAAGAAGTTTACTGCATAAAATAACAAGCAACGGGGGAGAAATCATCCATATCCATTGCTAAGAGACTATAGTGACAAACCTTTTACTCCCATATAGGCTTATATAGTTGAGTGAGTTGAAATCTCCACATTTTCTTCCTTCTCTTGAAGTTAAAGTGTGAATCTTGCTAGTTTCATTACTTTGGTCTTTATCACACTACAAAGTCATAAAAAGGGTTTTCAAGGATGTAATTGAGTTGAGAAAATCATAAAACCCTAGTTATCCTAGCTCATTTAGGAATCCCAGTATGTCATCCAAACACAAATCCACTCAAGTTTTGACAAGATTTACTCCCTTGTGCTGTGAATATCTTTGAAGATTGCATAGTTGATATCGATGACTCTGTGACCTTCAAAAGTGGAGGAATTTTTTTTTATGCATTCTTTAAGAAGTCACATAATCATGTCCCTTTATGCAATGCCTAGAGATTCGATCTTGGGAAAGTAGTCGTGCCTAATTGTTTTATTAGCCTAGAGTTAGTTGAATGAAAAACAAAGAGATACAATCCCAAAACTCATACTATTGTTGATGCCCAAGGAAAGAAGTTGTCTACTATAAATAGGAAATTATTTCAAAAGATTTTCCATTTGGACCCTAGTGCCAAGGTTTCCCTAGATATGAAAGCTTTGGAAACATAATGTAATAAGTACAAAATGAGCTATAGAGTGAAGTGGCTCCCAAACTATAAAGATAAGGGAGAGGGTGATAAGTTGGAACTAATCCCAGATGAGGAAGTTGATCCCTTAAGTATGCAGCCATTTGCAAACTATTTTCAAGATACATATCAATGCATATACCAGGTCATGAGGATTGATGTCTAGCTAAAGATTCCAAGAGGTGCGCTAGTTTTTGTATCCCACATTCAAAATACTCACTTGAATACACTTTATGACTATGGAAATTTTCTAGCCGAACACATGTAGGCAGGGCTAGACAGTGTAAAAAAATAGCGGAAGGAAAAATCCTTTAGGTGGTACTCCTTGTTATGCGACATCTATTTGCATGTACTATCTTGGGATTGGGATAGAAAGCTAGGTGTGCAAGTGGCTTCACTTGAATTGCCAAAAGGAATGTTGAATCTAGTCCAATGGTGGATCCCTCATTTGAACATACATGATCCCAATTCCCATTATTGTATATTTGAGGATTACTTTGTCACCCCTATTTAAGGAGACTGGAATTTGTTAGGCCTAGGTTGTCACAAGAGTTCCTAGAATTTTTTAGACCAATAGAATTCAAGCATAATCTAATAGAGGGCCACAAATGGGGGCATTCGTTCCTCCATAAAAAATATACTACTATTAGATTTTTTGGTGCCACACAAACTGTCAATATGGATTCCAACAAGAATTGCTTTCCTAGAAGTTGTGTGATAGATGAACAATGCAAACAATGAGAACTTCAAAATTTAGAAGAGAAAAGATATCCTCCTCCCTTAAGCTAATTTTTTAGATTTTATTGTGTTCGGGAAGGAAGGCTATGATAGGACTAGTGATATTATATACAAATGTAAAATGGAATTTGATGATGCCAAACCTTATGATCCTGAGGGATATATCCATACAATGAGAAAGCAAGTAGGAAGAGTTGGTTATGAATGCCAATATCACAAAGACAAGGGTATTATTAGAAGATGCAAAAGTAAAATGGAGAAAGACATGAGGAGGGATAGGTGGATGATATAAAGAATGGCAGAGGAGAGAAGAAAAGAGAATGAACCAAACTTCAAGGGGACATGTTGAAATTCAGGACTCTATTGAGAGGGTGAGGGTCATGCTAGAAAATGTTGATACCCTAAGCATACTTCCACCTAGATTAAAACCAATTGAAATCCTTACTCAAAGTTTAGTCACCCCAAATCCTTTTGTTGCATCCATGGAAGAGACTACAATGAAGTGACATGTTGATACTTCTCAACTAGGAAAATCAAGAGGCAAGGCACTTGTGGTGGAAGAATTCTTTGACCAACCACCAAAGTTGGGGTCCATACTATGGGTCCTCAAAAAAATTTAATCCCATCACAACCCTTAGTATCTTATGATGAAACTAAAGGATTTGATGAATTTGTCCCTGGTGGGAATGAGATTATGAATATCTTTAAGTCCCCAGAGTATCTCTGGTGAATCGAGGCCTCCCTCAGCTACTACTCTATTGGAAGATTTTGAGGGGGATGAAATAATAATTAACATAAGTAGTAAAGCATGTAAGAGATTCACTTTTTATGATAGTTTTGTTAGACAAAGGAATTCAATAATTTTGTTTCCAAATTAAAAACACATGCTAACAAGGATTTAGCAACAAGAAGAAAATTTTCTAGAATGATGGGAAGTTAACCTAATTGAGCTGAAAGTACTATTTTTGAAGTGAATGTAGAAGATATATCACCTGACCAACCAAGAAATTAGTAAGAGAGAGTGGGTGTTTGTTACTTCTAGGTTGGGATTTGGCCTTAGCTATTGCTTTTGATACTCTAAGAAGAAGCAATGACAATGATGATGTGTTTTAGAGTACTGAACAAGCAAGGAAATTTTACTCAAGCTTTGAATATTGGGCCACTCAAGAAACTCTAAAATTATGGGCTATTGCCCCTAATCATGATAAGCCTCAAGTATTTGATGATCCTCAAGGATTGATTAGTTAGCTAATTGTCAAAAGAGTAGGGGATGCCTCAACATTGGAGGCAACTTCTTTGGTTGTACTTACTACACAGTTTAGTGAAGCCTCCACTAGGAAGTTACAAAGGGATTATGATTTGTTGTTACAAGATGTTATCAAGTTAAACTAAGAGTTTGGAGAGAAGGCCAAGTCAAAAATTTATTTAGTTCAAATCCAATCTTTGAGCTCAAGATTAGTAATGCCTCTTCCCAACACCTCTGAAGGTGGAAATGTGTCACAAGAAGATATGGACAAGATGATGGAATAAATGAAGGTCCTATGGGATGAAAAAGGGAATAAGCCACCAAGGCAAGGTGGGAGATTGAGGAACTCATAAAATGTATTCTCAAGGCTAGGGTTTCAAATCTCACCATGATGGAAAATGATTTGTAGGAATGACATGATCACCTACAAAAGGTTATGGGTCAAGTGTAGGATTTAAGCCCAAAATTGATAGAGATCAACATGAAGTGGCTCTCTAGAGTAATCACAATGAAGACTATCCATAGAAATGCTAAATATACACCTGGGAGATCTAACAAGATTACAGAGGTATATGAGGTATTATAACTATTGTATGATGTCTATGCATTTGTAAATAAAATAAAAATACGCCTAAAGGATAAGATGAGTGAATTCCAAATGTTGATTGACTTTGGTGTCCCTGAAATAATAGAATCAAATGGAGAAAAGAATGTGCTTTGGGTTTGGAAGGGTGATTTTAAAAATTTAGTACTTGTTTTGGTTAACCCTTTATTGCAAGAGGATAAGATTGATCCTATCTTGCTTAGTTGTCAAATTGATAAGGCCTTTGCTTTGGAAACATAGATGAATCTCTATCGGAGAAGTTAAGGTGGTTCTAGATGTTAGGTATGCCACCAACATAAATAAGCTCAAAATGATTTTGGAGGTAGATTGGCCTCGCAATGAAGAGTTTGATGAGTGGACAAAATGTTTTGCCAAAGGCTACTAATCTTTCTTTTATTCTTTACATTCCCATTTGGTTGATGTCTTTGTCTATAAGGCAAGGCCTAATCTATCACTTATGGTCATGGGAAAGATTGAGAGAGTTGTCAAAGAAATAGTAAAAGCTGACTAGTGGTTACATCAATTTAAAAAGGTTAATTTGCCATGAGTATTTGCAAAGAGATCATTGCCCATATAGGAAAATCAATTGCATAAGATCCTCTTAGAGATATGCCTTGCTATATGTTAATTAGTGCAATGGACAATTGCAATACTTGAATAGTAAAAATGTCATCAATTAAGATGGCATGATAGAATGATAAGACAACTTAGGCTACTATCTAGAATTACCGAAGGGGCTAAGTAATTCATAAAATGGTCATTATGCTAATAAGAGAAATCCTCAAGCTATATAAGGAGTAGGGACCTACTATGCACCATAAGCATTTTATCAAATGAGTAGTCTCAGGCCAGTTGTTAATAGAAAGGACATGGAGGAGTCGTAGGAATATTGTGTTTTTTGCATTATTAGTTTAGATTCCTTAGATGACTATCATGGTGATTGTATGCATACTTTCTATCTCAGAGCTTTCAATATTGTAAATATAAATGTTTCCATTATGCGTAATGATATTAGTGCAAATACTTGGCCTAATCTTGACTTTTTACTCTAACTTGCTACTCAGAGGTGAGTGGTCATGGCTAAGGGAGTTCCCACTCAAAGGTAATGATGGGTCTCTTTCAAGAGGCATGATCCCATTTTCCAAAACCTATATCGAGGGACTCTCTCCTTCACGTGACAAATTCTTAAACATGATGCTCATATGATTTTTTTGGGCCCTCTGCTAACTTAATTGGGATTCCTACCAATAGTTTCTCGTAGGAAATAGTTATAAACTTAACTAATTTTGAATTGTAATAAATAATGACAGGTGTTAATCATCTGTGTGAGATGAGCTTTGTCATTTAACTATAACTAGGAGTTACATACATTGTAATAGGGGTTGGAAAAACTTTGAAAAGGCATAAGAGGCCCATTTGAAAAATGAAAAGATCAACACATTGAGTTGTTATGCAAATTATTGTAAATTGTTTATGCATGTCTTCTTTTGAGACTTCAGTATAAGACTTTATTTTATCCTAGCTTTCAAATTGTCTCCATCATTATATTATTTGCTTTAGGAAATGTTTATTTCTAGTTGCACATTTGCTAAAATTACTACTAATATTGATTAGTTAACATTCAAGGAGTGTTGTAAATCTTTTCATACAATACATGGGGATTGGTATGATGTTGCAAGTATGTGCTTACTGGTGTTGTCATTGATGTCAACATATCTGTGTTGTCATTGGTGTCAACTATGTTCTTGTTTTGATGCTTAACTGTGTTGAGTTAGTTGTTTTGTATTGGCTTATATAAGTGTTGAAGATAATGAGAAAGTGTTCCTGATATTGAGTTTCCAAGTGCTTTTGAGAAAATTTGCTCTCCTAGTGGAAACAACGTGTTGCAGAGTTTCGTGGTTTGTTGAAGTACAGTGTAGTGTTTTGCTCTGAATATTCTGTATATTGAATATCTTTGTTTGCAAATTGGAAGTTATGTTAAAGGATGTTTGTAGTTGCTATGTTTCAAGTTTGAGCCTCCAGTGTGAAGATTTGAGCAAGTTTTGTTCACCAGAGTAAAAACTATTTTTCTGTATACTTAATGGTGACAGGGAGTATGTATTATGCTCCGCATTTCTCCACATTTGAGTCTTACAACCTGCGGTTCTGGAATTATGTTTGTAATGATGTTATGTGCCTTCAGTTCAAATGTTTCATGATTTGGTGGTCCACAAGTGATCTTTCTTTTATGACAGTGGCCGACAGTAATGTTCAAGTGCTCTGATTTGAAGAATCTTATGGATAAAGTGTTTAGAAGTTGTGCGGATGTTCTTGGTGATTGTAATGTGCTTGTGGATGTCTCTAGATCGCGTTCCTACCTTTTAATTGGTCCGCAAAGTGTAATTTGGATCTTGTATGAAGCGTACATTCTTAAAGGTCTTAGTGTTAACATCAATTTTGGTCGACTTGGTTGTTTTCACTACTTGCGATCATACTTTGGAGTTTATGATAGCGTGTTGTTGCGTGAAAGATTGCATTTGAGTCCCAACTAAGGAGTGGTTTGGTTTGCATTTATTCTTTCTCTTTCATTAATCAGTTTAGGTCTAGACCTATTCTGATGTATGTATGTTTGCCAACCTTGGAGATTGTTCCAATGGTTGATGATTGTAATGCCGACCTTGATGATCATTCCAAGGTTGATGAATTGTATAAATACTTGTAATGAAGTAGTGAAAAAGGTGTCCATATGCGAAGATAATTGTGAAGTGAAAAAGTAGAGCAGAGCAGAGGATGTTTATTGTGCTTCAATGGAACTGAACCTTAGCATAGTGTAGATGCTACTATCTCAGTTCACCAACTCTAAGCAGTGAGCCTCTAATTTTCAATATGGTTATTACATATTATATTGTGAGCTAACACTCATCGTGGTTTTTCCCTTATTGGGTTTTCCACGTAAAAATATGGTCTCATGTGTCTCATGTGCGAATGTGTTTAAGTTTCTGAGTTCATGTTTTTATAGTTAAATCCAATAATAGTGATTAAGTGGATGATGTATTAATGGTTTTGAAGTATTGGCTACAACTGATTCACCCCCTGCACCCCCCACATCTCAGTTGTCTTGCCCTTTTCAACATATGAATGATGAATTACTAAGTAGAATTTGTATGTTGTAGGTAAAATGCCATATGATAGTTTAAGTCTTGCAAGACAAGACTTAGTGAATTAAATTGTTCAAGTAATGTTACATATGAATTAAATTGTTCAAGTAATGTTACTTATGCTTAATCATTTTCTATTTTCTTGCTTGGCATTTGATTGTGTGCTCATGGATAGGCATCGATTTATAAGTTTTTAATGACACACTTCACATTTAAAATGAAAATCTAGATGATGTGTATTTTATTAAGTTTATTCACTCACTATTTTTAAAGGTACAAAAGACTAAAATGCTTTGATTGTTTGGGCTGGGTCACTGGGGATACCTCCTGAGTATCAAAAAAAAATGCTTTGATTGTAAACTCGTCTTCTACTCATACAATTGTGAGTGCATCTTTATGCATTATGAAAATCCCTCCATCGATTTGCAAATAAAGAACACAGTGTGGATTAGTGATGGACAAATTGGGGTTGTCTCTGTCTTTAAGGACTATTTTGATGAATGAAATACCTAATGTTTCAAAAGAATTGATCAAAGTTAATCAATCCCTGCTATTCACCTCAAGAATTCTAAGTTGTTTTTACCATGATACACATTAAATCTTGTAGGATCACCTTCTTGAACCTTGTAGACCTCAAAGAATAGGAGAGATGAGCCTTCTCTCATAGTTGACCCTATTCATTTGACTATTTTAATCATACAAGCATATTTAGTCAAAGATTATTGACTCAATTACCTAACATCAATCCTTAGGGTATTTTGATAAAATTCTTCAATGAGACTATAAATGGTTAGGAGTATTAAGCAAGTTTAATTCTAGATTCATCTCAAATTAAAAAGTACCAATAGGTGGATCTTTAACAAGTGTTTTAACTATAATATTTGTAGTGTCATATTCTTGGACTACAATATTGTTATTTAGATATAGCTAGTCCTTACAAACTTATAGGTGGATCTTTTGCACGGCTACACCCTATTATAATTGTTCATTAAGTTCTCTTAGGTTACACTCCCATAGAAGGGCTTTAGGAACTATTTTCATGGAGCAAGTTTCATGAGACTTTTTTGCTACATGATAAATTGGAAACTTCTAGAGTAAATAGGAGCTCCATTTTAGTTTTCAAATTAAGTTTAGGATGAGGCTCCAAATTTCTCCCATTAGCTTAAAATATTTTGCTAACCAATAAATTTAGAGACAATTCTTTAAAGATATTTTTTTAATTAACCATAAACTTCCTAAAAATTCCAGAAAAAATATAATATTGGGGGAGAGGAAAAAATATAATATTGGGGGAGAGGACTGAGTAGTTGAGCACCCTAACTTCACACCTCTCAAAGTGAAATCACTTTAAAAAAAAATCAACTTACTTTTTTTTTTTTTATATTGAAGAAACGCAATAATTACAAAAGATAACAGTCTACAAGAGACTGTAGAAAACAACTATACACCAACCAAAACAAAGACTTACTTGTTCTGTATAAAATCAACTTACTTTTTGGCAAGGCCCTTTGGGGCCACCACATCAACATGCTTTTTGTTAAGATGTCCAAAAAGACCAAAAAAAGATAAATCATAAGATGTCCAAAAAGACCAAAAAAAGATAAACCAATAGTTGTTCACTAAATCAATGTTTTGTTGATGTGCCGATGTGGCATCACATGATTCGTTACTTTTTAAATCTAAAGAACACATTTCATTCAATTAATAAATACTTATAGTCAACACTAACAACCTTAAAATCACAACTACTAATGCTAAACTTTTAAAAATATTGGGGCCTTAAATCCACAAATACTAGCACAGCTATTAGAACATGCTCGGCAATTGGGTCCTCTCCCCTAACTATTGTTCAAAAAATTAGTCACAGATAAATTATATGACTAATAGGACCCACCAACTTATTTAAATTTTAAGCTTACTGTAAATCATGGGACAGCCTGCTTTAAAATGCTGCTAAAAATTTTCAAACAGCACTTCTTAGAATATTTTCATATATTGTTTCTTTTATGTCCCTGGTCTAAAAATTTTCAATAGCGCTCCTTTCTAAAAAAAAATTGGATATATGATTTTTTCATATATTGTTTCCTTTATGTCGCTGGTATGGGGTCCCCAAACTATATTTAAAAAATTATTTCTAGAAAGATTATGAAACCTGGAAACCTGCACCTTTGGAAAAAACAACGGCATGGTGTTAAAAGTATTGGGGTTACTGATCTCTTTAAAAAAGTTTTAAGCGGTGGTAGCATTGAGTTTGGTAAATAATACTATTCTTTTAAAATAATAAGTTATACAGAATAGACAAAGACGACAATAAACAAGACATGAATAAAACGACCTTCAAAATACTTTATTATAAGATTTTTGGTCATATCAATAAAACGTCTCGTGCATAGACTTCTATTAAAAAATTCAAAAAATTCATTCGAGAAAAAAAAAGGCTTTAAGTAAAATTTAGATCAAACAAAGTTCTACTCTGCAAAGAGAATCAATTAAATAGTTATCAATTTCAATTATTTAGGCAAACTGGACGGGCAATAAACAAAGCTATTTGGGATTAGTTGTCATTTCAATAAACAAAACATTATACAAGATTAGCTGTCATTTGAATTTATAAAGGAGGGATCCAAGAGTCAAACCCAACAAAGAAAAGACCAATTGCTAGATAGGTTCCACAAGGTACAAAAAGATGCCAAACACATCATGTCAAAATGTTACATTTACTTTTTTTACTTTCCGTCCACTACTACACGCCTTCTGTACGACTACTCCATATCAAATATGCTTTTCCCGTACGACGACTCCACTTAATTTTCGGGTGCCAAAAAAAGAGCTTCCGAATGCGCCTTCTAGTCAGAACAGTAGAACAGCTTTTGAAATTTTTTTTTTGAAGAAATTAATTTCTTTTAAAGCTGAAAGAAAAATTAATTTTTTTAAAGCTGAAAGAAAGAAACCATAGACACAGCGAAGCATTTCGTTCATTAAACTCAGACACGTAATAAGAAGATTTTATGTTTAGGAAGCTTATGTAGATATCAGAGAGAAGAAAAAAAAAATTACAAGTACAGACTACTCATGTTTTTGGATAACATTTAAAAATTTTAGAGCTAAAATTAGGTTTCAAATTTTCAACGTCATTCAACATATTTTGATGACACGTATTTTTTCGAATTGATTCATTGTCGTATAAAAGCACAGGGAGAAGTAACGAGGTATGATATGATACATCAAAGGAGCCCCAAACCCTCAAATTCCACAGGCGGCCGACGGCTCTCGTCTCCAAGACTGATCTACATCAGAATACTCAAACAACAAATAAGCAGAGGAAGGATTCACAACCTCGCCTCTTTCCGCTTCAACTTCATTGAATCTATTTACATCATACTCAAACTCAAGCAGACCGTACTCCTCAAATTGCCACAGACCGAAACCCTCATAATCTCCTCTGGCAGGAACAGGAGGATTCTCTAAAATATCTGCACAGCAACACTCTTCAGACGAGTTCTCCACAGTCGGCGGTATGCCGAGCTCGTCATCAGAGGCTTCCAGCAGGTAGCCGAGGTCTATTCTCGACTCAGGCGAACAGTTACCACCGGATTCGACCTCGGAACCATCAGAACAAGAAGCAGAAGAAACTTCACCATTCAGTCCGACGCCAATTTCCTCCTCCAGACTTTTCATTACTCCATTAACAAGGTCCTCATTTTTAAACTCGCCACAGGAATCAACTTCCTCCAGGAGATGCAAAAGCTCCTCACCCTCCGCAGTAAGGCCGCGAAATCTCTTATTACTACAGAAATCATCATCATTTCCCTCTTCTTCATCTTCACGGCCTCGCTTTAATCTTTCCGTCTCAGACATACTCCTTCAATTTAAAGCTCAAGCAAAAGCAAAACACACACACCCTAGGGTTTGAAGGGTTTGAAGGGCACAGGGTATTTATCAGAAGCAGATTGGGAGCTAAAACTATAATAATTCCTTAGCTTTCAGATGAGAGCAGGCAGTGTAGAGCACGGCATTGAATAACGACTTTATATAAATAGAGAGAAGGGATTAGCAAGATGAAAGAATTATGCATACCCCGTTGCCGACGGCGATATGTACGAGTGGCGTGACCATCATGCATAATGCCCCCTGTCCCACTTTACACGTATTAAAAACCAATTTTCTAAAAGCTTCACGGATCTCCCGCTTTTTCACGGTGGGACCCACGGCCGTCCCTCGTACTTTGAGCTACTGGGCCCCACGCAATTAATTCATCCACGCCGGTTGCGTGATGGTCACGCAGTGGCCTGCAGCTTTTGTCGCCGAGACGGGGCCCACCGTCGTCGTTAACGCCGTCAGTCAGTCGTTCCGCTCCGTCCGTGAGTCCGTCCGTCGGTCCATTATTGAAGTGATGGGCCACCTGTCAAAAGAGTGGAGTTCGACCATTTAGCGCCCTAAACCACACGCGTCGCTGTCGAGACATAGTTTATTTTATTATCATCTAGACGTTGGGAGCGAGTCTTCCAAAGCAGATAAAATGGAGTACTAAATACACGGCGTTTGCTTCAACAGCGGCGACGAAAACGTCTAGATGAAGAATACCTAAGTTCATAGGCTGAATTTGCTTAATGCCTGACTTGTACTGCCACTGCTGACGACGAAATTGAATGGCAGATACTTTTTATTTTATTTTTTATTTTTTCCCTTGACTTTTTGTTGATATGCGGTCCGCATCAGCCAACTGTTAGAAGACAGAGAAAGATTCACGGGATCACAGATCTGAGCCGTTGGTCCCCAACTTCTAACAGAAGTCGGAAAGTCCGACCTCCCCGGGTCTAGACTTGTTCTTTTACCGTTGAAAACAATGAGATATTATTTGTTTTTCTACTTGATCCGCTATTAAAATTGCCTTGATTTTGTCCATGTGCACGGCATATTCTTTTCCAATAAAGACAAACTTTGGAAGTCCCCATAAATGTTTTTATTTCTTTATACACCCACTTTGGTTTACAGAGATTTCTTCCCCCTCCAATGTGGACAACTTCATAAAAAATAAAAGTAATAAATGGAAGCATGGTCCCACCGTGTAATAAACTTTGCTCGTCGTAACTCTAGTTAAACTCTAGTTAAAGTTATCATAACTGGAGTTAAAATCTGTCTAAGTTGTAGGTGCAAACGTAGACAGGTGGATGGCCCAATTGAGCAGGGTGGTTTCTTGGATAAGGTTAAAAGGAGAAATGTCCCAAGGTGGGGTCGCAATCGTTCAAATAAGAATGAGTGTATTAATTAAAAAGGAAAACTTGTTTATTATTAAAAAATTAAACTTTATTTAAATAGGATGATTGTGACCTGTTTTATCTTTTTATTATTTCAGGTTAAGCTTCTCCATCCTATTCACTTGTTTCCTCTTCAATGAATCACTGAGTGTGATCTGAAACGTTGACAAAAAAATACACAGTATAATCCAAAAGCTTTCTTATCATTTCATTTATAGTTTTTTTTTGGTTTGGCTGTTTCATTGTTTGTTATTTTGTTCTTTCATGTCTTTGTTAAAGGTTTGGTTTTGCATAGACTAAAGGTGTTTTTTTTTACTCTTATATTTTAACTTTAGTTTAAGAGTTATTTTATTTTACTTTAGAATTATTTAAGATTTTTTTTTAACTCTTCTATTTTAACTTTATTTTAAGAGTTCTTTCTGAATGTCTTTGTTTAAGGTTTGGTTTTGCATAGACTAGGGATAGTACTCATCATATTTCCACAGTCCATGATAAAATCAATTGTAAGCTTTTGGAAAAACTGTGTAGCTTACAATTGATTAGACTAGGAATGTCTTTTTTAACTTTTATATTTTAACTTTAGTTTACGAGTTATTTTATTTTACTTTAGAGTATTAATAAAAAAATAAAGTTTATTTAAATAGTATGATTGTGACCTGTTTTATCTTTTTATTACTCCATTTATAGTTTCTTTTTCTTTTTGGTTTGACGGTTTCATTGTTTGTTATTTTGTTCTTTCTCAATGTCTATGTTTAAGGTTTTGGTTCCCCATAGATTAGGGGTGTCTTTTTTAACTCCATCTATTTGAGTTGTTTTATTTTACTTTAGAATTATTTAAGTTTTTTTTTTAACTCCTCTATTTTAACTTTATTTTAAGAGTTATTTTACTTCAGATTTTTTTTAATTCCTCTATTTTAACTTTATTTAAAGAGTTATTTTATTTTATTTTAGAATTATTTAAGATTTTTTTAACTCCTCTATTTTAATTTTATTTTGAGAGTTATTTTATTTTACTTTAGAATTATTTAAGATTGATCAACTGCGTCTAAAACTTGTTCAACGGAGACTAATCTTTGAATGAAATGGTTCGTTCCTTTTATAATCCTAATAGTTATTATATTATAAAACTATAAATTCCTGGGCATTCAACCGGCCAATAACTTCCTTGTTCTCACTACCCTGGGCCCCACTGATAATAAATAATAGCTCGTCGGAAGGATCGATGGAAAGAAACAAAACTGGGTCATTTTTTTTAACTCTTCTACTTTCACTGTAATTTATGAGTTATTTTATTTTACTTTAGAATTATTTACAAAAATAATTATTTACATTGTTTATATTATTTTTATTTAGTTAAGAGTGATTTTATTTACTAACGATTATTTTATTTTATTTACTTAAAGAGTTATTTTATAGTTATTTTTATTTACTTAAGAGTTATTTATAGTTTTATTTTTTATAATATATGTTCCCTGTGTTTTAGTTTTATGTATTCACGAGATGACCTAAGGACACTTCTCCACATAATAAATGACAATTATTTTTATTTACTTAAGAGTTGTTTTATAGTTTTATTTTTTATAAATATATGTTCCTTGTTTTATTTTTATGTACTCACTAGATGACTTTCCATACCTTGTTGCCATTATTTCTTATAAATATATGTTCCCTGTGTTTTAGTTTTTATGTACTCAGGAGATGACCTTCCATACCTTGTTGCCACTATAGAACACTTCTGGCCATAATAAATGACAATAGTTTATCAAAAAGAAATTGAAAAGGCTTATAGTTCTGTAGGGAAATACGTTTTGACCCTTCATGCCTTGTTGCCACTATAGAACACCTCTAGACATACTAAATGAGACTAATTTATCAAAAAGAAATTAAAAAGATTTATAGCTCTATAAGGAAATAAATGATAACTTGAATTGAAAAGACTTAGGTCTAATCTAAAATTAAATTAAACTTAGAAAATAAAGGAGCTTAGACTAAAATAAAATATTGAGATTCCTTTTCGAGGGAGAGCCTAAAGTTATTTTGAGAGAGAAACGAAATGAGGCAAAATAATAGAAAATAAGTAATAAAAAAATTATATATCCTCCAAAGATGGAGGAAGTAGTCAGTCTTGTGATTTCTATTGTTGTAGGCATTGTTGAGGATTGTATTCCCTTCAAAACCTTACTTATTTTAAAAGATAAGAAAACTAACTATGGATGAAGACAGGTGCCTTGATGATTCCTCTTATAAAAATCAGCTTCTCAAGGAGAAGACTATGGATAGAGATAGGTGAATCACTTGCTCTTTGAAAAAACATGATTTTTAGCTAATTTTTTGGTCAACCCAAGTTGTAACCTTTTGGCTTGTCTCTATTTGTCTTGTTTCCAAAGCTCATCCCAGGCTTTGAAGCATGCTTTCATATTACCTACCTTTTTTGTGTTTAATCTATAATATTTATTTGAAGTAATATAGCTCTTTTCATAAAAAATAAATAAAAAGATTAAGATTTGAATAATTGAGACAAAAAAAACTAAAAGGTACCAAATATTAATTTTGATGTTTGACTTACTAATATGATGTGAGGAAGACTAAAAATTGGGTTTTGATACCAAAATAGAAAATAAAAGATTGTATCAAAGATGTTTTGAGATTTATGTTGCCTGGGACTAGGTCAAACATGCCAATTTGTCCTCTACAAAATTAATCTTTTGTATTTGTTTGCATGCACTTATACTTGCATCTAAAACTTAGTGGTGTTAAAAATCACCTTTAGGGAGCTATTATGAACATATGGAAGATTGTTTACTTCTTTGATAGTAGTCAAGCCCTATGGCTAATGTACAAAGATCGAGAACATGCCAAGAAAGATTGCAAATCTTGATGCAATTGATGTACCTAAGATTGATCTAAGACAAGCCTTAAACTTACACAACTATGACTAAATGCTCTTCGAATTGATTTGTCCTAATAATCAATGATCCTAAATGACTTTGGATGATGTCCTTAGATACAAACCATATACATACAACTTGAGACATTTGGAATGCAAGCTGATAGGTAACAATCATATTTTGGGAAAATTAATTTGGGAAGCAAGATATTTGAAATTTAAACTAGGAGGACTAGACTACAAGTGTATTCCCATCCAAGGGACATGACCATGGGTGTGGCCTAGTCTAGGGAGGAAAAACCCTAAGAAAATGGATCAATCATGTTTTAAGGTGATGGATAGAATAGATTTGAGTGATAGGTTTAGAGTTAGGGTGAGTTAGTGTGTCAAATGAATCAAATTGATTGCTAATATTGTACATTTACAACATTCATGTTATGGCATAAAATGAAGGGATAAAATTGCAAGGTATGCACTTTTATTCCTTACATTTTACCTCCACTTTGGTGTGAGTGCAAAGGATGCCAAAGTAAAAATGAAAGAAAAAGCTTGCATGTACTCCTTTTGTCCTCAATATGTAGCGAGTGTCCATCTAACCCATCATACCCTAGAAGAAAAACACTAATGTATGAAACTTACTACACATAAATTAGGCATACAATTAATAATAATATGCCCCCTCAAATTATGTGTACTATGAATAAGTGCCCACAATTTGAGGATGGAAGATAAACAAAAATAAAATAAAATTTGAATATTATGATTGATAAAGCTAATCATGATAAGTAAAAGAAACTGAGTAGGTTGTGTATGTGGTGCATACTTAATTATGTGTGGAAATGGTGTGTGAAAGATGCCCCCAATGAGAACAAGTATGAGCACATAAACCATGCAAAAATAAATGATACATTAGCCTCCAAGTGGCAAGATCAAGTGAAAGCATTGAAAGAACATGAACATAACATATGCAAACACAATATTATAATATGTGGGTGAGTGCAGGAGGCCAAACAATGGCAATGTCAAAAAAAATCCTGCTAGATGAAAAAGTGCTAACATTTAGACATATTTAGATTTGGATGAAAAAAGTGTTAATAGTTATAACTCAAATATGGACTCCCTCCAAAAATGTCCTAGGATTACCTTAGATTTAGACAAGTGGGAATCTTAAAACTTGCCAAAGAAAATTGCAAAGCCACTTGTTTAGTGTTATCTTGAAAATTTCCATGACTTCATCCTTGAAGTTGATAGGATTTTGTGTAACTAAATTTAATAAAAAAAGGGTTTGTAAAGGAGGCTATCAAGATTATAAAAATACAATATATGCTTCATTATAATTTTAATAGGTAATAATTATTAATTTTATACATACACTATGTCTAATTTCCTAATTGATATACATATGGAAAAACATTCATAACTTTCAAACTATTTATCTTTTTTTGAATCCAAAAGATGCATCACATTCTAGGCTTTATTAGCTATATGTTTTTTAAAAAGTTTGAATTTCATATATCACATTTAGGCTTTATTAGCTACAGGTTTTAAAAAGTTTGAATTTCATATATTTTTTACCAAGTTAGGTTGGTTGGAAAATTATTTTTTTAATATTTTTAAAAGTCACAGTAAAAAAATCATAGATTTAATTATTTATTTATTGAGAAATTTCAAAAAATATGTGTCACATCTGCTCATGTGTCCTTTACTTAAATCCAATGTTTGGAGGAAAAATATTTTCTTTTGCTCATACTTAGGTTGGTCAAAATGACACCTGCTTTTTACGTTTTTATGAAAAAATTAGTAGTGCATCATTGAAATATCTAGCATTCACAAAATTTTTTTTTTTTTTTTTAAGTAATAGTTCATAAACTGTATTCAATTTCCTACAACTTTTATTACTACCTTACTTTCACATGATTTAGATAACTCATTCAAGTTTTGACGTGAAGTTACTTAAGTCTATTTTTAGCATTTTCATTGTGACTTAGGGGTATTGTTTGGCCCATCATGATCCTGCACTCACCCATGTAATAAGACAAGTGCATGTGAGAAAGATAAGGAAGGGGCTAACCAATAGTATTAGCGAAGATGAGTGGTAGTGGGTCAACCTCAATAGGGCCAAGAGATTTGTCAGACAAATCATTGCTCCCATGTATTCAAATATGGAACTATCTATGACACCATGATGCAATGTGGCAGTGGACCATGGTGATGATGGATGCTCATGAAGTGTTTCTTTATGAAGTAAAGTGGTGTACAAAGGTGACAATTTTGTTGTTATCTTTGGAAATGTAGGCTAAGCTATTGCCCCTTGTGTTACATAATAATTTATTTTATGAACTTGTTTTTATGATCTTTTATAGTTATTTTTTGTTAGCACTTTTAGCATTAGCATGATAATGTATAGCTAATGATGTATCCTTTGTAATTTTTGATTCATATTGATTCACTTGAGGTACCATTATTTCTAGTGTAATATTCATGAAAGTTGTAGGGTCCATCATCATACCACCACATTATGTGTCATTGATGCTCACTTGCATGTATATTTATCCTTGATAGCTATAATGTTTGATATCTTCGTTGTTGACACTGAAGTTGGTTATGCCACATGTGGTCTTAGACTTTTTGAGAAAACTAATATAATTATTATAAATAGCATTGAGAGGATCCTCATTATCCACTTCAACTCAATTAGATTCATCGTGTTGATGTGTAGGGGGGATCAATGTTGATTTTGAGATTTTGACTTGGAGGTGCTATAAATTTGTTTCTATTTTCATTGATACTCTACTTGAATCACATTATTATCAATAATATCTTGTATCTTATGTGTGAGTATTATGCACCTATGTAGAGTGTTCAGTTGTCTATCACATTAATATTAACATTGAAATATTGTAAGATGCCTCTAGATATTTATGAATTGGTTTGATAGGAGGTAAGGTAATAAGTTAATGTTGTAAAAGTTTTTGTAACACTATATGTGTAGGATTTTCCAATTTAGTGAACTTTTTATGCTCCCTTAGTTTTAGGTTAATAATGTTGGCATGAGAGTAATCAATAATGTTGACATTATGTGTAGGATCATGCTTATGCTGGAATCCAATCTCATTGTACCCCCATGTTTGATAATTGAATTTGATTGAAACTTATGGGGATGAGGAGGGCTATAGATGACATTGTGTAGGAAATTGTTATCAAATAATTTAAGTTCCTAATTGTGTACAATCTAGCACATCATTTGGAAAAATAAATTATAAGTATTGAAAACTACTTTCTCTTTAATGATGAGAAGGATACTATTAATAAATAAACCTTGAGTCTCATTGTCTAGTGATTAGTAACTTGCGTTAGCTAACATAGTGTAGACACCTAAAAAATACACAAGTTGAAGCCCACTTTTCCTAAGTGGACTAATAACTTAGTCCTCGCTCCCATTTCACATTATTTAATAATTTTTTATTATTAAATACCCCTTTTCTTTTTTAAATCCCTAAAAGGTCCTAATTAATCATTAATTAACCCTTTACAAATAAAAATAAAAAAGAAATTACAAAATTTCCTTTAATCCTCCACCATCCATCTCCCAACTACCTAACCAACTCAATTCTCATCGTTGATCTCTTAGTCAATCTCCACAATTGATTACTCCACCTAAAAATCTATAAATTTGGCCTTTCCAAGCCATTTGGATATGCAAAAAATTGATTACTTACTGTTATGCTATCGGTACAAGCAACCACATTTCAACATTGCAACAATATTTTGAGCACAACTACCTTTGTGGTACAACAAGAGTCGATTTGGGTAAAATTTGTGATTTTTATTCATTGCTTCCAATTTCTTCACTCTAACTGAGGGTAGGTAAATATGAAATAGGTTTTAATGTTATTGTTTTAATCTTGTTTTAGTTTCATAGTTGTTGTTCACATTTTTGGCATGCCCAATGGGACCCTATTCCTATTTAACTCTCATTTTCGTACGTGTTTCTAACTCATTTTTGTAGGTTTTTGGGGGTGCACTTTTACATGAATCCTCCTAGGACAAAATAGAGGTCATGGTTATGTTTGGAGAGATTGAGAGACAAAACATGACATAAAACACTATGTTTTGGTAAAAAAAATTTAGGGTACCTAGGGTTTCCCCCTTTGTCAATCTGTATGGTCGTACGAACTGTACCATACCCTGACACAAGCTATGTCATAGGTTTTGTCCACTATGTAAAGGCTCTATCCACGAGGTAATACCTTAGCCCTCTAGTTATTGATTCAATTCATTGGGTAAAAGCTTTGTTTGTTCAGTATTATACTTGTCTACATAGTAATTGTTTAATCTATTATAGAAAAGTTTTAATCTCTGGTATTATCCATCGACTTTAGGGTTTCTTTGTCACTATTATCTCCAGGCCACTAGTTTTGTTTGCTAGTTGCAAGATTCAAAAGATCACTATTGGTTATCCATTGGTCATGCAATTTTTTTCCCTATGGTCTATCCTCCTAACTTCTCGATAACTACTTCTTAACCACCTTAAAACCCCTTAATTACCAGCGGAACCATCAACCATTTCTTGCCAGTTATGGTTACTGTTGACCATCTACTCCCTCTGACCATTGCCATCTAGTTGTTAGCCATTTAATGTTAGTGTTAGTTGTTATCTATTAACTTTTAGCATTTATTGTTATCGTTAGATGTTAGTTTTTAATGTTAGCTATAATATTACTAGTAGCTGCTAGCATTTTCTTTAACATTAATTGTTAAGTTTTGACATTAGTTTTAACCATAGTTATTAATTGTAACATTAACTTAACTTGCATCATTTGTCACTAACCACTAACATTAAATGTTAACTACATCATTAAAATTGATTGTCAGCATTAATACTGACTATCTATTTTCCAACTACGCATGTGATCAAAAAGCTCCTAACCATCAGCAGTTAGACCTAATCATCGGGTTTAACTCCCCCCTGCTTTGTGCCTTAAATAGCACTTTTTTTTTCAAATGAGCATAACTTTTTGCCAGAGTATCCAATTTTTGCATTTTTGTAGGTATCAGAAAGATAACTCAGAGCACTACAATGTGGAGAAGGTGATCTTTGCTAATTCATCCCAAATTTTTAGGTATAACTATTCAAACTCACTCTTTATTTTTAAACTTCAAATGCACATATCTTTTGTATACGAAAGACAAATCAGATGATTTTTTTTTAAATTGCATAAATAATCATGAAGAACACTATGGTAACCTCTATTTTGTTGTGTAATAATGTTATTTTCTAATTTTTTGTAGGGGTTTGATTATCATTTTTAACACATTTCTTGCAGCAAAATCACTTATCAAAGATCAGTTCTAAAACTACTAATGTATTTTGTGGATAACATTTATCAAAGAATAGCTTTTAAGCACTAGTTTAGTTGCACAATTCTTTTAATCTTTAATAGGAATGAATATTATTTGTTGTGTTTGTAAGAACTTCTAAGTCTGTATGCTCTTCCCTTGCACCAAAAGGTGATCTTGGGAATCAAAAACACTTTCTAGTTCTTTTCTTTGTTGTGTTAATCCAATAATTAATTTGTGTATGTTCTTTCTTCATATAGCAAGATAATCTTCAGAATCAAAAGCACTTGGTTTTCTTTCCCTTTAGTAGGCTTGCCCAGGGACTTCATCATCTTGGGGGATGACCTAAACCTTCATGTTCTGGCGGGGTATACAAATTTGAGAGAGAATTGAAAGACTCTCCCATTGGGGGACACTTGTCGCTTTTGGCTACACTTACAAGAAATTTATACCTTTCAAAGTGGAGGAGAGTGGGTTACCCTCTCGAATCATGTCATTAGACATACCCCTCATTTCATGGACTTTGGCCTCAGATAGCTAGCATATAACGAGGGCATCCTCTAGAAGCTTGTTCAACCTAGAAAAGACCTTTTGGCCATTTTTTTTATGGTGCACCAATAAGCAATTATCCCTAAGAAATTACTCGCACCATACTTCTAAGTTTGTAGAGATAGAGCTCATTGTGGGGAGGGCCTTGGCCTCCATGGTAAGGGGTGTATAGGTGGTACATGACCTTGCATTCTCTAGCTATCCATAACTTGGTAGATGGTATATTCGTGAGCCCACAGAGATTGATACATCTACTTGAATAGAATAGGTTATTAATGTGCCTGATGTGTCTTCATGTGCTAAACTAGTAAACATCCTTTGGATCCACACTTAAACCAATGTGCTTGTTGTGTCTGCTGTGTCCTTTTGCAAACAATCATTACACAATCTTGTGTCCAAACTTTAAACTTTTGTAGTTACAAACCTCTCAAGTTGAAAACCCAACTTTGGAAGAAATAACCCAAATCCTCATGCAAACAATTGAAGGCCTTCTGAATCCACATCTACAAATCCTAATCACATGCCCCCACCATATGTAGAATCCAATATCATAATCCTTACCAAATTTAAATTTACATCCCAAGTCCTAATCAAACCATCTCCCAAATCATTCAAATCAAAACCAAGTTCATCCTTGTTCAATCCAACTCTTCAACTCATAGTTCTCCAAATCCTAATCCTAATCCCCAATCAAAATCCAACTCATCAAATCCAATTCTTGAGCCTAAGTTGGCTCACTTTGCATGATGCATTCTCTACCATGTCTTTTTCTTGCTTCTTGATTGAATCATCTAGGAGTTCTTAACCCTTGTTGTCAATTCTATGGACAACATGAGATTGTCAAGCATATTTTTTGGTTCTGTACAAGAGCTCAAGAAGCTTGGAATTGGATACATGATTTCTTTAGGCATTTTTGGCTCAACCCCTTCTCATGGCATATGGTTTTGTTGGGAGACCAGCCTTGTATCTCATTCAAATATACTTAGATTTGGAATGCTTTCATGGTGAAAATTCTCTTTAGTATTTGGAAAGATACAGATTTAGCTCTCTTTTCAAGTTGTTCAGTTGATGTTCATTTTTCTCTATACACTAAAGCTATGATTTGTTTTAATGTGCTTATGCATATTTAGGTGCAATCTAGCAAGGTTACACTTGAATTTGCACATCTAAGGAGCTTATTGATCACTAGGAAAATGCCCCCTACATGGTTTCTAGATTTCCAATTCATTTCTCTTCCCCTCCTCAAGGGTGATGGTGTGGTTGTAGCTAATCTACCAAATGTGATCAAGGATCTAAGTCCCATGACTCTTAGCCTCTAGGGTCGAGGGATTGTGCAACCTATGCTTGGTCTTAGCCTTCTCAAATGCCATTTACCTCTTCTCATGGTTATGGTGTTCCTGGCTGGCCAAATTATAGCAAGTTTCCTTGCCTGGAGTTAGTTATCTCTCCTATTCATGCTCAATAACCTACAAAGGAGGAGGGTACTCTCACTGGCTAGGAGCCTATTGATGATAGTTTAGTCCACAATTATGTTTGGGGAAAACTAGTTGACCAAGGCCCCCCTCTTGTCAGTGTTGCTTTAGTTGCCTAGTGGCTTGTTTTTCTTTTGATGTTTGGGCTTGGCCCCATTTAGACTCTCATATATGTTTTAGACTTAGTCCTGCATAGATTCTGAGGATGTGCCTTTTTACCACCCACATTTTTTGTGAATATTATATTATTATATTTTTACCTTTTAAAAAGTAATAAAGACTTTATTCATAAAAAATCTAAGTTTTAAACTCAAACTTAAATCATGCCTAGGGAATGTAAATCCAGGCCTCCCAAGATACAATAGAAAAGATACTTCCATATACAGAAAAATTCCCATCACAAGATTAAGCTAGTGTGTAGATGACACTAGGCCAAAGAATCACTCACTTCTATTTAACAATATTTGATGATAAAAAATGAAGCCCCTAAAGGCTTCAAAAAAATTTCAAGAATAGTAGGTCTAGATAAACTCTCGATAGACATAGGCCCTAAGCTTCCTATGAAGATGAAAAAGAGAACTCTAGGGTAAATGCAAGGAGATGGGGGACCAAAAAGTTGCCACCATCTCCAAAATTAAAGGAAAATGTGAGCGCGTTATAACACGCTCATGTTTTACTTTTAATAAAAGCAAAAAAAGATAGTGTTTTCTACACATTCACCTACGCCTAGGTTATTGAGAGAAGCAAAGAAAGCAAGCAAAACGCGCTCGCGTTGATAAAAAGGAGATTCAATCAAGTGCAAGTGAGAAAACAAGAATTTCACAATGCCACCTTACCGCCAAAGACATCGTCATGCAAATTTGGAGGATCTAGCACAGGAAGAAGGTAGGGTTTATTTGAATTTGTTAGTTTTAGATCAATTTTTTAGTTTTGCAATGTTTGATTTATGTTTATATTGCATTTATAGTTATTGGAGAAGCAGAAAATCTAAATCCAGTTGAGGAGGGTGAAAACAACCCCCAAAACCCTACAAACCCACCTTCACCTCCTTTTAATGTAAGGGATAATCAAGAACATTACCTGGGGATAATAGAAGAAAACAAGAAACATCTTCAGACTATTATTGAAACCCTAAACAATCCAAGTGGAACCACTGATCGTAGGACACTTGCAAAATCACTAGAGGAGATTGTTGCTCACATGGATTCGGTGACAAAACAAATCACTGAATTCCAAGACTATAGGGAGAGGTGTCGGTAATTTTATGCCGATGGCTTATCATATGAACAAGTCAAGAATGAAAAAATTACAAAATCTAAATTATGTGAACACTTTACCAATCCCAAAACCGGTCAAAGATTAGAAGAAAGTTGCAAACGGTTTCCTATACATTGGTGTAGGAATGAAGAAGTATCCCAACACTTTTGGGATAGATAGTACATGGTCTTCGATGAGCACCCATGCAATAATGATGAGGTACCACAATATTTCTTGAGGAAACTCTATTGCAAGTTCATCCTCAACAAGATTCTGAATTATTTTGACATTTGTGATTTCCAGGGTAGAGGTGGTGGCTCTGCCCAAGATAGACCTGGGGCTCAGCAAGATCAAAACTGTGTGCTTGTATCCTGAGTGAGGCTAGATCGTAGGTCACTCTCTTTGGCTTTGAAGGAGAGTGTTGAGGTGGAGATGTTACATTCACTGACTACTCTCATCCAAACTCTATCATAGCATGCCAATGATTTTACCCAGGCTGATGAGGGTGTGAGTAGTAGGCGTCATGTGTCCCCACATTTGTGTAGTACATGTGGGAACCTATGTGATTATGGGACGCAGGGCACACGACAGGACACTTCGCAGGATGTTGTGACAGAAGGGCAAGATGATGCGATGTAGGGGCAAGATGATATGACGCAGGGGCAGCATCCATTGATGGGGGCATCCGTATTAGATGATCTTGTTCTCAATGATGATCTCTTACAGCATACTTTTGGCATTGACTCTGACGTAATTTGTTACAAGTTTCATTATGATTTAATATATTGTTATTTGAAATTTGTAATTATTTTTATATGATTATCTATATTATAAGTCAAATATATGTAATTGTTTGCGCAATGAATTTCCAGGGTCAGAGTCTTCATCCTACCTCCGTTAGCCATCCATTGGCAGGTTATGAGAGGAAGTCAAGACAACAGGTATGTAATTTATCACATGATCGTAATTATTGTAGATATGTCAATGGTAATATTATTTTGTGACAATTTGATGATTTCAATAGTCACTAGCAACTGCACTATATCCTTGGTCCCCTGGACGCCAACCCACTAGTTATACGGAGGTAAATTTAACCATTTCTAATCATTATGCATTTTTAAACTAATGTTATGTATTTATTTTGTCGATTAATCTTGAACTTGATTTTCAGATGTTAAATCTAGAGACTCCTCTTGATATTCGTGATTCAGCATAGAGAGGCATTAATGCAGCCATAATGTCTGCAAATGCCTTGATCGAGGTATGAGCCAATAACATGAAAATGTCATAATTTTGTATTTCTTGTTTTATCTCATGTCATTAGATGTACATAAATGATATTTATGTTTAGTCAATTTTGCTTCTTGATGCTTCTTACAGTAGGTCACAACTCCAGTCCGTCCAACTACGGACGAAGAAGCTAGAGAAAAGATGACAAAGAGTGATCATGGGTTGGTGGTAAGTGATCAATTACATATGTTCAATGTTATATATTTGATACATTTTCTATACTAATATGAATATTGTTTGTTTATATAACAGGTGCACCTGGATGAACTTTATTCGAAGAGGTCTACTCGATGACATAGAGAGGATGAGTCACGGACTGGCTCTCCGTCTTCACAGTCAAAGAAGGGCCATTGATTATTTCATTAAAGTCCATAGGAAACTAGTTTTTGGGACATTTTTTGTATGCCTAGATGGCTTTGTATACATACTTTTGTAGGTTAATCCGATGCATATTTTTGTATATTTGCCTGTATGGCTTTGTTTGGACATGCCTATTGGCTTTTTATATAAACTACATGTTATGTTCATGACATTATGTATATGACAGTTTATATTAAATATTTTATATGATAATCAATTATTGTTATAGGAATTTGGTTTTACACGTGCCAATTGCACTTGCTTGAAAGTTTATAAATTGTTTTCAAATAATCCATTTTGTGCATATCTTGCAATCATTGAATTATGTGGGACTGTGCATTTCTTTGAGGCATCATTTCAAATAGTTCATGTGCCTTGTCTATGCTTCCATACTTTCCATACATGTCTACAAGGGCAACTTTGCAAATACAATACATGTGACAAATTTCCTATATCATTTATGCTTTGATGGTTGTCCACACCATGTTCTCTAGATCTGATTATAGCATAGGCAAGGAGGATACTAGCTAAGGTTGTGGAATTTTGCTTTACACTTGGCAATTGCATTTGCTTGAAAGTTTCTAATGCCTTATCAAAAAATCCATTTTGTGCATATCTTGAAATCATTGAATTATGTGGGACTGTGCATTTCTTTGAGGCATCATTTCAAATAGTTCATGTGCCTTGTCTATGCTTCCATACTTTCCATACATGTCTACAAGGGCAACTTTGCAAATACAATACATGTGACAAATTTCCTATATCATTTATGCTTTGATGGTTGTCCACACCATGTTCTCTAGATCCGATTATAGCATAGGCAAGGAGGATACTAGCTAAGGTTGTGGAATTTTGCTTTACACCTGGCAATCGCATTTGCTTGAAAGTTTCTAATGCCTTATCAAAAAATCCATTTTGTTCATATCTTGCAATCATTGCATTCAATGAGGTGACATTTCTTTGGGGCATCATGCTAAATAGTTCACGTGCCTTGTCTATGCTTCCACACTTTGCATACATGTCTCTAAGGGTAGTTGCAACTACAACATCTGATAGAATTCCCATATCCTTCATGCTTTGATGGATGTCCATACCATGTTCCAAAGATCCCATTTTGGCACAGGCAGGGAGGATGTTGGCAAAGGTTGTGGAATATGGCTTTACACCTACCAACTGTATTTGCTTTAAAGTGTCTAGATCCTTTTCAACAAATCCATTTTGTGCATATCCTACAATCAAGGCATTCCATTAGATGGCATCTTTGTGAGGTGTTTTGTCGAATAGTTCATGTGCCTTGTCTATGGTTCCACATTTTGCATACATGTCTCTCAATGCAATTGCAACTACAACATCTGATAGAATTCACATATCCTTCATGCTTTGATGGATGTCCATACCCTATTCCAATGACTTGATTTTGGCACATGCAAGGAGGATGCTAGCAAAGGTTGTGGAATTTTGATTTACACCTGCCAATTGCATTTTCTTGAAAGTGTCTAAAACCTTTTCAAAAAATCCATTGTATGCATATCCTACAATCGTGGAATTCCATGAGACAACATTTATTTGAGGTGTTATGTCAAACAGTTCATGTTCCTTGTCCATGCTTCCACATTTTGCATACATGTCTCACAAGGCAGTTGCAACTACAACATTATCAATGAGTTTCATAAATTTGCATACATGTCTCACAAGGTAGTTGCATAAATGGGTTTGTACCACAAACTTCATTATCAATTCCCATTATAAAGTGGTAAATTCTATTGCAAGGTTTGATAGATCAAGTTCATATTATGAACTTCACAATGAATGTCCTTCCTATCATCTATAATAAGACTGTTATAATAGTTGGAACAATTTACAACTCCCCTGCCTTACTCAAAATCATGTCAAATGTGTCATAAAAGTCTTTCTCCATCCTCATTGGTGCAGGAGCACCTTCACAATGTTGGTCAAATGTTGTAAATAAGATTCTTTAGTGAGTTTTGTATGTCCAAGTCATATTTTTTTTGGTGCTATAAGGTCTAACTAAGTCCATATTGGGTGTATTTATGCCATATAGTGGTCTAGGTGTGAAATTTTGTCATGGACACTTCATAATCTAGGAAAGAACATTCTCTCATCATACTGAAAACTCCATGAAATCATGATGAAACAATGAAGCACCATGTCGAAGGTTCATGGCTATTGTAGGTTTGATAAAACTCATTTTTATGATGCCTAGGTTGTCCTAGACATGCATAAGGTTCATAACTTCTGAAAAATCAATCTGTAGTTCATTTTCTTGACCCATGGAAAAAGTTATAACCATTGTCCCAAAGTCTAGACAATTATGTAGTAACAAAGGACAATTAGCAAAGGTGGTAGGAGTGACATTTTGCATTCCATAGCTCATGGGACCAAACAGACTTTGCCAACGCGTCGGGGTGGGTGGGTAAATGCCAGGGGAGGTCTCATTTTGTGTGCCAAGCGCCACAGTCGTTCGGGTCAGCAGGCTACCGGTAAAATCCCTTAAGATTCCTAAGATGAAAAAACTGCTAAACTTTGACGGGGCAGTTCTCAGAATTCGTGGTAGTTGGGAACCTTCCATTTGGACCTACATGTGCATGTGGAGTCCATCCACAATAACCTCTCTTAGTTTCATTCAACTCCAGTCCGTTTGACCGTGTCGAAATCAAATGCATTCTTGCAAAATGCTTCAGTTTCATGCAGTGGAAAGGTGGTAGGAGTGACATTTTGCATTCCATAGCTCATGGGGGCAAACAGACTGCACCAATGCATCGGGATGGGTAGGTAAATTCCAGGGGAGGTCTCATTTCGTGTACCAAGCGCCATAGTCATTCGAGACAGCAGGCTACCGATAAAGTCCCTTAAGATCCCTAAGACGAGAAAACTGCCAAACTTTGACGTGGCAGTTCTTAGAATTTGTGGTAGTTGTGAACCTTCCTCTTAGACAAAGAGGTGCATGTGGAGTCCATCCACAATAACCTCTCTCAATTTTGTTCAACTCCAGTCTGTTTGACCGTGCCGGAATCAAACACATTCTTGCAAAATGCTTTAGTTTCATGAAGTGGAAAGGTTGCCAGGTGCCATATTTTTTATTCTGCTCATCATGGGGCCGAATGGACAATGCCAACATGTCGGGGTGGGCAGGTAAATGGTAGGGAAGGTCTCGTTTTGTGCGCCAAGCGTCCCAGTTGTTGGGGGCTGTAAGCTACTGACAAAGTAGAAAGTTGCTAACACTAAAATTTTGCATTCCATAGGTCTTGGGGGCGAACAAACTGTACCAACACATCCGGGTGGGCGGGTAAATGCTAGGGGAGGTCTCATTTTGTACGCCAAGTGCCACAGTCATTTGAGACAGCAGACTACCAACAAAGTCCCTTAAGATCCCTAAGACGAGAAAACTGCCAAACTTTGGCATTACAGTTCTCAGAATTTGTGGTAGCTGGGAACCTTTCGTTTGGACCTATAGGTGCATGTAGAGTCCATCCACAATAACCTCTCTCATTTTTGTTCAACTCCAGTCATTTGACCGTGCCGAAATCAAACGGATTCTTGCAAAATGCTTCAATTTCATGTAGTGGAAAAGTTGCTAGGTGCCATATTTTTTGTTCTTCTCATCGTGGGGCTGAACTAATTGCACTGACACATCAGGGTGGGTAGGTAAATGCTAGGGGAGGTCTCGTTTCATGCACCAAGCATCCCAGTCGTTCGGGGCTGTAAGCTACCGACAAAGTAGAAAGTTGCTAACACTGAAATTTTGCATTCCATAGGTCTTGGGGGCAAATGGAATACACCAACACATCTGGGTGGGTGGGTAAATGCTAAGGGAGGTCTCATTTCATGTGCCAAGCACCACAGTCGTTCGAGATAGCAGGCTACCGACAAAGTCCCTTAAGATCCCTAAAATGAGAAAACTACCAAACTTTGGCGGGGTAGTTCTCAGAATTCGTCACAGCTGGGAACCTTCCATTTGACCTACAGGTGCATGTGGAGTCCATCCACAATAACCTCTCTCAGTTTTGTTCAACTCCAGTCTGTTTGACCGTGCCAAAATCAAATGCATTCTTGCAAAATGCTTCAGTTTCATGTAGTGGAAAGGTTGCCAGGTGCCATATTTTTTGTTCTGCTCATCATGGGGCTGAACTGACTATACTAACACATCGAGGTGGGTGGGTAAATGCTAGGGGAGGTCTCGTTTCGTGCGCCAAGCATCCCAGTCGTTCGAGGCTATAAGCTACCGACAAAGTAGAAAGTTGCTAACACCAAAATTTTGCATTCCATAGCTCGTGGGGGTGAATGGACCTCGCCAACGCATCGGGGTGGGCAGGTAAATGCTAGGGGAGGTCTCATTTTTTGCACCAAGCACTGCAGTCGTTCGAGACATCAGGCTACCGACAAAGTCCCTTAAGATCCCTAAGACAAGAAAACTACCAAACTTTGGCGGGGTAGTTCTCAGAATTTGTGGCAGCTGGGAACCTTCTGTTTAGACCTACAGGTGCATGTGGAGTCTATCCATAATAACCTCTCTCAGTTTTGTTCAACTCTAGTCTGTTTGACCGTGCCGTAATCAAATGCATTCTTGCAAAATGCTTCAGTTTCATGCTGTGGAAAGGTTGCCAAGTGCCATATTTTTTGTTCTGCTCATTATGGGGCCGAACGGATTCTACCAACACGTCAGGGTGGGCAGGTAAATGCTAGGGGAGGTCTCATTTTGTGCGCCAAGCATCCTAGTCGTTCTGGCCTGCAAGCTACCAACAACTAGCACCTTTTGAGTTTGCTGGTAGCTTGCAGCTCGGAACGACTGAGACACTTGGACCTACAAACGAGACCTCTCCTAGCATTTATCCACCCACCCTGACATGTTGGAGAAGTCCATTCGGCCCCAAGACCTGTGGAATGCAAAATTTTAGTGTTAGTGACTTTCTACTTTATCGGTAGCTTACAACCCCAAACGACTAGGATGCTTGGCGCATGAAACGAGACCTCCCCTAGCATTTACCCGCACACCCCAATGTGTCAGTGCAGTCGGTTTGGTCCCATGATGAGAAGAACAAAAATATGGCACCTAGCAACCTTTCCACTGCATGAAACAGCATTTTGCAAGAATGTGTTTGATTTTGGCATGGTCAAACGGACTAGAGTTGAACAAAAGTGAGAGAGGTTATTGTGGACAGACTCCACATGCACTTGTAGGTCCAAACAGAAGGTTCCTATCTATCACGAATTCTGAGAACTGCCCTGCCAAAGTTTGGCAGTTTTCTCATCTTAGGGATCTTAAGGGACTTTGTCGATAGCCTGCTGTCTCGAACAACTGTGGCGCTTGGCACATGAAATGAGACCTCCCTTAGCATTTACCCACCCACCCAGATGTGTTGGTGTAGTTTGTTCGCCCCCAAGACCTATGGAATGCAAATTTTTAGTGTTAGCAACTTTCTACTTTGTCAGTAGCTTACAACCCCGAACGACTGGGACTCTTGGTGCAAAAAAAGAGACCTTCCCTACCATTTAGCTGCCCACCCTGACATGTTGGTGCAATCCGTTCGGCCCCATGATGAGCAGAACAAAAAATATGGCACCTGGCAACCTTTCCTCTGCATGAAACTGAAGCATTTTGCAAGAATGTGTTTGATTTCGGCATGGTCAAACAGACTAGAGTTGAACAAAACTGACAGAGGTTATTGTGGACAGACTCCACATGCACCTGTAGGTCCAAGCGGAAGGTTCCCGGCTGCCACGAATTCTGAGAACTGCCATGCCAAAGTTTGGCAGTTTTCTCATCTTAGGGATCTTAAGGGAATTTGTCGGTAGCCTGCTGTCTCAAATGACTGCGGTGCTTGGCACATGAAATGAGACCTCCCCTGGCATTTACCTATCCATCCTGACGTGTTGGTGAAGTCCCTTTGCCCCCACGAGCTATAGAATGCAAAATGTCACTCCTACCACCTTTCCATTGCATGAAACTAAAGCATCTTGGAAGAATGTGTTTGATTCCGACACGGTCAAACAGATTGGAGTTGAAGGAAACTGAGAGAGGTTATTGTGGACGGACTCCACATGCACCTGTAAATCTAAATGGAAGGTTCCCATTTTCCACGAATTCTAAGAACTGCCCTGTCAAAGTTTGGCAGTTTTCTCGTCTTAGGGATCTTAAGGGACTTTGTCGGTAGCCTGCTGTCTTGAATGACTGCGATGCTTGGCGCATGAAATGAGACCTCCCCTGGTATTTACCCACTGACCCTAACACGTTGACAAAGTCCATTCGCCCCCACGAGCTATGGAATGCAAAATGTCACTCCTACCACCTTTCCACTGCATAAAACTGAAGCATTTTGCAAGAATGTGTTTGATTCCGACATGGTCAAACAAACTGGAGTTGAACGAAACTGAGAGAGGTTAATGTGGATGGACTCCACATGCACCTGTAGGTCCAAACAGAAGGTTCGCAGCCACCATGAATTCTGAGAACTCTTCCGTTAAAGTTTGGTAGTTTTTTTGTCTTAGGGATCTTAAGGGACTTTGTCAATACCCTGCTGACCCGAATGACTGCGGTGCTTGGCACATGAAGGTGGAAACTCATGTGGCCTCACCTAAGACCTAAGACACATGTATTCTAGTGGACACCTATATTTTATACATTACCTAGATTAGTCCAACCTAAAAGGCAAACCTATGTAAACTTACAAATTAATGTGCATACTTATAACTCAATGTAACATGACTTTACAAAATCAATGAAAATACTTACAAATTAATCCAACGAACCATCTGGGTCTTCTCTACTCTTTATTGTGTCAAGTATTGCCTCATGGTCAGAGTCACGCACCTTCCACAAGGTCTTGTTCAAAGGTCTACCTCAATATTATATCAAATGAACATTGGTTTCCACGACAAGGTTAGAGTAATGAAGAATCTTCCAATGCGTCTCAAAGTCCTCAAACATCCAAACATTAACACTCTTATGTGGGTACCTTCTAAGCCATGTTCCAGTAACAACCACTGAGCCTGTAGGGTATTCAAGAGAGAGGTAGAGAGGGGTATATTAAGAGATGGGGTTGTGAGGATAGATAGCTCAATAGGGAAAGAGATCAAGAGATGTCTAGAGACATAGGGACATAGATTTCAAGAGGTAGAAGGATGGGGAGAGAGATAAAGAGGAGGAGAGAAAGGTAGCGAGGGATAGATTAAGAGATAGGGATCCATATGTCCAGAGAGATAGAGATAGGGATCCCTATTCTCCCCTCTACCTAAACCATAAACCCTAAACCATTAATAATGCCCCTAACCCCTAACCCTAAACCCTAAAATCCAGCAACCCTAAACACCTAAACCCCTAAGGTCCCTAAACCATAAAAAATGAAAGCAAAGTTAGGTATAGTTAGAGAGAGGGATAGAGGAGACAAAGATATCTCTCCTAGGCTCAGTCTCCTCTGTATCTCCCTATTCGCCTCTCTACCTAAACCTCTAAACCTTAACCCCTAACCCCTAAACCATAAACCCTAAACCATAAATAATGCCCCTAAACCCTAACTCCTAACCCTTAAACCCTAAAATGAGCAACCCTAAACCCCTAACCCCTAAACCATAAAACTTGGAAGCAAACCTAAACCTCTATCTCCCTATCTCTCCCAATCTCTATAACGTGAAAACATGAAAACATTAAGCTTTCATTCCAACCAAATTCATTCCTAATCAATCCCAAATCATCCCTAATCCATTCAATTTCATCTCTAATCATCCCTAAACCACTTCTACTCAGCCCTAAACCACTTCACACCATCCCAAATCACATCCAAATAAATTTAACTTCATCCCTAATCATTTTCTAATCAACCTAGATTTCATCTCAAATACCATCCCTAAACTATTCCTAAATCACTCTAATCATTCCCTAATCAGCACTAAACCACTTCAGACCATCCCTAAAACCATTGTAATCATTCCTAATCTAGTCCTTTTCACCTCTATCTCCCTATCTCTCCCTCTTTAAACTCCTAACCCCTAAACTCTAAACCTGATCAACCCTAAACCCCTATCTCCTTGTCTCTATCATCTCTCTACCTCTCAATCTCTCTGGCTATGTCTCTAGCCATGTCCCTCACCCTCTATCTCCATATCTCTCTCTCTCTAAACTCCTAACCCCTAAACTCGAAACCCGATCAACCCTAAATCTGATCAACCCTAAACCCTATCTCCTTGTCTCTATCGTCCCTCTAGCTCTCAATCTCTCTACCTATGTCTCTAGCCATGTCCCTCACCCTCTATCTCCCTATGTCTCCCCTCAGTCTCCTCAATATCTCAGGCTATCAGTTCTCTCTCTCTAAACCCTAACCTAAACCTCTAAACCTTAACCCCTAACCCCTAAAACACAAACCTTAAGTTACCCTAAATAATGCCCCTAAACCCTAACCCCTAACCCCTAAACCCTAAAATTGAGCAAACCTAAACCCCAAACCTCTAAACCATAAGCCCTGGAAGTAACTCTAAACCTCTATCTCCCTAGATCTCTCCCAATATCTATCGATCCCCTCACACATTCTCTCTCTATTTACCCTAACCCCTATTTACCCTAAACTTGAGCAACCCTAAATCCCTAACACCTAAACCCTAACCCCTAAACCCTAAACCATAAACCTAAGCAACCATAAACCCCTAAACCTTATTTATAATTCCCCAAAACCCTAACCCTAAACCCTAAACTTGAGCAACCCTAAACTCATAAACCACAAATAATGCCCCTAAAGGTCTAAACAACCCTAAGCTCATAAACCCTAACTAATGACCCTAAACCTGAGCAACTCTCTCTCTCTCTCTCTCTCTCTCTCTCTCTCTCTCTCTCTCTCTCTCTCCCAAAACCCCTAAACCCTAAATAATGCCCCTAAATCCTAACCCTTAAACCATAAACCATAAACCTGAGCAGCCCTAAATGATTCCCCTAAACCCTAAACTTAAGCAATCCTAAACTCATAAACCCGACCCACCCTCTCTCTCTCTCTCTATCCAAAACAAGAAAACTAGGACTCTCTATCTCTCTCTCTCCCTATCACCAGGTTTCTCTCCCCTCCATCTCCATCCTCTCTCCCTTTTCCTCCCTCTCACTCTCCCTTGTCGACAAAGAACATGGAAATGTAAGAAAAATAGGACATGTAAAGATGGATGATGATATAAATTGGGATTTAATGAAATGGAAACAAGATAATTTATGAAATTTATTTGGATGGAAAGAATGAGGAGGAGAGGTAGAGAGGGGAGGGAAGTAGAGAGTGAGAGAGAGGATAGGAGGTAGAGATAGGATGGAAGTAGAGAGTGGGAGAGGACTGTAGGAGGTAGACAAGGCAAGGAAGAAGAGAGAGAGGGTAGGAGGTAGACAGGGGAGGGAAGTAGAAAGTGAGAGAGAGGGTAAGAGGTAGAGAGGGAGGGGGAGAAGAGAGTGAGAGAGAAGGTAGGAGGTAGAGAGGCAAGGGAAGCAAAGACTCAGAAAGAGAGTAGGAGGTAGATAGGAGAGGGAAGTAGAGAGCGAGAGAGACAATAGAAGGTAGATAGGGGAGGGAAGAAGAGAGTGAGAGAGAATGTGGGAGGTAGAGAGGGGAGGGAAGTAGAGACTCAGAGAAAGGGTAGGACGTAGAGAGGGGAGAGAAATAGAGAGAGACAATAGGAAGTGCAGCTGCCCTTGTAGACATGTATGTAAAGTGTGGAAGCATAGACAAGGCATGTCAATTGTAAGACGTAACACCTCAAAGAGATGTTCTATAATGGAATGCAATGATTGCAAGATATGCAAAAAATGGATTTGTTGAAAAGGCTTAAGAAACTTTCAAGCAAATGCAATTGGCATGTGAATTGCTATTTATGCTCATCATAACATGAGCACGTTATAACGCACTCGCGTTATGTGATTTCACATAACGCGAGTGCATTATAATGCACTCGCATTATTGATTTCACATAACATGAATGTGTTATAATGTGCTTGCATTATGATGAGCTTTGTTTGATGTGTTTTTATCAGTTTTTAGCAAAATCTAGAGATAATCTGGAGCGTGCTCCCCATCAGGATGACACTTTTTTCAATGAAAACTAAAAAAATACCACCATAATCTTAAGCTCTCTGTTAGCTATCTAACCATATACTTTTTTCACATTTTGAGTACGTTTAGTGTTTCATCTTGAATTTCTTTTGTAGGTGTGTCTAGTTTTTGTCAAAAACCAATGTCTAGTATTTTTAACTTGTTTTTTTAATTGTTCATTGAAAATTGAAATAAGTTAAATTTTTAGAAACTAGACTCTATTATACACGAATTCAAAAAAAAAAAATCAATTTTCAATTAGTTTTCAAACATTTTAGGGGGGAGCACGCTCAAATTTATGTTTTTCAGGATGTGTCCACTTTAAAAATTACTTAAAAATCAATTATTCATTAAAAAATTATAAAAAAAATCAGGGATAAACTACATGGTGTTACCTAATTTCTCACTGGAGTGATTATTGAAATACTAAAAAAAGTTAACATTTTAGGGGGAGCACACCAGACGCTATGTTATGTTTGTTTGAGAAAAATAGGACCAATTTATGTGCTCCCCTTTTTGAACCCCTTAATCTCAACCATTTTTGGAAAAAATTAGTAGTTTAGAAACTAGATTCGAAGTACTACAACTCTTGTTTTTGTTCCATCTTCAAATTTTGAGTGTAGCTATCTTCAATTTCTCATCCAACATCAATGTTTCCTGATTTCAGAAAAAAAGTGGCAACTTAAGACCCCATTTTGGTCCCTCATCTTTGTGCACTTACCCTCTACTCTATTATAGTTCACTCTAATATTAAAGATGATTTATAAACTAGATTAACACTTCCTAGGATTAATCTGAATCTTACAAATATAGATTGAATATGGATGATTTTACAAAACATAATTCAGAAAGCATAGAACCTAATGCTAAAATTTGGGAGCCTCGACTAAGGACACCAGTGCATCATGCATACATTTGTGCTATGCATTTGTGTATAGTACATTACAGTCAGAAGGGTTAGGCAAATACAATATGTACCTTCCCAATGAGCTTCTATTCTATCTGAGTGATTTCAAAATCAACCTGCACAACAAAATAGAGGGAAAAACACAAGCATAATATCCAAATAGGCAAATAAATCAAATGAAATATAAATGATCAAATTAATAGAAATGATACTTGCAAACCTTCGTGCATTTTATTCTCTCCAAATGACCTACTTTTGATAGGTCTAAAAAGAAGTTTGGGACTGCTAAGGAGCTTGCTAGGAATGGTCAAACCCATGCTTTTGTCTTTTGACCTCCAAAGTAGTCAAATGATAAAGATGTTGATAAAAAGTGTGTGCACCTATCCTAAGTGTGTCTAGGATTGGTGATGTAGTGACAAAAGTGATGCTAGGTGAAGATGAGAAAATATTTCAAGACATAAAACATGGAAAAGAACTCTAAATCAAAGCTTTTATACCTTCCCAAATGCCTTGAAGTCCTTCTCACTCCTTGATAAAGTAGAGACTGTGCACCCAAACACTCTAGCTTCACCCAAGTTGATGATGTGTATATGTGGATTGCTCTTTGTATTCTCAACACAATGGGCAATGAATGGATTTGTGGTGCAGGGGCACCTAGTCAACACCTAGTCAAGTCATAAAATTTTGCATTTTTGGCATTTAAATTTTGTAATTTTGTTGTGAGTGGAGAGGAATAAGGGGAATTATGAAATTTATCAGAGCAATAAAGCCCACTAAGGCCAATTTCATGTAATTAAATGACTAAAAGTGGATTTTCCTATTTCCTAGGCATGAACTGCTATTTTGAGCAATTAAGATAGAATATAGAAAAAGGCTATTTTTTAGTTTTTTTCCCACGATGAGGGAGTGGGATTTAGTAATTAATGATGGTGGAAGGCATTCTTGGCCTTAATATACTCAAGCAAGAGAGAAGAAGATATATATATGAAGAAAAAGTAAAGATACAGTGAGATATATTATTCTATTTTTGGGTTGCATTTTGGTAATTTTCTCCCATTGGTACGGATAGTCATGCTCCAAAATCAGTTGGATGGTGATGTATGAGCTCTCTTGAATGTTGTGTTGTAGGTTTTGAAGGAAGAGAATCAAATTTGGAGAAGATATAAACCATTTAAGATAAATCTGCCCTATTTTTCCTTAGTTTTTTTTAGTGTTTCTCATGCCTGTACATGACTGTACAAGGCTGTCAAAGACACAAATAGACATGGCTGTGTAAAGGATCGAATGACCTTTCATCTGAACCTAATTGGAGGCTTTAAGAGTATAGAATAAGCATTTTGTGGCTATTTTTGTGTAAACCGGTTTATAAGTAGGGTTTTAAGAGGGTTTAGTAGGGTTTATGAAAATCGATGGTTTCTTGACCTCCCACACTTTGCATCATAGATGAAAATGAGCGCAATCAATTAGTTTTATATGTATTTCAATTGGGTTTTTGTGGTAGGAGCAGGGACAAAGAGAATATGAATTTTTGAGGCATAAAGCACCTAATACCCCATGTATTAAGCCTCTTAGCTTTGGTAGAATAGTGATTGGTTGATGAATTGGCTTGGAATGACTTTAGAACCCAGAAATATGTTGAATCACATCATTTTACACTTGAATCATGCTTTGGAATAGGGATTGTGAGTTGGAAGTGCATTTTATCCATTTTCCCTTTGTGTAGGTGGCCTAATTAGGCCTAAAATAAGCAAGAAAAGTCCATTTTTGAGGCTTGTGTTCCAAAAGAACCCACCCTGCATGTTTGGTATGTTGAAGAAATTGATAATGGGTACTCAAAAAGCCCTTAATAGTCTAGTTTGGAGGTCAGAATCTCAAGTTATTGCATGACAGTCCCTTTTGGAGGGCTACAAGGAAGTGGGTCAATGTGTGAAGAAAGTGGTACAAAGAGAGTCCTCCTGAGCATTCTGATGGTTTTGTGAGCTTGGGACAGTCAATCAAAGAACGTCTAGGGTTCCTAGAAATTTTGGCAAAGAGCCTAGGTATATGAACCCATAGATGGTGTTATTGTGTAGTCTTGGAACCATGGAGAATGAGTGGATAATCAAGTCCAGTTTAAAAACAAATGGAGGAGTTAGGTCTACAAGGGCCTAAGAGTCTTGTTTACCCTGCCATCCTTGTATCCTCTTCCTACTGAGAAGTTAGTTGTTATCCTTTTGTGTTGATAGCTCTGCATCAAATTGGTATTAGAGCACAGTTAGTAAATCAGTTGTGATTGCGAAGTGTTAAGTTGAAAAGGCAGTTTGTCAAGATGACTCCAAGAGGAAGAAACATGGATCAAGAGATGAATGAGCTAAAGGAGAAGTATGCTAGAGAGTTGAGGGAGATGAAAGAAAGGATGGCAACCCTAGAACAAAATCAGAGAAGAGGAGTGGCTCTAGGTGATGAGAATGAGTCTAAGGAAGAAGACGAAGCTGAGTATGAAGATGTGGAAGAAGAGTTGGACCCTGAGGATTAGAGGATGGTAAAGTTACTAAAAGTGGTAAAGGAAGACAAGCACAAGATGAAGATGAAGATAGATGTGCCAAAGTATGGAGGAAGCCTTAGTGATGAAGAGTTGTTAGACTGGATTGCAGCATTGGACAATCATTTTGAATGTGAAGAAGTTCCTGAGGATTAGAAAGTGAAGATTGCAAAGACCAAGCTGACAGGTCATGCTTTGTTATGGTGGGATTATCAGCAGATGGAGAGGAGAAAGCAAGGAAAGGCAAAGATTGTTTCATGGGACAAGATGGTAGCAAAAATCAAAGGTAAGTTCTTGCCTAAAGATTATGAAGTTCAAATGTTTAAAAAGATTCAAAGTTTAAGACAAAAAGAAATGGATGTTAAGACATACACTGAAGAGTTTTATAAGTTGAGTATAAGGTCTAGTCAAAATGAAAGTGAAGTGCAAAAAGTTTCTAGATATATTTGTGGTCTGAAGTTTAACGTGCAGGATGAACTAGTGTTGGCAAATCCAAGGAATGTTGAAGACTGTTATCAGATGGTAGTAAGAGTGGAAGTGAAACTAAAAAGAAGACAAGGTAAGACAACCAGAGGCAAAGGCAACACCTCTAGAGGAAGAGGATCTTTTTAAAACACAAAGCAAGTCAATGAGAGTCAAGAAAAGATGAATAAGGCACAAGGACAAAGTGCAGATTTCAGAGGTAGGGGTTCTAGAGGCAGATTTGGTGGTGGAAGGAATGCAAACACCTTTATGGGTAAGTGTTACAATTGTCAAGAGTTTGGGCACCCAGCATATAAGAGTCTCGAGAAGCAAATTTTTTCAAGTGATGGTGAAAGGAAGAATGAGAGGAGGACTCAGTTAGTCTAAGAAGAATGTGGTGGTTCTACTCCCACTAGTTGTGTTGGTGAAGTAGGAGAAACATTGATGCTGAGAGAAAGAGCACTGTTGAAGACCTCCGAGGAGCAGGAGTTGATTCAGAGGAAAGCATTGTTTAGGACAACTTGCAAATGTAGAGACAAGGTACGTAAAGTGATAGTAGATTCTGGTTGTACTAACAATATGGTGTCTAGTGAGTGGTAGACAAACTAAGGTTGAAGAGAGTACCTAGGGACACACCTTACAAAGTCTCTTGGGTAAGTGATCATCAGTCCATTTTGGTGACTGAACAAGCAATAGCAGAGTTCAAGATTGGAGCATATGAGGATAGGGTCCTATGTGACATTTTGCCTATGGATTGTTGTCATATGATACTTGGAAGACCCTATTAGTTTGATAGTTCTATAATTTAATGGAAAAGATAACACCTACACCATTAGGAAGGATGAGAAGACTTTTGTGCTGATGCCAATGCAGGAAGAAGTCAAGGACAACAAAGATGATAATGTTTGGCAAGAAGGAGCCAGTGATGTTTGAAAAGAGTGAAAACAAGGAGTGTGCAGCCTTTTCAAGGCATAAAATTGTTGAAACAACAAAGAACAAGTGTAAAGATGATTTGCAGCCAGTTGTGAAGAGGAATGTCTTCATGTGGAAGAAGGAGGTGAGTGAAAATGTGAAGTGTAAGAGTGAAGAGCTTGTGGAAAGCAAGAAATGCATGAAGTGATTATGGTTGGGATAGTCAAGTGTCCTATAAAGAGGTAGTTGAATAGTGTGAGGATAGAGATTTCTAAGGGTGATTGGACAGAGAAAAGTACAATTGCAGGTCTGACAGAGGTTGAGAAAGGTGATGGTACAGTTGGAAGTGAAAAGAATGAAGACAAAGAGAGCATGAGGTAGAGGACTATGCAAGAAATGAAATATAAAGTGATGACAGTTGATAAAAGGTTGAGAACAGGGGTAAAGGAGAGTGAGGTAGCAGAGTTTGGTGATAAGAAAGCTGACAGACTACTCTATGACATAGTGCAGCAAATTTCAAAAAAAGATAAGAGTAAACATGAAAGATCAAAGAAAAAAGAACCTGATGAAGACAAACATAGAGGTCAAAGACAAGCAATGGAGGACAAATTACAAGATTTTTTCCAAGAGACTTGGAAAAGTTTCAAGGTGGGGTGTATGGTAAAGGGGCACCTAGTCAACACCTAGTCAACACCTAGTCAATTCATAAAATTTTGTATTTTTGGCATTTAAATTTTGTAATTTTGTTGTGAGTGGAGAGGCATAAGGGGAATTATGACATTTATTAGAGCAATAAATCCCACTAAGGGCAATTTCATGTAATTAAAAGACTAAAAGTGGATTTTCCTATTTCCTAGGCATGAACTGCTATTTTGAGCAGTTAAGATAGAAAATAGAAAAAGGTTTTTTTTAGTTTTTTTCCCATGATGAGGGAGTGGGATTTAGTAATTAATGATGGTGGAAGGCATTCATGGCCTTAATATACTCGAGCAAGAGAGAAGAAGAAGATATATATATGAAGAAAAAGTAAAGATACAGTGAGATATATTATTCTGTTTTAAAGAAATTATGTTTTTGGGCTATATCTTGGTAATTTTCTCCCATTGGTATGGATAGTCATGCTCCAAAATCAGTTGGATGGTGATGTATGAGCTCTCTTGAATGTTGTGCTGCAAGTTTTGAAGGAAGAGAATCAAATTTGGAGAAGATATAGACCATTTAAGATAAATCTACCCTATTTTTCCTTAGTTTTTTTTTACTGTTTCTCATGCCTGTACATGATTGTACAAGGCTATCAAGGACACAAATAGACATGGATGTGTAAAGGATCAAATAAAATTTCATCTGAACCTGATTGGAGGCTTTAAGAGTATAGAATAAGCATTTTGTGGCTGTTTTTGTGTAAACCAGTTTATAAGTGGGGTTTTAAGAGGGTTTAGTAGGGTTTATGAAAATTGATGGTTTCTTGACCTCCCACACTTTGCATCATAGATGAAAATGAGTCAAATAGATTAGTTTTATATGTCTTTCAATTGGGTTTTTTTGGTAGGAGAAGGGACAAAGCGAATATGAAGTTTTGAGGCATGAAGCACCTAATACCCCATGTATTAAGCCTCTTGGCTTTGGTAGAGTAGTGATTGGTTGATGAATTGGATTGGAATGACCTTAGAACCCCAAAATCTGTTGAATCACATCATTTTACACTTGACTCATACTTTAGAATAGGGGTTGGGAGTTGGAAGTGCATTTTATCCATTTTCCCTTTGTGTAGGTGGCCTAATTAGGCCTAAAATCAGCAAGAACAGTCCATCTTTGAGGCTTGTGTTCCAAAATAATCCACCCTAAATGTCTAGTATGTTGAAGAACTTGATAATGAGTACTCAAAAAGCCCTTAACAGTCTGGTTTGGAGGTTAGCATCTCAAGTTATTGTATGACAGTCCCTTTTGGAGGGCTACAAGAAAGTGGGTCAGTGTGTGAAGGAAGTGGTACAAGGAGAGTCCTCCTAAGCATTCTGATGGTTTTGTGAGCTTGGGATAGTCAATCAAAGAAGGTCTAGGGTCCCTAGAAAGTTTGGAAAGAGCCTAGGTATATGAACCCATAGATGGTGTTGCTGTGTAGTCTTGGAACCATGGATTATGAGTGGATAGTCAAGTTCGGTTTAAAGACAAATGGAGTAGTTAGGTCTACAAGGGCCTAAGAGTCTTGTTTACCCTACCATCCTTGCATCCTCTTCCTATTGAGAAGTTAGTTGTTATCCTATTGTGTTGATATCTCTACATCAATTTGGATAAGGATAATGATGAAGATAAGAGGATATGAATGAGATGATGATGAGAGATTATTTTGGCATTATGATGTTAGGATGAGAAGATTTTAGAGAGATTTTGGCATGGCTTTGATGCTATGAAGAAGTGATGAAAATGGCTTAGGATGACCTTGTATTTATAGGCAAATTTGGAGCAATTTGAATCCAATGGCTAGGATTCAAAGTTGGAATCAATGGTTGAGATGAGATGATGAGATCAAGGGCTTAGATCTCATCAACAAAATTGGATGATTTAGATTAAATGTGAATTTTAAATTCACATTTGGAAGGATGAGGAATGAATTAAAAATTCATTTCCATGGGATAGTGTGAGGATGATGTGGACTTGTTAATGAATTTAAAATTCATTTTTGTGGGGGAGTGTTTGAATTAAAAAAGTTATGTTTTATTGAGGAGTGTGTTGGCATGTGACACATGGATGCATTTAGCAATCACATGTGTGAGCTCATTTCATGGAGAAGAGCTCTAACATAAAAAGGGAAAGATGAGTTGGAAGGCTCATGTGACCCTTGGGATTAAAGGATAACTTTTTATTTGAGGGGTGTGGAAAAAGGTGTTAAGTGAGGTTTGACTAAGTTAATCAAGGGATTAACTTAATTAATTTGGCTGTAGTAAATTAGTGATTAGGATAATCAAGGGTTAAAATTAATTAAATAAGGGTTTATTTAATTAATTTAGATCTAGGTATTGGCCATATGTGTTGTCATTGATGTCGACATAGCATCATACAGTGATGCCAACATAGCATACACTGATGTCAACACTATCATAAGAATAAGAGACTGGTCATGGTTGGATGTCATGCTCCTAAGAAAGAGAAAGCTCATCATTAGAGATCCTAAAAGTTACATTCCTAATCAAAGCAGAGAATCAAAGCAGAGTTAAGTTTGAAGCCTGATCAATATGAATTAGAAGAATCAAGTTGTGTTGATGATGCCAAGGATTGTTCCTATTTTGAAGCATATTATATGATCATCCCTACTGTTTGTGAAACTAATCCTAAGTTGTATATGGTGATGTAAAGAAGACTTGGCCTCTGGAAGCAGGTTGAAGATAGTGTGGGTTTTGTGAAGATGTTTCTAGCATGACAATGGAATGCTCCGCATTCCTCTAATTTTGAAGCTATTGTCTTGCGGTTCAAGAATTGAGTTGAGCATGATGTAAATATGCTAAATTCTAAGTTTCAGAGTGTTTGCTCTTCCACAGTGAAAGATATAAGTGACTGAGTTCTGATTCAGGCTCTGACAGTGTAATGTGATGTTCAAAGGTGAATGGAATGCTTCGCATTCCTCCATGTTTTTAGATATGGCTATGTGGTTCTGGATATGTGTTCAGAAGGTGGTAAAGGTGTTGTTTCCAAAGTAACAGACCATCATTCCCTCCGTGGTGAAAGTTATGATTGATAAAGTACCGGTATGTGCTTTGGCAGAATGGAGTAGCATTGAAGACTCACTGGAATGCTCCGCATTCCTCCAGAAGTAAATGATTGACCTTGCAGTTCTAAGAACATGTTCTTGAATGTGCATTTCATGTTTCTTTCCTATTTCAAGCTTCTTGGTGGTCCGCAACTCAGTTTTTCAATTAATAGCATGTTGCAGTGTGTTCTGGATAACAGTGTGTTCTCAGAATTAATGATTGAAGGTGTATGACACAATTCTTTGATGTGTGGTGGCAAAAAAAGTGTTTGGGGATGTTGTATGATTCATGTAGACTCATTTGGAAGTGTTTCATGAAGATCTCTCTTGTTTCCAGTATCGCACAAGGTTTTCTAGTTGATATGGCCGTTACTCTTCAAGTTTTCATGAGCTTACCTTAAAGTTGTCCTATTTTCAAATGAGTGGAGTGTGCAGAGGTAATTCCTTTATGTTTGAAGTTGTGAAGGATGTTTTGGACCTGGTTAAGCAAGTGTTGGAGTCCTCAAGGCTTGAGTATTCTATTGCTATAACGTGTTGTCCTAATTAGACCTATCTTCTACATGTTTCATATTGTGTATTGTATGGCTGACCTGTAAATGTATTTTTCATGTTTAACCTGGCTGACAAGTTATGTAATCAATGTAATATCATGTATAAATAGGAGATCAAATTGAATGCGAAGGATATGATTGCAAGTAGATGAACAAGGTTCGCAAGCAAATAAAAGAAGAATAATACATTCTTGTGTGTGACTGTGGGAGGAAGAGCAGATGTTGTTGATATTGTCCTGATTCATCTTGAAGACTTATTTGAGATAATGATCAAGTATAGAGTGTGCTTTATTGATCATATCTTCAGTAGAGAGTGTGTGAAGAGACAAAAGTGCAATCATCAAGTGTGAGCTTCAAAGGCAGTTTTTAGACAGTTGAAAGATTGTCATACTATAATCATCTCTGAGTTTGTTCTCAGATTAGGGAGTAGTTGCTTCCTTGGGTTAAAGCCCCTAAAACAAAGTCATCAGGGAGTAGAAGCTTCCTTGGATTAAATCCCCTAAAACAAAGTTATTATTTGAGCTTCATATATTGTGAGTTAATCTTCACCGTGGTTTTTCCTTTCTAGGTTTTTCCATGTATATCTGGTGTTATGTGTTGCTGCGCATTGTGTTAATCTTTCATGTTCATGTTAATGTTGTGATGCTTAATTTCTGATTTGCTCCAAATAAGTTGAAGTTGTTGAATTTGAAGAATTGTTTAGATACTGATTCACCCCCCTCTTAGTATCTTGGTGTGTCTAACACTAGGGGTCATGTAGGCTAGGGTAGCTAATTAAATAATTGATATTTAATCAACTAGACTAGGTGATGCAGGAGCATCCCTGGTTCAAGAGTAATCTTGCATCAACCAAAAACATTTGTATTTTAGTTGGTTTGCATTTCAGTTCTTTCATTTTCCAGTTCATTTCAAAGCAATTCAGTCAGAAGTAGTTTCAGCTTGTGGTCCGGTTTTGGCAATTCACATCTTGTGGATTTGGACTTAGCATCTACATTCATTCATCTACATCATATCAAGAATTCAGAGCATTTGGATCAGTTACCGAAAAGATATCGCTATCATAAGATCAACTTTTTGCTTAGAATAGAGCACTATAGCAGTTCCTGATAATCAGCTGAAGGAGAAGGCTTGTAGATCATTCCTTGACTTGCAGATCTCAATGACACATCACTCAATGTCCTTTGGTTCGTGGCCGACCTTCCCCAAGGGTCCACACATTGTCCCATTCATTTGAGGAAGTGTTCTATGCATTTAGGTCTGACCTATCTGTGAACATGTTACAACTCTTCATTGGAGTTTGTGACCTTCCTTAGCCAACGTGGAGGAATCTATTGGTCCGGAGATGATATATATTGATGTAATAGATCCTTAGGAAAGTAGTTATCAAGATATACACATAAGGAAGATATGATAGTCTAGATTTTGTGCGAAGGAGCCTTAAAGCTTTATCTTGCGCATGTATGTAATCAGGCCTTTGAGCCCAGTTGTAAGCTCGCATGATGCCGACCGATCTCTATTCAAATTATATGATATATTGAATGACTGAATCTGCATTTGTTTCATTTTCTTGAGTTGTTTCCGTTGTGTTTACTCTTGCTGCATGGTCCAGATAGTTCATTCTATGAACCCTCCTACCGTGACTGCACCAAGTGGTATCAGAGCAAAATTTCAATTCTTTGGAGTGAATTGGCGAAGGGGATTCCATAAGATCTTGTTGTGAGCAGATCACCGATCCGAGGTAGGTTACTTGTGCGCAACTGATCACTGATTATGAGGCAGTTGTTGCTTGTAGCCTGATTGCCAAACTTGAGGCAGTTTGCACTTGATCCTAGGAAGATGCCACCGCGAAGAGTTCCTCCTGTTGGTACAATGGCTAATAGAATGGATGAGATGATTGAATTGATGAGAACAATGCAAATTCGTTTGGATGCTGTTGAAGAAGATAGGCAAAGAGGATTGACACCAAGACCTTATGTTGAAAGTGATGATGAGGAAGAATTTCAATCTGCTAAACAAATTAGTGAAACCCTAGAAGGCAATGAAGAAGAAGAATTAGATCAGATAAAGATGTCGCGAGCTAGTTCAAAGATTGGAAAAAGACCTAGAGTTGATGTACTGAACTATACTGGTAATTTAAATCTTGAAGAATTGATTGACTAGATAAATGACATGGAAGAATACTTTGAATATGAGGAGATTGAAGATCTGGAGAAGGTGAAATTTTCAAAGACAAAGTTGAAAGGACATGCTGCTATATGGTGGAAAGAAGTTTAGTTGGAAAGAAATAGAAGAGGAAAAGAAAAGATTACAAAGTGGGACCAGATGGTGACAAAGTTGAAGAACCACTTTATACCTGTTGACTATGAGTTGGAGTTGTTGAAAAGATTGCAAAACCTAAGACAAAAGGAGAAATCTGTGAAGGAGTACATTGAAGAATTTCATAAGATGATCATAAGGATAGGACATAGTGAAGCAAGCAAGGAGAAAGTGGCTAGATACATCAATAGACTAAGATTGAACATTCAAGAAGAACTAAGCCTAGTAAGGATGACATCTTTGGAAGAAGCATATCAATTTGCCCTAAAAGTTGAAGAGAAGCTGAATAAGAGACATGATCAAAGATAGAGAGGCAGAGGAGGTAAATTTTAGAGAGGTAAAACTTTTTTTGGATATGATGGATCATTTGTGGAGCAGAACAAGTTTGACAACCCAGTTAAGAAGGATGATAGAGATAACAATGCTTACAGTAGAGATGACAGAAATTTTTACTAGAGAGGAAACCCTAGTGCATACTGGAATGAAGGATACAGAAGAGAAGGAAGAGGATTTGATAGGAGGACATTTAGAGGTACTTGTTTCAAGTGTGGAGGTGAAGGACATAGAGCATTTGAGTGTAATCAGGGTAGTACAAGCAAAAGGACATAAAATAGTAGAAGAACAACCTGTGTTGAAGAAGAATCTATTGAGTTAGATGACCCATGTTCTGTTGGTAAACCTGAGAAAGGAGAATCATTGTTGATGAGGAGAGCACAATTTCAAACAGAGGCAACTAAGGAACCATCATAGAGGAAAAGTCTATTCAGAACTAGATGCAAATCTAGAGGTAAGTGTTGTAAAGTTGTGATTGATAGTGGTAGTTCAAATAACCTAGTTTCAGAGGAGATGGTGACTAAGCTGAAGTTGGAAAGATTGAAACACCCTAATCCATATCAAATAGCATGGATTAAGGATGATCATAAGGTACTAGTGAGTGAACAATGTTTGGTGAAATTTCATATTGGATCTTATCATGATGAAGTCTTGTGTGATATTATGCCTATGGATGTTTGTCATATCTTATTGGGTAGACCTTGGCAGTATGATAGAAAAGCTATACATGATGGGAGAAAGAATGCATATACTATATCAGCAAATGGGAAAATAATTACTTTGATTCCTTTAGAAGATGATGCTAAAGATGTGGTATGTGGAAATGCTAGAATCTATTTGATAGATGGAAGGAAATTTTTGGATGGTTTGAAACAGGAAAGTATGTGTTATGCCTTGATTCCTAAAGTGCCTGAAGTAGTGAAGAAAGAAACTAAACTGGATGAAATAAAGGAGTTGTTGACAGAGTATGAAGACATCATATCAGATAATGTACCTAAAGGATTACCACCTATAAGGAGTATTAGTCATCACATGGATCTTATACCGGGAGCAAGTTTGCCTAACAAAGCAGCACACCGGATGACACCAACAAAGAATGAAGAACTGAATAGATAGATACAAGAGTTGTTGAGGAAAGGTTTGATCAGAGAAAGTTTGAGTCCTTGTGCAGTACTTGTAGTTTTGGCACCAAAGAAGGATGGAGAATGGAGAATGTGTACCGAATCTAGAGCAATAAACAAGATCATAGTTAAATATGGATTGTTTGAGTGGAGCAAGATATTTCACAAAGATAGATTCAAAGAGTAGATACCATCATATCAGAATTAGAGAAGGTGATGAATGGAAGACTGTTTTTAAGACAAATGAAGGATTGTATGAGTGGTTAGTGATGCCTTTTGGATTGACAAATGCACTGAGTAATTTCATGAGATTGATGAATGAAGTCTTGAAGAAATTCTTGGGTAAGTTTGTGATTGTATACTTGGATGATATTGTGATTTTTAGTAAGACAAAAGAAGAACATTTGTGGCATATTAGACAAGTTTTGCATGAAGGAAGAGTTGGTATATTTGGGATTTGTGATTTCTGTGGAAGGATTGAAGATGGACCTTGAGAAAGTGAAAGTAATTGTTGAATGGCCTACACCAAAGAGCATTGGAGAGGTTAGATCATTTCATGGATTGGCTAGTTTCTACCGGAAGTTCATTAGAAATTTTAGCTCAGTTTGTAACCCTATGACAGAGACAATGAGAGGTGACAGAAAGGATTTCAAATGGACATATGGAGCAAATAAAAGTTTTGAGTTGTTGAAGCAGAAAGTGACAAAGCAACCTGTTTTGGCATTGCCAGATTTCAATAAGGTATTTCAAGTTGATTGTGATGCAAGTGGAAGTGCAATTGGAGAAGTGTTAAGTCAAGAAGGTATCTACCTATAGCATATTTTAGTGAGAAGTTGAATGATGCAAGGAGAAGATATTTAGATTATGATCAAGAGTTCTATGCCATAATTCAAGCCTTGAAGAAGTGGAGACATTACTTGTTACCTAAGGAGTTTGTGTTGTATACAGATCATCAAGCTTTGAAATATTTGAATAGTCAAGGTAAGTTTAATCAGAGACATATGAGATGGGTAGAGTTCATGCAGAGTTATACTTTTGTGTTAAAGCATAGGAGTGGAAAATCAAATAAAGTTGCTGATGCTTTGAGTAGAAGAAGAAACTTGTTGACAGAGATGAGAGTTGAAGTGTTGGGTTTTGATGAATTGAAGAACATGTATGAGGGAGACACTGATTTTGCAGAACCTTGGAAAGCATGTAAGGAACCTGTTGTGACAGATAGAAGTAAGTGGTTGGACTATTTCATTCAAGAAGATATGTTATTCAAATGAAGTTAGTTGTGCATACCTAAAAGTTCAATGAGGGATAATTTGATCAAGGAGAAGCATAGTGGTGGATTGGCAGGACATTTTGGCATTGACAAGACAACGGATTTGGTAAGTGAAAATTACTTTTGGCCTTAGATACATACGGAGGTTTGGAGATTTGTGCAGAGTTGTAGAGTTTGTCAAGTTGCAAAAGGGAGTAGTCAGAACATTGGATTGTATAAACCTTTGACAGTTTCAGAGAGACCTTGGGAAGACATAAGCATGGATTTTGTAATGGGATTACCCAAGACACAGAGAGGACATGATTCAATATTTGTAGTGGTTGACAGATTTTCAAATATGGCTCATTTCATACCTTGCAAGAAGACAACTGATGCAGTGCATGTAGCTGACATATTTTTTAAAGATATTGTGAGATTGCATGGATTACCTAAGAATATAGTTTCAGACAGAGATACAAAGTTTGTTGGATACTTTTGGAAGACACTTTGGAAGAAGATGAAGACAGATTTGAGGTTCAATTCTACTTTTCATCCATAGATAGATGGACAGACAGATGTAGTGAATAGGAGTTTGGGAAACTTGTTGAGATGTTTGGTTGGAGACAAAGCCAGAAGTTGGGATTTAATTCTTTCACAAGCAGAGTTTGTATACAATAATTCAGTAAATAGGAACACTGGAAGAACACCTTTTGAGATTGTTACTAGAATGAATCCTAGAGGAGTTACAGAATTGAGGGATATTAGTACAGAGGAAAAGAGGAGTGTCGAAGCAGAAGAATTTGTAGACCATATGAAGATAGTGCATAATCAGGTGAAGAAGCATTTGGAGGATATGAACAGTAAGTATAAAGAGAAGGTTGATGAGAAGAGAAGACATAAGGAATTTGAAGTGGGAGAGGAAGTAATGGTGTACTTGAGAAAAGAAAGATTTCCAGTTGGGAAATATAACAAGTTGAAGATGAAGAAGTTTGGACCTTGTAGGATACTTAGGAAATTTGATTCAGGAAATGCATATGAAGTGGAATTACTAGAGACATTGGGTATTTCATTTATTTTCAACATTGTAGATCTTTATCAGTATCATGAAGCAGAGTTCAGTGGTAGCATGGAAGAAGACTTGAAGAGCAGTTACCACAACAAGCATTGGAACAAATTGAAGCCATTGTAGATAGCAGAGTTGGACGTAGCACTAGAGGAAGACAATACAAAGAATATCTTGTGAAGTGGAAAGGCAGACCAGAAGAAGATTCATCATGGATTTCTTAGGTTGAGGTGGACCGTCTTGGTTCTCCCTAGCCCCAGCAAAGTGAGGGACTCACTTTTTCAATAACCCTAGATGTCTGATGTAGGAGCATCCCTGGTTCAAGAGTAATCTCGCATCAACCAAAAATATTTGCATTTCAGTTGCTTTACATTTCAGTTCTTTCATTTTCTAGTTTAGTTCAAAGCAGTTCAGTCAGAAGTAGTTTCAGCTTGTGGTCTAATTTTGGCAATTCACATCTTGCAGATCTGGACTTAGCATATACATTCATTCATCTACATCATATCAAGAATTTAGAGCATTTGGATCAGTTACTGTAAAGATATCGCTATCAAAAGATCAACTATTTTCTCATAATAGAGCACTCTGGTAGTTCCTGATAATCAGTTGAAGGAGAAGCTTACGGATCATTCCTTGATTTGTGGATCTCAATGACACATCACTCAATGTCCTTTGGTTCATGGCTGAACTTCTCCAAGGGTTCGCACGTTGTCCCATTCATTTGAGGAAATGTTCTATGCATTTAGGTCCGACCTATCTGTGAACACGTTACAACTCTTCATTGGAGTTTGTGACCTTCCTTAGCCGACACAGAGGAATCTATTGGTCCGGAGATGATATATATTGATGTAATAGATCCTTAGGAAAGTAGTTATCAAGATACACATAAGAAAGATCTAATAGTATAGATTTTGTGTGAAGGAGCCTCAAAGCTTTATCTTGCACATGTATGTAATCAGGCCTTTGAGCTCAGTTGTAAGCCCACATGATGCCGATCGATCTCTATTTGAATTCTATGATATACTGAATGATTGAATTTGCATTTGTTTCATTTTCTTGAGTTGTTTCCATTGTGTTTACTCTTGCTGCACGGTCCAGACAATTCATTCTGTGAACCCTCCTACCGTGACTGTACCACTAGGTTTAGGCTATATGATAGGGTAGATTAATTAAATAAGCATGATTTATTTAATTAATTAGGATTAAGAAGATGGATAAATTAACCAAATAAATATTAGGAATATTTATTTAATTAATGAGGAATGATGTTGTAAGGTCTAGTGATGAATTAATTGAATTAATTCATTCCTAAAGGTAAATTAGGGGTAAATGGATAAGGGTAGATGGTTAGGGATAATTAATTAAATAAATTTAATTAATTGGCAAAGGATAAGTTAGTGTGAAGATGCGGGAACGTGGCTTGTGGGGCAAGTCAATTTCAGGTGTCTACATTTTGCCCCTCTTTGAAATAGTGTTGTGATTAAGTAACATTATTTCAAAGAAGTTTTAAAATATAAGTTTAGGGATGATTAGTAGAGGTGATGCCCCCTCGAGAGGGCAAGTAGGTTGTGAGAACACGAGTGTGCTCTTGAAATGGATGAAATAGATTGGTTGAGGTGGTTGGAGGATGAGGGATGGGATGGAAGTTGATTGTTGGGATGAGGTGATAGATGATGATAGGTTGATGGTGGATATTGTGCTAAAATGATTTAGAGCAATCCTAGATTTGTTATAGCAAAGAGGATATTTTCACCAAGGTATAGAAGACCAGGGTGATGATGTATATCCAACATTTGCATAGACTAGACACACAGACAAAAGGATGATCCCATGCGTGCCCAAGATAGTACAACCTTGTCTAAACGAGGGAAGGGGACTCATAGCACAAGCCCTTAGTACTCAAAAGGTATGATGAACCTTAGATGCACAAGGATATCAATATGCTAGAACTGACCCTATGATTCACAAGATATGAAAACTAGCTTGGAGTAATGAGACCAATCCCACTAGCACATCATACAAAAATAATGACTATACCCCATTCTAAATGTCTTCGCCACATACCATGATATAGTGAGATCAAGGTATTTTTTATGTGATCTTCGAATAAGGCAAAAGATAAAAATCAATAACCAAAATACCAACTAACCAAACAAATAGCCATTGTATCTCTTGCCAAGATGGATGATGATTGATATATTTTGCCTATTGTAGGAATGATATATCCGTTAAGGAAAGAATCGATAGATGATTGGATCATGCCCATTCTAGGAACGTTATATCCTAGGGCATGGTTTTGATGGTTGATGTTGTAAGATTGGCACAAGATATGATGGTTACAAGTTGTGGTTGATGTTGGTTTGATAGTTGATGATTTTTGTTAAGGGATGATTTCTTTGATAGGTGATGCAATGCTTTGGATTTTGTGTTTGAATCTAGTGTAAGCTCAGGGGATAGAGACCATCTAAATGGGTTGGATGGGTGCATCTTATGTACCTGAGTATTGGAAAATTCTTTCATATTCTAGACTACCTACATACCATATATCCATGAGATCAAGGCACATTAAGATGCAGGTGGTGATGATATGTAGTTTTGATTTGTAGTGATGATGTGGGATGGTTTGGGATGGGGTTGGTATGGTTCAAGATGGGTTTGGGATGTTTTGGATAGGGTGGATTGTTTTATGTGATGACATTGGATTACATTTAAATAGCCTTTGCGTTAGATACCAATGACAAGGGAACACCAAGTCTAGAGGTGAAGATGATGGGGTTGGAGAGGAGGATTGGCAATGAAAGATAATGGATAGACGATTCATGATTGGATGGAAGATAGAGATAAGGGATAGAGTAGTTATGCATGATAGATAGATGGGGGGTTTTAGGATTTTCTCCAAAGACTAGGTTGCAAGGAGGAATCATATGCCCCTACTACGCCCTTAATATTGTTGTACATTAGGTTATGAATAGTCATCGTGTGGCTATCTAAACTCCTAATTAAGTCATGTTATCATTATTATATTATTATTTTGTTAGTTAGGTCAGCCTAGAGCTTATGTAGGGGTGTGTCTATTCATCATAAGCTTAATTAGGTATATATAGGAGGATGTGAGTCTTATTTCATCATCATATTGTGAAGTGTGTTCTCATTGGAGATATTTGGAGGTTTGCCCCCTCGAAGTGGCCTATTATTCTTAGTTATTATCAAGTATTTGCAACACATTTCATATCATCTTCTTCTATTTTGCAAGTTATTTCATTACAAGTGGTATCATCAGGTCAAGCAAGATTTTTTTGGGGAAGGGCTAAAAGGTGATGTTCAAAAATGTGTGGTTGAATGTTTGGTTTGTCAAAGGAATAAAGGGGAGACAATTAAGACACCAGATCTCTTGCAGCCCTTATCTATTCCTAGCCAGCGTTGGGAAGAGGTATCCATGGACTTCATCACAGGGCTTCCCAAATCTAAAGGTCATAATTTCATCATGGTAGTAGTTGATCACCTCACTAAATATACACATTTCATTGCATTATCACATCCTTTTATAGCAAGTGCAGTGGCAAAAGTTTTTTTGGAGAATATCCAAAAGCTACATGGTACACCTAAGGTTATTGTTAGTGATCGTGATCCTATCTTTACTAGTCACTTTTGGAAAGATTTATTCTCATGTTTGTGTACTCATTTGGCTCATAGTTATTCATACTGTATACACCTAAAAATGACACGACTCTGTATAAATAAATATTCTTAATATTTATTCCATTTAATTCCTCTATCAATAAATAAATCAATTTATTTATTCGATTCATATTCCTCTAAATTAATTAAATATCAAATTATTTAATTACCTCTTCTAATGTCTTCCAATAATTAAATAAAATCCTTTATTTAATTAAATTCTTTCAAATCCTCCAACAAATTAAATAAAATCATTTATTTAATTAAATTCTTCCAAATCCTCTTATCTACAATTAAATAATTTACATTATTTAGTTAAATCAAATTATTCTTCCAAATTTAAATAAATCAATCAAATTTATTTAAATTCTCTCAATCTCTAAAAATAAAATATAATCAAATATTTTATTTATTCTTCCAAATCTTGCACAAACAATTAAATAAATTTATTTATTTAATTTGCTTTCTTATCTACAAATTCCTCAAAAATCTTCCAAATCTTCTAAAAATAAATCTTCTTCTTCATGCACACAAAATTAAATAATTTATTATTTAATTTCTCTCAAATCATGCAAAAGAAAATCTCAAGTTGAGTTAATTGATTCAATCAATCTTGTTTTTATCAACAACTCTTAAATTAGAAATAAGTATTCTAATTTATGAAATCAATCTTATCTTTATAAAAGAAAGCAGTTAACTCAAACAAAACAACTTTTTTTGCGACACTTGTCTTCTTTCTATTCATGCACATCTCTCAAGGTTTCTCTACCATTGATCTTCTTATTCTTTCTATACCGTTGATCTTCTCTCTCTCAAGTCTATAAGTACAACCCTCTTCCTCCATTTCTATCATCCAAGCTTTTAGTGAAGTTACTCTACAGGAATTACAACGCGCCTTTGGCACCATATTCCTTCATTGCTTGCGATCACCCTTTTATCATTGCAATTTGTGTTGAAGAATCTCTTCATTGCGAACTTATCATAGCCATTCCCACTTGACATCTTAGAAATAGCAAAGAAGGGTACCTTCTGAGGGCCATATTCAGAAACAAGATCATTTGAGATAGGTGACCAATGGAAGCCACGAAGTAAAGAGGTTTGCAAGGTTTGAGTTCTTTATTTGTTTAATCTTCTTTGTTTCTTATTTCATTGAGTTTATTGGATTACTTTGATATTATGGATAATCATTCCAATTTTCTGATAACATTTTTTAAGCCCATCGTGGGGCCTTGCCCCAATTTAACCCAAAAACTGAGTTTTGTACTTTAGGTTCTATACACAAGAGGATTCTGCGCATCTGATCATTTCTAACACGCATCTGAGATCTATTTCCAGGCATCTGATAGATCGGTACATCTAGGCTCTATTTCAACGCATTTGACCTTTGATACGGTGCATTTACTGATTCTGCACATATACTCTTTATTTTTGTGCTTTTGACCTCTGTCTCGGTGCTTTTGTAATCCTGTGCATATGATCTTTGTTTCTGCGCATATGATCTCTGTAGCTGCACATCTGATTCTGACAGTGACTTTGAGTTATTCCTTGTGATTTTGCTAATGTTGACACTTCTCGCAGGAAAATTCTCTGATCTACTTGTAGGTTAGGGGCTGGTTTAGTCATATAGCTGCATTTGTTAACTCATCTCTATATCTAAAGGAAAGTAAATGGATGTTCATGCAAATCTCATTTAGCTCTAACTAGGAGGATTGTAATTTGATCTTGTTGCATCAACAACTTGAATTTAGTCCCAATGCTAGGAGGATAAAATTGAACCATTGCTATCTTGCTTTCAAAGTTAACAAATTACGTGTGTGCCCAAGTAGCTAACTCATTTAGTCTTTTTCATTTTAACTAGGGGAAAATAACCATTATCTTTCATGTTTTTGGAATGATACTAGGCCTATGCTCTCCCCTATCTTGGGTGACCAAAATGCTAGACATATCATTTTGCATGTGTTAAAACCTTTAGAGAGGCCTGCCCTTGGATATCCTTCCGTCCAAGTGGGAACGACCTTAAGTGGTAACAAGCTAAAGGCAAGCTTTGCCTAGCCACTATAAATAAATTGTGTTTGGAGTGAAAGCTTCAAACAATGAGTGTTGTTAAGTTATACTGACAACCAACCTCCCCCAAAACCCTCCAAGGCGTAACCCTTGAAGGCTGGGAGACTCCATAATGGAGAGTAGCACTGCCACATGTATAACCACTCGAACAGTTGCACTTACTAATCATCCTTTGTTTTTAGTAGCCAAAACCCCTATAAACTGGTGTAGGGAAGGGCGATTATCACCTCTCGAAGATGCTTCAACTAGAAATTGTGAGAATTTAGTTTATATTGTCCTAGCCAACCTAGGATTTGTACTTGCTTTTTAGTCAAAAAGAGTCCAAAAATTGCAAAAAAAGATTAAAAAATATGAAAAATTATGTGTTTGTTGTGTCTTACTTGCCATAATTGAGAAATCAAAACAAAAAGACCAACTTGTAGCCAAGAAACCAAAAACACCGAAAAACATGCCAAGAAAATTGTAAAATAGTCAAGAAGCCAGAGCTGCGCATTTATCTTGCAGAGCCGTGCATCTGTGTCAACCTACTGCACATTTACTACGACTTCCTATGCATTTGCCATCTGTTACTATGCTTTTAACATTTACCAGAGCTATGCATTTGTATCAACCTGCTACGCATAGACCTTCTATTTCAGCGCATCTATAGCTGCACATCCAAGACAGTGAGCTTTTCCACATCTTTTGAGAGAAAACTTTTAGCATTTCTAGGTACCCATTTCAGCCTTGTTCCAATTTCTAAGATCAGATTTACCGTGTAGTCGCTTCTCCCATCCATTTCGATAGCTTACCCTCTCTTTCGTAAGTCATCTCATCCACCTTTTTACCAAGTCTTCCCGCAAACAAGTCAAAAGTATCTATATCAGATTAGTGCAAGACCTTTTTCAGATCATTTTGGATTCAAGTAACCCTAGTAAGTCTCCACTATCAAGATCAATCATCCTTTTCTCTTGGAACTTCACTAGTGGTCTTGGTGCAAGACTAGTCTCTACATAGTAAACAGGTATAAACTATACTTACTTGTGGCTATCATCTTGTATCGACCAACTTACTTGGAATCATTGATCAAATGAGTCCCTTGTTTGAATCTTGTCACCGCAAGTATCCCCTTCTCACCAACCTACAACACCTTACCAGAGTCTCTAGTTTCACCCCACTCCTCACATCACCTTGCATGGTCTTAACTAGATCCCAAAAACAAAAGCAACTTGAAATGGCTGGAACATCTGATAGAATTGTCTCCCCTCATGACAGCGATGAGGAAATCTCCCATGAGGACTTCCAAGGAGCCCTCCAAGACCAAAAATTCCAACGCATGATGGACAAAATGCTCAACGAAGACCCTCAAAAGTACTTTCTTCATCTTGCAAACCAAGGACTTAAACTCCCCTCGGACTTTGATCTCAACAAATTAAGAGAAACCGTAGTGGAAGAAACTCATGAGGACCACACAAGTGAAGATAAAACCATTGGCCTAGATAAAGAGAAAAAAGCCACAGACCCAAATGCACCTCTAGACACATTAACAAAACAAATCGAGAGCCTAACATAGAAAGTAGTGGATCTCCAAATGGGGACATCCACTAAAACTTACTCATTAGAAGACATCTCACCATTTCCCTTTGACAAGAGCTTAAAAATGATCTCCTTTCCCTTTAGATTTGAAGTACCAAAATTTGACAAGTATAAAGGAAAAGGAGACCGAAGAGATCACATTAGTGAATTTAGCGCCACATGTCTAGAAGTAGCTCACAACGATACCTTCCTAATGAGACCATTCCCTAGATCTCTAGGTGGACAAGCCATGGAATGATTCTCACGACTTCCCCCGGGTATCAAAATTTTTTGATGAGTTAGTAAACAAGTTCATCACACACTTCTCATATAACATTGAACACAAAGTTTCCATGCTTGACCTATGTAATACAAAGCAAAAGAGTGGCGAATCCTTCACTGCCTTCTTACTAAGGTGGAGACAACTCACGAGCAAATGCTCATATCACGTGCCTGAGAAGCAAATGACTGAGATGTTTGTCCACAACCTTAACCCCGATCTAAGTTACCAAATCCAAATTCAATGCCCTACCTCATTTACGAAAGTCATTGAGATGGGATTATTTATCGAGAAAGCTATGATCGCCAAGGGGCAAATAAAGTTGTACAAGGACACCCCTAACTCTAACTAAACCACAAACAAGTCAAAGTTTTGGACAAAGAACAAAAATATCATCAATGATGGAGTAGTTGATGCCAAAGTAGTAGCTCCAAAACAACAACCAATCTTCACTCTCAAAGGAGATGTAAGAAATGCTACACCAAACAAAACCTTCCCTTGTGAGCCAAAACAATGGCTCACCTCTGTTCCTAGATGAAAATTCACACCACTAGGGAAGTCCTAGGAGTCTGTGTTAAGAAATCTATTAGCCAACAATGAGATCACTCTTCTCGCCACTAGCGACTATGAATCTCAAGTAAAACCTCATTATTGGAAAGATACTAATTTCTGTGAATATCATAGAGGAAGAGGCCATAAGACCAACGACTATATCTGTCTGAAACACGTCATTCAAGACATACTTGACCAAAATTAGGTAGGCACTAAAGAACATACCTCTAATGAGATACATGTGGCATACAAGGATCCACTCCTCAACCATGACAGGCCATACAACAACAACAACAACAACAACAATAACAACCACAACAGGCAGAATCAAAATAACGGACACAATAATGCTAACTATGCAAACATGTCGTTCGATTATACTATCAACTGCATATCAGAGCACATCCCACAAGTTAATGTGATCACATCCAACCAACAGTCAGGACCCAACAAAACTGATTGTAGCATCATCACCCGCAGTGGTAAGGTCACTATTGTCACGTGAAATTGCACCCTGCTTGAATGGGATTCCAAGCATTCCAATGACACAATGGGATTGATCTCTAAGTGTGGGACTTTGCTAAATGAGATCAAACCTCTAGAGAAGGCTGGCTTCCTTGTCTAGTTATCACCTAAAACAACTGTATTTTGGGGTGAAAAGGGGAAGAAATGTGCTAAAATGAAAGATAAAGCAACAATACTTAAAAAACATGAAAGGGTGATGCACCAGACAGTTCTAAAGAACCTTTACAAAGACTGAAGTATGCACAATATAATCAGATACATCAAGCAAATATACACAGAATAGATGATTCTAACAGAGGTAAGGAGCAAAATGATTGAGAAGAACAAGAAATATTCACAGACAACCATAAGCAGATTCACACAGAGATAGAAAATCAGCAAAAGGCATGATAGCTTTCATATATCTAAAGAAAGGCAAGGTTACAGTATGAAAAGTTCTGTTTGGAAATAGGAGAACAGAATGTTTTCCAAAAAAATCCAACAACTTATTACATCATAAGCCTCAGCTTATATAGCAATACAAAACCTGACCTAGGTCGGTTACAAAAAATCCACTCAGGGAGCTGCAATCAGAAATATCTTCCTGAAGGGATGTCCACCTGCCAAGAGTAATGGCGCAAGAGATCTAGAACAGGGGTAGGTGGGAGATATTTGGGTCTTCAATGCAAACAGCCACGTCATCGATCTAATCCTCAAAATGGTGGAGGATAACTTAGCATTGAATGCTGATAGCTGCTTGCATATATCGGCTATAATGAATGCCCCCAAAAATCTCCATCTGTTGAAAAAGTGTCACAAAACCTTCTGAAAAGCCCGCCAAATGAAAGAGGGGATGAAAACATACAACTTTGCCTCTTACAGCATGTGAAAAATCGCTAAGACGGAGGAGATACAGGCAGTCAAAGTCTGGTCAATCGCCTGTGTATATCGCTTCTGCATTTGTGTATATATCGCTTCAGTATTTGATCCATGTCTCAGCATATACAACCCTAAATGCAAGCTGCGGACCTGAAGCTCTTTATGAAACTATTGAAAAATGCCGTCGGGTCCGGGTTGTATGTCTATCAGCATCTCCCTTTTTGTCTATGCGAACATACAAGCTGCGGACCCAAAAAATCACCCTTAGCTACATTTCATTTTCCTGCCGGGTCTGTCTTGTATCACTTCCCCTTAAGAAGCCCCTGCCGGAAACTTATGCGGAGGTCGACACGTGGCAAGTTCCGCGTTGCCTTGTAAAAACTACATCAAAAGTTTGAAGTTGCCCTCGCTCGTGACACGTGTCGCAACCTGTGGCATCATCCATACCAATGGAGATTCCCTTGGGACCCACCTCACCTGCGCCAAGCTTTGAAATAAATAGAAACAACTGCGGAAGCTGACACTTGTCAGCTTCTGCAGAAGCGTTTAAGGGGCACATGGCAACCTCCGCTGCGACTTAGAAACTTTTTAGAAACTTTAGCGGACAGTGACACGTGGTGCCCTCCATGTTGCTGTGAGAAATGCTAAGGCTCAGCTAGGATTCACGTGGATGACGACACTTGGCACCCTCCGCGGACACTTAACATACAAAGGGGCTCCTGAAACCTCGACGGAAGCTGCCACCTGTCACCATCCGCACGAAGAGAAACATCATAGAAACTTTTTGAGACTCACTTAAGATTCACGCGGAAGCTGACGCGTGGCGAGTTCTACTTCACTTTAGAAACATTACATGGGCCCACCTCTTCCCTTGGCTTAGCACCGAAACAAATAGAAACTCACGCGGAGGCTGACACGCGTCAGCTTCCGCAGCAACTACAAGGGACACGTGGAGCGTTCCGCCCCAACTTAGAAACATAGAAGAGACTTCAGCGGAAAGCGACACGCGTCGGTCTCTGCGAGACTCTGAGAAACAATACAGGGACTCTTCGCCGCTGACACTTGTCGCAACCCGCGGCACTGAGAAACCTTATAAAAGGGGCTCGTGAAACTTGGGCGGGGGCCGTGAAACTTTTAGAAACATAAGCGGAGGCTGTCACTTGTCTCCATCCACGGGGTCCTTGAGTCACCTTTAATGTGTCCCTCGGGTGGCTCCACGTGGTGCCATCTGCGCCACTCTTAGAAACTTAAAGAAACTGCGAGTTAGAAACTTAAAGAAACTGTAAAGAGACCGTGGCGGAAGCCGACACGTGGTGCCCTCCGCGGCAACATTGAAACTTTTAGAAACTGCTCTCCACCGTTGACATGTGTTGTGATCCGCGGCGATCAATTTTAAGTGCCGATGGAATTTTGCAAGCCCGCCAAAATGCCCATTTGAACTGTCTGTTGACTGCAACTTTGACCATGCATAACTTCCTCATTTGGTCGAATTTCAGGATGTTGTAGAAAGCAAACCTGCCTATTTTTTTGAGCTCTTTATAATGGTAAGGTTTTTTTTAGGCAAGGCTCCTGGGAATTTTGGCACTTTGCTTTATAGGGACATTTTCAAAGGGATTTCCAAGGAAAATATCAGGTTAACTGTTTGGCTTTGGACAGAGGGAAAAAGGTTAACATTTTTGGTGACCTCTATGGGATGTTTGCCTGCTAAACATGAGATCAGTGGCCTCAAGCATCCATTGGGCATGGAGTCAAGTCTAAAATATGCTGGGAAACTCAGACTTGCCTCTCAAAACATAAAAAAGGGGGAAAAGGCCTGCCTTCTCCTAATGACAAAGCAGCCTGTGCAGAAGCACTTAGGGAAGTAAAAGAATCTAAACTACTGAGCAACAACACTTATTGAAAACAAGAAGTCTAATCTGCTAATTTACAAGGTGCTCATACCTCAAAACATCTTTTCAAATGTATCCCATTAACTGGGATATGCAGATTTTCTCCATTCATATTGGACAACTGAAATGCATTATGCTCCTTGCATTCAGTGATGAGAAAGGGGCCACTCCACATGCTACCAAATTTGGAATGCTTTCCTAGTCTACTCCTCAGTTCATCCCATTTGAGCACCATATCACCCACTCTAAAATGTCTGGGGGTGGCCTTCTTGTCAAAATTTCTCTTTGTTTGCAGCTGATGATGTTCCATGGCTGCCATAGCCTTGTCTCTGCTTTCCTCTAGCTCCATAAGCTGAGCATAACTTACAGCCATGGGGCTTTCTGCTTCAAGCATTTCTAGATGATGCATGATGTCTAATGCTGGCAGCTCCATAGATATAGGCAACCTTGCCTCTTTTCCATACACTAGCAGATAAGGGGAGTTCCCAATAGACCTCTTAGGAATTATCCTATCAGCCCACAGAGCAAACTTCAAATCAGTGTGCCAGGTCCTTTGATTATTCTCCATTGCCCTCTTAATAATCCTGATGAGATTTTTGTTTGTGGACTCAGCCAAACCATTACCCTGTGGGTAATAATTTGATGAAGTATTCAAATAAATCCCAATCTTGATAGCCCAATCAGTTATTCTCAGGCCAACAAAAGCTAGAGCATTATCGAAGATGATTGATTTAGGCACTCCAAATCTGGAGACCAAATCACAATAAAAATTCAAAACAACACTCCCATTAGACTCTTTCAAAGCCACTGCTTCAGTCCATCTTGTGAAGTAGTCTATGGCTATGAGTATCCACCTGTGACCTGCACTTGATGGTGGGTTGATAGGTCCAATAAAATCAATGCCCCATCTCATAAAGGGCTGCTCTACCTGGATTGGGTGTAGAGGCAAAGCTGACAGCCTCTTTTTTCCTGCAAAAAGGGCACACTTAACACACTTTCTAGCCCATGCATGGGCATCCTTAAATAAGCTAGGCCAATAATAGCTAGCTCTCATTACTTTCCAAGCAGTAGTTCTTGGGGCAAAATGTCCTCCTGCTGTTCCATCATGGAATTCATGTAGCACCCTGTCAGTCTGATCAGTATCAATGCATCTAAGCAATATACCATTAAAGTCCTTTCTGAAAAGGATGCCTTCTATTAAAACATATGGAATGGATTGTAATATGAAGTATCTTCTTTTAGCTTTATCTAAGCCTGTAGGACATCTACCAGTTTGCAAGAATTGGGTCATATCATTAACCTAGCTAGTACCTACTGCTGCTATATCATCTTGATGCTCCTCCTCTATGATTAGGAGCACCTCTTCTTCTTCTTCTACCTCATCCTTAGAACTAGTGACAAGCTGCTCACTGAGTCCTCTGCCTCTGACCAGTTTGGTTATCTTGATCTCCACATCATATTCCATGACCTTGGTGATCCAACCAGCCCTTTTCTCATTAACGTCTTTACTCAGCAGGAACTCCTTCACACTAGAATAAGCCACCATTAGGTGTATCTTGTTATTAGAAACAAGTTGCCTAAACTTTTTAGACTCCTGACTACTGCCAGGACGTGCTTTTCAATGAAGCTATACTTCTGCTCATACTCCTCCAACCCTTGGCTGAAGAAGGCGATCGGTTGCTCGAAACTCTCATTCTGCTGCTGCACCAGAATAGTAGAAATGGTATCCAGGCCGCCATAAGCATACAGGATAAAATCCTTAGAGAAATTAGGATTGATCAGGGTTGGTGTAGTTGCTAATGCCTCCTTTATGGACTGCAAGCTAAGTCTGGCCTCTAACTTCCAACTGAAAGTTATGTTCTTTTTCAACATAGACGTCAAGGGTTATAAGAGATTCACAATATCAGGTATGAACCTTCTCAGAAAGTTAATTCTGCCAATGAAGCGTTGCAGTCCCTTCCTATGACTGGGTAAGGGCAACTGCAAAATGGCCTGTATTCTCTCTTTATCAATGGTAATACCCTCCTTTGACACAATATGCCCCAACAACTTGCCCTCATGTACAGCAAAAATGCATTTCTTTGGATTGAGGGATATCCCAAACTCTCTGCATCTTTCAAAGACTAGCCTTAGGTGGGATAAATGCTCAGATGCATTTTTAGAGAAAACTGTTATATCATCTAGGTATACCAGCACTAACTTATACATCAGACCCTTAAAGGCCATGTCCATGGCTCTTTGAAAAGTAGAGCCAGCATTTGAGAGACCAAAAGGCATCCTCTTGTAGGCCATAGTACCCCACTTGGTTGTGAAAGCAGTCTTGAATTGGTCTTCTTCCTTGACTAGCACCTGATTATAACCAGAAAATCCATCAAGCAAAGAAAACCTTTCTGTACCAGCCACCACCTATAGAATTTGCTCCATTGAAGGCAATGGGTAGTGGTCTTTTAGGGAGGCTCTGTTGAGGTCTCTGAAGTCAACACAACCTGATCTCCCCATTTTTCTTCCTCACAGGCACAAGGTTAGAAACCCAAGAAGTGTGCTTGATTGGAAAGATGATCTTCCCCTCAATCAGCTTGGTTAGTTCTTTGATCATCAAGGGTTCTAGCTTTGGAATCAGAGGTCTTTGTTTCTGCCTCACAGGTTTTATACCCGGCTCTAATTCTATGGTGTGTTGGGCAATATGAGGATCAAATCCCTTTAAGTCTGCATAGTCCCAAGCAAGCACCTCTTCAAATTCTTTACAAAGAGCAATGAAAGCTCTTCTATCTTTAGCTGAGCAGATTTTACCAATTTTAAGGAGCCTACCCTTGAAAACTTCTAACTCTTCATAATGCTCCTCCTTTACTTGCATACTGGTTTTTGTCTTCTTCTTTTGGTCATCAGTGCCAAAAATAGATTCCAAGGTGACCAATCCCTTGGGCAGCTTATTTGTTCTCATCTGAATGATTTGATCATTGTCATATTGTTGTTTGAGTTTATCCTGATTCATCATGGAAAACTCATCTTCTAATAGGAATCTCAGGATCTATTCATCACTGTCAAAAACTTGCCAGTGAATATTATTATCAAGGATAGAGGGCCTAGAAATTATTTTTACATGAGGCTGAACCTTCTCCCTTTGAATGTCACTGGGGATGTCAAAATGAGCCCCAATTGAAGCTAATATGTCAGCATGATGGTTCTGACTCCTTGGAATGGAGATCAGATTGAAAGCATCAAACTCTTCAATCAAATTCCATACCCTGTGTTTGTAGCACTTCAGGGCATCACCTTTTGTAAGATGCAATCCCCTTACCTGATTCACAATGAGCTCACTATCTCCAAACACCTGTAAACAGCCAATCTTCCTCCTTCTTGCCCACTGCAGACCTTAGATCAACCCTTCATACTCAGCAGTGTTGTTAGTACAAGAAAAGGCAAAACGAAAAGCAGCATAATAATTTTCACCTTGTGGTGACACAAGCATTGCACCACCACCAGATTCATTTCTGCCCCTAGAGCCATCAAAGAACATTTTCCATACCTCATCATGATGCTCTACCTGCTGCTCAGCTTTCTTCAGAAGACTTGGTATTGCTGTTTCATGCTCATGCAATATGTACACTCCCATGCCAGATTCTTGGATATGTCCCTCAAGATCTTCTACAACATTTTCAGAGGCCCACTCCTTCAAGAGTACCTCTGGTATGCTCTCAGCTTGTAGTTCCTGAGCAGCAACTAGTTCAGGGTCATCAAAGATAATGCAATTTGCATTAACAACACTGGGTGTGTAAGGTTCTATGTGATAGTCTGAAAGTAACTCAGATTTCAAAGTTACTTTGGTGCCATATCTAGTCCTAAAAAACATGTGGGACCAGTCAGAAGACAAATATCCTCCTATTTTGGCTGTAAATTCCCTTGATAAGCACATGGCAAAATGAGGAGGCAAATCTATTATGAACACCTCCTGTAAAATAGAAACATTGGGGCAGGCATGTAGGGTGAGACCTAGGTCTCTTATGATACCCACAGTATTAACATATGTTCCATCCAACTGGAGTACACCTTTCTCAAGTGGCTGGTACTTAAGCCCTAACTGATCTACAATCTGCTTAGGCATGACAGAACTGCTTGCTCCACTATCCACCATGCAATTGTGCACCAGTTTGTCCCCAATTATCAGTGATACATAAAAGGGAAGAGGTTTAGCACCTTGGTTAGGCTGCTTGATATCATCTTGGGATGAATTAGTAAGGGCAGTCCTATTAGGGTCAACAGTGGTATCATTGGATACCTTCAAATCAGACAAGGCAAACTGCAACATCTTCTTTTGGCTAGGGATCTCTAAAGAATCCCACATAGACATGGTTACACTCATCTTTTTCATGTTTTCAATAATATTGAAAGGTGGAGAGGCACCTACCTTTTGACTTGACTTTGTAGTAGCAGTATCAGCCTGCAAATGAGGTATCTCCCTTGTTGTTGCTGGTGCACTTCTTTGCAAGATGCGAGGAATGCGGGACGTGGAAGCATCAGTATGTTCTCTACCTTTGCTTGCTGCTAGCTCAACTTCATAGCCCCTCTTCTTAGCCCTTGTATTGGCAGCAACTGGACTACTATCACTGTTTACCCCATAGAATTCTCCTTCCTGCCAATTCATGAAAACAGAATCATTCTGAGGTTGCTCTTGTTGTTGTGCAACTCCATCATTTTGTGTGTATGGCTGTGTAGCTGCCACATTTTGTGCCATCAGAGCCTGATTTAGGACTCCACTTGAATAAGCTACTTGATTGTGTGGCATATGGCATGGGACACACCAGTCATAATCAACTGCAATGTTATTCTGGATAGGGACAAGGTCCCTTGCTATATTAACAGGTGCTGGATTGTAAGGCTGAAAAGGCCTTTGGTTCATATTTTGCTTGGCACCTTGGTAGTTGTTCTGATAAGATGGCCTATTGGCCTGGTAAGGTTGCCCCTGCCCCTGATATGCTTGGTTCTGCCCCTGATATTGTTGTTGATAAGGCTGCCTACCTTGAGACTACTGCTTCTTGATGTTTACTAGATCATTACCAAAAGTCTGCAGAAGATTTTCTATTTTTTGTTGGCTACTTTTTATCTCCTTTAGCTCTTGAGTGAACTAGAGGTCGTAGGTTCAGAAGTGGAGGTACTTGGTAATGCTGCAACAACAGGTGTAGGGACAAAATATGGGGTGGGTAAAGGCATAGAAGCTTGGATCTCAGGAAAAATGGGCATAGGGGGCCTAGGTGCTATTTTTCCAGCCTGAATTAGACTATTCTCTACTCTAATGGCTATTTCATAGGCATCAGGTGGGCTTACACCTCCTAGTGATTGTATCATCACCGAAATATCACTATTTAAAGCTTTTAAGAAATATAAGAATGCATACTCAGTTGGAGGTCTTACCGTGGTAGGGATTCTATCCCATGTCTTCTAAAATCTGAAGTTGAAGTCCATCATTGGTTCCTGAGGAGCTCTCTTTATGGTGGTCATCTGTTCCACCAATGACAGATTATCTGATTTATCCTGGAACTGCTTATTCAGCTTGTCTCCTAGTTCATCCCAGGTCCCTATAGTCTGTACTGGTAGACTTCTGAACCATTGTAATGCCTTTCTTTTGAATGAGGCAGCTAGTAATCTGATGGCCACATTTTCTTGTGTTACATGATGTACTCCACATAGAGAAGCCACATCTCTTATGTGTTCAATAGGTGTAGTTTGGGTCTCCCCTGTGAAATAGGGTAAGCTATTCAAGGCTGCCATAGGTATGACATCATGTACTGTTAAGTTCAAAGGGCTTCCCCCATCAAAAGCCACAAATGGCTGATTTCTTGCCATCTGAGCAGCTGGAAGTGGGTTTGCTTGAGTTGCTACAAGGACTACAGAGGCAATTGGTCTGAAATTTGGTGGAGTTGACAATGTCCTTTTAGAATAGGGAGTTCTTACTACAGTTCTACTTTGCCTCCTAGGTGGAGAAAGCTGTAGATAATCAAAGGAGCTGGAACTTGAACTCCTAGTTTGTATCCTTTTCATAAAAGTATATCAGCAGAACTGGTTTCCTTGATCTGCCTCAATATGAGTTGCTAGATATGCAATTTTTAACCTCTTATAGGTCAAAAAAACACTGGTTGCACATCAAAACTAGTAATAAGAGTTTGTGATGTCCCACCGGGCGTGCCAGAAACTATTGTCACGTGAAATTGCACCCTGCTTGAATGGGATTCCAAGCATTCCAATGACACAATGGGATTGATCTCTAAGTGTGGGACTTTGCTAAATGAGATCAAACCTCCGAAGAAGGCCGGCTTCCTTGTCTAGTTATCACCTAAAACTACTGTATTTTGGGGTGAAAAGGGGAAGAAATGTGCTAAAATGAAAGATAAAGCAACAATACTTAAAAAACATGAAAGGGTGATGCACCAGACAGTTCTAAAGAACCTTTACAAAGACTGAAGTATGCATAATATAATCAAATACAACAAGCAAATATACATAGAATAGATGATTCTAACAGAGGTAAAGAGCAAAATGATTGAGAGGAACAAGAAATATTCACAGACAACCATAACCAGATTCACACAGAGATAGAAAATCAGCAAAAGGCATGATAGCTTTCATATATCTAAAGAAAGGCAAGGTTACAGTATGAAAAGTTCTATTTGGAAATAGGAGAACAGAATATTTTCCAAAAAAATCCAACAACTTATTACATCATAAGCCTCAGCTTATATAGCGATACAAAAACTGACCTAGGTCAGTTACAAAAAATCCACTCAGGGAGCTGCAATCAGAAATATCTTCCTGAAGGGACGTCCACCTGCCAAGAGTAATGGCGTAAGAGATCTGGAACAGGGGCAGGTGGGAGATATTTGGGTCTTCAATGCAAACAACCGCGTCATCGATCTGATCCTCAAAATGGAGGATAACTTAGCATTGAATGCTGACAGCTGCTTGCATATATCGGCTGTAATGAATGCCCCCAAAGATCTCCATCTGTTGAAAAAGTGTCACAAAACCTCCTAAAAAGCCCGCCAAATGAAAGAGGGGATGAAAACATAAAACTTTGCCTCTTACAGCATGTGAAAAATCGCTAAGACGGAGGAGATACAGGCGGTCAAAGTCTGGTCAATCACCTGTGTATATTGCTTCTGCATTTCTGTGTATATCGCTTCAGTGTCTGATCCGTGTCTTGGCATATACAACCCTAAATGCAAGCTGCGGACCCGAAGCTCTTTATGAAACTATTGAAAAATGCCGTCGGTCCGGGTTGTATGTGTATCAGCATCTCCCTTTTTGTCTACGCAAACATACAAGCTGCAGACCTAAAAAATCACCCTTAGCTGCATTTCATTTTCCTGCTGGGTCCGTCTTGTATCACATCCCCTTGAGAAGCCCCTGCCAGAAACTTACGCGGAGGCCGACACGTGGCAAGTTCCGCGTTGCCTTGTAAAAATAGCATCAAAAGTTTGAAGTTGCCCCCGCTCGTGACACGTGTCGCAACCCGCGGCATCATCTGCAGCAACCGAGCTTCCCTTGGGACCCACCTCACCTGTGCCAAGCTTTGAAACAACTGCGGAAGCTGACACTTGTCAGCTTCCGTGGAAGCGTTTAAGGGGCACGTGGCAACCTCCGCTGCGACTTAGAAACTTTTTAGAAACTTTAGTGGACAGCGACATGTGGTGCCCTCCGTGTTGCCATGAGAAACGCTAAGGCTCAGCTGGGACTCACGTGGATGACGACACTTGGCGTCCTCCGCAGACACTTAACATACAAAGGGGCTCCTGAAACCTCGACGGAAGTTGCCACCTGTCACCATCCGCACGAAGAGAAACATCATAGAAACTTTTTGAGACTCACTTAAGATTCATGTGGAAGCCGATGTGTGGCAAGTTTCGCTTCACTTTAGAAACATTACATGGGCCCACCTTTTCCCTTGGCTTAGCACCGAAACAAATAGAAACTCACGCGGAAGCTGACACGGGTCAGCTTTCGCAGCAACTGCAAGGGACACGTGGAGCGTTCTGCCCCAACTTAGAAACATAGAAGAGACTTCAGCAGAAAGTGACACACGTCGATCTCTGTGGGACTCTGAGAAACAATACAGGGACTCTCCGCCGCTGACACTCGTCACAACCCGCGGCACTGAGAAACCTTATAAAAAGGGCTCGCGAAACTTGGGGGGGGCCATGAAACTTTTAGAAACATAAGTGGAGGCTGCCACCTATCTCCATCTGTGGGGCCCTTGAGTCACCTTTTATGTGTCCCTCGGGTGGCTCCATGTGGTGCCATCCGCGCCACTCTCAGAAACTTAAAGAAACTGCGAGCTAGAAACTTAAAGAAACTGTAAAGAGACCGTGGCGGAAGCTGACACGTGGTGCCCTCTGCGGCAACGTTGAAACTTTTAGAAAATGCGCTCCACCATTGACACGTGTCGCGATCCGTAGCGATCAATTTTAAATGCTGATGGAATTTTGCAAGCCCACCAAAATGCCCATTTGAACTGTCTGTTGACTGCAACTTTGACCATGCATAACTTCCTCATTTAGTCAAATTTTAGGATGCTGTAAAAAGCAAACCTACCTATTTTTTTGAGCTCTTTATAATGGTAATGTTTTTTTAGGCAAGGCTCCTGGGAATTTTGGCACTTTGCTTTATAGGGACCTTTTCAAAGGGATTTCCAATGAAAATATCATGTTAATTGTTTGGCTCTGGACAGAGGGAAAAAGGTTAACAGTCACATTAAACACGCTTCCTCCAAGGTTGTCACCTTCTCTATCTAACTCCCATAGTACAGTGTCATAGACTAACTTCAGAAAACTCCTACCCACATATCCATCTTAGAGTTGTTGCGTCTGTCTCCCTCCCACAAGGAAATTCTCGATAAAGCCCTAGTGGAAACAACTGTGCCCACGAACTTGGCCCAAGAGAAGTTTCAAGCCATGGTAGGAAATCTAACCTCCTCTAGCACCCTATTGTTTACCAAATAAGGTGACCTATCAGTATCCCAGCCTCACAACACACCCTTGCATATCATCGCCTTCATTCATAAACACCATATCAAAAGAGTTCTCATTGATGGAGGGGTAGGTTTAAACATTTGCAAGCTCAAGCTAGTCCTTACATTGGGGTTCTTTAAAACTGCAGTGGATCCTAGGAAAAAGATCACTATCAAGGCCTATGATGAAAAAGAAAGAACTACTAAAGGAACAGTGGTGTTACCAATACAAGTTGGACTAGTAATAAAGGACATTATTTGCCAAGTCCTTGACAGGAAGCTAGCCTATAACATCCTCCTTGAAAGACCTTGGATTCATGCCATGAAAGCTATGCCTTCTACCTACCACCAATGCATCAAATTTCCTCATAACGGCAAACAGATCACCATCCAAGGTGATCCAGATCCTTTTCAGCATTGTAACTCTATCCGCTCAAAGCCTGATTGCATCATTCCCAACAATAGAGCTTCCACATCCCCCATCTCATAGCATGATTCTACCTTCGAAGCTTCCTCATCCAAGCCCAAAGAGCAAAAAATCACAATCAAAGAAACAGGGGTAGGGGAATACTCCATCGAGCACAGCCTCAACTTAGCGAAAATGCCTCTATCTCCAAGATCCTTTGGGTGACCTACACCTTTTCCAAAGCCATCTACTCCTCCCGAACCTCCCACAGCTCCCTTTGTAAAATGGGGGACCCTATCAGATGAAACTGAGGAAAGAGATGTCTTGCAATGGCTTAACATAGAGGAAGATAACACACCACAAGAACTACCTAAGCTCCCAACTAAAATCTATGGGCGTGGTGAGTCTATCTTACATAGAATGGGTTATGAAGGACAAGGTCCCATTGGCTTAAGAAAAGGAGGAATAATAGAACCCATCCAACCCTCCTCATCCTCATTGGCAAGAAATACAAAAGGGCTAGGATACAAGGACAAAGGCAAAGCTAAGGCAAATGCTTGTTTTGTGGAATAGATCCATAACCTACAAGAAGACAGTGACACAGACTCTAACGAGTATGAGTGGGATGAACTAATAGAGCACTCCTATGAGGAAAAAGGAGTTGACACCATTCAAACCTATAGCCCCTACCGTAAGGGACAAACGCTAACGCATAGACCATTAGAGTGTGATTCGCCAATTCATGAGAGTATGACTTTCGAGGAAGGTCGAAGTTCCATCGCAATAAACAATCTGGAGGAAAGTACCATCCCGGATCCTATCCCTACTAATATGAATCCTGACCATGTATCCATTCAAACTATCACACCCAATGAATTAGATCTATCTTTCGATCCCCTCCCCCTTGTGCATCCTGAACTTATCGACTAGGACTTACAAGGAACCCCACAACTAGACATGTTCCAAAATGATGATGCCTATATTGACTACATGGAACTTAGGGACCACCTACCTATAGGAGTTCATAAAACTAGCTTTTCCATTGAACTCAACACTGTGGCTTATTTTGGAGAGGGTACCAAGCCTTCCAGTCGCAAAAACATAAAAATAAAAACTAGATCTGATGGTGAAAACTGCTCTGCAGCAATATCAGATCCCAAAATAGTAAAAAGAAAGGATGCATTAGATGGTGAAAACCTCTCTGAGGCACCAGACGATGGAAGGCTTGACACTCTCCCCAATGACATGTACTAAGAGAAGTCTTAGATTGTTGTGGAACCTACAAAACCTGTCAACATTGGAATAGAGAGCAATCCTAAGATCATTCACTTTGCAAAATCTCTATCTCCACCAGAAAAAACCAAATTTGTACCATTCTTCAAGAAAAAGCAAGTCAACTTTGCTTGGTCATATGCAGATATGCCTGATTTAGATCTAGATTTGATCCTACATCATCTTCCACTAGATCCAGTAGTCAAACTAGTCAAGCAGAAGCTCAGGAAAATGCATCCACACATTGCATTACTAGTAAAAGATGAACTGAAGAAACTACTGGATGTGGGGCTCATCAGGGCAATAGACTATCCAGATTGGGTATCCAACATAGTGCCAGCATCCAAACCTGATGGTCGAGTCAGAGTGTGCAATGATTTATGAGATCTAAACAAGGCTTGCCGCAAGGATGACTTTCCGTTACCTAATATTGATATCATAGTCGACTTGACAACAAGACATACCATGTTATCTCTTATGGATGGCTTCTTCAGATACAATCAAATTATGATAGCACCAGAAGACCAACATAAAATGGATTTCACTTGTCCATGGGGCACCTTCTATTGGAATGTCATGCCATTTGGGTTAAAGAACGCCGGGGCAACATATCAACGTGCTATGACCACTATCTTCCATGATATGATGCACATCATAATGGAAGACTATGTAGATGACATCCTTGCAAAGTCACTCACAAGAGACTAGAGAAGGTCTTTCGGAGACTGGAACACTTCAAAGTCAGGTTGAATATGAAGAAATGTGTGTTTGGAGTCACCTCCGGCAAGCTCTTGGGCTTCATTGTATCAGCAAATGGGATCGAAGTGGATCCTGCCAAAGTCAAAGCTATCATGGAAATGCCACCACCAGAAAACATCACTCAACTATGGTCTCTACAGGGCAAGTTACAAGCAATTAATCAGTTCATCTCACAACTGGTAGACAAGTGTCAACCTTTTACTCACCTATTACACAAAAACATACCATTTCGGTGGGATGAAAAGTGTGAGGAAGGATTTCACAAGCTAAAGGAAATACCTCATGAATCCCCCTATTCTAATGCCACCTATCCAAGGTAAGCCTTTGTATCTATATGTATCTGCTACGCCAACAGCTCTCGGAGCCCTATTAGCACAACAGGATTACAAAGGCAAAGAAAGGGCCATCTACTACATCAGTCGCACATTGGTGGGCTACGAACTGCAATATTCTCAAATAGAAAGATCATGTCTTGCTGTGGTTTTTGCTTCCCAAAAACTATGGCATTACATGCTAGAACATTCAGTCAAGCTTATTGCAAAGATAGATCCACTAAAATACCTATTAAGCAAAACAACTCTAACAGGCCGCCTAGCCAAGTGGGTAATGCTGTTAAGCAAATATGACATCGAGTATGTAGAAAGGAAGTCCATCAAAGGTCAAATCATTGCCGATCAGTTAGTAGAAGCACCATTGTAGGATACCACACCAATGACATTTGAATTTCCAGATGAATCCATATTCAGTGTCACAACACACTCATGGAAACTCTACTTTGATGGATCCTATACAAACCATGGATTAGGGGCAGGAATCTTGTTGGTCACTCCTCACGGCGACACCATACCTAAGTCTTACCGTCTGCTATTCCCATGCACAAACAATATAGTAGAGTATGAGGCCTTGGTCATTGGTCTCAAAATTGCAGCAAAATGGAAAGTAACGGAACTCTACGACGACTCCCAACTGGTGATTAATCAAGTCAATGATGACTATCATACCAAATATGACAAGTTAATACCATACAAGCATATGGTAGATGAATTTAAAGAGTACTTTGTGATCATCTCCTTTGAGTAGATACCTCGCATTGAAAACAAAGCAGCAGATGCCATAGAAACCATTGCCTCGCTCCTCGAGATCCCAAAGAATGAGTCACGGTATGAGTTCTTGGTGGAGTCAGTTATGCAACCAGCTTATGATATCCTTGAAACACACTCCATTTTCCTTTTAGTCGGATCTGATTCACCCTTGTATGGTAAGATTTACACTTACCTCAAGGATAACACCATACCACTAGACTTGTCTACCAACCATTATCGTTACACCATTATCGTCGACACCCTATACCGACGAGGTCTAGATGGTACTTTACTCTGATGTTTAGAACGTGAAGAATCTCAAACCACCTTACGAGAGGTACACGAAGGAATTTGTGGAACACACTCTAGCAGTGCTTCTTTAGCTAAGAAACTCATACACTTGAGATACTATTGGCCAAACATAGAAACTAATTCATATCAATTTGTGAAGAAATGCAAGAAATGCCAGATACATGGTAACCTCATCCATGTACCAGCTCAAGAGCTACAACCTTTATCGACACCTTGGCCCTTTTGTCAATGGGGACTCGACCTTGTGGGCAAAATCCACCCTCCATCATCCAATGGCCACAAGTTCATAATAACCGCCACTAAATATTTTACCAAGTGGATTGAAGCCATTCCACTCACCAATGTCACAGGCAAACAAATTGCCTCCTTCATCCTCAAATACCTCATTTGCAGATATGGAATTCCCTCATCCATAGTCACGAATAATGGAAGACCTTTCAAGAACCAGGATGTCCAAGAGATTTGTGACAAATTCAAAATCCAACACCATTTCTCCACCCCCTACTATCCACAAGGCAACGACCAAGCAGAGGCATCCAACAAAACAATCCTAAAAATCCTCAAGAAAACTGTCAACGATGCCGGCCGTGATTGGCACATACAATTGAATCCCACTCTGTGGGCCTATCAAACCAGTATACGCACTCCCACAGGTGCTACTCCTTATGGCCTTGTCTATGGATCAGAAGCCATTTTGCCCATCGAGGTCGAGTTACCATCCTTACAAGTGTCATTAAAAGGTCTTATCACTGATGAAGACTACAGAGTTTCTAGACTGCAAGAGTTAGAGTTGTTAGAGGAAAAGAGACATAACGCTTTCAATCATCTCAAGGCATACCAGCAAAGGATGTCATGAAGCTACAACCACAGGGTCTGTCCAAGGGTCTTCAACATTGGTGATCTAGTACTCAAGGAAAATCCCTGCAATCAGTAGGATTAGGAAAAGAAAGGTAAGTTTGAACCCAACTGGCTTGGTCCTTATGTAATCATTGCTGCCTATGGATCAGGAGCATATCAGTTAGCAACATCAGAAGGTGAGATGTTTGATGACCCAATCAACAGTATGCATCTTCGTCGGTTCTATACCTAAGAGAACCCCAATGTAAGGGGGGCAAAAATTCAAAAAAGCAAAAAAAAAAAATCAGAAAAAAGGCAAAAAAATAAAAAAAGGCAAAAAAATAAAAAAAATGGAAAAACAACAAAAAAAATCATCCTTTGGTGAAAACCTGGCAAGCAGGTGCCTTGGATAGGTACCATGATGAAAACCTGGCAAACATGCGTCATGTGTACTTTTAGCTTTCGTGCAAATAAAAGCAAGTGGTGAAAACCTGGTAAACAGGTACTACTTGTGATAAACCGCTTCCTCCATATTTGGGAAACCAATCACCTTGTGTCCACTCCCCCTACCATCGTTTCTCATCCGACCCATAGCTAGCTCATAATAAAAACCTAATGATAACCTATCATGGCTTGATACTCTATCTCTTTTGTCGCCTTATCAACTAAGGTCTTATCTAGTATCCTATCCATAGCGTCATCCTAGCATACCATTTATCGTCAGTATCATAGGGTCCAAGTCCCCAAACTATGTTGCCTCTGCGTCATCACGTAGGCAAGGCCATTATCAATGTGCCCCCGAGGCTTCCCTTCTGTCATGTCTGTTGTCATCTATCCTCTAGTCCATCCACATGGTCCAAGTCCACGAACTACGTTGCCTCTATGTCATCACGTAGGAAAGGCCATTTCAATGCGCCCCCGAGGCACAAGGTCAGTCCCTTAGGGTCCATTTCACTAGGCATGCAAGCACAAGCAAAACCCGCTTTCCCACAAAATTTTTGACACAAGACTTCAACCTATCCAAAGTAAAACAAACGAGTACTTAAAGCACTGTAAATGATTCTATCTAAATTATGGCAAGAAAACACATCTAAATGCAAGAATGTTTTGTGTTTGTGATCAGGTTAGATTATATTGCCTTGACTTTTGTTATCATGTCTTTCTATGCTACTCAAGGATGCCAAAAGCTAGAGATGCTATGATGGGGGCATGATTGTTTTCTTTGTTTGTTGTTTGTGGATCACTCTTTAGTAATGTGAAGCCTTGTCAAATGACATGATCAACAAAAGATTATCGAGGACATTAGAGGTCTAACATGAAAGGGGGCAATCCTTGCCTGTTGATATGCAAGAAATACTCAGGTCATCATGGTTCAATTATACCTAGATGCTTGTATTAACTTGCTAAATCAAAATCCATGCAAGAAGTACTCAGGTCATATGGGTTCAATTATACCTAGATGCTTATATCAACTTGCTATATCAAAATCCATGTAAGTAATACTCAGGTCATCTTGGTTTAATTATACCTAGACGCTTGTATTTTCTTACAACATTTCAAAAACACAAATAAATAAAAAAGCCCAATGATGAAATAAGCACTTCAAAAATACTTGCAATATCAAGATGTCAAAACCATTCGGATCCAGAAAGCATCCACAAAGCATCCATATCCCATGCAATAAAAAATTCTGTGCAGAGTATCAATGTTTACAAATAAAAGCTTGTGATTCCTTCTGTCGAGTCATTCTTCTATCAGTCAATCTTCTATCTACCATTGTATCTCTCATCAACAGTTCTAGCTGTCAATCCGAGCAATGATCCAAATGCAAGTCTATCCTTAATCCATACCAATCGAGTAAATTCAATCTTGTCGAATTATCCAATCACAATCAATGGTCTTGATCCTAATCTTTTTGTAAACCAACTCAATCAATCATAATTATCAGTGGGATGTATCTTTCCCATGCCTATTGTGTTGATCTAGGGATATATCGTTCCCTGCAATGACAACACTAGGCCTTTGTATTGATCTAGGGATATATCATTCCCCGCCATGACAACACTATCGTCTATCATTATTGATTAATCATTGGTTTACAACTTGACATGGGCAATACCTTGTTTGTTCTTGTATCATTTGTATATACTTGCTTGGTTGCTTGTGTGTGTTGTCATTTTATCTTGCATCACGTATCATTCAGCTCTTTCTTCAACAAATTTCTTCACCCTAATCTAGTTTTCACCTTCTTCATCATGAGATTATCTGTCTCACACCCTCGACCCTTTCTTCTGGTCCAATCTCCTGAGGGGGCATCCTGTCATTAAAATTGTACCAGGGGCAAACTGGGGCATGTATCATTATCAGAAAATCTATTCTTTGAAACAACGTGATAAAACACATTGCATCAAAGAGGGGCAAAATGTACACACCTAAAAATGACACGACTCTGTCTAAATAAATATTCTTAATATTTATTCCATTTAATTCCTCTATCAATAAATAAATCAATTTATTTATTCGATTCATATTCCTCTAAATTAATTAAATATCAAATTATTTAATTACCTCTTCTAATATCTTCCAATAATTAAATAAAATCCTTTATTTAATTAAATTCTTCCAAATCCTCCAACAAATTAAATAAAATCATTTATTTAATTAAATTATTCCAAATCCTCTTATCTACAATTAAATAATTTACATTATTTAGTTAAATCAAATTATTCTTCCAAATTTAAATAAATTAATCAAATTTATTTAAATTCTCTCAATCTCTAAAAATAAAATATAATCAAATATTTTATTTATTCTTCCAAATCTTGCACAAACAATTAAATAAATTTATTTATTTAATTTGCTTTCTTATCTTCAAATTCCTAAAAAATCTTCCAAATCTTCTAAAGATAAATCTTCTTCTACATGCACACAAAATTAAATAATTTATTATTTAATTTCTCTCAAATCATGCAAAAGCAAATCTCAAGTTGAGTTAATTGATTCAATTAATCTTGTTTTTATAAACAACTCTTAAATTAGAAAAAAACAATCTAATTTATGAAATTAATCTTATCTTTATAAAAGAAAGCAGTTAAATCAAACAAAATAGCTTTTTCTACGACACTTGTCTTCTTTCTATTTGCGCACATTTCTCAAGGTTTCTCTACCGTTGATCTTCTTATTCTTTCTATACCGTTGATATTCTCTCTCTCAAGTCTATAAGTACAACCCTCTTCCTCCATTTCTATCATCCAAGCTTTTAGTAAAGTTACTCTATAGGAATTACAGAGCGCCTTTGGCACCAAATTCCTTCATTGCTTGCAATCACCCTTTTATCATTGCAATTTGTGTTGAAGAATATCTTCATTGCGAACTTATCATAGCCATTCCTACTTAACATCTTGGAAATAGCAAGAAATTGTACCTTCTGAGGGCCATATTCATAAACAAGATCATTTGAGATAGGTGACCAATGGAAGCCACGAAGTAAAGAGGTTTGTAAGGTTTGAGTTCTTTGTTTGTTTAATCTTCTTTGTTTCTTATTTCATTGAGTTTATTGGATTACTTTGATATTATTGATAATTATTCCAATTTTCTGATAACACATACCATCCTCAATCAGATGGACAAACTGAGGTTGTTAATAAGTGTTTGGAAGGATATCTACGTTGTTTCACTTTAGAGAAACAAACTCAGTGGGTAGATTGGCTACCACTTGCAAAATGGTGGTATAACACTTCTTATCATAGCTCATAAAAAATGTCTCCATTTTTGGCACTTTATGGATATCATCCTCCTTCCATCACATCATCTTTAAAGGTGTCACCAAGAGTTTAGGTAGTAGAGGACCACTTGCTTCATCAACAATAGGTACTTTCAAGACTCAAGGAGAATTTAGCCATGGCACAAAATTGAATGAAACAGCAGGCGGAACAACATCGTAGTGAAAGAAGTTTTGAAGTTGGGGATTGGGTCTTCTTGAGATTGCAGCCTTATAAAAAAATCTCACTGAAGCAACAAAAAAAGAATAATAAGTTGTCTCCAAGGTATTATGGGCCATACCAAATCATGCAAAAGATCAGTAGTGTTGCCTACAAGCTAGAGTTGCCCCCAGCAACAAAGATACATCCAATTTTTCATGTTTCTTGTTTGAAGAAGGTAATTGGGCATAATATTCCTACTCAAACAATACTACCAGAGCTCGATGAAGAAGGAAGAATCATTTTGGAACCAGAGTGCATTTCTCAAACATGTATGAAGAAGCTGAGGAATAGAACTCTCACTGAGTATCTCATCCAATGGAGGAATTTACTAATTGAAGAGGCCACATGGGAGGACGAGGAGTTCATTCAAAAGAATCCACACTTGTTTAGCATTGAGGACAATGCTCCTTTGAAGAGGGGGGCATGCTATGCCCTTAATATTGTTGTACATTGGGTTATGAGTAGTCATCTTGTGGCTATCTTAACTCCTAATTAAGTCATGTTATCATTATTATATTATTATTTAGTTAGTTAGGTCAACCTAGGGCTTATATAGGGGCATGTCTATCCAGCCTAAGCATAATTAGGTATATATACGAGGGTGTGAGTCTTATTTCATCATCATATTGTGAAGTGTGTTCTCATTAGAGATATTTGGAGGTTTGCCCCCTCGAAGTGGCCTGTTATGCTCAATTATTATCAAGTATTTGTAGCATATTTCATATCATCGTCTTCTATTGTGCAAGTTATCTCATTACCCCACTCAAGGTATGATGCTTAGGATTTTGTATGATGGGCTCATTGTTAAAGGGATGGATGGGCTTTGTATTGGATAGATGGATGGAGGATATGCTTGGAAAGGGACGTATGTCAAGAGGTGTCCAAAGCATGTTTTTGATATTTTTCCCCAGTCTTTATCAAGATCTAAGGGGGAAAATATGGTAGATAGGATGGCGGTAATTGGAATATGGTAGGATAAAGATAGTAGATAAGGAATGTAAGATGGTAGATTGGAAGATGATAGGATAAGGACACATGATGGATAAGATATGAAAAGGATGTGGAGGAAAGGTATGGTGTTTTCCCCCAAGTATGGGATATAAATGGATGGAGAAGGGATTGCGCATGACACCCACAAGGGGTTTTCATCATGGTACTTGCCCAAGGCGCCACAAGAAGTGGTTTTCACCATTGGACAGATTTTTCTCTTTACTATTTTCTTGATTTTTTTATTTTTTTGATGGGTTGAGGACTCTAGCGTCTATTTCCATTGCAAGGAGAATGTCATCCCATGTTGGATATTTGGTATATAGGAGGAGATGGAATGGATGATGACTAGTGGATGATGACATGGATCATGGATGAATAGAGGTTGATGGATTATGTAGATTATGATGTGGATTATGATGTGAATTATGATGTGGATTATGATTTGGATTATGCAAAAGCATGGACCATAGGGGTGTGATGGGGAGGGTATGGGGTGTGATGGGGAGGGTATGTGGGGTAGGGGATGTAATATGGGAGGATAGGAGTATGTGGGAATCCCATGGGGTAAAGGGGAACCATGATCAACGGTTGCACACACTGTGATGTATTGTGAAGCTTATATTTGGTATGTGGGGTGGGTAGTAATGGGGATAGGGGATTTTTGAATGGTCGATTTAGGGTTTTAGGGACCCAAATAGACTTAGAATTGTGGGATTTTTAGATGGGGAGTGGGATATTTGGGATTTTGGGGTAGATTGGGATGTGGATGCCTCATTTGCTTTACTTGTTTTTTGTTTAGGGACCCATACCATTTTTGTTTTTGCTTTTTCTTTTGATGGTGTGGGCTTTGATAGCCTTTTGGATTTTTCATTTTGTGTGGAAGGTATAGCATCTTTAGGCTTTTGTGGATTTTTTTCTTTATGTAAGGAGGTATTGGAATTATTCCTATGGAATCCCATGGATTTGGTGGAAGCTTCCTGTTTGGATGATGTGTGTTTTTGTTGATCATGATGAAGGATTTATAGATAGGGGTTGGAAGGATAGGGAGATAAGGGGATCTAGGTTTATGGGATGAAGATTTATGGGTAGGAGTTGGAAGGATGGGAGGACAAGGGGATTTAAGGATGGGGATATTAGGCATTGGTAGAAATGGAGGTAAAGTTGATGGGGAGATGTTTTTGGTCACATGCTTTTGCAAATGATATGATGATGGAGGAGGGATGGCGATATATGATTTGGAGGTGCGATGAGGTGCACCGGGTTTCAGATTAGATGAATGGATTTTGGAAGATGCATGGGTGGTACCAACATGTTTAGATTGTTTTTCTTGGGATGTATAGCCAAGGCCATGCGAGGATGGATCAAATGTGGTATGGATGGGCTCCAAAATGTCCTTTTCATGAAGGCCTAAACCTTTGCCTTGATATTTAATGTTTTGGAGTATGCGACATGCAATGGGATGTTTGGTGTGTTGGAAACAAGATGCGATTCTATTATTTGTTGGAGAAGGATATGTGGTGGATGGAAGTTGTTCACCTCCTATGATGGAACCACCATGGATGAAGGTGTTTTTTCCAAGTGGATAATAGGTTAGATTTGGAATGGGATTGGTAGATGGTGTGGGAGGATCAACGGGGGTTGTTATTGTAGAAGTGATAGGGTTGATGTGGATAGGGTGATTACTAGATGGGAGGGGATTAAGGATGGGATTAGATAGGAGGGGTTTAGGGATGGATTAGGTGGGCTGTTTAGATCTTGATTAGGATGGGGGTTGATGCTTCAACATGCTTTGGATTTGACTCTTGACATAGCTCATGTGTTTGGATAGTAGTGGAAGTGACTTGGATAGATGTGATAGGTACTTGGATGGATGTGATAGGTTCTTGGATGGGTTCTTGAACATGGCTACATGACAATTCTTGACTTATGATAGGAGATTGTTCAAGAGGTTTGGTAGGATGGTATAGTGGATGGATGATGATGGCAGATGTTGTAGGCTTAGGATTAGGATTAAGTAGATGGGTGATGGGATCGCATGATGGTGTTGGAGAGGTAGGGGATTCCACAACTTTTCTTTTCTGATTTCTTTCTAATGTTCTTTGGAGAAAATCCTTCAAGGATTCTTTGGTGGATGGATTAGGATTTGGAAGGTTTGATGGTGGATTAGATGGTGGGTGGGGGATAGGGGTTGGTGGATTGGGAAATACATAGGATAATGGATTAAGTTTGATAGGATTGGAAGGATATTATGATGGGAGGGTTGGAGAAATTGATGGATTGGAAGATGGGGGTTTCACATAGGGCCATGGTTGTGCGCTTAAGCTCTCAATTTCAGCCATAAGGTGCTTGTGTGCTAGGTTGATGTTCCCTTGATCAAAGGTAGCATGACAAAGGTTGGGGGATGGGTAAGTTGGAGGTATTGATTGGTTAGGTAGATATGATGGTGTGGATACATAAGGGGATGGAAATTGATATGATGTTGATGGGCATGAAAGATAGGGTGTTTGTTGATATGATGAAGGTTGGTATGAGTTTGATGGGAAAAGTGTATAGGATGTTGATGTGTATACAGTTGATGGGGATGAAACAGGGGTTTGGGAGTCTCCAATGATAAGGTGTGCTAAGGGTATATCACTAATGTCATTTTTGCATTTTTCCTTAGCACTAGGATCCATGTTCTCATAGATTTTTCTAAGTCTTTGTAATTGTTGCATTGCTACATATGGATCCATGTTGTTGGGAGGATAGAATAATGGATGAGTGATGTAGGTTAGGGATCAAATTTCAAGACCTTAGGATGATTTTATTTGCTTCAAAGGACAGATGATTCTCTATACTTAAGATAGACTAATGATCTCAAGCAAGAGGGTTGATTGGGTTGATTGTTGATTTTGATGACTTACTTAAGATAGACTAATGATCTCAAGAAAGTTTGGATTAAGGTTGATGATGATCAACTAGGGTATTGATTTTTGATTGGATGGATTAGGATTTTGATAATGATGTGGATAATTGTGATTGGGATTTTGGATGAAAGGTTGATGGAGGATGGAGACTAAGTCCTTAACCAAGGTTTGATTTGCAAAAGGATAGTTTGTTGATTAAGGATTAGGGGTTGGAATGTTTGATTGGGATAGATAAAGGATGATGGATGATTGATGTTGGATTTTATTTTGGATTTCGATTGATGTTATTATTTTGACTTGGGGTTGATTTTGGATGAGGATTTGGATAATGTTGTCGCTAGTTGGATGATGTTGGTTGGATTTTGGATTTGATTTGGATGAAATTGATCAAATAGATAAATGAATTGGATTAAGATGATGGTGATGAATTGGATTAAGGATGATGAGGATGATTAGGATGAATAGGATATGATGGGTGAGATATGATTTGGATAAATTGGATGATTGAGAAATAAATAAGATAGGTGGCTAGGATTAAGACCTTGTCTTGACTTAGCAAATTGATTGGGATTAGGGTCCAATGATGGTGGATTAGGAGAATGATTTGGGTGACTAGGATAATGATTAGGATGAAATTGGATAATTGGATGAGTGATTAGGAGGATGAGAGGGTTGGATTAAGAGGATTATGAGGTGATTAAGATTAGATAAATGGATTAGGATATGGATTGGGAAGATAATGGATATTGGATTAGAAAGTGATTAGGATGATAATATGGGATTAAGCTTAAAGATGGGGATTAATGGGCTTGTAAAATTGATGGTTTTGATGGGAATTTTGATCTTTTGGATTCAAGGCTTCTTGGCAAGAAATCAAACAAGCAAGAAGATACAATGGCTTGACTTCAATGTATCAAAATGATTTTTTACTTTCATGGGGTTCAACAAGAAGACACACCATTCACATGAACATCCCTAGATTATTCAAGTGGGAGTATACAAGATTATGAGCTCATCTTGATGCCTTTATGTAGGCGTGACATGCAAGTCTCATGAGGAGGGGCTAACCATTTTTTATCACCCAAGATCACTCTTACGTCACGAGGGGAGAGCATACATGGCATGGATGTTCATTTCTAGAGAGTTAATGCACTTGGTGATAGAATCAATGTGGTTTGTGCGATGAGTAACTTCTCGGTCCCTATAGGTATCTGGTGCATCACAATCTCATATGGACGAGAGGTCTTAAGCTAGGATTGAACGAGCTTCTAGGGAGTCCTTAATATACACAAAGTACATGAGGCACAAACTGTGAACACTAGTCCATTGAAGGGATGTGGCACAAGTGGTCAAACAAGCACCACCTCACCTTGTGTCCGGAATCACCCGGGGCCCCAAGGCTGTCCCAATGACAATGCAACTAGATTGAGGTATAGCTTTCACTCTCCCCCCTTTAATATGTTGGGAATTAAGGTGTCTCAACCTTTGCAATTTACTAGCATTGATATTTTAATTGTGTATTTATTTATTTACCTATGATGTAATTTATGTTGCACATCTTGTTTTGTCATTTAGTGTGAAGTGGCATGGTGAGTTATCACTCAACTTGGAAGGTGACTAGGATGGTCAACTCATCCCATGTGGATATAGGCATCCCATATGGATATAGGCATCCCATTTGAGGTGGCACTAATATGCCATGTGTTGGCATCTTGTGGTATGACAGAGGTGTTATTGTGTATGACAGAGTCTATGATGCATAAGAGCCAAGTATAGAGATTCCTATGACAAGTGAAGACAAGTGTCTAAAAGCATCTTTGCATGTGGAGAAGGCATCTCTGGGTGCCCAAGTTGGGCTATGACATGTTCTAAGAGGAATATGCTATATTTAGCCTTGTATGACAAATTCTCTTACAACATTTAAGGTTGTTATGTTGGACAGATTTTATGATGGTTGTAAGATGCGTATGAGCATCTGTCATAGCTATTTTTAGCCTGGAGCGCTCCAACCTTGGGAAGTCAAATCTGCCATGTATGACAGATGTAAGAGAGATATTTGCAATTTGGAAAAGTGTCCTTTGATGTGGGAAAATGGCCACGTGTCCAAGATGGATGCCCATCTATAGAGGCTTCTCAATATTGCCTCAAAACTCTATATAATGCATTGTTTTGGAGTTGTAGTTGCATAGTGTTTGTACAGGTACTGTTATGCTACCGGAATCACTCCAGAAATGACATTTGAAGACTCTTGGAAGAACTTGCATTGCAAGTGTATTGTAAACTATTAATGTTTTGATAATACATTGTGCAGGTTTTAGAGTGTGGGGTTTTTACCTAAAAAGGTTTTCCCCATGATATATCTTGTGTCACTCTCTTTATATGTTGTGTTGCTGTTGTAATATTGATGTTATGTGTTTAACATTGCTACAATTGTAAGGATTTAAAAGAATTTGCATACTATTCCCCTCATTAGATTGGTGTAGGAAGTGTGTTCCGCATACCTTGCTTCCTTTCATAATATACCATGCCAGTACACGTGGTTGAGGTCATTCCTTGGGGGGATGAAATCTCCAAGTAGGCCTCCTAAGAAGAAATCACCCTTGCTTTTGATCATCCAAGATCACACAAGGTGGAAGGGGAGAGCATACGCAAAAGGTGACCCCTTTGAGATACAAAGATAAACAAAGATAGTTTGTTGTAATTGAAAATGTGCTGAAAGGTGTATGCACAACAAGAATGGTCAAAAGTGCAGCAATATTGTTAAATGCATGGTAGGATTTAAATGCATTGAAAGTAGTATCAAATACATAGTTATAAGTTGTAGATGTGCAGTTTTTTGGTTTTGCAAAGTTTGATCAATTTCTCTTGTTTTAGGCACGTTTTTCTAAAAGTGTCCTATGTTCTTGGTAATGATTTTACTTTAGTTTGTTGCAAGAAACACATCAGACAAGATCTCATGGTTTTATACAAGTTTTTTGATAAACATTTTGCAAACAAGTACAATTCCTATGGTTGGCAAGGACAATATTTATTGAATCCCAACTTGGATTTCTCCAGCCACTTAAATCAAGGTAGACAGTTAGCAACTTGGTAGCACTGGCTCCCCCTTGCTCGACACTCACTTCTCCGGCATACCAAGTTACAATTCCTCTGAAGAGTTAAATTTTATGTCTCTACACATGATTAGTGAATACATTGGGTGGCTTTAGAGGTCTAACCTCCCGCGTCAACAAATAGAAGGATTTTGGCTTCTAAAAATAGTTGGTTCTTAGTAAGGGCATTCGTTTAGGAGCTTATACATGCGGTAATTCACTCCATTTAGGAGGCTTCCCAATATGTAGAGGTTAGGCTCTACAGGTTTCAATGCACTACAAAGGTACTAAGGGAAACATTCATTGGTATAACACAACAACACCTATTGTTTATGACTTTCATCACAAACACTTTTATTTATAGCAGATCGAATTAGCTTGGCTTTAGCTTGTTACCGCTCAAGGTTGTCCCACTTGGATGAAACGTAATCCAAGGGCATGCCTTTTCTAAAGGTTAAACAAATGAAATGATAGGTTTGGCATTTTGGTCACCCAAGATGGGGAGAGCATATGCCTATCATCATTTTACAAACATAGTAGACACTAGTTCATTAACCTTCTAGAGTTAATCTAAGTGTGATTTAATCTACCAAGCACAAAAATGACATGATAACATAAAATGAAAAGATAGTTGATTTTAACGTCCTAATCAAACTATGTGATGAATGTATTGAAGATTTTGTCAAGTTACTTTCCCCTACTTATGCTAGATGTGGATTTGTAAATGCAAGATGTGCATGAAAGATTTGTTCAATTTTAACCTCCTAGTTTGGGACTATCTGAAATTTGTATGCAAAGATGTAAGTTTACTCCTAATTAAAAACTAGATGAAGATTTGTATGCAAGTTGTATGAACAATAATATGATTTACTCCTCCTAATTAGAAACTAGATGAAGATTTGTATGCAAGATGCAACTAAAAATATCTAAACCAACTCTTAAACATGCAAGAACACTCTGTTAATAGCCTCCATTGATGATTGATAATACTTGTAACACAAGTTAGTACTGAAAATTTGTCAAAACACACCCTAAGACCTAACAGATTTTATATGCGCTGAAATAGACATCATATGCATAAAAAGATGAGATGTATGCACAGAAAGACAAATGTGTAGAAAGAACTATCAAAATACGCAGGAAGAAGTTTTATATGCATGGAAATACAAATGCACAGAAAGAACTATCAGAAGCACAGAAAGAAGTTTTATATGCGCAGGACTGTTCTTTTCTTCACACATGCGTAGAACTAGAAATTGAATGCGCCGGAACGACCTATCATGACTGCAACTTCACCAAAAACTCAAAATGGAAGTTAGAATAGGACAGTGGCCCCATAGTGGGTGCCAAAATGTGATTGGAAATCTAAACTATAGTAGAATCTACCTAAATATTCAATACTCCAATGAAAATAAGATAAATGTAATAAAATAAAGTTATACCTTGATGAACGGATTTACCTCGTGTCTTCCATTGTTGCCTATCTCTTCAATGATCTTTGTAGATTATGATTGAGCTCTCATAAGTATACTTCCTTGTTGTTTTAAGATGACAAAGAGAGAATGGCTTTGTGGAGGATTATGCAATGTGAATGGTTTCTACAATGCAAAGCTAAGATGAATGATAGATATTGTGATATGAAGCCATGATATTGATATTGATATGCAGCTAGATGAGATTATGATGCTAATGGATGCAATCACAAATGAGAATATAAGCCAAAGGCATGCTAAAATGATTTTGGTAGCATAAGTTTGCTAAATCTTGAGATGATGGAAAATGAGTGTGAGGGACTTGCTTTTATAGGCAAAAGAGGCTCAAATCCAAGTGTCATAAGATCCATGGTGGAGGAATAAGTCATGTGAGGTGTATGGTAGAGATTTCATTAGTTGGGATGGGGGAGATAAAAGGGGGAGATGTTCCTCCTACGATGACAAGGTGGAAAGAAAGGTGTGAGCATGAGGCCACTTGTCACAATGCTCTCAAGCACCAAAGAACAAGGGTCAAAGAAGGAGTCCTTCTTTGTAGGGTTGTTGGAAGGAATCTAGGAACTATGAGACATGTGTCTCTAAGTGTCCTTTGACTAAGATGACATGGAGGAACCAAGTTCTTGAGAATAGGAATGGTTAGAGGATAAATAGGACATGTGGGTGAGGATAATTGCCTAATTAAATATTAAAAATATTCAATTATGTGTGCAACATGATGAGGAGTAAAGTGAGGTGGAAGTGATGTGGATTTATAGAATTAGGACTTTGGAATGATGATTAATTAAATAATTTTGGGGATTATTCAATAAAGGATGATTTAGAGGGATTTGGATGATTTAATTAAATAAATTGATTTTATTTAATTTTTGGAAGATTACGATGAATGTGAATCAGATAAATAAATTAGGATATTTATTTATTGATAGAGGAATAAGAATAGAATAAATATTAAAATATTTATTTAATTCGACTCAAGCCATTTTTAGGTGTATACATTTGCAAGTAGACTTTTGATCCCCAAGATCACCCTAAGGTGCGAGGGGAGAGCATACGTCTACAAGCAAAGCAAGCAAGGTTCATTCCCCTACTTTAATCTTAATGTGCCTAAGAACTAGTGATAAAATGATACTTTGGCTGCAAATCTACACTCAAGATGTCAATAGTTTGATAAATGATGCTTGGATAGACATTTTGGATACTTGCAAGAAGATGTTAGACCCCTGCAAAAGCTTATAGATTCTGTCAGAAAAATGGCGCTAAAACAGAGACAAAAAGCACTGACAAATAGACAAATAGTGCTAAATAGAGAGCAAATGGTGCTAAAATAGACCCAAATAGTGCTAAAACATAGACAAAAAGTGCTAACAAATAGACAAGATGCGTTACAAAAAATTTCAAAATGGCACTATGGAGGGAAAAATGATGCTAATCTATGAGCAAATAGCACTAATTTGGGAGCAAATAGTGCTAATTCAGGAACAAATAGCACTAATCTAGAAACAGAGGGTGTAATGTGGAAAAAGAGAGTTGGGTGCAAATTTGAGGACAAATGGCACTAATCTGGGGATAGATGGCGCTAATCCAAACACTGATAGCACTAAGACAGTCACTAATGGCACTAAAAAAAACTTTGAATGTGCTAAACCATGGACAAAAGGCACGACTGTGGAGAAAGATTGTACTAATCCGACCTGCACGTTAAAACTTCCACAAAAACTTGCGAAAAAAAGGATTAGATATAGGGACAAGGGTCCCACCAAGCATGCCAAATGAAGATGAGAAAAGATTTCAAGACATAAAAGATGGAAAAGAACTCAAAATCAAAGCTTTTATACCTTCCCAAATGCCTTGAAGTCCTTCTCACTCCTTGATAAGGTAGAAAGTATGCACTCAAACACTCTAGCTTCACCCGAGTTGACGATGTGTAGATGTGGATTACTCTTTTTATTCTCAACACAATGGGCAATGAATGGATTTGGATAAGGATTGAGCTAAGGATGATAATGATGAAGATAAGAGGATATGAATGAGATGAGGATGAGAGATTATTTTGGCATTATGATGTTAGGATGAGAAGATTTTGGAGAGATTTTGGCATGGTTTTGATGCTATGAAGAAGTGATGAAAATGGCTTAGGATGACCTTGTATTTATATGCAAATTTAGAGGGATTTGAATCCAATGTCTAAGATTCAAAGTTGGAATCAATGGTTGAGATGAGAGGATGAGATCAAGGGCTTAGATCTCATCAACAAAATTGGATGATTGAGATTAAATGTGAATTTTAAATTCACATTGGGAAGGATGAGGATTGAATTAAAAATTCATTTCCATGGGATAGTGTGAGGGTGATGTGGACTTGTCATTGAATTAAAAATTCATTTTTGTGGGGGAGTGTTTGAATAAAAAAATTATGTTTTATTGAGGAGTGTGTTGGCATGTGACACATGGATGCATTTAGCAATCACATGTGTGAGCTCATTTCATGTAGAAGAGCTCTAACATAAAAAGGGAAAGATGAGTTGGAAGGCTCATGTGACCCTTGGGATTAAAAGATAATTTTTTATTTGAGGGGTGTGGAAAAAGGTGTTAAGTGAGGTTTGACTATGTTAATCAAGGGATTAACTTAATTAATGTAGCTGTAGTAAATTAGTGAGTAGGCTAATCAAGGGTTAAAATTAATTAAATAAGGGTTTATTTAATTAATTTAGATCTAGGGGTCATGTAGGCTAGGGTAGCTAATTAAATAATTGATATTTAATCAACAAGGCTAGGTTTAGGCTATAGGATAGGGTAGATTAATTAAATAAGCATGATTTATTTAATTAATTGAGATTAAGAAGATGGATAAATTAACCAAATAAATATTAGGAATATTTATTTAATTAATGAGGAATGATGTTGTAAGGTCTAGTGATGAATTAATTGAATTAATTCATTACTAAAGGTAAATTAGGGGTAAATGGCTAAGGGTAGATGGTTAGGGAAAAATTAATTAAATAAATTTAATTAATTGGCAAAGGATAAGTTAGCGTGAAGATGCGGGAAAGTGGCTTGTGGGGCAAGTCAATTTTAGGTTTCTACACTAGGAGCACCTCCCTAGTCTACATGGAGGACATTAGACCTAGATTGTGTAAATAACAAGGATGGAAAACTAGAAAGGAGATCAAGTAAATGGATGGGTTGATTTGCAAGAGTGACAAATTCAATAGAATGCTTAGTGGAGAGGAAGAGCTTCACCATGGATTCACTTCTAGTGGTTTCTTGGAAACTTAATAAGAAAATGCAGGGCTGTTAGGGAAATTGATTCATAAGAATTTAGCAAAGGAATTTCAGAGAGAAAATGAAAATTCTACTTACTAAAATGCTTAATAGAGAATGGGTTTTGGAGAATGAACACAAGTAGCTCAAAGGAATCCCCAGGAGAAACTCCAACCTTTAAGCCTCTCACACGAGCTACTCTTTCATCAAGTTTGAACATGCAAAGTAGGATGCAGAGATAGGAGCCTATAATAGTGATTATGTTCCTAAACAACCTCAAATCTACACTAGCAAATGTAGAGCTCAATGGTGATTGGAACTATTGAGAAATGTTCAAAAACTTGCTATTATCTAGATGCTTCTTTCATGTCATCTATGTCTGGTTCCTAGAATAGTCTTGCATTTTAATCATAAAACTGACCTTTTCTATTTCTCTTAGTAACTAATGACACTTGCTAATTTTCTAGATTCCACTGGATTTGGTTCAGGGAATCATGCCAAGAATAGCCTGGCATGTCTACAGAGGCATTACAACTTCCAATGATCATCATGATGTGGCTACGTGTAAACATAATGCATAATTCATGGTACTATATGGTACAAGATGCCAACACATCATGTAGACATCTACGCATTCCACTACTATTTTGGGAAAATAGTCCTAGATTTGGCATGAGGGTGTAGAAAGGTGACAAGAATGACCTTCCAATCTGGATTTTAGAAATAATTTGATTTAGGGAAGATGACCTAGGTTGAGTTATAGAAGGGGGTCATCCAAGGAGGTGCAAGACATAACATGAAATCGCAAGGTATGTAATTTACGATGTTACATTTTGCCCCCACTTTAGCAGGCTGAAGGTGTTGTGTACTAAGCATGCTAAAGTACAATAATGGAATACTAAAATGAAATTTATCTATAAAAGGATTACTATGAAGTTGTAGAGATTCTTTGGATGGAAAACATGATGCCCCCAATTCAAAACCTCTAAAACCATAGTATTAGAACTGCAAGCCCTACGAAACCACAATTACATGTAACCCTACAAGGTAAAGGATTATATTCAATATAATTTGCTAAATGAGTGTGTTAATGAATCATACGATCTAATACAGGGAAGAGGGAAAGCATAAACAAATAGTACACACACAAACAAAAACACACACCTACAAGAAAAATAAAAATGCCTCAAGGGATGAAAAAAAGGTAAAAACAAATACTTCAGGGAGCGGTAATAAAATGCTTCTAGGAGTAGTAAATATGCTAAGGGAGCAATAATAAACTATTTCTATGAGCGGAAAAGATGTTGTAGGGAGCAATGGTAGAACACTTCTTGGAGTGGTAAAAGGTTCTTGAAGGAGAAATGATAAAATGATTCTTGGAGTAGTAAAGATGCTATGGGGAGCAATGATAAAATGCTTCTAGGAGTGGTAAAGATGCTGTAGGAAGTAGGTTTATCAATGTGCTTGATATGAAGTAGCCTAGGAGGGATGTCCTTGAGGAAGGACACAAAAGACACCATAAAAACAAGAAAGATCCATGAATAAACACTAAGGGATCTACATGCTCGGGGTTAGTATAAATATATTAGGAGAGATAATAATGAAGGGACAAGGACTAAACTGTCATCATCCCCTAAGCATATAGAACAATGATAACATTAGAGGAATAACACATGAAAGAAAAATAGAAAAAAACATTTTGGGTCAACATGGTGTTGGAGCAGCCAAGATCACTTGCAAGAAGCCAAGAACTTCCACAAAGTTGAATTGCATAAATAACAAGCCAATTAACTATCATACAATGATCAAAATGTGGAGCATACAAAAGTACAATAGAAACCTTGCATATAAAGGCAAGGATAAGGAGGTGAGATGGTAGCACTAAAAGTTTGACTACCCCTCCAAAGATGTGACACATGTGGATTGACTTGAGACAAGTGTGAGAACACATGTGTGCATATGAGGTGACACAAAGTCTAAATAACCTCTAAGTGAGCTTAAGTGTAGTGTGAATAGGACCTATTCAAGATAGATAGGTAAAGTCAAATTTCACACTAACACATGGAAGAGACCTAAATGTCTTGATGCTTTGCATCATCCCCAAAATATTTAAAAATTATAGATACAATAGATAGAAGTTAGATACATATAGAAGAATATCAATGCATTTTTGTTTCCCCTGTATCTATATCCCTATAGGGGAAGCAGGGGTACTCCAAGAGAAACTAAAAAGTACATACCAAGGAAGCACACAAGGATAAAAAAATAATCAAGCAAGCCACATATATACAAATAGATTATGGAAGGTACTACTACTTAGGGTTAAAAACTAGTAGGTCGTCCTTTTCCCAATCTTGACCATTATGGTGGGACGGAGGCTAACAAGCTACTAGGACCACTCCTAGAGTAGTACGAGCTGAAGATCTATCACTGGAACATAGAAGGATGGTCACATGAGCAACATCCTCCTCAACATCGTCAGGTGAGGTAAGGGTCAATGATTTCATAAAAAGTTTTGACAGTGAAGGAATGTCAACACTGACAATATGCTTCTTGATAGAAGAATGTACCAAAATAGTCTTGTCATAGAGGATGATTTGTTATTGTTTCTCAATACTAGTATCAGGGACAATGTCTATAGGAGAAATTGAGGTAGGTGGAGGAGGAGCCTCCACTGAATTGGGACTAGATAAAGAAGACCTTGAAGATGAAGGTGGAATGTTAGTTTTTGCCCTATGGAATGGTGAAGTGGGGGTAATGCTCCTACTTATGCTTAGGTTGTGTGCATGGGATGGCTATGTTGATTGTGGTAGGACAAACAACATCTAGAAAAATTTGATGGAGAGTGCTTTAGAATGGAACCAAAGTGTCTAATGTTTCTTTAGGAATAATAGAAACATTGGGAAGATCAATTGGTTTAGAGAATAATGGCTAGTTTGGTGTGACAAGGATGATTGGAGGGTCACAAGAACGAGCTAAGACAACTTGGAATTTTTGGACCTACTAGACTAGCCTGGGTCCTAGGGTGACCCATCAAAGATGGAATTGCCAGCTTGAGCTCTAGCCATAGCACATTGGTGATTCTTATGCGTCATGCAAGCTGGTTGCATCTAGTATGGGATGAAGGCTTAGTAGGGTCTATTTACATAGGCTACTTTTCTCCAACCATCACAATAATGGTGGGAGGATCAAAAGAAACAACTATAGGTTGGGTAGTTCTAAAAGTAGTGTTAGATCTCTAGAATAGTAAAACCTTTCCCCTAGCCATAGTATAGAAAGTAGGGGTGGGACATTTGAATACTAGCAAGCATTGTGAGGTTGGGGAGAGTCATCCAACATGGGATGCTTTTCTTTTACTACCACTAAGGTACAAGAAGAAACATTGGCAACCATCATAGGTTGGGTGACCTCCAGAGGGAGAAACCCCAAAAACATGGGATTAGGAGTGGAAGGGATAGGTCTAGATGAAGGGGGAACATTAGGACCAACTTGACTCTCCTTGTATCATGATTAGGCTTTAAACCAAATATCTACCTAGGGTAGAAGTGGTTCAGTAGGAGTGGGCCAGAAATAATCCAAGGAAAAAATTTCTCATTGCTGAAGGGGTTGGAAACCACTATGGGGAACTGTGTATATGACTCCATTATGAAAGAGTTTTAGGCATTTATGAATTGATGAGGAGACCTCTTGTATCTCCATGAGCCATGACTGGCCCAACAAGACTCTAAAATGATATGATGTAGGAATGATGGAAACAAGATGTCCAAGGACTTGGGTTTCACCTGGACTGACAAAGTGATTGATCCCAAGGTGGGAAGGTGCATATAGTCATGGGTTCTAATGGATATATTGTATGAGTCATACATATCCTTATGAAGCCCATTGACATAAAGGAATTCCTCTATAATAACAATAATAACACTGATAGGGCCAGTTAGAATACCACAAACAACTTTCTAATTAACTTGAACGATAATATAGAGAGGCTCTTTTGGCACATTCAAAATGATGTTAGGTGGGTAAAATGTGATAATAGACTCAACAATGGATTTTTTCTTGGATGTCGAAGGTTGGGCATCCACTTCTCCAATTATAGCATGAAAATGTGAGGTAGATGAACTGGCATCCTCTTCCAACTTAGGCGATGAAGGGTCCAAATCTATAAAGTTGGAAGAGTGTGGGGGAAATTGATCCATAAAATTTGAAGATTTTGATTAGTTTGGCCATGGATTTGTTTCCTTTTTTACCTTCTTCAGAGACCTGAATAGTGTTAGAATCAATGAGGTCCTACACAATGTGCTTGAGACGCATGTATCACTTAGTGTCGTGTCCTGATATCTAGTGAAACTAGCCATTTTTTTTTGCATAATAGTTATTAGGAAGCAACTTATTTGGGTCAAGAGGCCTAATAGGCAGTAGCTGCACTAGGTTATAGGCAAGGAGCTATTACAACATAGACTGCAAGGGTTCAAATAATGGAGTAAACTATCTGAATCTTTTCCTTGAAGTAATAAGGTCCATGGCCTCTGATATAGGAGAGGTGGCTCGACATTATCACCAACAATGGTAGAATATGTGTTCTTTAGAAAACTTGTGGTCCCCTTTTTAATGTTTTTGTTTTGATTATTTGAAGGTCTAGTAGGGGTTCACGGAGTAGAAGATGTTTTAAACTGATCAAGGGACAATTGGTAATCTTTAAGGGCAATGCACAAATGGAGAAAAGAGAGATATCTCATGATTAAGATCTTCTCTTTGAGTGTAGGCTGCAAATTCCCAATAAAGACCCTTTGGACATCATAATCAGGAAGAGGGTGTGGTATTTATAAGAATAATGATTGATACTGGAAGATGAAGTCAATCACCTTTTCCTAGGGCCCTTGTTTGTAATAAACTAAATTAGTGAAAGTTGTTTGAGGGCCTACATTTGTATGAAAATGTTGTAAGAATTGGTTGACAAGCTGATTGAAAGAATTATGGACTAGTCAAGGAGTGAACAAAACTAGTTCACTGTGTTGTCTTTCAATGAGTGTGGGAAGAGTTTTTCTAACAACTCATCCTGAAAGATAAAGTTTGTGCATAATACCATGAACACTGATAGATGTGTTTGAGAGTCCCCTTTGCCATTATATTTTTCAAATCTAGGAACTTTGAAACCCACAAGCAAAGGGGTGGATAGAATGTGTAGGAACAATGGGCTATGACAAACATAAGGTGATATGATAGGCTGCATGGTAGCAGTCAAAAGAGAAGCAAGTTGTTGCTGGAGACTACTAACACTTTGCATGATTTGGTTGACAACTGGATCTGTTGTGTGTAAAGGGGTTGTAGTGGTGGTGGGCATAGGGATTCTTGATGATGGTATGAATGTCATAGCTTAAGTAGGTAAAGTCTATACAACTATAGAATGTGAGGCAATGGAGGATCCACTGAATGATAGTGGCCAAGAAGGGGGAATAAACCCATATGAATGGATGATATTCCTCACCATTCCCATCAATGCGATATTCAACGGAATGGAAGTTGTCATTTGTGTATGTGTAGGTGTATAGATAGTAGAGGTGGGCAATAACATAGAAACCTACGAGCATGTAACATGATGATGAGATGTCTAGGTGATCTCATGAGAAGATGTTAGAGTAGTTACATCATTATGAACAATGTGGGCTAGTTTGCAAAATAAGTCGAGACCCTCTGGGTGGGTGGCCAACATCTTTCTAAGGGATTCTATGATAGAGGGTACAATATCAAAAGTGGTCTCTGTAGTTAGAAATGTTTGAAAATCCTGAAGATGTCCTAGGTTTTTAATTTAGGAAGATGAGGGTCTCATTGCATTCTCAATATCAAAATTTGATTCTATGTTTGAAAAGGTCATGGTTGACACATAAGGTATTGTGGTTGATCTCGAAAGAAGGATTTTAGGAATAAGAAATATTATGCTAGTAGGATCACGTGAAAATGAAGGGAATTCGATTATCATTGTGGTCATGCCATAAAAAGGTTGAGATTTAAACATGTTTCTGTAGCGTCTTCACACAATGCTTTTAGAATGAGAAGATAGGGTCATAAAGCTCATAAAATTTACCAGATCCTACAACACACAACGTAAGATGTTTGGGTCTAGAAATCAAAAGGTTTTGAAGAGAAGGTTCATGTCAGATTCACCAAGATGTGAAGATGAAAAAGATAACTCTACTCTATTCCAATTCACTCTAATATTAAAGTTGATTTATAAACTAAATTAACACTTCCTAGGATTATTTGAATCTTACAATATAGACTGAATATGAATGATTTCATAAAATATCTAATTTAGAAAGTAGAATGAAACATAAAACAAAATTTGATGCTACAATTGGGAGCCTTAGCCGAGTATGCTAGTGCATCATGTAGATGTTTGCACTCTATGCTATCATCTACACAGTACAATATGGTCAACAAGGTCAATCAGATGTAGCATGTACCTTCCCAATGAGCTTTTGTTCCATCTATGTGATCTAAAAATCAACTTACACAACAAAACAAAGGAAAAAACACAAGCATAATATCCAAATAGGAAAATAATTCAAATGAAATATAAATGATCAAATCAATAGAAATGATAGATTAAACCACTTGTAAACCTCCATGCATTTGACTCTCTCCAAGTGACCTGCTTCTGATAGGATTGAAAAGAAGTTTGGGACTACTAATGAGCTTTTCAGGAATGGTCAAACCCTTTCTTTGGTCTTTTGACATCCACGTTACACATATGGTTCTTAAGGTTGTCATTGATGTCAACACTGTCATGGATGTGTGATGGTGTTCATGGTTGGATGTCATGTTCCTAAATAAGATACATTGAGATGGGAATTAGTAGTTCATGGTTGGATGTCATGTTAAATATAATGTGGTTATTGAAGTTCATGGTTGGATGTCATGTTGAATATAATGTGGTTACTGAAGTTCATGGTTGGATGTCATGCCTTGATCAATGCAGAGTTGAGTATGAAGTCATATTAAGATGGGAATTAGAAGCATCAAGAAGATACATTATTATTAGAAGCACTAAGATAATTAGATGTGTTGCTGATATTAGGAAGATGTTATTGGTGGCCTAAAGCATATTAATTATATGATCTCTCCTACTGTTCCTAAGAATGCATGTGTTGATACAAAGAAGGTTTGGCCTCAAGAAGTTGGTGAAAGGTTCTACTACAAGATGACTGCTTTTGAAGACTATCTAGGAGATTGCTCTGCATTTTCATTCTCTTGATGTTGTGCCTCTGCAGATTGGAAGATAGCTTCATATAGTGTCAAAACATGTATGTTTCAAGTTTCATGGTGTTTGGATTACTGAAATGGTGTTTTACAGTTGAGAGTTTGAAGACTGTGTTGGTTCTAAAGAAGACATTTTCTATACAGAAATGTTTAGCTCTGCATTCCTCTGCATTTCAGTTATGGCTATACAGTTTTGGAACTGTGTTCAAGGTGTTGTGAAGATGATAATTCCAAAGTTTCATATCACCTGTCCTTCTGTTGTGAAAGTTATGCATGATAGAGTACCGACATGTATTCTGGCAGAACAAAGTGGTGTTGAAGGTCTGTTGGAATGCTCTACATTCCTTTGGATGTGAATGTTTGTCTTTTCAATTTTTTGGACATGTTTATGGATGTGCATTACATGCTTTCTTTCAGTTTCAAGTTTCTTGGTGATCTGCAAGCTCAGTTTTTCAATGACAGTATGTTGCAGTGTGTTCTGATTGAGTTGTTCTCAAAGTTCATGGTTGAAGATGTGCAATACAAAATATTTGATGTGCAGAGGTAAATGAGTGTTTGGAGATTTTGTATGAGTCCTATAGACTCATCTGGAAGAGTTTCATGAAGATCTTTCTTGTTTTCAGTACCACACAAGGTTTTCAAGTTGTTGTGGCTATTATGCTTCAAGTTTCATATGTCTTTGCTTAAGTCTGTCCTATTTTCAAATAATTGAGTGTGCAAATGTAATTCCTTGATGTTTGATGCTATGAAGGATGTTTTGGACCTAGTTAAGCAAGTGTTGATGTCTGCAAGGCATGAGTCTTCAGTTGGTGCAGCTTGTAGTCTTGTTTAAGACTTGTCCTCTACACATTTCATGTTATGTGTAGTTTGGATGACTTGTAAATGTATTTTCATGTTGTCTCTACCTGACAAGAAATGTAATCAATGTAATATCATGTATAAATTGCAAATCAAATTGAGTTAGGCGAAGTGTTTTTGCAATGTGATTGATAAGGTTTGCAAGTAAGATAAGGAGTAGAATGGATGCATTATGATGTGCAACTGAAGGAGAAAGAGCAGATGTGTTAGAAGTTATCTTGATTGATCTTGAAAAGATTTATGTGATAGGAAGGAAGTGAAGAGTGTGCCTAATTGATCCAATTATCAGAAGAAGTAGAATTGCAATCATCAAAGGTGTGATTCAATGTCAGTTTTCAGGCAATAGAATGACTATCATGCTGTAATCATTTCTAAACTTGTTCTCAATCCAGGGAGTAGTTTCTTCCTTGGGAGTGACCCTAAAACAAAGTCTTAAGGGAGTTGTAGCTTCCTTGGGAGTGACCCTAAAGCAAATTTTTTCAGGGAGTAGTTGCTTCCTTGAGTTGTATCCCTAAAACAAAGTCAACAGGGAGTAGTAGCTTCCTTGGGTTGTAGCCCTAAAACAAAGTTGTAATTTTGAGATTCATACAAAGTGAGTTAATCCTCACCATGGTTTTTCCCTTCTTGGATTTTCCACATTTATCTTGGGTCATCCCACAATAATGGGTTACACTTTTTGGCCAAACTTGACATTGAAATCAACATGTTGAACTAAATCTTCACTTTCTGACACCTATAGCCGCTAAACCATTAGAAATTTGTAGATAATGCGATCTAGTGATTTGTGAGATTTTGTTTGTAGCTTTTAAATATATATTTTAAAAAAAATTTGGAGTTAAATTGTAAATTTTTTTGCGTCTCCTTTAATAACTAGTTTTTAATAGTAAACAACATTTTTTTAAAGTGATGTGTATTTTGTAGCACATAACTTTTTTTCTACAAAGGATAAAATTCTGATTCTTTTGAATTTAGATTGGTAACACTGATATATAGGGCATGCATTTGGTTTCATAATGTTTTGTTGAATTTTTTTTTAATTAAGTTTTGAAGTCAAACCAATTATAATTTAGACATAGGCATATTCCGTAAAACATAACTTTTTCTGTATGTATCGAAATTCAATTTTTTTTGTTGAAACAAGGACATCAATACCTAGGGCATAGATATTTTTTAGAATGTTTTTCACTAATTTACTAATTTTCCATGTGTGTAGAATAGAGAACTTGATGTTCGATGAAAAACCTACATTCATAAGAAATAAAAATAAATATAATAATCAAATTAAATATATTTAAAATTATACTTTTTGGGAAGCTTATAATAAGGACTACATACTTACAAAACATAAATTTTAAATGAATTCATTTGATCCCCCAAAAGGTAAATCAAAAGTGGTTTTTTATCAGCATTTTTATAGGTGTAGTGGAGACTCCATTATAGGTATGGTTTAAAACTAGGAGGGTTCTATCCAAGGGGGTTTGAATCTAAGGGGGTTTGATCAAACCCTCTTCAATTAAAATCCTTTAAATTGAACCTTTCAAGGCTTAAATCATTATATTTTCTAAAAATATGTGATTTCAACAAAATTAAGATGTCCCAAAAAGTGTAACCCATTATTGTGGCAACACCCTCTTGTGTTATGTGTTGATGTGCATTGTGTTAATCTTTCATGTTTATGTTGATGTTGTAATGCTTAAGTTTTAATTTGCTCTAGAGAATTTGAAGTTTGTTTAGATATTGATTCACCCCCCCTCTTAGTATCCTGGTGTGTGCAACACTCCATGAATAGTCAAATGATAAAAATGATAAAAAGTGTGCACCTATCCTAAGTGTGTCTAGGATTGGATATGAAGTGATAAAAGTGTTGGAGCAATCAACCACAAGGATCAAATCTGCAAAACCAAATAACCTTCTACACAAGAGAGACAAGCAAAAGAATTCTATATTGCCATAATAATGATAGAACAATATTGGATACAATATTGTACAAAGAGGCCTTGGTTATAAAGACCAAGGTGAGACACAAGACACAATAGGATTAGGACAAGTGTCATAATCCTATGACATGTGACAACTGGAGACATCTAGAAACAACTAGAATGCTTCCTAAGTCAACTTAACATGTGAACTATGTTTGAATATTATTTAACTAATAAATAGTTAAATAATATGAATTATGCACACAAGGGTAAACCAGATAGGTAATAACCCTGTTCACACCAACACCCCCCTTAAGTGCAACTTAGGCAGGAACAAACAAATACAAAGATGGGTCCTAGAAACAAGGCCATGTTAGGTACCCATGTACAAATAATCTCTCATAAGCAGAGAAAAGGAGAAAACCTCACTGGAAAAAACTCCTCTCCAAAAGAGAGAAAACATGAAAAGAAAGGAGGACTCAAGAAGACCCCCCAAGGACAACTTCCTTCACCCCAAGCATTGATCTCAAATGAAGATAACAAGGTGATGCCAAAGGTTTAGTGACAATGTCCACAAACTGCTCCTTAGTAGGCAAGTACTCCAAGATGAGAACACCATCCTGGATGAGCTGCCTGATGAAGTGCATGTGGATCTTGATGTGCTTAGTACACTGATGCTCCACGGGGTTGCAAGAAATGTGAATGGCACTCTGATTATCACACCAAAGAGTAGAGGGATGATTAGGATGAAATCCAAACTCAGTCATCAATTGTCGAAGCCAAAGAACCTTCTAGCTAGCCAAAAATGCACCTTGATACTCAGCCTTTGTCGATGATAATGCAATAACTATCTACTTTTATAAGACCATGCAATCAGTCCAGAACCAAGACAGAAAACAAAGCTAGAAGTGGACTTCTGATCATCAACACCACCAGCCCAATCTGAGTCAGTGAAGCCCACAATTGAAGAAGCTTCTGATGTGTAATGAATTCCAAAGTGTGATGTGCCCTGAATATACCTCAAGATACGTTTGGCTACCTTCCAATGACTCTCATGTGGCTCCTAAGAGAAATGGGAGACATGTCCAAATGCAAAGGAAATATCACAACGACTGTGTGTCAAGTACAAAAGACTACCAACCAATTGTTGATACAATGTAGCATCAATTGTGGGAGTAGTACAACTAGTAGACAGTACAACACCTAATTGAAATGGAGTAGGGGCAGGCTTGCAATCAACCATGCTAAATCTTTGAAGTAAATCAAGAGCATACTTCTGCTGAAAAATGAAGATCCCCTCAGAAGTCTGGTGAACCTGAAGACCAAGGAAGTAGTGTAGAAGACCAAGATCTGTCATATCAAAGTGCTCCATCAATGCTTGCTGAATACTCTGGATCATGGAGGTAGAACTACCTATGAGAATCAAATCATCCACATAAAGCACAAGGATCAAAAGACCATCTCCACATCTCTGAGTGTAAACTGTAGGATCAGAATGGATGCGTGTAAAACTGGAAGCAAACAAGAAACTATCCATCTTCTCATACCAAGCCCTAGGGGGGTTGTTTGAGACCATATAATGAATGACGAAGCCTACAAACAAGTGAAGAGTCTTGCACAAAACCTGGAGGCTCCTCCATGTAGATCTCCTCATGAAGATCACTGTGAAAGAAGGCACTCTTCACATCCATTTGATACACTGACCATCCATGAGATGCAACAAGAGAAAGTACAAGATGAATGGAATCCATCTTGGTGACAGGAGCAAAGGTCTTGGAGTAGTCAATACCCTCAACCTGAGAAAACCCCTTAGCAACAAGACGAGTCTTGCACTTGTCTATAGAACCATCAGCTGCATATTTGGTGCAGTACACCCACTTGCACCGAACCAATTTTCTTCCCTTAGGAAGAGGTACAAGATCCCAAGTATGATTCTTCATCAAAGAAGAATACTCAACCATTGCACTTTCCCACTCTGGAATACCTACAACATCTAAAAACTTTTGAGGATCTGCTGAAATAGAATGACTCAAAAGACTGACCCCTGTTGTGTGTGAACTAGTGCAGTAAGTATTTGTGGGATCACCAACAAGAGAACCAGCATCCTCAAGAGTAGTGTGGGCCCATCGGGGCAAAAGTCATGCACAAGGAGATGGTTGAGCAAGACCATCATCAATATCATCTTGAAGAAGCAAAATATCCTGAAGTGACGATGAAGAAGGTGGAGTATGTAGTAAGCAAGAAGAAGTGGAGGAGGCATCCTTCTGTGTGAAAGACTCATCAAAATGGACATCTCTACAAAAGTAGACATCCTGAGTGATAGGATCAAACAACCTACAAGACTTCACATCCTCACAATAGCCAACAAAAATCAATGGTTGACTCTTCTTCTCCATTGCCTTACACTGACCATTCATAATGAATGGCCAAGCCTCACTACTGAATACTCCAAAGAAGGATACATTAGGCTTGACATGGGACCAAGTCTCCTCGGGAGTCATATGCTACACTGCCTTATGAGGCATATTGTTCTGAATATAGTTGACACAATTGATTGTTTAAGCTCAAAAGGTAGGAGCCATAGACCTAGAGTGAATTATAGAATTTGCCATCTCCTATAAAGTCCTGTTCTTTTTCTCAGCCACACCATTCTACTGAGGAGTGTAAGGAATAAAAAATTGATGCTAAATTCCATGCTCACTGTAGAAATCTTGAAAAGCCTGATTCACATATTCCCCCCATTACTATGTGTATCCGTCGAAGAGAAAGACCTGACTGCTTCTCCACAAATGCCTTGTAAGTCTTGAATGTGTCAAAAACATCACTCTTGTACTTAAGGAAGTACACCCATGTGCGTCATGAGAAATCATCAATGAAAGTGAGCACATACTTGGCCCCTAAAAATGGAGTTGGAAATGACATGAGATCACTGTGAACCAACTCCAAGGGTGCCGAAGCTCAAGTAGCCTTACCCTTAGGAAAGGGATCTTGATGATGTTTGCCACGTACACAACCTGGACAAACTCCCTCTCTACAAGAAATCTTAGGTAGACCAACAACCAACTTTTTTGTGCTCAACTACTGAAGATATCTGTAATTTAGATGTCCAAATCTCTTATGCCAAAGCTTGCTCAAGGCATCAACATGTTCTATAAGAGATGATCCTGATGAAGACTCAAATCCATCAAATCTGTATAGTCGAGATGCATGATCCACTCTCCCTGTAGCAACAATTGTCTGAGGATCCTATATTTGTCTAATAACCACATTGTGAGGAGAGAACTCAACTGTCTTTCCATCCCCAAAATGACAAATCTGATATATGGAGAGATGGTTTGCAGAAATATTAGGAATAAAAAGAACATCCTCAATGCAACCATCTTGCAACTAAACGATGCTTGTCCCCATGATTGAGATTTGCGATGAGTTCCCCACTATAATCTGAGAAGTGCTAGTATCAGAAAGAGACTCAAGTAGATTAAGTGAATTGGTCATATGATGTGAAGCACTTGAATCAAGTATCCATCTATCTAAAGATGCAAGCAAGCCATGTGCTAAAAGAGCATGTCCTTTGCCTGTAGAGGAGTGCTTGGGGATAGAAATTTTGTGCTTCTTCATAGCTTCCTCCAAAGCCTCTAACCTCTTAAATCAATGAGACTTATCATGACCTATTATGCCACAAAAAGAACAAATGCCACCTTTCTTCTTCTTTGTCTTGGAGGAAGACTCACTAGATTTGGAGGGATTAGGTGGAGGAGTGGCATTGTGATCATTCTTTAGCTTTGGTTTCAAGGGAGACTCACTACCTGAAGGAGATTTCATCTTGGATTTCTTCTTATTCTTCTCTTTACCCTTGGAGGATGAGGCCATCAAGGCTTGACTCTTAGAACTAGGAAGTGCATCCATTTGAAGTAACTTGGCTTGCTCCCTAGTAAGACGCTCACAAAACAACTCAAAGCTAGGCATCTTAAAGTCTTTCCCCAAGGCATCCACAGTAGAATAGAAGGTAGATGAAAACACCTAAAATGGACCTTTAAACTTTGATAGAATTGAGAGGATACATTCTTTATCAGTTTTATCATGCCCACATCCTTTCAATTGTGACAAGAGCAACTTGAATTTTGCTAGAAAATCCTAGATAGTAGGAAAACCATCTGGAGAGAGTGATGTTAATTTTGCCTCTAGTTGCAAGATTTAGAATTCATTGATGGTACCATACAATTCTTCAATTTTATCCCAAACTTGCTTAGGTGTTTTACACTCTGCAATATGAAACAAGTTGTTTGATACATACAATCCTATGATTCCCATAGCTCCATCTAATTTGTTCTTATAAGCAAATATTTAAAACTCCTTAGTGAAACTAGGTGGATTATCTTCTAGCATTTGCCAAAGCCCCTTAGATTGCAACAGTTGTTTCATTTTTAACTTCCATGTGTGATAATTATGTGGAGTGTGTGGTTGTATAGACACACTTTCCGCCATGTGTAGCAGAAAAACACCAAGAAGCAAAGACACAAGGGCACTTAAATCATTCCTATCACTCCCCCCAAAATGTATTAACAATGTAATTGTAACCCCCCAGCAAAGTACAATGAAATTTTTTTGAATTGTGTACAATCGACAAGCTTAAATCAACCGTTTATAATGCATGGTGATTTTTACAATTTTGAGAAATAAATGCTTGTCAAGGGAAAAATCAGAGGTTACAATCAAATTCCTTGTGATTTTCTAAGCAATTTCAAAAAAAAATTAACCAGATTTTGACGTCATTTGCAAGAGTTACGATAGTTGCAAGAAAAACATGAACCGTACTTTCAAGCGAAAAAACTATAAAAAAATGATGAAATCTAAAAAAATCACCTATGCCATGGTGAAGCTCATTGAACCACCTTTTAGATGACTACAAGAGCGCGAAAATACGCCTCCTGGATTGCAATATATGATGGAAAGAAAAAAAATCCCCTCTTTTGGCACTTTGCAAAAATAATGATCGTCCTCGACTTGCATGCGACAAGATCAACAACACATTGTGTGACCAGGCGATGGAATCAACACGAAAGGAGGTGAAAGTTTGATTGTGAGGGGATAATGGCCTCCTTCCAAACTAAGCCTCACTCACCATCTTGGACAAATAAAAATTGACCTCACCTTGCTTGATTGAAGCTAATTTATCTTGAACAAGTGTGTGTACTGTGCAAATAAACCAGAAATAGATTGAAGCAATTTGATGCCAAACAGTTACCTCAAGGCTAATTATGAAATCAATCTAGCAAGTGAAAAAGGATCTAAACATTGTTGACACCTGATATTAAGATCTCAACCTTGGATGTGGGCCTGAGGACCTGTTGTGGCTGGAAGTTCAATAGAGAACATCCAAACAACCCAAATGGAGCCTAATTAGTGCTTTCATGTGCACAAAATATATGTCAAAGAAAACTCAGAGGTTGCCAACGAGTTGGGCAGAGGAAGCTAGGCCAAGAAATGAAGTCCAAAGCTGATGGATCTGGGCAAGCAAGTTTGTGGATCTATGAGGCCAAAAGTGGACCCAACAACCACTAATGGGTTTGATCAGTTCCCAAACACAAACATAGTAGCTAAATCTTGTGATAAAAGCCTGAGCTGTATGCCGTATAGTGTGGAAAGTTCTGTGGAGTCAAGATCTGAGCACCTGGGATCATTGTTTTAATGGTGCTACCAAAAGAATGTAGGGTTGTGGGCGTAAGAGGCTGAAACACCCAAGTTCAATCAAAGTCATAGATCAGATATGCATAAGATGTAGACAGATAACTCTCGAGAGATGTCGATGCATGATCAAGTTTGTTTGCCAACAATGGAGACCCAGATGATAGAAAGACCGTTGATATCTACCGGTGATATATAGGATGGGAACATCTTCACCAAATCAAAGGTATTTTATGCCTAAGAAAGGTCAGGGCTTGTTCTACATAAGAACATAGGGTCTTTAAAGTCAAACACTGACAGAGATTTTGAGCGACCAACTAATACCAAAGTCACATAGATGGAAGTGAGTCATGGGATTGGGCCTGGACAACAAACAGGTCTCTTTTACATGCAAGATGGAGCCAAGGTCATGGTAGGGTGTTAGATCATGGCTAAAGAGGCTGATCTAGGTAGAAGAAAGGCCGCTAAGGCCAAAAAACTAGGTCAGATAAAAAAAAAAACTAGAGATAGTCGAAAATGGTGTCCAAGCAAAATGGAGAGATTTGTAAGATCAAACAAAACTCAAATCTGAAGCCATCAAGTTCTATAGAAATTGACCAAGGGACTAGTAAATCAAAGTGTGTCAAATCTTGAATTTGGAATCCAATATAACCTGCACACAAAAATTTTGACCCACAACGACAAAAAATGTTCTACAAAGGCTAGATCTGGACCTAATCTCACCCAAACAAGCTAAAAACCAATGAATCTGATTTTTTAATCTGCAAGGATGAAACAAAAAATATAGGGGGCAGAATGGCCCTTTTCTACTAAATATTTTTTGCCTTTTCGATAATTTTTTTTCACAAAAATGCATATAAAAGCCCAAAAAAATTGAAAAATTACCTGTGTCCTAAATCAAGTTTTGGACAGTCGATCTTTATAGATTTGGGTTTTCTGGTCTCAATGGTGAGCTCTGTTTTGAGCTAGGATGCACAAGCAGAAAGTTGATGGTAGGATCTCTCAAGAAAAATGAGAAGGAGCTTGCAGGATCAAAGCTCCGATACCATGTTGGAGCAATCAACCACCAGGATCAAATCTGCAAAACTAAATAACCTTCTGCACAAGAGAAACAAGCAAATGAATGCTATATTGCCATAATAATGATCTGCAACAATACTAGATACAATAGTGTACAAAGAGGCCTTGGTTATAAAGACCAAGGTGAGACACAAGACAACATAGGATTAGGACAAGTGTCATAATCCTATGCCATGTGACAACTAGAGACATCTAGAAACAACTAGAATGCTTCCTAATTCAACTTAACATGTGAACTATGTGTGATGTGTGAATATTATTTAACTAATAAATAGTTAAATAATATGAATTATTCACACAAGGGTAAACTGGATAGGTAATAACCCTATTCACACTAACAAAAAGTGATGCTAGGTGCTCCCTGGTCTACGAGGAGAACACTAGGCCTAGATTGTGTAAATAACAAGGATGACAAATAGGAAACGAGATTGGGCAAATGGACAGAGGGGGTTTTTCAAGAGTGAAAGATTCAAGGGAATGCTCAGTGGAGAGGTAGAGCTTCACCACATATTCACTTCTAGTGCTTTCTTGGAAATTTAATCAGAGAATGCAAGTCTGCTAGGGAGCTCGATTCATAAGAAATTAGAAAAGGAATTTCAGAGAGCAAATGAAAATGTTACTTATTGAAATGCTTAATAGAGAAGGGTTTTGTTTGGAGAATGAAGGAAAGTGGCTCAAAGAAATCCCTAGAAGAAAATCTAGCCTTTAAGCCTCTCACATGAGTTATTATCTCCTTGAGTTCAAACCTACAAAATGGGATGCAGAGACAGGAGCCTATAATAGTGATTCTATGCCTAAATAACCTCAAAGCTACACTAGCAAAACCAGAGCTCAAAGGTGATTATAGCTATTGGAGAAATGTTTAGAAACTTGCTATTGTATGTGCTTCTTTCATGTCATCTATGTCTGATTTCTGGAATACTCTTGCATTTTAATAAGAAAACTTACCTTTTCTATTTCTCTCAGTAACTAATGGTACTTGCTATTTTTTTTTGTTTCTAGTGGATTTGGTTTAGGGAATCATGCCAAGAATAGCGTAGCACATTTGTGGGGGAATTGCAAGTACTAGTGATCATCATGAGGTGGCTACATGCAAACATAACATATAGTTTGGGGTACTGTATGGTATGGGATGCTAGTGTGTCGCACAGACATCTATGCGTTACACTACCATCTTGGGAAAATAGTCCCAAATTTGGCATGAGGGTATAGAAAGGTGGCAAGAACGACCTTCCAATCTAGATTTCAGAAATAATTTAATTTATGGAAGATGACCTAGGTTGAGTTACAGAAGGGGGTCATCCAGGTGGGCATAAGACATAACGTGAAATTGCAGGGTATGCAATTTAAAACATTACACTTCCATAACTCTTCTCATTTGGTCTTCAATTTTAGGCTAAACCATTAGCTAAAGGATGGACTGGCTCTAGTCTTCATAGATCGTGATTGTTTTAGTTGAGGATATAAATGACACAAAGGAAAAAGTAAGAATATCATAATTTTGAAATGCTCCACATATGAGCATCAATGAAGCATTGTGTTTTGAATAAAACCTCTTTTACTATTAAAGCTCCTAAGGAGCCCAAAATAATAGAGATTGTTGGATGGAAAAAAGATACTTAGCCTCAAAGGTTAAACTAGGTCAAATCCTCTTCCATTAACATTGAGACACAAGTCGAGCTTGACTTCTACCCTTTAAGGAGAGCCAAACTTCATGGGATTTGTACCTTTTTTGTATAGAGGAGAATCAACCAAATCCAACCAATCAACCTAGGGCAAAACATGAAACCCTAATTGAGAAAGATTGGAGCATAACAGATTGTTGGAAACCGATACAAAAAATTTGAAAGCACAGTAGAGACCAGTGAACAAAGAAGAACCTGGATATGAGTTTAGGGGCATAGAAGGACCAAGGCGCCGGATGCCCTAGACCCAATTTAGGGTTTTACAGAAACTCAAAGCTTCACCCGACTTGTACCTACAAAACCTTCCTTCTTCTTGGATCTTGTCTCCCGAAACCTGTTACTTCAACCTACACATACAAAAGAAGGAAAGAGTGTAAAATAGCAAGGGTACACATTTTACTCCATAACATTTAGCCCCCACTTTACCATGGGTATGAGCTTACGTTCAAACTCATACTAAAGTAAGGATAAGACAAATTTCAATCAAAATAAACATAGAAGTCATAGAATGTCACCAAAATTGAGGGGTGATCAAACCCCCAAGCTTAGGATTCTAGAAGTCTATGATGAATTGCATACACATAAGACAAAATGCATAATTTCTACATACATGAAGCACTTAGAAACGTGATACAAGACATGACATACACAAGGCAAAAACTCGAGAAAATCATAATGTATACATGCAATACACAAAGTATACACACTTGACACGAAGCATACACATAAGGCATGGAATACATGTGAAACACACACGGAATACACGCAAAGCACTTAAGGAGAATACATAAGGAATACATAGATAAAACATGCGAGGAATGCATGAGGCATGAAGAATACATAGAGGACAAGAATATATGAGGAGAATACATGCATCTTACAACAATCATAAGAAACGCATAACAAAAGACCTTGAGTCAACATGACAAAAGAGACCTCAATCTAAAGGGTTGTCTCAATCGCCGTGCATCATTCCCCAAGATGCAATACGAAGGATGCCCAGAAGAGGTTAGTTAGAAATAAGAAGCATAAGAAGATACAACACATCATACAAATAATTATCTAAGAAGTGTTTCTACTCAAGGGAACACACAACTCACCTCCCACAAGAGGATTTATACAAAGTCTTGCAGAATAAGAAGGCGTTGCAACCATACCCAAAGGTACTCTAGCCAAACTCAAGTTGGTGGTTCCAAGCCTTCTTCCAAATGTGCAAGGAGCTTCAACCTAGGAGAACAAGATAGACTCAAGATCTTTCTTCCAAGCTTGCCAGAATTCTTTCTAAGAGGGTGCAGTAACAAAAATAATCCACAAGTGTTTTGGTAGAAAGATGAGAGTAAGGCTCATAGCATGATATATGCCCCCACCTTAAAGTAATTTCTAACTCCATCAGGGAGAAATTTCCTTTAAGGTAGAATAAGGAAGAAATATAAAACAAGAACGAGAGACTTCTAAAAGCACATGCCCAAATGATATGTGTTTTTAAAAGCTACATCACCACAAGGGGGTGCCCCCAATATGAGCAAACCAAGGTGATTCTTATAGGCATGATACACAATGTCTTGTGTAGTCATGGTATGATGCCACACATTTCACAAAGGTGTAACATAAATATGAGGATTACAAAAGAAAGATCACATGGAAGTAGAGTGCACATAAGTTGAATCAACATGAAAGGATGCTAAATCATCCGAAAGAAAAATAAGGAAATTGCAAATTATGACATATAGAAGAATGGAGATACATATAGAGGAATGCCACAACGTGTTCTTTCTCCTTGTACCTTTGTTCTAACAAGGGTGCCAAGGGAGAACTACCAATCAACAAAATATCACCATACAAGAATATCAATACATACAAGCATAACACAAAATTTAGGAGGGACCACACATGCAAGTTGACCTATAACAAATAGTCCTCCCCCAACTTGCTTATTAAAAAAATGGATGGAGGACAAGCTACTATAGGGACTACATCAAGCATGGTGAGAAGTGCTAGAGCCATACCGTGTTCAAAGTTGTTGAATTTTGTCACCCAAGAGTTGACATTCCTTAGTGGAATGGCCAAGTGCTCGATGATATGCACAATAATAAGGTGTTGAATGATTATTGTGTTGAATCCTTTTGTATGTTGGAAGAGGAAGAGTGATTAAGTGGTCTTTGACTAGACTTGACAAAATACACTCTTGTTGAGATATAAGAGAAGATATAGGTGGAGTAGGAAAGCAACCATTTTTGTTGTGAACATGGTGGAGAGAACATAGGAGAAGGTCAAAAACCTAAACCTACTTTAGAAAAGTACTGTGTTGGTTCCACAGGTTCCTTAATTCCTTGTTCTTTGCATCCTAACCCATTTCCATTGTATCCAAGTTTAGAAAGAATTTTGAATCCACTCCCATAACACATCTCCAAATCTGTAGGAAGAGGAGAGGCCATATGACTAGCTTTGTTGAAATGAGAAGTGTAATCATGTTTTGAAGAAGATGGAGAAGGATCATTCTTTTTATCAAGGTGAGGAGGGTCTATCTTTGTTTCAACAAATCCATGGGGGTTGAAATCTAAAGGGACCTCATCATTACCAAGACATACATTAGAAGAAGATGATTCATTAGATTGATATGATACTTTATCACAAATGGCCACCATTTCTTTAGAAGAAAGCGGATCTTCATTGATATCAAAAGTTCCATTGTTATTACTCTTGAGTTTAAGTTTGTTAGGTGTATGAGATTGTGTCGAAGAAATTTCATTTACCTTTAAGGTTTTTGGGTGTGAGGGTGAGACTTTATATTCACCCACAAAGGAGGGTGTAAGATCCGACGAACCCCAATCATCACCGAAAAATGCATTTGAAGGACTGACACTATCCTGACCAACACTATTGTTAGCAGCGGAGGATAGTGGTTTGGTTTTTGTTAAATAAGGGATCAAATTACGTAGAGGAATTTGATATCTCGCTTCTATTTGCAAGGAACTTTTTAGAATCAAATTAGCTTTAATTATATGTAGCTTGTTTTCAAAAATGAACTTTATTGAACGATGAAGGGTAGACGGGATTGCCCCCAAGGTATGAATCCACAGTCTACCAAGAAGAAGATTGTACAAAAGAGAATTAGGCATGGCATGGATAAGGGTAGGCAATATCATAGGTCCAACCTTAACATTTAAGGTGATTGTACCTAGTGATCATTTACCAACATTATCAAAACCATAGATGGTGAGTTTATCTGGTTTGATGAAAGATGTATCATCATTGAGTTTATGTAACAAGTCTATGCCACAATCATTAAGACCTGATCCACCATCAATCATGGTGCATCTCACCCTCATTTTATTAATAATAAAAAATATCATAAGAGGTTCATATTGGTTTTACACCCCTATGGGAGGTAATTCATGTTGTTGAAACATGATATCTGATGTTGTCGCATGCATATAACTAAACAGAGATGCTACATCATTTGGTCTAATAGAAGGTTGAACAACTATCTTTTGTAGAGCCTCTTGGAGAATTTCATGGTATGTAGGCGATGTTTGTATTAAATTCCATAGAGAGATCTTAGCCAGAGTAGCGTGGAGCTGCTCGACAAGATCGTATTCTCTACCAACATGTTCAGAAAGACGAGGAGGTGGTGAAAGACCTATCTTTGCCTACATCACCCTATGTTTTGGATCCCTCTCCCAAAATAGTTCGAGGTGGAAAAGGTGAGGTGGAAAGATGAGGTGGATTTATGAAATTAGGACTTAGGATAGAGGAATTTATGATTAATTAAATAATGTAGGATTATTTAATTATGTGAAACACTAGAAGAATTTAGGGAATTTAATTAAATAAATTGATTTTATTTAATTATGGGATAATGAACCAATCAAATAAACTTAGAATATTTATTTAATTGATAGAAGAAATAAGAAGGGAATAAATATTAAGAATATATATTTAGAATGAATCGTGTCATTTTTAGGCATATACATTTTGCCCCTCTTTGATGCAATGTAGTTTACGGCGTTGCTTCAAAGAATAAATAGTCTGATAACGATACATGCCCTAGTTTGCCCTTGGTACATGTTTGATGATAGGATGCCCCCTCAGGAGATTAGACGGGAAGGAGGCAAAAGGGACATGAGACGGACAATCTCACGAAGACGGAGGGAATAATTAGGTTGGGGTGAAGAAATTGGTTGGAGAAAGAGCCGAATGATACACAATGCAAGATAGAATGATACCACACACAAGCAAGTAAGCAAGTATGCACAAATGATACAAGAACAAACAAGGTATTGCCCTTGTCAAGCGGTAAACCAACTGATTAATTGATAATGATATACGATAGTGTTGTCATGGCGGGGAACGATATATCCCTAGACCAACATGGCAGGCATGTTGTCATGGTGGGGAATGATAGATCCCTTGAGAAACACGAAGGATAGTGTCTGGTTTTAGGAAATGAAACATGTCGTGTAAGACGCGTGTATTGGTCTAATTTTGATAATGTTACATCCTGTATAAGACAATTGATTGATTAATTGATCGAGTTGCTTTACGACCAGACAAGGATCAAGATCACTGATTGTGATTGGATCATTTGTGCAAGATTGACTTGACTTGATTGGTATGGATTAAGGATGGACCTGCTTTGGATCATTGCTCAGACGGACTGGACAAGGATGAAAGATATGATGATAGATAGAAATCTAATTGATAGAAGAAAGACTCGATAGAAGGACTCACAAGCTTTTGTAAACATTGATACTCTACATTTTGTGGATCTTTTATTGCATGGGATATGGATGTATGGATGTATAAATGGATGTATAATGGATGTTTTGCTTTTGACATCTTGATGGTGCAAGTATTTTGAAGTGCTTTATTTCATCATTGGGCTTTTTTTTTGGTACTTTTTCTGAAATGTTGTAAGTTAATACAAGCATCTAGGTATAATTGAACCGAGATGACCTGAGTACTACTTACATGGATTTTGATTTAGCAAGTTAATACAAGCATCAAGGTATAATTGAACCGAGATGACCTGAGTATTGCTTACGTGTCAACAAACAAGGATTGTCCTTGTTCATGTTAGACCTTTGATGTCCTCAATGATCTTTTGTCGATCATGTCTTTAGACAAGGCTTCACATTACTAAAGATTAATCCACAAACAACACACAAAGAAAATAATCATGCCCCCATCATAGCATCTCTAGCTTTTGGCATCCTCGAGTAGCATAGAAAGGCATGATAGCATAAATCAAGACTTAATATTTTAACCATGCTTCCAATTTATAAAACATTTTTGCTTTTAGATGTGTTTATTTCTTGCCATAGTTTAAGTAAAATAATTTAGAAGACCTTAGGTGTTTTTCTGCTTTGCCTTGGATAGGTTAAGTGCCTCGTGTCAAAATTTCTGCTTTGGAATCAGGTTCTGCTTGCGCTTGCTTGCTTGGTGAGAAGATTTCAGAATCCTTATTGGGGAGACGGACCCTAAGGGACTGACCTAGTGCCTCGGGGGCTCATTGCTAAATGTCCTTGCCTACGTGACGATGCAAAGGCAACGTAGTTTGGGGTAAACCCTAACAGACCTAAGACCTAGGCAAGAGAAAGTGCAGGTGGACTCAAATGGATAGAAGGACTAGATATGGGACAGATGGGACAGTGGAAGCCTTGGGGGCGCATAGGAATATGGCCTTGCCTACGTGACGATGCAGAGGTAATGTAGTTCATGGACTTGGACCATGGATGAATTGATGAGAGACACTATGCTAGGCTCACATTTACAGATACGGTATGGGACAAAACCTTGGTTGACAAGGCCAACAAAGAGATAGAGTGATAGGTAACTGTCAGGATTTTATTATGGGACAGATATGGGTCAAAAATGGGACATGAGTGAAGGAAGAATGAACACAAGGTGATTGGTTTCCCAAAGATGGAGGAGGCGGTTCATCACAAGTAACGCCTGTTTACCAGGTTTTCACCAGTTGCTTTTATTTGCACGAAGAAGCTAGAAAGTATACATGATGTCTGTTTGCCAGGTTTTTACCATGATACCTATCCAAGGCGCCTATTTGCCAGGTTTTCACCAAAGGACAATTTTTTTTTGTATTTTTCTGATTTTTTTGACTTTTTTGCATTTTTTAATTTTTTTAAAATTTTTTTTGGTATTGTATGCCCCCCTTACATTGGGATTCTCCTAGGTATAGAACTTGTGGAGGTGCATGTTGTTGATCGGGTCATCGAACAGCTCACCCTCTGACGTTGCCAACTGATATGCCCCTGATCCATATGCTGCTACAATTACATAAGGCCCAAGCCAGTTGGGTTTGAACTTGCCTTTCTTTTCTCTGTCTTGTTGATTGCAAGGATTCTCCTTAAGAATAAGATCACCAACTTTAAAGATTCTTGGGCGGACTCTGTGGTTATAGCTTCTTGACATCATTTGTTGATATGCTTTGAGATGATCAAAGGCTTTCTGTCGCCTCTCTTCCAGCAACTCTAGTTCTTGTAACCTGGAGAATCTGTAATCTTCATCTGATAGGAGACCTTTTAACGACACCCTGAGAGATGGTAATTCGACCTCAATGGGGAGGATAGCTTCTGAGCCATAGACAAGGGCGTATGGTGTAGCACCTATGAGAGTGCGTATATTGGTTCTGTAGGCCCACAAAGCAGGATTGAGTTGGATATGCCAATCACGGCCAGCATCGTTGACTGTCTTCTTGAGGAGTTTCAAGATGGTCTTGTTGGATGCTTCAGCTTGACCGTTACCTTGGGGGTAGTATGGAGCGGAGAAACGGTGTTGGATCTTGAATCGTTCACAGAGTTCTTGGACATCCTAGTTTTTGAATGGTCTTCCGTTATCCATGATAATGGATGAAGGAATTTCATATCTGCAGATGAGGTAATTCAGGATGAATGAGGAGATTTGCTTACCTGTGATGGTGGTGAGGGGAACGGCTTCAATACACTTTGTAAAATATTCAGTGGTAGTTATGATGAATTTGTGGCCGTTAGATGAGGGTGGATGGATCTTTCCCACAAGGTCAAGTCCCCATTGGCAGAAGGGCCAAGGTGTCGTTAAAGGTCTCAACTCTTGAGCTGGTGCATGTATCAGGTTCCCATGTATTTGGCACTGCTTGCACTTCTTGACAAACTGATATGAATCCATTTCCATGTTCGGCCAGTAATAACCCAAGCGCATGAGTTTCTTGGCTAAGGACCGCTAGAATGTGTTCTGCAGATCCCTTCGTATACGTCTTGCAAAGTGGTTGTAGATTCTTCTCGTTCTAAACAATGGAGTAAAGTACCATCTAGTCCACGTCAGTATAGGGTATCGGCAATGATAGTGTAGCGAGAGGTTTGGCGTATAAAAGTTTGTTGTTGGTTAGAAGATAGGTTAGGTGGGAGGATGTTGTCCTTGAGGTAAGTGTAAATCTTACCGTACCAAGGTGAATCAGATCCAACTAGAAGGCATATGGAATGGGTCTCAGGAAGATCATAAGCTGGTTGTCAGATAGTTTCCACTAAGAACTCGTACCGTGACTCATTTTTAGGTATCTCGAGGAGAGAGGCAATGGTTGCCATGGCATCTGCTGCTTTGTTCTCGATCCTAGGTATCTGTTTGAAAGAGATGATTACAAAGTGTTCTTTGAAGTCGTCGACCATCCGCTTGTATGGGATAAGCTTTTCATCTTTGGTTTTGTAATCATCGTTGACTTGATTGATTATAAGTTGAGAATCATCGTAGACATGTAGCTCTTGGATTTTCCACTCAGTTGCCATCTTGAGACCAATTACTAAGGCTTCATATTCTGCTATGTTATTGGTGCATGGGAATAACAAACGGTAAGACTTTGGAATTGTGTCACCATGAGGAGTCACAAACAAGATTCCTGCCCCTGATCCATGATTTGTGTAGGACCCATTGAAGTAGAGTTTCCAGGAATATGTTGATATGTTGAATAGGGATTCATCTGGAAACTCAAATTGCATTGGTGTGGTGTCCTATAATGGTGCATCCGCTAGTTGATCAGCAATGATCTGTCCCTTGATAGCTTTTATGTCTACATACTCAATGTCGTATTCACTTAAGAGCATTACACATTTAGCTAGGTGACCTGTGAGAGCTGCTTTGCTTAGTAGGTACTTCAGTGGATCTATTTTTGCAATGAGTTTAACTGGATGTGCAAGCATATAATGTCAGAGTTATTGTGAAGCAAAAACTACTACAAGACATGATCTTTCTATCTGTGAGTATTGTAATTCATAGCCCACTAATGTTCAGCTGATGTAGTAGACGGCTCTTTCTTTGTTCTCATAATCTTGTTGTGCCAGAAGAGCCCCAAGAGCTGTAGGTGTAGCAGATATGTAGAGTATCAGTGGTTTCCCTTGAATAGGAGGCATGAGAATGGGTGGATTCATAAGATATTCTTTCAGCTTGTTGAATGCCTCTTCACACCTTTCATCCCATCTAAATGGAATGTTCTTGTGCAGGAGATGACTGAATGGTTAGCACTTGTCTGCAAGCTAGGATATGAATCTGCGGATTGCTTGTAGCTTGCCTTGTAGCGATTTTAATTGAGTAAGAGTCTTAGGTGGTGGCATGTCCATAATAGCCTTGACTTTGGCAGGGTCCACTTCTATTCCATTTGCCAACACGATGAAACCTAGTAGCTTGCTTGAAGTGACTTCGAACACACATTTCTTTGGGTTCAACTTGACTTTGAATTGGTCTAATCTCTAAAAGACTTTCTCTAACACATCCAGGTGTGATTCTCTTGTGAGCAACTTTGCTAGGATATCATTGACATAGTCCTCCATTGTTACATGCATCATATCATGGAATATAGTCGTCATAGCACGTTGATATGTGGCTCCTGCATTTTTTAGCCCAAATGGCATGACATTCCAGTAGAAAGTGCCCCATGGACAAGTAAAAGCTGTCTTGTGTTGGTCTTCTGGTGCTATTCGGATCTGATTATATCTTGAGAATCCATCCATGAGAGATAACATGGTATGTCCTATTGTTAAGTCGACTATGACATCTATATTCGGCAATGGGAAATCATCCTTGCGGCAGGCTTTGTTTAGATCTCTAAAATCATTGCATAGTCTGACTCGGTCATCAGATTTGGACACTGGTATAATGTTGGATATCCATTCCGGGTAGCCTATAGCTCTGATGAACCCCACATCCAATAATTTCTTGAGTTCTTCTTTGACCAATAGCGCTATGTGTGGATGCATCTTTCTAAGCTTCTGCTTCACTGGTTTTACTCCTGGATCTAATGGAAGATGATGTAGAATCAAGTTTGGGTCCAGACCTGGCATGTCTACATATGACCAAGCGAAGCTGCCTCTCTTTTTCTTGAAGAACGGTACAAACCTGGTCTTTTCTGGTGGTGTAAGAGATTTAGCAAAGTGAATGATCTTAGGTTGTTCCTCTGTACCAATATTAACAGGCTCTTTTGGTTCCACAACAATTTGGGACTTCTCCGGGTGCATGTCTGTGGGGAGGGTGTCAAGCCTTCCATCATCAGGTGCCACAGTTGGGTTTTCACCTTTAGATGCGTCCTTTCTTTTTATTGTTTTGGGATCTGACACTGCCGCAAAATGGTTTTCACCGCCAGATCCAGTTTTTATCTTGATATTTTTGTGACTGGAAGGCTTGGCACCCTCTCCAAAGTAGGCCACAGTATTAAGTTCAATAGTGAAACTAGCTTTATGATCTCCTTTGGGTAGGTGGTCCTTTAGTTCCATATAGTCAATGTAAGCCTCATCGTTTTGGAACATATCTAGTTGAGGAGTTCCTTGCAGATCCCAGTCAATAAGCTCAGGATGTACAAGAGGGAGGGAGTTGGAGGATAGACCTGATTCATTGATAGTGTGAATGGATACGCTAGGGGTATAGGTAGGGGTGGTGTTCGGGATGGTACTTTCCTCCAAGTTGTTTATTGCGATGGAACTTGAACCTTCCTCGAAAGCCATAATCTCAGAGATGGGCAAATCAGACTCTAGTGGTCTATTCGGTAGCATTTGTCCCTCACGGTAGGGGCTAAAAGTTTGGATGGTATCAACCTCCTTGTCGTCATAGGAATGCTCTGTTAGCTCATCCCACTCATATTCATTGGAGTTTGTGACACTGTCCTCTTGAAGTGTATGGGTCACTTCCACAAGACAAGCATTTTCTTTAGCTTTGCCCTTGCCTTTGTATCCTAGGCCACTTGTATTTCTAGCCAATGAGGATGAAGAATGTTGAATTGGCTCTATGATTCCTTCTTTTCTGAGGCCAATGGGGCCTTGTCCTTCGTAGCCCATTCTATGTAGGATAGTTTCACCACGCCCATAGAGTTCTGTTGGGAGCCTAGGCAGTTCTTGTGATGTGCTCTCTTCTTCAGTATAAAGCCACTGTAGGATATCTCTTTCCTCTGATTCATCAGATAAGGTCCCCCATTTTACAAAGGGGGTTGCGAGAGCTATAGGAGGAGTAGATGGCTTTGGAAAATGTTTGGATTGGCCAAAAGATCGAGGAGACAAAGGCATCTTGGCTAGATTAAGGTTGTGTTCTATGGAGTATTCTCCCACTCTGCTTTCTTTTATGGTAATTTTCTACTCTTTGGGTCTTGATGAGGAAGCTTCAGCGGTATGATCATGGTGCGGGATAGGGGATGTATAAGCTCTATTGTTTGGTATGATGTAATCAGGTTTTGCAAGGAAAGAGTTGCAATGTTGATGGGGGTCAAGGTCGCCTTGGATGGTGACTTGTTTGCCATTGTGTGGGAATTTTATGCATTGGTGATGGGTAGAGGGTACAGCCTTCATGGCATGAATCCATGGTCTCCTTAGAAGGATATTATAAGTGAGCTCCCTATCAAGGACTTGGCACACAACATCTTTTATTACTGGTCCCACTTGTATGGGTAGGACTACTGTTCCCTTTGTAGTTCGCTCTTCCTCATCATATGCTTTGATAGTAATCTTCTTCCTTGGATCAACTGCCTTTTCAGAGAACCCCAATGCAATGACTAGCTTTAACGTGCAAATATTTATACCAGCCCCCCCATCAATGAGAACCCTCTTGATGCGGTGCTTGTGGATGAAGGCAACAATATGTAGAGGGGTGTTATGAGGTTGAGACACAGAGAGGTCATCTTGCTCGGTAAATGATATGGAGCTTGAGAAAGTCAGATTACCTACCATGGTCTGAAACTTCTCTTGGGCCAAGTTAGTGGGGACAGTGGTTTCCACTAAGGCTTTCTCGAGGATCTCCTTATGGGAAGGAGATAGACTCAACAACTCCAAGATAGAAATGTGGGCTGGAGTTTTCTGTAATTGGTCTATGACATTATACTGATGGAAGTTGGATTGAGAAGGTGACGACCTTGGAGGGGTGGTATTGAGCGTGACTTTACCACTGCGGGTAATGATACTACAACCAGTTCTGTTAGGTCCTGATTGTGGGTTGGGCATGATGACATTGATTTGCGGGACATGCTCAGAAATGCAATTTATGGTATAGTCAAATGGCACACTTGCATAGTTGGCATTACTATTCCCACTATTCTGATTTGGTCTGTTGTGATTGTTGTTGGTATTGTCGTTGTTGTTATGGCCGTTGTTGTTATTGTTGTTGTACGGCCTATTGTGATTTAGAAGTGGATCCCTGTAAGCCACATGTGTCTCATTGGAGGTATTCTATTGGGTTCCTCCTTGATTTTGATCAAGCACATCTTGGATAACATTTTTGAGATAGATACAATTGTTGGTTGTATGCCCCCTTCCTCTATGATATTCATAATAGTCTGTATCCTTCCAATAGGGAGGTTTGACTATAGGCTCATAATCACTTGGTGGTAGAGAAATTTCATTGTTAGCCAACAACTTCCTTAATGCGGATTCTTGAGACTCACCCAGTGGTGTGAACTTTCACCTTGGATTTGAACTGAACCATGGTTTTGGTTCCCTATAGAATGGTTTGTTGGGTGCAACATTGTTTGCTTCTCCTTTGAGAGTGAATATGGGTTGTTTCTTGGGAGCTGCCACCTTGGCATCCACTACCCCATCGTTGACAACATTCTTATTCTTGGTCCAAAACTTTGATTTGTCCGTCGTGTAGTTGGAGGTAGGTGTGTCCTTGTATAACTTGATTGCCCCCTTGGCGATCATAGATTTTTCGATGAACAATCCCATTTCAATGACTTTTGAGAATGATGTAGGGCATTGTATTTGTATTTGATAGCTAAGATCGGTATTGAGGTTATGGACAAACATCTCCAATAGCTGCTTCTCAGGTATATCATAAGAACACTTACTTGCTAGTTGTCTCCATCATTGTAGGAAGGTGGCGAATGACTCACCACTCTTTTGTTTGGTGTTGCATAGATCTAGCATAGATACTTCGTGTTCGATATTGTAAGAGAAGTGCGTGATAAATTTGTTGACTAGTTCATCAAAAGTTTTGATGCCCGGTGGAAGCCGTGAGAACCACTCCATAGCTTGGCTACCTAGAGACCTAGGGAATAGTCTCATTAAGTAAGTCTCATTGTGAGCTACTTCCAAACATGCTACATTGAATTCCCTTATATGGTCTCTAGGGTCCCCTTTCCCTTTGTACTTCTCAAACTTAGGAACTTCGAATCGATAGGGGAATGGTTTCATGATCAAACTTTTGTCAAAGGGGTATGGTGCAATATCTTCCAAGGAGTAGTTTTTAGCATTTGTACCCGTCTTGAGATCTAACATTTGTTGTGTTACGCTCTCGAGTTATTTCCTCATTTCTTCCATAGGGGTATTTTGGTCCATGGCTCGCTTTCCTTTATCATTTGTGTTTGGGTCTATGACATTATTTTCCCTTTCATGATCATTTTCCATGTTTTCCAGGATTGAGCTTATATCAAAATCTGCGGGGAGTTTAATTCCAAGACTGGTGAGATGATAGAAATACTTATGAGGGTCTGCATGGAGCACCTTCTCTACTAGGTGTTTGAATTTCTGATCTTGGATGCTTCCTTGATAATCTTCATGAGAGATTTCTTCGTCACTATCATGAGGTGTGACCCTGTGGTTGGATGAGCCGGCCATTTCAAGTTGCTTTTTGTATTGAGATCTAGTAAGAACCATGCAAGGTGACATGGGATGAAGTGGACTGGGAATAGAAATTTTAGCAAGGTGCCGACGGAGACTGCTGTGAATAAGATACTTAGGACAAGACTTAGATAAAGGACTTTCTCGCTCAATGATTTCAAGTAAGGCGGCGGATACAAGATGGTAGCCACTAGTAAGGGTACTCGATACCTGTCCTAATGTGTAGGGACTAGTTGTGTAACAAGCCACTAGCAAAGTTCTGTGACCTACTAGGTTTGCTTGAATTAATAATGATATGAAAAAAAGGACCTACGCTGATCTGATATGGGATACTCTGACTTTGGGACTAGAAAGACCTGATAGAAGGTGAATGGGACGATTGACGAAAGAGAGAATTTTTGGACAAAATGGATGAAAATTGACTGCAAGGTAGAACCTGATCTCTAATCTTGGAGCTAAGCTAAAATGGGTACTCAGAACTGGTAAACTTTTTCCCTTGAAAATTGTGCAAGTGCTCACTGTCGTGTATGCGCTGAAACATATGCGCATCAGAAATTGACAAATGCCCAGCGAGTCGCAATATATGCGCCGGACTGGTAAAAGATGTATGCGCAGCAATAGATAACAAAAGTGCAGGAAGTATGAACAAATGCACCTCAGGTCTGCACAGATGCGCAGGAACAGAGGACGGATGCGTCGCTCTTGCTTTCTTTAGTGTTTTTGCAATTTTTGGAAATTTTTCACTGTTTTTGGTACTTTGGTTGCAAAAAAAGATCTTCTTGATTTGATTTTTTGAATTAATGGCAAAAAAACACAGCAAACACAAAGAATTTTTATGATTTTTTAACTATTTTTAGTGATTTTTCTGACTCTTTTTGGACTGAAAAGAAAAAAAGACAAGTACAAAATCTTAGGCTCGAAATGGATTACAAGGGTTTTTTGGCCACTAGAATAGAAGGTATTTAATGAGGGCAACCGTTTGAGTGGTTACACATGCGGCGGCACTACTCTCCATTATGGAGTCTCCCAGCCTCAAAGGGTTGCACCTTAGAGGGTTTTGGGAGAGGTTGGTTGTCGGTGTAACACAGCAGCACTCGTTGCAGGAGGTTTTCACCTCAAGCACATTTATTTTAAGTGGATTAGTAGGGCTTGGCATCTAGCCTGTTTCCACTCAGGGTCATTCCCACTTGGATAGGTGTGCATCCAAGGGCAGGCCCCTCTAAAGGTTAAACAGATGGAATAACAAGTCTGGCATTCTGGTCACCCAGTAAACTAGAGAGCATAAGCCTGTTGTCATTCGATAAGCACGGAAGACACTGATTAATCCAACCTAGTTAAAAGTAGAAAAACTAAATGGGCTAATCTACTTGGGCAAGCACATAACTTTGAAGTGTTTTAGCTAGATAGCAATGGTTTAGTTTTTAACCCAGAAAACAATGGTGAGTTTAGTTTTAATCCACATAGCACAAATAGTTAACTTTGAAATGTTGGTCAATCGAGATAGTAGTGGTTCAGTTTTTAACCAAGATATTAGTGATGAGTTCAGTTTTATACCCCGATAGCACGAATTGTTAACTTTGAAATGATGGTCGATCGAGATAGCAGTGGTTCAGTTTTAACCCAGAAAGCAATGATGAGTTCAGTTTTATACTAGATAGCAATAACTTTGAAAAGATAGCAATGTTGCAATGCAAGATAGTAATGATCCAATTACCTCTTTCCTAATTAAAAGCTATGTGAGATTTTGCATGAGTATTTGTTTTACTATCCCTTTAGAAAGTGAAGTGTAAGCTATCAAAAATGTAACTATATGAAACTAAACCTGAACCTATCCTGCAAAACAGCTCCAGAGAATACCTGCAAAGATGTTAGTGTTAGCAAAATCTTCTTAGAAAAACCTAAAATTATTGCCTACTACAGAAGCGCCACTTTAGTGACTAAATGCATAGAAATAGTCAACAGAAGCAAAGTAACACATATGCACCATAATAGAGGTTAAAAGTGCAGAAAGAAAGATCATATGTGTAGGAATAATATATGCACCGTAACAGAGTTTAAAAGCACAATAAGAAATAACATATGCGCCGGGACAGAGGATAGAAGCGCCGTGAAATTGTTCAAATGCGCCGGATTAACCTGTACAATGCCTGTACGGAACCTGTCTTCAAAAAGCCTCAAATTTTGATTAGGTAAAGGGGCAAGACCCCACGGTGGTCGCCAAAAATGTTAGGGTAAAATAGGATCAATAATGAATATGCAACAAACAACATCAAATACCCATAACTCAATAGAATAGTGAAACTAAGAAGATTGAATAAAATGAAGCAATAAATAAAACAATGCAAACCTTCCTTGAATTGAAACTTCTATTGTTGCCTATCAAGATCATCCTTGTTTGTATGAAGTAGGCCCTTAGAGAGTGCACTCCTTTGTTGTTTTCAAGAATGTCGATAGTGAATGGCTGTGGTGATAAACGTGCAATGAAGAGGAGTTTCAAAGCTTTGGGTGATCTCAAGCAAATTGTATTGGGGTGCCAAAGGCACGCTGGTGAATTTCTGCAGAGTAACAATACAAATAGCCTGGATGATTAGAATGGAGGAATGAGGTTTCATTTATAGACTTGAGAGAATGAGGATCAACAATTGAGAAGAAATAAGAAGATCAATGGTTGAGAATGGTTGAGGAACGTGCAACGAATAGGAAGAGGACATGTGTCTCACTTCCATCATGTAACAGGGTAGTTAACAAAATTGATTGAGGAGTTAATAGAATGGATTGAGGAATTGACTGAATTGATTGATTAGTTAACACTTTTGATTGATGAGTTGACATAAATTGATTGATTAGTTAACAGTTTTGATTGATGAGTCAACAAAATAGATTGACTAGTGAACTCAAATGATTAATTAGTTAACAGATTTGATTGATGAGTTAACTAATTTTGACTGGAGGGTAAATAGGACATGTGGGTGAGAGAATATTAGCTAATTAAATATTTAAAATATTTAATTACATGTGCAACATGGTGAGGTGGATTTATGAAATTAGGACTTAGGATAGAGGAATTTATGATTAATTAAATAATGTAAGATTATTTAATTATGTGAAACACTAGAAGAATTTAGGGAATTTAATTAAATAAATTAATTTTATTTAATTATGGGATAATGAACCAATCAAATAAACTTAGAATATTTATTTAATTGATAGAAGAAATAAGAAGGGAATAAATATTAAGAATATTTATTTAGAATGAATCGTGTCATTTTTAGGCGTATACACTAACACCATCATCTTTCTCATGACAATTCATGGAGATGAATTTAGTAAAGTCTTCTAATATCGAAGGAAACACACCCATGAGAGTCATGAAGCTAGCAAAATTAGATATATAACAAAGGATATCATGTATGGAACATATAGAAAGATCAATATCATACATGGATGCTATGTGATCTAAAGCATATGGATGCATACTAATGAATTTAGAAAAAAACTCAAAATCTATAATATATGCATGCAAAGATTCTAAGGAGGAAGAACAAGAAGAGGCCATAATGAAATATATTGTCTACTGTATGAAAATATTCAATATGAAACAACAATTTACAATTCATCACTCAAGTACAACCAGTATCAAAGTAAGATTGCAATCCAAGACCTACAAGTGCAAGAGAAGCAGGGTTTTTCAAAAATGTGATATTCTTGGTAACCACAACAACTAAGTCTTGCAAATATAAGATGTGTAGTATGTGAAAATGATTTTCCTAAGTAAACACAAGAAGGATTTAGAAAATTTTTCTTCTCATGAAGATGTAAAAGTGTCAAATGAAGCTAGATAGTTTTGTTTGTTCTATTGCTTTACAATTTTAAAGAGAAGATGAATGCATGCATGTTCTTGCTTTCTAAAATAAACAACTATGAAAAATATGATGAGGTAAAACAATTTTAAATAAGATTTAGCAATCATTAAATGTAACAAAGATCTGAAAATAATATTTCAAATACAACCACTAAATGCAAGACTAGCTAGGGTTTTACTATCAAACCCTAGATCTTAAATTCTTATTCCCTAAACCAAAATTCTTTGATGCAAGAATGCTTTTTCTTCGTAATTTAAACACAGATGATACTTATGAAATGATACAACAATGAAACATTATATTTGAACACTAATTATCATCACCAAGATTTGAAATAAGATTCTACTCAACAAACCCTAGGTGCAAGACTAGCTAGTTTTTTCAAAAATGCAAGATTTTTGAAAACCCTACTAATAAGAAGTGCCAATGAAAAATATGCAACTAGGAAATGATTAATTAATGCAATACCAATTAGATATGATGCAAAAAACAGAAATTTATATCATGCTATATTGATCTAAACTTATTAGACAATGTGACAAATATGCTTTTTTTCTAAATCTACACCAAATGCTTGATTTTCTAATTTCAAATGCAAAGATGCAAGAATGTTCTTTTATTAAACACAAAGATGATATGCTATAGAAAATGAAATCACTTTAATCAACCTAACAATGCTACTAAGATTTGAAACAACTCACTAATCTACAAAACCTAGGTTCAAGAGTAAGACTAGCTAAATTTTCTAGGAATGCAAGGTTTTTGTAAACCCTAACAATGAAATAATGTTAAAATAAGCTATGAAGCTATACAAAATGATGAATGAATGTCACCTAATTAGATCTAGGGTAGAAAATAACTTAGATCTGAAGCAAGAAGGATGCCAAAGTGTAAGATATGTTGGGTTCACCAAAATGTTATATAGAAAAGAGAAGCTTAGCCTAAAAAGGTTAAATTGGGTCAAACCCCCTTCTAAAATTAAGACACAAGCTGAGTTGAGCTTCTACCCTTGAAGGAGAGCCAAACTATAGGGGATTTATCCCTTTGTTGTATAGAGGAGAATCAGTCAAATCCAACCAATGAAGCTAGGGAAAAACATGAAACCCTTAGTGAGCAAGATCAGAGCATAACAGATCGTCAAAAATAGATACAAAAAATTTGAAAGCATTGCAGAGACCAGTGAACAAAGAAGAACCTAGATCTGAGTTTGGGGGCACAGAAGGACCAGGGCGCTGGGTGCCCTAGACCCAATTTAGGTTTTTACAGAAACTTAGAGCTTCACTGACCTGTACCTGCAAAACCTTCCTTCTTCTCAGATCTTGTCTTCCAAAACCTATTGCTTCAACCTGCACATATAAAAGAAGGAAAGAGGGTTGGTGCTATTTAAGAGCTTACCTAAGTCAAGCTCCGTGAATGGTGTTTCTATCTCCACAATAGAAATGATGAGAGATAAAGAGAGCATGCCCTAGGAGGATAGAGGCAAATCTAAAGTAGAATGGAATGCTATGACAAAGCATAAAGGAAAGGAGTCATCATGAGCATGGAAACCCTAGCTTGCTTAATGTGGTGTCACAACTTGACTCAAGAAGTTGATGTAGCCTCAAAGAATTAGAAATATATTCACAAGACTGCAAGAAGTTAGCATAACAACAATAATCCACCATAGAGAGCTTTAGAGAAGAATAGAGAGCATGAGAGAGAAGAAGAGAGAGTGCAAGTGTGCCTAGATTGCTTAGATGTTCAAATGAATAAACTAACTTGCTTATATATGTATTCCTGCTCACCAACAATGAATAAAACCAAATGGGGCCGAAATGTAAAAGTTAAGGAGGTGTTCTAAGCCAACACCACACAATAGGACTGGGGCTAACATCCGGGACTAGGGTGCTTAGAGGCACCCTAGTCCTTTAGCCCCACAAACTCTAGAGAGTGTCCATTTAAGTGGGCTTAGACCAATCCTAACTTTATTTTGTCGGGTTTAATCATCAAGATCAAGGTTTAATTGTTTTAGGTCCACCTGGGTGCTAAACTAGGTGTAAAATGGCAAGGGTACACATTTTACTCCATAACAAGATTATCATCTAATACATCTCATACATATTATGCTATCATCTTGCTTAACTACAACTCAGATGACAAAATGAGGCCAACTTAACATAAAGTTACTTCTAATGATTAGCAATGAGAAAACATATTAACCTTAACCTACCTCTGCATGTGAAAGCCTATGAAGAATGTCCAGAGTTACAACCATGAACAACTACCAAGGCACATGCTACGAAAAATGAATTGCAAGATAGAAGAAGTATATAGATCAAGAGAGTTTTGCCTCAAAATGCATGATTTTGAGCATTATTTATCTATGATTTGGATGGTGGGAAGTAATGCTACAACATGGGCAAGCTCATAGATTTGTAAAAAAATTATGATTTGCTAAGTGAAGCAACAAGATTAGCTCCAATAGTGAGAAATAATTAAGTTAAAGAAATAAACAATAATGTTAAATTGCAATGGCAATAAGTATTTTCAATACAATCTTAGTACTTATCTTTAGAATTATTTTTACAAAAATATTCACAGAAGGAATAAACAAACATGAAGAAGGCATAATAAGACAACAATCATAAACGAATGTATTGTTAGTGAATTCCTACTAAACATGTTGATTGTGCTAATGAAAGGATCTCCCATCATCAAAGAAAAATGTTTACCATGGTCATGTGGGTCCCAATCTTCTATCTATATTTCAAATATTTGTAGACCAATGGTGAGTGGCCAGTGAAACAAGCAAAGAAGATTTAAATTAATGTGTTTGACCAAAATTAAATTCATGGTCTTGCAACCTCTACTACAACTTATCAACAATTGACTTGATACTATAGAAGGCCTTTCTCACACAAGGAATGCCTATAGATATAATAACATAAATTAACAAAAAATACATTTAATAAATAAAAGAGGAAAATAAATATGTATTCACACTCACCATAACTATTGTCTATAATAATAAACAATTCCAAACCCAAATAGCTTAGTACAAAACAAAGTTAGGAGTATCTTTATTATTAATGCATAACTATACTCAATAAATAGAACTAATACTAGAGGGTTCGTCGCTGAATTAGCGAGGATGATAGTATGTTTCTTGATTACACCATCCACCAAGATTCAAATCTCTTGGAGGTGCAATTTGCCTAGGTTCAACTCCTAGGTGACTTTAACAAATTGGTTCCCCCTACTCATAGCAGCTTTGCTGAGGGACGACTTCTTATTTAAATGTATCCTTACTCATCATGTTATCTACTTAAAAAGGACAGAAATATTAATATATGTGTAATCCAATTATTTAAAAAAATAAAATAAAGAGTAAACAACTAATTGAAGTGGGTCACTATAAAGTATTTGATATAAAACTTCATGTCCGGCATGACCCCACTCCCACGTTGTAGGGAGGTTTGTATGTATTATAAAAAAAATCATTGCAACAAAATATCTACCCAAGATGCCATGTACGACAAAGCATTTGGTCATCATGAGGAGTGCATGATGCATCTCACTCCTAGCCAAGTAAACGTTTGGAATTGGTACAGAATTTAAATTTGACGGCCGTATGGCCGTATTAATTCATTTCCCCGCAAAAAATACAATCAAAACTTTAGGGCAGACTGTATTACATGCAAGGGAAAATTTTGAACAAGGTAATGGTTTTTAAAAAGATTATATATATAGTTCACAATATATATTATAGTTGTTCTTTAGAAGACTTGTTCATTTTTCCAACTTCAAAAGTCTTAATCAAATCACAATCATCTACAGTGAATTTGATGGAATATGCACTAACTTTTTTGGGTCGGAAAACTCTATATGATGTGATGTGATGTGGCCATTTTTAAAACAATATAAAGATTGTGGAGATCTTCCTATGCTTCCCACTACCCAGTCATTTCCTTATTGTTATTGAGAGCCTCAGAATATTTTATATACCTCGTGCGTCTGTCACTTTTCCAAACAATATAATCAGATGGATACACTTTTCCAAACAATATAATCATATGGATATTTTTTAATATTTAATAAAAACTTTTGAGTTAACAATCAAAGTTCAAGAGTAAATTCGTAAGCATAGATCATTTAGGTTTATAAAGTTTATATTTTAATTAGAGCAAATGGAAAGTAATGAAATTGGTTGATTTAAAATTAAGAATGTTTAATAAAATTTAGAATAAGATACAAAGAAGATAGAGATAGAAAGAAAAACATTATATAAAGAAGATAGAGATAGAAAGAAAAGCATTAGATACATGGAAAAACTTTTTTGGGTAAAAAGGGACCACCACCAAATTTAATAGACTTTAGTGTAAACTACAAAATAAAGCTTACAATACAATGAGACCCTCCACCAATGATGTCAACACTTGTGCAACATGTAGATTCTTAACCTCAAACTCAAACCTACAAGACCCTACAATACAATTGAATTGATGTGAATCCACTATGACAAGGCATGTATATATATATTTTTCTCATCTTGTAGATCACTCGTGGTTTCAACAAAATCATGGGCTAAATTCCAACACCCCTCATGAGTAGTTAACAATCTCGAAATATAATGTAACTCTCAATTTGTAATAGTCCACCTTTGAATTATCTAGTTTGGGTACTCTATTTTGGATCCATTCAAAGATGCTCTTACATGTCATGAAACATGCAAGTGTAACCTCCCATTTGACTAGTCAACTAATCAAACCTAGCACTCTAGCTTGGAAGTGCAACTCCCCTTCCAAGATGCTCTTAGACATTGCCCAAAATAGATAGTGTAACATCCCTTCTCATATTAATCGAAGAAACTCAAAAATTTACAAGAAGTAAATAAACATGGTAAACATGAGAGAATTTTATTATTATTATTATATAAATCATTTGCATAATCACAAGAAATAAAGTATATTTTTTTGAATATTTTCAACCTTTAAATTACAACATATTCAAAGATAGAATCATAGTGAAATCCTTTCACTTTTCATTTACAATACATAAAATGCATTTGGCATAAAGAATAGTTTTACATTATAAATTTGACTATCATAAGTCATAACATGGAATACAATGCATCTAAAATATTGATATCTATCTTCACAAGTCTCAGCGAGTCATCTGCTATAGAGGGAGAGCATCATCCGAGTGCTTTACCTCCAACCACAGACCGACGGTCCCCCACACACCTTCCTTCCTGGAAGTGGCTCTACCCTTCAAGAAGAGTATTGATATAAGGAACCAACAGGTTTTTGCCATATGAATTCTAGTGCTGTGTCCTACATAACTCAATCGACCATACAACCCTAGACCCTTCTAGCTAAGTATGATCATTCTGATTGGTTATGTCATCTAGACACTGTGAACCGACTAATGCATGCAGAGACAGACACATTACTTTGGCCAAATATTTAATATAAATAGAGGTCCACAATGAATGTAGTTGTGTGTCCACACACCTCTAACTCAACTTAGAGACTATCTCATCCTATAGCTTGACTCTCATCACTTAGAATCTCTAGGCATAAACTTATCTGTACTTGTACGCTCAAAATAGTGACTTTGGTTGCCTGGGGCTGTTGGGTCAGATTTTGGCACGCGCACGAACCCTTCCCTCCTTGCCATAGGGCGATCCGCCACATCACTCTCACTCATGTGGAAGTAGCCAGTCGAGAGGGCGCGAGACATGGCGGGGGTCTGGTTCGTTGGAGAGCTGGACTTCACGGAGAGGGGTCGACAAGTACTACGACCTTTGTTGTTGTGTGCTAAGTTGAATGTTTCATTCGATTGAAGTTGTAGTTGAGATAACCTTATGACCCGAAGGGTCATTGGTTTCTCTTCTCCTGTTTGGATTTATTAGATTCCACCTCTATGTGGGAAAACAATTTTGTTCGTTTATATCCTCTTGTCTTTGTATGCGTTGAATGAGTTCTTGTTGTATCTGGCATTGCCTAGTTTCTTCTAACAATAAGAGGATGAATGGGTCTCCTTGTGGTAGAACAAATGTTTCTTGTTGTGGTCTTGGATGGATTTTTTGGATCTCGTCACAGATAGCCCTCACCCACTCTCCTCTCACTCCTAGGCACATTCGTGAGCCAAGATAGAGGTAGTTATGTGATTGCTAACCTTAACTAGATCTAGGGTTTAGACCTAAGGTTTAGTTGACCTAGGGTTTGACTTGTTTTGACCTCGTGATGGTATTGAGGGTTTGATTGGATCGTTTAACCATGGTTACCTCGTGATGGTATCAAGGGTTTGCAAGTTTGTCTATTCTAGGGCTTCTATATGCATGCAAACTAAATGATATGCAAAACATTTTTTTGTACTTTTTTAGTATTTTGGAAAATAAAAAGGTGCTTTTAATCTATGAAAAAGAAATATGTATGCAATCTAATATGATTTTTCTAATGCAAAGTTAATCTATGTTTTTTATGTTTTTGATGGTTTAGAAGTAATCTAATCTAAGAAATGAAAATGCTTCTTCTAATAATTTAGATCTAGAAATATGAAAAACAACTAATCTAACATGCAAGATCTAATTATCAAGGAAAAAGCAATATTTTACTGTTCCCAAGAGCAAATTCAGTTTTCTAATTACTATTAATTGAACAAAACAATGAAGGAACATGAGAGAAACGAAGTTTTGTGTGACTCCACTACCCTCAGAAATCTTTGATAACATCAACCTTGAGTCCTTTTGAAGCAGCAGGAGATACTCTTGACGACAAAACGACACAAAGAAGCAAAAATAAGCTTTGATGGAGCTTGTATGAGCTCAATGAGAGCTTTGATTGAGCACAATGGCATAGAATGAAGCAGCGTAATGTTGCTCGATTGAACAAATAAAGCAAAAGGCACCTTCATCCTGTAAGAGCATTTGAATGCTAAGTTGGAGAGCAAAAACTGGCAAGAGTTGTGTGCACAATGAATTTGCCTCCCTTTGTGCTTGAGGGAGGGGTGTATTAATAGGTTTGAGGAATGGGATTGATTGAGAATTTAACTCATTTGATTGATGAGTTAACAAGGATGATTGGGGAGTTAACAAGGTTGATTACCCAGTGAACTCAGCTAACTGTGGAGTGATGAATCAATTATAGCTTATCACTGAAGAGGAAATGGAGGTGAGGGAAAGCATGATATTGATTGAAGAGTTAATTTGAGATCAAATAGAGCTAATTATGTATGTGTGGGTGCATGAAATAGTTAACTCTATATTAGGCATCAAAAACCATGCAAACTGGAAGAAAAATGGGTGAAAATGGAGCAAAAATGAGTGAGAAACTCAAGTTTTTCTACGACTGTGAAAACAGCAGGGTCACCCCTTTTGCCAGTAGGGTCGCCCCTGGGTGACCCTGGGTCGTCCGGGGGGCGACCATGGGTCGTCTGGGGGGCGACCATGGGTCACTCAGGGGGAAACCATAGGTCACCTAGGGGCGATCCGGGATGGACAGGGTCTGATGCAGAAAATCAGGTTGGGAGATGAAAGAAGAGAAGAAAAGGAGGGGTTCTGCCTCCGGAAACAGGTTAGTCATGTGTAAGAATCCAAATCTCCACTTGCACCTGTAGGATCTCCTGGGGGAGATCTAGAAATAATAGGGGGAGATTTGGATTGGTTAGGCAAAATTGAAAACTGAAAGTGGGAGATGGATAGGGAGACCTCTAGAAGGATTCTAGGAGGTGCATAAGATGAAAAACATAGGCGAAAGGTGAAAACTTACCTATAAGACACTCACAAGGCTTAGGAGCAAGGTTGAAAGCCCAAAAAATGCAAGTCGACAAGTGTTGCAACAAGTGTCGAAAAGTGTCGCAAACGGGGAGAGAGGAATCGACAAAGAAGAAACAACACAAGACAAGTAAGATGACACGTCATCAAGAGGTTTGCTACTTAAAGGACATTATTTCACACTTACATGTACGTGACAAGGATTTGAATCATCATAGGGGTTCTCGTGGACGCTGTGCGTGATTTTTGTGCTTTCATATTTTCCCCCTTGGGGATGGTAGTCTACATGAAAGCTAGGTACCGTTCTCAAACTAGGCCTTACCTGTTGTTGATTTTCCTGCAATTTTAACCTACAATAACTAGTATCAGTCTAGCATTTAAATATATCAAAACGAATAATGAAAACTGAAATGACGAACTTATCATGGATCGTTCGAGTTCGACTAGTTGTTTGCCTTTGTCAATTTGAACCTGTAGGGATGGAAGCATGCAAAACGACGCACGAAAGAGATGCATAAAAGAAATGAACTAATCTAAAAATGCATATATGAAACTAAGCTAAGGGCAAACAAAGTAAGCCAAATTGTAAGATCAGAGCGAAACAGCGACAAAATCATTCGTTTGAGCAGTCGTTAGAAAGATATCATCTAGGAGATCATAAAGATGGCTGCCTCTTCTTTAGCCACGGAGAATTGGGTATGCAATTAGTGAAAAACCCTTCTCTAAACCCTAGTTTGAATTTTGTGAAAAATCTCTTGAAATTGTCTATTTTTTGATGATTTTCTCTGTTGCATTGTATTTGTCTCGTCGTTTAGAGCAAGATTGGTTTTTCATTTTCTAAAATTAGTTGAAATTGAAGTTTTTAGAGTAGTTTTCTGTTGAGGGATCTTCCTCTAGGGTTGCCCCTTTTGTCAGGCAAGGTCGCTTGGGGGAGATCCTGTCTGACAGTAGGGTCGCCTGAGGGAGATCCTGCAAATCAGCAGGGTTGCCCGGGGGAGATCTGAAAAAACACTTGGGTCACTCGAGGGCGACCCTGTTGGGCTAATTTTGATTGAATTTTTATGTTGTTTAATGCTTGTTTCACTCTGATCCAACATGTTTTGGCTGTTGTATTTGCCTGTTTATTGCAATTTTAAGGGTTATACGTTGTTTTTTGTGTAAGGTACAATTTTTAAGAATTTTTACGAGATCTAATCTAAAGTTCTCTTCTGATTTTGCAGGACATGCGTATCTGATGGAATGCCTGCCAAGAGCAGAGATGGCTCTCAGGGATGTTCGCTTCGTTGAGTACTGAGGATCATGCTATTTTGAAGAGGGCAGGCCTAGCTAGAGTTTGCCATGTGTCTGTAATTCATCTTGTATCTCGTATATGCTATGACATTTTGACTTACTGGGATGTCGACAAAAACACATTTAGGTTCCCACAGATCTCCGGAGAGTGGACCATCACTCTTTATGATGTGTATCATATACTTGGGGTTCCTATGAGAGGACAACCTTTGGTTCTTCTAGTTAGCGAGTCCTTCGAGGACAAGGCTTCTTGGGCTACGTTCATGGGGGTTATTCACCCTGGGGATCAGATGGAAGTCCAGCTCACATCTATGCCATGCCTCCGCATTCCACTTTTGAGGAGATTCCTGATTGGTTTGATTGCATCGAGGCTGTCAGGAGACAAAGCCTCGACCCATCTGAGATGGTGTTGGGCACCCATCATTCGTGATATCGAGGAGGGCACAATTTATGCTTGGGGACTAGACATCTTGGCCATGGTTTGTAGACTTCTATCGTATTTCGCAGTGAGGGGCTCTAGCTTTTAGCCACTCTTCTTTGATCATGACATGGATATTTGAGCACATGAGGCCCTATCAGAAGCTCATTCTGCTTCTAGATAGACGCTTACCGAGAGCATCAAGGTGGATGCATGTTCGTCACTTTGATGCTTCTTTACCCACTGTTACTACTCTTACAGATAAGGACATGATCTTTGATCCTTATCGTGACATGGAGGGATTCTGTGCCCGTGATGGCGAGGTCAGGGAGCATTGTTGCGGAGTATTTGAGCTTTCAGACCGTAATGGTCTAGTTGAGGCCCATCGGGTTGACCGTGTTTCATAGTAGTTTGGCGATGACATTCCTGAGGACTTGCCCCCAGTGTCCACATGCTATAGGATAGTCTAGGAAATGGGTGAGATTGGATAGAGGATAGTCATTTGGACTCCTTTGACTCCTGATGTCTTCATTACTAGAGCTTCAAGATGAGGACAGAGAGGAGGGAGAGTGACTCCTTCACAATCTCTGACTGTGACTGTGGACTCAAAATCTACTGATGAGGACTATGTTTTAGATGATGATGATTCGTCAGATGAAGTCCTTCTCGAGGATGAGGATTTTTATGATATTGATGATTTAGATGGTGCTCCTGATATCCTCGAAGGTCCTCCTATTGTTCCTCGACCTCCTCATTCAGATGAGGTGATGCGACAATTTGACCCTGATTGGCAGCCTGGTGATCCACGTAAGTTTAGTCTATTTGCTTTTCGTACTTTTGTCCTTTCTCTTTTCATGGGAAACTAACTTGCTCTTCTTTCGATATGCTCTTCTAGGTAACGTCAGAGAGTGGAGGGACTTTGTTTGCGATATTAATGTTGGATTAGCTTCTCCCTTCACTAGGATGACTCGTGATCACCTTTTAGATGATCCTAGTGTGCCTCCTACTACAGGGCGACACATTGACATTTTTTCTCCTGTCTACCATGGATGCCAGATGAATACAGAGTTGAAGACCCAAGTTGACACCCTTAAGGGTGAGAATGAGGTACTTTGAGAGATGGTTCGTCTTAATGTTGGGCGTCGTGATACTAGCATGGTGAGACCTTCACAGTCACATGCTCATAGCAGAGCACTTCAATCTCATAGGTCTTATGGAGCAACGAGTGGTATTCGTAGACGGAGGAGCCGAGGTCCTGAGGGTTCCATTGGAGGCAAGTGCCCTTGACTTTCTTTCTTGAAAATGTGCCCCCTTGCATGGGGAGCCTCTACTTCTGTTGAGAGCATTTTGTCCTAGCTCTTTGATACCCTTGTATATGTAAACTTCAGATGTATATATGAAAGTTTATCCTTTTATGGTTTTCGCCTATCGATCTTGTATTCATCTCTTGTGCATGTTCAGAGGTTTGGAAATTTTTTGATTATGTTTGACCTTTTCAACTCTTTTAACGATGCAAGTATGACAACAATGACATATTTTTGTAATTTTTTGTGACATATATATGAGATGCAGTTCACGATATGATAATGCAGGAATGCAAGAAATGTTGAAATGAAACATTTACTTCTACTAAATGTAATGAGATATGACTTTATTGCTTTGAGACTCCTTTTTTGATTTTTGGCATGAATGCAACGTGGAACAAACAATGTGACTGCTCTTAAATACAATTTTTGATTTAGGGGATTGCGAGCTATTCTGATATAAGAGATCTATTCAAGGCTGTGAGATAGGATTTAGGGAAACTCAAGTGGGGAGTGGGAATGAAAATGGAGTGTTTCTAATTTTTGGGCTTTGCTAATGGCTAAACACTAATCCTTATCTAGATAAGACAAGCTGACAAGCTTTCAACTTAGACAAGTAGCAAATTTTATTGGTGTTCACTAGACTTAGATCATAGATGGAAAGCAAGATAGACCTGGGGTAAAGGATAAATGAGAAAGAACAAGGGTCCCTAGGTAGAAGATGATCCTAGAGACTACTAGACTCTTCAGTTTTTCTTAGCTGGTGCGTGTGTGTGCTTTGTACCTTTCTTTCTCTGGTAGAATGTTACCCTTGAGGCTTCGAACTTAGATTGATCTCCACCCAAGAGCATGGACTGATGGAACCTTCAAAATTTTGTAAATTTTGAGTGCATATGTTCTTTCAATGTGTCAACAGAGGTTAGGTCGACATACTGCTCAAACTACCCCGGGGGCCATCTTCACTGATTAAAATTTTACAACTCAAAAGTGATCTTACAATTCCATATGGTACAATGTTTCTTGGTACATATGGTAGTGCACCTGTGCAGTTTTGTGCTTCTAGGATGACTTTTGATGGGTTATTTAATTATTTTTTGACTGCGACCAGGATAAAATTGGTGTTCTGAAAAGTTTCAAATTTCACAAATTTAAAGGCAACACATTTCTCATTTTGTCCTAAAACAACTCTAATTCAATTTTCATCAAAATCGGAGTTCATATGATGCATTATTTTAATGCATCTCGGTTGCGACGAACATGTCTGGCGGGCCTGTTTACAAAGGAGGTACCTAAATTCTAATTGCTGAGCAAAATATGATTTAAAACCCATGTTTTAAATAATTAATTATGTTCACTCGCAAAAAATCTCAGCTCTAAGTGTTCCCGTTTGCGCGCAGTGAATTTTTCCAGTTTGGCCAGCAGGTGAAATTAAAATTTTCCCTATCTTCTAATGTTTTACTTTCGCTAATTTTAAAATATTTAAATGTTTTAAATTTTGATGGGAAGTCAAAAAAAAAATATAAAACTTTAATTAAAGTTTTATTAGGCCTTAATAAACATTTCCGTGATTTCGGGAAGGGAAAAAGCAAGCCCACATAGCAGAGGTGCGGAAGTGCGGAAAAGATGAAGTGAAAACATTTAAATGTTTTTGCCAATGGTAAAAATTCAGGTGAAAACAATTAAAATTTTATTAAACTATTGTAAAAAGATATGCGAAACAACGGAAAGCATTTCTTAGAAAACATTTTAAATGTTTCAAAAATTTAGCTAGGTAAAAAGTGAGGTAAAAACATTTTATATATTTTTATTTGTTTTGAAGTGTGAAATTAAAAGAGCAAAGCTTTATTTAAACCTTTAATTGGCTTTTTATTGTATTTCCACCATTCCGTAGACACAATAAAATAATCGGAAAGTGAATGAGCAGAAGTGTGGAAGGCTTCAGGGAAACATTTTATATGTTTTTAAATATTCAGCAAAGTCAAAAGTTTGAAGGGAAAAGTTTTTAAGAACTTTAATCTGTATTTTTATTCATATTCCGCCATTTCACAAAGGGAAGAAATGTGGGTGTGCGGGAGTGTGGAAAGCATTTCTTAAAAACATTTTAAATATTTTAAATGTTTGGCAAAGGTTAAAGTTTGAAGAAAAGCTTTATTAAAAGCTTTAGAGTATCTGCAATTCTGTGGAGGAAATAAAATAATCATAAAATACATTGGCATAGGGCGGAAGGCTGCAGAAAAATATTTTAAATGTTTTAAATATTTGGCAGGGTAAAAGGTATGGGGTAAAACTTTGGTTAACACATTTTAATGTTTTTACTAAGATATTTTCCATCTGCACAAAGGAATAAAATAATCACCAAATAGTTGTGTAGCGGAAGGCAATTTTGAGTGGCATTTTAATCTTTCAAATATTCAGCAAAGGTAAAAATTGAAGGAAAAAACTTTTAACAGGGTTTGTTAAAATGTTTTATAACCTTTTACTTCTTTCCCGCCATTCCGTGGAGAGGAAATGGTGAGTATTCATGCGGAGCACGGAACAATGGAAAGTTTTGTAAAACATTTTAATATTTCTATTCCTTGGCCATGAAAAATTAAAGAGGAAAAGCTTTGTTTAAAGCTTTATTATAAACTTTGGTGTGCGAAATATTTGCTAGAAAAAGTTGTAGAGTTGTGCTGAAGTATTTTTGCTGTCACGTTTTTGCATTTGGGGCAAATTTATTGGGGTGTTTGAAGGTCCAATGCAGTTGTTTCTTCATCTAGAAAGCTTTCCCAATGTATTCCTTATGCCTTGGGAGCTTTTTTGCAACATTTTAAGCTTCTGTAGAGTGTCAGTAAGCAGAGAAATGACCCAAATAAAATATTCACGGCCTGCATTCCTTTCTTCTTCTGTTGCAATGACCATACATTATGTGGAGGTTTTAAATGGTTTGCAAGGAATTTGTTATGCTAGAGGATTGAAGAAGACAAAAGATGAAGAGAGATGGTGGCTACAGGACAAATATTTGACAAAAATGTCAAATTAGAAGGCAAAGGAAATAGTGATTTTCTGAGGAGTCTGTTGAGTTAAAATGCAAGTTAAATAAAAGTTTTAACTACCAGTAAGTGGTTTTTTACCCAGGGGAGATATTTTTCACTTGCAAAGTGAAAATAGAACTGATAAACATGTTGTTACACCCAGGTGAACAATTTGCACATGAATGCAAATCAGATTTGGGCCAAATCAAATTCAGTTGCAAAAGGGAAGTGGGCAGATTGAAGAGGGAAAATGAGGAATGAGAAGCATCTTCTAGAAGCAAATCAGTTACAGAATCAAGGGAGCTGAGATGTGCCATGTGTCATTAGTGGATTATTTTTAGGGTTCTTCATCTTCCTCTCTCTTTCTCTATAAGACTGTATCTTCTATACCATTTTAAGGGTTGATTCCAGGTTGTCTTCTCAGACCAAGTCTGGAAGATAAAGATTAATCCAGGGGTTCTATTTTTTTGCAATAGTCAGGCTTCTATTTTTTTATGATGTAATAGGTCTATTTGTATATGAATTTTTGTACTGGATTTGGAAGTCTTTTCAATAAATCAATATAAGTCCATGTTTTTGTTGTCAATACTATTCTCTGTCTCCATCAATGTTTGAGTATTTCAAGGGATCTAAGGGGTTTCTGGGTGTACATTTGCTACACTCTCCCTTTGATCTATGTTAGTCTGCATTTTCAAGGAGATACAATAATAGTGTTTTGCTTAAATATTTACTTAAATATCTAAGTGAACAGGCTTTCATGGACAAATATTTGGGATGTTTTAGTGCATTGTGGATAGCTAAGAATGGATGTAGTGTTGAGTGCAAAAGGGCTATTGAGGGTTCAATGTTTCTGTAAGGCAAAAACCTTGTTAATTGAAATCATTTGAATGTGTGCTTTCCTTTTCATTATGGATTTTGATCTAAGTGTGACTCTATTGCCCATGGGATTAGGCACTGATCTAGAACAATCAAGTATAACCCCACCCCATTACAAAATTGAAAATTATTTTACTTTCTGTAATATTTATTCTTAAATTATTTGCGTACTTCATACCTGGGTTTTAATGACAACAAGGATAGTGCCTTTCATTTTGCATATATCTAGGCCCTTGCTATTTGTATGAAGTTTATTTGCTAGGTGCTGAAATAAAATCTTATTTCATATCCATATTCAGTACCATATAGGGAGACCTACCTAGGTTTCGCAGAGCCTAAAGTGCAAGGGAGAAATTTGTGAGATCATTCTCCCGTCCATTGGCCAAATCTCTCTTTGAATTTGAGCATAAGACATGGCACATATTTAGGGTTCAATGTTTAGAAATTTGGAGGACCAATAGATTAGTGATTCTACTGAGGATTTTCATTCATAAATGTCCAGATCAATCCAGTGGTCTGTCATGGGTATTTAGAGTTAATATATGTACAATGTTTTATCATTCCCTTTAGAGGGTGGTGACTCTGCTTACTTTTGAACCAGTTGATGAAAGGGGAAGACTGGTTGTGTGTGTGAGGAAGATCGTATGTGGCTCTGCTGTTGGAGAAGACCCAGAATAAAAGAAAGCTTTAAAATAGCTTTGTGCTGTTTGAAGTTCAGTCCTCCGTGAAAAGAGGTGGTGACTCTACATAATATTCCAAATCATCAAAAGAGTTGGTTGCAGCAGTTCTCAAGGATTTTTCTATTGCAACACTTTTGTATAAAGGTTTGTAGCAAAGGTTTTAGTAAATATTGTCCCTTATTTGGTACTCTAAGGTACTAGTAGAAAAGGGAAATGAAAAAGCAAGATATTCTGAAAGTAGTATCAAGAAGTAGATAGTTGTAGAGGGGATTAACTCATTTGCAAATATGTATGAATGTTCTGGTTCTCCCTCTACAAGCTTTAATGTCATGCCTAAAACACAGTCATCATCAAAGAAATTTCTCTATTGAAAGATATAGAGCCATAAATTTTGGCAGTATTTAAGGTTTCCCAAACCCTATTCCTAATAAAGTTAGGGAATGCTTGCCAGAATTCAAAGGGCAAAGCTCAGAATCAGCATGTAGACATTTGCAAAAGTTCATGAACTTGATAGGAGATTTTGAGATAGGCCATGAAGATGTCATGAAGTTCTTTGTTCAATCTCTGAAGGAAGATGCTAGAGATTAGTTTTCATATTTGCCAATGTGTTATATCAATTCTTGGGATGAGCTTAAGGCAGTTTTCATGAAGTAGTTTGGTGAGAGGGTCAATATAAGTTTAGTGATTAGCAAGTTTATGAACATTGAGAAAGAGGAAGATGAGTTGGTTCCTCTATTTAATCTCAAATTTTCAAAGGCAATAGAAGATATTCTAGAAAGTATAAGACCAAATGATGCATTATGCTTGTTTGTATACCTAGGTGCATTTGATGAAGAAATGAGTTACTAGTTGAGAAACAAAGAGCCTACAACACTTCATCATGCATATCAAATTGCCATGGATATTGAAAATAACTCAATTATTCAATAATGAGAGGACATATGTTAGCAAGTGTTGGTTGTCCTGGAACATCCTATGCATACATCCAATCGAAGGAAGATGATGAAAACTATTATCAAGATGTTTATATTTTTGCTGTTTCGATTTGTCCATCATTACAACATGCATATCACAGTGAACTCCAAGTTGAGTATGAACAAAATTTGAATAGTGTTGATCCTGTGTTTTTTGTTCAAGGATTGTGTGACATAAAGAGGGGGGAAGATGCTTTTTCTGGTCAACCCATGGAGGAGATATATGCAGATGAAGATTGCACCACTAATAGCCAGGATATAAGACATGATGAAATAAATGAAACATGTGAAGTCATGCTTTCTTTTGACTTTGAAAATGCAGAAGTAGAGAACTAGCTCTCTATATCAAATGAAGGTTGCAGTGATGCAAATAATGCTAAAGATATGATCTCACTCATTAATGAGGAAAGGATATACTATGATGAATCCATTAAATCAGATATATTAATATCATCTGAAAATGCATTAGAAATTGAAGATTCATTTTTAGGTCATCTTATTGATTATGTTGATTTTGAAGTTTCAAGTCTTCATGATGACAACATTTTTGAAGGCTCACAAATGTATGGTAATATTATGAAAATCTGTGATGGTGTTGACAATCCTTTGAAGGATCATCCCAGTTCAAATTGTGCTGATGATATAAGATTTTTAGAATCTTGAATGAAAAGGATAGATGCTAAAAACTAGGGTAATACTCTTGAGATTAGCAGCATAGCAGATGCAAATGACAGAGTGTGCAACAATTTTCAGTTGGAGAAATCATTTGTGAGAAGCTTCAATGAAGAAATAAATGATGATGTCCAGTTTGATAGTGAGGAATATGACCTTGCTGATTGTTGCAGCAGTATGGACAAAGAAGAAGAAGATATATTGCAAGAGATTCATTAGATGAATCAGTTCAGGTAGTTGATTTTGTAGAGCATGCATATGTTGGTGATGTAAGTGGTGAACAAGGAATTGCCTTCTTGTTTGATCTTTTACCTTCTTCTATCCCTTTTTCTAGTTTTGAAGTTATCACTGAATGTTTTCATGAGGATAGCATCGATGTAGTTGTACATGAAAGTGAAAATGTAAAGACATGTTGATACAGCTAATGACAATTTTTATGATGAGTTTGCACTTGAAGAATGTGATTGTGTCAATTACATGGATGCATATGAGAACCTTTTTTATGGTTGTGTAACTTCCAATCTTCCTCGTGAACAGTGTAATTCAAATGAGTCATGGGAGGACAACACTGTTGAGTTAAGCATGACAAATATGTGTCACATATCTGATTTTTATGGCACATATGTTTCAACAGATTGCCAAGAGATTGAAATAGAGAGACAATCTGAGGAGTATGGCTCTTCACATAAAATGTCTCATGATATGGATGGAAATGTTGATGAGGTTTGCATCAGCATAAATGACCCCAAACATACATCTTGCAGTGATGATGAGCAGCAACAAGTTATCCAGGTTGGTGATTCTCTGTCTGCTCATGTTTCTTATATGCCTGAACTTCAAGGTTTTAAGTTTGACATGTTAGAGGACGAGTTTCCTTCCCCAAGTCAAAATAATGAAGGGACATATTTTTCTTCTCCATGTGAATTGGAGGCATTTTTTTTTTGCCTTGATTCATTTAAGGAGGTCAACAACTATGAATGTTCCATGTTTTTATTTGGTGTTGACTTGAGGTTTCAAGTTTGTCCACCACCTACTACAAAAATAAAAATATTTCTGCATGACAATGTGGTGGCCTATATTATGTGGTTTCCATACAACAATAGGGTCAATGGTGGAGCAAGTATTCACTTGTTCAGTGGTAATCACATACTTATGCTTGTAAGAAGAGGGCTATACTTGTTGTAGTGGTGTGGCAGAGGTAAGTGTGGGTTGAGGGAAATCAGTTCCTTCAACAAGCTTGTATTTGACAGAGGCAAACATTGATTCTTCTTTTCATTTGGTGGCCCGGGGCTTTCAAATAATGTTTGAAAATTATGTGTTGGAGCTCTGCAAGTTGCAAGTTGAATCAGTTTTCAGAGCTGCCCAATGGAGTAGGCACTTGGTCTATGTCCTATAGATTTGAAATCTCACCATGCCTATAGGGTGCATGCATCCCCAACTAGAGCCATTGATGGAACATTTAAAATTTTGTAAATTTTGAGTGCATATGTCCTTTCAATGTGTCGACAGAGGTTAGGTCGTCATACTACTCAAACTACCTTGGGGGCGATCTTCACCGATTAAAATTTTGCAACTCAGAAGTGATCTTGCAATTCCTTATGGTACAATGTTTCTTGGTACATATGGTAGTGTACCTGTGTAGTTTCATGCTTTTAGGATGACTTCTGATGGGTTATTTAATTATTTTTCTGACTGCGACCAGGCTAAAATTGGTGTTTTGAAAAGTTTCAAATTTCATAAATATGAAGGAAACCCATTTCTCATTTTGGCCTAAAACATCTCCAGTTCAATTTTCATCAAAATTAGAGTTCATATGATGCATTATTTTAATGCATCTCATTTGTGGTGAACACGTCTAGCAGACCCATTTACAAAGGAGGTACCTAAATTCTAATTGTTGAGCAAAATCTGATTTAAAACTCATGGTTTAAATAATTATGTCCACTCGCAAAAAATCTCAGCTCCAGGGGTTCTCGTTTACGCGCAGTGAATTTTTCCTGTTTGGCCAGCAGGTGAAATTAAAATTTTCCCTATCTTCTAATGTTTTACTTTTGCTAATTTTAAAACATTTAAATGTTTTAAATTTTAATGGGAAGTCAGAAACTTCAATTAAAGTTTTCTTAAGTTTTATTAGGCCTTAATAAACATTTCCATGATTCCGGGAAGGGAAAAAGCAAGCGCACATAGCAGATGTGCAGAAAAGATGAAGTAAAAACATTTAAATGTTTTTGCCAATGGTAAAAATTCAGGTGAAAACAATTAAAGTTTTATTAAACTATTGTCTGCCATTTCGTACAAGAGAATAAAATAAGCACAAAAAGATATGCGGAAAAAAGTGAGGTGTTTTAATTTGTTTTGAAGTGTGAAATTAAAAGAACAAAGCTTTATTTAAAGCTTTAATTGGCATTTTATTGTATTTCCGCCACTTCGCAGACACAATAAAATAATCAGAAAGTGAATGAGTGGAAGTGCGGAAGGCTTTAGGGAAACATTTTAAATGTTTTTAAAATATTCAGCAAAGTCAAAAGTTGAAGGGAAAAGTTTTTAAGAACTTTAATCTGCATTTTTATTCATATTCCTCCATTCCGAAAATGGAAGAAATGTGGGTGTGCGAGAGTGCAGAAAGCATTTCTTAAAAACATTTTAAATATTTTAAATGTTTGGCAAAGGTTAAAGTTTGAAGAAAAGCTTTATTAAAAGCTTTAGAGTATCCCTAATTCTATGGAGGAAATAAAATAATCATAAAATACATTGGCGGAAGGCGGAAGCAAAACATTTTAAATGTTTTAAATATTTGGTAGGGTAAAAGGTATGGGGTAAAACTTTGGTTAAAACATTTTAATATTTTTACTAAGATATTTTCCATCCGCACAAAGGAATAAAATAATCACCAAATAGTTGTGCAGCGGAAGGCAATTTTGAGTGGTGTTTTAATCTTTCAAATATTCGACAAAAGTAAAAATTGAAGGAAAAAACTTTTAATAGGTTTTGTTAAAATGTTTTATAACCTTTTACTTCTTTCCCGCCATTTCATGGAGAGGAAATGGTGAGTATTCATGCGGAGCACGGAGCAACGGAAAGTTTTGTAAAACATTTTAATATTTCTATTCCTTGGCCATGAAAAATTAAAGAGGAAAAGCTTTGTTTAAAGCTTTATTATAAGCTTTGGTGTGTGAAATGTTTGTTGGAAAAAGTTGTAGAGTTGTGCTGAAGTATTTTTGCTGTCACATTTTTGCATTTGGGGCAAATTTATTGGGGTGTTTGTAGGTTCAATGCAGTTGTTTCTTCATCTAGAAAGCTTTCCCAATGTATTCCTTATGCCTTGGGAGCTTTTTTGCAACATTTTAAGCTTCTGTAGAGTGTCAGTAAGCAGAGAAATGACCCAAATAAAATATTCACGACCTGCATTCCGTTCTTCTTCTGTTGCAACGACGATACATTATGTGGAGGTTTCAAATGGTTTGCAGGGAATTTGTTAGGCTAGAGGATTGAAAAAGACAAAAGATGAGCAGAGATGGTGGCTACAGGACAAATATTTGACAAAAATGTCAAATTAAAAGGCAAAGGAAATTGTGATTTTTTGAGGGGTCTGTTGAGTTAAAATGCAAGTTAAATAAAAGCTTTAATTGCCAGTAAGTGGGTTTTTACCCAAGGGAGATATTTTTCACTTGCAAAGTGAAAATAGAACTGATAAACATGTTGTTACACCCAGGTGAACAATTTGCATGGGAATGCAAATCAAATTTGGGCCAAATCAATTTCAGTTGCAAAAGGGAAGTGGGCAGATTGAAGAGGGAAAATGAGGAATGAGGAGCATCTTCTAGAAGCAAATTAGTTGTAGAATCAAGGGAGCTGAAATGTGCCATGTGTCATCAGTGGATTATTTTTAGGGTTCTTCATCTTCCTCTCTCTTTCTCTATAAGACTGTAACTTCTATACCATTTTAAGGGTTGATTCCAGGTTGTCTTCTCAGACTGGGTCTGGAAGATAAAGATCAATCCAGGGGTTCTATTTTTCTACAATAGTCAAGTCTCTATTTTTATGATGTAATAGGTCTATTTGTATATAAATTTTTGTATTGGATTTGGAAGTCTTTTCAATAAATCAATATAAGTCCATGTTTTTGTTGTCAATACTATTTTCTGTCTCCATCAATGTTTGAGTATTTTAGGGGATCTAAGGGGTTTCTGGGTGTACATTTGCTACACTCTCCATTTGATCTATGTTAGTCTGTATTTTCAAGGAGATACATTAATAGTGTTTTGATTAAATATTTACTTAAATATCTAAGTGAACATGCTTTCATGGACAAATATTTGGGATGTTTTAGTGCATTGTGGATAGCTAAGAATGGATGTAGTGTTGGGTGCAAAAGGGCTATTGAGGGTTCAATGTTTTTGTAAGGTAGAAACCTTGGTAATTGAATTCATTTGAATGTGTGCTTTTCTTTTCATTATAGATTTTGATCCAAGTGTGACTCTATTGCCCATGGGATTAGGCATTGATCTAGAGCAGTCAAGTATAACCTTACCCCATTACAAAATTGAAAATTATTTTACTTTCTGCAATATTTATTCCTAAATTGTTTGCATACTTCATACCTGGGTTTTAATGACAACAAGGATAGTGCCTTCCATTTTGCATATATCTAAACCCTTGCTATTTGTATGAAGTTTATCTACTAGGTGCTGAAATAAAACCTTATTTCATATCCATATTTAGTACCATATACAGAGACCGACCTAGGTTTCACAGAGCTTGAAGTGTAGGGGAGAAAATTGTCAGATCATTCTCCCGTTCGTTGGCCAAATCTCTCTTTGAATCTGAGCATAAGACATGGCACACCTTTAGGGTTCAATGCTCAGAAATTTGGAGGACCAACACGGACATTCAACAATCTTCTCTCTTTCACTCTTTTTTTTTTATCTCTCTTTTTTTTGCTTTTCACTTTTTTTTTGTATTTTCCTCACTTGATTTTTTTTTTGGATTTTTGACTTTTCAAGAAATGAATACTTTTTGGAACTTTGATATGCAATAGCTTTGATCTCTCAATTCTCACTTTTGACACTCTTATTTTGATCACTCATTTTTTTATTCACTCGAATCTTAGATTGCTTCTTTCAGAGTTTTGATCTTCATGACGTTTTTGGTTAAGAAAGATAAGGGGATGAGTGCCATCTAAAGTTTTTATAGTCTGGTTGGACTTCTCTAATGCTAGGGAAGAATTGGGAAGGTCTACTTGCAAGCTTTCTTTGAACACTGTAGGTTTGAATACTGACTTTGTTTAGACCTAACATCTTGACTCATAAGATTGGGATCAATGTAAAGCTAAGAGCTAGGATTTGATTAGAATCACTGGGAATGAAGGGGATAATGGTGATTGTGAAAATGAGGAATCTCTAGGTCATTAAAAGATGACGTATATTTGGGCAACATTAGACTCCTTACTAAAAAGAAAATAGTACAAGAGCAAGTCACTGACAGTAATGTAAGATGAACAGAATGATACAGAAATGCAAGAAACAAATTATTTTTGACATTTTGATTTTTTTATAATTTTTTTGTATTTTTATGTTTTTTGATTTTTTTGGTTTTTAGACATAGTATTTCTTGAGGTGAAAGGCATTGATTGTTTCGCCAAATTCCTCTCCCTCCATTGTGCACAAGAGATAGTCACCGTTTCTGATGTCTTCTTTAACCATGTAAGGACCTATCCAATTGGGTCTAAATTTTCATCCTTCACCTACTCTTTTATCGATCAGATTGTTTATCCTAAGCACTAGATCTCTCACTTGAAAGAGTCTTCAGACAAACTTTTTGTTATATTGCTTTTTCATTTTTGCTAGATAAGAATCATGTCTTTGGACAACTCTCAAGCATTTTTTGTCCATCATTTCTAATTCGGCTAGCCTTACTTCTCTATACTCTTTGTTGTCCAATAATCCTTGTAATGATACTCTCAGGCTAGGCAATTCTACTTCCAATGGTAATATCGCCACTGACCCAAAAGTGAGGGCATAAGGGGTGGTTCCAATTGGGGTCCTAACACTTGTTCTATATGCCCACAGAGCTGGGTATAACTATAAATGCCAATCTCTCTTAGAATCTTTCACAAATTTGACCAGTATTGCTTTTAGAGTTTTGTTGGTAGCTTATGCTTGTCTATTCCCTTGAGGATAGTAGACTGAGGGAGAATTGTGATTGATGTGAAACCTTTCACATAACTCTCTTACTTAAGGGTTTTTAAATGATGATGCATTATTTGTTACTGTCACTTGGGAATTCTGAACTGATAGATGATTTGATTTAATATGAATTTATCTATTACAACACTTGACACTATGGTTAGAGGCATGGCCTCCATCCACTTTGTGAAATATTTTGTTGCAGTAATGATGAACAGATGTCCATCCATTGATGGGGGAGATATCTTCCCCACCAGATCTAATCCCCATGTGGAAAAGGGCCAAGGGGTAATGATTGGTTGTAAATCTCTTGTTGGTGTGTGGTGAACATGAGTGTAGGCCTGACATTTTGAACGGCTCTTTACGAACTTAATTGCATCTCCTTGTAAACAGGGCCAAAAGTATCCCATTCTGTGAATTTTTCTTTCTGTGGCATGACCACCAAAATGTCCTCCACAGATTCCGCTATGACACTCTTCTAATATCTTTCGTGCTTCTTCTTTGTCAATGCATCAAAGCAACATTCCCTCTAGGACCCTTCGGTAGAGCACATCGTCTATTAAAACATATCTTGCGGTGAGGACATGTAATCATCTTTTTCCCAAAGGGGTCATGTTTTCCAGGTAAATCTTGTTTGTGAGATAGTTCACAATATCTTTGTACCAATATGAGGCTGCATACTTGTTAATATCTACCACACAAATTTCTTCATCAGGGAAATCTTCATTCATGGGTTCCTCTTGGGGAACTGGGTTATCTGCTAACTAATCCATTATTATCTATCCCTTGACTACTTTTTGGTTGACGTAGGTTAGCTCAAATTCACTCAACAAGGTTATGAATTAGCCGGCTCTTCTTGAGAGCATGGGCTGATTTAAGAAAGTCCTCAGTTGCTCTGATCGTATCATGAATTTAGTTTCCTGATTCAACATGTAGTGTTGCAACCTTTGGATTGCAAAGACTATGGAAAGACATTCTTTTTCAGCTTGGGTATAGTTCTTCTCGTATTCCAACAAGGTTCTACTTATGAAATAGATGGCTCTTTCTCTTCCACCTTCATCTTCTTGAGCTAGCATGTATGCTATGGAGATATCGATTGCTCTGAAGTATAAGATGAAGGGTTTGTCATGTTTCGGTGGCATCAATGTGGGTGGGGTTAACAAGAATTTCTTTACTTGCTCAAATGTGTTTTGATAGTCTACGGTCCAGGTTATGCCAGCTTGTTTTTCAATAGCTGATTGATTGGATGAATTTTGAAAGTCATGTCTGGTATGAATCATCTGATCGTGCTCAACTGTCCCAAAAAGGATCTTACTGCTCTCTCACTTGTTGGTGGGGTTGCATTTAAGACTTCTTTGACCTTAGCTAGGTCAACATCTATGCCTCTTCATGAGACAATGAATCCCAACAATTTTCCTGTTGTGACTCCGAAAACACATTTTTCAGGGTTCAGCCTTACTTTATACTCTCGAAGCCTATTGAATATTTTGTGAAGGTCCTCCACATGTTTTAACCTTTGTTCTAATTTAGCCAGAAGGTCATCAACGTATGTTTCAACTATCTTGTGGATGTAATCGTGAAAGATGTGTGTCATTTCCCTCTAGTAGGTAGCTCCTGCATTCTTCAATCCGAATGGCATGACTACATAGCAGAAAGTCCCCCAAGGGGTAGTGAACGTCATTTTGTTTTGGTCAACTTCTGTGATTTTGATCTGGTTGTAACCTAAAAATCCATCCATGAGGGAAAGGGCCTCATATCCCACCGTTGAATCAACAATTTGATTGATGGATGGTAAAGGAAAATCATCCTTGGGGCAAGCTTGATTGATGTCTCTAAAATCGAGACATATCTAAATTTTTCCATTTTTCTTTAGAACTAGGACAATGTTTGACACCCAATTCGAATAATCCACTGGTTTGTTGAAACTGCATTTAAATTTTTTTTAGTTCTTCCTTCACTATTTCAGCTAGTTGTGGCTTTATGGGCCTTGGTTTTTATTTCATGGGTTTTACATTCACTAAGTTATGCGCCACAACCTTTGGATCTAACCCTGGCATGTCTGAATATGGCCATGTGAATATATTAGAATATTTGATGAGGAATTCTGTGTACTCCTCTAATTCTTCATCATTTAGTTCTCCTCCTAGTTTTAACATCCTAGGTTTTTCAGGTGTTCCAACATTGATGTTGATTGTATATCTAGTTAGGGATGGGTGTCCTTCCTCAAACTTTTGAGGAGCAGGTGGTAAATCTAAGTTTTCTTCAATATGAAGGATTTTTTTCTCATTCCCAAAATAGTCCTCTGGATGAGGGAGGAGCATGTATCCTTTTTTGTGGTGCACTTTTGGAAGTCCGTCATAAGCATGTAGATATTCCAAGATGGCTTCGTCATTCTCGGTGTAATCTCGAGTTGGTCTCTCTTCTTGACCCATGGAGTAATTTAGGATATTTGGTAATTCTTCACTTTCCAATAATGGATCTCCATGTACTGAGACAATGTATTTTGAATTTTGCAATTGAGCATGTGGCGAAAACAATGCGGCTGACGTGGCCATTGAGTCTGCCACTTGATTTTCTTCCCTGGGTATGGCTTTGATAGAGAAGAAATCAAAGAACTAAACCAACTTCCTGATGGTTTCTTTATAAGGTCACAATTGTTCTGACTTTGTTTCGTAATTTTCTGCAACCTGATTGATTATTAACTGAGAATCTCCTAAGGTAGATATTTTCTTGACTCCTATTCTCATGGCTAGCATGATTCCTAGGGATAGGGCTTCGTACTTAGCGATGTTGTTGGTGCAAAAGAAATCTAGTCTGAAGGCAAAGGGGTGAACTTTTCCTTCGGGGGATTTCAAGATTATCCCTGTTCCTACCCGTATTTTGCAACTTGCTCTGTCAAAATGTAGGGTCCATAAGCTTTCATGGTTTTATGAATGAGATTTTTCTCCAAACTCATAAGTGGAAGTTCATTTTTCTTCTATTTCGTCTCCTTCTTCGATGATTTCAATTGTTCCAACCAAGAGGTTTTTGATATCCCATTCATTGATACATGGGATGGCTGCTAAGCTGAACGGTGCATGGGATTTAGTGGTATGCGGATCAAAGGGGAATTCCCTAAGATCATCCATTCTTTGATAGGATATGTTGTGAGTGCTTGTATTTGTTGGAACATCATGAGTTTCCTCTTTCTATTTTTCTAGCATTTTTAACTTCTTGTCTTTTTCTCCCTGTTCCTTTCTATAGATACGGAAAGGATTAGGGTCTGCTTTGATGATGGTGACCTTTCCCTGATGATGGAAATGTATGTATTGGAATAGAGTGGAGGTAATGGATTTCATGGCATGAATCCAAGGCCTCCCAAGTATCATATTGTAATTGGTTTCTTGATTGATAACATAGAAATCTGTGGAGATGGTTTTACCCATCAGAGTGAGTGGTAGACTGATTTTGCTGACCATTTGGATGTCATGACTGTCGTAAATCCTTAATGTGGCAGTTTGTTGCTTGATTCCTATTTTGTTGTATCCCATCCTTCATAGAAAGGATATCGACAAAAGGTTGACTGCCAATCCTTCGTCCACCACTACCCTTTTTATAGTGACCTCTTTGACTTGCATTTGTATGTATGGAGGTGAATCCTTTTTCTTACTTCCTTCACTTTGGGGTAGTTTGGAAACATCAAATGTAAGAGGAGGTGATTCCTCCTATTTGGAACATCCTACTTCCAGCACTTCTAGAAATGTCTTATGATGTGAGGGAGAGGCTCTCAACAAGTTTATCACTTGTGAGAATATGTTTTCTATTTGATTTGTTTGTTCTTCCTCATGGATCATAAACACTTCTTGGTTTAATTCTATGTGATTGGAATTGTTTTGATTTGCCTCCCCTTTCTTAATTTGAGGTTCCTTCTCCTTTCTCTGGGATTGGAGAAGTTTAAGGAAGTTCTTTTGTTGATTTGGAGTAAGTTTGGAGATAGCTTTATTGTATCCATAACAAGTCTTTGTTTCATGACCCTTTGTCCCGTGGAACCAGCAATAAGTATTAGGGTCGTATGAAGGTCGGTTTGATCCTTGATTTCCTTTTTGTCACCATTTGTCATTACTTGGCTTGCTTTTTATGACATTGACATCCTTCTCTTGGGACACATTGGATGTAGTCCTTTCTGTTCCTTTGGATGTTCAAAGTTTTCCATTGGTATCATAAGTCTTCCAACCGTTATCGATGGAGGCTTGGTCAATCCTCAAAGCACTTTCTAATGCCTCTTCGTAGGATTTATATGGTAATTTTTGAACATCTTCCCTCACGTCCTTGTTAAGGGCATGCAAAAAGAGGTCGCACAGTTCTCGGTGGTTCATGTTCGAAGCACTAGTCAAAGAATAGAGGACTTGTCTCCATCGAGTGATAAATTGGGCTACAGACGCGTTTGGCTCTTATTTCATTGTGAGGAACTCTCTGATCCCTATTTTAACGAGTTTTTTCATGTTGAACGCCATGACAAACTCTCTGATTAACTATCTGAATGAATGGATTAAAGCTTCTGGGAGACGATAATACCAATCTAAAGCATTGCCTTCAAGAGTTTTTGGGAAAATTTTCGCTACAACTTGGTGCAGGAGCACCCGCACATGATCAGGATATAGGTCCGCATGATGACATACATGATTAGGATGTAGGATAGTTATCATCATGCTGACGGGATAATCTATTTTTAGTATGGTTGACTTATCATGTAATAAGGTCCACTGTGACCGATGCTTTGTAATAGTTCAACATAGGAGTATGTGTAGGCAGTTAGAGGCAGTTAGAAATCGGGATAAGAGAGTCTGAGCTGTCCTCTCTCCCAGCCGCTTGGAAGCTCCCAGCCGCTAGGAAGTGATGTTAGTAGTACTCGAAGGATTTGTTATATATACCTTCGATCTGTAGGGTTTGGGGATAGTTTTTGATATAGTTTTGATATTGATGTACTGGTGTTGAGTAGATATTCAGGAGAGCAGTTCAGTCATTGTGAAGCTGTATTCAGGACACTGAATTTCAATTGAATAAGATCTCGTCTTTTGCATTATCTGTTTGCATCTGTGTTGAATTCCTTTCCGTTTTGCAAGCTAATGACCACTTTCAACCCTTCCACCGGTTGATCCTGCAAATCGGTGGAATGGTCCTGTATCATAGATTAGATTGCATTTGTGTTTTCTGCTTGTGCATTGCATTGTTCAGGAGATCTGTTAGAAGCATGCTGTAAATCAGCCTAGCATCCTCATGTGCTAGGTCTAGAAGACAAACTGTTAGATTTTGGTTTGGAGGTGATCCGGCCTGGTCGTCACATGATCTTTGGGAAATTATGCGGTTGTGAGTGTTTTCATGCAGTGGAAGGATACACAGGAGTCTGCATGTGCGTTTCTAGTCGGAACGAGCCGCAACATCATCTGCGAATCCATCGCCATCAGGATCGGGTCATGAAGTTGTTGAAATTTGCATGTTGCAGGTGCATCATGATGTTTTGAGGTGGATATATACTCAGTGTATATATCGCAGTCAGGATCATCTCTTGGGGAAGGTCATCATCCGCATATCGCTAACGGACGCGGGTGTGAAAGTTGAGTTTTTGGCTAAGTGTTGAAGAGTTCATCAGGATGATGTGTGACGTCATCGTCATCAGGATATGACGTCATCGTCATCAGGATATTAGGAAATCCCTCTATGCGGGTTTATCCTGTTGTCGCTAAGTGGAAAGGTATCGGCGTAGGCAGGAAGTTGTATTAGCATCATCAGGAGGTTTCGAGGAACCGGATGTTTAATATCATGATGCTGTTGCTTGTATCGTCGGGCAGTGAAGCATCGAAGGAAAGTTGTTGAAGTGGAACGTCATCAGGATATTTGGACAACCGGATATTTGGATATCCTGCTGACGAAGGTGATAGTGAATATCATGATGATGTCGCTTGTATTTGGCACCTGATGAACAGTGCAACTGGAGGATGTTTGCGCCCGTTGATTATCATGATGATGATGACAGGCGACAGTCGAGGAAGGTGAATAGTAATCGACAGGAGGATATTTGCGATCATCAGAAATATGATGATGCTGTTGAAATATGATGATGCAGTTGGTGTTGTTAGGAAATATGATGATGAGGTTCAGCCGATAGTGAAGTTTATCATGCTGTTTGTTTTGTTGGCAGCTCCTTCCTGTTAGGTTGCCTCCGTTGCGTCCCACTCTGCATCATAGTGGTATCAGAGCAAAGGTTAGGATCTTTTGGAAAAGATAAGCAGGATGTCAGACGAAGAAGGAACATCTGAGTTCCCAACAAAGATGACCAACGCTGAGTTGGCAGTTCTGGTGAAGAAGCAGATTGCAGAAAGCAGGGCCGTGAAGGCTCAGAATCAGGAGTTGAAAGATGAGTTAGCAAAGTTAAGGAGCAAAGTAGGTTCTGGTAGAGAAGATGATAGGGAAGAAGAGGATGTCCCTAATTGGAGTGAGGAGGTCGTTCCTGCAGACCAGAGACCGCTGTTGAACGCCCTCAAGGCCATGGAGAGGAGAACCATGGATGTGAAGCTGGACTTGCCAGTATTTACAGGTAAGATGGACCCTGATTCAGTAATTGAATGGATAGACTGTCTGAACAATTTCTTTGTGACAGAGGAGATACCAGAACAGCAGAGAGTGAAGATAGCACAGTCAAAGATGAAAGAAGCTGCCCTGACATGGTGGAACTTTGTTCAGGATGATAGAGTCCAGGAGGGCAAACGTAGAGTTGCCACATGGAAGAAGATGATGGAATTGGTAAAGGAGGCTTATATTCCTTTGGACTACAGTATCCAGCTGCACAAGAGGAAACAGAACCTGAAGCAGAAGGAGCTAGATGTCAGCTCATATACAGAAGAGTTCATGAAACTCTGTATGAAGACCAAGGTGAAAGAAAGTGAAGAAGAAAAGGTAGCCAGATACCTTAATGGACTGAGGTTTAATATTCAGGAAGATCTGAGTCTGCATAACCCAGATACAGTGCAGAAAAGTTTTCAGTTGGCACTGAAGGTGGAAGAAAAGCTGAAGAGAAAACAAGATCAGAACAACAGAGGAAGAGGAAGACAACAAAGAGGTGGAAGAAGTCCTTTCAGAGGCAGAGGACAAGGACAGGGATATCAAGGAGAGTCTAGTCAAGACAATAGCAAGGGCAACAATAGTCAGAGTCAGAGAGAGAATTTCAGTCAGCAAGGAAACTTCAGAGGTAGAAGACCTTACAGAGGAAGATCCCAGGGCAGAGGATCCATCAGGTGTTACAACTGTAACAAAGAAGGCCATATAGCCAGCAGATGTCCAGACAAGGCCACAAGCTCAGCAGGTGAAAGGAGGACAAATCTGGTCAATGAACCTGATAATCAGAGTAGGACAAGTTCTAATGATTTTCAGAGTGTGAATGGTCCTGAGAATTTTGGATATCCAGAAAGTGGAGAGTCCCTGATGATGAGAAGAACAGTAACTACCATGAAGGTACCTGATAAAGAAGCCCCTCAGAGGAAGTCCCTTTTCAGAACCACTTGCAAAGCAGGAGGTAAGGCTTGTAAAGTTTTGATTGATTCTGGTTCTACTGAGAACTTTGTGTCTGAAGAAATGGTGGTGAAGCTGAAGCTTAGGAGATTGCCTCATCCATCTCCATATAAGGTCTCATGGCTTACTCAAGGTCAGCAGACAACTGTAGAAGAGCAGGCTTGGGTAGAATTCCAGATTGGTGGATATAAAGATAAGTTGTTGTTTGATATCACCAAGATGGATGCTTGCAACCTTTTGTTTGGAAGACCATGGCAATATGATCTGAAGGCACATCATGATGGTGTCAAAAACACCTATAAAATCACTAAAGATGGTACAGATGTAACACTATTCCCATTGAAGGAGAAAGAGGAGAAGTCTAAAGGCAAAGAAGTGAAGGTCATGCTGATGGAAGGCAAACAGTTTATGAAAGAAGTGGCAGCAGAAGGTGCAGTTGCATATGCCCTAATCCCCTGTATGAATGTGAATAAGGAACAACAGCAAGAAGCCAAGAAGGAGAAGAAGCCAAGGTTGATAGACCCAGCTGTCCAAGAGTTATTGGATAAGTACAAAGGTGTTATCTCAGAGGGAATGCCAAGATCCCTACCACCTATCAGAGATATCAGTCATTGCATAGACTTGATTCCAGGGTCTACACTTCCAAATAAAGCAGCTTATAAGCTTACCCCAGAACAGAATGCAGAAGTAGCCAGGCAGATTGAAGAACTGATGAATTCAGGTTTGATTGGAAAGAGTTTGAGCCCATGTGCAGTACCAGCTGTACTAGCACCTAAGAAGGAAGGCACTTGGAGACTTTGCACCGATTCCAGAGCCATCAACAAGATCACAATCAGGTATAGGTTTCCAATCCCCAGAATTGAGGATTTACTTGATTGTTTGGGAAATGCTAAGTACTTTACCAAGATAGATTTGAAGAGTGGGTACCATCAGATCAGGATTAGACCAGGTGATGAGTGGAAGACAGCATTCAAAACAAATGAAGGTTTGTATGAATGGAAGGTTATGCCATTTGGTTTGTCTAATGCCCCTAGTACTTTCATGAGGCTGATGAATGAGGTTCTGAAGGAATTCATTGGTAAGTTTGTCATAGTCTATTTAGATGACATTCTGATTTTCAGTAACACCAGAGAAGAACATCTCAGGCATATAGAGCTGGTTCTCAAGAGATTACATGAAGAGAAGCTGATGATAAACTTGGACAAGTGTTTGTTCATGAAGCAGGAGATCACCTATTTAGGTTTTGTCATCTCACAAGGCAAGCTGCAGATGGATAAGGAGAAGGTGAGTGCCATTTTGAATTGGCCAACTCCACAGACCATGAATGAAGTCAGAAGTTTCCATGGGTTAGCAACCTTCTATAGAAAGTTCATCAGAGGGTTCAGTCATATTTGTGCACCCATGTTGGATACCATCAAAGGAGGACAAAAGTGCAGGTTTGTTTGGACTCAAGGAGCAGATGATTCCTTTGAGGCATTGAAGAGGAAGGTGGCACAGCAGCCAGTCCTTGCACTTCCAGATTTCAATAAGATCTTTCAGGTAGAGTGTGATGCCAGTCACATGGCCATTGGAGCAGTACTCAGTCAAGAGGGTAGACCAATTGCATTCTTCAGTGAAAAGCTCAATGATGCTAAGAAAAGGTATTCATCATATGATCTGGAAATGTATGCTTTAGTTCAGTCCCTAAAGAAATGGAGGCATTACCTGATGCCAAAGGAGTTCATAGTCTTCACAGATAATCAAGCTTTGAGTTTCATCAACAGTCAGGAGAAGCTGAACCACAGACATATGAAGTGGGTAGAAACACTACAGGCTTTCACTTTTACCTTGAAGCACAAGAAAGGGGTTAAGAACAAAGTTGCAGATGCTTTGAGCAGGAGAGTTCTCACAGTAAATCAGATTCAGTTAGAGAGTGTTGGCATTGACTCACTCACGACCATGTATGAGTCTGATGAAGATTTTGGAGAAATATATCAGGTCTGTACTTCTTTTGGGGAGAAATACCATGCTGAGTTCTCTGAATACCTGATCCAAGATGGATTGCTGTTTAAGGGTGGACAGTTGTGTATTCCCAGATGTTCTATGAGGTTGAATATAATCAAGGAGAAACATTGTGGAGCAATGGCAGGTCATTTTGGTCTAGACAAGACTCTTGATCTGGTCAGGAGGCATTATTTCTGGCCTAAGTTGCAGTCAGATGTCAGGAAATTTGTAGAAACCTGTGTAATTTGTCAGAAGGCTAAAGGCAGGTCAACTAATGCAGGGTTATATCAGCCCTTACCCATACCTTCCAGACCATGGGAAAGTATCAGTATGGATTTTGTTTTAGGTTTGCCAAGGACCAGGAAAGGATTTGACAGTGTCTTTGTTGTAGTGGACAGGTTCAGTAAGATGGCACATTTCTTGCCATGCAAAACCACTACAGATGCCTCATATATTGCAGATTTATTCTTCAGGGAAGTTGTCAGAATTCATGGGTTGCCTTTGAGCATAGTTTCAGACAGAGATGTGAAGTTTGTGGGTCATTTCTGGAGAACCCTATGGAGGAAGCTGGGAACCAATTTATCATTTTCCTCTGCATATCATCCTCAAACGGATGGCCAAACTGAGGTTGTGAACCGTTCCTTAGGGAATCTACTTAGATGCTTGACAAAACAGCATGGAGAGAAGTGGGACAATATTCTGTCTCAAGCTGAGTTTTCATATAATGATACTGTCAACAGGAGCACAGGAAAATCGCCTTTTCAGGTAGTATATGGAATGCATCCCAGAGGTATTTTAGAGTTGCGAGAACTCCCTACAGCAGATCATGTTAGTGCAGATGGAGAAGCTTTTGCTGAAGCAATCAAAGAAGTTCATGATCAGGTTAAGACCCAACTCCAGCACACAACTTTGAAATATAAGGAGTATGCTGACAAGAAGAAGAAGGATGTTCAATTTGCTGTTGGAGATTTGGTTTGGGTTCACTTGAAGAAAGACAGGCTCCCTAAGGGGAAGTATACTAAGCTCATGCAAAAGAAAGTTGGACCATGTCAGATTTTGCAAAAGCATGGACAGAATGCTTATAAGATCCAACTACCACCTGATCTTGGTTTATCTCCTATCTTCAATGTATGTGACTTAACTCCATACAAGGCTAATCCAGATGCAGATCAGGATATCCTACAGGATACAGTTGCTGAAGACATTCCTCCACATGATCCTCCACAGATACAGTAGATTTTGGACACTAGAGTGATCAAACAGACCAGGAACAAGAAGTACTTGGAGTACCTCGTCTCTTGGAAGGGACGGCCGACTTCTGAAGCAGTATGGATGACTGCAGAACAGATACAGAAACATGGTGCCGACCTTGATACTCTCATCTCAAGTGGACTTGAGATTTCTTCTTTTGGGGAGTATGGTGCAGGAGCACCCGCACATGATCAGGATATAGGTCCGCATGATGACATACATGATCAGGATGTAGGATAGTTATCATCATGCTGACGGGATAATCTATTTTTAGTATGGTTGACTTATCATGTAATAAGGTCCACTGTGACCGATGCTTTGTAATAGTTCAACATAGGAGTATGTGTAGGCAGTTAGAGGCAGTTAGAAATCGGGATAAGAGAGTCTGAGCTGTCCTCTCTCCCAGCCGCTGGGAAGTGATGTTAGTAGTACTCGAAGGATTTGTTATATATACCTTCGATCTGTAGGGTTTGGGGATAGTTTTTGATATAGTTTTGATATTGATGTACTGGTGTTGAGTAGATATTCAGGAGAGCAGTTCAGTCATTGTGAAGCTGTATTCAGGACACTGAATTTCAATTGAATAAGATCTCGTCTTTTGCATTATCTGTTTGCATCTGTGTTGAATTCCTTTCCGTTTTGCAAGCTAATGACCACTTTCAACCCTTCCACCGGTTGATCCTGCAAATCGGTGGAATGGTCCTGTATCATAGATTAGATTGCATTTGTGTTTTCTGCTTGTGCATTGCATTGTTCAGGAGATCTGTTAGAAGCATGCTGTAAATCAGCCTAGCATCCTCATGTGCTAGGTCTAGAAGACAAACTGTTAGATTTTGGTTTGGAGGTGATCCGGCCCGGTCGTCACATGATCTTTGGGAAATTATGCGGTTGTGAGTGTTTTCATGCAGTGGAAGGATACACAGGAGTCTGCATGTGCGTTTCCAGTCGGAACGAGCCGCAACATCATCTGCGAATCCATCGCCATCAGGATGGGGTCATGAAGTTGTTGAAATTTGCATGTTGCAGGTGCATCATGATGTTTTGAGGTGGATATATACTCAGTGTATATATCGCAGTCAGGATCATCTCTTGGGGAAGGTCATCATCCGCATATCGCTAACGGACGCGGGTGTGAAAGTTGAGTTTTTGGCTAAGTGTTGAAGAGTTCATCAGGATGATGTGTGACGTCATCGTCATCAGGATATGACGTCATCGTCATCAGGATATTAGGAAATCCCTCTATGCGGGTTTATCCTGTTGTCGCTAAGTGGAAAGGTATCGGCGTAGGCAGGAAGTTGTATTAGCATCATCAGGAGGTTTCGAGGAACCGGATGTTTAATATCATGATGCTGTTGCTTGTATCGTCGGGCAGTGAAGCATCGAAGGAAAGTTGTTGAAGTGGAACGTCATCAGGATATTTGGACAACCGGATATTTGGATATCCTGCTGACGAAGGTGATAGTGAATATCATGATGATGTCGCTTGTATTTGGCACCTGATGAACAGTGCAACCGGAGGATGTTTGCGCCCGTTGATTATCATGATGATGATGACAGGCGACAGTCGAGGAAGGTGAATAGTAATCGACAGGAGGATATTTGCGATCATCAGAAATATGATGATGCTGTTGAAATATGATGATGCAGTTGGTGTTGTTAGGAAATATGATGATGAGGTTCAGCCGATAGTGAAGTTTATCATGCTGTTTGTTTTGTTGGCAGCTCCTTCCTGTTAGGTTGCCTCCGTTGCGTCCCACTCTGCATCACAACTCCATCCAAAGGGAGGAGTTCTCTTATGGCCATGGTGTAGGCTTTAATGTGGGAATTTGGATCTCCTTCTCCTTTGAACTTTGGGAGATCTGGCAGTGACCGAGGTAGTTGCACGCTTCTTATGCTTTGGTCCAAAGGCTCTTTCAAATACTCAAGATATGTCCCTAGAAAGGCACTTTGAGATTGCGGGGTTGATAGCAATAACCCTGTACGTGGGTTTTGATAACCTATTGTTGGATTTGTTTGATTGTTCTGAACAGGAGGATTCCCATTCAGACATGTGTTGTTGCTAGCGTTCCGTGAGTAGTAATTGAGGTAGGGGATTTTGCAATGCCCCCTAGTCATGTTAATGGGACTTTTATCTTCTTTCTAGAGCATCTTGTTCTACTTCCAAGATTCCAATTCTCTGCACTAGAGTTGCGATTAAGTCTGCAGGAGTAGCAACTCTAGGTACTTCATTTCTAGGATGTTCTCGTCGAGTATTTTCATGGTGATATGCTTCTTCGCACATAGTGTTTTCCCTTTGTTCTTCTCGCAAGGCAATCCTCAATGCCTCTTGAGCATCTTTGGATTCTTGCAAATGTTTTTCCAATCATTTAACTTCCTCATCAAGATGAGTACTCGATGTACTTGTGGAAGGTTGTTCGGGTCGGTGTATCTCTGACCTTATCCTTCTTGCTTTATGTGACACATTTGGTATGGCCGGGTTGTTTTCCCAAGTTGGGTTGTTGAAAGATAGAGAACACCTGGATTCTCTTTGTTTTGGTTCATAATTAGAATCTTCGTAGTCATAACAGTTGGTGATTGGTGCATCAAGATGCGGCGACACATACCTATCAAATGAGGGAGTTTTTGGTTCTCTTGAGGGAATGTTCCCTTGGTTTAAGTCAAGTTCTGTCATATTCGGGGGTGCCATAGACACCATAGAATAAATTGAACAGATGATGGCATAAGTGATAGAAGCTGAAGCAACTATGTAGAGTAGTGAAAGAATGTTTTGAAGTTTTTGTTAACTATTTTGAGATGTTTGAAATGGGAATGCAAACTACAAGACCAAAAGTTTCTGTAATTCACATCAAGTTGACCAAAATATGTGGTGAAGTTGACGTCATATGTGACAATGATAATGAGATCCAAGCGATGGGAATGCAAAAAGCATAACCAAGAGGCTTTACCCTTCATGTTGGGTTCACCAAAATATGCAGTGAAGCTGATGTCATATGTGACAACGATGATGGAAATGAGATCCAAGTGATGGGAATGCAAAAAGTATAACCAAGAGGCTTTGCCCTTAATGTCAAGTTCACTAAAATATGTGCGCTCAAAATTGTGACTCTGGTTGCCTGGGGATGTCGGGTCAGATTTCGGCACACACACGGACCCTTCCCTCCTTGCCACAAGGCGATCCGCCATGTCACTCTCACTCATGTGGAAGTATCTAGTCGAGAGGAGGTGAGACACGGTGGGGGTCTAGCTCGTTGGAGAGTTGGACTTCATGGAGAGGGGTCGACAAGTATGGTGGCCTTTGTTGTTGTGTGCTAAGTTGAATGTTTCGTTTGACTGAAGTTGTAGTTGAGATAACCCTATGACCCAAAGGGTCATTGGTTTCTCTTCTCCTATTTGGGTTTCTTAGATTCCTCCTGTTGGTTTTTCTTCTGAATCAGCATCAGGGTTTGCCAGTTCCTATGCACATGCAGATTTAGCCAACTAATACAGGAGGTTGCGTGAGCTCCTCCCCTTCACTTCTGGTTCTGCCGCACCAAGGGGGGTATCCCTATAACTTAAGATGTAACCTTGACTAGCTCAACAACACAATGATTTAGCTTGACAGCAACAGGTAGAATACTCTCATGTATGGACCAAGATCTGTATGATAGATCACAAGGTGGGCAATGTTCTTGGACATATATGTCTGGTCGGGTATGAGAGCATGCAGGGGTTTTCCTACTCCTAATCCTACAACTAACAGGTGGAAGTGATGAAATGGGCGGACATAATGTCCGGGATGCAAGACAAGGGGTTTTGGCTCATAACTACTGATCCATGAGCAGACTGGTGCCTATCCATTAGGCAAGGAGTCAACTAGACGTATACAACAGATGGTTTGCAACTTTCACTCAAGTTTCAGGGGGTTGGACTGATGCTTGCCTTACAAACATCACCCAAGAATGGGTATCTAACTGCTTCTACTTACAGATATCCCTGCTGACATGCAACCAGATTCAAAAGAAGGAGAATAACATGCAGCAAATGGAGACAAGCAGATAGACACATGCAATAAGCATTTTTCATATAACATTAACACTGAAACTGAAAATATGTGCAAAATACATTCATGTTGCAACTCATAAACTCCAAAATGAGATAAAACAGCCAAGATCATGCCCTGTTCTTCATTATTTACACAAAAATGCCTCAGGCCTTCAACAACCAAACAATGGTAACACAGTCTGCCTATATCGGCCAGAAAGTGTACCCATAGCAATTAATTACATGGTTGACCAAAAATCCTACCAAATACAGATCTCAGAAGGAATGGCGCTCAGAAGTTATTACTGTAGCAGACAAGGGAGGCCTCGAGCCTTGTACCGCCATCTGGGGTCTTCATTCATAATTAGACAGCTTCACCATTTGTACCATCACCCATACGCCTGCTACAGTCGCCATTTATGGCTCAACCACCCGCAGCCTACCTGGAAACCGCCGCAGCACTCAAAAAGGGATTTCCCGCCAAAATGCATTTTACTGAAGGTTCAAGTTATGCAGGAACATTAATCCCACATGCACGGTGAGAAGACCACCTCAGTAGTTTAAAAACATGGCCATATGCATAATTAGCGTCGAGTGCTTTTGCCACGCTTGACACACGCCTTTCTCTCCAAAAACCCATCGGCCAAACTTAGGCCATCGGCCAACCCCACAAATCTCTCATCGATCTCAATTGTCTCGCCGATGCCTACCTTATAATCTGCTCCATCGGCTAGAGATAGACCATCGGGCCAGCACAAAACTCCTTTGCCGATGCCCATGGTCTCGCCGATGCCTTCAAAAATCCTGATGACGTCATCATCATGTCCTGATGATGTCACCATCACCCGTCTGCATACCGCGCAACTCTCATATCCGGATGACGTCATCGCCATATAGGCGCCGGGGTGATATTAGTAAGATAACCTGATATTTCGGAATATCACCCCCCAAACAAAATATCATGATGCACTGTAAACCGGATGATGATGATGACCCCTTTAACTCAAAGAACATCAGGGTGCACTGTAGCTCTACTGCAGGATTGGGATGATATCCAAACATCACCCGATATTGAAACAAGATGATCTTGATGACAAATCTGGTCGACAGAAAATCATGATGATGCTGACCACCTCAGAGAAAATATGATGCTGCTGTTGAAAAATGCTGAGGAGGGCCAACACTTAGGAAATTTTTTGGATTTTTTGGGAAGGTGCCTGCATGAAAATTGCTAAATTAACTGATAGTCAATTCAGGCACCAACAGTGGCTCTGTCTGGGGACGTGCAGGTGCAAGACTGCAGCGAGAACCCCAGATCTCTAGGATGCAGACCAGTCCCTTATCCATTGGGCACAGAGTCAAATACTGCACTAACCTGCATCACCAAACACACTTGATGGCCTAAGGCCACCAAGAAAAGGAAAAACATGTATCTCCCTTTGTCAAATATCTTGTTTTCATCTGCATGCACTGAGCTTGGAGATACTGCAAAGATCAACCCACAAACAAACCTTGTCATCTGCATATTCAACCCTCTGATTTGGCTTGTCATTGTCACCCCTATGAAGACAACCTTCAGCATCCGGCAACAAGTGGATGCAGAATGTATTAGGCAATGCATACCCATATGGCATAGAACACATGTTATCATCACTATGCATTGCAAAATGATTTCCTAGCTGGACTGAAAACTAAAAACACTCAAAGTCCACCACACAACTAGGAAAAACAGAGCTCATTGTATATGGTGGCACATCAAAAGAAAAGCTTTCAAAATCACAATTGTGTACATCATGTACACAACCATCTGGTACACCAAGCTGGAAAAGATCAGGCTCCGGCACCTCTTTCAAATCAGGCACATTTTTACAATCACTTACCTGATGTATGTTGGTCTCTCTTTCATCAGGATGAGAAACAGAATCCAAGTCAAAAATAGTGTCAAGATCCTCACCATACTCAGACAGATCCTCATCACCATATGTGTCATAAATGGGTGACCCAGGTGCATCACTTTCATCATAGTATGCCATTTGTTCATGGACAACAGAGCATGCATCTTCATCACCAATGGATTCCCTCTGTGGAGGAGTATCAGCCTGTATGCTTATTTCTTCTCTATCTTGAGCATAATACTCACAATTATCTCCACAGGTCCATTCCAAAAGTTGCTCATTGCTGCCCACAACCTCGTTATTGTTTTCATGGTCAGATGCCTCATCATTGCAATGGGAATCCTCACTAGTCCTTTCACTGGCACCTTCAATATTCATCTTTTCATCTTCACACGATGCCTTAATTACTTGGTCATTTGCAGCTTCACAACTATTATTCACACCAAGGCCTGGGGACAGGGATATCAACAGGCACCCATTTATGAATTTTTCTATATTTTCGGTGAACTTGTATGCCATCTGCATACTTGTCACCTTGAAATCCCTCAGTATTGCACTAGAGCCCTCCCCAAAAGCCTCAAAATATATGCCAACACAGGCTAAAATATTAGGTCTGAAGACTTCTGGGATCTGTGAAAGGGCTACTGCAAACCTATGACTGAAATCAACACATAGCTCTTTATCTTGTTTTCTGATGTTCATCAATTTTGCAACAAGATCAGTAGGTTCTCTTGCAAATTCCTCTTTAAAACAGTCAGTAAGTTCATCCCAACAGGCAAAAAATCTCTTTGGAAAGCTCAAATACCAGTCTTTTGCTTTTGCATCAAAGGACCTAACAAAAAACCTCATCCACATATCCTCATCTCTAAATGAATGTTTTCCCATGAAACTATGAAAATTTTAGATATGTGCATTCCCATCACATACACTGTGACCACCAAATCTAGGCATCTAACAGTATATCCTAGCAGGCATAGTTTCTACTTTATAATCAACCCATGACAAATCCAGTTGGTCATATAAAGGATCAAAAGGGCTGAGAAGAGGTTTAGCCTTCTGACTGGCAGACATAACAGGGTTATTGCTTTTTAACTGGGCCTGCTCAGCCTCTAAGAATATCAACCTATTTTTTATCTCTTCTATTCTTTTCTCCAACATTTCACCACTGAGTACGGGATAATTCATACTTGGATTCATAAAAAACTTACTCTTAGACATCCTTTATCTGCCTAAGACCTGTAACCTCCCCTGGCATCTAACCTATGCAGCAAAACAGTAAATATATAAAGGGGAAGGAACAAGGTACCCTTTCTCATACAGATGCAGAAATATGAACAACACATTTTTGTTACATCACATACATCCATATTTCATGTGCATTTAGATCTTTTGCAGAGTCGCCACCTCTCCAGAGAGGACAAAATTTTCAATAGCTGAAAGCTACTTTTCCAGGTTCATTCCACCAGCAGAGCACCATTTTGTTGGTGACTTGGATGGGTCACAAATATTATTCTTTTTAAATCAACTCCCCAGCAGAGTCGCCATTTTGTTGGTGACTCAGATGGGTCACAAATATATCATTTCTTTTATCAGTCCATCCCCAGCAGAGTTGCCATTTTGTTGGTGACTCAGATGGGTCACAAATATATCACCAAGGAGGACTAGATATTACTTTTGATCAATCACATACCCAGCAGAGTCGCCATTTTGTTGGTTACTCGGATGGGTCACAAGTATTATTCTTTTTTTATCAATCCGTCCCCAGCAGAGTCGCCATTTTGTTGGTTTTTTTCTGAATCAGCATCAGGGTTTGCCAGTTCCTATGCACATGCAGATTCAGCCAACTAATACAGGAGGTTGCGTGAGCTCCTCCCCTTCACTTCTGGTTCTGCCGCACCAAGGGGGCTATCCCTATAACTTAAGATGTAACCTTGACTAGCTCAACAACACAATGATTTAGCTTGACAGCAACAGGCAGAATACTCTCATGTATGGACCAAGATATGTATGATAGATCACAAGGTGGGCAACGTTCTTGGACATATATGTCTGGTCGGGTATGAGAGCATGTAGGGGTTTTCCTACTCCTAATCCTACAACTAACAGGTGGAAGTGATGAAATGGGCGGACATAATGTCCGGGATGCAAGACAAGGGGTTTTGGCCCATAACTACTGATCCAGGAGCAGACTGGTGCCTATCCATTGGGCAAGGAGTCAACTAGACATATACAACAGATGGTTTGCAACTTTCACTCAAGTTTCAGGGGGTTGGACTGATGCTTGCCTTACAAACATCACCCAAGAATGGGTATCTAACTGCTTCTACTTACAGATATCCCTGCTGACATGCAACCAGATTCAAAAGAAGGAGAATAACATGCAATAAGCATTTTTCATATAACATTAACACTGAAACTGAAAATATGTGCAAAATACATTCATGTTGCAACTCATAAACTCCAAAATGGGATAAAACAGCCAAGATCATGCCCTGTTCTTCATTATTTACACAAAAATGCCTCAGGCCTTCAACAACCAAACAATGGTAACACAGTCTGCCTATATCGGCCAGAAAGTGTACCCACAACAATTAATTACATGGTTGACCAAAAATCCTGCCAAATATAGATCTCAGAAGGAATGGCGCTCAGAAGTTATTGCTGTAGCAGACAAGGGAGGCCTTGAGCCTTGTGCCACCATCTGGGGTCTTCATTCATAATTAGACAGCTTCACCATTTGTACCATCACCCATATGCCTGCTACAGTCGCCATTTATGGCTCAACCACCCGCGGCCTACCTGGAAACCGCCGCAGCACTCAAAAAGGAATTTCCCGCCAAAACACGTTTTACTGAAGGTTCAAGTTATGCAGGAACATTAATCCCACATGCACGGTGAGAAGACCACCTCAGTAGTTTAAAAACATGGCCACATGCATAATAAGCATCGAGTGCTTTTGCCACGCTCGACACACGCCTTTCTCTCCAAAAACCCATTGGCCAAACTTAGGCCATCGGCCAACCCCACAAATCTCTCATCGATCTCAATTGTCTCGCCGATGCCTATCTTACAATCTACTCCATCGGCCAAAGATAGACCATCGGGCCAGCACAAAACTCCTTTGCCGATGCCCATGGTCTCGCCAATGCCTTCAAAAATCCTGATGACGTCATCATCATGTCCTGATGATGTCACCATCACCCATCTGCATACCGCGCAACTCTCATATCCGAATGACGTCATCGCCATATAGGCGCCGGGGTGATATTAGTAAGATAACCTGATATTTCAGAATATCACCCCCCAAACAAAATATCATGATGCACTATAAACCGGATGATGATGATGACCCCTTTAACTCAAAGAACATCAGGGTGCACTGTAGCTCTACTGCAGGATCAGGATGATATCCAAACATCACCCGATATTGAAACAAGATGATCCTGATGACAAATCTGGTTGACAGAAAATCATGATGATGTTGACCACCTCAGAGAAAATATGATGCTGCTGTTGAAAAATGCTGAGGAGGGCCAACACTTAGGAAATTTTTTGGATTTTTTGGGAAGGTGCCTGCATGAAAATTGCTAAATTAACTGACAGTTAATTCAGGCACCAACACCTCCTTTGTGTGGGTAAATAGTTTTTTTCATTTACATCCTCTTGTCTTTGTATGCGTTGAACGAGTTCTTGTTGTATCTGGCGTTGCCTAGTTTCTTCTAACAATAAGAGGACAAATGGGTCTCCTTGTGGTAGAACAAATGTTTCTTGTTGTGGTCTTGGATGGATCTCTTGGATCTTGTCATCGATAGCCCTCACCCACTCTCCTCACTCCTAGGCACATTCGTGAGCCAATATAGAGGTAGTTGTGTGATTGCTAACCTTAACTAGATCTAGGGTTTTGACCTAGGGTTTGACTTTGTTTTGACTTGTTTTTACCTCGTGATGGTATCGAGGGTTTGATTGGACTGTTTAACCATGGTTACCTCATGATGGTATTGAGGGTTTGTAAGTTTGTCTATTCTAGGGCTTCTATATGCATGCAAACTAAATGATATGCAAAACATTTTTTTGTGCTTTTTTAGTATTTTGGAAAATAAAAAAGTTCTTTTAATCTATGAAAAGGAAATATATATGCAATCTAATATGATTTTTCTAATGCAAAGTTAATCTATGTTTTTTGTGTTTTCGATGATTTAGAAGTAATCTAATCTAAGAAAGGAAAATGCTTCTTCTAATAATCTAGATCTAGAAATATGAAAAACAACTAATCTAACATGCAAGATCTAATTATCAAGGAAAAAGCAATGTTTTACTATTCCCAAGAGCAATTTTGGTTTTCTAATTACTATTAATTGAACAAAACAATGAAGGAACCTGAGAGAAATGAAGATTTTTGTGAATCCACTACCTTCAGAAATCCTTGATAACAGCAACCTCGAGTCCTTTTGAAGCAGCGAGAGATCCTCTTGATGACAAAACAACACAAAGAAGCAAAAAAATCTTTGATGAAGATTGTATGAGCTCAATGAGAGCTTTGGTTGAGCACAATGGCATAAAATGAAGTAGCGTAACGTTGCTTAATTGAACAAATAAAGAAAAAGGCACCTTCATCTTGTAAGAACATTTGAATGCTAAGTTGGAGAGCAAAAACTGGCAAGAGCTGTGTGCACAATGAATTTGCCTCCCTTTGTGCTTAAGGGAGGGGTGTATTTATAGGTTTGAGGAATGGGATTGACTGAGAAGTTAACTCATTTGATTGATGAGTTAACAAGGATGATTGGGGAGTTAACAAGGTTGATTACCAGTGAACTCAGCTAACTGTGGAGTGATAAATCAATTATAGCTTATCACTGAAGAGGAAATGGAGGTTAGGGAATGAATGAGATTGATTGAAGAGTTATTTTGAGATCAAATAGAGCTAAGTATGCATGTGTGGGTGCATGAAATAGTTAACTCTATATTAGGCATCAAAAACCTGACTGTGAAAATGGAAGGGTCGCCCCTTTTTCTAGTAGGGTTGTCCTTGGGTGACCATGGGTCTCCCAGGGGTGACCCTAGGTCACCTGGGGGAGATCCAGGCTGGATAGGGTCCGATGCAGAAAATGAAGTTGGGAGATGAAAGAAGAGAAGGAAAGGAGGGGTTCTGCCTCTGGAAACAGGTCATTCATGTGCAAGAATCCAAATCTCCACTTGCACTTACAGGATCTCCCGGGGAGATCTGGAAATAATAGGGGGAGATTTGTATTAGTTAGGAAAAACTAAAAGCTGAAAGTGGGAGATGGATAGGGAGACCTCTAGAAGGCTTCTAGGAGGTGCATAGGATGAAAAACATAGGGGAAAGGTAAAAACTCACCTACAAGACACTCACAAGGCTTAGAAGCAAGGTTGAAAGCCTAGAAAATGCAAGTCAACAAGTGTCGCAACAAGTGTCGAAAAGCGTCGCAAACGGGGAGAGAGAGAAATCGACAAAAAAGAAACAACACAAGACAAGAAAGAGGACATGTCATCAAGAGGTTTTTTGCTTAAAGGACATTATTTCATGCTTACATGTACGTGACATGGATTTGAATCATCATAGGGGTCCTCATGGAGGCTGTGCGTGATTTTTGTGCTTATAGTACTATATATTCAATCCTAGTCAATATGACCTTGAAGTAATCCTTAATCTAGGATATACATACAATATATATATATATATATATATATATATATATATATATATATATATATATATATATATATATATAGGTTTAGGTAATTCCAACCCTTCAAAGAGTCCCTCTTTACATAATTACAATTTCTAGGGTCTATGACCACTTGTCATTCTACTCACTGCCTCGAATATCAAACATCCTTGGTGCAATATAACAAGTTTCGACTCTATCATAATATATATATATATATATATATATATAGGTTTAGGTAATTCCAACCCTTCAGAGAGTCCCTCTTTGCATACTTGCAATTTCTAGGGTCTATTACCACTTGTCATTCTACTCACTGCCTCAAATATCAAACATCCTTGGTGCAATATAACAAGTTTCAACTTTATCATAAAATCACTTAAATTTGTTAAAATACTAGTTAGACTCTTTCTGTCTTAGTCTATGGATTTCTAAACCATTCATTGTTGACCAATATATATATATATATATATATATAAACAATGTCATATCCGACGTAAGAGTTATAAGTTTTCTAAACCCTTCTGGTTCAATTCTAGGGTTTAACTTCTCTAACCCACTACATGAAAATATCAATACTTTTGTTTTCCCAAAGATAATAACATAAATATATAATATAACGTAGAATCAAATGCCACTAGTCTTCCCTAGACTACTTGGCTTTGTTTGAATCCACATTCACAAAACATGAATAATTCTAGCATACGAGGTATATCCTCATTCATATATATCTTAATGAATACTATCATTTTTCATAACTAGTCTTTTGACTAAGTTTATTCTTTCAACCGTATGGGTTTGAGTCATAAAGGTAACAAAATACTTTCGATCTCCTGGTCTACTTAAGTCTACTGACTCTCAAATAAAGATAGGTTATGAACTCATATATATAACATCCTTTGTTTATATGCCAAATAAACCTTTATTAATAATCATAAGTACAATAAACATGTGGGTTGAGTTTCAAATCTCCCAACATACCCAACTTAGAATAAATCATAACAGGGATATCCAATATTGAGTTAACTTTGTCTTCTTGTGCACTTAGCACTAAAATAAGTTCTATTGAACATATACTATAAGAACTATATCTTCCCAACTTCTAGTATATATATACCCTTTGGACTGGTTTAATAGTTTCAATCTTGAGACCTAGGAGCAGTTAATTATACCTCCCAAAATACTCTTCAACATAGATATTTACTTAAGACTTAATCGGTCTTTTTCCTTGATAAGAGTGGGTCTTCAATATAATTATCAACCTTCTAGGTGTTCTCAAGTCATCTGACTTACGCTAAAGAAGATATAGGAACTAAGTCTAATCTTCTAAGGTTGTTAGGATAATACTTATCACTGTTGTTGAAAGAGCAAGTGATATTATATCACTATTCAAATTGTTCTTAATGATAATGATATCATTCTAACATAAATGAATATATCAATACCAAATCTTTGAGCTCAAGGTATCAAACTTTTACCTTAAACTCACTTTACATATATACATTACGAGGTTTTATCCTCTATATAATATCCTAATAATACCACCTTTAGTATAGGTATTCTTGATTAAATTAAATCTTTTAGATTTGAATGGGTTTGAGTCAAGAATAATAAAATTGTGTTTCATATTTAACATCTCAAACAAAGCTTCATCAAATGCAATGAACGAGTCTCCAACCCATTCCATTCACTTTTGCCGATTGGCTCCCAGTCCTTGCCAAAATGGGAGTCTTAGGGTGAAGTATAAATCATAAATAAAAACATAAAGGATAGAGGAATTTTAACATATATTGAGGATCATCCGACCTAGTAGACATGTATGCAAATTGTATAAGCACACTTAAAGCATATGAATTGTTTAAAAGAATGACTCGTAGAAATGTGTTGTCATGGGATGCAATGATTGCAGGATACACACAAAATAGATATCTTGAAAAGGTTCTAAAAAATTTTAAGCAAAAGCAATTGGCAGGTATAATTCATACTATCATCCATAATCTCACATAGATTGGTTAAGTTTAACGACCATAAACTATTGACAAACACAAGTTCTATCGGCCATAAAACACTTAGAAATACTCTAAGATTACCAGCCTTATATCATTAAGTACACCAGCCACAAGACTTACAGTATATCGGCCACACAAACACAAGGTTTACATAAACACACGTCGACCTCATAAAACTCAAACATAAGGATAGTAAAGCTCTTTTACATAGTGAACATTGAAGCATGCTTATACCAAAACTTTGCTCACAATCAGTGAGTTTAATATAAGCTAAAAATGTGAATAGACATACTCGATGGATTACTAATAAGCTTTTTCTTGGCAGAGCTAAGCTCAGTGGCTTGGCCTTGGCGTCACTACTGGAGATGTACCAAAACATTCCATCTCAATGCTTATCGACCCGTAGACTTGCACCCTAAGAGGATCAAGGAATACACTGATGGCAACAACAAATGAGTTTTTGAAAACTTTACCCCTGGAAAACTAATTTCTGAGCACTAGCTATGTTCACCTGTAAAAGCCTTTTCCTTGACTCTCGTGGCATTCCACACATATCTGCAAAAATGTCCTTCCTAAAACTCTGTGGAAGGTTCTATATTCAAGGCTTTTCTTACACATATAAGCTCTCACAAAGGAGCATGCAAACAAAAGAATTTTATGGTCATAAAAGACCACTACGTAAAATAGTTCAAGATCACCTATAAACTCTCCAAATCTTCATGGAGTGGAGAAAAGAATAAGTACTCAACACCCTCCCTTATTAGAGCCTATATTCTCTCTAAGACTGCATGCACATGATGGTGGAGGCAGTGGCCATAAAGGCCACCTCGCAGACCATTCAAGACTCCTCCCTTTCAATCCATTTTTTTTGAGAAGAAAGGGAGTTGAGTGCCTTATTAAGACAATGTGATTTTAACTTTAGTTTCCATGATACACATAGGTTAACCTTTTATGATATAGTCTTTATAAGAATTCAACATTCTGCCTTCCCGTGGAACTTATGGTAGAATACATGTCTAATAACGTGCTTATTTGCATGCAAGAGTAGTGGAGTAGTTGGACTTAACGACCATACTCATATTCCTCCTTAACTCCTTATTGGTCATGGAAATGAGAGTTGAGTACTCTCTTAAATACATAAAGAGATTTACAATAAATACTATCATACCATGATGCATAGAAATTTTTTCCAACATCATGCTATAAATACAAACTTATAGATAGAATTAAATAGATACAAAATAACATAGTATAGGTATGTACAATGTACTCCTATGATGTTCCAAATGCTTGGCAAGATTACGAGAATGGGGTCGAGGTATTCTCCCCTCTTGACCTTGCGAAAACACTTATAATAATTAGGTTATCTTAATGGAATTCATATCATAATTACTAATAAGGAAATAGTTTAACCAATAATAATATTTTCTCTTGAATATATCTATATTCATATTAGTCAAGGACTAATGACTATCGACCTTTTCTGTGTCAATGGTCAAACTTTCCTGACATAAAATTTGACAAAATCTATACTAAGAAATCATGACGACAAATTGACAGTTGTCGAGTCAAAGCCAACCTAGACTAGTTAGGTCAAATACAACTTACCAATCTCATAGATGATTCACAACTATAAAGGAACATGACTAAGATGGCAACAACTATTCTTTCCCATACATCTATTCACTTCTCTCAGATGATGCTCTCCCTCTCTTTCTCAGAGAGAAGGAACCTATTTCCTATGTTCAACTTGCCATTACTAACTGGGATTAGTGTCTCATTAGTCAATTCATAATCCTTATGAAATCATATCATCTCAAAATCATATAATCACATGTCAATTCTAATCATATAAACATAAACTCATGAAATTGTTGATTTTTTCCCAACATTTTCACTAAACGTCAAATCATTGAATTATGCATAATCATCTACCAATTACTTCAAAAGTAAAAAGTAAAACATAGTCAAAGTAAGGGATGTGACAGATAGTCCAAGATGCTCTTTCAAATCTGCTTTGTAACCCACTTCTTACATGTTCTCTTACATCTATTATCAACCATTTGTACTCCACTTGCATACTTCAACTGACTCCTCATTGTAGTATCCTTACATGTTGGCATACAAACAATTCTCTCATGAAGTGTGCTAGGGTTTAGAACCCTTGTTAGGAACTTATGTGTTGTTCAATATATGAATGAGATTATGCTAAAGGCAAATACACATATACATAAAGAATTATTGGTGCAGTCATGGATGGAGGGTTCAAAGAATGAACTGTCCAAACCATGCAGCTAGAGTAAACACAACGGAAACAACACAAATATAGAATGCAATGGAAGATTCAAATACTTAATATATCAGACAATCAAATGCTTATATGCTAGCAACATGCGGGCTACAATCAAAGGGCTCACATGCTTGCTGTGGGTTACGACAAATATGCAAGATATGGCATTGAAGTGCCTTCTGGAAAGAAATTTTTCTACCTAACTTATGATATCAACTAACAGATGTATATGTGTTATCTTCAAGCTCATACAATCCTCCACGTTGGCCACAAGAGATTACAAACTCCAATGAATGATGAAACATGTAGAAACAAGTAGGTCAGCCTACAACATATGGTATTGCTCCACAAATGAATGAAACGTATAGGTGCGGACCTCGGAGGGTCTACCTGGTCCTTATGTGCCATGTATAATGTTCCATTAGGCTCCACAAGTCACAGAAGTGCTCCGTAACCTTCTCCTCTGAACTGAATGCATGAAAGCTCTGCTTTGTGAAAGCCAATGATCTTCTGATAGCCATAACTTCCTGTAGACAAATCCAAATCTCTTGAAATCTAAGTATGATGTAGCTGAAATGGGATAGAAGCTAAATTCTACTCCATGAGATCTAATATGAAGTTGCAGTAAAATGTAGCAGAAAATGTTGAACTATAAATTATTGAACTGTAACTGAAATGAAAGAAAAGAAAAGAATGCAACTATTTTTGGTTGATGCAAGATTTCTCTGCAACCTAGGATGCTCCTGCATCAATTATGAACTCAAGTAAGTGTTATCAATGAGATTGAACCCTCTTGTTGAATGTGATTCAACAAGACCCCATGATACAATGAGAATAGCTTCTAGGTGTGGGACCTTGCAAAACTTGAAGCTAAACCTCCAGAAGAAGGGCTGGTTCCCTTGGTTTTATGACCTAAACTAGACTACCTACTACTGTTGCCAGGAAAAGGGGAAGAAAATACATGAAATGGAAAACTACAACTATATGGTGATGCACCCAAACTAATTTCAGACCTATATTGCCTGTTTAGACACACTATCTTGCTCACAACTCAACCTATTATAGACACAACTCAACTTTCTTCCATGTTTGAGTATCAATATTTCATAAAAAGGTCCTACATTTTGCAATATTGGAAGGAAAATGCAACATTTTCACAAACAATAATGCTTCCATGTGATGACACAATTCACAACCTACCCAAAACATGTTATCATCTGCATAAAGATGTTGGAATGAGACATGCATTCTAGGGTTCAAATGATTTCACAAGAACATTCATCAATCATTCAGTTAGTACACAATAAATTAGAGAAGTAGAAGGTCAAAATTGAATTTTTATTGATCAAGAAGGTGTCTTTTCAATACAATAATAGACTGCAAGTACTTCATGTTACCTTGAAGATGAGTTACAATACAAGTTTCTACCCTTGCAAAGTTGGAAAAAGCACTGATTTTTGAGTTACAATATTCAGCCTTTTAGATCTAGAAAACTAGGAAGAAGTCTCCAAAAACTAGTGAAAACTCTATCCTAAGGATCCTATATCTCATCCTAGACATAGGAGAGCATATATGGACTGAAATTGACCAAGTTACCAAAGCCTTAAAAATAGATAACCTATTTTGGATGTCTAAGAAGAGTCCTAGTTTGATTTGGTCTTCAAAAATTAGTTACTTGACCTCTTCAGCTCCTTGGATTGTGCTCCAACTATTGTAGAGACTCCTAGATGCTTGGGGAGTGTTAGAACTGATCAAAGATACCCTTTAACTATCCACAAACTGCTCCATCTGCTCCTATATGCTTGCATGATGCTCCAACTACTCAAAATGCTGCCACAACTACCCAAACTATCTCATAATCTCTCTAAACTGCCTTGACAATTTCATAGGACATGTGTTTTTCATGAGGTTGCAACTGACCTCTACTCTTTGAGGACATGGAGTAGAAGTCTAGTCCTTTGATGTTTGTAGTAACTCTTTGATTTACCATTGTTCACAGGCTTCAAAATACATATGCAAGGTAGAGGGAGGGTTCATTGGCCTCAAAAAGGTACCTTGACTGCTTTTATTTGCATCACTGTTGTCTTGAAACCTCATGTTGCATTCCTTATAGGTCTTGACTCCTCCAAATTTATCTGAGATGATTGTCTCTTCTTTCTTGGTGGTGTATCCTCTATATTTTCTTTTGAAAGCATACATTGTCTTATGAACTGTATTCTCTATCTCTATAGACTGTGACATTGATCACACTGTGTTTTCCCTCTGTCAAGTGCAACTCTGTTGAGACCATGTAGAGTGAAAACTAGGGCTTCACACTCCATCTACTTCTTTTCAATCATAGATACTCTTGTATATTTTCACTCACCATCTCAAAAAACCTAGCATAGCATCTTGTACACTAGCCTAGCACTATGTCTAGATCACTGTGTTCTCTATAACTTCCATGTGGACTATCGCTTAGTGTTTAATGACAGAGTCTTTCTCTCAAGTCTCCTATGAAGGACTGCATACCATTCTATGATATCTTTGTGCTCATGAGGCTTCCTGTCAGTATCCTTTACTCAAAGATAGCTAAGATGGACCTAAAACAGTAACAAGTTTGTATGTGACTAAGTCCACCATTTAAAGCTGCTTTGGGAAGCATACAACACTCATTATGAATACTTATTGAGACTAAAAGTATTAAACCCCTATGACAATGACCTTGAACTATTGACACTCCTCTGGCATCAAATCAATACACTACATCATTGTCTTATAAATCTTAGTTAGGACACCTCGAACTGCTGACTGTTACAAAACCTTGTTGACTGGCATCAGACCCATTTCTTGTGATAGACCTTCCATAGTGCTGATTGCTTCATACATAGTGCTAGCTACTTTGAATGATATATGGCAGCTATTAATGATATGACTGCTCCTCCTTTATGACAGTGACTGCAGTCCTTCATCACTGTCATATGAAACTGCCCATGCCATTTTGATTGTTTTTCAATAACCCTTTATGCATGCTTCCTTTTACATCTTTTTCTTGACTGTCAACAAAAAAGTTTTCCTATGACCATTATCAAAGTCTCATATGCTTCCACAAATTCACATATAGAAAAAATCACCAATTAAGACATGTTTATGAATGCATTTCTTTCCTGACAACTAATAGAGTTGTCTTAACCTATTACAAACCTTCTGGCAGAAAAATGAAACACATTTTCTTGACTAAAACTCACCATAACAAATATATACAAGAGTATTAGAGACCATTTCACTGTCATACATCTCTATTAGCAACTCCTCCTTTGCATTTGTAAAGGTTTCTAACTCTTATAAAACCTTAATCAACTAGGCTCTTCCATTGTTTGACAAGTCACTCTAATCCTTTGACATGGTGATGCTTTTGATAATGTCTCTTCACTCTTATCATACCTTGTAGACTGTTCGACAAACGCCTGTATCTTTCACATCAAATACTGCTCCTATCACTATTGTGGCTGTCCTTCATACCCTTTTATGCCCTTAACTATTGTTTTTGTTGGCACTGCTTATACTTCTCTTTACATACCAATTCAACATATAAACAAGTCTTCATAAACTTTGTAAGGTCTATTAGGAAGTAATCAAGACTTGGTAGGCTCTATTTATGACTACTTTTCATAGCTGCTCCTTGTTCTCAGATATGACTATTGTCATACAATGTTTCAGTGACTCTTTTGGCACTGTTTAAACCTTATAGATCTCTTGAATCTATCTTCTCTCTCTTGATGGGTGTTGGACAAGGTCAGCCATAGATAAATAAGAACTAGCAGAGCAATCCCTACAACAAACATTAGAAGTGCCATGCACACCACCCACTATCTCATAGACATTCAAATCATGTTGACTATCAGGAGCTCACTGTCTTCTTATGATATTTCTATAGGTTAGCCTTGAATGAAAGACAAACAATGACAAGACTTCAACATTTAGCAATCCTTTGAATGGTTGAAATATTCGTTACTAGACCTAACAATGCTTTCATCCTGCTCTACAACTTTAGTTCTGTTCATCTTATAGGGATCTTTGGTTTTATTTTGTATCACAGTCAGAAAGGGGTCTGTGTCTACATTGCAAGAAAGTCTCCCATATATGTTTCTCTTTGATATTATAGTAGTCTCAAGAGCTACCTCATAAGATACCTAACTCAACACCTAGTAAAGTTATAAGTTCCTAATAGATAGCATACCTTTGATCAGTCTTTGAATACCTAAAGGTTATAGGACACGTGGGGTCCTTGTATACAGACCATATTTGTATCCATCAATCCTTCTGATCTCATGCAAACTTCAATGTCGTCCTTAAGTCTCTAGTAGGCTTCTTGACATCTATATGGAGATCTCTTTCAACATTGACAAGATTTGAAAGCTTGACAGTCTTCATGCTCTCTTGATCATCTACATGCACTGCCCTAGGCCCATAGTATCTTCAACTTTTCAAAACACCTGTTACCTCTCAATTTTCCTTAATATTTTTGGTAGATTTCTCAAATACCTTCTTATTTCACAAGTCAAATTCTTACATGGATGAAAAAGAAAACTTCCAGAGTTCCTATTCAACCTCATCCTAAGATCTTTACAGTGTAGAGGCATATGTACCTTGTCAAAACTTGTAGATACTTCCTTCATACACCCTGATACATGTTACGTCAGTCAATGGCTTCCACCAACGTTGGAAGGAGGCAAACCCTAACCCTAAACTTCAACAAAACAAGGAGAAGAACCCTAGAAGGAACTCAAAACAAGGAAACCTAGACTTAACCTACAACTTCTCAAAGACCTCGTCATTGTTTTGCTTTGTTTTTTTAAAATGCAAACTCCTATGAAATGTACAGGATACTTGGAGGAAATAAGGTTTATTTTGGACCTTTTGACTCATTCCTACACAAATACCACGTGGAAAAGAAACCTATTTACTCATAACTTGCATGAACAAACATGGCAAAGGAGGCTCTTTGACATATAAATATATCATAACATGTTTTAGATTTTGAACCCCATAGAGATTCTCAATAAACCCATGCCAAACTATGATATTTGTTTACTTTGCCAACACCAAACAAAGGAAAACATAGTTATAATTGCATGTAGAAAACATTATAGACTTTCAAGAGATTTTTTAAAGACCTAAGACTAAGATTGAAGACCTTTTAATACTTCAATGCCCTTTTGTAATAACATATTTTGGCCTAATGGATGAAATATGTTAACTTTTTTAGCAACCTCTATGAAATGCTTACCTGTTGAGCATCAAAGATGAGTAGCCTTGAAAATCCATTGGGCAATAGAGTTATAAAGACTTGAAACAAACTAAATATCAGACTTGAGACACAACTGTTAGAACCTTCCAAACAAAAAAACAAGACAAAAGACAAACAACAAAACTACCTTGAAACAACTATTAACATGTGCATCTACACTTGGAGGAAAAAGACTACTAAACAACCTATACTAACCTAAACTGACTGAGAAAAGGACTGCCTAAACAAAACCATTAACTAGTTCATGAAAGTAGCTTCCCTTCCTTAGTATTTTGGGATGCTTCTCATGCTTGTGATTCAACCAAAAAAGATGGAGAAAGATGTAATAGACCTTTGACTGCTGGAACACTCCTCCAAAGATGAAAATAACATCACTTACCCAACCAAATTGACTGGAGAACCAGATTCCTTTAGGTGGATAAATGAACTGGTTGTGCTCATATTGATGAATTCATTGACATTTTGGATCAATCATGACATGTGGTGTCTCTTTCTTGTTGTCCTCCAACCAAGCTAGGTGTCTAATAGAGCATCCTCTTGAAATGACAAAGTCCAAACTGCCCTTGCTAATCTTTGGCTCATGAAAGGTTGCTCCATCATCTTGCTGATTGAAATGCTCATTAATTTCCTCTTTAGGAGGTGCTGGTTTGATGTTCAATCTTGAGCAAAATCCTTCCAAATCATCCCAAAAAGTGTCCTCTTCAATTTCTTCCATGTTTTTCTAAGTAGGAGGACTGAATTTATTCTCATTGCAGTTCTCCTCATAGTTTGATGAAACCTCAAAATCTTCCTCATGAAGCACAGGTCTTAATTTGAGTACTTGCTCAATTTGATGAGCAACTTTATGCATGACAACTTCTTCATCTTCTTCTTTCAAAATGAGACTATCACTTTGTTCCTTTTCATGATTTGATACTTCATATTCCTATTCATCCTCATGGATAAACAACCTATCAATACCTTCTTCATACTTGCATTGATTTAGATCTTCTAGTAGTGGAAGTATGTATATGTCTTCCTCATCCTTGTCGACAAAATATGGTAGTTGGTCAAGCAAAAAGACCAACTCTTCTTCCTCATTATCATCCACTTTCTTTACACACTGTCGCTCCAACTAATTTTGTTTAATCTCTTCTTACAAAATTTCTGATTTCTCATCATTCACATCATTTATAGGCTCATGGACAATAGATAGTCCTCCCATTCCTTTCATAGGCTCCTGCTCTTTTCCATCCAACCAATTAGCTTGCCAAACAATAGGCCTGCCCTTAAAGAGTGAAATGGTGTTAGGACAATAAAATTGATCCGACATGGGGAGTTGAAGAGGTTGCTTGGCTTCTTCAACAAAACTAAGCTCTTTAGAGGTCTGCTCATGGGGAACAATAGTATGATTTTGGGCATGTGTAGGCTTTTACATGAAATGGGGAAGTTGGTTTGGAGATTCAGATGGTTTCTCTTTCTTGAAACTTAAGATTTTAAGCTTGGGAACTTCCCTTTTCACAAATATAATCATGGATATGGGAGAAGCTGTTTTAAAACTAGAAATGCAAGGAGTTGCTTGGATTTCATACCTTTGTACTTGTGCAAGCAAGTGGTTTATGTGTTCTTCTTTAGCTACAACTTGTCTAGCAAGAAACTCCTCTTCATACCTTTTTGCCTCCACTTCCTTCTAATGAATATGAGCTTGATGAGCAAGCTCTTCCTGCTGCATATTATGCTCCTACTCTTTTGTGACAGCCTCTAATTTCCTTTACAAGTCTAATGCTATCTCCCTGAAATTCATTTTGTTAGCATCTTGAGGCTGATTCAAAGAGTCCTCATGCTAGTTATGAGCAAAATGATCTTCTTGCAAATGATTCATAAGCAAGGATGGGCTGCCAGTAAGATTGAGCAGGGGTGGGTGGGTGGAAAGCATGATAGGACTACTAATATCTTGCTATTACAGGGTTACTTGGGATGAAACCAGTAGCATTCTCAGTCTGATATGGCTAGTAAGAAGGTATACGAACTGTTGTTTGGTAAAAAAGAGGAGAAGAAACATAGTCTCCATGGTAGTTTGTCATGTCACAACATTCAAAAGAGCTAGAAATCTGTGAAATATTTTCTTGAAACAAGAACATATAAGTCTGATGCAAAAAAATATACACATACCAGCAGGGTCTTTAATGCTATTTTAAGCCCTTGGTCTGCTTAAACCAGTAGATTTGTGATTAGAGTCACCATGGTGTTGTTTGTATTGCCTCCAAAGGTTGATAATACTAAGAAAAACACCAAATCTATCAGTATTTTGATGAGAAGTTCATCACACTAGTCCCACCAGGTGTGGGACCTTTCAAAACTTAAAGCTAAACCTCTAGATGAAGGGCTGGTTCCCTTGGTTTTATCACGTAAACTAGACTATCGACTGCTATTTCTAGTAAAAAGGGAAGAAAAGACATGAAATAGAAAACTACAACTATATGGTGATGCACCCAAACTAATTTCAGACCTATATTGCTTGTTTAGACACACTATCTTGCTCACAACTCAATCTATTATAGACACAACTCAACTTTCTTCCATGTTTGAGTATCAATATTTCATAAAAAGGTCCTCCATTTTGCAATATTGGAAGGAAAATACATTTTCACAAACAAGAATGCTTCCATGTGATGACAAAATTCACAACCTACCCAAAACATGTTATCATTTGCATAAAGGTGTTGGAATGAGACATGCATTCTAGGATTCAAATGATTTCACAAGAACATTCATCCATCATTTAGTTTGCACACAATAAATCAGAGAAGTAGAAGGTCAAAACTAAATTTTTATTGATCAAGAAGGTGTCTTTTCAATATAGTAATAGATTACAAGTACTTCATGTTATCTTGAATATGAGTTACAATACAAGTCTCCCTTGCAAAGTTGGAAAACAAATTGATTTTTGAGTTATAATATCCAGCCTTTCAGAGCTAGAAAAATAGCAAGAACTCTCCAAAAACTAGTGAAAACTCTATCCTAAGGATCCTATATCTCATCCCAGACATAGGAGAGCATATATGGACTGAAATTGACCAAGTTACCAAAGCCTTAAAAATAGCTAACCTATTTTGGATGCCCAAGAAGAGTCCTAGTTTGATTTGGTCTTTAAAAATTAGTTACTTGACCTCTTCAGCTCCTTGGATTGTGCTCCAGCTATTGCAGAGAGTCTTAGATGCTTGGAGAGTGTTGGAATTGCTCAAAGATACCCTCTAACTATCCAAAAATAGCTCCAATTACTCCTATATGTTTGCATGATGGTCCAACTACTCATAATGCTGCCACAACTGCCCAAACTATCTCATAATCTCTCTAAACTACCTTGACAATTTCATAGGACATGTGTTTTTCATGAGGTTGCAACTGACCTCTACTCTTTGAGGATGTGGAGTAGAAGTCTCATCCTTTGATGTTTGTAGTAACTCTCTAATTTACCACTGTTCATAGGCTTCAAAATACATATGCAAGTTAGAGTGAGGGTTCATTGGTCTCAAAAAGGTGTCTTGACTACTTTTATTTGCATCACTACTGTCTTGAAACCTCATGCTGCATTCCTTATAGGTCTTGATTGCTTCAAATTTATTAGAGATGATTGTCTCTTATTTCATGGTGGTGTATCCTCTATCTTTTCTTTGAAAGCATACATTGTCTTATGAACTATATTCTCTATCTCTGTAGACTGTGACATTGATCACACTATGTTTTCCCTCTATCAAGTGCAACTCTCCTGAGACTATGTACAGTGAAAACTAGGGCTTTACACTCCATCTGCTCCTTTTCAAACATAGATACTCTTGTATATTTTCAGTCACTATCTCAAAACACCAAGCAGACCATCTTGTACATTGGCCTAGCACTATGTCTAGATCACCATGTTCTCTATATCTTCCATGTGGACTGCCCCTTAGTGTTTAATGATAGAGTCTTTGTCTCAAGTCTCCTGTGAAGGATTGCATACCATTCTTGATATCTATGTGTTCATCAGCGTGCCTGTTAATATCCTTTACTCAAGGATAGCTAAGATAGACCTAAAATAATAACAAGTTTCTATTTGACTAAGTCCATCATTTAAAGCTCCTTTGGGAATCATACAACACTCGTTATGAAGACTTACTGAGACTAAAAGTCTTAAACCCCTATGACAATGATCTTGAAACTATTGACACTCCTCTGGCATCAAATCAATACACTTCATCATTGTCTTATAAATCTCAGTATAGACATCTCAAAATGCTGACTATCACAAAACCTTGCTGACTGGCATCAGACCCCATTTCTTGTGACAGACCTTCCATAGTGTTGATTGCTTCATACATAGTGCTGACTGCTTTGAATGATAAATGGTAGCTATTAATGATATGACTACTCCTCCTTTATGACAGTGACTATAGTCCTTCGAGACTGTCATATGAAATTGCCCATGCCACTTTGATTGTTTTTCAATGACCCTTTATGCCTGCTTCTTTTTACTTCTTTTTCTTGACTATCAACAAAAAAGTCATCCTATGACTGTTATCAAAGTCTTCATATGCTTCCATAGTATCACATATAGAAAAAATCACCGAATTAAGACATGTTTATGAATGCTTTTCTTTCCTGACAACTAATAGAGTTGTCTTAACCTATTACAGACCTTCTGGCAGAAAAATGAAAGATATATTCTTGAGTGGAACTCACCATAAAAAATATATACAAGAGTATTAGAGACCATTTCATTGTCATAGATCTTTGTTAGCAACTCCTCCTTTGCATTTGTGAAGGTTTCTAACTCTTATAAAACATTAATCAACTAAGCTCTTCCATTGTCTGACAAGTCACTCTAAACCTTTGATAGGGTGATGCTTTTGATAATGTTTCTTCACTCTTATCATACCTTGTAGAATGTTTGACAAACCCCTGTATCTTTCACATCAAATACTGCTCCTATCACTATTGTGGTTGTTCTTCATACCCTTTTATGCCCTTGACTGTTGTTTCTGTTGGCACTGCTTATACTTCTCTTTACATACCAGTTCAACATATAAACAAGTCTTCATAAACTTTGTAAGGTCTGTTAGGAAGTAATGGACTTGGTAGCTTTATTTATGACTGCTTTTGTAGCTACTCCTTGTTCTCAGATGTGACTATTGTCATACAATGTTTTAGTGACTCTTTTGGCACTGTCTAAACCTTATAGATCTCTTGAATCTATATTCTCTCTCCTGGTGGGTGTTAGACAAGGTCAGCCACAAATAAATAAGAACAAGTAGAGCAATCCCTGCAAGAAACATTAGAAGTGCCATGCTTACCACCCACTATCCCATAGACTTTCAAATCATGCTGACTATTAGGAGCTCACTATCTTCTTATGATATTTCTACAGGTTAGCCTTGAATGACTATGAAAGACAAATAAATGACAAGACTTCAACATTTAGCAATCCTTCGAATGGTTCAAATAGTCGCTACTAGACCTAACAATGCCTTCATCTTGCTCTGCAGCTTTAGTTTTGTTCATCTTATAGGGATATTTGGTTTTATTGTGTATCATAGTCAAAAAGGGGTTTGTGTCTACATTGCAAGAAAGTCTCCCATATATGTTTCTCTTTGATATTATACTAGTCTCAAGAGCTTCCTCACAAAACACCAAACTCAACACCTAAGAAAGTTATAAGTTCCTAATGGATAGTGTTAGGTCTCAAAAACGTAGGTTGTTAACCCTAAGAGGGTGCCAGACTCTCTTGATGTTTTTGACTAACTGACATGGGGTAGATATGGCTAAACCCCCTTCACTTCAGGCTTTGCCAGACCTAGGCGGGTAAACCTCTAATTAATAAAGTAGATAAAGAAATGATCACTACTTTAATCTAACTATTTATATTGGCACAAATTATAAAACAGATAAACAGACAACAAGTTAATTCTAAATAATCTAAATTGTAATGCTAAAACAATGATACAATCCAACTAAGTAAATCTGAAATGAATTTGTATAAGTGATAATGAAAATACTAGACTAGTGCCTTATTTAATATAGAGTCAGTATGATCATGAAATAAATAACTATTTGTTTGGTAAAAACTTGAACTATCTGGCATAAAAGAATAGGTATGTAACTTGTACAACCCTGCAAGGAAATAGATAGTATTCCATACTTACATATATCCAATTGACAAAATATTACCTGCATTCATCTAAAAGGATTTAATCCTTGCTTGAAGGAACCTATTAGAATAATACTGCAATTGTAACAGATTTATCAAAAACTGGAGACAAAATACAAACCCTAACTATATGACTCTTCTTATAGATCCATGACAATGTCTTCAAAGTTACTATGACAGATTTAAAAGATTTAATTCTGGAAATAGAAAGCAGTTAATCTTATCAAACTATAACAGCAAATGTGTATAGACAACTTGAAGATATACTTGATAACTCAAATTGAATAATAGAGAAAACTTTGAAAGGAGACAGTCATATAATTGAATAAATTAAACACATAATTGATACCGAAATCTACAGTTACTGCTTCATGTTCACAAACTTGACTTCATCAGAGAATGCTTGCACATGGTCTACCAGAAATAAAATATATTAAAAGTGAACTAGCATTGCTATTCAAATCTAATCAATAATATCCCCTGTTCTAGTCTGTAGTCTCCCTCTATAATCTAATATCCTCTAATCTCCTATGATCTCGCTGTTGATAACTGAGAGGGGGGGGAATCAGTTATCCTAATTATTTCCCTTTTTGAACTTTCTTATTAATTAATGCAGCATTGAATCAAACAAAAAAACATTACCATGAAATAAGAAACATATGACACAGTAATTTTTGACGTGGAAACCCTGTTAAGGGAGAAAACCACGGGGTGATTAACCCAAAAATTATTCTCTGTTAGAAGAATAGGAATTTACAAAATGGCACTTGCCAATTAGGGCTCACTGCCCGAGCACACTGCTCACAAGAGGCCCACTACCTACAAGAAGACACACTGTCTACAAAGTGATAAGAATCATAGTCTTGAACTGATTAGAAGCATCTGCATATGCTGGAGTTCAGTTCCGGTTAGGCTCAGTACACTGATCTGCTGCACTTCATCTTTCCTCTGTTCTTTATTCTGCTATCTTTCACATACCGGATCCTTTTTGCTACTTCTGCTCTGTTCTGGACTTCTTCGCATATATATTAACACCTTCACACACTTCACAACTAAATCCATCCTCTATATATATCCGCACAAGTAATTTCATCACCTTTCTAGTCGGCATCCGGAACAGTCTAGTTTCTTACAAACTTTGTTCTGTCGGCTGAATCCTTGCTCACCAAGCAATGCGGATCAAGCATATACTAGTAGATATCATTAATCATGTCGGCCAAACATGATTCATGCCTTCACAACTTTTATCATCAACAGTAACACATCCGGAAAGTAGTCTGATACTCTGTCAGTCAGTTCTTCCTCTGTTTTGACTGTGTCTCAGGAATCCGATACTCAACTATTCATATCTTTTTCCTTGTCCATCACCGGAGGCTAAATCCTTGGGATATACCACTCAAGGTAGTCCTCTTGACTTCCCCAAATCCGCACTGCACCAAGACACTTCCTCTGAGAGATCCGGATCAATCTGTCGGACCTTGCCACATGCTCTGTTCTTGTTCACCGGACCACAACAATCTTTATTCTGACTTCCGGTAGAGACACATTATGACTTGCGGATATGTGGGATGACCTTTGTTGCCATCAATGACAACAACCATGAATCCATATAGTGTCTCTTGCCAACAATCTCCCCCTTTGGCATTGATGGCAACACTTAGTGAAAAATGACTAAGTGTTTTCACTATGCTCCCCCTTTGCTGATGCTCTGTCTTTATATACAATTTCCGGAACTCCCCCTTAGTTGGATTCCTCATTTTTCACTGCTCCTCACTCCCCCTTTGACATCAATGGCAAAGGGTAGGGTCCGCACACCAAAATTTTCAAAAATTTTCTATACATAGCCGCATATTTACATACTCACATATACTGAAGAATGTTTGCAAAGGATGTCTGCAATTGGATCATTTCTGTAGCCCAACTTTGCTTCATTCTATCCAAAATTGAAATGTGACCACTCAACAAAAATGCAAAAGCTTCTGCCCGCTTGAGATCTGTCGGATCTTTTGTTTGGGCGGTGGTCTGAGCATCACTGATGGCCTCATGCATAGTTTCCAACTTAGGGATTATAATCCTTCTAAGTTCTCCCATCCGGTTAGTGATATTCTTCCTTTCCTTCTCAAGATTCTTTATTTCATTCAAGACTGCAATAGTCTGACATTCTTGATTTATTATGGAGGAAGAGAGAGGATCAAAACTTTGAGATAAGCTTTGTAGCTTGTCCTGTTCCTCTTTTATTTTCTTATCAATTGCTGCTGTTGCCTTTGGCCAGGATATACAAAATTTGTAAATGTCACCGCCATCCTTAAGAGCATTCTCTAAGCTCTTTATTCCAATACTCACAATCTTCCTATCTTTAGAGATTAATTCTAATACTTCTGAAAATCTCTTATCCAAAAATTCCTTCTGGACCTTTTCTTCAGCAGATTTTTCTAGAGATTCAAAATGTGTACTAACACTGCTGACTAAGGTTTTGAGATTACCGGAAGAGGAGGCTGTGGGATCCTTTTGAAAGGATGGCATGATCTTTTCTAGCACTCCAGATGCTACCTCCATAAGCTCACAGTCTTCCATGTGAGATTTCAGCAGCTTCTCTTTGACTTTCTCATTTGCAAATGAGGCTATTTTCATTGTTTGCACTGGTGACAAAGAGTCAAAATCTAATGGTCCTTTGAGTAGGTCCGGTTCATCAATTTCTATAGTGGCTTTGCTCAAAAATTGTTGAACAGTTTGTGCAGTGTCTCTTGCCGGAGACATATGTTTCTTTTCTTCTGCAGTCTGGGAACTGTCAACCTCTTTATCTTTCACCCCTGCTTCCTTCTCCTGTAATTTCTCTTCTTCTTTGGATCCGGAGACTGTAGGGGAAACCGGAGGAGAGATGTTTGTCTGTTCAGGGCCCACTTCTTCCGGAACAGATGATTCCAAATCCGCAGCTATTTCTGCACCTAAGTCCTCTACAACAGGAAGATTGAACCTTTTGAAGGCCTTCCGGAGGATCTCTTCTGTCTCTTGGGCCACTTTGTCAGTCTCACCAAGCATGAGTTGATTCATCCTGGCTTTACTTCTGAACTCATCTTTGCAGTCTTTAAAGATAATGTTCATTGTCTTGGGATCAATTTGAGGATATAACTGAATAGCTATCTGCTCCCGGATCTCAAGATCTTTTGCATGAGCATTATTCTTTCTTATTTCTAATTCCTTTTCTAGGCTTTTAGGAATAAGAGATATGATCTCAATGAAGGCCTTATTGTATATGTTCAGATATTTGACTGTGGCTTCCTGCAGAACCTTTTGGTCAGCCTCATTGTAGTCATCATAAAATTCAGTCATTGGTTGAAGGTTTCCATCTACCGTGACTGACTTGATTACACTCTCTAGAGACAGAGTGGGCTTTTCAACAGATACCTCTGCCATTTCATCCTTGTCTTGGCCTGTGGAGGGTTTACCGGATCCTTTCTTCTTCTGCTTCTTTACTTCTTTTACTCCCTCATCTGACTCTGTTTCCTCTTCATCCTTTTGGCTTTCATAAGCCCTTGTGGCTTTTGTCTTGGATCTTTTACCGGATGCCTGGACTTCCGGTTTTGAACTTTTGGTTGTGGGAGGTGCAGATCTTTTTGATGATCTGGTCCGGGTGGGAGTTTCAACCGGAACACTTTCTTTACTTTTCTCTTCTTCCTCAGCCTTCCTCCTCTTTTCCCGGCTGGCATCAAGTGCCTCTTTTGAGATGCCTAGGCCTTGAGCAATATGCTCAACTTCTTTTCTTACCTTCCTCTTTATCTCCGGTTCCCTGAGTTCTACATGTAACTTTACACTCAGTTCCTCAAAGGTTCCAAACCTTTCTGCCTTAGGATCTTTGGGCTGGCTTAGCATGTGTTGAACATGCAGCTCTACTATCTGTTCATCCACTTCATATCCCATAGGCATGATCCAGACAGTCCTTGGCTCCACTGCCTCCATCAGACACTGATCTGTTTCTACCATGAAGCATACTGTGTCTTTGTATTTTTCAACAAGGGATTGGGGTATTCTTTCTCTTGCATGCATCATGCTTTGGAAGTTCTTGAAGTAACCCCATAGAGCTGTATTTCTTGCTTTTGCATCCCCAAGTCCATGCAAATAGTCTCTGATTTGAATGGCAACCGGTCTGTCATTCTGCCATATCCATCCACTGGATCCGGGAAGCTCATTCATGTAGTAAAAGAAGAGACAAAGGATCAGATTGCCATATTTGAAGGAGTTTTTCTTGTCCTTCTTAATCTTCTGCAGATTTTCAAAGAGTTGGTTTACTAGAAGCTCACACAAGTCATAGTCTGCATTCTCCTTTAACATCTGATAGGCTGTGTAGATTGCAGTTCCCGGTACTGAATTTTCCCTACTGGAGTGATAGATTTTGTAACCAATTATCATAGCTGCAAATTTGACATCCGGTTCAATGATGTCATCAACTGTCATAGCTCTCTTGTCAAACTTGGATCCGGTTGCATCACTGACTGTTTGATTTTTGACAGATTTGAGAACAGGTAATCCACCGGATGAGTGCAGACCGGTTACAGCCCTAATTGCGTCCTTGGTGATCTTGAAGGGCTTATTCAACCATAGGAAGTTGTCATGTACTCTACTTAGTACATACCGGACCCATTCATCTTCTTCAAAACAGGGGAAATGAATGCACTGTGCAAAGTGTTTGTCCTGGATGGCTTTATACTGAGGTTTGATCTCAAAGGAGTCATCTATCAATTGTTTGTGATAGATATCCATCAGTTTTGATTCTCCAAAGTCTTCAAGATTCGCATGGATGTAAACCCTAATATCTTCCGTATGCAATACACCATGAGGAACACTAGAGAAGGCTCCTAGTGGATCTACCTCCAATGATTTGTAAGGATGTTTCTTGAATGAGGGGCGAGGTCTATCAGAGATCTTAACTATATTTGGAGTAGCCATTCTTCAAAGATTTGCAGTGAGGTAATGAAAAACGGAGAATACCTTATGCGCCTTCGATTTGCACGGAGTGATTGGATTGATTTCTTTATGCAATGACTTCGGCAGGAGATCCTTGGTGTGCTTGATGAATCTTGTTGCAGAGCTCCACTATTCGCTTCTTCTTGAGTGCAGAATGAGCAAATGACTTTTGAGAAATCCCTTATATTGCTCCGCGAACCCTAATATCTGTCTGCAATAAATGCTTCACCTACATTATTCCGGTTTGCCTTGTCTGGATAGCTTGGAGTATCCCGGATTAGTCCTGATCTGTGAATATCATCCGGATCTTTCAATCATGAATAAATCGAGGTAACATATTACAAGAACATCCCAAACACTCTGTCCAATCCGCAGAACAAGATAGTGCACTTCCGGATCTCTCCGGACCTTTTGTAATCCTTTGTCATACCGGAGCATCTCCCTGAACAGGTCTTATTTGATCGATCACAGCTTCTTCATAACTCCATGCAGACCTCTGAAAACTTGACTGAAGCATCTCAAGACTCATATCTGCAAACCCTTTAATCCGCATCTTGTGCCACATCCGGCACCACTTGTTTGGCTGGGGGAACAGGATTTTCTTTGAGTCTCCCCCTGAGCCTGAGCTCACTTTTTAATTTCTGGAAGAAATATCAGCACCAGAGTCTGGTGCGGATCCAACCTCTACATTCTCTGAACTTTTCTTCACCCAAATCTTGCTCATCTAATTCCTAACTTCATCCGCATTCATCTTTTGTTTACCCTTGTCTTGATTCTGATTATACACCGGACCTCTTTTGTCCTGATTCTTGTTTCTGCAGACTTTAGCATTATGACCGGACCTATTGTAGATTTGGCAAATAACATTTCTTTGCATATTTGACTGATATCCTCTTGATCTGCATTGATTAGCCATATGACCTACTCTATTGCATGTAAAGCATCTACCTTTGAATGATTTGTTTACTTGCATAATTCTGCATTCATGGGATTTGTGTCCATACCTTTTGCAGTTGAAGCACTGTCCGGAGAAGGATGAATTAATCTGATTCATTCTCATTCTGCACTGATTAGCTTTGTGACCAAAGTGGTTGCAGCTGTGGCAGTTTCCATTGAAGGATGGATATCTTTGAGCATTTGGCTATCTTACCGGAGGTCTTCTAGGCCTGCTCCTTGGATTTTCTGATCCAAGATTCTTCTGACCGGATCCGGAGCTTTCTCCTTTCTCATATCCCAAACCATACTTGTCATCTGTCCTCTTTTGACTTCCAAGAAGAACTTCAAGTTGAGCAGAACTTATCTTGAATTTCTCTTTATATTCATTTGCTGTTTGAAGGTCTCTTTTGAGAGAGGCAATTTGATCCTCAAGTTTTTCTTCATTATCTTTGGCATCTTCAAGATCAGATTCAAGATGTCTGATAATCCTGTCCATCTGGTGGCATTCTTCTGATTTTTCTTTAAGAGATTGTCTTAGATTGTCTTCAGCCTTTCTTTTTTCTTCAATCTCTTGAGTAAACTTTATAGTTCCTGATTCCATTTCATGTCTTAACATAATGACTTCTTTTGATAACTTTTCACATAACTTGGTTTGCTCAGTCAATTCTTCATTTGTATTGCTTTCTTCACTTTGTCTTGCCAACTGTTGGAGCAGCTCCTTTCTCTTTTTCATAGAGAGACTTAATTTGTCTTTTAATTCTCTCATGAATTCATCAGCCTGTTTGAGTCTTTCTTTTAATTCATTGACTTCAGAATTTGACTGTTCAAGATCCTCAAGGGCAGTCTTGAGTTGCTCCCTTAAACCATATGCATCCATTTGAGTTCCCAGATCTTCCTCAAGCTGTTAGGCTCTATTAGGAGGAACTTAGCTCTGATACCAATTGTTGATAACTGAGAGGGGGGGGTGAATCAGTTATCCTAATTATTTCCCTTTTTGAACTTTCTTATTAATTAATGCAGCATTGAATCAAACACAAAAACATTACCATGAAATAAGAAACATATGACACAGTAATTTTTGACGTGGAAACCCTGTTAAGGGAGAAAACCACGGGGTGATTAACCCAAAAATTATTCTCTGTTAGAAGAATAGGAATTTACAAAATGGCACTTGCCAATTAGGGCTCACTGCCTGAGCACACTGCTCACAAGAGGCCCACTGCCTACAAGAAGACACACTGTCTACAAAGTGATAAGAATCATAGTCTTGAACTGATTAGAAGCATCTGCATACGCTGGAGTTCAGTTCCGGTTAGGCTCAGTACACTGATCTACTGCACTTCATCTTTCCTCTGTTCTTTATTCTGCTATCTTTCACATACCAGATCCTTTTTGCTACTTCTGCTCTGTTCTGGACTTCTTCGCATATATATTAACACCTTCACACACTTCACAACTAAATCCATCCTCTATATATATCCGCACAAGTAATTTCATCACCTTTCTAGTCGGCATCCGGAACAGTCTAGTTTCTTACAAACTTTGTTCTGTCGGCTGAATCCTTGCTCACCAAGCAATGCGGATCAAGCATATACTAGTAGATATCATTAATCATGTCGGCCAAACATGATTCATGCCTTCACAACTTTTATCATCAACAGTAACACATCCGGAAAGTAGTCTGATACTCTGTCAGTCAGTTCTTCCTCTGTTTTGACTGTGTCTCAGGAATCCGATACTCAACTATTCATATCTTTTTCCTTGTCCATCACCGGAGGCTAAATCCTTGGGATATACCACTCAAGGTAGTCCTCTTGACTTCCCCAAATCCGCACTGCACCAAGACACTTCCTCTGAGAGATCCGGATCAATCTGTCGGACCTTGCCACATGCTCTGTTCTTGTTCACCGGACCACAACAATCTTTATTCTAACTTCCGGTAGAGACACATTATGACTTGCGGATATGTGGGATGACCTTTGTTGCCATCAATGACAACAACCATGAATCCATATAGTGTCTCTTGCCAACACTCACCCCCCTCTTCTTCTGGTCTTGGTCATCTCTTATAAAGAGAGGCATACAAGCTTCAGACTAGTTACAATAGTTGTGACAGTTGATAACCGAAATCAGTATTTGTTCTAATAAACAAATTCAGGAAAATTAATACTTGTCTTCAATCACCAAATGGGTAACCATTTCAGGATCGAACAAGGATCTTCAACTACAATTCTGCTTAATATCCTTCGAGGGCTTCTTTATTACTCCTAAAAAATCCAGATAAAACACAAATTAATGTTTGATCAAACAATCCAAACAAATTTATTTAAACAACTATATTTACTCAAATAATTACTTCCCTTATCGACAATTTATCAGTTGCTTAAGATCCTTTCGCGGGTGTTTATACAACTTGATTGCCACTGTGTATATCCTGCAAAAAATAAATATTTTAACTATCAAAAAGATATCTTAACCATTTTGATTTTTATGTCATTTTAGGGTTTCCTTCGTCGACGTAACCTTGCAGTCGGGTTGATCCAAAAACTTACCGCCTTTTCACTTTTTGTACATCTTTGTATCTTTCACTTGTATATCACTCTTGTATATTTTCTTTTATGAGCGCATATACAAATGACCCATACAAACCTTCCCTTTCGATGCTTTCAATTTCTTTGTACATTGGAGATGTTCATTGCAATCATATAATCGCTAAAACATACAAGGAGTTTCCAATATTTAGCTTTTCCTTTGCATCCGATTCTTGTATATTCTTTTGTATATATCGCTTGTATCTTTAAGAATGTATGTTTGAAACATACAAGGCACTGAATATACAAGCACTTAACTCTTTTAAATAAATTTACAGTTCTGCCACTTGTATGTAATGCATTGTATATCTGCAATGTATGTCGGATAGATACAAAGTGCAAACATACAACGGATTTTCCCTATTTCACAAACTTTTCGGGTCTGGCTTGCATAAAATGGAATGTATATTCTGATATACACTGAGTAGTGATGCATCATTTTTTTAATCTTCCCTAAAATCCACGTTGTATGTTCGGCAATGTATGTACCGATACATACAATACATGAAATATACAACGACTTATCGTTATTTCACAATCATTTCGGTTTCGGCATTGCATATAACACATTGTATACCGGCAATGTAAGTCAGACATATACAACGAATGTTTCAAATTTAATAAACCTTTCGAGTCTAGCTTGTATATGCATCCTCTGATATACATAAAATCTTGATGCATTTCTTTAACCTAATTTAATTCTCGCCTGAGTTCCGCGTTGTATATTACTGTGTATCGGCATGAGTTTTATATTATTTCACCGAATGTACATTGCATATATATACCACAATAGCATATCGAGAACGTATCTTTTAGAATATATGTCAGGAATGTATCTTTTTCCAAGTGCAAAGGGTGACTGGTAGAAACGGTAAAGATAACCAGTGATACTGAGTCATGTCTTGTATATACCGCAATGTATGTATACCGTAACATACATACAAAACATGCAAAGACTTAACTCTAATTCATAATTGTTTCAGTTCCGGTCAATGCATATCGTGTTATATGTTGCGTTTGACCAAACATACAAGCAACGGACCTGACAGAAAATACATTTCAACTTTTAACCTCATCGGATCCACCTTGTATGTAACAATAAAACGTTAAACAAATGCATACAAATAAACAATGCATCAATCCGATGACTCCTTTATGCGACCTTATCACAACCCGATATACAAGGGACTTTGCATATGCATCATATAATGAAACAACATGCAAATCACTTTGTATATGAGAGACTTTGTATATACAAACATTCAAACCCATACCACAATGCATTTTACTAAAAACACACATAACTTGCAAAATACAGGAAATTTTAAGATGGTTCAAAATGAAACCCCTATTCATTTTTGACAAGGAATTCACCCATATTCAGCTCTGGTATTTAATGTCATTTTTCCTTTATTTTCAACAAGGTTTGTAACTTTTCACTTCCTTGTTTTCAGTTCATGAGCACTTCAACCATGTTATATTAAATCTTTAGGAATCAGAATAGATCAAATCCGAATATTTCTATCAACTCAATCATTAATCTTTGCTTGAAAACAACTGTGGATCTTTCCATATATGCTTACATACTGAAGTCTTTGAATGATTGAAACTTAATATTTGCCAAAAAGTAACTTGGGAATTTTAGTCCCAACAGTGGCTCTTTCTAGGGATGTACGCCCCTTGTGGGCATAGAAAGATCTCAGATTTCTGGAGGAGCAGACCAATGCCTTCTTCATTTGACAATGGGTGAACTATGATGGGTGGTGCAGTAGTTAGCTATAGATATCAGAGTTAGTGAGTTATGAGTTGCTTAAATAGAAAGAGTTGTGTAGGTGCAAGTGTAGGTGTAAGTGTAGGTGCAAGTGTAGGTGTAAGTGTAGGTGGTGTTAAGGTAGGTAAGATGAGTATTGGTGGTTGTGCTTCCTTCCCTGCTTGTTTCCATCCCTCATTCTTCGTTTCCTTCATTCCTTGCTTCCCTCCATCCTTCGATCATCCTTGTTGGATTCCTTGCTTCGGTGCTTCGCTGCATGGATCAATGCTTGGTGTGCATCCTTCCCTGCTTGCTTCCTTCATCCTTCGTTCCATCCTTCGTTTCCACATTCGGTTGTTACTATCCCAACCGGGTGGCTTGCATGTTAACTCATTGATCCTAAAGTTCCCAATGGTTGTTGTTACCTCCTGTGCATGCAAAGGGCACCCCCGTAGGGAACTTGTTTGGTGGTTTGGCTGAGTACATGGAATTTTTAGATTTGTTCATATGAGCACTTTTGGTATCTATTCAGTGCACAAGATTGCTTCTGGACCGTTCTTCCTTATGTCGGCCCGGTCCATCTGCTTGTGATTGCTTTGACCGGGGGGAGGGAAAGCTAATAATTTGGTCTTGTACAAAATGATATTGCAAAAATTCTGTTGTCCCGGGGGTCATTTTAATGCATCTATACTCATTTTCTTTGCAAAAATTCTATTGTCCCGGGGCTCATTTTAATGCATCTATACTCATTTTCTTTGCAAAAATTTTGTTGTTAGTATCAGCCTTATCATGTCAGTAGTAGCAGAAGCAGTAGCAGTCTTATCATGTCTGTAGTACCAGCCCTATAAAGTGAAAAGATTTGATAAGATTTTGACTGTACATAGGCAACTTCTTTTGACTTGCTCAACTGATTTGTACCGATGAAAACTACATAAAATCTTTTGACTTGGTGGACACATGAAATCTTTTTAGTATTAGAATTGTCTAGTCCTCCACTGCTTGAAGCGTCTACTTATTAACATCGGCATGGTCGCAGTGGCCCTATTGTTTCTTTAGGCAACGACAAAAGTGAATGGGGGTGAGTGAAGTGGGGGTTTTGCGGGGGTATTTAGCTTTGGAAATGGCAGTGAGTGGAGTTGCATTTGTAGTGGAGAATATCTGTTGTTGCGCTGCAAGTGGTCAGCTACCCCTGTGGAGATTGTAGGGGTTGCCCGTTCCTATCACCGTCCAGTCTGATCCCCCTAATACCTTGGTAGTAAGGTATATATGCTGTTCCGCTGTAGGTGTATAGAGAGTATGGTTGTGTATTGTAGAGTATATGGGTATTGGTTACTGTGTGTTGAGGATTGTGTAGTGTGGGTGATCTGTCTCTATCTATCTATCTGCGTATCTGTAGATGGTGGTATGAGAGTGGCTCTGTGTCGTGTGTAGGTTAAGGGTTGGGTGTTAGTGGGAGGTTGGTCTGGTGTATGTAAAGTGTGGGGCCCCCGGTGTCTTTCTGGAGGGAGTGGAGGTTCGGTAGGGGTTTGAGTGAGTGTGTGGTCTGGGTGGGTGAGAAGAGTGGGGTCATTTTTCCCCGGTGTCTTTCTGGGTTATTGCTTCATGAAAACTTTTATTCCCTGATAAGAGAGCTCTTTAAGCAAGTTATTTAACTCTTCTAAACTACCATGCATGGAAAAGATCATTTACAGAGTTTAACCAGAATTGTCCATGCACTGGCAATTCTTTTCTCTCAGGTTCTTTTTAAGAGAAAAAATGTTTCAGAAACTGTCCATGTACTAGCAGTTCTTGCTCCTCACTAGACATGTTCTATACATGATATGAATCTTCCCCTGCCTTACCATTGATGACAAAAGGTCCAATCCATAGGGCATCGAATTTTCCATGCTTCCCTTTTTCTTGATTTCTGGCATTCCAAATAAGCACTATGTCACCTACCTCAAATTTTTTGACTTTAGCCTTTTTATCATATAGGTATTTCATTTGCATCTGCATTTTTTTATTTTGTTGCATTGCTTGTTCCCTTATTTCGTCCAATTCCATTAACTATTCTAACCTCTCCTCCATCGGTTCTGGGACATCCCAATCCTCTTGGAGGATAAACTTACATACTGGCAATAGGTTGTGTATTGGGAGTCTGGCATGAGCTCCATATACTAGTTCAAATGGTGATTTGCCAATTGCTTTCTTTACTGTGATCCTGTCAGCCCATAATGCCAATCTTAACTTAGAGTCCTAGGCTTTCTTGTTGTTATCCATCATACTTTTTATAATCTTCAGGATACTCTTATTGCTAGACTTAGCCTACCCATTACCTTGTGGGTGGTAGGGAGAAGAATATGAGATTGTAATGCCATAAGATTTACAGAATTTTTTAAACTCATCCAATCTAAAACACATTCCATTGTTAGTTATAAGCCTCAAAGGTACCCCAAAGCTAGTTAAAATGTTTTCCAATAGGAAATTGATCACAACCTTGCTGGTTGCTTGTTTAGTGGGCACTGCTTCTACCCATTTCGTGAAATAGTCAGTGGCTACTAATATCCATCTGTGGCCGCTACTTGATTTTTCCATAATTTCTCCTATAAAGTCAACCCCCCATTGGTGAAATGGGGCATCAACTTGCATAGGTCTCAGGGGTAATGCACCTTGATATTTTGACTTTCCTGAGAATCTTTGACATGCCTCACACTTCCTGGTAATACTATAGGCATCATTGAAAATCTTGGGCCAATAGTATCTAGCCCTTAATATCTTGTGTGCTGTGGTTTTAGCTGAGAAATGGCCACCACAGACTCCTTGATGCATCTCTTGTAAGGTAGATTTTTCTTGTTCTTCATCTAGACAAAACAATAAGATACCATCATTATTTTTCCAAAAAAGATCTCCTTCTATAAGCACATATTTAGAAGCATGTAATTTTAGAGTCCTTTTCTTATTATCATCAAATCTGTTAGGGCATTTCATGTGCTTGAGGTAATACACTATGTCAGTATACCAAGGAGTTTTCTCAATACTTGTTATCATTTCCTCCTCATTTTCAATATTAGATACTTGGGCAACTTCAAGATTTGTTTCAGTCATTAATTTTGCTAACCCTTGTCCCCTTACCAGTTTTGTGATTTGAATTTCTATATCAAATTCTTGGAGTCGGTTTATCCACCTACATCTCTTCCCAATTACCTCATTCTCCTTAAACACATCTTTGACTGCTGCATTCGGGACATAAGCTATCACTTAGCCCCAACCAAGTAAGGTCTAAATGCCTTGACAACTTTCACCAATGCATAAGCTTGTTTTTCTGTGATATCATAGTTAAGTTCTGCATGTTGGAGTGATTTACTGAAAAAAGAAACAGGTTGCTCATAACCCTCATTATTCTTTTGTAACATAACTGCTGCTACTGTATGAAAAGATGCAAAGGAAAAGATCTGGAAAGGTTTACTAAAATTGGGAGACTTTAGCACTAGAGCTTCTTTAATTGCCCTTTTTATGGATGCAAAAGCTTCTATGCATTCATCTGTCCAATTGACCTTTGCATTTTTCTTCAACATTCTAGATATAGGGTTAATTATTTCTGCAAAGTTTGGTATAAATCTTCTCACAAAGTTTATTTGTCCAAAGAATGATTGTATGGCCTTGACTATCTTTGGGATAGGAACTTTGTCTATTGCCTCTACTCTCTCAGGATCAATCTTGACTCCATCTTTGGATACTATATGCCCAAGCAATTTCCCTTCTATAACTGCAAATTTACATTTCTTGGGGTTCAAGGAAACACCATACTCTAATGCTCTGATAAATATCTTCTCTAGGTGATTTACATGATCTTCGGCCTTTTTTGAATATGCAGTGAGGTCATCCTGGTATACAGCCATGATTTCATTTATTAAACCTACAAAAGCAATGTCCATTGCCCTCTGGAATGTGGCTCTAGCATTTGTAAGGCCAAACGGCATTCTCACGTATACATAAGTTCCCCATGGGGTGGTAAAGGCTATTTTGTATTGTTCAAATTCTTTAACCTTTACTTGGCTGTATCCGGAGAACCCATCCATCATGGATAATAACTCACAACCAGTAACTCTCTATAGTAAAGTTTCCATGTTAGGTAATGGATAATTATCTTTGAGGGAGGATATGTTTAAGTTTCTAAAGTCAACACAAAGTCTAATATCCCCATTCTTCTTCCTAATAGGCACTAAATTTGAGACCCAGGATGAGTGCCTAATAGGTTTAATTATGCCAGCTTCTTTGAGTTTTATAAGTTCCTCGTGCATTTTAGGTTCTAAAACAGGGTTGATGGGTCTTTGCTTTTGTCTATAGGGCTTAGCATCAGATTTAAGTGGAATTTCATGTTGGAACAAATCTTCCCTATATGCTTTAATATCATCATAAGACCAGGCAAACACATGTTTATATTTTCTTGATAATGTGATTAACATACTTCTGATTGTAGGGGTTATTTTCTTTCCAATGTAGACCTTTTTAGGTGATAATTCAGTTCCCAAATTTATTTCTTCCACATCATCCTCCTTTATTGTTACTTCTTTGGTAATGGATTGATCATTTGCATCAAAAACTCTTTCTAATGCTACTAAGCCCTTTGGAATTTTATTGGTTTTAAGTTGGACAATTTCTTTCCCAAATAAAGTCTCTTTGCCATCAATATTCTCAACAAGAGCATTAAGATCAATCTCTTGATTCTCATACTGATCTATACAATGCAAAAATTTGAGTAAATCAGCATCACTATCAAAAACCTGCTAGTTATATATGTTGTCTGGGATAGTTGGTCTTGTTTTGAGCTCAACTTCTAAAATACCTGTCAAGGTAATGTAATCCCTTTTCAAAGCTATGTTTGCAAGGAAGTCAGCCATTATATTTTTTGACCTATCTATCCGACTTATTGAAAAAGCATCAAACAATTCTATATCATCCAGAACTGCATTTCTGTATTGTTTCAGTCTTTTGTTTTTTGAAGAATATTTACCTTTGACTTGTGAAATAATCAATTCAGAATCTCCATACACTGTTAACAATTTGATTTTGTGTTTTCTAGCAATGTTTAGCCCAATTAAAAGTGCTTCATATTCAGCTATGTTATTTGTGCACTCAAAATTCAGAGAAAAGGAATATTTGAATGTTTTTTCTTGACGGTGGTATAAACAACACCCCAGCTCCATTTCCTGCCTTACTACATGCGCCATCGAAATACATGGTCAATACTTCATTTTCATCAATTTTGGCTTCGTAGTAAATGGGGTTTGTATTATGCAATTTAGACTATTCTTCCACCCTAAAGGCATTGAAGTTTGTGTCATAGAAACAAATCATTTGATTTGGATTAATTTTCTCAATAATATCTTCATACGTTGGCTCCCTATAGAGTTTAATTGCCTATGTTCCCAATGGGATAGTAGCATAATATAAATCTAATTGCACACTTCCCCCTACCATGGTAGTCCATTGTCTAGATAACAACATTCCATAGTTAGGTGGGATATCTACCACAGTGATGTCAATTTTATAAGAGGCTTCAAGATGAGATGCTAATTTTATCTCAACATATTTCATGATTCCAACAATAGGGACAAATCTGTTATCCATTACATAACATTTATCGAATGTAGTATCCACCCACATTCCTAACTCTTTCATAACAGCCATGGGCATTATGTTTACTACTGCTCCTGAATAGAGCATACAGTTCCTGACTAATTTGTTGTTTATCAGCAAGGTAATATAGAATGGATCTACTTGAGATGGATTTTTCATTAATGTTTCACCCAGGTATACCTCAGGTATTTTGATAGATTCTTGTTGCGTATTTATTTTAGAACTATGTTGTTCGGGTCCTTTGTCTGATACATTTGATATCATCTTCACCACTATATTTTTATATTTTTCCACCTTCATCATTTCTAGAAGTGGCACAGATACTTTCATTTGAGAAACAGCTTGAGCAATATCAAATGAGGGATTTATGTTTAGTTCCGAGCTATCAACTTTTGTTTGCCCCTTTTCCTCAGTTTTTGTGCCGTCCTTCTTTTTGTTCAATGTGTCAATAGGAGGTGTATCATGAAGTGCTTTCTCAGCTTTACTTTTATCATTTTTACTAGAAGTCTGATTTCTTATAAATATACTTTTGGGAGTACCTTGTTCAGCATTGATTGTTCTGTTTCCCAGGTTGTAACTACTCTTGGCTTGTGCTACCGCAGCCATTGTTAAAGCTTTTCTCTCTTCCTCAGAAGGTTTTTGCCAATTGTGACTTTGTGCTACGTTGAGGTCATATACACAATTTCCTAAATTTTCTTCATGGTCAGAAAATACTTCTTGTTCTCCTATGTTCACATTATATTTTTGTGCTTCTACATCATATTCATACCCTGCTTCCTCTCCGGATGAATAATCTTCTTCAACAGTGAAAGGTGTGATACCCAACATATTTATAGTGTGATGATCCATCTTAGGATTATAAGATATCTCATCTTTTTGTATTGATTACGCTACCACACAATAATCAGGAGAGTGTGGTAAATTACATGGCATACACCATGGACCTTTTTTCTTCAAAGGGTCAAGAGTGTCTTTTCCATAGTTATATCTCCTGTTAATATCCATAGGCTTTCCATCTTTCCAGTTCGTACATATCATGGAGTCTTGGCATTTCATTCTTATGTGAGTATTCTTGCTTGTTTGTAGGAGGATTAGGATTTTGAGGAACTCTTACATTATTTCTTTTTCTGATCATCCCAGCAGCCTTTTTATTGTTTTCAATAGTAAGAGCCATTTTTTGTGCTTCTGCCAAAGTTCTAGGACTTTTGCCCCTAAGTTCATAACCTGTCTTTGGGTCAAATGCTTTCAAGTATATGCTAAGGGCTGCTTGGTTGTTCAATTTGGATTCTTGTGGAACCTTGTTATACAGTTTAGTGAATCTCAAATTAAAATCATACACCTGTTTGTTTTGATATTTTTGAATAGTTATTAGTTCATGAAGAGCAAATTCTAGGGCACATTAATTTCTGAATTGTTCTAAAAATTTATCATGGAAGTCTCTCAAGGAATATATTGAAGTGTCTGGTAAGCTGTTTACCCAGTCTCTTGCTTCATTAGTAAGAGATTTTATAAATAGTTTCATTTTTATATCCTCATATTCATTACCAATGTCCTGTATAAAAGCATTGAATCATTTGATATGTTCTTCAGCAGTCAATTCACTACTTCCTGTAAACTTAGGCACGTTGTGAATCTAACTATTATCCATGGGATAAGGATATAGTTGATATCTAGTCAAATCAAATTGTCTGGCCATACTCGTAGGATTAGGAAGTGGTATATTTGGGTATGGCGGATAATATTGGTATCCAAATGGAGGCTGTGGATACATATTGGGTTGGGCATATTGTTGATGATACATATTTTGTTGTGGGGGAGGTTGCTAATATTGGTTGTTAAGTCTATGCCCTGGTGGTGGATGTTGTTGGTGAACATTCCCAGTATTTGCAGGTGGAGGTCCTTGCATTTGACTATTTTACAGAGGAGGATTATTGTATGTATGGTGGGGTGCCATGTTTACATTTTGATGGTGAGGTGGAATATGGTGATGACCAGGTGGTGGATAAGGATTAGCTATATGTTGAGATGAGTTGTGTGCATTGGATGGTTTTGGATTTTGTGGTGGAATATTTTTTTGGGCATGGCTAACATGTGGCATTGCTGAAGTATGTGAACTACTTGCATTCTGATGTAACCCTATTTGATTGCTCATTTGGACATGTCCACCCTGCCTATGGGGAGGCACATACTTTGAACTGGTTACCTTAGTTCTAGACCTTATTTGTTGTAGTTCTTGTTTCATCCTTTCTTTTTCTTCTTCTAATTTAGCCCACTCAAGCTCTTCCTATAATTTAAGTAACTCTTGCTGCATCTAGTCCTTAGTTCTCATGTCTTTTGGCTGACTATTAAGGATTTGTGTGGATGTTACCTGATCTATGAATTCATCTTGAGCTTCTTCACCCTGTTGCAGTGATGCTTGGTAATCATGTTCTACTTGATTTTAGTCTATCTCTTTCTCAATCTGAGCCTGATGTTCAAGCTGTTCCTGAAGGGAAGGTCTATACTGGGCAAGGACATCATCAGATATGTTATGATCAGATTAAGTATATTGATTCTTGGATTGGAATTCATCTGATTCATGCAAGGGAGTGAAGCTGTTATGAGTTGTTATTGGCTGTTCAAAGGTATTCTCTGGAGAAATTTGGTTATTAGTACTACGAGACTGACTTGATATCCCAGTCTTCTTAGTAGGAGCCCTCAAAGGTGGGGATGATTGCAATTTTTTAGCATCAACTTTAGATCTCCTACCATCCATTATGATACTTTTATCAGAAAAACAATTTGAGTTTTGAGTAGAGTCGCCACCTCTATTTAGAGGACTAGTCAATCTTCTGGGTTTTTCTTTCCACCAACAGAGTTATGCCTTTTAATTCTCTGACTCTAATAAGATGGTCTACCACCAGGTTTCTCTATGTCTTCCCCAGTAGAGTCGCCAATTCTGTTAGGGTAGACTCAGATGGGGAGTGCAAATTTCACAATTATGAATCTCTGTTTGAAGACCTGATTTAAAAGTTCTAATAACTCTATAAGGAAAGATGGCCTACTACTAGATTTTCTCAAGTTTCCCTAGTAGAGTTGCCAATTCTATTAGGTCTCAAAAATGCAGGTCATTAACCCTAAGAGGGTGCTAGGCTCTCTTGACGTTTTTGGCTAATTGACATGGGGTAGATATGGCTAAACCCCCTTCACTTCAGGCTCTGCCAGACCTAGGCGGGTAAACCTCTAATTAATAAAGCAGATAAAGAAATGATCACTACTTTAATCTAACTATTTATAATGACACAAATTATAAAATAGATAAACAGATAGCAAGTTAATTCTAAATAATCTAAATTGTAATGCTAAAACAATAATACAATCTAACTAAGTAAATCTGAAATGAATTTGTAGAAGTGATAATGAAAATACTAGACCAGTGCCTTATTTAATATAGAGTTAGTGTGATCATGAAATAAATAACTGTTTGTTTGGTAAAAACTCAAACTATTTGGCATAAAAGAATAGGTATGTAACTTGTACAACCCTGTAAGGAAATAGTTAGTATTCCATACTTACATATATCCAATTGACAAAATATTACCTGCATTCATCTAAAAGGATTTAATCCTTGCTTGAAGGAACCTATTAGAATAATACTGCAATTGTAATAGATTTATCAAAAACTGGAGATAGAATATAAACCCTAACTATATGAATCTTCTTACATATCCATGACAATGTCTTCAAAGTTACTATGACAGATTTAAAAGATTTAATTCTAAAAATAGAAACCATTTAATCTTATCACACTATAATAGCAAATGTGTATAGACAACTTGAAGATATACTTGATAACTCAAATTGAATAATAGAGAAAATTTTGAAAGGAGACAGTCATATAATTGAATAAATTAAACAGATAATTGATACCAAAATCTGCAGTTACTGCTTCATGTTCATAGACTTGACTTCATCAGAGAATGCTTGCACATGGTCTACCAGAAATAAAATATATTAAAAGTGAACTAGCATTGCTGTTCAAATCTAACCTATAATATACCCTGTTCTATTATGTAGTCTCCCTCTATAATCTAATATCCTCTAATCTCCTATGATCTCACCCCCCTCTTCTTCTGGTCTTGGTCATCTCTTATAAAGAGAGGCATACAAGCTTCAGACCAGTTACAATGGTTGTGATGGTTGATAACCGAAATCAATATTTGTTCTAATAAACAAATTTAGGAAAATTAATACTTGTCTTCAATCACCAAATGGGTAACCATTTTAGGATCAAACAAGGATCTTCAACTGTAATTCTGCTTAATATCCTTCGAGGGCTTCTTTATTACTCCTAAAAAATCTAGATAAAACACAAATTAATGTCTGATCAAACAATCCAAACAAATTTATTTAAACAAATATATTTACTCAAATAATTACTTCCCTTATCAACAATTTATCAATTGCTTAAGATCCTTTTGCGGGTGTTTATACAACTTGATTGCCGCTGTGTATATCCTGTAAAAAACAAATATTTTAAATGTCAGAAAGATATCTTAACCATTCTAATTTTAATGTCATTTTAGGGTTTCCTTCGTTGGCATAACCTCGCAATCGAGTTGATCCAAAAACTTCTCACCTTTTCGCTTTTTGTGCATCCTTGTATCTTTCGCTTGTATATCACTCTTGTATATTTTCTTTTATGAGCGCATATACAAACGACCCATAAAAACCTTCCCTTTTGATGCTTTCAATTTCTTTGTACATTGGAGATGCTCATTGCAATCATATAATCGCTAAAACATACAAGGAGTTTCCAATATTTAACTTTTCCTTCGCATCCGATTCTTGTATATTCTTTTGTATCTATCGCTTGTATCTTTAAGAATGTATGTTCGAAACATACAAGGCACTAAATATACAAGCACTTAACTCTTTTAAATAACCTTTCGGTTCTGCCACTTGTATGTAATGCATTGTATATCTGCAATGTATGTTGGATAGATACAAAGTGCAAACATACAACAGATTTTCCCTATTTCACAAACTTTTCAGGTCTGACTTGCATAAAATGCAATGTATATTCTGATATACATTGAGTAGTGATGCATCGTTTATATCATTTTTTAATCTTCCCTGAAATCCACGTTGTATGTCCAGCAATGTATGTACCGATACATACAATACGTGAAATATACGACTTATCATTATTTCACAATCATTTCAGTTCCGGCATTGCATATAATGCATTGTATATCGACAATGTAAGTCAGACATATACAACGAATGTTTCAAATTTAATAAACCTTTCGAGTTCGGCTTGTATATGCATCCTTCAATATACATAAAATCTTGATGCATTTCTTTAACCTGATTTAATTCTTGCTTGAGTTCCGCGTTGTATATTACTGTGTATCGACATGAGTTTTATATTATTTCGCCAAATGTACATTGCATATATATACCACAATAGCATATTGAGAACATATCTTTTAGAATATATGTCGGGAATGTATCTTTTGCCAAGTGCACAGGGTGACTGGTAGAAACAGTAAAGATAACCGGTGATACTGAGTCATGTCTTGTATATACCGCAATGTATGTATACCGTAACATACATACAAAACATGCAAAGACTTAACGCTAATTCATAATTGTTTCGGTTCCGGTCAATGCATATCATGTTGTATGTTGCATTCGGCCAAACATATAAACATAACATACAAGCAACGGACCCAACATAAAATACATTTCAACTTTTAACCTCATTGGGTCCAACAATAAAACGTTAAACAAATGCATACAAATAAACAATGCATCAATCTGATGACTCCTTTATGCGACCATATCACAACCTGATATACAAGGGACTCTGCATATGCATCATACAATGAAACAACATGTAAACCACTTTGTATATGAGAGACTTTGTATATACAAACATTCAAACCCATACCACAATGCATTTTACTAAAAACACACATAACTTGCAAAATACAGGAAATTTTAAGATGGTTCAAAAAGCAACCCCTATTCATTTTTGACGAGGAATTCACCCATATTCAGCTCTGGTATTGAATGTCATTTTTCCTTTATTTTTAACAAGGTTTGTAACTTTTCACTTCCTTGTTTTCAGTTCATGAGCACTTCAACCATGTTATATTAAATCTTTAGGAATTAGAATAGATCAAATCTGAATATTTCTATCAACTCAATCGTTAATCTTTGCTTGAAAACAACTGTGGATCTTTCCATATATGCTCACATACTAAAATATTTGGATGATTGAAACTTAATATTTGCCAAAAAGTAACTTGGGAATTTCAGTCCCAACAGATAGCATACCTTTGATCAGTCTTTGAACACCTAAAGGTTATGGGACATGTGGGGTCCTTGCATATAGACCATGTTTGTATCCATCAATCCTTTTGATCTCATGCAAACTTCAATGCAGACCTTAAGTCTCTGGTAGGCTTCTTGACATCTATATGAAGATCTCTTTCAACATTGACAAGGTTTGAAAGCTTGACAGTCTTCATGCTCTCTTGATCATCTACATGCACTACCCTAGGCCCATACTATCTTCAACTCTTCAAAACACCTGTTGCCTCTCAAATTTCCTTAATATTGTTTTTAGATTCCTCAAATACCTTCTTATTTCAAAAGTCAATGTCTTGCATGGATGGAAAAGAAAACTTCCAGAGTTCCTGCTTGACCTCATCCTGAGATGTTTACAATATAGAGGCATATGCACCTTGTCAAAACCTGTAGATACTTCCTTAATATGCCTTGATACATGTTATCTCAGTCAATGGCTTCCACCAATGTTGGAAGGAGGCAAACCCTATCCCTAAAATTCAACAAAACAAGGAGAAGAACCCTAGAAGGAACTCAGAACAAGGAAACCTAGACTTAACCTACAACTTTTTAAAGTCCTCGTCATTGTTTTGCTTTGTTTTTTTAAATGCAAACTCCCTCTTATAAAATGTAGGGGATACTTGGAGGAAATAAGGTTTATTTTGGACCTTTGACTCATTCCTACACAAATACTACGTGGAAAAGAAACCTGTTTACTCATAACTTGCATGAACAAATGTGGAAAAGGAGGCTCTTTGACATATAAATATATGATAACATGTTTTAGGTTTTGAACCCCATAGAGTGTTGCAAGTATGTGCTAATGATGTTGTCATTGATGTTAACAAGCTTGTGCTGTCATTGATGTCAACTGTGTATTCTAATGAGTGGTGCAGGAGCACCAAGATGTCTAAGTTTTGGTTAATGTTCAAGTTGTTTTGTTTGGTTTAAAAAGGTCTTGGAGACCATCTAAATGTTGTAATAAGGCTTGTAGCCATGTTGTAAATGGACTATGTCCAAATCACTATGAATCTACTATTATCTTGTTGTAAGTCCTCAAGAGGACAATCATGTAGTAATAGGCAGTTGCATTAGTCATTTAGGGCAGTCATTAAAGTCATTTAGGTTTTCATGTTTATTAGCCTATAGAGGCATGTCAAGGGTTGGAAGGGTGTGTTATAACCTTGTCCAAAGGTTAACCATATGTTAAAAACATTGTTAAACACAAAAAGCCATCGGTGTAGTCCAAAAGAGGACAATTTCTAAAAATAGTTTTGTTTCTGCAGTTAAAAAAGCAAGAAAAACTCGATGGTGTGGGTAGTTATCTTGGACCCCAAATGACTTCATGCATGTATGAGGCTTATTTGAAGCCAAGGAGGATTGATTGTAAGCAGAACATTTCAGAGGAGTTGAAAGAAATCACAGGAACCATTGTTTTTCCTATCTTTTCCATTTTTCTGTGTTTTCCTCGCTGTTTTCCTGAGAAATCTGTACCTGTACGGAACTGTCATAGTACATGGGCATGTTGGATGGAAATTAGATTAAGGTAGCTTGGATTTGAATCTTATTTGGAGACTTAACACAATACTTGATGGAAGATATTGTTGATTTCCCAAAAAACTATTTTTTAAATTGCTGTCTCCTTCACAAATTCGCTATTTTTTTGAGAAATCTGTACCTGTATGGAATAGCCATAGCACATGTTTATAATGGAAGCTTAGTGGATTGAAGTCCCTTATATTTGAACATAAGTTGAAGTCTTGACACTACACTAGGAGGAAGAAACTGCTAGTTTTCTCTTGACTGTCCAAAAACCTAGGTTAGGGTTCTTTTGAGCAAATCGATGGATTTATCCCCATTCCACTGATCTTTTCTATTTTTGATCAGTGGAATGGATTGTATTTTAGTTGTTTCAAGGTCTTGTGAGGATAGGGGAGGCAGGAGAATGGTCTAGTGTGAGTTAGTCATGTTAATGACTTTGCAGAAGTCTTGTGTTGAAACTTGGAGAAGGATAGTAGCAAGTATGTGGTGATCAGTGATTGAGGGAGTGGAGATGTATGAAATGTCAAGGATGAAAGATGTCCCTGGATCTAGAAAGGATCCCATGACAAGAAATATAGAGATAGTCAATGCAAGAAGATAATAGGCCTCCTGGAGAGAGTCACTGCAGAGAAGGCTTGAAGACAACCATTGCCAAGAAGGTAATAGACTTGTTTGGTTTAGTATTGTTTTGTCAATGAATGCATTAGGTATGTATGCATGTGAGAGATTGGCAAGTTGCACGAGATTCAATGTGTCTCAATAGAGATCTTCACAAAGAGGACATGGTGACTGTCTACACAATGGAGCAGCAATGTCATGACAGTCTATGAGACTGCTGTCCTGCAGACCCTGCATAGTGGGCTAGATAGGAACTTAGGTGGAGTTAAGTGTCCTGAGATAAGAGTCTTGAAGTCTTCTTCCCTCTCTTCATGATATAAGCATGTATATGTTGTTGTGTTTAAACCTTTCATTGGTAGAAGATTGATTGCTGACAGGGACAGTGAACCTTGAGAGAATGGTTCCTTGAAGTTTTCAAGTATGAAACTACTGTCCTAGATGCTTTGCATCATTTGTGGTATCAGAGCCAAGTTGTAGGTCCTTGAGGGAGTAAAGGAACTTGTGAAATAGTAAGAGTTTGTGAGAGTTGTAAGGATGCCTCCAAAGAATCAAATGGCTAGAGAGAACAATGAGTTGAGAGAAGCCTTAGAGGCTAGAGAAAAAGAGTTGATAGACAGAAGAGATCAAGATGCTGCAAGGGAAAGAGAGTTGAGGCAAGTGAGAAGAGAGAATGCATCAATCTTGGCTAGATTGGAAGCATTGGAGAAGAATCCTAGAAGGGATGAACAAAATGAGTCAGAAGGAGATGAGGATGCAGATGAGAATCCTCTTGAGGATGAGTTAGATGATGAAGAAAAGAAGTTTGTAAGATTGCTGAAGGCAGTCCAAGGTAGTGGAACAAAGGCAAACATAAAGTTACCTATCTATCAGGGGAAGATGGATAGTGAAGAGGTGTTAGGGTGGATAGATGCCCTAGAAAAATTTTTTGAGTATGAGGAGATGAGTGAGGAGAAGAAGATCAAATTTGCAAAGACAAAATTGAGAGGAACAACACGTACATGGTGGAGTAGTGTGCAGACAGAAAGAATGGCTAGAGGTGCATCAAGAATCACTTCTTGGAGTAGGATGAAGGATATGATGAAGGACCAATTCCTTCCATCTGATTACTCCATTCAGACAAAGAGGATGAGGCAGAATTTGAAGCAGAAGGACATGGATGTTATGTCCTATACTGAGCAATTTCATAAGCTTAGTATTAGAGGAGGATTGGAAGATGAAGAAGAGAAAGTGGCAAGGTACCTTAATGGGCTTAGGTATAACTTGCAAGATGAGATTGGTTTGGCAGTACCAAAGTCACTTGGAGAGTGTTTTCAGTTGGCCATCAGGGCTGAAGAAAGGGTGAAGAGGAAGCAAGAAAGGCAAGGAGGAAGTGGAAGAGGATACAGAGGTAGGGGCAGACCTGCTACTGAAGTTCAGAACAGCAATGAGAAAGGTAAGGAGATGTCTACAGAATATAGAGGTGGATATAGAGGTGGAGGTAGATTTGGATCAGGTAGAGGAGTGTTCACAGGCAGATGTTATCACTACAATAAGGTGGGACACACATCTTTCAATTGTCCTAAGAAGGATGGTGTTGACAAGACCAAGGATAGAAGAGTTCACTTGGCACAAGAGGAGGAGAAGCCAGAAGAACCAGAAATGTCGTCAACCTCTCTAATGATGGTTGGAGAAATGCTCATGGTGGAGAAAGGTAAAATGCAGCCAGCACCACAGGTATCTATTTTTAGAACTAATTGTTTAAGCCATGGAAAGATATGCAAGTTGATTGTAGATTCAGGTTCTCATGATAATCTAGTTTCTTGGGAAATGGTGAATAAGTTGGGATTGAAAATTTTTGATCATCCTAGTCCTTACAATGTCACTTGGGTGAGTCAAGAGCAGTAGGTAATGGTTACCAAGAAGGCATATGTTGATTTTACAATTGGTCCATATAAGGACTATGTTTTGTGTGATGTTATTCCAATGACATGTGGGCATATAATTTTGGGTAGACCATGGCAGCATTTGAGGAGAACAATTCATGATGGTTATGCTAATAACTATGTGGTGCACAAAGATGGTAAGAAGTTCAAACTGATGCTTTTACCTTGTGAAGAGAAGAAGGAACATGTCACTATTTGTTTTGGAGAGAAACTACAATTGAATGTGCAGGTTAAGGATGATGGGAAGCAGCCAGAACAATTGCAATAACAGAAGGTGGATGACAGTCCTGAAGAGCAGCAGGCTTGGGACTTGAGTTATGTCAAGGTTGGAGACATTGATTGCCCTATAAAGAGGTAGAAGAAGGAAGGCAAACAACAGATAGTCCAGGGAGGAATGAATCAGAACCTCCAGTTGAGAAGAACAGAAACATTGTAGCAGCAAGGTCCTAGACAAGGACAGCAAAACAGGTTTTATGGTTCTAACACTGTTTACAGGAGCCATGCAGGTTGGAGGAAGATTACTCTTGGAGAGTTCATGTTTCCTAGTCAGAGGAACATCCCAACAAGATGGAAGAATGGATGGAGCATATCCCCTAACTCTTGGGACAAGAGTTTTCATTATGCTGGGGAGTATGGTGCAGGAGCACCAAGATGTCTAAGTTTTGGTTAATGTTCAAGTTGTTTTGTTTGGTTCAAAAAGGTCTTGGAGACCATCTAAATGTTGTAATAAGGCTTGTAGCCATGTTGTAAATGGACTATGTCCAAATGACTATGAATCTACTATTATCTTGTTGTAAGTCCTCAAGAGGACAGTCATGTAGTAATAGGCAGTTGCATTAGTCATTTAGGACAATCATTAAAGTCATTTAGGTTTTCATGTTTATTAGCCTATAGAGGCATGTCAAAGGTTGGAAGGGTGTGTTATAACCTTGTCCAAAGGTTAACCATATGTTAAAAACATTGTTAAACACAAAAAGCCATCGGTGTAGTCCAAAAGAGGACAATTTCTAAAAACAGTTTTGTTTCTGCAGGTAAAAAAGCAAGAAAAACTCAATGGTGTGGGCAGTTATCTTGGACCCCAAATGACTTCATGCATGCATGAGGCTTATTTGAAGCCAAGGAGGATTGATTGTAAGCAGAACATTTCGGAGGAGTTGAAAGAAATCACAAGAACAACTGTTTTTCTTGTCTTTTCTATTTTTTTGTGTTTTCCTCACTATTTTCCTGAGAAATCTGTACCTGTATGGAACTGTCATAGTACATGGGCATGTTGGATGGAAAGTCGATTAAGGTAGCTTGGCTTTGAGTCTTATTTGGAGACTTAACACAATACTTGATGGAAGATATTCTTGATTTCCCAAAAAACTATTTTTTAAATTGTTGTCTCCTTCACAAATTTGCTATTTTTTTTGAGAAATCTGTACCTGTACGGAATAGCCATAGCACATCTTTGTAATGGAAGGTTAGTGGATTGAAGTCCCTTATATTTGAACATAAGTTGGAGTCTTGACACTGCACTAGGAGGAAGAAATTGCTAGTGTTCTCTTGACTGTCCAAAAACCTAGGTTAGGGTTCTTTTGAGCAAATTGATGGATTTATCCACATTCCACTGATCTTTTCTATTTTTGATCAGTGGAATGGATTGTATTTTAGTTGTTTCAAGGTCTTGTGAGGATAGGGGAGGCAGGAGAATGGTCTAGTGTGAGTTAGTCATGTTAATGACTCTGCAGAAGTCTTGTGTTGAAACTTGGAGAAGGACAACATCAAGTATGTGGTGATTAGTGACTGAGGGAGTGGAGATGTATGAAATGTCAAGGATGCAAGATGCCCCTAGATCTAGAAAGGATCCCATGACAAGAAATATGGAGATAGTCAATACAAGAAGATAATAGGCCTCCTGGAGAGAGTCACTGCAGAGAAGGCTTGAAGACAGCCATTGCCAAGAAGGTAATAGACTTGTTTGGTTTAGTATTGTTTTGTCAATGAATGCATTAGGTAAGTATGCATGTGAGAGATTGGCAAGTTGCATGAGATTGAGTGTGTCTCAATAGAGATCTTCACAATGAGGACATGGTGATTGTCTACATAATGGAGCAGCAATGTCATGACAGTCTATGAGACTGCTGTCCTACAGACCCTGCATAGTGGGCTAGATAGGAACTTAGGTGGAGTTAAGTGTCCTGAGATAAGAGTCTTAAAGTCTTCTTCCCTCTCTTGATGATATAAGCATGTATATGTTGTTGTGTTTAAACCTTTCATTGGTAGGAGATTGATTGCTGACAGGGACAGTGAACCTTGAGATAATGGTTCCTTGAAGTTTTCAAGTATGAAACTGCTGTCCTAGATGCTCTGCATCAATGAGGTTGTCGTTGTTTGATTAATTTGTCTTGCTAAAAGTGATTTGGTTTCTTTACATAGGTGCTGAAGATGTTGAAGATATGTTTCTATTGTTGGGTTTCCAAGTGTTTTTGAGAAAATTTGATTAATTATGGAAACAGTGTGTTGAAGAAGTCTTCTGGCTTACAGAGTGCTATTCGAGTTTTTTCTCCGTATTTCTTTTGTGTTGGAGATCTAAGTATGCAATTTGGATATATTGTTTAGAAGTGTTTGAAGATGCTAAATCTAGAATTGGGTGCTCCATATCATTGTGCAATGGAAGTTGTGTTCACTAGTTTGAGGACAGTGTTTGCAGTGTGTCTGGGAGAAAGTATTTTGCTCCGTATTCCTCCATAGAATGGTTTTAGGTGTTGCATTTCTAGATGTGTGCTTATTAAGTCTATATCTTTCTTCAGTTCAAGTGATTCTTGGTTTGGAGCTCCATAAGTACATTTCTTAAGTTGCAGATGATGACAGAATATGATATAGTTGAATAAGTACTTAGGTGTGAAGTTTCTTCAGGTGAAAGATGTTTTAAAGGAATTTGTTGTTTTTAGGTGCTTGTGGATGTTTCTAGATCATTTTTGAACTTGATGTGTGGTTTTCATGTCATCGTGTGATTTTGAGAAAGACTGCATTTAAAAGTTCATGGTGTTAACACAAGGATGACCGACTTGGTTGTTTACACTATTTGCGGTTGTGCTTTGGTGAAAGTGAAAGCATGATGAAGCATGTAAGAGTGGATTTAGGTTTGTGCTAAGGTATGCTATGATCAACATTCTTTCCATTACTCCATAGGAATGTTTAGGTCTAGACCTAATTTGAATTTTATGAGTTAAGTCATGTTGCCAACCTTGGAGAATGTTTTCATGATTGAAGATGGTAGAAATAAGTGTCAAGGATTCATGAATAAGTGTGCATGAGGGGATATGATGTTTATGATGCAAATTTGATAAGGGAAGAGAGAGCTTCCATGTGTTAGGCTACTGGATGTAGTGAGTAGAAGGTGTCTACCATTTTTAGTGATGCTGCGAAGAAGTTGTTTGTGTTGTGATGGATATTGAGCTTCATTTGAACTAAAATCCATGCATAGTTTAGATGTAACTATATCAGTTCAAGGCCTGGTAGTGAGCCATAATTCTCTTCTTTCTTTCTTTCTTAGTGGGCATTGAGTCCACTTGGACAGCGAGTCCACCTACAGTGAGCATTGTCTCTTTTGGGTAGTGAGCCTTTGTAATTCAGTATTCCTACTACATTATATTGTGAGCTAATCCTCACCATGGTTTTTCCCTTTTAGGGTTTTCCATGTAAAATATGGTGTTCTCTCGTGTGTGGTGTTGTTATGACTTAGTTTTAGTTATTTGCTTTTCATGCTTAATCATCATAACATATTTAAAGGTTAATGTGGATCTGAATGTTTGTAAGGGTTTGAAGTTTTGTTAACAATTGATTCACCCCCCCTCTCAATTGTCTTGTGCATTAAACATAGAGATTCTTAATAAACCCATGCCAAACTATGATATTTGTTTACTTTTCCAACACCAAACAAAGGAAAACATAGTTATACTTGCATGTAGAAAACATTATAGACTTGTAAGACATTTTTTAAAGACCTAAGACTAAGATTGAAGACCTTTTAACACTTCAATGCCCTTTTGTAATAACATATTTTGGCCTAATGGATGAAATATGTTAACAGTAAGTTGCACACAAACATTACAAAACAATTTTTATTCATGTTCATATCAAATATTGAATTACAAGATTTTGTGCTCATTTTCATACTTTGATCCATTCGATTAAAGCTAAGTACAATAGCTTAGTATTAAGAACATAGTCCATTTGAACATTACAATGCAAGATTTTATAGGTACTTTACCGCATCACTCATTTAGACATTGTGCGTAAAAAATAATTATCACTTATAACTACTCGTGATACAATTATCACTTACATTTTTTGCACTATAATTTTTTTATCACATACAACAAATTTTGTGTGGGAGATTCAAATCTCTTTATATTTGCACTCAATACTAACTTGTACAAGTCATGGGAGTGGCCTCTTTGGTGCCAATATTCTCTTGGTAAAAAAATTATGTTCAATCCTTCATATGGTCTCTTGGATCACCCATTCCTTTGTACTTGTCAAATTTGGGTATCTAGAAGTAGGGAGGAAAGGGTATTTGTGAAATGGCTTGATGGAAGGGGTAGGGACATAGTTCTTCAAACTTATATGTCTTATGTTGATTTTGTGTCCCTACTTGTAACCCCTTAATGACATCCTCCATGGCTTGCCACTCCTGATCAAAAGGGATATTGAGAGGTGGTGATGGTGGAATGAAGTTAGATGGTTGTGGTTGAAATGTTTGAGTGATTAGATGACTTTGATTGTGTTTTTGATCAGGTTGATTAAGATTAAAAGGATTTTTTAAAGTGTTTTGCTTTTGATAACTTGAATTGGGTTGATTTTGTTGATTGAGATTGAAATGATTGTTTAGAGTGTTTTAATTTTGATAATTTATATTGGGTTGATAAGGTGTGTTGCTTTGGGGGATTAACTAATTTGGATGGACCGGGTTGTTTAAATTAATTAGGTTGTTTGAAAAGTTTGGGTTTGATTGATAAGTTCAATTTCTTGATTTTGATTAGTGGTTGTTGTTATTGTTCGGATTAAGTTGAGTTGGTTGATAATTTAGTTTGATTAATTTGTTTTAATTGGGTTGGTTTGATTGATAGGGTCTCCACACAATTTTAGGCAATGAGGGTCATGTCCCTTTTTGGATTTGAGGATAATGTGAAAGTTTTTGCTTTTAATGACAAGAGGCCTTTTTGCATTGTTAGTATTGTTTGGATTTAAATGGTTATTGGTGTTATCATGATTGTGGTTTGTGGGTTATTGACCTATGTTGTTGTCATGATCTTGGTTTGATGGTTCAAGATGCACTATGTTAAGGTTTTCAATGTTGTAGTTTGAGAGTAATTTAGCCCCTAATTAGATTAGGTGTCTAAATCTTTATTTTGTTGTATGAACCTATCTAACATGGTGCATCCTTGTTTGGAATCAAATAAGTTGTAATAGTCATGGGAATATTTATTTTGGTTAGGGAGGCTTTCATTATTGCTATCACTATCATGTACCCTTTGGAAAGAGGGTTCTCCACTATAAGGATCTTGGGAAAATGGTTGTCCTAGGAGGAAGGGGTTTTCTTCATTAAACTCCATATTTAATTTAGCCTAGCATCTCGTGGTGGGTGACATGAAAGCATGCTTTGGATATTTGGTCTTGATTTTGGCTTTAGGATTTTTTTTGTATTTGATTTTGGATCTTGACTTTAGGATGTTGATTTTGATGTTTTGGGTTCAAAACGTGTTTAGTACAATGATGAAAACAAAGAAAACATGCAAACACCCTATGCTAGTCAAATGGAATTGTTTGGCTTATGAACTCACAAATATACTTGACTTGGTAATAAATATTATCAGCTTAATATCTTAGAGCACTAATTATGGAGGTTTATGATTGTAATCGTAGCCTACTATTCTATTTCCAAAAGTACGATGTGAGTAACTTCTTAGGGCTAACCAGTTACTGGTGCATCATAAGTTACAAATGACTAAAAGGTTTCCTATGCTAGGCTCAACAAGGCTCACTAGGGAGTCCTTAATATACTTGAAGGTGTGTGAGGCCCAAGTTTGTGAGATTAGGGGTTTTGTCTAAGGTGTGTGATTGGGGTCAAATCCCTTCTCGCTTCACTCCATCCTCTTGAACTAGAGAAACACTAAGAACAATAATTCCAACCCTAAGGGATATTATCTAAGGTCTAAGTAATGGTGGATGAAACCACCTCACTTCATGGTGTGCTTAAAACACATGGCAACTTAGTGAAGAATGATAATTCCTTCCTCAAATTTATATACCCCACTGAAACATGAGGTTTGGCTAGTGCTTGGTGATGAAATACAAGTCACTAAGCCCTTAAGAAAATGAAAAATAAGAAGGAACACTTGCTTTTAATTTCTAAGATCACATGAAAGTGTGAGGAAATAGCATGCACAAGGTCCTTGGGTGATGCAATTAAAGAGGTTATTTTTGATCCTCAAGCTTGCCTTGAAGTGCAAGAGGAGAGCATGCACAACCAATTCATGAAAAAAAAGGAAAAACAAATAAGAGGACTATTTTTTATCCTTAAGATCACCTTGCGATGTGTGAGGAGAGAATACACAACCAACTTGTACACAAAATTAACAAACAAGGTTAATTCCCCTTATTAATAATAATGTGAGTGAAATTGTTTTGAAAGTTTGGCCTTCAACAAACAAACCTACAACACCACAAGTTAGTGGTTGACAAGATTTTGGGTCTTGGATGAACAAACCTACAAGAAATAGAGTTAGAACAATAGGAAAAACACAACACAATAGAGAAAGATCAAGGATTAGTGGATTACAATTAGTAAAATATGAAAAAAACTAGAAATAAAAACAAAAAATCAAAAGAGATATGTAAACACTTATGATTAGACAAAAACACTTTAGCATTGGGTAGAAATGTCAACCTAAAAAACACAAAATTAGAAGTAACAAAAATGTTGGAAAATTCATAGAAATGCTAAAATTCTAATAGAAATCCCTTTGCACAGAGAGGAAATGGTGACCTGAAAAACATAGAGAGTTAGGAAAGAAGAAATGCTTGGTAAATAGATAGAAACTATGAAAAGATAGCCAAACACTTCTACACAAAGTAGAAACATTGACCTGCACAAAACTAATTAGGATAAATATAATTGTCAAAGAACATAATGTAAACATCAAAACCCTAGCAAAAACATTACCACAGATAGTGGAAACATTGATACACTTGCAAAACTAGAATGAGTGAAAAGGAAAAATAAAAACCCTACCAAACTGGGTTAGGAAACCACCTGCACCAATAGGTTAATGAAGAAAACCCTACAAAAAACTAGTTAGTCAATATCCTAAGGAACAAACATGAGTAGAATGCAAGAAGGATTTGAAAACTTAGCTAACGAGTGCACCTAAGTGATCCTAACTAGCAACTAGTCCCTGCAAAAGTGAATGTTAGCACTGGTAGCCTTATAAATGAAGGCCTCATGGGAAAGAATTGTAAAAACCCATATTAGAAAAACCACTACAAAGACAAAATATAGAAATACCAAAAGTTGTGTCAGAAATGTTGAGTCTAAAGTGGAAACACTTTGAACTAGTTCATTCCTATAAAATACATAGAAAAAAGCAAATAAAAAGTGAAAACATTGATTATTGAATAGAATGATGAAGATTAGATAGAAACATCACTACACAGGTTGGAAACATTCTTATGAAGTGTTTAATAGAAAAATTCCTCTAATTAATCTATTCATAATCAAAATAATTTTCTATTAAACACTAGGATACTAGTCAACGAAGATGTATATTTTGCCTCTATCCAATTAGGAAGGGCAAAATGGTCTAGGCTATGTCCCTTTGTTGCAATCAAGTGATAAGATAGATAACTAATTTAACTAAAACTAGAAAAGTAAAGAGATATATATAATATTTTAAGAAATGATAATGTGTGGCATAGACATCTGCGTGTTGTGTTGTAGTCTGTACGATACAATATGGTGCAGGTCCCAGTTCTTGATCCTCATGTTTGCCTTTTTGGCTATCTTTTAGATTATTAAACTTCTTGATGAGACTTGAAAACATAGATACAGAGGAAAAGGGGTTGGGCTATATAGGGTCTTGCCTCAGTCAAACCCTGTTTCGGTGTTTTGACCTCAATGATAGCTAGGTTGATAAATAAATAAATAGTGTGTGTTTTGAATCTTAAGCGAGTCTAAGATTATAGAGAACAATGAAAAAGTGATAAATACAATAAACAATAATACAAAAAACCTACTCAGCGACTTAGAGCAAGCTTACACAACAATCTCGACATGCAAGAGACAAAATGGTAATGTTAAATCAACTCACAAAAATGAGCATGATACCAAATAGAGTGAAGGTGAGGATCAATTGAAACTTTATCACCTCATAGTAAGAGATGAAAAGCACTCAGCATGTAGCAGTTCCAATCAAGATTCTTTGGAGTTCACCACACTTCAATAAAATAAATGCAGTGAGAGCTTGATAAAACTAATCAATGTTGCTAGTTCTCAAATCTTAATCATGAAAACAAATCAGTATCAATTTCGGTAGAGCTTCACTGTGGAAAAGGATTGATCCTTTGCAATGGAAAAATAACTTGTTTAAATAGAGAATGCAAGGATGAAAAATTAAGGATAAGAGTCATTTGGACACAGATAAGGACTTGGAAATTCTTAGTGAATCACGCAAGTGAAAAGATAACTTCTAAAAATGATTGTAGGACTAACTGAGGCTATCAAGACATTAGTGTGTGGCGCAGACATCTACTCCTAGCTCTAGAGTCCTGGAAAATACAATTCTTAAAAGGTTTAATTCCCTAGGGACAAAGCCATGATTTAGGCACTTTTTGTAGTTTTTGGATATGATCAGCATAAAGGGTCAAAGCAATGCAATGCATATCTTGTGGGTTGAGGGTAAGGCCAAGGGTGGAAAATGATCCTAAAAGCACTGTAATGAAATAACTTGCACAATAGAATAAGATGATATGAAATATTTTGCAAATACTTGATAATAAATGAGAATAACAGGCCACTTCGAGGGGGCAAACCTCCAAATATCTCCAATGAGAACACACTTCAAAATATGATGATGAAATAACACTCACATCCTCCTATATATACCTAATTATGCTTAGGCCGAATAGACACACCCCTATATAAGACATAGGCTGACCTAACTAACTAAATAATAATATAATAATGATAACATGACTTAATTAGGAGTTAAGATAGCCACAAGCTGACTATTCATAACCCTATGTACACCAATATTAAGGGCGTAACATGCCCCCCCTCTTCAAAGAAGCATTGCCCTCAATGCTAATCAAGTGTGGATTCTTTTGAATGAACTCCTCATCCTCCCATGTGGCCTCTTCATCTGGTAAATTCTTCCATTGGATGAGATACTCAGTGAGAGTTCTATTCCTCAGCTTCTTCGTGCGTGTTTGACGAATGCACTCTGGTTCCAAAATGATTCTTCCTTCTTCATCAAGCTCTGGTAACACTATCTTAGATGGACTTTTGAGTCTACTAACATTCTCCAAGATAGAGATATGGTAGAAAGGTTGTATGATTTTTGATATAGGTAACCTCAATTTGAAGTCTATGTTGTCAGTCCTTTTTGAACCTTTATGAGGCCCATACAAATCAGGTTCCCCCTTGTGATCCAAAACTGTAACTACTTTCCTGAAAGGTGAAGTAGGAATCTTTGGCTGTTGCACTTCCATTGACAATAATTGAGCCACACATTTATCCACATCTTTTTTTAGTGACATTTGGTGTGCACTTACCAATTGTGGACTCTTTGCACATAAACCCCTTAGCTCATAGTTTTTATCCTTGGAGTAGAAGCACATGAAAAGTTCCTAGAAATTCATCTCAATTGTGCCCAAGGTAGTAGGCCATTGAACTCCCAAAACAATGTCTGCTCCAGCCATGGGTATAGTAAACATAGATCTATCTATCATGTAGTCTCCCATGACGAGTTTAATACTATGGCATTTCCCTGAACAATTGACTGTACCACCATCTGTAATCATAACCTAGAATTTAGGGGTAGGGCAGACAAAACAATTTAACTTTGTTGCTAGTTGCTTGTTGATAAAGTTGTGTACTCCCTGAGTCAATCAATACTATCACTATTTGTTGTTTAAGGAAACCCCTGATGTAGAGCATCTAGGACAGCAAGACAACAGTATTCAAAACTTCAATGGAAAGTCTCTCTCAAGGTTCACTGTTTTCAATCTTCTCATAATGAAGGCCTTAACACCACAACCTACACATGTCCATGATATAAGCAGGAGTAAACTACAAGACCATTACCTAAGGAGGCCTAACACCAACTAATATTCCACCATCTCCATTGTGCAGACTATCCAGGACAACAACATCTATCATACCTTTCATGGACAGTCACAACCTCATTGCTCCAAGAGCAGGATAGTCACAATATCCATCTGGGGTGATCTCCCTCTAACCCAAACTTAGTCTCATTGCTACCTACCAAACCAAATCATGCATTCGCCCTAATGCCACCATTGGCAAAACAATAACATGACAAGCAAATCTCTTACCCTCCTGACAGTGACTGTCTCCAATGAGGACTGTCTGAGACAACTCAAGGCATAAAGGACTATTTTCTCCAAGAAATCTCATTCTACTCCTTACCACAGGATCATTGCTAGATTAGGATCTCTTTGTATTGATCATAAGACATGGCATTTTCTGATTGACCACTGTTTACAGTCAAGGATAAACACCTATCTGCTGTTGTCCTTCACTCAATCCCAACACATGGGTTTGTAGAGTCCTTCACATGGAATCCTCAACACCAACTGCCCTCCTGTCTCCCCAGACCTTCACAAGACATTGCATTATCTAATATACAAGCCATTCCACTGATCACTAATGGAAAAGATCAGTGGAATGGTGGAAAATCCATCTAACTACTTAGGGGGAGCCCTAAATCGGGGTTTTGGACAGTTAATGGAAAACTAATGATTTCTTCCCCTTGCCTTACTGTCAAAACCTCAAAATAGATTTAAATCAAATCTATCCCAATGTACTAACAATCCAATGTACTCACATGCTATGACAGTTTAGTACAGGTATGGATTTCTCAAGAAAATAGTGAATTTCTGAAGGAGACAGCAAATTAAAAGGTAGTTTTGGGGAAACTAACGATATCTTCCATCTAGATCATGGTCAAGACTCCAAACCAAGCTTAAATCAAAGATACTTCAAACCTATAACCATCCACTACATACATATGCCATGACTATTCCGTACAGGCATGGGTACGACAGGAAAACAACATAAAAACACATAAAAAATAGAAAAAACAGGAAAAATAGTGATTTATTTGCTCTTGTTCCACTTTCATCAGTTCTCCTCTTACAAATCAGTCCTTCTTGGCTTCAAATAAGCCTCATACATCGTTTGGAGTGGTTGGGGGCCCATGCAACTGCCCAACCATCGGGCTTTTCTTGATTTTTAACTACTGCTCTAAAGATTGTTTTAGTAACTGTCCAATCTTGGACTGCATCGACAGTTTTTTATGGTTTCATAATGCTTTTTAACATGAGGTTTAACCTATGACAAGGTGTTGACATCTTTAAAACATTTGACATGCCTCTATAGGCTTACAACATGAAAGTTAAAATGACTTTAATGACTATTTTAAATGCCTCAACAAAGTCTTACATAATTGACTCTTGCAACTACCTATTACACCATGACTTGTCCTACCTAGGACTTACAACATAACAATAGATACTAGCTACTTGGACATAGTCCCTTACAAGTATGGCTTTCAAGCCTTATGACAACATGTAGATGGTCTCCAAGACCTTACTAAACCAACCAAAACAACTTGAACATTAACCAAAACTTAGACATCTTGGTGCTCTTGCACCATACTCCCCAGCATAATGAAAACTCTTGTCCCAAGAGTTAGGGGATCTGCTCCATCCATTCTTCCATCTTGTTGGGATGTTCCTCTGACTAGGAAACATGAACTCTCCAAGAGTAATCTTCCTCCTTCTCCAACCTGCATGGCTCCTGTAAATAGTGTTAGAACCATAAAACCTGTTTTGGTGTCCTTGTCTAGGACCCTGCTGCTGCAATGCTGCTATTCTTCTCAATTGGAGGTTCTGATTCATTCCTCCCTATACTATTAGTTGTTTGCCTTCCTTCTTCTGCCTCCTTATAGGGCACTCAATGTCTCCAACCTTGATATAACTCAAGTTCCAACCCTGCTGCTCTGTAGGACTGTCTTCCACCTTCTTTTGCTGCAACTGTTCCTGCTGCTTCCCATCATCCTTAACTTGCATACTCAACTATAGTTTCTCTCCAAAACAAATAGTGACATGTTCCTTCTTCTCTTCACAAGGTAAAGGTATCAGTTTGAAATTCTTACCATCTTTATGCACCACATAGTTATTAGTATAACCATCATGAATTGTTCTCCTCAAATGCTGTCATGGCCCACCCAAAATAATATGCCCACATGTCATTGGAATAACATCACACAAAACATAGTCCTGATATGGACCAATTGTAAAATCAACATATGCCTTCTTAGTAACCATTACCTGCTACTCTTGACTCACCCAAGTGACATTGTAAGGACTAGGATGATCAAAAGTTTTCAATCCCAACTTATTCACCATTTCCCAAGAAACTAGATTATCATGAGAACTTGAGTCTACAATCAACTTGCATATCTTTCCATGGCTTAAACAATTAGTTCTAAAAATAGATACCTGTGGTGCTGGTTGCATTTTACCTTTCTCCACCATGAGCATTTCTCCAACCATCATTGGAGAGGCTGATGACATTTCTAGTTCTTCTAGCTTCTCCTCTTCTTGTGCCAAGTGAACTCTTCTATCCTTGGTCTTGTCAACACCATCCTTCTTAGAACAGTTGAAAGATGTGTGTCCCACCTCATTGTAGTGATAACATCTTCCTGTGAACACTCCTCTACCTGATCCAAATCTACCTACACCTCTATATCCACCTCTCTGATATGTAGACACCTCCTTACCCTTCTCATTGCTGTTCTGAACTTCAGTAGTAGGTCTGCCCCTACCTCTGTTTCCTCTTCCACTTCTTTGTCTTTCTTGCTTCCTCTTCATCCTCTCTTCAGCCCTGATGGCCAAATGAAAACACTCTCCAAGTGATTTTGGTACTACCAAACCAATCTCATCCTGCAAGTTATACCTAAGCCCATTAAGGTACCTTGCCACTTTCTCTTCTTCATCTTCCAATCCCGCTCTGATTCTAAGCCTATGAAATTGCTCAGTATAGGATATAACATCCATTTCCTTCTGCTTTAGATTCTGCCTCATCCTCTTTGTCTGAATGGAGTAATCAGATGGAAGGAATTGATCCTTCATCATATCCTTCATCCTACCCCAAAAAGTGATTCTTGATGCACCTCTAGCCACTCTTTCTGTTTGCACACTACTCCACTAGGTAAGTGTTGTTCCTCTCAGTTTTGTCTTTGCAAATTTGATCTTCTTCTCATCACTGATCTCCTCATACTCAAAATTTTTTTCTAGGGCATCTATCCACCCTAACACCTGTTCACTATCCATCTTCCCTTGATAGATAGGTAACTCTATGTTTGCCTTTGTCCCACTTCCTTGGACTGCCTTCAACAATCTCACAAACTTCTTTTCTTCAGCATCCAACTCATCCTCAGGAGGATTTTCATCAGCATCCTCATCTCCTTCTGAACCATCATGTTCATCCCTTCTAGGATTCTTCTCCAATGCTTCCAATCTAGCCAAGATTGATGCATTCTCCCTTCTCACTTGCCTCAACTCTCTTTCCCTTGCAGCATCCTGATCTCTTCTGTCCCTCAATTCTTTTTCTCTAGCCTCTAAGGCTTCTCTCAACTCATTGTTCTCCCTAGCCATTTGATTCTTAGGAGGCATCTTCACAACTTTCATAAACTCCTATATTCTTCATAGGATCGTCTACCCCTCAAGGACCTACTAGTGGCTCTGATACCACAAATGATGCAGAGCATCTAGGACAGCAGGACAACAGTATTCAAAACTTCAATGGAAAGTCTCTCTCAAGGTTCACTGTTTTCAATCTTCTCATAATGAAGGCCTTAACACCACAACCTACACATGTCCATGATATAAATAGGAGTAAACTACAAGACCATTACCTTAGGAGGCCTAACACCAACTAATATTCCACCATCTCCATTGTGCAGACTCTGCAGGACAGCAACATCTATCATACCTTTCATGGACAGTCACAACCTGCTTGCTCCAAGAGCAGGACAGTCACAATATCCATTTGGGGTGATCTCCCTCTAAGCCAAACTCAGTCTCATTACTACCTACCAAACCAAATCATGCATTCACCCTAATGCCACCATTGGCAAAACAATAACATGACAAGCAAATCTCTTACCCTCCTGACAGTGACTGTCTCCAATGAGGACTGTCTGAGACAACACAAGGCATAGAGGACTGTTTTCTCCAAGAAATCTCCTTCTACTCCTTACTACAGGATCATTGCTAGATCAAGAGCTCTTTGTATTGATCACAAGACATGGTATTTTCTGATTGACCACTATTTAAAGTCAAGGATAAACACCTATCTGCTGCTGTCCTTCACTCAATCCCAACACATGGGTTTGCAGAGTCCTTCACATGGAATCCTCAACACCAACTGCCCTCCTATCTCCCCAGACCTTCACAAGACATTGCATTATCTAATATACAAGCCATTCCACTGATCACTAATGGAAAAGATCAGTGGAATGGTGGAAAATCCATCTAACTACTTAGGGGGAGCCCTAAATCAGGGTTTTGGACAGTCAATGGAAAACTAATGATTTCTTCCTCTTGCCTTACTGTCAAAACCTCAAAATAGATTTAAATCAATGATATCCCAATGTACTAACAATCCAATGTACTCACATGCTATGATAGTTCCGTACAGGTACGGATTTCTCAGGAAAACAGTGAATTTCTGAAGGAGACAACAAATTAAAAGGCAATTTTGGGGAAACTAATGATATCTTCCATCTAGATCATGGTCAAGACTCCAAACCAAGCTTAAATCAAATATAATTCAAACCTCTAACCATCCACTACATACATATGCCATGACTATTCTGTACAGGCACGGGTACGGCAGGAAAACAACATAAAAACATAGAAAAAATAGAAAATATAGGAGAAATAGTGATTTATTTGCTCTTGTTCCACTTTCATCGGTTCTCCTCTTACAAATAAATCCTTCTTGGCTTCAAATAAGCCTCATACATTGTTTGGAATGGTTGGGGGTCCATGCAACTGCCCAACCATCAGGCTTTTCTTGATTTTTAACTGCTGCTCTAAAGATTGTTTTAGTAACTGTCCAATCTTGGACTGCATCGACAGTTTTTTATGGTTTCATAATGCTTTTTAACATGAGGTTTAACCTATGACAAGGTGTTGACATCTTTCCAACCTTTGACATGCCTCTATAGGATTACAACATGAAGGTTAAAATGATTTTAATGACTATTTTAAATGCCTCAACAAAGGCTTACATAATTGACTCTTGCAACTACCTATTACACCATGACTTGTCCTACCTAGAACTTACAACATAAAAATAGATACTAGCTACTTGGACATAGTCCCTTACAAGTATGGCTTTCAAGCCTTATGACAACATGTAGATGGTCTCCAAGACCTTACTAAACCAACCAAAACAACTTGAACATTAACCAAAACTTAGACATCTTGGTGCTCCTGCACCAACCCCTTACCTTGAGTGTTTGTGGGTTATTAATACCTGATAGTGCATGATCAGAGATAGTTGGTTGGACATCTTTAGAGTCCTCTACCACCACCACTGGATCTTCTTCATCCTTATCTTCATCATAGGTAGCCTCAATGTAGAACAACTTCTTCTCATCACATTTATGTCCTTTATGATATTTTTCATCATAGTTGAAACATAACCCTTTGGCATTTTTCTCTTCCAATTGTTGAGGTGTCAACTGAATAGGATGATTAAATGATGCTGCAAGAGCCTTGTCAACTTTGTTAATAGGTAATTCCTCCCTTCTATTAGCCAAATTTTTTTCCTCCACTTATCTTGCCATAATCATTGCTTTAGAGATAGAATTGGGATAGAACATGGGTACCTCATGTTGAATGTGATCCTTGAGACCACCTAAGAATAAATCATTCAAGTTCTCCTCTATAATTGAATCCACTCTTAAAGAAAGATTTTAGAATTGCTGAATATAATCCTTAACTGATTCTGTTTGTTGAAGTTTAGCTAGTTGGCTAAAGAAGTTGTCTTCCACACTGTTGCTATATTGTGCTTGAGTTCCTTCGTAAAAACTAACCATGAGACAGTGAGACCCTTCTTCTTTTGATGAGTACAAAGCCAATGATACCAAATGAATTGATCTGGTTCTAGCTATAGGGAAGCCATTGTGACCTTTTGTCCATTAGGAACTTGATGTACTTCAAAAAAATTCACCATTTGGTTTATCCATGTTAGAGGATCTTTTCCATCAAACTTACGCATATCCACCTTTGGTATCAAATTCCTAGATCCCATAGGAGTATTAAAATTTGTGTCAGTATTAGCCGACTTGGAGGTTCCACCTTGGTTGCTTGAGAACTCCTTTCTTGGTTCATTCATATAGGCGCTTAACATGCTTCGTATATTTGATATATCTCCTCTTAGGTCACACATATCCACCTTCATTGAGAAAATGTGTTCCTTGACCCTATTGATTTCCTCATTAGGATTAATATCCTCTATTGTTACCCCATCCTTATCAGGAGTCTTCTCGGGTGTGACACCATTCTTTTTGCCCCTTGTTACAGGCCCTGTCATGATCGAAACCAATAATTTTGAAATAAATCACACAAATGAAACCTAAATTATCTAAAATTTTTACTATAACTTACTAGGGGCAAAATACCTCTCACCCAGAAAATCCTCCAAGAAATAAGTAGATTTGCAGCCTTGAGAGTGAATTTTGTGGAAACCCTAATGTTACAATAAATCACTTATTTCTGATCTAATTTCTCCAAATTTTGGTTTATAGGCTCCTCTAGTATGTCTTCAAAAACCCAATAAAAATTAGGCTCCAATTTAGTAGGATGTGAGAGATATGTAGATCCCAAATAAATTGTGTAGAAACCTTAATTTTGCAATAATTCGCTCAATTCTGCTCTAATTCCTTTGAAACCTAGACTGTAGCTTCTTTAATATGGTTTTAAAAAACCCTTTAAAAAGTAGAAATTTTTTTTACTAAAATCTGAAAGATATGCTCTTCCCAAAATTGCCTCCAAAATTGAAAAAAAACCATGCCTCTATGGTGCCAAGATCATGCTCTGATACCACTTGTAATGAAATAACTTGCATAGTAGAAGAAGATGATATGAAATATGCTACAAATACTTGATAATAAATGAGAATAATAGGCCACTTCGAGGGGAAAACCTCCAAATATCTCCAATGAGAACACACTTCACAATATGATGATGAAATAAGACTCACATCCTCCTATATATACCTAATTATGCTTAGGCCGAATAGATACACCCCTATATAAGCCCTAGGCCAACCTAACTAACTAAATAATAATATAATAATGATAACATGACTTAATTAGGAGTTAAGATAGCCACAATTTGACTATTCATAACCAGATGTGCACCAATATTAAGGGCATAGCAAGCACACTAAGGCATGGACACTAAAGTGAGTTCCAAACATAGTGTGAAATTATGGGTAAACATAGTTTACGATGTTACATTTAGCCCCCACTCTAGCGGGTGTATGACACTAAATGCATATGCATGCTAAAGTATAGAAATGTAGTACTAAAAGTAAATAAGTAGGAAAAGGATACCCAAAAGGATACTGTAGAGGATGTAGCGTGTCGCCAAGTGACATAATGGAGCCCCTAGCTCAGGAACCTGTAGCATCACAATGTTAGGGACCACATCTTGTAAAACCACTTTTTAGAAGGTAAAATCATCCTGCAAGGTAAAAAATGTGCGCTATTAGAAAAATTTCTAAGGGGAAATTAGAGGAGAGGATTGATCTAGAGTGAAAAATGAGGGTAGATATGTGCCCCCTGTTTCTTCTTGCTAATTTGGAAATAGAAATAGGGTAGAGATCTATCGTGTCAGTGTTTTTAAAAAGTGATGAAAAAGCATTTGGGAGGGTCATTTTTGTAAAATAACACTAGACCGAAAGGCATATGATAGAATAGGGGTTGGAACTAGGATTCGAATGCAATAAACAACATGAAAATCAGAGTTCGCAAGCCCAAGTTATGAATTTTTTTGTGAGGCATGCTTCAGGAAAATGGTGAAAATTTACTATAAATAGTAAGAGGATTTTTCAATTTTATTATTCATTGTAAATTTGAATTGGGGAGAATTTGGAATATTCAGAGCACCTTGGAGCACAAACATGCCTCAACGACAAGCTTACCAAGCACCTAGGCTGGACGTGCTGAGGGAATGTGGAGAAGGGCATGAGCATCCGCGAGGTGAGTCAAAAATTTGAATTTGGTTAAATTTATTTCCTCATTTTGCATGTAGATGGACTCACCGAGGTGCTAGCATCTTGTCAGTGCACTAACATCCTTTTAGCACACTAGCATCCATCAGACGTGTTGGCCTTTAAGAAGCCCTAGTGTCTAAAATGGGTGTTGGGGTCCGTAAAAGGTGCTAGCATCTTGGCACTTAGGTCCAATCACTTAGCAAAAATTTGGAATGCTTTGATTTTTTTATTTGATCTGATGGTATAATATGATGTTCTTGATGTGGTTACAGAGGCCTCTGACGATGTGAGAGCATGCTAGTGGACACCTCTACACATTACTTCGTAGCCATTTGAGCATGCTTATAGCTGTAGAGGTGGGTCATCTTCGTGATGTTAAGATTTGGTGGTTGTATACTATGACTACTATGAGATTTCATGATAGCATGTTGATGGCACTCATGGAGTAGTGGGATGTAGATACCTCTACATTTTGTCTACTGACGAGAGAGATGACAGTTACCCTGGATGATGTGTACCAGATCCTTTGCCTACCAGTGTGAGGTCACACTATTACAATCATCGAGCAGAGGCCAGTTCCTTACGTCTAGGAGGGACAGACATACTACCTGTTGACTTTTTCCCAGACTGGATGCTTATTCCCAGATATCCCTACAAGGTAGCCATCAGTGATCAACAGGAGCTCTGGGCCAGGGGGTCAACAGTATAGGAGATAGACTCTATATTTTATCTCCTCTTCTTCTTCAGGCTCTGCAAGACCTAGGGGGGTATTCCCTACTCAACATCCATGAGGATATGCATGCAAGGCTGGGATGTTGACAGAAAGCAGATAGTCCTCCTGTATGTAGACCAAAACTGAAAGATAAGGGCAAAGGGGCTAGCTTTGGGCCTATTTGCAGTTGTAGACAGAGGACTGAGGATCCTAAACTAACTCTAATGTCCTAATGTTTGTTTTAGATTTTGCTTTGGAGTTTAAGTGTGGATGCAAAGCTGGATATGGTTATAACACAAAACAAAGCCTGATGGGTGCCTATCCAGGGCCTGGAGTCAATAGACATACACCTGTGAATGATCAGCATAAACAACTAAAACTGGATTTCAAGGGGATCTATGTGATACCTGCCTTACAGGCATCTCCCAATACAAAGTGTTAGGTTATCTCTACTTATGGTATCCCTACTGCAGTATATCCCTCCCAATGTTCAACCTGAAAACAGTTTAATCTACCCCTTGAATAGAAGTTAAAAGATCAGACATTCAACACAGGAATTCTATGCTCTAGAATCTAAACATTACCAAACATCCAGATTCAGAAGAAGGATACATGCAGTACTGGAGACAGAATTAACACAACACATGCCAACAGCATTTCTCATATAAGTTTAATCATGAAATCAGTGGGTTCATGCCAAAAACAAACAACAAGAGATACATAAACTCACAGGTAAGCTGTACAGAGCAACCAGATCAGCTTGTTATGCATTACAGAGCCAAAATCATCAACTTTCAACAACCACAAATGAACAACACAACCTGCTTATAACAGCCAGGTAGGTGCTCAGCAATTAATTACAATGTTGACCAAAATTTTGCCAGATACACAGTATCATGAAAATGGCGCTCAAACACAACCAGATTGGCGCCCAAACTTGAATGCAGCAGGTAGGGGAGGAGACAAGAAGATTTCTCGAGCCCTGCGCCATCATCCGCTGATTGACACCTTCAGTCGGGTACAAGATCGACCCACGCCATCGCCCATACCTCTGCAACCTTCGCCATTAATGGCGCACCAACCCGCGGCCTTGGGAAAATCATCAAATCTGCAGTCGCAACCATTTCCCGCCGAGACTCATCATCATGATATTTGAAAATGCAGGATAACAATATCCCACATGCACCCCGCGATGACCTCAATAACACTTTATATACTAGGTCATGAGCATATATCATGTCGGTGCTTTTGCTCCCGACGACACTAGTATAGACTTCATCATCATCATCCTCCAGCAGCATGATATCCTGTTGTTCGAAATATCACCCTGACGTCATCATGATATTTGAAACATAACCTTCATGATAATCGGCACAACCTGATCCTTCGGAGGAACATCCTCCTGCTGAGCTTATAACAAAAGTCTGGCCGATAAACATCCTGATGACGTCATCATCATATCCTGCTGACGTCATCATCATATTAACATCATCATGATATTCGGAAGACAACCGGATATTTGGAAATATCCTCCTGATGTTCAAATATCAGGTTGCATTGTAGCTCCTCTATAAGATCGGGGCGATAACTGAATATGATGATGCAGCTTGAAAATATCACCCTCAATAGATAACGCGCGAAGCTAGCAGGCGGATATCTCCTTGATATCAACATCATCATGATGTTCGAACAAACATATATCCGGGTGATATGAAAATATCACCCCCTCCTTCGCGAATATCATGATGCAGATAGGCAGAAAGAAAAATATCACCCTGATATACGGATGACGCCAGCATCATCAGGATGAGAAACAAAGAACAAGAAGTGATACAACCTCATCAGGATGATATTGACTAAGATCATCCTAACGTTCCAAAATATGATGACCCTAGTGAATATCGGGTCGCAATTACAACTCTTCAACAACATCATCAGGATGATGTTAACCAAGATCACCCGATGATAAAAATATCACCCCGGCGAAATATCATGAAGGCAGAAAATATGATGACCTCCGCAAGCAGCAGGATGAAAACTGGAAATATGATGATGATGAACACGACCCTTAGGAAAAAACAAGTTAGGTCGAGCAATTCAAAGAATAAGCAACATCATCATCATGCTCGCGCAAGGTGATAAATGGAAGATCACTGGAGACTTTGAAACATCACCCTCGCAAGCAGATCAGGGCGCACTGTAGCTCGGCAGCATCATCATGATAAAAACCAAACATCACCCGGCAGTTGAAATATGATGATGACGTTGAAAAACAAGTCGACGAGGAACATGATGATGCAGATCATCATCGAAGACAAGATGATGATGATGACCTCCTCCTCAGGAAAACATGATGCTGCAGTTAAAAAATGCTGAGGAGGTCCAACACTTAGAAAAAATGGGCAAGAAGATAAAGGCTTCAAATGAAGAAACCTCCTGATCATGATAAATCAACCCCTGGTCAAAATGAGTGTCAACAGTGGCTCCGAATGGGGACGTGCAGGTGAAAACCTGCAGCGAGAACCAGATCTCCGGGCAGACCTGACAAAAAGCCAAAAAACGTGAGCTGTACAAGGCATTTACACTACATACATATTTTACAAATGTGCACAGCAACCAGATATTCATGTAAAATAAAACTTAAGGAATTGGCCATGCACAGGCAATTCCAGAATTTCACCATCTAGGGCCTGGAGGAAATAAGAATCCTCCCCATGAGTATTGCAAACCTGATATGGGCCCATCCATAAGGGCTGAAATTTGCCATGTTTACCCTTTTCCTGATCTTTAGCATTCCAAATGAGCACCAGATCATTTACTTGAAACTTCCTTTTTGTAGTTCTCCTGTCAAACTGATATTTCACATCCTGTTGTCTTTTGAGATTAATCTGGTGGGCTCTCCTTCTGTCTTCATCCAATGCAACCAGCTGATTCACCCTTTCTGTCATGGGATCTTCAATGTCCTCATCATACTCTTGAATGAATCTGTAAACTGGTAGGAGATTGTTTATGGGCAGTCTAGCTGATGTACCATATACCAGCTCAAAAGGTGACTTCCCAATAGCCCTTTTCACAGTCACTCTGTCAGCCCATACTGCTAAATTCAACTTTGAGTCCCAAGCTCTCTTGTTCTTGTCCAGTATCCTCTTGACAATTTTCATGATGCTCCTATTGCTTGATTCTGCTTGACCATTCCCTTGTGGGTGATATGGTGATGTATATGACAGGCTTATCCCATACCTGTTGCAAAAATCAACAAACTCACCTGATCTGAAGCACATAGCATTGTCAGTGATTATTTTAGATGGTACTCCAAACCTGATGATGATGTTCTCTAGTATGAAGTCTGTCACCACCTTACTTGTAGCTCTTTTAGTTGGAATGGCCTCAATCCATTTGGTAAAGTAGTCAGTTGCCACCAAAATCCAACTGTGTCCCCCACTTGATTTGTCTGCAATTTCCCCTATAAAATCAATTCCCCATTGCTGGAATGGAGCATCCACAGGTGCAGTTCTGAGGGGTAAAGCACCATGATATTTCAGCTTTCCTGAGAATCTCTGGCAAGGGTCACATTTTCTTACTAACTTCTGTGCATCTGAAAAGAGAGTGGGCCACCAATATCCTGCCCTGAGAATTTTATGAGCTGTTGTTTGGGCAGTATAATGGCCACCACATAATCCTTTATGCATGTCAATCAAAATATTGTTAGCCATGTTCTTATCCACACATCTCAGCAGCACACCATCAGGATTTTTCCAGTACAACTCACCTTGAACAATGACATACCTGATTGCATGTAGCTTCAGAGTCCTCTTTTGATTGTCACTGAAATGGGAGGGACAATTCAGATTTTGCAAATAATAGAAAACATCCTTGTACCATTCAGATCCTGATACACTTACATTCTCATCTTGGACTACATTAACTTGGCATGCTTCCAAGTTTGACTGTGCCATCATCTTGGCTAGTCCTTGTCCCCTTATCAATTTAGTAACTTGTATGTCTATGTTGAATTCCTGCAGTTTGTTTATCCATCTGCACCTTCTTCCAGTCACCTCCTGCTGAGTGAATATGTCTTTGACTGCAGCATGAGGTACATATGCAATTATATGTGACCCTACCAAGTATGGTCTGAAACTTTTGATGGCTCTAACTAGCGCATATGCCTGCTTTTCCATAATATCATACTTCAATTCAGAGGCCTGCAGGGACATACTGAAGAAAGCAATGGGCTGTTCAAAACCATCTTCATTTTTTTGTAACAAACATGCAGCTACAGTATGAAAGGAAGCAAATGAGAACACTTGGAATGGCCTAGAAAAATCAGGAGATTTAAGAACAGGGGCCATCTTTATTGCCTCCTTGATATTCTGAAATGATTCTGTTGCTTCCCTTTCCCAGTTGACAGTTGCATCCTTCTTCATCATCTTGGAGATGTTCCTTGTGATCTCTGCAAAGTTGGGAACAAATCTTCTGACAAAGTTTACCTGTCCAAAGAAGGACTGAACTCCTTTCACAGTTTTTGGCATTTGGATCCTGTCTATGGCTGCCACTCTGTCTGGATCTATCCTGACTCCATCCTTGGAAACAATGTGTCCCAGAAGTTTTCCTTCAACTACTCCAAAGGCACACTTCTTTGGGTTTAAAGAAATACCATATTCTAGTGCTCTTATAAAGATCTGCTCCAGATGCAAACAATGCTGCTCCTCTTTCTTTGAGTAGGCAGTCAGGTCATCCTGATATACTGCCAGGATTGAATCAATCAGCCCTGCAAAAGCAACATCCATTGCTCTCTGAAATGTAGCACCTGCATTTGTTAGTCCAAATGGCATTCTAACATACACATATGTCCCCCATGGAGTGGTAAAGGCAGTCTTATACTGTTCTGATTCTTTTACCTTTACCTGATTATATCCTGAAAATCCATCCATCATGGATAGGAGTTCACAACCAGTCACTCTCTGCAACATAGCCTCCATACTAGGCAATGGATAGTTATCCTTCAAAGAGGATACATTCAAGTTCCTGAAATCCACACAAAGCCTAATATCACCATTCTTTTTCCTGACTGGGACAAGGTTAGACACCCAAGTTGAATGTCTGATGGGCACAATTATTCCAGCTTCCCTGAGCCTTCTGAGTTCTTCCTGCATCTTGGGAGCTAAGGTAGGATTTATAGGCCTTTGCCTCTGTCTAAATGGCTTAGCTTCAGGCTTCAGTGGGATCTCATGCTGGAATAAGTCTTCTCTATAAGCTTTTAGGTCCTCATATGACCAAGCAAAAACATGTTTATACCTTTTTAGCAATACAATCAGCATACTTCTTATGTGTGGTTTGAGCTGTTTGCCAATATATACCTTCTGAGGGGCCTGAGATGTCCCCAAATTTATTTCTTCTAAATCCTCCTTATTTGTGGGGGATGTCTTTGTGACCATTTTGTCTCTACTGTCAAAGGCTCTTTCCAAAGCCACTAACCCTCTAGGGATCTTGTTAGTCTTCAACTGGATGATCTCCTTCCCTACAAGAGTCTCTTTTCCATCTACAGTCTCTACAAAAGCTTGGAAATCAATCTGTTGGTTCTCATACTCATCTATGCAGTGCAAAAATTTCAGCAAATCCCTATCATCATTAAAAACTTGCCAACTGCATATGTTTTCTGGTATGGCAGGCCTAATTTTAACTTCTACATCTGTGACACCTGACAGAGTGATGTCATCCGGCCTTTTTGCAACATTGGCTAAGAAATCAGCCATAACATTTTTTGACCTTTCTACCCAGCCAATTGAAAATGCATCAAATAACTCAATAGTATCCCAAACAGCATGCTTGTATTGCTTCAGTCTTTTATTCTTTGCAGTATACTTATTTCTGATTTGGGATACAATCAGCTCAGAGTCTCCAAATACTCTTAACATCTTAATTCCATGTTTGAGAGCAATATTCAGGCCTAAAAGCAAAGCCTCATATTCTGCAATATTGTTTGTGCAATCAAACCTCAGCAAGAAAGAGGATTTGAGGAGCTTACCAGTTGGAGACAGGAAGACAACTCCAGCTCCAGAACCTTCTTTTGCACAAGCTCCATCAAAAAACATGGTCCACAATCCTTGCTGATCCAGCTCTTCAGTGCAGACATTTTTCTTTTTGTCTTCTGCATCATCTGAGACAACCTTGAAGTTATCACAGTCAGTGTCCACAAAGCATACCTGTTCATTTGCTTCTTGGTCTTCCACTGTCTCTGATGATCTCTGCTCTCTGATTAGCTTGACATCCCTGCCATTCATTGGAATCATGGCATATGACAGGTCCAGCTGCATACTTCCACCAATTAGTGCTGCCCATCTTCTTGACAGCAGCATACCATACTGTGGCTTGATGTCAACCACTGTTATATTCATCTTATATTTCTTTTCAGGAAATGCTACCAGTTTGAAATCCACATCCTTCATGATTCCAATAACTGGTACCTCTCTGGCATCCATTGCATAGCATTTTCCACATGCCTTGTCAATTTTTAATCCTGTTTGTTGCATGATAGCCAAAGGCATGACATTTGTGGATGCTCCAGAGTCAAGCATACAATTTCTAATTATTTTACCATTTATAACCAGGGAAACATAAAATGGTTCCACCTGTGAAGGACACTTTGTCATGGTCATTCCTAAATAGACTTCAGGAGTCTCATCTTCTTCATTACACATGACCTGTTTCTCACCCTGGGTCTGATCATTTTGCTTAACTTGAAAAGGTACCCCTGAGATTAGGGATATTGTTCTATTCTTGATCTCTTCCACTTTCATGAGTTCCATAAGTGGAACAGAGACCTTTACCTGAGTGAGGATCTGGGCTATATCAAATGGAGCACAGTTTTGTACAGCAGTTGTAGCTTGCTCCACAATCTTGCTTTTATCCTGAGCTGACTTAGCTTTCATTCTCATAGTTCCCTGATCATCATTCCTGTCTTGGGAACCTCTACTTTGATCTTTAGCCTGAGGGGTTTTGTTTTCTGGTCCTTGAAAATCATGACCTGTTCTGTATCTAAAGTTCTGCTTGTTATTTACCCACTGCCTTTTCTGTGGTTCAGTTCCTTTATGACTATGCATCTGCTGACCTGCAGAAATATCTTCTGGCTGATGTGGGCTGCCAACCTGATTTTTACCTCTGAGATTGTAGTTGCTCTTGACCTGAGCAACTGCTGCAGCTGTGAAGGCTCTGATCTCCTCATCAGAAGGTCGTTGTAGGTTATTCAGAAAATTGTGTGAGTTCTGAGCATACACATAATTATCTTCATGATCTTCATCATATGGGGACTGTTGGCAGGCCTGAACCTGATCATCTGTCTTCTCATCAGCACCATATAGAGTATATCCATTACCTATGGACATCATGTTAACATCATCATCCTGCACATGATGTGGCTCATTGCACTCATTACAAGATGTAGCATTATCATACAAAGATTGGGCAATCAGGCACTGTGACTGTGAATGTGGCATCTGACAGATTATACACCACGGAGCATCATCAGCAATATTTATAGTTTTCTTCAGGGGATCAGGAGTTTCCTTGGCATGTTGAGCCCTCTGATTTGTGCTGTTACGTGGATATACAGGCTTACCATCATGCCAATTGGTGTTATAAGGCATATCATGTAATGATGGCCTCCTTTCCTGTCTTTGATAGACTTGCCTATCAGGACCCATCCCTTTTTCACTTCTAGCTAATCTATAGCTCAGGTCCTTAACAACATTTGCCAGTTTGTCTATCTTATCTTCAGGAGCAGATGTACTACCTTGAGTGTTCTGAGGCTTATTTAGATTCTGCAGAATTTTTACATCATCCCTTCTATTTGTCTTGCCTGATGCTTTCCTATTGTTTTCAATATTTACTGCAATCCTGAAAGCATCCCTGAGAGTGGCAGGACCTTTATCTCTCAGTCCATATGCAGTCTTTGCATCAAAGGCATTGATGTACAAAATTATGCACATTGGTTCATTTGGCCTCATATGATGTGGCAATTTGTTCAACACTTTAGTAAATCTTGCATTAAAGTCTGCAACCTGCTCATTTGACCCTTTGGTGATGCTGGTGAACTCATTTACAAAGAAGCTAGGGTCAGTTTTATCACCATATTGCTCCTTGAATATCCTCTTAAAATCATCCCATGATGATATGCTCCGGTCAGGCAGATTCCTGTACCATTCCCTTGCCTCATCTATTAAGGATTGCATGAATGACTTCATGAAAACATCCTCATGCTCAACCTCAAAATTATCCATGACATTTTGAAAGGCCTTTAGATGATCTTCTCCTGACACTGTGTTATTTCCTGAAAACTTAGGCACTTGCAGCCTCAGATGCTTGTCAATGGGGTTAGGATACCCAGGAATACCATCAAACACCAGCTGTCTGAATCTGTCCAACTGCATGGGCTGTCTGTTTGGCTGATTAACATTAACATTTCTATTTGCATTTTGGTTTCCTGCATTGTTCAGTGGTATCCTAGCATCATTCACATTTTGTCTGTCATCATGATGCTGATGATGCACTTCATATCTTTGCTGATGTCTTTGCATATTTGCATTTTCTAAGGTAGGAACTGAATTATTTTGGGCAGTTCTCAAGGCTTGCACTTTTTGCTGTATATCATCTCTGATTTTCATGGCTTGTAGGTATTCTAGTTCTGCTCTTAGGCTTTTGATTTCTTTAGCTAGTTGTTCATCCTTAGGTCTGGAGGTAGATGGTCTCATGCCATTCAGGTCATCATCCTCATCATCCCTTAGGGACTCTGCCTCTTCAAACCTCTCACTTGGGTCTAGAAAAGGGCGTTCTTGGAACACCTCTGACCTCATTCTCATACTACCACCCTGTTGCCTCTCATATGCACCTTGGATATCAGCTTCTGCACTTGAAAAATAAGGAGCATGCTGTCCTGATGGCCTAGGGTTATCTTGTACCTCATCACTTTTTCTGGGGGAGCTCTCATGACTAGCTGAGACAGTTCCCTTTCTTCTATACATCATTCTTTTTGTTAATGGTAACTCTTCAAATAGAGGATTTTGTTGGGATCTTCTCCCCTGCATATAAATTTACTTTGACCGGTTGGGAGATTACTTCGGAGTCGCCACCTATTGCTAGGAACTGCTTTCTTCTGAAAACCAGGGTTCTTTCACAAGATTCCCCAGTGGGGTAGATTACTATTGCTGACTCAGGTGGGTCACATATATATCACTGGAGATGATTAGATAGCACTTTTACTTCTCACTCCCCAGCAGAGTCGCCAATTTCTGTTGACTTTTTCCCAGACTGGATGCTTATTCCCAGATATCCCTACAAGGTAGCCATCAGTGATCAACAGGAGCTCTGGGCCAGGGGGTCAACAGTATAGGAGATAGACTCTATATTTTATCTCCTCTTCTTCTTCAGGCTCTGCAAGACCTAGGGGGGTATTCCCTACTCAACATCCATGAGGATATGCATGCAAGGCTGGGATGTTGACAGAAAGCAGATAGTCCTCCTGTATGTAGACCAAAACTGAAAGATAAGGGCAAAGGGGCTAGCTTTGGGCCTATTTGCAGTTGTAGACAGAGGACTGAGGATCCTAAACTAACTCTAATGTCCTAATGTTTGTTTTAGATTTTGCTTTGGAGTTTAAGTGTGGATGCAAAGCTGGATATGGTTATAACACAAAACAAAGCCTGATTGGTGCCTATCCAGGGCCTGGAGTCAATAGACATACACCTGTGAATGATCAGCATAAACAACTAAAACTGGATTTCAAGGGGATCTATGTGATACCTGCCTTACAGGCATCTCCCAATACAAAGTGTTAGGTTATCTCTACTTATGGTATCCCTACTGCAGTATATCCCTCCCAATGTTCAACCTGAAAACAGTTTAATCTACCCCTTGAATAGAAGTTAAAAGATCAGACATTCAACACAGGAATTCTATGCTCTAGAATCTAAACATTACCAAACATCCAGATTCAGAAGAAGGATACATGCAGTACTGGAGACAGAATTAACACAACACATGCCAACAGCATTTCTCATATAAGTTTAATCATGAAATCAGTGGGTTCATGCCAAAAACAAACAACAAGAGATACATAAACTCACAGGTAAGCTGTACAGAGCAACCAGATCAGCTTGTTATGCATTACAGAGCCAAAATCATCAACTTTCAACAACCACAAATGAACAACACAACCTGCTTATAACAGCCAGGTAGGTGCTCAGCAATTAATTACAATGTTGACCAAAATTTCGCCAGATACACAGTATCATGAAAATGGCGCTCAAACACAACCAGATTGGCGCCCAAACTTGAATGCAGCAGGTAGGGGAGGAGACAAGAAGATTTCTCGAGCCCTGCGCCATCATCCGCTGATTGACACCTTCAGTCGGGTACAAGATCGACCCACGCCATCGCCCATACCTCTGCAACCTTCGCCATTAATGGCGCACCAACCCGCGGCCTTGGGAAAATCATCAAATCTGCAGTCGCAACCATTTCCCGCCGAGACTCATCATCATGATATTTGAAAATGCAGGATAACAATATCCCACATGCACCCCGCGATGACCTCAATAACACTTTATATACTAGGTCATGAGCATATATCATGTCGGTGCTTTTGCTCCCGACGACACTAGTATAGACTTCATCATCATCATCCTCCAGCAGCATGATATCCTGTTGTTCGAAATATCACCCTGACGTCATCATGATATTTGAAACATAACCTTCATGATAATCGGCACAACCTGATCCTTCGGAGGAACATCCTCCTGCTGAGCTTATAACAAAAGTCTGGCCAATAAACATCCTGATGACGTCATCATCATATCCTGCTGACGTCATCATCATATTAACATCATCATGATATTCGGAAGACAACCGGATATTTGGAAATATCCTCCTGATGTTCAAATATCAGGTTGCACTGTAGCTCCTCTATAAGATCGGGGCGATAACTGAATATGATGATGCAGCTTGAAAAGATCACCCTCAATAGATAACGCGCGAAGCTAGCAGGCGGATATCTCCTTGATATCAACATCATCATGATGTTCGAACAAACATATATCCGGGTGATATGAAAATATCACCCCCTCCTTTGCGAATATCATGATGCAGATAGGCAGAAAGAAAAATATCACCCTGATATACGGATGACGCCAGCATCATCAGGATGAGAAACAAAGAACAAGAAGTGATACAACCTCATCAGGATGATATTGACTAAGATCATCCTGACGTTCCAAAATATGATGACCCTAGTGAATATCGGGTCGCAATTACAACTCTTCAACAACATCATCAGGATGATGTTAACCAAGATCACCCGATGATAAAAATATCACCCCGGCGAAATATCATGAAGGCAGAAAATATGATGACCTCCGCAAGCAGCAGGATGAAAACTGGAAATATGATGATGATGAACATGACCCTTAGGAAAAAACAAGTTAGGTCGAGCAATTCAAAGAATAAGCAACATCATCATCATGCTCGCGCAAGGTGATAAATGGAAGATCACCGGAGACTTTGAAACATCACCCTCGCAAGCAGATCAGGGCGCACTGTAGCTCGGCAGCATCATCATGATAAAAACCAAACATCACCCGGCAGTTGAAATATGATGATGACGTTGAAAAACAAGTCGACGAGGAACATGATGATGCAGATCATCATCGAAGACAAGATGATGATGATGACCTCCTCCTCAGGAAAACATGATGCTGCAGTTAAAAAATGCTGAGGAGGTCCAACACTTAGAAAAAATGGGCAAGAAGATAAAGGCTTCAAATGAAGAAACCTCCTGATCATGATAAATCAACCCCTGGTCAAAATGAGTGTCAACACTACCTAGGCTGGACCATGCCTATGGATCTCTAAAGTCATATCCTTATTAGCTGGTTGGAGCAAGGCATAGTGGTCACACTAGTAGTTCGCCACATTATGATTACTACTGTCACCCTATGTATTACATAGGATGGGCAAGGTACTCACCTTCATAGTGGCCTCATCCACACTTTTAGATCAATGGAGGATCAAAGGATGATATTCATGTGGGGATGCAACATGGTTTCCCACCTGTACCATGATTTAGGCCACTATGTGCATTATGAAACATAGATCTTGATGACCTGTACGCTTCTTTAGGTGTGGGCATTTGAGCAAATTACGTGCATGCGGCCTGCGGGATTCCTGACAACTATAGTTTGGTTAGCCTCATGAGCACATGCCTACACCTTAAGGAGGCCATGGCAGTTTGGTGACTTGCTACATTGGAGGGTCATCTTTGATATATTAGAGAATGGAGATATCCTTTGGAGGCCCTACAGAGCTCTGAGGTTCTGGATTGGGTAGCGAAGATAGTTAGCGCATATGCAGAGGGATCAACTTTTTTCAGTCGCCTCGATCACATCATAGTGTCATTTTACTATGATTGGGTCACCAGACAGTTTGGGCAAGTGCAAGGTGTTCCCCGAGCAGTGCCTACATGTGTGCACTCTCATCGCAGGACTGTGAGGCTTGATGATGAGGCAAGGTAGACCATAATAGATGTTTCTCTGAGTGGCTCTAATGATGAGGTTCAACATGAAACATCTATGTCTATTGATGATGATGTGGGGGTTTCCCCAGCATATGTAGCATGGTGGGTTGCATCCCAGGTGGGTCCCATTTTCCCTCTAGACCACCCAGTAGAAGACTTGAGACCGTGGGCCAAGCAAGGTCTATAGGAGGCTGCTTCTTGGGGTGAGGAGGCATCAGAAGGGGAGGGATATGATGAGGAGGAGGGGAGAGAGGAGAGAGAGAGAGGAGGAGGTTGCACTTGTGATAGGGAGGCGTAGACACAGGGAGGAGGGCACTAGCATTGCAGAGGAGAGACCTAGGAATCAACATTGAGTGTCATGACCACTTCTAACTGCGAGTGGTGTATGTATCCAGACTAAGATAGGGGAGTCAAATAATGCATGCATTTCAGTGCCCCCACCTATCCCAGTGACGATGGCGGTGGCCCCCACTGATCTTGATTGGCAAGATGGAGATCTTGGTGAGACTTTGATTTTATGCTTTGTGATTTGAGTATAACACTAGATGCTCATATTATTTTGATTTTATACATGAGATATGATGAGGGATTTGGCATGATCTTTGTTTTCTTTTTACAGTTACATGGGAGTGGCTCAACTTCATAGGTTGAGTCTTGGTAGAGATGGTACCACCCGTGTAATCTTAGCAACCAGTGCCGGCAAGTTATAGGCCACTGCAGATTGTTGGATGTCATCTGGACATCGTCAAGCCTACTGTGTAGCCCCGGGCTATGTACGACGAGGGCTTGGTGTAGTTGGGATAGGTCACAGTTGAGAGGGACCAGGTTGTGTTGTGAGTATCAAGCACTGAGCAGACATGTGATACTCTTCAGGTACAATTAGATCTTCTCGTAGTGGACTCTTAGGGAGACCAGCCAACATTAGCATCTACTACCACAGATCCTCATCTACAGACCTTGACTGCAGAGACAATAAGGCTATGAGATGAGGTGGCCTGACTATAGTAGTGTAAGGTGGATCTGAGGTTGGAGGCGGTAAAGTTGAGAGGCACCGTTAGGGGCCTGCAAACATGGAGTGGATCAAGGACCCATTCTTAGTCTGTGGCTTCATAAAGGGAGCCATCTATCACTTAGCCAACACTAGGACCTAAAGGATCCAAAAGTTAGGCCCTGGAGAGTGACTGACATTTTATATATTTACCTCTTTTTGATACACTACATTTTGTGATAGTGGTGATTTTGTATATCATGTATCGAGACACTTGATATATATATGAGCTTTTTGTGATTTTGGTCGATATCTATGTGTTATGTGTTCATATTATGATGTGTTATAGATGATTTAATTAAATTCTTTTGTGATTTAATTTAAACAAATTGGTTAAATTGTTTAATTAAATGCTACAAATATCTAATTAAATGATGTGATGAGACATGTATGGTTAATTAAATACAATTATGATTTAAGTAAACAACCTAATAAGATTTTTTCATAAATACAACAATGATCTAATTAATTATGTCATGAATGGTTTATGACAATCAAATTGTGATCTAATTAAACAATCTTGACTAAATTGTTTAAGTAAATACAACAATGATTTAAGGACAATGGTTAATTAAATACAATTGGGATCTAATTAAATGATATGATAATATCATTTAATGAAATGCAACAATGATCTAATTAATCATGATAGATTTGTTTACCTGTGATCTTAGAAGTACAACATTATCCAGTTAAATACTACACAAGATCTAATCAAATAATGGAAAGGCTACTTAATTGCATCCACAATTAACTAGAACAACATGGTAAAAAAGAAAGCAATTTTCACTAACTAGGAGAAAAATACTTAACAATTCAAGACAACTAGATATGTGTCAAGAATAAAGCAACAAAAATGTAATAAAGGGAAGCAAAGCATTAAAATACTAAACTATCCAATTCCATGTGCTTTAAAAATAAAACTAGCATACCATGTAGAAAGGAACATTATTTAATTGAAAGCAAATATATGAAAAGAAATCAAGCTAGGCATATAATCTACGTAAGTGCATAGAATTGATGGGATCTTTGAGAGGATTATCGTCTGATGTAGAGAGTCAATACACACTTGATCCATATACTTGAATTTCCCTTTCACACTTAGAGGAGCGTTGACATTGCATTAATTTTCGTAGAGGACCAGGTCGCCTACTTAAAATGAGTGATGAATGACACATTCATTGTAGTTACGTGTAAGGTTCTTTTGATAATCTTGGAGATTTTTGAGAGTGTAGATGCATTGTTCATTGAGCATCTCAAGTTGTTGAAGTCTTTTTTCCCTGTAAATATTGTCGTCGATGAGGCCATTGAGGGAAATCCATAGTGAAGGAATTTACAACTCTAAAGGCATGATTTCATTAGCACCATACATGATATTTTATGGGGTAGTACCTATAGCCATATGAATTCTCATGCGATAGGCCCATAATACATATGAGAGTTGAGTATGCCAATCTTTACCATGTTTGTTATGAGTCTTTCAAAGAATTTTCTCAATGGTTTTATTAGAAGCTTCTACTTGGCCATTTGATTATGGATAATATGGTGTAGAGAAGCAATGTTGAATGTGAAATTTCTCTAAGAACTTATTCAATTCTTTGTTCTTAAATGAGGAGTCATTATCAAAAACCAAAGCGGAAGAAAGCCCAAATCAAGAAATAATGTTATCAAGGAGGAAGTGACATATTACTTTAGCAGTCGTGGATTGAAGTAGAACAATGTTGACCCATTTTGTGAAGTAATCTATAGCTATGATGATAAAAGTGTGCCCTTGAGAAGGAGGAGACATTTTTCCAATGAGATCTAAACCCCACATGGAAAATAGCTAAGGGGATACCTAGGCACAAAGTTCTTGGGTAGGAGCTCGGGTCAAATTATTGTGCTGTTGGCATTGAGGGAACTTTTTAAAAAAGGTGAAGGAATCTTGTTCCGTGCTTTTCCAATAGTAACCCATGCAAAGCAGCTTTTGAACCAAAGATCTTCCACCAAAATCCCCCCCACAGGCACTTGAATGGGCCTCTTTGAGGGCAATGGAGATCTCTTCTTTGTTTAAACAACATAGAAGGAGGCCGTTGTAACCTTGATGATAAAGAATGTTAGAAAGTATGATATATCTTGTAGTGAGCTTATGAATACGAGCCTAAGCATTTTTGGATGAGGCATTCAGGAAGGTACTATCCCGCAAATAATTGAATAAATGGGAGTACCATTCTTCTGAAGCTATATTGTAACAGAAAGAAACATCATGTTAGCATCCTAGAAATTCCTAGGGTTTTAGGGTCATCTCTGCAAGGCTTTACCTTTATTATTTTGAAAAACCCCAAACTCTTGTATTACTATGGACTCTATGTTGTATTTTGATGGTGACTTCTCTAACCAGTTCTAGGACCTTTAAGTTATGTCTTATCCCCCTCTCGATCAAGGTTTTACCGACCCCCTACCTTAGGTTTTACTATCTCATCTTGTTGTATTACCTTTGCCTTGAGCATTGCCCTACCTTTGTAATGTCCCATGTGAATAAGCATGTTTTAGGTGTTTCCTTTATACTAGATCACACACATCGCAGCCTAAGTCCTGGGTCCTTTTTTAAGGCACGCACTATAGTGATAGATTTCCACCTGTCTTGAGCTTAAGTAATAAGAGATACTTACATCTTATTGTGAGTGATACTATCCTTCTGAAGTGAGTGGGTTGACAAATGGCATCTTCTAATTTGTTTGGTCGCTAACTTTATACCGCATAGTTTGCCATTCCCCAAAAAATGTTGTTGCCCACGACAATGTGATGATATGCCAAGTGTCACTCCCTTTCCGGTGGTGATTAAGGTGGCCCCTGATTTGACAAGTATTTTATTTTACAGGTTGCACTAGTGTGATTGGTAGGGAATATCCAGATGATGTTATTGTAAGGAAGCTAAGGCAGCGGAACAACTTCCGACACCAATCTTGAGAGGAGGATAATGCAAAACTTTACAGATCTTTAATAGTTACAAAAACTTAAACATAAATAAACATAGATATCATGCATACCACAACATAGTGATTTATGTGGGGAAAACCCTTTCAGGAGAAAAAACCCACACTCCAAAAGTTGCCCAATATATTTTTCAAAAATCACAAAGATTACAATATACTTGCAGAGAAAGCTTCTCACAGGAGTATCATCACCAGAGATCCAGAGACAACACGACCACTATCAAACTCTCACAATACATCATGATACCATAGCTGTACTACAACACCCTCATAAAATAGGGTTACATTCTAGGGCAAGACAAGCCAATAAAATATCTACCATCATATCTAAAAAATAATAATGAACAGTCCAAATTTACAATTGATCATTAATTTAATGTATGTTGGCCATTTAACAAATTTTGTTAACAAAAAAATGTTAACACGCATCCCACTCTTCCCCATGATCCCATTGTATATTACACCTATTGGTGTAACTAGGAAATATATATATCCTATCAATAATAAACCTTATATAATTGCAAGGTTGAGACAAATTTTCCTAACATTTATGTCATATGCTCCATCTTGGCACCACCACATGGTGAAATCTTAACAAGTTGCAAGGGAGATGCGCACAATGCATTTTAGGATATTATTTACCAAGATTAATGACGCAGAGCAGAAACACAACTGAAACACACACACTCAAAATGTCAATCCTGTCAATATCGGTGAGAGATCCTCAAATGTCTCTCCGAACTCCTCATCGGCATCATAACATCCTATCGGCTGCCACTTACAAACTCTGACCGATGCACTGCCTTTACACTGATGTCTTTGGTTTGCATATACATTTGTTGACCTCCTATCGCAGGTAGTCTATTGTATCTCAACCTGCTTTGACCACTACAGCTGGTCCTCTTTTGTATCTTCCGAAATGTACATTTACAATGTACATTCCAATACACAACCCTTTGATATGCAAATGTGGGATATACAGGAATTGCTTTTCAGATACAACAATGATATACCCACTCCTTGTATGTCCTCATTGTACATTTGCATGTACATTCTTCTCATGCATTCCAAATATACATTCTGAATATGCATAGGTGGGGCCCTCAGTCTTTAACCTGCCGTTGTATATTTCCCTGCATACAACTTCATGTACATAACATGAATTGCTTTTCCCGGTGGACTGAAAAGTTCTTACCTGATACTACCAGTTAGCACTTGTATCTCAAGCCAATGTATGTTTTGACATACGACGAAATATACAAACAAAACATACAATCGGTGACCTTCTTTCGCCGGTCCTCGTCACCTGCTATTATCGATCATCCCTTGCATCCATAGGCCAAAAACAACCCAACATACAAACTAACTACCACCTCGGCCGGTCCTCTTTTGTGTCTTATGAAATGTACATTTTCATCACATTTTCACAACATACAACAACGATATGCAATTGTAGTATACTCACAAACTGACGCTCGCATACAATAGCGATATACACATACACTATCTGTGACATACAATTGACGTATACACAGGAAATGTATTTCCTCATAGAATCTTGACATAAACAAGGTTTGACACAACATATATTTTAGTGATATACACGGACGGCGGACCTTTACATGCAATTGCGGAATACACAGAATATTCTTAGATACATTAGCAATATATACATAAATTGTATAATTCAGTAAACAATCTTATACTTAACCTGAATGGACTCTTACATGCACATTTTGCCCCACGATATACATAAGGTGATACCCAGATACAACAACAATATACATAGGGAAAGTACCTTCATACATTTGCAATATCTACAGAAAATATATATTCAGCGACCAATACAAACTTGACCCAAACAACCTTTTATACATACCATTCTTCACCGTATATACACAGGGGTTAATTCGCATGCAAATGCGATATATTCACAGACTACCCCCACATACAATTGATGTATATTTGAACTTCAATCCGATAGCTTCCTCTGTAATGGATTCCATAATTTTTTTATTCTGCCATGCCCATCAAACAAAAAGGAAAACCAACATAATACTAATGTACACAATCCATTCCACTGGTTTCACAGAAATCCACCAGTGGAATGGATTTAATCATGCATCTCGACCAAAGAAGAACAAAATGAGACACAAGGCAAATCTATACAAATAATATACAAGACGGTTTGATATGTAGAGAATTTACCCCGAATCCAGAATTTGGTAGAACACCAATTACAAAATTTCTACTTCTTCATTTCACATTATCAAACACAGACGAATTACAGAGGTTTTTCTGAAGGTGGAAAAAAAGTCTCTATTCCTCGACCACCTTCCCTGTTTTGTTACCGACCCCTCTCTCTTCTATTTTCGGGTTTTTGTTTTAACCAAGATTATTAGCAGAAACCCTAATTAATCCCATGACATCTATTTTTCATAAGACAACAAAACTCCTAATGATAAGACACATTGGTTGAACCCTTCACATCATCCAACATGTCTAAAATATCAAAGTTTGTGTTGACAAACATGTAATGCCAACACAAAATGTTACATTTGGCTTAGACATAAAAATGCTACATAGTAACATGAAATGTCTAAAACATAGTAAAACCTTATTGTGCATATTTATCATGTTGGAGGGGTGCTCTTGCACCAATTAATAGTGTGACGATGCAACAGAGTGACACCTGTCTATCCTGGAAAGGCTGGAAAAGAAGGATAGTTGTGTTTCATTTTTAATGACCGAGGCAAATCTAATGGCCAATGCCTCGTGCATTCCCTCAAGGCATTGTATGAATTAGCACTGTGACACTATGCTAGGAGGACAAGTGTCCCTATTCATTGGTTGGATCAACGGCTATGTTTGAATCTTAATGATTGGACGGCTAGCACATCGTGCGTTTTGTTGAAAACATATGAGATGGGGTTTGCGATGCACTCTCAGCTAGCGATAGCCATCAATTTGTTCTCTGTGAGGATCAACAACCTAAATTTAAATGATATGACTATTTATGACATACAAACTCTATGTTTGCCCACTAAATAATTAATGATAGAATTGAAGAATTTAAAAGGGGTTTTCACCAGAAATTTCATGCACACTAAGTTGAATTGTGAATGTGAAGGTTTTTAGGACTGAAGGAGTTTGTAGGCAAATGTCAGGTAAAAGTGGTTCTTCATTTTGATGCTGAAATGAGTATGTGCTAAAGTTTTTCTACAATTGCTATAATCATTTAGAGTTTTCTTGATTCTGTAGTCAATGTTTTTTGCATTCACCAATTAAGGAAACCAAACCCTTGGAAAAACATTAGTTTAATTTTCTCCTTCTTTTATGAGTGAGTTATGGGACCCAAGGGAGGCCGAGGGTGCACATTTAAGAGGAATTTAACTTAGGGTGTTAGTGAGCAATTTCTGGAGTCTTCAAAGAGATACAAATAGGTTTAGGGTGTAGGGGATTGTACTAACAAATTGTATGATTTTCAAGGACTTATTAGAGATGCAATCTTGCCTGTGGGAGGATGGGAATTACTAACATGGTGACAAAGACAGACCTGTTTCACATCTTTGGGACCTTGACCTCGGGAGATTGGTGGTCCCTAATTTCTTTGTTATGTCAACTTAATTGGGGCTATTTGCCAAAATTATGACCCCAACACTAGAACACTATTTATTAAAACTAGCCATAGATTGTTCCATATGACTAGGGACTTACTGATAGAGGTTTTTAATTTGTCCCCTACTGTAGATGTTCAAATTGACCTTGATTTATTGAAAAAGGATTATAAGAGAAATAGGCATGCTTATAGGGCTTATAAGTTGCCCCTTCATGGGTAAAAACATCTCGGCAAACATGCCAAGTTCAATGATAATGAAGTAGAGCCATTCAGGGTTAAGATGTTTGAGGACTACTTTGTTATGACTTATTGTGCTCTATGTCAAGTGTTGGGTTTGGACTTCGACCATTTGATACCAGATAATCTATTGGTCATGATTACTAAAATCCAAGATAAATTCCAATTTATAAGGTTTGACTTTGCTTTGTATTTGGCAGGAAAAAATCATGATGACTTGGTATCATGTAAGGCTTCAGGGCATGCCCCTACTTTTAAGAGGTACTCCTTACTATGCAATATCTTGTTGCATTATGGTATGAAGTTTTGGGGTAAAGAGTTGCAGATTCAACATGTGACTAAAGATGGCAATCCTATGCCAATCTAAGGAAAGGTACATCTGTGGGATATGTTTTGTGAAAGTGCAAATTATTTGTCATTTGAGGAGCATTTTGTTCAGAGGATACTAGGAATATTAGGTGTTAATATGCCTAAGTTATCTAAGGAAATTATTGACTTCCTCAGACCTTTTGATCACAACTGGGGTGATTCGTATTTATACCCAAATGCAATAGTAATAAGGATCTATGGAGCTAATGTGAATCCCCACTTACTACCAGTTAGGGTGCCCAAAAAGATTGCTTTCTTGGAGATTACATGGTAATTAAATGAGTCTGACCAGTTCAATTTGAGAGGAAGTAAGAAGGGTTCTTTTCTCCCTTCATATGTTAGCTTCCCTCATTTTTGAATAAATGCCAAAGAGGGGTATGCGACCTATGCTAACAAACTATCTGTATATAGGTTATCCTTCATTGATTACAAGGACTATGACCTAGAGCATTTTATTGATAGAGTAAGGAGAGAAAAGTAAAGGTCTGAATTTGAGCATTGTTATAATGAGAAGGAGGATCTCTGTAGGAATTGTGTTTCCTTGGAGGAGGTGAATCAAAGAAGAGAAATGTTTGGGATTGTACTCATTGGGGAAAGACAAAGGAAGGTGGGGGATCCTACATACCCAGGTGCTTTCCCAAACATTACAGATCCTATCCTTAATATGAAAATGTTAATGGATCATGTGAAGTAGTTGAAGTTTGTTCCTAAAAGGAAGATTGTCAAGCCAAAGTATCCTAAGCCTCAACAAAATCCAGAGGATAAAATTGAAGAGAACATCCCTCCACAAATTGAGGAGAGCACGAAGGAGGCCTAAAAGTCCCTTCTAGTCCATTCGACAGATGAAATGGGGGAAAACTAGATTGATTTAGAGGAAATTCAATAAGTATTAAGGTCACCCCAGAGAAATGAGGTTATCATCCCTCCCCAAACAAGGACTTTGATAAGTATGTAGGAGAACAGTGTAGTAGTGTAGGATGTTAGAGCTCTAGCTTACAGGGAGTTCTTATCTGATGATGATTTTGTAAAATCTAAAGAGTTCAGATCTCTCCTTATGCAGAAGAAATCAGAAGCATATATAGCAAAGTTAAATGAGGACATTGATAAGAATGAAATTGATCAAAAGGTTCTAAAGGATGTTGACATGGATATTAGTAAGATTTGTTGATAACTGAGAGGGGGGGGGTGAATCAGTTATCCTAATTATTTCCCTTAATGAACTTTCCTCTTAATTGAAGCAGCATAAAATCAAACACAAAACATTAACCATGAAATAAGAAACACATGACACAGTATTTTTGACGTGGAAACCCTGTTAAGGGAGAAAACCACGGGGTGATTAACCCAAGAATTATTCTCTGTTAGAAGAATAGGAAATTACAAAAATGGCACTTGCCAATTAGGGCTCACTGCCCGAGCACACTGCTCACAAGAGGCTCACTGCCTACAAGAAGACACACTGTCTTACAAAGTGATAAGAATCACAGTCTTGAACTGATTGGAAGCATCTACATATGCTGGAGTTCAGTTCCGGTTAGGTTCAGTATACTGATCTGCTGCACTTCATCTTTCCTCTGTTCTTTAGTCTGCTATCCTTTCACATACCGGATCCTTCTTGCTACTTCTGCTTTACTCTAGACTTGTTCGCATATCCTTTTCACACATTCACACACTTTACAACTAAATCCATCCTCTATATATATCCGCACAAGTAATTTCATCATCTTTCTAGTCGGCATCCGGAACAGTCTAGTTTCTTACAAACTTAGTTCTGTCGGCTGAATCCTTGCTCACCAAGCAATGCGGATCAAGCATATACTTGTAGATATCATCAATTATGTCGGCCAAACATGATTCATGCCTCCGCAACCTTTATCATCATCTGTAACACATCCGGAAAGTAGTTTGATACTCAGTCAGTCAGTTCTTCCTCTGTTTTCACTGTCTCTCAGGAATCCGGTACTCAACTATTCATATCTTTTTCTTTGTCCATCTCCGGAGGCTAAATCCTTGGAATATACTACTCAAGATAGTCCTCTTGACTTCCCCAGATCCGCACTGTGCCAAGACACTTCCTCTGAGAGATCCGGACCAATCTGTCGGACCTTGCCACATGCTCTGTTCTTGTTCACCGGACCATAACAATCTTCAATCTGACTTCCGGTAGAGATATAACATGACTTGCGGATATGTGGAATGACCTTTGTTGCCATCAATGACAACAACCATGAATCCATATAGTGTCTCTTGCCAACAATCTCCCCCTTTGGCATTGATGGCAACACTTAGTGAAAAATGACTAAGTGTTTACACTATGCTCCCCCTTTGCTGATGCTCTGTCTTTATATACAATTTCCGGAACTCCCCCTGAGTTGGATTCCTCATTTTTCACTGCTCCTCACTCCCCCTTTGACATCAATGGCAAAGGGTAGGGTCCGCACACCAAAATTTTCAAAAATTTTCTATATATGGCCGCATATTTACATACTCACATATACTACAGAATGTCTGCAAAGGATGTCTGCAGTTGAACCATTTCAGTAGCCCAACTAAGCTTCATTCTGTCCAGTATTGAAATGTGACCACTCAACAAAAATGCAAAAGCTTCTGCCCGCCTGAGATCTGTCGGATCTTTTGTATGGGCGGTGGTCTGGGCATCACTGATGGCCTCATGCATCGTTTCCAACTTAGGGACTATAATCCTTCTAAGTTCTCCCATCCGGTTGGTAATGTTCTTCCTCTCCTTCTCAAGATTCTTTATTTCATTCAAGACTGCAATAGTCTGACATTCTTGATTTATTATAGAGGAAGAGAGAGGATCAAAACTTTGAGATAAGCTTTGAAGCTTGTCCTGTTCCTCTTTTATTTTCTTGTCAATTGCTGCTGTTGCCTTTGACCAAGATATACAAAATTTGTAGATGTCACCGCCATCCTTAAGAGCATTTTCTAAGCTCTTTATTCCAATGCTTACAATCTTCCTATCCTTAGAGATTAAATCTAATATTTCAGAAAATCTCTTATCCAAAAATTCCTTCCGGACCTTGTCTTCAGCTGATTTTTCTAGAGAATTAAAATGTGTATCAATACTGCTGACTAAGGTTTTTAGATTACCGGAAGTGGAGGCTGTCGGATCTATTTGGATTGATGGCATGATCTTTACAAGTACTCCGGAAGCAGCCTCTATCAACTCACAGTCTTCCATATGAGACTTCAGGAGCTTTTCATTTGCCTTGGCATTTGCAAATGAAGCTATCTTCATTGTTTGTACCGGAGAGAGGGAGTCAAAATCAAATGGACCTTTTAGAAGCTCCGGTTCATCAATCTCTAGAGTTTCTTTGCTCAAAAATTGTTGAACAGTTTGTGCAGTGTCTCTTGCTGGAGACAGATGTTTCTTTTCTTCTGCAGTCTTAGAACTGTCAACCTCTTTGTCTGTCACCACTGCTTCCTTCTCCTGCAATTGCTCTTCTTCTTTGGATCCGGAGACTGTAGGGGACACCGGAGGAGAGATGCTTGCTTGTTCATGGGCCACTTCTTCTGGAGCAGAGGGTCCCAAGTCCTCACTTGTCTGTTCAGGTCTCACTTCTTCCGGAACAGAAGATTCCAAATCAGCAGCTGTTTCTGCACCTAAGTCCTCTACAACAGGAAGATTGAACCTTTTGAAGGCCTTCCGGAGGATCTCTTCTGTCTCTTGTGCCACTTTGTCAGTCTCACCAAGCATGAGCTGATTCATCCTGGCTTTACTTCTGAACTCATCTCTGCAGTCCTTGAAGATCATGTTCATTGTCTTGGGATCAATTTGAGGATATAGCTGAATAGCTATCTGCTCCCGGATCTCAAGATCTTTGGCATGCGCATTATTCTTTCTTACTTCCATTTCCTTCTCTAGGCTTTTAGGAATGAGAGATATGATCTCAATGAAAGCCTTATTGTATGTGTTCAGATATTTAACTGTAGCTTCCTGCAGAGTCTTTTGGTCTGCCTCACTGAAGTCATCATAGGATTCAGTCATTGGTTGAAGGTTTCCATCCACCGTGACCGACTTGATTATGCTCTCTAGTGACAGAGTGGGCTTTTCAACAGTTACCTCTGCCATTTCCTCCTTGTCTTGGCCTGTGGAGGGCTTACCGGATCCTTTCTTTTTCTGTTTCTTTACTTCTCTTACTCCTTCATCTGATTCTGTCTCCTCTTCATCCTTTTGGCTTTCATAAGCCCTTGATGCTTTTGTCTTGGATCTTTTACCGGATGCCTGGACTTCCGGTTTTGAGCTTTTGGTTGTGGAAGGAGCAGATCTCTTTGTTGATCTGGTCCGGGTAGGAGCCCCAACCGGAGCACTTTCTTTGCTTTTCTCTTCTTCCTCAGCCTTTCTCCTCTTTTCCCGGCTGGCATCAAGTGCCTCTTTTGAGATGCCTAGGCCTTGAGCAATGTGCTCTACTTCTTTTCTCACTTTTCTCTTAATCTCAGGTTCCCTGAGTTCTACATGTAATTTCACGCTCAGCTCCTCAAAGGTTCCAAACCTTTCTGCCTTAGGATCTTTGGGCTGACTTAGCATGTGTTGAACATGCAGCTCTACTATCTGTTCATCAACTTCATACCCCATGGGCATGATCCAGACAGTCCTTGGCTCCACTGCCTCCATTAGGCACTGATCAGTGTCAACCATAAAACATACTGAGTCCTTGTATTTCTCGATGAGAGACTGGGGAATTCTCTCTCTTGCTTGCATCATGCTCTGAAAGTTTTTGAAGTATCCCCATAGAGCTGTATTCCTCGCTTTTGCATCCCCAAGTCCATGCAGATAGTCTCTTATCTGGACTGCAATAGGTGTGTCATTCTGCCATACCCATCCACTTGTTCCGGGTAGCTCATTCATGAAGTAAAAGAAGAGACATACAATGAGAGTACCATACTTAAAGGAGTTCTTCTTGTCTTTCTTGATTTTCTGTACATTTTCCATCAATTGGCTTAGTAGTAGTTCACAAAGATCAAAATCTGCATTCTTTCTTAGCATTTCATATGCTGTGTATATTGCAGTTCCGGATACAGAATTCTCCCTGCTGGAGTGATAGATCTTGTATCCTATTATCATTGATGCATATTTGATATCCGGATCCGAAATATCTTCAATGGTCATTGCCCTCTTATCATATTTTGATCCGGTGGCCTCAGTTACAACGTTGTTCTTGACAGATTTGAGGATAGGTACCCCCCCGGAAGAGTATAGACCAGTTACTGCTCTAATTGCTTCTTTTGTGATCTTACAGGGTCTATCTAGCCAAAGGAAGTTGTCATGCATCCTGCTCAGTACATACCGGACCCATTCATCTTCTTCATAACTCCATGCGGACCTCTGAAAACTTGAATGAAGCATCTCAGGACTTATATCTACAAACCCTTTAATCCGCATCTTGTGCCACATCCGGCACAACTTGTTTGGCTGGGGGAACAGAATCTTCTTTGAGTCTCCCCCTGAGCCTGAGCTCACTTTTAATTTCCGGAAGAAATATCAGCACCAGAATCTGGTGCGGATCCAACCTCTACATTCTCTGAGCTTTTCTTCACCCAAATCTTGCTCATCTGATTCCTAACTTCATCCGTATTCATCTTTTGTTTACCCTTGTCTTGATTCTGATTATACACCGGACCTCTTTTGTCCTGATTCTTGTTTCTGCAGACTTTAGCATTATGACCGGACCTATTGCAGATTTGACAAATAACATTTCTTTGCATATTTAACTGATATCCCCTTGATCTGCATTGATTAGCCATATGACCTACTCTATTGCATGTAAAGCATCTACCTTTGAATGATTTGTTTATTTGCATAATTCTGCATTCATGGGATTTGTGTCCATACCTTTTGCAGTTGAAGCACTGTCCGGAGAAGGATGAATTAATCTGATTCATTCTCATTCTGCACTGATTAGCTTTGTGACCAAAATGGTTGCAGCTGTGGCAGTATCCATTGAAGGATGGATATTTTTGAGCATTTGGCTGTCTTACCGGAGGTCTTCTAGGCCTGCTCCTTGGATTTTCTGATCCAAGATTCTTCTGACCGGATCCGGAGCTTTCTCCTTTCTCATATCCCAAGCCATATTTGTCATCTGTCCTCTTTTGACTTCCAAGAAGAACTTCAAGTTGAGCAGAACTTATCTTGAATTTCTCTTTATATTCATTTGCTGTTTGAAGGTCTCTTTTGAGAGAGGCAATTTGATCCTCAAGTTTTCCTTCATTATCTTTGGAATCTTCAAGATCAGATTCAAGGTGTCTGATAATCCTGTCCATCTGGTGGCATTCTTCTGATTTTTCCTTGAGAGATTGTTTTAGATTGTCTTCAGCCTTTCTTTTTTCTTCAATCTCTTGAGTGAACTTTATAGTTCCTGATTCCATTTCATGTCTTAACATAATGACTTCTTTTGATAACTTTTCACATAACTTGGTTTGCTCAGTCAATTCTTCATTTGTATTGCTTTCTTCACTTTGTCTTGCCAACTGTTGGAGCAGCTCCTTTCTCTTTTTCATAGAGAGACTTAATTTGTCTTTTAATTCCCTCATGAATTCATCAGCCTGTTTGAGTCTTTCTCTTAATTCACTGACTTCAGAATTTGACTGTTCAAGATCCTCAAGGGCAGTCTTGAGTTGCTCCTTTAAACCATATGCATCCATTTGAAATCCCAGATCTTCCTCAAGCTGTTAGGCTCTATTAGGAGGAACTTGGCTCTGATACCAATTGTTGATAACTGAGAGGGGGGGGGTGAATCAGTTATCCTAATTATTTCCCTTAATGAACTTTCCTCTTAATTGAAGCAGCATAAAATCAAACACAAAACATTAACCATGAAATAAGAAACACATGACACAGTATTTTTGACGTGGAAACCCTGTTAAGGGAGAAAACCACGGGGTGATTAACCCAAGAATTATTCTCTGTTAGAAGAATAGGAAATTACAAAAATGGCACTTGCCAATTAGGGCTCACTGCCCGAGCACACTGCTCACAAGAGGCTCACTGCCTACAAGAAGACACACTGTCTTACAAAGTGATAAGAATCACAGTCTTGAACTGATTGGAAGCATCTACATATGCTGGAGTTCAGTTCCGGTTAGGTTCAGTATACTGATCTGCTGCACTTCATCTTTCCTCTGTTCTTTAGTCTGCTATCCTTTCACATACCGGATCCTTCTTGCTACTTCTGCTTTACTCTAGACTTGTTCGCATATCCTTTTCACACATTCACACACTTTACAACTAAATCCATCCTCTATATATATCCGCACAAGTAATTTCATCATCTTTCTAGTCGGCATCCGGAACAGTCTAGTTTCTTACAAACTTAGTTCTGTCGGCTGAATCCTTGCTCACCAAGCAATGCGGATCAAGCATATACTTGTAGATATCATCAATTATGTCGGCCAAACATGATTCATGCCTCCGCAACCTTTATCATCATCTGTAACACATCCGGAAAGTAGTTTGATACTCAGTCAGTCAGTTCTTCCTCTGTTTTCACTGTCTCTCAGGAATCCGGTACTCAACTATTCATATCTTTTTCTTTGTCCATCTCCGGAGGCTAAATCCTTGGAATATACTACTCAAGATAGTCCTCTTGACTTCCCCAGATCCGCACTGTGCCAAGACACTTCCTCTGAGAGATCCGGACCAATCTGTCGGACCTTGCCACATGCTCTGTTCTTGTTCACCGGACCATAACAATCTTCAATCTGACTTCCGGTAGAGATATAACATGACTTGCGGATATGTGGAATGACCTTTGTTGCCATCAATGACAACAACCATGAATCCATATAGTGTCTCTTGCCAAAATCTAAAGAGTTCAGATCTCTCCTTATGCAGAAGAAATCAGAAGCATATATAGCAAAGTTAAATGAGGACATTGATAAGAATGAAATTGATCAAAAGGTTCTAAAGGATGTTGACATGGATATTAGTAAGATTACCCCTGAAGAAGGTAGAATATTGGTGGAGAAGAGTGGTTTTATTCTATTACCAGGGTGGGATATATCCTCAGCTATAGCAATAGCTACTATTAGAAGGTAGGATGACTTCGATGAGGATGTCATAACTAAGGAGCAAGATGAAGTGTTTGGATCAGGGTTCAGTGCAAACCATGAAACACTAGCTATTTGGGCCATGGCTCCTACTGATAAAAAACCATGAGTTGCAAAGCATTTGAATGAATTAATTGGCCAACACATTATGAGGAGGTTAACTGATACAACACCCCCTCAGGCTACCTCTTTAGTAGTTGCTAATGCAAAATTCAGTGAGGCTACAACTAGGAAGATGTATACAGAATTGAAACAAGTAAAGGAGGACAATGTGAGGTTGTTGCAGGAGTAACAGACTTAGAGCTCTTGTGCCTCCAATGGGAATTGAAGTAGTGTCACCTGCTTCCACATCTAGTCTCAAGGGTTCATTTGGATAGGGTAGCGATCCAGCAATTATTACTAAATCATAGGATAAAATGGAAAAGGGGAATAGAAGAGAGGATCAGTTTAAGGAGGAACATAGGAATGACCAAATAGCATTGATAAAAGGTCTTCTAGATCATCAAATGAATAAAGTTTTGAAAAGGATAGATGATGCATGGGTATGCCACAACAACCTAAGAAAAACATTGGATGGGTACATGTCAAGTGATTCAGCATTAAAGGACATCTTAGGTGTGTGGTTTGCCAGAGTGGCTTTGATGAGTCACATCCATATTCATGCTATCTTGGAGCTTGACATTCCCAATGGGCTAGTTGGTACTTATCATGTTATTGGTCTTCTAAATTAAGTATCTACTTTTCAGAGTAAACCAGATGTGACATTAAGGGATAAAATGAAATATTTCACATCTCTTGAGGATTGTTCTTTGCTGCCAGTATGCAATAATGATGGATTTGAAAAAGCATTGGTAGAATGGAAAAGGGATTTTGATGACATTATCCCCAGGGATGTCAGATTAATTACATCTCATACCAAAAATGAACAAGTGAGGTGTAATATGGAATTTGATATGGTGCTAAATTTGGAGGTTGGCCTCAACAGCTTTGTTAAAGAAAGCAAAATTTTGTTGGATACTAGATTCTCCACCCACATGAGCAAGGTTGAAAAGGTTTTGGGTCACAGTTGGCCATCGAAGGAGGAATTTACAGCATTGGTGCAGAGATATGTGATTTGACCACAAGTACACTGCCTTTAGTTACTTTGGTGTTTTCAATCAAGCTATTGATAGATTGACATGACATATGGCATGTGTGATGGGTTTGAGTGCAGTTAGTTTGTGGTTGGTTTTGAACATTCAAGCCTCCTTTTTTCTATTTTTGGGAACGAGGTATGATCTCCAGGGATGTTTGTATAAGGATTAAGTACACGGATGGTGCAGGTGACTGAACTTAATTGATTGGATTATTAATGAAGGGCATTACTCAGACATGGAGATCTCTGTTCTTTTTTTCTATAAATAGAAGTGTTTATATGCATAATACATATCAACTTATTTTAGGTACAATGTAGAGTTTTTTCCCTTCTACTATGTTTTGTATGCTTCCCATTTTCCTAGGAAACATGTCTTCATTCTTGTGGCTACAAGTTTGTTCATATAAAGTTAAGAAAATGAAGAATGTTTTCTTAGGAAATGGATGGTTCAGGTAAAAAATTGAGTTTGTGGCATCAACAACCTTACTTCTCCTTCTGGTTCATTTGTTTGGAATTGTTGAAGTTCCACCGACCCCGACTAAGTATTGGAATCATATGCTTAGGTAGAGAGGCATCATTATGCCCTCTTCCCCTTTCTAGATGAGCTGACACTCATCATAGGGATAGTTGTGAAATCCAAAGAGTATCACATTTGGGTGGTCTAGTTGGTGATGGAGAATTGAGATTTTATTGAGAGAATTAGGGAGCCAAATGCTTAGATGATGGCCATGTCTACTTTAGCTTCCTCTAAGAAGTAATTACAATTGCTTCCTGATCCAAAATCTAGTGGATACCTCAATGACTCTAAGATTTCTGACATTTGGTAGCCCCAAATTGAGAGATGGGTCCAGTCATGTGAATGACCCAACTACCCATACGTAAGGAATTAGAGTAAAAGAAAAGACAGTTATCTTGAAACATCTGAAGAAGTTTGAATTTGGCTGTAAAGTGATCATTCCATAACAAAAATTACATGAAGTAAATAATCCACTTAAATACAACATCTCAAGTAAAAGATAAATCTCATAAATATGAATCAATAAAAGTCATTAAATCTTACAAAAATCATGTGCTTAAGCTAGGTGATAGCACTATAAATTAATATACAAAGTCCATTGGCTTTCATGGCATAATTCATCTAATCACAAGTACAAATAATATGCACAACAAGTATAATAAATCAAACATACTCTCCAGTTGCCACGAACCCACATGGTTCTCCTGTGAGCTGAGAGACGAGAACATGGCTTAGGTGCTTTTCCATGTAACCACGATGCAATTATGCTTCCTTGGATCCCTTCATGAAATGAAGGAAACCCAGCCCTACACGAAATGTCTAGCTACCTAGAAACAACTGGCAGGAGGGAGCATCCAATGCAACTTGATGTCTAATGTGCAATTCTAAATAATGAAATGCAAATTGTCTCACAATAGGATGTGGTAGAGATATATATCAATAAAATTTTGCTAGACAAAACATTCATATTTTTCAATGACTGCTCACTTAGATCTAAGCCTTGGAAAAATAGCTACAGGTTCAATTCCTGAAAAGAGGAAAAACCATCTCTGATAATCCACATTTGACATCCTAGCCCAAAAGCCACCCCAAACACACATATCTAAAAATCCACTTTCTTTCACAATAAATAAAAAAACAAACAAACAAACAAACAAATAACCCAGAATCACCTATAACCACCTCTAATCCATTTCCAAAGAATGAATCAAGAAAACACACTTTTTGAACAAGCGGTAAAGAAGAACATCATAAATCATTTAAAAGAAATATAGATTTTGTAATCTAATTATATTCTCAATTTGTATTTCCATGGTTGTAATAGATTGTAGAAAACTAATGATTTTACTTCATATCCAATACCGTTTCATAATTCAAGCAATAAAATCAATAATGATGTATGCCAACTCCACTTCAACAATGTGATTTCATGTTTACTTATTTCAAATATTATTATTACTATCTTTCCTCAGTCTTGCTATCTATTTCATAATTCATACAATAGAAAGAAAAATTCAAATTATTTAGAAAAGATTCCAGTTATATTTAAGATGGCGTTTACATAGATAAATAATATATATGCACATTGATTTCAAAGGTTCGATCTATGATTTCATGACCAAGTCATTAACACATACTTTTGTCTAAATATAGTTTATTAATTCTTTTACTTTGCTCAACCAACAAAAGTGCACTTTCAAGCAATAATTCAACAAGGAACAACATTTATTCATTTAAACACAATTATAGAATCGATAACTGGTTATATTCCCTAACCCATAGCTCTTTCTTTTTAATATCCAATAAGTAACTAGAGTTTATAACTTTTCTACCTGAAGCTCGTTTATATTTTCAATCATTCATGATAATCAAGGATTTTAAACAATTCATTGAAATAAATACTTAATAGGAGTATATAAATGGTTTCATCATCAATTAAGCATACGCAATAATCACAAAAATACACTGTCTTAGTTCTAAGTAATAATATAACTGGTTTAGAGAGTTTTAAATCAACTTATAGAAGCATAACGGTCAAGCTACAGGAACCTTTACAAGAAGATTGTTACAGAAATAAAAGTCTGCAATAGGAATGAAAAATATGGTGACAGAGACAAAATAACTGATGCGACAACAACAAAATAAAAACTATAGGAACCTTTACAAATCAAGCTACAGGAACAGAAATAAGGTAAAATAATAATTTTTGCTATGATAGGAGCGATGATACAACAGTGATTAGATTAAATAGATTGGGGGTACCAGAATAAAAGAAGCTACGATAATGATAAGTGATAGATAACTATGACAGTAAATAACTCAAGCGACCATAGGAATGATAAAGCATAAACAAAGGTAGTGTAAAGTCATTTACCACTACAAGAATACATGAATTTACGCTTAGATAAATAACTGCTAGATATTTCTATAATAAGACCGTTGGAAAATCAGACAGGCCAATCATCAACAAGGTGATCTCAAGCAGGTCGCTACCACTAACAAGGACACACTAGGCCCACCATTCAAGAGCGTAAAAGCTAATAAAAGAGGTCAAACAGATGATCTATAGTTTAGGAGGCCATTACCCATAGCTAGGCCACCCAATCAGGCTATAAAAAAGAAACATGTCACTTCTTGCTGCAAGACGTTGAAATCAGGGACTACATTTGTCAAGATTAACTCAGGTCGAATGGAAAAATGATTTAGGTCAACCACAACTGAAGGCTGATTTAACTCAACTCAAAAGAGGCATAGAAGCGGTGGTCTTTATGGAGATTTAGAGGAATAGTTATCAGACATAAGTTAACTCATATAGAGACCAAGGAAATTCAGGTCGGTTCCCAACAGGAAAAGAAAATTGAATCAAAAGTAGATCACAGAGGTATAAAAAGTAGGCGACAGGGAAGTAAATCAAAGCACAAAAAAGGTGTCCAATAAAAAGATCAATCAAGTATCATGCATACTAGAAAAATGATCAAGATGTAGACCACTATTTAATAGTACACAGTCAAATTTTTGCAATATAATTTTAGATAAAATACCCAGTTTTTACTTGTTTGCCAAAGAGATTAATTATGCTTTTGTCGCTGATCCCTTCTCTCCTTTCTGTCGCTCCAAAACTAAGGTGATTCTCTCTTGTCACTGGTTCCTTCTCCCTTTTTCCTTGCTCATAACATAAAATTCCCCTTTCTTTGTCGTTCCTTTTTCTTTTTATTCTTCTTACCTTCTCTATTCTTGTCATTGTAAATTTAGATTGGGCTTCTTATTGTTTTCACTTCAGTCACGTCCAGTTTGCATGCTTCTTGGCATTCAAAATACCCATGAATCATCATTTAAAAATATTAAACTTTGCTGTTACTATCACTCCCTAGTTTTTGCATGACAAAAGCTTTTCTTCTTATTTTATTTAGATATCTAATTATTATTATTAATATAATTTATTTATTTTAATAAAGCACTTTTATTTTTAGACCAGTCAAGATATTATTTTTCAACAATAATAATATTATATAAATAGGAAACACTTTTGTTATTTATAATTAAATAATATAATATACACAATTCCATTAAATATAATTCGAATGAATATAATAATTTCATGTCTAATTATGCATTCAAAATAGACTTACTATAGCAACTCAAACACATATTTGCCTACTCACCATACATCAATCACATTTATCGACTAATTAATAATGTATAAAAAGATCATTCAGAAAATGTAATATGATACGAGCCTATGTGAGTGTGTGAGTACATCAGGGTTATCCATCCCAAACAGTTCTTGCCAAGTGGCTAGAACATCTCTACCTCAACCATGTTCTTGTCTTCGACATTTCTCCTGCACTCAGTCGCACTTAGATTATCATTAATAAGTTAGTTCCCCAAAATCATAGCTGAAGCAAACAAAATATACATCCATAATCGTACCAATAATGTGTTATTATTAAATTGACTTTCACAAATTATGCATAATTTTTAACTTTCACAATAGTTACTTTCACATGTGGAATCACTCATAGTAAATCAATCATAGTAAAATGTTCAAAGATCTAATTTATAATAAAGTCCAAAAACGAGATGTGACATTGGCTCACGTTCTTTGAAGCAACTGAATGTTGTGGATTTGGAGGGAATCTCAGTGGAATGTAAGAGACCCCCTTGTGTTATAAAAGGGAGGTGCTTGTTGTTTTTGGTGGTTGGAATTTTTTTGGGATGTTTGTTGCATTTTTTTGTCATAAGAATAGGGATTGAACATTCTTGTGTCATTTTATCAGAAACATGTACTCTCTGGTTTCAATAATATCATCAAGGTCCTTGTTTTGTGTAAGCTTTGTCTCCAATGTGTGTCATAACAAATATTTGAATAAAATATCCAATGGGTGTTTTATCCTCAATTGCACATTTGTTGTAATACATTTGCTTCCTATATTAGTTTCTATTCAAGCAATAGGATAAATCTTTTCAAGAATTAAATGATATCTTTTATGACATAGTAGGATAACTAAGTATGAAACTTGCATAAAGAAAGATTTTGTATGGTTGACGTCAATATCAAGATATTGCTTGTTTAAAATAATCACTAGAATCAAAAGGTACGTGGGTAAAGACATAAGTAAATGACTCTGTTCTGCCAATGATAAGCATTGATCTTCATGATACCTGTTTCCCAACCACAAGCATATCAAAATAATATACTTAATACACTGTTTAAATTATTCTTTGCTATTTGAAACTTTCATTTTAACAACCTAATATTAAAGAGAATGCTTTAATGAGAATAGAGTCAGTGATCTATTCTCCCTTGGGTCTTGTAGTGAAAGTGGATATGTTATTTATAGACACTTTGATCATTCACAGGTCTATATTTTATATTAAGTGTCTATCAGAGGGGAACCCACCTAGGCTTTGAAGAGCTTGAATTGCAAAGGACATTGTCAGGTAGACAAAATCTCCTATTTGTTGGCCCATTTCCTATTGATCTATCCTTAATTTGAGAATTAGCGTGCATAGATCAATAGGGTACATTTTGGAGCACCATCAGATAAGTGACTCTACTGAGGAACCTTAGAGGTCATCTATTGGATAGGGTCACTTCAAATTTTAAGTAACTTTTAACGACTATCCAATCATCAAAAAATATGGCAAGGGTCTAGAAATTGTCAAACACATGGGCTATAAAGGACAAGGCAATATGGGCCTACACGAGCAAGGGATCCTTGAACCTATCCAAGAAACAAAGAATCCCCATCATCAAGGTTTGGGGTATGGAAAACAAAAGTCCACCCCCATAGACATTGAATATATCTTAAGTGAGGTTGCGAGAGCTTTGCTCGTAATCGACCACACTAACGAAGAGGATTCTGAAGACTCTTTCACTGATTTCACTAAATTATTTGAATCCTTCATCTATACCATTTACAACCTATCAACCACACCATCATCATCCAACGACCTTCCTCTCTTCTATCCACAACTCATTGATTGGGACCAACAAGGACCTCTGGTCCTCGATGTCACACAAAATAATGAAGCAATAGCCGAACTAATGGGGGTTAGAGACCACTTACCCCTTAGAGATCACAATGATGGATACATCATGGAATTAAACACATCCACATACTTTGGGGAGACATCCATATCTCTTAGTCATAAAAATATAAGAACAAAAAAGACATCCCCAAGTGAAAACCACTCCGTGGCACTTTAGTATGGAGAAAAAACCAAAATAAAGGACATATCTCCTAGTGAAAACCTCCCTGAGGCACTAGGAGATGAGAGAATGGATCTCCTCAAGGTCCCTGAGATATATCAAGAGCGATCACCAATCCTTGTAGAGGAATAACAAGAAATGAACCTTGGCATTGAGTAGTCATCAAAGATCACCTTTTGGGCCACTTCCCTTACATTAGTAGAACAAGAAGCCCTCTTGGCCTTCTTCAAACAAAGGAGCCACAACTTTGCATGGACCTATGCCGATATGCCAGGGATGGACCCCGCACTTGTAGTCCATCATCTTACCGTACATCTTGATTCAAAACCAGTGAAACAAAAGCTGAGAAAAATGAATCCCCAAGTGGCACTCCTTGTCAAAGTGGAACTCAAAAAGCTCCTAAACGTGGGATTCATCTATCCTATTGACTATCCTAAGTGGGTGTCAAACATTGTTCCCATAGAAAAAGTCATTGGGGGCATCCAGGTGTGCACAAACTTTAGGGACCTCAAAAAAGCATGCCCTAAGGATGAATTCTCTCTACCAAACATCGACATCATTGTTGATCTAACAACTGGGCACAAAATTCTCACTTATGGATAGATTTTCTGGTTACAATCAAATCAGGATAGCCAAAGAAGATCAACACAAAATGACATTCATATGTCCATGGGGAACATACTACTGGGTTGTTATGCCCTTTGGCCTCAAGAATGTAGGAGCTACCTATCAAAGAGACATGACAGTGATATTCCATGACCTCTTCCATAGAATCATGGAAGATTATGTCGATGACTTATTGGGAAAATCCAAAACAAGGGATGAACATCTCCAAGTGCTAGCTAAAATATTTGACTAGCTAGAACAATACAAAGTGTGTCTCAATCCTAAGAAATGTGTCTTTGAATTCACCTTGGGAAAGATCCTAGGCTGCATTGTATCAAGATGAGGCATAGAAGTGGATCTCACAAAGGTAAAAGCAATAGTTGAAAGGCCTCCACCAAAGAATCTCAAGAAGTTGCGTAGCCTTCAAGGAAAGCTCCAATCAATAAGACGCTTCATAGCCCAACTAGCTAACAAATGCTAGCCGTTTCAACATCTCCTCCATAAAGACATGGCATTCATATGGGTTGAAAATTGTCAAAAGGCCTTTTAATAGTTGAAAGAATATCTCACCACACCTCTGATCCTCTTTCAACCAGAGCAAGGACAACCCCTACTACTCTATATCTCCATAACATAAATAATGATAGGGGCTTTGTTAGCACAACATGATGATCAAGGGAAAGAAAGAACTATCTATTATAGCAGATGTACCTTAGTGACATATTAGCTCAACTACACACCTATTGAATGGGCATGCCTTGCAGTTGTCTTCACATCGTAGAAACTAATACATTACATGCTCAATCACAAAATAAAGCTCATAGAAAAAATTGATCCACTAAAGTACTTGTTGTCCCAAGCAACTCTTACAAGATGAATGGCTAAGTGGGTGATGATCTTAAGTGAGTTTGATATAGAGTATATAGAAAGGAAGGCCATTAAAGGACATGTCATTGTAGACCAACTAGTTGATTTACCAATCACTACAGAGTATCTAGTTCAGAATTTTTGGATGAGTCAATTCTCACAGTCGCATCTAAAATAGAATGGAAGATGTATTTTGATGGATCCTACACACATCGAGGCTTGGGGGTAGGAATCCTCTTCCTCACCCCTCAAGGTGATTGTATACCAAAATCCTACAAAATAACATTTCCATGCACCAACAATGTGGCAGAGTATGAGGCTCTTATCATAGGACTCTGAATGGCCATCCAATGGAAAATAGAGAAAATCATGGTATATGGTGATTCCCAACTAGTCATCAAATAGGTCAACAATGAGTACAAGAAAAAAGATGACAAGCTCCTATCATACAAGAAGGTGGTAGATGAATTCAAAGAGTATTTCCATGAAATCCACTTTGATCAAGTTTTGAGGTTAAACAACAAAGCAGTAGATGCTATGGCCACCATAGGAACTTTGGTCGACATGCAGAAGAATAGCTAGAAATGTGAGTTCCTCATTGAAGAGCTACAGGTGCTAGCTTATGATGTTGCACAATATGAATTAGTGTGCAACATTGTTGGTACCCTCTCCCCATGGTATCAATATATCTACCAATATCTTCATGGAAACATACTTCCACCCAACCTATCATCCAAACAACGTCAATCATTCATCCACTGAACCTCCCATTTCAACGTTATTAGAAACACATTGTACCGAAAGAGTCTTGATGGTACCCTTTGGAGGTGTCTCGATTCTTGAGAAGCTGACATAGCCTTACAAGAGGTACATGAAGGTATCTATGGGGCACACTCTAGTGGACCTACCCTTATGAAGAAGATTCTAAGAATAGGGTATTACTAGCTGACCATGGAGAATGATGCAAACCAGTTTGTGAAGAAATGCCTACCTTGTTAGAAACACGGAGATCTCATCCATGCTCTATCACAAGAATTGTAACCTATAACAAATCCATGGCCCTTTTCATAGTGGGGGCTTGACATCATTGGAAAAATTCACCCACTATCATCTAATGGACATAAGTTCATTATCACAGCCATCAAATACTTTACCAAGTGGGTGGAAGCCATTCCACTTACCTACACCACCGGTATCCAAATCACCAAATCCATCCTCCACTATATCATATGCCATTACAACATCCCCCTCACCATCATAACTGACAATGGGAAACCATTTAAAAACCAAGAAGTTTGTACCCTTTGTTAGAAGTTCCACATCCAACATCACTTCTCCACTCCATATTACCCTTATGGTAATGGTCAAGCTGAAGCTTCGAACAAAACCATCCTAAGAATTCTAAAGAAGACAGTTAACGAAGTTGGCCGTGACAAGCACCTGCAGCTTAACCCCACCCTTTGGGTCTATTGCACCAGTATCCAAACTCCCATAGGAGCCACACCATATTCCTTGGTATTCGGTTTTAAAGCCATCCTCCCCATCGAGGTCTAGATCCCCTCTCTCAGAATCTCACTAGAGAATCTCATTGATGAGGAGGAGTATCAAGTTGCACGCCTAAATGAGCTAGAACTCATGGATGAGAAGTACCTCAATACTCTTAATCACCTACAAGCCTACCATAATTGCCTCCACAGAAGTTATAATAAGAAAATCAAGACCCACCGATTTGAGATAGGCGATCGAGTCCTTATGAAAAATTAGAAAAATTTACAATCCTAGCGTTATAAGAAAGGCAAGTTCGAACCTAATTGGTTGGGACCCTATGTTATAATAGATAGCTATAGATCAGGAGCCTATTAGTTTGCAACACCTGAGGAGCAGCCTTTGGATGAGCCCATGAATATCATGCACTTGAACAAATTCTATGCTTAACCCATTAAGATATCCCATCAAAAAATACAAAAAAATCAAAAAAGCAAAAAATCCAAAAAAATAAAAAAATCAAGAAGCAAATGAGTGCAATAAATATGTCCAATGGTGAAAATCACTTCGGTGATGCCTTGGATAAGTACTATCGTGAAAACCTGTCTCAGGTGCCATGTGTAGTGACCACTTCCACCATCTAATAAGTCCTTGCCTACAAATCACATCCCTCCATACCACTTCCATCCCATGGCTTGGTCTTGAAAACATTCAACATCAACCATCCTGTGATGGGTGAAATGTGGGATTAATCAAATCAATAACAAAACCCAATACATCAATGAAATATGAAGGAAAAGGAGATTTAAAATAGCAAATAGAGATACTTACAACCTTTACCTTACGTCTTCTATTGCTCACCTTTTCTTTCTTGATCTTGATGGAGATGAAATGGCCCTCAGGAAGCTTGCTTCCTCACTTCGAATCCTCAAGATGACAAGGAGAAGTTGGCTAGGATACTTGCTTGTATTTTAAGATGAACTTCAAATACAAACATGAGTGGATGGTAATGAAGTGCTACAGAGATGGGTGCAAATGGTGCGCTATATTTCCTGCAGCATAAGTTTACTCAAACAATGGATATGAAAGATAGAAGAAGAGGGTTGTATTTATAGAGTTGGGTGAAGGAAGATCAATGGTCAAGAAGAGATAAGAAGATCAACGGAGGAGAATGTTTGTGCGAATGAGTGCGAATAGAAGAAGGACATGTGTCATTCGAAAAGGAGCTTTGTTGAGTTAAATGCTTTCTTGATGAGGATGAGTTTTATTTTTCTTAAATTAGAATTTATTTTTCTAATTTAAGAGAAAAGTTGCTTTAACTCAGCTTTTGCTTTTGTATGACGAGGAATATATTTTTAGAAGATATTGAAGATTTTTAGAAGATAAGAAAGCATAATTAAATAAATAGATTTATTTAATTATTTGTAGATAATTTGGAGGAATAAAATAAAATATTTAAATATATTTTATTTTTTTGTGGAGATTTAAGATTTAATTTAAATAAAATCGCATTTTATTTAAATTTGGAAGAATAAAAGATTTAATTAAATAATTAAAATTATTTAATTATTTTAGAAGAATAAAGTTGATGTAGATTAATTAAATAAATATAATTTATTTAATTAAATGAGAGGAAGTGAATCAAATAAATAAATAAATATATTTATTTATTGATAGAGGACTATGAAGGTGAAATAAATATTTAAAATATTTATTTAAGTAGAGTCATGTCATTTTTAGGTGTGTACATTTTGCCCCTCTTTGATGTAATGTGTTTTATCATGTTGTTTCAAAGAATAAGATTGTCTAAAAATGATACATGCCCCAGTTTGCCCCTGGTACAAGTTTAACGACAGGATGCCCCCTCGGGAGATTGGACGGGAAGACGGCAGAAAGCGTGAGATGGACAATCTCATGAAGAAGAAGGTGGAAGATTAGGTTAGGATAAAGAAAAATGGGATGTGGGTCGGAGGAACAGATATGGGAAGTAGTCACAGTTGTCACATAGTCAGATATGGTTCACTTGCTATATATAGGAGCTAGGTCCACAAGTTCTATTCATTTTGCACACTTGTCCTTAGTTGATTGGTCTTTGAGAGCTTAAGAGAGCATGATAGCTAGAGTAGTCGACAAAGAGATGGATATTCCGTGAGAGGAGCACCAGTTTGAGCGAGTCTGACGATTCGATCGGCTAGCAGAGGCAGGACCACCGGTATGTAGTTCGTCAAAACTCGCTAAAAGTCATTTATTAGGGCAATAAATACTTAGAGAAAAAAGTTAGGACAGATGCACTGAACTGCCATCTGGTGCATATACACTCTAAAATAGCGCATATGTTGCTAATTGGCGCATATGAGAGTTCTTATGGCGCTTATGATAGTGTAGCGCATATATGCTATGAATTGGCGCATTCATTGGGGAACGACGCATGTGACACAATAAGCAGCGCATATGATAGAATGGAACATATACGTCAAGGATTGGCGCATTCACGGTGAATTGGTGCATGTGATATGGATCGGCGCATTTGCCACCTGGATTGGCGCATTTGCACTAGGAAAATTAGTTGGCTTAACGAAATTAACCCAATTGGCATCTTGATCGATGCGTCAATTGATAAGCGATCTTTGAGATTGCCGAGAATCTAGTTAACAAATGATATGCTTGTTTTGATTAATTTGATATGTTAAGTCAATGATAGGATAGATTGATTACTTTGAGTAGGTTTTCTTGGATATGGATTTCTTTGACGCTATGCTTTGCTTGGTTGCAGGAGGATATCTGGGGTACCCTTATGTCACGAGAGCAGTTCCCTTTACCGTTATTGCAGTGGTACATGTTGACAGAGATTGACCGTGAGGCGCTTGGTGCCATGGGGCTTCATTATGTTTGCTTTATGCCTGAGGTTCATGTGAACTGGGCCATGTTGACTACAGTGGTGGAGCGATTCCATAGCAAGGATGGCACATTCCATCTTCCGACGAGGGAGATGGTGATCACTCTTGAGGACGTGTATCAAATTTTGCACCTCCCTATTCAGGGAGAGTTGGTCGAGTATGAGTCATAGCGGGATGCTGGATTAGCCGAGTGCAGACGGGTGTTCGATGACCCAGAGTTGGTGGAGCAGGTGATTTCATGGTAGGACATACATGATTGCTATGACTACTTCTCAGGCATAGTGGCAGGATTGATCGGTGGAGTAGTATGCCCTGATAGGGGGTCACACGGCTTCCCGATTGGCTGGGGGAGGGTGTTAGAGAGCATGATCACAGATGGGACCTAGTATGCATGGGGTGTGTGCGTGCTTGCACACTTATACAGAGATATGCACCAGGTGGTGTACCATAGGGGAGCCAGTTTGTCAGTAGGTGTGTCTCTCTTGCAATTTTGGTTGTGGGAGCACATATCTATCACATGGATGATATGTCTATTTCACAGGCAGAGGGGTGAGCCCTATAGTTATGCATATTCAGGTGTGATTTCCCAGCATAAGCTAGGGAAGCTTGAGTACTGGAGACATGCGTTTGATAATGTAGATCAGGTTGTCTGGCGCCCATACCTAGACTGTGAGGTATGGTATGATGAGGTAGATGAGCTTCCGTACTGCTTCCAGACTCGGTGGCTCATTGGTAGGACTAGGTATATTCTGGAGCGACAGATTGTGAGCAGAGTGCAGAGGCAGTTTGGCTGAGTATAGGGCAGACCACAGGGATAGGCATGATTTGCGAGAACCCATGCAGAGAGATTTAGGTGGGGTCCCATGGCATCGTACGAGGAGGCTTTGACCGACTTCTAGTAGATTCCTCATGCGGCTTGGTCCATGAGGAGGGATATAGTGGATGCTGGTATGATGCCAGATAACGAGGAGTGGTTTGCAGGTCACCCCTTTCCTAGATACTCAGGACTTGGAGAGTTGGCTCCTCGTATCGACGAGGAGGATTTAGATGACGAGGGTGGAGCTGGCAGGAGGAGAGGAGGATGGAGAAGGGGGAGAGGAGGTCAGGGAGATGATGGATGAGATGGAGGAGGAGGTGGTAGACTGAGACAGAGGAGGAGGTCTGGGGAGAGACCTTCGGGTCAGTAGGCAGTTGTGCAGCCGCAGGCTGCAGGACAGGCACAGGCACCAGCACAGTAGGTGGCACCACAGAGACAGATGTCACCACCACAGCAGGTGGCGCAGCAGTAGGTACAGGGGTAGGTGCCAGTACAGCAGGCTCCGCAGCCTGATTTACAGTAGTAGGCTATTGTAATGTTGCAGGGTCAGATTAGGCAACTGAGGGCTCATCTGAGAGCAGTAGACTCTCAGAGAGATGCGGACGTAGGATGGATATCAGAGATATCTAGAGAGAGAGACGTAACTTTGGCTAGCGTGAGGGTGATGACAGTAGAGAGGGATGCAGCTGTGGCAGCTATGGGTACAGATGGTACTTCTAGCTTTTTGGTATCACAGGTGTAGCAGGCACAGACACAGTTGGCCCAAGTTCAGAGTGAGCTTGCCATAGCACAGGCTTAGGCTCAGTACTACAGAGGGTTATACCACGGGGCGGTGTCAGCAGATCAGCGTGCACCTAGCTTCAGGAACCAGTCTGCGACATCTCAGAGGGCAGGTGGGTCTCGATCTGTAGGCTTAGTAAGGGGCCCACAGCAGTTAGGGGGAGACAGAGGAGAGGGCAGTGTAGGGAGCAGTGCTCCACAGCAACAGGGTTAGCCAGACCTAGACACTTGTACCATTTTTGAGTTGATGTACACATTTTTGATGGCTGAGATAGCCTGTATATGTATTATTTTTGCCCCGAGACATGTATTACTATCTTTTTTTGTACCTTGTATACATTTTATGACATGATTCTGAGAGATTCAGATAGATATTTTGATATGTTGTACATTTGGACATGCTTTTATGCTTTATATGATGATGCAGTTATTGATATTCTATATGCATGTGTTCTATGTTTATATGGTATGGATGCAATCTATCTTATAATGCTTCGTATCTGTGATGCACACTAGATGGATTGTAGGATGATTTGATATGTAAATGCAAATGTGACATGCTATGGTTATGATTATGCAGCTCTATATGTATTTTGTCTATATATATATTTTTTTTCTTGAATTTTTGATATGATATGTGGATGCAAATGTCTGTGGATGACCTAATACACTTTAATATGTATGCAAATGATTTAATCATGTGAATGACTATCTCATGTGATATGATATGCGACCTATGCTATGTTTTTGATATGTCCAAATGTACTCAATCGACACAGTGATGATATAGATATGTGGAAAAGAAGAAATATAGGCTTTCATTTGATATACTACAGGATTTTCTTATTGCATGGTTGATATGGATTGTGGATATGGAATGGATGTGGATTGTCATCTTGATATTTGCAAGTCTTTTGCTTTCATCATTGGGCACTTTTTGGTATTTTTCTCTTTTTGAAATGTTGTAAGAAAATACAAGCATCTAGGTATAATTAGACCAAGATGACCTGAGTATTCCATATGTGGATTTTGATATAGCAAGTTGGTACAAGCATCTATTCAAATTTGAATCTAGATGACCTGAGTACTTCTTGCATTTCAACAGAAAAGGATTGCCCCTTTTTCATGTTCAGACCTCGGAAGTCCTTGATGATCTTTTGCTGATCATGTCGTTAGACAAAAGTCATCACATTACTAAAGTTTAATCCACAAGCAGTAGACAAAGAAAAAGATTATGCCCCCATCATAGCATCTCTAGTTTTTGGCATCCTTGAGTAGCATAGGAAGACATAATGACAAAAATCCAAGACTTTGTAAGTTAACCTGTTCACAAAGCATTCTTGTATTAGATGTGTCTTTTTGCCATAATTGATATAGAATTGGTTTGAGCATTTCGGTATGGTGCTCTGCTTTGGACAGGTTGATGTTTTTGGGTCAAGATTTTGTTTTAGGAAGCTTGCTTTGCTACGTGCGCTTGTCTAGTGAGAGGTATCACAATCCTTATTGGTATCCTCTTAGAACATGTGGCATTCAAGAATCCAAATCTATAACCAGGTTGAGGAGTTGCCCCCATTTTAGACAATGGATCGACTTATTATGGGTGATAGGACAAACAGACATGGAGAGACAGACCCTAAGGGACTGACCTAGTGCCTCGGGGGCTCATTGCTAAAGTGGTGTGGACTCAGATAGATAGAAAGACCAGATATGGGATGGATGGGATAGTGGAGCCTCGCGGGCGCATTGAGAATGGCCTTGCCTACGTGATAGCTCAGAGGCGACATAGTTCAACAATGGTTCAAAGGACCAGTTCAGGATGAATGATATGATGGACACAAGAGATACGAAGTCACGACAGATGGAGGAAGTGGTTTGTCACAGATAGCGCCTATTTACCAGGTTTTCACCACTTGCTTTTATTTGCACGGAAGCTAAGAGTACACATGATGCTTGTTTGCCAGGTTTTCATCATGGTACCTATCTAAGGCGCCTGTTTGCCAGGTTTTTACTAGAGGACAATTTTTTTGTTATTTTTCCATTTTTTGAATTTTTTGTTTTTTTTTTATCACTTTTCATTTTTTTTGGATTTTTTCAGGACTCCCTTACATTGGGGTTTTCAGGTATAGAACTTGCGAAGATGCATGCTGTTGATAGGATCATCGAATAGTTCACCTTCAAATGTAGCCAATTGATATGCTTCTGACCCATAGGCTACAATGATGACATAGGGGCCTAACTAGTTGGGTTTGAACTTGCCTTTCTTTTCTCGGTCTTGCTGATTTCTAGGATTTTCTCGGAGGACAAGATCACCAACTTGGAATACTCAGGGTTTTACCCTATGATTATAGCTTCGGGACATTTGTTGCTGATATGCTTTTAGATGGTTAAAGGCCTGTTGCCTTCTCTCTTTGAGTAGCTCTAACTCTTGAAGTTTGGATACTCTGTACTCTTGATCAGATATGAGGCCTTTTAAAGAAACTCGCAAGGATGGGATCTCGACTTCAATGGGCAAGATAGCTTCAGATCCGTAGACTAGGGAGTATGGTGTTGCACCTATTGGTGTGCAGATGCTTGTGTGGTATGCCCACAACGTGGGATTTAATTGGACATGCCAATCACGGCTGACATCATTGATAGTCTTCTTTAGGATTTTCAGGATAGTTTTATTTGATGCCTCCACCTGGCCGTTGCCTTGGGGGTAATAGGGGGTTGAAAAGTGGTGCTGGATACAGAATTTGTCGCATAGTTCCCTGACATCTTGATTTTTGAAGGGTCGTCCATTATACGTGATAATAGATGGAGGGATACCATAGCGACAAATGATATAGTTCAGGATGAAGGAGGCAATCTGCTTGCCTGTGATGTTGGCTAAGGGCACGGCTTCTATCCACTTTGTAAAGTACTCAGTGGTAGTGATTATGAATTTATGGCCGCTAGATGAAGAGGTGTGAATCTTGCCCACTAAGTCGAGTCCCCAGTGACAGAAAGGCCAAGGAGTCGTTAATGGTTATAGCTCCTATGCTGGTGCATGTATTAGGTTCCCGTGGATTTGGCACTTTTTGCACTTCTTTACAAAATGGTAGGAATCTTGTTCCATAGTTGGCCAGTAGTATCCCATGCGTATGAGTTTCTTGGCTAGGGTAGGGCCACTAGAGTGGGTCCCGCATATACTTTCGTGCACTTCACTCAGGGTAGTTTGATATTCCTCACTATCAAGACATCTAAGGAGAGTACCATCAAGACCTCTGGGATATAGGGTATTGGCGACAATGGCATACTGGGATGCCTGACGGATAAAGGTTCATTTTTAGTTACTGGAGAGATCAGGTGGGAGGGTATTCTCTTTAAGATAGGCAAATAGTTTTCCATAGAGGGGGGAATTAGTTCCAACAATGTGGCAAATGATATGGGATTCAAGGGTGTCATATGTAGGACAGGACATTGGCTCTACCAATAACTCGTAACGTGATTGATTATCTAGAATATCAAGGAGAGATGCGATCATTGCCATGGCATCAACAACTTTGTTCTCAATCCTTGGTATCTATTCAAAAGCGATCTTGATGAAGTATTCTTTGAAGTCATCTACCATTCATTTGTAAGGTATCAATTTCTCATCTTTTGTTTGGTAGTCATCATTTACTTGATTTATGACTAGCTGTGAGTCACCATATACCTGAAGTTCTTTGATATTCCATTCTACTGCTAGCTTGATACCAATGACAAGGGCTTCATACTCTACCACATTGTTAGTGTAGGGAAACATTAATCTGTATGATTTAGGAATGGTGTCATGATTAGGTGTGATCAACAAGATACCTGTCCTTGATCCATGCTGAGTGTATGAGCCATCAAAATACATTTTCTAGGTTATTGTGGTTACGTGGAAGATAGATTCATCTAGAAATTCAAAGCGCAAAGGGTTGTCATCTATTAAAGGTGCATTTGCCAGTTGATCTACAAGTACTTGGCCTTTTAATGCTTTCCTGTCTACATATTCAATATCAAATTTGCTGAGAAGCATGACCCATTTGGACAATCTACCTGTTAAGGCTGCCTTGTTGAGTAAGTATTTGAGTGGATCAATTTTTGCTACTAGTTTGACCGAATGTGACAACATGTAATGTCTCCACTTTTGTGAGGCGAAGACTACAACTAGACATGCTCTTTCGATTGGCGTGTATTGTAGTTCATATCCAACAAGTGTTCAACTAATATAGTAGATTGCTTGTTCTTTCCTGTCATAATTTTATTGTGTGAGGAGAGCTCCCAGAGCTGTTGGTGTGGCCAAGATATACAGTAGTAGAGGTTTTCCTTGAATCGGTGGCATCAATACAGGTGGCTTAATTAGGTATTCTTTTAACTATTGAAATGCCTGCTCACATGAATCATTCCATTTGAAAGGGACATTCTTATGTAGAAGGTGAGAAAATGGGTGGCACTTTTCTGCCAATTGAGAAATGAACCTTCTGATAGATTGTAGTTTTCCTTGTAGTGACCTTAGTTGTGTGAGATTCTTAGGAGGTGGCATTTCCGTGATGGCCTTCACTTTAGCTGGGTCAACTTCGATTCCATTTGCGGACACTATGTATCCCAGTAGCTTACCTGAGGTAACTCCAAACATGCACTTCTTTGGATTGAGACGTACATTAAACTATTCCAGTCTATTGAAGATTTTATCTAGTACTGCCAGGTGTCCTTATCTTGTGAGTGATTTTGCTAGAATGTCATCGACATAGTCTTCCATTATAGTGTGCATCATGTCGTGGAAGATTGTGGTCATAGCTCTCTGATATGTTGCACCAGCATTTTTCAAACCAAATGGCATGATGCACCAACAATAGATGCCCCAAGGACGTGTGAATGCAGTCCTGTGTTGGTCTTCAAGTGCAATTTTTATCTGGTTATATCCAGAAAAACCATCCATTAGTGACAACATAGTGTGCCCTGTCGTTAGATCTATAATCATGTCAATATTTGGCAGTGGGGAATCATCTTTCAAACAAGCTTTGTTCAGGTCCCTGAAGTCATTACATATTTGAACTCTGCCATCTAGTTTGGAAACTGGTATTATGTTCAAAACCCACTCAGGATAGCCTATCGGTCTGATGAATCCAACATCTAACAGTTTCTTTAGCTCTTCTTTCACCATCAGAGCCACATGCGGGTGCATCTTTCTGAGTTTTTGCTTTACTAGTTTAGCTCCTGGAGCTAAAGATAAGTGATGCATTATGAGATTCGGATCTAGCCTTGGCATGTCTGCATATGTCCATGCAAAGTTGATTTGTTTTCTCTTGAAGAAGTCCGTAAATGCTAGTTTTTCTTGTTTTGTTAAAGCCTTTGCCATGTGGATCATTCTGGGATTATCACCTGTGCTAACATTGATCGTCTCTGCTAGTTCTATCAAGATTGAAGATCTCTCCTGATGTGTAAGATTGGGTAGAGGGTCAAGCCTTCCATCCTTCGGTGCCTCAGAGAGGTTTTCACCATTGGATACGTCTATATTTTTACTATTTTCATGATCTAACACTACCACAGAGTGGTTTTCACCATTAGATCTTTCTTTCATTTTGATATTTTTGAGACTAAAAGGCTTGGCACTCTCTCCAAAATAGGCTTTCTTGTTGAGTTCTATAGCATAGCTAGCTCTGTGGTCCCCTGTGGCTATATGATATCTAAGCTCAAGATAGTCTATGATGGCTTCATCGTTCTCAAAGGTATCAAGCTCAAGGGTAGTGCCTTGTAGGTCCCAATCTATGAGTTCGAGGTGCACTAAAGGTAAGGGGTCATATGGTTGGTCCGGTTCGATGGTGTTGATGGTTAGGATAGAGTTGTTAAAAGCATGGACAAAGTCTACGATGGTGCTCTCTATTAGCGGATCTGTCAAGGGGGTATCATTCTTTCCTAGTGACTTTCACTATCGTTATTATGCGTGTCAGACTCTAGCGGTCCAGCCCTTGGACCTTGTTTTTCATTTGCATGGGTTGGGTCATACTCATGGACAACATTGATATCTTTTTCGTCACAAGATAGCTCCGAGAGACTATCCCACTCATATTCATTGGAATCAGTCTCACTCCCCAATTGAAGTTGCTAAATTTGCTCAATCAGATTACTAGTAGATGCTTTTATTGGTTTGTCCTTATTCTTATTTGCTCTGTTGGTTCTTGATGCACCAGTGTAACCTAGCCCTGTAGTGTCTCAGGCTGTTAGGGTATGAGGTTGGATGGGTTCAGTGATACCATCTTTTCTCAAACCAAGTGGACCAGGTCCTTCTTATCCCATTTTTTGTAGCATTTGGAATCCTTGACCATATTGTTCAGTTTGTATAGTGGTATAATGGTCTTGTTGTGTTGATGAACTACCTTCATCCTTGTATAACCATTGCAAGATATCCTTTTCATCACTCTCATCTACGAGGCTTCCCCATTTGACAAATGGTCCTTTGGTAGTTTTATCTTCTTTTGATTTGTTCAGAGTAGGTCTTCCATATGATCTTGGAGATAGGGGGAGCTGTGCCAAGCAGAGGGATTGGGAGATTGTGTACTCAGCCAAGCCCTTATCTTTGAGTTTGAGGTCAGGTTGGGATGCCTTTGAAGAGGAAGCAAGTGTAGCTGGGTCAACCCAAGATGATGATGAAGCAGAGGCATGGTTGTTAGGAATCACAACTTCAGGTTTAGATTGAATGGAGTTGTAGTACTAAAAGGGATTGGGGTCACCTTGGAGGTGATCTCTTGACCTTCATAGGGGAATTTGATACACTGGTGGTATGTTGATGGCACCGCTTTCAGAGCATGTATCCATGGTCTCCCAAAAAGAATGTTATATGCTAGCTCCATATAGAGGACTTGGCAAGCCACATCTTTTACTATAGGTCCCACTCTGATTGGTAAAGTGACGATTCCTTTGGAAGTTCTCTCCTCCTCGTCATAGGCTTTGATAGTAATTTTCTTTTTTGGATCTATAGCCTTCTCCAAAAACCCCAATGTAAGGATTAGCTTCAAGGTGTAAATATTCAAACCAACTCCTCCATTGATTAGGACTCTCTTTATCTTGTGTTTGTGTATGAAGGCTTTGATATGAAGAGAGGCATTATGGGGTTGGGTGATTGACATATCATCCTTTTCAGTGAATGATAGGGAATGAGGTGAGGTAATGTGACCTACCATAGTTTGAAACTATTCTTCAGCAAGGTTCGTTGGAATGGAGGCTTCCGCTAAAGCTTTGTCAAGAATGGCCCTATGAGATGGGGATAGACGCAGAAGCTCTAGAATGGAGATATGTGTAGGTGTCTTATGTAGTTGATCCAAGATATTGTATTGATTAGCCGGAGGGATGGAGGCTCCTCTAAGAGTAACTCTATTATTGCGGGTGGTAACATTGCAATCTGGATCTTTGTTTATGGTGATCACATTGATGTGTGAATCACTTTCTGAGATATGGTTAACAACATAGTCAAAGTCGACGTTTGTGTAATTTGCGTTGTTAGAGCCACTGTTGTTTTGTTGGAAGGTCCTCCTTGCTCGTAGTTGGGAAGAGGATCCTTGAATGCCTGATGATCACTATTAGAGGTATGTCCGTCAAGTGACACTTTGTTTTGTTCGATCAAGTCTTGGATAGTGTGTTTAAGTGCAATGTAGTAGTTAGTTTTGTGCCCCCTGTTTCGGTGGAACTCACAGAAGTCATTGTTGTTCCACCAAGAAGGTTTAACTTTTCTTTCATGCTCCTGTGCAGTTGGAAGTGTTATGATCTTATTTGTGACTAGCTTCCATAGGGCGGTTTCCAATGATTCTCCCAAAGGTGTGAATTTTTTCCTAGGTTGAAAATTTCAAAACGTTGATTCAGTGTTTCTTGGTTTGTTTGGTGGGGGGTTGCTTTGAGGAGTCGATAAGTTGAAGATTGGTTATTTAGGTGCTGCATTCTTGGCATCTACCACCCCATCATTCATAATGTTTTTGTTCTTTGTCCAGAATCTTGGTTTGTCTGTGTTGGTGTTGGTACTAGGAGTGTCCTTATAGAGCTTTATTTGACCTTTGGTGATTAAAGCTTTTTCAATGATTAGACCCATCTCAATGACCTTGCTACAGGAAGTAGGACATTGGATTTGTATCTGATAGCTTAAGTCAGTTTGTAAGTTATGGACAAACATTTCTAGCATTTGTTTTTTAGGCATTTGGTGTGGACACTTACTTTCTAGTTGTCTCCATCTTTGTAGGAAGGCGGCGAAAGATTCCCCACCTTTTTGCTTGGTGTTAGAAAGATCTAAGATTGAGGTGTCATGCTCAATATTATAGGAGAATTGCGTGACAAATTTGTCCACAAGTTCGTTGAATGTTCTAATGCTGGGTGGTAGCCTAGAAAACCACTCCATGGCTTGTCCTCCTAAGCTTCATGGAAATAGTCACATAAGGTAAGTATCATTATGTGCGACCTCAAGACAAGCAGCATTGAATTCCCTAATGTGGTCCCTTGGATCACCCTTTCCTCGATATTTATCAAACTTTGGCACCTCAAATTTAGAGGGGAAAGGTAACATGATCAAGGTCCTATCAAAAGGATATGGTGAAATATCCTCTAGGGAGTAATGCTTAGTTGATGCTCCTGTTTGCATGTCTGAGAATTATTGTTGTAAAGCTTGGATTTGTTGGGTCACTAAGCTTAGGGCATCTGTAGGATCCATGGTTGCTTTACTTTTGTCTGCGGGTATTTCCTCATGTGTGCTTCCCTCAGGGTGTCTTCTTCCTCAGATTCTTTTAGAGCCTCTACATCAAAATCTTTAGGGAGCTTGACTCCTAGATGTGCTAGGTGTAAAAAGAATTTGGTAGGATCTTGGGCAAGTACCTTATCCATTAAGCGTTGAAATATTTGGTCTTGCTGCGTTTGGAGGACTTCTTCTATAGAAATTTCCTCATCACTTTCGTGAGAGTTTGGAACAGTTTTCTCAGCCATTTCAATCTATTTTTGTTTTTGTAACCTTGTTAAGACCATGCAAGGTGACTAGAGATGGGGATGAAGTGAGTTTGAAAGTTTTGAGCAAGGTGCTAGAATGTGACAAGATTTTAGCAAGGTTCTCCTTAGATCAATTAGTGTCAAACAAGTTGGGTGAACAAAATGATAGTCAAAGTAAGGATGATAGAATCCATTACTTGATGTGGACTAGTCTTGCACAATCCCCTAGTGGAGTTCTGAGAGAAAAGGATAAGTGATCCTTGATAGTGGAGACTCACTAGGTTTGTTTGAGGTTTGATGCAATCAAGAATAGCTTGGTTCTAACCTTGTTGGATTTTGGAAGAGTTTTGCGAGATTTTTGGATGATATGGTGTGGAAAAAGTAGCTATGGTCTGAAAAAAGAGGGAAATGGTTGATTTGCATGATTCTGATTAGATCTTTGGAAAAAAACTGAGACAGGTTTGAAGTGGTTTTTGAAAAGTTTGACAATTTTTCTCTTGGCAGTACAGATTTTGCTTTCTGGATTGGATGCGCAGCAAGTAAATGCGCCACAACAGAGTTTAAAGGCACCACAAGTCGGGTTAAATGTGTAACTCTGGTGATGTTTTAAATGCACTGCAATAGAGGTTAAATGTGTTGCAAGTCTGATTAAATGCGCTTCAGGTCATCTAAAATGCGCAATTCTAGTTTTTTGCTTGGTTTTTTGTAAAATTTTGGAACATTTTTCAAGATTTTTCTATTTTTGGGTGAAAACTTGGTCTTTTCTTGAATGTTGATGTTTAATTATGGCAAAGACACAGCAAACACATAGAATTTTTCATGATTTTTATCTTTTGTTATTTTTTTATATTTTTGGACTTTTTGACCCAAGAACAAGTACAACCTAGGCTGGATAGGACAATATTTGTTGAATCCTCTAGCTATGCATATTCAAAGCATGTAGCTCCAGGATCTAGTAGCATCGGCTCCCCTCCATGGCACTCACTTCTCATGCATACCAGATCTAGGTTTCCTTAGGCTCGTACCCCCACCAAACCATAGGATTGTTCCTACTACCTCTACTAAGAATCACATGAATCGAGGCCGCTTTAAGAGCTCCACCCTTTGTGTCAACAAATAGGGGTTTTTGGTATACTAAACAAGTGGTTCATAGTCAAGGCAACCGTTTGAGTGGTTACACGTGTGGTGACACTACTCTCCATTATGGAGTCTCCTAGCCTCAAAGGGTTATGCCTTAGAGGGTTTTGGGGGAGGTTGGCTATCGGTGTAACACAACAACACTCGTTGCAAGAGGCCTTTGCCTCAAGCATAGTTTATTTAAAGTGGATCGGTAGGGCTTGGTTTTAGCTTGTTTCCACTTAGGGTCATTCCCACTTGGACATGCATGCATCCAAGGGCAGGCCCCTCTAAAGGTTAAACAGATGGAATAACAAGTCTGGCATTTTGGTCACCCAATAAAGGGGAAAGCATAAGCCTATTGTCATTCGACAGCCACAGAAGACACTGATTTATCCAATCCTAGTTAAAAGGAAAACAACTAAATGAGCTATCTACTTGTGCTCTCACACATTTGTTAACTTTGAAATGTTTTTAAAGATAGCAATGTTCATTTTCCATTTGTAAGATATCAATGATCTAACTAGGAAAGAAATCAACAATGCAAAGATAGCAATGGTTCAGTTACTCTCCATCTTAGTTAAAGACTACGTGGAATTTGCATGCATGCATTTTTTTTTACTTTTTCTCTTGATTAATCTAAGTGAACTACTTAATGCAGCTAAATGATCTAATCCAACCTCTAATCCTGCAAGACAAACGTTAGCTCAAACAAAAAAATTAGACAAAACCCTAAAACCACAGTGCAGAATAGAAGCGCTGCTATGCAGTCTGAATGTGCAGAAACAGAGCTTGCATGCACCGTTTTACATATGCGCTAAGATAGGTGTCAAAAGCACTGTAAGAAGAGACATATGCATTAATTAAATATATGCGCCGTAAAATAGTGTAAAAGCGTCGCTATGTAGGGTATGTGCACTGGGATGATGTAGACGCCGGAACAGGAATTAGATGCGCCGTCACAGAGGATGAATGCGTCGTAGTATCGTAGGTGCCGGAGTAGAAGGTAAAAGTGCTGATTTAGAGGTTGAATGCACCAGACTTCTATATGCGTCGGAACAGGAGGTAGAAGTGCCGGTTCAGAGGATAAATGCGCTGAATGCACCTGTTAGAAGCCTATATGACACTTGTATGGAACTTGTCACTAAGAGAACTCAAATTTTGATTAGATAAAGGGGCAAGGGCCCCATGCTGGGCACCAAAATGTGATGGGTGAAATGTGGGATTAATCAAATCAATAACAAAACCCAATACATCAATGAAATATGAAAGAAAAAGGAGATTTAAAATAGCAAATAGAGATACTTACAACCTTTACCTTATGCTTTCCATTGCTCGGCTTTTCTTTCTTGATCTTGATGGAGATGAAATGGCCCTCAGGAAGCTTGCTTCCTTGCTTTGAATCCTCAAGATGACAAGGATAAGTTGGCTAGGATACTTTCTTGAATTTGAAGATGAACTTCAAATACAAACATGAGTGGATGGTAATGAAGTGCTATGGAGATGGGTGCAAATGACGCGCTATATTTCCTACAACATAAGTTTACTCAAACGATGGATATGAAAGATAGAAGAAGAGGGTTGTATTTATAGAGTTGGGTGAAGGAAGATCAATGGTTGAGAAGAGATAAGAAGATCAACGGAGGAGAATGTTCATGCGAACGAGCACGAATAGAAGAAGGACATGTGTCATTCGAAAAGGAGCTTTGTTGAGTTAAATGCTTTCTTGATGAGGATGAGTTTTGTTTTTCTTAAATTAGAATTTATTTTTCTAATTTAAGAGCAAAGTTGCTTTAAATTTGCTTTAACTCAGCTTTTGCTTTTGTATGACAAGAGGAATATATTTTTAGAAGATATTGAAGATTTTTAGAAGATAAGAAAGCATAATTAAATAAATAGATTTATTTAATTATTTGTAGATAATTTGGAGGAATAAAATAAAATATTTAAATATATTTTATTTTTTTGTGGAGATTTAAGATTTAATTTAAATAAAATCGCATTTTATTTAAATTTGGAAGAATAAAAGATTTAATTAAATAATTAAAATTATTTAATTATTTTAGAAGAATAAAGTTGATGTAGATTAATTAAATAAATATAATTTATTTAATTAAATGAGAGGAAGTGAATCAAATAAATAAATAAATTTATTTATTTATTGATAGAGGACTATGAAGGAGAAATAAATATTTAAAATATTTATTTAAGTAGAGTCATGTCATTTTTAGGTGTATACACATCCCACCCTTCATCACCCACCCGAGGTAGATTCCTAGATAAGTGGATCCTTGTATGCCCTCCTTGTACAATAGAAAACCAAAATAATCCAAAAACATCACAAAAATCCAAAAAAAAAAAGAAAATCTGGAAAACCCAAAAAATAAAATTATCCAAAAAATCCTAAAATATTACAAAATACAAAACCCCCCCCAAAAAATCATTCCAACATAATCAACATCATCCCATCCAACATCCTACATCCAACCTATCTCGAACCATCCCACATCATCATCACAAAATCAGAACTACATATCATCACCACCCGCATCTTAATGTGCCTTGATCTCATGGAGACATGGTATGTAGGTAGTCTGGACTATGAAGGAAGTATCCAGTACATAGGTACATAAGATGCACCCATCCAACCTGCTTGGATGGTCCATATCCCCTAAGCTTACACTAGATCCAAACGCAATACACTCGCTACACATACTATTAAAAGCATCATCCTTCATGCAAAAATAATCAATCATCAAATCAACTTCCATTAGAACACATGGCATATATCTTTTTGCCAATCTTTTGACTTTTATCCTAATCATCCAATCGATCCCTACCTTACCAAATATATTGTTCCTACAATAGGTAGAATCAATCAAATCCACACTTATCTTGTCAAGAGATACAATAGTTATTTGTCTGGTCAGTTGGTCTTTTTGATTATTGATTTTTACCTTTTGCCCTATTCAAAGGATCATTTCAAAACTACCTTGATCTCACTATACCATGGTATCTGGCAAAAAATACCTAGAATGGGGCATGGTCATTGCTTTTGTATGTTGTGCTTGTGGGACATTTCCATTACTCCAATTTAGTATTGATATCTTGTGAAATGAAGGGTCAGTTCTAGCATATTGATTTCCTTTTGCATCTAAGGTCCATCATACCTTTTGTGTACTAAGGACTTATGCTATGAGTCCCATTCCCTCATTTTATAGACGAGGTTGTGCTACCTTGGGCATGCATAGGATCATCCTATTGTTTGTGGGTCTAGTCCATGAAAAAGATGGATATACATCATCACCTTGGTCCTTCATACCTTGCTGAAAATATCCTCTTTGTTATAATAGACCTAGGATTGCTCTCATAATTTCAACACAATACCCATTCCTAATCCAATCCCACCCATCTATTTCCCTCTTGAAAGTTTGCTTACCAAGCAAACTTTCCCCCAAACCAAACCAACCATGTGGTTCTTATAGAACTGATGTGACATTTTCCATATCACTCCCTTAGGTTTTGCATTAATGAGGACAAAGACCTAACCATTCCTCCCACCCTAACATACCCATCCCATAACCATCCTAATTCCAAACCTAAAACATCTTGATTCCAACACACCCAACCCAAGCAACCCATCTGTGACATGTAGTGACCAAGGCTCCTATACCCCAATCTAAACTCAACCCCCCTCATAGCCATCCACCAATCTTGAACCTCCCCCCACTAGTGATGCCAGAGCATCTGGGTTCACTGGCAATCCTGTGTCACAAAAAAAATGTTTTATTTCCTAAGTTATTTTTGGCTTTCTTTCCTTGCAATTTTGGTTTTTGTGTTTCAGGAGAATTTTGGATTTACTTGGTCAATTTCAAGACATCATCTTGTAGAAAACCCAAATGGGTATATGTAGTTAAATTTTGGTAAAGAGTGGATGAAATTTGGCTAAGTTATAGCTAGTCAGAAAATTCCTGAGTTCACGAACTTTTTAGTTTGCTGACGGCTTAGTTCACTGATGGGCGACTTCATCGACAAGCCTTTATACAAGGCTCATTTTTCAAATACCAAGACTTCACAGTGTTGAAGGGAATTTCGATCAGCAAAGTTTCAAGTTTTCAAACTTTATCAGAAAAATCACAAGTTAGCAAACTCCTAAGTTCATTGATAGCCTATTTTGCCGACTAGCCTTGCCAAGTTGAAGTCAAAAGCCTTTGTTCCGTGAAGAAATGAAATTACCAATTGGAAGGGAATCACTTAGTCAAAAAACTATTGTATTTCCTAACTAGTTTGTGAGTTCTAACATTGGCCGATTTGCCGACCAAAGTTTGTGGAAGTTACAATTCGCCGATAGAGAGAATTGGGTGAAGGCTAAAGGATTTGGTGGTTTGTGAAACCTTAGTTTTTACCGATAAGTCAATTGTTGATAAGGGCTTTAGAAAGGAGTTCATGTTTTCCCAAATTTGTCGATAAGGTTGAAGTCAACTTTTGACCAATTCCAAGTTTAGAAAAGTTAGATTTTTGCCGATTGAATGGCTATTGGTTTGAAAAACACAACATTCACCGATAGGTTTGAGAAATCATCATTTTACCGATAACAAAGGGATATGCTCAAGTTTAGGAAAGAAGATTTTCTTGATAGGCCTTTATAACTAAAGTTTGGGAAAATGGATTTGTGTTGATAAGCATTATCACTGAAGTTTGAAAACCCAAACATTTGCCGAGAGCTAAAGGTTTACACCAGAAAATATCTGGTTCATGAAATCATTGTTTTGCTGATAATTGCCTAAAGATGAATATGCATAAACTAGTGAATATACACAAAGGCAATTGTGATGTGCTTACGAAGAGGTTTGATGATGGCGGTTTGTTCTATTATAATAGTTTGTTCAGTTGTACAATGATTTGGGGCGGTTGAACTATTTTGAGCTGAGTGCCATAAATACAAATTGCTAGGTCCAGATTGGGGGTTTGATGGTTTGATGGTTGGTTCATTAGTTGAGGGAGATTTTGTCCTGGTTTGATCTCTTGGAGAAGAGACATTGGAGAAGTTGCTGTAAAAAAAAAATTGATGTATCTGATGACTATGAAATCATTTTGATGTTGCTAATAATAGATTCATTTTTTTGGTGGCGTGGTGTTTGTGTTATTATTTGTATATTCTACTTAATTTAGTAGTCTGATGAGACCATTGAATTTGGTCTTACACCAAGTGGTATCAGAGTAGGTTTCCTGCAAAGATTGTGGACATGTCGAAGAAGAGATTCTAATATTTTTATTGTAGGTAAGGAGAGTGAGTGTAGACCTACAATAGTAGATAATCTGAAGAAGACATGGCATAGAGAGGATGTGGTAGAAGAGGGCCACAAGGAGTTATGGCGATTGCAGAAATGTTGAGAGGAATAACCACACGGTTAGATGCTATCGAGATGTCACAACATAGAGGAGTACATGTTGAAGATGTTAGTGAGGATGAAGAAGAAGTTGAAGTGAGAGAAGATGATGCAAATGAAGGAAACTAACCAGAAAGGTAATTTTTGAGGGCAATGTCCAGAATAAGTAGTAAGCCTCATTTAGATCCTCCTAGTTATAATGGTAGTCTGAATCCAGAAGAATTAATTAATTAGATATTGGAGATGGACAAATATTTTGATTTTGGATCGATTTAAGACCCTAAGAAAGTGAAGTTTTCCTACACAAGGTTGAAGGGTCATGCTTCCCTTTGGTGGGAACATGTATAGATAGAATGACAAAAAAAGGAAAAGAGAAAACTCAAACCTGGGGAAGAATGGTAACCAAGTTGTAGGCCAAGTTTTTGCCTACAAACTATCAAATTAGTTTGTTCAAGAAATTTCAAAATTTGAAGCAGAAGGAGAAGAGTGTGCAAGAATATACTAATGAGTTTTATAGATTAAATATTTGGGCTGGTCATGTTGATGATGATGCTAAGAAGGTTTCTAGATATATCAATGGATTGCACTATTCCATTCAAGAAGAATTAAGCATGGTACGAATCATTAGTGTTGAGGAAGCCTACCAATATGCATTGAAGGCCGAAGATAAGCTTGCCAAAAACAAAAATAATTCTAGAGGTAGGGGTAAATTTTTGCATGGAAGAGGTTAGTCTAGTGGAAGAGGATACCAAAATAAACATAGAGAGGCCAGTTCCTCACAAACTAATACTTAAGAAAGCAAAGGAAGAGGAGATTCCTTAAGGGGAAGAGGTGATGATTTCAGAGTTAGAGGATCTTTTGGTAGAGGTAGGGGAAGAGGATTCAGTGGTACTTATTTTTAATGTGGAGAAATTGGACATAGGGTGTTTGAGTGCCCTCAAATCCAGTAGAGTACTGGAAAAGGAAAAGAAGCAAGAGTGAATGTGGCACAAGCAGAATGTGAAAGTATGGCTTCACTGAAGTGTGGAGAAGATCCTGAGGATGGAGAATCCTTGATGTTGAGAAGGATTTTGTTGAACCCAGAGAAGGAGAAATCTAAACCTGTTCAGAGGAGAAACTTGTTTTGGACCAAATGTAAATTGGGTGGTAAATGTTGTAAAGTGATAGTAGACAGTGGTAGCACATACAATATTATGTCTAAAGAAATGGTTAGCAAACTGAAGCTGAAGTAGTTGAAGCATCCTAGTCCTTACAAAGTTTCTTGGTTGCAGAAAGAACATCAATTAGTGGTAAGCGAACAATGGCTAGTTAATTTTCAAATTGGTAGTCATAAGGATGAAATTTTGTGTGATATAATGCCTATGGATGCATGTCATATTTTTCTGGGTAGACCATGGTAGTTTGATAGACAAGCTGTTCTTGTTGGGAGAACAAATACATATAAGATAAAGAAGGATGGGAAAGAGTATACTTTGAATCCTATGAAGGAGAAGGAAGATGAAGTAGGAAGTAATCCTAGAGATTGTTTGATTTCTGGGAAGAAATTCTTGAAAGAATTGAAGAAAGGAGGTTGTTATGCTTTTATTCCCAAACCTGAAGTGTTGACAATAATAGAAAAACAAGAAGAGCCACCCATATAAATTCGAGAGATGCTAGAAGAATACTCAGATATAATGATGAAGGAGTTACCAGATGGATTGCCATTTGTGAGACATATTAGTCACTGTATGGATTTGATACCTAGTGCAAGTTTACCAAACAAGGCACCATATAGGATGACGCCTATGGAGAATGAGGAGATAAATAGGCAAGTTTAGGAATTGTTGGATAAGGGGATGATCAGGGAAAGTCTTAGTCCATGTGCAGTACTAGCAGTGCTGGCACCAAAGAAGGATGGAGAATGGCAAATGTGCATAGATTTGAGGGCCATTAACAAAATAACAATCAAATATAGACTCCCATTACCACAAATGGATGATATGATGGATTGCCTAAGTGGAGCAAAATATTTCACAAAGATTGATTTGAAGAGTGGGTATCATCAGATTAGAATTAGAGAAGGGGACGAATGGAAGACAACCTTCAAGACAAAAGATGGATTGTACGAGTGGTTAGTGATGCCTTTTGGGTTGACAAATTCTCCCAGCACTTTCATGAGATTGATGAATGAAGTGTTGAAGCCATTTCTTGGTAAGTTTGTTATTGTATATCTTGATGATCTTATGATTTTTAGTAAGACAAAGGAAGAACATTTGTTGCATGTTAGGGCAGTATTGAAGAGGTTAAGAGAAGATAAATTGTTAGTCAGTTTGAAAAAATGTAGTTTCATGAAAAAGGAATTAGTTTATTTTGGATATGTAGTTTCTGGTGATCATTGGAAGATGGATCCAGAGAAGGACAAGGCAATTTTGGATTGGTCTTCACCTCGTAGTATGTTTGAAGCCAGAAGTTTTCATGGCTTGGTGAGCTTCTATAGGAAGTTCATTCAAAATTTTAGTGGGATTTGTGCACCTATTACTGAGACAATGAAGGGTAATAGGAAGGAGTTTATGTGGACAACAGTAGCTAAGAAAAGTTTTAGAATTTTGAAGAGTAAAGTAGCTGAACAACTAGTTTTGGCACTCCCTGATTTTGGGAAGGTTTTTCAAGTAGATTGTGATGCAAGTGGAGCAATGATTGGTGGTGTCCTTAGTCATGAGAGAAAACCAATTGCATACTTCAGTGAGAAGTTGAATGAAGCAAAGAAGAAATATTCTGTGTATGATCAAGAATTCTATGCAATTGTACATGCACTCAAGAAGTGGATACATTATTTGCTACTGAAAGAATTTGCATTGTATACTGATCATCATGCTTTACAGTTCATAAATATCTAAGGTAAGTTGAATCAGAGACACATAAAATGGGTTAAATTTTTGCAGAGTTATTGTTTTGTTTTGAAATATAGAAATGGAAAAGCTAATAGGGTAGCTAATGCATTGAGTAGGAGATGTCTATTGTTGAATGAAATGAGGGTGAGTGTAGTTAGCTTTGATTCCATGAGAGAATTGTATAAGGATGATGTTGATTTCAAGGAAGCGTGGGCTACTTGTATGAATCCAGTAGAGATAGATAGAACACCCTGGTTGGAATATTTTATTCAAGAAGGTTTATTGTTCAAAGGGTAGAAGTTATGTATACCTCAAGGGTCAATGAGGGATAATTTGATGAGAGAGAAGCATAGTGGTGGTGTAGGTGGACACTTTGGTGTTGACAAAATGTTGGTACAATTGAGTGAAGTTTATTTTTGGCCTGGTATGGCTACAGATGTGAAGAAGTTGGTACAAGGTTGCAGAGTTTGTCAATATGCTAAAGGAGTTAGGTAGAACACTGGTTTATATCAACCATTGCCTATACTAGAGAGACCATGGGAACACATAAGTATGGATTTTGTTTTGGGATTGCCTCAAACATAGAGAGGTAACGATTATATCTTTGTTGTTGACAAATTTTCTAAAATGGTTCATTTTATTCCATGTCAAAAGAGTAATGATGCTTCCCACATTGCTACATTATTTTTCAAGGAGGTAATTAGATTACATGGTTTGCCTAAGAGCATAGTTTTAGATCAGGATGTGAAATTTGTTGGTCATTTTTGGCATACCTTATGGAAGAAAATGGGTACACAGTTGGGTTTTAGTTAAGCATACCATCCTTAGAGTGATGGTCAAACAGAGGTTGTAAATAGAAGTCTGGGAAATTTATTGAGATGTTTGGTAGGTAATGAGCCTAACCAATGGGACTTGGTTTTGGCTCAGGTAGAATTGTGTATGGTTACAGTTCAAGAGGGGTGGATGAATTGTGAGATAGTGCTGATTTGACTCATAAGAGTGCTGTAGATGAAGATTTTGTAGAATATATCCATGATTTACATAAAGAGGTGAAAGAAGATTTGTAGAAAAGTGTCGCCAAATACAAAGAGCATGCTAATATTCATAGGAGAGACCAAGAGTTTCAGGTTGGAGATTTGGTTTTGGCACATTTGCAAAAAGAGAGGTTCCCACAAGAAACATATAATAAACTGAAATGGAAGAAGATTGGATAGGTTGTAAGGTCTTGTGTAAGTTTCATCCAATGCTTACAAAATAGAACTTCCACCAGGTGTAGATATTTTGCCCATTTTCAATGTGGCAGATTTGTATCGCTATTATGAAGGGGAGTCACACGCACCTATATAATTTAGTTAAGATGTTCAGGATAAATATGAATGGATAGATCAGTTGCTTGAAAAATAGTTTGAACAGGTTGATCAAGTGATTGATTTTCATGTGGCTAAACGAACAAGAGGCAAAGAATACATGGAGTATCTTGTCCAATGGAAGGGTAAACCAACTGATGAAGCCTCTTGGATGCAAGCTTCTGAATTGGCTAAGTATGGGATTTTTATTCCGGACTTACCAAAATGTTCTTGAGTTGCAGCCTTAAGAAACATTTCTCTTACCCGATGTGTCTGATGCAGGAGCATCCGGGTTCATTGGCAATCCTGTGTCATAATTTTTTTTTATTTCCTAAGTTATTTTTGGCTTTGTTTCCTTGCAATTTTGGTTTTTATGACTAAGGAGAATTTTGGATTTACTTGGTCAATTTTAGGACATCGTCTTGTAGAAAACCCAAATGGGTATCTGCAGTTAAATTTTGGTGAAGAGTGGATGAAATTTGGCTAAGTTATAGTTAGTTAGAAAATTCTTGAGTTCGCAAATGGCTCAACTCGCTGATGGGCAACTTCGCTGACATGCCTTTATACAAGGCTCATTTTTCAAATACTAAGACTTCGCAGTGTTGAAGGGAATGTCGATCGGCAAAGTTTTGAGTTTTCAAACTTTATCAGCAAAATCACGAGTTAGCGAACTCATAAGTTTGTTGATAGCCTATTTTGCCAACTAGCCTTGCCAAGTTGAAGTCAAAAGCCTTTGGTTCATGAAGAAATGAAATTGCCAATTGGAAGGGAATCTCTTAGTCGACAAACTATTGTATTTCCTAACCAGTTCGTAAGTTCTAATATTGGCTGATTTGCTGACCAAGGTTTGTGGAAGTTGCAATTCGCTGATAGAGAGAATTGGGTGAAGACTAAATGATTTGGTGGTTTACAAAACCTTAGTTTTCACTGATAAGTCAATTGCCGATAAGGGCTTCAGAAAGGAGTTCATGTTTTCCCAATTTTGGAAAAGTTAGATTTTGCCAACTGAATGGCTATTGGTTTGAAAAACACAACATTCATCGATAGGTTTGAGAAATCATCATTTTGTTGATAATGAAGGGATATGCTCAAGTTTAGGAAAGCGGATTTTGTCAATAGGCCTTTATAACTAAAGTTTGATAAAACAGATTTTTGCCAATAGGCATTATCACTGAAGTTCAGAAACCCAAACATTTGCCAATAGCTAAAAGCTTACGCCGACAAATGTCTGGTTTGTGAAATCAGTGTTTTTCTAATAACTGCCTAGAGATGAATATACATAAACTAGTGAATATACACAAAGGTGATTGTGATGTGCTTATGAAGAGGTTTCATGATGGTGGTTTGTTCTGTTATAACAATTTGTTCAATTGTACAACAATTTGGGGTAGTTGAACTATTTTGAGCCGAGTGCCATAAATACAAATTGCTAGGTCTAGATTGGAGTTTCGATGGTTTGATGGTTGGTTCGTTAGTTGAGGGAGATTTTGTCCTTGTTCAATCTATTGGAGAAGTTGTTGTAAAACAAAGATTGATGTATCTGATGACTATATAATGCATTTTGTACTCCTAAAATAATTTTGTTGCTGCTAATAATAGATTTATTTTTATGGTGGCGTGGTCTTTGTATTATTGTTTTTATTTGCTGCTTAATTTAGTAGTCTGATAAGACCCCTAAATTTAGTCCCACACCAACTAGTACTTCCTAGTTCATGGTTCTAAAACTACCTTCTGGCTCCTAGGGTTACATGTATCATGACCAGAATTCTCCACTCCTGCTAAATCCTACATAAACAAAACATGATCATCATATCATAATCATCATCATAACACATCTTTAGAATATAAAATCATGCACGATAGAATTTATAACAAGGTTGGGAATTTTAACAGTCTATCAATTTGCTCCCAAAAGGTGTAGACTCAGGTATTGTATCTTTCTAAGATATTGTGCAATTATATTTGTCCTAATTCCCCCATCAAGTCAAAGTGAAAATAATAAACATGGGTATCTATGTTGTACATCTACCCCTACATAACAACCATAAACGATTATGCATAAACATCCATCTGTATCACAATGAATCACCATCCACCCATATAATCAAACCCACTCAATATCATAACATAAACCATCATAGACATAATGCATAAAATTGATTACCTATAACCATCACATAAACATAACATCACATTATTATATCACATAAATAACATCATCTATGCATAATCCACATCATAATCCATCAAAAACATCCATAAAACCATAAAACATCCATATGCATATATCATCATAAGCCATTATACATCAAATCATACCACACACCCATACATCTATGCATAAATCAAATCATCATAAACATACAACATCCATATACATCCATCAAACGCATCCATAAAAACATCACATCATAAATACATCCATTTACCCATAATCATAAACATAAGTGCATCCATAAACATCATAACACATCTATATAATCATCACCAAAAAAAATCATAATCTCGTATAAATGTCAAATAAAGTTCATGATACAAAAATGTCCTTAAGGCCAAAATACATATAAAAGCTCAAAGGCATACACAAGCTCACGAGCCATGAGCTGAACTCTCCTGAATAGGAGTAGGAGAACTAGGAGGGGACATTTGTGGTGTTGTAGAACCTATAGGTCATGGAGGAGGTGGCCCCATAGGTGGCTACTAAGGTATCTACTGCTAGACTAACATGTGAAATCACCCTAACCTGTGAGACATTGAGACACCTGATCAGCTCCACTGGCTATAGCTAGGAACCCTCTACCCCTCGGGAATAACTATCTAAAAATCCCCATAGTCATACTCAGCCTGGGCTCTCACATCTACCAACTCCCTCTACACCTGGGTAAGCTCCCTCTGCATTACGGTGTAGTCCTGCCACATCTATGCCATGCTAGTACCCACAATCACCCCTTGCATCTAGGTAACCTACTATTGTAGCTAAGTAACCTATGCCTTAGCCCTCTACAATATAATCTCGACACCCTATCTTTGTACCCTCTCAACATCTTGCTCTACAGTAACATATGCCAGATCCCATTACCCCATCATCTCCCCCTATAGCTCCTCCATCCAACAAGCCCTATAGCCTCTAAACCTCAGTGAGAGCACTATCTCACTCCACATGTACTATGTCTAGCTCCTTCTGCTGTTGGTAGATCTAGTCCTCCAGGCTCGCCACCTGAGCCCTTAGTCTATCCTTGTCATCCTCCACATCTCCTATCCTCTGTCAGACTATGCACCACCCAGAAGAAGAAGGATCTAGTACTACACTCGAAGGCCTTGTACTTGAGGAGCCTACAACCCCCACTACCGCTATTACTAAAACCTTGATGCCCCTATCTCCATCTCGTCCACCCCTATCTCCATCTCCTCCATTCCCCTCCTCCTCCTCCTCCACTATGATGTCCTTCTCCTCCTTTACATTAGATGTACCTGGCTCCCCATTTGGAATAGTCAGCCACACAGGTCTCGTCTACAACCACCACGCATCATAAGCTAGGATGGTCTCCACATCCGCTACCATACTCCCCCCATCCCATCTCACTACCTATAATGCCACCAAATCTAGAAGCGCCAGTTGTGGATCCATCTTCGGTGGCCATAATGGTCAATCTACCTGCTCTTGTGCAAAAATAACAGTGATCTGTGGAAGGTCCTACTATATACCAAACTACCGTAATACCTAGGAAGGGATGTATCAATCAATGATGTGCTCGGTCCTCCCTATGAGGTACTAAGGCTATCGAGTATAAGGCATGTGGATGCCATCATCAATCCATGGCGCGCAGCCTATGTATGGCCACCACACTACTGTCATTGCCTCATCAAGCTGTCTCCTCCAAAAGTGCATACTCCCCAGCCACTGATGCTAGAGAGTACCCCTATACACCATCACCCATGTCTCGAACCATGACCTAACATGAGGACATATGGGCCTCGTAACAGCTATGTGCTCCCACGCCCATACATGTAAGAATGTCACCTTGCAATTGAGGCTAGCTCCATCCCCGTATACTACCAAGTGCATCTCGTGGTATAACTGGGCCAAGAGGCATGGTCCCCGTGCATACATGGTACCCTGCATCACCATCTACTCAATCACATCCCCCATCCAACTGGGAATCCCTACAAGCACCGATTTGGCATCAGAATCCCCCCGATCAGCCCACATAAATATAACACATAGTGACTCACACCTCTCACACGAGTAGGACTCCACCACATCTCCCATCGGTCCTGGGTATACGCTAGCTGTATTGGTAGAAATACCCAATCCAATGCTACTACTCTTGTAGCAGTATCATAAACAACTCCCTGGCCAACTATGGGGATCTTGAGGATCCTCTAGACATCCTCTAGGGTGATCATCATCTCACTCATCAGCAGTAGGAAGGTGCAGGTCTCACTCGGCCACCTCTCCACTAGATATGTCATCATAGCCCTATGAGCCCTCAACCGGGGAATATCTAACACATCATAGACCAACCACATGCAAGCGAAGCCACTGTGCTGGCGTAAGCCTATCCCTCAATGTCACAACTGCTAGAACCTATTGCTCCTGTGACTGAATCTTCGTCAGGCCAACCCGTGTTCCAAAAACCACACAAGTTAAACCCTTTTCTGCAAAACAACGCCTAGGTGTTAAACCATTACCCATTGGCACTAAAATAGATAAAGGCTCTAATCCCTCTATCAAAGGTGCCAATCTAACTGATGGTGCTAATCCCCTGACCAATAGCACTAATCCATTGGATTGTGCGATTTCCCAACCCTATGGCGCTAATCTGTGTGATAGCACTAATCCCTCAACTAAAGGCACTAATCCACCTGAATGAATCCAAAACCCTATCAGCTGGCACTAAACCAACTGATGGTGCTGATTTCCCCACCCTATATGCTAATCAAGATGATTACGCTAATCCCAAGGTTCGATGCTAATCCAGATGATCACACAAAACACCCCTGACATCTTAGTGCTAATCCACTAATAGATGGCGCTAAAATGCCTCTTTATCCCCTAGCCATTTCAGTGCTAAACTAGCCTAAGGTGCTAATGCACTGACCTAAGGTGCTATACGGTTGCGTGAAAGCACGAAACCCCTAAACCTACCCTTTTTCGACCCTAAAACTAACCCGAATCCCAAAAATCACAAAGTCAAATTAGGTGACATACCTGTGCACCTGGCTCCTCCATCCATCAATACTCTCAAACCAGCTTAGATCGGTGTTGGTGTCATGGATAGGTCGGTTACGCCATCACTATCGCTATGCTCTCTTAAAGTCTAGTTAGCTTAGGTGTGCAAATGTGGCATGTTGGGCCCACTTTTGCCTATCTATAGCCACCATGTTAGCCCTAATTCACCATTTCTTCTCCCAAGCCATGAATCTTACCCTTTTTCCTCCATTCCTTCTTCTGTCAACCCCGTTTTCCATCCTAAATCCCTTTTTCACCATTGTTCCCTCCTTTTTGAGAGTTCATCTGAAAAAATTAATTTTTTCACCTGAACTCTCCAGGGGGCATCCCTCATCCATTTCCACTCCTTCCTATCAGCTAGGGAAAAATTCTTTGACTTGACGCCATTCCCCACTCAGTCATGACGCCACATCAAAGAGGGGCAAAATGTAGATACCTGAAAATGTCCTGACCCTGCAAGCCACTTTCCCACATCACTTACACTACTAACCACCCCTTTCACCAATTAATTAAATAAAAATCAAATTATTTAATTAATTAACCCTAAGCCATCCCTAACCATTCACCCTTAGCCATTTACCCCAAGTTCATCCTTAGTAATAAATTAATTCAATTAATTCATCACTAAACCTTACAACATCACTCCTCATTAATTAAATAAATATTCTAAATATTTATTTAGTTAATTTCTCCATCTCCTAATCTTGATTAATTATATAAAACATGCTTATTTAATTAATCTACCCTAGCCTATAGCCTAAACCTAGTCTAATTGAATAAATTCCAAAATTTTAATTAGCTACCCTAGCCTACATAACCCTAGACCAAAATTAATTAAGTGATTAACTTAATTAATGTGGCTGTAGATAATTAGTGAGTGGGATAATCAGGGGTTAAAATTAATTAAATAAATAGTGATTTAATTAATTTTAACCCCTGATTATCCCACTCACTAATTATCTACAACCACATTAATTAAGTCAATCACTTAATTAACTTGGTCAAACCTTGCTTAACACCTTCTCCCACACCCCTTGAATAAAAAAGTATCTTTTATTCAAAAGAGTCACATGACCCTTCCACCTCACCTTTCCTCTTTCATGTTAGAGCTCTTTTTATGCAAAGAGCTCACACATGTGTTTGCCAAATGCACACATGTGGTCACATGTAATCCCATTCACCAATAAAATTGAATTTTTAACTCCAACAACTCCCAAGGAAATTAATTATTTATTTCCTCATGTGACTTAATCCTCATTAATGCTAAGCCTTCCCAAGGTGAATTTAAATTTCACTTTTAATCACAACCCTCTAATATTGTTGATGAAATCTAAGTCCTCCATCTCATCTTCTCATCTCCACCATTGGATTTGAACTTTCGATCCTAGTCATTGATCCCATTTCCCCTCCAATATGCCTATAAATACAAGCCTCCATAAGCCATTTTTACATCTCATCTCATTGCAAGTTTAGTATGTGAAAATCTCTCCTCATCTCATCTCCTCATAGCCTTATTATGCCAAAATTGTGTGCATTTTGAGAGCAATCCACATTCATAATCAACATTTGGGTAAAGCTAGGAGGGCTTTGGGTGCACTTCTCCTCAACCTTATCAAGGAGTGATGGAGATTCAAGGGCTTGGAAGGTATAATGTTGTGTTTTTAGCTTTCATTTCATGTTAATTGAGTCTTTGAATTCTTTTTCTTCACCTCCTATCTACACCTTTCATTTTCTACATAGATCATAAGCCACTAAAATACCTATTGAATAATCTAGTGATCCAAGGAAGAATCTACTATTGGCTATTATTATTCCAAGAATTTGACTTCACAATAATGGTAAAACTGGGTAAGAATAATTAGGGACTCAACTACTTGTCTAGGATTGAAATAGGGGATGAACTGGAAAGTCAAGAAGAAGAACTCCCTAGCACAAATTTGTTTAGGGTTACGACAATACCAAAATAATTAAAGGACATAGCCTACTTACTATCTATAAGAGAATTTCTAGTAGGTATGTCTCTGCAAGATAAGTAGATCCTAATGTGGAAGGATTTCCCATACACACTAATAGAAGGGGAACAACATATTATAGGAAGAGATAATATAATAAGAAGAATGGTTTATGAGCATGAAAGGGAAATAATATTAGGGGAAGCACATGAAGGAGTGACAAGAGGCCATAATTCTAGATAACTTACTGTAAGGAAGATAAAGTTAGCAGGATTATGGTGACCCACACACTGTGGGCTTATGACCGGTCTAAGCTTGAAAAGGAGTGACCCCCTTCACAACTCGGTGAGGAACTTGATTCTAGATATAGCACGCATAGTTGATGGCCTCCGTCTAATATTGAGGTGCCATCGACCTAGAATGAATCATACAAGTAGCCATCTCTTTCAAGGACCTATTCTTTTTCTTTGTGACACCATTCTATTATGGATTGTAGGGAACTGTGTGCTGAAGATCAATGCCCTCTGAGGCACAAAACTACTCAAACCTCTGGTTGACATACTCCCCCCATTGATTGTACATAGAATCTTGATGGCCTTCTCAGACTGTTTCTCTATAAAAGCTTTGAAGTCCTGAAAAGACTCAAAGACCTTAGGCTTTTGTTTGAGAAAATATACCCATATGTATGTGGAAAGATCATCAATGAATTTCAAGACATATCTAGCCCTACTCAAAAGAAAGATGCGGCAATGGACCCATGAGGTCACTATGTACTAACTCCAAAAGTTGAGTAGCCCTCCATGCTTTACCTTTATCAAAATTTTCTTCAGGATTCTTACCAAGAATACAACCCTAGGAAACTCCATAAAAAAACTAAATAGAAGGCAACCCAAAAACCATGTCTAGTTGAGTATGCTGTTGCAAGTAATGGTAGTTCAAGTGACCAAACTATTGATGCCATAAACTACTCACCTCATTTGAGTGAGTGAGCAAAGAAAGTGAAGGAGAATCAGGAACAAAGTGAGAAAAATGATACAATTGGGACTGATGATCAGCCTTCTCTACAGAAATTGTAGACCCATTGTGCATCTCACTGATAAACACTATGTCTGAAGTGAACTCAACCTACTTTCTAGAGCCAGTATGAGTGATCTGATAAATAGATAGGAGATTAGTTGATAATGAGGGCACATAAAGAATATCATGGAATGTGCCATCCCCCACATCAATAGACCTTCTCCCATGTACCTCTATAGGAATATCATCACATAATAGAATAGATGGCAAAGAACATGACTCCATTGAGGAAAAACTACCTTGTGATGAAGTCGAGTGGTGCAAAGCACCCGAGTCAATGATCTAGGAATTTGGATGTGAAGCAACAACAACTAAGGCCTTTCCCTTTCCTTTCCCTTACTTTTGTCTATGTCCTTTGAAGATTCTTGAGATGAAGCACCTTGATATTGTTCTTTTCTAGAAGATGATTTAGGTGATCAATCTACTTCTTTAGACACTTATGCTCATCATGACCAAGTTTCTTATAATAGGAACACTGAGTTTTCTCCTTCTTAGGCTTATTAATTTTTGAAGAAGAGCCACTATAACTTGATTTTAGAGTAGCTTGTTTTTGTTCTTGCTTCTTTTCTCCTTGGTTCATTTTTTTCTTATCTTGCTTACCAGACCCTTTTAGATCTTTAGTGCCTTGATTTGCAGCCAAGGCATGAGATTTAGAGGGCTTAATTGTGCCCATTTGAACTAATTTATCTTTCTCTTTAGTGTGTTCATTAGAAAACTCATCTAAATAAGGCATCTTATATGTGGTTCCTAAGGTACTTTTAGTGGCATAGAATGTAGAAACAAACATTGAGAAGTTAGGGCCAAGTTTGGAAAGAATGCTAAGAATTAATTAATTGTCTATCTTCTCTATTCCACACTACTTCAACTACAATCTAGTTTTGTGAAGAAATATTGAATTATATTAAAATTACATGGATTTAACCCTATTAGCTCATTCTCTAGTAGATGTCCTCTTATTTAATCTTGTGTACCAAATATATTTTCCAAGGTGGTCCATACATTATTTTGTGTTGTTGTAGACTCAATATGAAAAAGCAAATAAAGAGATACAAACATACATAGGGTTCAAAAAGCTTCATCCAATTGTTAAACCATTTAGGTTTATATGCATCTACTATAGGTTTAGTTTCAAGACCCATAGTTACTCTAAACAACCCTAGTTTCTTAAGATATATTGTCATCTTGGACTTCCACTCATAGTAGTTGTAGGGTGTCAGTATAGGTATTGTTAATTGATCCATTTTAATGCATAAAGAAGATTAAGTTGTTGTTGTTTGTTTGTTGTACAAAAAATAAAGATGCAAGAAAGAATACATAAGACACCTCCCCTTTTTCACTAGATCATAAATCAACTCCCCTAGAGATTACAAGTTTGACACTTTATAGTTTAGTACTTTTACAATGCTTTTACTAGATTACAATAGTCACTAGGCCATCAAATGACTAAAAAAAACTTTTGATCCAAAATGGAACTATAATTAAAATATGAGAAAAAAAACTATATGGCTTTGAAGTGCTCTTCAAGAACTTTCTGACACCTATTAGATCTTGAAAAACAGAGCTACTAGGCACAAGTTATGGTCATTTTTGTAAAACTACTCATTTAGGGCTTGGAGAAGAAAATTAAACAAAAAAGAGAGTAGGAGGTTGGATGGGGGATTACTTTTAACCATTGGATAAAAGGCCAAACCCTGTAGATTGCACTTTAGACTACTAGACAAAAGGTCAAACCCACATAGCACCCTTTAGACTACTGGACAAAAGGACGAATCCGCAGAGCACCCTTCGGACCGTTGGACAAAAGGCCGCATTTGTGGAGCACCCTTCAGACTACTGAACAAAAGATTGAACTATGGAGCACCCTTCAGACCACTAGACAAGAGGCCAAATTGCGGAGCACCCTTCGGACCGCTGGACAAAAGGACGTACCCTCAAAAAATCACATACATTTTTTTGAGCTATAATTTCAGCATTTGAACAGGTGTTCTTAGGGTTTTTGGGCCTCCTGGATGCAATGGCGATGTCCTTTTGGCTTGAAAACACACCAAAAAATAAATGTATGCTAGATCTTTTCTTGAAACCCTTGTTCATAACTTCACTTCTCGATCTTTGATTTGGGTAAAACAAAAGCCAAATATGGCTTTTTCAAGCATTCTAGACATAATGAGACAACTGAAAACATTGCCTAGATAGTGAGAAAGCTACAACAAACTAGATTAAAAAAGATACAATTATATGAACCCCAAGGTTAAAAAAAATTTCCCTCAAACTTTTCTGATTCTCTAGATCATTCAAAGATGCAAGAGAAGAGCATAATGAATTTTCTAGAAACCTACATGCAAAGCTTAGTAGCCCCCCCAAAATGTCTCAAAATATGAATCTAATCTTCCAAAACATGCTCTTATTCCATGTCAAAATCTAAGAAACAAATTACAACCCATAATCGAATTGAAAGATTTAGAAACAATAAACTGTAAATGCAAATGAAATGAAACAACATAACATTGATACTAAGAGATTTGATGTGAATACTCAAATGGCATAATAGTATCAAGAGAGATCTATAGCTCCAACATATGAATCAAAATACAAGCTAGGTAGTGAGTTTATATAGAAAAGGGAGAGGGTAGAGGTGGCAACACAAAACAATAGGAAGTGACCATCTATCAATCTAAAGATAACAAAGTATCTTCCCAAGATAGCTAATGGGAGCTCCCTTGTAGGATGGTGACACCTCATAACCTACTCACTTAATTAAACCCACTTTATGAACCTAAGTAAGCTTAATAAAAGGTGTAGGAACAAATTATAATAAGGAATAAAAACCTACACGAACACTTATTTCCAATGCTTAATCATTTTCGTCACTATACTACTTTGAATTTTGCATACTGGTTGTTTACTTCCTAGAGGAGTTTGTTCATAAATTTCTGATAGACAAGAGAGATCTACCATTGCACTAGGGGCTCATCTACACCCTGTATTAGTTTGAGCTTTCCCTTACCTCTTCCCTCTCCTTTAGGCCATGTATTTACAACCCCTCTCTGGTGGAACAACATTCCTTTGAGGAGCCATCTACAAAGAAACCAAATTTAGGGAAGCCCCCCTCCTTTGTTGTCCTTAACCTTCCTAAGGTAGCTTCCAGGTTTTCCCCCCTTTCTCCTCTGGAAAGAAAAAGCCTAGGGTCACATTTAGTGAACCCCTAGTTGATTCCATTATTGAGCATGTCCTTAAGGATTCAATGCCTACCCCTGGCCACTCTAATTACAAAGGCAAAACCAAGCTGCAGGGCAATCCTTTGATAGCCACCCCTTCCTCCCAACCTTTGTCCTCCTAGACTATGCCTTTTGACCCTTCGGCCAACTCCAAAATGAACCAACCTATCCCCCCTTGCAAAAGTTCCCTCAGTGCTACTTCCCCTACCTATCAAAGTACCTCCTAGGGAACAAGTAGATGCAACACCTGTAATCAGTTGGAAGAGAAGGTTATCACCTTTTATAAAGCCATGGACCTTCAAAACTAGGTCCTAAAGTGGCAATTGGCCCAACTCCACAATGCCAAAAAGAAAATTCAGCATTTGGAAATTATGATTCAACTTAAGGCTTCTAAGTGTCCAAGTGAGAATGTGCCTGAGGAATTATGGAAGGCTGTAGAAAATTTTGTGAATACCTTTGAGAAGTGGGAGAATTTGGAACAAGAAATGGTAATAATGAAGAAAACCCATGATGACATATAAAGAAATATGGAGGAAATCATTGCTTTTAGCAAAGAGATGGTGAAGAACTTGACCAAGACCCTCTATGTGTTTCAGTCTGAGCTAGAAAAATGGAAAGCAACTAAGGTTCAAAGTCCTTACACTCCTACTACCGGCCACACCAATCAACATGCCACTCATTCTGGTCCTGCCAACAAAACCAAGGCAAAAATCCAAAAGACCAAAGGCATGGATGTGGATGTGGGAGATATTGATGCTTAGGTCAATAGTTCGAAGGAGGCCTCATTTGAAGACAAGATCAAGTTCTTGAATTGTGAATGATAGGCCATTAGTGGCCTAAAGCACCTCTTAGAGCAGTAGCTACTCTCCTACTGGTCTTTTGTTAGTTTCTCTATTCTGTGCCGGTCTTTCCTGTTTAATTTGTCCTAGTTTTTTTTAGGTTGTTCTTAGTTTCATTGCTTGTGAAACTCTCTTTGTTCACCTTTTTAGCTTCTGTGTAAGGGTTTGGTCCCTTCCTATTGTTATCTTAATCAAAACAATCAATATAGATAAATTTTAATATGTATTGATTATTGGTGTACATATCAATTGATATCGATCGATATATCAATTGATATCAATATCAATCAATATATCACTTGATATTTCTATGGTTTCTATTCTATCATATTAAATTTATATGTATTGATTATTGGTGTATATCAATTGATCTATCAAATGATATCAATCGCTATATGAATTGATAGATTGATCGATATCAATTGATATTTCTAGGGTTTTTATTGTATCATAATTAATTTTATATGTATTGATTATTGATGTATATCAATTAATATCAATTGATATATCAGTCAATATCAATTGATACAAATCTAGAGTTTCTATTGTATCATATTAAATTTTATATGTATTGATTGTTCCAGTGTATGTTAATTGATATCGATTGATATATCAATTGATATTTCTAGGGTTTTGATTGTACCATATTAAATTTTTTATGTATTAATTTTTAACCTCGAACTATTAAAAAACTCAAACCCTAAATTTAGGGTTTAGGGATTATACATAAGGGTTTAGGATTATAGTATGGCCTAGGGTTTAAGTTTTAAGTTGAATAGAGTTTAGTCTAGTGTTTTAGGTTTTAGAAACAAATTTACATTTAAAAAATATTGAAAAAACTATAACAAAACAAAAAATGCATTTACTAAGAGCTGCCTACCTCAAAACCTATCAATTGATTCTTGTGGAGTGAGGAGGTGGTGATATGGTGTGGAGTCTGATCGGTCTCCAAGTGGGAGATTGTTGTTATATGGAGCCTAATTAGACTCAGAGGTTAAATTTACCCCACTTTTATCGGTGTAGTTTTCCCCCAAATTATTTAATGGGGTCAAGAGGTAGCGCTCCTTGCGGGGGTTTGGGGGCAGTACCATTTGTGGGGTCTAAGGGTAGTGCCCCTGGAGTGCTCCCTATCTCGATACAGGGTAGGGTCGAGGGGTAGTGCCCTCATGGGGGCTCGAGGGCAGCGCCCCCAAAACCTCCATGATTTTTTATTATTTTATTAAGGTGTTAGGAGTTATTTTTCTATTGGCCGACATAAAAAAACCCTGTTTTGTAACTGACATAAGGTTTGGTAAAAGCGGCTAAGGTTTAGGGTTTTCGTTGATGTATTGTAGCATTTTGCAATGGTATTGAGTTGCAAGGATTGTTGGTTGTAATCAGTTTGATTTACTGGATAATAATATTGGACTATCTGTTGCTAGATGTAGCCCGAGTTCGGGTGAACCACATTAAAAACTTGTCTCTCACTATTATTATTTTTGTGTATTTTCATTCCTCTGTTTAATCTTTATTTGTATTTAATTGATATCTTCTACCAACTAACCCTAACAAGTGGTATCAGAGCGTGTTGTGTTCAATTATCATCTGCAGGAAAGTCTCATGGTTGTGTGGGAGCAATGGTAGACAAGGGTAAATTAAAGGTAGATAGATTAGATGGGAAAAACTATCAGTTATGGAAGATACAGATGGAGGATTATCTCTATTAGAAGGATTTAAAGAGGCCGTTGGAAGGAATAGCCAAGAAACTGGCAACAATGACTGATGAGGATTGGGAACTTCTGGATAGAAAGGCACTGGGAACCATTCGGTTGTGCCTGACACCATCTGTGGCATTCAATATAATAGAAGCAAAGACAAGTGAATTGATGAAAGCTTTGGCTAAATTGTGTGAAAAACCCTCAGCCTCAAATAAGGTATTGCTCATGAAGTGTTTGTTTAATCTAAAAATGATTGAAGGTGGATCTGTGACAGATCATTTAAATGAGTTTAGTATGATTACCAGTCAGTTAGCTTCTGTAAAAGTGAAATTTGATGAAGAGGTGAGGGCTCTCTTGGTTTTATGTTCTTTATCAGAAAGCTAGAATAGCTTGGTAATGGCTATAAGTAACTCTATCTCTGGTTCAAACACTTTGAAATTTGATGATGTTGTTGGTGTTATCCTTAGCGAGGAAATATGACGGAAAAGCTCACGAGGGTCCACATCAGGTAGTGTTTTGAATGCAGAAAGCAGGGGTAGATCAAAGGAGAGAGGAAAAGGTTCTGGAGGTCATGGGAAGTCATGAGGAAAATCAAAGGACAAGAGGTCCCAATCCAGAGAACAGAAGGATTGCTAGTACTATGGGAAACCAGGTCATCTAAAGAAAGATTGCTAGTCTTGGAAGAATAAATAAGGAGACAAACAAGAAGGCAAATGTGGTAAGTAATAAATTTGAAGATGATGCTTTGATTCTTTCCCTAGATAATGTTGATGATTCACGGGTTTTAGATTTAGGGGCCTCATTTCATGCCAGGTCCCATAGAATTTATTTTCTTGATTATGTCTAAGGAGATTTTGGCCTGGTTTATTTGGGAGATAACGAACATTGTCAGATTGTTGGAAAGGGAAGAATCAAGATTAAGTTGCAGAATGGGAATCATTGGCTACTACAAGAGGTAAGGCACATTCCAAGGATGAGTAGGAATTTAATTTCAGCAAGGCAGCTAGGTGATGAAGGTTGCATTGTTACATTTACTAATAAAAATTAGAAGGTTTCAAGAGGTGCCTTAATAGTAGCAAAATGTTTGAAAGTAGGCACCTTATATCTTTGTACAGGTCATACTATTCCTTCTACTTTAGCTATTGTAGAGAAAAAACAAATAGGTTTAGGAACAGTTGTTGCAGGTTCACAGGAAGTGACTAAAATAGTTGCTGTAGGTTCTAAGACAACACTGTGGCATAGCAAACTTGGGCATATGAGTGAAAAAGGTATGAAGATACTTCATTCCAAGAAAGTTTTACCAAGTCTGAAATGTATTAATATGGATTTCTGTGAAAGTTGTGTGTATGGCAAACAAAAGAGAGTTAGTTTTCTCAAGGATGGGAAGCAAAAGAAAGATGAAAAGTTGAAGCTTGTGCATACAGATGTATGGGGACCAGCTTAGGTATCTCCTCTTAGTGGCTCTCGGTATTATGTTACATTCATAGATGATGCAACTAGGAAGGTTTGGATTTATTTTCTTAGGCAGAAATCTGATGTATTTGAAACATTTAAGAAATAGAGAAGCTTGGTTGAGAATGAGATGGGTAAAAGATTAAAATGTCTTAGATCTGATAATGGTGGTGAGTATTGTAGCAAAGAATTTGAGGATTATTGTTCTTTTAATAGAATTCATAGGTAGAAAATAGTTCTAGGGACTCCATAAGAAAATGGAGTGGCTGAATGCATGAATAGGACAATAATGGAGCATGCAAGGACCATGAGATTGCATGTTGGGCTACCTTTAAACATGTGGGTAGAGGCTATCAACACTACTATATATTTCATTAACAGAGGTCCTTCGGTTCCTTTGGGCTGTGGTATTCCAGAGGAAGCATGGACAGGTAAGAAGGTGAGTTATTCCTTTCTCAAAGCCTTCAAATGTGAAGCATTTGCACATGTATATTCTAAAAATAGAACCAAGCTGGATGCAAAATAAAAAAAGTATCCCTTCATTGGATATGGCATTAATGAATTTGGTTATATGATTTAGGATTTTGAAAATTAGAAAATTGTGAGAAGTAGGGATGTTGTATTCAATGAGAAGGTGTTGTACAAAGATCAATTGCAGCAGCATGAGAAGAAAGAAAAGGATTATGTGGTGCTGGATGATACTCCAGATAATGATGTTCTAGTGGTTCCTCATGCTCTGCAACAACAACAAGAAATACCACAAACTCTAGTGAATGTTAGATGGTCAACAAGGTTAAGTAGACCTCCTGAAAGGTTTTCTCCCTCTTTGTATTCTATTTTGTTAACAAATGCTGGTGAACCAGAAGGGTATGATGAAGCTATGCAGGTGGATACAAAGGTTCAGTGGGAGCTTGCAATGAAAGAAGAAATAGGCTCCTTGCTAAAAAATCAGACTTGGGAATTATGTAAGTTGCCTGCAAGTAAAAAGGCTTTACCAAACAAATGGGTTTATAGGACGAAAGAGGAAGATGGAGGTAAGAAAAGATTTAAAGCCAGGTTAGTTGTAAAAGGATTTGCACAGAAAAAGGGTATTGATTTTGATGAGATTTTTTCTTCGGTTGTCAAGATGACTTCTATTCGTACTATTTTAAGTATTGTGGCTGTTGAAGATTTGCATTTGGAACAACTAGATGTGAAAAGTACCTTTCTCCATGGTGATTTGGAGGAGGAGATCTATATGGAACAACCATAGGGATTTGAGGTCAAAGGTAAGGAGAAACTGATGTGCAGATTGAAGAAGAGTTTATATGGCTTAAAATAATCACCTCGGCAATGGTATTTGAAATTTGATAGTTTTATGGTTGAGCAAGGCTACAGCCAGTGTAATTCTAACCATTGTGTTTATTTTGAGAGGTTGGATAATGACAACTACATTATTTTATGTTTATATATTGATGACATGCTTGTAGCAGGGTCTAACATGGATCACATAAGAGAGTTAAAACAATAGTTAGCACAATCATTTGCTATAAAGGATTTGGGGGCAGTAAAACAAATCCTTGGTATGAAAATTTGCAGAGATAGGAAGAACAGAAAATTGACTCTATCTCAGGTTGATTATATTGAAAAGGTGTTGCAGAGGTTCCATATGGAGAATGCAAAAATTGTCAACACACTTTTGCCTATTCATTTGAAATTGACTAAGGAGATGTGCCCTAAGACACAAGAGGAGGAAGAAAAAATGTCCAAGGTACCATATGCTTCAGCTGTAGGAAGTTTAATGTACACCATGGTATGCACGAGACCAGATATTGCACATGATGTAGGAGTTGTAAGCAGGTATATGAGTCATCCCAGATTGGAGGATTAGAATGCGGTAAAATGGATTCTCAGATATTTGAGAGGTACATCTAATAAACACTTATGTTTTGGGGGCTCTAATACTAATTTAGCAGGTTATGTAGACTCAGATTTGGCAGGGGATATTGATACCAGGCGGAGTACTACAGGTTATGTCTTTACTGTAGGTGGGACAACAGTGGGTTGGATCTCTAGGTTGCAAAAGGTGGTTGCTTTATCCACCACAGAGGCAGAGTATGTAGCTACAATAGAGGCAAGCAAGGAGATGATATGGCTGTGATCTTTCATGGAAGAATTGGGCAAATAGCAGGCTAACAATTCTTTGTATACAGATAGTCAGAGTGCCATACATCTTGCAAATAATTCTGCCTTGCATTCAAAGACCAAACACATACAGCTCAGGTATCACTTCATCTGGTTGGTGTTGGATGATGGACAGTTACGGCTAGAAAAGATCCATACAAATAAAAATCCAGTGGATATGTTTACAAAGGTAGTAACAAGGGAGAAGCTAAGCTCCTCTTTAGCTTCAGTTGGTCTTCAAGACTGAAAAAAAATAAAATTAGAATAGCAGAGTCCAGGGTGCTTATTTCCACTGGGAGCTACAGGTTTAGCGGTGTTATGATCAGTCTCCAAGTGGGAGATGATATGGTGTGGAGTCTAATCAGTCTCCAAGCGGGAGATTATTGTTATATGGAGCCTAATCAGAATTAGAGGTTAAATTTACCCCACTTTTATTGGTGCGGTTTCTCCCCAAATTATTTAATAGGGTGGGGTCAAGGGGCAAGACCCTCATGGGGGCTCAAGGGCAGTGCCCCCGAAACCTTTAATAAAATTTTATTATTTTATTAAGGCATTGGAAGTTATTATTCTATTAGCCAACATAAAAAATCCTATTTTGTAACCGAAATAAGGCTTGATAAAAGTACGTAAGGGTTAGGGTTTCTGTTGATGTATTGTAGCATTTTGTAGTGGTATTGAGTTGCAAGGATTACTGGTTGTAATTAGTTTGATTTATTGGATAATAATATTGGACTCTCTACTTGTAGATGTAGCCTGAGTTTGGGAGAACCACATTAAAAACTTGTCTCTTACTGTTATTATTTTTGTGTATTTTCATTCCTCTGTTTAATCTTTATTTGTATTTAATTGATATTTTCTGTCAGCTAACCCTAACAGGTGGAATCAAGGTGTTGTTGAGGTTGCTTGATATAGGTACTCATTATGAGTTGTTATTCCACTTCACAGTTGGTGTTCAAACAAAAGAAAATGAGGTTACGGGGCAAAAAAATAATTAATACCTTTTCAGAATGGATTCCCATTTATTTTAGGAATTAGTACATGTTACTAATGGATACTCATTTAGATATAGAAGCTTGAATTAAAATGGGTACCCATTCTTTAGGGTATGCATTTAGGTTTAGGCTTTTGTACCTAAGTTAGTATGTATTTTTATGAAACACGTACATGTTCCTTCCAATATCTTTCCCCCCATGATTCTTACCCCAATTTTCTCCACCCCTTGAGCACTTGTGTTAAACTACAGGATTTCAGGATGAAAATCCTTGGATTATTAGAAATCAAAGGATGAAACTCCTTTAGTTTCTTGGGGGAAATCTCTCATAGAGGTTGTATTTGCATTTCAAAGTTTTGTTTATATTTTTAGCATATATTTCAATATTTCTAATTGTAGGATTTGTGAAAAAGGGAGCTTCTTCATAATGTAGAGTTTACTCTAGATTTCATATTATAATGTATTGTTGTAATTTTATGATTTATTCTAGCATTTTTCTTTAAATTTTATAAATATAAATTAACTCCAACATTTTGGTGATGTTATATCTCATGTGTGCAAATATTATTTAATTTTCTCATATAGTTTGTGTAAAATTAGCAATATAAATTTTAATATTCTAGCTTCAAATATGTGTGGAGGTTATTTCAATATATTTTATGTTATATTTGCTAATTAAATCTTAAATCTAAAAATATTCACAAAATATTTTGTTGAAGACATTACACACACTCACCTTAAATAAAATAGAGAAAAGAAACAGAACATTTTATTGGTTCATACAAGATTATTAATGAGCCATGGACACATTTACATGATTTTGTTAGGAAAGGTATCTCAACCTTGCAATTACAAAAAGTGTGATTTTTCAGTTATAAAATTGAATAAACATAATTTCTAAGCTATAGATTTGGTTTTTGGCCAAATAATTATTCCAAGTTGTTTAGCTCCACTATTGGTGCATAAATATCTTCAAGCTCTACAATTTAAAAAAATGGGCCCAATCGACTTCCGAAATCAAAAGTTATGGCCTCCAAAATTTTGGCCTCCCATATTGGAAATGTAAAAGCATGTTGGACATAGAAAAGAGTTGTAAGGGGGAGTTACATGTGTTGAACAACTTATGATGCATGTTATGACACATCATAAGGCATCTTTGGTTGGAGATAATGGAACCCTAAGAATTTGGGCACCACTTTTGGGTGGTTTTGGCTTATGTTTTTCTAATTACCATTTGATTGTTTCATGTATTGTATCTCCTATATATTAGGTTCTTGAGATGGAGGTTTAGTGTGAGAGTCTTATAGATGTTGTTAAGTTACCTCTAGATCTTTGGTTGGTGCTACTATTGTGAAAGCTTTCTCTACAAGTATATTGTAATGTTGTTAAAATTTATGAATAATATATTGGGTTACTTTTGAAGTGTGGGTCTTCTGAAATGATTTTCCCTACGTAAATCATTGTGTTGTGGTATGACTACTATTTATGTTTACATGTGTTTTATGTATAATTTTTTTTACTATTATAAATATTTGAAAAGTTTTTCATAATCCTCTTCTTCAGATTAGTGTAGGAAGTTGTTCTACTACCTTAGCTTCCTTACACATTTCTTATTACATTATTCAAGAAAAATATTTTTATAATAAAATAATTTTAATCTATATCTTATCAAAAGAAATTTGTCACAATAACTTAATCCAAAAATATGACTTCTAGATGTTATATTGTTAAAGATAAAGTTAAATTTAAAATATAATAATTAAGAATTTAATTCTAGTGAATGCATAATTCAACCATGATTAAATTATCTCCTTTGATCAAATTAAGTGCTTAAAGATAATTATCAGATTGCTATGAGCCTTTGAATGATATTATTTTATTTCACATAAAAGAATTCTAATATAACATATTCTCTATCAAATGTTTCAAAGCTAAAACTTGTTAAATCTTTTGTTGAAAAAATAATTTCAAATTGAAGAGAAATTAAACAATAATATTATAAATAGAAGATGATAACTATTAAAATGAATGGAAATGTTTCTTGACAAGACTAAAAAAATTGGACACTATCAAAATCCTCACAACTATGAAGGTTTTTATGTTAACATCTTAAATACTTTTCTCATGATTATAAATGATAGACATTGAAATGAGGTCAAATAGACTTAAATAACAAAGTTCAAGTGTTTAACTAGAATAAATGTCTATCCTTATATAGGATAAATATTTGGCAGATGGACCCTAATCTAATTGGTTCTTGCGAGATAAAGGTATGTAGTTTGCTAGATTAAATTTTTTAAATAATAAAATATTTAGTAAAATAAAATATATTAATTTACAATGGAAAGGTATAAATTGCCATATATAATATTTCTCAATTTAATTATAATATTTTTGTATTAAATATAAACATATCAAATTAACAAAAAATCTATGTTCAAACTTAAATTGAAGAGTAATTATTTTTACATAGATAAGTGGGTGATCTATTGTAGGGCCCACCCATGAAATGAAAAACAACTCCTTATATTCAAATGTGATATAAGCACCATTTGAATAGAAGATTTATTTTTAGATTTTTCTTTTTTATTTGCCACTATTGTCCACTCACATTTTTTAGGGAAACAACTTCTAGCTCATACTCTTCCTCACTATTAGTTGACATCCAACTCTGACATCCCCTAAAAATCCAAACAAGCTACATTATTAGTTGATGTTATTACTAATAGATTTAGGATCTCCTCTCAATTTAACTCTGAGAAACCTTCTCCTCTCTATTTAGGGCACACCTCACTTTCCTTCTTCTTCTCCTCATCCTATTTCTTCTCTTGCATCCCTTTCACCTTAACCTAAATGTCTCTTGGACCCTAGAATTTTATCCACCTTCAATAGTGCCTTTACATCACCAAAATGGCACACCTTAGTAGCAAGAGAATGCTACTAATTCCAACAATAGAATGGTTATTTTTCATTATCTAAAGGTTATTTCTATAAATATTCTTCCTAGATCTATGATAATGTTTAAAAGAATCTACCTTGAGACAAATGCATTTCTACTAAAATTATAGTTGTAGTAGTTAACATATGCCTTTGGGTTTTAGGAGATAAAGAAATAATTTTTCTAAAAGAATCTCCTGTGCTTTTCAAAGTTGATTGAAGCTAAAATTAGGAAAAGATTCAACAATCTTACCCATATTGGAGAAACCCTAAAATTTTCTATAAATGAGTTGAAACCTAGAAACTAAGGCTTCAAAAGTAGGGAAGCCATATCCAAAGACCAATGACCTTTCTCTAAAATCCTTCTTTTATCTTCCACTGAATCACAAAGAAACTTTTAGCATGTGGAAAGATCACTATTAGATCTTCCAAAAAAAGTTGTTAGGTTTTCATGACCCAACTATTTAGTTCTAAATAGGAATCGCACAACAATGAGTCCCACTTTTTGGCAAAGATGGACATTGATATCATAATTTTTAACTAAATCTTCACTTTTTGAGACCTATAGCAGCCAAACCGTTAAGAATTTGAAGATGATACGAACTAGTGATTTGTGTGTAGATTCTAAATATATCTTTTAATTTTTTTTGAAATAAATCATGAATCTTTCAATGTCTCTTTTAATAACTAGTTTTTAATAGTAAACAACATTTTCAGAAAGTAACATTTATGTCGTCTAGCATAACTTTTTTTTCTAGAAAGGATAAAATTCTAATTTTTAAAATATAGATTTTTAACATCAATATCTAGTGCATGGATATTTTTTCATAATTGTTTGTTACATATTTTTTAAATTAATTTTAGAAGTCAGGGTAACTATAATTTGGACATAGGTGTATGTCGTCATGCATAACTTGTTGTGTATATATCGAAATTCAATTTTTTTTGTTGAAACAAGGACATCAATACCTAGTGCACAAATATTTTTCATAATTTTTTTATTTTTCCACGTGTGTGGAATAGAGACCTTGACGTTTCGTGAAAAACCTATGTTCACTAGAAAATAGAAAATAAATGTAAAATCAAATGAAACATATTCAAAATCATACTTTTTGGAAAGATTATACTAAGGGCTACATATTTATAAAATAGAATTTCTAAATGACTTCATTTGATCCCCTAAAAGGTGAAGCAAATTTTTTTTTTGTCATCATTTTGATAGGTGTGGAGGAGACTCTGTCGAGGGTTTGATTTAAGACTAGGGGGTTCTTTCTAAGGGAATTTGATCTAAGGGGGTTTTATCTAACCCCCTTAAATTAAACCCATTTAGATGGAACCCATCAAGGCTTAAATCATTAATTTTTCTAAAAATATGTGATTTAAGACAAAAATTAGGATGTCCCATAAGTGGGACACACTATTGTGACAGCAAGGACCTATTAATGTCATTTCCATGTAATTCTCCACTTCATCTATCATCTCCTCTCCCAGCTCTAGAATTAGCATTTTTCTATAAAACTTGACTCTCTTAAACCACTCTTTTTTCTTCTTACTACCTATGTCCATATTTGAAAGCTCCATGTTCACCTGAAACTAAATTTTTTTCTTCCACAACATTTGCATACATGCAATCTTACCCACTCTTGGATGGAACTTTCCCTCTCTACAAGGTTTCCAAAATATTTTTGTTGCCTTCTCCATCTGGTTTACTAGGCATTATTAGTTCCATAAAATTAAAATATCTATCTCCCTTTGTATCCATCCCTCTGTCTCTATCTCCCCTTCTTTCTTCCTCTATCTCTCCTGTCTCTCATGCTCTCTCTTGATATCTATTATTTATTCTTTCTTACCATCTCTCTTTCTCTACCTCTCTATCTCTCTTTTTATTTCTTCCTCTATATCTCCTCTCTATATCTCACTCCCTCTTTCTCTCTATCTCTTATATATGTCTCTCTATTTCCAAGGTTTCCAAGATATTTTTGTTGCCTTCCCCATCTGGTTTACTAGGCATCGTTGGTGCTAGTTTTCTCTTTTCTATAAAAATCATTTTCAATTTCAAATGTGTTTCCTCTCCTAAGATTAGACTTGATCAATCACCATTTAGATTCTAAATAGCTACTTGGAGATGGGGTCCCACTAACCTTAACTATCATTCTAGTGCCTTTATGCCCATATTTATGTGGAGTTCATCTTCCATTGTAGCTATCAGTTTAGGGATTACCATGCTCTCAATCTTTTATTTTAAATTAAACTATAAAATTAAAATCTCTCTCTCTCTCTCTCTCCCACTATCTCTCTTATATCTCTCATACTCTCTCTTGATATATCTTCTTTCTTATTTCTTATGATCTCTCTTTCTCTACCTCTCTATTTCTCTCCATCTCTAGTTTCCCTTCTTTCTTCCTCTATCTCTCCTCTCTCTTTCTCACTCCCTCTCTTGATCTCTCTATACCTTTGTCTCTATGTCCCCCACTCTCTCTCTCTCTCTCTCTCTACCTGTCACATCTCAAATTTTGATACTATCTGGGATTACTTTATATGGAAATATTTCATGAGCAATTATGTGTGGCTAGATGAATATTTTATTATTTTGAAAGATGAATGATTATTTTAATATGGAAATATGAAATGAAATGAATGTTATATTCATGCTTTGGCTATTGAGTTACTAACCTATTAATGGGAAAATTGAGTTTATCTTGAGTTGTAGGTTGTCAAAGACAAGGGTGTGGTTGAGTTAAAGGAGGTTAGCAGCCTGGCAGGGTTAAGATGGAAGGATTTCTCACACACATCACTTAGAGTCATGTAGATGCATTATAATTGCATTATTTGATTTTGTTATATAGTTTATTTTATTGTGCTATAGTTAGCTTATTTAATTAAATGTTATTTAATATTATGTGTGCATATGAAAAATAGATTAAATGATTTAATGATTTATTTGATTTTATTTGGAGAATGAATATATATTATTAATATATTATTTTTTTATAGATAGTTGAGATAAACATGTTTATTATTTAATATTATTTGTGGTAATTAGAGATTTAAAATTAGAAAATAAAAAAAGAGTTTAAAACAAAACAAAAAGGTAGAAAACAATAAAACAATAGAAAACTAGAAAAGAAAACTTTATTTAGGAAATAAAGCACAAAATAAAGCAAAGCAAATTGGAGATGAAAAATAATAAAAGAAGAATAAAAACTCATTCTATCAACACAAGAAATCATTCACAATTGTTGCATTCACAACTGGCATTCTTAATTTTCTTTCTCATCTCTGAAATTTGCAATAAAAACATAAGATTTGTTGACATGGGAATAGAGGATTTTGGGGCAAGAAGGTGGAAGATCTGGAATAGAGGAAGCTTTTGCGAAGACAGAGGGTTGAAGCATTCAATTGAATCAGAGATTGAAACTCCAGGTTCTTATGCAAATCTATATTCTCAAATTGTATGGGTGTCAATATTTTGTTTGGACAAACCATTGATTTTTCTACATATGTACATTTGTATTTTATTATTCATTTTAAACATTGGGAATATTATCAGTATGATTACATGATGCTGGATATTTTACTGTGTTCATGATTTGTTACTGTATAGATACGTATATACATATATATATTAATATCGAAAGCTATATATATAGGAAACTGTTAGAACAAATACTAAATAAAGCACTAAATTTATTTATGACTTTTATATATTTCAATCAAATAGAATGAATTTGGATTTGATTAAAGTCTAAACGAGGTATGAATCGGCCAAAGGCCGAATTATATTAATTAAAGAATGGGCACGACACCCATATGGTGCCACACCTTACATTTGGTATCGGAGAGCTAGGTTCAACTCTTGGACCTATGCCTATTGATGCATAATCGAACCCTAGGTCTAATGTTGGAAATTCCTATTCTAGGATGGTGTGCCTCTTGACAACTGCAAGGAAGTTGGTTAGAAATGAGAGCCACCACAGAGCCAAGAGGGAGAGGAAAGCTATAGTGTGAACCATCTAGGGAGTTAATGATGATGGTGACATATGGCTTGGAGACAATGAGACCTTGAGTCATGCAATTGCTCAGGTTAGTCAAGTGAAGAGGGAAATGAAGGTGGCTATCAAATCAACACCCTTACCACCCACTAGGGAAATGCCTTCAGAAAATAGTGTGACTCCTCCTGTAATACCTAATATAATAGGAATTGTCTCAAGTGAAGATGAAGAGGAACCATAAGAGTTCCCTTTGTCTGAAAGTGAAATGTAAATTTAATTGTTTTTTTTCTAGAACCTCTATAGAGAACAAGGATGTAAAAATCCTCTAATAAATGAAATGAGACATTGATTTTGAATATGTAAATGTTTTATGATTCAATGGGAATTGAGATAATTAAAAGTATGTGATTTAAAGATGGATAGTGTACCTATGAATGATGATGTGGCAATAAAAGTGAATTAATAAGAAAAGATATAATCTCGATAAGAGGAAGAAATAAAATCACTTGTGAAAAAGTAAAGCTAGGAATGATGGATAAACATTGATTGAGTCTTTTAGAAGAGGAAATCTGGATGGATGTTTTAAGACAAGAGTGCCTAAATTAGTATTAGGTTTTGGATAAGATAGTTTTTGAGCAATACATTGATTTTTTTAGGATGTGAGCATGGATCTAGTAGAATCCACAAGATCTTTTGAGAATGCAAGGTTTAGATGTCTTAAGGATTTTCATTGGTGACCTATGATAAAAGATGCTTATGTATGAGCCTTTGTAGTGTTTGAGTATACTTGAGTGACCTTTGTAGGGTCATGATCATGCTTATGTGACCACCTTTTGATAGTGGAGTTATGATAATCTTTGTGTGAAAGGGAATACCATGTTCTCGAGTGAAATTGAACTTGGTATACGAAAGAGGATGTTTATTGGTTATACTTTTAATAATTGCCTTTTGGTAAAGGCTTGATTGAAAAGAATATTGCTTTGTCTCATGGAGAGTATGATGCTAAGTATGTATTCATTTTGCAGTTGTAAGATAGATAGTTGGGTAATGGCTTATGTACCTATTTTGTACTTTCCCTAGCATTCATGTGGAACCTGGGTAAATTTTTGTGTTGCATTGTAGAACAAGGGAGTGTAAAAGGGTAATTACATAGTTCTTGTGGTTTTGGGGTGTGGGAATCTTGAGTGAAGTAGTAAACCCGTGATTGATGAGAAGTGTCAACCATTGCTTATTGGAAAGATGGATATATGTTTGAGAAAGATAGATTCTTAAGGTATTAAGGATGGATGTATGTTCCCAACTCAGTGAAGTTGAGGAAGCATGTGCTTGAAGGATTTCATAATGCACCTTGTTCAGGGCACCCGGTATAATGAAAATGATAGAAGGACTCAGACCATTGTACTTTTGGCTAGGACTCAAGAAGGATCTCACCCAAATTGTAGCTAATGTTTAGAATGCCAGCAAGTTAAGGTTGAGTATGTGCATTCAACGAGACTTTTATACCCATATAGTGTTCCTTATTTAAGTTTAAATTAAGAAATGATAACCGCTTCTGTTAGATTCAGGACAGACAACTGAGAGGGGGGGTGAATCAGTTGTCTAAAATTTTCTTCCAATTAAACACTTAAATCCTCTTTGTGATTTAGTAGCATATTAATAAATCAATCATGGAAACATAATGCATTAAATTAAGAGCAGAAACACATCAACACATAAGACACCAAGAACATCCACACTTCATCTGCTTACTGAAATCCTTATCTTCTTCATCCAGAACCTCAAGAACACAGTCTGTCATCACTGTCACAATGGAATAGATGCTTGCAGACCTCCAAACCACTAACCAATTGAGTTATCACTTCACATGGACTTCCTAAACACTCCACCAAATCCGCAGAATAGGATATTGCATTTCTGGATCCCACCAGACCTATCTATGTCACTCTGTCACCTCTGAACACCTACCGGAACTAGTTTTACTTAAACAACCACAACTTCTTTAGATCTTCATGCGGACCTCAGAAATCTTTACTAGATCATCTCAAGACTCATATCTACAAACCCTTTGAACCGCATCCTCTGACAGTAATCTTATCTTGGATCTTTACCTTACTGTCTTCACTGTTCTTCTCTGTTCCTGATTAGGACCAATTTTCTCAATATCCTCAGCACACAGCTCATCCAATCCTTATCATCAATGCAACAGGAGTATGTTGACATCAATGACAAAATTGATTGGGCCCATACTTGGAACAATCTCCCCCTTTGTCATTGATGGAAACATATGATGTAAAAAACTATTTTGACCATCAAGACACAACTCCCCCTATCACCATTCACTTGTCTTCTCTTTCTTTATTGCTCCCCCTTTGATCAGCTACCACTTGTTTTTCACATGTCTTTCTCCCCCTTTGACATCAATGGAAAAGGGCACATACTTGCAATTCCACCATTTTAGAATCATACCAGCCGCTCCCCTTGAGTAGTAGCTCCCCATCATCAATCTAGACCATAAGATATGACTGTGATATCCACTAGACTGATGCACATCAGTGCACCTTAGTTCATCACCGGAGGGGTAATAACCCCTAGCTTTTCCCTGAGATACTCAAAAGAGTCCTTAGGTGGAGGTTTAGTAAAGATATCTGCAATATGATCCTTGGAAGGCACAAACTCCAATCTGACTTCATTCTTGTTCACTTGCTCTCTTAAAAAGTGAAACTTGATAGATATATGCTTAGTCTTTGAATGCAACACTGGATTCTTAGATATATTTATTGCACTTGAATTATCACAGAAGATTATGATAGGTTCCTCATACTCCACTCTGATGTCTCTTAGCATTTGCTTCATCCACAAAACTTGAGTGCAACTACCTGCTGCTGCAATATATTTTGCTTCTGCAGTGGATAGAGATATTGCCTCTTGTTTCTTGCTCAACCAAGAAACCAATCTCTTTCCCAAAAAAAATGCTCCACCACTGGTACTCTTCCGGTCATCCATATCTCCTGCCCAATCCGCATCTGTAAATGCATGAAGAGAGAAATTATGATCTCTAGGATAACACAAACCATACTCAACTGTCCCTTTTAGATACCTAAAAATCCTCTTGATTGCCATGACATGAGATTCTCTAGGATCAGCTTGGAATCTAGCAACAAGACCAACAACATTCATAATATCAAGTCTGGTTTGAGTGAGATACAACACTCCTCCAATTATTGACCTATACTTTTTCTGATCAGTCTTAGGAGAGTCATCATCTTTACTCAATTTACATCTAGTTGCCATGGGAGTACTCATTGATTTTGACTCTTCCATCCCAAATTTCTTCAACAATTCTTTCACATATTTGGTCTAAGAAATGAAGATTCCTTTCTTAGTTTGAGTTATTTACAGACCCAAGAAGATATTCATTTCCCCAAGCATGGACATCTCAAATTCACTTTTCATTGATTTGCAAAGGTTTCACACATGCTATCTCTTCCTCCAAAAATGATATCATCAACAAATACTTCAACAATCAAGATATTTTCATGATCAATTTTGAAGTATAAATTACTGTCAGTAGTACTTTTGTTAAAACCAATCTTCAGAAGATGCTTATCCAAGCTTTCATACCAAGCTCTTGGGGCTTGCTTGAGTCCATACAGTGCTTTCTTCAACTTGCAGACCATATCACCATGATCAGACAATTGAAATCCATCTGGTTGCTCAATGTACACTTCTTCTTCCAAGTCACCATTCAGGAAGGCAGACTTGACATCCATCTAATACACTTTGAAATCCTTGAAAGCAGCAAAAGCAAGAAATAATCTGACTGCTTCAATTCTTGCCACCGGAGAAAAAGTTTCTTCAAAATCAACTCCTATTTGAGAGTAACCCTTGCAGACTAATCTGGCTTTATTTTGATTACTTCACCAACTTCATTTAGTTTGTTCCGGTAGACCCATTTGGTTCCAATCACATTCTTGTTTCTAGGTCTGGGAACAAGATCCCAAGTGTGATTTTTCTCAATTTGCATCAGCTCTTCCTCCATTGCTTTAGTCCAGTTTTCATCATTGCAAGCTTCATTCACTTCTTGGGTTCAATGTTTGAAATCAGACAATATTCATCTGAATATTGAGCAATCCTCCTTCTTGTTTGTACACCTTTGCTTTTATCACCTATGATCTGATCTTCAGAGTGGTTCAGTCTTACATACCTGGGAACTTTGGGAGTTTCTTGCAATTCTAATTCTTGATCAGGCTCATTATAACTCATCTCTTCTTCCTGGTTTACCAGATCAGTTTGAATCTAAATTTCAGAAGGGGCTTGGGCACCTTGAATCAGCACACCATTCTGATCATCTTCATCATATTCATAAAACTTCGAAGGTTTTTCAATTCCTTCATCAACCTTCACATTTGTACTTTTAATAATCTTTCTCAGTCTCTTGTTATAACACCGATATGGTTTGCTTTGAGTAGAGTAACCCAAGAATATTCCTTCATCATTTCTATCATCAAACTTGCCTAGATCTTCATCTCTTTTAATGTAACATTTGCTACAAAAGACTCTGAAATACCTCACAGTAGGAGGGATACCAAACCAAAGTTCATAAGGAGTCTAACCGATATTGCTTCTGATCTAAACTCGATTGAGAGTATAGACTATGGTGCTGAAAGCTTCTCTCTAATAGAACTAAGGAACATTTGCTTCCATCATCATGGTCCTAGATGCTTCCTGGATGGTCCAGTTCTTTCTCTCCACTACTCCATTTTGTTGTGGAGTCCTAGCAGTAGACAACTGTCTCTTTATTCCATGTTTCTCACAGTATTCTATGAATTCACCGGATGTGAATTCTCCACCTCTATCAGACCTTAGATATTTTAATTTTAATCCGGTTTCATTCTCTACCATAGCCTTGCATATTTTGAATTTCTCAAGAGATTTTGATTTCTCTTTCAGGAAAGTAACCCACATCATCCGGGAATGGTCATCAATTAATAACATGAAGTATCTATCACCTTGCACACTCCTTATTCTTGCCGGACCACACAGATCAGTATGAACTAAGTCCAATAATCTAGTAGAAGATTGTTCCTTGCTTTTGAATGAGACCCTGCTTTGTTTCCCCAACTGACATTCTTTGCACAAGCTATTTGTAGGTTCCACCAGTTTTGGAAGATCTCTTATAGCCTGAGTGTTGCTTATCTTGATGATATTATCAAAATTCACATGACACATCCTCCTATGCCATAGCCAACTCTGATCAATTTGTACAAATAGACAACTTTTACCAGTACCAACTAAATGGAAGATATTACCTTTTTGTCTGAGTACCGGATGCAATCTCTATTCTAGAACTTTCAAAGATCTAGCATTTTCCATTCTTGAATCAGAGATCATAGCCTTTGTCCACCAACTGTGTAACACTGAGAAGATTATGCTTCAATCCTTCAACATATAGTATATTACTGGTTTTGTTCTTTTCCATCAAAAGAAATAGTTCCTCTACCTCTGATTCTACCAGCAGAATTATCACCAAACTTTACCACTCCTCCTTCATACCTTTCCAAATCTAAGAACTCATTTTTGTCACCTATCATATGGTGAGAGCATCCACTGCCAATGACCCAATCATCTTTGTCTTCAACTTGGGCAGGCAGAGCTCTTTGTACAACTTTATGATTGACAGATTCAGAGGGCATTGGATCTTCTTCCTTGATGGCAATAAACACCCAATCACTTCTAGATTTGTTTCCTGTCTCTGATTCATCATTTGTTATTCCTTCATTATCATCCTCTTCATGAACATAGTAACAATTCTTTTGGAACCTTGATCTGTTAGGATTTGGCCTTGAAAATCTTTCCAGACACTTTGAGGCAAAATGACCAATCTTATTGTAGTTAAAACACTTAAAAGGCAATTTTCCTTCATACTTACCAGATCCTCTTGGCAGTCTTTTTGCAATAAGGGCTTCAAGCTGAGCAATTTCAGCTTCTTCTTCTTCCAGGTCTTTTCTTGCTTTTTCATACCATGATAGTTTCCTTGAGGAGTTCTTTCCCGGATCAAACCTTTGTTTTCCTTTTACAGAAGCACTAGCTTTGAATGCAGATTCAGTCTTGGGGGGGACATCTCCAAACTTGGTCATTTCAAATGCGGCCAATTTACCAACCAATTGATCTCTTGTGACACTTGAATGGGCTCTGAATTTTTCAACGGCAGCAACCTTGATTTTATAAGAAGCAAGAAGGGATCAGATAACTTTGGCAACAATCTCATCTTCATCCAAGACTCCACTAGCACATCTAATGCCACAAACAAGCTCATTTACTCTTGGCATAAAGGTGGTGATATTTTCATCTTCTCTCATCTTTAGATTTTCAAATTTCCCTTTCAAACTCTGTAGCCTTGCACATTTAACATACTTGTCTCCTTCATGTAGAAGTTCCAGTTTTTTTCAAATCTCAAAAGTAGTTTGTAGATCAACAACATTTGTAAGCTCTGAATCAGACAAGGTACTTCAAAGGGCTTCTTTAGTTCGTAGATTGTTTTCAGCATCTGTGATTTCACTTGTGGAATTCAGGCCATTCTGAGGAGGCGTATACTTTGTTGTAGCCATGGTCCAGTATTGCATTCCCATACATTGCAAGTGACATTGCATGCGACTTTTCCAAAGATTAAAATTGGTTCCATCAAACTTCAAACTATCCTTCTTGTAGGACGACATCCTGAATCTCCTCAAGCAGTTAAGCTCCTTTTAGAGGAACTTAGCTCTGATACCAATTGTTAGATTTAGGACAGACAACTGAGAGGGGGGGTGAATCAGTTGTCTAAAACTTTCTTCCAATTAAACACTTAAATCCTCTTTGTGATTTAGCAGCATATTAATAAATTAATCATGGAAACATAATGCATTAAATTAAGAGCAGAAACACATCAACACGTAAGACACCAAGAACATCTGCACTTTATCTGCTTTCTAAAATCTTTATCTTCTTCATCTGAAACCTCAAGAACATAGTCTGTCATCACTGTCACAATGGAATAGATGCTTGCAGACCTCCAAACCACTAACCAATTGAGTTGTCACTTTGCATGGACTTCCTAAACACTCCACCAAATCTGTAGAGTAGGATATTGCATTTCCAGATACCATTGAACCTATCTATGTCACTCTGTCACCTCTGAACACCTGCCGGAACTAGTTTTACTTGAATGGCCACAACTTCTTCAGATCTGCATACGGACCCCTGACATCTTTATTGGATCATCTTAAGACTCATATCTACAAACCCTTTGAACCACATCCTCTGACAGTCATCTTATCTTGGATCTTTACCTTATTGTCTTCACTATTCTTCACTGTTCTTGATTAGGACTAATTTTCTCAATATCCTTAGCACGCAGCTCATCCAATCCTTATCATCAATGCAATAGGAGTATGTTGACATCAATGACAACACCGGTTAGGCCCATACTTGCAACAACTTCTTGTTGGAAGAAGAGTGTGTTGTGGTATCTTGGTTGTTGAATGTTGTTACTGTATGACTACAAGACTATGCATGATGATTGTAATGCAATCTTTGTTGTTAGGTATATTGAGTGATGTTTTGTGGCTAGTGGAAGTGATTTTATGATATAGATAAGTTTGGAGTCTTGGGAAGATTTGTTGTTTGTGTTGGCAAGAGACACTGTGTGCCTTCATGAGTGTTGTCATTGATGGCAACAAAGTCTATCCAACACATCTGCTGCACATAGTATGCCTATACCGGAAGTCAGATTGAAGAGTATTTTGGTCTGGTGAACAAGAGCAGAGCATGCAACAAGGTCCAATAATCAGGTCCGAATCTCTCAGATGGTGTAACTCAGCAAGTTATGAACTTGGACAAGTAAAGAGGAGTACCATGACTGATACATTCTAGAGATTGAGCCTTCGGTGATGAAAGAGTGAAAAGATATGAGCATCTAAGTGTTGGGTTCCTAACAGGCAGAGTAGACTGAAGAAGAACTGACCGGCAGATCATCAGACTTTAATTCGGATGAGAAATTGATGGTGGTCAAGCTATTGGAGAGGTCATACATGGTTGGCCGACATGACTAATGACTTCTATGTCTATGTCTTTGATACACATCACATATTAAGCATGGATTCAGCTGATAGATCAGTGTTTTGTAAATATCTTAAGTATTCTGATTGCTGACTAGAAATATGTTGAAATCCTTTATGCAGATATATATACCAGATGGGTTTTGGTATGAAGAGGTGTGTGTATTGATATAATATGCGAGGAAAGGCAGAGAGCAGTGTGGAAGCAGCAATACAAGTTCAGTATGTGACAGAACAAGAACACTAGAACAGAGGAAGAATGAAGTGTATTAGATCAGTATATTGAGCCTAACCGGAACTGAACCTCAACATATGTGGATGCCTCTCATCAATTCAAACACCTGGTTACCTTCTATAAACTTTGTAGACAGTGAGTCTCTTGTAGGCAGTGTGCCTCTTGTAGTGCCCCCTCCTTGTTGGCTTGTGATAGTGGTAGTTCTGCATTGCTCATTGTCAATCGGAGACAGTTAGTCGTTCATTGCATTGATTCAATTCTGAGACATTTGATTAGTAGGTTATGATTTATGTTTATTTTGATCTTGATGAACTACGTTCGACTGACATAATTGGGCATGTGTTATGAGTTATGATGGCATTACTATTACTCCAGTTATAATTCAATTTAATGTTATCATGTGTCATTTGATTTGTGGTATTTGAATTCTGATAAAATTTGTTATGATATTGTTTTAAGAGCGGAGACAGTGTAGTACTACTTGCTTCAAGTACCCTACTACGCCGCGATTCTCTGGCTCTCTGTGTGTGTTGACATATATGTGTTTGATTTTATACAACCAATTGCTCAGATACAGGCTGCAGGTACCGAACCTTGACTCCACCTGATAGAGCAGGTTCGAGCGGGTTCTTACACCAATGGGCATCAATGATGGGAGATAATGCGAGGTCTATTCCACTAGGTCGGTCCTTGTCTTCTATTGTTGTCTCAAGTCGTGGTCTTGCCTTGTTATGTTGGTTATCTCATGTTGTGATGTATAGTCGAGTTGTGTTAATTATGCACCTGTGTGTAGTTGGAAAATAATTTAATGATTTATTATTAACTAATAATGCTTCTTTTATGTTTATAGGATATTATTTGTTTTGGGCTTAGAACTTTGTATGACACCTTGGTTAAATTTTATAATAGTCTAGAATTAAATTATCTGCTTCCAAGAATATTTTTGTCATAATTTGGAGTTATGGGTAATTATTAGTGTATATTTTGTTTAGAATAATTTTGATATGTGAAATAAATGCCTTGAGTTGTCGAATATGAATTCTCTGATTTGTGGAATCTCTATTATTAGTAAAATTTTAAATTCCTCGGGAGGGGGTTGTTGGGGATGGATGCATGTCTGCATTTTTGTGAGGAGTTAAATCTTTTTAAGGGGAGATCTGGGGAGGAAATTAAGGGGGGAGACAACGTTGGGAAAAGGAAAATTTTATAGTGTTGAAGAAAATCTCGTATCTTCTACCTCTGTACATAGCGGATCATCTATTTGGGAGTTTCTAGAACAAGTGTATCTGAACCTATTCTTCATTTCTTAATTTGATTTGTGTGGATATTGTTTCAGGCATAAATTGTTTCTTTATCTCTATTTGTTAATATCTGAGTAAAAGGAATTTTAGTCAACCCAATCTTGAAGGAATTGAATCTTGTTGTTCTCTGTGGAAGTAATCTTTGTTCTTCATTGTGATTTGAAATCTGCAATAAGAATTACCCTTGTGGTTGATATGAATTAAAATCTCTCTCTCCCTTACGAGTTATCTACATTTTCCATGCTCGCCTGAGTCTAATGTTTCAACCATAACTCCTAAACCCTTTCGAATTTGGGAAAACTGCCCATGCTACTACTCAATATGGGCCATTCTACACAAAACCCATGTCCCAGAATTTTGAGATTCATCTTCATCTGCGCGCAGTTTGAGACAGAAGTTGAATACCTGGAAAATATTAAAAAATATGGGTTTGACTGTATCTATGTTAAATCTGCCAAATGCTAATTTTCCTTGATCAAGAAAATGAATGCAAACTTTAGTTTTATTTCTTATCTCCCTCTGACGTATTCCATTAAATAGTTCACATTCTATTTTAAATTGAACTTGCAACATTGCATCCCATACGATGATAATCTGTTGTATAAACTTCTGCAGTCCATTTGTACTCATCTTGCCATCATTGCATTCTTTAGATTGAAAAATATTAAGCCGCTTCGGTCAACTTTGGCACTCACCATAGATTGGGAGCATATTTGTTAAAAATAGGCATAAGTTAATTGTTTTCATATTCTCATATGATTCTTATTACCAACCAATGGTGTTAGACTTTCAAGAAATCTTTGCATAGATTCTTTCCACCAAAAGGAGTCCAATCTGTCGGTAATGAAGTCACTAAGATACTATTCTTGGGAGCTATTTCTGCATAGAATCAAATCTTTGTGCCATCCACTCATTAAATTTGCCTCTGCATGATAATCCATTCTTTTATTTCCTCTGCTTGTCAATGGTATTATACCATAATCTCTATACACTTGCTAGGTGTGAATCTTCTGTATATAATCTCAATATCATTCTACAAACATAGACTTGTAGATAGAAAAATATTTTTCTTGCCAGGCAATAACTAGATTCATATAATGGTAGATGCCTTTGTATTCAGATTTATTTAAATGTCTTATAAGAATGAATAAGTTTTAGAGAGAGATTTATCTTTAAGCCAATTCTAGATTGTTGTCCCAGTGCTGAGGCCTTGTACAAGGCATTTGTAGTCGAACTCCTTGCTTGCTTGGCCGATCTCCTCACTTATGTTAAAATCACTATTTGTTCTCTGACCAATAAACTCATTTCAACTCCTTCTGTGAGCTTCTCTTAAAATAAATCCTTAGGTAGACTGTGAACTTAATGTAGCTCCGGGAACCTTAGCAATGGTTTTAACCCTCTCTACCAATCTGGCAGGCCAATATGGCCTTATCTGTTAAATTTCCCAACCTCTCTTTTTATCCTCTGTGAATTGTTTTCAACCCATCCTTTATGCAAATCTTTAAGATAAAAGAAAAAAAAGGGGTCATTAGTGATTCGGTCAGTTAGTGTTTTGGTAAGTTTCCTTCTTTATAAAATTTGCTTATGTTAAATACCTTTAGTTTTGGGCCCATATTAGAAGGTTCCTATATTAATTTCGTTTGTATCTATTAGTAATATATGTCTAGATATATTTAATTGTTAGATGGGTAGGATCATTAAAACTTGCCTTAATCATTTTTTTTCTCAGTAATAAACTTTGGGCAGTCTCTTTTATAGTATGTTAATTATTTGGAATATATTTATCCATTTATATTTAACATTAGAATATTTATGAAACTTAATGTTAATTAAAATTAGCTATTTTTTTAATTTATTGGGAAGGTAAGAATAAGGGTATATAAAGATTTAAATTAGTAGATTGTGGACATTTATCCTATTCTTATGGTTATGTTCATTAGAATTGTGGATTGGAAGATTGTTGAAGGAAAAGTTGTGTTATGGGAAAAGTATATATATTATAGATGTTTGATTATGATTGTAATTGGATTAATTGTGACTAATTACTTATAGATGTTTTGGTAAGTTAAATTAATTAGGTTTATAATGATTGGAAAATTGTAGTATGGCAGTTAGTAGGTGGCACGTAAAGGAAATTACAAGTATAGTTGTGGTCAGTAGAAAATAGTAGTATATGTTTGTAGAAAAATAGATGTTAATAATTTTAGTTGTCCTTATTAAGTGGATAATATTAAAATATAGCACTAGGTTTTCTTATAAATTGTGCAATAGATCAAATGTGATCTAGTTTTATTAAATTAAAAACATATAAATATAGGTACTTTAATTTCATAAAACATGGAATCGTGTTCCGATTATCTCTAGTAGAATTAAAGAGCTTCTATCGTGTGATTGTTTAGTAATGGACTTAATTATAGCCTTACATAGATTTTGATTTAGTTAAGGTGTCCATATTATGATTCTCCATCTTTTGTTCCTTGATATTAAAGTTGTAATTTTAAACATGCTAGTTAGCTTATAGAAAACTATTAAGTCTTGATTTAAAATTTTAACATAATAGATAGTTAAATTTATTATGGGAAAGAGTTAAATTGTTTGTGAAGTTTGTAGTGGTTGTGAATATTGATTTAGGGAATGTATTTGCCTTTAGTTGCTATCATTGCTTATTTCGAAATAGTAATGGTTGTAAGCCAGATGAAAAAGTTTTGTTTATGGGAAAAGAAGTATTTTTGTTTTATTGGTGTTTTATCACAATAGTATGTCATGCACATAGGAATATAATTATAGTTGTTTGATTAAATTTTAGATGATGGAGTTATGCTTGGAAAAAAAAAGTTCTAGTGAGATATCTTAGGTGGTTTCTTCATTAGAAATAAATGTTGTAGCAAATAGACTGTGTTATAATTGTTAATGTTGTGGACTTGAATGTTCTTTTAATTTGTGGCTAATGCTCAAAGGTTGTTTTCATGATTGAGTCCGGGAGTGCATCAAATATCTTATGTTCATATATCCTTCTGATCAGAGTTTTTTGCTTGTAATGGATCTTGTTGTTCACCTTGGGTGGAGTTTATGTCTATATGTTGGTTGTTGTGAAGTAGGAATCTTGTGTGATGTCACGGCCACTTGTTGTCAATGAGTAAGTGTGGTCCTTGTCTGTTAATGGTTTCTTTATCTTTGGTTGTACCTAACTCCAGAGGTGAGGTGTCTTGATCTTCGGTCTAGATAGTGGCATGTCAATATAATGGGATATCTGGATTTTTGTATCTTGTGATAAATGGGAAGTGGTCTCTTGGATACAGTACTTGGTTCTTGATGGTATTACTTCAATTTGGAAGAGATTATATGGATTTATTGTTGTGGCCTAGTGAATGGCGTAAGTTATGGTTCGAATCTGTTTGGTGACTTTTCCTTGCATGTTGTGGTATGTAAGTTGACCAGAGAACGCTAAGGGAGTGGCTTTCATGGTGGGGCTGGTGCCTAGTGAGAGGTTGCCTGGGTAACCCCATGGAAGTTGTAAGCATGTGGAAAATTTAATAATTTAATCAAGAGGGTTGGGGTATTAAAACACTTAACAAGATAAGTAAGAGACCTCACCCATGCCTTGAGTGCTCTCACAGGCTAAGGATGGGATGAGAAGGCCTGGTTGGCAAGGCTGACCTCCTTGTCTCCATGAGAGGACCTGTCGGCTCCGCATGTGTCACCCTATGGGGCCGGTGCCTAGAGAGAGGCTGCCAGGGTAACCATAGATGGGGGCTGGCTTCTGGTGATTGATAGCCTGGGTAACCCATGCTAGGACCATGCGATGACACTCTCCTTACACAGTTTAGTTGTTTCTTTTGGTTGTGCCTCTGGAGTGATGTCTTGTCTTGTGCAGATTGTTGATTTAGTCGGTTGTGTCATGTCAGTTGTCGTTCTTTTATTTTTGGATGTTATTTCTTGGCTTAGTGGAATCCTTGTCGTTATCTCCTAGCTCGGAGGGGTGGACTTCAGGGTTCCACATGGTTGGGTGGCAGAGCTATCCATTGGTCTTTTGGAGATGCGGTTCGAGTTCTACGCGGAGGTGTTCCTGTTCCAGTTTGCTTCCTACCTTGGCCGGTGTTGTATACTTTCTTATGCATTCTTTGTAAACCGACACGATCGGTCTTGTAATCTTGCATTGTAATTTTGTAAATAAACTATCTTGCTTATGTAAAAGTTGTTCTTAACTGAAGTAGCAGTAAAATGTTTATCACTTATGTGGTTCTTACTTGTTATTCTCTAATGCAGTTGTGTTCCCTAGAAGAGTTAGAAGTGCACCTTTCTTTATGTGGTGTATCATGATATCTTTGGTTACTATTATTGCATTTACTTGCTTCAAAAATAAAATAAAATATTTCTGTAAATTTTGCACTTGTTGTCTAACACCCTAGGGTTGCATGACGGGGCATTACACCTCTTGTGAGCAGTGTGCTCGGGCAATGAGCCCTAATTAGCAAGTGCCATTTTTGTACTTCTTATTCTTTTAACAAAGAATTATATCTTGGGTTAGTCACCCCATGGTTTTTCCCTTAAAAGGGTTTTCCACGTCAAAATCCTTGTGTTATTTGTATTGATTTCTTTTCTGCTCTCTTGATTATATATGCTTATGTGTTTTGATGCTCCTCAAATTATAAAAAGAAAAATAAAGTAAAGTTATAAGAGATAATTGATTCACCCCCCTCTCAGTTATCTACATTGTTTCCAATAGTTTGTGTGATCAATTGTGTCCTCTTCACTCACCTAGTTTTGGATCCAAGCATAGCGTAGCATTGTACTCCCTCTCTAGTGGCTAGAATTAGTCACATAGTTCATGTAATGTGAAACTTTTGAATTTTGATCTTTATTTATTTGACTTTGATAAATTCTCTAAATGTTGTAAGGGCCAACATTGAGATTTTTATTTTTTTTATTTATGGAAAAGTATATCCATCAAAATTGCTTTTTACTTATCTTATGGTCTTGATGGTCACATTGTTTTTATTGTTGAAATTGCTTTCATTTTTATGCCTTATTGTTGGAATTGATTTTTTTTTCTTTGGATTTTTTTTTTCTTATTAATTATTGGTGGCTATGCTTGAATATTTTAAACTATTGGTCATGTATAATGTTGTGTTTTCTATCATGTCCATGATGGGCCTTTGATAGGTTGTGTAAGGGAGTAGGATGCAGAGAATGTATTGTTTCGTGGCAAGTATGTTACTAAGATTTTTGGTAGATTATTTTCTTTAGTTATTGTTAAATACAATGAACATCGTGTGAAGAATTGAGGAAGTTCTGAAATGGATTTTGGTGTCATTATGTATCACTTGAAGTAAGTCAAAATTTTGTTTGAAGTGAAGGTTATGGGGTAAAAAGTAATTTTGAAAGAATAATTAAAAAAAAAGTTAATAAGGAATTGATGAAAGTTAAAAGAAAGTGAATGTTGAAACCAAGCCGTTAGTTTGTGACGTTTCTTGTGACACAGATGCTTGGTGTTCTTTATTTGAATTTACATTGTTTCCATTATGATAGAGAAGGACATAGAGAAGATTTTTTTTGGAATTTACGTTCTTGCAAAATATGATGGTTTAGACAGATTATAGCAAAGAGACATGTTTAGCAAATAGTTGAAAAATGAATTGATGATGAGTTGTTTGAAATCGGATTGTGGTTGAATAAATGAATTGACAAAGATCACTAGTATGTTAGAATGTTTTAATAACATAAGACTTCTCATTTTGAGAAAAGGAAAAGAATTAGACAACAGAAGTAGAAAATAGTAAAGAGATTGAATAAATTGAATTGTTATAACATTGTATCGAAGCACGAGGAAGATAAGGAAGAATTTTTCTAGAAATCTAAATTGTAGACCAGGGTGAAGTTTGGATGCAAATAATGAAAAGGGAAACTATTTCTGTTGATAGGAATATGAATAGTATAGTTTCAAAGATGTTGTTCGCACAATGATGGGATATGATTTAGATGGTACAAATTTTTAGAAGTTTTGCCTCGTTGTTGGAGGTCTTGACCAATTGTTGCTTGGGGACTGATCCCTTGATATTATATTGCATTACCGTAAGATTTCATGACCCATGTGATGCTGATTCCTACTTATATATATATATATATATGATTATGTGAATTGATTTATGCTTCATTAAGGATGTGATTATTATTCTTATGCGACGATGAATGTAGATGTATGGTAGTTGTACTATGTGATGGATTAGATATTGAATTGGCAGTTGTGCCATGTGAATTGATTGATTGATTATACACTTGGATTATTTCATGGACGTAATATTAATTTGAATTATGATGTTATTCTATGTATGGTCAAGTAGGACTAGAATTTGGTGGATATTACCACCTAGGAAAATGTAGAGGATGTTAATAGATCATTTCCTCATCTGAGATTTTAGTTCATGCATATGATGATATTTATTATATTACTGATATTGAATATATAAGACTCTTTATGTAGATGTTTTGTTATAAGACATCGAGATGATGTCTCTTCCAAGTGGGGAAGGATGTCACATCTCAACTTTTGATACTATCTGGGATTACTTTATATGGAAATATTTCATGAGCAATTATGTGTGGTTAGATGAATATTTTATTATTTTGAAAGATGAATGATTATTTTAATATGGAAAGTTGAAATGAAATGAATGTTATATTCATGCTTCGCCTATGCTTCGGCTATTGAGTTACTAACCTATTAATGGGAAAATTGAGTTTATCTTGAGTTGCAGGTTGTCGAAGAAAAGGGTGTGGTTGAGGTAAAGGAGGTTAGTAGCCTGGAAGGGTTAAGATGGAAGGATTTCTCTCACACGCATCACTTAGAGTCATGTAGATGCATTATAATTGCATTATTTGATTTTGTTATATAGTTTATTTTATTGTGTTATAGTTAGCTTATTTAATTAAATGTTATTTAATATTATGTGTGCATAGGAAAAATAGATTAAATGATTTAATGATTTATTTGATTATATTTAGAGAATGAATATATATTATTAATATATTTTTTTTATAGATAGTTGAGATAAACATGTTTATTATTTAATATTATTTGTGGTAATTAGAGAATTAAAATTAGAAAATAAAACAAGATTTTAAAACAAAACAAAAAGGTAGAAAACAATAAAACAATAGAAAAATAGAAAAGAAAACTTTATTCAGGAAATAAAGCACAAAATAAAGCAAAGCAAATTGGAGAAGAAAAATAATAAAAGAAGAATAAACACTCATTCTCTCAACACAAGAAATCATTCACAACTGGCATTCTCAATTTTCTTTCTCATCTCTAAAATTCACAATAAAAACATAAGATTTGTTGATACGGGAATAGAGGATTTTGGGGAAAGAAGGTGGAAGATCTGGAATAGAGGAAGCTTTTGCGAAGATAGAGGGTTGAAGCATTCGATTGAATCAGAGATCGAAACTCCAGGTTCTTATACAAATCTATATTCTCAAATTGTATGTGTGTCAATATTTTGTTTGGATGAACCACTAATTTTTCTACATATGTATCTCTGTATTTTATTATTCATTTTAAATCATGGGAATATTATTGGTATGATTACATGCTGCTGAATATTTTACTGTGTTTATGATTTGTGACTGTATAGATACGTACATACATACATACATATATGTATATTAATATCGAAAGCCATATATAGGAAACCGTTGGAACAAATACTGAATAAAGCACTGAATTTATTTATGACTTTTATATATTTCGATCAAATAGAATGGATTTGAATTTGATTAAAGTCTAAATGAGGTATGAATCAACCAAAGGCTGAATTATATTAATTAAAGAATGGGCACGACACCCATATGGTGTATCAGTCCCCAATGGGAACTACGACCCATATGGGGGCCACCGATATGTAAGAAGGTTACAATTTTTTTTTGTGTTTTTAAACTGTTTCAAAACTATCTTATAACTTGCATTTGGAAATCCATTTGCTGGAAGTTATGGGCTGTTGCCCATTATTTATTCTTTATCAAACTTAAAAAGTTACACTGAATTCTATAGGCCGTCACTGCCATGATGTGGGGTTGTCAACCATGTAACATTCATTGTAATTTGTTTTAAAACTTATGCGGATATTAGCCGCTAGCCATGGAATGACTATTACAAACACAATGAACTCCATTTAAACCTTTCTTAATATGCTAGTCTGTAACATTTTACAATCTAATATTTAGTTGGTTTATATCTGCGCATGGCACTGTCAATTAATTTCTCTTGTGAATATATATATATTATATTTAAAATTAACTCTTTGATATTAGTTGAGATCACTGAGATTATACATTACTATATACTGTGATTTTACCCAATTCTGGCACTCTCTATTATATCAAATTTTCTCAGATTCATAGATATTTATAAATATAATCATATATATGTATATATATATAAGGAAAAAGTTCTCTGTTTATATATATATATATATATATATAAACAGAGAACTTTTTCCTTATATATATATATATATTGCTGAGGAACTTATTTGTTTAAATATATATGAAACAAATAAATATATTGGTATTTATAATGAATTATGGCAAAAGTTCTCTTCATTTTTATTTTGTTATTCACTGCTGAAATTGTTGAAATAGAACTATCATATATTCACTTGATGATTAAGAGTTTCTTGTATGAAGAATAATGATCTATTGAGACTATATTTGTCAAATCTAGCATTGTAATAAAATAATTGAATTGTGAAAGAAATGCTCTACAGTAAACTGATAGAATCATATTTGATTACAAAACTGATCACAACTAGAAAATTTCTTGTCATGAAAATGGATATAATACCTTTGGATAATGGTAAACTTAGTTAACAAACAAACTAGATGATTGATTTGGATGAAGGAAACTGTAATTGTAATTGTTTTACAGAATGGATATTTATGATCATGGATGACAATCTTAGAAAACTATTCATTGCATGTATTTTGGGGTAAAGTATGTACTTTTGGGATAGGATGTTGAATGTGGGCTCCCAGAGATGATAGTTTTACTTTTTCTGAAACTATCATTTTTGTTTTATTGCTTGGCCAAGCTACTGTACCATTGAAATGGATGGATTATGAAAAGCCTAGAATTTATGTTATAGATGTCTCTGCCACATCCTGCTTGCAAGAGTTTGTCATTCTAGGTTAGGATGCATTCAGGCAACATGCATGCATCGAGAGATTCCCTCCTGCTTATACCGTTCTAGGTTGCTAGGCTCCTTGTGCAGGGTCAGTGTTTTCTTCGAGTTAGGAAGAAACCTGGGGAAGCCCAGTACTTCGTAGTTGGGTGGAAAAAGCACCTTAACCACACTTTTGGTCTTAGCTTGTGGAAGATTAGAGGATCACGATGGTCAAGTTTAGAGATTATTATGATATATGAATATTTATTTCATTGTACTCTTTTGTATGGCTAGTATAGCCAAGTTGTATATGTAACTCTACTTCCATTGATAAATTGATGTATGATCTTTACTTGCAACATTGAAATAGATGTTTTGTAACACCGGATTGGTGTATGTAATGGCAATGTAACACTTCATAGTGTATGGATAATATTTATATATATACTTCATTCTATGGAATCATGCTATATTATAAAGTTATGGATATTTGGAAACTTTAAATGTACATTATTTTCCATTTTTGGAATAAGCTTTGTTTTTGAGAATACTTAGTTTAGTATGTAATTTTCACCTTACACTACCTCTCTCTATGTCCCTCTCTATCTAATTCTCTGTCTCCTCTCTCTTTATTTATTTATTTATATATGCCTATCTATTTCTAGGGTTTCCAAGACAATTTTGTTTCCTTCCCCATCCGGTTTACTAGGCAACATTGGTGCTAGTTTTCCCTTTTCTATAAAAATCATTTGCAATTTCAAATGTGTTTCCTCTCCTAAGATTAGACTTGATCAATCACCATTTAGATTCTAAATAGCTACTTTGAGATGGGGTCCCACTAACCTTAACTATCATTCTAGTTCCTTCGCACCCATATTCATGTGTGGTTCCCCTTCTACAAGGTTTTCAAGACATTTTTGTTGCCTTCCCCATCTGGTTTACTATCCATTATTGGTGTTAGTTTTCCCTTTTCTATAAAAATTAGTTTCAATTTCAAATGTGTTTCCTCTCCTAAGATTAGACTTGATCAATCACTATTTAGATTCTAAATAGCTACTTGGAGATGGTGTCCCACTAACCTTAACTATTATTCTAGTGCCTTCATCCCCATATTCGTGTGTGGTTCCTCTTCTATTGTAGCTATCAGTTTAGAGATTATGATGTTGTCAGTCATTTATTTTAAATTAAACCATAAAATTAAAATATATAATGAATAAAAGTATTCTTAAGAAAATATTGTATTATTAAATATATAAAATGTGAATTTATGTAATTGTTGTTGTAGGTTCATTACATGAAAATGTGCATCTACCAAGGTTAATGGGAATAAAATTTCTCCTCCAATGGTAGTTGATGACTCTCCTTCCCCATTGTCAATTACAAATGGAGGCCTAGTTGGAGGTTTTTTCTCTAATGAAGGTTTTCTTACCTTATTCTCCTATGGATTTGATAATTCATTTAACAAAAACCCTAGCTTAAGCTTTTCGAAATCTTTTATGGCCACTCTTTAAAATTCTTCTACAAACCCTAAGATGTATTCCCACTCTTTTTAAGGTGAAACTATGATCCCCATAAAGGAAATAGCTTTCGCTACTTTCTCAGTAGGGATGTCCAATCAATCCAATTTTTAGACTGTTCATAAGGTGGCTAGGAATCAAGTGGGTGGTGAAAAAGAAGGTTTTCACTAACATTATAATTTTTCTATTGGCATTGATGCTAAGGGTAAATTGATATTTTACATAAGTTCATAGTCCTCTTTGATTGGCCATGCACATCCCTTGTTGAAATAACATCTTTCATCCTATAAGGATCTCATTCTAATGATGCATTCCAATTAGAGTTAACAACATTTTGGAATTTGGGCAAGAACTTTTGGAGTTAAGAAAAAGTCACATGGAGCATTCTAAGTTAATTTAAACCATTAGATTTCAAAAAATTGAAATCCCTTTTTGACATTGGAACTCTTCTTTTTTCCATGTGCAAAGGTTGTGTTTATTATGATCCATGAATCATCAAAGGAGAGGGAAATGTTGATTTATAATGGACCATGGTCTTGAGGTAAAGCTTTTGTGTTTAAAACCATAGTATCTAGAGTTTATTCCTCTTACAAAGACTTATTCAATCACTCTAGTATGGGTTAGATTATGTATCCTCCTCAAATACAATTTTGAGGCAACTAGATAGGGTATCTATTATTAGTAAGTCATTAGGTAAACTCATTATGATTCCAAGTGAAACCCAATGGCACCTTTATTTCACATTTTTTGAAATTCTTATGGACATGGATTTATCCAAGAAATTACTAGAAGAGATTTGGCTCAAGGTAGGGAATAAAATTTAGAAACAATAGTTGGAATATGAGAAGATTGCTTTTAGGTGTAGAAGGTGCTATGCTCCCAATCATTTGGTAGAGTCTTGTCTAAAGCTAAAATCATCCATATTGTAAATATGACTAATTCTACTTGTTATGACATACACAACACGCTCCACTTTACCTCTAGAAATTTTAGGACCTCTCTCTCTCCTTTATTATATTTTATTTTTCTTATTATTTCCTACCTTTCCTAATTATTTTTGGGCCCTAGTCGAGTGTTGTTCCTTTTGGTTCTCTTGCCTTTGTTGCCTATCAGAGTATCATAGTTTGTCATTTTAGCATGATAATAGAGCCTTCCTTGATACTTAGATTTTTTCCTTGGTCCATTGCGTGACAAGTTTTTAGTGTGTTAGTTCTCCAATTTGGCATGACAAAATAAGAAGCCCCAACATCCCAATCCTAAGGTTCATGGTGTTGGCTTATGTGATTCCCTTATCGGACTTTTGGTGTTCATCTTTTGGTGTGGTGGGAAGGTAGTCCCAATTATGTATTGGGGGTGTTAAGGATGACCTAATCCCTACCTACCCACAACCCTACATTTATTGCAGTATTTTCCCATGTGTGTGTGAATAGGGGTTTTATTACCATTTGCCCATTTCATTTTTACTTTTTCTTTTTGCAATTTTTGCTCTTGATGCTCTGGCAATCTAGTCTTGTACAAGAGATCATGGCTACTAGTACACTGGGAGGGGTTTGTCCATGATTTTCTAGCTGGTACAATGGTTTTTGCATGTTCTTCATAGTTTTCTTGCTTGCCAATTTCTCCAGGTAGGGTTTTATGCTCTTCACATTTTAATGGTATTTCTTTGCCTGTTGGTTGGATTTTTCTTCAATTGTTATCTATTTTCTCCTTTTTCTTTATTGTTCATCTGTATTCGAATCGTTTAAAGGGTTTCTCCAGTCCCATCTTTGTGATTTTTTTTTTATTTTGTTGTTTTATTTTTTTCCCTTATTTGTTTTCTCATGTTTTGCTTATTGAATCCCTTTTTTCTTTGACATATTTTTTGAGGTTGTTTCACAACCGTCATTTCATTTTTTGAAGCTTCAAAGTTTTTATCTTATTTGTCACTTTTGGTGTTTGGAGTGAGTCCTTCCTGATCCCTGATCTTCGCCTTTATAATATTTCTCTTAGTCTTGCAAGATACTGATTTCAGGTGTTCTTTCTTCAATTTGCCATTTTGGTATGTGGTGTAAAACGTCTCCAAGTCTCGATTCCTAAATCTTTCAAAATTATGACATTGGACTTGTTCATTTTGTTTTTTCATTTTGGTACAAGGTAGGGGTCATCTCTGATCCCCAATCCCCAGTACTCTAGAGTGTTAAACTCCTTAGGATCATAATGTCATGCTTTCCTATTTTTGGCTCCCCTTTTGGCATGGGTTTTGAGGTTGCTCTGATATCTGATCTCTAAAAAATTTCTTACTCTTTGGTACAAATTACGGGACCTCTCCAATCTCTAATCCCCCATGCTTGGCATAGTATTACCCTATGGGCGGGTATCGGCCTCCTAGGGTCTTTGATGATTTGCATAGGAAAATTTAATTTGCTTTGTCCTGATGACTTCCAAGCTATATGATTTCCCAAGATATGGTTTTGCTAACCTTGATGTACTTGATGGTATATATATGTATGTCTAATGATCAAGGGTTGCTCTAAAATAAGTTTTAGTGATGTTTGTAGAGATGCAAGTAGAACTTCTAGAAAAGGAAATGGAATATGGGTTCAAAAGATACCATCCACCTTTTAGATTGATCCCTACATGTTTAGAGATTGGAGATACAGATCTGGAGCATGTTCAGAAGTTCTTGCAAAAGGTTTGCAAGGAAAGAGGTAGCTCTTTTCAAGACAAGTGCATGGTTAGTTCAGGATTGGTTTAGGTTGTTGCTTTCTTAGGGTGTGCTCAAAGATATAACTAGGTATCATCTAAGAAGTTGGGGAGCCACTTACCTCTAGGGTGCATGAAGAGAAAGAATAGCTATTGGAGGAGGGATTTTCAAAATTAGACTCGAAGGGATTTCAGTCCCTTCAAAGAAGAAGCCTGCCCTCCAATATTGTTGAACATGATCATCAGAGAAGTAGTGAAATTGTATCACATCTTTAGTAATAAGGGACTTCTAATATACATGAAGTGTCTTTTTTGACAATCACACATAATCTAATAGTTTGTAAAGTTGTAATGTGTCGGCCATAGCATGAATTTAGGGCTGACCTAACTTTGAATTTTGAAACAAGCGTGTAAATTGTAAATGGGTCTTGCCCTATTGGGCCAACCTATTTATGAATGTAATGAAACATCACCTCTATAAAAAGGAGAAGTTCCACTTGGTTTTAGGGGGGAAATCTAGAGATTTTGTAAGAAGGCAAATTTTCTAATTTTGACAAGGCATGTAAGTGGTGAACTATAACACATATGTAGTGTGGGAGTTGTGTTGTCACATGTAATCTGCCAATTTTTGTGCCCGTTAATTGTGAATATCAAGTCTTCTCTATTTTCTTGTCATTTGTTGGTAATGTATCTATAATTATTTCCTATTTGTGTTTGATGATTCTTGGTGAGATCTAGTGTAATTATTGCTATATCTCTTCTTGGGATTGAGGTTTGATTTCTATGCATGTAATATGCTGTTATCATTCTGATTTCATAGTGTATACACCTAAAATTGGCTAAGACGAATTAAGTAAATATTTTAATATTTATCTTAATTCTCATTCTCCTATCAATTAAATAAATATTCTAATTTATTTAAATGATTCACATCCCTCCAATAATTAAATAAAATCAATTTATTTAATTAAAATCCCTAAATTCTTCTAATGTATCATATAATTAAATAATTATGAACTATTTAATTAATCCTAATTTCCTTTATCCTAAGTCCTAATTCCATAAATCCACCTCACCTTTCCACCTCACCATGTTGCACATGTAATTAAATATTTTAATATTTAATTAGCTAATATTCCCTCACCCACATGTCTTATTTATCCTCCAGTCAAAATTAGTTAACTCATCAATCAAATCTATTAACTAATTAGTCAATCGAGTTCACTGCTCAATCTATTCTTGACTCCCCAATCAACCCAATTAATTGATCAATCATTTTAGTTAACTCTTCAATCTATTATGTTATCTCCCATAACTCATGAAGAAGGCTAGGACACTTGTCCTCTTCTGATTGGTGCACATTACCTCAAGCTTCCTCAACCATACACATCACAGGTAATTCCTCCAGTCATGGATCTATTGACACTTGGATTTAGTGTTCCCTCAGCCTATATAAGCAAGGTCTTCACACCCATTTGCATCCATCTAAGCTTAAGCAATCTTACTCTACAAGAATAATTACAGTGTCCCTTTGGCAAAGTTATCATCCATTTGCATTACAAATCCATTATCATCACCATGTCACCATCAACCCATCTCCATTACAGTTGCATTGTAGGTTAGTCTCCATTGCACATTCCTATTACATCCATTCTACTCTTGTCATCTTCAACAGCAAGGAAGTGCACACTTTTCAGAGCTCCATTACCATCAAGATCAAGAGGAGATAGGTGAAAAATGGAAGCATAGAGGTAAAATGGTCTTCGAAGGTATATTCTTGGTTTACTTGTGTTTACATCAATTTCCATTGAGTTATTGGATGATTAGTTGTTTAATACTATTGTTCACATTTTCTGATAACATTTCTAGCACCCACTATGGGGCCTTGCCCCGTTTTTAACTTTGATTTGAGTGTTTTGTGAAGGTTCTATCATGACAGGTCATTCCTACATATACAACTTCCAATTCTGCGCATTCAACACTTTCTGCACCACATGCAATATTTATGCACATTTGACTTGTTTTGTTGCTCATCTGACACATTTCTCTGTGCTTTTGATCTTACGGTGCATACATAGTGCAGTCCTGCACATTTGATATCTGCTACTATGCTTCTGATCTTTCAGCACATCCAAACCATAGTTTGGTACATTGAATCATTATTGATGTGCTTTTGTAAATGTGTGTATGTGACCTATAGATCTACGCATTTAATTTGTCACAGAAAATTGTAATGTTTTTATCAGAGCTTCCATACTAACTCTCATTTGTAGGTGTTAGGAGCTAGACTTAGTCATTTTAGCTACATTATTAAGCCAGGTAGAACTAATTAGGAGAGAGTAACTTAATATGTTCATGCAAATCATCACATAGACATAACTAGGAGGAAAGTAAATCATTTTGTTGCATCACAACTTGCATCTAGTCCCAACCTAGGGGTTAAAACTAAACAATTTCTTTATGTTTTACCATCACATAACTTAATAGGGGAAAGTAACACTTATTTATTTCTTCAAGAAACAATCTACACCTAGATTTGTTAGAATGTTAAAATAAACAATCTTTTCCCAGTTATTGTTATCTTGTTACAAATCTCTATTCTTGGTAGAATTAACACATTTAGTTATTTTCCTTTTAACTAGGGAGATAAAGAACCAGTGTTCTCTGTGTTTTTAGAATGATAATAGGACTATCCTCTCCCCTCTTTTGGGTGACCAAAATACCAAACTTATCATTTTGCATGTTTTACCTTTAGAGAGGCCTGCCCTTGGAATTCCTTCCTTCCAAGTGGGACAACCTTAAGTGATAATGGGCTAAAGCCAAGCCAAGCCACCTCCAAGTCACTATAAATAAATTGTGTTTGTGACGAAAGTTACAAGCAATGGGTGCCATTATGTTACATCGACCAATGTTTCCCCCAAAAACCTATGGAGCGTAACCTCTGCAGGCTGGGAAGCCTCCTTATCAGAGAAAATGGCCACACGTGTAACCACCCGAATGGATGCCTTAACTAAAATCCTTTTGTTCTAGTAAGCCAAAAACCCCTATTTGGTGACACAGGAGGAGGAACCTCTAGAGCCGTCCAATGTCATACACTCATTTAGTGTAGAGATAGAAAAGTTCAACTCTTTGGAGGAACTATAACTTGGTATGCGTGAGAAGTGAGTACCGTGGAGGGGAGTCGGTGCTACCAAGTTACTAGCTATCTACCTTTATGTAAGTGGCTGGTGTAAAAACCAAGTTGGAGCTCATCAAATACTATCCTTACCAAACTTAGGATTGTGCTTGCTTTTTAGTTAAAAATTTGTAATAACAAACATGAAATCTTCTTGTGTGACGTGTTTTCTTGCAACTAATTAATACAAATCATCAGCAAAAATACTAGACTTGCTTCAAGAAACATTGTGAAAACAAGCTAAGATCGAGAAAATTGAAACAAAAAGACAACACTACCTGCAGTTCTGCACATATAAATCATTGTGTTGTGCATATGACAAGTTTTGCTGTGTATTTGATCCTACTGTGCATTTAACACATTTTGTTGTGCATTTGAGCCATTTTGCTACGCATTTGACGCACAGAGCGGTGCATGCAAACCACAGCGCTGCACTTTCAAAAATCAGTGCATTCCAACGAGACCTACGCATTTGACCTGCATAGCTACGCATTTCACCATTCTTCCTGTGCATCTAAAGCTATGCATGCAAAATAGAGAGCTATTTTGTATACTTTGGAGAAAAATTTAAACCGGTTCTAGGTACCCATTATTGCATATACCTTGTTTATGATCTCAAGAAAACCATACAAAATCTGTTTCACTTACTTTTCCAAAACATTTCACTTGCCATAGCATCCATAGTAAAAACATCAAACAAAGCAAACCAAGTTTCCTACTAAGGTGTCATTAAAATCTTCCAAAACTCAAAACAAAAATCTAGTTGGTTTCATAACAAGATATACCATCCTTCATCTTGAAACTACACTAGTGTAATCTTGATAAAAGTAGTCCATATCAATAGCGGTGATCAACTCTCCCTACTTTGACTATCTTTTACCTCAAGAGCACAATTGTTTGAGCAAGTAGTAGATCAAAATTTGAACCTTAGGAAAAATCTTGTCATCTCAAGCACACCAAAAAAATCCATTCACGAGCATTTTCATCCAACATTCACCCCCATCAAATGGTTTTTATGGTTGCAACTAGATCAAAATCCAAAGAAAAGCAAGATATGGATCCTTTGAACAAAGACAAACCATCTCCATCCCACAGTGATGGAGAGGAACTAAATCTTGTATGAGGACTTAATTGATGCTTCACAAGACTCCAAATTTCAAAAGATGATGGACAAGGTCCTAAACATGGACCCTCAAAAGTATTTCCTTATGCTAGCGCAACAAGGGGCCCAACTTCCTACAAATTTTGACACCTCCACCTTAAAAGACACCAGCTCTACGAATGGCATGGAAATTCCCAAGATCACACTAGAGGTTCCCAAAACAGACAAGGCTAAGGATTCAATCAATCCCTTGGATATATTGACAATGCAAATCCAAGCCTTACAACAACATCTCACAGACATTCAAACCAGAGCATCAACAAAACACTATTCTCTAGAGGATATTTCACCATATCTTTTTGACAAGACCCTGATCATGATACCTTTCCCCTCAAAATTTGAGGTACCATAATTTGACAAATATCAAGGAAAGGGTGATCCAAGAGACCATATCAGAGAATTTAGTGCAATGTGTCTTGAAGTCACCCATAATGAAACCTATCTCATGCGACTATTCCCAAGGAGCTTGGGAGGACAAGCTATGGAATGGTTCTCTTGCCTACCTCCTGGAATTAGAACTTTCAATGAGCTAGTGGATAAGTTTTTCACTCATTTCTCCTATAACATTGAGCATGAAATCTCAATGTTAGATCTTTGTAACACAAAACAAAAGGATGGAGAATCCTTCGCCACTTTCTTACAAAGGTGGAGACAACTAGCCAGCAAATGTCCATATCATATGCCAAAAAAATAAATGCTTGAGATGTTTGTACACAACCTAAATGCCAATCTTAGCTACCAAATACAAATACAATGTCCTACTTCATTTAGTAAGGTCATTGAGATGGGCTTACTCATTGAAAAAGCTTTGATAGCCAAAGGTCAAGTCAAAATCTACAAGGAAACCCCTAGCTCCAATAATAACATGGACAAGCTGAGGTTTTAGACTAAGAATAAAAACATTGTCAATGATGGTGTCGTGGATGCCAAACAAGTGATCCCAAAGCAACCGATCTTCAACTTGTCCAATCCGCAAAACAACATACTACAAAACAAGCCCCAAAACAATGCGTCACGACCCACAAACTTTTCCCCTTGATGAAATTTCACACCTTTGGGAGAATCACTAGAATCACACCCGTGGAAGCTCATATTGAACAATGTCATAATGCTTCCAATGGCACGTGATTACAAACCTAAATTCAAAACTCCTTGATGGAAAGACTCAAACTTCTGTGAGTATCATCGAAGCAAGGGATAAAAGACCAATGACTGCGAAAGCCTCAAAAACTTACTTCAAGACTTGGTAGATCAAAAGGTGGTCAAAGTTAAGGGGCAAGGATCCAATGAGGACCATTTGGCATACAAGAATCCACTCCCCAACTATGAAGAGGGAGGTTCTTGAAACCAAAACAATAACAAGGGTAACAATGCAAACTATACAAATGTGTCTTATGATTACACTGTTAACCACATTTTTGAAAGTGATGTGCATATCAATTTCATCACTATAAATAAAAACCCCGATTGTAACGTGACTACCTACAGTGGAAAATTTACTCTTTAAGGGGCTTCATCCCAAACTCCATCCATGTATAACCAGTACAATGTCTTAGAGTAACTCTAGAAAACACTAGCACACATTTCCATTTTGGAGCTCTTGTGTCTATCCCCATCCCATAGGGCCATCCTTGACCAAGCTCTGTCAAAAACCATAGTCCCAACTAATATAGCAGAAGAGCAATTCCAGACCATGGTGGGCCACCTAACCGCACCTCATTTCTTGACCTTCACTGAAAAGGATGACATGTCAATCACCCAACCACACAATGAGTCTCTCCACATCGAATCCTTTGTCCACATGCATAAAATAAAAAGGGTTCTAATCAATGGAGGAGCAGGTTTAAATATTTGCACCTTAATCCTAATCCTTGCATTGGGGTTTTTAGAGAATGCTATCGACCCTAAAAATAAAATCACCATCAAAGCTTACAATGAAGAGGAAAGAACTTCAAAGGGAACCATTGTTTTTCCAATCAGAGTGGGACCTGCAGTAAAGGATGTGGTGTGTCAAGTCCTTGACATGAAGGTCGCATATAATATTCTCCCAGGAAGACCTTGGATACATGCAATGAAGATGGTGCCATCAACCTATCACCAGTGTATCAAATTCCCCCATGACAGCCAAGAGATCACCATCCAAGGCGATCCCAATCCATTTTAATATTGCAACTCCATACAATCTAAACCTGATGTTGTAATTTCCAATAACTATGCCTCTGCTTCATCCTCATCCTGTGTTGACCCAACTTCACTCCCATCCACATCAAAGGCACCTAAAATCAACCTCAAGCTCAAAGACAAGGGTGTCGGTGAATATACAATCGCACAATCCTTTTGTTTAGCATAGTTACCTATATTCCCTAGATCCTATGGAAGGCCATCAATGAACAAACCCAAGGAATTAGAAACTCCTAAAGGTCCGTTTGTAAAATGGGGAAGCCTTGAAGATGAGACCGATGAGAAATGGTTATATAAGGATGAAGACAACATATCCAAGCAACAAGATGACAACACCACATTGCAAACCGAACAGTATGGTCAAGGATTCACAATACTACAAAGAATGGGATATGAAGGTCATGGCCCCATGGGATTGAGGAAGAAAGGTATCACTGAACCTATCCAACCTTTTTCATTAATAGCCCAAGATACTACAGGGCTAGGTTACACAGGTAAAGTAAAGACCAAAGGAACAGACAAGCATAAAGGCAAGCAACCACAAACATTTGCTACTACCCTAGTAGAGAAAATTCACCAACTACAAGGATGGAGTGAGATAGAATCCAATGAGTATGAATGGGATAGTCTCTCTGAACTATCTTGTGATGAAAAAGATGTTGATGTGGTCCATGAGTATGACCCTACCCCTACAACTCATGAGAGACAAAGTTCACGGTCTAAACCTCTAGAGTTCGACCTGTATAATAATGATAGTGAGATTCGTAAGGGAAGAATGATACCAAACTTGACAGATCAACTTGTGGAGAGTACCATCACAGGTATTGTCAATGCTTACAATAACCACATTAACTCCTCCATGTTGACCATCACTACTCTCGAACAAGACAATCCGATGACCTGTTACCACTATTGCATCGAGAACTCATAGATTGGGATTTGCAATACTCTACCCCTGAGCTAGATAGCTTTTAGAATGATGAGGCCATCATCAATTTTCTAGAACTTAGAGACCATATATACGTAGGGGATCATAGAGCTGGCTATGCCATATAACTCAATGACAAGGCTTATTTTGGAGAGAGTACCAAGCCTTTTAGTCTCAAAAATGTAAAAATGAAAGATAGATCTAACACTAAAAACTACTCTGCGGTAGTGTTAGATCGTGAAAATAGTAAAAATATGAAGGATGTATCCTGTTGACACTCATTTTGACCAGGGGTTGATTTGTCATGATCAGGAGGTTTCTTCATTTGAAGCCTTTATCTTCTTGCCCATTTTTTCTAAGTGTTGGACCTCCTCAGCATTTTTCAACTGCAGCATCATATTTTCCTGAGGAGGAGGTCATCATCATCATCTTGTCTTCGATGATGATCTGCATCATCATGTTCCTCGTCGACTTGTTTTTCAACGTCATCATCATATTTCAACTGTCGGGTGATGTTTGCTTATTATCCTGATGATACTGATGAGCTACAGTGCGCCCTCATCTGCTTGCGAGGGTGATTTTTCAAAGTATCCGGTGATCTTTCATTTATCACCTTGCTCAAACATGATGATGTTGCCCCGGTATCCTGAAGGGGTTATTCTCTAAGTGCTCGACACAACTTGTTTTTTCTTAAGGGTCGTCATCATCATGATATTTCCAGTTTTCATCCTGCTGCTTGCGGAGGTCATTATATTTTCTGCCTTCATGATATTTCGCCGGGGTGATGTTTTTATCATCGGGTGATCTTGGTTAATATCATCCTGATGATGCTGTTGAAGAGTTCTAAGTGCGACCCGATATTCACTAGGGTCATCATATTTCGAACGTCAGGATGATCTTAGTCAATATCATCCTGATGATGTTGTATCACTTCTTGTTCGTTGTTTCTTCATCCTGATGATGCTGACGTCATCCTTATCTCAGGGTGATATCTTTTTCTCTGCCTATCTGCATCATGATATTCCGAAGGAGGGGGTGATATTTTCATATCACCCGGATATATGTTTGTTTGTTCGAGCATCATGATGATGCTAATATTAAGGAGATATCCGCCTGCTAGCTTCGCGCATTATCTACTGGGGGTGATCTTTTCAAGCAGCATCATCATATTCAGTTATCGCCCCGATCTTATAGAGGAGCTACAGTGCAACCTGATATTTGAACATCAGGAGGATATTTCCAAATATCCGGTTGTCTTCCGAATATCATGATGATGTTAATATGATGATGACGTCATCAAGGTCCCGCGGGGGTCATATTTCTAACACTGATCATCTTGAAGAGACCTCCTGATATTTGCAAACATGATGATGACATCATCTGGATATGAGGAGGTGTGCAGTAGGCAGATATGATGATGACGTCAGCAGTATATGATGATGACGTCATCAGGATGATCATCGGCCAGACTTTTGGTATAAGCTCAGCAGGAGGATGTTCCTCCGATGGATCAGGTTGTGCCGATTATCATGCAGGTTATATTTCAAATATCATGATGACGTCAGGGTGATATTTCGAACAACAGGATATCATGCTGCTGAGGGATGATGATGATGAGGTTATATACTAGTGTCGTCAGGAGCAAAAGCACCGACATGATATATGCTCATGACCTAGTATATAAAGTGTTATTGAGGTCATCGCGGGGTGCATGTGGGATATTGTTATCCTGCATTTTCAAACATCATGATGATGAATCTCGGCGGGAAATGCTTGCGATAGTCTGTATGATGTTCTTCCCAAGGCCGCGGGTTGGTGCGCCATTAATGGCGATTGTTGCAGAGGTATGGGCGATGGCGTGGGTTGATCTTGTACCCGACTGAAGGTGTCAATCAGCGGATGATGGCGCAGGGCTCGAGAAATCTTCCTGTCTCCTCCCCTACCTGCTGCATTCAAGTTTGGGCACCAATCGGGTTGTGTTTGAGCGCCATTTCCATGATACTGTGTATCTGGTGAGATTTTTGGTCAACATTGTAATTAATTGCTGAACACCTACCTGGCTGTTATAAGCAGGTTGTGTTGTTCATTTGTTGTTGTTGAAAGTTGATGGTTTTGGCTCTGGAATGCATAACAAGCTGATCTGGTTGCTCTGTACAGCTTACCTGTGAGTTTATGTATCTCTTGTTGTTTGTTTTTGGCATGAACCCACTGATTTCATGATTAAACTTATATGAGAAATGCTGTTTGGCATGTGTTGTGTTAATTCTGTCTCCAGTATTGCATGTATTCTTCTTCTGAATCTGGATGTTTAGTAATGTTTAGATTCTAGAGCATAGAATTCCTATGTTGATTGTCTGACCTTTTAACTTCTACTCAAAGGGTAGATTAAACTATTTTCAGGTTGAACATTAGGAGGGATATACTGCAGTAGGGATACCATAAGTAGAGATAACCTAACACTTTGTATTGGGAGATACCTGTAAGGCAGGTATCACATATATCCCCTTGAAATCCAGTTTCAGCTGTTCATGCTGATCATCCACAGGTGTTTGTCTACTGACTCCAGGCCCTGGATAGGCACCAATCATGCTTTGTTTTGTGTTATAACCATATCCAGCTTTGCATCCACACTTAAACTCCAAAGCAAAATCTAAAACCAGCATTAGGACATTAGAGTTAGTTTTAGGAACCTCAGTCCTCTGTCTACAACTGCAAATAGGCCCAAAGCTAGCCCCTTTGCCCTTATCTTTCAGTTTTGGTCTACTTACAGGAGGACTATCTGCTTTCTGTCAACATCCCAGCCTTGCATGCATATCCTCATGGATGTTGAGTAGGGAATACCCCCCTAGGTCTTGCAGAGCCTGAAGAAGAAGAGGAGATAAAATATAGAGTCTATCTCCTACACTGTTGACCCCCTGGCCCAGAGATCCTGTTGATCACCGATGGCTACCTTGTAGGGAAATCTGGGAGTAAGCATCCAGTCTGGGAAAAAGTCAACATATCCAATGGTGAAAACCTCTTTGAGCCACTGAAGGATAAAAGGCTTGACCCTCTTCCCAATCTAACACATTAGGAGAGATCCTCAATCTTGATGGAACTAGCAGAACAAATCAATGTCAGCACAGGTGAAAATCCAAGGATGCTTCATATAGCACAATCTTTAACTGCACAAGAGGAGCCAAAATTCTCAGAATTCTTCAAAAAGAAACAAATCAACTTTTCTTGGTCATACACGGATATGCCGGGTCTTGATCCAAACCTCATAATGCATCACTTATCACTAGCTCTGGGAGCTAAGCTAGTTAAACAAAAACTCAAGAAGATGCACCCGCATATCGCACTCATGGTAAAAGAAGAACTCAAGAAGCTGCTAGATGTTGGGTTTATTAGACCAATAGATTATCCAGAGTGGATTTCAAATATAGTGCCTATCGCCAAACTAGATGGAAGAGTTCGACTGTGTAATGACTTCAGGGATCTGAACAAGGCTTGTCCCAAAGAAGACTTCCCCTACCTAACATTGACATCATTGTAGACCTCACAACAGGTCACACCATGTTGTCTTTATTGGATGGATTCTCTGGATATAACCAAATCAAGATAGCGTTAGAGGATTAGCATAAAACTGCATTCACATGTCCATGGGGTACCTATTGTTGGTGCGTCATGCCATTCGGGCTAAAGAATGTGGGGGCAACATATCAGCGGGCAATGATAACAATATTTCATGACATGATGTATACCATCATGGAAGATTATGTCAATGACATTCTAGCCAAATCAAAAACCAGAGAAGGGCATCTACAAGTCCTGGACAAGATCTTCACAAGATTGGAGCAATTTAATATGTGCCTCAACCTGAAAAAGTGCATATTCAGAGTCACATCCGACAAGCTTCTCAGATACATCGTGTTCACCAATGGAATCAAAGTTGACCCAGCTAAGGTAAAAGCCATCATGGAAATGTCACCTCCCAAAAATATCAGTCAGTTGCGGTCTCTACAAGGAAAGATACAATCTATCAGAAGGTTCATCTCTCAACTGGCAGATAAGTGTCATCCATTGACGCATCTCCTCCATAAGAACATTCCATTCAAGTGGGATGACTCATGTGAACAAGCTTTTCAACATTTAAAGGAGTATTTGATGAATCCACATGTCTTAATGCCACCAATTCAGGACAAGCCATTGCTACTATACATTTCAGCCACACCAACTCTCAGAGCTCTATTAGCACAACAGAACCATGAAGGAAAAGAACAAGCAATCTATTACATTAGTTGAACACTGGTCGACTACGAGCTTCAATATACACCGATTGAGAGAGCATGTCTCGCTGTGGTCTTTTCCTCACAAAAATGGAGACATTACATGCTATCACATTCCATCAAGCTAGTAGAAAAGATCAATCCATTAAAATACTTGCTCAACAAAGCTACCCTAACAGGTAGAATATCAAAATAGGTCATGATACTCAGTGAATTCAACATCGAGTATGTAGATAGACGAGCAATAAAAGGGCAAGTGATTGCAGATCAGCTGGCTGATGCACCTTTAAAAGATGACAACCCATTGAGTTTTGAGTTCCCAAATGAATCTATCTTTCACATAACAACAACCTGGAAACTCTATATTGACGGATCATATACTCAGCATGGGTCCAGGGTAGGTATCTTGTTGATCACACCCAATGGAGACACCATTCCTAAGTCATACAGACTACTCTTCCCATGCACTAACAATGTGGTGGAGTATGAGGCCCTAGTCATTGGTATCAAGCTGGTAGTAGAAAGGAAAATCACAGAACTTCATGTCTATGGCGACTCACAACTTGTCATCAATCAAGTGAACGACGACTATCAAACTGGTGCAGTACACCTAGGATGTTCATTAAGTCAAATTCTTGAAATTTTAGTTATTGAAGACTAAATAGAGTTATAGAATAATGTATTGAAGCCTTCTAAAGGCATGGTCATGTAGTGGTGGCCTAGAATAGGCAATCTCTTTGGTGGAGTCTATTGTTTCCTATAATCTAGGATAGTCTATTTTAGTTTTATGTCAGGACAGGCTTTTAATGCCTTCTTATTTTGGTTTTCTCACAATTTGGGAACATTGTAATAGTGGAATTCATGGTAAACATATAGTGGTGACCTCTCACATGTGGAGACAGTGTGGATTTTGAGGAAGTTTGGAGAGTAATAGGAGAAAAAGACCAAACATTCTGTATTTCACTATTTTTTCTGCATTTTCCATGTTTTGTTCTTGACCGTACTGTACTGTTATGGTGGAAAACTACTGAAACCATGTGATGCATGGAGTTAACTATCATTTGAGCTAGGATAGAAATATTTTCATTAGTTTTAAAGGATCTTTTTGTCAGATTTATGAGAACTGTTCTCAAACCCTTGTTTTGAGGGTTTTAGTGAGGTTTAAGGATTCTTAAACCATCCATCTGAGTTAGAACCCCAAAATGGGTGGAATGAGTTTAGGATGGTGTGTTTTCTAATGGGTTTTGTGTGCAAGAGCAAGGGATAAGCACAAGTTGAAGTTTGGGAGCCATTGAGCCTATTTGCATCATGAGTTTGACAAATTAGCTTTGGTGGAGTGAAGATTTGGTCATAGAATGAGATAGAATGTTCTAAGACCCCTAAAACATGTGAAATTATTTTATTTCCATCCCATTGGACACCCTAGAATAGGAGTTAGAAGTTTGGTATTGAGTTTGTGTGTACTCCCTTTGTAAAACTAACCTAGGAGAATCAGTACAATCATGATTTGGGGATTGTGTTCCAAAAGAACCCATAGTGCATGTTTAATACATTGAAGAACAAGATAATGGGTACTCAAAAAGACCATAACAGTCTAGATTGGAGAGATGCATCTCAATATATTGTCTGACAGTTCCTTTTTGAGGGCTACAAGAAAGTGGGTTAGTCTATGAAAGAAGTGGTACAAGGAGGTACCTCCAGAGCATTGTGGTGGTTTTGTGAGATTGGGACAATCAACCATAGATGGTCTAGGGTCCCTAGAAAGTCTAGGGAAGAGCCCATGTATATGAACCCAAAGATGGTGTTGTTGCCTAGTCTTGGAAGCATGGAAAATGAAAGGACAATCATGTCTAGTAAGAAGATCAACGGAGTAGTCAGGCCCATAGAGGCCTAATGTCCTATTTGCCCTACCATCCCTTGCATTCTCTTTCCTCATGAGTAGTTTGATTTGACCCTTAGTGGTGTTTGTGGTGTAAGCTCTGCATCACAAACAACAGATGAGAAATTAATACCATACAAACGTATGGTAGATGACTTCAAAGAATACTTTGTTGAGATTTCTTTTGAGAAGATACAAAGGTTGGAGAACAAAGCAGCAGACTCCATGGCAATGATTGCATCTCTCCTTGATATCCCTAAAAACCAATCACGTTATGAGTTCTTGGTAGAGCCAATGTCCCATCCTGCATATGACACCCCCGAATCCCACATCATTTGCCATATCTTAGGATCTGATTCTCCCCTATATGGAAAAGTATTTGCCTATTTAACAAAGAATACCCTACCTCCTAATCTATCAAATAACAAAAAGAGAACCTTCATCTACCAAGCATCCCATTAGACCATAATCACCAACACCCTATATCGACGAGGATTCGATGGTACTCTCCTGAGGTGTCTCTATAGTGAGGAATGTCAAATAGCCCTAAGTGAAGTTCATGACAGTATATGCGGGACCCACTCTAGTGGTCCTACCATGGCTAAGAAACTCATAGGTATGGGATACTACTGGCCAACTATGGAAAAAGACTCTTATCATTTTGTGAAGAGGTGCAAGAAATGCCAAATCCACGGGAACCTAATACATGCACCAACACATGAGCTGCAAACTTTAATGACTCCTTGGCCTTTCTGTCAATGGGGACTCGACTTAGTGGGCAAGATACACCCTCCATCATCTAGTGGCCACAAATTCATAATCATCGCCATTGAATACTTTACAAAGTGGATGGAAGCCGTACCCCTCGCCAATGTCATAGGAAAACAAATCACCTCTTTTATCCTAAACTACATCATTTGCTGCTATGGTATCCCTTTATCCATTATCACATATAATGGGTGACCATTCAAAAAATAAGATGTTAAAGACCTATGTGACAAATTCCACATCCAACACCACTTTTCCACCCCATATTACCCCCAAGGAAATGGCTAGGTAGAGGCATCAAATAAAACAATCTTAAAAATATTGAAAAAGACTGTCAATGATGTTGGTCGCAATTGGCACATCCAATTGAATCCGACGTTGTGGGCCTACTGCACAAGTATCCACACACCCACAAGTGTAACACCATATTCCCTTGTCTATGGCTCTGAAGCCATCTTTCCCATTGAAGTCGAGATCCCATCCTTGAGAGTATCGTGAAAAGACCTCATATCTGATGAAGAATACAGAATTTCTAGATTTCAAGAGTTAGAACTACTCAAAGAAAGAAGACAACATGCCTTTAAGCATCTCAAGGCTTATCAACAAAGGATGTCCAGCAGTTACAACCATAGAGTTAAACCTCAGGTATTTCAAGTTGGTGACCTAGTCCTCAGAGAGAATCCTAGGAATCAGCAAGATAGAGAGAAGAAAGGTAAGTTCGAACCCAACTGGCTAGGTCCTTTTGTCATCATTATTTCCTATGGATTAGGTGCTTATTAATTAGCTACATCAAAAGGTGAACTGTTCGATGATCCCATCAATAGCATGCATCTTCGCAAGTTTTACACCTAAACCCCAATGCAAGGGAGTCACAAAAAAATTAAAAAATGCAAAAAATAGCAAAAAAATAAAATAAAAAATAAAAAATAGCAAAAAAATCAAAAAAATGGAAAAATAGCGAAAAAATAAAAAAATGGAAAAATAATTTAAAAAAATCATCCTCTGGTGAAAACTTGGTAAACAGGTGCCTGGGATAGATACCATGATGAAAACCTGGCAAACAGGTGTCATGTGTATTTTAGCTTTCGTGCAAATAAAAGCAAGTGGTGAAAACCTGGTAAATAGGCTCTACTTGTGATAAACCACGTCCTCCATCTTTTCAGACCTTGTTCCTCATCCATCCCTCCTAAACGCATCTACCCAATCACATGAAGATACCTACCATGGGTTGTTGTTCGCTCATCCTTATCACCTTCTTCCACTAGACGGCCAATCCAAACTTGCGTCCCTCTTGTCATCCAACCTAAACCAATCCATTGAACCATTGTTGAACTACATCACCTATGAGCTATCATGTAGGCAAGGCCATCCTTGATGTGCCCCTGAGGCTCCTTTCCCATCCATTCCATCCCATGTCACCCACCCTTTGGCCCATCCGAGTTCGCACCATTTCCCATCACCTAGTTCCTAGGTCAACAAAAGTCCACACGCCAAACTACGTTGCCTCTGTGTCATCACGTAGGCAAGGCCATTTGTCAATGAGCCCCTGAAGCACTAGGTCAATCCCATAGGGTCCATTTCTTCATGTCTATTGTCAGTTCATCCACAATAAATCAATCCTTTACTTGATTGGGGGTAAAATCCTCGACCTAGTTGGAGAATTGGATTCTTGAATGTCATGCCCCTCAGAGGATAACAATAAGGATCGTGACACCATCACCAGACAACAAACAACATTGCAAACACACTTTTTCAACAAAATGCTTGATGCAAAGAACTAGACCTATAAGCAAGACACAATGAGCCTCAACCACCATGATGATTGTATCTGTTTTCGTTGCAAGAAAACATAACTATGACAAGAAAATTTGTGCTTATTACAAAGGTTTAAGTCATTGAGTCTTGATTTTTGTTATTATGTCTTTCTATGCTACTCAAGGATGTCAAAAACTAGAGGAGCTATGATGGGGGCATAATTATCTTATTTTTTCTTGTTTGTGGACCAATCTTTAGTAATGTGACAACTTTGTCTCACGACATGATCGGCAAAAGATCACCGAGGATGTTCTAGGTCTAAACATGAAACGGGGCAATCCTTGTCTATTGACATGCAAGGCATACTTAGGTCATCTAGATTCAATTTTGACTAGATGCTTGTATTAACTTGCTATATCAAAATCCATGTAAGAGATACTCAGGTCATCTTGGTTTAATTATACCTAGATGCTTGTATTTTCTTACAACATAATAAAAGCTCAATGATGAAACAAAGTACTTCAAATGCTTGCATATATGAAGATGACAATCCACATATCCATACATATCAAGTTGCATATCATTCCATTATAAGAATTTTATCCTTGTCATCAAAATCCAAGTGTCAAAAGATCCATTTATCCAAGTTCTTCCTTCTAAGTTATTCATTTATCCCAGTTGTTAAAGTCCATTTGTCTCGGGTGTATTATTATTTAGATTGAGTATACTTGGAACAAAAAAAACAATTCATTTGCATGTCATCATATAGTATCATCACATACAATGCATTAACAGTAATAAACATTTAGATTATGTTTTGCATATAATGTTGTCATTTAGATGCATGAGTCACCATAACACTACATTAACCAAAAATCTCACAAAAACATAGCTATCATTGCATTTGTATATTAGATCATCATCCATAAATAAAACAATGGCCAAAGACATAAGTAAACATCTAAGTTATCACAGTGTCTGCATTAGATCATGTTAGCAAATGAACATATAGGATCATAAACATGCATATAGGTCATCATATCCATCATATAGCTTATAGAAATATCATGTCGCATAAACATAAAGTGCATCATAGAATCTAATAAACATGTTAGCCACATCACATACAACCATAATCATGTAAGGTCATCACATAGATCATCATGTCCATCACATAAACATAAACATATGCATCAGAGTCATAAACCACATAGGTTATCTATAAGCATAACATATCATAAACATCATAATGTAAGTCATGTCCATCACAGTAGATCATAACATAGTCAGTCGAATCGTGATAACATATAATCATCATCAAAAAGAATAAAAGTGTCCAAGTATACAATGATGTCAAAATAACAATACATCTTGAAGTGTCCAAACCGAAGTGGTGTATACATGTCCAAATGAAGGTACTAAAAACTTATATATGTCTTAGAAAAGTTGGGAATGGATCCCCCCTTTTGGTGCTAGCTGTGGTGGTGAGATACCTCCTCCTCCCCCACCTAATGTCCCTGTCCCTGGTGCACTCCCTCCTGGTGGTCTGGGAGGTAACTACATAGGTCCCATCACTCCACCGCTCTCTATAAGTGCCCTCTGTGATTTGCTACGATAACTAGGCTGATAGCTGCCCGCCCTGCGCTTTGGTGGCACCGCTTGCTCATAAAGCGATTTCCAGTAGAAGATCTCTTGACCTGCTCTAACCATCTTTGTAACTGTTTGGCTAGTGGGACCCTATCCCACAGTCTGCTACACCTACTCTAAGAGTGCCTTTGCCCTCCTATACCTCTGAATAGTTGTGTCTCTCTCTAGTCAGACGGTCTGTAGGTCACTCTACAGCTGTGTAATCTAGGCCTGCATCTACCCTATTTGTCCTTGCTGTTGTCCCAGCATAGATTGTGCCTGAGCCAACTGGGCTCGTAACCCTACTATCACCCCATCATCTGGCCCTTTTCCCTGTGGCTACACTGGAGGCTAAACCTGTGCCTGTAAGGCTAGCTGAGCATGCTGGGTAGGATCAATCCACCAGAAAACCCTCCTCCCATCTCCATCTTTGCTATCATCCCTATCACTGCCATCATGTCCACCATCATTGCCTCCTCCTCCTTTTCTGCCACCATAATCATAATCCCCTCTGCCACCTCCCCATCCTCCTCATCTCCTACATCACCTCTATGACCCCTCATCCTCCTCCTCTCGATCATCTAGTCTCAGGGCTCGCTCTCCTGGATCAGAGTAGCGAGGAAAGGGATGTGCTACAAACTAGTTGAAATAGTCCTATGTCAGCCCCACATTTTCCACTACGCTGTGCATCGACCAAGGCTGATATGGAATATGTAAAAACTCATCACGAGCTACCTCATAAGATGGGTTGGGTCCCCATTGTCCCCGCTCCTTATGCGTATAGGAAAATATGGCATTACCCACAGGCATCCTTTGGATTCTACCAAACTGCCTATACACACGCGAAACAATGTGTCTCTCTAAAATATAGGGTGTCCTCCCTATAAGCCATCTCATTTGAAAGTAGTAAGGTAGCTCATGTGCATCCTCATCCCATACCTCACAATCCAAATAGGGTTGCCAAACCACTGAGTCAACATTATCAAAAGCATGCCTCCAATACTCTAACTTTCCCAGCTTGGGCTAGGAAAGGCTCTCTTAAAACATATAGGAGTAGGGCTGATCCCTACCCCAAGTACCAATGCCAATCGGATGAGTAATCACTATGTGAGTCCATGCCCATATCTGAAGCAGGGAAACTCCGCAAGCCAAGATAGAGGAACCATCATATACAAACTAGTGTAAATCATGATACAAATGTGCAAGGATCCACACTCCCCAAGCATATCTAGTACCCTCATGCACAATCTGCTCTAGCACTCGTCCCCATCCAACTACAAATCCATGAGAGCATCTATTAGGACACACAATACCTTTGATCAACCCTACTACAACTACAGGAAGTAGCTCATAGTATGCCAGCATGTCAACCCAGCTGATCTCAGTACCCTCGATGCTATCATTGTCAAAAACCTGCCTGCACTCATCCAAACCTACCCTTATCTGCGAGTCATACTCCACAAGCTCTCCATTGATGGGTATGCACAAGATCCTATGAACATCCTCTAGAGTAATTGTAATCTCCTCCATGGGGAGATGAAAGGTCCCGTCCTCACTGTGAAAGATCTCTGACAAGGCAGTCAGCATACCAAGATTTGTATGAATCTCGGGCATGAAACAAACAAAAGACAATCCCGCCAATCCAAGAATAAGAAGATCAGTCTCTGTAACTTGAGGCCTCAACAACTATGTAACTGTTGGGAATTAAGGTGTCTCAACCTTGGTAATTCTCTGCATTTGTAATGTTTGTATTTATTATTCATTGCCTATGTTGTAAATAATTGGAAATTCCACTTTGTCATATTGTGGGATGTGGCACGGTGATGTGTCAATCCTACATGGATTATGACAACTTGTTATTTTGTCCTCACATGAGAAGATAGGCATCCCACTTAGTGTTAGGAATAATCTGCCATTTGTTAGCATCTTCTATGTTGTGTAAGGAATCTTTGACCAAAACGGTTATGATGGATTCCTATGACGAATCTATGACATGTAAGAGTCGAGAATAGAAGGTTGTAAGACAGATAATGACATGTGTCATGTAGCATCTTTGAAAGAGGCATATTTGGGCGCCCCAAGGTGGAATATGATGTGTTGTAAGAGAATATGCTATTTATAGCATGTGTATGACATATTCTCTTACAGCTGTAAGTTGTAACCGCTATGACAGATTCTATGACGGTCGTAAGTGTCATAAGAGCATCTGTCATAGCCCATTTTGAAAATAGGCAACCTCTTTGGGATGGGAACTGTGGACAAGTGTCAGACACATTCTACAATGTTGACCAAGTGTCCTGTTGATGCTTAAAATTGCCCTGATTCCTACACCAACATGGGAAGTTTCAGGAATATGGGACTTGCAACCTAAAACAACCTCCAGATTTTTAAAGAAGCTAGCTCTTCTCTATCTCGAATGCATTTTGGGGGAAAAGGGTAGAAACTAAACAGAATTACAAATGCAATGAAAGCAAATCTAACTATGGCGATGCACCTAAATATGATTTGTTTCTTACTACCAAGCATAGCGAAACTATCTTCAAGATTCAATTATATTAAAGAGCAAATTCTACATGATTAATATAACAGATAAAACAAATAGAATCAAAGGCTCACAACCAGACAATTTTGCAATGACATAGGAAATATCAGCAAAGGCACAGAACTCTATCTTTCTCATTAATTTCCTAGCAATATAAGAGGCACAGATACGTGCACAATTATAGTTACTTTCTGAATCAAGAAAACAAACTAAAGGCAAAATGATATTACTGGTCATAGCAAAAAGTCTCAAACTCTCTTGAATCTCTGATAGAAAACTATCTTTAGCCAAAAATTGTCTATCTTCTATATATCCCCTTTTTGATTACCAATGTCACATATTTATAGCACAGGATCGACCCAAGATTGTCTGCACAATCAAATCTCAATGGCCTAACCGAACTGAAGTGAACTGTAAGTTTTTGACAGTTTCAAGATCCTCAGAATCTGCAACAATCACTCCTTCTGTGAGGTCATTAGCTATTATCAAATAGTTGTGGCGTAACTTCATCTATTCAGGAAAAGACATTTGGCGGCCTCCACACATTTTAAGATAATAAACCCTATAATAGGTGGCAGCATCCGCCTGCATCATTTGAAACTCTTTTATTTCTCAGAAGGAAACAGGAAAATGACACTTGGCAAACCCCGCAACACTTTGAAATTGATACGTGTCTTTATTCACTGCATTCATACTTACTATGTCTTTATCCTCGGGAGAACTCCACCTGTGACATCTGGCAAGATCCGTTGCAACTATAACTTTATTACCCATAAAATGGGACCCACAACACTTACCGCTTAGTAGCTTTTGAAAGAAAGAATAGAGACAGGTGGCACCTTCCGTGCTCTCAACAAACTGGTACGTGGCACCTTCCGTGCTACTCAAAAAACTTTAGAAACTCCCTTGAAACTCATGCAGATGCTGACACATGGCTCTTTCTCCGGGACTGAGAAACTTTGAAAGGGTCTTTTGAGAGTTCGACGGAAACTGCCACTTGGCGCCCTCCGCGTGAGTGTAACTTAGAATAGGGCCCCACCTTCAGCCTTCTTATCATTGAAAATTATAAGAAATAATAACGTGGATGCCGACACATGGCACCATCTGCGGGAGCATAAGGAACACATGGCTTTGTTTGTAGCTCATATAGAAACTTATAAAATGTGTCTCAGCTGATGACACGTGGCATCCTCCGCATTGAAATTACAACGTAGAAACAAAATGCGGCTTTAACCGAAGCTCGACACTTGGCGCTTTGCGCTAGTCTGAGACTCGAGAAAAATAAAACCTTTGCGGAAACCCTCGCGATGATGCAAAAAACCCTCCATGACTACACTGAAACTCACGGGAAACACTTGCAGAGGCAAAACTGATGCACTGAGATTCGCGGGACATCGCTGAAACACATGAAACCTTACAGAATGTAGAGTATTTTACTCTACAGTTCTTGGCGACCCTGAGGACTTTTGAGCCTGCCCAAAAAGAATCCAAAATTGTGACAAAAGATGAGTATTAAAAATACCGTAAGAATCAGAGATTCTGCAAAGCTGTTTGATAAACAACCCATTCTGAGTCAGAAAGACCCTGCTTATTCTGCAAATCCTGGAAAGCAAAATCAAGGTTTATAATGTCCTTGTGAAAGAAAGTCTACAAAATTTGAACCGCAGCCTTCAACTGAAACTCTAGTTGGGCCATTGGGATTAGGACAGTCTCCACTTCTTGTACTGACGAAGAATGTGTTAAACCCTGAAAAACTGATTGATCATTCTGCTTGACTAGCAACAAGGCTTTAATTTCATCAATCATTAATATAGTATTATTGTCAGGAAAAGGGGAAGGAAGACCTAGCTGCACCAGACTTTCCATATGTCTCTTCATGTCTTTGACTCCACTTTTTACAATATCAAGAAGCTCCTGACACTTAGTAGCAGCTGAACTACAACTGAGAACTTCATTCACCTTCTTTGTTGCTGTCATCCTATCATTAATCCCTGCTGCTGATAAAAGTTCATCAGTTGTGTCATAGAGTTTCTTGAGCAATAGGTGAGAGTCAGATACTCTCAAGGATACAGTGGATAGAGTAGATTGAACTGAAGTTTCCACCTTTTCACACAATTGCTGGGCATTTAGCAGGAATGTCAAGGAGGGTCTGAGTTGAATAATCTCTTCAGATATCCTTTTCCACACTGATATATATAGCTCCTTGACAAGGTTTAGAACTCTAGCATTCTTAGGCCTATTAGCCAACTCAAGTGTCAACCGTTTTGTTGTTTGTTGCTCAGCTTGGAGTTGGGCCTGTATTGCAACAGCAGCATTTTGTTTAGTCAGCAGCTTCTGCTGAGATTGTGTAGCTTGTTGTATCTTTTCTTGATATCTCTTCTCTAATGTGGCCTTTTCCTGCTTCAAAACATTTACAACAGCTTTCTCCTATGCCATCTCCATCTTTAGAGAAGCATTTTGTGCCACTGTCACTTGATGAATTTGACAGGAAATAGTATTTTGCAACTGCTTGTTTAGATTCTCTATTTCATCATTCTTGGATTTCAGTTCTATAGCGAGGTTGCTACTATTTGTCTTCTCTTGGGCCAAATTAGCTTCTACCTTCTACAGCTTCTTAGATACTTTCAAATAATCATTTGCTACAACAGAAGTGGTTTCATTGAGCAGCTCGACCCTATCTTGTGGTCTGAATAGTGACATATCCATAGCTACTACACTCATTGTGAAATCCTGTGGTTGCATCTGCTCATTTGGCTTAACCACATTCGGTGACAAATGTGTTATAGTCAGCTGCTGCTGAATTGGGTCGAAGAGTGACCTCATGTGTGGCACAGCCAAACTTTTATTTTCTTTCTTTCTTTTCTTGTCCATCTGAGCTTCCTTGGCTTTCTTAGCTATATCAGCTTGAGCTTGGAAGGTAGGGGGAGAGGCAATATAACCACCAACAAAAGGATGTCCTTGTGGTAAGCCATAGGGAATAGCCAAATGTTGGCTAGGAGAAATTTGGGGAGAGACTCTTTTAGGAACTGAAGGGGAAAGGAGGGCAATGTGGTGGCCTGTGATGACATGGCCAGAGGATTAACATGTGGGGTAGGTGTAGATATTAGCACACCAGAGGTGGTAGGGGATATTATTATTGGGCCAGTTGGGATTGTCACCCCTATAGTAGAAGAAAGAGACTGAGAACAAAAAGGAGAAGAAACCATTACCTGAGGAGCCGCAGATGTGACTGGTGGTTGTTGTTGTGAAAGCTCTGCCTCTTCATCTGAATCTGGCTACAGGTTTAGCTTTCTATGCTTTCTTGGCCTTTCTTATGTTTCCTCTGTTTCCTTCTCAGCAACATTTACCACTACTGATGGTGGTAATGATACAAAACTGGAAACCCCAATAGCTGAAACTGATGTAGTCCCCCTTGGTGGTGATGACATGACACCCTTTTGCTTCTCTAAAGTACTAAGAGATTGGGGCCAGGGAGATATAGGGGCATTTGATGAGGCTTGCTGGTAGCTTGCACTGCATGAGTGGACTCAGTCTCTTCTTCAGACTCCTCACCCTTCATATGGATTCTACTTGTATCAGGGCCAGAAACTGGAGAGGGATGCCACTCATCCCAAATGGACTCCCATTTTTCATCTGTGTCAACCTTGCCAAAAGAGTGAGTCAATTCAAAGATTTCTTGCCTGTACTTCCAATATACCTCTATTTTGTCTTGTTTCCATTCCCTATCTTTCAATAAAGCCTTCTTCAATCCAGTGCCCATTCTGATCTTAGGGTCGTAGGCCCTTTGTTTATCATAAAAGGTTTCCCATGGCCTTGGCCCCTCATAAGGCAAATATGCCAGTTCTAAATATAGGTCAGGAGCATCTTCCTTAGGGTTTCTTCTGTCTTCCCAAAAAGGATGACCCTCATGAGTAGTTTTAGCCCCAACATTGTTACTTTTAACCCAAGAGGCTATGAAACTATTCGGGTCATATCTCCATTTGTCTTCGATGAGAAGGAAACCCAAGGCACCAAGCTTTCTTAACAATAGGAGCTCTGCATCCCTAACCTCTAGGGCCATATTCTTTCTAACCCAGGGAATATCATACATTTTCTTCTTCTTCTTTTTTATGCCATACACATTATCAACCACGGACGCCCATTCCAAGAAAGGTCCAATATTGCCTTGTAATTCCTTTATATACAAGTGCTTGGAGATGGAGTTTGTATCACAGGTTTACAGGTACTGTTATGCTACTAGATTGACTCCAGACATGAGTGTTGAAGACCATTGAAGCTTGCATTGCAAGTGTATTGTAAACATTCTTTCAGATTTGTTAATACATTGTGCAGGTTTCTGAGTGTGGGGTTTTTTCACCCGATAAGGGTTTTCCCCACCGTAAATCTTTGTCTCTCTTCTTCTGTCTACATTCTGGTTCTTGTGTTTTGCTGCAATATCTGATGTTAATGGTTTAACATCGCTATAATAGTTAGGATAAAGTTGAATTTACATAGCCCTCTCCTTAATAGATTAGTGTAGGAAGTGTTTCCGCACACCTAGCTTCCTTTCAGTTGGTATCAGAGCTTGATCACCTTTGGTCCTAGTTGTAGGGTAGGGGTTTTTTGAGCTAATATTAGGTTGAGTGGGAGTCTGTGTAGAGCATTCTGTATCTTATTGCAGCAAGGAGATGGCAGGCACATCAAGAAGGTTTCAAGTAGAGAAGTTCAATGGCAGTAATTTCGAGTTGTGGAAGCTCAAAATGGAATACATGTTAGTTGACTGAGACCTTTGGGAAAGTGTGAATGAAACTAAACTAGCTACAATGACACAAGCTGATTGGGATCTCAAGGATCAGAAGGCTAAGGGTCTCATATGACTTAGTTTTGCCGATTCTGTGTTGTTAAATGTCCATGAGGAGACTACTGCAAAATTCCTTTAGAAGAAGTTGGGGGATGTGTATCAAGCCAAATCCCTAGTCAATAAACTTTTCTTGAGAAAGAAGTTGTACTCTCTTCAAATGGAGGACAGAGGATCCGTGGCTAAGCATATAAATTCCTTTAATATGCTAGTTGTACAATTAACATATATTGGTGTAAAGATGGAGGAGGAGGATTGGTGTATGACCTTGCTTTGTTCTCTATCAGACTCATGGGATCATCTTGTCATGGCAATCGAAAGGACCACATCCACATTCAAAATGGAAGAAGTGGTTTCTTCATTGTTGTCTGAAGAGATGCAGAGAAAGTCTTCTGAGGCAGCCAAAGAAGCCCTTGCAGTTCGTGGAAGACCCAAGGAGAAAGGGAAGAAGAAGGACAAGAAAGCTGAGAAGGGTAGATCAAAATCTCGTGGGAGATCCAAATCTCCTAGAAAGTCCAAGGCTCTTTGCTGGAACTATGGCAAGACCGGACATTTTTGAAAGGAATGCAAAGAGGAGAAGAAGAAAAAGAAGAAAGCTCTTGATTTAGATTCTGAAAAATCACAAGATGATGGTGATGCTTTCATCGCAAACCTGGCAACCCATGCATTTGATGATGTGTGGCTAATTGACTCTGGTGCATCATTCCACATGACCTCGCATCGAGACTAGTTCACTAAGTATGAAGAGTTCAATGGTGGAAAGGTGTATTTGGGTGATGACTCTGATCTGAAGATCGTTGGTCGTGGAAGAGTCTCTATCCAATTCCCTGATGGTTGAGTGAAGGGGATCTCTGGGGTTATGCACATCCCAGGCTTAGAATGGAACCTGCTTTCTGTAAGTAGTTTGAATGATGCAGGTGTGCAGGTTGTCTTTTCGAAAGAAGGATGCAAGATGACTAGAAGATCTATGGTGCTTGCTAAGGGTACTCGGAGAGGTACTCTATTTCAGTTGGAAGCATGCATTTCACAATGCAATAGTTCTTCTGACTCAAGGAAGAGGGCAACAGTCACTTCATCCCCACCATCTGAACAAGCAGTGAAGAAATTTGTTGTTTCTAATCTTTATGGCTATAATCATGCATTGGAAGTTAAACTTCCTACAGAAAAGACAATGTTATGGCATAAGAGATTTGGCCACATTGGTGAGAAGGGTCTACCCTGAAAAATAAGAACCTTGTTGAGGGGTTAGATGATTGTAATCTTGAGTTTGACTTTTACAAACATTGCATTTATGGAAAACAAAACGGTGTTTAGTTTTACTCGAGTTCTCATAAGTCTTCTCGTGTGTTGGACCTTATTCATTTTGATGTGTTTGGCCCTGTTAATGTTCCTTCGTTATCAAAATCTATATACTTTGTATCTTTTATAGATGATTACAGTAGAAGGACATGGATTTATTTTCTCAGAAGCAAATCTAAAGTCTATAGCAAGTTTAAGGAGTTTAGAGCCTTTGCTGAAAATCAGACTAGCAAAAAGATTAAATGTTTGAGAACTGACAACTGTGGTGAGTTCTGTTCTATAGAATTTGATAAGTATTGCAAGGAACTTGGGATTGAAAGGCACAAGACAACTCCATACACCCCACAACAAAATGGAGTTGTAGAGAGGATGAACAAGACACTGATGGAGAAGGCTAGGAGTATGCTTAGTGGAGCTGGTCTAGAACAAAAGTTTTGGGCTGAAGTTGTTGCCACTGCTTGCTATCTGGTAAACAGATCTCCTACATCAACTCTTGTTGGAAAGACACTCATGGAGGTGTGGTCTAGTAGAAAGCCTTTAATAAGGCATCTTCATGTTTTTGGTTGTGAGGCATATGCACATGTGCCTAGGGAGAAGTGGTCAAAGTTGGAGAACAAAGTTGTTAAGTGTATCTTCATTGGCTACGGTGTTGGTGTGAAAGGATACAAGCTTTGGGACCTCGTGGCTGAAAAAGTGTTGTATAGAAGAAGTGTCATCTTCAGAGAGCTTACTCCTTCTTCCATTGTTTTGCAGCCAAAAGAAAAAAAAAAGAAAGAGGATGTTGTTTAGTTTCCTCTCACCCCTGAGAAGACTGAACAGAAAGATAATGTTGGACCTGATGACGAGGAGAGCTCTAGCAGCTCTGAAAGCTCAGAGGAAGAAGCTGAACCTCAACCTTAGCTCTTGAGGAGGTCTACACGGATAAGAAAGCAACCTGAAACGTTTGGTTTTACATTGCTTGATTCTAGTTGTGCTTATGCTTTTCTTACTAACAGTGATGAACCTAGAACTGTATCAGAGGCTTTGGATATGAAGGATGCAAGTTCCTAGAAGGAGGCCATGAAGGAAGAAATGGCTTCTTTGGATAAGAATCAAACTTGGGACTTGGTGCCTTTGCCTCTTGGATGGAAACCCTTTGGATGCAAATGGGTGTTCAAGAAGAAAATTGGTGCAGATGGCAGTGTTGAGAAGTATAAGGCCAGATTGGTTGCGAAGGGGTATTCACAAGTGGAGGGAATAGATTATGGTGAGATCTTCTCTCCCGTTGCAAAGTTGACATCCATTCGATTCCTGCTGTCACTCGCAACAGCTTATGACTTGGAGGTAGAACAGATGCATGTGAAAACAACTTTCCTTCATGGTGACTTAGAGGAAGAGATCTACATGTCACAGCCAGAGCATTACATGGTGAAAGGTAAAGAAAATTTGGTTTGAAAACTTAAGAAGTCTTTGTATGGTTTGAAACAATCCCCTAGGAGATGGTACTTGAAGTTTGACACCTTTGTGTTGTCAATTGGATTTGTGAGATTGAAATCGGATCACTGTGTGTATTATAAATTTGATGGTGATCATATTCTCATTGTTGCACTGTATGTTGATGATATGTTGCTCATTGGGAAGGGTAAAAATATGATTTCTGATTTTAAATCTCAATTGTCAACACAATTTGAAATAAAAGATTTAGGGGCAGCCAGGTACATTCTAGGAATGGAAATCAGAAGAGACAGAACCAACAGAAAACTTTGGTTAAGCTAGATTAAGTATGTGAAGTCCGTGTTGGACAGATTCAGCATGGCAGATTGTAGACCATTGTGTGTTCTCGTTTCTTTGGGGACAAAGTTGTCTATTAAGGATTGTCCAAAATCTCCTAGTGAGGTAGAGGACATGAGCAGAGTACCTTATGCTAGTGCTTTTGGCAGCTTGATGTATGCTATGGTTTGCACAAGAACAAACATTACCTAAGTAGTGGGAGTCCTTAGTCGATTTATGGCTAATCCTGGACAGGTTCATTGGGATGTAGTTAAGCGAGTGTTCAGATATTTGAGGGGTACTTTCAAGTATTCCATTTGCAATCATGGTAATGTTTTAGGGCCTCCGCATTCTATTGATATTCGTGGATTTGTGGATTCAGATTGGGTAGGTGACATTGACAGCAGGAGATCCACCAGTGCTTATGTTTTTACACTATTTGGTGGTGCTATTAGTTGGATGAGTAAGTGACAACCAGTTGTTGCTTTGTCCATGATAGAAACTGAGTACATGGTAGCAACTCATGCTTGTAAGGAAGCCATTTGGCTTAAGAGATTGTGTTCAGATATTGGTGTTGATGCAGGTCAGATCACGATCAGTTGTGACAGTCAGAGCGCATTTTGCCTTGCAAAGAATCCAACTTTCCATGCTAGAACCAAGCACATTGATGTTTAGTTTCACTTCATGAGGGACATGGTTGAGGATGGAAAGGTAAATTTGGAGAAGGTAGATACTTTGAAGAATGTTGCAGATGCATTGATGAAACTAGTGGGCACAAAGAAGTTCAGATGGTGTTCGGAGTCTATGGGCCTCTCGGCCTATAGCAGTTAAATCCTATTTTTCTATTGGCTTTTACAAGGTGTTCGACAAGTGGGAGAATGTTGGGAATTAAGGTGTCTCAACCTTGGTAATTCTATGCATTTGTAATGTTTGTATTTATTATTCATTGCCTATGTTGTAAATAATTGGAAATTCCACTTTGTCATATTGTGGGATGTGGCACGGTGATGTGTCAATCCTACATGGATTATGACAACTTGTTATTTTGTCCTCACACGAGGAGATAGGCATCCCACTTAGTGGTAGGAATATTCTGCCATGTGTCAGCATCTTCTATGTTGTGTAAGGAATGTTTGACTGAAACGGTTATGATGGATTCCTATGACGAATCTATGACATGCAAGAGTCGAGAATAGAAGGTTGTAAGATAGGTAATGACATGTGTCATGTAGCATCTTTGAATGAGGCATATTTGGGCACCCCAAGGTGGAATATGATGTGTTGTAAGAGAATATGCTATTTAGAGCATGTGTATGATAGATTCTCTTATAGCTGTAAGTTGTAACCGCTATGACAGATTCTCTTACAGCTGTAAGTTGTAACCGCTATGACAGATTCTATGACAGTCATAAGTGTCATAAGAGCATCTGTCATAGCCCATTTTGGAAATAGGTGACCTCTTTGGGATGGGAGCTGTGGACAAGTGTTAGACACATTCTACAATATTGACCAATGTCCCTAGGCATGGGTTTTGGTCCAAGATGCCATATTAGATGCCCATTCCAAGAAAGGTCCAATATTGCCATGTAATTCCTTTATATATAGGTGCTTGGAGATGGAGTTTGTATCACAGGTTTATAGGTACTGTTATGCTACCAGATTGACTCCAGACACAAGTGTCAAAGACCATTGAAGCTTGCATTTCAAGTGTATTGTAAACATTCTTTCAGATTTGTTAATACATTGTGCAGGTTTCTGAGTGTGGGGTTTTTTCACCCGATAAGGGTTTTCCCCACCGTAAATCTTTGTCTCTCTTCTTCTGTCTACATTCTGGTTCTTGTGTTTTGCTGCAATATCTCATGTTAATGGTTTAACATCATTGTAATAGTTAGGATAAAGTTGAATTTGCATAGCCCTCTCCTCAATAGATTAGTGTAGGAAGCGTTTCTGCACACCTAGCTTCCTTTCAGTTGGGCATGAAACAAACAAAAGACAATCCCACCAATCCAAGAATAAGAAGATCAGTCTCTGTAACTTGAGGCCTTAACAACTATGTAACAAGATAATACTCTCTTGACATGAGAACGTCGTCTAGCTCCTCCTACAATCAAGCAAGCGCACATTAGTCCATCAAATCGATTACACTGCAAATCTATCTATCCAACATCAAAAACTTAGCAATTCTAACAAGAGCACTTTGTTGGCAAGAGACACTATGTGGATTCTTGATTGTTGTCATTGATGGCAACAAAGTCTATTCCACACATCCATAGCACATAGTATGTCTGTATCGAAAGTCTGATTGAAGAGTGTTTTGGTCCAGTAAGAAAGAACAGAGCATGCAGCAAGGTCTGACAATCAAGTCCGGATCTCTTAGAGGATGTATTTCAGCAAAGTGCAAACTTGGGAAAGTCAAGAGGAGTACCATGACTACCACATTCCAAAGATTGAGCCTCTGGTGATGAAAAAGTGAAAAGATATGAGCACCTAAGTGTTGGGTTCCTGATAGGCAGAGCATCAGACCTTAATCTAGATGAGAAATTGATGGTGATCAAGCTTCTTGAAGGATCATTCATGGTTGGCTGACATGTTTTGATGACTTCTATAACTATCTCTTTGATATGCATCACTTAGTATGCATGGATTCAGCCGACAGACCAGAGTTTGGGAAAATCTTGAGTATTCTAGATGCCGACTAGAATGATGTTGAAATCCTTGTGCGAATATATATACCAGATGGATTTTGATGTGAAGTGTGTGGATTATATGATAATGTGCGAGGAAAGGTAGAGATAAGTGTGGAAGCAGTAAAACAAGTCCAGTATGTGACAGAACAACAACACTAAAGCAAAGGAAGAATGAAGTGCAGTAGATCAGTATATTGAGCCTAACCGGAATTGAACCCCAGCATATGTGGATGCCTCTGATCAGTTCAAACACTTGGTTACATTCTATAGACCTTGTAGACAGTGAGTCTCTTGTAAGCAGTGAGCCTCTTGTGAGCAGTGTGCTTGGGCAATGAGCCCTAATTGGCAAGTGCCATTTTGTACTTCTTATTCTTTTAACAGAGAATACAATCTTGGGTTAGTCACCCTGTGGTTTTCCCCTTAATAGGGTTTTCCATGTCAAAATCATTGTGTTATGTGTATTGATTTTCTCATGGTTATGCATTCTTATATGTTTTGATGCTACACTAATTGTTAAAGAAGAATAGAAAGTTAAATTATTTAAGATAACTAATTCACCCCCCCTCTCAGTTATCTACCTTGTTTCCAACAATTGGTATCAGAGCTAAGTTCCTTCTAACAAAGCCTAATAGCTTAGGGAAGATCTAGGAATCTCAATGGATATGTATGGTATGAGGGAACAACTTCAGTCTACCCTAGATGATCTTGAACAATCTCACTCTGAAGTTAATAACTTGAGGGAAAGACTCAAACAAGCTAATGATTTCATAAATGAACTAAAAGAGAAACTGAGTATCTTTGTGAAAAAGAGAAATGAACTACTTCAACAATTAGCAAGTCAAAGTGAAGCTAATGATACTAATGAAAATCTGAATGAAAAGAACAAGTTATGTGAGAAGCTATCAAAAGAGGTCATTATGGTAAGACATGAAATGGAATCAAGGGTTATGAAATTCACCCAAGAAATTGAAGAGAAGAGAAAAATTGAAGATAATCTAAAACAATCTCTCAAGGAGAAGTCAGAAGACTGCCACAAAATGGATAGAATAATTAGGCATCTGGAATCTGATCTTGAAGAAGCTAGAGATAATGAAGAACAACTTGAGAATCAGATTGACACTCTTAAAAGGGATCTTCAAACAACAAATGAATACAAAGAGAAGTTCAAGATAAGCTCTGCTCAACTTGAAGTTCTTCTTGAAAGCCAAAAGAGGGTAGATGACAAGCAAGGCTTGGGGTATGAGAAAGGTGAAAGCTCCGGATCTGGTCAGAAGAACTCTGGATTAGGAAATCCAAGGAATAGGCCTAGAAGACCTCTGGTAAGAGAACCAAATGCTCAAAGATATCCATCCTTCAATGGATACTGCCACAATTACAATAACTCCGGTCATAAACTAAATCAGTGCAGAAGAAGAATGAAGCAGACTAATTCATCCTTCTTTGGACAGTGTTTTAACTGCAAAAGGTATGGTCACAAATCTTGTGAATGTAGAAATATGCAAATAAACAATTCATTCAATGGTAGATGCTTTGCATGCAATAGAATGGGACATATGGATAATCAATGCAGATCAAGAGGATATCAGTCAAATTTGCAAAGAAATGTTGTTTGCTACAATTACAATAGATCCGGTCACATTGCCAAATTCGATAGAAGTAAGAATCAAGACAAAAAGGGTCCAGTGCATCATAATCAAAACCAAGACAAAGGAAAAGAAAAAATGAATGCGGATGAAATTCAAAGGGAGATAAACAAGATTTGGGTGAAGAGAAGTACAAAAAATGTTGGGGATAGATCCATACCAGAATCTGGTGCTGATATTCCTTCCAGAAACTAAATAAATGAGCTCTGGCTTAGGGGGAATCACAAAAGAAAACAATTTCCCCCAGCCAGTCAATTGGTGCCTAAAATTGGCACATGGAGTGTTGTGGATTGAAGAGTTCTCAAAAGAGATATCTAAATAACCCTTGGTAAAAATATAAAAGATCTGCAAGGAGTTTTGAAGAGGTTAATCATCCAAGATTGATTTGGTTTAACAATCATCTGATAAAAGTAGGATTTTCATAGTTAGATCCTGTATGATTCAAAAATTGAAATATCTTGATCTGCGGATAAATGGAATGATTCGAGAAAGGAAGATAGATTGTCAATAATCACCGAGAATAAGTCTAAGTGAATCTTAGTGATTCGGAAAGATCTCTCTCAGGACAAGGAGAACAAGGCAACTGGAATGACTTAAGTTGTGCATTTATTGCAAAATGGAATTAGGGTTTGCCCAGAAATAAAAGGGTTCTTTTGTTCATTATTTGCACATTTGCATTTGAGAAGAAGAAAGAAAGAGCTCTGTAACAAGATTGCGTCAACCCTCTCAAGGATCAAAAGCAGAATTTGATTCAACCAGCAACCTTTTTAGCTCTTATCATGAACCTTAGAAGCATAAAAGGTATTTCTGCTCTTGAATATCTCTCTTTGAATCCTTTGAAAGATGGCTACTCCAAATGTTGTTAAAATCACTGATAGATCGCGCCCTAAGTTCAAGAAACATCCTTATAAATCCCTAGAAGTTGATCCCCTAGGCGCATTCTCTAGCATTTTGCATGGGGTTTTGCACGTAGAATATGTTAGGGTATACATTCATGCCAACATTGAAGAATTTGGGGAATCCAAGCTGATGGATATCAATCACAAGGAATTAATAGATGAAACATTTGAACTTAAACCCCAATACAAGGCCATTTGAGATAAGCATTTTGGACATTGCATCCATTTCCCCTATTTTACAGAAGATGAATGGGTCTGGTATGTTCTAAGAAGAATGCATGACAACTTCATGTGGTTGATGAGGCCATTTAAAATCACAAAAGATGCCATTAGGGTGATAACTGGATTGCACTCATCCGGTGGGTTGCCTGCTCTCAAATCAGTCAAAAACCAAACTATAAGCGAGGCTACCAGATCAAAATTTGATAAAAGAGCAATGACAATTGAGGATATCATAGATCCAGATATCAAATTTGCTTCTATAATAATCGGTTATAAAATATATCACTCCAGCAGGGAAAATTCTGTATCTAGAACAATAATATACACTGCTTATCAGATGCTAAGGGAAAATGCTGATTATGATCTTTGTGAGCTTCTCCCAAGCCAACTGTTAGAGAATTTGCAGAAAATAAAGAAGGATAAGAAGAATTCATTTAAGTACGGTGGCTTGATACTATGTCTATTCTTCTACTATATGAATGAGCTACCTAAAACTAGCGGCTGGATATGGCAAAATGATAGACCTGTTGCCATACAGATCAGAGATTATATGTATGGGCTTGGTGATGCCAAGGCTCAAAGCATACCTCTCTAGGGATATTTCAAGAATTTCCAAGGTATGATGCAGGCCAGAGAACAAATTCCTTAGACATTAGTTGAAAAGTATAAAGATATAGTGTTTTTTATGGTAGACACTGATCAATGTCTAATGGAGGTAGCAGAGCCCAGAGTAGTCTAGATTATGCCAATGGGGTATGAGGTGGATTAGAAAATTTTGGAACTACATGTCCAACACCTACTAAATCAGCCTACGGACCCTGAGGTAGAAAGATTTGGAACCTTTGAAGAATTGAGTGTGAAAATTCATGTTGAGCTAAGACAACTGGAAATGAAAAGAAAAGTGAGAAGAGAAGTAGAGGAAGTTGCCAAAAGATATGGCATTTCAAAAGAAGCAGTCAATGCAAATAGAGAAAAACTAGAAAGAGCAGAGAAAGAGAGACAAGATGCAGAAAAAGAAAGTGATCCGGTGCAAGCCCCCTCCTAGACTAGATCCTCAAAGAGTTCTGCACCTACCACCTCTAAGAGCTCTAAATCCTCCAAGTCGGAAGCAAAGACATCTGGAAAAGGAGAAAAGAGAACAAAAAACAAGGCTACAAGATCCTATATAAGTCAAAAGGATGATGAAGAGATAGAGATGGATGAGGAGGTTAAGAAAATGAAGAAGAAAAAGAAAATATCTGTGGAATTCTTTGCTGGCAAGAACAAAGAAGAAGCAGAAGAATTTGTTGAAAGACCTACTCTTTCTGTTGATGATGTCATCAAAGCAGTCACTGTAGATGGGAATCTGTAGCCCATAACTAAATTTTATGATGAGTATAATGACACTGAAAAAAGAATATTGGAGGAAGCCACAGTCAAGTACTTGAATATCTATAATAAAGCATTCATTGAAATCATCTCTCTAATTCCCAAGAGTTTAGAGAAAGTACTTGAACTCAAAAAAGACAATACCAAGGAAAAGGATATGGAGATCCAGGAACAGATAGCTATTCAGCTCTATCCTTCCATCACTCCAAAACAGATGAACATGATCTTCAAGGATTGCAAGGATGAGTTCCAGAGCAAAGCTAGAATGAACAAGCTTATGCTCGGAGAGACTGATCAAGTGGTAAAAGAGACTGAAGACATCCTCCAGAATGCATATAAAAGATTCAATCTTCCTATTATAGAGGACATAAGTGATGAACCTTCTACCATGGATGTCAAAGGATTAAGTGTATCAAAGGAAGATCCTACTAAGAAAATTGTAGAAGAGTCAAAGGAGTTAGGTGAGGAGAAGACTAAGGACCTAGATTCCTCTGTTCCGGAAGAGGAAGTCCATGAAGAAGTAAATATATCTCTTCCGGATTCCCTAACAGACTCTGGAACTAAAGGAGAAGCAAGACAAGAGGAGAAAGCAAGTCAAGAAGAAGGGAAAAAGGGAAGAGAAGAAGATCAAGCAGAGAAGACCTCAGGTGACAGTTCGAAGGCTACAGAAGGAAAGAAGACTCTATCTCTGGCAAGAGACACTATAGAAGTAGTTAAAGACTTCCTAACCAAAGAAATGATGGAATTAGATGAACTGTAGCTATTCCAAGGACCACTCAATTTTGACTCTCTCTCTCTCCAGTCCAGACAATGAAGGTAGCTTCTTTTGCTCAAGCCAAAGCAAAAGAAAAGCTTCTGAAGTCTCACATGGAAGACTATGAGCTAATAGAGATTACATCCGATGTGCTAGAGAAAATCATGCCATCCTTCCAAAAGGATCTTTCGGCCTCCTCATCTGGTAATCTGAAATCTCTTGTTAATTTTGTTAGCACACACTTTGATTCCTTGAAGAAATCAGCAGAAGAGAAAATCTAGAAAGAGTTTTTGGGTAAAAGATTTTCTGAAGTTCAGGGTCTTATAGCAAATGATAGGAGAAATCTGAATATTGGAATAAAGAGCCTAGAAAATTCTCTTAAAGATGGTGGAGAATTATACAAATTTTGTTTATCCTGGTCCACAGTGACAACAGACATTGCCAAGAAGGTGGAAGAACAAGATGGCAAACTCTCAAGTTTATCCCAGAGTTTTGATCCTCTCACCTCATCCATAATGAATCAAGAGTTTCAGGCTATTACCACTATAAATGAGATAAAAAGGCATGAGAAGGAGAAGATTAGAGTAAGCAGAATGAGCGAACTAAGAGGGATAATTATCCCTAAGGTAGAGGCAATGCATGAAGCTCTAATTGATGCTCAGACTACAGCCCGGACCAGTGATCCGACAGACTTAAAGAGGGCAGAAGCTTTTGTATTTTTATTAAGTAGTCACATCTCAATTCTGGACAGGATGAAGCAGAGTTGGGCAACAGAATTTGTCAAGTTGAAAACCACTTTTGTGGATATACTTAAGTTTATGTAAGTATAACTTGTATATATGCAGCTATGTATAGGTTACTTTTTGCAAATTTTTGTGTGTGGATTCCACCCTTTGCCATTGATGTCAAAGGGGGAGTGAGGAGCAGTGAAAAATGTGGAATCTAGCTAAGGGGGAGCTCCAGAAAAGTGTACATAAGAATAAAGCATCAGCCAAGGGGGAGTGTGCTATGACACTTAGTATTTTTCACTAAGTGTTGCCATCAATGCCAAAGGGGGAGATTGTTGGCAAGAGACACTGTGTGGCTTCTTGATTGTTGTCATTGATGGCAACAAAGTCTATTCCACACATTCGCAACACATAGTATGTCTATACTGGAAGTCTGATTGAAGAGTGTTTTGGTCTGGTGAGCAAGAACAGAGCATGCAGCAAGGTCCAACAATTAGGTCAGCAAAGTGCAGACTTGGGAAAGTCAAGAGGAGTACCATGACTACCACATTCTAGAGATTGAGCCTCTGGTGATGAAAGAGTGAAAAGATATGAGCACCTAAGTGTTGGGTTCCTGACAGGCAGAGCAGACTGAGCAAGAACTAACCGGTAGAGCATCAGACCTTAATCTGGATGAGAAATTGATGGTGATCAAGCTTCTTGAGGGATCATTCATGGTTGGCCGACATGATTTGATGACTTCTATAACTATCTCTTTGATACGCATCACTTAGTATGCATGGATTCAATTGACAGACCAAAGTTTGGGAAAATCTTGAGTATTCCAAATGCCGACTAGAATGATGTTGAAATGCTTGGTGCAGATATTTATACCAGATGGATTTCGATGTGAAGTGAGTGGATTATATGATAATGTGTGAGGAAAGGCAAAGATAAGTGTGGAAGCAGTCAAACAAGTCCAGTATGTGACATAACAGCAGCACTAAAGCAGAGGAAGAATGAAGTGTAGTAGATTAGAATATTGAGCCTAATCAGAACTAAACCTCAGCATATGTGGATGCCTCTGATCAGTTCAAACACCTGGTTACATTCTATATACCTTGTAGACAGTGAGTCTCGTGTAGGCAGTGAGCCCTAATTGGCAAGTGCCATTTTGTACTTCTTATTCTTTTAACAGAGAATACAATGTTGGGTTAGTCACCCCGTGGTTTTTCCCTTAATAGGGTTTTCCACGTCAAAATCATTTTGTTATGTGTATTGATTTTCTCATGGTTTGCATGCTTATATGTTTTGATGCTGCACTAATTGTTAAAGAAGAATAGAAAGTTAAATTATTTAAGATAACTGATTCACCCCCCCTCTCAGTTATCTACCTTGTTTCCAACACACTTTCCTATCATCTCTTCAGAGATTCAATCAATCTCAGAGATAACCTATCAATTGACCAGCATTAATCACACAGTCAACTTTATCAAATTTCTAAGTGTTTTGGTAAGCAAAATCAGATGCATAATTTTGCTAGTTTAATGCGCATCTTTACCTTGTATGCGCAGGTTTAGCTCAAATGTGTAGTTTCAAATCATTTGTGTAGCTTTAATTCACATGCGCAGGACTGCACTTCACATGCACAACAATATCTTGTGTGCGCAGTCAAATATCAAATGCGCAGAAATAGATTAAATGTGTAACATCCCTAATTGTTTGCACATTAGGATTTCACATGCACAACAACGTGCTTCATTTGTGAAAAAATTGCATATGCACCAATTTTGACATCATATGCATAGCATCATGTTATATGCGTGGTATCATGCATCATATGCATGATTCTACCTTTAGGCGCATATAAAACATGCAACTTTGGCCTACATTTATTGCTATCATTAATGACCCTAAGCTAGAAATGAAGTAGTACTTACCGGCAGCCCATGGTTTGCTGGAGGGTTGAACTGTCGGATCCTCTCAAATCGATGAAGCTCAAGAGGAAATTGCTGCATCTTTGCTAACTTCTCTGTGCTCAAATGGCTCTGCTCTCCCCTAGGATCTCTCTCAAAGGCAAGTGTACAAATGAGTGAACTATGAACCCAAACTCCTATATATAGCACATAGAACCCTAATGAGAGGTGCTTGACCTTGTCCATGCTGGGGCTTAATTTTCACATAGTCTTTCTTCCATGTAAGCCAATTTCTTCACCCATCTATCTAGTCAACCTAATTGCTCAAAAACTATCTCATCGTGAGATTGTCCATCATCATGTCAGTTTCTTCCCGTCCAATCTCCTGAGGGGGCATCCTATCATCATAAACCTGTACCAAGGGTAAACTGGGGCATGTATCAATCAGAGAAAAATTTTATTCTTTGAAACAACGTGATAAAACACATTTCATCAAAGAGGGGCAAAATGTATACACCTAAAATTGGCTAAGATGAATTAAGTAAATATTTTAATATTTATCTTAATTCTCATTCTCCTATCAATTAAATAAATATTCTAATTTATTTAAATGATTCACATCCCTCCAATAATTAAATAAAATTAATTTATTTAATTAAAATTCCTAAATTCTTCTAATGTCTCATATAATGAAATAATTCTAAATTATTTAATTAATCCTAATTTCCTCTATCCTATGTCCTAATTCCATAAATCCACCTCACCTTTCCGCTTCACCTTTCCACCTCACCATGTTGCACATGTAATTAAATATTTTAATATTTAATTAGCTAATATTCCCTCACCCACATGTCCTATTTATTCTCCAGTCAATTAGTTAACTCGTCAATCAAATCTATTAACTAATTAGTCAATTGAGGTCATTGCTCAATCTATTCTTGTGACTCCCCAATCAACCTAGTTAACTAATCAATCATCTCAGTTAACTCTTCAATCTATTCTATTATCTCCCATAACTCATGAAGAAGGCTAGGACACTTGTCCTCTTCTTATTGGTGCATATTCCCTCAAGCTTCCTCAACTGTACACATCATAGGTAATTCCTCCAGTCATGGATTTATTGACACTTGGATTTGGTTTTCCCTCAGCCTATATAAGCAAGGTCTTCACACCCATTTGCATGCATCTAATCTTAAGCAATCTTACTCTGTAGGAATCATTACAGTGTGCCTTTGGCAAAGTTATCATCCATTTGCATTACAAATCCATTATCATCACCATGTCTCCATCAACCCATCTCCATTATAGTTGCATTGTAGGTTAGTCTCCATTGCACATTCCTATCACAGCCGTTCTACTCTTGTCATCTTCAACAGCAAGGAAGTGCACACTTCTGAGAGATCCATTAGCATCAAGATCAAGAGGAGATAGGCAAACAATGGAAGCATTGAGGTAAAATGGTCTTCAAAGGTATATTCTTGGTTTACTTGTGTTTACATCAATTTCCATTGAGTTATTGGATGATTAGTTGTTTACTACTATTGTTCACATTTTCTGATAACACATAGAAATTCCTTAAATTCTTGGATCTGATATGTGTATGATTATGTAGAATACTAGTCATTACATTTCAGGTTATCTCAAATCTTATCAGTTTCATTGAGTATAGTATGTCAGATACAAAGGCTCTGATTTTATCTCATTTTATTTTACTTTCTTCTAACCCTAATCAACTCCTTTTTCATTTTCTTTATTAGTGGATTAGTATAGGATTAGATCTAAGAATTCTAAACTCAAAGGTTACATTAGTTTACATAGAGACTTTATCATTATAAGCCTGAAGATAACATCAGTCTATATAGAGGCACTAAATTAGTTTGAACTCAAAAGCTAAATTTGGCTATCAAGAGACCTTATCTATTTGGTCTAGGTTTATTTACCAACATAGGCCCCTTGAACAAATAATTATATAAGACCACTAAGTTGCTCCAACATGTTAAGACCCAGTAGGCAGGGATCTTAGAGTCGATTAACCTTTTAGGTTGAATAACTTTTTAGGAGAAGTAGAGTGATCTTTGTTCTACTTGAGTTGATGTGCTAAGACATCAGTCAACCAAACTAGTGCTAGAAGGAGGGTTGATTAAAATTGGATCAACCAAGGGTTTTCTCACCTAGACAAGAGGGAAACGGAATAGATAGTATGCACTTGGTTACTAGCATAATTTGGATGAGTTAGATCCTTGGGAGATCTACCTTCAATGGGAAGTCATTTGTGTATTCCTAAGGGTCTCCATGAGATTCATTTTCATGCACACAATAGACTTCCTTTAATCTTCCCCAATAGTGGACAAAACACTTCAAATCATGTGAGGGTTTGCAAAGACCTAATGATTTTTATTAAAATTGAACATGAAGATGTTGTTTGTAATCTATTTGTCAAGACCCTTCAAGGTACAACACTTCAGTGGTATACAGGTTTTTTTCCAAACTCTATTCACTCTTGGAATGAATTGGAACCTATTCTTAAACCAATTTGGTCATGATGTGAGTGCACAAGATTCTTTGTTTCAGTTTGCAACCATGAGAAGGATACCTCTAGAACCTATTCCTTAATTCAATCATAGGTTTCTTCTCATGTATCAAAGGGTTCAGGCTTCTAGTCGAATGGTAAGTGATTTTATGTTAAAGGAGCATTATCTATGGTGTTTGGATGCCTCATTTGTAGGAAAGATCAGATTATTTAGTGAGGTTGTTACCTTGATTGATGCACTTAATAAATCTCTTTTACTAGCACAATATGGATATGACATCACAAATAGCATAAATAATCAAGGTGGGAGATGTGATACATAGTTCCTTGTGAGTTTCTAGCCCTATGCCAACCCATTCAACATAGTTGCTCAACAACCAGCTTTCCAATCATTCAACTATAGGGTGTATGCACAAAGATGGGGGACCAAAAAGTCACCACCATGGGACTTTTTGGTCTAAAACAAGAAAAAATGTGAGCGCGTTATAACGCACTCGTGTTTTTATATGACATAAAAGTTGAAAAAAACCTTATTTCTTCCATTTCACCGTGACCAAAGGAGTTTGTGTGCCAAAAAACTAAAAAGAAATCATGAGCACATTCAAGGAAAGCCTCTCCAAGCATGTGCAAGAGAGAAAAAGTCATTTTCACGATGCCACCTCACCGGCAAAGACATCATGCAGCAAATTTGGAGGGTCTAGCAGTTGAAGAAGGTAGGGTTTGATCAATTTTTGTTAGTTTGAGAATAATTTTTGAATTCTGCAATGATTGATTAGTTTTATATTGCATTTAGAATTATTGAGGCAAGAGAAAAACTAAATCCAGCTGATGAGGGTGAAAACAACCCCCAAAACCCTTCAAACCCTCAAAACCCACCTTCACTTCCTCACAATGTAAGGGATACTCAAGAAAACTACCTACAATCTTCAAATTCTTATTCAAACGCTAAACAATCCAAGTGCAAGCACCGATCATAGGAGGGTGCTTGCAAAGTCACTAGAGGAGATTGTTTCCCACACTAATTCGGTGACAAAACAAATCACCAAATTCCAAGACTATAGGGAGAGGTGTCGGCAATATTATGCTGACAAGTTGTCATATGAACAAGTCAAGAATGAAAAAATTACAAAATCTCAATTATGTGCACACTTTATTAATCCCAAAACCGACCAAAGATTAGAAGAAACTTGCAAATAGTTTCCTATTCATTGGTGTAGGAATGAAGAAATATCCCAGAACTTTTGGGAGAGATGGTACATGGTCTTTGATGAGGACCCATGCAACAATGATGAGGTGCCACAATATTTCTTGAGGAAACTCCATTGCGAGTTCATCCTCAAGAAGATTCCCAATTATTTTGACATTTGTGAGTTCCAGGGTAGAGGTGGTGGCTCTGCCCAAGATAGAGTGGGGGCTTAGTGAGATGAAAACCATGTGCCTATACCCCTGTTGAGGCTAGAAAGTAGGTCACTCCCTTTAACTTTGAAGGAGAGTGTTGAGGTGGAGACATTACACTCATTGAGTACTCTCACCCAAAATCTATCACATCATGTCGATGATCTTACCCAGGCCGATGAGGGTGAGAGCAGTAAGCATTGTTGTCCCCACATTTGTGTAGTTCATGTGCGAACTTGTGTGATTATGGGACGCAGGACTCATGATAGGACCCTCAGCAAGATGCTGTGATGCAGGAGTAGCATCTAATGATGGAGATATCCATATTGGATGAAATTGTTCTCACCGATGATATATTATAGAATACATTTGGTATTGACTCTCAGGTAATTTTTTACAAGTTTCATATTGATTTAATATATTGTTATTTGAAATTTGTAATTAATTTTATATTACTATCTATATTATAAGTCAAAAATAATGTATGTAATTGTCTATGTAATGAAATTCCAGGGTCAGAGTCTTCATCCTACCTCCGTTAGGCATCCATTGGTAGGTTATGAGAGGAGGTCAAGCCAGTAGGTATGTAATTTATCACATGATCGTAATTATTGTAGATATGTCAATGGTAATATTATTTTGTGAAAATTTGATAATTTCAACAGTTGTCGACACCTCCATGGTTTCCTTGGTCCCTTGGACGTAAATCCACCACTTTTACGGAGGTAAATTTAACCATTTCTAATAATTATGCATTTTTAAAATAATGTTATGTATTTATTTTGGTCAAATAATCTTGAACTTGATTTTCAGATGCTGAATGTGAAGACTCATCTTTGTGAGTCAGTGCAGATAGGCATTGCTGCAGCCATGATGTCTTCAAATCCTTTGATCGAGGTATGAGCCAATAACATGAAAATGTCATAATTTTGTATTTCTTGTTTTATCTCATGTCATTTGATGTACATAAATGATATTTATGTTTAGTCAATTTTGCTTCTTGATGCTTCTCACAGGATGTCACAACTCCAACCCATCTGATTACGGACAAAGAAGCTCGAGACAAGATGGTGGAGAGTGATCATCGGGTGGCAGTAAGCGATTGATTACATATGTGATGTTATATATTTCATGTACATTTTCTATAGTAATGTGCATATTGTTTGATTGTATTAATAGGTGGATCTGGATGAACTTCTGTTGAAGAGGTCTACTCGACAGCAGAGAGAGGATGAGTCACGGATTGGCTCTCCATCTTCATGGTCAAGCAAGGGCAACATATTATTTCATAAAAGTCCATAGGAAACTATTTTTTGGTACATTTTTTGTATGCCTAGATGGCTTTGCATACATACTTTTGTATGAACCGATGTATATTTTTGTATATATGCCTACATGGCTTTGTTTGGACATGCCTATATGGCTTTATATGTAAACTAGATGTTATGTTCATGACATTATGTATATGACAGTTTATATTAAATATTTAATATGATGATCAATTATCGTTGCAGGAATTTGGTTTTACACGTGCCAATTGCATTTGCTTGAAAGTTTATAAACCATTTTCAAATAATCCATTTTGTACATATCTTGCAATCATTGCATTCTATGGGGCTATACATTTCTTTGAGATATCATTTCAAATGGTTCACGCACCTTATCTATGCTTCCACACTTTCCATACATGTCTACAAGGGCAGTTGCAAATACAATACATGTGACAAAATTCCTATATCATTTATGCTTTGATGGTTGTCCACACCATGTTCCCCATATCCCATTCTGGCATAGGCAAGGAGGAAGTTGGATAAGGTTGTGCAATTTGGTTGAAATTTACTTTTGTTCATTTGCTTGAGAGTTTTTAAAGCCATATGAAAAATCCATTTCGTACATATCTTGCAATCATTACATTCCATGAGACAACATTTCTTTGAGGCATCCTGTCAAACAGTTCACATTTGTTGTATATGCTTCCACACTTTGCATACATGTCTTGCAGGGTACTTACAACGACAACATTTGGCAAAATTCCTATATCCTTTATGCTTTGATGGATGTCTATACCGTGTTCCAAAGATACCACTTCTAAGGTTTTTGGAATTTGGATTTACACTCGGCAATTACATTTTCTTGAAACTTTCTAAAGGCTTATCAAAATATCCATTAAATGTTCATATCTTGCAATCATTGCATTCCATGAGGTGACATTTCTTTGAGGCATCATGCTAAACGATTCACATGCCTTGTCTATGCTTCCACACTTTGCATACATGTCTCTGAGGGCAGTTGAAACTAGAACATCTAACAAAATTCCCATATGTTTTATCCTTTGATGGATGTCCATTTTGGCCTAGGCAAGGAGGATGCTGGCTAAGGTTGTGGAATTTTGCTTTACACTCGGCAATCATATTTGCTTGAAAGTTTCTAAAGCCTTATCAAAAAAATCCATTTTGTTCATATCGTGCAATCATTGCATTCAATGAGGTGACATTTCTTTGGGGCATCATGCCAAACAATTCACGTGCCTTGTCTATGCTTCCACACTTTGCATACATGTCTACAAGGGCAACTGCAATTACAACATGTGACAAATGTACTATATCCTTTATGCTTTGATGGTTGTCCATACGCTGTTCCAAACATTCTATTTTGGTGTACAGCTAGGGAGGATGCTGGCAAAGGTTATGGAATTTGTCTTTACATGTACCAATTGTATTTACTTGAAAGTTTCTAAAGTCTTTTCAACAAATCCATTTTTTGCATATCTTGCAATCATTACATACCATGAGAGGACATCTCTTTGTGGTGTTGTATGATCAAACAGTCCATGTGCCTTGTCTATGCTTCCACACTTTGCATACATGTCTACAAGGGCAACAACAATTACAACATCTAGCAAAATTCCTATATCCTTTATGCGTTGATGGTTGTCCATACCATGTTCCAAAGATCCTAATTTGGAGGATGCTAGCAAAGGTTGTGGAATTTGGCTTTACACATGCCAATTGTATTTGTTTGAAAGTTTCTAAAGCCTTTTCAACAAATCCATTTTTTGCATCTCTTGCAATCATTGCATTCCATGAAAGAAGATCTCTTTGAGGTGTTAGGTCAAACAATTGACATGCCTTGTCTATGCTTCCACACTTTACATACATGTCTACAAGGGCAAATGCAAATACAATATTTGACAAAATTCTGGTATCCTTTATGCTTTGAGGTGTTAGGTCAAACCATCCACGTGCCTTGTCTATGCTTCCACACTTTGCATACATGTCTACAAGGGCAGCATCAATTACAACATCTAGCAAAATTCCTATATCCTTTATGCTTTGAGGTGTTGTATGATCAAATAGTCCACGTGCCTTGTCTATGCTTCCACACTTTGCATACATGTCTACAAGGGCAGCAGCAATTACAACATCTGGCAAAATTCCTATATCCTTTATGCTTTGATGGTTGTCCATACCATGTTCCAAAGATCCTAATTTGGAGGATGCTGGCAAAGGTTGTGGAATTTGGCTTTACACATGCCAATTGCATTTTCTTGAATGTTTCTAAAGCCTTTTCAACAAATCCATTTTTTGCATATCTTGCAATCATTGCATCCATGACAGAAGATCTCTTTGTGGTGTTGTATGATCAAATAGTCCACGTGCCTTGTCTATGCTTCCACACTTTACATACATGTCTACAAGGGCGACAACAATTACAACATCTAGCAAAATTCCTATATCCTTTATGCTTTGATGGTTGTCCATACCATGTTCCAAAGATCCTAATTTGGAGGATGTTGGAAAAGGTTGTGGAATTTGGCTTTACACATGACAATTGCATTTGCTTGAAAGTTTCTAAAGCCTTTTCAACAAATCCATTTTTTGCATATATTGCAATCATTGTATTCCATGACAGAAGATCTCTTTGAGGTGTTAGGTCAAACAATTGACATGCCTTGTCTATGCTTCCACACTTTACATACATGTCTACAAGGGCAACTGTAAATACAATATCTGATAAAATTCTGGTATCTTTTTATGCTTTGAGGTGTTAGGTCAAACCGTCTGTGTGCCTTGTCTATGCTTCCACACTTTGCATACATGTCTACAAGGGCAAGTGCAAATACAACATCTAACAAAATTATGATATCCTTTATGCTTCCACAGTTTGTATACATGTCTACAAGGGCAGCAATAATTACAACATCTAGCAAAATTCCTATATCCTTTATGCTTTGAGGTGTTGTATGATCAAACAGTCCACATGCCTTGTCTATGCTTCCAAACTTTGCATACATGTCTACAAGGGCAACAACAATTACAACATCTAGCAAAATTCCTATATCCTTTATGCTTTGATGGTTGTCCATACCATGTTCCAAAGATCCTAATTTGGAGGATACTGGCAAAGGTTGTCGAATTTGGCTTTACACATGCCATTGCATTTGCTTGAAAGTTTCTAAAGCCTTTTCAACAAATCAATTTTTTGCATATCTTGCAATCATTGCATTCCATGACAGAAGATCTCTTTGAGGTGTTAGGTCAAACAATTGACATGCCTTGGGTGTAAAACAAGAATATCCCTAACCTAAACATATCCATCTAGACTCGTTGGAACTGTCAGTTTTGTCGCATCAGGAGCAGGACGAAAGTTACACCCCTTTGCAACTTTACACTACCTCCTAACAATTTTGGGGGCAGAAGAAAAACTTTCACCATGGACAAATGCCTCAAAGATATCAAAAACCAAGAGAGGTTATTGTAGAGGGGTTCTACATGATCACGTTTCCTTAGACGGAATGTTTCTAAGTGTCACAGTTTCTGAGTAATAGCTCGTCAAAGATTGCTACCTTTTTGCACTTTAGACTCTTTAGGGATATCACCGGTACAATATAGCTTGAACTATTTCGGCATGATTGGGTGCAAAACAAGACCATGTCTAGCCTAAACATACCCATCCAGACGCATTGGAACTATCAGTTTGCTCACATCAGGAGCAGGACAAAAGTTACACCCCTTTACAACTTTACACTACCTCCTTCTGATGATTTTGGGGGTAGCAGAAAACATTTCACCATGGGTAAACACCCCAAAGATATCAAAAATTGAGAGAGGTTATTGTAGAGGGGTTCTACATGATCGCGTTGCCTCAAATGGATTCTTTCTAAGTGTCATGGTTTCTGAGTAACAACTCGTCAAAGATTATTGCCTTTTTGCACTTTGGACTCTTCAAGGATATCACCGGTACAATGTAGCTCAAATTGTTTCGGCATGCTTGGGTACAAAAAAAGACCATGCCTAGCCTAAATGTACCCATCCGGAAGCATTGAAACTATCAGTTTGGTCGCATCAGGAGAAGGACAAAAGTTACACCCCATGGCAACTTTACACTACCTCCTTCTAACAATTTTAGGGGTAGTAGAAAACCTTTCACCACGGGCGAATGCCTCAAAGTTATAAAAAACCAAGAGAGGTTATTGTAGAGGGGTTCTACATGATTGTGTTGCCTAGGACATAATGTTTCTAAGTGTCATAGTGTCTGAGTAACAACCCATCAAAGATTGCTGCCTTTTTGTACTTTAGACTCTTCAGGGATATTGTCGGTACAATGTAGCTTGAACTATTTCAGCATGTTTGGGTGCAAAATAGGACCATGCCTAGCCTAAACATACCCATCTAGACACTTTGGAATTGTCAGTTTGGTTGCATCAGGAGCAGGACAAAACTTACACCCCTTTGCAACTTTACACTACCTCTTTCTGATGATTTTGGGGGCAGCAGAAAAACTTTCACCATGGGCAAATGCCTCAGAGATATCAAAAACTGAGAGAGGTTATTATAGAGGGGTTCTACATGATCGTGTTTCCTTAGATGGAATATTTTTAAGTGTCATAGTTTCTAAGTAACAGCTCATCAAAGATTGTTACCTTTTTGCACTTTGGACTGTTCAGGGACTTTGTCGGTAGCCTGCTGCCCTAAATGATTGGGGTGCTTGGAACATGAAAGGTGACCTCCCCTCGCATTTACCCACCCAGACTGACGTGTTGGCAAAGTCTGTTCAGTCCCACGACCTATGGAATGCAAAATGTCACTCCTAGCACCTTTCCATTGCATGAAACTAAAGCATTTTGCAAGAATGCATTTGATTTCAGCACGATCAAACGGACTAGAGTTAACCAAAACCAAGAGAGGTTATTGTGGAAGGACCCCACATGCACTTTTAGGTCAAAATGAAACCTTCCCAACTACCACAAATTTTGATAACTACTCCATCAAATTTTGGCAGTTTTTGTGTCTTAGGGATCTTAAGGGACTTTGCCAGTAGCTTGCTGCCTCGATCGATTGGGATGCTTGGCACATGAAATGAGACCTCCCTTGGCATTTACCCATCCACCCCAACATGTTGGCAAAGTCCATTCGGTCCCACGACCTATGGAATGCAAAATGTCACTCCTAGAACCTTTCAACTGCATGAAACTAAAGCATTTTGCAAGAATGCATTTGATTTCAGCACGATCAAATGGACTGGAGTTGACCAAAACTGAGAGAGGTTATTGTGGATGGACCCCATGTACACTTGTAGGTCCAAATGAAACATTCCCAGCTACCACAAATTTCAAGAATTGCTCCATCAAAGTTTGGTAGTTTTTGCGTCCTAGGGATCTTAAGGGACTTTGTCGATAGCCTACTACCCCGAATGATTGGGGCACTTGGTACATGAAATGAGACCTCCCCTAGAATTTACCCACCCACCCCAATGCGTTGGTGAAGTCCGTTTGGTCCCACAACATCCTTTAGACTTCCAAAACTTCCAACAACCACCACAACTCATTAATCAACATCAACATGAGCTTAACACCATATTTTGTGATCAACATCAACATCATGAGGACACTAAAGAAATATTTGATACATGAAGACATGAACAAACTCCTTTCATGAGGAAGAACCACAACCCAATCCAACTCCTGAAAGCATGACATGTTATGATGAAGAACCACAACCAAATCCAATGATCTAATAGCATGAACCAATGACATAAGCAACTATATCCTGCTATTGTAACATGATAAACATGAATCTTATGAACTAACATCCAAACCCTGTGACATCAATCTTGATATGACATGATTGAAACATGAGTGAATAGGATTAAGACCAATAAGGATCAACTTCATCCATCACTTAGATCTAACCCCGTGAAGCATAACATGATGATGATGCATCACTACAACTCTGTGCATCACATCATGCATACTCTATGAAGAAGAAAGTGTCTTTATATCACAAAAACCAACAACATATCCTGAAAGCATAATGGTATCATCAAACAATAGACAACCAATAGACTTGCACAATTATGCATTCCTTACTTTCAACCAAATGCAATTGGCATGTGTAAAACCAAATTCATGTAATGATAATTCATATTAAATATTTAATATAAACTATCATATAATTAATGTCATGAATATAACATCTAGTTTACATACAAAGCCATATAGGCATGTCTAAAAAAAGCCATACAGGCATATATTCAAAAATATACATCAGTAGTTCATACAAAAGTATGTGTACAAAGCCATCTAGGCATACATCAGTAGTTCCTAGATGTAGAGCGAATCAGTGACTAATCTTCTCTCTGTCATTGAGTAGGCCTCTTCGACAGAAGTTCATCCAACTCCACCTATTAATACAATCAAACAATATATGCACATTATTATAGAAAATGTATGAAATATATAACATTGCATATGTAATTGATCACTTACCACCATCTTATGATCACTCTCCATCATCTTGTCTCCAGCTTCTTTATCTGTACTTGGATGGCCTGGAGTTGTGACCTCCTGTGAGAAACATCCAGAAGCAATTCATACTACTAATTATATACAAAACAAAGTGCAAGTAACCATCTATGAAAGTTTTATGCATACTTACAAATTAATCCAATGAACCATCCGAGTCTTCTCTACTCTTTATTGTGTCAAGTATTGCCTCATGGTCAGACTCACGCACCTTCCACAAGGTCTTGTTCAAAGGTTTACCCTGAAATTGTATCAAATGAACATTGGTTGCCATGACAAGGTTCGTGTAATGAAGAATCTTATGATGCGTGTCAAAGTCCTGAAACAGCCAAACATTAACACTCTTATGTGGGTACCTTCTAAGCCTATAGGGTATTTGATGTTTTCTCCATCTGTATCTGGGGCCTCCAATTTCTTTTTAGCTTCAACATAATTACACAAGTAATAATCTATTCCCTCTTCGTTATCTTCATCTGCAATAACTACATAAACATGCCCTACATTGATACGTGTAGCAAATTAGATAAAATTAGTCAACATTATAAAAACACTACAAAGTAAGATAACATTAGGAATTTCAAAAACTATGCAAGTAGATATATTACCTGGTTGAACTAGATCTGATATGTGGTCAAAGTCAATTGATGATTCCATCTCTGTCAGTTCTAGTGCTGTCAGGGGTTGATACGTGTCAAGTGGGTTAAGATAACTTAACCGCCATTTGTCAACCCACTCCTTGACTCGCACTCATCCCAGGCTTGAATTGTACATGAAGAACAAAAGCATGCCATCTTCCACGTATGGATACTCCATGAACTTGCAATTGAGCTTCTAAAAGAGTGTAGCTCACTTGATCATGTTAGTGTACAGTAGTCCTCATATGGTGCAATGTTAGTATCATCTATCAACCAAAAAAAACTATGAACTGAAGACTTACCTTCATTACCTGGACCCATCAAAGCATTACACCACTCGACGATTGATTTTGCATTTGTCAAATTTGCATTGTCTTTATACTTTAACTCTTCTCGTGCTATGACTCTTTTGATACATGCTCTTGCACCATCATGCTCCCCTTTTCCATACCTGGTCTCACAAAAGTTCCACATATGCTAAACACCTATAATATTATGCCTCATGCTCAGCCAATAGAAATTCTGTGAGTTCTTGAATTGTGATGCACAATTATCCCACCATATGATATGCTGACTGAACGATATACCCCTTCTAGCCAAATCATTGTAGAACACCTGAAAGCAACCTTGTACGAACTCTGTAGAATGTGTGTAATAATCACTAATATAAAAATGATACTCCCTTATGATCCTTCTATCATCCTCTATAGTATCATTCACATGAATGAATGCTATGTGAACAAATATAGAAATGTGTCGAGTTGTAATATTGTGATTGCACCTCGTGTTGTGGCTATAGACTATAGTTCTCTATAAAGTCGATGACTGAAACAATGCTACCAAGTGGAAATGTGTCCTTACATAACTTGAATTGCAAGTCCAACCATCGAGCTCTATGGGTATGCCTTACATACTCATACACTACACTGTCACGAAATGTAGACATAAACTGATACACTAGGATCTTTTGAATAACCAATTCACACCTCTTTGCTTCTTTACCATCTTTTGTATTGTAGGCCACTATTTTATACTTGCCAAACTCTACTAGTTTGTTTCAAACTGCATGTGTGCTTTCCATATGTTCACATATTGGCATATGTTGCAAGCCACCACAATGCTGACATGTGCCATCCAAGTGCAATTTCCTGTGCAATATTTGACCTTCCTCTCTTTCACATAAAATTATTGATATGAAGTCTCTTGAAGTAGTTGGTGGGGCATGTATGCCACAATCTTGCAAAACATTGTTAGTATGCAAATCTAAACATATAGACTGATAAACATCAAAATGGTTAGAAAATTCAATATGTAATCTACAACAACAAGTAGTGCATGTGTGATTTATTTTGACATAAAAAAGTTTTAGCATTTCAAAATATCTTTGATAAATTTTAATTTGAGGATACAACTCTAGAAATTTACCAAAAAACTGTGTTTGAGTCATATCCAAAAAATGCTTTGGATGTGGTTCATGGTTTCGACTACCAATTCTCCTTCTTACCACATCCCTTTGATTCGGAGATACCCTTGTGTAATTCTTCCAAAAGTCTTCAATTAGTGATCTCAAAGCTTCAACAACAACTTTGTCTTTCCGTGGGGGTATCCCAGAGAATGCCCACAATTCATTAGTGTTTGGGTCCTCAACTCTTTCACATCTTCCAACTGCTCTCATTAGAGTTTTCTACTTATTTTCAATGCTTCACTTGTATTTTTAATGAGGCCAACTTTCTTTGTTTGTTGGCTTACTATTGTCAATGTAATGACACGTCGTGTGACATTACTATCCTTGGTGTGTGAGGTGGAACCCACACTCTCATATGCACTCATTAGATTCTTGAAAATTGATTTTTCACTTGAGGCATTCAATGTTCTTAGGCCAAGAATCTTCATAGTGGGCCTAAATTTTAGACTTCTCATCAATTCAACAGATAGTTGACATCTTCCAGTTTCATTTAAATTCTCAAAGAATAATTTCCATATCTTATTCGCATATCTTTGGCAAGTGCACATGGGAATCTTATCCTGCATGGGCCTCAATACATTCTCATCAATATCGATTAGAAACTTAGGCTTCCTATGCAAAATTCTAGGAGGTATTTTAATTGGTAAAGTTAACTCAACATTAGGAATTTCTTTAATATTTTCTTGAGATGGTATAGATGACGTACCTTTAATTAGAGGTGAAAAATATGAAAATGACGTACCTTTAACTTGACTTGTGAATGATGGTGTGCCACCAACTTGACAAGAAAATAAAGATGTACCTTCTACTTCACCTATGAAAGATGGAGTGTCTCTAATTCGAGAAGATAATGATGGTGTTCCTTCAACTTGACTTGTGGACGATGGAATGCCTCCAACTTGGAGATTCACTTTCCTCATTACATGGAGGTTTTGCATTCATTCCCTTTGTGTCACCAATTCTATCTCTCTCTTATCTTCATTAGATGTGTCATGTTCCTCTTCAATTGGCAATGGTGGAATATCTTCTTGTATGGTTGACAATTTCCTACTTTCCTGAATTCACCTCCTTCTTTCTCTTTTCCTCTCATTCTTAGCTTCACGCTCTTCTGGTGTTAGATTCTTTTCTTGTTTCCTCAACATGATGATGATTTCTACAAGCATGATGAATAAGACAATGATAATTAGAACCTTTATAACAACAATGAATAATGGTCACAATGAAAAAATACAAAATAAGTTATCATGTTTGGTTGCGTAATCAGAAATTTTTGTTTGTTCACATTGCTTGCCACATAAGGGTTGGTATCACATATTTTGGAGAGTCATTCGAGGGCCCATATTTTGGACATGGATGGAGTGTTGGATCAAACACTTAGTGGATTGGTGTGTTGTCCTGTGCATGTAGCTGTCAGTGATTATTGATATAAGATTATGTGGTGATGTGATGTCAAGAAGAATATTAAGTGTGTAACCATATATATCTTGTTGAGATCATCTTAATTATGTTGGACTCTTATTATAACCTTGGATTCCAAGTTGGTGAAGGAGATTTGTTGTTAATTATGAGCTATGATTGTCATAATCATTGGAGGCATTGTCATAAAGGGAGTTGTGTAGGATGAAATGTTGTTTGGGACAAACTTAGGAATGTTATAGGCACTAAATGTTTGGGTAGTGAATTAGTATTTACTTATCAAACTACTTCTTGCACCAAAATTAGGCAGAGTTAATGACATTGAATGAAGACGGTGGAGATTGGCGGTGGTTGAAAAAAAAAGAAAATATAGAGTTATATGTCTAAGATAAAAGAGAGTTAGTTATGAGAAAGAGTAGGGAATTATTATGGAAAAATAAAGAGATTACTCTGAGGAGAGAAAGATGAAGAGCAATATGAGTGTCAAATTTGGAAAACTTGATGTGAGATCTCTAAACAAGGATATAATTTATTGAGAACACTTAGGACTATTATAGGCACTAAATGTTTGGATAGTTGAAGGGTAGCCTTATCAACAAAAGAATAATCAATCCTAAAACCTCTCTTAACTATTATGACAATGATACCCATGTGCTATGTGACATTATGCATAAGGATTATTAAGGTCAGATATGAACAAAATATGCAATAGGCTCTCACTACGCTATTCACAAGGTAAGAGATGACAACATGATGAAAAGGACTGATCTTATATACAAATTAGAATTGTCAAGCACCTTAATTAGACTATCAACACAACTAGGACTATCATAACAATCAATAGGAATAGATCAATCTAGGTCTGGAGATAATTTGATATATCTTGTCAAGGTGTAAAGGAGGGGTTTTCTAGGAATCATAAATGTATAGGACAATCGTTGTAAGTTGACGAATATATATAAGTGAATTAAAATATATATAACAATAAGAATATATATAAAGAACATAAGAATATAAGTTGATGAATTAAAGAACATAAGAATATATATAAGTGAATTAAAATGGACATAAAGAACATACCTTAGAACTTGATATTAGAGTTGATGAATTCTCCAAATTTTGGCTTCAAAATCCTCAAATTCTTCTTTTTCGCAAGTTTGATTATGAATTCTATATAACTCTAGAATAGGATTAGTGAAATTTATAGAAAAAAAACATATATAATGTCAAATTAAATCTATATATCAATGGTAATTAGCTTTCAAACAATATCACACATGAAACATGAACTTTACTTCCAAATAATCAAATTTTCTCCAAAAACATGCAAAATCAATTATTCTACGTTGAAATACAAAAAAGGTGGTGGATTGATCCAAAAATGATTCTTAATATGTTAATGAACATGCAAAAGCATTTTCTTGTCAGATATACTACATGAAAAGTAGGAGTAACAGTCATGTGGGGTTTGAATCACAGATCCCACATGTTTTTTTACCATTTTTTATGCTTCCCAAAACTTAAGCGCATTTTGGGAAGCATAAAAAGATTAAGCTTCATGCATGCACAGAGAGAGAGAGAGAGGGATATATTAAGGGATAGAGTTATGGAGAGAGATAGAGATAGGGAAAGAGATGGAGAGATGTCCAAAGACATACCTGGAGAGACATTTTAAGAGGTAGAGGGATGGGGAGAGAGATAGAGAGGAGGAGAGACATAGAGAGGGAGGGAGAGAGAGGTAAAGAGGGATAGATTAAGATATAGGGATCTATGTGGAGAGATAGAGATAGGGAAACAAATCAAGAGATGTCAAAAGACATAGGGAGATAGATTTGAGGTAGAGGGATTGAGAGAGTGATAGAGAGGGGGAGTGAGATAGTGAGGGAGGGAGAGATAGAAAGGTACAGTTAGAGAGAGGGGATCGATAGAGAGAGCAACCCTAAATCCCTAAACCCTAAACCCTAAACTCAAGCATCCCTATACCCCTAAACCCTAAACCCTAAACTTGAGCAACCCTAAACTCATAAACCTCAAGTAATGCCCCTAACCCCTAAACCCTGAACTCAAGCAACCAAGCTAAACCCCTAAACATATAGTTTGATAGGGGATGATGGAGGATCAATGGGAAATGGATGTAGGATTATTGGATCTTGATTATTATTATCCTCATTAGGATGAACTATTTGATAAGATCCAAGTTATTTGTTTGATTATCTATGTTTTCTTGCATGGACCAATGTGTCTCATCATGGGATATTGATGGATAATGAATAGGGATAGTGGGATGATGGATATGGCTAATGGGAAATTATAAAATAATTTCCATTTGAACCTAACCCCTAAACCCTAAACTTGAGCAACCCTAACTCATAAACCCTAAATAATGTCCCTAAACCTGAGCAACCCTAACCTCTCTCTCTCTCTCTCTCTCTCTCTCTCTCTCTCTCTCTCTCTCTCTCCCAAAACCCCAAAACCCCAAAACCCTAAATTATAATGCCCCTAAAACTTGACCCCTAAACCATAAACCCTAGTAACCCTAAACCCCTAAACTCATAAACCCAACCAACCCTTTCTATCTCTCCACAACAAGACAACTAGGGCTCTCTCTCTCTCTCTCCTTATCACTATATCTCTCTCCTCTCTCTCTCTCTCCCCTCCATCTCCATCCTCTCTCTCGCTTCTCCCTCTCCTCTCCCTTATCGACAAAGAACATGGAAACAAGAAAACTAGGACATGCAAAGAGGGATGAGGATATAAATTGGGATGATGAAATGGAAACAAGATAATTTAGGAGATTTCATTGGATGGGAAGAATGATGCTGAGATGTAGAGAGAGGAGGGAAGTAGAGAGTGTGAGAGGATAGGAGGTAGATAGGGGAAGGAAGAAGAGAGTGATAGAGAGGGTAGGAGGTAGAGAGGGGAGGGAAGGAGAGACTAAGAGAGAGGGTAGGAGATAGAGAGGGGAGGGAAGTAGAGAGTGAGAGAGAGGGTAGGAGGTAGAGAGGGGGGAGAAGAGAGTGAGAGAGAAGGTAGGAGGTAGAGAGGTGAGGGAAGCAGATACTTAGAAAGAGGGTAGGAGGTAGATAGGGGAGGTAAGTAGAGAGTGGGAGAGAGGGTAGAAGGTAGAGATGGGAGGGAAGAAGAGAGTGAGAGAGAAGGTAGGAGGTAGAGAGGGGAGGGAATTAGAGACTTAGAGAGAGGGTAAGAGGTAGAGAGGGGAGGGAAGTAGAGAGTGAGAGAGAGAGGGTAGGAGGTAGAGATGGGAGGGATGTAGAGAGTGTGAGAGGATAGGAAGTAGATAGGGGAAGGAAGAAGAGAGTGAGAGAGAGGGTAGGCGGTAGAGAGGGGAGGGAAGTACAGACTAAGAGAGAGGGTAGGAGGTAGAGATGGGAGGGAAGTAGAGAGTGAGAGAGAGGGTAGGAGGTAGAGAGGGGGAGAAGAGAGTGAGAGAGAAGGTGGGAGGTAGAGAGGTGAGGGAACCAGATACTTAGAAAGAGGGTAGGAGGTAGATAGAGGAGGAAAGTAGAGAGTGAGAGAGAGGGTAGAAGGTAGAGAGGGGAGGGAAGAAGAGAGTGAGAGAGAAGGTAGGAGGTAGAGAGGGGAGGGAAGGAGAGAATCAGAGAGAGGGTAGGAGGTAGAGAGGGGAGGGAAGCAGAGAATCAGAGAGAGGGTAGGAGGTAGAGAGGGGAGGGAAGTAGAGAGTGAGAGAGAAAGGGTAGGAGGTAGAGACGGGAGGGAAGTAGAGAGTGATAGACAGTAGGAGGTAGATAGGGGAAGGAAGAAAATAGTGAGAGAGAGGGTAGGAGGTAGAGAGGGGAAGGAAGTAGAGATTGAAAGAGAGGGTAGGAGGTAGAGAGGGGAGGGAAGTAGAGAGAGAGAGAGGGGGAAAAGAGAGTGAGAGAGAAGGTAGGAGGTAGAGAGGCAAGGGAAGCAGAGACTCTAAAAGAGAGTAGGAGGTAGACAATGGAGGGAAGTAGAGAGTGAGAGAGAGGGTAGAAGGTAGAGAGGGAAGGGAAGAAGAGAGTGAGAGAGAAGGTAGGAGGTAGAGAGGGTAGGGAAGCAGAGACCCAATGAGAGGGTAGGAGGTAGAGAGGGGAGGGAAGCAGAGACTTAGAGAGAGGGTAGGAGGTAGAGTGGGGAGGGAAGTAGAGAGTGAGAGAGATGGTAGGAGGTGCAGCTAGCCTTGTAGACATGTATGCAAAGTGTGGAAGCATAGACAAGTCATGTCAATTGACTGATGTAATGCCTCAAAGAGATGTTCTGTAATGGAATGCAATGATTGCAAGATATGCAAAAAATGGATTTGTTGAAAAGGCTTTAGAAACTTTCAAGCAAATGCAATTGGCATGTGTAAAACTAATTTTGCTCAGCATAACGCGAGTGCATTATAACGCGTTCGCATTTTGTGAACTCACATAATGTGCCTGTGTTATAACGCACTCACATTATGGATTTCACATAACGCGAGCATGTTATAACGCACTCGCGTTATTGTGAGCATGCTTAGACGTATTTTTTTCTAGTTTTTAGCAAAATTCTGAGATAATCTGGAGCATACTCCCCATCAGGATGGCATTTTTCCAAAGAAAAGTCAAAAAATACCACCATAATCTTAAGCTCTTTGTTATCTATCTAACCATATAATTTTTTTCACATTTTGAGTACGTTAAGGGTTTCATCTTTAATTTCTTTTGTCAGTGTATCCATTTTTTGTCAAAACCAGTGTCTAGTATTTTTTACTGTTCATCAAAATTTGAAATAAGTTATATTTTTAGAAACTAGACTCCATTCTACACGTATTAAAAAAATGATTTTTGATTAGTTTTCAAAAAATTTAGGGGAGAGCATGCTCAATTTTTTGCTTTTCAAGAAGTGTCCACTTTGAAAATTAGTAAAAAATCAAATATTCATGAAAAAATTATCAGAAAAATCAAGGATAAACTACATGGTGTTAGCTAATTTCTCACTGAAGCAATTTTTGAAATACTAAAAAAAGAAGTCAACATTTTAGGGGGAGCACACCAGACGCTATGTTATGTTTTTTTGAGAAAAACATGACCAATTTGTGTGCTCCCCCTTTTTAAACCCCTTAATCTCAACCATTTTTGGAAAAAAATTAGTAGTTTAGAAACTAGATTCAGAGCACTATGACTCTTGTTTTTATTGCATCTTCAAATTTTGAGTGTAGCTATCTTCAATTTCTCATCCAACATCAATGTTTCCTAATTTCAGAAAAAAAGTGGCATCTTAAGACCCCATTTTGGTCCCTCATCTTTGTGCACTTACCCTATAGTATGCCTAATATTGGAAGCATGCAATCGACCCATGTCATAGATCAGATCGACCATTTCCAAGGGCAATATTTCAATCCATGGGGATCAAATTTGTCTAATGATGATAACTCTTCGAGTAGCAGTGATATTGATGAGCCATATTAGAGTTGTGTAGGTTCAATGCAAAGTCATTTTGGGGGTCAAAGTACACAAAATGCAATTATGGACTTTCCCAATGACTTAATCACAAAAATCAGTCATGAAGCATTAGGGTATGATAACCAATCCATAGAAAATGAAACATTTTTAATGATGTTCCAAGACTGCTATCATGAGGGATCATCAAGAGAGGATTTTTCCTCATCTTCAAAAGGTACTCTTGATGACTCTTCAAGGAATGATCAATGTTTGCATAAGTAGGTCATCATACTATTCAATCAAATAAGGAAGATGAACAAGATCAACTCCCTCAGGGATAACAATAGTAAGTTTTGCAATCACCTAGTAAAGTGGGTGAAATGAATGGCATCCAAAAATGTGGTAATAAGCCTAATCTAGATGATAAAAATATCCATGAGGTAACCACTGGTCCATCATCATTTCATAAAGATCCTATTTCAAATGTTAAAATGAATTCATTTCTTATCAAGAAGAGTCAAACTTTTTTGGATCCACTAGAGGAAGAAAATGAGTTTATAGATGCATTCATAAAGACTTTCATGACATGTGGTAATGATGAAGTATCTTCTAATGGACCTACGAGTAATGGTGTTCTCACTAGTTTGAGTACTAATCACGATGAAGAAGAGGATGATAGGTTTTTGGATAAAATAGTAGATGGTCCTTTTGATGGGACAATAGATGGGTCTTTTGTTGTAAGCCAAGAAAGTAACTTATAGATTGATTGTTGGAAAACTAAAGACCTTATTCATGGCTAGGACAACCTAGAGACTCAAGGAAATCAATTGTATTAGACCTATGGCCTCCATGAGAACAAACTGGATAAACTGGAATGACAATCATAATTTGAAAGTTGATTTTTTGAAGGGTAATGATCATACCAATGCCCATATTAGTCAAGTACCCTCCGGTGATTAGTCATATTAGTCTTACATCAGTCAAGAAGGTAAATTTAAATGTAAAGATGTATATGTTGATGAAAATGAAACTAACTCCTTTTTGTAACAAGATTTTATGAAGAAACTAGCAAAGGATAAACAAATATTGGGCACTGAGGTGTGTATTTTAGAAGTATTACTCCCTAACTGGTGCAGGGTGCACCAAGATCATCATTTTGAGCTCTCTTGCCCATTGTGCTTAGAAATTGTTCAAATGGTAGAGATAAATATCACAACACCATACTTTGAGGCTAATATTAAGGCCAACATCATATCAAAGGAGGTAAAAGAAGACAAAGAAAACTACCAAGAGGATATACAAAACTATGGAGCCCTTCAATATAACCAACAAAAAAAACAAGGGAGTATCTTTTTTAATTTTGGTGTTGTTGATCCAGTACATTTGAATAAAGTCAATTTGCAATTCAATTCACACATCTCTAAGGATGATATGAAAGAATTTAACAAACATATTAGTCCTTACTATGGAGAAGAGGACTTTCAAGCCATACCAATCAGTAAACATGATGACTTATAGCCTTTTTTTCTAGATGGGATTGATAGGGTGATTGACCTAATGTTTGGATTGGTTGAGGAGATGTCAACTTAAGGAGTGGTATACCATGAACTAAGACCACCAAAAGAGGAAACCTCGATGCGTGAGCATAGGCCTACAACTAGGGATTCACTAAATCAGGTTGTATTTCTCCACCCTTCTTTGCATTTTGATAATTATCAGTTTGAATATGATGCTTGGGGAAGCAAAAACATTTTATGGTTTAATCATGATCATGGAGATGACCCACAACTCATGATTCTTTAAGACCTATTCTTGAAAGACAATCCTATTATTCCTAAGCCTCATTTCTCTGAGTATAAGGATGAGTTTTTCCTTCTTAGGACCATATGGGGTAGGTTATTACTATTGTACATAAAGGAAAATCACTTAAGAGGAAATCCATATGCTTGTTGTTCTAGGTTTGTGTGCATATTCTAAGTTAGGTTCTGAGAGATACCTAGTTAGTTTTTCCTTATTTCTAGAGATGGTAGGTGGTTTTGTTCTATTTGTCTTCTGATTGTCCTTTTATTGTTTGGGGGAGCATTTGTTGTGACATACACAACACATCCCATTTTACCTCTGGAAAATTGGGGACCCCCCTTTCTCTCTCTCTCTCTCTACCTCTCTCTCCTTTCTTTTTTCTTGCTTTCTTATTATTGCCTACCTTTCTTTGTTATTTTTGGGCCCTAGTCGAGTGTTGTTCCTTTTGGTTCTCTTGACTTTGTTGTCTGTTGGAGTATCAGAGTTTGTGATTTTAGCATAATAGTGGAACCTTCCCTAATACTCTAACATTTTCCTTGGTCTGTCATGTGGCAAGGTTTCAACATGTCGAGCTTCTCCATTTTGGTATGAAAAAATAAGAAGCCCCAACATCCTGATCTCAAGGTTAATGGTGTTGGCTTATGTGTTTCCCTTACTGGGCTTTCAATGTTCATCTTTTTGCATGGAAGGAAGGTGGTCCTGATGTCTTAGGGGCATTAAGGCTGACCTAAGCCCTACCTACCCATGGCCCTAAATTTATTGCAGTGTTTTCTCGTGTGCGTGTGAGAAGGGGTTTTATTTCTGTTTTCCCATTTCATTTTCACTTTTGTTTTTTGTGATTCTTTCTCCTGGTGCTTTGGTGATTTGGTCTTGTATTTGAGATCATGGCTACTGGTACATCAAGAGGGGTTTGTCCATGATTTTCTATCTAGTGTGGTGGTTTTACATGTTCTTCACAGTTTTCTTGCTCGTTGCTTTCTCTAGGTAGGGTTTTATGCTATTCCTCATGTTTTAATGGTGTTTTGTCACCTACTGGTGGGATTTTTCTTTAATTTTCCTCTATTTTTCCTTTTTTGTTGTTCATTTGTATTTTAGATCATGCCAAGGGTTTCTCTGGTCCCATCTTTGTGATGGTTTTTTTTTATTTTTTTATTTTACCATTTTATTTTTTCCCTTTTTTTGTTTTATCATGTTTTGCCCGTTGAATCCCTTTTTTCTTTGGCACATTTTTTGAGGTTGTTTCACCACCGTCATTTCACTTTTCAGAGCTTTAAACTTTTTATTTCATTTGTCACTTTTGTTATTTGGAGTGAGTCCTTCCCGATCCCCATTCCTCACCTTTGGTGCAGTCACAGTCAGAGGGTTCACATAATGAACTTTCTAGGCCGTGCAGCAAGAGTAAACACAATGGAAGAAAATTGAATATAGAATGCAAAGAATGATTTAAATGCTCAGTATATCATAGATTCAAAATAATTATATGCTGGCAACATGCGGGCTTACAAATAGGGGCTCACAAGCCTGATTCTAACTACAATAGATATTACAAGATATGACAATGAAGCACATATTCGGAAAGAGTCTAATTATCTAACTTATGAATTATGATAACTACCAACTAACTACTTTCCTATGAATCCTATAGATCTATATATATCATCTCCAAGCTCAAAGAATCCTCTGCATCGGCCAAGGAAGGTTACAAACTCTAATGAAGAGGTGTAACGTGTAGAAAAAAATAGGTCAGCCCTAAACAGCTAGTACTCCTCTACAAGTGAATGAAACTTGGTGCAAACCTCAAGGAAGGTCTATTTGATCATTATGTGCCATGTGATATGCTTCATTTAGCTACGCAAGTCATGGAAGTGCTCCAGAAATCTTCTCCTTCAACTGACTATTTGTATGCTCTATTATGTGAAAACATGTGATCTTCTGATAGCAATAACATTTAGTAGACAAGTTCAAATGGCCTAAATTTTGGATATGATGTAGCTGATGATGTCTAGATGCTAAGTCCTACTGTACAAGCTCTAAAATGCAAGTACAAAATGCTGAAACCACTACTATCTGAACTGAACTGAACAAAAATGGAAAATGAAAGAAAAACAAAAGAATGCAAATGTTTTTGGTTGATGCAAGATTGCTCTACAACCTGGGATGCACCTCCATTAGACACCTGGGGTTGTTGAAAAAGTGAGTCCCTCACTTTGCTAGGGCGAGAGGAAAACCAAGACGATCCACCTTAGCCTAAGAAATCCATGATGAATCTTCTTCCGATCTGCCTTTCCACTTTACCAGATATTCTTTGTATTGCTTGCCTCTGGTGCTGCATCTAATTATGCTATCCAAGATGTCTTCTATCTGCTCCAGTTGTTGTTGTGGTAACTTCTTCTTCAAGTCTTCTTCAATGTTGTTACTAGATTCTTCTCCACGATACTGATATAGGTTTGCAATGTTGAATATAGGTGATATACCCAATGTCTCCGGTAGCTCCACTTCATATGCATTGCCTGAATCAAATTTCTTGAGTATCCTACATGGTCCAAACTTCTTCATCTTTAACTTGTTATATGTCCCTACTAGAAATATTTCTTTTCTTAGATATACCATTACTTCATCTCTGATTAAAAATTATTTGTCTCTTCTCTTCTCATCTACTTGCTCTTTGTACATACTATTCATCTCCTCCAAATTTTTCTTAACTTGATTATGCATTCTCTCCATGTGTTCTACAAATTCTTCTACCTCTACACTTGTCTTATTCTCCATACTGATATCTCTCAACTCTACAACTCTTCTAGGGTTTACTTTGGTTACAATCTCAAAAGGTGTCATTCCTGTACTTTTGTTCATTGAATTATTGTATACAAACTCTTGTTGTGATAGAATTAGATCCCAGCTTCCTGTCTTCTCTCCTACCAAACATCTCAACAAATTTCCCACACTCCTATTTACCACTTCTATTTGTCCATCTGTCTGAGGATGAAATGCTAACCTAAACTTTAGGTCTGTCTTCATCTTCTTCCACAATGTCCTCCAAAAGTATCTAATGAATCTTGTATCTCTGTCTAAAATTATGCTCTTAGGTAATCCATACAATCTCACAATCTCCTTGAAAAATAGGTCAGCCACATGCACTGCATCAGTTGTCTTCTTACAAGGTATGAAATGTGCCATCTTTGAAAATCTTTCCACCACTACAAATATAGAATCATTTCCTCTCTGTATCTTTGGTAATCTCAATATGAAATCCATGCTTATATCTACCCAAGGTCTCTCCAGTACTGTCAGATATTTGTACAAACCAGTATTTTGACTACTTCCTTTTGCAACTTGACATACTCTACAACTCTGCACAAACTTCCTTACATCCTTATATATCTAAGGCTAAATGTAATGTTCACTTATCAAAGCCACTATCTTATCAATTCCAAAATGTCATGCTAATCCACCATTGTGTTTCTCCTTTATCAAATTATCTCTCATTGAACTCCTAGGTATACACAACTGATTTCCTTTGAACAACATATCCTCCTGAATGAAATAATCCAACCACTTACTCCTATCTGTCACAATAGGTTCCTTACATGCTTTCCAAGGTTCCGTAAAATCAAGATCTTCTTCATACATATGCTTCACTTCTTCAAAACCTAATACTTCAACTCTCATTTTTGTCATCAAATTCCTTCTTCTGCTCAATGCCCCTGTAATTTTGTTTGACTTCCCACTCCTATGCTTCAGTATAAATGTGTAGCTCTGCATGAACTCTACCCATCTCATATGTATTTGATTTAACTTTCCTTGACTGTTCATATACTACAAATCTTGATGATCTATATACAACACAAACTCCTTAGGCAACAAATAATGTCTCAACTTCTTCAAAGCTTGATTTATGGCATAAAATTCCTGATCATAAACTAAATATCTTCTTCTTGCATCAATTAAATTCTCACTGAAATATGCTACTAGTCTACCTTCTTGACTTAACACTACTCCTATTGCATTTCCACTTGCATCACAATCCACTTGAAATACTTTGTTGAAATCTAGTAATGCTAACACTGGTTTCTCTGTCACTTTTTACTTCAATAATTCAAAACTTTTATCTACTCCTGATGTCCACTTAAAATCCCTTCTCTCACCTCTCATTGTCTCTGTCATCGGTGTGCATACTGAACTAAAATTTCTAATGAACTTTTGGTAGAAACTAGCTAATCCATAAAATGATCTAACTTCTCCAATACTCTCAGGTGTTGGCCACTCAACAATTGCTCTAACTTTCTCAGGGTCCATCTTCAATCTTTCCACAGAGATCACAAATCCCAAGTATACAAACTCTTCCTTCATGAAACTACACTTCTTGATGTTTATCAATAATTTCTCTTCTCTCAGTCTCTGCAATACTTGCCTCAGGTGCCACAAATGTTCTTCCCTTGTCTTACTAAAAATTAGAATATCATCCAAGTATACAATAACAAACTTGCCCAAAAATTTCTTCAAAACTTCATTCATCAACCTCATGAAAGTACTCGGTGCATTTATCAATCCAAAAGGCATCACTAACCACTCATACAATCCTTCATTTGTCTTAAAAGTAGTCTTCTATTCATCTCCTTCTCTAATTTTGATATGATGGTATCCAATCTTCAAGTCTATCTTTGTAAAATATTTTGCTCCACTCAAACAATCCATAATATCATCCATCCTAGGAAATGGAAATCTGTACTTAACTGTGATCTTGTTGATTGCTCTAGAGTCTGTACACATTCTCCATTCTCCATCCTTCTTCAGTGCTAGAACTACAGGTACTGCACAAGGACTCAAACATTCTCTGATCAAGCCTTTCTTCAATAATTCTTGTATTTGTCTATTCAGCTCTGTATTCTTTGTTGGTGTCATTCGGTGTGCTGCTTTGTTAGGCAAACTACCTCCAGGTATAAGATCCATGTGATGACTGATACTCCTGATTGGTGGCAATCCTTCAGGTACATTATCTGATATGATGTCTTCATACTTTGTCAACAATTCAGTTATCTCTTCTGGCTGTGATTTTTTCGGCTGTGATTCTTCAGTCTCTATAATTAGGGTTCCAAGCTTCTTAGGGATCAAAGCATAACACATATTCTCATGTCTCAAACCATCCAGAAATTTTCTTACATCTACCAAACAAATTTTAGCATTTTGACATATCTCACCCTTAGGTTCATATTCCAAAGGAATCAAGGTGATTTTCTTTCCATTAGATATAATAGTGTAGGTATTATTTCTCCCATCATGTATAGCTTTTCTATCATACTGCCATGGTCTATCCAACAATATATGGCATACATCCATCGACATAATATCACACAATACTTCATCATGATAAGATCCAATATGAAATTTCACCAAACATTGTTCAATCACTAGTACCTTGTGTTTATCCTAAATCCATGCTATCTTATAGGGCTTAGGGTGTTTCAATCTCTCTTGGTTCAACTTAGTTACCATCTCCTCTGAACCCAAATTATCAGTACTACCACTATCAATGATAACCTTACAACATTTACCTTCTGATTTGCATCTGGTCTGGAACAAACTTTTCCTTTACGGTGGTTCCTCAATTGTCTCTGCTAGAAATAGTGCTCTACTAATGACTAATGATTCTCCTTTCTCTAGTTTTTCAACTAAATTAGGTGATGCAACAGGTTCTTCTTCTACATAAGCTATTCTTCCACGGTTCTCTGTCTTCTTGCTTATACTTCCCTGATGACATTCAAATGCTCTGTGTCCTTCACCTCCACACTTAAAACAAGTTCCTTCGAATGTTCTCTTATCAAACCCTCTTTCATCTCTTCTATATCTTTCACTCTAGTAAGAATTATTATGTCCTCTGTAGTAGAAAGTTCTATCATCTCTCCGGTATGTATTGCTCTCTCTGTCTTCCTTCTTGAATGTACTATCCATTTTGTTCTGCTCTGCACATGATCTTTCTCCTCTGGAATATGTTCTACCTCTCTAAAATTTACCTCCTCTACCTCTTTGTCTCTGCTCATGCCTCTTGTTCAACTTTTCTTCAACTTTTAGAGCAAACTGGTATGGTTCTTCTATTGTTGTCATACTTACCAAACTTAGTTCTTCTTGAATGTTCAATCTTAGTCCATTGATGTATCTTGCCACTTTCTCCTTGCTTGCTTCACTATGTCCTATCCTTATGATCATCTTATGAAATTCTTCACTATACTCCTTCACATATTTCTCCTTTTGTCTCAGGTTTTGCAATCTCTTCAATAATTCCAACTCATAGTCGACAGGTATAAATTGATTCTTCAATTTTGTCACCATCCTATCCCATTTTGTGATCTTCTCTTTTCCTCTTCTATTTCTATCCAACTGAACTTCTTTCCACCAAATAGTAGCATGTCCTTTCAACTTAGTCTTCGCATATCTCACATTCTCTGGATCTTCAATTTCTTCGTATTCAAAGTATTCCTCCAAGTCATTTATCCAGTCAATCAGTTACTCCAGATTCAAATTTCCAGTGTGATTCGATACTTCCACTCTAGGTCCCTTTCCAATCTTTGAAATAGCTCTCAACACATTCACTTGAACTGATTCTTCTTCTTCTTCTAGGGTTTCTTCATTTTGATTAGTGGATTGAAATTCTTCATCATCACTTTCAACATTAGGTCAAGGTGTTAGTCCTCTTCTTTGGTCTTCTTCAACAACATCTAATCAAACTTTCCTTATTTTCATCACCTCCATCATTTCTTCCATTCTCCCAGCCATAGTACCAACAATAGGTATTCTCCTTGGCGGTATCTCTTCCAAGGATCAATTGTAACTACCTCAAATTCAGCGATCGGGCTACAAGGTGATAATTGCCTCATAATCAGCGATTGGTTGACAACACAGGTAGTTTGCCTCAGGTTTGATAATTTGTTGACAACAAGATTTTACAGAATGGCTTCACAACTTTGCTCCCAAGGATTCAAACTTTGCTCTAATACCATTTGGTGCAGTCACAGTCAGAGGGTTCACAGAATGAACTGTCCAAGCCGTACAACAAGAGTAAACACAACGGAATTAACTTGAATATAGAATGCAAAGAATGATTTAAATACTTAGTATATCATATATATATAATACTTATATTCCAGCAACATGCAGGCTTATAAACAAGGGCTCACAGGCCTGATTCTAGCTACAACAAATATTACAAGATATGGCAATGAAGTGCCTATCTGGAAAGAGTCTAATTGTCTAACTTATGAATTATGCTAACAATTAAGTAACAACTTTCCTATGAATCCTAGAGATCTATATATATCATCTCCAAGCTCAAAGAATCCTCCACATTGGCCAAGGAAGGTTACAAACTTCAATGAAGAGGTGTAACATGTAGAAACAAATAGGTCAGCCCTAAATAGTTAGTACTCCTCTGCAAGTAAATGAAACTTGGTGCAGACCTCAAGGAAGGTCTATCTGATCATTATGTGCCATGTGATATGCTTCATTTAGCTCTGCAAGTCACAGAAGTGCTCTGGAAATCTTCTCCTTCAGCTGATTGTCTATATGCTCTATTCTATGAATACAGGTGATCTTCTGATAGCGATAATTTTTAGTAGACAAGTCCAAATGGTCTAAATTTTAGATATGATGTAGCTGATGATGTTTAGATACTAAGTCCTACTACACAAGCTCTGAAATGGAAGTACAACAAATTATGGTACAAAATGTTGAAACTACTACTATCTGAACTGAAATCGAAAATGAAAGAAAAATAAAAGAATGCAAATGTTTTTGGTTGTAAGATTGCTCTGCAACCTAGGATGCTCCTGCATCAACCTTTATAAAATTTCTCTTAGTCTTGTAGGATCCTAATTTCAAGTGTTCTTACTCTGCTTTTCCATTTTGGCATGTCGTGTAAGATATCTCTGAGTCTCAATTCCTGAGTCTTTTAGAATTACATCGTCTGACTTGTCCATTTTGTTTTATTATTTTGGCATAAGGTAGGGGTCATCTCTGATCCGCAACCCCTGGTACTCTAGATTTTTAAACTCCTTAGGATTGCAGCGTCGGGCTTTCCTAATATTGGGTCCCCTTTTGGCATGAGTTTTGAGGTCTCTCTGATCTCCAAATCTTCTAGATAGATGATTTCTTAGATCAATGGATTGGATCTACAAATTTTGCTTACTCTTTGGTATAGATTGCTAGACCTCTCCAATCTTTGATCCTTGATTCTTGGCATAGTATTACCCTTTGGGTGGGTATCGACCTCCTAGGGTCTCCAATGATTTACATAGGAAAATTTAATTTGCTTTGTCTCGGTGAATTCCAAGCTAAATGCTTTCACAATATATGATTTTGCTAACCCTAATGTACTTGATGGTATATATACATGTGTAATGATCAAGGGTTTCTCTAAAAGGTGTTTTGTGATGTTTACAGAGATGCAAGGGGAACTACCAGCTAAGAAATGGAATATGGGTTCAAAAGATGCCATCCACCTTTCAGCTTGATCCCTACATGTTCAAAGATTGGAGATATAGACCTGGGGCATGTTTAGAAGTTGCTTCAGAAGGTCCACAAGGAAAGAGACAACTCTTTTCAAGATAAGTGCATGGTTGGTTTAGGATTGGTTCAAGCTGTTTCTTTCTCGGGGTGTGCTTGAAGATATAACCAAGTGTCATTTAAGAAGTTAGGAACCACTTATAGTCAAGGCACACGAATAGAAGAACTGCTATGTATGAAAAAGGAGAATGATGACAACTAGCAAGCACACTATATCAAACCCTTTTCCATATAACATTCAAGGACAAGACTGAGCCAAATCATTACCAAATGAAGGTGGACTCAACTGTTGATCTTGTACTCATGTATGTTATAGATGGATCAGATTTAACTTAGTCCTTTTCTCAAACCCTAGTTTTATGATGATTTTCTTATTATGGAGAAACTAGGACAGAAACCCAGAAACTAATTGCATAGGGATGATCAGAGGGATGATAAAACCTGTGTCCCTAAAGCTGAGGTGTCAGAGGACTATTTTGGGACTGCCCAAGTCCTGAAAGATTGAATTTGCAGAAACTGTAAACTGGAGAAATGTTGTAGAGTCTACCTTGATGCCATATCTAAATTCAGCAAGGGCAGAAAGACTAGGGTGCCACCGCTCAAGTCTTGCATAGAGGAATATTTCATAACTACCATCAAATCTTGAAACCTTGATCCTTGCTTGGTCTTCTTATATCTTCATATTTCCTACATCTCGCTCCTTTAACTTGCACACAAGAAGAAGAGAAGGGGTTTGGGGGTTATGGTGTTTAGGGACTTGCCTCAGTCAAATCTCAGGATATCATTCAAGCTTCCCAACTCCATTGATAGATAAAGAGAGTGTGCCCTTGCAGGCCAGATGCTAAACACAAAATCAATATGATGAATCAAATGATGATAAACAACAATGATATCACCTATGTGATGAAACCCTTAGGAGGATGAAGGATCTTCAACTCATAAGGAGATATAGATGATAACTTCAAAATCTGCAAAAACACACACAATGACAACACAAATCTGCTCTTGAATCATAATGAATGCTTTGATTTCTCTTTGCTCCAATGCTTCAAGTTAGCTATCTCTATCTAGGTTCATAATGAATTCAAAAACACAATTATATATGCTTTCCTGCTACCATTCGTCAAATTAAACCAAAAGAGCTGACAAAGAGAAACCTTTTTAAAGGTCTTAAGCCAACATTCAATTGAATTTGTCCCGACCAATTAGGAGAGACTTGGGTAGTGGTGCTCATGTCTTAGGGCTCCTTTTTAGTCTAGGATAAGCTAAAACATGGGCCCCTTGTTCCCAATTTATATTGGTTTCAGGCAATTTTTCATCGAGATGAATAATTAGGGTGTATAATGTAATCAAGGGGACCTACGAGCTAAACAAGGAGGTAAAAAGACATGTGGCCACTTTTTACTCCATTACAAGAAGAACTATTAGAGGAGGGAGTTTCAAATTTAGACTCGAAGGGATTTTAATCCCTTCGAAGTAGAAGCCTTAGACACTCCAGTATTGTCGAATAGAATCGTCATAGAAGTAGCAAAATCCTATCACATATTTAGTAATAAGGGACTTCTAATACACATGATATATCTTTTTTTGACAATCACACATACTTTAATAGTTTGTAAAGTTGTAATGTGTTGGCCATAGCATTAATTTAGGGTTGACCTAACTTTGAATGTTGAAACAAGTGTGCAAATTGTAAATGGGTCTTACCTTATTGGGCTAACCTAGTTATGAATGTAATGAAACATCATCTCTGTAAAAAGGAGAAGTTCCACTTGGTTTTAGGGGGGAAATCTAGAGATTTTGTAAGAAGGCAAATTTTGTAATTTTGACAAGGTATGTAAGTGGTGAACTATAATACATCTACAATGTGGGAATCCTATTGTGACATGTAATCTACCAATTTTGGTGCTCATTAATAGTGAATATCAAGTCTTCTCTATTTTCTTGCCATTTGGTGGTAATGTATCTGTAATTATTTCCTATTTGTGTTTGATGATTCTTAGTGAGATCTCATGTTAAATTGCTATATCTTTACATGGGATTGAGATTTGATTTTTGCACATGTAATATGGTGTTATCATTCAAATGATTTCTTAGAAATTCCTTAGACTCTTATATCTGATATGTGTGTGATTGTGTGGAATACTGGTCATTACATTTTAGGTTATCTCAAATCTCATTAGTTTTATCAAGTACATTAGGTCAGATATAGAGGCTATCTAATTTTATCTCAGTTTATTTTACTTTATTCTAACCCAAATCTCCTTTTGCTTTTTTTTGTCAGTGGATTAGTATAGGATCAGATCTAGGAATTTTGAACTCAAAGGTTACATCGGTCTATATAGAGACTTTATCATTATAATCCTAAAGATAACATCAGTCTATACAAAGGCATTATTAGTTTGATCTCAAAAACTAAATTTGTCTATCAAGGGACGCTATCTATTTGGTCCAGGCTTATGTCTTAGCATAGGGCTCTTAAACAAACAATCACATAAGACCACTAAGCTGCTCCAACATGCTGAGACCTAGTAGATAGGGACCTTGGAGGTGATTAACCTTTTTATCATTGGATTAGTATAGGATTAGATCTAGGAATTTTGAACTCAAAGGTTACATCGATCTACATAGAGACTTTATCATTATAAGCCTAAAGCTAACATCAGTCTATATAGAGGCATTATTAGTTTGAACTCAAAAACTAAATTTTTCTATCAAGAGACCATATCTATTTGGTCTAGGTTTATGTATTAGCACATGCCCCTTAAACAAACAATCACATAAGACCACTAAGTTGCTTCAACATGCTAAGACCCAGTATATAGGGATCTTCCTTCAATGAACAAAAATGTTCCCTAGTGAAGGTTGAGGCAACTACTCCCAGAACCCTAATTCAATTTGATCAAACTCCCTCAACCACTAAGGTGGAAGATTATTTCCATTTGTGGAAGATGATGTTGGCTTCTAGGCATCTAATTGAAGATTCCATGGATAACAATTTATAAATATGGACAATAGTTTGAAAGATGAAAACTTCCTTTAAAAAGGTTGAGAACCAAGTTAAGAAGGATTAATAGGTTTTATATAGTTTTTTGGTTTATCTTTTAATAGTTTTTAGCTCTTTTTTTTTACTTTTAATGGGTTGGGTGGGTGCGAGATCATGACGGGCCAAATGGTGGCAATGGCAAAAAAAACTTATTGGATGAAAAAATTGTTAACATTTAGAATTATATTTAGATTTGGATGGAAAGGGTATTAATATTTCTAGTTCTTGAATATGGATTCCCTCCAAAAGAACCTTTGGATTGCCTTAGATTTAGGCAAGTGGGAGTCCTAAATCTTTCCAAAGAAACATGCAAAACCATCCATTTAATGTTATCCTAAATTTTTTCATGACTTCATCCTTGAAGCTGATAGCCTTTTTTGTAACTAAATTTAATAAAATTGAAAAGGGTTTGTAGATGAAGCTACCAAGATTTTAAAAATATAATATATGCCTCATTATAATTTTAATAAGCAATTATTTTTAATTTTCTACATACGCTATCCCTGATTTCCTAACAAATATTCATAACTTTCAAAATATTTATCCTTTTCTAAATCCAAAATATGCATTACATTTTAGGATTTATTAGATATAGGTTAAAAATTTTAAAAAATGAATTTCATATTTTGACTAAGTTAAGTTGACTGAAAAATCATTTTTTAATATTTTGAAAAAGTCAGTAAAAAATTCATAAATAATTATTTATTTATTAATTTAAAAAAAAAATATGTCACATCCACTCATGTGTCCTTTATTTAAATTCAAATCTTGGAGGAAAAATATTTTCTTTTTGTCATACTTAGATTGGACAGAATGACATGTACTTTTTACATTTTTCTAATTTAATTTTAATAGTGCCTTATTGAAATATCCAATTTTCACCAAACTAAGTTTTAAAATTTCAAGTAAAAACATAGTTGCCTATAAACAACATTCAATTTCCTACAACTTTTATTGCTACATTATTTTCAGATTGTGTAGATAACTCGTTCAATTTTTGATGTGAAGTTACTTAAGTTTGCTTTAGCATTTTGATTGTCACTTAGGGGTATTGTTTGATCCATCATGATCTTGCACTCACCCGATTATAAGATTTTGGTTGAATATAATTGGGAGTCACTCTCTCTAAATATAGATGGCATTTTTATCAGCTTGGTTGTATAATTAACTTGGTTTTGGCAAGCTAATAAACAAATATTGAAAATTAAATTAAAAGGAGAGGAACCCACTTCCCTTACACTCTACTTAAACACCATCTAGTTCAATGGTCAAATAGTCAATAATAATTTTACACTTCATCCACACCAAAAAGTAGTAAATATTTATTTGTCCTATTTTTATTGGCTAAAATTGATCTTTGACTATTAAATAAGATGATGTTTAATAATAACCCTTCTCTTAATTTGAAAAATATTATTTTAAATATAAACTAAATTAAAATTAAAATTCTAAATAACTAAAAATAATGGAAAACTTATGTACAAAGAAACAAAGGTCTATTCAACACTATATGAGTTGAATGAAAGAAAAGAGAAAGAGAAAGAAAGATTGAATGGGGATGAACAAAGCTTACTTGTTTCCAATATAAACTAAGATTAAAAATAATAGAAAACTTATGAGCAAACAAGCAAAGGTCCATTCAACACTCTATGAGTTGAATGGAAGAAAAGAGAAAGAAAGAAAAATTGAATAGGTATGAACAAAGCTTACTTGTTTCAAATATAAACTAAGACTAAAAATAATAGAAAACTTATAAGCAAGCGAGCAAAGGTCCATTCAACACTATGAGTTGAATGAAAGAAAAAAAAGAAAGATTGAATGGGGATGAACAAAACTTACACCCTTTCTTCTCGAAAAGGATAGCAATAAGACGGTACGCTAGGTTTTTGAAGTCAGTCAATGAATAGAGTCAGAAGTTTGCACGACTTTACAGATGAATTACTCACAGCAATTGTTATTTTCCAAGTATATATTTAATGGCGTTCTAACTCGAATAAAATTCAACAATTTTTCTTAATTGACAAGAGCTAAGGCAGATTCTCATGTTTGGAGAAGTCCTCATATACCTTGACTTCTTCTGTAATGTTGAAAACCATTTACAACCTTATCATTAAACATGTTTTTTTGACTATGTAAAATTTAAGCCTTGTTTTCTTCGTTCTAGATAATCATGTTGGGCGATTCTCGTAAAGTCGTTGAGAAGTGTTTGTATTTCAATTTAAAAAGGCTTCTAAGAACTTGAAAACGGATTTTCGTAATCAATTCAATTCATTACCAGGCCAGCAATCTCACACAGAAAACAAAACCGAGATATATTCCAAATCCGTTGGCATAATTGAAAAAACCAAAAACTCTAGAAAAAGAAAAGAGTCTGACGTGTTTCGACAAACATCCATACATTTAAATATCTCAAGTTGTGTTTCATTTTCAGCTGATGGGTGCGCCGATTGTATTAAGTTGACAAGGCCAAGTCGGCCTTCAATTAAGAGACACCAACATTTTGTCGGGGCCATATTTCGCCGTAGACGAAGCAGAGAGCGATACTTCGATTGATTGATTGATTGATTGATTAGAATTTCGAGGCTTTCATTATCGACCACAAGAAACACGTCGACAATCATGAAACTTTGTCAATCTCCATTAGAGGTCGAGATTCCTTGCCCGCCTTTATATAAACTTCATCTGGAGAAATTAATTCTCATTAAGTCATTCCAAACCATACTTACCTATCCATTTCCTATACCAAAAGTTGTAAGCAATATCTGTCCATTTCCTATAATATCTACAAAACCCAATAGCTGTTTGTTTTGTTTGTGTAGGCTGTTTCATGATGAAAGAAGGGAATGAGGAGGTCGACTGTGGTCGAAAACGAGGCAGAGATGATACCCATGAGGATGACAAGCCTGAGCAGCAGAAGAAGTCTAGAGCTGATTGTTTTTACTCTTCTTTGTTATCACTTGAATCTCCTGATTTGGAGGAGGATTTTGTATATGATATAGATGAGGAGCGTGTATACAATTTGATGAAAGAGCTCATGGAAGAAATAGGCATAGAAGCTGATCCTCCTCTTCCTCCACCCCGTGAGGCTAATATTCCCCTCGAATGCTTGACTGAAACGAGCTACTCTTCATGTGACTCGGCTTCGTCGTCGACTAACTGCTCCTCCAAATGTGCAGACGCCAGCTATAGTGCAGTTTCGACAAAAATGGACCCGGCAAAGAGTGTAGTCGACAAGTCGGATCGCAAGGATTATGAGCATGCAAGGGTTGTAGGAGATTTTTATGGCAAAGAGGATTTTGTTGAGGTCATGAGTAAAAGGGGTGTTTTGGTATGAATTTCTAACTTAAATAGGGCATTCGCTGGCAACGAAGTCTGGAAAGTGGCTGATGCTGTAAAGCTCCGAGAGTAGTTTTAATGGAGTTGTGTGTGAGATAGAAAATTGGGTATTGAATGTGTGTTAGATAGGTGTGCAAGTAGGATTTAAGCCAAATGTAATATAAATGTCATCTTTTACATTGCGGAGTTGATAGGGAAACCACCCTCCGACTGGCCTTCTTTCTATGGGCTACTAGTCTAATCGGTCTTGGGCATTTTCAATGTTGTCAAGAATGTCTAACCCTTTGTTAGTTGGCAATTTTAAGTTTGATGTGAATGGTTTTACTTAAACCCATATGAATCGACTACTATAATTAATATTATAGAGATTAACTAGCAATCACACCTTAGTGTGCAATGTGTATGTCGACAATGATTGGTTTGTTGAGTTTTTTTTAGCATACAATGGGACAATGCATGAGGTTAGTTGTGCAACGTTGTTAAGTGACATTTTGTGTGGAGCCTATCTCCATAAATAGGTAGCCATTTCGAATTGTCATCTATCTCTGGAATTAGATAGATTAAATATACAGTAGGGTAAGTGCATGGAAATGGTATACAAAAAAGTGGCCAAATGAGTAATTTTCGCAATAACGTGCTCATGTTATGTTTAAATGGCCATAATGTGCTCGTGTTATGGCTTGGTGAATACCAAGCCATAACACGATCGCATTTTGTGGTCCACAAAACACAAGCGCATTTTGTGGACCACAAAACACGAGCAAGTTTTGTGGTCCACAAAACATGAGCACACCTGCCCATTGCATTTGGTTGAAAGTTTCTAAAGACTTTACACATTTTGTTGAACACAAAACGTGAGCATACTCCTGCCAATTGAATTTGGTTAAAATTTTCTGAAGACTTTTCAACAAATCCATTTTGTTAGTATCTTGCAATTAGGGCATTCCATGAGAACACATTTCTTTGAGGCATTATGTCAAACAATTCACATGCCTTGTCTATGCTTCCACATTTTGCATCTCTATCTCTATCTCTCCCTCTCGCTATATCTATCTCTTATTGTCACTCTCCCACTCTTTATCTCTCACTCTATCCCTCCCCCCCCCTCTCTCCCTCTCTATCCATATCCCTAAATCCGCTCTCTCTCCCACTCTCTATCTATATCCCTCTATCTCACCCCCCCTCTCTCAATGTCTCTATCCTCCATCTCTTTTGCCTCTCTCTCTCTCTCTCCCCTCTCTATCCATATCCATCAATCTCCATTGTCTCTCCCACTCTCTATCTATATCCCTTAATCTCCCCCTTTGTATCCCCTCTCTCTATCTATATCTCTCTATCTCCCCCATCTCTCTCAATGCATCTATCTTCCATTTCTCTGTATTAGTCCCTCTCCCTCCATCCTTCTTTCTCTCTATCTCTCTCTCCCTTCCTCCCTCTCTCTCTCCCTCTATTTATCTACATCTCCTAATCTCCCCCCTCTCTCTCCCCTTCTCTCCCCTCTCTATCTCTATCTATGTTTTCCTCTTTATCTCCCCACCTCTCTCTTCAAGGATCCTAGCTTCAAGGATCTTGATCTATTGGATCATGGTGGCTATGAGAGCTCCTGAGGTAGCATCTCCTATGTTTTGTATTTCTCCAGCATGACTCAGTGGGTTTTTTTTAGTAAGCAAGGGTTGAGTTGGTTCTTTCCACAAGGAAGCTTTCTAGTACCCCTTGGCATGCTTCATCTCATTCATGTTGATAAGCTATATGGGGAGCCTCTCATGCTATACAAGATTCTTCTAGGTATTTCTCTAAGAGTCTCACCTCATTGTCGATTCAAGTGGTAGTGTCTTTGTAGTTTGTGATGGGATGACCCTAATGATGGATTTTTTATTAGATGAGCACTTGAGTGCTCTAATTTGATCTAGGTTTGGTTGAATCATAGTATCTTGGTTCCAAACTAGGTTATCTGAAGTGATGAAGTTATGCAGTCATTAGTGTCCACCATTCAAGTTAGCCTCTTTATAATCGTACCTATTTGAGATAGGTGCTAATGGATTGGGAAGGATGTACCGGTTGAATGAAGGAGGGTTGGGTAGGTCTAAGGGACCTTGTCCCTATTGTTTTATTAGTCTGGACATATTCAAGGGTATCATAAGTACCACAACAAAATGGGAAGACAAGGTGGGTGAAAGGTGGAAGAAAGAAAATGAGAGGGCTTGTCTAGAAGGATTTTCCTTTCATGTTAGTTTCACCAAAATATGTGATATTCTAAATCTTCTCATCACAAAAAGTGAATGAGGTGGACCCAAAATAGAACATGTAATATGTGCTCCACCCGTATTGATGGTATGGATTGAATTACTCCTGCTCTTCAAAAAAAATCTAGCTAAGCAAAGGAGAATTTGGCTAATCACTCTTGTCTCATGGCAAGAGGATCTCATACATGGTAGTGATATGGCTGTTTGGAATGGGAGTCATGCCACCAAGTCCACTCACTTCATGAGGAAGGATTTCCTAGTGGTAGACTATGGTGTTGATTTGACGTGTTGAATGTGGATTGGTTGTCACTTGAACTGTTGGAGAGAGAGAGAGAGAGAGAGAGAGAGAGAGAGAGAGAGAGAGAGAGAGAGAAAACTAGAGATATAGACTCATTCTTATTCTAGTCTATCCATTTGAGGTTTTTCCAACTTTCCTATGCCTAGAATCGTAATTGGAGTGTAACTAAGCAATCATCTCATTAAGAATTATGAGACCTTCTGGACTAGGCTTAGCACTAGGATTTTTGTGCAGTCCATATTTCTTTTGAAGATTGATAAGCCTTGAACTAGAATAGATCAATTCAACTAACTCTATAAATATAGGGGTAATTCCTCTTTTTCATCCATAGCATAAACCTAAATGTCATCATCCCAATGATTATACCATAGTTTGGATAGGTCACCTTTTTTTTGTCATCTTCCTAAATAGAATTTCCACTCTCATCTACTTCATCATGGAATTGGACCCCTTTAGGACAATGAGAAGGGTCATGAGCTTGGATACAAGGAGTACACCATGAGATTACTTCCATAAAATTTGTGTACTCCAAAGTATTTGGAACATTTCTCCTTTTGTCCATTGTTGTACTCATCTTGGTCTCCTATCTCATTGGTGATGACTCTGTGAATGAGAAGATGGTGAGGCTAGTAACTTTGACACTTTGGGTAGCCTACTTGACATTTGAGAGAATGGTTTTATCATTTTCTTTAAGTTTTGATCAAGGCGCAATCAATGCCCCTACCTCTATACTTCCCCCTACTATAGATAGGTGGATTCTTTACTCTCCCTATGTTCTTTGGAATCTGTATCCCCTTTAGGCCTTTTTAACTCTAAATTGATCATTAATCCATCTATAGTAGTTGAGGGAGCACAAATTCTTGATTCACATTCCTCTCTCTAGCATTCTTTTCTATGGGTCAAGCTTTGTATTGCTTTCTTAAAGGTTTTTACCCCTTTGTGAACTTCTCTTATTATAGAGAGGGGGTATCTACACCATTATAGATATTAGGGCTTCTCTGGTTGAGGGAGATCCCCTCCCTATTATGATTTCAATTCCACTATTGCTTGTGCCCTTCTAAGAGAAGTTTAGGTCCTTTTAGAAAACATGGGGCCATGATCGTAAACCATAGATGCTCGACCACCTCCTCATAGAAAACCATAGGTGCTTGACCACCTCCTATCCTTGCATTGATCACTTCCTTGCACCTCCTAGTTAGTGTCTCTACTCTAGTTCCTTCTAGGTCTTTATCTAAATCTTGATTCATTTCAAGTGGTGGAGAAGTTGGGGTCAACAATTAGCTCTACTAGATCTACTATGGTTTGGTATGGGTAAAGATCAATTGAGATGAGGTCACCTAGTGCACAACCTTAAATATGATATGTATGTTGGAATTAGTCTGGACAACTGAGAGGGGGGGAGGTGAATTAGTTGTCTCACAATTTTAACCTTTTTTGCTTTTTAATTTTCTTTATCAACTTATAATCAAATCAATAATGTAAACATTAAAGCATGAATCAACAACACATGAGAAGAAATAAACTCAACACACATAACACCAAGATTTTTATGTGGAAACCCGGTTAAGGGAAAACCACAGTGGGGGTTAACCCATAAGATTCGTACCTTGTTAAAAGTACTTAGAAGAAAAGAGAAGGCATGTGCATTTGGGTTCACTGCCCAGAGCTCACTGCTCAAGAGAGGCTCACTGCCTACAAAATTTATGTTTAATACAGAAAGAATTAACTGATAAATAGTATCTCCTTCATGCCTGGTTCAGTTTCAATGAATGCTCACAAAACTTCTGCTCTGTCCAAAATACTTCTTTTCTAACTCTTCATCAAAACAACTCTTGTTCTTTTTCTTCTCCTCTACTCTACTCTACCTTTGATCCTTTCTTCAGATTATATTATTTTTGCACAAGGATGATTTTCCACAACTCATCAGCAAGTATTTATACGCTTCATCAACCTTGGAATGAACATCAAGGTTGGCACTACAAACATCTGACTTAATGCAAATCACTAAGCTGTCGGCCAAACATAATTGGGACTCAAATCTTCATTAATCAACATGCAATGCTCCATAGAAATACTCTTAGATCATTTGCAACATGCTTGAATCATCCAGTCAGCCAAGACTAGGAAGAATAGCAACACAAAGAAGGAAATCTTCATTGACAAGCTCAATCTTCAATGTAGACCTCAACCATAGTAGTCACACAATCCAGAGACTTCCACAAGCACATTGAATTCAAAAACATCCGCACTCCTCCAAATCATCAGAATCACTTGCATCTTCCTCTGGAACCTCAGGAACACTGTCTGCCATGACTGTCACTTTAGAAAGATTGCTTGCAGACCTCCAAACCACAAACCACTTGAATGGATGATACACACTGACTTCCCAAACATGTCTCTAGATCTCCAGATCATCAATTGACATATTCAGAACAATCCAGACCTCTTTCTTGTCACTCTATCTCTTCTGAACACTACAAAATGGGTTCTACTCAGATGACCATAGCTTCAAATCTTCATGCGAATGTTTCAAAGCTTAACTAGAGCTTCTTCAGACAATCCTCTACTAAGCCATATGGTCCGCATACATTGATCCTCATTAATTTTCTCAATATCCTTAACAATCCCGTCTTCTACACAGGCATCAAAATAGGATACAGTTGACATCAATGGCAACAAGGATATGTTGACATCAATGACAACACCGCTTAGGCACATATTTGCAACAATCTCCCCCTTTGTCATTTATGGCAACATATGATGTGAAAAACTGATTTGACCATCAAGACAACACCTTCTTCCCCTTTCTCTTATCACTTCTGCAATCACTTTCTTCATTGCTCCCCCTTTCATCAGCAACTATTTTTTCACATGAACTTCTCTCCCCCTTTGACATTAATGGCAAAGGGCACATATTTGTAGTCTTTTCTCCTTATTTTTGTTTTAGACTAGATTCAAAAATTACATGCAGACTACTCCCCCTGAGTAGTGCCTCCTTGACATCAATCTAGATCACAAGATGTGACTGTGAATTCTACCGGACTGATGTACTCTAGTGCATCTTAATTCTGATCAGGAGGGGTAATAACCCCCAACTTCTCTCTGAGATACTCAAAAGTATCCTTGGGAAGAGGCTTAGTGAAAATATCTGTAATCTGATCCTTTGAAGATACAAACTCCAACTTGAATTCATTCTCATTTACCTTCTCCCTCAAGAAATGAAACTTGATGGATATGTGTTTTGTCTTTGAGTGCAACACTGGATTCTTTGAGATACTTATTGCACTTGAATTGTCATAGAAGATTGTGACCGGCTCCTCAAACACAATTCTGATGTCCTTTAACATTTGTTTCATCCACAGAACTTGAGTGCAATAGTTTGTTGCTGTTATAAACTTTGCCTCTGCTATAGATAGGGATATTGCCTCCTATTTTTTGCTCAGCCAAGAAACTAATATACTTCCCAAGAAGAATGCACCACCACTTGTACTTTCCCTATCATCCACATCTCCTACCCAATCAACATCTATATATGCATGAAGAGTAAAGTCATTATCTTTTGGATACCACAAGCCATAATCAAGTGTTCCTTTGAGATATCTGAAGATTCTTTTGACTGCTACAACATGGGATTCTTTAGCATTATCTTGGAATCTAGCAACAAGCCCTACTGCATTCATGATATCAGGTCTGGTATGAGTCAGATAGAGTAGTCCTCCAATCATTGATTTATACCTTTTTTGATTTGTCTTAGGGGAGTCATCATCTTTACTCAACTTACATCCAGTTACCATAGGCGTACCTACTGGCTTTGAATCTTCCATTCCAAACTTCTTCAACAATTCTTTCACATACTTAGACTAAGATATAAAGATACCTTTATCTGACTAAGTGATTTGTAGACCTAAGAAGAAATTTATCTCACCAAACATGAACATCTCAAATTCACTTTGCATCTGATCAGGAAATGTTTTACACATGCTCTCATTTCCACCAACAAATACCTCAACAATTAGAATATTCTCATGATTAATCTTGAAGTAAAGATTACTATCTGCAATGCCTTTGTTATATCCTAGCTTTAGCAGATACTTATCTAATCTTGCATACCAGGCTCTTGGGGCTTGTTTGAGTCCATATAATGCTTTCCTCAATCTGCAGACCATGTCTTTCTGATCAGGCAACTAAAATCCTTCTGGTTGCTCAATATAGACTTCTTCTTCTAATTCTCCGTTTAGGAATACTGATTTGACATCCATCTGATAGACCTTGAAATCTTTATTAGAAACAAATGCACGAAAAACCCCCACTGCTTCTATTCTTGCCACGAGAGCAAAAGTTTCTTCAAAATCAATTCCTTCCACTTGAGAATATCCTTTGCATACCAACCTTGCTTTGTTTCTTACAACTTCACCATCTTCATTTAGTTTGTTCCGGAAGACCCATTTAGTTCCAATCACATTTTTGTCCTTAGGTCTAGAAACAAGATCCCAAGTGTGATTCTTTTCAATTTTCATTAATTCTTCTTCCATTTCCTTTACCTAGTTTTCATCTTTGTAGGCTTCACTTACTATTTTTGGTTTAATCTTTGAAATTAGACAAATCTCTTCTTGATCTTCAGCAATTCTTCTCCTAGTTCGAACACCTTTATTTCTATCTCCTATGATTTGATATTTAGGATGATTCATCCTTACATACTTGGGAGTTTTGGGATTTGCTTGAACTTCTATTTCTTTAGTTTGTTCCTCAACTTCTGCACTATCCTCTTGAATTACTAGATTTTCTGGATCAATCTGGATCTGAACCTAAGTTTGCACTTGCCTTTCTTGACTTGGATTTTTATCTTGATCATCTAAATCATATCTGCAAGACCTGGAATGTACTTCCTTGCTCTCATCAACTCTAACATTAGCACTTTCAACAGGTCTTGTTAAAGCACTGATATGCTTTGCTTTGAGTAGAGTAACCTAGAAAAATTCTTTCATCACTTCTTGCTTCAAACTTGCCTAGATCCTCATCTCTTTTGATATAGTATTTACTACCCAAAACTCTGAAATATCTCACAGTAGGAGGATGACCAAACTAGAGTTCATAAGGAGTCTTACCAGAATTACCTTTGATCTGCACCCGGTTAAGAGTGTAGACAACAGTTCTCACAGCTTCTCTCCAATAAACTTGTGGAACATTTATTTCAATCATCATGGTCCTGGCATCTTCTTGAATGGTCCGGTTCTTTCTTTCCACAAATTCATTTTGCTGAGGAGTCCTAGAAGAAGATAACTATCTTTTTATTCCATGCTTTTCACAGAATGTATCAAACTCACCGGAGGTAAATTCTCCACCTCTATCAGATCTCAGGCACTTTATCTTCACACCAATCTCATTTTCTACCATAAATTTGAACACTTTGAATTTGTCAAGAGCTTCTGATTTTTCTTTTAAGAAAGTTACCCACATCATCCAGGAGTAATCATCAATCAGTAACATAAAATATCTATCTCCTTGCACACTCTTAATTCTAGCAGGACCACATAGATCAGTATGCACAAGTTCCAATAACCCACTTGAAAATTGTTCTTTACTTTTGAATGATGTTTTGTTCTATTTACCCAATTGACATTCTCTACACATTCTATCAGGTTTCACAAGACTTGGAAGATCTCTCACAGCCTGAGTAGAACTTATTTTGACAATGTTATCAAAATTCACATGACACATTCTCCTATGCCACAACCAATTTTGATCTATCTGAGCAATCAAACAACTTTTACTAGAACTACTTAATTGAAAGATGTTACCTCTAGTTTGTGTACCAGATGCAATTGTAGTTCTAAAGCTTTCCAAGATACTTGTAATGCCCACCCTAGTGTGTGCCTTGTGTGCTTTTGATTCATGTGTTATATGTTGTTCTGAGTGTTTATCATTGTATTATGTGATTATTATGCTTTGATGCATTGCACCGAACTTGCCGATGAGGTCTATGGTGCCATTGATAGGTTCTGAGGGTGTATTCTGCATGACCATTGAGGTGTTTTTGATGGGGTTGTGCTTTGTTATTTAGTTTCCAACTATGCATTATGGGATGCATATGTTGTGTTCATGTGTGTTAGATTATTGTAGTGCTTCAGCTTCATTGTTCAATTGTGTAATATGTTGGATGGATGTGATGTCTTTAGTATGATTGTGTTAGTTGATTTATGCATATATGATTTTATGATGTCGATTGATTATCGACCCATGTTTATGATGCTTATGCAATATTATGCCACATTAGGTATTATGATGTGCTTCGGCTATTTTATGTATGGAGCAGGTATGCCTGATGGTTTACTTGAGTGTGCAGGTAATTATAGGTGTTAACTAATGTGGGAAATGTGGAGAAGGTTGACATGGGATGCTAAGCCATCTCACCCTTATCCTTGTGTTGTGGAAACCTGTGATGTGTGTTTGGTATCATTTGCATGTGTTTCCTTAGCATTCTTGCACTTTATTTTAAAATGTTTTGAAAAGCGTGTTTTCCATGTTTTCAGATTAAATTAATGATTTTAATTTAGAAATTGCTATTTTTGCTTTAGCAAAAATGTTTGTTGCATCATTATATGCTTGTGGAACAAATTTGAGTGATTTCAGTTTAATTCTAAAATTTGACATTTTTCCATGAAAGGTAGAAATTGCATTAAATGAGGAAACTGAATGCCTAGTATGGCATGTTTGTACTTTTTGGAATGAGATTGAGTTAAATGGAAATAACCTATTTGGAATAGTTGAGTTCATTCGACTAACTATTTCCTTATCTATTTGAGTGAATTATTTGGGTGTTTTCAGTAAAAAAGGGTTTATTAATGTGTTATTTGAAATGCCTATTTGATTTGCAAAAGAGACATTCAATTATTTAATTTTTGAAATAAATGAATTAAATGATTTAGTTGTGCAAAGACTATAATTTTGAGTTGATTGATTAAATCACTAAAAGGATTAATTTATTACCAAAAAAAAGAATAGTGTCTTTGGAGGAATAAAAGGAAAAAGACATGTATTTTTCATTATTTTTTTTCTCTCCAAAATTTGCTCTCCTTTGTTTGAAACCCTCTTGCTTGAAATATGGATATCTGATTGCTTGGAGTTTGGATTGGATTCAAGAGTTTGGTGTTTTCTTATTGTGTGTGGATCGAATCTGACATTCAACCTCATTTTTTTCCTTGGATTTTACTTGTATTAGAAGGTAATTTTCTCCAATCTTCTCATTTAAATTATTTTATTTTATTTCCTTCATGCCACACCATCTATAATGGTTGACGATGGCTTTGCTTAGTTGTAGGAAGCTTAGAAAATTTATTTCAGCTGTGTATGCTTTTATTTTTATGTATTTTCATTTTTGGAAACATGAAAATACAGATAAAACCCTGGCAAATTTTCTGTGGAAATCTCCAACTCATTTTTATTCCATATATTGGTTGTTGGGCATGTTATCTATAATGGGTAGTTGTCATATCATCCATAGCTATTGAAAAACAAAAGTTAGAAAATTGGTCAAGGTGCTAAAGAGAGCTCCAATGGAGTTTTTAGGGCCTTATGGTTATTTTGCACTTCTAGAAAACATGAAAATTGAATTCTATGCATTTCCTTTATGATTTGCTTTGAGGGATGAGTTGACTCCTTCATATCTTGTGATTCTACATCTTATGAGACTATGTTATTTCTCTATTTTTGAAAACCTAAAAATTGCTTTGTATGCATTTCCTTGATGTTTTAGTTTGTGGGATGAGTTGTATCCCAATTAGAATGGTATTTTGCATCTTTTGAGAATATGTTGTGTTTTTGTCAAATTGTGATTTTGTCACCTCAAAATCCGTGCTATCCCCAATTGGTCAAATTGGTGCTATGGGTGTTTGGGAAGAGGTCTAAGGTAAGGAAAGGAGTGGCTTCTATCATGTGCCATGACCCAAAGATGTCGTTGGAATTTATCAAATGGAAGTTTTAATCAAGAATAACATTTAAACACATTAGGTAATAAAATTTAATAATAAGATCATCTACACCAAATTGCATGTGCGGGTGAAGTGTCCGCCTTGCTTGGGTTTGGGTGTAAAGAGTAATCTTGGGTGTAGTGTCCGGTTGCTATGAGGAGGTTATGCCCTCATGTTCTACCGCGAGGTGAGTATTGCCCTCGTTTGACACTCCTTGTCCTAACTACTTAGGTCTCTCTTTCTTCTTCCACCATCGGAGTTTGACTCAACGTGTGATGTTTACCATGTGATTGTATGTGCATTGTGATGCTTGATTCATGCTTGTATGTGTCTATGATGGATTATGATTTATGCCTCGTTTGGTGTGCATTGAAGGTGTGACTATTTCCCTTATGCTTGAATGTTTTTATGTCATTCTATTATGTTTTGGCAAGTGTGCCATATGTTACTTGAATGCAATTGGATGGTAGTTGTACTGTGTTGTTTATATGCATTATATTGGCAGTTGTGTCATGTGTGTTGTGTGCATTGATTGGCATTTATTCCATATGTTGCTTGTATACCCTGGATGTGTGAGATGCTCTTAGTGGGTTTGCCATGATCACCTTCTCCGTAGCTTGGGGGTTGCCTAGAGTTGTATAGACATCTATTGCACTCAACGATGGCAATATGGTTGGGAGGTGAGAAACATTTCCCCATTGGTCCTTCATGATGATCTTTAGGTGCTGGATGGATTCCTTGATCATTTTGTAGGTGGTTTACCTTGTACTTTGTGCCTTGTTGCACCTTGGAGAGCATGTTGGTTTTGGGTGGTTTATGCACTTGTATTTTATCATTATTGATTATTGTAACCTTTGTAATGTAGGTATTTTGAGACCCTTGTAATAAGATGTAATTAATGCTTTGAGTTGATTTATGATGTTGGCTATGATTCATCTATGTTTAGGATGAAGCCCTTCAAATATTGTAATTATTGGATATCGGCTTGCATTTTTCCATGCCTTAGTTTGTGAGGACGTTGGCATGTTTTGATAGATTTTACATGTTAGAATCTAGCTATGTTAGCATGTTTAGACTCAGTTATTTGATGTTGTATTTGATGTTTATGGATATGTTTGTGTTGGATCGTATTCATCCTACATAGGTGGTGAGGATCCTATCTTTTTTTGGCATGTGTTGACGTTGGTGTCGAACATGCATAGCCTTTTGTATCACTTTTGTCCTTTTTGACATGTGAACATAATTGGTTTGTCAGCTTAATGTTTTTTGTTAAAATGAATCATCTTTGGCATTGTTACTATTTTTAGCCTCGTAGGTGTTTTGGTGTCATTTCCATGATGTGATATGCACTCTTGGATTATTCCCTCCTTTGCATTGGGATATGTGCCTTTACATGAGTTTGACTAGTGCCCATTCTAGTTGGTTGAGGAATTGTACCTCCTAGTTGGACTATCCCATGGGTGAGCATTACCCTTGTGTTTGGGATGTCTTGTGTCATCATGGAATAGACTGAGGTGGATGTCACCCTCATCCTACTCCATGTGTTCACTAGGGAGCTAGGTTGTGGACATGTCTCTGATCCTCGTCATGGAGTAAGATCCACCTCTCTCTTGGTCATCGTGGTGAGTTGTCACATGATGGGTAAAGTCTTCCGCTTGTGCCACCTTGCATTGTGCAATGGTGATGTCTTTTTAGGTGTTGTTGTACATGTTGCAATACCTTGTGTGTGTGTGAGTGCAATGCAACATGTAAATGTTGCACTTGCAAATGCAAAAAATTTGTTGGTTCAGTGTTTGTTCAGCTAATGTCCTATGTGAAAGCTTGGGGCATTACAATTCTATATTTGCCATCCTTGAATCAGAGATCATAACCCTTGTCAACAAACTATCCAACATTGAGAAGATTATGCTTCAGTCCTTCCACATACAAAACATCATTTGTGTTATTCTTACCATTAAAAGAGATGGATCCTCTGCCACGGATTCTACCAGCTGAGTTGTCTCCAAATTTTATGAGCCCACCTTCATATTTTTTAAGGCTTAAAAACTTACTTCTATCACTAGTCATATGATGAGAACATCCACTATCAATCATCCATTCATCCTTTTCAACAACCTGAGCAGCCAAGGTACTTTCCACATTTTCACAACTAGTAGATTCAGTAGACACCGGATCTTCTTCTTTGATAGCAATGAACACCCAATCATTTTCAGTGGAACCTCCATGATCAGATTCATCATCTGTGACTCCTTCTTCTCCAGCTTCTTGGACATAGTAATATTTCTTCTGACCTTTATATCTATTAGGGTTTGGTTTTGAAAACCTCTCTGGACATCTTGAGACAAAATGACCAATCTTATTACAAGCAAAACATTTGAGTGACAACTTTCCTTCATACTTACTAGATCCTCTTGGCATTCTTTTGGCAATAAGAGCTTCAAGATCTGCAGTCTCAATTTCATCATCTTCAAGATCCTTCCTTGCCTTCACAAATCTATTTGATCTTGCTGAAGAGATTTCACCTGGATCATATCTTTGTTTTCCATATACACTGTCTTTAAATGCAGATTTAGACTTAGAAAGAGAATCACCAAACTCACTTAATTCAAAAGATGAAATTTTGCCAACCAGCTGATCTCTTGTAACTTCTAAGAGAGTCCTAATCTCCTCTATAGCAGCAACCTTATGTTTGTATGAATTAGTTAAAGATCTGAACACTTTTGCCACAATATGTGATTCTTTCAAAGTTCCACCAGCACACCTAATACCACACACAAGTTCATTTATCTTGTGCATGTAGATTGTGATGTTTTCATCTTCACCCATCCTTAGGTTTTCAAATTTTCCTCTCAGACTTTGTAGCTTGGCACATTTGACATATTCATCGCCTTCATACAGATTCTCCAACTTCTTCCAAATTTCATGAGCAGTTTTTAGTCCAAAGACATTTGCCATTTCTGAATTAGTCAGAGCACTCAACAAGGCTTCTTTAGCTCAAAGGTTATTTTCATCATCTTTGAGTTGATCTGGAGTTGGAGGACCTTTCTCCGGAGGTTTATACTCATCATTGCTTATCACCCAATTAGCATCACCCATGCATTGCAAATGGCACTCCATGCGACTCTTCCAAACAGAATAATTTGTTCCATCAAATCTCAGACTATCCTTCTCATAGGTTGACATCCTGGATCTCCTCAAGTGGTCAAGCTTCTTTTAGAGAACCTGGCTCTAATACTAACTGTTGGAATTAGTTCGAACAGCTGAGGGGGGGTGAATCAGTTGTCTCACAATTTTAACCTTTCCTACTTTTTAATTTTCTTTATCAACTTACAATCAAATCAATAATGTAAACATTAAAGCATGAATCAACAACACATGAGCAGAAATAAACTTAACACACATAACACCAAGATTTTTATGTGGAAACCTGGTTAAGGGAAAACCATGGTGGAGGTTAACCCACAAGATTCATACCTTGTTAAAAATGCTTAGAAGAAAAGAGAAGGCACATGCCTTCAAGATCATTGCCCAGAGCTCACTGCTCAAGAGAGGCTCATTGCCTATAGAATTTATGTTTAATACAGAAAGAATTAACTGATAAATAGCATCTCCTTCATGCCTGGTTCAGTTTCATTGAATGCTCACAAAAATTTTGCTCTGCCCAAAATACTTCTTTTCTAACTCTTCATCAAAATAGCTCTTGTTCTTCTGCTTCTCCTCTTCTCTACTCTGCCTTTGGTCCTTTCTTCAGATTATATTATTTTCACACAAGGATAATTTTCCACAACTCATCAACAAATATTTATATGCTTCATCAACCTTGGAATGAACATCAAGGTTGCCACTACAAACATCTGACTTAATGTGAATCACTAAACTATTAGCCAAACATAACTGGGACTCAAATCTTCATTAATCAGCATGCAATGCTCCATAGAAATTCTCTTAGATCATTCGCAACATGCTTGAATCATCCGGTAGGCCAAGACTGGGAAGAACAACACCAAGAAGGAAATCTTTATTGACAAGCTAAAACTTCAATGCGGACCTCCAACATAGCAGTCACATAATCCAGAGACTTCCACAAGCACATTAAATTCAAAAACATCTACACTCCTCTAAATCATCAGAATCACTTGCATCTTCCTTTTGAACCTCAAGAACACTGTCTGCCATGACTGTCACTTTAGAAAGATTGCTTGCGGACCTCCAAACCATGAACCACTTGAATGGATGATACACACTGACTTCGCAAACATGTCCCCAGATCCGTAGATCATCATTTGACATATCCAGAACAATGTGGACCTCTTTCCTATCACTCTATCTCTTCTGAACACTGCAAAATTAGTTCTACTCAGATGGCCATAGCTTCTTCAAATCTTCATGCAAACCTTTCAAAGCTTAATTGGAGCTTCTTCAGACAATCCTCTACTCAGCCATATGGTCTACATACATTGATCCTCATTAATTTTCTCAATATCCTAAACAATCCCGTCTTCTACACAGGCAACAAAATAAGATATAGTTGACACCAATGGCAACAAGGATATGTTGACATCAATGACAACACCACTTAGGCACATATTTGCAACAATGTAGTCCTCTTTCAATCCTAAACAAAAACCATGTTTTACATGAACACAAAATGTGATCACATTTTATGTTTGACAAAACATACATACATGAATACATGCTTTATGGTGTTTCCATAAATACACACACATATACATACATATATAACATTATATTATATTCAAATAAACATTAATTAATTATATATAAAGTATTTAAATATTTAAAATATATATTTTACATTATAGGGTGGGTGCAAAAGGTTTGGGGGCCAAAAAGTGGTCAACTTAAAAAAAAAATTAGACATAATGCACTCGTGTTATGGCTCGGTGTTGCCGAGCCTACACCAAGCCATAACGTGCTCGCGTTATAACATGAGCGTGTTATGTGCTGTTATATATTTAAAAAAAGTAGTGTTCCATTTCATTATTTCACATCAAATTGCAAGAAACCTGCAGCTTGAAAAGAGAAAAGAGCACACTCGTGTTATCTAAGATCCAATCGTCAACTATTTCTAGCCAATTCATCATCAAAATGCCGCCACGACATTAGCAAAATCGAAGAAGTAAGTTTTATTTACTTTCTTGTGTGAATTTGTTGCTAAATAGGTAGGTTAAAATAGTTTTTGATGTAAATTTATTAAATTTACAGGAGTTGATAATGCACCTCCTCCTCTTAAAAATCCACAAAATCCTCCATCACCTGAACAACAAATACCTACTGAAGAAGAACCCCAACCACAAACACCTTCATTTATTCTTGAATATGCCCCTGGAACACAAGAAAATATAATGGGGCAAATTGAAAACAATAAGAAACAAATTGAGGACATAATTGCAAGGTTGAAAGAACCTGCAACTTCAACCTTGCATAGATCCATGCTTGCTCAATCCATTGAATCTATGTTATCAAATATAGATTCAATTAGCAAGCAAATCACTAGTTGGACATAAAAGAGGAGAGAATTTAGAGAGAATTATGTAGACAAGTTGTCATATGAACAAGTTAAAAAAGAATAAATTACAAAACTGAACTTGTGTTCTATTTTCACAGACCCACGAACAAATGAATCTCTACCCCTTACATGCAAGAGGTTCCCTATCCATTGGTGTAACAACCAAGCAATAAGGAACAATTTTGCGCAGAGGTGGTGGATGGTTTTTGACCATCCTCCATGCAACAATAATGAGGTCCCGCAATATTTTTTGAAGAAACTCTACTACGAGTTTGTTACAAATAAAGTGCCAACTTATTTTGATATGCGGGAGTTCCAAGGTAGAGCTAGGGAGTCAGCACAAGATAGACTAGGGGCATGTGTTGACCCATAATGGCCAACGAGATGAGCACTCGCAAAACTGACCCATGAGCACGTTTCTATCTCTTTCGTTGTGAAGGAAAGTGTTGAGGTTGAGACACTTCATTCCATTAGTGCCTTGACCTAGAGCATCTTACAGCATGCTAGTCCTATAGCATAGCATGGGCCAAGGGAGAGTTCAAGTACGGTTTCACCCCATACTTGTTAGACTTGCAGGTCAGCATGTGGTTATGACCCCACGGATAGACATGACGCAGGTGCGCAGGCTACATCTATAGCTGAGCAAATGGTGATGATAGATGCCCTTCTGAGTGAGACTTTTTGGCTTGATACTCAGATAAATCTTAGCAAGTTCATTGAATTTAATTTATTAAATTTCATTTTTCAAATGCAAGATTTACTAATTTAGTTTGATGATTTTAATGAAATTTTAGGGTCATAGCATTGATGCAGTTTTCAGTGGTTCTCCACCTGCATATTACACTACATCATCTACTATCAGGGTATGTAACTAGTAAATAATTATAAATATTGCATGTGAATAGCATCGTTATATGAATGGTATTCTAATATCTGATTTTGGATGTTGAATAGGTTAATATTAGAGATTTCACGGCAACACCTGCCAGTGGTGGTGGACTTCAAAGCTTCACAGAGGTAATAAAATAAATAGTTTAATGAATGAATTGTACTTACTAGATTTTTGTATGTGACTTGTGTGCTTTATTGTGTGTACTTCCATGTTTAGGTGAACATGTGTGTATGTTAGGAGCCATGATTTGCATCACTATTATAGTTTTCGTAATTGAATAATGTTGTTTTATTTCCAGATGATGCAGGTTGTGGAGACACCTCCTGATGTTCATAGGGCAATGGAGAATGGTGTGTCCTCTATGATTCATAGCTCCATGCCATTGATGGGGGTATGAGGCAGATTAGTAAATTTCAATTTACATTCATTGTTATAGTTGTTTATTTTTGAAAAATCAAAAGATAATTAATTTGAAGTTTAATTTCTATCTGGATGGTTTCTATAGGACATGACATCACCACAGCCTAATCCTGCTACTAAGGCAAATGAGAAGACATATTATATGGTAGTGGTAAGTGATTATTTTGTTAAATGTTTGATTTTTTATAACATGTAATTTCTATATATTAATGTCTATACTTTTTATTGTAACAACTATAGATCAACGAACAACTAAATAGGAGGAGCAGCCCTCGGGTTCATAGTAGACCACCCACATACGGGTCTTCATCCCCTAAAAGATCAAAGGCTTCCTGTGATCTATTCTCTTCACTAGACAGAGGGGAATGGCTTTTTATTGTGTTCCTTTGTTGTATGCCTATATGGCATTTATGGACATATATTTTGTATTGCATATAGTTGACATTGTATGCCTATATGGCATTCTTGTAAGCCTATATGGCTATTTTGTATATATGTTATACTTATATCGACAACTATTGATATATGCCTATATGGCTATTTGGTTAATACAAATCATTTTTATTGATGGTGTCCATATTTGCATTATAAATCCACATTTGAATGGATATTTGTAGATGGTTACTTCAAATATTTAAAGTTCAATTGTATTACATAGGATGTTTGTTGATCCAATAAGCCAACTATTGTTATTCAAATATCACCTAAACCTCATCCTGGAACTAAAAGATTAAAGTTGTATTTAGAAAAAAACATGAATCATCACGTTGAATAGAAAATATTCATATTCTTTATGAGTTTCTCAATTGAAAATATTCAAATGAGTATGTTGATCCATATTCTTTATGAGTCAGTCAATTGAAAATATTTCTTAATTTCTTGTGTTAGGGTTAGCCGGCAGAAGATATCAATTAAATGCAAATAAAGATTAAATAGAGAAATGGAAATACATAGAATTAATAACAGTGAGAGACAAGATTTAACATGGTTCACCCAAACTCGGGCTACATCCACCAAACAGAGAGTCCAATATTATTATCCGAACCCCGGTGAGGATACATGGCTAGTGTACAGTATTTTCCTGATCAGTCGCCACCTACCAACATCTTGTTATTATACCATATTGGGATGCAAACAGTATGTTTTTTGTTTTGAATAAGATAGTCAAAATCATATGTTTATGAGCACATGATGACCATTGTGGTTATTAAATGTAATTCCTCTTGCATATAAGGTGAGGTTATGAGAGTACATTGAGTCTTACCTAATTTTAGTATGCAACATAACATTGGGGCTATAGGCTTACATAAGTCTTCAGCAATTAAGGTTCAAGGTTGTCATTGAAGTCAAAGGGTCAAGGGTGTTTGTCATTGATGTCAAGGTTGATGCCATGATGTTAATAAGGTGATACAGTGATTCAAGGTAGGTGACGGTCATGAGGTGCATGAAGTTGTGAATATGGTTTTCATGATAAGGTCTCTCAATTCATGTTGGTTCTGCACAAGACAAACATGGTTCATATCATGCAAGGTTCATGTTCATGGTGGATGTGGTTTTGTTCATGCAAGGTTTTGTTGTGAATATGGTTTTCATGATAAGGTCTATCTTGGAAGGTTGATATGATGCAAGGTTCATGTTCATGGTGGATGTGGTTTTGTTCATGCAATAAGAAGTTACAGAAGACACAAGCTTTCATAATCATAATTCAATGTCATCATCAAGGAGAGTTATATTTATCAAGGGGAGTCATGAGTTTGATTTGAATGTGAAGTTGTTCATGTCTTAGAACCCTAAGCATATGATAAGTGTCATACTCTAATGTCTTTCTTCTAATGTCCCTGAGGTCTCTGAAATGTCCTATATATCTCTTGATGAAAGTTAGAATGTTTAAGTCTTTCTTATTGATAGTTAGGGTTTACATATTGGGCATTAAACCCTAAAAAGAATCTACTTTTCTTAAGACTTTAAAACCCTCAATTACCTATCATGTGTAAAGTGCACTTTTGTTTTAATTTAATATTGTCTTATAATCACAAGTTACTATCACTTAAATCAACCTACTAAATGGTCTTTAAGTCATTAGTTCACCAGCCCTTCAACCTAACTCAACTAGCCTCTCTGGTAAACTCTCATAAACCCAAGTGCCATATCATAATCTAAGGTCATATTTAATTGATATGAGGGTAGGAAAAAGGATTGGAAGGTCAGTATTTATAAGGAATTTGGAATACAAATAGTCATTTCTATGCAGTTGAATTTGATGGGCATGCCTTTATAAAAGGCTAAAAGATAGCTTTATGCAGGATATCATGGTATTTGTAGTGTTTAAAGATTGAAGACTAGTTAGTGTTTGTAGCTCAGACTGTTTCGGCATGTTTAGATGCGAAATAGGACCATGCCTAGCCTAAACGTACCCATCCAAACATGTTAGAATTGTCAATTTGGCCACACGAGGAGAAGAACAAAAGTTACACGCCTTTGCAACTTTACACTACCTCCTTCTGATAATTTTTGGGGCAGTAGAAAACCTTTCACCATAGGCAAACACCCCAGAGATATAAAAAATTGAGAGAAGTTATTGTAGAGGGACCCTACATGATCACGTTTCCTCAGACAGAATATATCTAAGTGACATAGTTTTCAAATAACTTCTTGTCAAAGATTGCTACCTTTTTGCACTTTGGACTCTTCAAGGATATCACTGGTACAATGTAGCTCAGACTGTTTTGGCATGTTTGGATACAAAATAGGACTATGCCTAGCCTAAACGTACCCTTCCAGACATGTTGGAACTATCAGTTTAGTCACATGAGGAGAAGAACAAAAGTTACACCCCTTTGCAACTTTACATTGCCTCCTTTTGATGATTTTTGGGGCAGCAGAAAACCTTTCACCATGGGCAAACACCTCAAAGATATAAAAAACTGAGAGAGATTATTGTAGAGAGACCCTACATGATCACGTTGCCTCAGACAAAATGTCTCTAAGTGACATGGTTTTCAAGTAACATCTCGTCAAAGATTGCTTCCTTTTTGCACTTTGGACTCTTCAGGGATATCATCAGTACAATGTAGCTTGGACTATTTCGGCATGTTTGGGTGAAAAATAGGACCATGCCTAGCCTAAACATACCCATACGGATGCGTTGGAATTGTTGGTTTAGTCACATCAGGAGCAAGACAAAAGTTACACCCCTTTGCAACTTTACACTACCTCCTTCTGATGATTTTTGGGGCAGCAGAAAACCTTTCACCATGGGCAAACGCCTCAAAGATATATAAAAATGAGAGAGGTTATTGTAGAGGGACCCTACGTGATCACATTACCTCAGACAGAATGTCTCTAAGCGACACAATTTCTGAGTAACATCTTGTCAAATATTGTTGCCTTTTTGCACTTTGGACTCTTCAGGGATATCGTCAGTATAATGTAGCTCAGACTATTTTGACATGTTTGGGTGAAAAATAAGACCATGCCTAGCCTAAACGTACCCATCCAGATGCATTGGAATTATCAGTTTGGTCACATCAGGAGCAGAACGAAAGTTACACCCCTTTGCAACTTTACACTACCTCCTTCTGACGATTTTTGGGGCAGCAAAAAACTTTTCACCACAGGAAAATGCCTCAAAGATATAAAAAACTGAGAGAGTTTATTGTAGAGGAACCCTACATGATTTTGTTGCCTCATACAAAATATTTCTAAGTGACACGGTTTTCAAGTAACATGTCGTCAAAGATTGCTGCCTTTTTGCACTTTGGACTCTTTAGGGATATCGTCGGTACAATGTAGCTCAGACTATTTTGGCATGTTTGGGTGAAAAAAAAGACCATGCCTAGCCTAAATATACCCATCTAGACGCGTTGGAATAGTCATTTTAGTTGTATCAGGAGTAGGACGAAAGTTACACCCCTTTGCAACGTTACACTACCTCATTCTAATGATTTATGGGGCAGCAGAAAACCTTTCACCACGGGAAAACACCTCAGAGATATAAAAATTGAGAGAGGTTATTGTAGAGGAACCATACATGATCACATTGCCTTAGAGGGAATGTTTCTAAGTGACACGGTTTTCGAGTAACATCTCATCAAAGAGTGCTACCTTTTTACACTTTGGACTCTTCAGGGATATCACCGGTACAATGTAGCTTAGACTGTTTCAGCATGTTTGGGTGAAAAACATGACCATGCCTAGCGTAAATGTACCCATACAGATGCGTTGGAACAATCAATTTGGTCACATCAGGAGCAGGACGAAAGTTACAACCCTTTGCAACTTTACACTACCTCCTAACAATTTTTGAGGCAGCAGAAAACCATTCACCACGGGAAAATGCCTTAGAGATATAAAAAACTGAGAGAGGTTATTGTAGAGGAACCTACATGATCACGTTGCATTAGACAAAATATCTCTAAGTGACATGGTTTTCAAGTAACATCTCATCAAAGATTGCTACCTTTTTGCACTTTGGACTCTTCAGGGATATCGTCGATACAATGTAGCTCGGACTGTTTCAGCATATTTGGGTGAAAAATAAGACCATGCCTAGCATAAATGTACCCATCTAGACATGTTGGAATAGTCAGTTTGGTCACATTAGAAGCAGGACGAAAGTTACACCCCTTTGCAACTTTACACTACCTCCTTCTAACGATTTTTGGGGCAGCAGAAAACCTTTCACCACGGGAAAATGCCTCAGAGATATAAAAAACTGAGAGAGGTTATTGTAGAGGAACCCTACATGATTGTGTTTCCTTAGATGAAATATTTTTAAGTGACATAGTTTTCGAGTAACATCTCGTCAAATATTGCTGCCTTTTTGCACTTTGGACTCTTCAAGGATATCATTAGTACAATGTAGCTTGGACTGTTTTGGCATGTTTAGGTGAAAAATAGGACCATGCCTAGTGTAAATTTACCCATCTGGACATGTTGGAATAGTCAGTTTGTTCACATCAGGAATAGGACGAAAGTTACACCCCTTTGCAACTTTACACTACCTCCTTCTGACGATTTTTGGGGCAGCAGAAAACCTTTTAGCATGGGAAAATGCCTCAGAGATATAAAAAACTGAGAGAGGTTATTGTAGAGGAACCCTACACAATTGTGTTTCCTTAGACGAAATATTTCTAAGTGACACGGTTTCTGAGTAACAACTCGTAAAAAATTGTTGTCTTTTTGCACTTTCGACTCTTCAGGGATATCGTGGGTACAATGTAGCTCAGACTATTTTGACATGTTTGGGTGAAAAATAGGACCATGCCTAGCCTAAACGTACCCATCTAGATGTGCTGGAATTGTCATTTTAGTTGCATTAGGACCAAGACACCAAAAATACAAAAGTTGCTTTGTGCAACTTGACAACATTAACACTTTTTTGCAACAAGACTCAAAGACTCAAACTGACTCAAAAACATATGAAATGGTCTTAGAAGACCTTATTACATACAATTGACTCAATCAAGACAAAATTTCACTTTTTGACCCCTCTTTGAGGCATGACAACCTGGGTGCCCCTACACCATTAGTGCAACTGAAGTTGATAAAATTTTCCTATTAGGAAAAAGAGCTTCCCTTAGCTTCAAGAAATATAAATATTCTATACTGACAAGGCCAACCACGTGAAGGTGGAAGCTCATGTGGCCTCACCTAAGACCTAATACACATGTATTTAGTAGACATAGGACACCTAAGACACCTATTGTATAGTATGTATCTAGATTTTATAGACATGATGATGATGTAAAAATGTGTATATGTGTAAAAATGTAGCAGCAAATAAAAAAAGACAAACCTTACAAATTAATGTGCATACTTACAACTCAATGTAACATGACTTTACAAAATCAATGTGAATACTTACAAATTAATCCAATGAACCATCCGGGTCTTCTCTACTCTTTATTGTGTCAAGTATTGCTTCATGGTCAGACTCACGCACCTTTCACAAGGTCTTGTTCAAAGGTCTACCCTAATATTGTATCAAATGAACATTGGATGCCATGACAAGGTTTGAGTAATGAAGAATCTTCTGATGCGTGTCAAAGTCCTGAAATAGCCAAACATTAACACTCTTATGTGGATACCTTCTACGCCATGTTCTAGTAACAACCACTGATCCTGTAGGGTATTTGATGTTTTCTCCATCTGTAATTGGGGCCTCCAATTTCTTTTTGGCCTCAACACAACAACACAAGTAATAATCTGTTCCCTCTTCATTATCTTCATTTGCAATAACTACATATACATGCCCTACATTAATGTGTAGCAAATTAGATGAAATTAGTCAACATTACAAAAACACTACAAAGTAAGATGACATTAGGAATTTTAAAAACTATGCAAATAGATATATTACCTAGTTGAACTAGATCTGATATGTGGTCAAAGTCAACTGATGATTCCATCTGTGTTAGTTCTAGTACCGTCGGGGGTCGATATGTGTCAAGTGGGCTAAGATAACTGCCATTTGTCAATCCACTCATTTGACTCGCATTCATCCCAAGCTTGAATTGTACAGGAAGAACAAAAGCATGACATCTTTCACGTATGGATACTCCATGAAACTGCAATTGAGCTTCAACCCTACACCCTATCCCTAATCTCTATACCCTCAACACTCTACTTTCGCCCTAATCCCTCGACCCTCAACCCTATCCCTAAACCCTCAACCCTAAAACCTCAATCCTCAACCCTCAAAGTAAATCCTTGATCCCTCAACCCTTAACTCTAATCCCTCAACCCTCAACCCTATCCCTAAACCCTCAACCCTTAACTACAATCCCTCAACCCTAAACCTTAAACCCTAATCCCTTATCCCTAAACCCTCCAACCTTGTCCCTAAACCCTAATCCCTCAACCCTCAACCCTAATCCCTCAACCCTCAACAGGCTCAATACTATACCTTAAACCCTAATCCCTTATCCCTAAACCCTCCAACCCTATCCCTAATCCCTATACCCTTGACACTTAACTTTAACCCTAATCCTTCGACCCTCAACCCTATCCCTAAACCCTCAACCTTAAAACCTCAACCCTCAACGTCAAACCCTAATCTGTCAACCCTTAACTCTAATCCCTCAACACTTAACCCTATCCCTAAACCCTCAACACTATACCTTAAACCCTAATCCCTCAAACCTCAACCCTAATCCATCATCCCTAAACCTTAAATGCTATCCCTATTCCTAAACCCTCAATGGGATCAATACTATACCTTAAACCCTAATCCCTTATACCTAAAACCTCAAACCCTATCCCTAATCCTTATACCTTCGACCCTCAACCCTATCCCTAATCCCTATCCCTAAGCCCTCAACCCTCAACATCAAACCCTAATCCCTCAACCCTTAACTCTAATCACTCAACCCTCAACCCTATCCCTAAACCCTCAACACTATACCTTAAACCCTAATCCCTCAACCCTAAACCCTAAACCCTATCCCTAAACCCTAATCCCTCAACCCTCAACCCTAATCCATTATCACTAAACCCTAAATGCTATCCCTATTCATAAACCCTCAATGGCTTGATATTATACCTCAAACCCTAATCCCTTATCCCTAAACCCTCCAACCCTATCCCTAATCCCTATACCCTCGACACTCTTCTTTAAACCTAATCCTTCGACCCTCAACCCTATCCCTAAACCCTAAAACCTCAACCCTCAATGTTAAACCCTAATCCCTCAACCCTTAACTCTAATCCCTCAACCCTCAACCCTATCCCTAAACCCTCAACACTATACCTTAAACCCTAATCCCTCAACCCTAAACCCTAAACCCTAAAACCCTAATTCCTCAACCTTAAACCCTAATCCCAGTGGCCACGGGTGGTTGAGCCATCAATGACGGTTGTGCAGAGGTGTGGGCGATGGTGTGAATGATCAAACTGCCCGATCGTGGATGAGGATTTCCAGGTGGCGGCGCAAGGCTCGAGGCCTCTCCTATCTCTTCCCATACCTGCTGCATTTATTTTTGATAAGCACCATTGTTCTCATGTACTGTATCTAGCGAATTTTAAATGGCCATGTAATTAATTGCTGGGTACAGTTCCCTGTGGTATTAGAGGGACTCTGTTACTCATTTCAGTTGTTAAAAACTTGGACAATTTTTGGTGCTGCAATAGGAATACAACCTTCTAGTGACCCTATTTCATGTTTCTCTGGTAGTTTATGAATTGTATGTTGTATGTATTATGCACAGAATTATCAATTTCATGTTGACTTAAATGAATAATGTTTCATAACATGTATTTGGTTATTTGTCTCCAGACTGAATGTGTTTTTCTTCTGACTCTGAACATCTAAGGGGTGTTATAGATTCTAGAATATAGGTTTTCTATATTGAATGCTTAGTCTCTTACCTCTGCTCAAGGAGTAGATTGAATGTTTTGGACTATGTGTTGAGGAGAATACATTGCAGAAAGGATAGTTGTAAGTAGAAATAACCTAATACTCTCTCTTGGGTATTATCTGTAAGGCAGACATGTTAAAAACCCCTTGAAATCTGATGTTTTAGGTCTGTGCTAAACATTCACATATATATGTCTACTGACTTCGAGCCCTAGATAGGCACCGATCTGGCTTGGTATCTTTGTTATAACCCAAGGTCCTAGTTTCACATCCATACATAAAATCAAATTCAAACTTCAACCACAACCATTAGGACTGTAGAAGTAGTTTAGGACCAAGATCCTCTAATTCACAACTGAACATAAGCCCAAAGCTAGCCCCTTTGCACTTATCTCACAGTTTTGGTCTTCACACAGGAGGATTTATCTGCTTTGTATCAACATCCCAAGCCAACCCACAAGCATATTCTCATGGATGTTGAATAGGGAATACCCCCCTAGGTTTTGCAGAGCCTAAAGAAGAAGAGGAGATAAAAATAGAGTCTATCTCCTACACTGTTGGCCCCTGGCCCAGAGATCTTGTTGATCACTGATGGCTACCTTGTAGGGAAATCTGGGAATGAGCATCTAGTCAGGGAAAAACCCAACAGAAATTGGTGACTCTACTAGGGAGTATGCAGTAAAGAAATTGTCTTTTCATCCCTAGTAAAAACAATTCCTAGTTATAAGGGGTGACTCCGAACAATCTCCCAGCTGGTAAAGTAACATTTGTATGCAAGGGAGAAGATCCCTACGTAATCCGTTATTTGAAGAGTTACCAGTAGAAAGAAGGATGATTTATAGACAAAAGGGAACCATCTTAGCCAGTCATGAGGGTTCTCCCAAGAATAACGATGATATTTAGGATAACCCTAGGCCATCAGGGTAGCATGTGCCCTATTTTTCAAATGTAGAAGCTAATATTTAGGGTGCATATGAGAGGCAATAGGGTGGTAGTTTAAGAATGAGGTTAGAGGTGTTCCAAGAATGCCCTTTCTTAGACCCTGGTGAAAGATTTGAAGAGGCAGAATCTCTGAGGGATGATGAAGATGATGACCAAAATGGTATGAGACCATCTACCTCCATGCCTAAAGAAGAATAGTTGGCTGAAGAAATCAAAAGCCTAAGAGCAGAATTAGAATACTTACAAGCAATGAAAATCAAAGATGACATGAGACAGAAAGTGCAAGCTCTGAGGACTGCTCAGAATGATTCAGTTCCTACCCTCAAAAATGCAAATGTGCAGAGAAATTAGCAAAGAAATGAAGTGCAATATCAACAGAATAATGATCAAAGACATAATGTAATTGATGCCAGAATATCATTAAACAATGTAAGAAATCAGAATGCAAACAGAAATATTAATGCTAATCAGTTTGATAGACAACCCATGCAGTTGGATAGATTCAGACAACTAGTGTTTGATGGTATCCCTGGTTATCCTAACCCCATTGACAAGCATGTAAGGCTGCAAGTGCCAAAATTTCTAGGAAATAACACTATGTCAGGGGAGGATCATTTGAAAGCTTTTCAAAATGTCATGGACAACTTTAAGGTTGAGCATGAGAATGTTTTCATGAAGTAATTCATGCAATCTTTAGTAGATGAGGCTAGAGAATGGTATAAGAATCTGCCTGATCGGAGCATTTCATCATGGGATGATTTCAAAAGGATGTTTAAGGAGCAGTATGGTGACAAAATTGACCCTAGCTTTTTTGTAAATGAGTTCACTAGTATCACCAAAGGGTCAAATGAGCAGGTTACAGATTTTAATGCAAGATTTACTAAAGTATTGAACAAATTGCCACATCACATGAGACCAAATGAACCAATGTGCATAATATTGTATATTAATGCTTTTGATGCCAAAACTGCATATGGGTTAAAAGATAAAGGTCCTGCTACTCTCAGGGATGCTTTCAAGATAGCAATAAACATTGAGAACAATAGGAAAGCATCAGGCAAGACAAACAGGAGGGATGATCTAAAAATTTTGTTGAATCCAAACAAACCTTAGAGTATTCAATGTAATGCATCTGCTCCCAAGGATAAAATTGATAAATTGGCAAATGTTGTTAAGGACCTAAGCTATAGACTGGATAGAAGTGAAAAAGGGATAGGTCCTGATAGGCAAGTTTACCAAAGGCAAGAAAAGAGACCATCATTGCATGATATGCCATCTAATACCAATTGGCATAATGGTAAGCCTATATTTCCACATAACAACACAAATTAGAGAACTCCACATGCCAAGGAAACTCCTGATCCTTTGAAGAAAGCTGTAAATATTGCTGATGATACTCCATGGTGCATAATCTGTCAGATGCCACATTCACAGTCACATTGCATGATTGCTCAGTCTTTGTATGATAATGTTGTGTCTTGTAATGAATGCAATGAGCCACATTATGTACAGGATGATGATGTTAATATGCTATCCATAAGCAGTGGACACCCTCCTCATGATTCTGATGAGAGTACAGATGATGGAACTCAGGCCTGTCAATAGGTTTTTAATGATGAGGATAATGAAGATAGTTATGTGTATGCTCAGGGCTCACATAGTTTTCTGAGTAACCTACAAAGACCTTTTGATGAAGAGATTCAGGCTCTCACAGATGCAGCAGTAGCCCAAGTCAAGAGCAATTATAACCTCAGAGGTAAAGCTCAGATAAGCAACCCACATCAGCTAGAAGGCATTTCTGCAAGTCAGCCAGTGCATAGTCATAAGGGGATTGAACCACAAAAAAGGTAGTGGGGTAATAACAAGCAAAATTTTAAGCAAAGAATAGGTCATGAATCTCAAGGACCAGAAAATAGAATCCCCCAAGTTGAGGATCAGGGCAAAAGTTCCAAAAACAAGAATGGCAGTCAAGCAGCCATAAAGACTAAGGCCGGATCAGTTCAAGATAAGAATAAAACCATGGAGCAGGCTATAAATGTCATACAAAATTATGCTCCATTTGATATAGCTCAGGTCTTGTCTTAGGTAAAGGTTTCTATCCCATTGATGGAACTGATGAAGGTTGAAGAAATTAGGAATAGGACAGTATCCCTAATTTTAGGAGTACCTTGTCAAGCTAAGCAAAATGTTCAGGTCCAAGGTGAGAAGCAAGCCTTGTGCAATGAAGAGGAAGAGGTCCCTAAGGTGTATTTAGCGGTGACCATGACAAAGTGCCCTTCACAAGTGGAGCCATTTTGTGTATCCCTGGTTATAAATGGAAAAGTAATTAAAAATTGTATGCTTGATTCTGGAGCATCTACAAATATCATGCCTTTAGCCATCATGCAACAAGCTGGATTGAAAATAGACAAGGCATGTGGAAAATGTTATGCTATGGATGCCAGAGCGGTACTAGTTATTGGAATCATGAAGGATGTGGATTTTAGATTGGCAGCATTTCCTGAAAAGACATACAAAATAAATATAACAGTGGTTGCCATCAAGCCACAATATGGTATGTTGTTGTCAAGAAGATGGGCAACACTGATTGGTGGAAGTATGCAGCTGGACCTATCATATGCTATGATTCCAATGAATGGCAGGGATGTTAAACTGATCAGAGAAGAAAGATCATCAGAGACAGTGGAGAATCAAGAATCAGAAGAACAGATATGCTTTGTGAACACTGACTGTGATAACTTCAAGGTTGTCTCAGATGATAAAGAGGATAAGGAGAAACATGTTTGCATTGAAGAGCTGGACCAGCAAGGTTTATGGACCATGTATTTTGATGGAGCTTGTGTAAAGGAAGGTTCTAGAGTTGGAGTTGTTTTCCTGTCTCCAACTGGTAACCTCCTCAAATTCTCCTTCTTTCTAAGGTTTGCTTGTACAAACAACATTGTAGAGTATGAAGCCTTACTCTTAGGCTTAAATATAGCTCTCAAACATGGAATCAAGATAGTAAGGGTATTTGGGGATTCTGAGTTAATTGTATCTCAAGTTAGAGATAGATATGCTTCAAAAAACAAAAGATTAAAACAATACAAGCATGTTGTTTGGGATATAGTTGAATTATTTGATGCATTTTCAATAGGCTGGATAGAGAGATCAAAAAATGTCATGGCTGATTTCTTAGCTAATATGGCAATAAGGCCAGATGATATCACTCTATCAGGTTTTACAAATGTTGAAGTTAAAATCAGACCTGCAGTACCAGAAAACATATGCAGTTGGCAAGTGTTCGATGATGACAAGGACTTGTTAAAATTTTTGCACTGCATAGATGAATATGAGAACCAAGAAATTGATATTCAAGCTTTTGTAGAAATTGTAGATGGAAAAGAAACTCTTATGGGGAAAGAAATAATTTAGTTGAAGACTAATAAAATCCCTAGAGGGTTAGTAGCTTTAGAAAGAGCTTTTGATAGTAGAGACCAATTGGTCACAAAGACATCTCCCACAAACAAAGATGACTTAGAGGAGATAAATTTGGGGACATCTCAGGCCCCCAAGAAGGTGTACATTGGTAAATAGCTCAAACCACACATTAGGAGCATGCTGATTGCATTACTGAAAAGATATAAGCATGTTTTTGCCTGGTCATATGAAGACCTTAAAGCTTATAGAGAAGACCTATTCCAGCATGAGATCCCATTGAAGCCTGGAGCTAAGCCATTTAGACAGAAGCAAAGGCCTATTAATCCTACCTTAGCTCCAAAAATGCAAGAAGAACTCAAATAGCTTAGAGAGGCTGGAATAATTGTGCCAATCAGACATTCAACTTGGTTGTCTAACCTTGTCCCAGTCAGAAAAAAGAATGGTGATATTAGGCTTTGTGTTGACTTTAGAAATTTGAATGTATCCTCCTTAAAGGATAATTACCCATTGCCTAATATGGAAGCTATGTTGCAGAAAGTGACTGGTTGTGAACTCCTATCCATGATGAATGGATTCTCAGGTTACAATCAGGTGAAGGTAAAGGAATCAAAACAATACAAGACTGCCTTCACCACTCCATGGGGAACATATGTATATGTTAGAATGCCATTTGGGCTAATGAATGCAGGTGCTACATTTCAAAGAGCAATGATTGTTGCTTTTGCAGGGTTAATTGATTCAATCTTGGCTGTTTATCAGGATGATCTGACTGCCTATTCAAAGAAGGAAGAGCAGCATTGTATGCATCTAGAGCAGATTTTCATTAGAGCACTAGAGTATGGCATTTCTCTAAATCCAAAGAAGTGTGCTTTTGGGGTAGTTGAAGGAAAGCTCCTAGGGCACATTGTTTCCAAAGATGGAGTTAGCATTGATCTTGAAAGGGTTGCTGTAATTGATAGGATTCAGATGCCAAAAACAGTAAAAGGAGTTCAGTCTTTTTTTGGACAAATAAATTTTGTTAGGAGATTTGTTCCCAGCTTTGTAGAAACCACAAGGAACATTTCTAAAATGTTGAAGAAAGGTGAGACTGTCAATTGGGAAGGTGAAGTAAGCAGATCTTTTCAGGACATCAAGGAAGCAATCAAGATGGCCCCTGTTATTAAATCTCCTAATTTCTCTAGGCCATTTCAATTGTTTTCATTTGCTTCTTTCCACATTGTTGCTGCATGTTTACTACAGAAAAATAAAGATGGATTTGAGCAACCCATTGCTTTCTTCAGTATGTCCTTGCAGGCTTCTGAGTTAAAATATGATATCATGGAGAAACAAGCATATGCACTAGTCAGAGCAATCAAGAGTTTCAGGCCATATCTGGTAGGATCCCAGATAGTTGCATATGTGCCTCATGCAGTAGTCAAGGACATCTTCACTCAGCAGGTGGTAACTGGAAGAAGGTGCAGATGGATAAACAAACTGCAGGAGTTCAACATAGAAATACAAATTACTAAGTTGGTAAGAGGACAAGGATTAGCCAAGATGATGGCACAGTCAAACTTGGAAGCATGCCAGATCAATGCAATCCAGAATGAGAATGTTAATGTATCAAAATCTGAATGGTATAAGGACATCATATATTACTTGCAAAATTTGAATTGTCCTTCTCATTTCAGTGACAGTCAAAAGAGGACCTTAAAATTACATGCAATCAGGTATGCCAGATCAATGCAATCCAGAATGAGAATGTTAATGTATAAAAATCTAAATGGTATAAGGACATCATATATTACTTGCAAAATCTGAATTGTCCTTGTCATTTCAGTGACAGTCAAAAGAGGACCTTAAAATTACATGCAATCAGGTATGTTATTGTTCAAGGTGAGTTGTACTAGAAGAACCCTGATGGTGTGCTGCTAAGGTGTGTGGGTGAAGATGAAGCTAACAATTTTTTGAATGACATGCATAAAGGATTGTGTGGTGGACATTATACTGCCCAAACAACAGCTCATAAGATCCTTAGGGCAGGATATTGGTGGCCCACTCTCTTTTCAGATGCACAAAGGTTGATAAGGAAATGTGACCCTTGCCAAAGGTTCTCAGGAAAGTTAAGGTATGAAGGTGCACTACTCCTTAGAACTGTAACTGTGGATGCTCCATTTCAGCAATGGGGAATTGACTTCATAGGGGAAATTGTAGAGAAATCAAGCAGGGGGCACAGTTGGATTTTGGTAGCAACTGACTACTTCACCAAATGGATTGAGGCCATTCCAACTAAAAGAGCTACAAGTAAGGTGGTTATGGATTTCATACTAGAAAATATTATTATCAGGTTTGGAGTACCATTCAAGATAGTCACAGATAATGCAATGTGCTTCAGATCAGGTGAATTTGTTGATTTTTACAGCAAATATGGGATAAATTTATCATATGCATCACCATACCACCCACAAGGAAATGGTAAAGCAGAGTCAAGCAATAAAAGCCTCATGAAAATCATCAAGAGGATAGTGGATAAGAACAAGAGAGCTTGGGATTCAAAGCTGAAGTTGGCATTATGGGCTGACAGGGTGACAGTAAAGAAGGCAATTGGAAGGTCCCCTTTTGAGCTGGTATATGGTGCATCAGCCAAGCTGCCTATAAACAATCTCCTACCAGTTTATAGATTCATCCAAGAGAATGATGAAGAGATTTCAAAGACTCCATGACAGGAAGAATAAACCAGTTGGTTGCACTGGATGAAAGCAGAAGGAAAGCCCACCAGATCAATCTCAAGAGACAACAAAGTGTGAAGTATCTGTTTGACAGGAGAGCTGCAGAAAGGAAGTTCCAAATAAATGACTGGGTGCTCATCTGGAATGCAAAAGGTCAGGACAAGGGCAAACATGGTAAGTTTGAACCCTTATGGATGGGCCCATATCAGGTTTGCAATACTCATGGGGAGGATTCTTATGTCCTCCAAGCCCTAGATGGTGAGATGCTGGAATTGCCTGTGCATGGTCAATTCCTCAAGTTTTATTTTGCATAAGTGATCTGCCTCAGTGCACATTTGTAAAAGTATGTCTATATTGTGAATATATTATACAGTTGGTGCTTTTTTTTGTTTTCCCTGGTCTACCTGGAGATCTGGTTCTCGCTGCAGTTTTGCACCTGCACGTCCCCAATCGGAGCCTATGTTAGTACTCATTTTGGTCTAGAGTTGGGATTTTGGTGTTTGCAGGTTTTCTCTTTTGGTCCTATGTTTTTTCTAACTCCATCGGTGTGAGTTCACCTTTGTCTTGGTGACCATGTTCTTCATAATGGTATTTTCTTCCATCGCCAAGAGTTTCTTTATCAGCAGCAGTGTTACATTTTCCACCAACGAGGATGGTCAGGTCGATGAGGGATGTTCAATGTCATCGGCATGAGTATTGCTATCGACCGAGTTGTTTTTGTTTCCGCCGACGGGAGTGGGTTACCCCAATGGAAGATGCTATCGAGATGACTTACATTATTGGCACAGCAGTTTTTTGGTCGCTCTGATAGTTTGGTTTGGCTGATGAGGGTGTGTGTGTGTGGTCGGCGAGAGCTTGGTCTATTGGTAGAAGAATTTTATGAGCCACCGATGTGAGGTGTCTGGCCGATGGGAGTGCCATCGGCGTAATGAAGACTATCAGCCAAGCAGTCGGAGGGTTTGCTGATGCTAAGGGTCTTACTAACAGAGTGTAGAGAGTTGTGCCATCGGCACGACATGGTGTATCAAGTAGACCGTGGAATGTTAAGCCAACGGAGATACTCTCACCAACGAGGGGCTATGGAGTACCATCGGTGTGATAAGGAATATCAGGTGAGCAGGCAGGTTGTTGGCCGCTAGCGCATGTCTGGCCGATGGAGTTACCATTCGCGAGAGTTGGTGCATCGGCGTGGGGGTTTTCAGTTGTGCTGATGATCAGGGTTTGGCCGACGAAGGCAGTTTGGATGTGGTCATCAGGGTGATTGGGTGCATCGGCGAAGGTGGATTGCGTTGGGCTGATGGTGATTTTCTTGCCGATCAGGAGGCATCACTGTGACACTGCGTATTGGGGAGGTTGGCGGAGTGTTCACCGATACAGTTGGTCTGGCCGATGGAGGTGGTTCGGGGCCTTCGTCGGAGTGACATGGTATATCACAATTATGAGCTGGATTTTGGCCGATGGGGTAAGTCTGACCAATAGGGTTTGGTATCAGTGGGAGTTGGGCCGATGGGCTATTGGTGGATGGTTTGTGGGTCGAGCGATCAACTAGTTCACCTGTCATGGGCTACACCTTCATTGCGGAACACTCTCCAAGTATCCCTTTCAACACGCACCTGCGGAATTAGTACGTGCTATGCCAGATAATCCTAGCTTGTGCACCCAGTTTGCACACTGCCATTGCAAAGCCACCAGTCCTCCTTACTGCACGTGAGTCTTCTCAACTCTACACAGCCCAGGAAGAAGATCGAACACCTCCAGATGCATTCATCTTACTTTGCAGCCGTCTATCGCTGACTTACTCAAAAGACTTCACAACCAGCTCTGGTCTAGTTCACAACCAATGCAAACCCATACAGATGTCAACCTGCTCTACTATTCTGGAACTGACCTATCTAGTCTCGAGCTCTTGAGATCCCATAAGCTCTCAAGCTCATGCCATCCCAATGGATCTGCTTTGCCAATGCACCAGCCTGCCAGAGATTCTGTGAGCTCTCAAGTTCCATTTGAGTCGCCCCTCTCAGAACTCTGTCGGCCAAGCCAACTTAGCATACCACCGTGTTAGATCGCATACCTGAGTTTGCATTCATTTACAACACTCAGCTGCACATGAATCTGACTTCATAGCTCAGCTAAGGATTCATCTCAGTGCCATGAAGCATTGTGCCTCCATGGACTCGCTCAGCTCCACGGGATGCTGTTCTAACTTGCAGACAACTCTAGCTTGAGTCAACTCACACCATTTCCAGCTTCCTCATTTCGCAAGCTACATGAGATCGCCCAGCCAACGCACCAGAAAACCACACTCTCTCAAGATATGGTAGAGCTACTCTTCTTCACTCCTAAAATCCATGTGAAACACCTAGCTCTGCTTGCTCAGGCATCAGGACTACTCTTCTTCATCCCTGAGAGGTTGGACCCGTGTTCATTCCATCGAACACTACCTCTCTATAGTAGTTGTAATTCTGAATGCGGCACAACAGAAGGCTGAAGCACTGTCGTAATAATCACCTCACTTCTTGGCATCACAATTACCACACTTTCTATTTTCGACAATTACCTCACTTTCTGGCATCCAGCCCGAGCTCGACTCCTGCGACCTACTCGGCGTTGATGTGATTGTCAGTGATGTCGATGCATAGCTCGCCTCTGCCTCTAGCGGCATTGCAAGCCATGGCTTACATTCCACGTCCACTTTACCCTGATCAACAATCAACTCACAATGCGGGATGCAGCTCGAGCTTGTCTTCAGCGAATGCTCGATCCTGATCGCACTGGAGGATATGCTGATGCGCAGCTCGCCATGCCTATGCGACATGCTCACTACGGCTTGTCCAAGTTGCCAACCTCAATGACATGCATAGAGACCAACTCCATATGCATACTGCACAGCTCGCTTTTCACACAGCTCGCCATGACTTATGATTTCACTTCCAGCTTCATGCATAGCTCGCCCAAGTCTTTCCATCGACTCGGCTCACCATGACTTATCCCTGCACAATGTACAGCTCGACTAAAACATAGCTTGACTTAGCTCACCATTCTTTGTAAAGCATCTAACTCGATGACTGCATTGAATCTAGCTCACCCAAGTCTTCATCTGACTTAACTCGCCATAGCATTGTGTGAGAACCAGCTTGCCCAAATCAACTCGGATTCACTGCTTCCAACGGTAACTCATCCAACGCACTGATTCAGTCGACTTGCTACACCAAGCAGCACATCTACTTACTGGCTCCATCCATTCAGCTTGACCCAGCTGCATCAGAACATCGCACCTAGATCAGCCTGACTTTGTTGCATTCACTTATGCAACTCGGCCTACATTCTGATCTGGTCGACTTGCTGCATGTGCAGCTCGCCTAGATCTCAACTCAGATTTGTTGCATTGTTGTGCAACTCGTCCAACCTATTGACATCTAGCCGACTCACTGCCTTATGCTGCTCATCTAAATGCTGCCCCTTACATCCTCCCCCACTCAAAAATGGTGATGCCTCGGCGCCGGTGTGTGGGCCTCTGCTTGCTCTACACACAGGATTGGGAGACTCGGTGCTATTCCATTTCAGCCCAAGTACCATCCCCTTCTCACCAAATACTGCGGTTCATCAAACATGCTATCTTTGTGCAACCTTGATTGCCTAGTGCCCTGACCAACGTGCAACTTCCCAATCAACTATGCTGACTCTATCATGCTGAATCACCTATGTGCCCCATGTCAAACCCAATGCAGTCACTGAATGCATCTAGCTCGCCTATCCGGCTTGCCCCTTACTCCAAAGAAATGCATAATCCAATCTCATTTGATTCTAGATAATTAACAGCCCCTGTCAACCAATGACACAGGACACTCACTGATAACACTATGGATAGATAAGTCTTCTAACAAAGGAGCACATTTTGAGATAGTTAAGTCTTCTGATGAAAGGAAGCACGTTCCGTTGTGCATGAGAACCTTTGAAGTTGTGATAGAGGTGAGTTACCAGAGCGCACGCCATATTGGAGTTGAATTCTAGAAACCAGAGTTTGGTTATATCACAAAAAGGGGCACAATTATGGAATAAGTCCATGCTAGTTAAGAGGAGGTTATGCAGGTTAGACTGCAAACCGAATCAGTATGACAAGAGATGCATTAAGAATGCGATGGACAACATTGTGAATGTATGCTGGCGAGTCTATGAGAGACAGAATGGAGTATCCATTTAGCCAGTCTACATGTTGAGCTAGGTAGTATCTAGAAAAACAGCGAGCAAAATATGAAGCTGGGATCAGCCTGGGCAGCATGATATGAAATTTGGGGGACTGTGTGGTAGGAAGGCCATGAGTTCAGGGTGTAAGTTAGTAATGGACTTCTGGCTGAGGAGAAAATTTAGAGTAAGTCGAGTTGAGGAAAGAGAACACCTCACTTGCATCGAAACGGTGTCAGAGACACGGAGCTGAGGACAAGTTGATTAACAGGGTGACTTTGCAGCCCTGCTTATAAAGTGTTAGGAAAGTCTCTACAGGGTGCATGTGGGACTAATGCTTCCTGCATTTTTGAAATATAAGCATAATACATTTTGGTGGGAAAGTTTTTAATGGCACTGTTGCTGCATTTCCCGGTGGCTGCGGGTGATGGCGTGAATGATCAAACTACCTGATCGTGGATGAGGATTTCCAGGTGGCGGTGCAAGGCTCAAGGCCTCCCCTGTCTCTTCCCATACCTGCTGCATTTATTTTTGATAAGCACCATTGTTCTCATGTACTGTATCTAGCGAATTTTAAATGGCCATGTAATTAATTGCTGGGTATAGTTCCCTGTGGTATTAGAGGGACTCTGATACTCATTTCGGTTGTTAAAAACTTGGATAATTTTTGGTGCTACAATAAGAATACAACCTTCTAGTGACCCTATTTTAGGTTTCTCTAGTAGTTTATGAATTGTATGTTGTATGTATTATGCATAGAATTATCAATTTCATGTTGACTTAAATGAATAATGTTTCATAACATGTATTTGGTTATTTGTCTCCAGACTGAATGTGTTTTTCTTCTGACTCTGAACATCTAAGGGGTGTTATAGATTCTAGAATATAGGTTTTCTATATTGAATGCTTAGTCTCTTACCTCTGCTCAAGGAGTAGATTGAATGTTTTGGACTATGTGTTGAGGATAATACATTGCAAAAAGGATAGTTGTAAGCAGAATAACCTAATACTCTCTCTTGGGTATTGTCTGTAAGGCAGACATGTTAAAAACCCCTTGAAATCTGATGTTTTAGGTCTATGCTAAACATTCACATATATATGTCTACTGACTCCAAGCCCTAGATAGGCACCGATCTGGCTTGGTATCTCTATTATAACTCAAGGTCCTAGTTTCACATCCATACATAAAATCAAATTCAAACTTCAACCACAACCATTAGGACTGTAGAAGTAGTTTAGGACCAAGATCCTCTGATTCACAACTGAACATAAGCCCAAAGCTAGCCCCTTTGCACTTATCTCACAGTTTTGGTCTTCACACAGGAGGATTTATCTACTTTGTATCAACATCCCAAGCCAACCCACAAGCATATTCTCATGGATGTTGAATAGGGAATAGCCCCCTAGGTTTTGCAGAGCCTGAAGAAGAAGAGGAGATAAAAATAGAGTCTATCTCCTACACTATTGGCCCCTGGCCCAGAGATCCTATTGATCACTGATGGCTACCTTGTAGGTAAATTTGGGAACGAGCATCCAGTCAGGGAAAAACCAACAAGATGAAGAGCATTGATATTTTTCACATGTTGTTCTTTGAAATATCTTAACCTTAAAATTTGACTTGAATATGTACTTGAACAAAACAAAATCTCCAATCTCCATCCCATGATGATTCACAAAATTTTCCCAACCCTGCCTAAATTCCATTTTATTTATGGTACCCCCTAATTGCACATCCCACTCCTACCCACTTAGGCCTTGCAACACCATATGTTCATCTGTGTTGTCTATAAACTGTGAAACAAATGTAGGAGGAATGTGCTCCCATAAACACATTACATAATTAGATTTTATAATTTCTTAATAGTATACAGGAAATAAAAGAATGAAAAATAATGTATAGAGTTACCATTTTTTGTGTAAAGTCTCCAAGCATAACTCTGAAGAAGGAGGCATGCCCATTAAACCAATTCATTCAACAACTTTCTGCCCATTGGTTGACTTGAACTGCATACTTTGTTAGAAGAAGGGCATCTTTTATCTATATCAATGTTGGTATTCATAAGCTGAAGAGCATTGATGTTTTTCACACACCCTGTTCTTTGAAATATCTTAACCTTAAAATATGACTTGGATATGTACTTGAACACATCAAAATCTCCAATCTCCAACCCATGATGATTCACAAAATTTTCCAGTTTATTTATGGTACCCCTTAATTGTAGATCCCTAAACCCTAAACCCTAATCCCTTAACCCTAAACCCTAATCCCTTAACCCTTAACCCTAAACCCTAATCCCTAATCCCTAAACCATAAACCCTAATCCCTAATTATAATTTATGGTACCCTAATCCCTAAACCCTAAAACCTAGTCCCTTATCCCTAAACCATAAACCCTATTCCTAAATCCTCAACCCTCAACACTTAAACCTTAAATCCTAAACCCTATCCCTAAACCCTCAACCCTCAACACTATACCTTAAACCCTAATCCCTCAACCCTAAAATTTCAACTCTAAACCCTATCCGTAATCCCTCTACCCTCAACACTCTACCTTAATCCTAATCCCTCGACCCTCAACCCTAAATGCTATCCCTAAAGCCTCAACCCTAAACCCTAATCCCTCAAGGTCCTAAACCCTGATCCCTTATCCCTAAACTATAAATCCTATCCGTAAACCCTAAATCCTCAACCCTAATCCCTCTTGACCTTAAACCCTCAACCCTTATCCACCCCTCTCCTCCTCTATCTACCTCATCCCCATCTCTACCCTTGATACTATACATACATACATACATATAGGCATACATACATACATACATACATACATACATGATTAATAACCTTGAACATAAAACAATCCAAGGGGGACATAACAAAAGCACGTTATACCACACTTGCATTATGTCAAACATGACAAACATTGAGCAAACTTTTGCGAAAAAAGAAAAAATACAAAATAGAACATAACGTGAGATTATATTTTGCTTTCAAAATCCTAAGACTTAGGCTTGGGATTTGCTTTGGATTTCCAACCGAAAGGCTTGGAGTGCCTTCCCAATGTCCAGAGACATGTTTTTGCATATTCTATAGAATTTCACGTAATTTCATTCATGCTAACCCTCAGATTTGCACGTGTTTCAAGGTCGAACAAATCTAACAACTGGGTAATGTTAGGGTTTCTCTTAGTTATTTAATGATGTAATTTTTTTCACATTTTGACAATGTTAAGCCTTTCATCTTTAATTTATTTTGTTTGTGTATATTTTTGGGCAAAAACCAGTGTTTAGTCTTTTTTTCATTGTAAATTAACCGCTCATTAAAATTTCAAAAAAATTACATTTTTAGAAACTAGACTCCATTCTACACATTAAAAAAAATTGATTTTTAATTAGTTTTCAAATTTATATGGGTAGCATGGCCAAAATTATGTTTTTCAGGATGTGTCCACTTTGAAAATTAGTAAAAAATCAAATATTCATTAAAAAATTATCAGAAAAATTTGGAATAAACTACATGTTGTTAGCTAATTTCTCACTGAAGTGATTTTAAAAATACCAAAAAAAAGTTAACCTTTTGAGGGAGCCACAAAACATGCTATGTTATTTTTTTTGACAGAAACAACACCAATTTCTATGGCTCCCTCTTTTGAACCCCTTAATCTATACCATTTTTAAAAAAAAGTAGTTTAGAAAGTAGACTCGGAGCACTACGAACATTGTTTTGGTTGCATCTCCAAATTTTGAGTGTAACTATGCTCAATTTCTCATCCAAGATCAACATTTCCTGATTTCAGAAAAAAAGTGGCCACTTAAGACCCCTTTTTGGCCCCCCATCTTCTTGCACTTACCCTATAGAACTATTTTCTTTTTTGTGGAACCTAAAACACAAGCATGTTTTAGGTTCCACAAAACATGAGCGCATTTTAGGTTCCACAAAACATGCTCATGTTTTGTGGAACCTAAAACATGAGCGCATTTTAGGTTCCACAAAACACGCTTGTGTTTTTGTGGAACCTAAAACATGAGCACTTTTTATTTTTTTTCAAATTTTCAGCTTGCCTTTTTAGGCTTGGAATTGGCTTGGGAAACCAAACCTAAGGATTAGACCTATATGATACCTCCTACAAATATGTTTTTCATTGTCAATAACATTTTTAAACTTCAACTCTATCATATTTACTCATTTTATAATGAAATTTGATGAAACCGACACCAAAATGACGAGCTAGTTCTTAGCTTTCTAGCCATATATTTTTTCTAAATTTTGAATAAGTTAAGATATTTATTTTTATTTTCTTTGAACAGTGTCCTCATATTCTTCAATCATATATGTATTGATTTTTCTTTATTACTAAATTGATCCGCTTATCAAAATTTAAAATATATATAGGATTGTTCTATGCTTCATTCTTTATACATTAAAAAAATTTACGTTTTCAATTATTTTTGTGCAAGTTATGTGACACGCATGCTTAGTGATGTAGTTTTTAGGATGCATCCACTTTGAAAAGTCACAAAAAAAAATTCAATAAAAAATTATTAAAAAAAACACAACTTCTAGTACTCACTCTTAACTGGATTTAAGCCAATTGGTTTTTAAAAATACTAAATGCAACAAAAAAAATAGGGGGGCACACACCAGACACTGTTATATTTTAGTGAGAAAAATAGGAACACTTTTGTGTGCATGCAACATTTCACCCTCTTAATCTTAACTATTTAAACATTTAGTAGTTTAAAAACTAGATTTAGAGTACTACAATTCTTGTTCTTTACATATCTTCAAAATTTGAGTGCATGCATCTAAAATTGCTCATCCAAGTTTAGGTTTACTTGATTTTAGGAAAAAAGTGGCCACTTTTGACCCCCTTTTGGTATACCATTTCCATGCACTTACCTAGTACCTACACAAATGTGGCCCAAACAATACATTCTGCCAAATCTTTGTTTACTAGACCATATTCTTTCTTTTGCATTACTATGATATAGAGTTATCTATAGTGGGCCAAGTGAAGAAGATAAGTTGTTTGTACATAATTTATTTTAGGGTTTGTTGTAGTAGACTATCATATGCCACCAACAAACTAAAATTCTAAAATATTATATGTGCCACCCATGGATATGCTCTCTCAAACACATTCCTTCGATGTTCCCAATGTTGTTGTAAAAATGTGGTCACATTCTAGCATTTTCATTTACCCACCTTCGTGCTTTAGGTTTTTTGCTGACAAATACAAAAAAGAAATAGATCCAGCAGTGCCCATCATTTCTATTGTCTTGCATCATTATAAAGTGATGTCAACCATTGATGCCCAAAGTTAGCAATAATTTAAAATGTTCTCTCTTTTCATCTCTCTCCCCATGGACATGTGTCATCTTTGGATTATTGGCAGGAAAAGGTTGAATAAAAGTCAAGCTCTCTCTCTCTCTCTAAACCTCTTTCTCTCCTAGTCTATCTCTCTGTTTCTATTTACTCTCTCTCTCTCTCTCTATCTATCCCCTCTCTCTCTCCCTCCACCCCCCCTTCTCTCAAGTTTTCTCTCTCTCTCAAAATTAAATTATTTCTAAAAGTTAATTACCTAGGAGAAGAAAATTTTGTCACACCTAAAAGTAAACATCCAAGAACATTTTACTTGTTATTTTGAAGGTTAAAAACAATATATATAAATGTTAAATATATAATATTGTATATAAATATATGATTTTATAATATTATATAATTGTAGAACTATATTTAATTTTATATTATATAAAATATACTATATACTAATAAATATAATTATATTCTATATTATATATAAAGTATCTATCTCTATCTCGATCTCTATCCACTCTCTCTCTTGTTTGTTCTATCTCCCCCTATCTATTCCTATCTCCTACTCTATCTTTCCTTCTCATTTCATCTCTCTCTATCTCTATCTCCCTCCACTTATTTACTCTTCATCTTTGTTTCTCTACCTCTACAAATCTCTATTTTCTCTTTCTAATCTCTTTCTTCTCTCTCCCTCTATCCCCTTCCTTTTCCACCTCTCTCTCTCTGTATATATATTAAAATATATTTCTCTTTATCTCTCTACCTCTCTTTCTCCCTTGCTATCCCCCCTCTCTATCTCTCTTTCTCTCCTCCTCCCTCCCTCTCTTTATATGTATGTATGTATGTATATGTGTGTGTATATATATATATCTCATTTTCTATATTCTCTCTTTGTCATTTCTCTCTCATTCCCATTTTCTCTCTCCACTTCTTTGTTCCTCTCTATAGCTCTCTCTGCCTCCCACTCTTTGACTTTGTCACTCTCTCTATCCCTCTCTATCTCTCTCTTCCTCTCTCCCTCCTCTCTCTCTATATCCTCCTCCTCTCTCTCTCCTCAAATGACATGCTACCCTGAGCATAGCTCCCCATGGACATGAAATGGTAGAACCAAAGGTAGTCTCTTTTTTCTTTATCTTTCATTCCCTTTATATCTTTTATCTCTATGGATTGTTGGTATGAAATGGCTAATAAAAAATTAGTTTGTATTTTCTTTATCTCTCTTTCTCTTTATATCTCTTATCTCTATCTCTCTCCTACACTATCTCTCTTTCTCTTTTCCTTACACTATCAATTTCCCTCTCTTTCTATATCTCTATCTCTCCCTATCTATATATCTTTATTGATCTCTACCTCTTTATATCTCTTTGTCTCCCTCTCTATATCTTTATTTCTCTTTATCTCTCTTTGTCTCCCTTCTCTCTACCTCTCTCTCTCTATATATATATATATCCTCTCTACATTATCTCTCTCCATCCCTTTGTCTCTCTCTCTCTCTATATATATATATATATATATCCCTCTCTATCTCTCTACTTCTCCCTCTTTATCCCTCCATCTCTCTACTTCTCTCCCTCTCTCACTCTCTCCCTCTCTCTCTCCCTCTCCCTCTATCTCAAGTAACAGTTACAGTGGAGAATATGTTCAAATGGGTAGTCACTCTAAAATTCAAACATGATTCAAATTTGGAAAATTCATTTGTAAAGTTTGTTGACATGCTTGAGTTTGGTGAAATACATTAGCACCTATTGATGAGTGTTTTAGTACACAACAACTTAGATAAAATAATAAGGATCTTACCTCTCCTCAAAGGAATCAAATCCTAAAGAATTAGAAAATGACTACCCCAAGGTCTTTACTAGCTAGGTCTTAGCCTTGACAAGATAACTTAGTGTTTGATGTCTTTGTTGTTACAACAAGGGGCCTTACACAAATGTTCACTAGAACCATATATGGAGGGTTGGATTTAAAGATGGTAAAATCTAAATACACTCACAAACTCTAGGTAGTTTCCTATATCTATGATTTGGATATGACTTTAATGATATAAATAGTCTTTTATCTTCTGATTAGCAATATTCTTGATGCTAGATCCTAAATATAACCTAATCTAATCACTTTGGATAAAAAATCAAAAGATGAGTGAGTAAGGAAAGGGTTTTAAAAATGTCCTATGAAATCTCATAGCTACGAAATGAAGCACACGTAGACAGATCCCTAAATAAAACAATCTCTACTTAACCAAGTAACCCACAATGCCACAAAGATAATGCAATCTTCAAAGGTAACAAAATAATTTTTAAATCATGAAAGAATTTCATGAAACACTCAATTCTAGTGCAACCTAATGAAATATTTCATAATTAAACTTAAAATTGAAAATGTGTTTAGAATAACTACACAAAGTAACTTACTATCAACAAATCACTAGTAGTATGAACATGAGATCCATCAAATACTCATATCTATTCATTCACAACTATAGAAATTTCAATTAAATAAAAATTAACCAATGACAAAAGCTCAACAAATATCAACAATCTCTAACAATGGATTTGTAGGAAACCATGAAGTAAGATATTTGTATTAATTCCAAAAGTATGACTAGCCTCAACAATTCTAGATTCTTTTTACAAAGAAGAGTGATTGCCTTTTATAGAGGACTTAAGAGAACTTAGTACACAATGAATCATCAGGATTCATCCTTCACCAATAGTTCAAATTAAATTACAATTAAATGTTTGGGACTAGATTCATTTGAACACCCATCTTTGACAAATTTAGATCCAATGGCTACACATTTTCCTTTTTTATGAATTCTAAAGCCTTGAAAAAATAAGTCAGCCCTTTTGACAATATTTCCCTCTTGCTTGTATAAAAGACAAAATAGTTTCCAAAAGTAGGTTAGCCAAGAAAAAGACATAAAAAAATAAGACAAAGTGCATGGAGTTCAAGGAGAGGTGCCCATCTTAGTAGTCAAACTTGAAATAATTGATTTGCTTCAACAGTGTGAATAGATCCAATGATAGCTCCTTAGTTTGATGTGTCATCCTCTAAAATTACCTGATCCTTCACATGCTCCTTCCTTTTATAATCCATTAGAGCATTGAGTACTAGATTTAGAGCATCCAAATTTGTCTCATCAACAAAATTAAACTTGAACCTCTGTGAGTTAATATTTTGAAAAAGATATTAAATGAAGCCTTTCTTTTGTGGGTCTCCTTAAAAAAGTACCTAATAGTGCACTTCAGGTCCATTTGTTTATTCATATGTATTGTACTGAAAGAATATGGATGCTCCTGCATTCCAGAGATTATAATTTACTCCAATTGGCCTTTGAAGTGTACAATATTAAGTTCCGTGGAAGCATCAATGTACAATATAGTTAGATCATGTAGTAAATCAAAAATATCAGCATGGATATCCCAAATTTGGCTCCTCAAGTGGTCCATTTGTACCATACATTTGTCAATAATTTCCTTTCTAAACTTGAGGAGCTTTGACCACATGAATGGTAGTTCCAAGAATTTGTTGATGATTATTTTTACACACTCATAACAAAAGTTAAAATTCACAAAATGAACCTAACTGTCTTGAAAGATATGAAGAAATCAATGAAGATTACTTAATCCCAAGTTTCTGTATAGTCAGGTCTTGACCTGTTGGATAATTCAGTAGGTAAATGTGAAGCTGTAATATGCAAGGGGCCTTACGTGATTCAAGGTGATTGATGACTTACTGGACTTGAATTATGCAAACTATTGCAAATATTAACAAATTATCTATCTCTTTGCATAAAATTGTTACTGTATCATGAAGCTTTGTATGATTTATATTAAAACATGCTTTTCTTTTCAAATATTTATGAAGATTGCCAAATATCAACTCAATTGTTCCTATTTCTTCCAAATGTCAGACAATCTCCTTTGAATTTCTACGTTTTAAGCTAAGTATTTCAAATTGTTTGGGAAAAGTTAGAAAAATCTAAATTAAACTTCATTCTACTACAAGATCTAAATGCTTTGTTGTGCACGTGGTAAGAAATACAGCAAATTCAATTAAATTAGCAAACTATATCGTTAAATACCAATGTCCTGAGTATTTTCACGAACATGCATTCAAGATTGCGAGCTTTAAGAGATACTATTTCAAATACAAAGAAGAGCCAGAAGACACTCAGAAAATAGACACAGAATTCCAGATTCATTTGTATTCAAAACACACAGTCATATATGATTTACAATGTATGAATGACTCTTAGCTTCATTAATCAAATTCACAAAAACTTACAACGCTTTATAGATATAATAAGAAAGTTGGACATTCCACGCATTCCTTAGTGCAGACACAGGCGACATCCTCTAAACTAAAATACTCCTTCTACTCAAAGTCTTTGAACAAATTACAATTGCTAGTTAATTTCTTAAAAATCCCTATGTCCGTAATATACAAGTAGCTCAGTTCCTTATATAAATTTTGAACTCTTCATTTCTACGACGACAACTTCATCTACGGTTGAGATCCTTCCATTATTAATTGAGGGTGCGTATTCATCTCTAACCGTTTGCTAAAATATCTAAATGGCATCTTTTACTCTTAAAGGATGCTGTTCCCAAGGAATCTTTCAAATAATAAGATTCCCCTTTTCTTTGACTTGCTTGCTGATACTCTTTACTTTATTCTCTCCAACACTATTGCTCATCCTTGTCTTCTGTGAATTTTGCCTTTTCCCGTGCAAACTTCATCCTCTGAGATGTTCTCGCCACTTTGTCACTTTTCAAATATCTGCATACCTTTTCCTTTTGGTAAGACCCATGTCGTCGGCTAAGCCTTTTCCTCTTCCTCCGATGGCCGATGACTCAATCTTCACTTTATCTTCTTAACCGCCACAGTTTCCATCAACCTACCTATGTTCCTGTGGTCAATAAACACAAGTCAGTAAAAATGCACCTAAAATTCACTTTTTAATCTAGAAACATAACCCTTGTCATATACAAGCATTCTAATATGCAAGGAATTTTCTATTTTTAATTTCTATTTCGAATCCGGCTTGTACCTTTTGCATTGCATATGCACTTGTATATCGCAACATACAAGAGCATATACAAATGACTTTATGCAAAACTTTCTTGTTACCTTTATCGCATCTAATGCCTCTAATTTCCTTGTATATCGTAACATACAAGCATTGCAAACATACAAAGAATTTTCCATGTTTAATTTCTTTTTCACATCCGAGCTCTGTATATTAGCTTGTATATCAGATATACATTGTAAACATACAAAGCTAATATACAACTGGTGGGGTCCGCCTTACCTTTCAACTTTACATCTCCGCGATGCATATAACCTTCGTATCAAACTTTCGGACTTCAACCTCTTATAATCGCACTCAACTTACCTTTAGGTCCACAATGTACATAACTCAATGCATCTTTTGATATACAATTCAGACGTAATGCATTGTATTAATCGTATTTCAATTTCCTTGAGTTCCGGCTTGTATGTATAAAGCAATGTATGTTTCAGAACATACATACAAGCGTGGAAATATACAACAGTTTAACTTCATTTTATAATATTTGGGTTCTGACACTTGCATTTGGTGCAATGTATGTAGGATACATACAATGATTTTACCGCATTCCATAAACATTTCGGGTCCGTCCAATGTATAAAGCAATGTATGTTTCGCTTGTATGTTTTAAATATACAATCGCCAAATATACAACAATTTAACCTTGTTTCATGATCCTTTCAGGTCTGCGGCTTGCACATTGGAAATGTATATAACAAATGTATGTGAGATACATACAAACATAAGATGTATCCGATGGATTTATCCAAACATTCATTTCAACTTTCAACTATGTCGGGTCCACTTTGCATGTATTAGATTGAACATCAGCGAAATGCATACAAGGCAAACAATGTATAAACTTGACATACAAACTGCTTTGTATATGCAACATACAAAGGACCTTGCATATACAACAACCCGACATACAAAGGACCCTGTGTGTGCAACATATAAACCCGAATGTACATTTTACCAAAACACTCATAGCTTGCAAAATACAGGGAATTTTAAGGTGGTTCAAAAAGCAACCCCTATTCATTTTTGACAAGGAATCCACCCATATTATGCTCTGGCACTTAATGCAATATTTTCTCTATTTTCAACAAGGTTTGTACCATCCACTCTCTTTTTCCCTTTACCACCAAGCAGAACAACACACACAAGTAAAAACCAAAAAGCCACAACAGGGGTCCTCATTTTGCTAAGGAATAAAAAGGGGTCGTGTTGTGAACATCACAACAACTAACAACCAAACAAGACAATTAAATTAAAACCATTAAAGAAAATGAAATGAAATAAATTCATAATTTCCAACTATCTTTTCTACAAATCATCATTTAACTTAAGACCTAATGTATTCAATAAGGTGCATGAATTTTCCTTTTTAGTTTAAGTGGGTGCACATGATTAATAATCCTCACCTTGAAAATTAGTTAAACAAACCAATGACTAATATTAGACTACCTAGTTGATGTCATTCCCTCATAGCCGACCGGATAGAGCCTTGCTGCCAGCAGGCGTCTATAGCGCTGACAAGGTTATCGTTACAATTCTCCTAAGTAGAGCCCCACTGCCAGCAAGCGTCTATAGCCCCGGTAGAGTTACTTAGATGACTTAACCTAGATTTCAATAAAATCAATTTTATTTATTTATTTATTTTTGTATTTGAGAACAATTTCATAAGATATTTCAGTTGTAACTTTATGATGCAAGGAATAGTCACTTGCTAAAATTAAGCTGAGAATTGTAATGCTAGCAAGGGTGACCTCAGATTTTTCACTTAATATCTACACTGGTAAGCTCAACAAACCCAAGGATTTTAGGTGTGTCCTTGTGAGAAACTTCCCTTGAATACTCAACCCACAGTTATTGAATACAAAATTTCACAAGTTAACCAACTTTCTACATTCATGACAGTCACAACAAGTTATGCATAAATTTCAAATAATTAACTTGAATGTTCTGAATTTTCTATTATTTTCAGTGGTTGTTAGTCTACTCCTGTATACTCTAAAACAAAATAAACATCTCTGCTAAAGCAACACAACACACAAACAAAGCAAAACAAAACAAAACAACAGAAAAAAAACAAAAAATAAACAAAACAGAACAAAAAAACAAACAAAACAAAACTATACATTATTCACACTATGATACAATAGACCAACAACCCTTGCCTCAAGCCTGAAAGTAGTGTTTCAAGTGTTGGCCATTAACTGGTAATGGCACATCTTCTCTGGTCAAGGTCTTAAGCCTGAAAGTGTTGTCTCCTATTATTTCTGTGACCTATAATGGACCTAACCATAACTTGTCAAATTTTCCATGATTTCTTTTTTTTTCATGTGTCTTATCCCAGCACAGCACTAAGTCTAATATTCTAAACGTTTTGACTCTTGCTCTTTTATCAAACCATCTTTTAACCACTGCTTGATGCTTAGCAAATTTCTCAATGGCTTGATCTCTTTTCTCATCTAATTGTAGCATTTGAATTATTCTGGCTTCCCTGTGATCATTAAAGCCTAAATATTCATTAGCAAACTTCCAAACTGGTATTCTTAAATTTACTAGAAGTATGGGATTAGTCCCATAAACTAAATGATAAGGTGCATTTCCCAAAGATGATTTAACCTTAGTCCTATCTACCCACAGCGCATACTTCAGCAATGTGTTCCATTCTCTTGGGTTCTTTTCAATTAGCTTTTTGATTATATCCAATAAAATCTTATTTGTAGACTCAGCTAACCCATTCCCCTAAGGATAATAGTTTGAAGAAAACTTTAAAACTATTCCATGTTCAAATGCCCATTTGGAAAATTTTAAAGAAGAAAATGCAGGGCCATTGTCACATACTAGCGAATAAGGAGCCCCAAACCTGGTTATGATGTTCTCTTCAAGGAATTTGATGACTACCTCAGTAGTAGAGAATTTGCAACATGTGGCTTCAGTCCACCTTGTACAATAATCAGTCATTGTTAGTATAAACTTGTGTCCTACAGATGATGGAGGATTTATGACTCCAATGAAATCTAAGCCCCACTATGTAAATGGCCTAGACTCAATGACTGGCTGTAATGGATTAGCCTGATTCTTTCCTTTATCTGCTATAGTTTGATAGATGTGGCAACTTCTAATGTTACTCTCTGTATCTTTAAACATAGTAGGCCAATAGTATCCTGCTCTCAATATCTTATGCGTTGTGGCTAAATGGGAACCATGAGTAGTTCCATACTTATCATGCAGCTCTAGCAATACCTTATCTGCTTCATCTCTATTTAAACATCTTAAATATATTCCTTCATGGTTCTTCTTGAATAGAAGACCTCCTTGTACCATGTACTTCTATGCCTTAATCTTTAAAGCTCTTCTTTGTGAAGATTTCATCTTGCTCAGATATTTTCTTGATATCATAAAAGTGTTCAAATCGTCATACCACCCTCATGCATCATTAGTGTTCAACACATATTGTTGTTTCACCAAATTTGGTTCTGTATTGGCTATGGTTTGTACTAAAGCTTGTCCTCTAACCAACTTCATTGGAATGATTTCCATATCAAACTTTTGCAAAGTTGTGATCCATTTAGCTCTTTTCTCCCCAGGCTCATTCTGCATCAACAACATCTTCACGGCAGCATCTGGTACTATAGCATTAACCTAACTACGTAAGATATAATGTCTAAATTTTTTTACTGCCCTTACCAGTGCAAATGCCTATCTTTCTGTATCAAGATATTTCAGCTGTGCATCCTTCAGAGGTGCACTCATAAAAGCTATGGGCTTCTCTTCATCATTCTCTCCTTTCTATGTCAAAGCAGCTACAACAGAATGTGATGATGCAAAAGAATAAATATAGAATGGCTTTGTGTAATCTAGACTGGCCAATACAGGAGCATCAGAAATAGCTTCCTTGATATCTTCAAATGCAGCTTTTGCTACTAGTGTCCATTCTATCACTGCATCCTTCTTCAACATAGTGTTCAGCAGTTGTACAATCTCTGCAAACCTTGTAATAAACTTCCTGACAAAATTGATCTTACCAAAAAATGATTTTAATTCTTTCTTAGTGTTTGGTAATTGTAATTTCTTTATTCCTTCTATTCTATCAAGATCAATAGATATACCATTCTCAGAAATGACATGCCTTAATAATTTTCCTTCTGTTATGCCAAATGAACATTTCTTAGGGTTAAGCAAAATTCTATACCTTTCGCATCTCTTAAGGACTCTTCTCATATCCTCAGCATGAGTGGACGTATCTTTAGAATAAATAGTTAAATCATCCATATAAATTACAATGCACTTACCTGACAGTCCACGGAATGTAATATCCATGGCTCTCTAAAAAGTGGCACCTGCATTGATTAGACCAAACGACATTCTTCTGTATGCATAATTACCCCATTTACAAGTAAAAGTTGTTTTCAACCTGTTAGTGCCTGAATTGACTGGCAGTTTTTTGAGCAATTTTCATGCAGGCACTTTCCCTAAGTATCCAAAAAATGTTCTAAGTGTTGGACCTCCTCAGCATTTTTCAGCTGCAGCATCATATTCTCCTGATGAGGAGGTCATCATCATCATCTTTTCTTCGATGGTGGTCAGCATCATCATGTTTTCTGTCGACTTGTTTTTCATCAGGATCATCATATTTCAATATCGGGTGATGTCTGGATATCATCCTGATGATGCTGATGAGCTACAGTGTGCCCTGATTTGCTTGTGGGGGTGATTTTTCAAGTATCTGGTGATCTTCCAATTATCACCTTGCCCTTTTATGATGATGATGTTGCCCCGATCTTCTGAAGGGATTATTCTCTGGGTTGTTCGACCTGACTTGTTTTTTCTTAAGGGTCGTCATCATCATCATCATCATATTTCTAGTTATCACCGTGTTGCTTGTGGGGGTCATCATATTTTCTGCCTGCATGATATTTCGCCGGGGTGATATTTTTATCATCGGGTGATCTTGGTTATGATCATCCTGATGATGTTGTTGAAGAGTTCTAAGTGTGACCCGATATTCACTGGGGTCATCATATTTTGAATGTCAGGATGATCTTAGTCAATATCATCCTGATGTTGTTGTATCACTTCATGTTCGTTGTTTTATCATCCTGATGATGCTGATGTCATTCTTATGTCAGGGTGATATCTATTTCTCTGCCTATCTGAATCATGATATTTCCGAAGGAGGGGGTGATATTTTCATTTTTGAATATCACCCGGATGTATGTTTGTTCCAGCGTCATGATGATGCTGATATCAAGGAGATATCCACCTGTCGGCTTCGTGCATTATCTAGTGGGGGGTGATCTTTTCAAGCATCATCATATTCATCTATCGCCCCCATCTTATAGTGGAGCTACAGTGCAACCTGATATTTGTGCATCAGGATGATATTTCCAAATATCCGGTTATCTTCCGAATATCATCCTGATGTCGATATGATGATGACGTCATCAAGGTCCAGGGGGGTCATATTTCTAACACTGATCATCTTGTGAAGATCCCCCGATATTTGCAAACATGATGATGACGTCATCCGGATATGAGGAGGTGCGCAGTGGGCAGGATATGATGATGACGTCATCAGGATGTTCATCGGCCAGACTTTTGGTATAGGCTCAGCAGGAGGATGTTCCTCCGATGGATCAGGTTGTGCCGATGAAGGCGATTATCATGCAGATGATATTGCGGTGATGATGCTGACGTCAGGGTGATATTTCAAGCGACAGGATATCATGTTGTTGGAGGATGATGATGAAGTCTTATACTAGTGTCGTCAGGAGCAAAAGCACCGACATCATATATGCTCATGACCTAGTATATAAAGTGTTAAAGAGGTTGCTGCGGGGTGCATGTGGGATAATTGATATCCTGCATATTTTCAAATATCATGATGATGAATCTCAGCGGGAAATGGTTGCGATGCAGAATTGACGTTTTCCCGAGGCCGCGGGTTGGTGCACCATTAATGGCGAAGGTTGCAGAGGTATGGGCGGATCTGGTACCCGATTGAAGGTGTACATCGACGGACAGTGGCGCAAGGCTCGAGGTTTCTTCCTGTCTCCTCCCCTACCTGCTGCATTCATGTTTGGGCACTAATCTGGTAATGCGTTGAGCGCCATTTTTCTGAAACGGTGTATCTGGCGGGATTTTTGGTCAACCATGTAATTAATTGCTATGGTACACTACCTGGCTGTTATAAGCAGGAAGTGTTACTCATTTTTGGTGGTTGAAAGTTGAAGATTTTTGGCTCTGTAGTTAAAAACAAGCTGATCTGGTTGCTCTATACAGCTAAACTTGTGAGTTTATGTATCTCCTGTTGTACGATTTGGCATGAATCCACTGATTTCATGGTTAATCTTATATGAGAAATGCTATCTTAGCATGTGTTTTGTTGATTCTATCTCCAGTATTGCATGTATTCTTCTTCTAAATCTGGATATTTGGGTAATGTTTAGATTCTAGAGCATAGAATTCCTATGTTGAATGTCTAATCTTTTAACTTCTGCTCAAGGGGTAGATTAAACTGTTTTCAGGTTGAACATTGGGAAGGGTATACTGCAGTAGGGATGCCATAAGTAGAGATAACTTAACACTCTGTATTGGGAGATATCTGTAAGGCAGATATCATGTGTATCCCCCTGAAATCCAGTTTTAGCTATTCATGCTGATCATTCACAGGTGTATGTCTACCGACTCCAAGCCCTGGATAGGCACCAATCATGCTTTGTTTTTGTGTTACAACCATGTCCAGCTTTGCATCCAAAATTCAAACTAAACCATTTCATACTTCCACCTGTTAGTTGTAGGAGTAGGATTAGGAACCCCCTGCATGCTCTCATACCCAACCAGATATCATGTCCAAGAATGTTGCCAGCCTTGTGATCTATCATACAGATCTTGGTCCATACATGAGAGTATTCTGCCTGTTATTGTCAAGTTAGATCTTTCTATCTTTGAGCTAGTCAAGGTTACATCTTGAGTTATAGGGATACCCCCCTTGGTGCGGCAGAACCAGAAGTGAAGGGGAGGCAGCTCACGCAACCTCCTGTATTTAGTTGGCTGAATCTGCCTATGCATTAGAAGTGGCAAACCCTAATGCTGATTCAGAAGAAAAACCAACACAACCTATCTTCTTTATCAACTAAGACTTGGTTATATCCTGAAAATCCATCCAGAAAAGACATCATCTTGGCTCCATTCACTGCTTGCAACACTTCATATATTGGAGGTAGAGGATAATTTTCTTTTTCAGATGCCTTGTTCAAATTCCTAAAATCTACACATAACTTGATGTCTCCACTTTTCTTTCTAACAGGTACTAAATTAGCTACCCAGGTTGAATGTCTGATAGGAAAAATTATTCTAGCAGACAGCAGTTTTTTCACTTCCTCAAATATCAAGGGTTCTGAAAAGGCATTCATAGGCCTTTGCTTTTGCCTGAATGGTTTACATCTGATTTCAAAGGTATCACATGAGTGATGATGGACGTATCATATGTCTTTAAATCCTCATATGTCCATGCTATGACATGTTTGTAATCCTTCAGAGCATCTATAATTTCTTTTCTCAACTTTTCAAAACAGGCCTTTCCAATCTGTACATTCTGAGGATTCTACTCTATTCCTAAGTTATATGGATCACACTTACCTCCCTTAGTTTTGGGTAAGTCTTTCTATTTTAGTACCCCATCAAAATCAAAGATCTGTTCTAACTCAATCACTCCTTTAGGCAATAAATTGCTTTTTAAGTTGATTATGTCTTCTTCATCCCAAGACACATCAGGCCTCTCTTGTTCATCAATAATTTAAACCTCAAATACCTCATTACAAGTTAGAAAATCTACAATTTGTTGATCCCCTTCAAATACCTAAAAATGAGTTACATTATCTAGTACACTAGGCACATTCACTAATTCTACAACAAATCTTTTTAATCTTGACAGTGTTAAAGGTTCTAAAGTGCTAGCAGCAACTGCTAATGCATCTGGTCTATGGTTCAATTCTCTAGGGATATGCTCTATATTGAAAGCATCAAATGAATCTATTAAATCCCATACCCTATGCCTATAACAAACCATGTTTTTATAGTTGCATGCATACAATTTCCTTACCTGTCTGACTACTAGCTCAGAATCTGAAAATACTCTGATCATTTTTACCTTTTTCTTTATAACCATGACCAGTCCATAAATTAAAGCCTCATATTCTGCAACATTGTTAGTACAAGCAAACTGTAGCCTATATGCTGCTAAATATGATTTGCCATGAGGATCTATAAGTTCTACACCAGCACCTGCACCCTGTTTAGATTTGGAACCATCACATTTTAGTGTCCACATGCCATCCTTATTCTTTTGACTTTTTACTTTGGCATGTTTTGCTTTTTCTATCACATGTGTCGTGCTATCTTGTTTATTCATAGGCAATTCGTTTTGGCTTACTTGTACATTTATCTTTTCAGTTTGTAGATCGGAATGATAGACACTTTTATCTTTTGTCTCCTTTTCTAAATTTGGAGTTGATCCATCTATGTTGTTATGAAAGTATCTCTCTAGTTGATTAACCTTTCCTTCTCAGAGTTCCATCCCCTTTGTGCATTTTATGTATTGATACTCAATAATTTCTCTGCACATTCCACAATTCTCTTCAGAATGTGGTTTATCATGGAATCTACACATATTTTTGTATAACTTGCATTGAACTGGAATATTTTGTTCCATGCACTTTTCCATTTCCTGTCTAATGACTTGACTAAAATTATTTAGTGCATTGTTTTCTTCATCAGAAGAATTTCCATCAGACTCAATAAATAATACCGTTTCCTTATTGACAGGCTTTTCTCTAAAATTCAGCATTAAGATTTCTTTAATTTGTACCCCTTTGTTAGTGACCCTATAAAGACCAGGGTCAATAGAAGCATACAATATTTCATTAATCCTATTGTATTATGTGATCATGTGTTTCATCCTGGGTTCAACTTCTATTCTGATCTGATTTGGCACACCTCTCCAAGGTAACCACATATGTGAAAAATCAGTGGCCATATATCCATTCAAAGTCTTAGACCAGTCTCTACTCAATAGCATCCCATAATTTATAGGTATATCCACTACTTGGATATCAATGAACTGACTTACCCTGGGGTCTGAATCTAACTACATTTGAATATGTATTAGTTCTCCAATCACATTAGATTTAGTTTTATCTAACTATGTAACAACTTTAGCAGATTTGGTAGGGGTCAGCCCTAAAGTTTTGCATATCCCTAAAGGCATTACATTAGCTGATGCACCAGAATCTACCATACAATTGTGTATGTTCTTTCTAAATAGTCTAATGCTTAACAAGAAAGGAGGAGCTTCTTTCTTATCCGCATACATTACCACATTGGTGTTGGAAGGCTACTTAGTTTTCTTACTTTTTTCTTTGGACTGTGTATCCCTACTAGGAACATTTACCTTAGCAGAAACCTCACCTGTCACAGATGCATCCAAGGATTTTATAAAAACATTTCTAACCCCTAGACTTTTCAACAATTCACACAAAGGTATACTGACCTTAATTTTCTTTATCTCCTCTGACAGATAACTCATCAACCCCGTTGTTCCTACAGTCTCTATTTTACTTGTTTGGACTTTTTGTGCTACTGTTCCATTATTTTCATGATGAGTGGCTTTCAGTATAGCAGGATTATTGCTAGCATTCTAGTCTGGGGGAGTATTGAAATTGTTAGGAGGAGTGGAAGTAGTGAAAGGACCTCTTGGCCTAGTGTTATTTCTCAGGTTGTAAGTATGATTCTTATTTGACTGTTGGAAGGCTTGTACCTCTTCTGTCTCATACAACACCTCATTTTCAGTTTCAAATGGAAAATAAAATGCATTTAGTACTAAGGCTATTTCAGGATATGGTTTTTCACAAAAATAGGGTTCATCCTCTAAAAATTGGTCTTCTTCCTCTCTGGTTGCAAAGGTAAAAGTCTCTAAGACTAAGGCAATATCATATCCTGAGAGTACTATTTCATTACCTTTGGGAATTAAAAACTCAGAAGTAGGAGCCTATACATCCACATTAAAAATACTTGCTGCTAGATGAAACTGAGGACAGTCTAATTCAGCATGGGCACTAGTATTATGGATTCTACACCAATTCTTCAATGCTACATTGGCCATTTGAATCCTAGTTGTGTGCTTTGTATCTTGGTTATCCAGATTCTCAAATGGAGAAGCTAGAGTGCCATTATTTGGCCCTGTGTTCCATGTTTTAGGTGGCCTTGGTTGATTCTGATTTTGGTTATTATTACCCTAGGCTCTGTTATCTATAGCTGGTCCTCTATTTTGTATCTGTTGTCCTTGATTATAATTTTGATTTTGACCCTGATTAGAACCCTGACCTTGGTTATAATTCTGATTCTGATTTTGGTTGGGGCTCGGATTATAATTCTAGTTGTGGTTTGGGTTGTAGTTCTGGTTTTGACTCTAGTTATAGTTTTGATTATATCCCTGGTTGTTTCTACCATAGAAATTCTCATTTCTCAATTGTGTCATTTCAGTGGTCAATCTTCTCAAATGTGCAGTAATTTATTTGATTTCTTCCCTTTCCTCTTGTACTTTTTCCACAAATGTATCCTGAGGAGGTTGGAAGAAAGATTGGCCATTATTCTGAATATTATTGGCAGTATTACCAGTACAAGGTACTATAGCTTGAATTGGGGCAGGATTATACACATGTATGTACATAGGGACTGGATTTAGCAATGGAGTGCTATGTGTAGGAACTCCATTCCAAGGTTGTGCCTGATTTTGTATCCCAGGATTTGCTCCATTGAGAAATGGATTATAAGTTGTCTACCTCATCTCCTAGTTTACAGAGGCTGCCTCTTTATAGGCTTTAGATATTGTATCTATGTTAGGCTTTCTTTTGACAAACATGGCAATTAATGGATCTAAGGCAACATAATACATGGCTAACAATGTATATGCATTAACTGTGTATGGAGCTACCAACCTAGAATAAGCCTTTTGAAACTTGTCATTAAAATTATCAATTAGTTCCCCCTCACTTCTCTTAATTGCAGCCAATTTATGATATAAGATGGAAGGATATATTGGTCCCCTAAATCTAGACAAAAATGCTTCCTCCATAAGTGTCCAAGAAAAAATGTAACCATTAGGTAAATTGACATACCAATTAGAAGCTTGTTCATTGAAAGTGTAAGGAAATAACCTACACACCACATCCTCATATTCTAGTCTAGCTCTAAAGCATGCCTCCTTAAATATCCTAATATGATCCTCTAGATCTTGATGCAACTGCTAATTAGGACATATTTTCTCAAGGTTTTTTGGCATCTCATGATAATCAGTGAACTGTATAGGAGAGTTGACATTGAAATAAGCCATTGCAGGTACCTGTGCTTGACCTAGACCTATAGGAATACCTAGATTTCTAGGTGGACTTGGATTTTTGGGAGGACTGGGACCTCTAGGAGGACTAGGACCTCTGGGAGGACCTGAACCAAGATTTAAAAATCTAAATGAAGAACTATCAGGACTCACAATATTATGGACGTTAAAAGGTGATCCAAGAGGCATTCTAGATGAACTTCCTATATTTGATATTTTAGGATTCCAAATTAAAGGACCTTTACTCTGCCTCCTATTCGGTAATTGCACAAATATATCTTCTGAATTGGATCTAGACCTAGTCACTCTACTGCTGTTATGAGCTAGCTTTACTCAAATTCAACCTTAACTCCAATTAGGCCCTCCTTCTAGTGCCAAAAATTGTTGATGATTGTTTTTACACACTCATAACAAAAGTTAAAATTCACAAAATGAACCTAACTATCTTGAAAGATATGAAGAAATCAATGAATATTACTTAATCCCAAGTTTCTGTATGGCCAGGTCTTGACCTGTTGGATAATTCAGTAGGTAAATGTGAAGTTGTAATATGCAAGGGGCCTTATGTGATTCAAGGTGATTGATGACTTACTGGACTCAAATTATGCAAATTGTTGCAAGTATCAACAAATTATCTATCTCTTTGCATAAAATTGTTACTGTATCATGAAGCTTTGTATGATTTATATTAAAACATGCTTTTCTTTTCAAATATTTATGAAGATTTCCAACTATCAACTCAATTGTTCCTATTTCTTCCAAATGTTAGACAATCTCCTTTGAATTTCTACATTTTAAGCTAAGTATTTCAAATTATTTGGGAAAAGTTAGAGAAATCTAAATTAAACTTCATTCTGCTATAGGATCTAAATGCTCTGTTGTGCACGTGGTAAGAAATACAACAAATTCAATTAAATCATAAGACTAAATCGTTAAATGCGAATGTCCTAAGTATTTTCATGAACATGCATTCAAGATTGTGAGCTTTAAGAGATACTATTTCAAATACAAAGAAGAGCCAGAAGACACTTAGAAAATAGACGTAGAATTCCAGATTCATTTGTATTCAAAACACAGTCATATATGATTTACAATGTATGAATGACTCTTAGCTTCATTAATCAAATTCACAAAAACTTACAATGCTTTATAGATACAATAAGAAAGCTAGACATTCCACGCGTTCCTTAGTGCAGACATAGGCGACTTCCTCTAAACTAAAATACTCCTGCTCAAAGTCTCTGAAAAAATTACAATTGCTGGCTAATTTCTTAAAAACCCTTGTGTTCGTAACATACAAGTAGCTCAGTTCCTTATATAAATTTTGACCTCTTCATTTCTACGGCTACAACTTCATCTACGGTTGAGATCTTTCCATTATTAATTGAGGGTCCGTATTCATCTCTAACCATTTGCTAAAATATTTGAATGGCATCTTTTCCTCTTAAAGGATGCTGTTGGAATCTTTCAAATAATAAGATTCCCCTTCTCTTTGACTTTCCCACTGATACTCTTTACTTTATTCTCTCCAACACTATTGCTCATCCTTGTCTTCTGTGAATTTTGCCTTTTCCCATGCAAACTTCATCCTCTGAGATGTTCTCGCCACTTTGTCACTTTTCAAATATCTGCATACCTTTTCCTTTCGGCAAGACCCACGTTGTCGGCTAAGCCTTTTCCTCTTCCTCCGATGGCTGATGACCCAATCTTCACTTTATCTTCTTAACCGCCACAGTTTCCATCAACCTACCTATGTTCTTGCGGTCAATAAACACAAGTCAGTAAAAATGCACCTAAAATTCACTTTTTAATCTAGAAACATAACCCTTGTCATATACAAGCATTCTAATATGCAAGGAATTTTCTATTTTTAATTTCTATTTTGAATCTAGCTTGTACCTTTTGCATTGCATATCGCACTTGTACATCGCAACATACAAGAGCATATACAAACGAGTTTATGCAAAACTTTCTCGTTACCTTTGTCGCCTTTGATGCCTCTAATTTCCTTGTATATCTGATTTGTATGTCGTAACATATAAGCATTGCAAACATACAAAGAATTTTCCATGTTTAATTTCTTTTCGCATTCGGGCTCTGTATATTAGCTTGTATATTGGATATACATTGTAGACATACAAAGCTAATATACAACTGGTGGGGCCCACCTTACCTTTCAACTTTGCATCTCTGCGATGCATATAACCTTCGTATCAAACTTTCAGACTTAAACCTCTTATAAATTGCACTCAACTTACCTTCAAGTTTGCGATGTACATAACTCAATGCATCTTTTGATATACAATTCGAACGTAATGCATTGTATTAATCATATTTCAATTTTCTTGAGTTTCGGCTTATATGTATAAAGCAATGTATGTTTCAGAACAAACATACAAGCGTAGAAATGTACAATAGTTTAACTTCATTTTATAATATTTGGGTTCCGGCACTTGTATGTGGTGCAATGTATATCAGTAATGTATGTAGGATACATACAAGCCAGAAACATACAACGATTTTACTGCATTCCATAAACATTTTGGGTCTGTCCAATGTATAAAGCAATGTATGTTTCGCTTGTATGTTTTAAATATACAATCACCAAATAAACAACAATTTAACCTTGTTTCATGATCCTTTCAAGTCTGCGGCCTGCACATTGGAAATGTATATAACAAATGTATGTACGATACATACAAACATAAGATGTATTTGGTGGATTTATCCAAACATTCATTTCAACTTTCAACTGCATCGGGTCCACTTTGCATGTATTAGATTGAACATTAGCGAAATGCATACAAGGCAAACAATGTATAAACCTGACGTACAGACTGATTTGTATATGCAACATACAAAGATACAACATACAAAGGACCCTGTATGTGCAACATACAAACCCGAATGTACATTTTACCAAAACACTCATAACTTGCAAAATATAGGGAATTTTAAGATGGTTCAAAAAGCAACCCCTGTTCATTTTTGACAAGGAATCCAGCCATATTATGCTCTGGCACTTAATGCAATATTTTCTCTATTTTCAACAAGGTTTGTACCATCCACTCTCTTTTTCCCTTTACCACCAAGCAGAACAACACACACAAGCAAAAAGCAAAAAGCCACAGCAAGGGTCCTGATTTTGCTAAGGAGTAAAATGGGGTGTGTTGTGAACATCACAATAGGATTCTTGAGTGAGGATTTTCTCTTTTAGTAGAACCTCTGGTGATAGATTGTACATCATTTTAACCCTTGGGAATACTTGGGAATGATTATCTATGTCTATTTTGTAAGCATCTTGCAAGGTTTCTATCACTTCAAGTTTCCAAAATCTCACAAGGCTTGGACAACTTCATCAATTGCTTAACTTCCTTGATCACATATTTCTTCAATCCAATCCTGACTAGTCATTGCTACATGCTCCATCTTTTCAAGTTCTATATTTTCCTATTGTAATAAGATTACTAGAGGGGAAACTATATCATCCTCATGTTGGAGAGGAGCCACCAGATGTATGATGTATGCTTGAAACTTAGCTACTTGTTCATGTAACTCCCTCTTTGTCTTCTCATCTATGTGCATCCTTTCTAAACTTGAGGAGCTTTGACCACATGAATGGTAGTTCCAAGGATTCTTGAGTGAGGATTTTCTCTTTTAGCAAAACCTTTGGTGATAGCTTTCACATTATTTTAACCCTTGGGAATACTTGGGAATGATTATCTATGTCTATTTTGCAAGCATCCTGCAGGGTTTCTATCATTTCCTTCAATTTTCCAAAATCTCGCAAGGCTTGGACAACTTCATCAATTGCTTGACTTCCTTGATCACAAATTTCTTCAATCCAATCCTAACTAGTCCTTGCTACATGCTCCATCTTTTCAAGTTATGTATTTTCCTATTGTGATAAGACTACTAGAGGGGCAACTGTATCATCCTCATGTTGGAGAGGAGCCACTAGATGTATGATGTATGCTTGCAACTTAGCTACTTGTTCTTGTAGCTCCCTCTTTGTCTTCTCATCTTTGTACATCCTTGCACGACAATTGTGGATATTGCATTTTGCACATCTTCAATCTCTTAGGACTTGTGTCTTGCCCAAGGTTGACAATAGTTATCTAATAATCTTCTACTTGGAGGTCCATGTCATCCTAGTCTACAATTAGAGTTTCAATTTGTACAATCTTGGATCTCGTGGTGTTCTTTACATTATTGTAGACAACACTCTTGGCTTCTTTCTCCCTTTGGGCTTATCAATTCTAGTTATGATGCTAGAGAAATCTAGGGATGTTGGTTTTATTACTCATTGTCTTTGTTGAATGGTAACTTTCAACCATTGAGGCATTACAGAATCATCACTTATTATTTCAACCACTAGCTACTGTGATGGAGAAATTTGAAACTGTTGTTCAGGAGTTTGATCAATTTATCCCTCAATGGACTTATTCACATCCTCAGTAATTTGTCTATCACTCTTATGTGCATCTTCTATAGAAGTGATTGTTGTAACAATCATATGCATGTCAATCATTTCTTCATCTTGTTTCCCAACAACTATACCTTGGTCCTTATTAGACTACTCCTCATCACCTTGCACATCTTGTTCACCTTGGAGGGATGCTTCCTTATTTTCTTGGATATCAGTTACTAGCATTGTAGATGGAACCTCTTGTTGAGGCTGCTCTTGGACTTGTTGAGGAGCTGCTCAACTAATACTTCTTGTGACTCCTTTTTGCAACTTGTTAAGCTTATTTTTTTTCAAGTTCTTTCATTACTCAGTGAATATTCTCTAAAGATTGTGGCTACAAAGGGTCTCTTGGTGAACCAATAGGGGTAATGAAATCAACACTAGCTTGTTGCAAGTCAACCCTATTTATATTTGAAAAGAATGATGTAGGAGATATGGAAAAAGTAGTAGAAATAGTAGGCAAGATAGTAGTGGAAGGAAGTGTAGAAGGATCTAAGGAATGGATGGAGAAGGGAGAATATGTGGAATGGAAGGAATAGGAATAGTATAAGAAATGGTGGATGGAGTGGATATGATAGTAGGGATTGTAGGAATGGTAGATGCTACAACAAGTGTTGGATTAGGATAGTAGTTTGTGATTGTTACAGCAGTGGGGAAGATGATTGAATGGGATCTTGATGTGGAAAGAAAGAAGATGGATGGGAAATAGGAAAAGGAATGGATGATTGGATGGAAGGAGAAGGAGAGTAGATGGGAGAAATGGGAGATGATGGTTGTTGAGGTAAAGGAGGAGGAGAAATAAAGGCACCTTCAGCTATAATAGTAGAAGCATCATTTTTATTTGTTCGAGCTTCTTCACCAACTAGAGCTCTAGATTATCCCTAGGGTCACCCTCCTCTACATCTTTATTTATTTTGTACACCTTTTGAGTAGGAAGAGGTGGCTTCTTGCGACCTCTCATCCTTGGTGCCACAATAGCTTTATTAACTTTTCCATTGCTCTTTGAAGGTAGAAGTTTTTCATTTCCTTTAGTGTTTTCATCATCATTTTCAATTTCCTTCCCTTTTGATCTAGAAGCTTCTTCTTTCTCTTTCTCTTCAAGAGATACTACTTCTACTTCCTATATCTTCTTCTTCTTGGCTTTGCCCTTGGTGAATGTTAATTGGACTTCCTGTTCTACTAGTTCAACAACTTTGTTAGCAATCCATATTTTGTTGTATCCGATGATTCCCATTATTTCTTCCAAAGAGGTGACTTCCTCTTCTAACCAAAAAGGAGGAGGAATGCGATCATTAAATATTTTATCATACTTATCCTATTATATTTCATTCCCATCATCTGACACTTGATCAGGAACTGGATACATGTTAAACAATTTTATATAAAATATAGATAATCTACAATATCTTCTTCTCCTAACTTCATGTTCATTTACACAGTTAGCCTAAAAGTCCTCTAGGTGGGGGGGCACATGTTGATATTACTTTCCTAATAGCTACTCCATCTTCCCATATGGATCAAAAATTGCTCTAGCATTATAAAAGTGCAAATTGTGGTTTTGGATCTCGATGTCTAATTCTTTGGCTAAGGGAAAGGAAGGACAAGCATACATACCATCACCTAAAATTAGAGGGAATTAAACCCTTGCTTTGTGCTTTTTAGTTAGAAGCTATTAAGACTCACAAATTTGTATGGTTAGCACCCAAAAAATGATCTTATCTATGGGATACTTGGGTAGCTTGTATGGTGGACTAGTGAAACCTTCAATTCTAATATATGAAAATTTGGGAAACTAGATGAACCAATTTTCATATTTCTTAATTATCTCAGTAGTATGCAATGAAATCCTCTTGTTCAAATCTCCCTCCAAACACTAAGTGATATACATAGTAAAGGCATCATTTACCCACCTGTAATGACTTAGGGCATTTTCCATTTGCAACTAAGGGTAATAGTCATAGACTTTGAACTATCTTGGATCATTTCTAATATCTCCTCTTCTTCTCAATCCAAGGTAGAATACATATCTTGCAAGCATGTAAAATAGGTAAGAATATGTGAAGAAATTCCTTGTCACTCCTGTTTAGTATGAAAAAGGAGAATGACAACAACTAGCACACAAACTAGATCAAATCCTTTTCCATATAACATTCAAGGACAAGGCCAGGCCAAATCACTACCAAATGAAGGTGGACTCAGCTACTGACCTTGTGCTCATGTATGCTATAGATGGATTAGATTTAATTTAGTCTTTTTCTCAAACCTTAGTTCTACAATGATCTACTTATAATAGAGGAAATACAATTGAAAACTAGAAACTAATTGTACAGGGATGATCAAAGGAATGATAGAACCTGTCTCCAGAAAGCAGAGGTGTTGGAGGACCTCAGTGGGACCACCTAGGTCCCAACTGAAGGAATCTGCCAAAGGTATGAACTGAAAGATTATTCTAGATGTTGTCCTGATGCCAGATCTAAACTTAGAATGGTAGAAGGACATGGGCAGTACTGCTGAAGTCCCTGGTGAAAGAATACTCTGAAACTATCTCTAGATCTCAAAACCCTGATCAGTACCCAGTCTTCATGTAGCTCTATATTTTATAGATCTCACTCCTGTAACATGCACACAAGAAGATAAGAAGGGGTTTGGGGGTTATGGTGTTTAGGGACTTGCCTCATTCAAATCCTGGAATAGCATTCAATCTTCCCAACATTGTTGATTGATAAAGAGTGCGTGCCCTCGTGGGGACAGAGGCTAAAAACAATAATAATATGATGATTCAAATGATGATAAACAAACAATGATATCACCTATGTGATGAACCCTTTGAATGATGAAGATCCTTCAACTCCTAAGAAAGAATAGATGATAGCTCCATATCTGCAACAACACACAATAACAATACATAAATCTTCTCTACAATCACAATGAATTCTCTTGCTTGCTTCACTTCAAAATCTCAAGTTATGCCTTTTTCATCCTATTTGATAATGACCTCAAAAACACACTTATATATGCTTTCCCGCTTACAATTGACAATTCAATCCAAAAGAGCCAACAAGGAGAAACCTCTAAAGAGGTGTTAGGCCAACCAACACTTAAATTAGCCCTAACCTAAAAGGAGGGACATGGGCAGTGCTACCCAGGTCCTTTATCCTTGTTTAGGTCTAGGGTAAGCTAAAGTAAGGAGCCCATATTCCAATTCCATCTTGGTGTTAGGCAATTTTGCATCAGAAGTAACATTTTGAATGTATAATGCAATAAAGGGGACCTAGAAGCTAAAGAAGGAGGTAAAAAGACATGTGGACACTTTTTACTCCATAACATTTAGCTCCCACTTTAATGTGTGTATGATCTTACGATCAGTGCATACATTAAGGTATAGTCAAAACACATCAAGCACATCAAACGCTAGAGCCAACAACACGCCCAAATTTTTGAAGACCATCTCTAGCCCCCAATTTTAGGAAAACATATGAAAATACTTGACAATCATGTAAAACATGAAGAAGATAGTAAAGAAGCACATAATACACGGAGAAGACATGAATGCAGTCATGCAATACACGAAGCATACACAAAGAGAAGACATGATTAAGCAATTATCTAACACTAACAGGTAATGGGGGGAGCTCATCGCTATGTGCCACTATCAAAGATTGCAAAATACATAGTGTGGGGGAAGCTCATCGCTATGCACCACCACAAAACACGCAAGACACATGGCATGGGGGAGCTCATTGCTACGAGCCACCAAAAACATGCAAAAACACACAGGGAAAACATGTGGAAAACACACAAAATACACGAGCACCATTGAGTGTTTCATCGACCCACTATACATCTTATACACAACAAACACAGATGATTGGGAGGAGCTCATCGCTATACTCTGCCATCTAAGACATGCCAAACACACCCGACGATTGAGCTTATGCTACAATGATTGCCAAAACACACACTTAAGGGTGAGTAACTCAAGACCCAACCTTGCCTCCCGCAAGAGTACTTTTCAAAAAGGATGTGCAACCACTCAAGGGAATACACAACCCCACCTTTTGCAGAAGGGATTTCAAAAACATACAACCCCACCTACATCACGGAGATGCCTTATAGTGAAAAGGAAGTATGTGCACAAAGTATACAACCCCACCTGCATAATGGAGATGCCTTACAGTGAAAAGGAAGCATACACAACACACAAAACAAAGTATACAACCCAACCTGCATCACAAAGATGCCTTATAGTGAAAAGGTAGCATACGCAACACACAAGACAAAGTATACAACCCCACCTGCATCACAGAGATGCCTTATAGTGAAAAGGTAGCATACACAATACACTTTATCACAATATCTAAGATATCCAAGCTTTTACCACAATATATGCCCCCACTTTAAAGTGTTGCTCATGCTTGTCAATAGCAATCATGTTTAAGGTAAGGTTGAAAACACACGAAGGAACAAGAGCTTTTGCAAAGCTATGCCCCGAAGTGACATGTGCTTACAATCACTAAATTGTTTCCAACAATCACAATAAAAACACATCAATATCATTTACTTACAATCATTAATCAATAATATGCACATGTATATGAAATATAATCAAAATAAGCTTCAGTTAGAAACTCTAAGCTAAGATATAACCAAATCATTTCATGAACTTGATATAGAAATAAGGCAACATGCCACTAGAAAAACCAAGGTTATACTTACGGGTTCGGAACTGAGTATAACCATGAGGTTATACTTCAGGTATCTTAGAATTGAATGTAGCTACAAGGTGAGACAAAAGCAATTCAAAGTGCATAGCAGTAGATTTAGAGTATTGCAAAGGTTTGTTATAACAATTTCATAATACGATACATGATCACATCAGGACACAAAGTGATTCTACTAGTCAAACGTCAGTAACAAATTACCCCCGTCTTCATATATGGACTAGGTCCATTTTTATTTTCTTGTTTAGGGATGCATGGTCCTTATTAGAAGTGTATATTTGTTGTCATCATCCTCCAACTAGTAGAGCCACAAGTACAACGAAAGAATGAAATCACAAAAAAAAAGAGAGGAGACAAAAGTGACTTAGGGCCCCAACATGGAAGAATGCCCCCAAAACACCCTTCACAATGTTATTCCCCAAGGAACCACACACAACAATTGTAACAAGAGAAGTGTAGAATAATAGAGAAACAAATAGAAGGAATGTCACAACAGAGGTGGTCTCCTTGTATCCTTGACCTTACAAGAGTATCAAGGGTCATCCAAGGAGACCTAAACAAACATTTAACACTACATGGGGGAGCACAACACAAAGAGGAGGCCACCCTTGAGAGCAACTCAAAGAGGTGCTATATCAAGTGTGGCTTAATGAGGGAGAAATACTTACTTGATTCATTGTTGGGAAGGTGGTACTCAGATGCAACCACACTAGTGGTTGTCTTTAATCAAATCATCTTCTTCCTAATTTTGATCTTCATATGAAATAGGTGGTACATAGGTCACTATAGCCCAACTTGAAATTTCTTCATTTAGTTCTTCTTTTGATTCCATTTCTTTCGGTGGGATATTTTCTTCTTGCAGTGATATTTTTAAAGCTAAGGCTTGTCGCTTTGTTCTTCTTTCCCTTGCATTTCTATTTCTTCTAGTCTTATTAGTTATATTTCCCAAGGGAGTTTCTTTGTCCACCACCAAGGGTTTGAATGTTTTTCTACATTTTTTGGCATTTCTGAAGAGGAAGCCAATACAAAAGTGATTTTATGATTTTGTGATGGATAGCTTCACTCTTGAAGGTTCTCTCCTGATCCTTGTAAGGATGGCGGAGGAGGAACCTTGACAAAAATTCCCTTTCCTTTTAGTCAAGGTGAATCCTTCATCTCGGACTGCTTTTCACTCTCTATTTGTTGGATAGGAGGAATTGTAGCCTCGGAGCACCGAGAGGGTCTAGGATTATTCTTGCCATATGATAGTTCAACTATTTTCTTTGCCTTATACTTTTGATATGCCAAGAAGAATTGATCTTGTCATGGTTGATTTGCTTTAATAGGTTGTGGCCAAAAATAATCTAAATTGAAATTTCCACAAGTGGCTAATGGTTTAAATCCACTGTGATGAATAACATTTACTCAACCTTTATGAGGGAACTTTAAGCACTTGTGAATAGTAGAAGGAACTACTTTCATGGATTTTAGCCAAGGATGTCCTAACTTCACCTGAAAGAGATCCAAGGTGGGAATAATAACAAATGGTGCTTCCAGGGCTTTTTCAACCACCTTAATACAAAGAATTATATTTCCAATTGTCGAAAGGAAATAACCATTATGTACTTTTATCATTATGTCATTTGGATCATAAGTATCTTGTGCTATATCGTGCATGTATAAAAATTCTTCTGTGATAACATTTGTCATGCAATTAGGATCAATAAGAACTCGTCTTGTAGGATTTCCATTTATTCTTGTTATATATAAAGGACCATCGATGTCTCGAATAGTGACCTCATGTGGTGTGAAGGATGTGACGGGTTCAGGATCCTTCCTTTTCTTGTTAGATCAGGGAGGAACCACACCACCCTTGTTGTGACTGGATTCCATATATGTGAGACTTCTGTACACTAAGACACTAGTTTGAGGAAATTAGGTTTTTGAAGCTTTTGAAAAGATCAAAAACACACTAGTGTAACTACAAATGAATCACAGTGTTAAAAGTGCTACACAAAAAGGCAATATAGACAACTTTAAGATTTCTTGCGAAGTTATGTGAAAGAGATGTTGAAATACACAATGTGTAATTGCAAAAGTATGAATTTTCAAATTGAGGATGTGAAATAATGTAAGATTACTATGCAAAATTAGATTTGATGAATATTTGATGCAACTAATATGATCATGCAAGAGAATTTTTAAAACCCTACTACAAAATTTTACCAGAATATAAGCTTTTGAAGGCCTAAATATGCACTTTTTTCAAAATTATGCAAGATTTTCAAATGAATAATGAGAAATATGCAATAAAATAATTTAAGATATGATTTGAACAATTAGCAAGATGCAAATGCTCTAAGCTACGGGTTCACCAAAATGTTTAGTATGAAAAAGGAGAATGACAACAACTAGCACACAAACTAGATCAAACCATTTTCCATATAACATTTAAGGACAAGGTCGAGCCAGATCACTACCAAATGAAGGTGGACTCAGCTGCTGACCTTGTGCTCATGTATGCTATAGATGGATTAGATTTAACTTGATCTTTTTCTCAAACCCTAAGTTAATGATGCATGAAACCCTAGTTCTACAATGATTTTCTTATAACAGAGGAAATACAACTGAAACCCAGAAACTAATTGCACAGGGATGATCTGAGGAATGATAGAACATGTCTCCAGAAAGTAGAGGTGTCGAAGGACCTTGGTGGGACCACCCAGGTCCCAACTAAAAGAATTTGTCGAAGGTGTGAACTGAAAGATTGTTCCAGATGTTGTCTTGATGCCAGATCTAAACTCAGAAAAGGCAAAAGGACATGGGTGGTATTGCCCAAGTCCTTGGTGAAAGAATACTCTAAAACTATCTTTGGATCCTAAAACCTTGATCTGTACCTAGTCTTCCTGTTGTTGCTAGTATGTGCCTAACTAGTGTTTTCATTGATGTCAACATATCTATTTTGTCATTGGTGGCAACTGTGCTCTTGTTCTGGTGCTTGCTTGTAATGAGTTAAGGGTTGAAGAAAATAAGTATTCCTGATACAACAGAACATTCAAGTAGATTGCTTCACATTTCTTGTAGAATTAATATCCTTATCTATGGATTGGAAGTTATTTAGATGCATGTTTGAAGATGCTATGTTCCAAGTCTGAGCCTCTAGTATGAAGATTTGAGTGAGTTATGTTCACCTGAGTGAAAACTACTTTTTTTGAATATTTGGTGGTGACAGGGAGAATGTATTATGCTCCACATTTAAGTATTTCAGTCTACAGTTCTGGAATCAAGTTTGTAGTGATGATAGGTACCTTCAACTCCAATGGTTCATGATTTGGTGGTCTGCAAGTGATCTTTTCCTTATGACAGTAGCTAGCAGTGTTGTTCATGTGCTTTGATTTGAAGAATCTTCTTGACATAGTGGTTAGAGATGATGTGGTTGTTCCAGGTGATTATAATGTGCTTGTGGATGTCTCCTGATCGTGTTCCTATCTTTGGATTGGTCCGCAAAGAGAATTTTGGATCATTGATGAAGACTGTTCTTAGAAGACTTAATGATAACACCAGTATTGGCCAACTTGGTTGTTTTCATTTCTTGCAGAGATACATCAAAGATTATGGAAGCGTGTCATGGCATGGAAGATTACATTTGAGTCCCAGGTAAGGCATAATATGATCCACATACATCTTTCTCTTAGCTAATTTTGTTTAGGTCCAGACCTATTTCTATGTATGTTTGTAATGCCGACCTTGGAGAATGTTCCAATGGTTGATGAATGTAATGGCGACCTTGATGTACATTCCAAGGTTGATGAAGTGTATAAAAACATGTAATGAAGTTGTGAAAAAGATATCCTAGTGTGAAAATGAAAAGATAAGTGTGAAGGTGTAAGAAGAGTAGAGCAGAGGTGTCATATTGTGATTCAATGGAACTGAACCCAGGCATGAAGTAGATGCTATCAAATAAATTCACCAATCCTTGGCAGTGAGCCGATCTTGGTAGTGAGCCCCAACATTTGTAGTGAGCATTTTGGATAGTGAGCCCTAAGACAGTGAGCCTCTGATTTTTAGTATTATTATAACTTATTTATTTCTGTGGGCTAACACCCACCATGGTTTTTCCCTTATAGGGTTTTCCACGTAAAAATTCTGGTGTCTCATGTGTTATTGTGTTGAGCTTCTTGTTTCATGCTTTCATGATTAATCTTAATAACAATGATTAAGAATTTGATGTGTTGATATCTAAAAATGGTTAAAGTTTTGTGACAACTGATTCACCCCCTCTCAGTTTTCCTATGCATTTCAACAATTGGTATCAGAGCCGATTCCTCAGAAGAAAGCTTAATCACTTGAGGAAGATCCAGGATGTCTTATAGGAAGGAAGCTCCATAGTTTGATGGAACAAATTATGCTCTCTGGAAGGTATGGATGAAAGCCACCTCCTTTATCTTGGTTATAAAGTGTGGAAAGCGATAGAGACAAAGTATACCTTGCCTCAGAATGGTTTGCAAACTAAAGATGAAATCAAAGAATATGAGTTGAACATAAAAGTTAGAGATGCTCTATTGAGTGCCTTGTCTAACACTGAGTTGATAAAGGTCATGGATCTAGAATCTACTCATGAAGTCTGGGAAAAGTTGGAAAAACTGTATGAAGGAGATGATTCTGTAAAGAGTGCCAAATTGTAGGGCCTGAAAGCGAAATGTGACGGTTTAAAAATGAACAAAGATGAAAACATAACTGCCTTCATGCAAAAAGTTGATGAAGTTGTCAATGGAATAAAAGGTATGGGAGGAACTATTGATGAGAAGGAAGTTGTGATGAAAATTCTTAGGTCACTACCTAAGTCATACAGTCACAAGGTAGCTGCAATTGAAGAAGTAATGACAGTGCAAGATGTCACTAAGGATCAGTTGCTTGGAAAACTTATAGCCTTTGAGATGAGAGTTTGGTGATGCCCTGCAGAAGGTTGAAACTACTTTCAAAGCCAATACTTCAAAGAAGATCTCTAGAGCAAAGAAGTACAAGGTGGAACCTAATGATGAGTTTGACGAAATTGAAGCCAACATTGTTGACAGACTGCAAAGAGGTTCTGGTAAGTTCAAAGGCAAATTACCTTTCAAATGTTTTACATGTGGTAAGGTTGGTCACTATGCTTCTAGATGTCCTGAGAGAATTGAAAGAAATAGAAAAAGATTTGAGAGCAGACCTAGGGTTCCAAAGAAATGCTACTATGTTAGAGATCTCGATGATGAAGGTGTGACAGATGAATCTGATGATGCTAGTATTAGTGCAAATGAATGCTTGTTTATTGCAATTAAAGAAGAACCCATGTCTATTAATCTTGCTAGCTGTGAGAAGGAAGAAAAACCAATGGAAGAAAGTGCTTTGGCTCTTTAGGTTGAGAAAGATAAGGATGAATGGATTATTGACAGTGGATGCTCACATCACATGATCGGTGACAAAAGTTTGTAATTTTGGAAAAGTATGATGGAGGACTGGTTAGGTTTGGAGATAATGCAGCTAGTAAGATTTGTGGAAAAGGATCTATTTCTTTTGACGGAAAGCACAACACTGATAATGTCTTATATGTGAAGGGTTTAAAGCATAATCTTCTAAGCATTGGTCAGATGTGTGACAAAAGCTATGTCATGTCCTCTTTCTAAAATAATTAATTAATGGTCAATATTAACCCATCTTATTCTTCCATGGGTTAATTGGTCAAGCATAGGAAGAATAAATATTTAATATTTAATATTGTCCAGCTAATATCTATTTCAAGAGGACAATTAAATATTAAATTAAATATTTTGAGACTCAAAAAGGGGCATTGGGTTTGGTGAGGTGTCCATTTGCATGAAGATTTCAAAAATCTTGGTAAATCACAAGTGGCGGGGGACTTTATGACAATGTATGACAACTTATGACAACTGTCATACCCCAAAATAGCAAGGAATCAAAGAAAAACGTGGGGATCTTGGATATCCCTCTCTCCCATGAAATATTGATACAAAATATGTAATTTTGGTCATTTGGGGGTATTGTTGATTTGATATTTTCTCTCAAACTTGTAGATTTGCAGATTTTGGCTTCAATGGACAAAAACCCATTAGAGTAAAGAGACTTGTGGATGAAAACCCATGAGTTTCAAGTGGCCAGAGGATGAAAACTCTTTTATCACAAGGAGTAGCTTCATCCATAGGTTGCACAGAGCTTCAAAGATTCAGTAGTTTCCAACAGTTTCCATTGTTTGTGTGTGCAGGGCTTCATGTGTCATAGCAGTGGCTCCAAGAGTGTTCGAATATGCTGTTGTTGTTAAGTTAATTTGTTTTTAGTGTTGTAGCTATAGATTTTCATTTCATAGTGCTAGAGATCAGCTCTGGGAGTTCTGGGTTGTGTTGTGTAGTTTTTTTACTTGTGGGTTTGAATACACAGTGTGTATTTTAGCTTGCAGTGAAGATTTGGTTGTTTAGTTTGTGGCTGAGTGCTGTAGATGTTTTCTACAGATATTATAACCATATCAGACTATATTTCATGTATTTTCTTTTTGATAATCAAACAATATCATTTTATGGTGTTTGGGGTACATCTGGGTGTTTGTCGATGTCGACAGTTTTTGTGGGTTTTGCCCATATTTTGGCTATTTGAAGTTGTAATGTTGCTGCTGCTATAGATCAGTATTATAGACCTGATAACACATCATTTCCATCTAAAAATTAATAAAAATCATCTTGGTGAAGTTTCAATATATTGGGTGTTAATTCTTTGCAAGACTAGCTAGCTAGTTACATCAGTTTCAGTGCAGTTTTGGGTGGATTTTTTGAAACTATATTTTTAGATATGATATTTTATATTAAATTTGAGTTTGGCTCATTATAGTGGTATCAGAGCATGATCTTTCTAGCTTGTAGGTTACTCAGATGATTGATGATACCGAGTGACAAAGAAATTAGATATTTGAGGAGAGAGCAAAAGAAATTGCAATTGGAGGAAACAATGGTAGATAGAAGAAATGCAGAAGAAGATGACGCTTCAAGGAAATTTACTCAAATGATTGAGGCACAAACCAGGCTTGTTGTAATGTTTGGGAAAATGATGCAATGGATCCAAAACAAAAACAACAACAACAACAACAAAAACAACAACAACAATAACAACAAAAACAATGGTGGTAGTACTTTGAGTGCAAACAATAGTAACAATGGAAAAGGGAAGGAAATTGAGACTAAAAATTTAGGGGCTGCAAACAAACCCTTATTTCTACTTGAAGAAGAAGCTAAACAAGTTGAGTCAGCAGCTACTAGTTTGTTCAATGTAGAAACCCTTAACAAATGGCATGGAGAATACAATTCATTAGTAGAGGAGATCAAGAAAGATATTTCTTGGGGAGAATATGTATAGTTCTTGAGAAGAGGTGAATCCCATACGAAGGGAAATGGGAAAAATAAAGAACTAAAACACAAGTTGGGAAAGCTAACTACAACCTTCTTTGATGGTAGTGAGAAGATTTTACCTAGAGCTTGGCTGCAAAAGATAGAAACATACTTTGTGCTCAACCACATGAAAGAGAAGGATACAGTTCTATTTGCCACCTTGCATTTAGAAGGAGAAGCCTTGAATGGTGGTATCATGGTTGCACTACTTTGGGACATGATCAGGTACAAATCTTTGGTGAATTCAAATAGAGGGTTCTTGAGAGGTATGAATTGAAAGAAGAAGAATATTTTAGCCAACTATTAGAAATCAAGCAAAAGAACTCAGTAAGTGAGTATATAGCAGACTTCCAAAAGATTGCAGTAATGCTACCTGAAATATTAGAGAAAAGGAGAATACATCTATTCATTACTAGACTCACTGAACCTCTTAGGGGGTTTGTCATATCTTTCACACCTCTCTCTTTGCAGGAAGCTATCAAGAGGGCTCTAACCCTTGAGCCATCAATTCCAAAGAATGTTTTGTCCCACTCCTCCAAACCAAATACATGGCATCATAAGGGAGGATTCCAAAAGAAACCATTTCATGCACCTACACCTGTATAGAAGAATACAGCTCCTAATGTTGCAAAGAAGATGGATGAAGAAACAAGGAATGAGCTGAGGAGGAAGATACTTTGTTTTTCTTGTAGAGAGCCTTGGGTCCTTGGACCTAGGTGTTTGGGAAAGGGACAAGTCCATTACATAGAGGTTGTTTTAGATAAGGAATCAGACTCAGATGATAATGAGGAGTTTCATGACATAGAGGAGTCAGAACCTGAGGTTGAAGAGAAGGAGACTATAAAAGAAGGTTTGTTAGCTACACTTTTAGGAGCACCCAGATATTATCCTTTCAGGGTTCATGGAGTGCTAGTAGGACAGCAAATGACCATTTTAATTGATAGTGGGGCAACCCACACTTTTATTGATGAAGGATTGGTTATGAAGAGAGGCTTGAAGACTGAAGAATTTGAAGGTTGCAAATGGATTCACTATGTCATGCACCAAAGTGGTCAAACAATTGAGCATCACTATGGGAGACTACAAGGTTTGTGATGATTTTTATGTTGTTGGTATTGGTGAAATTGATGTTGTATTGGGTGTTCAATGGTTGCATTCTATTGGAGGACACTATCAAAGCTACCAAACTATGGAATTCAAGTTTCAGTCTGAAGGCAAGGAGATTACACTTAGAGGGATTCCAAATGGAGCTCCAAGAGTGGTAACAGCAAAGAAGATGGAGAGGACTTTCAAAAGAGGTCAAGTTGCTTGGGCAGCCACTTGCTTAATCTGAACTTCAAGCTCTCCAAATGGAAAAGGTAAATTTCATTTTGAAATTCAAGAAATTTTAGATAAGCACAGCATTGTTTTCAATGATATACCCCCAGGATTACCTCCAGATAGTGGATTTAAGCATGTTATAGGGTTAGAACAGGATGTCAAACCTATTATAACCACTCCATACAAACATCCAAGGGGTTACAAGGAAGAGATAGACAAGACTATCAGAGAGCTCTTAGACATGGGATTCATTAGACCGAGTTCTAGTCCCTTTGTATCATTTGTAGTTCTTATGAAGAAGAAGGATGGCACTCTAAGGATATGCATCGACTATAGAGCTTTGAATAAGAAAACCATTAAGAATAGATATCTCATACCAAGGATAGATGAACTTATTGATGAGTTGCATGGAGCTGTTTACTTTTCTAAGATTGATTTGAGGTCAGGATACCACCAGATTCGGATGAGAGACAAAGATGTGGAAAAGACAGTTTTTCAGTGTCACTATGGGCATTTTGATTTCCTGGTCATGCCCTTTGGCCTCACTAATGCACTAGCAACTTCGCAATCATGCATGAACAAGGTATTTAGTAAGCAACTCAGGAAGTTTGTCTTGGTTTTCTTTGATGATATATTGATTTATAGTAAAACTTGGAAGGAACACTTAGAACATTTAGATACAGTTTTGGGTATTTTGGAGAAGCAACTCTATGCTAAGTTGTCCAAATGTGAGTTTGGATTAACTTAAATTCTTTACTTGGGATATGTCATAAGTTCTAAGGGTGTTCAAGTAGATCAACAGAAGATTCAAGCAATACTAGATTAGCCTCCACCTACAAATCTTACACAGTTAAAAGGATTCTTTGGACTATGTTGCTATTATAGGAGATTTGTGAAAGGTTTTTCTCATCTTGCTGTTCCATTGACTAATTTGACTAAGAAAGGAGCCTTTGCATGGTCTGAAGAAGCTCACAAAACTTTTGACAAGTTTAAGGAGGTAATGAGTTCATGCCCTGTGCTTGCTATTCCTAATTTTTCCTTGCCTTTTGTAGTTGAATGTGATGCTTCGGGTGATGGTGTTGGGGCTGTCTTAACTCAAAGGGGACATCCAATTGATTTTGAGAGTAGGAAGCTAAACAGTCTAGAAAAAAACATATCACATTTATGACAAGGAAATGTTGGCAATTATGCATGCACTAGAGAAGTTCAGACAATATCTTGTGTGTGGGAAGTTAGTTATGAAAACTAATCATAATAGTTTGAAGTATTTCCTTGATCAAAAAGATTTGAATGATCACCAACAAAGGTGGGTAAGCAAGCTGCAAGCATATGATTTTGAAATAGAATATATGAAGGGTAAAAGAAATGTGGTAGCGGATGCACTTTCTAGGAAGCCAACTTTGTGTTCATTATCTTCTATTTTTGCAGAGTGGAAAGATTCTATCATTGCTGAATATGTCAAAAATACTTTTGTATCTAATGTATTGGATGATTTAGTAGAAGATGACAGGTATACAATGAATGATGGGCTGATTTATTACAAGAACCAAATTTTCCTTGTTCCTGAATCAAAAATCAAGGAAAAGATTTTAAGAGCTTTTCATGACACTCCCTTGGCTGGTCATCAAGGTTACTTCAAAACATACAAGCAGATCCATGAGATATTTTATTAGAAAGGTCTGAAAGAGGATGTCCACAAGCATATCAAAGAGTGTATGACTTGCCAAAGGAACAAAGGTGAACAAATTTTTCATGTAGGTCTCCTACAACCACTTCCAATTCCTGAACAGAAATGGGAGAGCATTTCCATGGACTTTATCACAGGACTTCCCAGGGTGCAAGGTAAGGATTGTATATATATGGTGGTGGATAGATTAACAAAGTATGCTCATTTCTTTCCCATCACTTCAGAGTTTAAGACTCCTCAAGTAGCAGAGTTATTTTTCAAAGAGATATTTAAGATGCATGGTTTGCCAAAGAACATTGTTAGTGATAGAGATCATAGGTTCCTTAGTTCTTTTTTAAAGGAACTATTTCACTTGACGGGGATAGAGCTCACACCAAGCACAAGTTACCATCCACAAACAGATGGACAAACAGAAATAGTTAACAAGTGGATAGAAGGGTATTTGAGGAATTATGTTTCAGATCAACAAACTACTTGGGTCAAATGGTTGCACTTGGGAGAGTATTGTTACAATACATCACATCATATGTCAATTGGTATGCCTCCATTTCGAGCTCTTTATGGTTATGATGTACTTTCTTTTGCTGATTTGATATTTATAGATAGTAGAGTACCTACAGCTAGTGATCTTATCAATCATAGTCAAGAGATCATAAGGTCACTAAAAGATAACTTGAGGCAAGCATAGAACCAACAAAAGATATATGCAGATAGGAAGAGAACGAAAAGATTTTTTGAGGTGGGAGACTTGGTATTTCTTAGATTGCAGCCATATAAACAAAGCTCTTTGAAGAAGAGTGGGGCTAAACAGCTTAAGCCTAAGTTCTTTGGGCCTTATAGGATCATCAGGCAAATTGGTGAGGTAGCCTATGAGTTGGAGCTTCCTCCAAACAACAGGATACTTAATGTATTTCACATTTCTTGTTTGAAGAAGGTCCTTGGATAGAAAATTGTGCCTTCATATGATTTACCACCTTTAGATGATGAAGGGAAGTTGATTTTGATACTTGAAAAGATTTTGGAAATGAGGGATAAAAGATTGAGGAACAGGAGCATTTCAGAATATGTGATCAAATGGAAGAATTTACCAGTGGAAGATGCAACATGGGAAGGACTAGAAATTCTTGACCATCCAAACATGCATTGCTTGAGGACTAGCAATTTCTAGGAGGGAGGACTTGTCATGTCCCCTTTCTAAAATAATTATTTAATGGTCAATATTAACCCATCTTATTCTTCTATGGGTTAATTGGGCAAGCATAGGAAGAATAAATATTTAGTATTTAATATTGTCAACCTAATATCTATTTCAAGAGGACAATTAAATATTTTGAGACTCAAAAAGGGGCATTGGGTTTGGTGAGGTGTCCATTTGCATGAAGATTTCAAAAATCTTGGTAAATCACAAGTGGCGGGGGACTTTATGACAGCTTATGACAACTGTCATACCCCAAAATAGAAAGGAAACAAAGAAAAATGTGGGAATATTGGATTTACCTCTCTCCCACAAAATATTGATACAAAATATGTAATTTTGGTCATTTGGGGGTATTGTTGATTTGATATTTTCTCTCAAACTTGCAGATTTGCAGATTTTGGCTTCGATGGATGAAAACCCATTAGAGTAAAGAGACTTGTGGATGAAAACCCATGAATTTCTGGTGGCAAGAGGATGAAAATCCTTTGATCACAAGAAGCAGCTTCATCTAGAGGTTCCACAAAGCTTCGAAGATTTAGTAGTTTCTGGCAATTTCCATTATTTGTGTGTGCAGGGCTTCATGTGTCACAGCAGTGGCTCCAAGAGTGTTCGAATATGCTGCTATTGTTAAGTTAATTTGTTTTTAGTTTTGTAGCTATAGATTTTCATTTCATAATGCTAGAGATTAGCTCTGGGAGTTCTAGGTTATGTTGTGTAGTTTTTTGGCTTGTGGGTTTGAATACATAGTGTGTATTTCAGCTTGTAGTGAAGATTTGGTTGTGGGTAAGTGCAAGAAGATGGGGGGCCAAAAAGGGGTCTTAAGTGGCCACTTTTTTTTTTCTGAAATTAGGAAATACTAGCCTTGGATGAGAAATTGAGCATAGTTACACTCAAAATTTGGAGATGCAACCAAAACAATGTTCGTAGTGCACCAAGTCTACTTTCTAAACTACTATTTTTTTTGAAAATGGCATAGATTAAGGGGTTCAAAAGAGGGAGCCATAGAAATTGGTGTTATTTTTGTCAAAAAAACATAACATAGCATGTTTTGTGGCTCCCTCAAAAGGTCAACTTTTTTTTTGGTATTTTTAAAATCACTTCAGTGAGAAATTCGCTAATAGCATGTAGTTTATGCCCAATTTTTTTGATAATTTTTTGATGAATATTTGATTTTTTACTAATTTTCAAAGTGGACACATCCTAAAAAATAGAATTTTGGTCGTGCTACCCCTATAAATTTTGAAAACTAATTGAAAATCATTTTTTTCTTTTTTAATATTTGTAGAATGGAGTCTAGTTTCTAAATATGTAATTTTTTTAAAATTTCAATGAATAGTTAATTTACAATGAAAAAAGACCAAACAGTGGTTTTTGCCCAAAAACAGACACACAAACAAAAGAAATTAAAGATGAAAGGTTTAACATTGTTAAAATGTGAAAAAAATACATCGTTAAATAGCAAGAGAAATCTTAACATTACCCAGGTGTTCAATTTGTTCAACATTGAAACATGTGCAAATCTGAGGGTTAGCATGAACGAAATTATGTGAAATCTTGAAGAATCTGGAAAAACACATCTGTGACTGTTCAAAAGGCACTCCAAGCCTTTGGATTGGAAATCCAAAGCAAATCCCAAGCCCAAGGCTTGGGATTCCCAAAGCAAGACATAACGTGAGTGCGTTATAATGTGCTCGCGTTATGTTTTGCTTTGCATTTTTCCTTGTCCACAAATCTGTTGTTTTTCATGTTTGACATAACGCAAGTGCGTTATAACACGCTCGCATTATGTTCCCCTTAAATTTTTTATGTTCCAGGCTATTAATCATGTATGCCTATATGTATGTATGTATGTATCTATGTATGCTAATATGTATGTATGTATGTATCTATGTATGCATATATGTATGTATGTATGTATCTATGTATGCCAATATGTATGTATGTATGTATCTATGTATGCCTATATGTATGTATGTATAGTGTCGAGGGTAGAGGAGGGTAGAGATGGGAGTGAGCCAGATAGGGGAGGAGAGGGGTGGATAAGGATTGAGTGATTAAGGTTTAAGGTTGAGGGTTGAGCGTTTAGGGATAGGATTTAGAGTTTAGGTATAACGGATTAGAGTTTAGGACCTTGAGGGATTAGGGTTTAGGGTTGAGACTTTAGGGATAGTGTTTAGGTTTAAGGGTCGAGGGATTAGGTTTAAGGTAGAGTGTTGAGGGTAGAGGGATTAGGGATTAGGGTTTAGGGTTTAGGGTTGAGGCTTTAGGGATAGCGTTTAGGGTAAAGGGTTGAGGGATTAGGTTTAAGGTAGAGTGTTGAGGGTAGAGGGATAAGGGATAGGGTTTAGGGTTGAAGGTTTAATGATTTAGGGTTGAGGCTTTAGGGATGAGGATTAAGGGATTAGGGTTTAAGATATAGTGTCGAGTGTTGAGCGTGTAGGGATAGGTTTTAGGGTTCAAGTTTTAAGGGTTAAGGCTCGAGGGATTAGAGTTAAGGGTTGAGGGATTAGGGTTTGACATTGAGGGTTGAGTACATTAAGGTTTGAGGGTTAAGGGTTTCAGGATAGGGTTGAGGGTCGAGGGATTAGGGTTAAGGGATAGGGTTGGAGGGTTTAGAGATAAGGGATTAGGGTTTAAGGTATCATATCGAGCCCATTGAGGGTCTAGGAATAGGGATAGTGTTTAGGGTTTAGGGATGAGGGATTAGAGTTGATGAATGACAGATGACAGATTAGGGTTGAGGGATTAGGGTTTAGGGATAAGGTTTAGGGTTAGGGTTGAGGGATTAGGGTTTAAGGTATAGTGTTGAGGATTTAGGGATAGGGTTTAGGGTTGAGGGATTAGAGTGAAGGGTTGAGGGATTAGGATTTGACGTTGAGGGTTGAGGGTTTAGGGATAGGGTTGAGGGTCGAGGGTCGAGGAATTAGAGTTAAGGGTTGAGGGATTAGGGTTTAACGTTCAGGGTTGAGGTTCGAGGGTCAAGGGTTTAGGGATAGGGTTAAGGGTCGAGGGATTAGGGTTAAATTAGAGTGTGGAGGGTGTAAGGATTAGGGATAGGGTTGGAGGGTTTAGGGATAAGGGATTAGGGTTTAAGGTATAGTATCGAGTCTGTTGAGGGTTTAGGAATAGGGATACCATTTAGGGTTTAGGGATGAGGGATTAGTTGAGGGATGATGGATTAGGGTTGAGGGTTGAGGGATTAGGGTTTAGGGATAAGGTTTAGGGTTGAGGGTTGAGGGATTAGGGTTTAAGGTATAGTGTTGAGGGTTGAGGGTTTAGGGATAGGGTTTAGGGTTGACGGATTAGGGTTTAGGGTTGATGAATTAGCATTTAATGTCGAGGTTAGGGTTAGAGTGTCAAGGGTAGAGGGATTAGGGATAGGGTTTAGGGTTGAAGGTTTAAGGATTGAGGGTTGAGGCTTTAGGGATGAGGGTTTAAGGCTTAAGATATAGTGTCAAGTGTTGAGGGTGTAGGGATAGGGTTTAAGTTTTAAGGGTTAAGGGTTGAGGGATAGGGATTAGGGTTTAAGGTATAGTGTTGAGGGTTGATGGTTTAGGGATAGGGTTTAGGTTTGAGGGATTAGGGTTTAGGGTTGATGAATTAGGGTTTAATGTTGAGAGTTGAGGGTTGAGGGTTGAGGTTGAGGGATAGGGTTAATGGTCAAGGGATTAGGGTTAAATAAGAGTGTCGAGGGTAGAGGGATCAGGGTTTAAGGTATAGTATTGAGCCTGTTGAGGGTCTAGGAATAGGATAGCATTTAGGGTTTAGGAATGAGGGATTAGAGTTGAGGGATTATGGTTTAGGGATGAGGGATTAGAATGAAGGGTTGAGGGATTAGGATTTGATGTTGAGGGTTGAGGGTTTAGGGTTTAGGGTTTAGGGATAGGGTTGAGGGTCGAGGGATCAGAGTTAAGGGTTGAGGGATTAGGGTTTGACATTGAGGGTTGAGGGTTGAGGTTTGAGGGTCAAGGGTTTAGGGATAGGGTTGAGGGTCGAGGGATTAGGGTTAAAGTAGAGTGTGGAGGGTATAAGGATTAGGGATAGGGTTGGAGGGTTTAGGGATAAGGGATTAGGGTTTAAGGTATAGTATCGAGTCTATTGAGGGTTTAGGAATAGGGATAGCATTTAGGGTTTAGGGATGAGGGATTAGAGTTGAGGGATGACAGATTAGGGTTGAGGGTTGAGGGATTAGGGTTTAGGGATAAGGTTTAGGGTTGAGGGTTGAGGGATTAGGGTTTAGGGATAAGGTTTAGGGTTGAGGGTTGAGGGATTAGGGTTTAAGGTATAATGTTGAGAGTTTATGGATCAGGTTTAGGGTTGAGAGATTAGAGTGAAGGGTTGATGGATTAGGATTTGACATCAATGGTTGAGGATTTAGGGTTTAGGGTTTAGGGATAGGGTTGAAGGTCAAGGGATTAGAGTTAAGGGTTGAGGGTTGAGGGTTGAGGTTCGAGGGTCAAGGGTTTAGGGATAGGGTTGAGGGTCGAGGGTGTGTATATGGAAAAATGGATTAAATCTAAACTAAATAAAACCAAAGAACCCAATAACATAAAGGAAACGAATCTAAGTAAAAGCCATAAATCACAAATCAAAGACAAGTGAAAGCTCTTACCAAAATCTGTGTTGTTTCCTTTGGATTGAATGTGGATTGCTCAATGTAGTTGCAAAGCCATGGCTGCAACAAGCAAGTAGTGTGCTCAAGAGATCAATGTCAAAAGATCGTTATAGTGCTCAATCGACGCATTGTGTATGTTCAAAGCTCTGTTAAGTGTGCCTGAGAATACGATCAAAGAGAGAGATAATGAAGGAGATGAGGGGGGTTTATATAGATTTCAAGGAAAATCGATCAACGGTCCAGATAATTCAGAAGAATCAACGGAGGAGATAAGTTGAGGAATGTGCAACGAATGAGAAGAAGACATGTGTCTTGTTTGCTTTTGCATGAGAAGAGTTATCAAGAATAGAAGAATGAGTTAACTGAAGAAATAAATCAATTAAAAGAATAAAGCAATCAGTTAAGTGATTTAAAACAAGAAGAAGAGATTTGCATGAGAAAAGAAGATATTTTGCTTTATTAAATATAGAAATATTTAATTGATGAGCAAGAAAGCTTGAGTTTTTTAGAGATAACTCAAATTAGAAGAAAAAGCAATTTAAATAAATAATTGATTTATTTAAATTTAGAGAAGATATTTTGGAAGAAATAATTAAATAATTAGAATTATTTAATTTAGAAGATTTGAAAGTAAATTAAATAAATAAATTTATTTAATTGTTGTGCATGATTTTGGGAGAATGATTTTTGATTTAATTAAATAATTTAAGAATTATTTAATTTTAGATAAGAGGGAATTTGTTGAATTAACTAAATAATTGGATATGTTTAATTAATGTGGATGTGATTTTCGAAAACTGAATAATGATTTAATTAAATAATTAAAAATTATTTAATTGTGGAAGAATATAGAGGAATTTGATTTAATTAATTAAATAATGAGGATTTATTTAATTAATGTCACAATTTTGTGATTTAGAAGAATTTGGTGAAATTAATTAAAAAATTAGATTATTTAATTAATGTTGAAATGCAGGTGATTAGGAAGAAATGACGAAATGCAAGTAATTTGATGAAAATTAATTAAATAATTAGATTATTTAATTAACGTTGAAATGCAGGTGATGAGACAAATAATGAAATGCAAGTGATTTGATGACACGGTCATTTTAGGGTGTCTACATTTTGCCCCTCTTTGATGCAATGCAGCTTGCAGCATTGCTTCAAAGAAAATAATTGTTGAAGAGGTGATACAATTTTTTGATGCCCCAGTGTAGGTGGTTGCCCCAGCATAGTTAGTGTAGGGTGCCCCCTCGAGAGGAAAGACATGGAAGCGACAGAAGAACTGTGTTGACGCTCGACTAGAAGATTTGTTGGAGACAGACAAGGTTGGGTTGATGATAGATAGAAGAAAGGAGATAGGAGAGAACATAAGAGAAAGACTGTTGATTGATCTTTGCTGGAAAACTATATAAGGCCATGGAAAAATGGATGGTGTAAATAGATGAGCTTGTTGCAATGGTTTCACATTTGTTTATAAAGAGCAATCCTTAGTTTGATGTAGCACGTGGATAGTTCGCCACCAAGGTATAAAAGACCAAGGTGCAGTAATATCCGAGTGCGTGGATGTTGACTCTGCAAGCAAACGGTTTGAACTTAGATCCCCTTAGACATAATATAACCTTGTTGGAACATGCGAATAAGCTATAGTCTTGAACATAAAATAAACTTCCATACATGTAAATGCAAGAAGAATTATTAATATGTAAGATGCTAGGGCGTAACACACACAAGATAAATAGAATGCTAAGAAAGATACTAAAGATCATTCCTCAAACACGGCACACAAAAAGCAATGACTATGCCCCCAATCTGTACTGCATCGCAACATACCAAGATTATAGATAAATCAAGGTAGCTTTGAATAGGTATGGGAATAGGGAACAAAAGATAAACCATAACACAAATTGACTGACTTACAAAGTAAACGTACAGCCAACATTTTCTCTTGCCAAAGAGGTTGCTCAGGATAGATTGGATAGGAAAGATAACAGCATTATCGTAGGAACTCTGTGTCCGTTAAAGGGGGCTATCTACCTAAAAAGACAATATCTCACTGCAGGAAATGCCACATGTCGTAGGAGACGCGTGTGTTGGTCTCGACAATGGAACACTTCGAAGAAGACAAGCTTGTTGATCTAGGGCTTGGTTAAGCGGTACTCAGCTGATGTTGGCAATCGGTATGCAGGACAGTAGACGACTCTGGAAGTAGGCCGCTTTGCTTCAAGTTTGTTAAGGAGGTTTGCTTTGAAAGGATGTGCTAGCGTGCTACTTGAGTTAGTCAAGTCGAGGCGAACTGGATTTTGACAAACGGAAGACTAGAAAGGATGAAATGTTAATGGATTGGGACGGGTGGAGAATGATGGATCGTGTGTGCCTGAGTACTGGATACATCCTTCGTATTCCAGACTGCCTACATACCCTGTGTCCATGGGATCAAGGCACACTTACGATGGAAGATGAACGTGATAAATATGTAGTTCGGGATAGAGTGATGAATGGGTCAAGGTGAAAGGAGGGGGTCTTATGTAGCTGAGTACTGGATACTTCCTTCGTATTCCAAACTGCCTACATACCCATATCCATGGGATCAAGGTACCTTAAGATTGAGAAGAGATGATATGTAGTGCTGGTTAGTGTGATGATGTGGGAAAAGAGCGGAGAAGAGGTGATCTTATGTACCTGAGTACTGGAAACGTCCTTCGTATTCTAGACTGCCTACATACCCATATCCATGGGATCAAGGTACCTTAAGATTGAAAAGATGATATGTAGTTCTGGTTAGTGTGATAGAAATATTTAATTGATGAGCAAGAAAGCTTGAGTTTTTTAGAGATAACTCAAATTAGAAGAAAAAGCAATTTAAATAAATAATTGATTTATTTAAATTTAGAGAAGATATTTTGGAAGAAATAATTAAATAAATAGAATTATTTAATTTAGAAGATTTGAAAGCAAATTAAATAAATAAATTTATTTAATTGTTGTGCATGATTTTGGAAGAATGAATTTGATTTAATTAAATAATTAAGAATTATTTAATTGTAGATAAGAGGGAATTTGTTGAATTAATTAAATAATTAGATTTATTTAATTAATGTAGACTTAATTTTTGGGAAGAGGATAATGATCAAATTAAATAATTATAATTATTTAATTGTGGAAGAATAATAGAGGAATTTAATTTAATTAATTAAATAAAGAGGATTTATTTAATTAATGTTGAATTTAGGAGATTTAGAAGAATTTGATGAAAATTAATTAAATAATTAGATTATTTAATTAACGTTGAAATGCAGGTGATGAGACAGATAACGAAATGCAAGTGATTTGATGACACGGTCATTTTAGGGTGTCTACATTTTGCCCCTCTTTGATGCGATGCAGCTTGCAACATTGCCTCAAAGAAAATAATTGTTGAAGAGGTGATACAATTTTTTGATGCCCCAGTGTAGGTGGTTGCCCCAGCATAGTTAGTGTAGGGTGCCCCCTCGAGAGGAAAGACATGGAAGCGACAGAAGAACTGTGTTGACGCTCGACTAGAAGATTTGTTGGAGACAGACGAGGTTGGGTTGATGATAAATAGAAGAAAGGAGATAGGAGGGAACATAAGAGAAAGACTGTTGATCGATCCTTGCTGGAAAACTATATAAGGCCATGGATGAATGGATGGGTAGATGGATGAGCTTGTTGCAATGGTTTCACATTTGTTTATAAAGAGCAATCCTTATTTTTGATATAGCACGTGGATAGTTCGCCACCAAGGTATAAAAGACCAAGGTGCAGTAATATCTGAGTGCGTGGACGTTGACTCTGCAAGCAAACGGTTTGAACTTAGATCCCCTTAGACATAATATAACCTTGTTGGAACATGCGAATAAGCCATAGTCTTGAACATAAAATAAACTTCCATACATGTAAATGCAAGAAGAATTATTAATATGTAAGATGCTAGGGCGTAACACACACAAGATAAATAGAATGCTAAGAAAGATACTAAAGATCATTCCTCAAACACGGCACACAAAAAGCAATGACTATGCCCCCAATCTGTACTGCATCGCAACATACCAAGATTATAGATAAATCAAGGTAGCCTTGAATGGGTAAGGGATAAGGAACAAAAGATAAACCATAACACAAATTGACTGACTTACAGAGTAAACATACAGCCAACATATTCTCTTGCCAAAGAGGTTGCTCAGGATAGATTGGATAGGAAAGATAACAGCCTTATCGTAGGAACTCTGTGTCCGTTAAAGGGTGCTATCTACCTAAAAAGACAATATCTTGCTGCAGGAAATGCCACATGTTGCAGGAGACGCGTGTGTTGGTCTCGACAATGGAACACTTCGTAGAAGACAAGCTTGTTGATCTAGGGCTTGGTTAAGCGGTACTTAGCTGATGTTGGCAATCGGTATGCAGGACAGTAGATGACTCTAGAAGTAGGCCTCTTTGCGTCAAGTTTGTTAAGGACTTTTTCTTTGAAAGGATGTGCTAGCTTGCTGCTTGAGTTAGTCAAGTCGAGGCGAATGGATTTTGAAAAACGGAAGACTAGAAGGATGAAATGTTAATGGATTGGGACGGGTGGAGAATGATGGATCGTGTGTGCCTGAGTACTGGATACATCCTTCGTATTCCAGACTACCTACATACCCTGTGTCCACGGGATCAAGGCACACTTACGATGGAAGATGAACGTGATAAATATGTAGTTCTGGATAGAGTGATGAATGGGTCAAGGTGAAAGGAGGGGATCTTATGTACCTGAGTACTGGATACTTCCTTCGTATTCCAGACTGCCTACATACCCATATCCATGGGATCAAGGTACTTTAAGATTGAGAAGAGATAATATGTAGTTCTGGTTAGTGTGATGATGTGGGAAAAGAGTGGAGAAGAGGTGATCTTATGTACCTGAGTACTGGAAACATCCTTCGTATTCCAGACTACCTACATACCCATATCCATGGGATCAAGGTACCTTAAGATTGAAGAGATGATATGTAATTCTAGTTAGTGTGATGATGTAGGAAAGTGTTGAGAAGATAACAGCCTTATCGTAGGAACTCTGTGTCCATTAAAGGGTGTTACCTGTGGAAATGAGACAAGATTGAAGTATGTGCTGCGAACCACGAACAAGGAACCAATCCTAGACCGAAGCTAAGGAAAGAGTTGCCCCCATTCTGGTAGAGGAAACTGTAGGGGTGACTGCTGAAGAAGACACAGAAAGACTTGACCTAGGACAAGACAGTGTTAACTGTAGACCCAGACCAAGACATGGGAAGACGACGATGGACATTGACAAATTTCCAAGCTATACTAGATAGGGAGATGGAAATGCAAACAAAGCCAATGGTTTTATTATGGGTGGATGGATGAGGTGCGTTGCGAACTGGACAAGGAGTGGACAGGACTCGATAGACGATGGATGTTGACTCTACGCATAGCGCTTGTTTGCCAGGTTTTCACTATGGTACTTATCCAAGGCCCCTGTTTGCCAGGTTTTCACCAGAGGATGGATTTTTTTGGATTTTTTTTGTTTTTTTTTGTTTTTTGTTTTTTTTTTGTTTTTTTTTGGAATACTCTGAGGATCAGGCATAGAACTTCTTGAGATGGACACTGTTAAGTGGCTCATCTAGAGGAATGCCATCAGGTGTAGCTAAAGTATAAGCTCCTGATCCATATGCTGCTGTCACAATGAAGGGACCTAACCAGTTAGGCTCAAACTTACCCTTCTTCTCTCGATTTGCTTGATTTCTCTAATTCTCCTTAAGTACAAGATCACCAACTTGAAACCGTCTTTCTTTGATCTTTTTGTTGTAATTATGCTGAAGGCGGTTTTGATAGACATGGAGATGATTAAGGGTGGCAAGACGCCTCTCATCTAGTAGTTCAAGCTCAGCTAATCGAGAAGTGCGATACTCATCTCCGCCAATCAGATCCTGCATGGATACTCTGAGGGATGGGATCTCGACCTCTATAGGTAGGATGGCTTCAGAGCCAAAGACCAAGGCATAGGGTGTGGCACCAGTTGGTGTTCTGATACTAGTGTGGTAGGCCCATAGGGCGGGATTGAGTTGCAAGTGCCAATCACGACTAGCTTCATTGACTGTTTTCTTTAGGATCTTGAGAATGGTTTTATTAGAAGCCTCAGCTTGGCCGTTACTCTATGGATAGTAGGGAGTTGAAAAGCGATGTTGGATATTGTATTGTATGCATAAGGCACAAACATCTTGGTTCTTGAATGGTCTCCCATTATCAGTGATAATGGCTTGTGGAATACCATACCGGCATATGAGGTAGTTTAGAATAAACTTGGCTATTTGCTTATCGGTGATATAGGTCATAGGAATGGCTTCCACCCACTTCGTGAAATACTCAGTGGTGGTAATGATAAACTTGTGGCCATTGGAGGAGGAAGGGTGGATTTGTCCTACGAGGTCGAGACCCCATTGAGAAAAAGGCCAAGGAGTTGTCACAGGTTGTAATTCATGAGCTGGTGCATGAATCAAATCTCCATGCTGCTGACATTGTAGACACTTCTTAGCAAACTGTGCAGCATCTTGCTCTATTGTAGGCCCGTAATAACCTGTTCTGAGTATCTTCTTAGCAAGATTAGGACCGGAAGAATGTGCGCCACAGACACCTTCGTGTATGTCTCGTAAGGTAACTTTGGCTTCTTCCACGTTAAGACATCGTAAGAGGATACCATCGAGACTCTGGCGATATAGTGTATCACCCAGAATGATGTAACGAGAGGATCGACGGATAAAGGTTTTGCATTGGGTGGATGATAGGTCAGGGGGAAAGGTATTGTTCATGAGGTATTCATAGATATCTTCGTACCATGGGGAATTGGGACCAACAAGTTCGCAGATTATTTCAGTAACAGGAACATCGACGGCTGGTATCAACAATTGCTCGATCAAGAATTCACACTTCTGTGTATTTGCAGGCATGTCAATCAGTGACCCTACAGAAGCCATAGAATCTGCAGCTTTGTTATGCTCTCTTGGAATTTGCTCAAATGTGATGCTAGAAAAATGTGGTTTATAGGCATCCACTAGATGTTTGTAGGGAACCAACTTTTCATCCTTTGTTTGGTATTCATCTGTGACTTGGCGGATGACTAGCTGTGAGTCTCCATATACTTGTAATTTTGTAATGTCCCATTGAACTGCTATGTTGAGACCTATAAGGAGTGCTTCATACTCAGCTATGTTGCTGGTGCAAGGGACTGCTAGCCGATATGACTTTGGAATGTAGTCATTCTGAGGTGTAACAAATAAGATGCCGGCTCCTGATCCATGCTGTGTGTAAGAACCATCAAAGTACAACTTCCACATTATGGAGTTGGAAAGAGTGAATAGATTCTCGTCAGGAAAGTCTGCTACCATAGGATGTGTATCTTTCATAGGTGCATCTGCTAGTTGATCCGCAAGGGCTTGTCCTTTGATTGCCTTACGATCTGTGTACTCAATATCAAACTCACTAAGGATCATAACCCATTTAGCTAGTCTGCCTGTGAGAGCTGCTTTTGCTAGTAGATACTTCAAGGGATCAATCTTGGCTATCAGATTTGTATGTTGGTTCAACATGTAATGCCGCAACTTTTGGGAGGCAAACACTACTGCTAAACAAGCCCTTTCCATTGGTGAATAATTGAGCTCGTATCCCACCAAGGTTCTACTGATGTAATAAATTGCATGCTCTTTTCCTGTTTCATCATTCTGTGCTAGCAGGGCCCCTAAGGCTGACTTTGTAGTGGAGATGTATAAGATCAATGGTTTGTCCGCAACTGGTGGAACCAATACAGGAGGTGTAGCTAGATACTCTTTAAGTTGATCAAACACTGCTTGACACTTATTGTCCCATCGAAACGAGACATCCTTTCGGAGTAAGTGCTGAAAGGGTTGACATTTATCTGCTAGCTGTGAGATGAAACGCCTGATGGACTGCAACCTTCCTTGGAGGCTCCTTAATGCTTTTAGGTTCTTTGGTGGAGGCATCTCCACTATAGCCTTTACTTTCGCTGGATCTACTTTGATGCCTCTATGAGATACAATGTATCCCAATAGCTTCCCTGATGTTACGCCGAATACACATTTCTTTGGATTGAGTCTTACTTGGTATTTTTCAAGCCTGTCGAAGATCTATCCTAGGACCTGTATGTGATCCGCCCAAGAAGATTTAGCCAATATATCATCAACATAATCTTCCATGATGTGATGAAAGAGGTCGTGGAAGATCACTGTCATTGCTCTCTGATAGGTTGCTCCTGCATTTTTCAGACCAAACGGCATGACACACCAACAATAATTGCCCCAAGGACAAGTAAAGGTTGTCTTATGTTGGTCTTCTTCAGCTATCCTTATCTGATTGTAACCTGAGAATCCGTCCATGAGAGAAAGCATCTCGTGACCTGCTGTCAAGTCCACTATAATGTCAATGTTTGGTAGTGGAAAGTCATCTTTAGGACATGCCTTATTGAGATCTCTGAAATCATTACACATGCGGATGCGCCCATTAGGTTTAGACACAGGTACAATGTTTGAGACCCAATCTGAATAGTCAATGGGTTGTATGAACTTTGCATCTAATAGTTTTTGTACTTCCACTTTCACCAAGAGAGCTATCTGTGGGTGCATCTTTCTCAACTTCTGTTTGACTAGTTTCACCTTGGGATCAACTGTGAGATAATGAACTACCAGCTTAGGGTCTAGCCCTGGCATATCTGCATAGGTCCATGCAAAGTTGATGGTTCGTTGCAAGAAGAAGCTGTTAAGATTTCTGTGCTCTGTGTCAGATAATGATGCTGCTAGGAATGTTGTCTTTGGATTCTGTTCTATACCCAGGTTGATCTCTGTAGAATCCTCCACTAGGAGAGCTGATTTCTCTTGATACTTAGATGGTAAGGGAAGGTCAAATCCTCCATCCTCCAGTGCCACAGTTGGGTTTTCACCTTTGGATACGTCCTTTATTTTTATTATTTTATGATCAAGAGGTGCCACAGTGTGGTTTTCACCTAGAGATCTTTCTTGATTTGTACTTTTGCGACTAAAGGATTTGGCATTCTCACCAAAATAAGCCGTGGGCTCTAGTTCCATTACAAAACCTGCCTTGTGATCGCCAAGAGGGATACCTTCCTAAAGTCCCATAAACTCAGCTAGAGCTTTGTCATTCTGAAACACATCTATAACGGGGGCCCCTTGTTGGTCCCAATCGATAAGTTTAGGGTAGACAAGCGTGACATTCTGGGTGCTAGTGGTGGAAGTTAAGGATACGGAGGATAGTGTAAAAATGGAGGATTCTGCGAATAGATTGGTCATGTGGAGGGAAGAGTCATTGGTGATATCCTCTGTAGACGTCGTATCGGCGGGAAAAGTGTCAGCTACCTCGTCGAGGATATACTTGATGTCCGAGGCGCGCGGTACCTTCTTACCAAATCCTAATCCTTTCTTGTCTAGCTTCTTTGTTACCACAATGGGCTCCATAGTTCCTTGATTCTGTTTCCCAAGGCCACCTTTGCCTTTATAGCCCATATTTTTCACTATCCTTAAGCCATTGCCATATTGCTTGACTGGTATCGTAACTAGTTCTTTCTCCTTGTAGAGCCAAGAAGAGATGTCCTCAATAGTTTCCTCTTCCAATAACCGTCCATGTTGGAATTGGGTTAGGAATGTTGGGGGAGGAATAGCTACTTTTTTGATAACTTTAGCAATGGGTGGTTGGCCGTAAGATTTTGGAGATAGAGGCATCCGCCCTACACAACAAGATTCTGAGATATCATAAGTGCCAAACCCTATATCTCGGACACGAGCTGTGATTTTGGGGAGGGGTGTAGGCTCACTTGTAGAGGCTTGTGTGAGAGTTTCAGGGTCAACATAGAGAGGGGACTCAAGGGCTTTGTCATTTTTAGGCACTTGGTTGCAATTCTTATAGCTTCCTTGCAAGACACGACAAAATTCAAAAGGATTAGGGTCTCCTGGGATGGTGATCTCCGTACCATTGTATGGGAACTTGAGGGACTGATGGTACATGGAGGGGACAGCTTTCATTGCATGGATCCATGGGCGGCCAAGGATAATGTTATAAGGCAACTCAATATCAAGGACTTGACACCTAGTTTCAAGCATAACAGGGCCCAGTTGTATAGGCAAGTGAATAACACCTTCTGAATGGCGTTCTGCATCATCATATCCCTTGATTGTAATACTATGATCAGTGTTGACGTGATCCTCAGAGTATCCCAATTTCTTTAGTAACTTTAAAGAACAGATGTTGAGACCAGCACCACCATCTATGAGGATGCGTTTGATTTTGCGCTTATGGATGAGAACTTCAATATGAAGGGCATCGTTGTGACAAGGATCGTGGGAGGGGAGGTCTTTCTCAGAGAAGACCACGTTGTAAGGCGAAGCAATATTACCCACTATAGCTTGGAAATCCGCGACTGCTATGTTGTTAGGAACGGAAGACTCTTGGAGGGCTTTTTCTAGCACCACTCTATGTGCAGGTGATGACCGTAGAAGGTCCAAAATAGAGATCTGTGTTGGTGTTCTCCCTAGATGTTCAACAAGATTATAATTAGACTGAACTGGAAGCCTAGGTGTAGGCGCACGGATGGTGACATGACCTCGACGAGTAGTAACAGCACAATCCGTAGATTTGCCTTTGATGGTGAGGGTAGACACTCGACTCTCTTCAAAATGACCTACAATGGAATCGAAAGACGTGGACGCGTGATTGATACCTTTACCCCTATCCTGAGGAAGAGGTGGACCATGATGAGGGAATGGTTCCTTGTACATATCGAGATCCTTGTTCGTATGTTGCGCTGGTGGTTCATTCTCAAAAGTGATTTGATTACCGTCGATGAGGTTTTGGATGAGGTGCTTAAGCTTCATGCAAGATGCAGTTCGATGCCCTTTGCTCCTATGGAACTCACAATACTCATTGTCTCTGTAACGTGCAGTTTTGTAGACAGATTCTCCATAAGGAGGAGCATCAGGTAAGGTTATGAGCCCCTTCTGCAAAGCTTGCTGTAAGACCGATTCGATGGGCACTCCCAAAGGAGTAAATTGACGTCGTAGAGGGTAATCTTGTTGGGGCCGCTCTTGTTGTCGTTGTTGTTGGTTGGGATAAGGCTGCCTTTGTTGCTGCTGTTGTTGAGGTGGGGTTTGACTTGGTTTGGAGAGTTGCAGCGGTGTTTGCAACGTTTGGACATGCTTAGTATCGACCACCCCATCATTGACCACATTTTTGTTCTTGTTCCAATATTTGGGTTTATCGTTCGACTGTTGATGAGAAGTACTATCTTTTGTCTCCTTAAATATTTTGACCACACCCTTAGCAATGAGGGCCTTCTCAATGTTGATACCCTTGTATGTGATTTCATCGAAGGTTGTAGCACTACGAATTTGCAAATGGAAACCTAACTCTTGGTTGAGGTTCTGCACAAAGATGCTAACAAGCTGTTTCTCTGGAATCTTGAAAGGGAATTTACTAGCCATTTGTCTCCATCATTGGAGAAAAGAAATGAAAGTTTCTCCATTCTTCTGTTTATTGTTGCATAAGTCTGTCATGGAAATCTCATGCTCAGCGTTGTAAGAAAAATGGGTGGCAAACTTCTCTGCTAGCTCGTTGAAGGACTTGATACCCGTAGGTAAGTGTGAGAACCATTCTATTGCTTGACCTCCAAGACTGCGAGGAAAGAGACACATAAGATATGTGTCGTTGTGAGAGACCTCAAAGCAAGCAAGATAGAATTCCCTAAGATGGTCTTTTGGGTCACCTTTTCCTTTGTACTTATCGAACTTGGGAATAGTGAAATTTTGAGGAAAAGGGATCATTGGTAATGACCGATCAAAAGGATAAGGACACACTTCCTCTAAAGAGAAGGTCTTTTTGGTGTGGCCAAACGTAAGATCAGATAGCTGTTGTTGCACCTCCGCAATCTTTAGTTCCATAGTCATGGGAGGGGTTGGTAACATCTCCTGTTGTCCAAAAAGCGGTTGGTGTTGCCCATATGGAAGATTATAATGTGAGCCATGCGCAGTGGTATTGTAAGGGTCGTAAGATTGATTGGGATTGTATGGATTGTATGATTGGTTCAGATTGGGTTGGAATTGGAGGCCTTGATTAGGCAGAGGTGGAGGTGGCGCTAGGTAAGAATGTTGGCTTTGCGATGGTTGAAGAAACGTATTGGGGGGAGGAAAGCTAAAGTGCGTTTGATTAGGTTGTGATGGTGGCACATAGCTTTGGGAAACCTGATGTTGGGAATGTTGAGAGTGGCTAGGCAATGTATGAAAGAAGTTGAGCATGGATGAACGTTGTGGAGGAGGAACATAGGTAGAAGTGATTTGCGACGGTTGGGGTTGATTGAAGATGAGAGTGGAAGAATGTTGTGGTGGAGGAACATATGTAGAAGTGATTTGCGATGGTTGAGGTTACTTGAAGACGAGAGTAGAAGAATGTTGTGGTTGGGGCTGCGTGACTCCAATTGGTTGAGAGATTAGGTCATTTTAGGGTGTCTACAGAGGGATTAGGGTTAAAGTAGAGTGTGGAGGGTATAAGGATTAGGGATAGGGTTGGAGGGTTTAGGGATAAGGGATTAGGGTTTAAGGTATAGTATCGAGTCTATTGAGGGTTTAGGAATAGGGATAGCATTTAGAGTTTAGGGATGAGGGATTAGAGTTAAGGGATGATGGATTAGGGTTGAGGGTTGAGGGATTAGGGTTTAGGGATAAGGTTTAGGGTTGAGGGCTGAGGGATTAGGGTTTAAGGTATAGTGTTGAGAGTTTAGGGATAGGGTTTAGGGTTGAGGGATTAGAGTGAAGGGTTGAGGGATTAGGATTTGACATTAAGGGTTGAGGGTTTAGGGTTTAGGGATAGGGTTGAGGGTCGAGAGATTAGAGTTAAGGGTTGAGGGATTAGGGTTTGACGTTGAGGGTTGAGGGTTAAGGTTCGAGGGTCAAGGGTTTAGGGATAGGGTTGAGGGTCGAGGGATTAGGGTTAAAGTAGAGTGTGGAGGGTATAAGGATTAGGGATAGGGTTGGAGGGTTTAGGGATAAGGGATTAGGGTTTAAGGTATAGTATCAAGTCTATTGAGAGTTTAGGAATAGGGATAGCATTTAGGGTTTAGGGATGAGGGATTAGAGTTGAGGGATGATGGATTAGGGTTGAGGGTTGAGGGATTAGGGTTTAGGGATAAGGTTTAGGGTTGAGGGTTGAGGGATTAGGGTTTAAGGTATAGTGTTGAGGCTTGAGAGTTTAGAGATAGGGTTTAGGGTTGATGGACTAGGGTTTAGGGTTGATGGATTAGCATTTAATGTCGAGGTTAGGGTTAGAGTATCGAGGATAGAGGGATTAGGGATAGGGTTTAGGGTTGAAGGTTTAAGGATTGAGGGTTGAGGCTTTAGGGATGAGGATTTAAGGCTTAAGATATAGTGTCAAGTGTTGAGGGTGTAGGGATAGGGTTTAAGTTTTAAGCGTTAAGGGTTGAGGGATATGGATTAGGGTTTAAGGTATAATGTTGAGGGTTGATGGTTTAGGGATAGGGTTTAGGTTTGAGGGATTAGGGTTTAGGGTTGATGAATTAGGGTTTAATGTTGAGAGTTGAGGGTTGAGGGTTGAGTTTGAGGGATAGGGTTAATGGTCAAGGGATTAGGGTTAAATAAGAGTGTCGAGGGTAGAGGGATTAGGGTTTAAGGTATAGTATTGAGTTTGATCAGAGTGGTTTAGGAATAGGGATAGCATTTAGGGTTCAGGGATGAGGGATTAGAGTTGAGGGATGACAGATTAGGGTTGAGGGTTGAGGGATTAGGGTTTAAGGTATAGTGTTGAGGGTTTCTTTCGTCAAATGTAGATTTATGGGTTTGATTTAATTGATTGCCTCTCTAGTTTTAGGGTGTGGATGTTTTGGAATCAATCAGGAAGTCTTAAGGAGACTTTGTGGAAGTGGATTGGAAATCGCTTGACAGAACCCCTGCTATTTATGCTTGGATAAGGATTTGTCAAAAACTAGAACTTCTGCTTCCAAAAAAGATCTGTCTTTCTTCCTTGATGGGCATTTTCTATCAAGAACTTCATTATGAGGGCTTGCCCCTTCATTGTTATGCCTATCATATGGCAGAGCATCTGGCAAGCTCTTGCAGGAAATAGTAAAAGTTCTCCCTCAAAAACCTTATGGTCATTCAAGTTTGAAGGGGAAGGTTTGGAAAGAGATGTGATCAATGCAAAGGATGTGATCAATCTATAGTAGGACAAAACGTGAGCGCATTATAACACGCTCACATTTTATCTTGCTATTGAAATGGTAAAAAAGTGTTGACCCCCGTGATCCAAGCCCACATGCTCTATTTCTTACTGATTCTACGCGTGCTCCGACAAAAAAGAAGTGCTTTCATACTGTTGGGAAGTTCACATGCACATTTGACTCATTGTACCACCTTTGCATGATCTTTCCACCACCTTTTCTGCTTTGCCAACTTGAGAAGGAGGAAATAACATAGTTTTCACACCAAGTTTGATATATATCTATTCAAGTTTCAATTTTTGTAGTGTTGCAATGTTAATTGTGATTCAATTTTAGGAATTTAACATTATAGATTGGTTAATAGTATTGTTGTTAGTAATTATATTTGAGTGTTATTCAATTTAACATTGAAAAGGAAGCAAGTGGTGAAAAACTCAAATTGTTGAGGAGTTTGATGCAAGAAGAAAAAAACACTACATAATTGGGTACTCTCTCCATTCGAATCTTTGTTTTTTAGGTATGTCAAGTCTTTACATGCATGTTCTTTACATTTTCCTTATTTCGGATTGAATTACTTTATCATGCTTTATCATACATGTTTAAAATAGACACATTCCCAATCAAGAAAGTAGCCTACAATCTCACATGATGCCATGTATATTTTCTACACTTGGGCTCTTTAATAATTATGTGTAATAAACAGACCTTAACATACCATGATGTCAAACTATACAAGAATAAATCCTTACAACATAATAAAAATACAATCCCACTATTATCTTGTATGAACATTTCTTAGGAACTAATATTGGTCTATTTATCATGCTATAGACAAATTCTCCATCATGCCGAGGAAACGATCAAGAATTAAACCAACACAGGAAGAGATAGAAGCTAAGAATGCAAAGAAAGTAGTGGCTATGAGGGAACTTCGTGAGAAGAGGAAATTGGACACGATAAATGAAGACATACCAATTAAAGAGGAACCACAACCATCACAAAGAGATATGGTATTGGTGGCACAAAGAGAACAAATGCAAAAACTTCGTGTTACGAGAGATTTGAATACCATAGTTGGAGACACGTCCTCTACCGCAAGTCAACATGTAGGGACACCATCTACCACATCTGAAGTTGAGAGTACATCATCACTCACATGTGATGAAGGAGGTACGCCATCATTCCCACCTCAACCTCAAGGTATGTCATCTATTCCATCTTTGATCGAAGGTATGCCATCTAACCCATCTCATTTAAATATTGATGAAATTCATAATGTTGAGATGAATTTACCTAACTTAACACCACCTAGAATTTTGCATAGAAAGCCAAAGTATTTGATTGATATTGGTGAGAATATTTTGCAGCCAATGGAAGGTAAGATTCCAAAACGCACTTGTAGAAGATATGCTAATAAGATTTGGAGATTGTTCTTTGAAAAGTTAAATGAGACTGCAAGATGTCAACTATTTGTTGAAATGATGCGAAGTATAAAGTATAGGTCTATCATGAAGATTCTTGGGTTGAGAACATTAGAGGCTTCAAGTGAAAAATCTATTGTCAAGAATCTAATGAGTGCGTATGAGAGTGTGGGTAACACCTCACGTACAAAAGATAGTAATGCAACACGGCATGTGATTACATTGACTATAGTAAGTAGTCAAACGAGGAAAGCTCGTCTCATTAGAAAGACAAGTCAACAATTGAGAATTAATAGGAAAACTTTATCAAGAGCCGTTGGAAGACGCCAAAGAATTGAGGACACTAATGCCAATGAATTATGGGCGTTCTCGGGGAGACTACCACGAAAAGATAAACCAATTGTTGAAGCATTGAGATCACTAATTAAAGACTTTTGGAAGAATTACACAAGGGTATATCCAAATCAAAGGGATGTGGTAAGAAAGAGAATCGGTAGTCAAAACCACAAGCCACATCCAAAGCATTTTTTGGATGAGACTCAAACATAGTTTTATGGTAAATTTCTAGAGAAGTATCCTCAAATTAAAATTTGTCAAAGATATTTTGAAATGCTAAAACCTTTCTATGTTAAGATAAATCACACACGCACTACTTGTTGTAGATTACATATTGAATTTTCTAACCATTTTGATGCTTATAGGTCTATATGTTTAGATATGCATACTAACAATGATTTGCAGGGTTGTGCCATATGTGCCCCACCAACATCTTCAAGAGACTTCATATCAAGAATTTTATGTGAAAGAGAGGAAGGTCAAATATTCTACAAGAAATTATGCTTGGATGGCACATGTCATCATTACGGTGGCTTGCAACATTTGCCAATATGTGAACATATGGAAATAACACATGCGGTTGGAAATGAATTAGTAGAGTTTGGCAAGTATAAAATAGTGGCATACAATACAAAAGATGGTAAAGAAGCAAAGAGGTGTGAATTGGTTATTGAAAAGATTCCAGTGTATCAGTTTATGCCTATATTTTGTGATAGCATAGTGTATGAGTATGCAAGACATGCCCATAGAGTTTGATGGTTGGACTTGCAATTCAAGTTATGCAAGGACACATTTCTGGTTGGTAGCATTGTTTCAGTCGTCAACTTTCCAGAGAACTACAGTCTACAGCCATAGCGTGAGGTGCAATCACAATATTACAACTCCACATAGGTTTCTATATTTGTGCACATCGCATTCATTCATGCGAATGATAGTACAGAGGATGATAGGAAGATCATAAGGGAGTATAATTTCTATATTAGTGATGATCGCATGCATTCTACGGAGTTCGTGCAAGGTTGCTTTCAGGTGTTCTACAATGATTTGGCTAGAAGGGGCATATCGTTCAGTCAGCATATCATATGGTCGGATAACTGTGCGTCACAATTCAAGAACTTGCAGAATTTCTATTGGCTGAGTAGGAGGCATAATTTTATAGGAATTCAACATATGTGGAACTTTTGTGAGGCTGGGCATGGAAAGGGGGAGCATGATGGTGCAGGAGCATGTATCAAAAGAGCCATAGCATGAGAAGAGTTAAAGTATAAAGACAATGCAAAGTTGACAGATGCAAAATTGATTGTCAAGTGGTGTTATGCTTCCATGGGTCCAGGTAATGAAGGTAAATCTTCAGTTCATAGATTTTTTTGGTTGATAGATGATACTAACATTGCACCATATGAGGACTGTTGTACACTGACAGGATCAAATGAGATGCACTCTTTTAGAAGCTCAATTGCAAGTTCATGGAGTATCCATACATGAAAGATGTCGTGCTTTTGTTCTTCCTGTACAATTCAAGTTGGGGATGAGTGTGAGTCAAAGGAGTGGGTTGACGAATGGCAGTTAAGTTATCTTAGCCCACTTGACACGTATCGACCCCCGACGGCACTGAAACTAACACAGATGGAATCATCAACTGACTTTGACCACATATCAGATTTAGTTCAACCAGGTAATATAGGGCACATATATGCATCTAATTTAATCTAGTTCAACCAGGTAATGTCATCTTACTTTGTAGTGTTTTTGTAATGTTGACTAATTTCATCTAATTTGATACACATATCAATGTAGGGCACGTATATGCAGTTATTGCAGATGAAGATAATGAAGAGGGAATAGATTATTACTTATGTCGTTGTGTTGAGGCCAAAAATAAATTGGAGGCCCTTGTTACAGATGGAGAAAACATCGAATACCCTACAGGCTCAGTGGTTATTACTGGAACATGGCTTAGAAGGTACCCACATAAGAGTGTTAATATTTAGCTATTTCAGGACTTTGACATGCATTAGAAGATTCTTCATTACTCGAACCTTGTCATGGCATCCAATGTTCATTTGATAAAGTATCGGGGTAGACCTTTGAACAAAATCTTGTGGAAGGTGCGTGAGTCTGACCATGAAGCAATACTTGACACAATAAAGAGTAGAGCAGACCTGAATGGTTCATTGGATTAATTTGTATTCACATTGATTTTGTAAAGTCATGTTACATTGAGTTGTAAGTATGCACATTAATTTGTAAGGTTCGTCTTTTTTTATTTCCTCCTGCATTTTTACACATACACATTTTTACATCATCATGTTATGCATTTTTGGTGTCCTGCTCCTGATGCGACTAAACTCATAACTCACCCTACTTCCTCTAGACACCATTTGATGATCTCTCCAACACTTTGGATCCAGGGCACCCAATCATGATGATGACCTATATACCATTCTCCTAAGGCACTCATAATGAATGAAAAGAAGACCAAGGGTGCTCAATCTTAATAGACTTATTTCTTTTAATTTTGATGATCCAAACTCTTGCAAAACGACATCCACTTTCATGCCTTTAGATCTTCCTTCACATACAATGTGCCAAATCAAGTTGAAAAATCTACATAAGGGCACCAAAATGGATGAAAGGAGACATGAAATGCACCTTAGGACTCCATGCTAAGGTTTGAGCCATTAAAGTCTCTTGATATTAGGCGTCATGATGATGAAACTTAGAGCTTTTTCATTTCCTAGGCGCTCATCTAAGATGTTTGAATGATAAGGAGTGCCTCGACCTCTATAATGTACATTGGGTGCCAAAATCAAGGTGATTTTAAGTCACTTTGAGTCATTTGGGGTCAGTTTGAGTCTTTGAGTCATGTTGCAAAAAAGTGTCAATGTTGTCAAGTTGCACAAAGCAACTTTTGCATTTTTGGTGTCTTATTCCTGATGCGACCAAAATGACTGTTCCAATGTGTCTGGGTGGGTACATTTAGGCTAGGCATGGTCCTATTTTTCACCCAAATATGTCGAAATAGTCCGAGCTACATTGTACCGATGATATCCTGGAAGAGTCCAAAGTGCAAAAAGGTAGCAATCTTTGATGAGATGTTACTTGAAAATTGTGTCACTTAAAAACATTCCGTCTAAGGCAACGTGATCATGTAGAGTGCCTCTACAATAACCTCTCTCAATTTTTAATATCTCTGAGGCATTTGCCCGTGGTGAAAGGTTTTCTGCTGCCCCAAAAATCATCAGAAGGAGGCAGTGTAAAGTTGCAAAGGGGTGTAACTTTCATCCTACTCCTGATGCAACCAAACTGACTATTGTAACACATCCAGATGGGTACATTTAGGCTAGGCATGGTCCTATTTTTCACCCAAACATGTCGAAACAGTCTGAGCTACATTGTATCGACGATATCCATGAAGAGTCCAAAGTGCAAAAAGGTAGCAATCTTTGACGGGATGTTACTCAAAAATTGTGTCACTTAAAAATATTTCGTCTAAGGAAACGTGATTATGTAGAGTGCCTCTACAATAACCTCTCTCAATTTTTTATATCTCTGAGGCATTTGTCCATGGTGAAAGGTTTTCTGCTGCCCTAAAAATCATCAAAAGGAGGCAGCGTAAAGTTGCAAAGGGGTGTAACTTTCGTCCTAGTCTTGATGCGACCAAACTGACTATTCTAATGCGTCTAGATGGGTACATTTAGGCTAGACATGGTCCTATTTTTCACCCAAACATGTCAAAACAGTCTGAGCTACATTGTACCGACGATATCCCTGAAGAGTCCAAAGTGCAAAAAGGTAGCAATCTTTGACGAGATGTTACTTAAAAATTGTGTCACTTAGAAACATTTTGTCTAAGGTAACGTGATCACGTAGAGTGCCTCTATAATAACCTCTCTCAGTTTTTTATATCTCTGAGACATTTGCCTGTAGTGAAAGGTTTTCTGCTGCCCCAAAAATCGTCAGAAGGAGGCAGTGTAAAGTTGTAAAGGGGTGTAACTTTCATCCTACTCCTGATGCAACCAAACTGACTATTCCAACACGTCCGGATGGGTACATTTAGGCTAGGCATAGTCTTATTTTTCACCCAAACATGTCGAAACAGTCCGAGCTACATCGTACCGATGATATCCCTGAAGAGTCTAAAGTGCAAAAAGGCAGCAATCTTTGATGAGATGTCACTCAAAAAATGTCACTTAAAAATATTCCATCTAAGGCAACACGATCACGTAGAGTGCCTCTACAATAACCTCTCCTAGTTTTTTATATCTCTAAGGCATTTGCCCGTGGTGAAAGGTTTTCTGCTGCCCCAAAAATCGTCAGAAGGAGGCAGTGTAAAGTTGCAAAGGGGTGTAACTTTCGTTCTGCACTTGATGCAACCAAATTGACTATTCCAACACATCCGAATGGGTACATTTAGGCTAGGCATGGTCCTATTTTTCACCCAAATATGTCGAAACAGTCCAAGCTACATTGTACCGACGATATCCCTAAAAAGTCCAAAGTGCAAAAAGGCAACAATCTTTGACGAGATGTTACTTGAAAATTGTCACTTAGAAACATTCTGTCTGAGGTAACACAATCACGTAGAGTGCCTCTACAATATCCTCTCTCAGTTTTTTATATCTCTGAGACATTTGCCCTTGGTGAAAAGTTTTCTGCTGCCCCAAAAATCATCAGAAGGAGGCAGTGTATTAAGTCAGGAGGAAAGCCTATTCACTCTAGGCTCCAATCTCAAGTTGCACAATCATGAATGGGCACCTAGAGCAATAAGGTGCTACATCATGGTTCCAGGACCTTGAAATGGCGCCCAAGCATGTAGGAGGAATTTTCAAGGAGCTAGAATATTTTTGAAACTCTAAGGAACTAGTCCAAAGACTCTATGGCGCCATCTTGATACCATTGAGTCAATTTTGGAACTCAAACATATTGAAACAAGGTCTAGGAAGCTAGGCGCCATCTCTTGCCAGTTCAACCTCTCAGATGTGCCAACATTGGAAAGACTCTTAATGAGCGCCTAAGTTTGAATTGATCTTGTGATTGAAAGTTTGGTGATGTATTGGTGTGAGATGATCTTCAGTTGAAGCAATCTAAGTTCCAGGAAGGGTTTAGAAGTTATCAACCTCTTCACTAAGTTAGGTGCACTTTACAAGCTTTCTTACCCAAGATTTGTAGCTCATTAAGACAAGGCACATCTTAACCTCTAAGACTTTTCCAAAGAAGCGCTTCAGTTTATTAGCACCTTTGGACCTTGTTTTACATTCTGAAAGAGAAGATGCACTTTGGAGGCATTTCTAACATAGATTGATGCCTAGGTATAGTCATCTCTCTGGAGCATTACAATGTGTTTTAAAATAAAGGAGGACATTTCGTAAGTTGGGGAATTGATCACTGAAGACCTTGGAGTGTTTGAATTACTCTAAGCAAGAAGGTGCATTTCCATGGAGTAGCATACTCTAGATAGAGCCTAATGCCATCAAGGTGCAATTCCACCCTCACTTTGGTGCCAATCATCAAGAAGGGGCATTGGGCATTCCTTGAATAGTTCTGAGCGTTTGAATTTTGTGAAATCACCAAGGAATGTTGGGCGCCATGTGTATCCTCAACAAGCTTGAGTTTGCACCTAGACAAGTTGGTGCTTATTCATGTTTTAACTTCCCTCTTGAAGTGCCTAACTTGGGAAAATGTTATCTTGTTGTTAGTCAAGTGTTTGATGTGTTTTGGAGACACCAAAAGACTTCCTCTTGCTAGGCGCTCTTCTTGGCAAAAACACTTAGACTTCAATTTTCATGCACTTAGACTTCAAGGTGCCAAAACTAGTAGGAACATATTTGGGGAGAAACCACGTTGATAAAAGTTGGGTAAATTTAACCTCCGAGTCTGATTAGGCTCCATATAACAATAATATTTATATCATGTCCCTTTGCTTTATGAAACAAGCAGTATGTGTCAAGTCATAGGGACAACACTTTGGTCCTTAGAAATTTCTCTGTGACTTTTGATAAGATTATCTACTATTATGTGGATGCTTGATAGTATTATCCTGATCCATTGGACTAGTGTGGCTATGAGGTTGGAAAGTGTTGCAACCTCCATCCTTTAAACTTCTCCACCTTGTTATGGGTTGTTTTGAGTATTTTCACTTGCTTTCTCTTGGATAATATTTTCTAATGATACATGATGTGTCATAGATCATTCAACTTGATAAACAACATGGATGGATTCTCATGCCTCCTATACTTCTTACAAGTTTCTTTATAGATAGATCACATCATTGTCCATCTAGGTGGTCATTTCCCTAAATATTATGATAAGATAATCCTGTTAATGAACTTTGGATTGAATGAGAATCAACATGCTTTGTCTTGACTATAATAGTTGGGATGGACAAAAATCTATTGATTCTAGGTTGGGTTGTTAAAGGTCAAGAAGTTTTGGTGTCTAATGCCCTCTAAATCTAAATATTCAAAATCATAGTGGTTTAATAAGTTACAACAAATAGTCAGGTAGACAATAGACTATAAGGAACAAGGACTACACATGAATCCAAAACAACACCAATCAATAAGGACATCACAAGTAACTCAACATTACTTCTAGAGGCGTTCACAAAAACAAAGGGGAGAACACAACTAGAGAATGCCAGACTGTAGTAGGGATGAGTGTCTGATGCAGAGCACACAGTGGAAGCATAGAATTATCAACTTTTGAACCTTCAAACTCACTATTGGCGAGACAACATACCATCGGCGAGTTTAAAATTTCATCGGCCGATAGGCCGATGCCACCATGACTCTGTTTGATTTCACTTCTGACAAACATCCCATCATTGACTCTTATCAGTCAAATAGACCACTATCGGTGACTTTATATCCTTTCACACCGATGTCTGTCACTCTGATACGAGACTCTAAGTCCCTCACCTATAAGTAGGACTTAATACCATCAGCACACTCAAAAATTCTTCTACCGACACATCGATACGACCAACTCTTGACGTCGATACAAGGTTCTTTTGCAAGCAAAGGGCGCCTAGGCTTATGGGGCTCAATTTGGTGTATTTATTGAAAGCTCAAGGTGAATTGATGCTTATTAAAAATGCCACTTAGTCCTTCATTTTCATTATAGGCGCCATTTCATATTGACTTATATACTCCTCCTCATGCTAGGGTGCCATAATGAAGTGGTTTAGACAATAGGTGCACTTCACTTACTAGAGGCTTGTTCTCCTTCCACCTTAGGCATACTTTCATGGTGGAACAGGTGTCAATGGGTGCTTTGTCTTAAATGAATGCTCTCTCTAAGTTGGGCACCCTTTTAAGGCTTTATGAGTTGCAAATTACACCTTAACCCTTCATGCTTGTTGCTCAATGTTTGAATGTTTAAGAAAGTCTACTTTAGGCGCTCATCTTAATGACTTTTTCTCAAGGCTTAATCATCCTAATGACTTAGATATTCATCCTAGTGTTTTAGGATATCAGGCTACTAGACTTAGTCATTTTTAGGATCTCAAACATAAAGAATAACATGATGATTCATTTTTTTGTATTGCATATAGTTGACATTCTATGCTACTCAAAAAGAATATTAATATTTTCTGTTCAACATGATGATTCATTTTTTTTTAAAATACAACTTTTATCTTTTAGTTCCAAAATGAGGTTTAGGTGATACTTGAATAACAATAGCTAGCTTATTGGATCAACAAACATCTTTTGTAATACAATTGGACTTTAAATATTTGAAGTAGCCATCTACAAATATCCATTCAAATGTGGATTTATAATGCAAGTATGGATGCCATCAATAAAAAAGATTTGTATTAACCAAATATCCATATAGGCATACATCAATATCTATCGATATAAGTATAACATGTATACAAAATAGCCATATAGGCTTACAAGAATGCCATATAGGCATACAATGTCAACTATATATAATACAAAATATATGTCCACAAATGCCATATAGGCATACAACAAAGGAACACAATAAAAAGTCATTCCCCTCTGGCTGGTGAAGAGAATAGATCACGGGCAACCTTTGATCTTCTAGGGGATGGAGACGCGCATGTGGTTGGTCTACTATGAACCTGAGGGCTGCTCCTCCTATTTAGTTCTTCCTGCATCTTTACCTGTTACAATAAAAAGTATAGACATTAATATATAGAAATTACATGTTATAAAAAAATGAAACATTTAACAAAATAATCACTTACCGTTAACATATAATATGTCTCCTCACTTGCCTTAGTAGCAGGAATAGGCCATGGTGATGTCATGTCCTATAGAAACCATCCAATAGAAATTAAACTTCAAATCAATAATCTTTTGATTTTTCAAAAATAGACAACTATAACAATGAATGTAAATTAAATTTTACTAATCTGCCTCATACCCCTATCAATGCCATGAAGCTATGAATCACAGAGGCCACACCCTGCTCCATTGCCCAATGAACATGGGGAGGTGTCTCCGCAGCCTACATCATCTAGAAATAAAATAACATTATTCAATTACGAAAACTATAATAGTGATGCAAATCATGGCTCCTAACATACACACACGTTCATCTAAACATGGAAGTACACACAATAAAGCACACAAGTCATACAAAAATATAGTAAGTACAATTCATTCATTAAACTATTTATTTTATTACCTCCGTAAAGCTTTGAAGTCCACCACCACTGGCAGGTGTTGCCGTGAAATCTACAGTATTAACCTATTCAACATCCAAAATCAGATATTAGAATACCATTCATATAACGATGCTATTCACATGTAATATTTATAATTGTTTACTAGTTACATACCTCAACAGTAGATGATCTAGTGTAAAATGCAGGTGGAGAACCACTGAAAACTGTATCGACGCTATGACCCTGAAATTTTATTAAAACCATCAATTTAAATTAGTTAATCTTGCATTTCAAAAATGAAATTTAATAAATTAAATTCAATAAACTTGCTAATATTTACCTGAGTATCAAGGCCGAAAGTCTCACTCAGGAGGGTATCTGTCATCACCATCTGCTCAGCTACAGATGTAGCCTGTGCACCTGCGTCTTGACTATCCATGGGGTCATAACCACAGGCTGACCCGCAAGTCTGACAAGTAAGGGGTGGGACCCTACTCCTCACACTATCTCCCAACCCACTTTGTGTTGCAGGACCGGCATGCTCTATGATACTCTAGGTCAAGGCACTAATGGACTGAAGTGTATCGACCTCAACACTCTCCTTCACAATGGAAGGGATAGAAACATGCTCGTGGGATGGTCTGCTGATTACTCATCTCACTACCCACTATGGGTCAAGACATGCCCCTGGTCTATCTTGTGCTAACCCCCCACCTCTACCCTGGAAGTCTCGCATATCAAAATAGTTTGGCACTTTATTGAGGACAAACTCGCAGTAGAGTTTTCTCAAAAAGTATTGTGGGACCTCATTATTATTGCATGGAGGATGGTCAAAAACCATCCACCACCTCTGCCCAAAATTGTCCCTTATCACTTGGTTGTTGCACCAATGGATAGGGAACTTCTTGCATGTAATGGGTGGAGGTTGATTTGTTTGTGGGTTTGTGAAAATGGAACACAAGTCTAATTTTGTGATTTGTAATTTTTTCACATCTTGGTATGATAGCTTGTCTCCATAATAATCTCTAAACTCTCTCCTCTTATCTGTCCAACTAGTTATTTGCTTGCTAATTGAATCTACATTTGATAACATATATTCAAGAGATTCAGCAAGCATGGACCTATGCAAGGTTAAAGTGGAAGGATCTTTCAACCTTGCAATTATATCTTCAATTTCTTTTTGGTTGTTTTCAATTTGCCCCATTATATTTTCTTGTGTTCCAGGGGCATGTCGAGGAATGGATGGAGGAGGTTGTTATTCTGCAGGTATTTCCTCCTCATGATTTTGTGGATTTTGAGGAGGATGAGGAGGAGGAGGAGGAGGAGGTGCATTAACATTTCTTGACAATTAACGAAATATACATAAAAAATCAACTAAAACCTACCTATTTAGAAACAAATTCAAACAAAAAAAAAATATAACTCAGTCCTTTGGCGTACTCGACGTCGTGGCAGCATTTTGGTGATGAATCGATAAGGTTTTTGTGTTGAATGGATTTTTGCAAAACGCGAGCGCGCTTTCTAGGGTTTGTAGGCCACGAGCATAGAGGAGAAGAAAGAAATGAAATGACATTAGAAACCTTTTTTTAAAAATTTATAGCAAGTCATAACGTGAGCACATTATGGCTTGGTTTTGATGAGCCTTAGGCTCATCATTACCAAGCCATAACTCAAGCACGTTATAACGCGCTCGCGTTATGACTTAATTTTTTTTAAATTAATTTAGCCACTTTTTGGCCCCCCATCTTTTTGCACTTACCCTTGTGTAGTTTGTGGATGAGTGTTGTAGGTGTTTTCTACAGATATTATAATCATATTAGACTATATTTCATGTATTTTCTTGATGATAATCAAACAATATCATTTTATGGTGTTTGGGGTACATCTGGGTGTTTGCCGGTGTCGGTAGTTTTTGTGGGTTTTGCCTAGATTTTGGCTATTTGAAGTTGTAATGTTGCTGATGCTATAGATCAGTATTATAGACCTGATAAGATGTCATTTCCATCTAAAAATTAATAAAAATCATCTTGGTGAAGTTTCAGCATATTGGGTGTTAATTCCTTGCAAGACTAGCTAGCTAGTTACATCAGTTTCAGTGTAGTTTTAGGTGGATTTGTTGAAACTATAATTTCAGATCTGATATTTTATATTAAATTTGAGTTTGGCTCATTACAAGCTATGATATGAGATTCAAAGACAATGGATGCAAGATCATGGAAAGATCCGGAATAGTGATTGCTACTGGTAAGAAAACTAGAGGTAACATTTACCAATTAAGAGGAACTAATGATTATTGTTTAATGGCCTAGACAGGTGAGAGTTGGCTATGGCATAGAAGGATGTCTCATATCAATTTTGACAATTTGGTGAAGATAAGATCTGCATAGACTGTAAGAGATCTGCCTAAACTTGTGAAGCTGGCCAACACCATTTGCAAGGAGTGTCATTTTGGAAAACAAACAAGAACAAGTTTCAAAAGCAAAAAATATTTTTTTCGTAGATTGCTAGAGCTAGTACATACAGATCTGTGTGGTCCCACAAGAACAAGAAGTCTGCAAGGTGACAGGTATTTTACGCTGCTTATTGATGATTATTCTAGAATGACTTGGGTCACTTTTCTAAAAGAAAAATGTGAAGCCCTAGACAAGTTCAAAGTTTTCAAGGCAATGGCTGAAAATGAGTTAGAATTGAGGATCAAATGCTTAAGGTCTGATAGAGGAGGTGAGTTCACATCAAATGAATTTAATATTTTTTGTGAAGAACAAGGGATAAAGAGACAATTGTCTGCACCTAGGACTCCTCAACAAAACGGAGTTGTTGAAAGAAAGAATAGGACAGTTCAAGAGGTTGCCAGGACTATGTTAAAGGAACCTAACCTACCGAAAGTATACTAGAGAGAAGCCATACATACTGTTGTGTACATCCTAAACAGAGTTCAAGTCAAAGGTAACAGCTCTAAAACTCCTTTTGAATTATGGTATGGAAGAGTTCCTATAGTGAAGTATTTCAAATTTTTTGGAAGCAAATGTTATATCAAAAGAGATGAAGAACTAGGCAAGTTTGATGCTAGATGTGATGAAGGAATCTTTCTTGTTACTCTATCAAGAGTAAGGCCTCCCAGTGTTACAATAAGAGACTGAAAAAGATTGTTGAGAGTGCTAATGTGAAAGTGGATGAAGGCAAGGAAAGAATATCAGATCTGAGTTGCTATGAACCAGATGAACCTATGACTATAGTGAATGAAGAAAAAGTTGAGCAAGAAGGCAGTTAGGATGAAGAAGAGGCTCTGAAAACTATTGTTAAGACTCCTAGGTATGTTAGGATTAATCATTCTAAAGATTAGATTATAGGTGACAAGAACAAAGGGGTACTGACAAGGAAAAGAGCTACTAAAGAACAGGTAAACTACTATTTGCTTTTCAAAGTTGAACCTAAAATTGTGAATGAAGCTTGCAATGATGAAAATTAGGTAAAAGCTATGGAAGAAGAACTGATGTAGATAGAAAAGAATCAAACTTGAGAATTGGTTCCTAGACCTGTTGATAAGAATGTGATTGGAACTAAATGGGTTTTTAGGAATAAGCTGAATGAGAATGGAGAAGTAGTTAGGAACAAAGCAAGGCTAGTATGCAAAGGATATTCTCAGGTTGAAGGGATAGATTTTGAGGAGACCTATGCTCCTATCGCAAGAATTGAGGCAATCAGAATGTTTTTGGCATTTGTAGCATTCAAAGATTTCAAAGTGTATCAGATGGATGTTAAGTCTGCATTCTTGAATGGTGAGTTGGAAGAAGAAGTCTACATTGAACAACTAGAACGATTCAAGTTATCAGATCAAGATGACATGGTGTGTAGATTGAAGAAGGCCTTGTATGGACTAAAACAAGCCCCCAGAGCCTGGTATGCAAGGTTAGACAAATATTTGTTGCAATTAGGGTTCAGTAAAGGCACTGTAGACAACAATCTATATTTCAAAATCAATGATAATCAGATCTCGATTGTTGTAGTTTTTGTTGATGACATTATCTTTGGAGGCAATGAAGGTATGTGTATGAAGTTTGCAAGGGAAATGCAAAATGAGTTTGAGATGTCTATGTTTGGTGAAATAAATTTCTTTTTAGGTTTGCAAATTAATCAATCAGATAAATGAATCTTCATATCTCAGTCTAAGTATTTGAAAGAGTTGTTGAAGAAGTTTGGGATGGAGGATTCTAAACCGGTATGTACTCCCATGGTGACTGGCTGCAAGTTGAGCAAAACTGATGAATCACCCAAGACTGATTAGAAAAGGTACAGATCCATGATTGGAGGATTACTTTATCTAACTCAAACCAGACCTGATATAATGCATGTAGTGTGATTTGTGGCAAGATTTTAGGAAGATCCAAGAGAATCGCATGTGATGGAAGTTAAGATAATCCTAAGGTACTTGAAAGGCACATTAGATCATGGCTATGGTATCCAAAAGATAATGATTTAATTCTTAGTGCTTATATAGATGTAGATTGGGTTAGAGATGTTGATGACAGGAAAAGTACAAGTGGAGGTGCTTTTTTTTGGGCAATAGATTGGTTTCATGGTTGAACAAGAAGCAAGATTCAATTTCCTTATCCACTACAAAAGTAGAGTATATTGGAATAGCATGTTGTTGCACTCAAGTGTTATGGATGAAGCAGACATTGAAGGACATAAGAGTTGTGTATGAAGATCCAATTACAATCTTTTGTACAATACAAGTGCTATAAACATTTCAAAGAATCTAGTGATACACTCAAGAACAAAGCATATATCTATAAGGTATCACTTTTTGAAAGAGAAGGTGAAAATAAAGTTAAGATGGAATATGTGTCTACAAAGGATTAGATTGCAGATATTTTCACTAAACCTCTGCCTAAGGATACTTTTGAGTATCTCATAGAAAAGTTAGGGGTTATTACCCCTCCTACTCTGAACTAAGATGCATAAGAATGCATCAGTCCAGTGGTGTCCAAAGCCTCATTCTTTGATCTGGATTGATGTTTTGAGAGCTTCCTCTCAGGGCGAGTAGCAAGTGTTCTTGATATGTGTTCCTGACAAAGAGCAGTAAGTGTTACAGTATTCATGAAAGAGAAATTTGATTAGAGTAGCTAAGTGCAACTATGTGCCCTTTTCCATTGATGTCAAAGAGGGAGAGAAATCACGTGAAAAACTCAAGGGGAGAAAGAGTGCAGATGTGTAAAAACAAAGGGGGAGTATCTTGTCTTGATGGTCATTACAGTTTTTCACATCATATGTTGCCATCAATGACAAAGGGGGAGATTGTTGCAAGTATGTTCCTAACCGGTGTTGTCATTGATGTCAACATATCTATGTTGTTATTGGTGTCAACTATGCTCTTGTTCTAATGCTTGCTTGTAATGAGTTAAGTGTTGAAGAAAATAAGTATTCCTGATACATCAGAACAGTCCAGTAGATTGCTCTGCATTTCTTATAGAATAAATATCCTTGTCTATGGATTGGAAGTTATTTAGATGCATGTTTGAAGATGCTATCTTCCAAGTTTAAGCCTTCGGTATGAAGATTTGAGTGAGTTATGTTCACCAGAGTGAAAACTATTTTTTCTGTATATTTGGTGGTGATAGGGAGAATGTATTATGCTCCGCATTTAAGTATTTTAGTCTATGGTTCTGGAATCAAGTTTGTAGTGATGATAAGTGCCTTCAACTCCAATAGTTCATGATTTGGTGGTCCACAAATGATATTTTCCTTATGACAGTAGCTAGTAGTGTTGTTCATGTGCTCTGATTTGAATAATCTTCTTGACAGAGTGGTTAGAGATGATGTGGTTGTTCCAGGTGATTACAATGTGTTTGTGGATGTCTCCTGATCGTGTTCCTACCTTTGGATTGGTTCATAAAGAGAAATTTGGATCGTGGATGAAGACTATTCTTAGAAGACTTAATGATAACACCAATATTGGCCAACTTGATTATTTTCATTTCTTGCAGAGATACATCAAAGATTGTGGAAGCGTGTTGTGGCATGGAAGATTACATTTGAGTCCCAGCTAAGGCATAATATGATCTACATACATCTTTCCCTTAGCTAATTTTGTTTAGGTCTAGACCTATTTCTATGTATGTTTGTAATGTCGACCTTGGAGAATGTTCCAATGGTTGATGAATGTAATGTTGACCTTGATGTACATTCCAAGGTTGATGAAGTGTATAAAAACATGTAATGAAGTTGCGAAAAAGATGTCCTAGTGTGAAAATGAAAAGATAAGTGAGAAGGTGTAAGAAGAGCAGAGCAGAGGTGTCATATTGTGCTTCAATGGAACTAAACCCAAGCATGAAGTAGATGCTATCAAATTAGTTCACCAATCCTTGGCAGTGAGCCACCCTTGGCAGTGAGCCACCCCTTTGCAGTGAGGCAATCATGGCATTGAGCCCTAACATTTGCAGTGAGCATTTTGGGTAGTGAGCTTCTAATTTTTGATATTGCTATAACTTATTTATTTCTGTGGGCTAACACCCATCGTGGTTTTTCCCTTATAGGGTTTTCCATGTAAAAATTCTGGTGTCTCATGTGTTATTGTGTTGAGCTTCTTGTTTCATGCTTTCATGATTAATCTTAATAACAATGATTAAGAATTTGATGTGTTGATATTCAAAAGTGGTTAAAGTTTGGTGACAACTGAATCACCCCCCTTCTCAGTGGTCCTGTGCATTTCAACACTTGTAGCTTTGTATTTTCCAGATCTCACTCCTGTAACCTACACACAAGAAGATGAGAAGGGGTTTGGGGGTTATGGTGTTTAGGGACTTGCCTTAGTCAAATCTCAAGATAGCATTCAAGCTTCCCAACACTGTTGATTGATAAAGAGTATGTGCCCTCGTGGAGGCAGAGGCTAAAAACAATGATAATATGATTATTCAAATGATGATAAACAAACAATGATATCACCTATTTGATGAACCCTTAAAATGATGAAGATCCTTCAACTCCTAAGGAAGAATAGATGATATCTCTATCTATGCAACAACACACAATAACAATACACAAATCTACTCTAGAATCACAATGAATGCTCTTGCTTGCTTCACTTCAAAATCTCAAGTTATGCCTTTTTCATCCTAGTTGATAATAACCTAAAAAACACACTTATATATGCTTTCCCACTTACAATCGACAATTCAAACCAAAAGATCTGACAAGGAGAAACCTCTAGAGAGGTGTTAGGCCGACTAACACTTAAATTAGCCCTGACCTAAAAGGAGGGACATGGGCGGTACCGCCCAGGTCCTTTATGTAATGTCCCGTTTTCTAGCTTGATCTTTTATAGTTGACCGTTGGCCTATTCCGAAGACCCGTAGGCTACTTGGAGGTTGAAATTGGGGTTTCATGTTTTGGTGGTTGCTTTTGTTCATGGATTGTGGTTTGGTTGGCGGTTTCTTTCCGAGTTTGTTCTCCTTAGTCCCTGTTGGTTACGGCTATTTTTAGTAAGTTCAGGATTGGCACCAGAATGGGATTTTGAGAGTGGGGTTGGATTCGTCTTGTCAAGACCTTTCCAACGAGCTATAGATCATTGATTTCTGACATCATCTTGGCCTCCATTTTAAAGTCTGTAAATTAAACATTATTATTTAATATTAATGTTGTTTTAAAAGAGGGGCCTTTAAGGGTGAGGTTGAAAAAGAATTGAAGAGGATTATATTATTTTCCCTCTCATGTTTTATCCCATATGCAAGAGGATTTTAGAGACTCCCAGTTGGAAAAGTATAAAAGGAGGAAGAGTGCTCTCATTTGGGGATCCGAAATCTTAATAATGTTATGCTGCCGTAATGGTTCTGGGACTGCTTCAAGGAATGAATGCCTCCTAGCCTGGGCTCACTTCGTGCTTGAGAGATAGCACCTAGGGAGAGGTTTGCTGATAGTAGTGATTTTTGTAGTGAGGTTTGCATTGTAGCTTGAGTTCTGTTTGTAGTTCAGTTATTTGCATTTTATGTCATTTTTTGGAGTTGCTGATAACAGGGCTGAATCTGTAGTTTCATTCATAAATCTGAAAATAAAAAGGCATTCGTTCTGGGTATTTCATATTTCCCTTTGTCTATGTTGGGCGCCCCATTGTGCCAATTTGTAGAATTTATTATGAAGAATCTGATTTTCTAAAAGGAAATCGCCCTTCTTGCCAGGCTGCCCCTCTTTAGAGTGCATTAGAAAGTGTGCTAAATAAATACTTGGGTTTAAGAGTGGTCTCCAGTGTGTGGCTTGGTCGCCATTGTCATAGGAGTGCATTGCATCAGATTTGAGGTTATTTCGTTAAGAAATGAGTGAGGTGTGAGCATTTTTGTAGGGATTTATGTTGCTAGTTTGGTTTTTCCAAAGTTGTTGATCCGTCATTTCAGTTTGCTAACTTCTATCATTTGAGTTGGGTTGGAAGTCTCTAATTATTGTAAGCTGAACAGTAGTACTGTCAGCACTTCATACTTCTTCTCATATTTGCTTTATAATACTTTGCATCTCCGTCATATGGTAGCTCCAATTCCACTTCGGGTTAGAAAGCACATTCTTGACGTCGAGTTATTTCAGCATAATAGTTGGTAGGGATCCTCTGACCACATGCTCGTCGACATCCGGCGTATTCTTGGTTAGAGTTCTTTATATCAGCATTGCATCAAGACCCTCTGACCATATGCTCGTCATCATTAGGCGCATTCTTGGTTAGAGTTCTTTATATCAGCATTGCATCAAGACCCTCTGACCATATGCTTGTCATCATCAGGCGCATTCTTGGTTAGAGTTCCCTTATCAGCATTGCATAGAGATCCTCTGACCATATGATCACGCCATCCTGGTGTACATTCTTGGTTAGAGTTGAATTCCGCATCGTTTGGTTTAATTGCTAACTTCAACGATTGTGTATTGCTCTGCTTGTTGTAATTGGAAAAGTGAAAAAAATTAGCTTGGTATATTTCAGTGGTATCAGAGCCATGCATCCTGCCATCCTGTGAAAGCAAACCTTCTATGAGTGACAGAGAACGGAGGTACTTAGCAAGAGAATACAAGAAGGCTACCAATCAGTTTCATTGGCATCAGGCCCCAGAAGGTTAGATAGCTTTAGAAGTATTAAGAGCCAATTGTGAGTCTTCTCCTGAAGGAGAAATGGGGCATAATGAGAGGACGTCAGGAAGTAACAGAGATGATAGTGGGAAAGGAAGAGAAAGATCATTAAGTCTGGCAAAGAGGTTCGAGAGGAAGATGGATACCTTAATGGATATGATATCTCTCATGATGGGGAGAATGGGTCAGAACCAACCTCCACTAAACAATTCAGGACATAGTGGAGAACACAGTGCCACCAACCAACATAATGGACATGTTGCTCAGCCTGCTTCAAATAGCACATACATTTCTTCCAGGCCATTCAAACCCACTTTCTTGGCACCAGTAAAACCTCATCTTGATCCAGAAGAAAATGTGTCCTTTGTTGAATAGTTGAGACTCGACCGCGCTGAGTATGATTCTCTACCTGATGAAATTAAGGCAGATATGTCTTATAATGATTTTATGGATCATAAAAGGAAGGATAGAGGACAAGGAAGACATTATGAACAAAGGAGGACAATAGTTCATGGGGATTTGCATCAAGCTATCAACAAGGTTATGCATCCACATTTTGATGGGAGTGACAATAGTTCAGCCAGAGCCTGGATACAGAAGTTAGACAACTATCTAGCTCTTAGACCTATGGAGGAGGAGGAGGTGATTAAGCTCGCTACACTACACCTGGATGGGGTGGCGCACGAGTGGTGGTACCATGGTCTAGTCACCTTGGGTCATCGGTCTATCACTACCTATGATGAGTTTACCAATAAGCTCATAGAGAGATTTGAGAAAAAAGATCCAGAAGTGCATTTCAGAGAATTGGCACAACTTAAGCAATATGGTATAGTTGATGCCTACATAGCTGAGTTTCAAAGGCTTTTAGTCATGGTCACAGGAGTCACTGAGAGGTAATTGGTGATCCTATTCAGTGAAGGATTGACGGAGCCACTCAAGGGTTGGATTAAAGCTTTTGATCCACCCTCTCTACAAGAGGCAATGAAGAAGGCAAGAAACATGGAGTGGGCTGCTCCTAAAGCAAAGTTTCAACCCAAGCCATCATTTCACAAAAGAGATAAAAGAAAAAGACCTCAGCATAAGGAGTTCAAACAACATCAACCTCATGTCACAAGGTTGGATCCTGAGACACTTAATGAACTCAGAAGAAAAGGGTTATGTTTCCGGTGTAGAGAAAAATGGTCCCAAGATCATGTTTGCCCAAAAGGAGGCAAATTTCATCAAATTGAATACTATTCAGCTGAAGAAAGTAATTCTGATTTGTCAGACCAGCAGTTTGATTTTGAAGACAGTGAAGTGGAAAAAGTCCTAGAGGAATCCGAAGGTGAAAAGGGAAGTGGAGGCACTTTGGCTCAACTTTCGATCTTTCAAAGAAATGAATCCTTCAAAGTTCGAGGGATGATTAAGGGGCAATGCATAGTTGCTTTGATTGACACTGGAGCAACACATAACTTCATTGATGAAGTTGTGGTGGCAAAGAAGGGGCTGCAAACAGAAGAGTTTGAAGGCTTCAAGGTTATGGTTGCTGATGGTTTTCACATCACCTGCACCAAGAAGATCTCAAACATGACCATGCAAGTGGGAAACTATGAGGTCAAGGATGACTTCTATGTAGTCAAAATTGGAGATACGGATGCCGTCCTAGGCATTCAATGGCTGCGTTCACTCGGGGAGATCACTCTAAATCTTTAAACCATGGAGCTCAAGTTTCAATCCGAAGGGAAGAATGTAGTGATAAGAGGAATGTCCAATGGTGGTCCTCAGATTGTGTTATTCAAGAGGATGGCGAGGCTGATTCGTCATGATCAAGTTGAGTGGGCTGCAGAGTGTATGATTCTTCCTGCTAGTCCGGTTGAAACAAAGAGAGACTAGCCTCCTGATATTCAGTCTTTACTCAAAAAGAAGAGCAAGGTGTTTGCTGATTTACCTCCTGGACCACCTCTTGATCGAGGTTCGGAGCATGTCATAGAGCTCAAGGAAGGAGCTAAACCAGTTATTACAACTCCTTATCGGTATCCTAAGAAGCAAAAGGATGAGATTGAGAAAAACATTCAGGAACTCTTGGAGATGGGCTTCATTCGTCCAAGCAAGAGCCCCTTTGCTTCGGCAGTTGTCCTGGTGAAGAAGAAGGATGGTACCATCCGCATGTGTGTGGACTATCGTGCTTTGAATCAAAGCACCATCAAAAATCGATATCCCATCTCGAGGATAGATGAGCTCATTGATGAGCTACATGGAGCCAAGTTCTTTTCAAAGATCGATTTGAGATCGGGTTATTACCAGATTCGGATGAGAGGATCCGATGTTGAGAAGACAGCATTTAGATGTCACTATGGCCATTTCAAGTTTCTAGTCATGCCATTTGGGTTGACTAATGCTCCTGCTACCTTCCAGTCATGTATGAACAAAATCTTTCAGAAGTAGTTGAGGAAGTTTGTATTGATATTTTTTGATGACATCCTGATCTACAGCAAGACATGGGAAGAACATCTCAAGCACTTGGAGGAAGTGCTTAGCATCCTGGAATCAGAGAGTTTGTTTGCCAAAGAATCCAAATGTGAATTTGGAATGAAGGAGTTACTTTACCTTGGCCAGATAATCAGTGCTGAAGGAGTGAAGGTTGATCCTGAAAAGATCAAGGCAATTGTTGATTGGCCACCTCCTGAGAATTTGACTCATCTGAAAGGATTTTTGGGTCTTTGTGGATTTTACAGAAGATTTGTGAAGGGCTACTCTCAAAATGCTGCTCCTCTTACTGACCTCACGAAAAAGGGTGCCTTTTGTTGGTCAGAAAAGGCTCAAACTACTTTTGATAAATTTAAGGGGATCATGAGCTCTTGTCCGGTTTTAGCTATCCCAGACTTCTCCAAGCCATTCGAGCTATAGTGTGATGCATCCGGTGAAGGAGTTGGGGCTGTTTTGATGCAAGACAAACATCCCATTGTGTTTGAAAGCAGAAAATTAAGAGGTGTTGAAAGGACCTACTCCATCTACGACAAGGAGATGCTTGCCATTATGCATGCATTGGCTAAGTTCAGACAGTACTTGGTGGGGAGCAAGTTTGTGGTCAAGACTGATCACAATAGCCTCAAGCACTTCATGCATCAAAAAGATTTGAACGAGAGGCAACAAAAGTGGGTGAGTAAGCTTCAAGCTTACGATTTTGACATCGAATATGTCAAAGGAAAAAATAATATTGTGGCTGATGCTCTATCTAGGAGACCTCATTTGAGCTCATTGTGTGAGCTTACAGCTGATTGGAGGGACATGTTGCTTGCTGATTATGCCAAAAATTAGTTTGCAACCAACATCATTGAGGGTACTTTTCCTGACGAAAGGTACAAAGTGGTCGAAGGGTTGATACACTACAAGGGTAGAATCTTTGTGGTGGCTGATTCTAAGCTCAAAAAGAAGATTTTGTTGACCTTTCATGACATTCCATTTACTGGTCATTAAGGGTTCTTCAAGACATGTAGGCAGATCAGGGAAAGATTTTCTTGGAAAGGGCTAAAAGGGGAGGTTCAACGTTACATTCAAGAGTGTCCCACTTGTCAGATGAACAAAAATGAGCATACTTTACCAGCTGGTCTTCTGCAACCTCTTCCTATTCCCAATCAAAAATGGGAAAGCATATCAATGGACTTCATCACAAGGTTGCCCAAGGTTCAAGGTAAAGACTGTATCTATGTTGTAGTGGACAAATTAACAAAATTTGCTCACTTCTTCGCCATTGCCAGCTCTTTTCAGCAGCCCAAGTTACAGATTTGTTTTTTCATGAGGTGTTTAGATTACATGGGTTGCCAAAAAACATTGTGAGTGATAGGGACAGCAAGTTCCTAAGCACTTTTTGGCAAGAGGTTTTCAGAATGAGTGGTACAGTGCTTACTCCAAGCACTAGTTATCACCCTCAAATCGATGGACAGACAGAGATAGTGAACAAGTGGTTGGAAGGTTACCTGAGAAACTATGTTTCGGAGCAGCAAAGAGCTTGGGTGAAGTGGCTTCACATGGGCGAGTATTGTTATAATTCTACTTTTCACATGTCAATAAGGATGTCACCTTTCATGGCTCTTTACGGTTATGAGGCTCCCAGCTTTGCTGATTTGGTGTTTGGTGATAGCAAAGCCCCTCAGGCCAAAGATTTGTTGCAACAAAGTCAAGATATCTTGAACTCATTGAAGAACAATCTTCAGATTGCACAGAATCAGCAGAAGATGTACGCTAATCAGTGGCGTGTTGAGCGCTCTTTTGAAGTTGGAGATATGGTTTATCTTCGACTACAACCTTATAGACAGTCCACTCTCAAGAAAAGTGGAGCTGAGAAGCTCAAACCACGTTTTTATGGGCCGTTCAAGGTCACTAGGAAGATGGGGGCAGTAGCTTATGAGTTGGAGCTACCTTCGGATAGCAGAGTGCACAATGTATTCCATGTGTCTCGCCTCAAGAAGGCACTTGGACACAATGTTGTTGCTTCATCACAGATGTCACCCTTGGATGAAGAAGGACAGTTAGTTTCGATTCTAGAAGAGATTCTTGATTCCAGGGAGCGTTCCTTGAGGAAAAGAACTATCAGAGAGTATTTGGTGAAGTGGAAGAACTTGCCTACGGAGGATGCTACTTGGGAGAATGATGAGATTCTGCAGCATCCAGACTTACAATTGCTTGAGGACAAGCAATCTTGGGAAGGGCAGACTGTAATGTCCCATTTTCTAGCTTGATCTTTTACAGTTGACCGTTGGCCTATTCCGGAGACCCATAGGCTACTTGGAGGTTGAAATTGGGGTTTCATGTTTTGGTGGTTGCTTTTGTTCGTGGATTGTGGTTTGGTTGGCGGTTTCTTTCCGAGTTTGTTCTCCTTAGTCCCTGTTGGTTATGGCTATTTTTAGTAAGTTCAGGATTGGCACCAAAACGGGATTTTGAGAGTGGGGTTGGATTCGTCTTGTCAAGACCTTTCCAACGAGCTATAGATCATTGATTTCCGACATCATCTTGGCCTCCATTTTAAAGTCCATAAATTAAACATTATTATTTAATATTAATGTTGTTTTAAAAAAGGGGACTTTAAGGGTGAGGTTGAAAAAGAATTGAAGAGGATTATATTATTTTCTGTCTCATGTTTTATCCCATATGCAAGAGGATTTTAGAGACTCCCAGTTGGAAAAGTATAAAAGGAGGAAGAGTGCTCTCATTTGGGGATCCGAAATCTTCATAATGTTATGCTGCCGTAATGGTTCTGGGACTGCTTCGAGGAATGAATGCCTCCTAGCCTAGGCTCAATTCGTGCTTGAGAGATAGCACCTAGGGAGAGGTTTGCTGATAGTAGTGATTTTTGTAGTGAGGTTTGCATTGTAGCTTGAGTTCTATTTGTAGTTCAGTTATTTGCATTTTATGTCATTTTTTGGAGTTGCTGATAACAGGGCTGAATCTGTAGTTTCATTCATAAATCTGAAAATAAAAAGGCATTCGTTCTGGGTATTTCATATTTCCCTTTGTCTATGTTGGGTGCCCCATTGTGCCAGTTTGTAGAATTTATTATGAAGAATCTGATTTTTTAAAAGGAAATCGCCCTTCTTGCCAGGCTGCCCCTCTTTGGAGTGCATTAGAAAGCGTGCTAAATAAATACTTGGGTTTAAGAGTGGTCTCCAGTGTGTATCTTGGTCGCCATTGTCATAGGAGTGCATTGCATCAGATTTGAGGTCATTTGGTTAAGATATGAGTGAGGTGTGAGCATTTTTGTAGGGATTTATGTTGCTGGTTTGGTTTTTCCAAAGTTGCTGATCCGTCATTTCAATTTGCTAACTTCTATCATTTGAGTTGGGTTGGAAGTCTCTAATTATTGTAAGCTGAACAGTAGTACTGTCAGCACTTCATACTTCTTCTCATATTTGCTTTATAATACTTTGCATCTTCGTCATATGGTAGCTCCAATTCCACTTCGGGTTGGAAAGCACATTCTTGACGTCGAGTTATTTCAGCATAATAGTTGGTAGGGATCCTCTGACCACATGCTCATCGACATCCGGCGCATTCTTGGTTAGAGTTCTTTATATCAGCATTGCATCAAGACCCTCTGACCATATGCTCGTCATCATTAGGCGCATTCTTGGTTAGAGTTCTTTATATCAGCATTGCATCAAGACCCTCTGACCATATGCTTGTCATCATCAGGTGCATTCTTGGTTAGAGTTCCCTTATCAGCATTGCATAGAGATCCTCTGACCATATGATCACGCCATCCTGGTGTACATTCTTGGTTAGAGTTGAATTCCGCATCGTTTGGTTTAATTGCTAACTTCAACGATTGTGTATTGCTCTACTTGTTGTAATTGGAAAAGTGAAAAAAATTGGCTTGGTATATTTCACTTTAACCCTATTTAGGTGGATGGGGTAAGCTAAAGTAAGGGGCTCATATTCCAATTCCATCTCGGTTTTGGACAATTTTGCATCGGGAGTAACATTTTGAATGTATAATGCAATAAAGGGGACCTAGGAGCTAAACACGGAGGTAAAAAAGACACGTGGACACTTTTTACTCCATAACAACTCCAACCCTTGTTAATTGGATATGCAAGTTGTCACTAATGATTTTGGCCACTATATCACTTACCTTAGTTGTAAAATCACTCCTAAACAATGTCTTTGTAAGTTTTGAGATATGGTAGGTTTAGATGTGTTCATCCATCTAGAATTGATGCTCCTTTTGCACTCCTCTGGCCTTTGGTTGTAGAAAGCTAACCCTAAATCTTTGTTAAGGTCTACCATGACTGGGTTAATAGGAATGAAGAAAGATTCTACTATTGCTTTGGTGGAGAGATCAACTAGCATAGTATTGTCATCAACAATTATCTAGCTTAATCTTGGATGATAGTGCATCGAACATTCCATAACCATCTCTGGATATTGAACAGAAGTTGGAAATCTAGCTACTTGTGTAATTCCATTCTTCACCATTCTGTTTGCTTTGCTGGTAGGATTAGGTTCATACATTCTCTGCTGGAATTCTTTCATATCCACGTCCGAGATTTGTATCTCACACCTCATCCCAAGTGGAACTAATTTTGAAGTTGGGGTAATTGAAAAACCAAAAACTTGAGAATAAGAAGAGAGTACATGACGTGTTTCGACAAACATCCATACATTTAAATATCTCAAGTTGTGTTCCATTTTCAGCATTGCATTCAAATTCAGAGAAAACGACTGGTGCGCCGATTGTTGACAAGACCAAGTCCGCCTTCAATTAAGAGACACCAAAATTTTGTCGGGGCCATATTTTGCTGTAGACGCCAAGCAGAGAGTGACGCTTCAATTGATTGATTGATTGGACTTTGGAGCCTTTCATTATCGACCACCAAAAAACCACGTCGACAATCATGAAACTTCGTCGGTCTCCATTAGAGGGCGAGATTCCATGCCTACCTTTATATAAACTTCCTCTGGAGAAATTAATTCTCATTAAGTCGTTCCACACCATCCTTACCTATCCATTTCCTATACCAAAAGTTGTAAGCAATATCTGTCCATTTCCTATAATATCTACAAAACTCAATAGCTGTTTGTTTTGTTTGTGTAGGCAGGTTCATGATGAAAGAAGGGAATGAGGAGGTCGTCTGTGCTCGAAAACGAGGCAGAGATGATACCCATGAGAATGACAAGCCTGAGCAGCAGAAAAAGTCTAGAGCTGATTGTTTTTACTCTTCTTTGTTATCACTTGAATCTCCTGATTTGGAGGAGGATTTTGTATATGATATAGATGAGGAGCGTGTATACAATTTGATGAAAGAGCTCATGGAAGAAATTGGCATAGAAGCAGATCCTCCTCTTCCTCCACCGCGTGAGATTAATCTTCCCCTCAAATGTTCGGCTGAAATGAGCTACTCTTCATGTGACTCGGCTTCGTCGTCGACTAACTGCTCCTCCAAACGTGCAGACGCCTGTGATAGTGCAGTTTCGACAAAAATGGAGCCGGCAAAGAGTGTAGTCGACAAGTCGGATCTCAAGGATTATGAGCGTGGAAGGCTTGTAGGAGATTTTTATGGCAAAGAGGATTTTGTTGAGGTCATGAGTAAAAGGGGTGTTTTGGTATGAACTTCTAACTTAAATAGGGCATTTGCAGGCGACGAACTCTTGAAAATGGTTGATGCTGTAAAAGCTCCAAGAGTAGTTTTAATGGCGTTCTGTGTGAGATAGACAATTGTGTATTGGATGTTTGTTAGATAGAAGTGCAAGTAGGATTTAAGCCAAATGTAATATAAATGTCATCTTTTACAGTGTGGAGTTGATAGGAAACCACCCTCACGGTGGCCTTCTTTCTATGGGCTACTAGTCTAATCGGTCTTGGGCATTTTCAATGTTCTCCAGAATGTCCAACACTTTGTTAGTTGGCCATTTTAAGTTTGATGTAAGAATGCTTCTACTTAAACCCATATGAATAGACTGCTAAAATTAACATTATAGAGATTAACTAGCAATCACATTTTGGTGTGCAATGGATATGTCGACGGTGATTGTGTTGAGTTTTTTTTTAGCATATAATGGGAAAATGCATGAGGTTAGTTGCAACATTGTTAAGTAAGTGATATTTTGTGTGGAACCTATCTCCATAAATAGGTAGCCACTTTGAATTGTTAGATCTTTGGAATTAGATAGCTTTAATTTACACTACCTACACAAATGTGGCCCAAACAATACATTCCACTGAATCTTTGTTTACTAGACCATATTCTTTCTTTTGCATTACTGCGATATAGAGTTATCTATGGTGGACCAAGTGAAGAAGATAGAAGTTGTTTGTGCATAATTTTTTTGGGGGTTTGTTGTAATAGATTGTCATATGCCAGCAACAAACTAAACTTCTAAAACATTATAGTGCCACATGTGGATATGCTCACTCAAACACATTGTTTCAATGCTCCCAATGCTATTATCAAAAATGTGGTCACAGTCTAGCATTTTCATTTACTCACCTTCTTGCATTAGGTTTTTTGCTGACAAATACAAAAAAGAAATAGATCCAACAGTGCCCATCATTTCTATTGTCTTGCATCATTATAAAGTTATGTCAACCATTAATGCCTAAAGTTAGCAATAAGTTAGAATGTTCTTTCTTTTCGTCTCTCTCCCCATGGATATGTGTCATCTTTGGATTATTGGCAGGAAAAGGTTGAATAAAAATCTCTCTCTCTCTCTCTCTCTCAAGTTCTCTCTCTCTCAAAATTAAATTATATCTAAAAGTTAATTACCTAGGAGAAGAAAATTTTGTCACACCTAAAAGTAAACATCCAAGCACATTTTACTTTGCTTGTTATTTTGAGGGTTAAAAACAATACATATAAATGTTAAATATATAATATTGTATTGTTATGGAGTAAAATATTTACCCTTGTTAATCAAGACTTATTTTAACACCTTTTTGAACATTAAACGACTAAATCTCGACCTTGATGAATAAACTTGATAAAGTAAACTTAGGATTGGCCTAAGCCCACCACATTTAACACTCCCCGGACTTTGTGGGGCTAAAAAACCAGGGCGCCTAGTGCCCTGGTCCCAGATGGTTACTTTAGCCCTATTTTTGTGGTGTCGGCCTAGAACATCTCCTTATCTTTTACATATCTGGCACATTTGATTTTATTCATTGTTGGTGAGCGGAAATGCATATATAAAGAAGTTTTACAATTCATTTATAACCTAGATGATTACTAGTGTGTTATGAGAAGGATTAGAATTGCTTACATGATTGATCTCCTATGCTCAAGTGCTCTTTATGCTTGAAATTGCTACATGCTTGTGGATGTTATGATGCTCATTTGCAGGTCTTGAAGGAAGTTCAAGCTATCTTTATCTATCTCCTTGTTGGTGCATGATCTTGAGTTATCTACTCCAACTAGGGTTTCACATCTTGTGGTAATCTTTATCATTTTCATTCACTAATCATTATTGTAGTGGAGGTGGAAACACCAACACATGGTTTGAATAAGGCAAGTCCCTAAACACAACACAACCTTTCCCTCTTTTCTTGTGTAAGGTTGCATTTGGAAGAATCAGACTACAAGAAGTTATAGGACTAGAGAAGACTAGCAGGCGAAGGCATCCAGATCTTGACATTCTGTGATGAAGGGGGTAAATCATAAAACACACAATAACAAAAATTGAACACAGAAAATATAACTTTCTTTTATTGATCTGGGCAACTCATTACATTATAGAAGCTCTATTACAATCAAAGGATGAATCCTCTACTAGCTGCAACTCATTACAGTTTTCCCAACCTCAAGACTCTAGAATCTTTAGCCTTCTGTAACCCCAAATCAGCCAGGGTTTCTGTTTTCCCACCTATTCTTGACTCTACACTTGTCCCCTCAACTCTACTACTGCCCAGGGTTCCCAAAATAGTCATAAATAACACTTTTTGGCGGCCTCCAAGTAAATTTTGAAATTTGCAACTCCCTCCAAAAGTAGGTCAACTTCTGGGAAGCATAACTTTTGATCCGGGTGTCCGATTGACGAACCGTTTTAAGTGACGGAAAGCTTGTGATGTGAACTATCATGCTAGAAATCCATAAATGGATTTCTGTCAACTTTTTGGGACATTATGGGATGTTTTAGTGCCTCATATCTCCTTTCAAAAAATTTTAGGGGCTTTTCAGAAAACAAAAACTTAAATATCTTTCAGCTCACAAATGATCTTTGCCTAATTCCTTCGCCAAAGATCTTATATTTCTATTATGTAACTTTATGTAAGTTTTCGCTTCAATCTGTACCCAAATGCAAACTTTCCTAAACTGGCAGGTACACTTTCCAAAACAGGCAGGTTGCTATTTTTAGCAGTTTTGGAAAAATTGAAAGTCCTACATCATTATTCTGGATATTATGGAACCAGAAACACTAATTATGGAAAGAAATAAAAACAACTACAATGATTTTGAATTAACTTCTTTTTGGGTGATGCAAGATTGCCCTTACACCACTGGATGCTCCTGCATCATTCTGCAAAACCCTAATTAAGGTCTAGGGTGCCCAACGCCATGTATTTCTATGTTGTTGAACTCAGATCTAGGTTCTTCTTTGTCTCCTAATCTCTATTGTACTTTCAAAATCTCTGTATCTATTTCTAACAGTCATCTATTTGCAGAATTTGGACAATTAGGGTTTCATCTTTTGCCCTAGTTTAGTTGGTTAACTTGGTTGAATTTGGTTGACACTCCTCTATACAACAAAGGGACAAAACCATGTAGTTTGGCTCTCCTTCATGGGTAGAATCCAAGCTCGGTTTGTGTCTCAATGTTGAGTGGAAGAGGGGTTGACCTAGTTTAACCTTTTTGGCTAGATCTCTCTTTTCCACTAAACATTTTGGTGAACTCGACGTATCTTGTACCCTTACATCCTTCTTGCTTCAGATCTGAGTTTTTTTTCTACCGTAGATCTAATTAAGATTTAATTCATTGATCATTTTGCATATCTACATAGCTTATTTTTGAAAGGAAGCAAGGTATGCGGAAAACACTTCCTACAATGATCTACCGAGGAAAGATTTATGCAAATTTTAACTTTTACAGTTATAGATTAAGATGCACATTAATAGAAAAATAATAACAACATTCAAATGGAAAACTCACAACATAAGATATACGTGGGGAAAACCCTTTCAGGTAAAAAATCCCACACTCCAAAGCTGCCCAATATATTATTCAGGAATCAATAAGATTACAATATACTTGTAGAGTAATCTTTCATAGGAGTATAGCCAACCAGAGATCTAGGAGGTAACTCAACATACACACAACCTCCATCTCAAGCTCCTGATATATAGGAGATACAATATAATAAACCGTCAATGGTAATTACAAAACTATGAACCAAAACCACCCAAAAGTGGTGCCCAAATTATCTCGAATCAAAGATGTCTTGTGATGTTCCGAAACACACACCAACACATGTAACTCTCCCCTTAACAACTCTTTTAAGTGTCCAACACGTTTTTACATTTCCCAAAAATAGGAGGTCTAACTTTTGGAGGCCATAACTTTTGATTCGGGTGTCTGATTGATGAACCGTTTAATGCGTCAGAAATCTCGTGAAGAGATCTATCATGCTATAACCTACCTCACTAGTTATGACAAATTTGAGGATGATTAGGGGCCTCTAAGTTCCTCAAAACTAAGTTTGAAACTTTAATATCTCGCAATCCAGCTATTATCTTGAGTTGAAACTCACCCAAGATGTTTACTTAGTAGTTCTGCACCTTTTGGGAGAAATTTTGGGTCAATCTGAGCTCAAATGTAGAGTTACTAAAAATAGTAATTTCAACCATTTTTAACCCTTTTGGAAACTTTGAAATTTATAGACCATTCTCCAAGATAAAGGGTATTCAGAAAGACCAAAACTGGGAAGAATAGTAACCTTTTGAAGTTGCAAGGTTGAGACACTTTTCCTAACAATTTCTACATTGTTTCAAAATTAGGGTTTACAAAAAACCTTGTATTCCTAGAAAACCTAGCTAGTCTTGAACCTAGTGTTAGGAATTGCATGCAAAAGATATTAATTAAATGCAAATATAGATTAAACAGAGGAATGAAAATACACATAAATAATAACAACGAGAGATAATTTTTAACATGGTTCACCCAAACTTGGGCTACATCCACCAATAGAGAGTCTAATATTATTATCCAACAAATCAAACTGATTACAACCAACAGTCCTTACAACTCAATACCACTGCAAATGCTACAATACAATATCAACGAAAACCCTAACCCTTAGTAATTTTATCAAGACTTATGTCGCTTACAAAATATGGATTTTTTTTGTCGGCCAATAGAAAAATAACTCTAGACGCCTTTATAAAATAATAGGCAATTTTTTCTTCAGGGGCGCTGCCCCCAGCAGCCCCTGTTGGGGACATTGTCCCCAGACCCCCACCGTGGCTCTACCTCCCTGCACTCCCTCGTTAAATAATTTGGGGGGAAACCACGCCGATAAAAGTGGGGAAAATTTAACCTCTGAGTCTGATTAGGCTCCATATAACAACACCTAGGGTTTGTATATTAGTGAGATGCTTCAAATCTTTGTATCATGGTTAAATTGATTTCATTTATTGTAGCATATCATCTTTGTGTTTAAGAAAAAGACATTCTTGCATATTTGCATTGAAAAGTAGAAAATCAAGCATTTTAGGATTAGGAAAAAACATATTTATTACCCTGTTTTCATTTCATAGGTTTAAATCATCATAGCAAGATATAAATTTCTAAATTTTGCATCAGATCTGATTTTTAATATAGCAATTAATCATTTCATAGTGCTATATTTTGAATTTGAACCTCTTCATTGTTTGAGTTTTTCAAAAAAAGTTGTAAAAACCTAGTTATTTTGAAACCTAGGGTTTGTGATTCATATCTTGTTTCAGATTTTGCTAATGACATTTGCATTCCAAATCTAGTTTTACTTTTCTATAATACATTATATAAATGCCATCTTGTATTGAAATTCTAAAAGAACAATTTTCGGATTGATACATTTTTAAAAAGCATTAAATTTAGGGTTTTATTTAAAAATGAGCATTGATGATATCTAATTGGCTTTGAGTATAGTTGAAATTGATCAAGGATTTATTATTGTCATTATATGTGTTTTCATTTGATCAAAATTACAAAACATTGATTCATTTAAACAAAAATTCAACATATTCTTTCATCACTTCATCCATCTCAAGTCTTTCTGTGCATCTTGTGTGTCGCTATGACTTGTAACAATTTATGAGTTTTGTGACCCAGTGCCCTAATTCAAACATTGTTGTGTGAAGAAGTCTTCGAATTGTGGGTTCTAATGCTTTGAATAGCTTCGATACCAACACATTAGAACCCCAATTTGCAAGTCCAATCACACAAGAAGGCCCATCACTTCTTCCTGATATCCCTACTTCACATATCCCAGAAACATAAACTTTTCATGAAACCATCAACATAGAGGACCTCGTGGCTCATGTTCTTGAATCTCAAATTCAAAGATTAGACACTGAGTTGGATAATTTTCCGCAATTTGTAAGCTTGGAACATACAGCTGAGGAGGTTTTCCCTATCTTTGAGATCCTAAGAAGTTTGTTGCTTGAAGGACAAGAGGGACTAGAAGTCTTGCATGGCCTAGCTCACATAGTGCACAATAACATTTTGTCTGCATCTAGTTGCATTGAAATCATCACTAATGTGACTTCTTCTAATCAAATAGGGACTCAAGTGTCGACCCCCATACCAACACTCCGTATTCCTACATACACTTCTACTATTCTCACCACAACTACACAACCAAGTAATAGTGCTACCACACGTGTTGGGTTATCCATTGGGAATCCTATTTGTCATTATAGTGCCATTCCATTCAATTATCCAAATACCACACCTAGTGTCACCCCACCTACATCAAATCAAACTAAGCCTAATATCACATTCCAAAAATCCAATCATACAGTTTTGCAACCTATGGTTAGCCCTATCTATTCATACTAATCTCAACCTAGTTCACCTTCTGACCCTATCATCAATCAAATTTTGCAAAATATGAACTCCATCCAACAAAAACTAGAAAGCATAAACCAAAATCCCTCAAAACCCTCTATGACATCGCAACCTTTTATCTTATCCTATCCTAAGAGCTCAAATGCTCGGGAAGTTTGAAACCCCTTTATTTGAGAAGTATAATGGGAAGGGAGACTCTAACAACCATGTGGCAGTGTTTACAACTATGTGTAGTGATTTCTTCTTTGAAGATGCAATTTTGGAAAAATTCTTTCCTAGGTCATTCAAAGACACGACCTTGGATTGCTTTTTCTCATTACCTCCTAATTAAATCACTTTTTTTCACAACTAATCAATAAGTTCCTTGAACACTTTCAAGAAAACATTGGACCTCAAGTCTCTTTGACCAATTTGGTTCATTGCAAACAAGGAATTAAAGAGAAAGTAATAGATTTTATGGGGTGTTATAAATCTCTCTTTTCACAAGTTCAATATTCTATTCCAGATGCTGATGTGCAAAGAATCTTCATTAGAAACTTACAACCTCACATCCATCATAAAATCTTATCGATGTGTTATATGAATCTTTCCCTCATCTTTACATGGCTCTCCATGATTACCAACTATCAGTTAGTCAGTGTGAGAATAATCCCTCATCAGTTCCAGTTGGTTAGTCTGAAGCCTCAAACACGCATTCATTCAAAAGACAACAAAAGTTTCATCAAAATCAATGCAATTTCATCAAATAACATAAGAAAACATGTGGTAGTTGCATCACCTTCAGCTCCCGTCCATATAAATTGAAACCAAAGATACAACATTTTACACCATTATCAGAGTCTCTCTACTCTATAATGATGCAACTATTGAACAACAATCTCATCAAACTTCCACGCATTCGACCTCTAGATCCAAGTAAGATGCAATCATCTTTTTTTGATTTGAAGGCCTTTTAACCGCATCGCCGGTCATGACATTGAAAGATGTGTGCATATTAAACATGAAGTTCAAGACCTCATTGATTCTAATGTCATTTAGGTTGCTGGTATAAATGACAAAGGAAATAAATCAATGGCTCCACCTAATCAAAACTTACAAATATATACAAATCCATTACCTCATCATGAATCCAATGGTGTAGATCCATATCAAGAAATGCTATGTACTTATAATAATCAAGAACAAGATTATGAAGGAAATATTTGCATGGTAGATGTTTGGCCTCATAAAGAGTGAGAAGAAGATGAATTGTCTATATATTTCACTCCTCATGATGCTACTATCGAAGCTCCTGATGGACCTTTATACATCACCATTCAAATCAATGATAAACCCATAAGAGGTGCTATAATCAATCCTATATATATGGTAATGTAGTAACTGAAGAGTTTCTCTACATGCATGGTTTACACCGCGATAACTATGATGTATCAAAAATAGTGATTAAAGCACACGATGGTTCTATTCTTCCAACTCTTAGTGCCTTGATCCTTGATCTCAAAGTTGGGCCAAGAACATTGGATGCTCATTTTATTGTCATTCCAGCATTAGACTTATTTCATGTGAAGTTGGGTCACCCATGGCTCCGCTCCATGAAGGCAGTCCCCTCTATGGTTCATAAGTGCTTAAAGTTTCCATTTGAGGGACATTTGCATGTTGTACATCATAGTCAGTACCAGCCAATCACTCATCATGGAAACTTTACACTTGACTACTTTTGCCCAAAACTAGTTGGAGTTGCCCAAGCTAGAGAGGATTTATTCTTTTTATCATATCAAAAAAATAAGGCAAAGAAAATTGCAGAATTGTTGCTTAGTAACATACCTCCTTGTGATGTCCCTGGACCCCCTTGATCTTCTAAGGCTATGACAATAGTTCCCCCTGTCCCACAGGTAGAAAATGAAGTTAATCTTGAATCAAAAGTTCCTACCTGTCCTCAAGAATATAATAGATATTCTAAGGTTCCCCCTGCACCACCCTTCCAAGGACAACAAGGCTACCATTAAGAACAAAATAGACCTCCCCGCAATTGTAATATTACTTTTGTCCCACCTACCTCTATAGAGATAAGTGGAAAGCAATCAATTTCATGTAAGTTATTTCCTAAGGTTTCTAAACTGCTTGAGGATGATCAAGTACCTCCACCTATTTCACAGGGTGAGAGGAAAGAGAAGCCCGCATTGAGGGACCCTCCCCCCATGGTTTCTCAACCTTTGGTGGTTCCTCTTGTTTCTTCTAATATTCCTAAAGCAAAGGAAGAAAAGGAACCCACATTGGAAGATACTATGGTTCCCTTAACAAACATCACAAACAAAGCTAAGCGAAATAAAATTGCAAGAGAACAAAAGAAGCATCGTCGTATTATTGTTTGTCTTACAAAAAGAGAAAAGAATCTCCCTCCTTGCAAGCGTCTATCACCGATGGAAGAAAAAGAAACATCTACTAGTGCTCTATCTCCTATAGCGAAAGATAATACTTCACAATCCGCAGTGGAACCTATCGTGCTATATTCTAACAGTGAATCTAAAGATTTAATAATGATACAGGTATGACTGTTATTCCTTACTCGGTGATAAGTAATAGTCCCTCTTGCATCTTGTCCACCTTCCCAAATTGGTGATGAACAAATTGGGAGGAGGAGGATTTTCTTTAGGCCAACTTGCGAGTGTGGCCCCTATTTCTATTGTGTCATGAGTGCATGTGATTGTTTTCCCCCATAATGTGTTGCTTGATACCTTATTCATGTTGTTGTTAAGCTCTCTTTTGATGACCCTTAACACCCTTGTAGGTACAAGGATATAAAGGGACCAAAATCTATTGTGACATTCTCTCTATTTGTATCATCATTCTTCTATATGTCGTAAGTTGCATTGTTGTTTCCTTTGGGGACAACGCAAGGCATAAGATGATTTGGCATTCTCCCTTGTTGACCCAAAGGTTTTTATTTGATTTCATGTGATATTTCTTCCTTTGTCTCTAACTTCTACCAGCTGGTGGATGATGATAGTTCCAAATATCTATAATTATGAGACATCTCTTATTTTACAACCATTTGTATATTGATGCAAGTAGATCCCTTTGTGTTGTTACTTTATAAGCTTCTTTTTTATTGTGTGATTTGATTTATGTGGCACCTTGTTGCTATGCTTGGCATCATACCATGACTACACAGTCCATTATGTATCATGCTCGCAGCATTGCCTCAGTTTGCCTTTTGTGGGGGCAAACCCTTGGACTGTGATGTATCTTTCGGGAACAAATATCACATGGGCATGTGCTTCTAGAAAGCTCTCATGCTTATCTTTCTATTTGTTCTACGTTAAGGAAATTGCTCCCTGATAGGAGTTGTAGCTGGGGTAAAAATCTAATCAGGGCAAATGCATAAACAATAATAATGAAACCCTAACAAGCACAATAGAGCACAAACTAGCATGAAAATAAAAATAACAAATGCAAATGCAAACCAATCTCCACACTATGCTTGATTTATCTCCATTGTTCTTATCAATCTTGCATAAGAATGTATGATTTCGAAGGATTGATTGTGGGGGGAAAGTTGGTTGCTCACTATTTCAGCAGCATAACAATGGCATAGGATGAATGATGCAAAGGCTCTAATGGTATTTTGACAGCATAAGGATACTTGAAACTCAATGCATTCAAATGGCTTGGGTGAGGGTTGATTTATAGGAAAGGACTTATTTGAATGAATGGTTGTGATTGAAAGTTGATTTCAATGATGTGGACAGCTAGGATTGATTAGGTTTTCCCACTCCTCAAGGAGTTACATAGTCATGTGACAAGTGTGCGAAGGAGAATAAAAGGAGACTTATTAGTTTGACATGTGAAAGATATTAAATGAAAGTTGTACTACCACACATGACTCAATTGAGAGGTGGATAAGTTTTGCAATGAGATGAAAGGTGATGACCTAATTCAAATATTTTATTTGAATTATTTGGGACATGTGAAAGGGATAATTTAAATAAATATTTTATTTATTTAAATTAGAGAAAAGGTGGGAAATTAATTAAATAAATAGGATTTATTTAATTAATTGGCTAGTGGGATAAATGGGAAATTAATTAAATAAATAGATATTTATTTAATTAATTGGAAAGTTGGATAAGTGGAATTAGGACAAAATGCTACATGATGTCTCTAATAATGTATTTGACTAGGTGTTGCAAGACATGGATAAATTTGGGTGTCTACATTTTACCCCTATTTGAGATGATGTTTGAGGTGATGAGATTTATGTCGAGTAACATCATTTCAAAGAAGCTAAGGTATGGATAGAGGAAAAGGATAGGATGATGTGAGATGATGATTCCCCCTCGAGAGGATAGGTGGGTTGGACAAACACAGGTAGGCTCTCGGAATGAAAGGGATTGGTCAAAAAAGAAAGGTAAGGGAATGGATAGAAGAAATGAAAGATGTGTTATGCTACAATGAAGGTGAGGAACCATGGTGTTTGATATAGCACTAGATGTTATGCACCAAGGTATAAGGACCAAGGTGATGATGTGTCTTGTGCACCTAGCGTAATACAACTGTGTCTAGATGTATGAGGAAGTAAACTTAGAGCATTAAAGTCCTAATGCACGAAAGGTATGATATGATTTTAGATGCAAAGGATAATGCAAAAGGCTATTCCAACATACACAAGATATGAATATTAGCTAGAAAGATACAGATTTGATACAAATGCAAAATAAAAATATAACACACATAAGCAAGCAACAAATCGAGTACAAATGATACAAAAACAAACAAGGTATTTCCCCTGTCAAGCTGTAAACCAATGATTGATTGATTGATTGATGATGATAGTGTTGTCATTATGGGGAATGATATATCCCTAGATCAACACAAGGATGTGGGAATGATATATTCCATTAATTATGATGATGATTGATTGATTTGGTTTATGACAAGATTAGGATCAAGACCAAGGATGTGATTGGATAATTTGACTTGATTGATTGACTTGATTGGTATGGATTAAGGATGACTTGCATTTGGATTGAATTGATGATTTGAAGAATTGACTTGAAGGAATGATTTGATGAATTTGATGGAATGATTAGATGGAGTAATTTGATTTGAGTTTGATGAAGTTGATTGATTAAATTGATTGGATTTTGATGATGTAATTGATTTTGATTGGATTGGATTGATTTGATTGATTTGATGGATTGATTGGATTTGATTGGATGAATGGGATTTGATTGGATGAATGGGATTGATGGATTGATTTGATTGATGTGATTGATTTATTGAATTGATTTGATGGATTGATTTATTGCTTTTGATTTGATGGATTAGATTAGTTTGATTTTGATGGATTTTTGTTGGATATTTGATTTTTTTGTATTTTGGGAATATTTTTTTTTTTTTGGATTTTTGTGGGAATATTTATTTTTTTTGTGTTTTTGAACATGTTTTGATTTTTTGTATTTTTGAAATGTTGTGATTTTTTTTTAGATTTTTGAAATGTTTTGATTTTTTTGTGTTTTTGAAATGCTTTGATTTTTTTGTATTTTTGAAATGTGATTTTTTTTTGGATTTTTGGGTATTTTTGGGATGGCATTGGATGGCCATTTTGAGTAGCCTTAGTGCTAGATACCAATGATAAGGGAAGACCAAGTCTAGATGTAAGGATCGAAGTAGGATGGATGGATAAAAGGATGGACAATTAGTAAATGTGATGATAGGCTCATGATAGATGGATGGGTAAGAGGATAGGCCATAATGGAGGGGATGGATGTATGCCTAAGAGAGCTAGGATGTGATCTCCAAAGGCTATGTCGCATAAGAATAACATGTCCCATTCTAGGTAGTAATACTTAGGATTTTATATGAAAAAAGATTATGATGAAAGGATGATGGGATTTGATTAGTTTGGAAAGGATGAGGTATATCAAGAGATATTCAAAGCATTTGTCAACCCCCATATCTTTATCAAGATCAAAAGGAGGAAGGGAGGATGAATGGACTCAATATGATAGGCATGTGGGTGTAATGGCTAAGGATGGTAGGATATGGTAAGATAGGACATGATAGGATGGAAAATGATAGATTGGATGAGACAACGTGCCCCCAAGTGTAAGTGACATAGATAATCAACCTACACATGATGCATATTTGCCAGGTTTTCATCATGGTACTTATCCAAGGCACCACCAAGGGTGGTTTTCACCATTGGACGAATAGATTTCTCTTTACTATTTTGATTTTTTTTTTTATGGGATAGGTGGAATATGGATAGGTGGATATGGAAAGGAGGGACTCAAGCATCTAGTTCCATGAAAGGTGATAGTCCCATTAGAGATGGATGTCGTCGCACATGGACCATGTCACATGCCATTATGCTCATAGATGTTGGTAAGCGGTTGCATGAGAGGGAGATGGATTAGGTGGATAGTGGATTATGATGTGGATTATGCATGGAAAGATAGTGGATTATGTAGGATTTATGCAAAAGGATGGTTGAAAGGCTTATGCAAAAGCATGGACCATAGGGATAGGATGATGGGGGAGATATGTAGGATAGTGGATGAAGGATGGAGAGATGGAGGTATGTGAGAATGGAATAATGACCAACTGTTGCACACACTAAGATAAATATTGAAGCTTTTGATGGGAAGGTGGTGTAGGAAGCAATGACAATGTTTGCTTAGGAGATGGGTGACGTAGTGACTTAGGTACCCACATAGACTTATTATGTTTAGGATTTTTGTTTTGCTTGTGGGGTTTTTGGAATTTTTGAATGGAATGGGAATTTTGGATGAAAGGGGATGGTTGGGATTTTTGAGATGTGGATGCTCCATTTGACGTGATGTCTTTTTGCTTAGGGACCCAAACCATTTTAGTTTTGGGCTTTTCTTTTAGAGGTATGGGCTTGGAGCTTTTTAGATGTATTTTGCTTTAATTTTTTGCATTGATGTCCTAAGGCATGAGGGTCCTTAGGATTTTTGGTAGGATTTTTGGCTTTATAGGTAGAGACATCCAAATTTTTTTTTTTGAATCCCATGGGTTTGGTGGAATGAGTGGAATCTTTATGTTTAGACAATGTGTGCATTTGTTGGTCATGATTAGGAATATGAGGGAATTTATGGATAAGTGGATAATTAGGCATTGGTAGAAGTGGAGGCAAAGTGGATGGAGCAATAGTAGGAGTTGGAATAAGTGGAGGTAAATTGGATGGTGGAAGGTGTATGGTCACATGCTTTTGACACTTGTAGGATGATAGAGGTGGAATGGAAACATATGTTTTGGGTATATGATGTGGTTTGGGATGGAAAGTGGTGGACTTAGGAGGTAGGAGGAATTACCAACATCTTTAGATTGTTTACCTTGGGGTGTGTATCCAAGGCCATATGAGTGTGGAGGGACCTTGACATGGATTGGCTCCAAAATACCTTGTTCATAAAGGCCTAAGCCTTTACCTTGGTAGTTCATATTTTGGAGTATGCGATGGACAATGGGACTAGGTGTGGTTTGAATGCTAGACTTGAGTTCATTATTGGATGGAGAAGGTGAGGTGGAGGACAAAGGTTGTTGTTGTCCTAAGGAGGAACATTCATGGATGAAGGTGGTAAGACCAAGTGGATATGTTGGTGGACTTGAAATGGGGTCGATAGTGGATGGGGAAGGATCATTAGGAACTTGCTTATCATTATGATCATTAAGATCCAAGTTATTGGTTTGATCATCTATGTTTACTTGGGAGGCATGTGTCTCATCAAGGGAAGTATATGTTGTGGAATTATGGATAGGACTAGGTGGAGGATAGATAGGAGCAATTTGGATATCTTGCTCATGAATGGTTATGGGAGTAGGGATAGGTGGAGTGTGTAGACACCTAAAAATGTCTCAACCACCAAACTAATTTCCAACATCCCTAAACATGCCAATTTCCATCCTAACCAATTAATTAACTTTTTATTTAATTAATTACCCCTTCCATTTTCTAAATCCACACCATTTTATCCCCAAAATTGAATTAATTTTATTAATTCAATGGTCCAAACCTTAGCCAGTTGATTTAATAAATATGCAAAATTTATTAAATCAATTCCCCTATTTTCTTTAAATCTAATTAATTAGTTAAAACCATGTTAACTAATTAATCCAGCCTACTAATTAACCTATCCCTACCCTAGACAATTAAATAGCTATTATTTAATTGCCTACCCTAGCCTACCTCATCCTAGCCTTAGGATTAATTAATTAAATCACTAATTAATTAATCTAATCCTCCCACTAATCCCTTTGCTAATTTATTCCAGCCATATTAATTAGGTTAATCACCTTAATTAATTGGGTCAAACCCTCATTAACACTTCTCCCCACAACCCATGAATAAAAAATTGATTTCCATGCCACATAAATCGATTTTTAATACACATTTGTCATAATCTTCATTAAATACCTCTTACACCCCTTACACATGTCATAACTCATTAATATCCACTCTTCCCCAAATGAATTTTTAATTCATTTTACCCTTCCCCATGTGAATTTTTAATTCACAAATAATCCATCTCACCTAACCTCATTTATTCACCTCTTTCTCAAAAATGAATAAAAGATTTACTTTTATTCCTAGCCCTCCATCTTCCAAGATCAAATCTAAGCCCTCCACATCAATTTCATCCTCCACCATTGATCTCTCCAATCAATCTCCACCCTTGGATCAAAATCCCTTCCAAAAAATCTATAAATACAACCTCTCCCAAGTCATTTTCATCATCCAAGTTTATGCAAAGTTACCATGTCAAAATCATTCTTGAGCTAGGATAGTGAGTTGCACAATTGAAGAGCATTTCACATTGAAATCCATAGTCTAGGGATCATCTTGGTCTTAGAAGCTTGTTTTGGGTGCAAAGGCTCCTTCCTCCCTTAATGGGATTAGGTTTGCATATGAGGTATAATCTTGTGTTTAATGCATTTGATTTAGTATTTTACCTTCTTTGCATTATTCGACATCCCAACAACAGAGACAGCCAATACAGTCATTATCAAGTGCAAACCCTCGCCCACCTTTGAGTGAAAGCATCTCCTGGATCAGGATGTACTTGATGATATCTCATCTTGGCTTTACAAAGATGAGGAGCCAGAACAAGAAGCCCCCACAATCCCCACAGAAATCTACGGTAAAGGTTCTGAAATTGTCAAGAGCATGGGCTATAAAGGACAAGGCGGTATAGGCCTTCATGAACAAGGAATCATAGAACCACTATAGGCAACAAGGAATCCCTATACTCAAGGGTTAGGGTATGGTCAACCGCAACGCATCCTCACTACCGGCGAATGTATCTTATTCGAGGTCGCTACGACCTCCTTAGACGTCGACAATGTTAACAAAACGGGCCTTCAAGACTCCTTTAGCCATTTCGCCAAGTTCTTTGACTCATCAATTTGTACCATTTACTCTGTCACCACTCTCCCTTCATCTTCCAATGACTTGCCACTAGTTTACCCCCACCTTATTGATTGGGACCAACGAGGACCTCCTATTTTTGATATCACACCAAATGACGAAGCCATTGCTAAAATGATGGGAGTAAGAGACAACTTCTACTTAGGAGATCACAGAGCTGGATACATCATGGAGCTCAATCCGGTTGCCTATTCTAGGGAGACAACCCCTACTTCCAGTCACTAAAACACAAAAAGAAAAAATGGATCTGATGGTGAAAACTGTTCCACGGCAGTATCAGATCCCAAAATAGTAAAAATAAATGACGTATATCCTGGTGAAAACCTCCACGAGGCACCAGGAGATGGAAGCATGGGCCTCCCTGAGATAGATAAGGTATATCCTGACAGATCACCCATTTTGGTCAAACCAGCTCAGGAAATGAACCTTGGGACAGAGGAAGAGCCAAAAATCACATACAGAGCAGAATCTCTCAGCATGTTTAAACAAGAGAATTTCTTGTCCTTCTTCACACGCAGAAATCACAACTTTGTGTGGACCTATGCAGACATGCCAAGGCTAGATCCCACCTTGGTTGTTCATCATCTTGTAGTGTGCCCCAATGCCAAACCCATCAAATAGAAACTCCGCAAGATGAATCCTCAGGTGGCCCTCCTCGTCAAAGCAGAGCTCAAAAAGTTACTGGATGTTGGGTTCATCTGCTCAATTGATTATCCTGAATGGGTTTTAAATCTAGTACCCGTTGCTAAACCAGATGGCAGAATCTGCTGTTGCATTGACTTCAGAGATCTCAACAAGGCCTGCCCGAAAGATGACTTCCCACTACCCAACATTGACATGATCGTGGATCTCACCGCAGGACATGAGATGCTATCTCTCATGGGTGGCTTTTCAGGATACAACCAAATAAAAATTACCAAAGAAGATCAGCACAAGACATCCTTTATATGCCCATGGGGGACATATTGTTGGGTAGTAATGCCATTCGGCCTAAAGAATGCATGAGCTACTTATCACAGAGCAATGACCATCATCTTCCACGACCTCTTTCACCACATCATGGAGGACTACGTTGATGACTTACTCAGCAAATCAAAGACCAGAGAAGAACACTTAGATGTGCTAACCAAGATCTTTGACAAGCTAGAGCAATATAATGTTCATCTTAATCCGAAGAAGTGTGCCTTTGGTGTCACCTCAGGTAAACTGTTGGGATACATAGTCTCCAGATGAGGAATCGAGGTAGATCCTACGAAAGTCAAGGCTATCACTAAAATGCCACCTCCCAAAACATTGAAACAACTGAGAAGCCTACAGGGGAAACTACAGTTTATTCGCTGATTCATTGCTCAACTTGCTGACAAATGCCAACCATTCCAGCATCTCCTCAGGAAAGATACAGCTTTTGCCTGGACTGATCAGTGTCAAGGTGCCTTCGACTAGCTAAAAGCATATCTGGCTAATCCCCCTATTCTATCTCCACCAAGACAAGGAGAGCCCCTTCTCCTGTATATCTCTGCAACAGACACAACAATTGGGGTTTTGTTAGCACAACATGATGAGCATGGGAAGGAAAGAGCCATCTACTACATCAGCCGCACCTTGATCTCCTATGAGCTTAACTACACACAAATTGAACGAGCATGTCTTGCCCTCATCTTCACGTCACAAAAGTTAAGACATTATATGCTCAATCACAAGACCAAGCTCATTGCTAAGATCGACCCACTGAAGTATTTGCTAAACAGAGCAGCTCTCACTGGAAGAATGGCAAAATGGGTCATGATTCTCACTGAATTCGACATCGAATACATAGAGAGAAAGGCCATCAAAGGACAAGTTATAGCAGATCAGCTGGCTGAGGCACCTATTCAGGCAGAACATCCTACAATCATAGAATTTCCAGACGAGGCCATCTTGACAATCACACCAGCCACAGACACATGGAAGATGTATTTTGATGGATCATACACTCACAGAGGCTTAGGGGCAGGCGTCCTGTTTGTTACCCCTCAAGGTGACACGATCCCTAAATCATTCAAAATCACATTTCCATGCACCAATAATGTAGCAGAGTATGAGGCCCTCATCACAGGCCTCTGAATGGCCATCTAATGGAAAATTGAAAAGCTAATTATGTATGGCGACTCTCAACTAGTCATCAGGTAGGTCAATAATAAATACAAAACCAAGGATGATAAGCTCCTTCCCTATAAGAAGATGGTCGATGATTTTAAAGATTATTTCGATAACATCCACTTTGAGTAGATCCCAAGGTTAAACAACAAAGTGGCAGATGCCATGGCAACCATCGGATCTCTGGTAGACATGAAGCAAGGCAGCAAGAAATGTGAATTCCTGATCGAAGAACTCCCCATCCTAGCATATGACATTCCTTAATCTAAACTAGTGTGCGAAATCGTTTGTCTTCTATCCCCCTGGTATCAGGAAACCTACCTATACCTTCATGATAATATCTTCCCCCCAACCTATCCCCATCACAGAGAAAATCCTTCATCCGTCGAGCCTCCCGTTTCATCCTTGTAGGTGACACCCTCTACAAAAGGAGTCTTAATGGCACGCTTCTATGATGTTTAGACTCTAGGGAAGCTGAGGCAGCCTTGGCAAAGGTACACACAGGTATTTGCGGGGCACATTCCCGTGGACCAGCTCTTTTTAAACAGATCCTGAGGACTAGCTATTATTGGCCCACCATGGACAAGGACGCACATCAGTTTATCAGAAAATGCCTCCCATGTCAACAGCATGGCAATCTCATCCACGCACCAGCACAGGAGCTACAACCAATCACAACGCCATGGCCTTTCTCATAGTGGGGACTCGACCTCGTAGGGAAAATACATCCTCCATCTTCCAACGGCCATAAATTCATAATCACTGCTACCGAATACTTCATAAAGTGGGTGGAAGCAATACCACTCACTTTCACCATAGGACTCCAAATCTCCAAATTCATTCTCCACTACATCATCTGCCACTACGGTATCCCTCATTCCATTGTCACTGATAATGGAAAGCCATTCAAGAACCAAGAAGTTTACACTTTGTGCAAAAAGTTTGACATCAAACACCACTTCTCCACGCCATATTACCCTCAAGGAAACGGTCAAGCAAAGGCTTCTAATACAACCATCCTCTGCATCTTAAAAAAGATAGTTAATGAAGCTGGCCGCGACTGGCACCTCCAACTCAACCCCACCCTATGGGCTTACCGCACAAGAATCCACACTCCTACAGGAGCCACTCCATACTCACTAGTATTCGGATCTGAAGCCATTTTACCTATAGAGGTCGAGCTCCCATCTCTCTGAGTATCATTGCAAAACATTATCTCTGATGAAGACTACCACATCACAAGGTTGCATCAACTTGAACTACTGGATGAGAAACACCTGAATGCATTGAATCACTTACAAGCATACCAAAACTGCCTCAGAAGAAGCTACAACAAAAAGATCAGAACCAGAAAATTTGAGGTAGGTGACCTGGTCCTAATGGAAAATTAGAAGAACCTGCAAGAGCGTCTGAAGCAAGGAAAGTTTGAACCCAATTGGCTAGGACCTTATGTCGTCACCGCCGATTATGGGTCAAGAGCTTATTAGCTTGCAACACCTGAGGGGCAGCCTCTAGATGAGTCGATGAACATCTTGCATCTCAAGAAATTCTATGCATAACCCATCTGGTACCCCAAGTCAAAAAAATCAAAAAAATTAAAAAAATCAAAACACCAAAAAAATCAAAAAATCAAGAAAAATTAGAGTGCAATAAAAAACTTCCAATGGTGAAAATCACTTCGGTGACGCCTTGGATAAGTACCATGGTGAAAACCTATTTCAGGCACCATGCATAGTGGCCGGTTCTACCATCTAATAAGTCCTCTTTCTATCATAACACTACATATCCCACACCTCTCATGGCTTGGAATTTGGCACCATCAAGTTTGTTTCGCCTCACCCACAAAACCCATCCATGGAACGTGGATCCTTGTAAGCTCCCTTTATACACCATAAAATCAAAAAATCCAAAAACACCATAAAATCAGAAAATCCAAAAAAAATCCTAAAATATAGAAAATCCAAAAACAATCACCCCATACATCAATCTCACATTCCATCACAATCATCCAACACACATCAATCCTCATCACATCGCACCCATCGCAAACCATTCCTACATCATCAAATCATGCCAGAACTACATATTCATTTCACCCGCATCTTAAAGGTACCTTGATCCCATGGACACAGGGTATGTAGACAGTCTAGAATACGAAGGATGTTTCCAGTACTTAGGTATCTAAGATGCACCCATCCAACCTGTTTGGATGGTTCCCATTCACTGAGCTTTCTGGATCTAAGAAATAATACACATGCTACGTATAGAATTGGAACATGGTCCCTCGTGAAAAAAAATCATCAAGCAACATACCAACTATAATCTTACATTTGGCCAGAATGTTCTTTTGCCCATCTTCCAAAAAAATCTCCAAATCAAACACCAACGGATCTGCGTCCTAGGATATATCTTTCCTACAATGGACAAAAATCTATCATTTTCTCATCATGTCTCTTGGCAAGAGCACACAAAGGCTATTTGTATCTTTTGTTGGTCCTTTTGCTTATTGATTTTTTTATCTTTTTGTCTCGCTCCATGTCATCTCCAAAGCTACCTTGATCTCATTATATCATGGTATGTAGTGGATAGCACCTGGAGTAGACATAGTCATTGTTTCTGTATGCTGTGCTTGTGGGTTGGTTTCATTACTCCAAGAATAGTATTCATATCTTGAAGTCCAGGTTGGTTCTAGCATGATGTGTCCTATTTGCATCTATAGGCATCAACACCTTATATGCATTATTCACACTCACTGCTATGAGTCCCCTTCCTCCACTAGACAAGATTATACTACCTTAGGCATGCATGAAATCAACCTATTGTTTGTGGATCTAGTCCATGCAATCGTAGGATATACATCATCACCTAGGTCATTTCATACCTTTGTGAACCATATCCTACATTGCTACATTAAACTAAGAAATGCTCTCAATTAATTTTGTACAACTACTGTTACTAGCTCAAAATCATCATCCTAATCACTCAGTCAACTATCCCATATCGGCCTAGATTTGATAATCACCTTTCCCCCACCCCCCAATCTAACTCCCTCACTAACCCCATCTTCCCACCATATCTCCACTTAACACATCTTGAACCAAACCAAACCCCCCCTTAATGATGTGGTATCTTATGACCTAACCATCCTCCAATCTCCCCACCACCATCCCCATTCGGATCATCTCCACCCCTATCTGAGTCATCCCCCACTACCTCCACTGTTGGATCTATTAATCGGGTGGGCCATGTCATCCCTCCACCCCTTCTTTTTTCCTCCAGGGTGCAGATCTTAGCCTTTTTCTTCTATTTTTCTTCCCGTCATCCTCTTTTGCCATCCCATACCCAACTTTCACTTCCGTCACATCCTTTCGAGAGCTTACTTGCAAAATTGTTATTTTTCACACCAACCTCTCGAGGGGGCATCCCCTATACATCTCACTCCTTCCCGGTAGCTGGGGCATATTTTCTTCGACCTGACACCACTTCCCTCCTAGGTCCTGACGCCACGTCAAAGAGGGGCAAATGTAGACACCTAAAAATGTCTCGACCACCAAACTGATTCCTGACATCCCTAAACATGCCAATTTCCATCCTAACCAATTAATTAACTTTTTATTTAATTAATTACCCCTTCCATTTTATAAATCCACACCATTTTATCCCCAAAATTGAATTAATTTTATTAATTCAATAGTCCAAACCTTAGCCAGTTGATTTAATAAATATGCAAAATTTATTAAATCAATTCCCCTATTTTCTTTAAATCCAATTAATTAGTTAAAACCATGTTAACTAATTAATCTAGCCTACTAATTAACCTATCCCTACCCTAGACAATTAAATAGCTATTATTTAATTGCCTACCCTAGCCTACCTCATCCTAGCCTTAGGATTAATTAATTAAATCACTAATTAATTAATCTAATCCTCCCACTAATCCCTTTGCTAATTTATTCCAGCCATATTAATTAGGTTAATCACCTTAATTAATTGGGTCAAACCCTCATTAACACTTCTCCCCACAACCCATGAATAAAAAATTGATTTCCATGCCACATAAATCAATTTTTAATACACATTTGTCATAATCTTCATTAAATACCTCTTACACCCCTTACACATGTCATAACTCATTAATATCCACTCTTCCCCAAATGAATTTTTAATTTATTTTACCCTTCCCCATGTGAATTTTTAATTCACAAATAATCCATCTCACCCAACCTCATTTATTCACCCCTTTCCCAAAAATGAATAAAAGATTTACTTTTATTCCTAGCCCTCCATCTTCCAAGATCAAATCTAAGCCCTCCACATCACTTTCATCCTCCACCATTGATCTCTCCAATCAATCTCCACCCTTGGATCAAAATCCCTTCCAAAAAATCTATAAATACAACATCTCCCAAGTCATTTTCATCATCCAAGTTTATGCAAAGTTACTATGTCAAAATCATTCTTGAGCTAGGATAGTGAGTTGCACAATTGAAGAGCATTTCACATTGAAATCCATAGTCTAGGGATCATCTTGGTCTTAGGAGCTTGTTTTGGGTGCAAAGGCTCCTTCCTCCCTTGACGGGATTAGGTTTGCATGTGAGGTATAATCTTGTGTTTATTGCATTTGATTTAGTATTTTACCTTCTTTGCATTATCTAATCTACAGAGTGATAATATCTTGATCATGGAATGCATAAAGTTTGGCTAAGAGGATCATCATGGTTTTCATTATCATAGATAGAACCTTGATCATAAATGTGAGCATACATAGGAGTAAGTGTGTTATGAATGGGATAAATTTGCTCATGAATAGGGTCATGATTATAGATAATATCTTGATCATAAACAATACATAGGTCATGGATGAGTTAAACTTAGAGATGCTTTGATCTTGATTTATATGAGGGCTTGATGTTTCCACATGCTTGGGATTATACTCTTGACATAACTCTTGATTTTGGATGTAAGTGGAAGTGCGAGACTCTTGAATAGGTGTGATGGGTTCTTCATGGTCATCAACATGAGGGTACAATGGGTCTTGACTTGGACTCACGATTGGAGACTCTTCAATAGGCTTAATGGGTTGTGGACCACATGATGGGGTTGGAGGAATAGGCATGATGTTTGGAGGCTCTTTGATAGACTCAAGGATAGGTGTTTGACATGGAGATGGTTTATTCCTTGCTAATAGCCATTGGATCACATCCTTCATAAGTATCTGTGTGGATGGACAATATAATGGATGGATAATAATGGTGGAAATTGTAGGCTTAGGATTAGTATAAGGTGGAGGGATGATGGGATTGGACATATTAGGATTTGGATTGGATGGATTAGGACTTGGACTAGATGAGGGTGACACATGGGTGGGGGTGACACATGGGATTGGGATGATTCAACATACTTATCCATTCTATGTTTGTACACCTTGTAGATGATTGGGATAAGTATGAGGCATTCATTTGTATTATGGCCTTTTCTCCTATGGTATGCACAATAGTCATATTCATTGTAGGCATTTTCTTCACATGGTTTGACCTCAGGAAGTTCAATGAGTTTACTTTTGAGCATCTCTTTTAAAATTATCTCAACCACATCTTTTGGTGAAGGATTAGAGTGAAATGGTGATGAGGGTAATGGACGGCTTGATGGATTAGAAGGTTGGTGGATCAATGGACTAGGATTGGGATCACATGGTGGTGTTGGTATAGGCTAATAGGCTCATGGATTGGCATCTAAGTGGATGGTGATGGAGGGTACTCGTAGGATGCATAGGCTAGAGTGGTGTCTCCCTTGTCAAAGGTACCATGAGGACTTAAAGCCACTTCATCTTGTTACACATGATAACTTGGGCTCACATATTCTTGTTGTGGAGGCCATTGATAGTCTTGTGAATGAATTTCGTGGTAAGGTGAAATGGTGGGATATGTAGACAAAAGATCTTGGGATTGGTACGAAGTTGAGGGCATTTGATCTTGTTGCCAAAGTGGACTTGGGCTCATATGTTCTTGTTGTGATGTGGTTGGATATGTTGATGTAGCATTGACATGATATGATGTGGGATAAGTTGATGTGTCATTGACTTGATGTGTGGATGGATTAGGTTGGTATGAAGTGGGATAAGTTATTGTGGAGTTGATTTGACATGTGGATGGATTAGATTGGTATGAAGTGGGATAAGTTGATGTAGCATTGACTTGATAGGTGGGTGGATTAGATTGGTATGAAATGAAGGGGGATGACACATAGGAATGAGGTGGAATTGGTTGATGTTGAATGGATAGGGGATGTGTTTATTGGGCTTGTGATTGACAAGTGGCTATGAAGTGTTGGACTTGGGCTATGAGGTGTTGTATTTGAGGTGATTGGATTTGTTGAAGTTGAAGTTGTTGGATGAAGGCTTGTAGTGGTTGAATGATTCGTTGGTCTAGGGGTTGTGGTTCTTGGTAAAGTGCTTGGAGAAGGTCTTGGAATTGGGGTACCAGGTCTTCTAATGTTGGCATGGTGTCACACATGTGTTTAAGGATTAAGACCCTTTTGGCAAGTGCTTGACTATGATTATGATGATGATGTGGAATGATTTGGATATGATAGGATGTGATTAGGAAGGATGATTAGGATATGATTAGAATGTGACTAGGATATGTTTAGGATGATTTGTTTATTTGTTTGGTGTTTACAGATTGATTTGACAATTTGCAAATAAATGATTACACATGTACACACATGAATCACACACGCAAGACACATAAGCAAGTTTGAATTTGAAATTTGAAGAATGTGATAATTAACCAATCACTTGGAGAAGACACATCAAAAACCCCTATGACTAGTCAAGTGGGTATGGCCAATTAGGTCTTACTCTAGATTGCACAAGTTGACTAGGGATGTCCCCAATATACTCAAGGTACGGGGAACCCAATTCCATGAAATGAAAGTGAAATAATGCCACATAGCTGGGAGAAAGGGGTAACCCACCCTTCACCTTCAATTCCCAAAGGTATAAAGTTCTTTGGGGTTTAGCCAAGAGTGCCAAGATTTCAACTTCCAAAGAGGGTGTCTTTCGATTCACACCTCGCTTTTTATACTCTGTCGGAACGCTAGAGTTAAGGTCATCCCTTGGAGTGGTGTGTCTCCAAGTAGGCCTCCTAAGAATGATATGACAAAAGAAAACCAAGTGAGGTGTTTTTGATCTCCAAGATCTCCTTGTGGTGCAAGGAGAGAGCATACACATGCACACTTGATTCGCACTCGTACTTGTTAATCCCCCTTTAGAAAATCCAAATGTGTGGTGTGAAAATGGATGGATCAAAGGTGTTTTTTATTCTCAAGGTCACACGAAACGCATGAGAAGAGAATACACACCACTAATCTCACTCAAATTCACCAAACAGTTCAAGAACTTGTTCCTTTTAACCCCAAGTCAAAATCTATGATGGAAGACAATGATAAATTTTATGCCCAATTTTTTGATGTGTGACAGCAAGCAATGTTCATTTTAAGATTCCCAAATTGAAATGTGAGATCAAACAAGTTGTTCTTTTTATGCCCAATTTGAAGTGTCTTTGCAAACAATATTGATTGATTGAAATGAAAAGAGATCAGAGATGAATGGAGTACACCTGATAAAATCACTTTCCAATCTATTGTATGTGCTGATGCAAACATTGTTCCATCTCTGTGCGATCACCTACAAGCCACAAATCCCAAGAAGAAACAAGTAAACTTTCAAATAAGAAAGCTATGTGAAAAAGATGAAATATGAGAAATTCTAATGAAAATGAATAGCTACAGCAGAATGGATAGCATAATTAGAAAATTTAGGAGATTCTATGCACTTTTAAAAAACATTTTATGAAAATTGGATAAATTTTTCAAAAGATATGAGCATTTGAAGTTTAAAATAAGAGCTAACTTTGACTAAAAAAGGAATGAAAATAGTACAATCACCTGATGAAACTTGCACCATTACATAGTTGACTGAATTAGCTTTCCAACATGTCATTGTTCACAAAATTTTGATGTTGTATGCCCAAGTTATGATGAAAAGAAAAAATGCCCCTATTAGGGCATGTAGGAGGCACAAGGCAGGTTTGACTGTTTATAGCAGACTGCTAGTGGTTTGACAATCTTGGTCACATGGACGTAGTTGAAGCTAGCAGTTACAGTTTGCTGCTAGAGTCTAAATTGACCCTTAGTCACCCATGTGACCAGGGGCTACACCGATTGAAAAGAAAATAGGAAGGAAGGCTCGATGGCCCCTTTTCCTCTAGCCCATGGTCAACGATATGATCGCCCTCCCCCCCCCAAATGTTTTAAAACAACAAAAGGGAAATAACAAAGATAAACAATAAAATGGAGACTTAAGCGTAAGTAGACTGTAGTGAATGCAATTGTGGGCGGTTAGGGATTTCACAGCAAGTGTTAGGTTTTTATGTTGACTGTTCGATGGGATCTTAGAGGTAGTGATCAGAAGTTTGGGGAAGCAGCGACAGAGAGGAATCGAGGTATCAACGGGGAACAATGGCAGATCACGGGAGTCAACCTGGCAGATGGAGTGATGACTAGACTGTGGGAGTGGTGACCAAGTCTCCAAAGAAGCAACAACCCCTAAACCGACAGCGACAACAGACAAAGATTGCTTAGAGGAGACAACAACTACTTAGTGGCGACAGAGATTGTTAGTGGTGACCTAAAGACTTTTAGTGGCAACTGAGGGAAAAGGGGGGTGATGACCATAATTTGGAAGGTGGTGGTATCACCTTAGACACCAAGCAGTTAGGGTTAAAGAGGATAGAAGGGAGTCGGGTGGATGGAAGGTAGTGACAGGGTCTCTTTGGCGGTGACTAAGAGTCGCAGACCTGGCGGTAGACTTAGGTAGGGATGGTAAGAAGGAGGTGATGGGATAAAAAAATGTAGAGGTGGCAGGATTTAGAGCTTAGGGTTTATAGTTGATCAACCAAGATTTGAATCCTTTAAACCTGTAAAAAAAAACACAGACCTTCAAACCGACAAACAAAGAAATCTGAAACTTGCAAAGAAAAACTAGAGCCGAACATAGACACCACTTAGTTTAGTCAGTACGACAAATCCGTACTATATGGACTGGGATTAAAAAAATTTCAAAAAAAAAAAAATTGCAGTGTCCAAACTATAGCATATTTTATGCCAATCTTCGCCTGCAAGGCCTCTCGGATGGAACGATGAGGTCCGTTTCAGGCCTAGAGGTCACCTATAAAAACTAGTTTTCAGAAATCATAAAAAAATGTTAGATTTGCAAGCGAGTCCCACTGGGCGTGCCAAATGTAGCTAGGGTGAAAATCTAATCAAGGCAAATGCATAAACAACAATAATGAAACCCTAACAAGCACAATAGAGTAAAAACTAGCATGAAAATGAAAATAACAAATGCAAATGCAAACCAGTCTCCACGCTACGCTTGATTTATCTCCATTGCTCTTCTCAATCTTGCATAAGAATGCATGATTTTGAAGGATTGATTGTGGGGGAATGTTGGTTGCTCACTATTTCAGAAGCATGACAATGGCATAGGATGAATGATGCAAAGACTCTAATGGTATTTTGATAGCATAATGATACTTGAAACTCAATGCATTCAAATGGCTTGGGTGAGGGTTGAGTTATAGGAAAGGACTGATTTGAACGAATGGTTGTGATTGAAAGTTGATTTCAATGATGTGGACAGCTAGGATCGATTAGGTTTTCCCACTCCTCAAGGAGTTGTAGTCATGTGACAAGTGTGTGAAGGAGAATAAAAGGAGACTTATTAGTTGGACATGTGAAGGATATAAAATAAAAGTTGTACCACACATGACTCAATTGAGAGATGGACAAGTGTTGCAATGAGATGACAGGTGAGGACCTAATTCAAATATTTTATTTGAATTATTTGGGACATGTGAAAGGGCTAATTTAAATAAATATTTTATTTATTTAATTTAGAGAAAAGGTGGGAAATTAATTAAATAAATAAGATTTATTTAATTAATTGGCTAGTGGGATAAATGGGAAATTAATTAAATAAATAGAGATTTATTTAATTAATTGGAAAGTTGGATAAGTGGAATTAGGAGTAGGATTAGGACAAAATGCTACATGATGTCTCTAATAATGTATTTGACTAGGTGTTGCAAGACATGGACAAATTTGGGTGTCTACAGGAGTTAGCAATCACTTTAAGGTGGGGGAATACATTGGGCTATGCTCTTTTGATTACGTACTTGTTTACTATAGTTGATATGGAACTCACCTAGTGATTTAATGGTCCTCATTAGCTATGATGTTTTCATTTTATTCTTGGTCCATGAGCCACCTAGCACAATGAAGTTTGCTAGCCCATGTGCTTCATGTGACTTGTCATGGTCACCTATTAATTTGGCGGTTCTTACTTGTCCATGATCCATGAGAACACTTATCTTCACATGACCCCTAGTGACAAAGAAAGCTAGTGTGAAAGTCATGTGCCTTGTGTGTTTGTTTCCATGTTTGTTTTTGTGATGTATTGTTTGAACTTGTATTCTCCTAATGATTCCATGTGTTTTGTGTGTTTTCATCATGTTTTCCATGTGTATTCCATGTATATTTTATGCCTTATGTGTATGCTTCATGTCAAGTGTGTATGCTTCACGTCTTTTGTGTATGCTTCATGTCAAGTGTGTATGCATTGTGTATGGCGTGTATTACCTTTGTGTATTGCATATCTGTCGTGTGTATTCCTATGTATGCTTGTAGTACTCCACATATGTGTGAAATATGTTACAATGTCTTGCATGTTTGCAACCATATAATCCTAAGCTTGGAGGATACTATAGTCCACAACTTGGCAGAATTCTTTGGCTTCTATGTTTACATGTTTAAAATCTTTCTTCTCTTTACTTTAGTGTGAGTTCAAACATAAGTTCATACACACACTAAAGTGGGGGTTAAATGATATGGAGTAAAATGTTTACCCTTGTTAATCATGACCTATTTTAACACCTTTTTGAACATTAAATGATTAAATATTGATCCTGATGAATAAACTTGACAAAGTAAACTTAGGACTGGCCTAAGCCCACCACATTTAACACTCCTCAGAGTTTGTGGGGCTAAAGGACTAGGGCACCTAGCACCCTAGTCCTAGATGGTTACTCTAGCCTTATTTTTGTGGTGTCAGCCTAGAAGACCTCCTTAGCTTTTACATTTTAGCCCCATTTGGTTTTATTCATTATTGGTGAGCAGGAATGCATATATAAAGGAGTTTTACAATTCATTTATAACCTAGATGACTACTAGCTTGTTATCAGAAGGATTATAATTGCTTACATTATTGATCTCCTATGCTCAAGTACTCTTTATGCTTGGAATTGCTACATGCTTGTGGATGTTGTTGATTCTAAAAAACGTAGGTTTTTAAACCACAAGAGGGTGCCGATCTCTTGATACATTTTTGGTCAACAAGATAAGGTTTATACAACAAAACCCCCTACTCTTTAGGCACTGCTAGACCTAGGCGGGTGTACCTAATCAATAAGGTAGATTTGGAAATACAAATGGATTTTAATTGAGGGAATTTTACTCACTATGGCACGCAGGTGTCAGAAAACTACAAAGCTTGTTTTCTAATTCCTAATAAAAAGCTTGAAGTATAGAAGATGTGAATTAAATTTGTGTAAAGAGTTCTAAAATGGATCAGTGCCTAATCTATTGGGTGGATAGAGTTAGTGGGTAAATGATGATCATGGAGACAGATGCATAGGATTAGTTGGTTTACTTCTTAGCTTAACTCTAATTGTTGGGCACCTTTTATGTGTCTGCACCTTATGCAAACATGCAAGTTTGTAAGTTACTATACTCTTCTTAACTGAAAGGGATTTTAATCCTGATAAGAAGGAAACCTAACCAAGACGGTTTACTTAAAGGTTTTTAACTCCAGGTAGAGACCAATGAACATAAACTTACTTGGGAGGACATAAATCAACTTCTTTCCAGAAACCAACCAAATTGACCACACACCAATAGCAAATGTATTGCACCAAATTATGTTAATTTGAATAATTTGAAGGAACCACTTTGGAGATAGTATAGCAGCATATAATTATAAGACTCTAATCACAACAGTTGAACACTAGAAATGAATCAACATTCAAGAACATTCTGCTCCATTGTAATGCTTTAAAATATTGACATTAATTGCAAAGAAGTCTGAAGTATGTAAAGATCTGCTAAAAGTCTACTGTCTATTATTGTATTTCTATCTATATCTTTTTCTCCATAATGTTTTGACTTAAATAGTTTGATACAGAAGAGATGCATCCCTTCATAAGTGTCTTTTGAACATTAATTAAAAATTATACAATTTAATTAAGCCTTAACTAGCCATAAATGGATCTTAGTGATATGATCCAGGGACCTTTGGCTCAAATGCGTATCTGCACTCTCCACAATATTTTTTGCAGCAAACTCCATGGCAATCATTCTTTCCATGCATGCACAGGCTGCCTCCAATGTTTGATCATCACTTTTTACAGCTTCCAAGGCCTCATATAGGATCATCTGGCACTCCATCCAATCTTGTTGGTACTTCATGCTTTTATCATCTTTGAACAATGTAGGCACTGTTTGGGAAGCTTCTATAAACACATCAGCTTCTACCTGAAGGTCTTCGTGGAAGTGTGTGTGAACCTTAATCAAGCCCTTAGTATTGGAGATAGCCTTAGTGTCCAAAGTACCTCTACACTGTATCTCCTGGAGTTTTTCCTCAAGTCTGCCAGCCAACCTATTGTGTTCTTGAAGAGCATTTTGATTCTTTGAATAAGTGATCCAGAATTTATCCATCTGTGCCATCATATTATTATGCCTTCTTTTGAACACAGTAGCGAGTGCATCAAATCTAGACTGTGTTACCTATGTTGTTTCATCCATGGCTATTGCTTGTGAGCTTTCTCCTTGGATTAGCATCTTGGGAGGGATTGAATCTTTTAAGAAATCATTTTCCTTTTTTGTTCTTTCCCAGCTCATTTTATACATATCTCTTTCCTTAATCAGCATCTGAATTTGAGCTTTAATCAACTTAGCCACATTTATTCCAAGGTCTTCTATGACAACTGGATCAGTTTCCCCAGCCCTCAGTGTCATTACATGGCCAAAAGATTTTTCAATGTCAATAACAACAAGCTTTTTTTGTGGTGGGTACAAGGCCTAGATCATGAGAGAATTTTCACCTGGATTATATTTTGTCCCAATATACACTTCAGCCACTCCTTCAGAACTGAGCTTATGTTTTTGATTATCATTATACAAGAAACTATCAAAGACAAGTGTCGAATTCAAATCAAGACTAGGGAATATCATCACACCAGATTCCTCAAATAATCTTCTTCCCTTTTCTAGAGTCATATCTCTCATCTCATTCTCCACATCCATTTTTAATGTATTTAATAATTACATCTCATTATTAGGTGTAATGTCTGAGGCTGATTCCCTAATAGCCTTGCCTTTGTGTTTATACAGAAAAGCCTTAAATTCAGGAGTGTGAATAAACTGGTCATCTGAGATGAAGGATTTGTAAGTAGTATGCCTAGCATCATTATCATCTATCTCCTCGATTTCTAACCCTCTCTCTAAAGACTGATATTGTTCAATTCTGAATTTGGGAATTGTGTCAGACAGGTCATGGGGTTTTGATGCAACAAACCCTTCACTGTCAGAGGAATATACCTCAACTTTTTGTGCTTCCCTCCTCTTTTCCACCTCCTGGTTATATTCATCAATAGCCATTTCAGCATCTACTTCCGAATTTCTTATTACATCATCATGAGGAAAGGGCACATGAGCATACCCACTCAGGTTTTGCTTTTTTCTAGCATAATCAATAAAACCTTCTAGGTCAAATCCTTTCCTGTGTATTGCTCTCCCGAGATTAAAATGTGATAATTTGTCAAAAATGAGATCATAACCCTCTCTTGTCAACATAGTAAAATCACCAAAACATAGTGTACTTGGCATAAATGATTGCTTGTCATACACACTCAGATTCATCACATTGGAGTAATCAAGTTGTCTGACTATTTCTAAGTATGCCACTCTATTTGGCACAGTTCTTGGTAATAGAAAAGGGATATCTTCAAACCCATATACCCTAATCATAATAGAATCGAGAAAATAGTACCAATCACCCCAATTATGGTTTATAGTGGGTGGCCCATCAAAATCCTTGGGTCTTAAAAATCTCTTTATTTCATCTGACAAGGAATAACTGCAGGGATAGCCATAACATCTGTACAAAGTCTTAACAAAGAATTCTTCAAAATAGGCATAACTAGAATTTATAAACCTATTGTCCCATATAGAAGTCCATAATTGTATGGGTAGTGGTTGACCATCCTTATCAAGTTGTGAAATTTTCAATTGTTCTGGCCATAGATTCAACTCTTGACCATAATATAAAATCATATGCATGAGAGCAGAGTAGTGTCTGAAACTTATTGTTGGGGAACTGTTCTTAATAGCTATTAGACCTGAATCTATTCCTTTAAAAAGATATGCAACATAGTCAAATGTTCTTGCATGTTGGCACTGAATGTCTGTTGAGATGACCATGGGTGTTATGGACATGAACTATGGAACTTCAGTTCCCAACACTTGCCCCATTGAATAATATGTATATCTCATGTAAGGTTCAAATAAGTCAATATGGAATGGTAGTCCATCCCCTTCTTCAAATGGCCCTAAATTTCCCTCACTTCATGGTCTATGCAGTGGTAGCTTCCACCCCTTATAGGTGGTGTCCAATCTCAAATATTCCTTTTCCAAATCTTCGTGTGAAATAGGAGTATTATATGTGTCATTCAAATCAAAGACCTCACAATCTATATTCTTGGATATATGAATAAAGGGTTCTCCTTGTAAATTGCATATAGGTTTTTGATTGGGATTGTAATGGTATGCCAACAGTTTTAAGAGATCTATATTCATGAAAACATCTGTGACAACCAATTTCCCCAAATTGAGTTGCCAAGGTTTGTACACATGTTCCATCCTATTCCTCTGATGGTAATGGAACATGAATAACTCATATCCTCTGATAGGGGTCCATATGTTCCCCACGTACTTATATTTGTCCTCTAGTTTTTCAACATATGCCCTTAGCTGTGCAGTTCTCCTAGCTCTGGGTCCAGAACTGGGCAATTGGTCTATGAGATCTTGGCTAAGTTTTCTCTCCTATGTTTTCTCCCCTTTTTGTGTTTCAACCTTTTTTTTATCCTTGGTCTGGCCAGTTTTAGTCTATTGTCTTCTCTTTGACTTGGAAGAACTTTCCATTTTGTGGTAAACACTAGAATTCGACTGTATTTAAAATGCAAGGAGGTTCAGAGGACTTGTATATCTTCTGCACAAATTTCTTGTCCTCTGATGAATTCCTTACTCCTCATGTGTAACCGTTTGATTTCTGAATTTGGTTCAATAGGGTTTAGAATAACTCATATAACATCATGTTCAATCAGCCATTAATGGATGCCACCAGAATTGAATACAGCAAGTTCACGAATTTCAAAATGTCAGGGTGATATTTTTTTATATTGGTGAGACTTCTTTAGTTTCATGCCGATTAGTATGCTGTGTTTAGCATCATTTTCTTTCATATGTTCATAACTTAGTCTCCAAGACTACATTGGTGTCTTTATGAAGTGTCCCTTTGATTTTCTATTTTGATCAGGGATACCACTTAATAATTTTATCAATTCAGGGAGACATTATGATTCTCATCCCGATAGCACGGTGATAAGAATCGATGAGTACTCTTCTAGGTGTCGGTGAGTGTCTCTTTGACAAATGGAAGTTATTTTACCATTATCAGGATGACAAACGCTATCGTTAATAAAATGTAACACTTCCCTGATGTGTTAATTCTCTCTAGTGTCTTGTCTTTATCGCCTAACTTCATTGGAAATGATCGGCAAGACTTTCACCAAAAATATTCTGCCTTCTCATGTTGGGGTGACTTATATGGTCGGGGGGAGTTAAAGAATTTACTCTGATCACATATGTCATTCTGATGAACTATTCACTTTATGTTGGGGAAAAATCACTGGCTTCTCAGTGATAAGATATCGATTGGTGTGACTTATAAACTCAGTATGATCCTAGGATTTCACTCTAACTGATTTACTCACACCGATGAGCTTTCATCGGTAATACACATGGAATTTCTCCCTGATCAGGTAGCTTTTACATATGAGATTTTGATCATTAAGACATTGATTATCTCTTGCTGATATGCATTTTAGATTTAAAAGTATATGTTGCTATTCAGAGAGAGGTGTTTAGGGTCTTGCCGATAGAGAGGAATTGCTATCAGAATTAAGCTATGATCAGAGGATCGTGTATCTGAAAGGATATATTATTTGATCAAGAAGTCAAAATGAGGGACTTTATTCATGGCATGTGAAGGATAGGTGGATTTCTAGAAAATGCAAAGTGTGAAATTTTTCCAGTTCTAACAACGGCTCTTTCTAGGGATGTATACCCCCTGTGGGTATAACAAGGATCCAGATTTCTAGGTTAAGCAGACCAAATTTGCAAGGAAAAAGAGTTGGTATCGAAGGGAGATGGGATGGAGTGATGGTCTTTTGAAATGGGAGTTGGTATGGATGAGGAATGGAATATAGAGTGAAAATCCTATACTACTGTGCATGGAAATTTTATTGTAGAAAAAAGGTATTTTTAAGAATTGTCCATGCACTGGCAATTCTTGACCTTTTCCTAGACTACTGTGCATGGAAATTTTAAGAAAAGAAATGCTTCAGGAACTGTCCATGCATTGGCAATTCCTGATCTTCTCCTGACATATTTTAAAGGTTGTATGAGTCTCCCCCAGCCTTGCCAACAATGACAAAGGGTCCTAACCTTAGAGCTTCAAACTTTCCATGCTTTCCCTTGTCTTGGCTCTTGGCATTCTACATTAGGACCATATCATTTATTTCAAATTTTCTATTTGTATCTCTTTTGTCATACAGGTACTTCATTTGCAATTGCTTCCTTCTATTGCATTCTTGTGCTTGATTTCTAACCTCATCAAGATCCATTAATTCTTCAATCCTTTTTTACATAGGTTCAGGAATTTGCACACTGGCAATAAGTTATGCAAAGGGAGTCTTTCTTGAGTTCCATACACTAGCTCAAAGGGTGATTTTCCTATAGCCTTTTTTATAGTGATCCTATCTACCCATAGAGCTAGCCTTAACTTAGAATCTAAAGCCTTTGTATTGTTATTCAACATTCTTTTTATGATTTTCAGGATGCTTTTGTTACTAGATTCAGCTTGCCCATTCGCTTGTGGGTGATATGGTGAATAATATAGAATCATTATTCCATAAGAGTTGTAAAACATTTTGAACTCCTTTGATCTAAAACACATTCCATTATCAGTTATAATCTTTGCCGGCACACCAAATCTAGTGATAATGTTTTCAAGTAGGAAATTCATTACAACTTTACTGGTTGCTTGTCTTGTGGGTATAGCTTCTACTCATTTCATGAAATAATCTATAGCTACTAGTATCCATTTGTATCCTCCAGTGGATCTTTTTGCAATTTCTCCTATAAAATATATCCCCCACTGGTGGAATGGAGCCTCAACTTGCACGGGCCTTAAAGGTACTGCCCCTTGGTATTTCAATTTCCTAGAAAATCTTTGGCATGCCTCACACTTCTTGGTAAAATTATATGCATCATTGAAAACCTTAGCCCAATAGTATCCTACCTTTAATATTTTGTGAGCAGTAGTTTTTACTAAAAAATGCCCTCCACATATCCCCTCGTGCATTTCTTTCATAACATGTTTGGCTTGACATTCATCTAGACATAATAACAGAATACCATCTTGGTTTTCCCAATAAAGATCCCCTTCTATGAACACATATTTTGAAGCTTGTAATTTAAGTTTCCTTTTCTTGTTATCATCATATCCTTCAGGGCACTTCATATTTTTTAGATAGTGTATGATATCAGCATACCATGATGCACGCTTAATGCTAGAAATCATGTTATCTTCATCATTAGAATTACATATCTGAGCAGCTTCAAAATTAGTCTTAGCCATTAGTCTAGAAAGACCTTGTCCTCTTACTTGCTTGGTAATTTGGATTTCAATGTTAAATTCCTAAATTCTGTTAACCCATCTGCACCTTCTGCCAGTAACTTTAGTCTGAACAAATATATCATTGAATGTAACATTAGGTACATAGGCTATTATTTTTGCTCCCACCAGGTATGGCCTAAATGCTTTGACTACTTTCACTAATGCATATGCCTGTTTCTCAATTACATCATATTTTAATTCTGCATTCTAGAGGGACTTACTAAAGAATGAGATGGGTTGTTCATACCCCTCATTATTTTTCTGTAACATCACTGCTACAACTGTATGATAGGAAGTAAATGTGAAAATTTGAAATGGTTTATTGAAGTTGGGGGATATTAGGACTGGGGCTTGCTTGATTGCTCTTTTTATTGACATGAATGCATCTAGGGCCTCATCTGTCCAGTTAACTTGTGCATCCTTCTTTAACATTTTCGATATTGGATTCACTATTTTAGCAAAGTTTGATATAAATGTTCTTACAAAATTAATCTGCCCAAAGAAAGATTCAATGGCTTTGACTATTTTAGGAGTAGGAATCTTGTCTATAGCCTCCACTCTTTCTGGATCAATCCTGACTCCATCTTTGGACACTATGTGCCCTAATAGCTTTCCTTCTGTTACTACGAATTGACACTTTTTGGGATTCAAGGAAATACCGTACTCCAATGATTTCAAAAAGATCTGTTCAAGGTGTACACAGTGGTTTTCTACTTTTTTGGAATAGGCAGTAATATTATCTTGGTATACTACCATTATGACATGATTAAATCAGCAAAAGTGATGCACAGGTAAACGCAACGGGAGCTTACAAATGGGAAGGAGGAGTCATTAATACAACCAGCATGTTATAATACCTATCGGCTTATCATCATCATCATATTTCTTGCTAACACAGACAGCATCATCATATTTCGAACGAACATGAAATATCCTCCTGATGACTACTGTTCACTTCCTTATCGCCTTTCGCCTTTCGCCTGTCAGCAGCATCATGATATTCAGCAAGTGCAAACATCCTCCTGATGTTCACTATTCATCTTACCGCCAAACTCTATCTTCATCATCATGATGTTCAGCATCACCTTCATCAGCAGGATTTAAAATATCCGGTTCCTCCGATATATCCTGATGACGACAGCTTCAAGCACCTTTCCTTTGATGCTTACGTCACCCCGATATCCGACTACTCAAACAACAGCATCATGATATGACTTATCCGGTCATATTGAAACATCCTGATGATGTTAACCAAACTTTATGCCGATGACTTACGCTGATGCCAAAACACTTAGCGACAGCAGGATAAACTTGCATAGGGTGATATTCGCAATATCCTGATGACGATGACGTCACATGCACCTGATGATGATGTCAATGCACCTGATGATGATGTCATCCGGATATAAGATCCTTATATCCTCCGCAACATGATAATGAAATATCCGGTTGAACTCTTAATATCCTGATGATGACCTCTCCGGTCCTTAGCCAAAAAAATGATCTTTCCTCCCGCATACGATAGCGATATGCGGATGATGGGTACACACGAAAGATGATCCTGACGATGATATACACACTGAGTATATATCCAACCTATATCATCCTGATGCACTTGAAACATGCAAACTTCGTCAGCTTCATAACCCGATCCGGATATCGATATACTCACGGATTTCGATGTGATTCACTCCATCTGGAAAAGCACATGCAGATCCCTGTATATCCGTCAGCTGCATGTAAACTCACAGAACCGCACAATTTTACAAAGAAAATGTGATGATCGGGCTGGATCACCTTCAGATCAAAACTTAACAGTTTATCTTCCTAAATCCTAGCACATGAGGATGCTAGGTTGATTCACAGCATGCTACCAATTGATATCTCACACAATGAAATGCATAAACAGAAAACTAAAATGCAACTAAACTATCATACATGACCATTCCACCGATTCACAGAATCAACTGGTGGAAGGGTTGAAAGTATCCATTAACCTATAATCAGAACAGAAATCAAAACATAAACAACTGATAAACCAGATAATGCAATTGATGAGATCTTATTTAGATGAAACACAAATGTTCTGTTTCACAGTGTCTGGACTGATCTCTGGATCTCACTCAATCACCAGTACAAGATAACACAACTACTACTCTGATATGATTCTGATATGATATGATATGATATTCTCTTTCTCTATATGATCTCAAACCCTACTGATCTGAGTTATTTATAGCAATACCCTACGAGTACTACCAACTTGATTCCCAGCGGCTGGGAGCTTCCAAGCGGCTGGGAGAAGACAGCTCATACTACCTGATCACGAACTCTAACTGCCTACACACTCTCCTAGGCTGATCTAATACATATGCATTGGTCCAATGGACCTTATTTCATTATGAAGTCAAACATGCTAAAAATAGACTAATGTCCTGTCATGCGGACAATGAACCTATATCCTGTCTTGTAGGGGTGCTCCTGCACCATACTCCCCAGAAGAAGAAATCTCAAGTCCACTTGAGATGAGAGTATGAAGATCTGCACCATGTTTCTGGATCTGCTCTTCAGTCATCCATATTGCTTCAGAATTAGGTTTTCCCTTCCAAGAGACTAGATACTCCAAGTACTGTTTGTTCCGGGTCTGTTTGACCACTCGGGTGTCCAAAACCTTCTGCAACTGTGGAGGATCATGCTTGGGAACGTTATCATGGACTGTATCCTATAAGAGATCCTGATCTGCATCTGGGTAAGACTTGTATGGAGTTAAATCACATACATTGAATATAGGGGACAAACCAAGATTAGGTGGGAGTTGTATCTCATAAGCATTATGTCCATGCTTGTGCAAAATCTGACATGGTCCAACTTTTCGCTGCATGAGTTTAGTATATTTTCCCTTAGGAAGTCTGTCCTTCTTCAAATGAACCCATACCAAATCTCCAACATCAAACTGTACATCCTTCTTCTTTTTATCAGCATATTCCTTATACTTCAAGGTGGTTTGCTGCAGTTGGGTCTTGACTTGATCATGAACCTCTTTTATGGCTTCTGCAAAAGCTTCACCTTCGGCACTAACAGGGTCTACTGTAGGTAGATCTCTTAATTCTAAAATTCCTCTTGGATGCATACCATAAACTATCTGAAAAGATGATTTCCCTGTGCTCCTATTGACAGTATCATTATAGGAAAATTCAGCTTGAGATAGAATATTATCCCACTTTTCTCCATGTTGTTTTGTCAAACATCTAAGCAAATTTCCTAAGGAACGGTTCACTACTTCAGTCTGTCCATCCGTTTGAGGATGATATGCAGAGGAAAAAGACAAATTTGTTCCAAGTTTCCTCCAAAGAGTTCTCCAGAAGTGACCAATAAACTTCACATCCCTATCTGACACTATGCTCAATGGCAATCCATGGATTCTGACAATCTCCCTGAAAAATAAATCTGCAATGTATGAAGCATCAGCAGTGGTTTTGCATGGCAAGAAATGTGCCATTTTGCTGAATCTGTCCACTACAACAAAAACACTATCAAATCCTTTCCTTGTCCTTGGTAAACCCAAGACAAAATCCATACTTATGCTTTCCCATGGTCTGGAAGGAATGGGTAAGGGCTGATATAAACCTGCATTAGTCGACTTGCCTTTAGCTTTCTGACATATCACACATGTCTCTACAAACTTTCTGACATCTGATTGTAACTTAGGCCAAAAGTAATGTCTTCGGACAAGATCAAGAGTCTTATCTAGACCAAAATGACCTGCCATAGCTCCACAATGTTTCTCCTTAATGATATTTAACCTCATAGAACACCTTGGAATACATAACTATCCACCTTTGAACAACAATCCATCCTGAATCAAAAATTTAGAGAACTCAGCATGATATTTCTCTCCAAAAGAAGTACATACATGATATATCTCCCTAAAATCTTCATCAGTCTCATACATGGTCTTTAGTGAATCAATGCCAACACTTTCTAACTAAATCTAGTTGACTGTTAGAACTCTCCTGCTCAAAGCATCTGCAACTTTATTCTTGACTCCTTTCTTATGCTTCAATGTAAAAGTAAAAGCTTGTAAGGTTTCGACCCATTTCATGTGTCTGTGGTTCAGCTTTTCCTGGCTATTTATGAAACTCAGAGCCTGGTTATCTGTGAATACTATGAATTCCTTTGGCATCAAGTAATGCCTCCATTTCTTGAGTGACTGGACTAAAGCATACATTTCCAAATCATATGAGGAATACCTCTTTTTAGCATCATTGAGCTTCTCACTGAAAAATGCAATAGGTCTACCTTCTTGGCTGAGTACTGCTCCAATGGCCATGTGACTGGCATCACATTCAACCTGAAAGATTTTGTTAAAGTCTGGAAGTGCAAGAACTAGCTGCTGTGCCACCTTCTTCTTCAGTGTTTCAAAAGAATCATCTGCTCTTTGAGTCCAAACAAATCTGCACTTCTGTCCTCCTTTGATGGTATCAAGCATGGGTGCGCAAATATGACTAAACCCTCTTATAAACTTCCTGTAGAAGGTTGCTAACCCATGGAAACTTCTGACATCATTCATAGTCTGTGGGGTTGGCCAAGACAATATGGCACTTACCTTCTCCTTATCCATTTGTAACTTTCCTTGTGAAATGACAAAACCCAAATATGTGATCTCCTCTTGCATGAACAAACACTTGTCTAAATTTACAATCAGCTGCTCTTCATGTAACCTCTTAAGAACCAAATCTATGTGTCTGAGATGTTCTTCTTTTGTGTTGCTGAAAATCAGAATGTCATCTAGATATACTATGACAAACTTACCAATGAACTCTTTCAAAACCTCATTCATCAACCTCATAAAAGTACTAGGTGCATTAGATAAACCAAAAGGCATAACCTTCCACTCATATAACCCTTCATTAGTTTTGAATGCTGTTTTCCATTCCTCTCCTGGCCTAATCCTGATCTAATGATATCCACTCTTCAAATCTATTTTTGTAAAATACTTAGCACTTCCCAAACAGTCAAGTAAATCCTCTATCCTAGGGATTGGAAACCTATACCTGATTGTGATCTTGTTAATAGCTCTGGAATCTGTGCAAAGCCTCCAAGTTCCTTCCTTCTTTGGTGCTAGTATAGCTGGTACTGCACATGGACTTAAACTTTTCCCAATCAGACCTGAATTCAATAATTCTTCAATTTGTCTAGCTACTTCTGCATTCTGTTCTGGAGTTAGCTTATAGGCTGCTTTGTTTGGCAGTGTTGACCCTGGAATTAAGTCTATGCAGTGACTAATATCTCTGACAGGTGGTAGGGATCTTGGCATTCCTTCTGAGATGATACCTTTGTACTTATCCAATAGCTCTTGGATAGCTGGGTCTATGAACCTTTGCTTCTTCTCTTCCTTGACTTCTTGCTGCTGTTCTTTACTCACCCTCATACATGGGATTAGGGCATATGCAACTGCACCTTCTGCTGCTACTTCTTTCATGAACTGTTTACCTTCCATCAGCATTACCTTCACCTCTTTTCCTTTAGATTTCTCCTCCTTCTCTGTCAATGGTAGTAACGTTATAACCTTACCATCTTTATTGATTGTATAGGTATTTCTAATACCATCATGTTGTGCCTTCAAATCATACTGCCATGGTCTACCAAATAAAAGATTGCAAGCATCCATCTTGGTAATGTGAAACAACAACTTATCCTTATATGCACCAATCTGAAATTCTACCCAAGCCTGTTCTTCTACAGTTGTCTGCTGACCTTGGGTAAGCCATGAGACTTTATATGGGGATGGGTGAGGCAATCTCCTAAGCTTAAGCTTTGTCACCATTTCTTCAGACACAAAATTTTCAGTAGAACCAGAATCAATCAAAACTTTACATGCCTTACCTCCTGCTTTGCAAATAGTCCTGAAAAGAGACTTTCTTTGAGGGGATCCTTTGTCAGGTACCTTCATGGTAGTCACTGTTCTTCTCATCATTAGAGACTCTCCACTTTCTGGGTATCCATAATTATCAGGAGCATTCACACTCTGAAAAGAAGTAGAGCCTGTCATACTTTGATTATCAGGTTCTTGGACCAGATTTGTTCTCCTTTCTCCTGTTGAGCTTGTGGCCTTTTCTAGACATCTGCTAGCTATATGGCCTTCTTTGTTACAGTTATAACATCTGATGGATCCTCTGCCCTGGGATCTTCCTCTGAAAGGTCTTCTACCTCTGAAGTTTCCTTGCTAACTATAATTTTCCCTCTGGTTCTGACTATTGTTTCCCTTACTATTGTCATGACTGGATTCTCCTTGATATCCATGTCCATGTCCTCTACCTCTAAAAGGACCTCTTCCACCTCTTTGTTGTCTTCCTCTTCCTCTATTATGTTGTTCTTGTTTTCTCTTTAACTTCTCTTCCACTTTCAATGCCAACTGAAAGCATTTCTGAACTGTATCTGGATTATGCAAACTTAAATCTTCCTGAATATTGAACCTCAATCCATTAAGGTATCTGGCTACTTTCTCTTCTTCACTTTCCTTTACCTTTGTTTTCATACAAAGTTTCATGAATTCTTTTGTATATGAGCTGACATCTAGCTCCTTCTGCTTCAGGTTTTGCTTCCTCTTGTGTAATTGGATACTGTAATCCAATGGGACATAAGCTTCTTTTACTAATGCCATCATTTTCTTCCATGTAGTGACTCTACACTTTCCTTCCTGTACTCTATCATCTTGGACGAAATTCCACCATGTCAAGGCAGCTTCTTTCATTTTTGACTGGGCTATTTTCACCCTCTGTTGTTCTGGTATCTCCTCTGTTTCAAAGAAATTGTTCAAGGAGTCTATCCACTCCATCACTGAATCAGGTTCCATCTTTCCTGTAAACACTGGCAAATCCAGTTTCACATCCATGGTTCTCCTCTCCATGGCCTTGAGGGCGTTCAACAGTGGTCTCTGGTCAGCAGGAACGACCTCCTCGCTCCAACTAGGGATCTCTTCTTCTTCCCTATCTTCTTCTCTACCAGAACCTACTCTGCTCCTCAACTTCGCTAACTCATCCTTCAATTCCTGATTCTGAGCCTTCACGGCCTTGCTCTCTGCAATCTATTTCTTCACCAGAACTGCCAATTCAACGTTGGTCATCCTTGCCGGAACCTCAGATGTTCCTTCGTCACCTGACATCCTGCTATATCCTTATCTTTTCCAGAAGATCCTTCCTTTGCTCTGATACCACTATGATGCAGAGGTAAACGCAACGGGAGCTTACAAATGGGAAGGAGGAGTCATTAATACAACTAGCATGTTATAATACCTATTGGCTTATCATCATCATCATATTTCTTGCTAACACAGACAACATCATCATATTTCGAACGAACATGAAATATCCTCCTGATGACTACTGTTCACTTCCTTATCGCCTTTCACCTTTCGCCTATCAGCAGCATCATGATATTCGGCAAGTGCAAACATCCTCCTGATGTTCACTGTTCATCTTACCACCAAACTCTATCTTCATCATCATGATGTTCAGCATCACCTTCATCAGCAGGATTTAAAATATCCGGTTCCTCCGATATATCCTGATGACGACAGCTTCAAGCACATTTCCTTTGATGCTTACGTCACCCCGATATCCGACTACTCAAACAACAGCATCATGATATGACTTATCCGGTCATATTGAAACATCCTGATGATGTTAACCAAACTTTATGCCGATGACTTACGCCGATGCCAAAACACTTAGCGACAGCAGGATAAACTTGCATAGGGTGATATTCGCAATATCCTGATGACGATGACGTCACATGCACTTGATGATGATGTCAATGCACCTGATGATGATGTCATCCAGATATAAGATCCTTATATCCTCCGCAACATGATAATGAAATATCCGATTGAACTCTTAATATCCTGATGATGACCTCTCTGGTCCTTAGCCAAAAAAATGATCTTTCCTCCTGCATACGATAGTGATATGCGGATGATGGGTACACACGAAAGATGATCCTGACGATGATATACACACTGAGTATATATCCAACCTATATCATCCTGATGCACTTGAAACATGCAAACTTCGTCAGCTTCATAACCCAATCCGGATAGCGATATACTCACGGATGTCGATGCGATTCACTCCGTCTGGAAAAGCACATGCAGATCCCTGTATATCCGTCAGCTGCATGTAAACTCACAGAACCGCACAATTTTACAAAGAAAATGTGATGATCGGGCCGGATCACCTTCAGATCAAAACTTAACAGTTTATCTTCCTAAATCCTAGCACATGAGGATGCTAGGTTGATTCACAGCATGCTACCAACTGATCTCTCACACAATGAAATGCATAAACAGAAAACTAAAATGCAAACTAAACTATCATACATGACCATTCCACCGATTCACAGAATCAACTGGTGGAAGGGTTGAAAGTATCCATTAACCTGTAATCAGAACAGAAATCAAAACATAAACAACTGATAAACCAGATAATGCAATTGATGAGATCTTATTTAGATGAAACACAAATGTTCTGTTTCACAGTGTCTGGACTGATCTCTGGATCTCACTCAATCACCAGTACAACATAACACAACTACTACTCTGATATGATTCTGATATGATATGATATGATATTCTCTTTCTCTATATGATCTCAAACCCTACTGATCTGAGTTATTTATAGCAATACCCTACGAGTACTACCAACTCGATTCCCAGTGGCTGGGAGCTTCCAAGCGGTTGGGAGAAGACAGCTCATACTACCTGATCACGAACTCTAACTGCCTGCACACTCTCCTAGGCTGATCTAATACATATGCATTGGTCCAATGGACCTTATTTCATTATGAAGTCAAACATGCTAAAAATAGACTAATGTCCTGTCATGCGGACAATGAACCTATATCCTGTCTTGTAGGGGTGCTCCTGCACCAAAAAGCAACATCCATAGCTCTCTGAAAGGTAGCACCAGCATTTGTGAATCCAAATGGTATTCTAACATACACATAGGTGCCCCAAGGAGTGGTAAATGTAGTTTTATATTGTTTTGATTCTTTCACTTTCACCTGATTATAACCTAAAAATCCACCCATCATAGATAACAACTCGCATCCTGTGACTCTTTGTAAAACTGCCTCCATATTTGGGAGTAGATAGTTGTCTTTAAGAGATGAGATATTTAGATTCCTAAAATCCACACAACCTTATTTCTGTTGATAATAGAGAGGGGGGGGGGGTGAATCAGTTATCCTAATTATTTCTTCTTTCTGAACTTTCTTATTAATTAATGCAACATTAATTCAAACAAGCAAACATTACCATGAAATGGAAAAACACATGACACAGTATTTTTGACATGGAAACCCTATTAAGGGAGAAAACCACAGGGTGATTAACCCAAAGATTATTCTCTGTTAGAAGAATAAGGAAATACAAAAATGGCACATGCCAATTAGGGCTCACTACCTGAGCACACTGCTCACAAGGAGGCACACTGCCCACAAGAGACACACTGTCTACAAAAGAGTGTTATATAATACTTGAACTGATTGGAGGCATCCACATATGCTAGAGTTTAGTTCCGGTTAGGCTCAGTACACTGATCTGCTGCACTTCATCTTTCCTCTTCTCTGATGCTGCTTTCCTTTCACATTCTGGACCTTCCTTACTGTTTCTGCTCTACTCTGCTTTTATTCGCATATCACATATCACCACACCACTTCTCACAACTAAATCCATCCTATATATATCCGCACAAGTGATTTCATTATCTTTCTAGTCGGCACCCGGAACAGTCAATCTTCTCACAAACTCTGTTCTGTCGGCTGAATCCTTGCACATCAAGTAATGCGGATCAAGCATATACTTGTAGAAATCATTAATCATGTCGGCCAAACATAATTCATGTCTTCATAACCTTTACCACCATCAGAAACGCATCTAGAAAGTAGTCTGATGTTCTGTCAGTCAGTTCTTCCTCTGTTCACACTGTCACTCAGGAATCCGGTACTCAACTATTCATATCTTTTTCCTTGTCCATCACCGGAGGCTAAATCCTTGGAATCTATTACTTAAGGTAGTCCTCTTGACTTTCCCAAATCTGCACTTCACCAAGATACTTCCTCTGAGAGATCTGGACCTGTCTGTCAAACCTTGCCACAAGCTCTGTTCTTGTTTACCGGACCTCAACAATCTTCATTCTGACTTCCGGTAGAGACACACCATGTCCTGTAGATGTGTGGGATGAACTTTGTTGCCATCAATGACAACAATCATGAATCCACATAGTGTCTCTTGCCAACAATTTCACCATTCTTTTTTCTGACTGGTACCAGGTTTGAAACCCACGTAGAATGTCTAATAGGCTTAAAAATAACTCCCTCCTTGAGTTTCACAAGCTCTTCATACATCTTGGGCTGCAAGGTTGGGTTTATAGGTATCTGTTTTTGTCTGAAAGGTTTTGCATTAGGTTTGAGTGGGATTTGATGCTGGAACAAATCTTCCCTATATGCCTTAAGGTCATCATAAGACCAAGCAAAGACATGTTTATATTTTCTCAATAGAGCAATCAGTATTTTCCTGATTGTAGGGCTTATCTTTTTTCCAATATATACCCTTTTCAGGGTCATTTCAGTACCCAAGTTGATTTCTTCAAGGTCTTCTTTCTTTACTGGTATTTGCTTCATAAGAGCTTAGTCATGTCCATCAAACACCCTTTCTAGTGCCACAAGCCCCTTGGGTATCTTATTAGTTTTAAGTTGGATGATTTCTTTACCAAATAAAGTTTGTTTGCCATCTACTTCCTCCACAAATGCATTGAAATCAATCTCTTGGGCCTCATATTGGTCAATACACTATAAGAACTTTAGCAGATCAGTGTCATCATTGAAAACTTGCCAATTATAGACATTGTCTGGGATTGCAGGCCTAGTTTTAAACTCAACTTTAGTAATGCCTGCCAATGTGATATCATCCCTTTTCAAGGCTATGTTTGCTAGAAAGTCTGCCATTATATTTTTTGATCTGTCTATCTAATTAATGGAGAAAGCATCAAACAATTCAATATCATCCCAGATAACATTCCTATATTGTTTCAATCTTTTATTTGTGGATGAATACTTCTCTCTAACCTAAGATATAATTAGTTCCGAATCTCCATATACAACAAGTCATTTTATTTTGTGCTTTATGGTTATGTTTAGTCCAATGAGCAAAGTTTCATATTCTGCCATATTATTGGTACACTCAAATGTTAACATGAATGAGTATTTGAAAGTTTTACCAGTTGGTGAGATAAACACTACTCCTACTCCATTACCAGCCTTACTACACGCACCATCAAAATACATTCTCCATATATCATATTCATTAGTTTGGGCTTCTTGGTGCATTGGGTCAGTGTTCTGTAATTCTAGTTGACCTTTTTCAATTCTAAATGCTCCAAAGTTTGTATCACAGAAGAAATTTACTTGATTATAATCAATGCATTCTATGATGTTCTCATACCTTGGTTCTTTGCATAACTTAATTTCCATTTCTCCCACAGGTATAGTAGCATAGGATAGATCTAACTAAACATTCCCTCCTGCCATTGCAGCCCATTGTCTTGATAACAACATCCCATAGTAAGGTGGGATATCTACTACGGTGATATCAATCTTATAAATTGCTTCAGGATAGGTAGCTAACTTTATCTCTACATCCCTCATAATACCTATAACTGGGATGGATCTGTTGTCCATAGCGTAACATTTACCATATGTAGTGTTAACCCACATTCCTAATTCCTTCATGACTGCTATCGGCATGATGTTCATGGATGCCCCTGAATCAATCATACAATTCCTCACCAACTTGTTTTTTATCAACAAGGTAACGTAGAAAGGATCTACTTGAGATGGATTTTTTTGTCAATGTATCACCCAAATATACTTCTAGAATTTTAGCAGGCTCAGTTTGAACATTATTTATTATGATTTCAGGCTTTTCTTGTTTCTTTTTTGGTATATTTGAAATCATCTTAACCAATGTATTCCTATATTGATCTATTTTCATCATTTCTAGAAGTGGTACTGATATTTTCACTTCAGATACCGCTTGAGCTATGTCAAACAAGGAGTTATGGTTTGATTAGCTTTTTCTATTTTATTATGCCCCTTTTCTCCAACTGGTATTTTGTCTTTTACCTTGCCTTGCTCAGTTTTTTCTAGCTCTTTTGATGTATTTTTCATATTATTTTTATTATAATTTTGATCTTTTATAAAGACACTCCCAGGTGTTCCTTGATCCACATTAACCATCCTATTTCTTAGATTACAACTATTCTTAGCCTGTGCCACTGTAGCCATTGGAAGAGCTCTCCTTTCTTCTTCAGTAGGTTTTCTACATTGACGATGTGGTGGCTTGTTAGGATTATAAGTACTTTCTCTGTAGGTGTCCTCCCGATCCGAGAAGACTTCTTGTATTCCCATGTTAACATTATATTTTTGATTCCCTACATCATATTCATATCCGTCTTCTTCTGTAGAGGAATACTCTTCATTTATATGGTAAGGTGACATTCCCAACATATTTATGGTATGGCTATCTCTTTCATAGCTAGAAGAGATTTCTTCTTGCTATACTGATTTGGCCACTATACAATATTTAGGCGAATGGGGCAAATTACATACTGGGCACCATGGATTATCTTCAACCACGTGTGTCCCATTTCCTTTTAAAGGGTCAGGAGTATCCTTGCCATAATTTTGCCTTGTATTATTCTCCACTGGTCCTCCATTTTTCCAATTGGTATGATATGGCATGTCATGCAACCTTGGTATTTCATTTTTGTATTGATTCTCTTGCTTATTCTGGTGATTATTAGAGTTTTGAGGAATTCTGGGGTTATCTCTTTTACCAATCATCCCTGCAGCTTTCCTATTATTTTCAATACTGATAGCTACTTTTTGCGCCTCTGTCAAGGTCATGGGAGCCCTATTCCTGAGTTCATACCCAGTCTTTGGATCAAAAGCCTTCAGATAAATACTCAGAGCTATTGAATTAGTCAATTTGGATCCATGTGGTATCTTATTATGCAAATTTTGGAAAATCTTTGATTGAAGTCATATACTGACTCATTCTATTTTTTTTGGATGCTTATTAGCTCATGCAAGGCAAATTCAGGAGCATACTAATTTCCATATTATTCTTTGAACTGGTCATGGAAATCTGCTATAGAATAAATTGAGGAATCTGGTAAATTATTGAACCAATCCCTTGCATCTTCAGTTAGAGACTTCATGAATAATCTCATTTTTACGTCCTCATGTTCTATACCAATGTCTTATACAAAGGCATTGAAATTTCTAATGTGATCTTTAGCTGATATTGCATTATTTCTGTTGAACTTGGGGACCATATTTATCCAACTGTTATCTATAGGGTATGGATATAATTGATATCCTGTTAGATCAAATTGTCTACATACACTCATGAGATTTTGGGGAGGCATATTCATTGGTGATGGATTGGGATAATACTGATATCTATATGGAGGTTGATGGTAAGCATGTTGCCATACAGGTTGCTGAGGGTGTATTTTGAGGTCGTATATGCTGGGGTGGTATATTCTGCTAATGTTGTGGAATGCCATGATGACCTGTAGGTGGGTGATATTGGGGGATAGCACTAGTATTTGGTGTTTGGGGTCTCTGTGATGGCATGCTATATTGAGTGTGTTGTCTTGAATTTCCTCCTGCATTAGGAGGCATTCTTGAAGTATTCAGAGTAGTTGTATTATGAGATATCCCATGTGAACTGGCATTATTACTTTGTTTGTGTGGAGGGACATATTTTGGAGGTTTTGATGCCTGGATGTCCAATTGTGCCAATTGTCTACTTAGTTCTTGACTTTCTTGTATCAACTGTTGTCTCCTCCTAAGCTGCTGCCTTTGCCACTCCAGATGTATTTCGATTTCTTGGTTACTCATAGAATCAAAATTAACAATATGGTCTATAGACCCTTCTTGGTTTTCTTCTCCCTATTGTGATAAAAATTCCCTTTCAGGTTTTGCATGTTTCTTCCCCCCTTCTTCATTCAAACTTTCCTCAAATTCAGTTACTTCTTGAGAATCTGTCCTGTAACTAAGGATATTATCATTTGTATTGATCTTTTCAGGAGGTGTTGAGGGATTTCTACCATCATTGTATACTAGGGAGTTGAATATTGTAAAAGGCTATTTTGATGTGTTTATACTATCTTCAGGTTGTTTGGATGTTGCTTCACCCTTATTTGTATTGTTCTTTCCTCAAGGAGGTCCCTGCTTGTCTGTGAATCTAACATTGTTTTTCTTGGGGCTTTCTTGATGCATAGACCTCCTTCTGTTCATGTTTGATGGTATAGTATATCTCTGATGTCTATCATCTATTTTTTTCTGAAATGATATTTATTTCATTAGTCATAAAATTTTAGAGTCGCCACCTACCTCTTTGTAGGAAAATGATTGCAGTTCTTCCCAGCAGAGTCTTAAATATGTTATGATGCTTTGAGATAACTCTATGATGGAAGGCTAAGGTTCAAAGTGGGCTTATCCCTAGCAGAGTCACCAATTTGTTGGTTCTCAAAAATGCAGGTTTTTAAACCACAAGAGGGTGCCGATCTCTTGATACATTTTTGGTCAACAAGACAGGGTTTATACAACAAAACCCCCTACTCTTTAGGCATTGTCAGACCTAGGTGGGTGTACCTAATCAATAAGGCAGATTTGGAAATACAAATGGATTCTAATTGAGGCAATTTTACTCACTATGGCACGCAGGTGTGAGAAAATTGCAAAGCTTGTTTTCTAATTCCTAAAAAAAAGCTTGAAGTATAGAAGATGTGAATTAAATTTGTGTAAAGAGTTCTAAAAAGGATCAGTGCCTAATCTATTGGGTGGATAGAGTTAGTGGGTAAATGATGATCATGGAGATAGATGCATAGGATTAGTTGGTTTACTTCTTAACTTAACTCTAACTATTGGGCATCTTTTATGTGTCTGTACCTTATGCAGACGTGCAAGTTTGTAAGTTACTATACTCTTCTTACCAAATCCCAGTGATATTCCCCTAAACTATTGTGAGCAACTGAAAGGGATTTTAATATCGATAAGAAGGAAACCTAACCAAGATAGTTTGCTTAAAGGTTTTTAACTCTAGGTAGAGACTAATGAACATAAACTTACCTCGGAGGACTTAAATCAACTTCTTTTCAGAAACCAACCAAATTGACCACACACCAATAGCAAATGTATTGTGCCAAATTATGTTAATTTGAATAATTTGAAGGAACTACTTTGGAGATAGTATAACAGCATATAATTATAAGACTCCAATCACAATAGTTGAACACTAGAAATGAATCAACATTCAAGAACATTCTGCTCCATTGTATTGCTTTAAAATATTGACATTAATTGCAAAGAAGTCTAAAGTATGTAAATATGTGCTAAAATTTCATTGTATATTATTGTATTTCTATCTATATCTTTTTCTCCATAATGTCTTGACTTAAATAGTTTGATATAGAAGAGATGCATCCCTTCATAAGTGTCTTTTGAACATTAATTAACAATTATACAATTTAATTAGGCCTTAACTAGCCATAAATGGATCTTAGTGATATGATCCAGGTACCTTTGGCTCAAATGCATATCTGCACACTCCACAGTATTTTTTGCAGTGAACACCATGACAATCATTCTTTCCATGCATGCACAGGCTCCCTCCAATGTTTGATCATCACTTTTTACAGCTTCCAAGGCCTCATGTAGGATCATCTGGGACCTTCATCAAATATTGCTGGTACTTCAGGCTTTTATCATCTTTGAACAATGTAGGCACTGTTTGGGAAGCTTCTATAAACACATCAGCTTTTGCCTGAAGGTCTCCGTGGAAGTGTGTGTGAACCTTAATCAAGCCCTTAGTATTGGAGATAGCCTCAGTGTCCAAAGTACCTCTGCCCTATATTTCCTGGAGTTTTTCCTCAAGTCTGCTGACCAACCTATTGTGTTCATGAAAAGCATTTTGATTCTTTGAATAAGTGATCCAGAATTTATCTATCCATGCCATCATATTATTATGCCTTCTTTTGAACATAGTGGTGAGTGCATCAAACATGGCTTGTGTTACCTGTGTTGTTTCATCCATGGCTATTGTTTGTGAGCTTTCTCCTTGGATTAGCATCTTGGGAGGGATTGAATCTTTTAAGAAATCATTTTCCTTTTTTGTTCTTTCCTAGCTCATTTTATACATATCCCTTTCCTTAATCAGCATCTAAATTTGAGCTTTATTCAACTTAGCCACATTTATTCCAAGGTCTGCTATGACAACTAGATCAGTTTCCCCAGCCCTTCGTGTCATTACATGGCCAAAAGCTTTTTCAGTGTCAATAACAACAAGGTTTTTGTGTGGTGGGTACAAGGCCCAGATCATGAGAGAATTTTCACCTGGATTATATTTTGTCCCAATATACACTTTAGCCACTTCCTCAGAACTGAGCTTATGTTTTGGATTATCATTATGCAAGAAACTATCAAAGACAAGTGTTGAATTCAAATCAAGACCAGGGAATATCATCACACCAGATTTCTCAAGTAATCTTCTTCCCTTTTCTGGAGTCATATCTCTCATCTCATTCTCCACATCCATTTTTAATGTATTTAATAATTGCATCTCATTATTAGGTGTAATGTCTAAGGCTGATTCCCTAATAGCCTTGCCTTTATGTTTATACAGAAAAGCCTTGAATTCAGGAGTGTGAATAACTAGTCATCTAAGATGAAGGATTTGTAAGCAGTATGCCTAGCATCATTATCATCTATCTCCATAATTTCTAACCCTCTCTCTAGAGACTGATATTGTTCAATTCTGAATTTGGGAATTGTGTCAGACAGGTCATGGAGTTTTGATGCAACAAACTCTTCACTGTTAGAGGAATATACCTCAACTTTTTGTCTTCCCTCCTCCTCTTTTCCACCTCCTGGTTATATTCATCAATAGCCATTTCTACATCTGCTTCTTCCAAATTTCTTATTACATCAGCATGAGGAAAGGGCGCATGAGCATACCCACTCAGGTTTTACTTTTTTCTAGCATAATCAATAAAACCTTCTGGGTCAAATCCTTTCCTGTGTATTGCTCTCCTAAGATTAAAATGTGATAATTTGTCAAAAATGAGATCATAACCCTCTCTTGCCAACACAGTAAAATCACCAAAACATAGTGTACTTGGCATAAATGATTGCTTGTCATATGCACTGAGATTCATCACATTGGAATAATCAAGTTGTCTGACTATTTCTAAGTATGCCACTCTGTCTGGCATGGTTCTTGGTAACAGAAAAGGGGTATCTTCAAACCCATATACCCTGATCATAGTAGAATCGAGAAAATAGTACCAATCACCCCAATCATGGTTTACAGTGGGTGGCCCATCAAAATCCTTGGGTCTGAAAAATCTCTTTATTTCATCTAACAAGGAATAACCACAGGGATAGGCATAACATCTATACAAAGTCTCAACAAAGAATTCTTCAAAATAGACATAACTAGAATTTACAAACCTACTGTCCCATATAGAAGTCCATAATTGTATGGGTAGTGGTTGACCATCCTTATCAAGTTGTGAAATTTTCAATTGTTCTGTCCATAGATTCAACTCTTGACCATAATATAAAATCATATGTATGAGAGCAGAGTAGTGTCTAAAACTTATTGTTGGGGAACTATTCTTAATAGCCATTAGACCTGAATCTATTCCTTTAAAAAGATACGCGGCATAGTCAAATGTTCTTGCATGGTGGCACTGAATGTCTACCGAGATGACCATGGGTGTTATGGACATGAACTTTAGAACTTCAATTCCCAACACTTGCCCCACTGAATAATATGTATATCTCATGTAAGGTTCAAATAAGTCAATATGGAATGGTGGTCCATCCCCTTTTTCAAATGGCACTAAATTTCCCTCACTTCGTGGTCTATGCAGTGGTAGCCTCCACCCCTTATAGGTGGTGTCCAATCTCAAATATTCCTTTTCCAGATCTTCGTGTGAAATAGGAGTATTATATGTGTCATTCAAATCAAAGACCTCACAAACTACATTCTTGGGTATATGAATAAAGGGTTCTCCTTGCAAATTGCATATAGGTTTTTGATTGGGATTGTAATGGTATGCCAACAGTTTTAAGAGATCTATATTCATGAAAACATCTATGACAACCAATTTCCCCAAATTGAGTTGCCAACGGTTGCACATAGGTTCCATCCTATTCCTTTGATGGTAATAGAACATGAATAACTCATATCCTCTAATAGGGGTCCATATGTCCCCCACATACTTATATTTGTCCTCTAGTTTTTCAACATCTGCCCTTAGCTGCGCAGTTCTCCTAGCTCTATGTCCAGAACCGGGCAATTGGTCTATGAGATCTTGGCTAAGTTTTTTCTCATGTGTTTTCTCCCCTTTTATGTTTCAACCTTTTATTTTTTATCCTTGGTCTAGCAAGTTTCAGTCTGTTGTCTTCTCTTTGACTTGGAAGAACTTTCCATTTTGTGGTAAACACCATAATTCAATTGTATTTAAATTGCAAGGAGGTTCAGAGGACTTACTTGTATATCTTCTACACAAATTTCTCATCCTCTTATGAATTCCTTACTCCTCATGTGCAACCCTTTGATTTTTGAATTTGGTTCAATAGGGTTTAGAATAAATCATATAACATCATGTTCAATCGGCCATTAATGGATGCCACCAGAATTGAATGCAACAAGTTCACGAATTTCAAATTTTCAGGGCGATGTTTTTTTATATCGTTGAGACTTCTTTAGTTTCATGCTGATTAGTATGTTGTGTTTAGCATCATTTTCTTTCATATGTTCATAACTTGGTCACCAAGACTGCATTGGTGTCTTTACGAAGTGTCCCTTTGATTTTCTATTTTGATCAAGGATACCACTTAATAATTTCATTGATTCAGGAAGACATTATAATTCTCATCCCAATAGCACGGTGATGAGAATCGATGAGTACTCTTATGGGTGTCAGTGAGTGTCTCTCCGACAAATGGAAGTTGTTTTATCATTATCGGGTTGACAAACACTATCATTAAGAAATAACACTTCCCCGATGTGTTAAGTCTCTCTGATGTCTTGTCTTTATCGCCCAACTTCATTGGAATAGATTGGCAAGACTTTCACCGAAAATATTTTGCCTTCTCATGTCGGGGTGACTTATATGGTTAGGGGGAGTTAAATAATTTACTCCGATCACATATGTCATTCCGATGAACTATTCACTTTATGTCGGGGAAAGATCACTAGCTTCTCGGCGATAAGATATGAATCGGCGTGACTTATAAATTCGGTATGATCCTAGGATTTCACTCTGACTTATTTACTCACACCAATGAGTTTTCATCAGTAATACACATGGAATGTCTCCCAGATCAGGTAGCTTTTACATATGAGATTTTAATCATTAAGACATTGATTATCTCTTGCCGATATGCATATTAGACTTAAAACTATATCTTGTTGTTCAGAGAGAGGTGTTTAGGGTCTTGCCGATAGAGAGGAGTTGCTATCAAAATTAAGCTATGATCAGAGGACTGTGTATATGAAAGGATATATTGTTATTTTGTGGGTTGTGGGATGGATCTTGTCACACAAATTTTGGTAGTCAGTTTTGATCAAGAAGTCAAAATGAGGGACTTTATTCACGGTATGTGAAGCTTAGGTGGATTTCTAGCAAATGTAGAGTGTGAAATTTTTCCAGTTCTAATAGATGTTATGATGCTCATTTGAAGGTCTTAAAGGAAGTTCAAGATATCTTTATCTATCTCCTTTTTGGTGGATGATCTTGAGTTATCTACTCCAACTAGGGTTTCACATCTTGTGGTAATATTTATCATTTTTATTCATACTTTATGTATACAAAAGAAAGTGAACTATCCTAAACAAGCTAGAGTGACTCCAACCTATTCAATTCACAATCATTGTAATCTCATGATAAGACTAAAGAACTATGCAAACAAACTATCCTAATTGTACCCTAATTGACTATGCCTAGTTCTTGATATCTCCTAATTGCTATAAATTTAAGCTAAATTGCTAATATGTAAGTGCTCAAATTGACAGAATTTCATTACATTCAAAGTGCTTGTTGAAAATGGATGGGGATGGCTTAATTTATAGATTTATGGAGGGATAGGATTGAATTGGAAGATCAAGGTCTCATATTGCTTGAGGATCCTCAAGAAAAGAGAATTGAACAAGTGTCATAAGGAGGTTGGATGAGAAGGATGCTCCAAGATTCAAGGGGAGATCAATGGATTAAATTGAATGGTTGAATGGATGGATGGCTAGGATGAGGTAGGTGTATGATATGCAAAGACTCATTTATGAAAATGTATGGTTTTGATTTTGTGATAATTCTAAACTTGGCATGAGAGGACACATGGAATTTAAAATTGGATGAATAGTGGAGGAATAGTGCCACATGGAATTTAAAATTTTATGAATAATGACACTTGGAGTGGATGAGAAGAAAATAGGACAAATGGACTTTTTTGGAAGATTTGCCCATGCTTCCAAAGTACCACTTGTCATGTAGATTCATGTACATTGAATGACAATTTGACTTCTAGAAACATGTGGAGATGTAATTGTGGGTTAATTTTAATTAACCCATGTGCACATGATTAGGAGGAAAATAATGATGATTACTAAAAGTAATCAAAAGTGCACAAAATAGGAAATTAAATAAATAAACATATTTATTTACTTTTTGGGAGTGCATATGAACTATAGTCTTTCAAAATATTTAATTTTTGGACTATATTAGAAGAAATTGATTTTTGGAAATGGGGAAAGGCGAGGAAATATTAATTAAATAATTATAAATTATTTAATTAACATGTGTGTTGGGTTAGAATGGTGGGAATTATTAGGTTTAGAATGTGGATAACAGATGAAGATGGTTGTCACCATTTTCAAGTGTCTACATTTTTCCCCTCCTTGATATGGCATCGTTATTGTCAAGGGTTGATGGGATATCAAAGAATATTTTGATAATGTGTATGCCCTAGTCGGTTGATGTGAGAAGAAAGGATGGTGAGGTGATGCACCCTCGAGAGATCAACAAAAAAAAAGAAAAAAATTTTATTGATGTCTCAAAAGAGGAAGAAAGGGTAGATGGGGAGAGAAAAGTGGAAAAAGGTTGGACAGGGAAGAGAGGATGGGATTACGGAGAAAAAATGGGGACAAAGGGTGAAAATTGGGGCAAGTAGAAGAAGAAATTAGGGTTCCAAGGGCTACATATAGGGGTATGGGGGGCCCATTCTTCTCATTTGTCTTATTGTTAATTGTAATCTTGTGATTAGTGAAGAAAAAGCTAATTGAGAGAGGATGACATGAATTCCATGAGAGGAGCGAGTGAGGGAGTACCTACAACCTATAGCGGCTGGCAACCTAGTAAGTGCCCTAATGACACTTCATGATTTGGGTTTGGGGGTAGATGGGTGTAATAAATGCTAGGAAAGTGGGTAGGAATTAGGCGCTAAAGTAGATTATTTAGTACCCAAGGGCCACATTTAGTGCCTCAATGAGTGGGATTAGCACCTAAACTGGGCTTTAGCACTCGATCTGGCAATTAGCGTTGAGCCAAGGCAGTTTAGGACCTAAGTAAGCAGGGAGGAAGGGGGGATTTTAGTGCTTAAATGAGAGATTTTAGCACCCAAAATGGTAGGTTTAGTGCTGAGAATCAGTGCCTGCTCTAGTGATTAGCACCAAGAGGGTGAGGATTAGCGCTTAGAGGGAAAGTTTTAGCACCGAAAATGATAGACTTAATGACTAGGGTAGAGTAGCGCTGGGTCTGGCAATTAGCACCTAGGCCAGGGGATTAGCACTAAAAATGAAGGGTTTAGTGCCTAAGGTGGATTAGCACACAAAATAGAAAGAGGACTTAATGAAGTTTTTTTTTAAATGTGTGCATGATGATGAGGATGTTCTATAATCGCATGAGCGACAACTGCAGACATGGGTGTTGTGGGACTAGCTAGGTGCCATAGACTAGTTTTGTTTGTAACTAATGGGATTGAGGTGGATTGTAGAGATGCCAATGATCTGAGCACATAGGGCCATGATGAAGGCCTTGGTCGAGACATGGCAGTCAGATCAATGTGCTTTCTTGTTTCCCATAGGAGAGATGACCATCATGCTTGAGGACGTATGGAGGATCTTGTGAGTTTCCCATACACAAGGAGAGCATGGGTTACAACCATGGATGAGGAGCTCAGTTTGTGGAGGTATTTTCCCTAGTAGTATAGTTCCTTTTGATGCATGGAGGTCTAAGATGGTATATGCCTAGGTGATGGGTAGGCTGTACACTCTACTCTTGTTCATAACAGGGGTGATTACAGGGGTGATTTCAAGGACACTGGTACCTAACAGGAGGTCCAAGGGGTTTCCGGTAGGATGGGGGATGGTACTATTAAGGGTCTTTAGAGATGGAGTTGTCTATGCATGGGGGTCATTCATATTAGCGCACCTATACCACAACATGGATGCATTTGTATAACGACAGGGACCTGTTTGGGGTATGGGGTGACACTGCTACACATATGGGCATGGGAGCACATTGCCATTACCAGGCTAGTGATAGTGAGGGATCAGGCAAGGAGTCACCCATTTTTTTTGCTTATGGCAGAGTTCTTTAGCATCATTGGTTGGGGGACTTGAGCTACCAGAGGAGGATGATTGATGATGTTCAACTGGTGATTTAGAGACCCTAGCAAGGGTGTGAGATGTGGTCAGATGACCCCATTCAGCTAGGATATGTGACGCAGCCTTGGTACCTAATGGGATGTACTAAGCTGATTATTAATAGGTACATGTTGGACTAGGTGGGTAGGCAGTTTGGGATTACCCAGGATGTGCAATAGGAGAAGATGATATTCTCCTAGATACATGTAGAGACACCATGGTGGGGGCACTGATCAACCCACGATCGATGATTTCTGAGTTCGATGGATTGCAGGTGAGGGCATGGGACCTAAGGCTTGCTGTAGTAGATGTAGGTACCACTGCATTATATGATTAGTTGTGGGTGCAAGAGAGGTCTATTCAGCTGATAGTGCAACTAGGCCTAGCAGTTGGGGGGCAACCACTAGGAGGGGATGGTGATGATGGAGAGGGAGAGGAGGAGCAGGAGGATGTGGAGATTATGGAGATGGATGTTGAGGATGATGAGGATGATGGTGGAGATAGAGGTGGAGATGACAGAGTAGCAACAGAGGCTGTGGCATTGTGAGGACAGGGGTAATAGTTGTAGAGGTAGCTAACACAAGCACAGGGTGATGGGAAGATTACTCAGTTACAGGCACAGGTAGCACAGATGTAGGGACAAGTGCAGAAGTACCAACAAGAACATGATCAAGAATGGTAGGTACTAGGGTTAGGGATGGCTGATATGTTTAGATCTGTGCAACAGTAGGCCTATGAGATTGGGAGGGAGGTGCAACATTATAGGACACTATATGAGCACTTGGTGCCTGCACGACAGAGAGAGATTTAGGAGCCAATAAGGGAATTTAGGCTTGAGGAGGAATTGCCAGTTCGAGTGGTTAGTGCAGCAGCCTATACAAGCACAGGCACCAGTACTAGGGCAAGCACCAATACTAGGGAAAGAAGGTTAGTAGGCCATGGGGCCACCACCAAAAAGAGGAGCAGGGTCATCCCAATCAGGGACATCAATGTGGGATAGTTCTGCCTAGGGGTTGTAGATACCCATTTTTTATTGTATCTATGTATTTTTACAAGTCCTTAGAACTTATGTATCATGATCATTCTTTGATGTATATATGAGATGAGACTATGTGCGATGATATGGACTATGTTTATGGATTATGATGTGGATTATGTATGTTGTGATTCATGATGGACTGATATGAAGGATATGGATTATGTATGTATGCATGTTTATGAGTATGGCTGGTTATTATGTAGGGTGATATGTTTTTATGTGTGGTTTATGGATATATGATTTGACTGATGATGTATGTGTTATGTAGGATGACATGATTTATGATGTATGATGGAGCATGATTAATGTATGATTTTTGTATGGAGGTGTATAGTTTGTTGGTATGCAAGGTGTATAATATGATTGACAATGTTTGTGATATGAAGGATGACATGGTTTATGATGTGTGACATGGATCATGAGGGATGTATGTATGTATATGTAACATGACATGGTGTACAATGTATGATGGATGTATGATATGATTTTTTTTATGGATGTTTATATGGATAAGGATATGCAGGATATGGATGTGGATATATGACATAATGTATGACATGATTTTATGATGTATGACATGGATCATGATGGATATATGATTTATGGATGGATGGTTATATGGTTTATGATGTGCACATAAATGGACTAATGGTAACAAAATGGATGTATGATGCTTAGATTAATAAACATATATTATTAATGGATATGGAAATGGATTAATGCAAATGGATAAATGGATGAATCAAATGTAATATGATAATGAAATGATAGGTGATACGTAATGAATTAATGATTTAACATGTAATGTAAATGGTAATGAAATGGGATAATAGAGTAATGGTAATGCAATGATATAATGGATGGATAAACATAATAAACTAATGCATAATGATAATGAAAGAGATATATGATGAAGAAATGAACTAGTGAATCAACTGATAATGATACTAAACTAATGGAATAAAATGGATAAATGAACAAAGTAACCAATACAAATAGTTCACTAACGAGAATGGAATGTAATGCAAATGGACTAATGATAATGATAATGAAAGGGATGTATGAATTAATGGGTATACTAATGAAAGGCAAAGGTAAAACGAAATGGAATGCAAAATTGAGAATGAAAATACTATTAATGAATGGAAAATGATCATATGTTTAGATTAATAAACATTTATTATGGAAAAATTATAATGGAATGCAAATGGATAATGAACATAGATTATGAATGACAATGATACATGGATGGATAAATGAAAAATGGATAATGAACATATGTTTAGATTAAAAAAATATATTATGGAAAAATGATAATGGAATGCAAATGGATAATGAACATAAGTTTAGATTAAAAAACATATATTATGGATGACAATGATACATGAATGGATAAATGAAAAATGAGATGAATAATGAGAGGGAATGGCAATGCCATGGATGAATTGATAGATGGATAAATGGTTTTGTAACATTCCATCTCATATTACTCAAAATTACACACACAATTACTAAGAAATTAAAAAAAATGGTAAACATGAGTGAAATTTTTTTTACCATTTACATAATTACAAGGAAATTGTAGATTAGGAGATCAAATCAAGGTGAAAACACAAAACCAAATGCATAAAAAAACAAATAGTTATACCTCAACAAGAATACCCAATCTCATCAAGGGAAGAGGAAACTTGCACCCAAGAGCTCCTAAGACATGATAATCCCTAGATAATGATTCAAATGTGAAATGCTATCTTAATTTGCAACTCACTAATTATGCTCAATAAATATTTGGGCATGGTAACATTGCATAAAACTTGGATCCCAAAATGGGTTGAGAGATGTTGTATTTATAGAGATTTTGGAGGGCTTTTGATCCAAGGGTAGAGATTGATTTGGAAGATCAATGGTGGAGGATAAAAGTGATGTGGAGGGCCTCGATTTGATCTTGGAGGAATGGAGGGCTAGGAATAAAAGTAAATCTTTTATTCATTTTGGGGAAAGGAGGAATTAAATGAGTATGGGTGTGGAGGATTATTTTTGAATTAAAGATTCATATGGGGAATGAAAAATGAATTAAAAATTCATTTGGGGATAAGTGGAAATAAATGAGTATGGGTGAGGTAAGGGGTTGTAAGAGGAATTAATTGTAATGTGGGATGTTTTTAAATAAAAAATTGACTTATGTGGATTTATTTCAATTTTTTTATTTGGAGGATGTGGGGAAGGGTGTTAAACTAGGTTTGACCACCCAAATGAGAGGTTAGGATTAATTAAACATAGGTTTTATTTAATTAATCCTAGGGCTAGGATGAGGTAGGTTAGGGTAGGTAATTAAATAATAGCTATTTAATTACCTAGGGTAGGGATAGGTCAATTAATAGGCTAAATTAATTAGTTAAACATGGTTTAGCTAATTAATTGGATTTAGTGAAAAAAAGGGGAAATTGATTAAATAAATATTACATATTTATTAAATCAAATGGCTAAGGATTGGACTATTGAATTAATGAAATTAATTCAATTGTTGGGGATAAAATGATGTAAAATTAGGTCATGGAGGGATAATTAATTAAATAAAAATTTAATTAATTCGTTAGGAGGGAAATTGGTATGTTTAGGGATGTCGGGAGTCGGTTTGATGGTAAAAGACATTTTTAGGTGTCTGCATTTGCCCCTCTTTGATGTGGCGTCAGGACCTAGGAGGGAAGTGGCATTAGGTCAAAGAAAAATATGCCCCAGCTACCGAGAAGGAATGAGATGGATAAGGGATGCCTCCTTGAGAGGTCGGCGGGAAAATAAAAATTTTCTAGGCAAGTTCTCGAAAGGACGCGACGGGAGTGAAAGTTGGATAGGGGATGGAAAAAGAAGATGGCAGGAAGAAAAATGGAGGAAAAAGACTGAGATCTGCACCCTGGAGGGGAAAAAGAGTGGATGGGGGGATGACATGGCATGCTATATTAGGTAAAGTGGGCCCTAATAGTGCCACATTTGCACACGTTGACTTAGTGAGAAGAAGAAGCAGAGGAGAGATGGCAGATTGCAACCCCCAATTCCTGTGTATTCGACACATCTCTGAGCGGCTTCGATCATTTGGTTGAGCATCGGTGGTTGGTCCCCAGGTAGGGCCTAACCCTAGCTTTGTAAATTTTTGATTTGCGTGCATTTTTGGGGTTCAGGAATTAGATTTTAGGAATGTAGCGCTATCGCTGGATCATGTAGCATGAAGAATGGAGTGGATTAGCGCAATCCTCTGGATTGACGCTATATGCCAGGGTAGCTTTAGGGCGGTTTGTCACCATTTGTCTGGTATTTTAGCGCTATCTTCTGAAATAGCACAATGTTTAGAAGAATAGGATTTTGGCATTTTAGCGCCAAATGTGTAGGAGGTTAGCGCTATATTCTGAAATAGCGCTATTTTGATTGTCAGTGCCATGTTTAGTTTTAGCGTGAAGAACATGATTAGCGCAATATTGAGAATATGCGCAATAGGGGGAATTGGCGCTAATCTTTAGATTAGTGCCAAGTGACAGTGTGGCACCATATTTTAAAATGGCGCTAAGTGCATCGCGCAGTAGTGCTATGTTTGGAATTGGTGCAAAATTATATTGCGCAGTGGCGCTATTATCTATAATAGCGCCATTTAGAAGTAGTAGCACTTTGTGTAAAACGGTGCTAAGCATGGATTTTTTTGGCGCCAAATGATTTTGGTGTTCAACTTTAGAAGAGAAAAGGGGGGTGTTTTGGAAAAGACAAGTTGATTTCTGAACCTAAGGTTGTGGATGCAGGATACACGTTCATTTATAGTGTACTCGAGGGAGCGACACGTGCCATCGGTGATGGCATTATTCAATCAGTTTGACGATGCCACTCGGGCTCGACTGACTAGGTTAGGGCTTTTGACAGTTGCATCGATGCCGGTACTATGAGCTCATAGAGCTCTGATGACAACAGTAGTGAAGCGGTACCGCTCAGAGACTTGCACATTTTTGCTTCCCACTAGGGAGATCATGATCACACTTGAAGATGTTTATTGCATCCTCAAGCTACCTATGTGCGGCTGGCGAGTTAGATATGACACGAGGAGGGGACGGAGGGCTTTGATCCAAGTTTTTGGCCAGGATCATATGGTCTTATCAGTGGATGGTAGAGAGATGAGTTATGAGGGGACACTGGCGGTGGGTGCAGATCCGTTTGCTTTATACATGTACACATTGATTGGTGGTGTGGTGATGCCAGATAGGTGGGGCAGGGGATTCCCAGTTGGATGGGGAGAGATGATCGAGGGGATTGTCAGGAATGAGACTATGTATGCCTGGGGGCCAGCGATGTTGGGTCAGCTATATCATGAGATGCATACAGTTGTCTATCTTCATGATTTGGTGTTGTTAGCTGGGGTTACTCTGCTTCATGTGTGGATTTGGGAGCACATCACAATCACCCAACTGAGATGTGGGTACTACCGGCGTCAGTTCAAGGCCTTTGTGTTCCTATATTAGGATGCAGAGTACACATACACTGGATAGGTTTGATACTGGAGATGGGTGCTGGATGATGTGATTCGAGTAACCTGGCGAACCTACATCAGAGTGGAGCCATGGCCAGATGATGATATCCATCTACCTTATACTTTCTAGCAGTGGTACTTGATGGGTCGAGGAGACCACACTATAGATATGTATCTACCATCGTGGGCGATGCATCAGTTCGGGTTGCAGCAGGATACCCCGTAGCAGATGGCCATCTTTGAGCGGACTTGTCGAGATGTGCCCTTCTAGCCTGTAGCCATACAGCCATAGGTCGCTCTAGATGACTTTGCAGCTCTACGGCCAATGCGGTGGGATTGGGGGAGCACGGTCAAGGATGTAGGTACTACGCCTGCATAGGATATATGGTGGCAGATGTGGCGGCTGACGTGGTTTACAGACCCAGCGGAGGAGGTAGTCCCGGTAGAGGAGGCAGCGGTTTCAGGGGATGGTGATTCAGATGATGATGGGGATGATGACTCTGACGTAGATGATTTCCTGGAGGAGGGGGAGGAGATCATTGCAAACTACCTAGTGGAGGTGGGAGTAGATGGAGAGGAGAGGGTGGTTGGAGGGGAGGGGCAGCCGATGGATGTGCTGGTGACAGCGGCAACTGGACAGGTGCCCTAGCAATAGGTGAGACAATAGGTACCTGTTCAACAGGTTCTTGTTGAGCAGGTGCAGATTGGAGTGGGGCAATAGCATAGAGGGCCTCGACGGCATGGGGGATAGCCGAGGGTGGATAGGGGAGTCTACCCCCACCGTAGGTAGGGCAGTAGCAGGCTGTCGCTGTAGGCAGCTAGGCATTAGGCAGAGGCAGGCTGTCAGGGGTAGGTGGAGAGGTAGAGGTTCAGAGGGAAGCCTCCTGTTGGCGGGCTCAGGGTGAGGAGGAGGAGATGGAGACCTTGTGGGCACAGGTGGCCAGCCTGTATGAGGCATTAGAGAGTTTAGAGGCAGAGTTGGAGCAGCTATGGGTGACAGTAGCATTGTTGGATGGTTCAGATGGGCAGGTGGTTGCATTGTAGGCACAGTTAGCCTAGGCTCAGGGTGAGATAGCCACTTTGACAGGGGAGCGGGATGTAGCGCTCACGAGAGCCCAGCAGGAAGAGGCTACAGTGAGCAGTTTACAGGCCTCAGGTGCTGGGATGGCCCCAGTTTTGACTTTGATGCAGACACAGCTGTCTCGGGCACAGGGATAGGTTGTAGAGGCCACGTGACGGGTAGATTATTATCAGGTTCTCTATCATGCGACAGTGCCAGCAGAGTAGCGTGCAGCGAGCTTTAGTGAGCTTAGTGGGGCCAGGTCATCTAGGTCACACAGATCTAGATCGGTTCAGTCTGTCCAGCAGGCGATGGGTCCTCCATCACATGTGCCCCAGCAGGTTCCCCAGGTTCAAGCCCAATTGTAGCCACAGCCACAGATAGGTCCATAGCCACGACCAGGATCAAAGTCTCCCACTCCTTCAGAGAGAGGATCTTCTATGTGACAGTTATATCATTTTAGCCCTTGGAGGTATTGTATCAGGACACTGTATTTTTTTTTTGATGTATATATGAGCGATGTACATTTTTGGCGATGGTGAGATATGATATGATGTTGTTCGATGGTCTATTTGTTTATTTATGATGCTCTTATGTGATAATGGTGATGCTTATATTGATGGATGCACTATGTTTTATGGATTATATGTTATGGATGTGTTTTGTTTATGCAATGCACTATGTGGATGTTATGGATGTACCTATTGATGTAACATGGTAGATGTAGTGATTGTTTACTTATTGTGATATATGCATGTTTGTGATCTATGGTCTATGATGTAAATAAATGTTTAGATTAATAAACATTTATTATGGATGCAAAAATGTGATGCAATGGAAATGTATGTTTATCTAAATAAACACATGCTATGTATGGAAATATGGATATGCAGCTAAATGTTTATTGATTTATGCGATGGAGTGATTTATAAAATGTCACTAGTGATTATGCAATGATATATGGAATTCAATGTAAATGGGATGATTGATAAAATGAACCTAATGATTATGCAATTTACATGATTATGCAAACTAAAGGATTCTAAAAAAATGAACCTAAATTAGATGATTATGTAATGAAAAGATTCTTAAAATGAACCTAATGAAATGTAATTTAAATGATTCTAAAATGAGCCTAACGAAATGTAAATGATATGTGATGTGCAAACTAAAGGATTCTAAAAAAATGAACCTAAATGATTATGCAAATTAAAAGATTTTAGAATGAACCTAATGAAATGTAAATGATATGTGATGTGCAAACTAAAGGATTCTAAAAAAAATGAACCTAAATTAGATGATTATGCAAATTAAAATGAGATGATGTGGAAGATGCAAACTAAATGATAGGTGAGATGCAAAGTGGGTGATATGTGAGATAAGCAAGTCCTGATACACATGATGTTCTTTGTTTGACCTTGAGTGGTGGGGCTATGTGAAAGGGGATCAGGTGTGGAGAGGATAGGGGTGGTATGGATGGGGTATGGATAGGATTGGGAGTGTCCAGAGGATGGGGGTGGGGAGACAAGAGGATTGTTAGGTCATAAGACACCATGTCATTGAGGGGGGATTTACTTTGGTTTAGGATGTGTTAAGTGGGAGTAAGATGGGGGAGTTGGATTAGTGAGGGGATTTTAGATGGGGGGGCAGATAGGGTAGGTGATTACGAAATCTAGGCCTAGATGGTATTGTTGAATGAGTGATTAGGATGATGATTTTGAGCTAGTAACAGTAGTTGCATAAGATTAATTTGAGAGCATTTCTTAGTTTACTATAGCAATGTAGGATACAATTCACAAAGGTATGAAATGACCTAGGTGATGATATATATCCCACAATTGCATGGACTAGACCCACAAACAATAGGTTGATTTCATGCATGCCCAAGGTAGTATAATCTTGCTTAGCCTAGGAAGGGGACTCATAGCGATGAGTGCGAATAATACATATAAGGTTTTGATGCCTGTATATGCACATGGGACACATCATGCTAGAACCGACCCAGGCTTCAAGATATGAATACTATTCCTAGAGTAATGAAACCAACCCACAAGAACAACATACAGAAACAATGACCATGTCTACTCTAAGTGTTGTCTTCCACTTGCCATGATAAAATGAGATCAAGGTAGCTTTGGAGATGACTTAGAGTGAGACAAAAAGATAAAAATCAATAATCAAAAAGACCAACGAAAAGATACAAATAGCCTTTGTGTACTCTTGCCAAGAGACATGTTGATAGGATGACCGATTTTTGTCCATCGTAGGAATGATATATCCTAGGATGCAAATCAGTTGGATTTGATTGGAGAATTTTTGAGAGGTGGGCAAAAGGACAGTCTAGCCATGTGTGGGATTATGGTTGGTATGTTGATTGATGATTTTTGAGTTAGGGGGCATGCGTGAAGTGTATACATAGCGTGCGTATCTTGTAATGGGTCTAGCAAACTCAGTGAGTGGGGACCATCCAAATGGGTTGGATGGGTGCATCTTATGTACCTGAGTATTGGAAACATCCTTCGTATTTCAGACTGCCTACATACCCTGTATCCACGGGATCAAGGTACTTTCAAGATGCGGGTGAAATGAATATGTAGTTCTGGTAAGACTTGATGATGTGGGTATGATCTAGGATGGTTGTGATGGTGGGGATTGATGTATGTTTGATGATTGCGAGTTACAGTGATAGTGATGTATGGGGGTGATTTGCGGTGAATTGTGTTGTTTTTGGATTTTTTGTGTTTTCTACTATTTTTTGTATTTTTTTATTTTTGTACTGTTTTTGGAGTTTTTTATTTTTGCTGTTGTTTTTGGATTTTTTTATTTTTGCTGTTGTTTTTGGAGTTTTTTATTTTTGCTGTACAAAGGGGAGCTTACAAGGATCCTCATTCCATGAGTTAGCCTTGGGATGGGATAGTGCGAGGTGGGCAATAGGATTTGATGTTTCACAATTCCAAGCCATGGGATGTGTGGGATATGGAGTGTTGTGATGGAAAGAGGACTTATTAGATGGTAGAACTGACCACTACGCATGGCGCCTGAAATAGGTTTTCACCATGGCACTTATCCAAGGCGTCACCGAAGTGATTTTCACCATTGGAAGTTTTTATTGCACTCAGGTTTTTCTTGATTTTTTGATTTTTTGACTTGGGGTACCTGATGGGTTATGCATAAAATTTCTTTAGATGTAGGATGTTCATAGGCTCATCTAGAGGCTGCCCCTCAGGTGTTGCAAGTTGATATGCTCCTGATCCATAGTCGGCTGTGACGACATAAGGTCCTAGCCAATTAGGTTCGAACTTTCCTTGCTTAGGACGCTCTTATAGGTTCTTCTGATTTTCCATAAGGACAAGGTCATCTACTTCAAATTTTTAGTTTCTGATCCTCTTGTTGTAGCTTCTTTTGAGGTGATTTTGGTATGCCTGTAGGTGGTTCAACACATTCAAGCATTTCTCATCTAGTAATTCTAGCTGGTGCAACCTTACAACTTGGTATTCCTCATCAGTGATTATGTTTTGCAGGGATACTCGTAGAGATGGGAGCTTGACCTCAATAGGTAAAATGGCTTCACCGAATACTAGTGAAAATGGAGTGGCCCCTGTGGGGCTATGGATGCTTGTGCGGTAGGCCCATAGGGCAGGGTTGAGTTGGAGGTACCAATCACGGCTAGCTTCATTAACTGTCTTCTTGAGAATGCAGAGGATGGTTTTATTTGAAGCCTCTGCCTGACCGTTTCCTTGTGGGTAATATGGGGTGGAAAAGTGGTGTTTGATTTCTAATTTTTCGCACAAGGTGCGAACTTCTTGGTTCTTGAATGGCTTTCCATTGTTGGTGACGATGGAATGAGGGATACCATAGTGGTAGATGATATAGTGGAGGATGAATTTGGCTATCTGGCCTCCAGTGGTGAAGGTGAGTGGTATTGCTTCCACCCACTTGGTGAAGTACTCGGTAGCAGTGATTATGAACTTATGGCCATTGAAGGATGGGGGGTGTATTTTTCCTATGAGGTCAAGTCCCCACTATGAGAAAGGCCACAGGGTCATGATTGGTTGCAACTCCTATGCTGGTGCGTGGATGAGATCCCCATGCTGTTGGCATGGTAGGCATTTTTTGATAAACTGGTAGGCGTCTCGGTCCATAGTTGGCCAATAGTATCCAGTTCTTAGGATCCTTTTAGATAGAGCAGGTCCACTTGAATGTGCCCCACAGATGCTTGCATGTACCTCTTCCAAGGCCACCTCAACTTCCCTAGAATCTAAACATCATAGAAGCGTGCCATCGAGACTCCTTTTGTATAAGGTATCTCCTACAAGGATGAAGCGGGAGGCTCGACGGATGAACGATTTTCATTGTGAGGTAGATAGGTTAGGTGGGAGGATATTATCATGGAGGTATAGGTAGGTTTCTTGATACCACGAGGATAGGGCACCAATGACCTCGCACATTAGCTTTGATTGAGGGACATCATATGCTGGGATGGGGATTTCTTCTATTAGGAACTCACACTTCTTGTTGTCTTTCTTCATGTCGACCAAGGATCTGATGGTGGCCATGGCATCTGTAGCTTTGTTGTTGAGCCTTGTGATTTGCTCGAAGTGTATGTCATTGAAGTTATCAACCATCTTTTTGTAGGGTAGGGGCTTATCATCCTTGGTCTTGTATTCATTATTTACCTGCCGGATGACTAGTTGAGAGTCTCCATACACAGTTAGCTTCTCAATTCTACATTTTATTACCATTCGGAGACCTGTGATGAGGGCCTCATATTCTACCATGTTGTTGGTACATGGGAATGTGATTTTGAAGGATTTAGGGATGGTGTCGCATTGAGGGGTAACAAACAGGACACCTACCCCCGAGCCTTTGTGTGTGTATGATCCATCAAAGTACATTTTCCATGTTTCTACTGCTAGTGCTATTGTTAGGATGGCTTCATCAGGGAATTTTGCCAGTGTAGGATAGTCTACAGGGATGGGTGCTTCAGCCAGCTGATCAGCGATAACCTGTCCTTTGATGGCTTTCCTCTCAGTATATTTGATGTCAAATTCAGTGAGGATCATGACCCATTTTGCCATTCTCCTAGTAAGAGAAGCTCTATTTAGCAGATATTTCAATGGATCGATCTTGGAGATGAACTTGGTCTTGTGATTAAGCATGTAGTGTCTTAATTTTTGTGATGTAAAGACGAGGGCTAGACATGCTTGTTTAATTTGTGTATAGTTTAGCTCATATGAGATCAAGGTGCAACTGATGTAATAGATAGCTCTTTCCTTCCCTTGTTCATCGTGTTGTGCTAGTAAGGCCTCGATAGCTGTCTCTATTGCTGAAATATACAACAGGAGGGGTTCTCCTTGTCTTGGTGGAGTTAGAACAGGGGGATTAGCTAGGTAATCTTTTAGCTGGTCAAAGGCAGCCTGACACTTAGTGTTCCATGCAAACGTTGTATCCTTTCTGAGCAGATGTTGGAATGGCTGACATTTATCGGCCAGTTGGGCAATGAACTGACGAATAGACTGGAGTTTGCCTTGCAAACTTCTCAATTGTTTCAATATTTTTGGAGGAGGCATTTCAGTGATGGCCTTGACCTTTGCAGGATCTACCTCGATTCCTCTTCTAGAGACTATGTATCCCAAGAGTTTTCTGGAGGTGACTCCGAAGACACATTTCTTTGGATTGAGGCAGACATTGTATTGCTCTAATCAGTCAAAGATTTTTGCCAAGACATCTAGGTGTTCTTCCCTTGTCTTCGATTTCCCTAGTAAGTCATCCACATAGTCTTTGATGATGTGGTGAAAAAGGTCATGGAAGATGATAGTCATAGCTCTTTGATATGTAGCTCCAGCATTCTTCAGGCCAAATGGCATTACTACCCAGCAGTACGTCCCCCATGGGCATATGAAGGCTGTCTTATGTTGATCCTCTTCAGTGATTTTGATTTGGTTATATCCTGAAAAGCTGTCCATGAGGGATAACATTTCATGTCCTACCATGAGATCTACTATCATGTCAATGTTTGGTAGTGGGAAGTCATCCTTCAGGCAGGCCTTGTTCAGGTCTTGGAAGTCGATACAGTAGTGGATTCGGCCATCTGGTTTGGCTACTGGTACTAGGTTGGAGACCTATTCAAGATAATCAATTGGGTGAATGAACCCAACATCCAGTAGTTTCTTTAGCTTTGCCTTGACTAGGAGGGCCACTTGAGGATTCATTTTTCTGAGCTTCTGCTTTACTGGTTTTTCATTAGGGCGTACTGCTAGGTGATGAACAACCAAAGCAGGATCTAGCCCTGGCATGTCTGCATAGGTCCATGCAAAATTGCGATTTCAGCATTTGAAGAATGTCAAGAAGTTTTCCTATTCTTGTGTACTGAGAGATTCTGCCCTGAAAGTGATTTTTGGTTCGTCTTCTGTCCCCAGATTCATTTCTTGAGTTGGCTCCACTAGGATGGGTGATCTGTCAGGATAAACCTTGTCTATCTCGGGAAGGCCCATGCTTCCATCTCCTAGTGCTTCGTGGAGGTTTTCACTAGGAGATGCATCTTTTGTTTTTACTTTTTTGGGATCTGATACTACCATAGAACGGTTTTCACCATCAGATCCATGTTTGATTTTTATATTCTTCTGACTAGAAGCAGGGGTTGTCTCCCTGAAGTAGGAATGCGTATCAAGTTCCATGATGTATCCTACTCTGTGATCTTCCAGGGGGAAGTGATCTCTAACCCCCATCATTTCAGCGATGGCCTCATCGTTTGGTGCTATGTCAAAGACAAGAGGTCCTTGTTGGTCCTAGTCTATGAGGTCTAGGTAGACAAGTGGTAAGTCATTGGATGACGAGGCTAGGGTGGTTACTGTGTAGATGGTGCATACGGATGAGTCAAAGAAATCAACAAAGTCGCTAAAGGAGTCTTGATGGTCTATTTCATTGATGTTGTCAGCTTCAGGGGAGACTGTAGCAACCTCAGCTAAGATATTAGCTGGTAGTGAGGATACATTGTCTTTGACTATATCCTAACCCTTGGGTATAGGGGTTTCTTGTTTCTTGGATTGGTTCCACAATCCCCTACTCATGAAGGCCGATACTGCCTTGTCCTTTGTAGCCCATGTTTTTGACAATTTCTGAACCTTTACCATAGATTTTTGTTGGTATGGTGGGAGCTTCTTGTTTAGTTTCTTTGTCCTTATATAGCCAGGATGGGATATCTTCAAGTACATCTTGATATAGGAGATGTTTCTTCTCAAAGATGGGTGATGGTTTACACTTGATGACTACTGTGTTGGTTGTTTCTGTCTTTGGGATGCCAATGTTTTAGGATTGGGTAATGTGCCCACACAAAAGGTACCATGCAGGTCATATTCCCCACATCCCATGTTAGTAAGCTTGATCTTAACCTCAGGCGGTGGTGGTGTTTGGGATGAAGTGGTGGCAATGTTGGCAGGGTCGATATATGAGGTGGAAGGTGTTGGATTGGCTTTGGTGGTGGCTTTTTTATATGGGCAGAAGGTGTGGTCATGGCCTTCCAAAAAAGTGCAGTATTGGAAGGGGTGGGGGTTAGCATAGATGGTTACCTCTGTGACATTGTGGGGGAACTTAAGACATTGATGGAATGTGGATGGGACTGCTTGCATGGCATAGATCCAGGGTCAGCCAAGAAGAATGTTGTAGGGGAGGTCAAGATCAAGGACTTGACATTTTGTTTCTAGTATTTTCTGTCCCACTTGAATAGGGAGCTTGATGGTGCCTTCAGATAGCCGTTCGATGTCATCATATCCTTTGATTGTGATGCACTCACTGGAGTCTACAACCACATCTGAGTACCCCAAGTGTTTTAGCAGTTTAAGAGTGCATATGTTTAGGCCGGAGCCACCATCTATTAAGACTCTTTTGATTATGTGTTTGTGGATACGGACTTCAATGTATAGGGCATCATTGTGTAAGTGATCAGAAGTGGGAAGGTCCTTTTCTGAAAATGTGAGATGGTGAGGTGCGGCAATATGTCCTACCATGGCTTGGAATTGGGTTACATTCAAGTTGGCGGGAACTTGAGTTTCCAAGAGTGCTTTGTCAAGGACATCTTTGTGAAGGGGTGATGTGCGGAGCAACTCAAGGATGGAGATTTGTGTGGGCATCTTTCCTAGATGCTCTAGGAGGTTGTATTGATTGGTAGGTGATGGACGTGTGGTTGGACGAGGGGGTAGGGAATCTGATGTGGATGTGGGTGTTTGTTCAGTGGTAGGGGCTGTACGGATGGATACACGGCCACGATAGGTTGTGATAGCACAATCGGGTGCTTGCGCCCAAATGGTGATTGTGTTGACATGGTGAGATGATGGCTCTATCCGCCCTACGATAGAGTCATAGGATGTAGGTGGTGGAGTGGTGTTGTATGCTTGATTGGATGAGGAGGCTTTATTATGGTTGGGCAGTGGATCCTTGTAAGCTCTGAGATTTGCATTTGGCGATGGTTGGGTGCTTTGATCAAGGCTGACTTGATTTTGATCTATAAGGTCTTGGATGCAATGCTTTAGTTGCATGTAGTCAGCAGTTTTATGATCCACAATGCAGTGGTATTTGTAATAGTCATTTTCATTGTACCATGCTGCTTTGAGTTCATTCTCTTAACGGGGTCTAACAGGTGGGAGTGTGATCAAACTTTTCTTGAGACATCTGTTGAGGATGTCCTCGATGGGTTCCCCTAAGGGTGTAAATTGTCTTTGAGGTTTGCGTGGTTTAGTTTGCCCCCTTTGTTTATTTACATTGGTGGTATAGGTATGTGCAGGTGTTTGATTCTATACATGTTGGATGGATTTCACATCCGTGACGCCATCATTCAAAGTGTTCTTATTCTTCCTCCAATAGCGTGACTTGTCTGTGTTGGCGTTGTTGTTGGTATTGGGGGTGTTGTTATGGGGTTTGTTGTTGTTGTTGTTGGATTTGTAATCATACAATTTGATGGAGCCCTTGGCGATGAGGGCCCGTTTGATGGTGGTACCTTTGTTGATGACCTCTTCAAAGGTAGATGCACAAAGGATTTGTAAGTGGAACCCTATTTTCTAATTGAGGTTGGTCACAAAAATTGTGACGAGTTGTTTTTCAGGGATTGGCCATGGGAGTTTGCTTGCTAAGCTTCTCCACCTCTGCAAGAAGGAAGCGAAGGATTCTCCGCTTTTCTATTTTGTGTTGCAAAGGTCGGTCATAGATATCTCATGTTCGATGTTGTAGGAGAAATGGTTTCTGCGAGCTCATGAAAAGACCTAATGCCCGGGGGTAGATGTGCAAACCATTCAGCGGCTTGACCACCGAGGCTTCTTGGAAAGAGTCTCATAAGATATGTATCGTTATTTGAGACTTCTAAGCAAGTGAGGTAAAACTCCCTAAGATGATCCCTAGGGTCTCCCTTTCCCTTGTATTTGTCAAATTTAGGTGTCTCAAAGTTCTTGGTGAAAGGGGGCATGTACAATGTGGGATCAAATGGATAGGGGTAAATGCCCTCAAAGGAATAGTGCTTGTGCTTGCCCCCAGTTTGCATGTCGTCTACCTTTTGGATCAAGGCTTATACAACGGTTGTGAGATCCTGTGTTGGTTGTGGTTGCGGTGTGTAGGTTTGTAGGTTGATGAGACGCTGGAGATTGGGTGGTATTTGATGTTGAAGAGTTTGGGAGGTTATGTTTTGATATTGTGGGGTGGTGTTTTGATTAAGTTGTGCGAGATGTTGTTGATGAGCGTAGAGTTGTTGGAGAATGTGTGGGGGTATTTGGGGATTGGTTTGATGTTGTGTTGATGATGTTATGGGGTTATGTGGATACGTGACATTGGACAAATTGACGTTGGATAGGTTGGACGCATTGTAAGGTGGTTTTGAGAATAATTGTCTTAGGTATGCTATGGTTTGAGGGTTGGGTGGAAGCACACTCATGGACGTACTTGCATGCGTGATGTTCCCTTGTATGCCCAAGGTGATTTGTGGAATGGAAGAGTTTATGGTGGTTGTGGTAGTGGATGTGATGATGGGTTGGGAGGTGGTAGGAAGGGAGACAATTGTGGGGATTGTAGATGTGGTGACATTAGAGGTTGTGTTGGCGGTAGATACGGTGGGAGTTGATGTTTGTGGGATGATAGGTTGGGTGTTTGATGTGGTGGGATTGATGGTAGATGTGGATGGTTGGGATGATGTAGTGTTATGGGGTGGTTGGGCACCAATTTTGAGGAGATAATCAAGATATCTATTTGGATCTGACCTTAAGACTTTGTCAAGTATGTCCATGTTATCAGTGTCTTGTGTAAAGTTCAAGACATCTTGATCATTTTGGGACATGGTGGGTGGTGGTGGTTGTAAAAAATGGAAGGGGTTTTCGTTGGAATTGTATGTTGGGATGTGGAAGAATGTTGGTGGGTTGAATGTTTGGTTGATGGGTATGTTGTTGTTGTTGGTGTTGGGCATTCCTATGCCGCCATATTGTCTAGATTCTGCCATTTCTTGATTCTTTTTATGTTGTGATCTAGTTATGGGCATGCACATGTATGGATTTGATTTTGAGGTGGAGTAAAATGGATATGGAGACCTTAGAGAATTTGGATTAATTTGTTGGACCCAAAGATGGATGTGGTAGTGAGATAGAGTTGCGAAGAAGATGAAGGGGTGATTGTAGTGTGATGAAAGATCAATAGGTTTCTAGGGGTGATAAGAATGGTATTGTGATTTGTTTTGCACCAATTTGGACCAAAAGATAGATGATGGATGATGTTTTCTTAAGGATGGTTCAAATTGAGCTTAGGTAAGATCTAGATTTGTGTCGTACAAATGGATATTTTTTTTCTTTGTTTGGGGTAGACTAATGACCTTATGCAAAGAAGGATGATTATTTCACTTGGAAGGTAGACTATTGACCCTCCAAGCAAGATATGATGTGAAGGATGAAATCTAGATCTAGCTTTAACTCAAAGGGATGACAAGTTTTTTGGTTGATTTTTCAATGGGTGTTTTGATTTTGGATATGTTTTGGATTTTTGGAATGATTTCTTGTGACTAGTATTTTTGTTTTGGTCCAAAAAGGTATGCAAAGATCAATGAGGATGAATGGATACGAAATTGAGTGGGTTTGATATAGTAAAGGGTCCAATGATAGTGATTAATTCTCTAAGGTCAAAATGAAGGTATGATTTGGAAAATTTTGAGGAGAAAATGGATGGAATGTTGTCAGATTTTTGGAAGGTGAATATGTATTATGGCAAAGCAGGTCCTAAAGATCACAATGGAATTGGTCTGAGTTTTAGGCAAGTCAATGTACAAATAGCACCAATCCATAGGTGAAATGGTGCTAAAACAGGGCAATGTTGGTCAAGGTCCTGAAAAAGACAAATTTTGATGGCAAATTTGGATTTGTTTTGATTGAGATTTGATCAAATGGTTTTCAATGTCTCTTGGAAAGTTGTTTGAAAATAATATAAGCACATTAATACATAATTAAGCACAGTAACACACAATAACCAAGATTTTTGTTTGTGAAAAGATGTGTGATTTTGTTAAACAAGCACTTTGCACAACCTAAGGTGAAGATATGACAGTATTTGTTGAATCCCCTAGCTATGCCTATTCAAAGTAGGTAGCTCCAAGATCTTGGTAGCACCGGTTCCTCCTTACAATTGCACACACTTCTCACACATACCAAGATCTAGGTTTCCTATAAGGCTTGTCCCACACCAAACCTTTGGATTGTCCCTACATCCTCAGCTAAGAACCACATGAATTGGGGCCGCTTCAAAGGTTTCCCTTCTGCATCAACAAATAGAAAGATTTTGGCTTGCTAAACAAAGGTTTGTAGTAAGTGCTTTCATTCAGGTGGTTATACGTGTAGCAGTGCTACTCTCCGTTATGGAGTCTCCCAGCCTCCAAGGGTTACGCCTTGGAGGGTTTTGGGGGAGGTTGGCTGTCGGTATAACACAACACATGTTTTCTATGACTTTTGTCACAAATACCTTATTTTATATAGTAGCTTGAAAGAGCTTGGCTTTAGCTTGTTGCTGCTTGGGTCGTTCCCACCTTTCGAAGCAGGGTGGCAGGCCCTCTAAAGATTAACAAAAGTGACACAACCACAAAAATACTTTTGATCCCCAAGTTCATACAAAGATGTGAGGGGAGAGCATACGTATTTTTTATGCTTGCATCACACTAAACATGGTTCATTTTATTTCTTTAGATTATGTTGGGGGTGATTTATGCAAGTTTTGTGAGAAGCTTTTGATTCCCAAGGTCACCAAATGGTGCAAGGGAAGAGCATACACTTTTCACACCACCAACACAAACCACGAAAACACTTCACACAAATTAGATTGGTTTTCTTAATTATATGAGTGAAGAATACAGATTATTGTTCTTTTTAATCCAATGATTTCATTGATGCAATTTGTGGTTCTTTTTAAAGCCCAAAGTTGAAATGTTTTGATAGTTATTGGCACACAATTTGTGAATTTTTAGAGCACCAAATTCAAATGTTTGGCACACACACACTCAAAGATTTGTTTGTTTGTTGATCAATTTTTATAACACCAAATCAAAATGTTGTGTAAACTAGCATGCAAGGGTTCATTTTAAGTTCCAATTGAAATGTTTTGCTAAATAGAAGATGAAAGAACCCTACAAAAACTTGTTAGTGTCCTCAGGATGATGTTGATGTACTGTAAAATAACTTGTCAGTCCCTACACAAAATGCAAAAGTCAGTCTCAGAAATAGCACTAAAATAGAGACCTAATCATGCCATTGCAGACAGAAAATAGTACTACTTGACAGAAACTGACAGACCACCTGACACTCTAGACAAATGGTGTCAATTTACAAATATGCACTAATATTAGACCTTGAAGGTGCCAGAATACAAGTTTGCGCTACAGAATTATACATAAGGCACCGCAAAAATACATAGGGCTAATACAATATACAGAAAGTGCTAGAATAGGTAATAGCACTAAAATGGGTCTAAGGAGGTGCCACTGCACAAGTTGTCAAGAGGTCTAATCACAGTTTATAGATAGCATCAATCTGGGCTCCGATAGCACCAATACGGGCCTGAAAGTGTCCGTCCTGCAAATAGAGGTCTTCCAAGTGAAAGAAGAGGTTAGGCTGCACATAGAAGAGGTCTTGTTAGCATTGTTAGTCTTGACAAATGAAAAACAAGACAAAATAGAAGCCAAAATGCATGTTTAGATTTTATGAAAAAATTGGCATGATCTCCCCTTGTTCCTTCAAGATCCCTACAAAAATAGAGAGCAACCAAATAGGGACAAACAACAGGAATAACACAGAAAAATGGACTTATGAGTGAGTTTTAAGGAAGAAAGTTGTTGCACAAAATAGTGCTAAAACATAATATGGCACCAAAATAGGTTAGAGATAGCACCATTGCGCAGGTAAGATAGAGCTGCACCTGTAAAAACATGTCCTAAGCATAAAAAACTCACACAAACAGATTAGATTTGGACCTTGTAGGTCCCACCAGGTGTGCCAATGTAGATTAGGAGATCAAATCAAGGTGAAAACACAAAACCAAATGCATAACAAAACAAATAGTTATACCTCAACAAGAATACCCAATCTCATCAAGGGAAGAGGAAACTTGCACCCAAGAGCTCCTAAGATATGATAATCCCTAGATAATGATTCAAATGTGAAATGCTATCTTAATTTGCAACTCACTAATTATGCTCAATAGATATTTGGGCATGGTAACATTGCATAAAACTTAGATCCCAAAATGGGTTGAGAGATGTTGTATTTATAGAGATTTTGGAGGGATTTTTATCCAAGGGTGGAGATTGATTTGGAAGATCAATGGTGGAGGATAAAAGTGATGTGGAGGGCCTAGATTTGATCTTGGAGGAATGGAGGGCTAGGAATAAAAGTAAATCTTTTATTCATTTTGGGGAAAGGAGGAATTAAATGAGTATGGGTGTGGAGGATTATTTTTGAATTAAAGATTCATATAAGGAATGTAAAATAAATTAAAAATTCATTTGGGGATAAGTGGAAATAAATGAGTATGGGTGAGGTAAAGGGTTGTAAGAGGAATTAATTGTGATGTGGGATGTTTTTAAATAAAAAATTGACTTATGTGGATTTATTTCAATTTTTTTATTTGGAGGATGTGGGGAAGGGTGTTAAACTAGGTTTGACCACCCAAATGAGAGAGGTTAGGATTAATTAAACATATGTTTTATTTAATTAATCCTAGGGCTAGGATGAGGTAGGCTAGGGTAGGTAATTAAATAATAGCTATTTAATTACCTAGGGTAGGGATAGGTCAATTAATAGGCTAAATTAATTAGTTAAACATGGTTTAGCTAATTAATTAGATTTAGTGAAAAAAGGGGGAAATTGATTAAATAAATATTACATATTTATTAAATCAAATGGCTAAGGATTGGACTATTGAATTAATGAAATTAATTCAATTGTTGGGAATAAAATGATGTAAAATTAGGTGACATAGGGATAATTAATTAAATAAAAATTTAATTAATTGGTTAGGAGGGAAATTGGTATGTTTAGGGATGTCGAGAGTTGGTTTGATGGTAAAAATTTTTTTTAGGTGTCTACAGAAATAATTACATATCTTTTCTGAATATTTTTCAACCTTGAAATTCAATATATTCAAAGATAAATCATAGTGAAAAACATTTCACTTTACATTTACAATATGTTGCACTTGGAAATAAGAATAATTTTACATCATAACATAAAGAAAACTACATCTGGAATCTTGATATCTATCACTCAAGTCTCAGCGAGTCTTCTGCTACAGAGGGAGAGCATCATTTGAGTACTTTACCTCCAACCATAGACTGATGGTCCCCTACACACTTCCCTTCCTAGAAGTGGCCCTACCCTTCATGAATAGAAATAAGGAACCAACAGGTTTGCCATCTAAGTCCTAGTGGTGTGTCCTACATAACACAATCGACCATACAACTCTGGATAATCTTCTAGCTAAGTATGATCCTACTGATAGGTTACACCATTTAGACATTGTGAACCGACTAATGCTTTTTGAGACAAGCGCATCACTTTGGCCAAAGTTTCTATATAGATAAACATTTGCAATAAACATAGTCATGTGTTCACACACCTCTAACTCAACTTGGAAACTATCTCATCCTATGATTTGATTTGTTGACTAATAACACTAGACATGAAATATCTTGACCAAGCTTAGTTCCTAGTCAATCTGACTTAATCATGATTTGTAGGATATATATATGTATATATGTATGTATGTATGTATGTATGTATGTATGCATGTATGCATGTATGTATATATATGTATGTATGTATGTATATATATATACACTAGTAAAATTTTGGCAAATAAATGACTATGTGACTAAAACTTTTAGTCACAACAACTAAAAATGACTAAATTCTAATCATTTTTTGCAACATAGCTATAAATGACTAAATAAATGACTAATTTGATCATTGGGTAAAAAACACAACTAAATAATTAGTCACACAAATAAAAATGACTAAATAATCAAAAAAATATTTGAATTGTAATTTCCCTCTTTCTGGTGCAGTCATAGTAGGAGGGTTCACAGAATGAACTATCCTGACTGTGCAGCAAGAGTAAACACAATGGAAGAAACTCAAAGATCTGAAGCAATTGCAGATTCATTCACTCAGTACATCATAGAATTTGAATACAGATTGACTGGAAACATGCAGGCTTACAATTAGGGCTCACAGGCCTGATTACAGAATATCAGAATATGCACAAGATATAGCTTTGAAGCTCCTTCACAAAGAATCCAAACTATCCACTATCTCTATTATCATGAACTACTTTCCTAAGGATCTATTACATCAATATATATCATCTCCAGATCATAAGATTCCTCTGTGTTGGCCAAGGAAGATCACAAACTCTAATAAAGAGTTGTAACATGTGTACACGGATAGGTCAGACCTAATCATGTAGAACACCTCCGCAAATGCATGGAATGATGTGCAGATCTCAGGGAAGGTTGACCACGAACCAAAGATCAATTAATGATGTGTCATTAGGCTCCACAGATCAGGAAATGCTTTGCAAGTCTTCTCCTTTAGCTGATTGTCTGAGACTGTCAAGATGCTCTATTCTAAGAAAATAGTTGATCTTCTGATAGCGATAACTTTCCAATTCTTGATCCAAATGCTCTAAAATTTGGATATGTTGTAGATGAATGAATCTAGATGCTAAGTCCAGCTCTACAAGATTTGAAATGCAATTGTAGTGGAATGTGGACCAAAATACAGAAACTGCTACTAACCAAACTGCCTGAACTGAACTAGAAAAGAAACCAACTGAACTGCAAACAAACTGAAATGCAAATGTTTTTGGTTGATGCAAGATTGCTCTTGAACCAAGGATGCTCCTGCATCACTTTCCCACCATTTAGAAATGTCATTACAATTAAAATCCATACTTAAAACATTTGGGAGAAATTTCCCGCCTTCATCCTTCACGGCTAAGGGTTTCTCATTAGAATGCTACGATTGCAAGATATGCATGAAATGGGTTTGTTGAAAAAGCTTCAGAAGATTTCAAGCAAATACAATCGTAGGTGTAAATCTAGACTCTGCAACTTTGCCAGCATCCTCCCTGCCTATGCCAAAATGGGAGCTTTGGAACAAGGTATGGACACCCATTGTAGGAAAAAGGATAGAGGAGTTATGGAAACCTAATAGTTGTAGATACTGTATGGGCATTGGCTGGAAGGGCTTGGTTTTGAAGCGTAGTCATTGGTATGTTATTTGATTTAATCTTACTAAGGTTTGTGGAAATCAGTTGAGAGGGAATTTGACTTGATTGTTTAGTTATTGGCAAACAAGATTGATTAATGGTGGTTTACAAGAAAAATTTACTTGGTTAGATACTTTGATTTTTGAGTTTATTTCAATAGGTTCACATTTTTGAAACACATCTGGAAATGATTGTGTTTAAATATTTGGAAATAGAAGTGGATTAGTGAATGAGTCATAAATAAAGAAAGGAGCAACATCTCCACTCTGTATACCTGTAAAGAACTCCCCCAGGAAAATGTTTTCTGACATGATTACTAACAATGGTGATGCTAGTCATTCACAAGAAATCAGTGCCAGAGATTACTTCTCTTCCACTATGTGGCCTCCATTATGTCCCATTGTAGAGGGTAACTTTAATTTACCAGGTGGCACAAATACAGAGCATAATTTGATTACTCCTAGACCAAAATTAGATTCCATCACACATTTTGCTCAGATGAAGCTTAATAGCCCAAGGAGTGCACATGGTTTTAGTCAGTCTGGGGAAAATACTTTCAGGGGATTGAATTACAGCACACCCAACAATGACCTGCTTAATAGCTCAACAAGGTATTCACATACAAAGAACATGTTTGGATGGTAGGAGCCGAGGAGTCATTCTTCGAGTGCCATAGAAATGGATTTTGCCAAACATTCCACAGTCTTAACAAAATATCCTTCCCAAGGGTGTCTTCATGAAATGGGCTTGTTGTGTGAGCCTACAATTTTTTCTATGGTTGGTAGTTTAGAAAATGCATCTGCAACTCCAAATGGTGTAGCAAGGTCTTTCAAATACAACCAGTCTGTTACTTCAAGCACTAGAAGTCTACTCGCACTTCCTTGTGTAGAGAGTCAACATGTTGTTGCGTTCAAAAGTTTACAGTTGGAGTCAAAAAACAACTTTATGTAACATCATTTTGAGCTTCAAGAGGATCCCTCTTTCTAGGATGACCATAATGTTCAGGTATGTGGATCATAAAGTTCATAATATGCATGGTTGTTGAAACTTGATGGAAGTGATTTTAGTTCATTTCTGCATTTTAACTACATTTGATACTTTGATTTTGGCCTACCAGGGTTAGCAGTGATAGATGTCACCTATTGTTCAACTTTATGTGTAGTAGGGACTTAGGAAGTCATTGCAGTTGGTATGTTGGTTGATATGGAATAGAGAGAAGAAATGGCCCCAAAAATATGTTGTTTGCCTTTTCTTTATGTTATTGGTGATAAGCTATTTGCTTCAAAATTAATTGTATGATTTGTGCTTGTCCAGGTTGTTATTTGAATTCATCCTCTTAGTGGCATTGAAGTTGCTTCTTAAGGTCATTCAAGGTCTGTCAGATAGGATTTCTTATTCTAATATAATTTTTCATGTCTTTATAGGAAGAAGTTTCTCGATTATGTGGGAAGCACAGTGGGGAGACATAACACCTTCAAGAAGAATATTATGGAAATATGAACTTACTCAAATCTCCAGGAGCATATGCATATGACTCAAGGGGTGTGACAAGCCCATTGCTTGGTTATAAGAAGGCTCCTTGAGTATGCACTTTTGTCTGAAGTGTATTTCATGGCTTGCTTTGTTCTTTCTAATTTTGAGGAATCAAATATATTAGCCTTATTTGCAGAAAAAGGATTTGGAATCTGCACTGGTTGGAGCACTAAAAAGAGAGTGAGCTATGGAAATGCAAGTGAAAGCTATGGCTACCGAAAATGAAAAATTAAAATACTTGGTAAGTTTTTAGATTGTTTGAAATAAAAGGGAATTCTAAGATTTCATCAATGGAATCATTGATGGCAGGAGTTGCTTTATGTCTAAAGTGTTCTAGTCTTCAAATTACAGTCTAAGAAAGCTTTATATTGGTTAATGGTCAAGAAGGTCAACCATGCACACATAATGATCAATTGTAGGTGTAATGCAATAAGGGTTACTAATCTGATTGAAGTATGTACAACCCTCATCCACTGAACCTGCATGGCTACATGCACATAGAACACAAGCAAAGTTTACAATGTTAGGATATGTTCCAGATTGCTTCATTAATTCAAATATTTTGAGGGCATCCATGCAAATTCCATTTTGTGCATATCCTGTAATCATTGCATTCCAAGAGATGACATCTCTTTGATCCATTCCATCAAACAGTTCACGTTCCTTATCTATACTTCCACATTTTGCATACATGTCTACCAGAGCATTTCCAACTATAATATCTGACAAAAATGCCCCTTCCATTATGTTATGATGGATGTTCATACCTTGTTCCAAAGCTCCCATTTTGGCACAAGCAGGGAGGATGCTGGAAAAGGTTGTCAAATTTGGATTTACACCTACTAATTGCATTTGCTTGAAAGTTTCTAAAGCTTTTTCAAAAAATCCATTTTGTGCATATCCCACAATCATTGCATTGAATGAGATGCCATCTCTTTGAGGCATTCTACCAAACAATTCACATGCCTTGTCAATGCTTCCACATTTTGCATACATGTCTACTAGGGTAGTTGAAACTACAACATCTGACAAAATTCCTTTATCCATTACTTTTTGATGGATGTCCATACCTTGTTCCAATGCTCCCATTTTGGTACAGGCAGGAAGGATGCTGGCAAAGGTTGTGGAATTTGGATTTACACCAGCCAATTGCATTTGCTTTAAAATTTCTAAAGCCTTTTCAACAAATCCATTTTGTGCATATCCTATAATCATTCCATTCCATGAGATTACATTTCTTTGAGGCATTCTATCAAACAGTTCTTGTGCCTTGTCTATGCTTCCACATTTTGTATTCATGTCTACTAGAGCATTTCCAAGTATAATATCTGAAAAAAATCCCCCTTCCACTATGTTTTGATGGATGTCCATACCCTATTCCAAAGCTCCCATTTTGACATAGGTAGGGAGGATGTTGGCAAAGGTTGTGGAATTTGGCTTTACACCAGGCAATTGCATTTGCTTTAAAATTTCTAAAGCCTTTTCAACAAATCCATTTTGTTCATATCCTGTAATCAATGCATTCCAAGAGATGACATCTCTTTGAGCCATTCCATCAAACAATTCACGTGCCTTATCTATACTTCCACATTTTGCATACATGTCTGCTAGAGCATTTCCAACTATAATATCTGACAAAAATCCCCCTTCCATTATGTTATGATGGATGTCCATACCCTATTCCAAAGCTCCCATTTTGACACAGGCAAGGAGGATGTTGGCAAAGGTTGTCAAATTTGGATTTACACCTACTAATTGCATTTGCTTGAAAGTTTCTAAAGCCTTCTCAAAAAATCCATTTTGTGCATATCCCACAATCATTGTATTCTATGAGATGACATCTCTTTGATGCATTCTACCAAACAGTTCACATGCCTTGTTAATGCTTCCACATTTTGCATACATGTCTACTAGGGTAGTTGAGGCTACAACATCTGACAAAATTTCTCTATCCATTAGTTTTTGATGGATGTCCATACCTTGTTCCAATGCTCCCATTTTGGCGTAGGCAGGAAGGAAGCTAGCAAAGGTTGTCGAATTTGGATTTACACCAGCCAATTGCATTTGCTTTAAAATTTCTAAAGCCTTTTCAACAAATCCATTTTGTGCATATCCTGCAATCATTCCATTCCATGAGATGGCATTTCTTTGAGGCATTCTATCAAAAAGTTCTTATGCCTTGTCTATGCTTTCATTTTTTGCATTCATGTCTACCAGAGCATTTCCAACTATAATATCTAAAAAAAATCCCCCTTCCATTATGTTTTGATGGATGTCCATGAAAGGAAGCTAGGTGTGCAGAAAATGCTTCCTACACTAATCTAATGAGGAGAAGTCTATGCAAATTCAAATTATTCCTTACAACTACAGCAACATAGAACATCTAAACAAGATATTGTAGCAATACACATGAACCAAAAAGAAGACAAAAGAAGAGAGACAAAGATTTACGGTGGGGAAAACCCTTATCGGGTGAAAAACCCCACACTCAGAAACCTGCACAATGTATTAACAAATATGAAAGAATGTTTACAACACACTTGCAATGCAAGCTTCAATGGTCTTTGACACTTGTATCTGCAGTCAATCCAACAGCATAATAGTACTTGTAAACCTATAATACAAACTCCATCTCCAAGCACCTGTTTATATAGAAAATACAAGGCAAAATAGGTCCTATCTTGAGATGGGCATCCAACTTGGCCTCATGGCACAAAACCCACACCTAAGGACACTTGGTCAACATTGTAGAATGTTCCTGACACTTGTCCATAGCTCCCATCCCAAAGAGCTTGCCTATTTCCAAAATGGGCTATGACAGATGCTCTTACGACACTTACGACCGTCATAGAATCTGTCATTGCAGTTACAACTTACATCTATAAGAGAATCTATCATACACATGCTATAAATAGCATATTCTCTTACAACATGTCATAGTCCACCTTGGGGTACCCAAATATGCCTTTTCAAAGATGCTTCATGACACATGTCCTCACCTGTCTTACAAACTTCTATTTCTGACTCTTACATGTCATAGATTCTATCATAGGAATCCGTCATAACCGTTTCGGTCAATATTCCCTTACACAACATGGAAGATGCCGACACATGGTAAAATACTACTACCACAAAGTGGGACGCCTATCTCCTCATGTGAGGACAAAATTACAAGTTGTCATATTCCATGTAGGATTGACACATCACTGTGCCACATCCCACAATATGACAATATGGAATTTACAAATATTTACAACATAGGCAATTAAATAATAAATACAAACATTAATAATGTAAGGAATTACCAAGGTTGAGACACCTTAATTCCCAACATTCTCCCAATTGTCGAATACCTTGTAAGAGCCAATAGAAAAATAGGATTTAACTGCTATAGGCTGAGAGGCCCATAAACTCTGAACACCATCTGAACTTCTCTGTGCCCACTAGCTTTGTCAATGCATCTACAACATTCTTCAAAGTATCTACCTTCTCCAAATTTACCTTTCCATCCTCAACCATGTCTCGTACGAAGTGAAACTAAACATCAATGTGCTTTGTTCTAGCATGGAAAGTTGGATTCTTCGCAAGGCAAATTACACTTTGACTGTCACAACTAATTGTGATCTGACCTGCATCAACACCAATATCGGAACACAATCTCTTAAGCCAAATGGCTTCCTTACAAGCATGAGTTGTTTCCATATACTTAGCTTCTGTCATGGACAATGTAACAACAGGTTGTCACTTACTCATCCAACTAATAGCACCATTGAACAGTGTAAACACATAAGCACTGGTGGATCTCCTGCTATCAATGTTACCTGCCTAATCTAAATCCACAAATCCATGAATATAGGTCCAGAAACATTACCATGATAGAAAATGGAATACTTGGAAGTACCTCTCAAATATTTAAACACTCGCTTAACTGCATCCCAATGAACTCATCCAGGATTAGCCATAAATCGACTAAGGACTCCCACTGCTTGGGCAATGTATGGTCTTGTGCAGACCATAGCATACATCAAACTGCCAACAACACTAGCATAAGGTACTCTGTTCATGTCCTCCACCTCACTAGGAGATTTTGGACAATCCTCAACAGACAACTTTGTCCCCAAAGAAACAGGAACACATAATGGTCTACAATCTGCCATGCTGAACCTGTCCAACAAGGTCTTCACATCCTTACTCTGGCTTAGCCAAAGTTTTCTGTTGGTTCTATCTCTTCTGATTTCCATTCCTAGAATGTACCTAGCTGCCCCTAAATTTTTCATTTCAAACTATGCTGACAATTGAGATTTAAAATCAAAAATCATATTCTTACCCTTCCCAATGAGCAACATATCATCAACATACAATGTAACAATGAGAATACGATTACCATCAAACTTATAAATACACACAATGATCTGATTTCGATCTCACAAATCTAATTGACAACACAAAGGCATCAAACTTCAAGTACCATCTCCTAGGGGATTGCTTCAAACCATACAAAGACTTCTTAAGTTTGCAAACCAAATTTTCTTTACCTTTCACCATGTAATGCTCTGGCTATGACATGTAGATTTTTTCCTCCAAATCACCATGAAGGAAAGTTGTCTTCACATCCATCTGTTCTACCTCCAAGTCATAAGCTGCTGTGAGAGACAATAGGAATCGAATGGATGTCAGCTTTGCAACGAGAGAGAAGATCTCATCATAATCTATACCCTCCACTTGTGAATACCCCTTCGCAACCAATCTAGCCTTATACTTATCAACACTGCCATTTACTCCAAATTTCTTCTTGAACACCCATTTGTATCCAACAGGTTTCTGTCTAGGAGGCAAAGGAACCACGTCCCAAGTTTGATTCTTTTCCAAAGAAGCCATTTCATCCTCCATGGCCTCCTTCCAAGAACCTGCATCGTTCATGTCCATAGCCTTTGATACAGTTCTAGGTTCATCACTGTTAGTAAGCAAAGCAAAAGCACAACTAGAATCAAGCAATGTAAAACCAAACCTTTCAGGTTGCTTTCTTATCCATGTAGACCTCCTCAAGAGCTAAGGTTGAGGTTCAGCTTCTTCATCTGAGCTTTTAGAGCTGCTAGAGCTCTACTCATCATCAAGTCCAACATTGTCTTTATGTTCAGTCTTCTCAAGGGTGAGAGGAAACTGAACAACATCCTCTTTCTTTTCTTTTTCTTCTGGTTGTAAAACAATGGAAGAAGGTGTAAGCTCTCTAAAGATGACACTTCTATTATACAACACTTTTTTAGCCATAGGGTCCCAAAGCTTGTATCCTTTCACACCGATACCATAGCCAATGAAAATACACTTAACAGCCTTGTTCTCCAATTTTGACCACTTCTCCCTAGGCACATGTGCATATGCCTCACAACCAAAAACATGAAGATGCCTTATTGAAGGATTTCTACCAGACCACACCTTCATGGGTGTCTTTCCAACAAGAGCTAATATAGGAGATCTATTAACAAGATAGCAAGCAGTGGTAACAACTTCAGTCCAAAACTTTTGTTCTAAGCTAGCTCCACTAAGCATACTCCTAGCCTTCTCCATCAGTGTCCTGTTCATCCTTTCTACAACTCCATTTTGCTATGGAGTGTATGGAGTTGTCTTGTGTCTTTCAATCCCAAGTTCCTTGCAATATTTATCAAATTCTATAGAACAAAAATCACTAATGTTGTTAGTTCTCTAACACTTAATCTTCTTACCAGTCTAATTTTCAGCAAAGGCCTTAAACTCCATAAACTTACTATACACTTCAAATTTGCTTATGAGAAAATAAATCCATGTCCTTCTACTGTAGTCATCTATAAAAGATACAAAATGTACAAATTTTGATAATGAAGGAACATTAACAGGACCAAATACATCAGAATGAACAAGGTCCAACACACCAGAAGACTTATGAGAACTCGAATAAAACTGAACACGGTTTTACTTTCCATAAATGCAATATTCGTAAAAGTCAAACTCAAGATTACAATCATCTAACCCCTCAATGAGGTTTTTATTTTTTAGGGTACGTAGACCCTTCTCACCAATGTGGCCAAATCTCTTATGCCATAACATTGTCTTTTCAGCAGGAAGTTTAACTTCCAAGGCATGATTACAAACATCAGAGCTAGAAACAACAGATCTCTTGACTACTTGTTCAGATGGTGGGGATGAAGTGACTACTGCTCTCTTCTTTGAAATAGAAGAACTATTGCATTGTGAAATGCATACCTCCATCTGAAATAGAGTACATCTCCTAGTACCCTTAGCAAGCACCATAGCTCCTCTAGTCATCTTGCATCCTTCTTTCGAAAAGACAACCTGCACACCTACATCATTCAAACTACTTTTAGAAATCAGGTTCCATGCTAAGCCTAGAATATACATAACCCTAGAGATCCCCTTCACACGACCATCAGGGAATCAGATAGACTCTTCCACAACCAACAATCTTCAGATGAGAGTCCTCACCCAAGTACACCTTTCCAGCATCGAACTCCTCATACTTAGTGAACTAGTCTCAATGTGAGGTCATGTGGAATGATGCACCAAAGTCAATCAACCACACATCGTTAGATGCATGGGTTTCCAGGGCTGTGATGAAAGCATCACCATCATCTTGTGATTTGTCAGAATCTGAATCAGGAGCTTTCTTCTTCTTCTCCTCCTCCTCTTTGCATTCCTTTCAGAAATGCCCTGATTTACCACAGTTCCAATAGATGGCCTTGGACTTTCTAGGAGATTTGGATCTCCCATGGGATTTGGATCTACCCTTCTTAGCTTTCTTGTCCTTCTTTTTCCCTTTCTCCTTGGGTCTTCCAAAAACTGCAAGAGCCTCTTTGGCTGCATCAGAAAACTTCCTCTGCATCTCTTTAGACAACAATGCAAATACTACATCTTCCATCTTGAATGTGGATGTGGTGCTTCCAATAGCCATGACAAGGTGATCCCACGAGTCGGGCAAAGAACAAAGCAAGGTCATACACCGATCCTCCTCCTCCATCTTTACACCAATAGATGTCAACTGTGCAACCAACATGTTAAAAGAATTCATATGTTTGGCAATGGATCCTCCATCCTCCATTCGAAGAGAATACAACTTCCTTCTTAGAAAAAGTTTATTAACCAGGGATTTGGATTGATACACATCTCCCAACTTCTTCCAAAGCAAGGTTGCAGTCTTCTCCTCATGGACATTTAACAACACAAAATTAGCAAGACTAAGTCTTATGAGACCCTTAGCCTTTCGATCCTTGAGATCCCAATCATCTTGTTGCATTGCAGCTGGTTTAGTTCTAGTAACGGTTTCCCAAAGGTCTCGGTCAACAAGCAAGTCTTCCATCTTGAGCTTCCACAGCTCAAAATTAGTGCCATTGAACTTCTCCACTTCCATCTTCTGGATGTGCTTGCCATCTCCTTGCTGTAATAGAAAATAGAATACTCTACATAGACTCCCACTCAACTTAAGATCAACTCAAAAAAACTCCTACCCAACAACTAGGACCAAAGGTGATCAAGCTCTGATACCAACTGAAAGGAAGCTAGGTGTGCAGAAAATGCTTCCTACACTAATCTAAAGAGGAGAGGGCTATGAAAATTCAAATTATTCCTTACAAATATAGCAACATAGAACATCTAAACAAGATATTGTAGCAATAAACATGAACTAGAAAGAAGACAGAAGAAGAGAGACAAAGATTTACGGTGGGGAAAACCCTTATCAGGTGAAAAACCCCACACTCAGAAACCTGCACAATCTATTAACAAATTTGAAAGAATGTTTACAACACACTTGCAATGCAAGCTTCAATGGTCTTCGACACTTGTATCTGGAGTCAATCTGATAGCATAATAGTACCTGTAAACCTGTAATACAAACTCCATCTCCAAGCACCTATTTATATAGAAAATACAAGGCAAAATAGGTCCTATCTTGAGATGGGCATCCAACTTGGCCTCATGGCCCAAAACCCACACCTAAGGACACTTGGTCAACATTGCAAAATGTGCCTGACACTTGTCCATAGCTCCCATCCCAAAGAAGTCACCTATTTCCAAAATGAGTTATGACAGATGCTCTTACGACACTTACGACCATCATAGAATCTGTCATAGCAGTTACAACTTACAGCTATAAGAGAATCTATCATACACATTCTATAAATAGCATATTCTCTTACAACATGTCATAGTCCACCTTGGGGCACCCAAATATGCCTTTTTCAAAGATGCTTCATGACACATGTCCTCACCTATCTTACAAACTTCTATTTCAGACTCTAACATGTCATAGATTCTGTCATAGGAATCCGTCATAACCGTTTCGGTCAATATTCCCTTACATAATATGGAAGATGCCGACACATGGAAAAATGCTCCTACCACAAAGTGGGATGCCTATATCCTCATGTGAGGACAAAATTACAAGTTGTCATATTCCATGTAGGATTGACACATCACCGTGCCACATCCCACAATATGACAATATGGAATTTACAAATACTTACAACATAGGCAATTAAATAATAAATACAAACATTAATAATGTAAGGAATTACCAAGGTTGAGACACCTTAATTCCCAACAGTCCATACCATATTCCAAAGCTCCTATTTTGACACAGGTAGGGAGGATGCTGGCAAAGGTTTTGGAATTTGGCTTTACACCAACCAATTGCATTTGCTTTAAAATTTCTAAAGTCTTTTCAACAAATCCATTTTGTGCATATCCTGCAATCATTGCAGTCCTTGAGACCACATTTCTTTGAGGCATTCTGTCAAATAGTTCACGTGCCTTGCCTATGCTTCCACATTTTGCATACATGTCTAACAGGGTAATTGCAACTACAACATCTGACAAAATTCATCTATCCTTTATGTTTTGATGGATGTCCATACCCTATTTCAAAGCTCCCATTTTTACACAGGTAGGGAGGATGCTAGAAAAGGTTGTGGAATTTGGCTTTACACCAGCTAATTGCATTTTCTTTAAAAATTTTAAAGCCTTTTCAACAAATCCATTTTGTGCATATCTTATATTCATTATAGTCTATGAGACCACATTTCTTTGAGGCATCCTATCAAATAGTTCACATGCTTTTTCTATGCTTCCACATTTTTGGTGCAGGAGCACCCCTTCAACAAGCTAAATATACATATGAGGGAGAAGATTAAGGTCTAATATGTTTTATACATTTTATGTTGTCATGTAGCATTTGTGATGACATTTCATGTTTGTAACTAAGACCCCACCATGTGAATCGAGGTCACAAATTTGGCATCCCAATAAGCCAATTTGGACATCATTAGAAATTTGGGGTATGTGGAGGATGAAACAAGTGTGTCATATGATCAGGTGTTTTGTTGTCTTGTGCTAAACAGGTGTCATGTAATTAGTTAGATTATAATCTTGGTTTAAGAAAAAATCAAAATAGAGGAGTTGAATATAGAAACAGGGTAGAGGTGGTTGAAGAGCAGTTCGGCTTTCCATCTTCTGGAATTATCAAATGTATGAATCTTTGTAATCGGTTTGTGTTCCTTGAGACATAGAGAGATGAAATTAGAATGAAGGAATAGAAATTCTGCCAGTTGTGTTTTATAAATTCTGAGGTTCTGTATAAATACTATGTATATCAAATTGTTATGTATATTATCTGTATAGAATTATTTTGTATTTAATTTAGTTTTTCTGTTGTCAAGATGCACGATTAAAACCATTCCACTGGTGGATTTATGTGAAATCAGTGGAATGGACTTGTAAAATAGTTTTCTATTTTGTTTTCTTTTTTTTCATGGTCATGGCAGAATAGGGACTGCGAGTTTGGTTGTGGAGGATGTCCTCTCCTCGACATTAGTTTTTAGTGTTATTTCACTGGAGGTATATTTCCTGTGTATATCGCCATTCTATGCGAATATGCATTTCATGTAGAGTGTGCTAGAAGTTCACCTTCTATGGATACAAGTGTCAACTGGCTATAGCAGTCAAAGTGCATGAAGACTCATTGGATGACCAACAACAGAAGGTTAAACAGTGCATATTCGAAGTGGAGAGTATCGATTTGAAAATGTTTGGTTGAACCAACGGTTGAACCAATTCAAGGTTCAAAGGTTCAATAGGTTCATTGGTTCATTGGAGCAAGTGGCATGTCGGCCAAAGGAATTCTAGGTTGGCCGACAGTGGTAAGTGTTGCCGATAGTTGAATCAATGGTTGAACTAGTTCAAAGGTTCAACAGTTCAATGGTTCAATGGATACAGCAGGTTCGTTTTGTTTGTCAGTTCAACAAGGAGTATCGGGTTCAACGGTTTAATGAACTCAGAGGTTCAACTGATGAAGTCTAGGCAATGGGGGTGTATTGAACTAGTAGTGTATGTTGAACCAAATAATTGAAGGTTCAATGGGTTCATTGGTTCAACAGAGTAAGAGGTGCCGATAGTTGAACCAATGGTTGAACCAGTTTAATGGTTCAATGGTTCAACAGGTGCAGCAGTTCATTGGTGATAATATTGAGTGTTGCGATAGTCGAACCGATGGTTGAACTAGTTCAAGGGTTCAATGGTTTAATAGTTCAATGGTTCAGTGGTTCAACCAGTAGTTGCTGACAACATTAAGTCACAGCGATAGGAGGAGTTTGGTGTTTGTTCATCGGGGTGACCGAAGCATTGGGGTGAAGCATTTGGGTAGAGCCGATAGTTCATGTGTTGTCGATAGGCAACCGATGCAAAGCGCATATATTTGTATAAGGTATGCGATCAAAGGAAGGTTTTTTTCCCGGTCGATACTGTGATATCTGACAGATGGGTAAATAGAAAATGGTAAATGTATGTGGGTGAGGGGTTGACACCTAATTTACATGTTTCTGCTAGTTAGCTCTATGTCATAGTGGTATCAGAGCTAAAGGAGTGTTCTTTGGGTAGAAGAAGAAGACAAGATGTCAGAAGGAGAGGGGTCAGAAGAGTACCCAGCAAAGATGACCAACGCTGATTTGGTAGCCTTAGTGAGAAAGCAAATGGTAGAGAGCAAAGTAGCTCAGGCTTCGAATCAGGCCTTGAAAGAAGAGGTAGAGAAGTTGAGGAATAAAGCAGAGAAGGGGGAAGAAGATTCTGGTAAGCGAGAAGACAGGGATGAAGAGGAGATCCCTAGGTAGGAAGAGATAGAGGTTCCTGCAGACCAGAGACCCTTACTTAATGCCGTCAAATCCATGGAGAGAAGGACCATGGATATGAAAATAAACCTGCTAGTGTTTGCAGGCAAAATGGAACCTGATTTAGTGATAGAGTGGATAGACTCCTTGAATAATTTCTTTGAGACCAAGGAAATACCAGACCACCAAAGTATAAAGATGGCTCAATCCAAAATGAAAGGGGCTGCACTAACTTGGTGGAATTTCATCCAAGATGACAGGGTGAAAGAGGGAAAAAGCAGAGTTGCTACTTGGAAGAAGATGATGGCTTTAGTGAAGGAAGCCTATGTTCCATTGGATTACAACATTCAATTACATAAGAGGAAACAAAACTTGAAGCAGAAGGAGTTAGATGCCAGCTCATACACAGAAGAGTTCATGAAACTATGTGTCAAGACAAAGGTAAAGGAGAATGAGGAAGAGAAGGTGGCAAGGTACCTCAATGGATTGAGGTTTGCCATCCAAGAAGACATAAATCTGCATAACCTAGAAACAGTCCAAAAGTGCTAACAATTGGCACTCAAAGTGGAAGAGAAATTAAAGAGAAGACAAGAGTAGAATAATAGAGAAAAGGGAGATAGCAAAGGGGAGGAAGAAGTCCTTTCAGAGGCAAAGGAAATGGATTTGGATACCAAGGTGAATCCAATCAAGAGAATAGCAAAGGAGACAACAGTCAAAATCAAGGGGGAAGTTACAATCAAGGAGGAAATTTTAGGGGTAGAAGACCACCATTTAGAGGGAGATCTTAGGGCAGAGGACCTATCAAATGTTACAATTGCAATCAAAAAGGCCACATAGCCAACAGATGTCCAGGAAAGGCAACAAGTTCAATGGGAGAAAGGAGGATAAGTCTGATCCAAGAATCTGATTATCAAAGTGTGACAAGCTCCAGCACTTCTCAAAGTGTGAATGCTCCTGATAGTTATGGATATCCTGAGAAAGGAGAATCTTTGATGATTAGGAGAGAAATGACCACCATGAAGGTACCTGACAAAGAACCCCCACAAAGGAAGTCTCTCTTTAGAACTACTTGCAAGGCAGGAGGAAAGGTATGTAAAGTTCTAATTGACTCTGGATCCACTAAAAATTTTGTGTCATTTGAAACGGTAGAAAACCTTAAGCTTAGAAGATTTCCACATCCTTGCCCATATAAGATTTCATGGCTCACCCAAGGTCAACAAACAGTTGTGGAAGAACAGGCTTGGGTAGAATTTCAAATTGGACCATACAAGGATATATTATTGTTTGACATTGCCAAGATGGATGATTGCCATCTCCTATTTGGGAGACCATGGTAGTATGACTTGAAAGCATACCATGATGGAGTTAGAAACACATATTCAATCACCAAGGATGGTAAGGTGATAGAGTTGCTACCATTAATGGAAAATGAGGTGGAATCAAAAGGGAAAGAAGTCAAGGCGATGATGTAGAAGGCAAACAATTCATGAAAGAGATAGTAGAAGAAGGAGCAATTGCATATGCTCTAATTCCATGCCTAAAGGTGAACAAGGAGCAGCAACAAGAAGTCAAGGGAGAGAAGAGGCAAAGGTTCATAGATCCGGCTGTCCAAGAGCTATTGGACAAGTACAAAGGCATCATCTCTGATGGAATACCAAGGTCCCTACCACCTATAAGAGACATCAGTCATTGCATAGATCTGATCCCAGGATCTACACTGCCAAACAAAGCAGCATACAAGCTTACCCCAGAACAGAATGCAGAGGTAGCGAGGCAGATTGAGGAATTGTTGGAGATAGGCCTAATTGACAAAAGTTTAAGCCCATGTGCAGTACCAGTTGAACTAGCACCAAAGAAAGAAGGCACTTGGATACTTTGTACTAATTCAAGGGCTATCAACAAGGTCACAATCAGGTATAAGTTCCCAATCCCTAGGATAGAAGATTTGCTTGATTGCTTGGGGGGTGCTAAATATTTCACAAAAATAGATTTAAAGAGTGACTATCATTAGATTAGGATTAGGCTAGGAGATGAATGGAAAACTACATTTAAGACCAATGAGGGGTTATATGAGTGGAAGGTCATGCCTTTTGGTTTGTCCAACGCCCCTAGTACCTTTATGAGGTTGATGAATAAGGTCTTGAGGGAATTCATGGGAAAATTTGTCATAGTACATCTAGATGACATCCTGATTTTTAGTAATATAAGGGAAGAGCACCTCAACCATATAGACTTGGTCCTCAAAAGGTTACATGAAGAGAAACTAATGATCAACTTAGCAAAGTGTTTGTTCATGCAGGAAGAAATCATCTACTTGGGATTTTTCATCTCACATAACAAACTGAAAATGGATCAAGAGAAGGTAAGTGCCATATTGTCTTGGCCAACTCCTAAAACCTTGAATGATAGAAGTTTCCATGGGTTAGCAACCTTTTATAGGAAGTTTATAAAGGGGTTTAGTCATGTTTATGCACCCATGCTTGACACCATAAAAGGAGGACAGAAGTGCAGATTCACTTGGACAAAGGAGGCAGATGATTCATTTGAAACATTGAAGAAAAAGGTGGCAGAGCAGCCAGTCCTCACACTTCCTGACTTCAACAAGATTTTCCAAGTAGAATGTGATGCAAGTCACATGGCAATTGGAGCAGTAATCAGTCAAGCAGGTAGGCCTATTGCATTTTTCAGTGAGAAACTAAATGATGCAAAGAAGAGATACTCATCATATGATTTGGAGATGTACACTCTAGTACAGTCACTCAAAAAGTGGAGGCATTACTTAATGCCAAATTAATTCATAGTGTTCACAGACAATCAGGCCCTCAGTTTTATAAACAGTCAAGAGAAGCTGAACCATAGGCACATGAAGTGGGTGGAAACTTTGCAAGCTTTCACCTTCACACTCAAGCACAAGAAAGTGGTCAAGAACAAGGTAGCAGATGCCTTGAGTAGAAGGGCTCTAACCATAAATCAGATCCAGTTGGAGAGTGTTGGCATTGACTCTTTGAAGGCCATGTATGATGTTGATGAAGACTTTGGGGAGATATACAAGGTATGTACTTCCTTTGGGGAAAAATATCATGCTGATTTTTCTGAATTTCTGATCCAAGATGGATTACTTTTCAAGGGTGGATAGTTGTGTATTCCAAGGTGTTCTATGAGACTGAATATCATTCAGGAGAAACATTGTGGGGCCATGGCAGGACATTTTGGTCTAGATAAGACTCTTGATCTTGTAAAGAGGAATTACTATTGGCCCAAATTATAGTCAGATGTGAGGAAATATGTGGAGGCATGTGTGATATGTCAGAAAGCAAAAGGGAGATCCACTAATGCAGGTTTGTATCAGCCACTACCCATTCCTTCTAGGCCATGGGAGAGCATAAGCATGGACTTTGTATTGGGTTTGCCTAGGACAAGGAAGGGATATGATAGTGTTTTTGTTGTAGTAGACAGATTTAGTAAAATGGCACATTTCTTGCCATGCAAAACCACTTGTGATGCTTCATATGTTACTGATCTGTTTTTCAAAGAGATAGTGAGGATACATGGTTTGCCATTGAGCATAGTGTTAGATAGAGATGTCAAATTTATTGGCCACTTTTAGAGGACTCTTTGGAAGAAGCTTGGAACAAATTTATCCTTCTCATTAGCCTACCATCCTCAAACAGATGGGCAGACTGAAGTTCTTAACCATTCATTGGGAAATCTATTAAGGTGTTTGACAAGGCAGCATGGAGAGAAGTGGGATACCATCCTACCACAAGCAGAATTTTCCTATAATGACACTATCAATAGGAGTATAGAGAAGTCACCTTTTCAGGTGGTATATGGTATTCACCCAAGAGGTATTTTGGAATTGAAAGATCTACCTACAGGAGAGCCTATTAGTGCAAATGGAGAAGCTTTTGCATCAACCATCAAAGAGGTGCATGATCAAGTCAAGATCCAACTCCAACAAACTACATTGAAGTACAAAGCATATGCTGACAAGAAAAAGAGGGATGTACAATTTGATGTTGGAGATTTGGTGTGGGTTAATCTGAAGAAGGAGAGGCTCCCAAAAGGTAAATATACCAAGCTAATGCAGAGGAAGATAGGACAATGTTAGATTTTGAAGAAGTGTGGGTAGAATGCTTATGAGATCCAACTTCCTCCTGATCTTGGATTGTCACCCATTTTCAATGTATGTGATTTAACTCCATACAAGCAGAATGTAGATATAGAATAGGAACCATTGCAGGATGCAGCAGATGATGATTTTCCTAAGCATGATCCACCAAAATTGAAGAAGATATTAGAATCAAGAGTGACAAAGAAGACAAGGAACAAAGAGTACATGGAGTACTTGGTGTCTTGGCATGGGAAACCTAATTTAGATGTAGTTTGGATGACTAAAGATCAGATCACAAACCATGGTGTAGACCTTCAAACTCTGATCTCAAGTGGGCTTGAGATCTCTTCTCCCGGGGAGTATGGTGCAGGAGCACCCCTTCAACAAGCTAAATATACATCTGAGGGAGAAGACTAAGGTCTAATATGTTTTATACATTTTATGTTGTCATGTAGCATTTGTGATGACATTTCATGTTTGTAACTAAGACCCCACCATGTGAATCGAGGTCACAAATTTGGCATCCCAATAAGCCAATTTGGACATCATTAGAAATTTGGGGTATGTGGAGGATTAAACAAATGTGTCATATTATCAAGTGTCATGTAATTAGTTAGGGTTTTTTATTATAATCTTGGTTTAAGAAAAAATCAGAATAGAGGAGTTGAATATAGAAACAGGGCAGAGGTGGTTGAACAGCAGTTCGGCTTTCCATCTTCTGGAATTATCAAATGTATGAATCTCTGTAATCGGTCTGTGTTCCTTGAGACACAGAGAGATGAAATTAGAATGAAGGAATAGAAATTCTACTAGTTGTGTTTTACAAATTTTGAGGTTCTGTATAAATACTCTATATATCAAATTGTTTTGTATATTATCTGTATAGAATTGTTTTGTATTTAATTTAGTTTTTCTATTGTCGACATGCACGATTAAAACCATTCCAATGGTGGATTTCTATGAAATCAGTGGAATGGACTTGTAAAATAGTTTTCTATTTTTTTTTTCTTTTTGTTCATGGTCATGCCAGAATAGGGACTACGAGTTTGGTTGTGGAGGACGTCCTCTCCTTGACATTAGTTTTTGGTGTTATTTCACTGGAGGTATATTTCCTGTGTATATCTCAATTGTATGTGAATATGCATTTTATGTAGAGTGTGCTAGAAGTTCACCTTCTGAAGATACAAGTGTTGACTGGCTATAGCTGTCAAAGTGCATGAAGACTCATTGGGTGACCGGCAACAGAAGGTTAAACAGTGCATATTCGAAGTGGAGAGTATCAGGTTGAAAATGTTTGGTTGAACCAACGGTTGAACCAATTCAAGGTTCAAAGGTTCAATAGGTTCGTTGGTTCATTGGAGCAAGTGGCATATCGGTTGAAGGAATTTTGGGTTGGCCGACAGTGGTAAGTGTTGCTAACAGTTGAATCGATGGTTGAACCGGTTCAAAGGTTCAATGGTTCAACGGATACAGCGGGTTCGTTTGGTTCGTCGGTTCAACAAGGAGCATCAGGTTCAACGGTTCAATGAACTTGGAGGTTCAACCGGTGAAGTCTAGGTGACGGGGGTATATTAAACCAGTAGTCAATGGTTCAGCGGGTTCATTGGTTCAATGGAGTAAGAGGTGCCGATAGTTGAACCGGTTCAATGGTTCAATGGTTCAATAGGTGCAGCGGTTCATCGGTGATAATATTGAGTGTTGCGATAGTCAAACCGATGGTTGAACTAGTTGAATGGTTCAACGGTTCAACAGTTCAATGGTTCAGTGGTTCAACTGATAGTTGCCGACAGCATTAAGTCACAGTGATAGGAGGAGTTTGGTGTTTGTTCATCAGGGTGACTGAAGCATCAGGGTTAAGCATTTTGGTAGAGCTGATAGTTCATGTGTTGCCAATAGGCAACTGATGCAAAGCGCATATATTGGTATAAGGTATACAATCGGAGGAAGGTTGTTTTTCTCGGCCGATAGTGTGATATCTGACCGATGGGTAAATAGACAATGGTAAATGTATGTGGGTGAGGGGTTGACACCTAATTTACATGTTTCTACTGGTTAGCTCTACATCAATTTTGCATACATGTCTAACAGGGTAGTTACAACTACAACATCTGACAAAATTCCTCTATCCTTCATGTTTTGATGGATGTCCATACCCTATTCCAAAGCTCCCATTTTGACACAGGCAGGGAGGATGTTGGCATAGGTTGTGGATTTGGCTTTACACCAACCAATTGTATTTGCTTTAAAATTTTTAAAGCCTTTTCTACAAATCCATTAATCCACTATCATGTTAAAATCTTGACATACAGCATGTATGCCTATAAGCTTGTCAGCATCATCATATTTCGGGCAAACACAAAATATCCTCCTGCTGACCACTGTTCACTTCATTATCGGCAAGAAAACCACTACGTCACACCGATATGTATCATCCACTTTATCGCCTATCAGCAAGATATTGTTCATCGGCCAAGGGATACTGATTTACCCCCGACAACTAATATCACCCCGATAGTTTTATCGGTCATATACCGATCAGCCAGACTTGACTTGTCAGCCTGACTCAAAAGCACTTCCCCGATGTCTGATATCATCCTGATACCTCTCTTCATCAGTCAAGTTGCCTATCGGCAACACTTCTCCTATCGGTCAAGCCATAAAAAGTCTCCCTGACACTACTACTCCTGCCGATGCCGAAACTCTTAACGTCAGCAGGATAAATCTTCATCGAGTGATATTTGCGAATATCCTGATGACGAACTATAACATCCTCCTCCTGTCCTTAGTCAAAAAGTGACTTTGACTCTCGCATACGATAGCGATATGCGGATGATGGATACACACGAAAGATGATCCTGATGATGATATACACAGGAAGTATATATCTGACTTATATCATCCTGATGCATTCAAAATATGCAATTTTTGTAAGTTTCATGACCCGATCCAGATAGCGATATACACACAGATATCAATGCGATGCACATTGTCTGTAATGTCGCATGTAGATACTGTATATGCGTTAACTGCATACAAACTCACGAAACCTCACAATTTCACACAGAAAACATGATGATCGGGCCAGATCACCTTCTGATCAAAACTTAGAAATTTATCCTCCTAACCCTAGCACATGAGGATGCTAGGATGATTCATAGCATGCTACCAACTGATCTCCCAAACAAGAAATGCATAAACAGAAAAACAAAATGCAAGCTAAACTAACATACATGACCTTTCCACCGATTCAGAGAATCAACCGGTGGAAGGGTTGAATGAATCCATTCACTTGTACCCAAAAAAAAAGATCAATGTACGGATAGCTTATAAACTAGATAAATGCAATTGATGAGATCTTTTGCTTTCACTAATAAAAATGCATACGAGTTTCACAGTCTAAATGTATCACAAATATCCTACTTCTGCAATGCTGGAAACAACAATGTCTTCCCTATCTGAATTGTTCTGTAACTACCCTCTATAACCTCAACTTGATCTCTTACTCATTCCATAATACTCATTTCATAAACCCTAATGGATCTAAGATATATATAGTAATCTCCTACGAGTACTACCAACTCGATTCCCAGCGGTTGGGGGGAGACAGCTCAGATAGCCCGACAACAAACTCCTAACTACCTGCACATTCTCCTAGGTTGATCTAATACATACGCATTGGTCCAATGGACCTTATTACATCATGAAGTCAAACATATTAAAAATAGACTTATGTCCTATCTTGTAGGGGTGCTCCTACACCATACTCCCCAGAAGAAGAAATCTCAAGTCCACTTGAGATGAGAGTATGTAGATCGGCACCATGTTTCTAGATCTGCTCTTCAGTCATCCATACTGCTTCAGAATTAGGTTTTCCTTGCCAAGACACTAGATACTCCAAATATCGTTTGTTCCGGGTCTGTTGGACCACTCGGGTGTCCAAAACCTTCTGCAACTGAGGTAGATCATGCTTTGGAATGTCATCAATGACTGTATCCTGTAGGAGTTCCTGGTCTGCATCTAGATTAGACTTGTATGGAGTTAAATCACATACATTGAATATAGGGGACAAACCAAGATCAGGAGGGAGTTGTATCTCATAAGCATTCTGTCCATGCTTGTTCAAAATTTGACCAATAAACTTCACATCCCTATCTGACACTATGTTCAATGGCAATCCATGGATCCTGACAATTTCCCTGAAAAACAAATCTGCAATGTATGAAGCATCAGCAGTGGTTTTGCATGGCAAGAAATGTGCCATTTTGCTGAATCGGTCCACTACAACAAAAACACTGTCAAACCCTTTCCTTGTCCTTGGTAAAACCAAGACAAAATCCATACTTATGCCTTCCCATGGTCTGGAAGGAATGGGTAACAGCTGATATAAACCTACATTAGTTGACCTGCCTTTTGCTTTCTAACATATCACACATGTCTCTACAAACTTTCTAACATCTGATTGTAACCTAGCCCAAAAGTAATGTCTTCGGACAAGATCAAGAGTTTTATCTAGACCAAAATGACCTGCCATAGCTCCACAATGTTTCTCCTTAATGATGTGTAACCTCATAGAACACCTTGGAATACACAACTATCCACCTTTAAACAGCAATCCATCCTGGATAAAAAATTTAGAGAATTCAGCATGATATTTCTCTCCAAAAGAAGTACATACCTGATATATCTCACCAAAATCTTCATCAGCCTCATACATGGTCTTTAATGAATCAATGCCAACACTCTCCAACTGAATCTGGTTGACTATTAGAACTCTCCTGCTCAAGGCATCTGCAACTTTATTCTTGACTCCTTTCTTATGCTTCAGTATAATAGTAAAAGCTTGTAAGGTTTCTACCCATTTCATGTGTCTGTGGTTTAGCTTTTCCTGGCTATTTATGAAAATCAGAGCCTGGTTATCTGTGAATACTATGAATTCCTTTGGCATCAAGTAATGCCTCCATTTCTTGAGTGACTGGACTAAAGCATACATTTCCAAATCATATGATGAATACCTCTTTTTAGCATCGTTGAGCTTCTCACTAAAAAATGCAATTGGTCTACCTCCTTGGCTGAGTACTGCTCCAATGGCCATGTGACTGGCATCACATTCCACCTAAAAGATTTTGTTAAAGTCTGGAAGTGCAAGGACTGGCTGCTGTGCCACCTTCTTCTTCAATGTTTCAAAAGAATCATCTGCTCTCTGAGTCCAAGCAAATCTGCACTTCTGTCCTCCTTTGATAGTATCAAGCATGGGTGCACAAATATGACTAAACCCTCTTATAAACTTTCTGTAGAAGGTTGCTAACCCATGGAAACTTCTGACATCATTCAGAGTCCTTGGAGTTGGCCAAGACAATATGGCACTTACCTTCTCCTTATCCATTTGCAGCTTTCCTTGTGAAATGACAAAACCCAAATATGTGATCTCCTCTTGCATGAATAAACACTTGTCTAAATTTATCATCAACTGCTCTTCATGTAACTTCTTAAGAACCAAATCTATATGTCTGAGATGTTCTTCTTTTGTGTTGCTGAAAATCAGAATGTCATCTAGATATACTATGACAAACTTACCAATGAATTCTCTCAAAACCTCATTCATCAATCTCATAAAAGTACTAGGTGCATTAGACAAACCAAAAGGCATAACTTTCCACTCATATAACCCTTCATTAGTTTTGAATGCTGTTTTCCATTCATCTCCTGGCCTAGTCCTGATCTAATGATACCCACTCTTCAAATCTATTTTTGTAAAATACTTAGCACCTCCCAAACAGTCAAGTAAATCCTCTATCCTAGGGATCAGAAACCTATACTTGATTGTGATCTTGTTAATAGCTCTAGAATCTGTGCAGAGCCTCCAAGTGCCTTCTTTCTTTGGTGCTAGTACAGCTGGTACTGCACATGGACTTAAACTTTTCCCAATCAGACCTGTATCCAGCAATTCCTCAATTTGTCTGGCTACTTTTGCATTTTGTTCTGGAGTTAGCTTATATGCTGCCTTGTTTGGAAGTGTCGATCCTAGAATTAGGTCTATGCAGTGACTAATATCCCTTACAGGTGGTAGGGATCTTGGCATTCCATCTGAGATGACACCTTTATACTTATCCAATAGCTCTTGGATAGCTGGGTCTACAAACCTCTGTTTCTTCTCTTCCTTGACTTCTTGCTGCTGTTCTTTATTCACTCTCATACATGGAATTAGGGCATATGCAACTGTACCTTTTGCTGCTACTTATTTCATGAACTGTTTCCCTTCCATCAGCATTACCTTCACCTCTTTTCCTTTGGATTTCACCTCCTTCTCTATCAATGGTAGTAACTCTATCACCTTACCATCTTTAGTGATTGTATAGGTGTTTCTAACACCATCATGGCGTGCCTTCAAATCATACTGCCATGGTCTACCAAATAAAAGATTGCAAGCATCCATCTTGGTAATGTCAAACAACAACCTGTCTTTGTATGCTCCAATCTAAAATTCTACCCAAGCCTGTTCTTCTACAACTATCTGCTGACCTTGGGTAAGCCATGAGACTTTGTATGGGGATGGGTGAGGTAATCTCCTAAGCTTAAGCTTTGTCACCATTTCTTTAGATACAAAATTTTCAATAGAACCAGAATCAATTAAAACTTTACATGCCTTACCTCCTGCTTTGCAAATGGTTCTGAAAAGAGACTTTCTTTGAGGGGGTTCTTTGTCAGGTACCTTCATGGTAGTCATTGTTCTTCTCATCATTAGAGATTCCCCACTCTCTGGATATCCATAATTATCAGGAGCATTCACACTCTGAAAAGCATTAGAGCCTGTCATACTTTGACTATCAGGTTCTTGGATTAGATTTGTTCTCCTTTCTCCTGTTGAGCTTGTGGCCTTTTCTGGACATCTGCTAGCTATATGGCCTTCTTTGTTACAATTATAACATCTGATGGATCCTCTGCCCTGGGATCTTCCTCTGAAAGGTCTTTTGCCTCTGAAGTTTCTTTGCTGACTGTAACTTTCCCTCTGGTTCTGACTATTGTTTCCCTTACTATTGTCATGACTAGATTCTCCCTGATATCCATGTCCATGTCCTCTACCTCTGAAAGGACCTCTTCCACCTCTTTGTTGTTTTCCTCTTCCTCTATTATGTTGTTCCTGTTTCCTCTTTAACTTCTCTTCCACTTTCAATGCCAACTAAAAACATTTCTGAACTGTATCTGGATTATGTAGATTCAAATCTTCCTGAATGTTGAACCTCAATCCATTAAGGTATCTGGCTACCTTCTCTTCCTCACTTTCTTTTACCTTTGTCTTCACACAGAGTTTCATGAATTCCTCTGTATATGAGCTGACATCTAGCTCCTTCTGCTCCAGTTTTGTTTCCTCTTGTGTAATTGGATACTGTAATCCAATGGGACATAGGCTTCCTTTACTAATGCCATCATCTTCTTCCATGTAGTGACTCTATGCTTTCCTTCCTGTACTCTGTCATCTTAGACAAAATTCCACCATGTCAATGTAGCTTCTTTCATCTTTGACTGGGCTATTTTTACTCTCTGGTGTTCTGGTATCTCCTCTGTTTCAAAGAAATTGTTTAAGGAGTCTATCCACTCCATCACTGAATCAGGTTCCATCTTTCCTGTAAACACTGGCAAATCTAGTTTCACATCCATGGTTCTCCTCTCCATGGCTTTGAGGGCGTTCAACAGTGGCCTCTGGTCTGTAGGAACGGCCTCCTCGTTCCAACTAGGGATCTCTTCTTCTTCCCTATCTTCTTCTTTACGAGAACCTACTCTGTTCCTCAACTCCTCTAACTCATCCTTCAATTCCTGATTCTGGGCCTTCACGGCCTTGCTCTCAGCAATCTGCTTCTTTACCAGGACTGCCAACTCAGCGTTGGTCATCCTTGCCAGAATCTCTGATGTTCCTTCTTCATCTGACATCTTGTTATACTCTGATCTTTTCCAGAAGATCCAACCTTTGCTCTGATACCACTATGATGCAGAGCCATGCAGCAAAAGCTTACAAATGGGATGGAAAAACCATTAATCCACTATCATGTTAAAATCTTGACATACAGCATGTATGCCTATAAGCTTGTCAGCATCATCATATTTTGGGCGAACACAAAATATCCTCCTGTTGACCACTGTTCACTTCATTATCGGCAAGAAAACCACTACGTCACACCGATATGTATCATCCACTTTATTGCCTATCGGCAAGATATTGTTCATCGGCCAAGGGATACTGATTTACCCCCGACGACTAATGTCACCCCGATAGTTTTATCGGTCATATACCGATCGGCCAGACTTGACTTATCGGCCTGACTCAAAAGCACTTCCCTGATGTCCGATATCATCCTGATACCTCTCTTCATCGGTCAAGTTGCCTATCGGCAACACTTCTCCTATCGGTCAAGCCGTAAAAAGTCTCCCCGACACTACTACTCCTGCTGATGCCGAAACTCTTAACGTCAGCAGGATAAATCTTCATCGAGTGATATTTGCGAATATCCTGATGACGAACTATAACATCCTCCTCCTGTCCTTAGTCAAAAAGTGACTTTGACTCTCGCATACGATAGCGATATGCGGATGATGGATACACATGAAAGATGATCCTGATGACGATATACACAGGAAGTATATATCCGACTTATATCATCCTGATGCATTCAAAACATGCAATTTTTGTAAGTTTCATGACCCAATCTAGATAGCGATATACACACAAATATCGATGCGATGCACACTGTCTGTAATGTCGCATGCAGATACTGTATATCCGTTAACTGCATACAAACTCACAAAACCTCACAATTTCACACAGAAAACATGATGATCGGGCCGGATCACCTTCTGATCAAAACTTAGAAATTTATCCTCCTAACCTTAGCACATGAGGATGCTAGGATGATTCATAGCATGCTACCAACTAATCTCCCAAACAAGAAATGCATAAATAGAAAAACAAAATGCAAGCTAAACTAACATACATGACCTTTCCACCGATTCAGAGAATCAGCCGGTGGAAGGGTTGAATGAATCCATTCACTTGTACTTGAAAAAAAAGATCAATGTACAGACAGCTTATAAACCAGATAAATGCAATTGATGAGATCTTTTGCTTTCACTAATAAAAATGCATACGAGTTTCACAGTCTAAATGTATCACAAATATCCTACTTCTGCAATGCTGGAAACAACAATGTCTTCCCTATCTGAATTGTTCTATAACTACCCTCTATAACCTCAACTCGATCTCTTACTCATTCCATAATACTCATTTCATAAACCCTAACGGATCTAAGATATATATAGTAATCTCCTACGAGTACTACCAACTCAATTCCCAGTGGCTGGGAGCTTCCAAGCGGCTGGAGGGAGACAGCTCAGACAGCCCGACAACAAACTCCTAACTACCTACACATTTCCTAGGTTGATCTAATACATACGCATTGGTCCAATGGACCTTATTACATCATGAAGTCAAACATATTAAAAATAGACTTATGTCCTATCTTGTAGGGGTGCTCCTGCACCAATGTTGGCATAGGTTGTGGATTTGGCTTTACACCAACCAATTGTATTTGCTTTAAAATTTTTAAAGCCTTTTCTACAAATCCATTTTGTGCATATCCTGCAATCATTGTAGTCCATGAGACCACATTTCTTTGAGGCATTTTGTCAAATAGTTCATGTGCCTTGTCTATGCTTCCACATTTTGCATACATGTCTAACAGGGTAGTTGCAACTACAACATCTGACAAAATTCCTCTATCCTTTATGTTTTGATGGATGTCCTGTTAGGGTAAGCCAGTAGAAGATATTAATTAAATGCAAATAAAGATTAAATAGAAGAATGGAAATACATAGAAATAATAACAGCGAGAGACAAGTTTTAACGTGGTTCACCCAAACTCAGGCTACATCCACCAAACAGAGAGTCCAATATTATTATCCAGTATATCAAACTGATTACAACCAGCAATCCCTGCAACTCAATACCGCTACAAATGCTACAATATAATATCAATGGAAACCCTAACCCTTAGCCACTTTTATCAAGCCTTATGTCAGTTACAAAAATAGAGTTTTTTATGTCAGCCAATGAAAACATAACTCCCAGTGCCTTTATAAAATAATAAAAAAACCGTGTGAGGTTTTAGAGGCATTGCCCCTGAGCCTCGACAGGGGCGCTGCCCTTCGACCCTACCCTGTATCGTGACAGGGAGCGCACTAGGGGCGCTGCCCCTAGACCATGCAAGGGGCGCTACCCCTTGACCCCATCTTGGGGGTGCTGCCCCTTGACCTCATCTTGGGGGCACTGCCCCCAAACCCCCGCAAGGGGCGCTGCCCCTTGACCTCATAGGAATTTGGGGGGAAACAGTGCCGATAAAAGTGGGGAAAATTTAACCTTTGAGTCTGATTAGGCTCCATATAACAACATGTCCATACCCTATTCGAAAGCTCCCATTTTGACACAGGCAGGGAAGATGCTGGAAAAGGTTGTGGAATTTGGCTTTACACCAGCTAATTGCATTTGCTTTAAAATTTCTAAAGCCTTTTCAACAAATCTATTTTGTACATATCCTACAATCATTGCAGTCCATGAGACCACATTTCTTTGAGGCATTCTATCAAATAGTTCATGTGCCTTGTCTATGCTTCCACATTTTGCATACATGTCTAACAGGGAAGTTGCAACTACAACATATGACAAAATTCCTCTATCCTTTATGTCTTGATGGATGTCCATACCCTATTCCAAAGCTCTTATTTTGACACAGGCAGGGAGGATACTAGCAAAGGTTGTGGAATTTGGCTTTACACCAGCCAATTGCATTTGCTTTAAAATTTCTAAAGCCTTTTCAACAAATCCATTTTGTGCATATCCTACAATCATTGCAATCCATGAGACCACATTTCTTTGAGGCATTCTATCAAGCAGTTCAGGTGCCTTGTCTATGCTTCCACATTTTGCATACATGTCTAGTAGGGCAGTTGCAACTACAACATGTAACAAAATTCATCTATCCTTTATGTTTGGATGGATGTCCATACCCTATTCCAAAGCCCTGATTTTGGCACAGGCAGGGAGGATGTTGTCAAAGATTGTGGAATTTGGCTTTAAACTTTTTCTTTTCCTCTTTTGGAGTTTTATTTTATGATTCCTTCCCTGTATAGGTTGATTATGCTCATTTGTTAGTGCATCCAGTCTATTAGAGTTCTTAAGTAGAGCAAGTTTACAAGAAACCCATCTGGCTTAGAACACTTTTAAGGATTCCACAGTACCTACATGGGAGTGAAACAATGATTTAATCCTTAATCACATAGGGTAAATAACAAAATTATCAAATATATCAAAGTTGACCTAAAAAAAATAGTTCTAGGTTTGACCAAAGATTTGTGCTACCATCCAAGTTACTTTTCCATCTCCCTAAATTTAAATTCAATTTCATTTTTTGTTTTATTGAGGGCTATTAAATATTCCTCTCTACATATCTTTGGTAGAGTATAACAGATATGAGTAGGTAAAATGGAAGACAATATCTTGTGTTGTTGTCTTTGATAGTTGAAATTGTTGTGTATTGAATGCAGAGGTAACAGAGACAAGTAACTTTATTGATCTAAGCACCAAGGCAGATCGCTATCATAGGCATGGTATTTCTCAAATGAAGTACATTTCCAGGATGAAGTTGCAGTAAAAAATGGCATGTGCTTCAACCTCTAAAAGAGAACCCAAAAGAAATCACACCAGTGTTCCATGTCGCCAAAAAATTTAGCATTCCACAAGCCCCATGAGGGTATGCTTTTCTCTTCTACTTTTTATAGTCTTCCAATATTGAAACATCTTTTGTTTGATTATGATAACTTACCTCTTTCCCTATGCCATATTTCCTTGAAGCAGATTGATAACTCGAACAAGAGGTTAACACTTCTCTTGCAGAAAGAACTAAAAATGAGCGACATGAGCTCCCTTGGAAGGATGATGCTTCCCAAGGTACCTAATTCTTGATCAATTCTAACTCCTTGTTCAATTCTTGATCAATTCTAACATCCAAATCTTCTTGTTCTTTTTATCTCTACTCACTATTATAGTCTTGAATACATTCTCTATATTCTTAAGCTTACTTTTCTTCCTTTCAATATACTTCTAAATCAAACTAATTCTGATCTTCAAAAAGAAGAAGAAGCACACCTTCCATTGTTGTCTGCAAAAGATGGCATGAGAATTGATAAAGTTTAAAGAGATATCCATGGGATGACATCTCTTTGAGGCATTGTGTCAAACAGTTCCTGTGCCTTGACTATTATTCCAAATTTTGCATCCATTTCTACCAGAGCATTTCCAACTATAATATCTGTCAAACATCCCCCTTCTGTTATGCTTTGATTTGCTAATAAAGTATGTTTCAGATTTGAATTTTCTATTCAAGTTTCATCTTAACTTTGACATGTTTGGAGCTGGGATTGTGACATTATTATGATATCGTATCTGCTAGCTTCCTAGACCTATAATCAATGAAAATTCATAGTTCACAAATTGATTACTAGGAATGGGGGTTGCAGGAATGTTTGTCTAAACCTGACTGTTTATGAATTTGACTTACTCTATCTAAATAGATCTAAGAAGATCTGTGGAGTCAAGAAAGGAAAATATTCTTTCAAAGAACATGTTAAAGTAAGTTACTTATTTGCTTTCTATTACAAAGGGGCAATTTACTTATTGCATTGCTGGGTTTTGTTTGTGTAGACCTAGGCGGGAGATGCAACAAAGAAGAAGTAATGCAACAATTAGCAATATTAAGCGAGTTTTGATACATTTATTCAGATTTTGAGATGTAAAAGCCCATGATGAAATATTTAGGCTTCATTTTTCAAGTAGTTTTTTCATGTTTTAGAGTTGTATAAGCAAAAAATAGAGCATTGTAACTTAGTTTTCTCAGTCACAGCACTAAGAAACACACTTTGTAACACATTTTTCAAAGCAAAGACATATTTAAGTCTTGTATCTGCTGTAAGAACACCTTTTGTCAATAAAATTTTAGTATTTTGCCTTCTTAATAGTTGTTTCATTATGTGCAAATGAATGATTGATTATGTTTTTATGTATTTTATGTTTAAACCTCAAAAACAATTTAATAAACAACCAATTGACTAAATATACTACCAACTGACAGAAATTAGTGAATAAATATGACTAAAAATATATGACTAAATATACTACTGAATAAATATACTACGAGTTGATAGAAATCAGTGAATAAATATGACTAAAACTATACTACCACATTGATCAATCAAAACAACCAAATAAATGACTGGCAATAAACTACTAATGGTCACGTGACCAAGTTTAGTCATTTATAAGTAGTTTTTAGTAGTTTTTTTAATCACATATTGTTGTTTTTGTACTAGTGATATATATATATACAATAGATAGGTTTAGAAGACTTAACCTTTTAGAGAGTCCTTTTTTGCATTCTTGTAAACGTCAGAGTCTATGACCTCCTGTCATTCTACTCATCGACTAAAAATTAAACATTCTTGTGCTTTATGTCATCTTTCGACTCTATCAAGAAATCATTAAAAATTTATCAAAAAGCTTCTTAGACTCATCCTAAGTTATACTCATCTTGATCTATGGATTATCGACTATTCACTGTCGAAGATAAATACACTAGATTAATTCAGTGTCATTACTGTCTTGAGAGATTTAAGTCTACTAGACCCATCTGGGTTGATCCTAGGGTTTTATCTTCTCTAACCCAATATATAAAATAACATCAAAACTCTTGTTATCCAAAGATAAAAATGTATAATAATAATAATACATGATTATAATATCTTCTAGTCTTCTCTAGACCACTTAGGCTCTATTCAACTTCACGTTTCTCATAAAAATATAGAACATGAGTTTCTATCTTCACGTAAATAAAATCTAATAAATATTCTCAATAGCATAAATAATCTTAACTAATCTTATTCTTCAAAATAGGTTTTGAGTCTAAAGAGAATAATAAATAATGTTTCAACCTACTGGTCTCCTTTCATCCTCTGAGTCTAGATATAGAAAGGTTATGCACTTGTGCACATCATCCTTGCACATAACAAAAATACTTGCTATAATTGAAGTGTGGATATAATAAAATCACATCTTGGGTGTTTCTAATGATATCCAAGATCATTCATGTTTACTTAAAATAACATGAGACCTATCACTAAGTCTTTGAATGAAAACAATAAAACTTGAATGTATCAAAGAGATAAATAGGATACAACTCTATCCTTACCTACTGATCTAGACTCCTATGTCCAATCAGAGTTCTCTAGAGGCTTAGTTTTGATTAAAAAAAGATATAATCTACAAAGTTTAATAATAAGGAGATAGTAATTACACCCCATGTCGACTTGAATGCAAAGGTAGGTAATAGTTAACTAAAAACAACTTGGGCTCTCAGAATAAACAAACCTTTCTGCTACTTCTCAAAGTTTAACAAAGTTACACAGAAGAGGTTTACTAACTATAATAGTAGCTATCTCGGCCAACTATAGATAAACAACCCTTCAGCCTGCATAGATAACATAATATGCACTAAAGAAAAGCCACAAAGTTTCCATTCATGGAATAAGGTAAACGAATACAATCCTTGATAGTAAATAGAGATACACCTATCTCTATATACCAACATAATACAAAACTTAGCTAATGTCTATCATAACACAGAGAGAACAAAGGCTATTCATCCTTAGGCTTACACAATCTTATACAAGCTTATTGGTCGTGTACTCACACAGTAGTGTGGTAACCTATCAACCTTATACACCTAGCATTTAGCTAGGCTTACTTGCTTTATATACTCGTAGAGATAAACTTGGTTCATCGACCATAAAAACACAGAGATAATCTAAGTATATCAGCCATTTACACTCAGAGATAATCAAAGACTATTAGCCATATACACTCAAAGATACTTTAAGATTATCGACCACATGACACTCAGTAATAATCAAAGACTAGATCATCCATATAACACATAGATGTACTTTAATATTATCAGTCATATGACATGGAGAAATAATTTATGTTTATTGGCTAAATAACACAGTTATACTCTAATTCTATCAGTCATTTAACACACTGATATTCTAATTATGTTGGCCTTAGTTACAGAGCTACAGAACTGAAAGAAAAATTAAGATTCTTAAACTATTCTTAAGCTTTCAAATGAAGGAGAGAACCTGTATTGAGATCGAATGCTGTTCTTTCCATAGTCCCCATTCTTTTCCTTCAACAAACTTTGATCCCCTTCTTCCCACTTTTGATGTCCTTCCACCATAAATCTATTGTTCAACTCTTGATGTCACTTTTTTCTCTCTGTCATGCTCATGAGAAAACTTCTACGGTGATTAATAGCAATTCTATCCATATCTGCATCATTTTCTCCTAAAACATAGCCTACAATAAGTCCTCGTAGGCATGGCAATTAGTGGAGGTGATGGTCGTAAAAGACCACTTCAAAAGCTGGTTGATATGCTCCTCCTTACTCTCTAAATCAGTTAGGGAGTAAAGGAGTCAAGCCACTTGATAAAAAGGTTGTTTGCAATACGTTGGAATCTTGGCTACGTTCATAAAGAATTTTATTGACCACCTCATTAGGTCTAACTCCTTAAATCATATTAAAATATATATAAACATAAGCACAAGGTGAAGTAAAAAGCACCCAATACCTACTTACATTGTTTCCAACATTCGTAAAGATATGAGAATGGGGTCGAGGTATTCTCCCCCTCTCTATCTTGAAAAAAGACCAGAGAATGGATAAGTTACTATAACAAAACACTTATCAAAAATCACTGATAACAAAATAATTTAACCTCTAATTAAATTCGTTATAATAACATAAACTATATTTATAGCACATAAGAAAAATAATGACTATCGATCATATCTTGTTGATGGTCATTTTATCTTGACTTAGCTTTCTACAAAACCTACGCTAATGGATCTTGACATCAAATCAACGATTGTCGAGTCAAAACCCAAACTTTGACCAAATAGGTTGAACACAACTTACCAATCTTGATGAGGGTTCACTAAACATTGTAAGCACAAGACTTAGATGACAACAACCTATTCCTTTCCATATGTTAACTTCTCTCCAATGATGCTCTCCCTCTCTTTCTTAGAGGGCAGAAACCTATTTCCTGGTTACAACTTGCATTGACCAAACTAGGATTAGTGCATCATTATTCAATCCATAAACCTTATGAATAAATAATCTTGACATCATATAATCACATGTCTAAATTCTATACATATAAACATAAACTCATGATATCATTTATTTATCCTAACATTTCTACCAATGTCAAATCATAAAACCATACAAAAATTATCTATTAATTACATACAAGTAAAAAGTAAAACATATTCAAAGTTTGGGGTGTGACATATCTCCCCACATAAGATTCATCATCCTCGATGATCTAATGTATCCAAAATAATAATATGATAAATTTTTTGTTCAACTTTAAAAAGCATTAAAAAAATAAGGAAATATATGATAAAAATCATGGTAATCTTCTCATGTGGCACTATTCTCTGCATATTGGTCCCACTAGACCTTGCATTGTGTAACCTCTTTGTTACGCAAGTGGAGCTTACGAGCTTTGAGCACTTTGAGAGGCTCGATCTTGACCATTCCTAGGTCTTGTACATATAAAGCATGGATAATCAAGAATATGATTATCACCTATGTTATGTCAGAAATTGTCATCCTGTATGGAATGGTACAATTTCCCATGGTCTAACTGGAAGAATGCCATATTTTGGAGTAACTGAAGATAGAGGGTGAAACACAAACTTGGATTTGGGATCCCCTAACCTCCTTGAGGCAGTCCTAAGTGGGAAATTAGGGCTTGGACATGGGAGTTAGCGCCCTTGTCCTGCCCTATTTCCTGGGGTCTTAAATTTTGGAGGGATGTCAACTCTTGTCATGCATTTGAGGATTCTATTTTCAAATTTTTCATTTTTCACGTGATGTCGACATCTTATTTCAAAATTTGAAATTTCTAAGGTTAGATATTTAAAGACATTTGAAAATCATTTTATGATACAATCTATATGCAAGCTTTATGCCAAAACTCTAAAAAAAATTGCCATTGAATTTCAGTAATTTGTTGAAGCTCTTTAAAGTTATTTGAATTTGCTATCATGGAGAAAATGGATGGAGATTAGGAATCAAGATCTTGAGACTATCTTTCTCTTCCTAGGGTTTTTACACCTTTTGCATGATCAAGAGAAGGATTGAAGCCTCCAACATCGAGCTTGGAGATCCTCTGTGGATATTGTTGATTCACCTTCTTATTCATGCAAGCCTTAATTGTTTTCATCTCCTTGAGGTGAAGTTATGTTTGTTCAATGAGTGAAGCAAATTGTTGATCTTTCCTTGATGCTTGAGTCATCTAGTGTTTTATGTTTATGCATGCACATTTGTTAGATGAACACACACATCTATAGATCTTTATCTTGGGCTATTGTTGAGGTAGGAATATTGAAAATGGGGCTTGATTGAGGCAAGCTCCTATATAGACACAACCATCTTTCTCCTCCTTTTGCATGTGCAGGTTGCATTTGTCAAGATCTGGTGGAAAGGAGCAATAGGAAGATGGATATTGTAGACATAGTAATCACAAAATTTGGATTTCAGGATTTTAAGACTCTCGGGACATTGTCACTAGTGGCCTAGTCCAACTGGGTATTTTTTTGGGATCCAGAAGCCTCTAGAGATTGTGATGTAGCTATTGTAGAAGATTCTAACATTTGAAAACTTTTGGGACATTACCACTAGTGCCCTAGTCTAACTGCTCCTCAATTTCTGGGTACACTATCTCTGATCTGTCTACTCTACATTTCTATAATCATTTCATTTGCATCTGTACCAGAAATTAGGTTATTCTAGTCTAATTTACAAATTAGGGTTTTAAGGTTAGGAAAAGATACTAGCTTGTAAAACCTTATTCTGTTAAGAACCTGTGTTTAACCCTTCTCTTTACTTTATTAGTATATTGCTATTGGACGCATATGCTTTGTAAGTCGTCCCATGAGTATATTGTATTATCCCACATTCATGGGGAGTAATAGTTTTTTAGATTAGACTTAGTATATAAGTACATGTTGAGGCCAATGAAGGCATCCACGAGTTTATTGTATTGAGCTTGCTCAAAGGAGGTTGCCCCCTCGAAGTGGCCTGCGATCAATAAATTGCTTCTGTATTCTGCTATTTCTATTATTTTGTGCATTTTTCATTATATTGTTGTAGGAGGTTCCTCTCATTTGGTATCAGAGTGCTTTCTTGGGCTAGCTGGGTGGAATTTTTGCCAAAAAAAATTTTCACAGTGGCCTCCAGGTGCTGTGATTATTGCAGTAGTTCTTTTTTCTTTGCATCTGTATTGTTCATTTCAATTTCAGGTTCGAGATCAAGGAATAATCCCTATCTGCTTAACTGTGGGAAGTGCCTAGGCATAGCCCTGAAACTCATTGAGTACCACAGGAACCCCGAAGTAGCTGGCCCATTGAGAGGACCTGCCAGTGAAAAGGGCAACGACCCCTACCTGATTGACTAGTTCCCATCTATGAGTTAAACCAAGAGATTTTGTTTGTGGCAAAGTAGTTATCAGTTTTACCAGAGCCGTGGAGTGAGGGGTACTACCCCAATACACAAGCTATTAGACAGCATTGGTAGCTGAGTGAATCCTCTGAAAATTGACTGGAACCCCTGAAATTCCATTCTACATATTTCCTTCCTTGAGGACCCTATCCCAAATTCCACTTATCGAAGCTAGAAATCCCACATTTGTCTATTTTTAGGGTTTGTCATAACTTCTTTGATTCTCACCCAATCGCCTTCAAATTTTTCCACAGTGTTCATTTCCTATTTCTGCTCCTTTGTTCCTCTTGGACAAATTTTCCCATTCCTTCACCCCGCTTCTGAAATCCCCATTTTTTGCTTCCATGTCCCTCTAAAAGTGTCCAAAACCTAGTCAAACCCCAATTACCCATCCGAGTTTTTCCCAAATCCAAATTTTCCTTTACTAAAAAAGTTTTTGTTTTTGTTTTTCTACCCATTCCCCAAAAAAAAAAAAACCCTGGTTATGGTTGTCACCCGCGTAGGACCAAAAACCATGGAGGATGAACTTGCAGCCCTCAAGACCAAACTCCAAGATCTGGATGAAACAATTCTCAGCCTCAATCTTCAGCATCCAGCCATGAACAATATATGGCAGCCAAAGTCTTCTGCAGACACTGGGTTCTCTTCTTCCAACAATTTTCGTGGGCTGAAGCTTGATTTTCCTCGCTTCAATGGTGATGATTTAACTAGATGGATATACCGGGCAGAACAATATTTCAGTCTGCATAATATTTTTGATGTCAACAAAGTTCCACTTGCATCCTTTCATTTGGAACATGAAGCCCTTCCATGGTTCTGTTGGTACATCAAGGCTCATGAAGAGCCAAAATGGACATATTTTTGCAAACTCATTTTGCAACAATTTGGCCCTAGTGCTTTTGATGACTTCATAGGAGCACTCACTAAACTTTGCCAAACTAGCACTGTGAGAGAATATCAGACTGAATTTGAGAAACTGGCCAATCACATAGAGGGATTGTCTGATGAATTTTTTAGGAGTTGTTTTGTCAGTGGTCTGAAGGATGCAATCTAATCTGGGGTTAAAATGTTCTGTCCCAATATAATGATGGAAGCCCTAGGGTTGGCTAAGTTGGTAGAGGACAAGATCACAGCTCAACAATGCTCCAAATACAATTTTATTCCATTCAAAAATATGGTTTCCCAAACACCTCCAATCACGCCAGCTCCTAGAACAACTCTTATAAAGCATTTGTCTAAAGCAGAGATGAGGGCCCATAGAGAAAAAGGGGCTTTGTTATAATTGTGATGAGAAATTCACTCGAGGACATAGATGTGTTGAGCAAAAGCTCTATCTCTTGGATGTGGATTCTCCACCTGCAACTAAAGTTTATGAAGATGCTCAGGATACAGTAGATGATCAGGTCGACATTCAGCAGCTACCTATTGACCCTCCTTCTTAGGAAGCCCACCTAGAGATCTCTCTTCATGCTTTAGCAGGAGTCACCACCCCACAAACCATGTGGGTCAAGGGTTACTTCAAGAAGCTCCCTCTGACAATACTCATTGATTCTGGTAGCACTCATAACTTCATTGACCCTCGGATCGCCAAACACGCTGATTGTTTTGTCCATCCTTGCTCCAGCTTTGAAGTCATGATTGCCAATGGGGGCACATTACCTTGCAAGGGGAAGTGTCACAATGTGCGTATCTCTATTGGAGATTATACCATGTGCTCTGACATGTTTGCCTTGCCCTTAGGTAGATGTGATGTGGTTTTGGGCACTCAATGGTTACACACACTTGGACCCATCTTATGGGATTTTGCTGAACTTTGGATGCAGTTTTCAAACAATGGGCAAAAACACACATTAAAGAGCTTACAACCAGGGTCTCTCAGCATCATCAGTTCACATCACATGGAAAAGCTCCTTAAGAAGAATTCACATGGTGTCATCGCTTAGCTCCATTCCATTCAGATGCAACCATCAGTGGTCTCCACTAGTCCTTCAGATCTACAACGAATTTTGGATAGATATGCATGTGTCTTTGTTGAACCAACGGGATTGCCACCTTCATGACTAGATGACCATCATATTTAGCTCCTTCCTGGAAGCATTCCTCCCAACATCATGCCCTACCACTACCCATTTCACCAAAAGATAGAGATTGAGATGCTCGTTCGGGACTTACTAAAGCAACGTATTATTTGCCCTAGTACCAGTTCCTTTTCTTCACCAGTTCTTCTTGTCCAGAAAAAAGATGGGTCATGGCACCTCTGCATTGACTTCTAAGCACTTAATCACATTGTTGGTAATTATTTATGTCTAGGGTTTTAAACTTGAATGTTTGCTAATTTTCTCCTTCAAACCCTGAAATTTCTGAGTTGCAGGATCTTGTTCTGTTGCTAAAATCTCCATCGGGCCCTGAAAAATGATAAAAATGAGTTGTATGCATTCCTGAATGCATACCTAGCTACGGTTTCCTGTGTCTAAATGTTTCTAGAAGTGGCTGGGAGGATCTCATTGTGCCAGTGCCGCGTGATTCACCAAGTATTTTGCCCCAGTTTAAGTCTGTACCGTTGCTTATGCTTCCCGCGGAGTGTACCACGTGTCTACAGTGGAGGCGGTCCCTTAAAGTTTCAAGAATTACTGCGGAAGGCGCCATGTGGAGGCACCCGAAAGACCCTAAAGTTTCACAGTCTCCGCCAAGGCTTCGAAGACCCTTAATGTTTCTTTAGTGATGGAAACGCAGAGCTTGCCAAGTGTCAATCTCCGCCAAGTTTCTGAATGACCCTAAGTGTTTCTCAAAGGTAGCATGGACGGTGACAAGTGGCAGCCTCCACTTATGTTCCAGCTTGAGCGTGGAAGGCACCACGTGTCGGCTTCCGCCATGGTTTCAATAAAGTTTCTTTTATGTTTCATGAGAGTGCCACGGATCTTGACATGTGTCAATATCCACTTGTGTTTCATCTCTTTAAGTGTTTCCCTTGTGTTTCAAACTGCTCGCTGCAGATGACGCCACGTGTCATTTTCTGCTGAAGTTTCAAAAAAGTTTCCAAGCAGGGGCGGAGCATGCCACGTGCCCCTTGAGGTTGCTGCGGAGCATGACAAGTGTCAGCGTCTATGTTACGTTTCATATTTGTTTCAGTGCTAAGTGAAGATGGGGGTGGGTCCCAGTGAGGATTCTCATGTGACATGAATGTATCCAACACAGTTTCTAGTTACTTCATGTGGAAAGTGTTGCGTGTCACTTGCGGAGGCATGGTTCTAAAGGTTTCTAAGTCACAGCGGAAGCTGCCACGTGCCCCTGGTTGTGACTGCGGAAGATGACACTTGTCGGCCTCCGCGTAGTTTCTATTTGTTTCATAGTGTGGTACAAATGAGGTGGGTCCCAATTAATAGTTGTTGCCGCAGATGGTGCCAAGTGGCAACTTTCACCTGAGTTTCAAAAAGCCCCTCTTCTCTAATGTTTCTGCAAGCATGGAAGGCACCAAGTGTCAAATGGCGGGGGCACTTTCTATTTGTTTCAATGGGCAAGCAGAATGCGCCATCTGTCCCTTATGCTTCCCACGGAGCGTGACACGTGTCAGCTTCCGTGGGACTTTTCTTTATGTTGCATTGTTAAGCGAAATAGACGAGGTGGGCCCCAGCGTATGTATCTAATGTGTCAGAAGGTGATGCGTGGCAGAGGATCCTGAAACTTAAGGACTATTTCTCTTAAGTTTCTATGTGTTTCAAGGTTAATGCGGAGCCTGCCAAGTGTCAGCTCCCGCAGAGTTTCGTAGGACCCTTTTGTGTCCCTCGACAGCGACGCAGAACCTGCCACGTGTTGGTTTCTGCCTGTGTTTTGCAGGGAGTTTCTATGCACTTCAAGGATGCCGCAGAGCTTGCCACATGGTAGCTTCTGCACATGTTTTTGGTAGAAGGCTCTCGACGGGGAAGATAAAGGAAGAGGGGAGTCAACAGTTGAATCTTCAAGTGTCTACATGGCACGTGTTTATTGGCACCAGCCTTGCAGCGCAATTTAAGCCATGAGTCTTGGCGGGAAGAAAGGTTTTAACAGCTACACTTAAGCAAATAGTTTCTTCTATGACCCTACGTTTGCATCTTGGCAGGAGAGGTTTGCAAGGCATGCAACTGCTGCATCCTGATGCTACGAGCTGGTATGCCATTAATGGTGAAATTGCACAGAGGTATGGGTTGAAAGGACATGCCAGCTACTCGTTTTAGATAGAAAATCATGACATGGTGATGCAGGTCAAGATCTCACCTGCCTCTTCCTATCTGTGTGGCTGCATTGAATGTTTCTGGCTCCCCTGGTGTTGCACTGTACCTAGTAATGTCTTGGGGACTACCATGTGATTAATGAGGGAGTACATCATCCTGCTTTATAAGTAGATGATGCTACTCAATTCAGTGGTTGTTGAAAGTTGGACATTTTCTGGATCTGTAACACAATACAACTAACCTAGTTGCTCTGTGCAGTGGATTTTGTGAGTTTATGAGTCTCATGTCTTATGTTTTGTGCATAAATTCATTGGTTTCATGCTGATTTAGATGAGTAATGCTATATTGCATGTGTTTTGTTGTCTGTCTCCTGTATTGAATATGCTTTCCTTTTGAATCTGGATATCTAAGGGGTGTCTTGGGTTCTAGGATATAGGTTTACTATATTGAATGCTTGATCTCTTAACTTTTGTTCAAGGGATAGATTAAACTATTTTCAGGTTAAGTATTGAGGAAAGTATATTGCAGTAAGGATATCATAAGTAGAGATGTATAAACACTCTATTTTGGGATATATTTGTAAGGCAAATATGATGAAATCCCCTTGAAATCTAGTCTTGTTATGTTTATGCTGAACATTTGCATGTGTATGTCTACTGATTCCAAGCCTTGGATAGGCACCAATCTAGCTCTGTGTTGAGGTTATACACTAGGTCCAGCTCTGCATCCAAACACAACATCAAAATTAAACTCCAAAACAACCATTAGGACAGTAGAATTAGTTTTAGGATCCCAAGTCCTCTGTCTACAATTGAAAATAGGCCCAAAGCTAGCCCCTTTGCTCTTATCTTGCAGTTTTGGTCTACTTACAGGAGGACTTATTTGCTTCATATCAGCATCCCAGCCTTTGTATGCATATTCTCATGGATGTTGAGTAGGGAAAACCCCCCTAGGTTTTGCAGAGCCTAAAGAAGAAGAGGAGATAAAAATAGAGTCTATCTCCTATACTGTTGGCCCCTGGCCCAGAAATCTTGTTGATCATTGATGGCTACCTTGTAGGGAAATCTGGGAGTAAGCATCCAGTTTGGGAAAAAACCAACACACATCACAATCAAGGATAAGTTTCTGATTCCTGTTGTTGTTGAGCTTAATGGTGCTCATTTTTTCTCCAAGTTGGATCTTCATTCTGGGTATCACCAAATTCAAGTTCATGAGGATAATATCCCTAAAACAGCTTTCCGCACGCATGATGGCCACTATGAATTTTTGGTCATGCCCTTTGGCCTCACTAATGCTCCTTCCACATTCCAGGCATTGATGAATAAAATATTCTAGCCCTACTTGCCAAAATTCATTCTGGTCTTCTTTGATGATATCCTCATCTATAGTAAAACATGGGCTGAGCATCTCCAACATCTAGATCTTATACTGCAACTTCTCTCTGATCATCATCTCTGTGCAAAATAGTCTAAATGTGTTTTTGGGTAGGAGGAAGTGGAGTATCTTAGGCATATTGTTTCAGCCCAAGGGGTTCAAGTGGATCCTGCCAAAATAGATGCCATGAAAAATTGGCCGTATCCTCAAACACTTAAGAGCCTCCATGGTTTTTTGGGACTGACTGGCTACTACTGCAAGTTTGTTAAGGATTACAGGAAGATTACAGCTCCATTAATAACTCTGTTGAAAAAGGATGCTTTTACATGGACACATGCTGTTGAGTGTGCATTTGAAAAACTTAAACAAGCTATGTGTACTACACTTGTTCTAGCTATGCCAGATTTTTCCAAGACCTTCACAATTGAGAGTGATGCTTGTGGCAATGGACTTGGTGCTATTCTCCTTCAAGATGAACATCCCATTGCATTCACTAGCAAAGCCCTTTCAAGTAAGAATTTAGTACACTCTACATATGAGAAGGAAATGATGGCTATTTTGCATGTAGTATAGAAGTGGCAGCCATACCTATTAGGGAATCATTTCTGCATCAAGATTGATCACCAGAGTCTGAAATATTACCTGGAACAATAGGTCTCCTCCCCAGCACAACAAAAATGGGTTAGCAAACTCATGGGTTATGACTATGAGATCACTTACAAGAAGGGTAAGGATAATATTGTGGTCGACACTCTTTCTCGCACATTTGATGACCAACCTTCTCTTTAGCTATTTCTATGCCTGTTCCAAATTGGCTGGAATTTGTCCAGTAGGGCAATGTCAATGACTCTTTATTATCTCAAATCATCCAACAGTTGGCCAATAACCCTTCTATTGTACCACATTACTCTTGGGATGGTGCTTCTCTGAGATACAAGAGTTGTCTGGTGCTTCCCCAGAACACAGATCTTCAACAAGCTATCTTCTATGAACTCCATGCTTCTCCATCGGCAGGGCACTCTGGGTTCCTCAAAACTTATGAGCGGGCATGACATAACTTCTTTTGGAAGGGAATGAAAAGGGCAATTCAACAAATGGTGGCTGAATGTGATACCTGCTAGCGCAACAAGGGTGAAATGATACTCCTTCTTGGATTGCTCGAACCCTTGCCCATCCCTACATGGATTTGGATAGATATTTCTATGGATTTCATTGAGGGTCTCCCTAAATTTGGAGGGAAGATAGTGATCTTGGTTGTGGTTGATCGCCTCTCCAAATATAGTCATTTTTGTGACCTCAGCCATCTGTTAGGAACCCGTGTTTAACCCTTCTCTTTACTTTATTAGTATATTGTTGTTGGATGCATATGCTTTGTAAGTCATCCCATGAGTATATTGTAATACCCCACATTCATGGGGAGTAATAGTTGTTTAGATTAGACTTAGTATATAAGTACGTGTTGAGGCTAATGAAGGCATCCACGAGTTTATTGTATTGAGCTTGCTCAAAGGAGGTTGCCCCCTCGAAGTGGCCTGTGATCAATAAATTCCTTCTGTGTTCTGCTTTCTATTTTTTTGTACATTTTTCATTATATTGTTGCTAGAGGTTCCTCTCATTTGGTATCAGAGCACTTTCTTGGGCTCACTGGGTGGAATTTTCACCAATTTTTTTTTTGCAGTGGCCCCTAGGCGCTGTGATTATTATAGTTCTTTTTTCTTTGCATCTGTATTGTTCATTTCAATTGCAGGTTCAGATCAGGGAATAATCCCTATCCATTTAACTATGGGAAGTGCCTAGGCATAGCCCTAAAACTCATTGTGAGGAGTACCACAGGAACCCCAAAGGAGCTAGCCCATTGAGAGGACCTGCCAGCAAAAAGGGCAATGACCCCTACCTGATTGACTAGTTCCCATCTATGAGGTAAACCAAGAGCTGTCGTTTGTGGCAAAGCGGTTATCAGTTTTACCTGAGCCGTGGAGTAATGGGTACTGCCCCAATACGCAAGTTGTTAGACAACATTGGTAGCCGAGTGAATCCCCTGGGGTCCATATCTATTGTCAACTGGTAAATCATAGATTGCATCTGTCTAAGAGTCGTTGCAGATCCCATTGCAAATATTTTCCAGAAAAAAAAATCCTGGTTATGGTTGTCACCCATGTAGGAGCAAAAAACATGGAGGATAAACTTGCAGCCCTCAAGACCAAACTCCAAGATCTGGATGAAAAAATTCTCGGCCTCAATCTTTAGCATTCAGCCATGAACAATAGACGGCCGCCAGAGTTTGCTATAGACATTGGGTTCTCTTCTTCCAGTAATTTTTGTGGGTCGAAGCTTGATTTTCCTCGCTTCAATGGTGATGATCTAACTGGATGGATATACCTGACAGAACAATATTTTAGTCTACATAATACTTTTGATGTCAACAAAGTCCCACTTGCATCCTTTCATTTGGAACATGAAGCCCTTCAATGGTTCCATTGGTACATCAAGGCTCATGAAGAGCCAAAATGGACAGATTTTTGCAAACTCATTTTGCAACAATTTGGCCCTAGTGATTTTGATGACTTCATAAGAGTACTTACTAAACTTTGCCAAACTGGCACTGTGAGAGAATATTAGACCAAATTTGAGAAGTTGGCCAATCACACAAAGGGATTGTCTAATGAGTTTTTTAGGAGTTGTTTTGTCAGTGGTCTGAAGGATGCAATCCGATCTGAGGTTAAAATGTTCTGTCCCAGCACAATGATGGAAGCCCTAGGGTTGGCTAAGTTGGTGGAGGACAAGATCACATCTCAATAGTGCTCCAAATCCACTTTTGTTCCATTCAAAAATGTGGTTTCCTAAAGACATCCAATCACGCCAGCTCCTAGAACAACTCCTATCAAGCATTTGTCTGAAGCAGAGATGAGGGCAGGTAGAGAAAAAGGGCTTTGTTATAACTGTGATGAGAAATTCATTCGGGGACATAGATGTGTTGAGCAAAAGCTCTATCTCTTGGATGTGGATTCTCCACCTACAACTAAATTTTATGAAGATGCTCAGGATAAAGTAGATGATTAGGTCGACATTTAACAGCTGCCTATTAACCCTCCTTCTTAGGAAGACCACCCAGAGATCTCTCTCCATGCTTTAGTAGGAGTCACCACCCCACAAACCATGCAGGTCAAGGGTTACTTCCAGAAGCTCCCTCTGACAATACTCATTGATTCTGGTAGCACTCATAACTTCATTGACCCTTGGATCGCCAAACAGGCTGATTGTTTTGTCCATCCTTGCTCCAAATTTGAAGTCATGATTGCCAATGGGGATACATTACCTTGCAAAGAGAAGTATCGCAATGTGCTTATCTCTATTGGAGATTATAACCTACACTCCGACATGTTTGCCTTGCCCTTAGGTGGATGTGATGTGGTTTTGTGCAGTCAATGGTTACACACACTTGTACCCATCTTATGGGATTTTGCTGAACTTTGGATGTAGTTTTCAGACAATGGGCAAAAACACACATTGAAGGGCTTACAACTAGGCTCTCTCAGCATCATCAGTTCACATTGCATGGAAAAGCTCCTTAAGAAGAATTCACATGGTGTTATCGCTCAGCTCCATTTCATTCAGATGCAACCATCAGTGGTCTCCACTAGTCCTTCAGATATACAACAAATTTAGGATAGATATGCATGTGTCTTTACTGAACTAGTGGGATTGCCACCTTCACGACCAAAGGACCATCGTATTTAGCTCCTTCCTGGAAGCATTCCTCCCAACATTAGGCCCTACCACTACCCATTTCACCAAATGATAGAGATTGAGATACTCATTCAAGACTTACTGAAGCAAGGTTTTATTCACCCTAGTACCAGTTCCTTTTCTTCACCAGTTCTTCTTGTCCGTAAAAAAGATGGGTCATGGTGCCTCTGCATTGACTTCCAAGCACTTAATCACATCACAATCAAGGATAAGTTTCTAATTCCTATTGTTCATGAGCTTCATGGCGCTCATTTTTTCTCCAAGTTGGATCTTCATTCTGGGTATCACCAAATTTGGGTTCATGAGGATAATATCCCTAAAATGGCTTTCCGCACACATGATGGCCACTATGAGTTTTTGGTCATACCCTTTGGCCTCACTAATGCTCCTTCCACATTCCAGGCATTGATGAATAAAATATTCTGGCCCTACTTGCAAAAATTCATTCTAGTCTTCTTTGATGATATCCTCATCTATAGTAAAACATGGGCTGAGCATCTCCAACATCTGGACCTTGTCCTACAACTTCTCTCTGATCATCATCTCTGTGCAAAATAGTCTAAATGTGTTTTTAGATAGGAAGAAGTGGAGTATCTCGGGCATATTGTTTCAGCCCAAGGGGTTCAAGTCGATCCTGCCAAAATCGATGCCATGAAAAATTAGCCACATCCTTAGACACTCAAGAGCCTCTGTGGTTTTTTGGGACTGACTGACTACTACCGCAAGTTTGTCAAGGATTATGGGAAGATAGTAGCTCCATTAATAGCTCTATTTAAAAAGGATGCTTTTACATGGACACATGCTGCTAAATGTACATTTCAAAAACTGAAACAAGCTATGTGTACTACACTTGTTCTAGCTATGCCAAATTTTTCCAAGACCTTCACTATTGAGAGTGATGCTTGCGGCAATGGAATTGGTGCTGTTCTCCTTCAAGATGAACATCCCATTGCATTCACCAGCAAAGCCCTTTTAGGTAAGAATTTAGTACTCTCTACATATGAGAAGGAAATGATGGCTATTTTGCATGCAGTATAGAAGTGGTAGCCATACCTATTAGGGAATCATTTCTACATCAAGACTGATCACCAGAGTCTGAAATATTTCCTAGAACAATGGGTCTCCTCCCTAGCACAATAGAAATGGGTTAGCAAACTCATGGGTTATGACTATGAGATCACTTACAAGAAGGGTAAGGACAATATTGTGGCGGATGCTCTTTCTCGCACATTTGATGACCAAGCTTCTCTTTCAGCTATTTCTATGCCTATTCCAAATTGGCTTGAATCTGTCTATGTCAATGACTCTTCCTTATCTCAAATCATCCAATAGTTGGCCAATAACCCTTCTGTTGTACATCATTACTCTTGGGATGGTGCTTCTCTGAGATATAAGGGTTGTCTGGTGCTTCCCCAGAACACAGATCTTCAACAGGCTGTCTTCTATGAACTCCATGCTTCTCCATTGGCAGGGCACTTTTTGCAAGTATGGGTCTAACCGGTGTTGTCATTGATGTCAACATACTCATGTTGCATTAATGAGAAGGATTGGATGAGCTGTGTGCTGAGGATATTGAGAAAATTAGTTTCAATCAAGAACAGTGAAGAACAGTGATGACAACAAGGTAAAAGTCCAAGATAGGTTGAGGATCAGAGGATACGGTTTAAAGGGTTTGTATATATGAGTCTTGAGATGATCCAGTCAAGTTTTTAGAGGTTCGCATGAAGATCTGAAGAAGTTATGACCGCTCAAGTAGAACCAGCTCTGACAGGTTTCCAGAGGTGACAGAGTGACACAGATAGGTCCGGTGAGGTCCGATAATGCATTATCCCGTTCTATGGATTTGAGGAAGTCTTGAGGACATCCTTGTGAAGTGTCAAGTAGATTGGTTTGTGGCTTGAAGGTCTGGAAGAACCTATTCCTTTGTGACAGTGATGACAGACTGTGTTCTTGAGGTTCCAGATGAAGGAGAGAAGGATTCCAGTAAGCAGATGAAGTGCAGATGTTGTTGGTGATTCAGGAAAGCTTGTGGTGATCTATGGATCGGTTCTAGTTCATGTTGGTGGTCCGCATTGAAGTTAAAGTTTGTATTTGAAGAATAACCACCAGATGTTGGTGTTCTTCCTGAGACTGGCCAACCAGATGTATTACACGTCTTGTGGATGTTCTTGTATGTGTTTGCCGACTCAGGTGATTATTCCTAAGTCGATGTCTTGTATAAATAAGGGATTGTGAAGTCATTCCAAAGTGTGTCTTGTGGTGATGAGTGTGTGGTAGCGAGGAGGAGTGTGAAAGGCAGAGCAGAAGTATTGGGCTTAATGGAACTGATTCATGCATGGTGAAGATGTTATTCTTAGTTCATAAAGGTGATACTTATTTCTTTGTAGACAGTGTGTCTCTTGTAGGCAGTGAGCCTCTTGTGAACAGTGTGCTCGGGTAGTGAGCCCTAATTGGTATGTGCCATTTGTTCTTTCTATTCTTCTAACAAAGAATACATTCTTGGGTTAATCACCCTGTAGTTTTTCCCTTAATTGGGTTTTCCACATCAAAATCTTGGTGTCTTATGTGTTGATGAGTTTCTGCCTTTGAGTTAAATGCATTATGTTTCATATTTAATATACTACTAATCACCAAGAAGATTTAAGTGTGGAAATTGGAGAAAGTTTTGCACAACTGATTCACCCCCCCTCTCAGTTGTGTGCCTTAAGTCTAACAATTGGTATCAGAGTCAAGTTCCTCTAAAAGGAGCTTAACCGCTTGAGGAGATCCAGTATGTCGTCTTACAAGAAGGATAGTCTGAAGTTTGATGGAACCAACTTTTCTCTTTGGAAAGGTCACATGAAATGTCACTTGCAGTGTATGGGAATGGCGTACTGGTCCATGGTTACAAAGACGTATGTACCTCCACAAGGTGGTCCAACAACCCTAAATGAAATCATAGATGCTAAAAACAATCTAGAGACCAAAGAGGATCTTCTAAGCACATTATCTGACTCAAAGCTCTCAAATGTTATTGATCTACCAACTGCTTTTGAGATTTGGAATAAACTAGAACTTTTGCATGAAGGAGACCAGCATGTTAAATGTGCAAGGTTATAGAGTCTAAAAGGTAAATTTAAAAAATTGAAGATGAGAGATGATGAAAATATTACCAATTTTATGCGAAGAGTGAATGAGCTGGTTTGTGGAATTAGAAATGCTGGTGGAGTCTTGGATGAAAATGAGATTGTTGGTAAAATTCTCAGATCCCTTCCTGCTTCTTACAAAATCAAGGCTGCTGCCATTGAAGAATTTAGAGCCCATACAACTGTCACAAGAGATCAATTGGCTAGGAAATTGGCTGCATTTGAAATGACAGAGTTTGGAGATGACCCCCCCAAGACTGAATCTGCATTCAAAGCCAGTGCCTCTGTTAAAGGTAAACAAAGGTTTGATCCGGGAGAGAATTCTTCAAGGAAATTGTCATGGTATGAAAAAGCAAGAAAAGATCTAGAAGAAGAAGTAGAAACTTCTCAACTTGAAGTCCTTATTGCAAAGAGCCTGCCAAGAGGATCTAGTAAGTATGAAGAAAAATTACCTTTTAAGTGTTTTAATTGCAATAAGATTGGTCATTTTGCCTCAAGGTGTCTGAAAAGATTTTCGAGGCAAAATCCTAATAAGCCAAGGTTCCAAAAGAACTGTTACTATGTACATGAAGATGACGATAATGAAGGAGTAACAAATGATGAATTAGAGATAGGAAACAAATCTGGAAATGAATGGGTGTTCATTGCCATCAACGAAGAAGATCCAATGTCCTCTGTATCTGTCAATCTTAAGACTGTGGAAAGAGCTCTGGCTGCCCAAATTGAAGAGAAGAATGATTGGGTCATTGACAGTGGATGCTCTCACCATATGACAGGTGACAAAAATAAGTTTGTAGATTTGGAGAGGTATGAAGGAGGAGTGGTAAAGTTTGGTGACAATTCTGCTGGTAGAATTAGAGGAAGAGGAACTATTTCTTTTGATGGAAGAAACAAAACTGGTAATGTAATGTATGTTGAAGTTTTGAAGCACAATCTTCTCAGTGTTGGATAGTTGGTGGGCAAAGGCTATGATCTCTGATTCAAGGATGGAAAATGTAAAATCTTTGAAAGTTTTGGAACAAAGATTGCATCTGGTACTCAAACTAAAGGTAACATCTTCCATTTGGTTGGTACTAATAAAAGCTGCTTATTTGTTCAAGTAGATCAGAGTTGGTTATGGCATAGAAGGATGTGTCATGTGAATTTTGATAATATCATCAAGATAAGCAATACTCAGGCTATATGAGATCTTCCAAAATTGGTGAAACCTACTAACAGCTTGTGCAAGGAATGTCAGTTGGGTAAGCTAAGCAGAGTCACATTCAAAAGCAAGGAACTGTCTTCTACCGGATTATTGGACTTAGTTCACATTGATCTTTGTGGTCCGGCAAGAACTAGGAGTATTCAAGGTGACAGATACTTCATGCTGCTAATTGATGACTATTCCCAGATGATGTGGGTAACCTTTCTAAAGGAGAAATTAGAAGCTCTTGAGAAATTCAAAACATTCAAGGCTACGGTAGAAAATGAAATAGGAATAAAGTTGAAATGTCTGAGGTCTGATAGAGGTGGAGAATTCACATCCAGTGAGTTCATAGAGTTCTGTGAGAAACATGGAATTAAGAGACAGTTGTCTACTCTAAGGACTCCACAACAGAATGGAGTAGTGGAGAGAAAGAACTGGACCATCTAGGAAGCATCTAGGACCATGATGATGGAAGAAAATGTTCCTCAGATCTATTGGAGAGAAGCTATCAGCACTGCAGTCTATACTCTCAATCGAGTTCATATCAGAAGCAATACCGGTAAGACCCCTTATGAACTCTAGTTTGGCATTACTCCCTACTATAAGATATTTCAGAGTCTTTGGTAGCAAATGTTACATCAAAAGAGATGAAGATCTAGGCAAGTTTGATGCTAGAAGTGATGAAGGAATATTCTTGGGTTACTCTACTCAAAGCAAAGCATACTGGTGTTATAACAAGAGACTAAGAAAGATGATAGAAAGTACAAATGTGAAGGTTGATGAAGGAATAGAGAAACCCTCAAGGTTTTATGAATATGATGAAGATGATCAGAATGGTGTTCTGGTTTAAGGAGTTCAATCCTTTTCTGAAAGTTAGATTCAGACTGATCTGGTAAATTAGGAAGAAGAGATAGGTCCGAATGAGCCTGATCAAGAAGTAGAAGTGTAAGAAACTCCCAAAGTTCCAAGGTATGTAAGACTGAACCACTCTGAAGATCAGATCATAGGTGACAAAAGCAATGGTGTGCAAACTAGAAGGAAAATTGCTCAAAATTTAGATGAATATTGTCTAATTTCAAAGATTGAACCTAAGACAATAAATGAAGCCCGCAATGATGAAAACTGGACCAAAGCAATGGAGGAAGATTTGATGCAAATTGAGAAAAATCACACTTGGGATCTTGTTCACAAACCTAGAAACAAAAATGTGATTGGAACCAAATGGGTCTTCTGGAACAAACTAAATGAAGTTGGTAAAGTAATCAGAAATAAAGCCAGATTGGTCTGCAAGGGCTACTCTCAAATAGAAGGAATTGATTTTGAAGAAACTTTTGCTTCGGTGGCAAGAATTGAAGCAGTAAGATTATTTCTTGCATTTCCTGCCTTCAAGGATTGTAGGGTGTATCATATGGATGTCAAATTTGCTTTCTTGAATGGTGACTTAGAAGAAGTGTACATTGAACAACTGGATGGATTTCAATTATCTGAGCATAGTGATATGGTCTGCAAGCTGAAGAAGGCACTGTATGGACTAAAGCAAGCCCCAAGAGCCTGGTATGAAAGATTGGACAAACATCTCTTGAAGATTAGTTTCAACAAAGGTACTGCTGACAGTAACTTATATTTCAAAATTGATCATGAAAACATCTTGATTGTTGAAGTATTTGTTGATGATATCATCTTTGGAGGAAGAGACAGTATGTGTAAAACCTTTTGAAATCAAATGAAAAGTGAGTTTGAGATGTTAATGCTTGGTGAAATAAATTTCTTCTTGGGTCTGCAAATTACTCAAACAAAGAAAGGAATCTTTATTTCTCAAACCAAATATGTGAAAGAATTGTTGAGGAAATTTGGAATGGAAGATTCAAAGCCAATGAATACTCCCATGGCAACCGGATGTAAGTTGAACAAAGATGATGACTCTCCTAAAGTAGACCAGACAAAGTATAGATCAATGATTGGAGGATTGTTGTATCTTACTCAAACTAGACCAGATATAATGCAGGTTGTTGGTCTTGTTGCGAGATTCCAGGCTAATCCCAAAGAATCTCATGTCATGGCAATCAAAAGGATTTTTAGGTATCTAAAAGGAATAGTTGAGTATAGTTTGTGGTATCCTAGAGATCATGATTTCTCTCTTCATGCATATATAGATGCTGATTGGGTAGGAGATGTGGATGACCAAAAGAGTACCAGTGGTGGAGCTTTCTTTTTAAGAAAGAGATTGGTTTCTTGGCTAAGCAAGAAACAAGAGGCAATATCCATGTCTACAACTAAAGTAGAATACATAGCAGCAGCAGGCAGTTGCACTCAAGTTTTGTCGATGAAGCAGATGCTAAGAGATATTAAAGTAGAGTATAAGGAGCCTATCACAATCTTTTGTGATAATTCAAGTGCAATAAATATTTCTAAGAATCCGATGTTGCATTCTAAGACTAAGCATATATCTATCAAGTTTCACTTTCTGAGAGAGCAAGTGAACAAGGATGAAGTCAGACTGGAGTTTGTTCCCTCCAAGGATCAGATTATAGATATCTTTACTAAACCTCTTCCCAAGGACTCTTTTGAGTATCTCAGGGAGAAGTTAGGGGTTATTGCCCCTCCGATGATGAACTAGGATGCACTGATGTGCATCAGTCCGGTGGATATCACAGTCATATCTTGTGATGCAGATTGATGATGGGGAGCTGCTACTCAGGGGGAGCAACAGGTATGATTCTGAAGTATTGGAGTTGCAAGTATGAGCCCTTTGCCATTGATGTCAAAGGGGGAGAGAAGACATGTGAAAAACAAGTGGTTGATGATCAAAGGGGGAGCAATAAAGGAAGAGAAGATATATGAATAGTTGTTGATAGGGGGAGTTGTGACGTAAGGAGAAATTCTTGTCTTGATGGTTTTTCACATCATATATTACCATCAATGACAAAGGGGGAGATTGTTTCAAGTATGGGTCTAACCAGTGTTGTCATTGATGTCAACATACTCATCTTGCATTAATGAGAAGGATTGGATGAGCTGTGTGTGGAGGATATTGAGAAAATTAGTTTCAATCAGGAACAGTGAAGAATAGTGATGACAACAAGGTAAAAGTCCAAGATAGGTTGAGGATCAGATGATGCGGTTTAAAGGGTTTGTATATATGAGTCTTGAGATGATCCAGTCAAGTTTTTAGAGGTCCACATGAAGATCTGAAGAAGTTATGACCGCTCAAGTAGAACCGGCTCTGGTAGGTGTCTAGAGGTGACAGAGTGACACAGATAGGTCCGGTGAGGTCTGGTAATGCATTATCCCATTTTACGGATTTGAGGAAGTGTTGAGGACATCCTTGTGAAGTGTCAAGTAGATTGGCTTGTGGCTTGAAGGTCCGGAAGAACCTATTCCTTTGTGACAGTGATGACAGACTGTGTTCTTGAGGTTCTAGATGAAGGAGAGAAGGATTCCAGTATGCAGATGAAGTGTGGATGTTGTTGGTGATTCAAGAAAGCTTGTGGTGATTTGTGGATTGGTTCCAGTTCATGTTGGTGGTCCGCATTGAAGTTAAAGTTTGTATTTGAAAAATAACCACCGGATGTTGGTGTTCTTCTTGAGACTGGCCGACCAGATGTATTACACATCTTGTGGATGTTCTTGTAGGTGTTTGCTGACTTAGATGATTATTCCTAAGTCGATGTCTTGTATAAATAAGGGATTGTGAAGTCATTCCAAAGTGTGTCTTACGGTGATGAATGTGTGGTAGCGAGGAGGAGTGCGAAAGGCAGAGCAGAAGTATTGGGCTTAATGGAATTGATTCAAGCATGGTGAAGATGCTATTCTTAGTTCATAAAGGTGATACTTATTTCTTTGTAGATAGTGTGTCTCTTGTAGGCAGTGAGCCTCTTGTGAGCAGTGTGCTCGGGCAGTGAGCCCTAATTGGAATGTGCCATTTGTTCTTTCTATTCTTCTAATAGAGAATACATTCTTGGGTTAATCACCCTGTGGTTTTTCCCTTAATTGGGTTTTCCACATCAAAATCTTGGTGTCTTATGTGTTGATGAGTTTCTGCCTTTGATTTAAATGCATTATGTTTCATATTTAATATACTACTAATCACCAAGAAGATTTAAGTGTGGAAATTAGAGAAAGTTTTGTACAACTGATTCACCCCCCTCTTAGTTGTGTGCCCTAAGTCTAACAGCACTCTAGGTTCCTCAAAACTTATGAGCAGGCATGATATAACTTCTTTTGGAAGGGAATAAAAAGGGCAATTCAATAGATGGTGGCTGAATGTGATTCCTACCAGCACAACAAGGGTGAAACGACACTCCTTCTTGGATTGCTCAAACCCTTGCCCATCCCTACATGGATTTGGATAGATATTTCTATGGATTTCATTGAGGGGCTCCCTAAATCTAGAGGGAAGATAGTGATCTTGGTTGTGGTTGATCGCCTCTCCAAATATAGTCATTTTTGTGCCCTCATTCATCCCTATACCATCTCCTCCATCGCACAGATTTTCATGGACCAAATCTTCCATCTTCATGGAATCCCTTCTTCCATTGTCTCAGATCATGATGCCACTTTCACCAGTCATTTTTGGACAAAACTATTTCACCACACTGTCACCAAACTGAAGATGAGTTTAGGGTATCACCCACAAACAGATGGTCAAACTAAAGTTATCAACAAATGTTTAGAAACTTATCTTTGTTGTTTCACCTCAGAACAACAGCATCAATGGGCAAAGTGGCTCCCTCTTGTTGAATGGTGGTACAATACCTCCTACCACACTGCATCTAAAATGACTCCATATGAAGTAGTCTATGGTCAGGCACTGCCAGTGCTCCTTCCATACACCCCCAGTAGTTCACCAGTTCAGGCAGTTGACATAGTTCTCCAACCTGAGATCAGATTCTTCGCATTTTGTAGGAGAATCTTCACATGGAAAGAAATCAAATGAAACAACAAGCTGATCAGCATTGTTTGGAGCGCACTTTTCAAGTAGGTGATATGGTTTTTCTTCGTCTACAGCCATACAAGCACTCCTCCCTGAAACTCAAAGGGCGTCATAAGCTGGCTCCAAATTTCTATGGGCCATATAAAGTTCTTCAGAAGATTGGGTCAGTTGCTTATAAATTGGAGCTTCCTCCTTCTTCCCACGTTCATCCAATATTTCATGTCTCTTGTCTAAAGGAAGTTCTTGGCACCAACATCAGAGCACAAACTATTTTACTAGAACTAGATTACGAAGGATCCATCATTTTGAAGCTGGAGGCAATCCTTGACAGGCAGACTTGTCAGCTTCACTCTCGATCCATCACAGAGGTATTAATTCAGTGGCACAGAATGCAACCAAAAGATGCTACATGGGAACCACTCCTTCAGATTCAACAACAATTTCCACATCTTAATCTTTGAGGACAAAGATTTTCTAAGAGGGAGGGGATGTTAGGAACCCGTGTTTAACCCTTCTCTTTACTTTATAAGTATATTGCTATTAGATACATATGCTTTGTAAGTCATCCCGTGAGTATATTGTATTATCCCACATTCATGGAGATTAATAGTTGTTTAGATTAGACTTAGTATATAAGTACGTGTTGAGGCTAATGAAGGCATCCATGAGTTTATTGTATTAAGCTTGCTCAAAGGAGGTTGTCCCCTCGCAGTGGCTTGCGATCAATAAATTCCTTCTGTGCTCTGCTATTTCTATTATTTCGTGCATTTTTTATTATATTGTTGCTGGAGGTTCCTCTCACCATCCCTATACCGCCTCCTCCATCATACAGATTTTCATGGACCAGATCTTCCATCTTCATGGAATCCCTTCTTCCATTGTCTTAGATTGTGATGCCACTTTCACCAGTCATTTTTGGACAGAACTATTTCACCACACTGGCACCAAACTGAAGATGAGTTCAAGGTATCACCCACAAACAGATGGTTAGACTGAATTTATCAACAAATGTTTGGAAACTTATCTTCATTGTTTCACCTTAGAACAATAGCATTAGTGGGCAAAGTGGCTCCCTCTCACTGAATGGTGGTACAATACCTCCTACCACACTGCATCTAAAATGACTCCATATGAAGAAATCTATGGTTAGGCACTGCCAGTGCTCCTTCCATACACCCCCAGCAGTTCACCAGTTTAGGTAGTTGACATGATTCTCCAAACTTGAGATCAGATTCTTCGCATTTTGTAGGAAAATCTTCACATGGCAAGAAATTGAATGAAACAAGCTGATCAGCACTGTTCTGAGCGCACTTTTCAAGTAGGTGATATGGTTTTTCTTCGTCTACAACCATACAAGCAATCCTCCCTGAAACTCAAAGGGTGTCATAAGCTGGCTCCAAAGTTCTATGGACCATATAAGGTTCTTCAAAAGATTGGGTTAGTTGCTTATAAATTGGAGCTTCCTCCTTCCTGTGTTCATCTAGTATTTCATGTCTCTTGTCTAAATTGGCACCAACATCAGAGTACAAACTATTTTACCAGAATTGGATAATGAAGGATCCATCATTTTGGAGCCGGAGGCAATCCTCAAGAGGCACACTCATTAGCTTCACTCTCGATTCATCACAGAGGTATTAATTTAGTGGCACGGAATGCAACCAGAGGATGCTACATGGGAACCACTCCTTCAGATTCAGCAACAATTTCCACATCTTAAGCTTTGAGGACAAATATTTTCTAAGAGGGAGGGGATGTTAAGAACCCATGTTTAACCCTTCTCTTTACTTTATTAGTATATTGTTGTTGGACGCATATGCTTTGTAAGTCATCCCGTGAGTATATTGTATTATACCACATTCATGGGGAGTAATAGTTATTTAGATTAGAATTAGTATATAAGTACGTGTTGAGGCCAATGAAGGCATCCACAAGTTTATTGTATTGAGATTGCTCAAAGGAGGTTGTCCCCTCGAAGTGGCTTGCGATCAATAAATTCCTTCTGTGTTCCACTATTTCTGTTATTTCATGCATTTTTCATTATATTGTTGTAGGAGGTTCCTCTTAGATTCAAAACATTCACACAAATATAATTGATAGGAAAAGACAATATTCAAAATCAGTATTTTATCCCTAAACTTGTCCCTTGATTTAATGTTTTAGTGTGTGAAAGTGTAGAACTTGAAACCTTCTATCTTGCTTCCACATTTTCCCTACTAAACATTTTGGTGAAGCCCCACCTTCTTCCAAAGAAATGGCTTCTCTCTATGTTTGAGGATTTCAGTTCCTTTATAAGAATTGTGATTATGTAGGTAAAGGTTGTGGTATTAATCAACAAGGGATTTGAATCTGCTTCGTGACATTACTCAAGTGGTATTGGATATGTTTAGGGTAAAATTGGATTTATTGATCTTTTATGGTTTAGATGTTAAAATCCTCCTTTCACCCTAACATTGAAGGATCTAGGGTCAAGCATCGAGCACTATCATACCCTAGGCTACTTGCAAATGAGGGGAAGCTTGGATTAGGGAATTAATTATCAATTTTTCCTTCTACTATGCTCAATTAACCATTAAAACCCTAATTATGCAAATACGACAGCAAATTGATGAATAAAGGAAAAAGATCTTGTAGACGGGAGTAAAATACTAAATTACAGAATACCTATTTTTGAGGTTCTGAAGAGGAACAGTTGAGGACACTAGTGCGGGCACCCAAGTCCAAGGTACCTACTTTTTTGGGGAATTTGGACCTCCTTCAGACATTGATCAACCCTGTAACTTTTGTTTCCTGAGATATGTCTACAGAGGACACTTTTGCGAGCTCCCTAGTCCTAGAAGTGCTCCTTTGTCTGACTTTTCTTTAGATGTTGAATCCTTGATGCCTGCCACTCCTTCCTGCAACTCCACTTCTTCCAGATGTGACACCTGTAACCTGTAATAACAAGACTTGGTTTGGGGGTTGTGGTGTTTATAGGTTTGCCTCAGTCAAACCCTGGAGGATACTTAAGTCTCCAAACACCATTGCTAGAAGAAGAGGGCATGCCCTTGTGAGGTAGAGGCCAAAACCAAAGGAATCAATGATAAAAACACAATGATATGTCACCTTGTAGTGAACCTCTCATGGAGGAAGACGCTCTTCATGCCATGAATAGATTGAAGCTTAAATCTGCAAATATCAATGCACAAAACATACAAGTCTGCTCTTGCAACAGAATAGAAAGCCTTGAATCACCTTGAGAACACAATAGCTTGCTAGTAATCATCTAGTTTACAAATGAATGCCTACACATGCTTATATATGCACCTACAAGCATTCCCACCAAGATATTAAAAATTAAACTTTATCGTGTCGGCAAAATAACCTCCTAACGGTCATAAACCGACACCCAAAAATTGGGGCTGCCCCAAAATAGGGCAGGACTAGGGTGCAGGTGTCCAAGTCCTCCCCCTATTTTAGGTAGGGTACAGCTCAAGGGGTCCACCTAGGTCCTATTTTTCATGGGACTTAGGTCTCATTCTATCGGGATGCTAAAATATGAACTAAGATGTCCTAAATGCACTCTAAAGACCTGGGAGCTAAACCGTATAAGGGAAAAGCTCCCAAGGGGACATTTTCTGATGTTACATTTAGCCCTCACTTTAATGTATGTATGATCATAAGGCCCATACATGCATTAAAGTAAGGTCACAAACATAGTAAACACATCAAGCACAGAGAAGACACGCCAACCGCATAAAAGACAGTAACAAGCATGCAAAACATAGAGAAGACAATAATAGTCATGCAGAACACAAAGCAGACAGTCGATGCATAGAAGACACATTAATGCAAGGAAGACATAAATGATATCTTTTCTTTTCTTTTTTCTCATATATATGAAATGCAAATGCAAGTACTGGAAAGTAAACAAACCTCCCATAATACATGATGCACTCATCGCATAGGTCTTTGTATATGGGGCAACACACATGCAAGACTCGTAAATCCTCCCAAAATGCATGAAGCACTACTCAAGGTGCTGGTCATTGCATATGGGGCAACAAACATGCCATACAAAACAAGCACGCCAAAACACACACTTGAAGACATGGAGAAAACACAGTAGACAAGCGATGGTGTGTTCCCTATTTCTAGGCTCATCACCATCTCAAGCACATTACAAGCACACATCGATGATTGGGCTTCACCACAACAATCATCGAAGACATGCTTAAGAGTTGAGTTAGTCACAGAACTATTCCCCGCCTCTACAGAGGACTTTTGAAAATGACAGGATGATGCTATCTGCTCTGATAAATACACCATTCTCACCTTCGCAGAGGGATTAAGAAAAAGGATATGCACAATATCCCGCCTCCGCAGAGGGCTTATATGATTGATTGATTGATTGCAAACAAGCTCAGGATGCATGATGCACTACTCTGGTGTAGGTCACTGCATCTAATGTCAAACACATTGCTAACATCTATAATAGACAACTTACCTTATATGCCCCCACCTTAAGGTGGTTGATATCACTTATCGATATCAAGCACATTAAGGTAGGAAGAAAACACACAAGTGAACACTGACTTTCATAAATCCCATGCCCCCGAAGGTGACATGTACTTTATGATCGCCAAATGTTCCCACAAACACATCCCTGCAAGAAACATGTTAGTGTCTACAAGATCATGATAAACAACAACATCAATGCATATGATTAACCACACAAAGAGCCAAGGTTATACAATGAATTCAGAGTTCGAGGATAACCAGGGGCTATATCACAAAGCTCTTTGAATCAAGTACTTCTAAGGCTAGATTCAAAGGCAAACAAAGGTGCACGGAGCAGAAGTATTGTTAAGGTTCGTAAATGCGATAGAAACATCATCAAATTCACTACGTAGAAAGCATGAGTGCTTCCACTAGCCAAGCGTCGGATAAAATATACAACCCAATCGTCATATTAGGAACTATAGTCCATTTTTTGATTGCTCTCAAAAGGGACACTAGGTCTGCATCAATATAAATGTTTGTCATCATCCGCCCGCTAGATAGAAACACTAGAGGAAGGGAAACAATAAGTAAGAGAGGAGAAAACAAGTGTCTTAGGGATAGTCACATAGGAGGGTGCACCCAAGTCACCAACCACGATGTTATGTCCGTAAGACATAACACACAACAATGAAATTAGAGAGAGCAATTTAGAAGAATGATGATACAAATAGAAGAAGGTCACAACAGAGGTGGGTTCCTGGTATACCAAACCTTACGGGAGAATCTGAGGTCATCCCAAGAGGCCTAAAGAACATATAACACATTACGGGGGAAGCACATCATGAGAGAAATAAAAGTTTATAGATACATACCTGTAGGGCCCCTTTTGAGCTAGAAGTTGTCTATAAGTAAATTGTTGTCGTCATCGTCCCATTCCCTAATGATGGAGGATAGTGGGACATATGGTACCATAACCAAATTCATATCTTGTTCATCATGTTGTTCATCGTTAGGATTGTCTTTGTTTGATTGAATGTTAGGATAGATGTTTTCTTGTTTAGAGGCACGGTTTATAGCATATTGTTGTCTTCTTCTCCTTCTTTCTCTTGATTTTCTATTTTGTTTTGTTTTACCACTTATCTTTTGTAAGATAGGGCTATCCTCTTTCATAGGCTTGTGCAAATTAGAAGATGAAGCACCGGGATCAAACCTCATTTGTCATGGTGGAACATTTTGTTGTTGACAATGACCTCCCAATCTTTGTAAGGATTTTAGGGGAGGAACCTCAGCATAGGGACCTTGTCCTTTTGGTCTAAATTTCTCTTTACATGTGGGTTGTTTCTCTTTTGTCATTTCTTGTGTAGGAGGACTAGGTACTCCAGTTTTATCCCAAAAGTAATTAAATTTGTAATGTTTGTCCTGAACCAAAGGTTTATACTTGTTTCGAGGGACAATGATTATACGGCCATCTAGAGGGAATTTCAGATAATGGTGTATTGTTGAAGGGATGGATTTCATTTCTTTTAGCCAAGGATGTCCCAATTTAATGCAAAAGAGGTCAGAAATGGGGACAACATCAAACCATTGTTCGACATGCTTTCTGGATAATGTTACTGTTGTCACATGAAATTGCACCCTGCTTGAATGGGACTCCAAGTATTCCAATGACACAATGGGATTGATCTCTAAGTGTGGGACTTTGCTAAATGAGATCAAACCTCCGGAGAAGGTTGGCTTCCTTGTCTAGTTATCACCTAAACTACTGAATTTTTAGGGTGAAAAGGGGGAAGAAATGTGCTGAAATGAAAGATAAAGCATCAATACTTAAAACATGAAAGGGTGATGCACCAGACAGATCTGAAGAACCCTTCACAAAACTAAAGCATGCACAACACAACCAGATACAACAAGTAAATATACATAGAATAGATGATTCTAACAGAGGTAAGAAGCAAGATGATTGAGAGGAACAAGAAACATTCATAGACAACCATATGCAAATTCACACAGAGATAGAGAAATCAGCAAAAGGCATGATAGCTTGCATATATCTAATGAAAGGCAAGGTTACAGCATGAAAAGTTCTATTTGGAAATAGGGAGGAAAAGATGCTCCAAAAATTTTCCAACCCTTCTTACATCATAAGCCTCAGCTTATATAGCACTTCAAAACTAACCCAGGTCAGTTACAAGATCCACTCAGGGAGCTACATCCAGAAAAACCTCGGGAAGAACGCCCCAGGTGACAAGAGTAATGGCGTTGAAATCTGGAACAGGGGCAGATGGAAGATATTTCTGAGTCATTAATGCAAACAGCTACATTATCGATCCGATCCTCAGAAATGGCAGAGGATAACCTAGCATTGAATGTGAGCAGCTGTCTTTGACAGTTCTCAACAATCAGGCGGTGGAGAAAAGACTGGAGATGAAGTGGTGGCAGGATATTTTGGGCCATCAATGCGAGTTGTTCCCTCCTGTGCAGTAATGAATGCAAAAAATATCTTCACCAACTCAAGAAAGTCACTGCTGAAAAGGTCCACCCAACCAACATGAAGATCCAACTCCAAAAAACCTTCTGAAGAATTCCCGCCAAAATGTCAACATCATGATATTTTCAATTTCTGCGGGAACTGATATCCCACATGCACCCAGAGGTGATGTCTTCATCACTTTATAAGCTAAGCCATGAGCATACATAATGTCGGTGCTTTTGCTCCCAACGGCATCATCATAAGTCTCATCATCATCTCCCTCTTCATCATGTCCTGTCGGCAAGACTCCTTACATCGGCGGGTCGATTGCATGTTAGCCCGATATAGAAATTAGCCTTGAGCCTCATCATCATCTTCAAGACCCACAAAATATCCTCCTGATGGAAATATCCAAACCTCATCACCTAATGAAAAAATATCACCCTGATATATGAATATCAGCCTGATGTGAAATATCTGCCAACATCCTGATGACGTCAGCAGCATGTTGAAAAATTAGGATGATCCTCAAATGCTAACTAATGTTAAGAAAATATGAGCTCCTTCAGACCTTGAAGACATCATCATGATATTGGGACAGGATGATATTTGGAAATATCATCCCTGCAAAATATCAGGTTGCACTGTAGTATGATGACCTTTGCAAGAAAGATGATCTTTCCCCAGAATGGATCTGGATGACGTCAATAGCATATGACTTGGTTTATCACTACAGTTACCCTGATGTCATCATCATGTTATTGGATGGGGGGAATAGTTGGAAATATATCAGCATGAGGCATAAAGGGATGATGACGTCACCATCATATTGGCCATCGGGAGATATTTCACAAGGAGGATGATGTTTCATATATCTGGTGATGTTTCATATATCGGGTGATATTTCAAATGTAGGGTGATATTTGGAAATATCACCTGATGTATGAAGTATGATCTGGTATATGAAATATGACCTTATGGAAAGAAGATGACCCGATATTCAAATGTGATGACCCTCCATAACTTCCTCATCTTAGCGAATTTCAGGGTGATGTAAAAAATAAACCTACCTATTTTTCCAAGCTCTTTCACATGGTAAACCTCTTCAGGCAAGCTTCAAATTTGAAATTGGGTTAAGACCTTAGGATCACAAACATGGCTTTCATGGGGGGATGCATATTGACTGATCCTGCTTGAATTATTTTGACTCCTGCTAGAGGGAAAAAATAGGTCAACAATTTTGGTGACCTCTATGGGATGTTTGCCTGCTAAACAATTAGATCAGTGGCCTTAAACATCCATTGGGCATGGAGTCAAGTTTAAAAATATGCTGGGGAACTAGGACCTGCCTCTCAAAACACAAAAAGGGGAGAAGGCCTGCTTTCTCCTAATGACAAAGCATCCTGTGCAGAAGCACTTAGGGAAGTAAAAGGATCTAAACTACCATGCAACAACACTTATTGAAAACAAGATGTCTAACCTACTAATTTACAGGGTGCTCATACCTCAAAACATCTTTTCAAGTGTATGCCATTGACTGGGATATGCAGATTTTTTCCTATCATATTTGACAATTGAAATGCATTGTGTTCCTTGCATTCAGTAATGAGAAAGGGGCCACTCCACATGCTGTCAAATTTGGAATGCTTCCCTGGTCTACTCCTTAGCTCATCCCATTTGAGTACCATATCACCCACTCTAAAATGTCTGGGGGTGGCCTTCTTGTCAAAGTTTCTTTTTATTTGCAGATGATGATGTTCCATGGCTGCCATAGCCTTATCTCTGCTTTCTTCCAGCTCCATAAGCTGAGCATATCTTACAGCCATGGGGCTTTCTGCTTCAAGCATTTCTAGATGATGCATGATGTCTAGTGCTGGCAGTTCCATAGACATAGGCAACCTTGCCTCCTTTCCATACACTAGCAAATAAGGGGAGTTCCCAATAGACCTCTTAGGAGTTATCCTATTAGCCCACAGGGTGAACTTCAAATCAATGTGCCATGTCCTTTGATTACTCTCCATTGCCCTCTTAATAATCCTGATGAGATTTTTGTTTGTGGATTCAGCCAAACCATTACCCTGTGGATAATAATTTGAGGAAGTATTCAAATAAATCCCATTCCTGGCAACCCAGTCAGTTATTCTTAGGCCAACAAAAGCTAGAGCATTATCAGAGATGATTGATTCAGGCACTCCAAATCTGGAGACCAAATCACAATAAAAATTCAAAACAGCACTCTCATTATATTCTTTCAGAGCCATTGCTTTAGTCCATCTTGTGAAGTAGTCTGTGGCTGTGAGTATCCACCTATGGCCTGCACTTGATGGTGGGTTGATAGGTCCAACAAAATCAATGCCCCATCTCATAAAGGGCTGCTCTACCTGTATTAGGTATAGAGGCAAAGCTGGCAGCCTCTCTTTTCCTACATAAAGGGCACACTTAACACACTTTCTAGCCCATGCATGGGCATCCTTAAATAAGCTAGGCCAATAATAGCCAACTCTCATTACTTTCCAAGCAGTAGTCCTTGGGGCAAAATGACCCCCTGCTATTCCATCATGGAATTCATGTAGCACCCTGTCAGTCTGATCAGTATCAATGCATCTAAGCAATACACCATTAAAGTCCTTTCTGAAAAGGATGCCTTCTATTAAAACATATGGAATGGATTGCAACCTGAAGTATCTTCTTTTAGCTTTATCTAAGCTTGTAGGACATCTACCAGTTTGCAAAAATTGGGTCATATCATCAACCCAACTAGTACCTACTACTGCTGTATCATCTTGATGCTCCTCTTCTATGATCAGGAGCACCTCTTCTTCCTCCTCTACCTCATCCTTAGAACTGGTGGCAAGCTGCTCACTGAGTCCTCTGCCTCTGACCAACTTGGTTATCTTGATCTCCACACCATATTCCATGACCTTGGTGATCCAACCAGCCCTTTTCTCATTAACATCTTTACTCAGCAGGAACTCCTTCACACTAGGATGAGTCACCATCAGGTGTATCTTGTTATTTGAAACAAGATGTCTAAATTTTTTTAGGCTCTTGACTACTGCCAGGACATGCTTTTCAACGAAGCTACTTCTGCTCATACTCCTCCAACTCTTGGTTGAAGAAGGTGATTGGTTGTTCAAAACCCTCACTCTACCGCTGCACCAGAATCACAGAGATAGTATCCAGGCCACCATAAGCGTACAGGATAAAGTCCTTAGAGAAATCAGGATTGATCAGGGTTGGTGCAGCTGCTAATGCCTCCTTTATGGACTGGAAGCTAAGTCTAGCATCTGACGTCCAACTGAAAGTTGTGTTCTTTTTCAACTTAGACGTCAAGGGTTTTAAGAGATTTGCAATATCAGGTATGAACCTTCTCAGAAAGTTGATTCTGCCAATGAAGCGCTGCAGTCCCTTCTTATGACTAGGTAAGAGTAACTCCAAAATGGCCTTTATTCTCTCCTCATCAATGGTAATACCCTCCTTTGACACAACATGCCCCAACAACTTGCCCTCATGTACAACAAAAATGCATTTCTTTGGATTGAGGGATATTCCAAACTCTCTGCATCTTTCAAAGACTAGCCTTAAGTGGGATAAATGCTCAGATGCATTTTTAGAGAAGACTGTTATGTCATCCAGGTAAACCAGCACTAGCTTATACATCAGACCCTTAAAGGCCATGTCCATGGCTCTTTGAAAAGTAGAGCCAACATTTGAGAGGCCAAAAGGCATCCTCTTGTAGGCCATAGTACCCCACTTGGTTGTGAAAGCGGTCTTGAATTGGTCTTCTTCCTTGACTAGCACTTGGTTATAACCAGAAAATCCATCAAGCAAAGAAAACTTTTCTGAGCCAGCCACCACCTGCAGAATTTGCTCCATTGAAGGCAATGGGTAGTGGTCTTTTAGGGAGGCTCTGTTGAGGTCTCTGAAGTCAACACACAGCCTGACCTCCCCATTTTTCTTCCTCACAGGCACAAGGTTAGAAACCCAAGAAGTGTGCTTGATTGGAAAGATGATCTTCCCCTCAATCAGCTTGGTTAGTTCTTTGATCATCAGGGGTTCTAGCTTTGGATTCAGAGGTCTTTGTTTCTGCCTCACAGGTTTTATACCTAGCTCTAACTCTATGGTGTGTTGGGCAATATGAGGATCAAATCCCTTTAAGTCTGCATAATCCCAAGCAAACACCTCTTCAAATTCCTAACAAAGAGTAATGAAAGCTCTTCTGTCTTCAGCTAAGCAGATTTTACCAATTTTGAAGAGTCTACCCTTGAAAACTTCTAGCTCTTCATAATGTTCCTCCTTTACCTGCATGCTGGTTTTTGTCTTCTTCTTTTGGTCATCAGTGCCAAAGATAGATTCCAAGGTGACCAATCCCTTGGGTAGCTTATTTGTTCTCAGCTGAATGATTTGATCATTGTCATACTGTTGTTTGAGTTTATCCCGATTCATCATGGAAAACTCATCCTCCTCTAATAGGAACCTCAGGATCTACTCATCACTATCAAAAACTTGCCAATGAATATTATTATCAGGGATAGAAGGCCTAGAAATTATCTTTACATGAGGCTGAACCTTCTCCCTTTGAATATCATTGGGGATGTCAAATTGAGCCCCAATGGAAGCTAATCTGTCAGCATGATGGTTCTGACTCCTTGGAATGGAGATCAGATAGAAAGCATCAAACTCTTCAATCAAATTCCATACCCTGTGTTTGTAGCACTTCATGGCACCACTTTTTGTAAGGTGCAGTCCCCTCACCTAATTCATAATGAGCTCACTATCTCCAAACACCTGTAGACAACCAATCTTCCTCCTTCTTGCCCACTGCAGACCTTGGATCAACCCTTCATATTCAGCAGTGTTATTAGTACAAGAAAAGGCAAAACGAAAAGCAGCATAATAATTTTCACCTTGTGGTGACACAAGCATTGCACCACCACCAGATCCATTTCTACCCCTAGAGCCATCAAAATACATTTTCCATACCTCATTATGATGCTCTACCTGCTGCTCTGTTTTCTTTAGAAGATTTGGTATTGTTGTTTCATGCTCATGCAATATGTACACTCCTAGGTTAGTTTCTTGGATATGTCCCTTAGGATCATCCACAACATTTTTAGAGGCCCACTCCCTCAAGAGTACCTCTGGTATGCTCTCACTTGTAGTTCCTGAGCAGCAACTAGTTCAAGGTCATCAAAGATAATGCAATTTGTATTAACAACACTGGGTGTGTAAGGCTCTATGTGATAGTCTGAAAGTAACATAGATTTTAAAGTTACTTTGGTGCCATATCTGGTCCTAAAAAACATGTGGGACCAGTCAAAAGATAGATATCCTCCTATTTTGGCTATAAATTCCCTTGATAAGCACATGGCAAAATGAGGAGGCAAATCTATTATGAACACCTCCTGTAAAATAGAAACATTGGGGTAGGTGTGTAGGCTGAGACCTAGGTCTCTTATGATACCCACAATATTAACAGACATACCATCCAACTGGAGTACACCTTTCTCAAGTGGCTAGTATCTAAGCCCTAACTGATCTACAATCTGCTTAGGCATGATAGAACTGCTTGCTCCACTATCCACCATGCAATTGTGTACTAGTTTGTCCCCAATTATCAGTGATACATAAAAGGGAAGAGGTTTGGCACTTTGGTTAGGCTACTTGATGTCATCTTGGGATGAATTAGCAAGGACAGTCCTATTTGGGTCAACAGTGGTATCATTGGATACCTTCAAATCAGACAAGGTGTTGGTTTTTCTTCTGAATCAACATTAGGGTTTGCCACTTCTAATGCACAGGCAGATTTAGCCAACTAATATAGGAGGTTGCGTGAGCTCCTCCCCTTCACTTCTGGTTCTGCCGCACCAAGGGGGGTATCCCTATAACTCAAGATGTAACCTTGACTAGCTCAAAGATAGAAAGATCTAACTTGACAACAACAGGCAGAATACTCTCATGTATGGACCAAGATCTGTATGATAGATCACAAGGTGGGCAACGTTCTTGGACATATATGTCTGGTTAGGGATGAGAGCATGCAAGGGTTTCCTACTCCTACTCCTACAACTAACAGGTGGAAGTATGAAATGGTTTAGTTTGAATTTTGGATGTAAAGCTGAACATGGTGTATAACCTCAACACAGAGCTAGATTGGTGCCTATCCAGGGCTTGGAGTCGGTAGACATACACCTGTGAATGATCAGCATGAATAGCTAAAACTGGATTTCAGGGGGATACACATGATATCTGCCTTACAGATATCTCCCAATAAAGAGTGTTAAGCTGTCTATACTTATGGCATCCCTATTGCAGTAAGAAAGATACATGCAAAACTGGAGACAGAATCAGCATAACACATGCAAACACAGCATTATTCATATAAGATTAACCATGAAATCAGTGGATTCATGCCAAATCGTACAACAGGAGATACATAAACTCACAAGTTTTGCTGCACAGAGCAACCAAAACCAGTTGTATCTTATTACAGAGCCAAAATGTCCAGTTTTCAACAACCTTCAAATGAGCAACACAACCTGCTATATACAGCAAGGAGGTGCTTAGCCTTAATTACATAGTTGACCAAAAAAAACCCGCTAGATACACAGTATCATCAGATTGGTGCTCAAACATTCAATGTAGCAGGTGGGAGAGGAGACAGGAAGAAATCTCGAGCCTTGTGCCGCCGCCTAGGGATCCACATCTTCAATCGGGTACTAGATCCGTCCACACCATCGCCCATACCTCTGCAACAATTGCCATTAATGGCGCACCAACCCGCGGCCTTGGGAAATGCAGAATACTGTGCGTCGCAACCGTTTCCCGCCAAGATACATCGTCATGATATTTGAAAATATGCAGGGTTGAATTATCCCACATGCACCCCGCAGCAACCTCCTCATCAACTTATATACTAGGTCACGAGCATATATGATGTCGGTGCTTTTGCTCCCGACGACACTAGTATAAACCTTCATCATCATCCTCCAGCAGCATGATATCCTGTTGCTTGAAATATCACCTTGACGTCAGCATCATATCGCAATATCACCTGCATGATAAACACCTTCATCAACACAACCTGATCCATCGGAGGAAGATCCTCCCGCTTTGCCGATACCAAATGTCTGGCCGATGAACATCCTGATGACGTCACCGTCATATCCTGCTGACGTCATCAGCATATCTACCTACTGCGCACCTCCTCATATCCGGATGACGTCATCGTCATATTCGCAACATTGGGGGATCTTCATAAGATGAGTAATGTTAGAAATATGACCCCCCGGACCTTGATGACGTCACCACCACATGTCGGCATCAGGATGATATTCAGAAGATAACCGGATATTTGGAAATATCATCCTGATGCACAAATATCATGTTGCACTGTAGTTCCGCTATAAGATCGGGGTGATATATGAATATGATGGATATTTGAAATGATCACTCCCATTAGACAATGCATGAAGCCGACAGGCGGATATCTCCCTTTGGAAATATCATGATGCAGACAGGCAGAAAAGCGGATATCACCCTGACATAAGAATGATGTCAGCATCATCAGGGTGATAAAACAACGAACATGAAGTGATAAAACAACATCAGGATGATCTTGACTAAGATCACCCGATGTTCAAATATGATGACCTCGATGAATATCGGGTCACACTTAGAACTTTACAGCAACATCATCAGGATGATCTTAACCAAGATCACCCGATGTTCAAATATCACCCCGGCGAAAGATCATGCTGATAGAAAATATGATGACCCTCGTAAGCAACATCAGGGTGATGTCTGGAAACATGATGATGATGACCTCCTCCAAAGAAAATATGATGCTGATGTTAAAACATGCTGAGGAGGCCCAAAGACTCAGAACCTTTTTGGATTTCTTGGGAAGGTGCCTGCATGAAAATTGCTAAAATAACCGACAGTGAATTCAGGCACCAACAGTGGCTCTGATTGGGGACGTGCAGGTGCAAGACTGCAGCGAGGACCCCAGAATCTCTGGTTTCGCAGATTGGGCCATATCTATTGGGCAACAGAGTCAATCATTGCACCAACCTGCACAAAAACTATATTTTAGTCATCACTTAGGTGGCCCCGGGTAGCCAAAAAGGAAGAACCAAAATTTTTTCCTGCCAAATGCCTGATTCCAAACTGAAAGATCCCAATCCCAACTGAAAAGATTGGCATAATCTGCCCATAATGTCATCTGCTCAATTAGATACTCCACCACTTTTGACAGCTTGCCACTTGTAGTACTGCCTCTGTCACTCTGCATTTCAAAATCAAACATGCAGCCATACATGCTAAAAAATCCTTCCGCATTAAGCAACATATGCATGTTATACTCTTCAGACAGTACATCATGTTGCTCTTGGCAATCCTCATCACCTACTTGGCTGCTGCATACCATCAAGCACTCATCTAGCTGGTCCAAAAATTGAAGACATTCAGAAAATATGAGACCCCCAATATTTGTTGATATTGAAAACAAATCCTGATCCACACACCCGATGTTGCACATGTCTGGATCAAGTGATGATGAACATACATTATCCACAGTTTGCAAATCCATACTATCTTCACAAGAACTGAAGATATCTGATTCATATGCCCCCTCCTCACAAACTGATGTATCACCTAGGTCAACTATCTCTTTATATTCATCATCATCCTCAAAAAGAGGATTAATCCTGCACCACTGAAAGTCAAGATTCACAGCATCAAAGGCACCTGTAGACTCATCATAAAGGGGATTAACACTCACCGCAAAGGCCTCTGCTTCTTCTTCATGACACTCCAATTCTTCTTCATTATTATTAGATCCAGAGTCATAAGAAGAACAAACCTGATCCATGAATTGATCATGGATATCATTTTTATCATCTGATTGCCCCATATACAAGATTTTTGCTGTTTCAATGTACTCTAAAGTTGAACTATCTGTATCATTCTCCATCCCTCTAATACTTCCTGATGAAACTGATACTGACTGTTGATCCACATGATCACAACCTTGCACAAGTGGATCATTTAAACATGATGGCTCTTTGATAAGGGCTGGTATGTAAATATTACTTGAAGAACCATTATTTTCAACTTCATTTGTTGGGCCAAACAAGACATCCTCCTTTATAACAGAAACATCATCAACTTGGAATGATGAAAAAACTGGGACAACAGGGGTGTGAATACTTAGACATTCATTGTCAACACCTGAATTAAATCCTTCATTAACACTGGGGGCTGCAGGACAACAAAAATTTTCAGAGAAATAACCCTTTTGTATTCCATACCTCCAATTGTTTTCAATATCTATTGCAAACTGATGTGCCTGATGCAATGTGGTGGGCTCCTTGTCTCTTAATCTGTAACTCATTTTCTTATCAAAGGCTCCCAAATAGACAACTAAGCATAGTGCATCATTAGGTCTCATGCATTCTGGAATTCTATTCAATGCCCTCATAAATCTGAGGTTAAAGGTTGGGATCAACTCATCTTCTTCAATATGGATGTACATGAAGTCACTAATAGCTGCATATTCAGAAACTCTTTCACCATACTGTACTAGAAATGCAGATTTAAAACCATGCCAAGAGCTGACAGAGTGAGCTGGAAGGTAGGAAAACCAGTCCCTTGCATCTTCATCTAGAGATTGAACAAATAATCTCATAACCACATCCTCATGGTCAATCTCAAAGTCATCTATCACATTCATAAACTGCTGCAAGTGTCTCTCAGCTGATTCATCCTTTATACCCTTAAATTTAGGCAAAAAATTTCTGATTTTAGGTGGAAAAGCATTTGGATAGCCACAAATGCCACTGAAATTTATGGGCTTATATCTGTCTATGTTGAAACTTCTTTTATTACATTGTTGGGACTGACTACTATACATTTTTGCATTTGACACTTCACAAGGGTGCATAGGCAGATAATACATCCTTTATGTTTTTGCAACCCTCCTCTTTACTCAGATTTTCTACAAACAATGACTTTAGGCACTCAAAATTCAGACTGTTTTTTCAAACTTTCCTAAAGTCCTTTAAATGAGTCTTTTGAACAACATTGCATGCCCTTTGAAATACAGGGTAAGTTCTAATAAAAGCATGCAAGCTCTGCTTTCACCAATGTTTCCCTTTTAACCAATGCTATCTCACCAAATAGGGAGTCTGTCAAACAATATGAAATACCTGGATATGTTGCAGAAGCTGCAAATTCTTCTCTGACTGATTTTGTTCTTTTATCAGGTTCTTTGATGCAGAGTCGCCACCTCCTTGAAGAGGAATGAGCTTCAAACAAGCTGAAGCTGCAGATTGATTTCTTTCATTCTGGGTCATCCACCAGCAGAGTCACATATATAACCCTTTTCTCTGCTGCAACAAACAGTTTCCAGGTTTGATTTTTCAATCTTGTAGACTCAAACTTTCATGGATATGACATTGATCTCCCCAGCGAAGTCGCCATTTTTGTTGGTTTTTCTTCTGAATCAGCATTAGGGTTTGCCACTTCTAATGCACAGGCAGATTCAGCCAACTAATACAGGAGGTTACGTGAGCTCCTCCCCTTCACTTCTGGTTCTGCCGCACTAAGGGGGGTATCCCTATAACTCAAGATGTAACCTTGACTAGCTCAAAGATAGAAAGATCTAACTTGACAACAACAGGAAGAATACTCTCATGTATGGACCAAGATCTGTATGATAGATCACAAGGTGGGCAACGTTCTTGGACATATATGTTTGGTTAGGGATGAGAGCATGCAAGGGTTTCCTACTCCTACTCCTACAACTAACAGGTGGAAGTATGAAATGGTTTAGTTTGAATTTTGGATGCAAAGCTGAACATGGTGTATAACCTCAACACAGAGCTAGATTGGTGCCTATCCAGGGCTTGGAGTTGGTAGACATACACCTGTGAATGATTAGCATGAATAGCTAAAACTGGATTTTAGGGGGATACACATGATATCTGCCTTACAGATATCTCCCAATAAAGAGTGTTAAGCTGTCTATACTTATGGCATCCCTATTGCAGTAAGAAAGATACATGCAAAACTGGAGACAGAATCAGCATAACACATGCAAACACAACATTATTCATATAAGATTAACCATGAAATCAGTGGATTCATGCCAAATCGTACAACAGGAGATACATAAACTCACAAGTTTTGCTGCACAGAGCAACCAAAACCAGTTGTATCTTATTACAGAGCCAAAATGTCCAGTTTTCAACAACCTTCAAATGAGCAACACAACCTGCTATATACAGCAAGGAGGTGCTCAACCTTAATTACATAGTTGACCAAAAAAAAACCCGCCAGATACACAGTATCATCAGATTGGCGCTCAAACATTCAATGCAGCAGGTGGGAGAGGAGACAGGAAGAAATCTCGAGCCTTGCGCCGCCGCCTAGGGATCCACATCTTCAATCGAGTACTAGATCCGTCCACACCATCGCCCATACCTCTGCAACAATCGCCATTAATGGCGCACCAACCCGTGGCCTTGGGAAATGCAGAATACTGTGCGTCGCAACCGTTTCCTGCCAAGATACATCGTCATGATATTTGAAAATATGCAGGGTCGAATTATCCCACATGCACCCCGCAGCAACCTCCTCATCACCTTATATACTAGGTCGCGAGCATATATGATGTCGGTGCTTTTGCTCCTGACGACACTAGTATAAACCTTCATCATCATCCTCCAGCAGCATGATATCCTATTGTTGAAATATCACCTTGACGTTAGCATCATATCACAATATCACCTGCATGATAAACGCCTTCATCGACACAACCTGATCCATCGGAGGAAGATCCTCCTGCTTTGCCGATACCAAATGTCTGGCCGATGAACATCCTGATGACGTCACCATCATATCCTGCTGACGTCATCAGCATATCTGCCTGCTGCGCACCTCCTCATATCTGGATGATGTCATCGTCATATTCGCAACATTGGGGGATCTTCATAAGATGAGTAATGTTAGAAATATGACCCCCCGGACCTTGATGACGTCACCACCACATGTCGGCATCAGGATGATATTCGGAAGATAACCGGATATTTGGAAATATCATCCTGATGCACAAATATCATGTTGCACTATAGCTCCGCTATAAGATCAGGGTGATATATGAATATGACGGATATTTGAAATGATCGCCCCCATTAGACAATGCATGAAGCCGACAGGCGGATATCTCCCTTTGGAAATATCATGATGCAGACAGGCAGAAAAGCGGATATCACCCTGACATAAGAATGACGTCAGCATCATCAGGGTGATAAAACAACGAACATGAAGTGATAAAACAACATCAGGATGATCTTGACTAAGATCACCTGATGTTCAAATATGATGACCTCGATGAATATCGGGTCACACTTAGAACTTTACAGCAACATCATCAGGATGATCTTAACCAAGATCACCCAATGTTCAAATATCACCCCGGCGAAAGATCATGCTGACAGAAAATATGATGACCCTCGTAAGCAACATCAGGGTGATGTCTGGAAACATGATGATGATGACCTCCTCCAAAGAAAATATGATGCTGATGTTAAAACATGCTGAGGAGGCCCAAAGACTCAGAACCTTTTTGGATTTCTTGGGAAGGTGCCTGCATGAAAATTGCTAAAATAACCGACAGTGAATTCAGGCACCAACACAAGGTAGACTGTAACATCTTCTTTTGGCCAGGGATTGCTAAGGAATCCCACATAGACATGGTTACATTCATCTTTTTCATGTTTTCAATAATATTGAAAGATGGAGAGGCACCTAACTTCTGACTTGACTTTGTAGCAACAGTATCAGCCTGCAAATGAGGTATCTCCCTTGCTATTGCTGGTGTACTTCTTTGCAAGATGCGAGGGATATGGGATGTGGTAGCATCAGTATGTCCCCTACCTTTGTTTGTTGCTGGCTCAACTTCATAACCCCTCCTCTTAGCCCTTGTATTGGCAGCAACTGGATTACTATCACTGTTTACCCCATAGATTTCTCCTTCCTGCCAATTCATGAAAATAGAATCATTCTGAGGTTGTTCTTGTTGTTGTGCAGCTCCATCATTTGGTGTGTATGGCTGTGTAGCTGCCACATTTTGTGCCATCAGAGCTTGATTTAGGACTCCACTTGAACAGGCTGCTTAATTGTGTGGCATATGGCATGGGACACACCAATTAGGATCAACTGTAATGTTATTTTGAATAGGGACAAGGTCCCTTGCTGCATTAACAGGTGCTAGATTGTAAGGCTGAAAAGGCCTTTGGTTCATATTTTGCCTGAAACCTTGGTAGTTATTCTAATAAGATGGCCTATTAGCATGATAAGGTTGACCCTACCCCTGATATGTTTGGTTTTGCCCTTGATATTGTTGTTGATAAGGCTGCCTACCTTGAGACTGTTGCCTCTTAATGTTTATTAGATCATTCCCAAAAGTTTGCAGAAGATTTTCTATTTTCTGCTGGCTACTTTTTATTTCCTTTAGCTCTTGAGATGAACTAGAGGTAGTAGGTTCAGAAGTGGAGGTACTTGGTAATGCTGCAACAACAGGTGTAGGGACAAAATATGGGGTGGGTAAAGGCATAGAAGCCTGAATCTCAGGAAAGATGGACATAGGGGGCCTAGGTACTATTTTTCTAGCCTAAATTAGACTGTTCTCTGCTCTGATGGCTACTTCATAGGCATCAGGTAGGCTTTCAGCTCCTAGTGATTGTATCATCACTGCAATATCACTATTTAAAGCTTTCAAGAAATATAAGAATGCATACTCAGCTGGAGGTCTTACTGTGGCAGGGATTATGTCCTGTCTTCTGAAATCTGAAGTTAAGTCCATCATTGGTTCCTGAGGAGCTCTCTTTATGGTGGTCATCTGTTCCACCAATGATAGATGATCTAATTTATCCTAGAACTGTTTATTCAGCTTGTCTCCTAAGTCATCCCAGGTTCCTATAGTCTATACTGGTAGACTTCTGAACCATTGTAATGCCTTTCCTTTTAATGAGGCAGCTAGTAATCTGATGGCTACATTCTCTTGTGTTACATGATGTACTCCACATAGAGAAGCCACATCTCTTATGTGTTCAATAGGTGTAGTTTGGGTTTCCCCTGTGAAATAGGGCAAGCTTTTTAAGGCTGCCATAGGTATGGCATCATGTACTGCTAAGTTCAAAGGGCTTCTCCCATCAAAATCCACAAATGGCTGATTTCTTGCCATCTAAGCAGCTGGAGGTGGGTTTGCTTGAGTTGCTACAAGGACTACGAAGGCAACTGGTCTGAAATTTGGTGGAGTTGACAATGTCCTCTTAGAATAGGGAGTTCTTACTACAGTTCTACTCTGCCTCCTAGGTGGAGAAAGCTGTAGATACTCAAATGAGCCTAAACTTGAACTCCTAGTTTGTATCCTTTTCATAAAAGTATATCAGCAGAACTGGTTTGCCTGATCTTCCTCAGTATGAGTCACCAAATATGTAATTTTTAACCTCCTATAGGTCAAAAAATCACTGGTTGCACATCAAAACCAGTAATAAGAGTTTGTCTTGTCCCACCGGGCGTGCTAGAAACTATTGTCACATGAAATTGCACCCTGCTTGAATGGGACTCCAAGCATTCCAATGACACAATGGGATTGATCTCTAAGTGTGGGACTTTGCTAAATGAGATCAAACCTCCAGAGAAGGTTGGCTTCCTTGTCTAGTTATCACCTAAACTACTAAATTTTTGGGGTGAAAAGGGGGAAGAAATGTGCTAAAATGAAAGATAAAGCATCAATACTTAAAACATGAAAGGGTGATGCACCAGATAGATCTAAACAACCCTTCACAAAACTAAAGCATGCACAACACAACCATATACAGCAAGAAAATATACACAGAATAGATGATTCTAGCAGAGGTAAGAAGCACGATGATTGAGAGGAACAAGAAACATTCACAGACAACCATATGCATATTCACACAGAGATAGAGAAATCAACAAAAGGCATGATAGCTTGCATATATCTAATGAAAGGCAAGGTTACAGCATGAAAAGTTCTATTTGGAAATAGGGAGGACAAGATGCTCCAAAAATTTTCCAACCCTTCTTACATCATAAGCCTCAACTTATATAGCACTTCAAAACTAGCCCAGGTTCGTTACATCCAGAAAAACCTCAGGAAGAACGCCCCAGCTGACAGGAGTAATGGTGTTGAAATCTGGAACAAGGGCAGATGGAAGATATCTCTGAGTCATTAATACAAATAGCTGCATTATCGATCCGATCCTCAGAAATGGCAGAGGATAACCTAGCATTGAATGCGAGCAGCTGTCTCTGATAGTTCTCGACAATCAGGTAGTGGAGAAAAGACTGGAGATGAAGTGGTGGCGGGATATTTTGGGCCATCAATGTGAGCTGTGCCCTCCTGTGTAGTAATGAATGCAAAAAATATCTTCACCAACTCAAGAAAGTCACCGCTAAAAAGGTCCACCCAACCGACATGAAGATCCAACTCCGAAAAACCTTCTGAAGAATTCCTGCCAAAATGTCATCATCATGATATTTTCAAATTTTTGCGGGAACTGATATCCCACATGCACTCGGAAGCGACGTCTTCATCACTTTATATGCTAAGCCGTGAGCATACATAATGTTGATGCTTTTTCTCCCGACGGCATCATCATAAGTCTCATCATCATCTCCCTCTTCATCATGTCCCGTCAGCAAGACTCCTTACATCGGCGAGTCGATTGCATGTTAGCCCGATGTAGAAATTAGCCTTGAGCCTCATCATCATCTTCAAGACCCGCAAAATATCCTCCTGATGGAAATATCTGGACCTCATCACCTAATGAAAAAATATCACCCTGATATATGAATATCAGCCTGATGTGAAATATCTGCCAACATCCTGATGACATCAGCAGCATGTTGAAAAATTAGGATGATCCTTGAATGCTAACTGATGTTAAGAAAATATGAGCTCCTTCAGACCTTGAAGACATCATCATGATATTGGGGCAGGATGATATTCAGAAATATCATCCCCGCAAAATATCAGGTTGCACTGTAGTATGATGACCTTCGCAAGAAAGATGATCTTTCCCCGGAATGGATCTGGATGACGTCAGCGGCATATGACTTGGTTTATCACTGCAGTTACCCTAATGTCATCATCATGTTATTGGATGGGGGGAATAGTTGGAAATATATCAGCATGAGGCATAAAGGGACGATGACGTCACCATCATATTGGCCATCAGGAGATATTTCGCAAGGAGGATGATGTTTCATATATCGGGTGATATTTCAAATGTAGGGTGATATTTAGAAATATCACTGATGTATGAAATATGATCCGGTATATGAAATATGACCTTATGGAAAGAAGATGACCTGATATTCAAATGTGATGACCCGCCATAACTTCCTCATCTTAGCGAATTTCAGGGTGATATAAAAAACAAACTTGCCTATTTTTCCAAGCTCTTTCACATGGTAAACCTCTTCAGGCAAGCTTCAGATTTGAAATTGGGTTAAGACCTCAGGATCACACAAATGGCTTTCATGGGGGGATGCATACTGACTGACCTTGCTTGAATTATTTTGACTCCTGCTAGAGGAAAAAATAAGTCAATAGTTACTAACAAAGATATCTTACCCAAAGGCTTGATAAAGGTTCCCTTATGCGTATTAATCATCATGCTGGAGAAGTCATAAGAACCTTGCATTAATTGATGTGAAAAGAGGCTCAGTGGAAAGATTAGTCATGCAATTAGGATTGATAAGAGTTCCATTCATGGGGTTTCCCATTATTTTCATAGTGATGTAAAGAGGTCCTTCTTTTTCTCCAGTTGCTCTATCATGAGGAGTGAAGACAATTTCAGGTTTAGGAGCCTTTCTTTTCGCGTAAGGTCTAGAAGGGAACCTATTTTTGCTTTTATGATTAGAGGTCATGTTTACTACTCAAACCAATGCAAAATCAGATTTTTGAAAGCTTTTCAAAATCGGTGCAAACGACAAGAGCAAAAACAACCCAAAATGCTTGATTTCTTGATACTTTTCAAATGCAAATGAATGAAACAATGAATGTTGTAAGGATTCTGATAGAGGATAGCAAGTTATATGTATGATATCAGTCCAAAACAGCAATATAGTCACTCTCAACACACTCTTGATGCAAATCCAAGATAATGCCTAGTCAAAATATAGTGGAATTATGTCAAAATAGGCACTTTTTTCACCAAAATTCAATGCAAAAGAGCATAACAAAGGGTGTTGTGAGGAAAATGATGATGGAAAGAAAATAATATCAGAGATAACAGCCGCTTGATGCAAAAGCACTCAACAAAACATGATTGTAGCGCCACTTAAGGTAAAATCCTAGTGAAAATATAGCAAAATATGTAGTTTTTTCACGGTTTTTCAACTCCAAGTCCTAGCAAAGGAGGTGTTGTATGGAATTTAAGGAGGAAAAACAAATAATATCAATAATATCAGTCACCTCAATCCATAAAACTAATCACAACATGCTTGGAGTGCAAACTAGGTCAAACCCTAGGGCAAAAATAGCCAAAATGTGTAGTTTTTTGTCGAATTTTCACTACAAGAGCCCGTAAAAAGGGTGTTGTGAAGCTTTTTATGAGAGGAAGAAAATTAATACCTTGATAAAATAAAATTAATGCAAAAATATCTTTCACAACACACCTATAGTGCAAATTTAGAGAGTCGATAAGGCTAATTTTAGTGAAAATTGTCATTTTTTGAAGCCCTAGGTTTGAAGTTTTGGAACAAAAGCTATGCGAATGATTTAATGTCTGATTTATGATGGAAATTAAATAATCTCAGATCTGAAAATTATTTTGAATCTTAATCATGCAAATGTCCCTTGTAAATTTAATTAAAATGCACCAAAATTTGCTAGTTTTTGTTAAAATTTTCAATGCAAAAATGCAAAAAATTTAAATTTAATTGCAAATTCACAATAAAATGCAAGACTACAGACAAATGCAAATTTGAATGAGCCTCTAAAATCAGTAGAAAAATCTGATAAAATATTTTTCCTACAAACCCTAGATTTTGGAATTACTAGGTTATCTAAAAAATGATAAAATTTCCACAAAACCCTAGCAATTAAATGATGAAAATGCAAAGCAAGATTTTGAATTTTTATATTTTTCTATAGTTTATATCAGATCTGATGCAAAAATCATGAATTAGGAAAAAATAGAAATAAATGACATAATTTAGTAAGCAAAATGTTTAGGGTAAAATTGGATTTATTGATCTTTTATGGTTTATATGTTAAAATCCTCCTTTCACCCTAACATTGAAGGATCTAGGGTCGAGCGTCGAGCACTATCATACCCTAGGTCACTTGCAAATGAGGGGAAGCTTGGATTAGGGAATTAATTATCAATTTTTCCTTCTACTATGCTCAATTAACCATTAAAACCCTGATTATGCAAATACGACAGCAAATTGATGAATAATGGAAAAAGCTCTTGCAGACGGGAGTAAAATACCAAATTATAGAATACCTATTTTTAGGGTTTCAAAGAGGAATAGTCGGGGACACTGGTGCGGGCACCCAAGTCCAAGGTACCTACTTTTTCAAGGAATTTAGACCTCCTTCGGACACTGATCAACCCTGTAATTTCTATTTCCTGAGATCTATCTGTGGAGGACACTTTTACAGGTGCCCTAGTCTTGGAAGTGCTCCTTTGTCTGACTTTTCTTCAGATCCTAAATCCTTGATGCCTGCCACTCCTTCTTGCAACTCCACTTCTTCCAGATGTGACACCTGTAACCTGTAATCACAAAACTTGGTTTGGGGGTTGTGGTGTTTATAGGTTTGCCTCAGTCAAACCCCAGAGGACACTTAAGTCTCCGAACACCATTGTCAAATGAAGAGGGCATGCCCTTGTGAGGCAGAGGCCAAAACCAAAGGAATCAATGATAAAAACACAATGATATATCACCTTGTAGTGAAGCTCTCATGGAGGAAGATGCTCTTCATGCGATGAGGAGATTGAAGCTCAAATTTGCAAATATCAATGCATAAAACATACAAGTCTGCTCTTGCAACACAATAGAAAGCCTTGAATCACCTTGAGAACACAATAGCTTGCTAGTAATCATCTAGATTACAAATGAATGCTTACACATGGTTATATATGCACCTACAAGTATTCCTACCAAGATATTAAAAATCAAACTTTACTGTGTCAGCAAAATAACCTCTTAACAGTCATAAACTGACACCCAGAAATTGGGGCTACCCCAAAATAGGGCAGCACTAGGGCGCTAGCGCCCAAGTCCTCCCCCCTATTTTAGGTAGGGTATAGTTCAAGGGGTCCACCTAGGTCCTATTTGTCATGGGACTTAGGTCTCATTCCATCAGGATGCTAAAATATGAACTAAGATGTCCTAAATGCACTCTAAAGACCCAGGAGCTAAACCTTATGAGGGAAAAGCCCCCAAGGGGACATTTTCTGATGTTATAGGATATAACCCTTTTAAGGAATCTAAAGCCCGTAGATGTCCTACTCTTAATGTGAATATAATATCCATGCTTAACTTGATCTTCCCTGAGATGATTGACACTAATTGTCCTCCCAAAGAGATCCCCTTAGACATCTTTTCAATAGATGAAGTGATAATTGAATTCTTGGGTGCTTACGGCAATATTCCCCATTACCATCATAAACGAGGATTGCCTTATTGTTTGAATAGTGTTGCATATTTTGGAAAGTCTATTAGCATGATAAATACTACACTGCAATCTGAAGAAGAATCTGAAGAGTTAGCACAATCACACAATCTCCTAGACCACAATAGTCTACTTAATGGAAGGATAGTTGATGTTTACATGGAGAAAGATAATACTGAAAAGGTTATCCCTTAAGGTGATTGCCTAAGTATAGAAGAAAAAGAAGACATGAAAAAATGGTTACATGAATTCTGTAAATTGTTTGCTTGGAACTATTCGGATATGCCTAGTATTGATCCTCAGATTGTAACACATAATATTGTACCAAAACCAGATGCTAAGCCGTTTAAACAAAAGATTCGTAAAATTAATCTTAAAATCGTGTTACTTGTCAAGACTAAGATAGAAAAGATTTTACAAGCTGGCTTTATCCGCCCTATTGATTATTCACCTTGGATTTCAAATATAGTGGTTGTTGCTAAACCCGATGGTCGTATTCACATGTGTACCAATTTTAGAAACTTGAATCTTGCATCCCTGAAAGATGATTTCCCACTTCCGAACATTGATATGATCGTCGACTAAATAGCCGGCCATGAATTACTTTCCTTTATGGATGGATTTTTAGGATATAATCAAATCATTATAAACCCTCAAGACCAATATAAAACAACTTTTATAATGCCTTGGGGTACATTTTGTTGGGTAGTCATGCCATTTGGACTTAAGAATGCTAGAACAACTTACCAACACGTTATGACTCTTATCTTTCATGATTACATACATAATATCTTAGAGGACTATGTCAACGACATCTTGGTGAAGTCTATTCATCGCCAAGATCACGCCATGACTCTTTGACAGATCTTTGAGCAAATAAAGATATACAACATGCGATTAAATCCCCGTAAATGCATATTTGGTATCAATAGTGGGAAAATATTGGGATTTATAGCTTCAAATCGTGGTATTGAAGTAGATATGGAAAAGATTGATGTGATTTTTAACATGCCACCACCTAAAAACATATCTCAAATTCATAGTTTACAAGGGAAGATATATGCCATTCATTGATTTGTCTCACAACTCATGGATAAGACTCACCCTTTTACTCAACTACTGAAGACAGATTCAAAATTTCAATGGAATTTAAAATGTCAGAAGGCTTTTGAGGACTTAAAAAGTTACCTCGCTAAACCTCCTATTTTACAACCAATCGTTTCCGATAAACCTTTTATACTATACATGTCAGCATCTAATAATGCTCTTGTAGCCTTATTAGCACAACATGCTACTAAACAAGTTACCTCGCTAAACCTCCTATTTTACAACCAACCATTTTCGATAAACCTTTTATACTATACACCTCAGCATCTAATAATGCTCTTGCAGCCTTACTAGCACAACATGCTACTGAAGGCAAGGAACGTGTTGTGTATTACATCAACCGAACATTGCTTGATTATAAGTGCGATATACTATCATTAAGAAACAATGCTTAGCTCTTGTCTTCACGACACAAAAGCTTAGACATTATCTCCTAAATACTGAGATACATGTAATAGTAAAATTTGACCCTTTGAAACATCTATTTTGTAATAGATAAATGTCTCCTGATTTTGTAATAGTAAAATAGATCTTTCCAGTTGCCTGGCTAAATGGGTTATGTTATTAACTAAATTCAATCTCAAATTTATAACTCAGAAAGTGATTTAAGGACAAGCATTAACCGACCATTTAGCTGAGGTATCCTCTCCTTTTTCTATTCAAAATCAGGAGGCATTCCCTGATGATCAAATATTAGCTATTGATAAAGCAGATAAATGGAAATTGTATTTTGATGGATCAAGATGTCAAACCGGCTTCGGTGCTGGTGTCATACTGGTACACCTATAGGTAAGTTTATTCCCATGTCTTACCACCTAAAATTCTCATGTACAAACAACATTACTGAGTATGAAGCTCTTATTGTAGGACTTCATGCCTCTTTAGCTTTAAACATCCAAAACCGCACTATATATGGTGATTCACAACTAGTTGTAAGACAAATAAATGGATCATATCAAGCTAGACAAGACAAATTATCTCAATATCATGATTTTGCTTTGTCTTTATTAAAGCGATTTACATCCTTTTCAATTGATACTATTCCAAGAAAAGACAATAGACATGTGGATGCAATGGCAAGCACAACTTCCCTTATATCCCCTGACGAATTTACCTTTATTATTCATAATCTTAAAACACTAGTCATAGAAGATCCTATAGTTGCAAGTCTTCATCTTTGTTGTGATATAAATTCTGATGAATGGTTCTCCCATATATTCAACTATCTGCATGATGGAACCATCCCTAATTTGACGTTCGCCTACATAAACTTGTAGCACGATACATCATTCTATCTAATGTCTTGTATAGATGAAGTTATAATGGTGTCCTTCTCCAATGTCTTAGTAATCTAATTGGTAAAATATCTCCACCTTCCTCTCAAGGACATATATTTATTATCACTGCTACTGATTACTTCACAAATGGGTCGAAGCTGTCCGTTTGTGATCCACGACTATTGACGTAATTTGTTGTTTTATACAAGATAATATAATCTCTCAATTTGGTATACCTTCCTCCTTGGTCTCTAATAATGGCACACCATTCAAGAGTAAGGATGTGAAGAAATTTCTAGAAAAGTATCACATGCAACATTGCTTCAGAGAAGGTTATGGTTGGAATAAATATAGTTTTGGTAATGTTTTTTGCCAGAAAAAGATCATGTCTGAGAAGCTGGCAGATATTCAATATAAGATTGCTCAAGGAGATACTTCTAATACTTCTATGCAATTAGAGAATGATTTAATTATAGATTTGAAGAATTTAATGAATAGAGAAGAGTTATTCTGGAAACAAAAATCTAGAGTGCAATGGCTTAAGGAAGGTGATTGTAATACAACTTTCTTTCATGTTTCTGCTCTAAAGCATAACAATATAATTCTATTTCTAGAGTGAGATTGGAGGATGGTAGAATGATTACTAAGGATGAGGAGATTGGGGATCATGTTGTCAGCTTCTTTCATAACCTGCTGTCTAAACAGGGCACAAGTGCTAACAATTCACAGATTGTGAATCAACTTCTGAATAACATTCCTTCACTAATTTCTGAAGAAGACAATGCTGATATTTTAAAGCCTATCTCTGAGGAGGAGGTTCATGCTATGGTCTTTTCTATGGGCCCTTTCAAATCTTCGGGCCCAGATGGCTTTCCCCCTTTCTTCTTCCAAGAATTCTGGGACATAGTGGGATATGATGTCACCGCAACTATCAAAGATTTTTTCAGAACTGGGAAATTACTGAAACAACTAAATAATACCTTCATTTCCCTTGTTCCTAAGAAGCCTAACCCAAAGATGCTTGCTGACTTCAGGCCTATTAGCCTCTGTAACACAATTTATAAAATTTGCACAAATCTTTTGGTGGTTAGATTTCAACCTCTTCTTGACAAAATTATTTCTCCCTCACAGAAGGGATTTGTTCCAGGGAGATAGATCTTAGATGATGTGATTGCTACTCATGAAACTATTCATTCTATGGACAAGAGTCGCATCCCAGGTATGGTTCTCAAACTTGATATTTCTAAATCTTATGGTCAGGTCTTATGGAAATTTTTGTTTAAAATCATTCAGAAGCTTGGGTTTAATGATAAAGTATCCCCTCTCATCAAGGAAGTTGTTACTACTGCTAAATACTTTGTCCTTGTTAATGGGGTTCCAAGGGGTTTCTTTTCTCCCACTAGGGGAATTAGATAGGGAGATCCCTTGTCCCCCTACCTTTTTATTATGCTAGCTGAAGCTCTTGGTAGGTCAGTCCTCAACAAGATCACCTAAAAAGAATTAATTGGGATTAAACTAGCTTCTTCTCTTTCTCCGATGCTCATTTAACAATTTGTGGATGATACCATTCTTTTCGGCATCTCCTCTATTTTAGAAGCTTCCAGATGGAAATCTCTACTGAATGATTATGCCATGGCTTCTAGTCAGCATATTAATTTTCAAAAAAGTAATGTTTTCTTTTTTAATACTCTAGGGGATCTTAAAAGGAAAATTATTAATATCCTTGGATGTGCGACTGCTGACCTTCCCTTAATCTATCTTGGTCTCCCTTTAACTACTAAGGAAGTTACTCCTAGTTTTTGGCATAACATCATCGAAAGAACTCAAAAGAAATGGCTGGGATGGAAAGGAAAACTTTTAAGCAGTACGGGTAAATTACAACTTCTAAGGGCTTCTCTTCAGGGTATACCTACTTACTTTTTATCTTTATTTAAAATGCCTAGATATTTGACTAACAAACTAGAGCAAATCTAGAGAACTTTCCTGTGGACTGGTACAGAGGAAAAAAACAAATCTCTCTGGTTAAATGGGACAAAGTCTGTCTTCCTAAGTCTCATGGTGGGCTCAACATCAGAACCATCCAAAAAATGAACAAGGTTCTTTTGTCTAAGATTATTTGGAACTTCATAAATAGGGATATTGACTAGGGAGTTATTATAAAGGCTACGTACTTACAAGACTCTGACAGATATTCTTTTCTCAATCAGGAGGGTCTTCCTGAAGGATCTATTATTTGGAATAAAATGATTAAATCCAAAAGTCTTGTTAATAAGGGAATGAAATGGAAAGTTGGTGATGGGTCTCTCATCAATTTTTGGGAAGATCCTTGGTTGGGTGATGGACCTCTCTCTAATCAGATGGGCAATGAATCTATTGTTGCTCTTGCTAAACAATTTTTTGCACTAAAGTTAGCCATTATATTCATCAAGACCATGGTGTTAGAAAATGGAAAAATTTGTTGGACTGCTGTACTAATTATCCGAATCTCAATCATTGGGCTAATGCCATACAACAAATGCTTCTTAATACCTAGATTCCTCTTTTTCCTAGAAATGATCAACTTTTCTGGTCTGCTGATAAAAAAGGGTTTTTTTCAGTTAAATTGGCTTACCATTTGCTGATTGAGGAGGATCTTATCGATGACATTTGGAGGAAAGTCTAGAATTGCAAACTCCTTCCTAAGGTTAACTTTTTCTGGTGGATAGCTGTTCATAATAAGATATTGACTCAGGACAAATCTTCAGCGAAGGGGTCTTCAATTGGTTAATAGATGTGTCATGTGCTTGAAAGAGGAAAAATTTGTCTCTCATCTTGTTTTGCACTGTGAATTTACAATTGATATTTGGAGCAAAGTCTTTTTGAATTTTGGCTTACAATGGGTTTACAATAAGGATATAAGAGAACTCATTGCTAATTGGATCCCTCCTCTATCCCATCCTTGGTTAGTGGAACTATGGACTCAAACTATTCCTTTTGTTGCATGGTTCCTTTGGCAGGAAAGAAATAATAGAATTTTTAGAGAAACTGTTAGGAATCCTTCACAGCTTTTTTGTTCTTTATCTAAGGCTCCCCTGGAAAGTGTTTCTAATTCCAGCATCAAAACTACTGATAAACCTCTTACTTAGCATGAGGTCCTTATGGCTTCCAACTGGGGGATTATGAATCAAATTCCTGCATTTGATGATTCTAGACACCTTAAAAGGTTAAATACTATTTGGACTCCCCCAGACACAAGGTGGCTTAAACTAAATTTTGATGGTGCTGCTAAGTCAAATGGCAAGGCTAGTGGAGGAGTTATAAGGAATGATAGAGGAGATTTAATTGTTGCATATGCTAGAGGAATTGGGAACCGGACCAATAACTTTGCTAAAGCTTTAGCTCTTTTATGGGGTCTCAAGTTGGCTATATCTCTGGGAATTTGCCAACTTCATGTTCAGGGTGACTCCAAAATTATTATTGATGCTGTCACTAAAGCTTCGGAGTGTGGATGGAAACTTAGAGACATTGTGTCTAATATTCAAACTCTTATATAGGTCATTCCTATCATTTCCTTCTCTCATATTTATAGAGAAGGAAACACTATTGCTAACGGGCTGGCAAATTTTGGACAGTAGTTTCAAAATTGGCATTGTTGGCACCAACTTCATAATATCCGACATCAGATTGGGGATATCATTCAAAAATAGCAAGCAACCATATGATGATAACACATCACTTGACTTGGCTTACCTACGTGGCTTGTCTTTTAACATAGGTCATGTTGATTAGACACTTTGTTGGTGATTGGAGTGATTTTAGACAACTATGCACTCATGTGAAGGATGGACAGTTAATGAGGAATTATTGCATAAGGACTTTGGGTATCGGTGTAATGATTGCCCTATTTCTACTCGTATTTATATTATGGCCTTTTTCATTATTATACATTGCTCTGTGATCGAAGTCTCTCGAATTCTTCACAATATTGTTAGAAGCCCTTGGGATGGAGATTTTCAAACTTCTGCTACTTCCTTCTTTGAGCTCTTTGGGATTTTCTAGTATTTCATTATGGGAGGAGATAGGATCAGAACCGAACCTAATAACTATGGGGAATTTAAAGATAATGCCTTGGTCTAGCATTATTGTAAAGAAGGTGGTATCACTCCATTCCTTGAGTGTTTGAATGGGCATGATGAAAAAATGTCCATTCAATTTGCTTAGTCATGGGAAAATCGTAAGGTTCAAATTGGGAATATCAGTTTTGAGGTTTTGGAGAATGAAATTGCTATGGCTATGGGTTTATCTACTAAGGGTACGAAGTTACAAAAGAAGTCTAGGGTTTCGGATGCCTAGAACCAAAAACTGTTCCTTGGTGAAGGCGAGGAGTTGGTGCCCTATCAGGGAGGATTTGAGAGAGCTAGACTTCCTGAACCGTGGGCAGACATGTGCTATATGGTGATGAAGTACTTCACTTTGGAGGGTCGTTTCACCAAGTTCTTTTACTATCATCTTTCTTTGTTAAACCACTTCAGAAGGAATGCTACTATTACTTTCCCTTTCTATCTGCTCTCATCTCTTGAGTACTCTATTCAACATGTTAAAAAGATTTTTCTTAAAAAGCCTGATGAAAAGCCTATTCCCCTCCATCAAGGGCTTATCCATAGGTTATACCAGTTTCACTTGACTCTGTCCCCTCCTATTCAGCCCTCTAGTCTTAAACCCTTTTCTGATACCCCTACTACTTCTGTGAAAATTGGTCATACTACTCCTAAGCTGTTTCTCAAAGGTGCTCCTTCTTCTGGTACTTCTAAATTTTCTATTGTCAAAAATGTTCAAAACCCTCTTACCAAATCCAAGTTGAAATCTAATAAATGTCTCTCTAATACTGTTGTGGAAGCTAACCTTTTGAAAGAGGATATTGGGGATTCTGGGCCCCAGAATGGACAGGAACTGGTCAGGGAGGGACCCTCAAGAAATTTGAAAAAAGTCAAACTGGAGGGTAAATTTGTTGTTGTTAGGCGATCTGGTCATATTGCTAGCAAACCGGCTCCTAAGTTGAAGTTGATTGATCACTCTGAAAGCAATTCTAAAGCCTCTACTCAAGAGGGGGAGGATAAGTCCAAGAGTGATGATATTCAAGATATTGTTGTTTAAGATTCGGGTGGTGTTGAGGAGTTTGATGGGCAAGAAATACCTGCGGAGACCTTTGATACTGAGGGCAATAAAGGGTTTGAAAATTCTACTCCCATTGGTGACTCTATTGATGTGGGAGCTACTACTACTCATGTGGAGGCTACTGGCACTGATGATAACAATGTGAATGATGTTCACTCTATTCCCACTGATGTTCCTGTAGACCCTGATTTTATTCAGGAGGATTGTAACAATGTTGAAGGTGGAATGGAGGAGGAAGTAAATGAGGAAGGTAATCATTTTGATGATTTGTCTCAGTTGAAGGAGCGGGTGGATTTTCTAGAGAAGAGGGTCTTTTCTCTTGGCATGATCATTACAAGCATGCTTTACAGGTTGGCTATGGCTAATCTCTCTCTATTGCAGGAACATGAAGTCCTCACTCATGGTGTTGATGATGACAGGGCTAAGGAATTTGACAAAATGTTTGAGTTTCTTGCTAAAGGCTAGGAAGACATCCTTTCCTAGTCTTCTTTCTATGCTTTCTGTTAGTTGGTTTTTTACTCATAGTTTCTATTTGATGTATATCGGCTGTATGTAAGCTATTTGTGGTGGTTCTGGCTCTTTTTGTTTTCTGAACCCTTTTTGCCCTTTTTGGTTTCTGCTTTGTAAGGGTTCGGCCCCTGGTTTTGCCACCTTATATTATCAAAAACATTGCTTCTCTACACCTTATTACCCTCAATCGAATGGCCAAGCAGAAGATTCAAACAAAGTTATTGGATAAATTTTATTAAAAATTGTTAACAAACATCAGAAAGATTGGAATACTCAATTGTCTTACACATTATGGGATTATGGAACAAGTATTTGTATGGCTATTGGAACTACCCCGTATAATCTTGTCTATGGTACTGACGTAGTAATGCCCTTGGAACTCAAAATTCCTTCATTGAGAGTCTCCTTGAGAGATGTTATTGATGATGACATGGAAAGAGAAAAGAGATTACAACAACTTGAGATGTTGGATGAACAACGTATTAATGCTCTTGAGAATCTTAAGGCACATCAAAAGAGTATACAATGATCATACAATGAACATGTCATAAACTATTCATTTGACGTTGGAGACTTGGTACTTTATGAGAATCAACGCAATGTGAATGCACCTCCTAGAGAAAAAGGAAAATTTAGCCCTAATTAGCTTGAATCGTATGTCATTACTGAAGCCTTTGGATCAGGAGCGTATATAAGCTAGCTGACGAACAAGGTATGCCACTTAAAGAACCTATTAATGCTGCGCACCTCAAGAAATTTTATGCTTAATATTATATGTTAGATGTTACTTTAAAAAGAAAAACTTATTCAGTTAGTTTAGCTTCAATTTTGATAAGATATGATTATTCTGTCTTAATTCATTTAACATAGCATCTTTTGTGGTTAATCATTATTGCATCTTGTTTAAACATGTTTTAATAAAGATCACTTTTGTATTAACTTTATATAGCATAGAATAATGGTTATGTGTGAAATTCATTAATCATTGTGCTTTTTACTTTATATTCTACAAAGAATTGTTTAAGTATCACATTAGCATTAATCACATTTCCACATAAGCATTTAACATTTATCACTAGTCTCATTTTACATAGAAAACATGTGATAGAGTACACAACATTAAAAACAAGAATAACAAAGCATTATATATATATATATATATCATCACCATTTTACATATACATCTGAGTCGACTATCCCATATATCAAAATGGGATGTCATAGTAAATCATATACAAAACATCGCTAAATGCATGTCACCTGTGCCCTCGAGACCTCATGGTGCACGTGTGATAGAAGCTTGACCATGTGTGGCTACGGATCGTGAATGACTCCTAGAGACACTCTATGATTGTAACCCTCTGATCTCTCCTCTCAGTCCTAACGCCTCATCATGTGACTCTCAATACATCTACCGATATCAATCCCTCTCAAATGTGACTCTCTAGCTCTACCTAGAGCCTATCCCTATCAGCTCTCATCTACCATAACTTAGGTAGTAAGATCTCACTTGTGATAGGATCTCCCTCATGTGCGAGTACTATGGAAGCCTGATCTCATAGTGTCTGGAGCTCTGCCTCTATACGTTCGGCTCTCTAGATAGCCTGATCTAGAATAGACTCCATTAATAACCTGTATCTCACAAAAGGCATAAAGATCTCCACATGCCACCCTGCGGATGGTTGTGGCGAATATCCCATCCACACCCATTGCTCAGCCGCATCAACTAGAACTATCTCTGCTATGACGTGGCTCACCAAGTCGCGCCATGCGTCTATCCCAACTACAAAAAGGAAACAAAGTAAACATCAGTACCTCATATAGACATCATAAAGAAATAATCAAAAATCACTACATCTATAAAAAATAAGCATCCTACCTAGATCTCCATCTTGCCAAGATGGATCTCGGATAGCTAATGGTGTGACTAGCTTTGTAGCCAACTCTGTAGTTGGGGGCATATGAATGCTAGTCTCCCCTCACCCATGTCAGCTCGATCTCCTCACATCCGCAGGGGCTGGACCACAAGCTCTCGATTATGACTGCGGCTCAATTTCCTCATCACTATCTGCCTCTTGCTAATCTCACCCCGATCTCGCCCTGAAGAGGTACCATGACACGATCTCCTCCTCCTCATCATCTTTATCCTCATCATCATATAGATCATAGTATCCTACGAAAGTCACTAATACTATCCTCTATCCTTGTGTCACTCGCGTGACCAGCCCAAGGTCAAGGATCGCCTGTGGGGTGACCAGGGGGATAGATAGGAGCAGGTCACGCTGTCTACCACCAGATCTGATATGCTTAGGTAACCCCAACATTGTCTGCATCAGATATCGGCTCTGAATCCTCTATACCATCATCATCACTAATTGCTACATCTACTACTATCAACCATCGGGCATTGTTCACCCTGACTACACTGCACATAGAGCACGTGTAGCTTGGATGCATCATAGGTACATCCTATCCACATCCAAATTGTCGCACTACCCAATCAAAGTAGAACTAGACAACAATGTGATCAAGGTGACTAGCCATCAACTAATCCCTCTACAACCTCTCTAACTATCTCTGCTAACCTGGCCATGCTATATAGTCATGATATGGTCTCCAGATGATATCGCTAGGCTGTAATCTATCAAACACAATCCTCCAGTATAGTAAACCACTGTGTCTCCAGCATCTGATAAGAGGATAGGCATGGACTCATGGATAGGTAAATGCTAACTCTATAGGAAAACTTGTAGGCCGCATGCATCTGATATGCTCAAATACCCAGACCTATAGTAATGTGAAACACATCAAGCCCTATGCCTCATAATGGACATACTGTCCCAACTCGTGGTAGAGGTGCACAAGCATACTCACCCCTGCGTGTAGACTATCCTCTTCTCCTCCATCACCCTGATAGTGTGAAAAAGGCCTCTATGAATGTGAACACCTTGTCCATCTGGTGTGACTGCTTAGTGCTACTATCACAATCATAATTCTATGAATCAGAGGGATGTCAACACATCCCTGCTCTAGTAACTGAAGCTAAATGTGCCCACGCTTTGCCCGAGTGACTGTGCAACCTAAATAGTACATCTGACTCTCCCATGTATAATCCACTGAGTGATGCTCTATGACCCTCATTATCTCCCCACGTATAGACGGGAGAAGGATCCAGTAGACATCCTCTAGCATGATAGTCATCTCCCCTATAGGTAGATAGAATGTAGACGTATCTGCATTCCACCTCTCCATCAATGCCATCAACATACTAGAATGAAATCTAATTGTGGGCATATCAAACACCCACCATAACCCTACCGACTGTAAGTGGTCTATCTCTGCATTGGTCATGGTGCTAATGTTATCTCGAAGTAGCAACATTAGATGATTGCCTGTATTCTCTTGCATCCCCAGAACAACCTGCATGATACAAACAATGAGAAGTTCAATTAGTTTGCAAGCATGAAATCATCACCTAATGTATACAATAGAAATCAGTGCCCTATCCCTGGGGCCCTTGTCCTTTCTGGACTTGGACACCCTAGGAGGACCTGGGCGCCTAAGTCAGACTTGCGTGCCCCAGGTGGACTAGGGTGCCCCAAAAGGACCTGGGTGTCCTGAGTGGACTTGGACGCCCCTGATAGGGACCCTTGTCTAGAAAGTCCCAATCAACATGGAAAATGACAAAATCTAAAAGAAACAGAATGAATGATAGTACAAGAAAGGATTAGGAATCTAACTTAGCCTTGAAACATCTCTTTGCCACTTAGGCTCGAAGCATCTCCAGTCGTGGAAGCTGGTATGGATGTTGAGTCGGCATCGTCGATCTCTTCCTCCTTCTCCTTCTCTCCTCTACACAATGACAGGTAAAAATGAATATAAGTGAGAAATGACAACTCCCCTTACATATAGTAAGTGGATGAGAATTCCTATCACTATCTAGGTGCAAAATTGAATAGTTTCACTCTTAAGCCTCTATCTTGAGCTGTTGAACTTAGATTTTTGTACCGTTTGTTGCGTTGGAATCTTGGTTTTACTCTCTATCTTACCTAATGTGTTGTGCTTGGGTATTCTTTCTTTAGACAACCCTCACAATGCATTTCTCATCAAGATTCCTTGAAATTGACGCTCGTAGATATCTCCTTGTTTCTACTTTTCAGACAAAGCAACAGAAACAAGGGGGCATATATCTCCCTCGATTTCCTCCCTCATCATGTCTCATCACTCAACCTCCTTTAGTGTTTATGGACTGACTTATTGGTGGTGGTTACAGGTTGATTTGATTTTTTATTTTCTCACAAGTGTTCCTTTGCAGGTTGCGGTTCCTAACTTTGTGGTCTTGCAGGATTGCAGACTTGGGGGCTTCCTCCTCATTTGCAACAACACTTTGACATCCTTTACAGTATCCCTTTGGGTATCCTTTTCATGATTTATGTATTTACTTTCCTTTAGTTGCATATGCACGTAGTGTCATATGGTCACTAAATTGGGGGCTAAATGTTATGTCAGAAATTGTCCTCATGTATGGAATGGTACAATTTCCCATGGTTTAGCTCCTCTCATTTGGTGACCTTTCAAACTAGTTTATTATAGACCTTCCTAAACCCTGACTGACCTAGGTCTAACTAGAAGAATGTCATATTTTGGAATAAGTGAAGATTGAGTGTGAAAAGCAAACTTGGATTTGGGATCCCCTAACCTCCTTGAGGCAATCCTAAGTGGGAAATCAGGGCTTGGACTTGGGTGCTAGCACCCTTGTCCTACCCTATTTCCCAAGGTCCTAAATTTTGGAGGGATGTCAGCTCTTTCTGTGCATTCAAGGATTCCATTTTCAAATTTTCATTTTTTGCATGATGTCAACATCTTATTTCAAAATTTGAAATTCCTAAGGTTAGATAATTAAAGACATTTGAAAATCATTTTATGATACACAATCTATATGTAAGATTTATGCCAAAACTACCAAAAATTGCCATAAAAATTTAGTAATTTGCCGAAGCTCTTTGAAGTTATTTGAATTTGCTATCATGGAGACAATGGATGGAGATTAGGAATCAAGATCTTGAGACTATCTTGCTCTTCCTAGGGTTTGTACACCTTTTGCATAATCGGGAGAAGGGTTGAAGCCTCCAACATCGAGCTTGGAGATCCTCAGTGGACATTGCTAATTTGCCTTCTTGTTCATGCAAGTCTTCATTGTTTTGATCTCCTTGAGGTGAAGTTGTGTTTGTTCAATGAGTGAAGTAAATTGTTGATCTTTCCTTGATGCTTGAGTCATCTAGGGTTTTATGTTTATGCATGCACATTTGTTAGATGAACACACACATCTATAGATCTTTATCTTGGGCTATTGTTGAGGTAGGAATACCAAAAATGGGGCTTGACTAAGGCAAGCTCCTATATAGCCACAACTATCTTTCTCCTCCTTTTACATGTGCAGGTTGCATTTGTTGAGATATGGTGGAAAGGAGTGATAGGAAGATGGATATTGCAGACACAGTCATCATGGAATTTGGATTTTAGGATTCTGAGACTTTCGGGACATTGCCACTAGCGCCCTAGTCCAACTGGGTGATTTTTCTGGGATTCGAAAGCCTTTGGAGATTGTGAAGCAGCTATTGTAGAAGATTCTGACATCTAGAAACTTTCAGGATGTTGCCACTAGTGCCCTAGTCCAACTACTCCTCAGTTTCTGAGTACACTCTCTCTAATCTGTCTACTTTGCATTTTTGTAATCATTTCATTTACATATGTATCCGAAATTAGGTTATTCTAGTCTAATTTGTAAATTAGGGTTTCAAGGTTAGGAAAAGATACTAGCTTGTAAAACCTGATTCAAAATAGTCACACAAACATAATTGACAGGAAAAGAGAACATTGGAAATCAGTAGTTTATCCCTAAACATGTCCCTTGCTTCTCTAATGTTTTAGTGTGTAAAAGTGTAGAACTTGAAACCTTCTATCTTGCTTCCATGTTTTCCCTACTAAACAACCTATTATATACTTTTTCAAATATGAAACACGAAAAACATTATGCATCCTAACAAGAGCTGGTGGTAGAGTGATTCTATAGGCAATCCGATTGATCACTTCAAGAACTTTGAAGGGTCCTACATATCTAGGAGCTAGTTTGGAAGACTTTCTAAACTTTATGGAACTTTTCTGAGGCTTGACCCTCAAAAGAATTTTTTCTCCAACTAATAATTTCCTTGGTGTATGCTTGGCATTAGCGTACCTTTTATGTCTATCATTTGCTTCCGTTAACCTATTTCTGATCAACTTGATTTGTTCTTCCATTTCTGACAACATTTATGGACTAATGCTAATCCTATCTTCTAGGTTACCCCAGCTTATAGGATTTCAACATCTTCTTTTGTATAATGCTTCAAATGGAGACATCTTGATAGCAGAATTGTAGGAGTTGTTATAAGCAAATTCCAAAAGCAGTAGATACTCTTCCCACTTGTATTACTGATCCATGCAATACATCCTCAACAAATCTTCTAGAAATTTATTTACCCTTTCAGTCTGACCATCTATCTCAGGGTGATAAGCTAAGCTTATATTGAGTTGAGTTTCTAGCACTAAAAACAAAGTTTTCCAAAATCTTGATGTCATGCATGCATCTCTGTCTGAGATAATCTTCTCAAGAATTCCATGCAATCTAAACACTTTTTGCACAAACTTGGGAGCTATGACTAGTGCTCCATCTAATAGATTCCTATGTATAAAGTGTGATGAGGGCCATTGAAGTCCTCATCATTTAATTATAAATTTCAAACTAGGGTAGTGCCCATGGCGATATGCAAGAGGGAGAAGAAATCATTTTCATGACATTCTTTTTCTACAAACAGAATCGAAAAGAAATGCATGAAACAAATTGCTGCAATCAAATCTAATTTAAAATCTTGTAAATGAAATTGTTAGAATCAAATCTATCCTAAGAAATATGTGAAGGGAAATACTAGAAATGTAAATAACAGGGAATGAAAAGATTGCTGGAAAAATAAATTAAGGAATGAAAACTACAACTGCTAAAATACTAAACTATATTATTTCATAAAACTCTTCTCATTTGATTATTTGATTACAATGCATTTATATAATGTTTATTCTTAATCAATCTACCAAGAATGTGTATTTGACATCCTATTCTTGAGGAGAAAAACTACAACTTCTTCCTCTGATTTCGCTACCTTCTTTCACGCCACTTTTATTTTAGTCACACTTAGTCACAAACTGCTCCTTTATTTTGATGAATCTCTTCAAAGGGTTTCTAGGTTTTGTTCTCCTCATTCCCAGATTTCTAGATCATTTTTACATTCTAAATTTCATTAAGAAATGAGGGTTATATCTCCATTTTATTGAGACTACATTTTTAACTTCCTCTTTTTGTGCTTCTTTTTAGGAAGTTTTCTAGCATTCCAACTTGACATAATTTATTCTTCAATCTACTGATTGTTGATTACAAGGTAAAACATGTAATATCATTAATACATACAATGGCACTAATTGTGCAAAAGACATGCTTTTATTTAGCTAATAGATGAGACATTTTTTTGTCTCATCATCTCCCCCACACCTAAATGTTGTAGGTCCTCTTGCAGCTCATAGTGAGCTTTTGGAGCAAATCTCTTCACCTTTATTGCAATTACTTTTGGAGATATACAGGAGATGCTCTGAAGATATTCTAAGTTACTCTGGAGCTATCCAGAGCTAGCTATCATTTCTCCATGGCCAGTTCTGAGCTTATCCAGAGCTATCCGAAGCTTATCCGGAGCTATCTAGAGCTAACATTTTTTTCTCCCTTGGCATCTCTGAAGAGATCCAGAATGTTCTAATGATGGAAATAGAGCCCATGGATAGCTATGGAGAGATCCAGAATGTCTTCAAATGCTAAAATAAATCTACAAAAATTCTTGGGAGTAGCAACTTTTATAGAGAAATGCATATTTTTGAGCTCTAGAGAAGAAGACATAGCATGTGCAAAGCACTTATTTGCAGAAAAGAAACCTACTCTATCCTACTCTACTTATTGATGTAGAGATAGGTTACACAAAACCATTAATTTGTTGTGGAAAATAACTCCCTTTCCTCAAAATATGGATCCATGCATTCAATTTTTTTTAAAGAATAAAACCATGAGAAGAAGATGATTGAAGATTTAAACTCTAATGCTTCACCATCCTTTGAAATTGTAGCCTTCTCCATAATATCTGATTCTAGTAGATGCGTGGGCTGATTGGAAAGATCTTGCAATCCTTCCTCACATTCTGTTGCATGCATGACTGGATGCAACTCCTTGTCCTTCAAATATCTGATCGAGCAGCCCTCCTTGGACTTTAAAGGTGTCCAAATAATAATGATCCTTTCCTTGCTGGGGCTTGAAGTCATGGTCCTCCAGTTGAGGAGGTTGCACAAGAGCTGCCTGTTGGAGTACAGGACCACTAAGAGGGGGGGGTGAATTAGTGGTCTATTAAACAAGCAAACTTTTACACTTTTTCTCTTATTGACACACTTGTTTTTCATGTAGAGGAAACTAAGGCACTTCAATGATTAAGACATTTGTATGTTAAATAAATCACCATAACAAGCACAAATAAGCATGACACTATAAGCAATGATAATCTGAACATGACTTATAAACTATGATGATCTTAATCAAACAACATATGACACAACACAAAGAAGAGAGGTGACACATGTGTTTTGAGTGGAAAACCCTGGAAGGGTAAAAAACCACTATGAAAGATAGATTTTATTGAGCCTCACTAGCCAATCCTCACTCGATACAATATGTGCCTCACTGGTAGGACATTGTCTCACTGACATAAATCTGATTACATCAAGGGTTAAAAAAAATAGAGGGATACTCTGATTCTCTACAATACACTATACTTCATAACTTTGTATCTCCTTTGGCATACATTCAATACAACTTTTTAATGATAACATAACACATCAATTTAAAACTCCAATTTCTTCTACAGACCAAATCACACAATAACCTTTTGTACATATTGCAAATAATTCATTCACAACCTCCTTATACACATTGAAACCATACTTCAAATTTAAGCCCTTCAAACACACTGATTTACATTAAAACTATGATATTATGCATATGTGCTTGTAGATACTACTCTTGGGAACTCAAATTACCAACCATCCTTTCTAAAAACATCATACAGATATTTAAAATAAATTCCCTGGCCCTCAGGGTTGGTAGGAAACCTGTCACAAAGTAGTTAGGGCTTCAATGTTGAAACTGCCCGTCAAATTTTAAGTGCACAGTGTAACTGTTGAAGTTTGAAATGAATTTGAACTTTGACTGTTGATCATCCTCATCATCCTCTTCGCACCTTTATTAGAACTGTATATCAAAGTCTCCCACTTGAACACATAATACTTACTGCTTCGCCCAGTGAAACCTAGTCAACAGGGCCAGTTGAACAACAAACTTGACACCCTTAAGTGTTCACTTAAGTGAGCCTTAATTGATAAGGGCAAGTCACCGAACAATTAGACAAAAAACATTGACAGGTAACAAATGGTTACAACTTAGTTTAGCTTAAGAATTTGATTTAGGGTTTGAATCCCTAAGAACCACAGAACATTAAACCCTAGTCTTAAAAAATGGAGATCTAAATGGAATTTTTCACCTTTGAACAACCATGAAGACTTTGAATTGATATAGAAGCCCTTGAAGAAAGGAAAAATAGACAGATCACAAGCCTTTAACATAGGGAATTTGGATGACAAAGAAGGGAGCACAAATCTGACCAAGGACTTAGAGACTACACTTGTCCATTACAAAATAGATATGATAGAAGGTGGTGCTGGGGCACCATGCCTAAATTTTGATTTTTTGGTCTCAATAGGAGTATAGGTGGAGATTTTTCCTTCATAACTAATGTAATAAAGTTTATTAAAGACCATTTTTGATGTATTTATATGGTCACCTAGAGTGGAGTCTTGATTATGGCACAAGATTAGAACATTCTATTTTGAGCAGTTAGAGGACATGTTGTTTTAAGCTTTGGCTTTTCCATGAAGAGAGAGTGATGTAGAACGTGGAGTTTTAATGTATGCATGTTATTTAGGCATCACACATTTTGAGGCAGATTAGAGGAGAAGATTTGAGAGAAAAAATAAAGATTTTCTAAGTTTTCTACATATTTTCTGTATTTTTGTTCACATGCTTGGTACCAGTTCGTACTGTACTGTCATGAGATCTAATGTTTGAAATTGTGAAATGAGTTGAGGTAGATTTAATTTGCATCTAATTAGGAAGATTTTCATTGTCCTTGAAGCTTTTTACAATTAGATTTCTGAAACTAGGTCTAAAACCCTACTTTTGAGGGTTTTGGGCAAATCGATGGGTTTTTGACCCATTCCACCTAGGTCATAGCTCAAAAATAGGTGGAATGGATTTAGTTAGATTATATTTCATTTTGGTTTTCATTGCAAGAGTAGGGGATTGGTTTGGAGTGACTGTTGAAGCCATTGAAGCCTAATATCTTCATGTATTAGGGCTTCTAGCTTTCGCAAAGTGGTGAGTTGATTCATGGTTGACTTGAGATGACTCAAGAAACTTGAAACCAACATAGTTGGACCATTTTCAACCCTATTGATTCAATGGAGTAGGTTTGGGGAGTTGGGAGCAAGTTTGTCTTACAATTGCGTTGTAAAAGAGGCCTAATTAGGCCTAGAAAAACAGATGCAATCCATTATTGAGGTTGTTGGTCCAAAGAAACCTATACTGCATGTTTGATATGTTATGTAGGAGCCAAATGGGTTTCTAAAAAGTTAATTTTTTCTCTAGGTTACCAAGTATTTTGCAAGATATGACTGAAAAGCCCTATTCCAAGGGCTATAAGCAAATAGGGTTAATTGCAAGAGAGCGACTAGGAGGGCATGATGTCATGAGTCTTTGCAAGAGAGAGACTAGGAGGGCATGATGTCATGAGTCTTTGTGACTTGAAGTGGTCTTAGTCTACCAAAATAGAGTGGATCAGGGTGTGATAGGAGTGTAGTAGGTTGGTTCACTCATTGGCCTTCATTTGTGCATGTATCATCCTTTGGCAACCATGCTAGGTGAAGAGGAAACTTGTCAAGTTGGGACAGTCAGTCTAGTGAGTCTCAAGAATTTTTTTTAGTGTCTTTGAAGAGCCTCCCCTGCTCTACATCAAGTGGTATCAGAGCCTAGGTTTAGGTTTTAATTAGGAAGAAAGAAGAAAGTTGAAGTGTGAAGGAGGAATAGTTGCAAGATGCCTCCTAGAAACAATCCAGTCCTCACTAGAGAAGTGAGAATGATGAAGGAATCTCAAGATGGAGTCCTAGCCAGACTTGCAGCCATAGAAGCAAACCTAAGAAGAGGTAGAGTCATTGAGGAAGAGAGTGACCAAGAGGAAGAGAATGAGGGTGAGAGTGCAGGCCCTCAAAGGGGATCCAATGAGGAAGAGATGGATCCAGATGATAGAAGGTTTATGAAGATGCTGCAGACTATGAAAGGGGAAAGCACTAATGTCAAAATGGAGTTACCCATGTATGAAGGAAAAATGAATAGTGAGGAAGTATTAGATTGGATTGATTCCTTAGATAACTACTTTGAGTACAAGGAGATGCTAGAAGAACAAAATGTCAAATTAGCAAAGACCAAGTTGAAGGGAGCAACATTGACATGGTGGAACTATGTTCAATCAAAGAGGTTGAGGAAAGGAAAATAAAAAATTAGTTCATGGGACCGGATGGTGTCCAAAGTGAAGAGCCAATTCCTACCAAAGGATCATGCAATTCAAACCTTTAGAAGGTTACAGAATTTAAAGCAAAAAGAAATGGATGTTATGGCCTATACCAAAGAATTTCACAAGCTGACTATGAGGACAAGACATAATGAAGATGAGGTTGAGAAAATTGCTAGGTATATCAATGGGCTTAGGCTCAATATTCAAGATGAAATAAGCCTTGCCACCCCTAGAAATGTGGAAGAATGTTTCCAACTAGTAGTAAAGGTAGAAGAGAAGATCAAAAGAAGACAAGAACAACAAGCTAGGGGTAGAGGAAAGAATAATAGAGGTAGAGGTAACTTTGGGGAAAAGACACAATTCCAAAAGCAACAAGGAGAATCAAGTGGATAGCAAGAGCAAAAAGGGGAATTAAGTGATAGGGGCAGTTTTAGAGGTAGAAGACCTAACACTAGAGGAAGATTTAGTGGCCAAGGAAGAGGGGCAAGCACCTTCTCAGGTAAATGTTACAACTGTAATCAGTTTGGCCATCCTGCATTCAAGTGACCAGACAAGCAAACATCAAGTTCTCATGGAGGTGAACGCAGAACTCAAATAGTGCATGAAGAGGACAGTGAAAGTGTCAGTTCACCACTTCAGCCTGCTACTCCTACGGTAGGTGATACATTGATGATAAGGACACTCCTCAAAGTGCCAACAACCAGGGAGCCTTCACAAAGGAAATCATTGTTTAGAACAAATTGCAAGTCACATGGAAAGGTATGCAAAGTAGTTGTTGATCCTGGTTCTACTGATAATCTAGTTTCTTTAGAAATGGTAGAGAAGTTAAACTTGAAGAGAATTCCTCACCCCACACCCTACAAATTGTCATGGTTAAACAAAGGTCAACAAGTCTTGGTAAATGAATAGTCATGGGTAGAGTTTAACATTAGAGGTTATAGAGATAAGATTCTTTGTGACATCATTCCTATGGATGTTTGTCACCTGCTACTAGGAAGACCCTGGCAACATGACAGAAAGACCAAGCATGATGGTCAAAAAAACACTTGTGTGATAGAGAAGGATGGAGTCTCATTCTCATTGACACCGCTTCAAGAGGAAGAGTCTGATAAACAGGTTGGGTCTAGCATTATGGTAGTAGGAGAGAAAGAGTTTTTGCAGACAATGAAGGAAGAAGGTAGACAGGGATTTGCAGTAGTAATCAGACCTAAGACCAAGTCTGTTTTAGCAACAAATAAGGTGGAAGACATACCTAGTGAAGTTCAGTCTTTGTTGAACAAGTACAAGGATATAGTGGTAGATGATTTGCCAAGTTCCTTACCTCCCATGAGATACATCACCCATCACATGGACCTGATCCCTGGTGCTAATTTACCTAACAAGGCTGCATACAAACTGACCCCACAATAGAATGAATAAATCAAGGCACAAGTCCAAGAATTATTAGATAAGGGTCTCATCAAAGAAATTTTAAGTCCATGTGTTGTCCCTACTGTTTTAGCACCCAAGAAAGGTGGAGAGTGGAGGATGTGTACTGACTTAAGGGCAATAAACAAAATCACAATCAGATATAGGTTCCCAATACCTAGAATGGAGGACCTAATGGACTGTTTAGGAGGAGCATGTTACTTCTCAAAGATTGATCTCAAAAGTGGATATCACCAAATTAGAATAAGGGAAGGAGATGAATGGAAAACTGCCTTTAAGACTAATGAAGGACTGTATGAATGGATGGTAATGCCCTTTGGATTGTCAAATTCTCCTAGTACATTTATGAGGTTAATGAATGAGGTTTTAAAGCCTTTTATTGGAAAGTTTGTTGTTTATTTAGATGATATTCTTGTGTTTAGCAAGACAAAGGAGGAGCACTTGCAGCATCTTGACATGGTTTTGTAGAGATTGAATGAGGAGAAGTTGATGATCAACCTTGAAAAGTGTGATTTTATGAAGGAAGAACTAGTATACCTTGGTTTTGTGATCTCCAAAGGCACATTGAAGATGGATCCTTCCAAGGTTGAAGCCATTCTCAGTTGGCCAGCTCCAAAATCAGTAGGAGATAAGAAGCTTTCATGGTTTAGCTACCTTCTATAGGAAATTTATTAAGACTTTCAGTCATATTTGTTCTCCCATCCTTGACACCATCAAAGAAGATTAGAAGAGGAAATTTTAGTGGACTGAGGAGGCAGCAAAGAGCTTTGAATACCTGAAAAATAGAATAGTGCAACAACCCATCCTTTCTTTACCTGACTTCAACAAGATCTTCACAGTGGAGTGTGATGCTAGTGGATCTGCAGTAGGTGCAGTCTTGAGCCAAGAGGGCAAACCAGTGGCTTCCTTCAGTGAAAATCTCAATGAAGCCAAGAGAAAATATTCTTCATATGACCTAGAACTTTATGCATTAGTGTAGTCCCTAAGGAAGTGGAGACATTACCTTTTACCCAAGGAATTTATAGTAGTCACAAATAACCATGCTTTGAGTTTCTTGAATAGTCAAGACAAGTTGAGTCATAGGCATATAAAGTGGGTTGAGTACTTGCAGAGTTACACATTCACCATCAAGCACAAGAAAGGCCAAGCTAACAAGGTAGCAGATGCCTTAAGTAGGAGATCAATGCTAGTGCATGAAATACAACTCTAAAGTGTGGGATTAGAAGCATTGAAAGACATGTATGCTATTGATGTAGACTTCAAAGAGGTATACTCTATTTGCCAACAGTTTCAAGGTACTTTTCATGATCAATTTCCTAATTTTTTATTGCAAGATGAACTGTTATGCAAGGGAACTTAGTTATGCATCCCTAAATGCTCTATGAGGACAAATCTCATAAGGGAGAAGCATTGTGGGAGTCTTGGAGGACATTTTGGGATTGACAAGACACTAGATCAGGTAAGAAGATTTTATTTTTTGCCTAAGATGCAAGTAGATATTAGAAAGTTTGTTGAAACTTGTGGAGTTTGTCAAAGAGCCAAGGGCTCTAGTTCAAATGCAGGCCTATATCAGCCTCTCCCAATCCCTAGCAGACCTTGGGAACATCTTAGTATGGACTTTGTACTAGGCTTACCCAAAACTCAGAGGGGACTAGATAGTGTGTTTGTAGTTGTTGATAGATTTAGTAAAATGGCACATTGTGTTCCTTGCAAATGCACAAGTGATGCCTCAAACATTGCAGGCCTATTCTTCAAAGAGATAGTTAGAATTCATGGACGTCCCCTCACTATTGTTTCAAGCAGAGACTCAAAATTTAAAGGTCACTTTTGGAGGACCTTATTGAGGAAATTAGGAACAAATTTGACTTTCGGCTATGCCTATCACCCATAAACAGATGGGTAGAGTGAAGTGGTCAATAGATCATTGGGGAATCTACTCAGGTGTCCCACAAAAGAGCATGGACAACAATGGGATCTTTTTCTCCCTCAGGTAGAATATGCTTATAATGAATCCATTAATAGGAGCATAGGGAAGAGTCCTTTTGAAGTAGTGTATGGATTAAACCCAAGAGGTATACATGAACTCAGGGATTTAAGAGGATTGGAGAAGAGAAGTGTTGAAGGAGAGGAGTTTGCAATGGCCATGAAAGACATGCATGATCAAGTCAGAGAATGCCTCAAGAAGAGTATGGAGACTTACACGAAGCATGCAGACTTGAAGAGGAGGAATGTTCAATTCAAAATAGGAGATTTAGTACTTGCACATCTAAGAAAAGAGAGGTTACCTAAGGGTAGATACACTAAGTTGCTGATGAAGAAGATTGGGCCATGCAAGGTGGTCCACAAGTTTGGTGAAAATACATATGAGATAGAACTCCCTCCTAGGGTTTCTATCACACCAATTTTTAACATTGTTGACTTATATCCTTTCAAGGAATCTTTGGATGCAGGTACTGATGCTGATGAAGGTAGTGCTGATGATGATTGGATAAGAGATCTTCCTCTTGCTACACCAATCAAACTTGAAGCCATTTTAGACACCAAGGAGGTCAAGAGAACAAGGCATAAAGTGTAAAATGAATATCTTGTGGAGTGGCAGGGACTACCTCATGAGGATGCAACATGGATGACAACTGAAGACATTGCTAAACATGGAACCACAGTCCATGATCTGATCTTAGGAGGAGACTGAGATCCTTTCTCCTTGGGTGTATGGTGCAGGAGCACCATGCCTAAATTTTGATTTTTGGTCTCAATAGGAGTATAGGTGGAGATTTTTCTTTCATAATTGACGTAATAAATTTTATTAAAGACCATTTTTTATGTATTTATGGTCACATAGAGTGGAGTCTTGATTATGGCACAAGATTAGAACATTCTATTTTGAGCAGTTAGTGGACAGGTTGTATTAAGCCTTCCTTTTTGGCTTTTCCATGAAGAGAGAGTGATGGAGAATGTGGAGTTTTAATGTATGCATGTTATTTAGGTCTCACACATTTCGAGGTAGATCAGAGGAGAAGATTTGAGAGAAAAAAAAGATTTTCTAAGTTTTTAGCATATTTTCTATATTTTTGTTGTTCCCACGCTTGGTACCAGTCTGTATTATACTGTTATAAGCTCTAATGTCTGAAATTGTGAAATGAGTTGAGGTAGCTTTCATTTTCATCTAATTAGGAAGATTTTCATTGTCCTTGAAGCTTTGTACAATCAGATTTCTGAAACTGGGTCTAAAACCCTAGTTTTGAGGGTTTTGGGAAAATCGATGGGTTTTTTACCCATTCCACCTAGGTTATAGCTAAAAAATAGGTGGAATGGATTTAGTTAGATTTTATTTCATTTGGGTTTTCATTGTAGGAGTAGGGGATTGGTTTGGAGTAACTGTTGAAGCCATTGAAGCCTAATATCTTCATGTATTAGGGCTTCTAGCTTTGGTAGAGTGGTGAGTTGATGCATGGTTGACTTGAGATTACTCAGGAAACCTAAAACCAACATATTCAGACCATTTTAAACCCTATTGATGCCCTAGAGTAGGTTTGGGGAGTTGGGAGCAAGTTTGTCTTATAGTTGCCTTGTAAAAGAGGCCTAATTAGGCCTAGAACAATAGATACAGTCCATTTTTGAGGCTGTTGGTCCAAAGCAACCTATATTGTATGTTTGATATGTTATGTAGGAGCCAAATGGGTATCTAGAAAGTCAATTTTTTCTTTGGGTTACCAAGTATTTTGCAAGATATGACTGAAAAAACCTATTCCAAGGGCTACAAGCGAATAGGGCTAATTGCAAGAGAGTGACTAGGAGGACATGATGTCATGAGTCTTTGTGACCTGGAGTGGTCCTAGTCTATCAAAAAAGAGTGGGTTAGGGTGTGATAGGAGTGTAGTAGGTTGGTTCATTCATTGGCCTTCATTTGTGTATGTATCATCCTTTGGCAACCATGCTAGGTGAAGAGGAAACTTGTCAAGTTGGGACAGTCAGTCTAGTGAGTCTCAAGAATCCTTTTGAGTGTCTTTGAGGAGCCTCCCCTACTTTGCATCAGAAGGTAAGATGAACAAGATCACCACAACACATAAGACTTGTAATCCAATACATGAGTGCATGACATCAATGGGTGACACCAAAAGGACCTCATGCCTTATCATCATTTTCATACCATGTCTTGAAACCAAACTAGATTCAACATGTAACTCTGTTGCATGATTCAAGTTGTCATGAAGAATCATGATTACCCAGCTAACATAGAGAACACCAAATATCAACAACTAGCACATATCCTTACCCAAACTTCTCATGACATATCTCCTTATGGTAAAGACAATCATCAACTCAACTCAAACATCATGGACTCCTAACTCTAAGAAATTGACATCCACAAATCACTTTTGACATCAATGACAAATAACACTCAACACTATCACCTTCTTTACATGTAAGAAGCTCTTCCTTTGGATCTGTTGTTTTGACGAGGAGTTTCTAAAATAATAAACCTAAAAAAAAGACTTGGCAAACTAATTTTGATTTTGACCTACTGTCACTAGATCAACAACAACTCCCTAATGACACCTATCCCTGGCAATGGTGCCAAAAATGATGAGTTTTGTTGCAGTCCTCATCATTTAATTATAAATGGCAAACTAGTGTAGTGTCCATGGCGATATGTAAGAGGGAGAAGAAATCATTTGCATGACATTCTTTTTCTACAGATAGAACTAAAAAGAAATGCATGAAAGAAATTGCTCTAATCAAATCTAATCTAAGAATCTTGTGAAGGGAAATACTAGAAATGTAAATAACGGGGAATGGAAAGATTGCTGGAAAAATAAACTAAGGAATGAAAACTACAAACAAACTAACTACTGCTGCTAAAATACTGAACTATATTATTTCATAAAACTCTTCCCATTTGATTATTTGATTGCAATGCATTTATATAATGCTTATTCTTAATCAATCCACCAAGAATGTGGATCTGAAATCCTATTCTTGAGGAGAAAAACTACTTCTTCCTCTGATTTTGCTACCTTCTTTCACGTCACTTTTATTTCAGTCAAATTCAGTCACAAACTGATCCTTTTTTTTGATAAATCTCTTCAAAAAGTTTCTAGGTTTTATTCTCCTCGTTCCTAGCTTTCCAGATCATTTTGAAATTCTGAATTTTATTGAGAAATGAGGGAGATATCGCCATTTTATTGAGACTGCATTTTTAACTTCCTTTTTTCATGCTTCTTTTTAGGAAGTTTTCTAGCATTCCAACTTGATAGAATTTATTCTTTAGTCTACTAATTGTTGATTACAAGGTAAAACATGTAATAGCACTAATACATACAATGGCATTAATTGTACAAAAGACATGCTTTTATTTAGCTAATAGATGAGACATTTTTTTGTCTCATCAAAGTGAGCTACCTTGGTGAGTTTGTCCACCACCACTAAAATAACATCATGTCTATTTCGAGACATTGGAAGACCTTGCACAAAATCCATGCTAATAACTTGCCACTTCCACTCTAGAATATCATGTGGATACAAAAGTCCTGCTAGATGCTGATGCTTAGCCTTGACTCTCTGGCACTCTAGGCAACTTGCTACAAATCTTGTAGCATCATTCTTCATTCCTTTCTACAAATAAAGAGGTTTCACATTGGCTAGGAGTTTAGTTACTCTCAGATGACCTAAATATGGTACCGAATGAACTTCCTTCCACACAAGGTTCCTTAATTCTACTGAATCTGAAACATATATCCTTCCTTTGTATCTTAGAAGCCCACTTGGTTCAAAATAGAATCATCATACCTTGAATCTTGAGGATTTACTGAGAGAGTGTGCTTAACTTTCTCATAATTCTCATCACCTATAGAATTTTGCAATACCAAATCCTTGAAGTTTGAGTGGATAGAGACAATTGAAGAGATATGCCTCCATCGACTCAGAGCATCTGCTACTCAATTATCCTTACCTTTGATATAACTTATCTCAAAGTCATAGTCAGATATCAATTCCAACAATCTTCTTTGTTGAGCATTCAAATGAGGTTGGGAAAATATGTACTTAAGACCATGATGATCCATCTTCAATTCAAAAGGCTTTCCTAGCAAGTAATGTCACTACACTTGCAAAGCATGCACAACTACTGCTAATTCTAAATCACGAGGAGCATAATTCTACTCATATGCTCTTAGCTTCCTGGATTCATAGGATACCACTTGTCCATTCTGCATAAGCATTACTCCTAAACCTTCTCTTGAGGCATCAATAATGACAAAAAATTAACTTTCTGGATCAAGGATTTTTAATATTAGTGCAGTTTTAAACCTGTCTTTTAACTAATTAAATGCCTCCTTACATTTTTCTGACCAATCAAAATGCTTTCCTTTTCTCTAAAGTGAATTGATTGGGCTTGCAATCTTAGAAAAATTCAAAATAAACGTTCTATAATATCTAGCTAACCCCATGAAACTACACACTTCATGCACACTCTTTGGCATGTACCACTCAAGTATATATTTGATCTTTGCAGGGTCTACTAAAATTCCTTCAAGGGATATTATATGTCCCAAATATTGTATCTCTTTCTGAAAGAAAGTACACTTTGAAAGCTTCCCAAACAACTTATGTTCTCTTAGCCACTGCAAAACTAACCATAGGTGTCATAAGTGTTCTTCCTCATTCTTAGAATAAATAAGAATGTCATCTAGAAATATTAGAACAAATCTATCCAAACAATCCTAGAAAACATTGTTCATTAGATTCATGAATGCTACAGGGGCATTCGCAAGTCTAAAAGGTAGAACCATGAACTCATAATGTCCATACCTTATTTTGGAAGCTATTTTATGAATGTCCTCATCTTTTATTCTTAGTTGATGATATCTAGATCACAAATTGATCATAGAAAACACCATTACGCCACGCATCTGATCGAATAGATCATCAATACGCGATGAAGGATACTTATTCTTTATCGTTGCTTTGTTGAGCATTCAATAGTATATACACAGACATAAAGTTCCATCCTTCTTTTTAATAAATATCACAAGTGCTCCCCAAGGAGATACACTAGGTCTAATCAACCCTTTATCTAATAGCTCCTGAAGTTGGGCTTCAATTCCATCAACTCCATAGTAGTCATATGGTATGGTGCCTTTGAAATAAGATCAGATCCAGGTAATATATCAATTGAGAAATTAAAATCTCTCTTCCGAGATAATCCTGAAAGTTCATATGGGAAAACATCCTGGAAATCATAAAGGAAAGGATAGTTCTCCAAAGATACACTTTGACTACTAGGATCCTCTTCTACTTGCTCCATTTTGACTGCAAAAAGTTGACAACCTTTTCACCTAGCCCTCTTTAGTTGCATTGTAGAGATTGGTCTGATCTTGAATTCTCTTTGAGTGCCTTGCAAAAAGACTTTGTTCCCTACATCATCTAGACAATCTCCTATTTTTGCAAAATAGTCAATATTGACTCTATGCCTCCATAGCCAATTTATTCCTAAGATAATTATTGTGATCTACACACACGCTCCATTTTTTGAAATGGAGACCTACTCTTTTGATTTGTCTTGGAGTCTCAGCCTTTCCTCTTTATGATGATGAGAAAGTGAAATGGTGCTTAGAATGCAATATCTGTTCCAAATTTGGGCATTTGGCATATTTGAAGTTGTTTGATGCCTTTCATGATTGATTTGGGTCTTAATTGATTTTATGCTTAAGAAATAGACCCTTTTTATCTTTTGCACTAAAAGTGGGTGTTATTGGAGTTTGTGCTAAAATCCCGTGTCACTGGATAAAGTGCTTAAAACTGCTGCTACATGATGTATCATATTGGGACTCCTATTTTCAATACCTCAAAATTGCAAAATCATGTCAAATTCCATAATGTTTTACTAATTTATGTGCCTTCACCTTGATGCATGTCCTTGAAACCCTAAATTTGTCTAAGTCTGAAACCCTAAAACCCTAAAAAATTGGTTATCTAAAATCTGATGGATCCTCCAAATTTTAGAATCTACATTTTAATTCCTATGAATTCAGAACCTATCTCAAACATCCTGATAGTATATTTTAAAATATTTAAAGTATAAGAAATTCAATATTTAATTATACTTAAATTTATTTTAAAATATATTGTCACTCAGCGAATTTCAAGACCTGGCGAGATTTTTGCTTCCTACTACACTTTGCGGGAAAATCCTTTGTCACAGGACATTGCAAGAAAATTGTTTGTCATAGGACATTGCACTAAAATTGCACTTCACTAGACAAAGCACTAAAAGTTCACTTCACATGAAAAGCATGATAAACCTTAGTCACTAGACATATCTAGTGACCACCAAAAGTTCCTCCAGCTTCAAACTTGGAAAAAGCAGGTCTTTGCTATGTCACAAGACATTGCAGGACTTTTGCCTCCTTCAAGATATATCCTATGACCTCTTATACCTCCGCCCATCCTATGACTTTTTTAGCGGTATTTTTACCTCCACCATGATATATTTCTCCACCCAGGATAAGAGGATCCCTTAGCACTAAAAATTTGGATCACGTGACATGACATATCTTGTGAAGCATGAAACCTCCACTTTGTCCTATCATAGCCAGAAAACCCACTTTAGAGCTACAGTGGTTAATTCAACTAGAATATTCACTTCATACTAGGTAATTGCATCATTCCAGTCATTCTTAAGGTTTTATCCATCATGATTGATACAAAAATTGACAAGTTTTGGCACTACACATTAATATCCAGTGACCCCCAAAAATCTTGCTTTTTGCCAAAAAGGGTATAAAAATGAGAAATGAATGTTTCCTACCAGATCCAAATGGGTGCAAAAATGTCCTTGGTCACCATAAATGTGAAATGGGTAGTTAAAAATGATGAATAAACTGAGAAAAAAATGGGAAAACACCAAATTTGTGAAGTTTTCAGTGGCAAGAAAATTGATATTGAGTTGTCCCTGTGATTGATAATTTGAAACTATTGTAAGAACCTACTAAGATACCACAAATACGCTAGAATTCCTACTCAAATTCAATACATCAATGAAACTAAGAAAAATGTAGAAAACATAAGTTACACCTTGCAAACTGATTTATCTTGTACGTTCCATTGTTTCCTATCTTCTCAATGATCTTGTTGATGATGATATTACTCTCAAAAATATACTTCCTTGATTTCCAAGATGATAATGAGAGGAATGAATTTTGTGGATGAAAATGCAATGTGATAATCCTACAATGCAACTAAGATAATGACAATGATTTTGATATTGCCATGATGTTGATAATGAGGATAATGTTTGTGCAACTCAAGATAATATGCAGCTAATGGAGATTATGATGCTAATGCAAATGGGGGGCCAAAGGCACACTTGATTGCTTGATGGAATTTCTGTAGCATGTAAGTACTATAGCTCTTGTGATTATTGAAATGGAGATGAGGAGCTTCCTTTTATAGGCCAAGGAGAGGTCCAATGCAAGTGTCAAAAGATCCATGGTGGAGAATAAGTCTTGTCACGTGTACGGTCAAGATCAAATTGGTTGGGATGAGGGAGATAAAGGCAGAAGATGTTCCTACTACGATGACAAGGTGGAGGGATACGTGGAACCATAAGCCACATGTCATGATGCTCACAAGGACCAAAGAGACAAAGGTGGAAGACCATGAGAAGAACATGGAGGAAGGAGTCCTTGGTTGTTGGAATGCGAGAGGGAATATATGAATTAGAAGACAAGTGTCTTTGACCATGTTTGATGGTTGAGAAGAAATAGGGCACATGTTTGAGAGGATAATTGACTTAATTAAATATTAAGAATATTTAATTATTGGAACAACATAATGAGGTGTCCAATGATGTGGAGATGACAAGGATGAGATGATGTGGATTTTAGACATAGGACTTTGTCTTAGAGGAAATAATTAAATAATTTAGGATTATTTAATTAGATATGACATTAGAGGAATTTTGGCTATTTAATTATTAGAAGAATATGATGAATGTGAACCAAATAAATAAATTAATATATTTATTTATTGATAGAAGAATAAGAATAAAATAAATATTAAAATATTTATTTAATTTAACTTGAGCCATTTTTAGGTGTATACAGTCCCTGATTGATCCATGACTGCAAATGGATATATTTTGATTTATCTTGACAGAAAATTATTTATTTATGATGAAATTGATGCTTGGCATTGTGGATTGCAGGTCTAAGAGGATGAAGCACAAAGGAAACAGCTAGAGCCACCATAAGGGATGAAAACCCAGAGATACCCTGCTGACCCGGACATGAAGAATCATCATTCTATCAACCAAACCACTATTGTACCTGTGATAGGTAAAAATCAGGTTAATAAGATCAAGCATAGCCATGAAAACCTAACCCTACCATCATCAAAGAATCTAATCCAAATGAAATGAAAAGCATACAATTCAAGAACAATACCACCTAGATTGTATGATTCCTTGTATATGATGTGGATTGCTTCTTCAACAATAAACAATTATGAAGATAAAAGCTACCATGATGGATGGATGATAATGATAATAAGCTAGATGGATGCTAAAATTCTCAATATGTTCAAGATGATAATGTAGACTCTATATGAATGTTGGATATATGTAGAATGGAATGAGAGGGTGTTTATATAGACCTCAACCAAAATCAATCAATGGTGGAGATTTGGTGGCTATGTGAATGGCTAAGATGAATTGATAATCATAGGTGAAAGTGTAGATGACAAGTGGAGGGAAGATAAGGCTTATGTGTGACCGTGTACATAAAAAATACTACATGTGAAAGATATTAAATAAAAGATGTAGTACTGCTTATTTTTTTAAATGAAAGAGGCACACATGTTGGCTCATTGAGATAAATGATAAAAGAAATTAATTAAATAAATAAAATTTATTTAATTAATCAGAAAGTGGGTTTTGTGAAGGGAATTTTAATTAAATAAATAAGATTTATTTAATTAAAATAGATAGAATAAGATAATTAAATAATTATAGATTAAAGAAAATAGAAGAAATAGATAATGAATTAATTAAATAAATATAAATTTATTTAATTAATAGAAGAAATAGGTGTTAGGGAAATTGCTCAAGTGTGTTAGACAAATACAGATGATAGCTAATGTGATATTTTGAATGCTAATTAGGTCAATTTTAGGTGTCTACATTTTTCCCCTCTTTGATATAATGTTCGTTAGAGCATTGTGTCAAAGAAGATATGATAATTTACTTGATAAACAAGGTTATGCCCCAGTGTAACTGGCAGGTGATGCCCCCTTGAGAGGTAAGCCAGGTAGACCAGGAAGGACTGGGTTGACTCGTGATAAGATGAAAGGCAAGAAACAAGGTTGACACGAAGAAAATGGGGTTGGGAGGGAGAAATTGGGATGGTTTAGAAGAGAATAGGCTGCGATATGGAAGAAGTAGGGTTTGACAAGGGCTATAAGTAGGTCTTTCAAGGGAAAATAGGCTCATTTGTGTTCAGCAATCTAGAGATATCCAGAGCTCCTTAGAGTTTTTGTGTGATGAGAGTTGGAGAGCTATCAGGATGGTGATTCCACGCAGAGATCATCGTGCCAAACGAGTGAGGACACATGGGCGACTAGAGGGAGTAGGTGTACTGGTATGTATTGAAACTTTTGCTAAAAGTGTGATTTTTGTAGGCTAGAAGCATCATAAATGCACACACGTCACCAGAAGTGACTAAGATAGAGGCTAGGCAGTGTAGGTCGTTGGTGGGCTAAAGGTAGTTTAGATCACATATGGGCATAGCTTAGTCACTTATGAAGAAAGTGAGTCACTTGCGGTCAGCTAGAGGAAATAGATAGGCAAAATGCGCATGTGGCTAAAATAGGTCACTTATAGAGGAAAAGGAAATGCATGTATAAAAATAGCTCGCTTGTAAGGAAAAGGCAGACGCATACGACAAATAGGTTGTTTGTAGGCAGAAAGCAGGCACTTATAGTGGTTGATGTCACTTGTAGTCAATAATCATGCACATAAGGTAAGTAGGTCACTTGTAAGCTAAAAGCATGCACATATTGTAAAATGGTTCACTTTTGCTCAAAAAGATAGTGCTTATAAAAAAATGGATCACTTATAGTAGAGATATGCAGGTATAGTAAGAAAAAGTCAATTTTGATAGCACAAAGACTGATACAGTGAGTAGAATGATGCAGGATATACTACCACCATTGCTATCACGAGAGCCACATCCTAGGGATTTGCGGTTGGTCAGACTGCTAGATGTAGATGAGTGGCTAGTGCTAGAGATCCTCGGATTGGAGCATGTGTCGAGGTTAGTGCCAGTGTAGGTGCATCGAGGATTGATGACGTCGATGGTGGAGCGATGGAGGAGCGATCATAGTTCATTCTTGTTTCCAATAGGAGAGGTGACTATCACTCTAGAGGATCTGTTTTAGATTCTGTGAGTTCCTATTGATGGAGACCGAGTAGATTATGATCCTGATATGGGTCTAGTTACATTTAGACGATTGTTCGGGACACCAGACATTGGAGCTGAGGGCTTAGATATTCCCATGGTCAGGATGGAGGAGCTATGCGATAGACTACAGCGGGTAGTGGTAGCTATTATTAGATGGCTGGTTGGAGATAGGTGAGCTAGAGGTTTTCCAGTGGGATGGGTGATAGTGATGGAGGGGATGTTCTCCTATAGGACTAAATATGCATGGGCTGAGTGTGTGCTAGGGAAGCTATATCATTATCTGCATGATTGTGCCTACATTTTTGGAGTGAGTATGTCAACTGGAGTTACAGTTTTGTATGTGTGGGCATATGAGCACATCCCAGTGACGAGGCCAGATAGATGGGTGGTGAGAGCAGTAGGAGAACCATATGCTACAATCTATAGAGGAGCTCTAACCTATCGGCAGTAGCGAGGAGTGGTGTATTGGAGGCGGACACTAGATGAGGTAGATAGGTTTGTGTGGAGGCCATGGATCAGATGAGAGAGATGGGATGAGGAGGATGTAGAGCTTGTCTATACAAGGCACGTGAGATACATTTTTGGATGCGACAAATACATTATAGAGCAACATTTTCCCGAGAGGGCATTGAGGCAGTTCGGCGTGCCACAGGGAGCACCGGTGGGAGATGTTATTTTTGGGAGGACACGATAGGAGGTGTTTGATTGGGGGCTAGAGATTGTGGTGGATACCTTTGGTAGAGAGAGATGGGCTAAGGCCAATTACGTGGTCGTGGAGACAGGGTCCTGCAGATCCTGAGACTTTGCCAGATTATGATGCACATTGGGTGATAGCGAGACTGATGCGACTGACGAGGGTGGGAGAGATAGGAGAGATTGGTATGGATAGGCCGGTGAGGAGGAGGTAGTGATGAGCTCCACCAGCATAGGTAGTTGTGCTAGCAGCTCATGGGATTCAAATACAGGGATAGGGTCATGTGCAGCCATAGGTATTAGCACAGCCAGCAGCACAGATGATAGGAGATGATGATGTAGGCATACAATAGCTGAGGCAGAGGGTTAGGAAGGAGAGGAGATGAAGGCAGTAGGCTTAGATGAGGTTGAGGAGAGTAGAGATAGATTGCCATCAAGTGGTGATAGGCTTGCAGCATGCTAGAGCATAGGCTCAGACATACCAGGCATAGCTACAGGTGAGAGCATAGGGAGATGACTGACAGGATGATGATAGCCTTGCTAGGGTGACTAGAGAGGGAGATGCAATTGTACAACAGGTGCAAGTAGTTACTGCTGAGAGAGATGCAGCTTTACAGTAGATACAGGCTATTAGAGCTGAGCAGGATGCGGCAGTACAACAGGTGTAGTTGGTGAGAGTTGAGAGGGACACGACTATGTAATAGTTACAGGCTATGACAGTAGAGAGGGATAGAGTAGTAGCTGCTTTGGGGATAGATGGGGCAATGATGTACTTGGCTACACAGCTAACTCAGGCACAGGGTGAGTTGAGGAGAGCACAAGATGAGATGGAGTATTACAGAGGTTTGTATCATGGAGCAGTGCTGACAGAGCAGAGACAACCTAGCTATAGGAGTAGGTCAGAGGCTTTAGGATCTCAGAGGATAGGTGGATCATGATTTGTGGCTTCAGTTATGGGACCTCCTAGAGATGGCAGGCCAGGTGCAGGACCCAGTGGTGGATAGGGAGAGGGGGCTGCCAATAGTCACTAGGGCTACCTTATTTTTGTTATATATTATTGTATCATGATGAGGCCTATGAGCTGATTGTACATACACTCTTTTGATGGCTCATGGATAGACCATATTGTATTTGTAGACAATTGTACATTGACACATGTGATATATATATATGATGGCTTTTGGTTCTATGTGATTATGGATGCACTTATGATATTATGATGGCTATGCAGTTTTGTATTTTCATGGTTTATATGGATGTTTATGCAAATGATATGAATATGCAAATAGAAATAATGGAAATGTCTTATGTTAATGATAATGCAGATATGTAGATGGTAATGATATGAAATGGATACATGCATGTATAAATGCTAATGATAATGATATGTCTAACACACTTGTTTGGCAGGATAGGGATGTAGAAAAGCATGATGGAGGAAAGATTGATCTTGGTTGAGGACTATATAGGCATATAATGGAATGGATAGATAGTATGACTGGTAGCTTTTGAAAGCAATTGCTCAAGAATTAGAAGAAATGCAATCCTTATGTTTGATATAGCATATGGATGTTATGCACCAGGGTATAGAAGACCAAGGTATCGAGATATCCAATGCAAAACTAGCATACTACAATCTTGTCAGAATGCATGAGGTCAAGATGTTGAGCCAACATACACAAGATATAAATAGTAGCTAGTGTTCTGAGATGGACTTTGATGCTACAAGAAATGGTTTGAGCTTATCTCCACTACACATAGTGACACCTTGTTGGTTATATGTATGGAGTTAGTCTTAGCATAGAATAGTCTCAAATGCATAAGAGACTATTTAGCTTCTTAGATGCTAGAGATATTGATATGTAAGATGCTAATCCCAACACATACAAGATACCAATATGCATAGGAAGAGAATAAGATCATCCCGCAGACACAGCATACAAAATCAATATGACCATGCCCCATTCCTTACTTCATCGCAACGTACCAAGATATGATGGATCAAGGCAGTCTTGATTAGGCATAGTAAAGGGACAAAAGATAAATGAAAAGATAAAACAAAAGATACTGTTATCATGTTCTCTTGCCAAATTTAAGTGCTCTTGGATAGGTTAAGCTGGTGCCTTGTTAAGAGGAAAGTTGCATCCTATTGAAGGCTAAAGATGTTGATAAAAATGCTATAGCAAATGTTGGCTTAAGGCATGTGGACAAATAGCTTCTGGCTTATTTCGGATTGGTTAAAGTGCTTGAGCTTTCACTGATGCACATAGTCTGCTTCCTGCTTGAGAGAGTCAAAGAGAAGAAGATGGAAGATGAAAGAAGATGAAGGAGATGGGGTGGATCATTTGTGCTTGAGTACTGGATACTTCCTCCATATTCTAGACTACCTACATACCCTGTATCCGCAGGATCAAAGCACATTTACGATGATGATGAGACATGATGAATATGTAGTTCTGGGTGTATTGATGATGTAAGTGATGAAAGATAGAAGAAAGGGAGATGAAAGATTGGAGGATGATTAGAAGAAGGATGAAAGATGGATGATGAAAGAAGGGCTATCATCTTTGCTTGAATCAGAGTGCTTCCTTCGCAGCTTAGATTGCCTACATACCCTGTATCCACGGGATCAAGGATTTAACGATAGAGATGGTGATGTAGTTCTTGCTTATTGCGTTGATGGTTGATGTCAAAAGATCAATGTTATTGTTTGAATTTTGTGATGTTTTGATTTTTTTGATATTTTTGATGATGTTTTTGGTGATGTTTGAGTGTGGATTGATTGTGAAGATGTTGATCCTGGTTCCAAATGTTTGCCATGTTTGAAGTTGGATGTATGCTATGTTTTAAATTTGGATTTTTGTTGTGTTATGAGCTTGGGTGTTTTCTATGTTATGAGCTTGGGCTATAAGTATCCACTTCCAAATAAGGTTCAACAAGTGCCCCCAGTATGGGATGAGGTTTATTATGGAGAAGCTACGATGGATGGGTTCATACGAACAAGATGCTAAGGTGCCAAATGATATAATTACCCCAACGAAATCCAAACTACGAAGGCTAGCATGACAGAGGCAAGGATGGAAAGACTTTTATTACAGATGGATAAGGGATAATGGGTTACAATGTGTAGATAGGAAAGATAGTGGATTTATGATATCGATTATGGAAAGCTGTGATCAAACAAACTAAGCAGATGATGGAAGCTGCTCACTACACATAGCCCCTGTTTGCCAGGTTTTCACTATGGTACTTATCCAAGGCGTTTGTTTACCAGGTTTTCACCATAGGAGGAATTATTTATCTTGTACTATTATTTTATCTTGACGAATTATTTTATCTTGATAAATTATTTTATCTTGTACGAATTATTTTCACTATTGGATGATTTTTTTTTTTTTGGAATAGCTGAGATTTATGGATAGAATTGCTTGAGATGGATGCTGTTGACTGGTTCATCCAAGGGAATGCCTGTAGGAGTCCAAGACAACACTGAGAGGAGGGGTGAATCAATGTTGTGTAAAATTTCAAATCTTTTTGTAAACTTTAACTTTCAAGACACAAAGAGAGAAAGATATCATTTATTTGTTTCACACATGTGCACATAACTTAGAATGAAGTAAGAGAATAAAACCTCATGAGTAAATCATACAAAGAGAGAGAGAGAGAGAAGATCAATATGAAACATGACACAAGATTTGCACGAGTGGAAAACCCTCCAGGGGTAGAAAAACCACTCCAAAATTGCCTCACTGGCTTTATCAAAAATCTCACTGATTACAATATTTAGAAGCACCAACTTCAAGGAGCACCAACCCCTAATTCATTTAGAAGCACCAACTTCAAGGAGCATCAACCCCTAATTCATTTAGAAGCACCAACTTCAAGGAGCACTAACCCCTAATACAGAACAAACTGCAAAGTGTGCAAGAAGTGATTGCCACTCAATCTGATTTGCACCATTACTCAACATGTCTTCTCTGAATTTGCAATCATACTTAATCCAATTTGCTTATCAATTTCATGATCTCTGCATAATCAAATTACCTGATACATTCTCAATGTCTTCCTCTTCATTTCATCTTCAATAAAAACTTGATTCATTTTATCTTTGCATATAGTCTTCAAACTTCATAAGAATCAATCTGTATCACAAGTTGTATTCAATTTGCATATTGATTCTCATCTGTATGTTTCATCTCTGTCTTCAAAAAGACCTCTATGAACTTATCATCTGTATATTTCAACTCTGTGTCTCAAGACGTTTCATCAATGAATGTGAAAAACAATTTTATACAAATTGAATGTCCTTCCATCTTTTCATATTCCTCTGTGCCTATTCAATTCTTCAAAACAAAATCATATAATACCAAACCCCATTTAAACACTCTTCATGTTCTCTGAGCATAAATAAAAACTATTCAATTTTCTTCCTCTTTGTACAAATCCCTTCAATTTCTTCATCTCTGCAAAAATAAAATCATATGTATATATATTTTCTTCTCTGCCTCATTGATATTCTTCAAAAATATCATTCATCTTCTCTAAGCTTGTAAAGAAACCACTTACTCAATCTACAAATAAAAACTTCACAAAGAAATACTTCAAATCCTGAAAAAATCTTTCATTTGATCCTTATAAAACTCTTGATCTTCCACAATTTCTTTCCACAAAAAAAAATCATCTTTTTGTGCCAAAATAATCTCCTCAAAAAAAAATTCTCCATATTTTCACATTGAAATCCATTGTCTTCATTAAAAAAAACAATAAAAGAAACATTAAAATCTTCCTTCTAAAAAGAAGGAAACTCCTTATCAAAAATGGGAATTAAAAAATAAAGTTTCTAAAAATAAGAATAAAGCCATAAATATGACTTTAAAATCGGGATTCTTCCTTTGAAAAGGATATTTAAATATTTAGAAGCATTTTAATGAATAAAGCTTTTCACTCATAAATCCATACCATGCTTTTTCAAAAACTTAAAAATCTTTCCTCCTTTCGAATTATTAACTATAAACCGTTGCATGTAACTCGTGACCAATGCAGTCTCTTGAACAAGGATGGGGCAGGTCATTCACGACATGTGACCCCTCTAGCAGGTTGCATAAGTGAAATGACCTTCTCTCATAGGTCAATGATAATTTAAAACAAAAACAAGCATAGGTCATAAGATAGAATATATAAGGATTTTGAGAGATGTTTATTTAAGACACATTTAAACCATTTTTCTGCCAATACTATCTTAATCTCTGCCACTGAACCTCTTATATAATGAATGTGTCATGAGGTTTATAATTATGATGAAGAGCAAGTGAAACCACTGAGTTGAACAAGCAAGTGAAACCAAGGAGATGAACATCAAAATCATCTATGCTAATGCCGACACCCACTGATCCTTTGAACAACACAAACAAGTTACTATGATTTCATCACCATACTTATCACTACAAATCATTTAAATCAATTACTTTTGTCTCAACAATGTGACCATCATAAGCTTGTGCAAGAACAAATCTCCTTCCATAGACTTGAATTATCAAGAACTAAATGAATATTCTCCTCATTGTTGAACTCATCTGAATTCTCCTCAACCATGGATGATGACCATTACCAACATCAAACAACTTGATTCCTGCCATAAGTCAACAACTGTGAAATGCATGATCATGAACAACTTTTGTCAATAGTGCAAGTGATCCTTAAATGTGTGTGATCCTTAAATGTAAGTGATCCTTAAATGTCCTGCAGTCCTGAAGATACCTTGTGAAGATGCACAACAACTCAACTCTCTCAATACCTTTTGACATCAATGACAAACTATCACCATCAATTCCTTCAAGTGTTGAGAGAGTATATGTACCTGATCCATAAGCTAAAGTGATGACAAAAGGACCAAGCCAATTAGGTTCAAACTTGCCCTGTTTCTCATGATGTTGCTGATTTCTTTGATTTGCTTTAAGGACAAGGTCTCCAACTTGAAATTTGCATTCTCTGATCTTTTTGTTATAGTTGTGGCATAGACAGTTTTGATAGACTTGGAGATGGTTGAGTGCTAAAAGATGTCATTCATCTAGTAGCTCAAGATCATGGAGTCTAGATACTCTATATTCTTCATATGAGATAGTATGTTATAGAGATACTCACAGTGAGAGGATCTCAACCTCGATAGGTAAAATAGCTTCAGTGCCATACACAAGAGCATAAGGTGTAACACTAGTGGGAGTTCTGATACTTGTTCTATATACCCATAATGCAGGATTAAGTTGCAAATGTCAATCACGACCAACATCATTGACTGTCTTTTTGAGGATCTTGATAATTGTTTTGTTAGATGCCTCAGCTTGGCCATTACTTTGAGGATAGTAAGGTGTAGAGAATCTATGTTGGATATGAAACTTGTTACAAAGATCTCTAACCTCTTGGTTCTTGAAAGGATGACCATTATTAGTGACAATAGCTTGAGGAACTCCATAACGGCAAATAATATAGTGTAGGATGAACTTGGATATTTTCTTGCCAATAATATAGGTCATTGGTATGGCTTCCACCCACTTTGTGAAGTACTCAGTGGCGGTGATAATGAACTTATGACCATTTGATGAAGTAGGATGGATTTTACCTATGAGATCAAGTCCCCACTGCGATAAGGGCCATGGAGTAGTGATAGGCTGAACTTCATGTGTTGGTGCATGTATTAAATCTCCATGTTTCTGACATTGTAAACATCTCTTTGCAAATTGTTGTGCATCTTTCTCCATAGTTGAACAATAGTATCCAGCTCATAGAAGTTTCTTAACAAGGCCAGGGCCAGTAGAATGCGATTCGCAGACACCTTCATGTATTTCACATAAGGCAATTTTTGTTTCCTCAGAATCAAGACATCTAAGAAGGATACCATCAAGACTCTGACGATAAAGGGTGTCTCCTAGGATAATGTAGCGAGAGGCTTGACAGATAAAGATTTTCTGTTGGGTATTAGATAGTTGGAATGGAAAAGTTTGATTACGGAGATACTCGTATATGTCCTCGTACCAAGGTGAATTGGGACCAACAAGTTCACATATAAGCTTAGATTGCGGTACTTCAAATGCTGGGATTAGAAGCTGTTCAACTAGAAACTCACACTAATCCCTCTTTTTCTTTGAGAAATTGATTTTTTTGAAGTTACAGTACGGAACAATGCAAAAGACATAGAAAGACGCTTTTGGTAGTATACTTAAGCACTACTGGAGGCACAGTCAAGTGCCCTAGTGTGATACTGCTGTGCTCCTGGTAACACAGAGCGGCGCTTTTGGCAATACAGACAAGTGCTTTTGGTAGTATCGTTAAGCGCTTTCGAAAAAATATGTTTTTGACATTGTTTGGTGTTTTTTGTAGGGTTTTATTCATTTAAATATCTTTGATTTGTCTGACAAGCTGTTGTATTTGTCATTCAACTGTCTTTTGATACTTCCTAAGCTGACTTATTTAGGGGTAATTTTTGATATTTGAGTTAACCTATCTATTTGCAACACCTTTTTTTGAGTTTGATTGATTGCAGGATATAGATCTAGTAGATATTACTTCTCAAAACATTATATCAATTATGAAATCTTATCTGAACCTAGTTATGTTGACAATGTATAACCTTTTTTTGATCTGAGACAGAACAATGCTTTTGGTCACACAGTATAGCACTTCTGGTAGCACAGTATCGTGCTTCTGGTTGTGTTTCAACGCTTTTGGTAGAACAGTGAGTCACCTTTGGTCTGCATCATAGCACTTTTGGAAACACAATGTGGTGCTATTGGTATCACAGTAAGTCACGTTCGGAAAGACAGTAACTCACTTTTTGTCAATTGATTTATTTTTTTGCTAACTTGTGAGTTTTTGTGGAACTAATTGACTTGTTGCAGCTTCTTATCACTCACACAGAGCAAATAGGTTTTTAACATGTTCATGTAGGATGAGCATTGAAGAACACTTAATTTATTTCACTAAGTCTTAGAAACATATTGCCATCTTAAGGGATAAATGAACAAATTATTTCGGCAATCTAAGTCTTAGGAACATACTACTTTTCTTAAGGGACAATGGACATGTATGCAAAAACACCTCAATTTTCTAAAGGGACAATGGACATGAATGCCAAACACTTTAATTTCATAAGGGACAATTGACAACTACAAACGTGTGTGTGCCTAAATTAGTTGTACATTATTTTTCTTGTAACGGGACAATTGAACCTTTGTTTGACGTGCTTGCTCTTACATTTCAGTACTTCCTTTAGAAGGGCCTACTTTTGGATTGTGTTTCATCCAAAAGGGATGACCCTAAGTGGAGTTTTCCTTTGAACCACTATATAAGAGGGATAAGGCAAAATCCAAGTCCTAACCGACGTCAGCCTTACCTTGTGGTGCCAAATTGAAAAGAGGTGTACTAGCTCTTTGTGGAAACGATTTCCACATTGAGCGAAGTGTTTGATACTCTTAGTAGGATTGGTTAAAGCTTTTAGTAGCTCGTCGCATGGCTCGTAAGGCATTGGTCCCTCAAAGTTACTAAGAACCATTCTAGATAGTGACTACCTGATCTACCTCTGAACGTTGCGATAATCATCAGTGCAAGGGGAATCGATTTAAGCCCTTAAGATACTCACCATTGGCTCCCTTGAGAAGAGATAGTATTCCCTTGGCCATAAATCTCTTGTGACCTACTTGATCTTTCCAAGGGGAGGGTGAGATATCCCTACCTATCGTCTCTCACAAAGATACAAAATATCTGAAACCTTTATGGAATGATATTTTTATCGACGGAGTATTAAGCTGTGAGCTGATCTACTGCAATGAAACCTTGTCTCTAGGGATAAAAAGTGCTTGTTATTGATTGCAATTGTCTTATACCTATGGAAACATTGGGCTTTTTCATGAGCCTCGAACATACACTATCTGTTGTGTCAGTCCTTTTTTTGACCACTTGTTTGCTGTGTTTTCTCTTGCCAAAGACAAATCCAATCAGAACCATAAACCAAATTTATCAAAATTGCCTTTAAAAACATCAGACACTACTTCAGCGCCTCTGGTATTATAGCAGCTCACCCTTGCTGGTATAGTAGCTCACTTTTGGTCACCCTAGCTCGCCTTTGGTATAGCAGTACCTCACCTTTGGTAGCTCAGTCCATCGCCTTTGGTAATATAGTAGCACGCTTTTGGTTGCACAGTCCTGCACCTCTGGTCAAACAGTATAGCACCTTTGGTCCATTTAATTATGCATCAAAGTTTGTCTTTTCTCAAAACACAAGCAGAATACCAGCATTACCTTTTGTCCTAGTGTATTCCATGGTAACCACTAGGCTCTAGCAAACTATGAAGTCCAAGCAAGTTGTCCCTAGGAAGCACAAATCACCTCCTCACACATCGCAATCAGGCCATCTCAACATTACTCCCAAGGTTACTCCTAAGACACCTGCGACAAAATCAACCAGCTCTCCAAACATGCCGCACCTTGACCAAACAATCAATTCTCAAGAAGGTAGGGTCCCTTTGGTATATGCACCCCACTATGCCACCGGCTTGCCTCCAGATTTTGTCCCACAAGGTTATATTGCCAATCTGGTCCTGTCTCAAGGGGAAGGAGTTCCTTTGGTAAGTACACCTCATTACACCACCGGTTTACCTCCTGATTTTGTCCCACAAGGTTATAGTGCAGATTCAGCCCCATCTCAAGAAGAGCGACACTTTGAAATGGGTCAATCCTCTCAAGAAGATGGGCAAGATCTTGATGAATTCATACAAGATCCTAGAGCTGTAGCTGCCTTTGACAAAATCCTTAGCGAGAACCAAGATCATTTCTTTTGTTTGCTAGCAGAGCAAGGAGCTAAATTACCTCAGGATTTTGATCTTTCCAATCTCAAGGAGACAAACAATACCCTAGACGCCATACAAGCGGTGCAAACCATGTCAACAGTGCCCATGCCTTTACCTAAACAAGGCTTATAGGGAAGAACGATTAAGAATCCCCTTTATCAAAACCCAACAGGAAAGAGGGCTATATCACCGCTTCTGACTCCTATGGAAATCTACAAACACCAACAGGAGATTCTACAACATCAAGCGGAGCTAGCTAAGCAAGCCACCTTAGCTCAATCAAATATACAACACCCTCCTAAAGTGTCAGCACCAACCGCAAGTGGAATTTTGGTTACTCCTTCACGAATAGGTTTCCCACCAAATTACAATCCGGGGAACAACTATGTAGCCATGCAACAAGGGTCTCAACACATACCACCTCCCATATCATCCAACCTTCATGTCTCTCAACCAATTAGAGTCATGCAATCCCCCCCACAAAATTCTTTTGCACTCATCCCTAATCAACCATCGTAAATCACATCTACCTACATCCCTCCTCCACTACGTTCATCCACGCTAAATTTCTTTCACACATTTCCTAGCCATCCTCAACATTCCCAACATCAAGTTTCCCAAAGCTATGTGCTGCCATCACAACCTAATCCAACACACTTTAGCTTTCCTCCACCCAATTCTTATCTTCAACCATCGCAAAGCCAACATTCTTACCTAGCACCACCTCCACCTCTTCCAAATCAAAACATCCAATTCCAACCCAATCTAAACCCAACATACAATGCATATGACCCCAACCAAGATTACGACCCTTATACTACCAATGCTCATGGCTTACACTACAATCTTCCATATGGGCAGCAACAACCACTTCTAAGACAACAGGAGATGTTTCCCACCCCTCCCACAGTGATGGAGCTAAAAATCACAGAAGTTCAACAACAGCTATCTAATCTTACGTTTGGCCACACCAAGAAGACCTTCTCATTAGAAGAAGTGTGTCCTTATCCTTTTGATCGGTCATTACCTATGATCCCTTTTCCTCAAAATTTCACTATTCCTAAATTTGATAAATACAAAGGAAAAGGTGACCCAAAAGACCATCTTAGGGAATTCTATCTTGCTTTCTTTGAGTTTTCACATAACAACACATACCTTATGCGTCTATTTCCTCATAGTCTTGGAGGTCAAGCTATAGAATGGTTCTCACACTTACCTACAGGTATCAAGTCTTTTAACGAGCTAGTAGAGAAATTTGCTACCTGTTTTTCTTACAACGTAGAGCATGAGATTTCCATGACTGATCTATGCAACAATAAATAGAAAAATGGTAAAACTTTCATTTCTTTCCTTCAACAATGGAGACAAATGGCTAGCAAATTCCCTTTCAAGATTCTAGAGAAACAACTTGTTAGCATATTTGTACAGAACCTCAACCAAGAGTTAGGTTTTCATATGCAAATTCTTAGTGCTACAACCTTCAACGAAATCACATACAAGGGAATCAACATTGAAAAGGCCCTCATTGCTAAGGGTGTGGTCAAAATCTTCAAAGAAACAAAAGACAATGCTCCACATCAACAATCAAGCGATAAACCCAAATATTGGAACAAAAACAAAAACGTGGTCAATGATGGTGTGGTCGATTCTAAACATGTCCAAATGTTGCAAACGCCACTGCAACTTTCCAAACCAAGTCAAGCTCCACCTCAACAATAGCAACAACAAAGGCAACCTTATCAAAACCAACAGCAATGACAACAAGAGCGGCCTCAACAAGATTACCGTCCACGGCGTCAATTCACTCCCTTGGGAGAGCCCATAGAGATAGTCTTACAAAAGATTTTACAGAAAGGACTCATCACCCTACCTGATGCTCCCCCATATGGTGAACCTATTTACAAAACTGTGCAGTATAGAGAAAATGAATACTATGAATTCCATAGGAGCAAGGGACATAGAACCACATCGTGCATGAAACTCAAGCACCTAATCCAAAATCTCATTGAAGGAAATCAAATATCTCTACAAGATGATCTACTAGCTCAGCACACAAACAAAGACCTCGACATGTACAAGGAACCATTCCCTCATCATGGTCCACCTCCTCCTTAGGATAGAGGTAAAGGTATCAATCATGCCTCCACTTCCTTTGATTCCATTGTAGGTCATTTTGAAGAGAGTTGCATGTCTACCCTCACAATCAAAGGCAAATCTACGGATTGCGTTGTTACAACTCATCGTGGTCGTGTCACCATTTGTGGTCCTACATCCAGTCTTCTAGCTCACTCTAATTATAATCTTGTCGAACATCTAGGTAAAATGCCAGCACAAATCTCTATCTTGGACCTTCTACGGTCATCACCTGCACATAGAGTAGTGCTAGAAAAAGCCCTCCAAGAGTCTTCGGTTCCTAACAACATAGCGGTCGCAAATTTCCAAGCTATAGTAGGTAACATTGCTTCACCCTACAATGTGGTCTTCTTTGAGAAAGATCTCCCATCCCATGATCCTTGTCACAATGATGCCCTTCATATCGAGGTTCTCATCCATAAGCGCAAAATCAAACGTATACTCATAGATGGTGGTGCTAGTCTCAACATCTGTTCTTTAAAGTTACTTAAGCAATTGGGATACTCTGAGGATCATGTCAACACTGATCAAAGTATTACAATCAAGGGATATGATGATGCTGAACGCCATTCAGAAGGTATTATCCACTTGCCTATACAACTGGGCCCTATCATGCTTGAAACCAGATGTCAAGTTCTTGATATTGAGCTGCCTTACAACATTATCCTAGGCCACCCATGGATCCATGCAATGAAAGTTGTTCCCTCCATGTACCATCAGTCTCTAAAGTTCCCATACAATGGTATGGAGATAACTATCCCAGGGGACCCCAATCCTTATGAATTCTATCGTGTCTTGCAAGGCAGTTATAAGAATTGCAACCAAGTGCCTAAAAATGAAAAAGCCCTTGAATCCCCACTATATGTCAATCCTGAAACTCTGACACAAGCCTCTACAAGTGAACCTAATCCTATTCCTGAAATCAAAGCTCACATCCGTGATATAGGCTTTGGAACATATGATCTCTCAAAATCTTGTTGTGTAGGGCGGATGCCTTTATCTCCAAAATCTTACGGCCAACCACCCATCGCCAAAGTCACTAAAAAAGTAGCTATTCCTCCCCCAGCATTTCTAACCCAATTCCAGCAAGGATGGTTATTGGAGGAGGAAACTATTGAGGACATTTCTTCTTGGCTCTATAAGGAGAGAGAACCAGTCACAATACCAGTCAAGCAATATGGTAATGGCTTAAGGATAGTTAAACACATGGGCTATAAAGGCAAAGGTGGCCTTGGGAAATAGAATCAAGGAACAATGGAACCCATTATTGTGACAAAGAAACTAGACAAGAAAGGTTTAGGATTTGGTAAGAAGGTATCGCGTGCCTTGGACATCGAGTATATCCTCAACGAGGTGGCTAAAACTTTTCCCGCCAATTCGACGTCTACTGAGGATATCATCGATGACTCTTCCCTCCATATGACCAACCTATTCACAGAATCCTCCATTTTTATGCTATCCTCTGTATTCTTAACCTCCACCATTAACACCCAGAATGTAACACTTGTCTACCCTGAACTTATCGATTGGACCAACAAGGGTCCCCCGTTATAGATGTATTTTAGAATGACGAAGCTATAGTTGATTTTATGGGACTTCAGGAGGGTATCCCTCTTGGCGATCATAAGGCAGGTTTTGTAATGGAACTAGAGCCAACAACTTATTTTGGTGAGAATGCCAAATCCTCCAGTCGCAAAAGTAAAAATAAAGAAAGATCTCTCAGTGAAAACCACACTGTGGCACCTCCCGATCACAAAATAGTAAAAACAAAGGACGTATCCAAAGGTGAAAACCCAACTGTGGCACCTAAGGATGGAGGATTTGATCTTCCCCTACCATCTAAGTATCAAGAGAAGCCATCTCTCCTAGTGGAAGATTCTACAGAGATAAACCTTGGCACAGAGAAAAATCCAAAGACCACATTTCTGGCAGCATCACTATCAAAAACAGAGCATAGGAATCTGAACAAATTCTTCTTACAAAGAACCATCAACTTTGCATGGACCTATGCTGATATGCCAGGGCTAGACCCTAAGCTAGTGGTTCACTATCTCACAGTTGATCCAAAAGTCAAGCCAGTCAAGCAAAAGCTGAGAAAGATGTACCCACAGATAGCTCTCTTAGTAAAAGTGGAAATACAAAAGCTGTTAGATGCAAAGTTCATATGACCTATTGACTATTCAAATTGGGTCTCAAACATTGTACCTGTGTCTAAACCCAATGGGCGCATCCACATGTGTAATGATTTTAGAGATCTAAATAAAGCATGTCCCAAAGATGATTTTCCATTAGCAAACATTGATATTATAGTAGACTTGATAGTAGGTCATTAAATGCTTTCTCTCATGGATGGATTCTCTGGCTACAATTAGATAAGGATAGTAGAAGAAGATCAACATAAAACAACTTTTACTTGTCCTTGGGGCAATTATTATTGGTGCGTCATGCCGTTTGTTCTAAAGAATGCAAGAGGAACCTATCAGAGAGCAATGACAATGATATTCCATGATCTAATTCATCATATCATGGAGGATTATGTTGATGACATACTAGCTAAATCTTCTAGGGCAGATCATATACAAGTTCTAGGACAGATCTTTGACAGGCTCAAGAAATACTAGGTAAGACTCATCCAAAGAAGTGTGTCTTTGGGGTAACATCAGGGAAGCTGTTGGGATACATTGCATCTCGTAGAGGCATTGAAGTAGACCCCGCAAAAGTAAAAGCTTTAGTGGAGATGATGCCTCCACCAAAGAACCTCAAAGCATTAAGGAGCCTTCAGGGAAGGTTGCAATCCATTAGGTGTTTCATCTCACAACTAGCAGATAAATGTCAACCATTTGAACACTTACTCCAAAAGGATGTCTCATTCTAATGGGATGATAAGTGTCAAGCAGCATTTGATCAACTCAAAGAGTATCTAGCTACACCTCCTGTATTGGTTGCACTAGTCGCTGATAAACCTTTGATATTATACATCTCAACTACAACTTCGGCCCTAGGGGCCCTTTTAGCACAAAATGATGAATCAGGGAAAGAGCATGCAATTTATTATATCAATAGAACCTTGGTGGGATATGAACTCAATTATTCACCAATGGAAAGAGCTTGTTTAGTAGTAGTGTTTGCTTCCCAAAAGTTACAACATTCCATGTTGAATCAACACACAAATCTTATAGCCAAAATTGATCCATTGAAGTATCTACTAGCAAAAGCAACTCTTACAAGTAGACTAGCTAAATGGGTCATGATACTTAGTGAGTTTGACATTGAGTATATGGATCGTAAAGCAATCAAAGGACAAGCCCTAGCAGATCAACTAGCAAAAGCACCCATGACAGATACACACCCTATGGTAGTAGACTTTCTGGACGAGAATCTCTTCACTCTTTCCAACTCAATAATGTGGAAGTTGTACTTTGATGGTTCCTACACACAGTATGGATCAGGGGCTGGCATGTTATTTATCACACCTCAAAATGACTATATTTCAAAGTCATATCGGCTTGCATTCCCTTGCACCAACAACATAGCCGAGTATGAAGCACTCCTCATAGGTCTCAATACAGCAGTTCAATGGGACATCATAGAATTACAAGTATATGGGACTCAGAACTAGTCATTTGCCAAGTCACAGATGAGTACCAAACAAAAGATGAAAAGTTCGTCCCCTACAAGCAAATAGTGGATGCATATAAACCACACTTTTCTAGCATTACATTTGAGCGAATTCCAAGAGAGAATAACAAAGCTGCAGATTCTATGGCTTCTGTAGGGTCACTGATTGACATGCCTGCAAATACACAGAAATGCAAATTCTTGATCGAGCAATTGTTGATACCAGCCGTCGATGTTCCCATTACTGAAATCATCTGTGAACTTGTTGGTCCCAATTCCCCATGGTACAAAGATATCTATGAATACCTTAAACACAATACCTTTCCCTCTGACCTATCATCCACCCAATGCAAAACCTTTATCCATCGATCCTCCTGTTACATCATTCTAGGTGATACACTATATTACCGGAGTCTCGATGGTATCCTCTTACGATGTCTTAACGCAGAAGAAGCCAAAGCTACCTTACGAGACATAGACAAAGGTGTCTATGGCGCACATTCTACCGGTCCTAATCTCACTAAGAAGATACTCTGAACAGGGTATTACTGGCCTACAATAAAGCAAGATGCTGCACAATTTGCTAAGAAATGTCTACAATGCCAGTAGAATGGAGATTTGATTCACGCACCAGCTCATGAATTACAACCTGTGACAACTCCTTGGCCTTTTTCTCAATGGGGTCTCAACCTCGTAGGACAAATCCACCCATCCTCCTCCAATGGCCATAAGTTCATCATTACAGCCACTAAGTATTTTACAAAGTGGGTTGAAGCCATTCCCATGACCTATGTCACCGGTACACAAATAACCAAATTTATCCTTAACTACCTCATATGCCGGTATGGTATTCCCCAAGCCATTGTCACTGATAATGGGAGACCATTCAAGAATCAAGATGTCCATGCCTTATGCACACAATACAATATCCAGTATCACTTTTCAACTCCCTACTATCCGCAGAGTAATGGCCAAGCTGAGGCTTCCAATAAAACCATTCTCAAAATCCTCAAGAAAATGGTCAATGAAGCTAGTCGTGATTGGCACCTGCAACTCAATCCCTCCCTATGGGCCTACTGCACTAGTCTCAGAACACTAACTGGTGCCGCACCTTATGCCTTCGTCTATGGCTCTGAAGCCATCCTACCTATAGAGGTTGAGATCCCATCCCTCAGAGTATCCACGCAGGACCTGATTGGCGGAGAAGAGTATCGCACTTCCAGATTAGCTGAGCTAGAACTACTAGATGAAAGGCGTCTTGTCGCGCTTAATCATCTCCATGTCTATCAAAACTGCCTCCAGCATAATTACAAGAAAAAGATCAAGGAAAGATAGTTTCAAGTTGGTGATCTTGTACTTAAAGAGAATCAGAGAAATCAAGCAGATCAAGAAAAGACGGGCAAGTTTGAGCCTAACTGGTTAGGTCCCTTTATTGTCACAACAACATATGGATCAGGAGCTTATACTTTAGCTACACCTAATGGCATTCCTCTAGATGAGCCACTTAACAGATCTCAAGAAGTTTTATGCCTAATCCTCAAAGTCTTCCAAAAATAAAAAAAATCCGTTGTCTGGTGAAAACCTGGCAAATAGGTGCCTTGGATAAGTACCATAGTGAAAACCTGGCAAACAGGCACTATGTGTAGAGTCAGCATCCATCGTCTGTCAAGTCCTGTCCACTCCATGTCCAGTTCACAAGCAGCCTTGACCCATCTATCCATAATAAAACCATTGGCATTGTTTGCATTTTCATCTCCCTATCTAGTATAGCTTGGAAATTTGTCAATGTCCATCATCGTCACCCCACGTCTTGATCTGTGTCTACAGTTAACACTGTCTTGTCCTAGGTCAAAGCTTTCTATGTCTTCCTTGACAGTCACCCATGCATTTTCCTCTATCGGAATGGGGGTAACTCTTTCCTTAACTTAGGTCTAGGATTGGTTCCTTGTTCGTGGTTTGCAACACGCTCTTCACTCTTTTCTCCTTTCCGCAGATAATGCTCTTTAATGGACACATCGCTCCTATGATAAGGTTGTTATCTTCCCAACACTTTTCCTACATCATCACATCAACCAGAACTACATATTATCATCTTCTCAGTCTTAAAGTGCCTTGATCCCGTGGATATGGGTATGTAGGCAGTCTGGAATATGAAGAAAGTATCTAGTACTCAGGTACATAAGATCTCCCCCTTTCACCTTGACCCATTCATCACTCTACCCAAAACTACATATTATCATTTTCATCTTTCCTCGTAATGTGCCTTGATCCCGTGGATACAGGGTATGTAGGCAGTCTAGAATACGAAGGATGTATCCAGTACTCAGGCAGATACGATTCATCATTCTTAACCCACCCCAATCCATTAACCTGTCACCTTTCTAGTCTTCCATTTATCAGAATCCATTCACCTTGACTTGACTAACTCAAGCAGCAAGCTAGCGCATCCTTTCAAAGCAAAAGTTCTTAGCAAACCTGAAGCAAAGCAGCTTTCTTCCAGAGTCAACTACTGTCCTACTGTTCTGATTGCCAACATCAGTTAAATCCAGCTTAACCAAAGCACTAGATCCATAGGCTTGTCTTCTGCAAAGTGTTCCATTGTCGAGACCAATGCATGCATCTCCTATGACATGTGGCATTTCCTGCAGCAAGACATTGTCTTTTTAGGTAGATAGCCCCCTTTAACGAACACCTAGTTCCTATGATAAGGCTGTTATCTTTCCTACCCAATCTATCCTGAGCAACCTCTTTTGGCAAGAGAATATGTTGGCTGTATGTTTACTTTGTAAGTCAGTCAATTTATGTTTTAGTTTATCTTTTGTTCCTTTTATCCATTACCTATTCAAGGCTACCTTGATTTATCTATAATCTCGGTATGTTACGATGCAATACGGATTGGGGGCATAGTCATTGCTTTTGTGTGCCGTGTTTGAGGAATGATCTTTAGCATCTTTCTTTACATTATATTTATCTTGTGTGTGTTATGACCTAGTGTCTTACATATTAATATTCTCCTTGCATTTACATGTATTGAAGTTTATTTTATGTTCAAGAGTATGGCTCATTCACATCTACCAACAAGGTCATATTATGTCTAAGGGATCTAAGTTCAAACCACTTGCTTGCAGAGTCAACGTCCACACACTCAGATATCATAGCACCTTGGTCTTTTATACCTTGGTAGCAAACTATCTACATGCTATATCAAAAATAAGGATTGCTCTTTATAAACATTTGTGAAACCATTGCAACAAGCTCATCCATTTACACCATCCATTTTTCCATGGCCTTATATAGTTTTTCAAGCAAAGATCGATCAACCGTCTTTCTCTCATGTTCTCTCCTATCTCCTTTCTTCTATCTATCATCAACCCAGCCTCATCTGTCTCCAACAAAATCTTCTAGTCGAGCATTAACATAGTTCTTCTATCGCTTCCATGTCTTTCCTCTCGAGGGGGCACGCTACACCAGCTACACTGGGGCAACTAGCTACATTGGGACATCAAAAATTGTATCATATCTTCAACAATCATTTTCTTTGACGCAACGCTATAAACTGCATTGCATCAAAGAGGGGCAAAATGTAGACACCCTAAAATGACCAAGTCTTCCAATCACTTGCATTCATCAAATCTGTCGAATCACCTGCATGTCAACATTAATTGAATAATCTAATTATTTAATTAATTTCATTAAATTCTTCCAAACCTTCTAAAAATTGACATTAATTAAATAAATTCTATTTATTTAATTAATTAAATTAAATTCCTCTATATTCTGCCAAAATTAAATAATTTATATTATTTAATTAAATCATTATCCTCTGTCAAATTTCAAGTCTCCATTAATTAAATAAATTCAATTATTTAATTAACTCATCCAATTCTATCTCATCTATTCCTCTAATCTTGCACAAACAATTAAATAAATTTATTTATTTAATTTTCTTTTTCCCCTAAAAATAAATAAAATCAAGTATTTTATTTATAATCTTCATATTCCTCTAATCTTGCACAAACAATTAAATAAATTTATTTATTTAATTTCAGTTATCTTCCAATTCCTCTTAAAATATCTTGTTAACTCATGTGCACAATCAGTCTTATTTTTAGAACTCTAAAAAAGGCAAAATTACAAGTTGAGTTATTTATTCAATCAATCTTGTTTTCATCATATTTTACTAAAAATATCCTTATGGATTGACACATGTCGTGTGCACATTCATCATGGTTATTTGTTTTATCTCCTCTGTTGATTCTTCTGAATTATCTGGACTATTGATTGATCATGTTTGAAACCTATATAAACCCCTTTCATCTTCTTCAGAAATCCTCTTCGATCACTTATTCTCAGGCATCATTTTATAGTGCTTTGAGCATACATTGCATCGATTGAGCAACTTCACGATCTCTTAACATTGATCTTTGAGCACTTTACTTGCTTATTGCAACCATGGTTTTGCAACACTATTGAGCAATCCACATTCATCTAAAAGGAACAATACAAATCTCGGTAAAAGCTTTTATATTTCATTTATTTATTAGTAATGGCTTTTATTTAAATTCGTTCTCTTTATGTTTTTGGTTTTTGATTTTGTTAGTTTATCATAGTCAATTTTCCTCATACACAGGATGTCTAGAAGAGATCCAATCATAGCCATGGCATCTGCTGCTTTGTTTTGTAACCTTGGGATTTGTTCGAAGGTGATATTATCAAAATATTTCTTGAAATCATCAACCATTAGCTTATATGGGAGAAGCTTCTCATCTTTTGTTTGATATTCATCTAAGACTTGTTTGATAACCAATTGAGAGTCACCAAAGACTTGTAGCTATTTGAGAGCCCATTGTACTACCATGTGTAATCCTGTGATTAAAGCTTCATATTCTACTATGTTATTGGTACATGGAAATGCAATTCTATATGATTTAGGGATACTATCTCCTTGAGGGGTAACAAACAATATCCTTGCTCTTGATCCATGTTGTGTGTATGATCCATCAAAATATAGTTGCCACAATGTTGGTGAAGTTAAGCTGAACAATTCTTCATCAGGGAACTCTAAATGTATTGGATGAATATATGTGATAGGTGTTGCGGCTAACTAATCAGCAATAACTTGTCCTTTTATGGCCTTTCAATCCACATATTGTATGCCAAATTCACTTAAGATCGTAACCCATTTTGCTAATCTTCCCATAAGAATTGCTTTGGAAAGAAGATATTTGAGTGGATCAATGTTAGATATGAGCTTTGTTGTTTGGTTCAACATATAATGTCACAACTTTTGGGAAGCAAACACCAAACACCAATGCCAAACATGCTTTTTCCATAGATGAATAATTAAGTTCATATCCCACAAGAGTTCTGCTGATGTAGTAAATGGCTTGTTCTTTTCTTGAATCATCATGCTGAGCTAGAAGGGCACCTAAGGCTGCTGTTGTTGAAGATATGTAGAGCAATTGTGGTCGATCAAGTACAAGAGGTACTAACAGAGGAGGTGTTTCTAGATATTCTTTTATTTTTTTAAAGGCCTGTTGGCATTTTTTATCCCACTTAAAAGATTCACCCTTGCGAAGAAGATGTCAGAAAGGATGACACTTATCTGCCAGTTGTGAGATAAATCTGTGAATAGATTGTAACCTTCCTTGTAGACTACAGAGCTGCTTGAGATTTATTGGTGGAGGCATATCCATGATAGCTTTTACTTTGGCAGGGTCCACTTCTATCCCTCGTCGAGACACAATGTATCCCAACAATTTTCCAGATGTTACACCATATACACATTTCTTTGGGTTTAGCCTAACTTGATATTTCTCTAGTCAATCAAAGATTTGTGCTAGTACCTATAGATGTCATTCTCTTGTCTTGGACTTCCCTAGAATATCATCAACGTAATCTTCCATGATAGTGTGGAAAAGGTCATGGAGAATAACTGTCATGGATCATCGATAAGTAGCTCCAGCGTTCTTGAGACCAAAAGGAATTACAACCCAATAGTATGTACCCTATGGACAAATGAATGATGTTTTGTCTTGGTCTTCCTCTGCTATTCTGATTTGGTTATATCCTGAAAATCCATCCATCAAAGATAGCATTTCATGTCCAACTATGAGATTTACAATGTTGTCTATGCTTGGTAGTGGAAAGTCATCTTTAGGACATGCTTTATTAAGATCTCTGAAATCTATGCAGCAACGAACTCATCCATCAAGTTTTGCTATAGGTACCAAGTTTGAAACCCATTTTGGATAATCAATAGGTCTTATGAACTTTGCTTCTAATAACTTCTGAATCTCTGCCTTAACCAATAGAGCCACTTGTAGATGCATTTTGCACAATTTTTGCTTAACAGGTTTTGCATTAGAAGATACTGCTAGATGATGTACCACAAGTGATGGATCTAGACTCGGCATATCAGTGTAAGTCCATGCAAAATTGATAGCTCTTTTTATGAAAAATGCTGTGAAATCTTGTTGATCATGATGTTAGTCATAAACAAACATAGAATAAAAGTACACATTAACCTTTATTAATCTTGAAAGATATGATGAATTCAGAGAATTCATGATCTCAAGTCTCTGTTGATTAGGTCTTAATCTTCTGACATTACTTAGAGGTTGATGTGTGTTGCTGTTTCCATTTTGGGGCCTTACATAGATCTCATTAGTAAGATAATGTTTCCTGTAATAATGCTGCATGGAAGGTTATTCTACACAAGATATGCTTCAAAGATTGTCTATTCTTAAATCTTTGCATGATATTTGTCATTTTGACATGCTTTAACCTCAAATATGCTGAATATGTTCAATTATCTATGGGATGTCTGCATATTTGTATTATTTGCTTAAGATTGTCAATTATTTGCAATTGTGATGATGAAATGCTCTGAAATTGAAAGAAATTGAAAGAAATACTTCAAATGAATGTTGAACTTTCATCTATTGAACCACATATACATCAAATACAGTCATGAAGAGAAGAAATCAAACCATATGTTCACCAGGACATTCCACAGCTAGATACAGTTGATGCTAACTTCAAAGGAAAGGTATGAAAACAACACATGTAAGTAGATATGCACTCCAAGGGATGCAGAAAATCACAGCATGTACCAAGAATTCATACACTGATTACTCAAGATTTCTTATGGATTGTAATCAAAAGAGTCTTCTCATTCATTAGGTATGCAAAAACATATATGTATACAATAGCTTTGAAATGAGACCTGAATATTTGAGCAAACAGATTTCAATTAAGTTTTGAATGTTTAAAATGAGGCATCCTTGCACCTTTTATAGAACAAGGTGAGGGAGTGGTTACAATTGATCTATGATCTAGATTTATCTATTCAGGATCTACGGTTCACATTTCTCTTTGACTTTGTCAACATTATCCTGTGGCACCGGTTGCCAGCTGGCAACCATCTAGGTAACTCATATTTTCCTAAGTATTTGATGTGCTTACGTTCCCTTTATGGTGTACCTTCATTGGGTTCTTCATCATCCTCATGATGAGCTTCTCCTTGTACCTAGACCTGCATGGATGTTTGGATATTTTCATATGACTGTACTATTTTTTCTATCTCCTCGCCATCTTGAGTTTTTTCTTTGATGGTGGCGTGCCTATGCATTTGATATTTGCCTTGAAGATTCTCTAATTTACTTTTCCTACTACTGGATGTCTCATTATAATTCTCCATCTTGACCCTGATCCTCATGATCTTGTCCATAGTTTCTTCTATCAAGTAATTTAAGGGATCATCAGCCTCCTGTTGGAAGTTGTTATGTAGAGCTTTAATTGCAAACTCTTCATCTTGATTTTCTATTTTGCCCTCTGCCTTTCCTTCCAGTACTTCCAAAATTTCAGCTTCATATGACATCATATCATGTAGTTTCATGCTGATATCTCTTAGTTTACTATTGCATCTTTTAAGTACATCACATTCGAACCTGATGTCTTTGTACCATATGTCTATCAATAGTGCATTATTGTTATTTAGCACTTGATTGCTTATGAGAATTTGAGGGTCAATTCTCCTTATTTCCTCCAAGATGATCAAAATTTTCTCCAGCTGAAAAGACCTCTTCCCGATCTCCATTTGCAATTTATCAACTTTTCTCCTGGAGACACTCAAAGAATTCCATCTCTTTAAAGAAGTTTTTACCACTTCTTATGCCTCATCAAATGTGGATAACATCCACCTTCTCATTATGGATGACTCATGCTTCATGAGATCCAGTTTATTTACTTCATCCTAAGAAATAGCAGTTAATGGGACAGCATGATCACTTGATGTATCTTCAGGGTCAATTAACCCTTTTATGTAAGTATGCAACTGAGCAATGTGCTCCTTCTGTTGTTTATTTTTCTCTTTTTCCCTTTTCAAATTCTGGGTCAATGAATCAATAATGTCATTACCTTCTTGGCCTTCTTGATCCTCATTGGCAAATCCCAAATCCACTATATTAATCTAGAATTCATCCAGAGTGATCTTGCCCTTTTCTTTATTTTCTGTAGGGATGGTCACCTGGGCTGTTCTTCTACTGGTTATAGGATCCCTTCTTGTTGTAGAAGTTATTCTAGCTTTCCTCCTTGGCTTTATCAAGGTTTCTGTAAATAATGTAGATACATCAAATTCATGTATCCCTATGCCTGACTCTACTCCAATTTCCTTTTCGAGCCATTAAGGAATTGGATCCTTTGACTATTGGTGTCCATCATTATCCTGATAATCACCCTGATCTTCGGTATCCACCATCATGTTCAATGGTGAGGGTGATCTTTTTTCTTCCTCATGACGTCTCTCATGAAGGTGATCCTTAGGTATATCCTCCTGTTGAGGAACTTCCTTTTCTGGAGGTTGATCCTGTTGATCATCTTCGTGTTTATCTTGATCCTAATCTTTTTCTTCCTCCATGGGTGTCTCATCCACCTTGGTGACTTCCTCATCATGAGGCAGGTTAGCTTCTGTGGATGTCCCTGTGTCTATCTTAGGTACACCAACCTGATCTGTAACTTCAATTTGCTCCACAGCTGTAACAATTACTTCTTGTACCTTTAGGGTAGGATCATCTAATTATCCCTTTCTTCTCCTCCCTTATCCTAGACTTCAACTATCTTGGGTCCAACAAGTACTTCCTTTTGTTGTTGCTCACCCATGTCCAAAATGTGGCTCTCTATCTCTGCCATCTTTACTTCCTCAATATTTTCTTCTTTATCCTAAATACCTCCTTGATTTTCAGGACTTGCATCCTATCTATAGGTGAGATCAATTACTGCAGGACTGGTTAATTGCTCAATCAATGTATCAAGCCCCATCTCTTGGGCTACCTTGTCTGGGCTCTTCTCTTTCCCTAATTCCACTTGCTTCATCTCCTCTAACACTGTTTGTACTGATGGAGTTCCATGAGGAGTTATCCGAGTGCCAGTAGCAAGGGTTTCCATTCTTTGTGAAGTTACATCTTTCACCACCTCATCATTAGATAGGTCGATTGTCTCATCTAATGAAACTTGACCACTTTGAAGTATTTTAGAGGTTCCTTTTACTTGTTCTTCTGCTTGTTTAGTTTTAAACTTCACAATGGTGGGAAATGGAACATTATGTTGCAATTCCTTCTTAAATACTTCTCCACCTACTCCCCTAAACATTATGGGAGTTTGCTTTATTTCACCTCTTATAGAAGTCCTTGGTTTCTTAGGTGTAGTGGCTACCACTTGAGGTGCTTTTCTTTTCCTTGTAAATGATATAGGGCTCTCCTCTTCTTCAGATTCTTCTTCTAAAAGAATATCTTTCTCTTTATTTTTATGTGAGGTTTAATCCTCCTCATATGCAATAGTAGGTTGTACAGTTGGCCTCTGGATCTATTTGGCCTTTTGTTTATCCTACGGAGGTGGTGCAGATGATGCCGATATTTGTCCGGATCCAGATGCATCTTCAGCAGGCACTATCACTCTTTCCACTATAATCCCTTTGGGTTTAGTATCAATTTTCTTTCCTCTTGGAGGTCTTTTGCTTTTCTCAGGAGGTGGTGCCTTTTCTCCTTTGGATTTCCTCTTCTCAATTAAGAAGTCATCATATTCATCTTCAACTATTTCCTGTCTTTTCTTCTTATTATCCACCGTGATGACAACACCCTTTTTCTTCAGTGCATTTATCTGCTCATCCACCCAAGCTTGGGTTAGCTGTAATATCCTACCTATGAATGGATCTAAGGAGACATCCTCCTGTATAGTGAGATCTGGCACAAAGATGGTATCATTATATATCCTTTTCTCTTCATATTCGTTAGCCATTATCATTCCATCATCTTTCTTCAGCTGTGCTAGGATGGAGATGCAATTAAAAGTCTTGATTTAGTTAAGTGTAAGCCTTTGGTATCTTCTTCTTCTAGCTTCAGCTTCATCTTTACAATCTGTCCAGAAATCTTAAAGGTTCCTTCAGTGGATGGGTTTTCCCATGATCTTCTGCATCCTCCCATATGGATCATATGATCTTACTAACGGGAAAGGATGGAAATTCATTGTCTTTAAACTAGTTATGGCCTTCTTAATGTTCTCAGAGTTTGGGCACATATACCAACCCATTGTTACCAGAAACAATATTGGTGGGAGTTTGTTACTTGCTTTGTAAGCATCCAGTATTGTAGCCACTTGCCTCATGAACTCCATTAAAACTACTGCATCAGTGGGGTATCTTGGGAGCATGAGGGGTTCTTCTTCAAAACCTTCAATTCTTATATAGGAGAAAGTGGCAAATTGGATTGTTGGCAAGAGACACTATATGGATTCATGATTGTTGTCATTGATGGCAACAAAGTTCATCCCACACATCCGTAGGACATGGTGTGTCTATACCAGAAGTCAGAGTGAAGAATGTTGTGGTCTAGTAAGCAAGAATAGAGCATGTGGCGAGGTCCGACAGTCAGGTCCGGATCTCTCAGAGGAATTATCTTGGTGAAGTACGGATTTGGGGAAGTCAAGAAGACTACCTTGAGTGATAGATTCCAAGGATTTAGCCTCCGGTGATAGATGAAGAAAAAGATATGAATACTTGAGTATCAGGTTCCTGATTGGTAGTGTGGATAGAGGAAGAACTGACTGGCAGAACATCAGACATTATTCCGGATGCGTTACTGATGATGATAAAGATTCTTAAGGCATAAGTTATGATTGGCCAACATGATTGATGACTTCCACAAGTATATCCTTGATCCGCATTACTTGGTAAGCGAGGATTCAGCCGACAGATCAGAGTTTGTGGAAAATATTGACTATTCCAGGTGCCGACTAGAAAGGTGATGAAATCACTTGTGCGCATATATATACAAGATGGATTTAGTTGTGAGAGGTGTCATGTTTTTTTGGTGATGCATGAAGAAAAGTAGTAGAGCCGAGTAAAAGCAAAAAGGAAGGTCTGGTATGTAAAAGGAGAGCAACACAAAAAAAGAGGAAAGATGAAGTGCAACAGATCAGTATACTGAGCCTAACTAGAACTAAACTTCAGCATATGTTGATGCTCCTTATCAGTTCAAGTATTGTATTACACTCTTTATAAATTGTAAACAGTGTGTCTCTTATAGGCAGTGTGCCTCTTGTGAGCAGTGTGCCTCTTGTGAACAATATGCTCAGGCAGTGAGCCCTAATTGGCAAGTGCCATTTTGTATTTCCATTCTTCTAATAGTGAATACAATCTTGGGTTAATCACCCCATGGTTTTCTCCCTTAACAGGGTTTCCATGTCAAAAATATTGTGTCATGTGTATTTCCATTTCATGGTTATGTTTGCTTATTTGAATTAATGTTGCATTGATTATTAAGAAAATTCAGAAAATAGAAATAATTAGGATAACTGATTCACCCCCCCTCTCAGTTATCAACAATTGGTATCAGAGCCAAGTACCTCCTAACAAATCCTAACAGCTTGAGGAAGATCTGGGAATTCAAATGGATGTATATGGTATAAGGGAGCAACTCAAGACTACCCTTGATGATCTTGAGTAGTCAAACTCTGAAGTCAATGAATTAAAGGAAAGACTCAAACAGGCTGAGGATTTCATAAAAGAACTAAAAGACAAATTGAGTCTCTCTATGAAAAAGAGAAAGGAGCTACTTCAACAATTGGCAATTCAAGGTGAAGCCAATGATACAAATGGAGATCTAAAGGAGAAAACCAAGTTATGTGAAAAGTTATCAAAAGAAATCATTATGGTAAGACATGAAATGGAATCAGGAGTTATGAAGTTTACCCAAGAGGTTGAAGAGAAAAGAAAAACTGAAGATAATCTAAGACAATCTCTCAAGGAGAAATCAGAAGATTGCCACAAGATGGATAGAATTATCAGACATCTTGAATCTGATCTTGAAGATGCTAAAGATAATGAAGAAAAACTTGAGGATCAAATTGTCTCTCTTAAAAGGGATCTTCAAACAGCAAATGAATATAAAGAAAAATTCAAGATAAGTTCTGCTCAACTTGAAGTTCTTCTTGAAAGTCAAAAGAGGGTAGGTGACAAGTGTGGTTTGGGATATGAGAAAGGAGAAAGCTCCAGATCTGGCCAGAAGAATTTTGGATCAAAAAATCCAAGGAACAGGCCTAGAACACCTCCGGTAAGGCAACCTAATGCTCAAAGATATCCATCCTTCAATGGATACTGCCACAACTACAATAACTTTGGTCATAAAGCTAATCAGTGCAGAAAGAGAATGAATCAGACTAATTCATCCTTCTCCAAACAATGTTTCAACTGCAAAAGGTATGGTCACAAATCTCATGAATCCAGAAATATGCAAATGAGCAAATCATTCAATGGTAGATGCTTTGCATGCAATAGAATAGGTCATATGGCTAATCAATGCAGATTAAGAGGATATCAATCAAATATGCAAAGAAATGTTGTTTGCCAAATTTGCAATAGATCTGGTCATATTGCAAAATTCTGTAGAAGCAAGAATTAGGACAAAAGAGGTCCGGTACATCATAATCAGAATCAAGATAAGGGAAAACAAAAAGTGAATGCGGATGAAGTTCAAAGTGAGATGAACAAGATTTGGGTGAAGAAAAGTACAAAGAATGTAGGGGATGGGTCCGCACCAGACTCTGGTGCTGATATTCCTTCCAGAAATTAAAAAGTGAGCTCTGGCTCAGGGGGAGACACAAAGAAAACCTTGTTCCCCTGGTGCCAAAACTGGCACAAGAAGAGTTGCGAATTAAAGGGTTCATAAGAGAAACATCCAAATAAACTATGGTTAAGATTTGGAAGATCCACAAGATGTTTAAGATCAAGATAGATCTGGTTCTTCAAGTCATCCGAATAAGGCAAACCGGAATGACTTAGGTCGAGCATATATTGCAACTTAACATTAGGGTTTGCAGAGCAATATAAGGGTTTTCTCATTAAGCATTTGCTCATTCTACATTCAAGAAGAAACGAAAAGAGAGGCTCTGCAACAAAATTCCTCAAGCTCATCCAAGATCATCTACAGAAGTCAACTCATCTAGAAATCAATCTGGCTAACTCCGTGAAACTGAAAAATGCAAAAGGTATTTTTCATTCTTCTCTGCAAATCTTTTTAAAAGATGTCTACCCTGAATATTGTGAAGATCACTAATAGGCCTCGCCCCAAATTCAAGAAACATCCCTACAAATCCTTGGAAGTAGATCCCCTGGGAGCTTTTTCCAGTGTTCCACATGGTGTCCTGCATACAGAAGATATTAGGGTTTACATTCACGCAAACATTGAAGAACTTGAAGAGTCCAAATTAATGGATATCTATCACAAGTAGTTAATAGATTATTCTTTTGAGATCAAACCTCAGTATAAAGCCATCCGGGATAAGCATTTTGCACAGTGCATTCATTTCCCCTATTTTCTGGAAGATGAATGGGTCTGGTATATCCTGAGTAGAATACATGACAACTTCATGTGGTTGAACAGGTCATTTAAGATCACTAAGGATGCCATTAGGGCTGTAACCGGATTACACTCAATTGGTGAAATGCCTACGCTCAAATCTGTCAAGAACCAAATTGTCAGTGAGGCTACCAGATCAAAGTTTGATAAAAGAGCTATGACTATTGAGGATATCACAGATTCGGATATCAAATTTGCATCAATGATAATTGGATATAAGATATATCACTCCAGCAGGGAGAATTCTGTTTTCGAAACTGTTATATATACTACTTATGAAATGTTAAGGAAGAATGTAGACTATGATCTTTGTGAGCTCCTTCTGAACCAACTATTGGAGAATCTACAGAAGATAAAGAAGGATAAGAAGAACTCATTCAAATACAGTGGTTTGATACTCTGTCTTTTCTTTTATTACATGAATGAGCTTCTCAGATCTAGTGGCTAGGTATGGCAGAATGATAGGCTAGTAGCCATTCAGATCAGAGATTATATACATGGGATTGGTGATGCCAAGGCACATAATACAGCTCTCTGGGGATATTTCAAGAATTTTTAGAACATGATGCAAGCAAAAGAGAGAATTCCCCAGTCTCTTGTTGAGAAATACAAAGACATGGTATGCTTTATGGTAGAGACTGATCAGTGCCTAATGGAGGTAGTAGAACCAAGAACTGTATGGATCATGCCTATGGGGTATGAAGTTGATGAACAAATTGTGGAGCTGCATGTTCAACACATGCTAAGTCAGCCAAAGGATCCAAAGGCAGAAAGGTTTGGAACCTTTAAAGAGCTAAGCGTAAAAGTTCATGTGGAGCTCAGACAACTGGAAATAAAGAGGAAAGTGAGAAAAGAAGTTGAAGAAATTGCCAAAGGCTTAGGCATCTCAAAGGAGGCACTTGATGCCAATAGGGAAAAGATGGAAAGGGTTGAGGAAAAGAAGAAAGAGGTAGAAAAGGGAAGTAAGGAAAGTGCTCCGATAGAATCTTCCACCCGGACAAGATCATCAAAGAGATCTGTACCTGCCACTGCTAAAAGGTCAAGGACATCAAAACCAGAAGCAAAATCAACTGATAGAGGAGAGAAAAGAACTAAAACAAAGGCCACAAGGTCTTATGTCAATCAGAAGGATGATGAAGAAACTGAATCAGATGAGGAGATAAAGAAAATGAAGAAGGAGAAGAAGAAAACATCCGGTGAACCCTCTACCAGTCAAGGTGAAGAAGAAAAGGCAGAAGAATTTGTAGAAAGGCCTACTCTGTCTTTAGATGATGTCATCAAATCAATCACTGTGGATGGAAATCTCCAACCAATGGCTGAGTTCTATGATGATTATAATGAAGCTGACCAGAAGATCTTACAGGAAGCTGCAGTTAAGTATCTAAATATATATAATAAGGCTTTTATTGAAATCATATCTCTCATTCCCAAAAGCTTAGAGAAGGAATTAGAGATAAGAAAGAATAATGTTAGGGCAAAGGATCTTGAAATCTGGGAACAAATAGCCATTCAGCTATATCCTTCAATTGATTCAAAGCAAATGAATATGATCTTCAAAGACTGTAAGGATGAATTCCGGAGCAAAGCCAAAATGAATCAGCTCATGCTTGGTGAGACTGACAAGGTAGCCAAGGAAACAGAAGAGATCCTCTAGAGTGCCTTTAGAAAATTCAATATTCCTGTCATAGAGGACTTGGGTGCTGATCCCTCAGCCACAAGTGTTGGAGAAGAATCGACTAAGAAAATGGTAGAAGAAGTCATGGACACCGGTGTAGAAAAGGTTAAGGACTTGGAATCCTTTGTTCCAGAAGAGGAAGTTCATAAACAGACAAACATCTCTCCTCCGGTTTCCCCTACAGTCTCCAGATCTAAAGGAGAAGAAAGAATAGAGGAGAAAGAAGAAGAAGCGAAAGGAAGAGAAGGAAGTCAAGCTGAGAAGAACATAAGTGATAGTGCAGAAGAGAAGAAATCTCTGTCTCTGGCAGGAGACACTGCAGAAACTGTCAAGGACTTCTTAACAAAAGAAATGATGGAGATTGATGAACCAGAGTTACTTCAAGGTCCATTTAACTTTGACTCTCTCTCCCTAGTTCAAACAATGAAGATAGCTTCATTTGTCAATGCAAAGGCAAAAGAAAAACTCCTGAAGTCTCACATGGAAGATTGTGAGCTAATAGAAGCTGCATCCGGCATTTTAGAAAAGATCATATCATCTTTTCAGAAGGATCACTCAGCCTCCTCATCAAGTAATCTTAAATCTCTTGTTAGTTCAGTCAGCACTCATTTTGAGTCCTTAGAGAAATCAGCTAAGGAAAAGGTCTGGAAAGAGTTTTTGGATAAAAGATTCTCTGAAGTACTAAGTCTAATATCCAATGATAGAAGAAATATGGATATAGGGATAAAGAGCTCAGAAAATGCTCTTAAAGATGGCGGGGAAATATATAAATTTTGTCTATCATGGTCCAAAGCAACAATGGAGATTGAGAAGAAAATGAAAGAACAGGAGATCCAACTAATTCTCAAAATTTTGATCCATTTACCTCATCCATAGTAAATCAAGAATGTCAGACCATTGCAGTCTTGGATGAAATTAAGAAGCTAGAAAAAGAAAAGAAAAATAGAATTGGCAGGTTAAATGAGCTTAGAAGAATAATCATTCCTAAGTTAGAGGCCATGCCTGAGGCCCTAAGTGATGCTCAAACCACCGCTAAGACAAATGATCCGACAGATCTGAAGAAGGCTGAAGTTTTTGCATTCCTGTTGAGCGGTCATATATTAATTCTGGATAGAATGATGCAAAGTTGGGCTGCAGAATTCGTCCAATTGAAGACAACTTTTACAGACATTCTTTAGTTTATGTGAGTATGATATATGCGGCTAAGTATAGTTAAATTTTTGAAAATTTTGGTGCGTGGTTCCCACCCTTTGCCATTGATGTCAAAGGGGGAGTGAAGAGCAGTGAAAAATGTTGTATCCAACTAAGGGGGAGCTCTGAAAAATGTATATAAAAATAGAGCATCAGCCAAGGGGGAGCATAGTGTAAACACTTAGTCATTTTTCACTAAGTGTTGCCATCAATGCCAAAGGGGGAGATTGTTGGCAAGAGACACTATATGGATTCATGATTGTTGTCATTGATGGCAACAAAGTTCATCCCACACATCCGCAGGACATGGTGTGTCTATACTGGAAGTTAGAGTGAAGAATGTTGTGGTCCGGTAAGCAAGAACAGAGCATGTGGCGAGGTCCGATAGTCAGGTCCAGATCTCTCAGAGGAAGTATCTTGGTGAAGTGCAGATTTGGGGAAGTCAAGAGGACTACCTTGAGTGATAGATTCCAAGGATTTAGCCTCCAGTGATAGATGAAGAAAAAGATATGAATACTTGAGTATCGGGTTCCTGATTGGCAGTGTGGACAAAGGAAGAACTGATTGGTAGAACATCAGACATTATTCTAGATGCATTACTGATGATGGTAAAGATTCTTAAGGCATAAGTTATGATTGGATGACATGATTGATGACTTCCACAAGTATATCCTTGATCTTCATTACTTGGTAAGCAAGGATTCAGCCGACAGATTAGAGTTTGTGGAAAATATTGACTATTCCGGGTGCTGACTAGAAAGGTGATGAAATAACTTGTGCGCATATATATACAAGATGGATTTAGTTGTGAGAGGTGTCATGTTTTTTTGGTGATGTATGAAGAAAAGTAGTAGAGCTAAGTAAAAGCAAAAAGGAAGGTCTGGTATGTAAAAGGAGAGCAGCACAAAAGAAGAGGAAAGATGAAGTGCAGCAGATCAGTATATTGAGCCTAACCAGAACTGAACTTTACCATATGTTGATGCTCCTTATCAGTTCAAGTATTGTATTACACTCTTTATAAATTGTAGACAGTGTGTCTCTTGTAGGCAGTGTGCCTCTTGTGAGTAGTGTGCTCAGGTAGTGAGCCCTAATTGGCAAGTGCCATTTTGTATTTCCATTCTTCTAACAGAGAATACAATCTTGGGTTAATCACCCCGTGGTTTTCTCGCTTAACAGGGTTTCCATGTCAAAAATATTGTGTCATGTGTATTTCCATTTCATGGTTATGTTTGCTTATATGAATTAATGTTGCATTGATTATTAAGAAAGTTTAGAAAGCAGAAATAATTAGGATAACTGATTCACCCCCCCTCTCAGTTATCAACACATATACCAACCCATTGTTACCAGAAACAATACTGGTGGGAGTTTGTTACTTGCTTTGTAAGCATCCAGTATTGTAGCCACTTGCCTCATGAACTCCATTAAAACTACTGCATCAGTGGGGTATCTTGGGAGCATGAGGGGTTCTTCTTCAAAACCTTCAATTCTTATATAGGAGAAAGTGGCAAATTGGATAAACTAGGCTCCGTGCATGTAGATAACTTCCTGAGCTTCCATGCTCAGTCTCTTGGTTCTATCTTCTTCCATTATTCTCACCAGGTGCATAGAGAATGCATCATTTACCAGCTTGTAAGCCTAGAGGTAATTCACTCTTTGCAGTTGGGGATGATGATCCCATATGTGTGCATCATTGGTTGTGCCTCCAATTTTTCCATCTGTAATCAATGCATCAAATGTACCCTTGTAGGCACATGAATAAACTATATATGAGGTCATATAGAAAGAACAATCCGAACCTCCTAGGTTCACCAGTTGCTCATCCAGAGCATCACTTATCATCTTGGCCCACATTGGCTTGCTGTCTGTGTAGAGGCACATCAGGATGACTGCATACATCCAGTCCTTAAAACTTCCAGCATCAGGCTGGCATGTTACTCTGCTTAGCAATGCTATCATGTACTAGTACTCATCATCAAAATTGAATTTATATAAATGTACAGGAAGTTTAGCTACTGCAGGATAAGGACTATTCTTCGCCCTCCATTGATACATCTTCTTCCTAGCAGACTTCTTGTTATTCTCATATTCTGCTTCTGACTTCCTCAAATCTATGTTGGCAACTTTCTAGCCCAACGGCAAACTGAAAGTGGCAGAAATACCCTTGATTGATAGATCAGCATATATTCTGCCATGCTTCTCTACCCTCCTTGTTTCTGGGTTATAGTTTCTCGCACACTCAATAACCAGCTTAGGGATTTCCATGGAATACGGGAAACCAGCTGCATTCCACATCCCAGACACAAAGATTGCATCTAGCAAGGCGGTGTTGTTCTTCTCATCACTCATTTTAATTGACCAGGTAGCCAAATCTGTACTTCCTTGGTGTGTGTCTGTAATGGCTCCGTATTTGAATTGAACACCCTCAGGATGAGCAAACATCAGTTTTAGGAATTCTACCTCTGACTTAGCTAACCGCTTGTCCCCCATAGATGCCTGTAATTAACAAAACTAAGTCCGTCTCACAACTTTATACCATATGCATGCATATATGCTATATTTTTATTAATCATCATGCATATTATAGTTTTTCATCATCTAGTTTATCTTGATATGCATAACTTCAAACCTGTAAACACCATGATACCTGGATATGCAAAAGATGATAACCAGAGGATTTCAAATTACTTACCCGATGTGCTTATCCTCTTGATTATGCTAATGATTTTCTGAAAGTGACCCTGATACTGATGACCTTCACCTTCTTCGTTCTACTGTAAACTATGGCGTCCGGATGTTATTCGTCAGAGGGTTCAGAAGATTAGTTCTCTATTAAAACTGGTTTATCTCAAGGTAAATACAAAATGACTTAGTAAACTCATTTTAAACCTATGCATCGGGTCACTTAGGGTAAATTAAATGCAACAACTGATTTTCTTGTACGTAACTGCCAGATTTCGCCAGGTGTATGTATCAGGTTTGTAATTGGCGGGAACCACCTACTACCTCTACGTGCATTCAATGTTATGGTGGCAAGGCACGGGGTGATCTTCACAGGATAGGGTGATATTCAAATATCAGGTGATATTCAGAATATGACCCCTTTAGTATAATATGATCATCCGTTTTAAGTGGAAGGACTGATGTCGAAACATCGGGTCGGGTTGAGAATATCAGGTGATATTCAAAATATCAGGGGATGTTTAGAATGTCTAGTGATGTTTATAATATCACCCCCTGGACTAAAATAACCTCCTGCCGAAATATCAGGGTGACATCAACAGGATAAAGACTTGGTTCACCATTGTCACACCATGACGTCACCGTCATGTTATTTAGGAAGGATCATGTTTGGAAATATACCTCTCTGAGGTAAAAAGGATGGTGACATCATTGGTATGTTTATTTCTTTGATTATCGAGTTTGGATGATGTCAGCAGGACATTGGTTTGGGGCAATATTTTGTGACAGGTAGATATTTCAAATATTGGGGTGATATTTAAATATCAGGTGATGTTTAGGAATATGACCTTCACAAAATACATGATGTTGTTTGTCGGGTAAGTATCGTTATCACATAAATTTGACGTCCGGATGTTTAGAGAAAATGATTTTATCAGGTGATAATATTAGATCGGGGTGATCTTTCGTAAGATGACTGATATTGAGAAATATGATCCTCCCCCTCATAATATCAGGTTTGACTAGGACTTTGACTCACCATAACTTTTTTTCTCTAAGGAATACTAGGCTGATCCAAAAGGCAAACCTGCATGAAATTTTGTACTTTATCTACCCATGAGGCTATTGACATGAAATATTAACTTTGAAAAACTGACCTCATCATGATGACTTACCTAGTCTCCTTTATGCAGGATCATCTGCACTGTCTTACTTTACCAGACCACCAGCAAGCAGAAAACACAAGCAAAGCCAAACAAAAGTTGGGTCCCTGTTTTGTCAAGTCAAAATGGGGCGTGTTGTGTAACCACACAACAAATCTCTTCTTTCCTGCTCTGATAGTGATGCTACCAAAAACGTGATCTTTGGATTCTGCTCTGTGCCCAAGTTCATGTCTTGTGATTTTTCAACTAGCAATGTTGATTTCTCATGATAGTTAGTGGCGACAGGAAGATCAAATCCCCCATCCTTGGGTGCCTCAAAGAGGTTTTCACCCTTGGATACATCCTTTATTTTTACTTTTTCATGGTCAAGAGGCACCTTTCAGTTTTCACCTAGTGACCTATTTGTTTTGATTTTATTTATTTCACTTTTGCAACTGAAGGATTTGATACTTCCACCAAAATATTCTAGTTTAGGGAGATCCATCATGAAACCTGCTTTATGATCACTCGATGGAATGCTTTGTCGTAACCCCATGAATTCAGCAATAGCTTCATCATTTTCAAATGTGTCCAATATCGGTGCCTCCTATTGGTCCCAATCGACGAGGTCAGGATATACGAGTGAAAGGGTAACGGGTGAAGGGTTTCAGCTAGATGAGGTTGTAGAAATCATGAAGATAGAGGTTTCATGAAAAAGGTCTGTAATATGAAGGGAGGAGTCATCGATGGTATCCGCATTAGAAGTCTCTCCTACCGAGGAAGGTCCAATTTCCATATCGGAAACACACTTAATGTCTTTGGAAAGCGATACCTCCGGCTGAAAACCAAGGCCTTGCTTGTTAAAATTCTTAGGCACAATAATGGGTTCAATAGGTCCTTGTTCTTGTGATCCCAATCCACCATGTCCTTTGTAGCCCATGTTCTTAATGATGCAGAACCCATTGTTATATCGCTCCACTTCAAGTTGGACTTGGTCGTTCTCATCATAAAATATCCAAGAGTTAATGTCATCAATATCTTCATCATCCAGGAATCCACCTTTAATGAAAACCATGGGTGGGGCTTTTATGACAGCTACGGATGAAGATGCTTTGGATGTAGAAGGTTTGCCATGATATTTGGGAGACAAGGGAAGAGTTCCAACACAATAAGATTCTTGCAATGTGTACTCACCCAGACCATGTTTGGTGTAGTTGATATGGAGATTGGAAGTGGCTTTGCTAGACGATGGCTTGAGTAGGGCGGATGGATCTACATAAGATGAAGATGGATATGCTTCAGTGTTGATAGGAATGTGGTTAGGTATCTGATATTTAGCTTGAAAAGCATGGCAAAATTCAAAAGGATTAGGATCAGCATGGATAGTAATCTCAACACCGTTATGTGGAAATTTAAGACATTGATGGTGTGTAGAAGGAACTGCTTTAAGGGCATGGATCCATGGATGACCAAGGATGATGTTATAAGGAAGCTCAATATCAAGTACTTGACAACGGGTATCAGTAATGACTAGCCCAACTTGAGTAGGCAAATGAATAATCCCTTCAGTATCTCTCTCGACATCATCATATGCTCTGATAGTAATGACCTTGGAAGTGTCAACATCTTTCTCAGAATATCCCAATTGTTTTATTAATTTTAATGAATATATGTTAAGACCAGCTCCACCATCCACTAAGACTCATTTGATATGGCATTGGTTGACAAATACTTCTATGTGGAGGGCTTCATTGTGTGATGGGTGAATGGAGGGCTGAAGATCTTTGTCAGAAAAGGTTAGGTGGCAAGGGGCTGCAATGCTAGCTACCATAGATTGGAGTTGTGTAGTATCAATATCGTTGGGCACCAAAAATTCTTGTAAAGCTTTGTCGCGGATAGCTTTGTGAGCAGGGGATATGTGAAGCAACTCAAGAATGGAAATATGTGCAGGTGTTTTGCCAAGGTGATCAAGGATATTATAGCTAGAAGACGGTCGAGGAGGATGGACAGGTGCCTCTTGAATGGTAACACGACCTCTTCAAGTAGTCACAGCATAGTCAGGTTCTTTACCTTGGATAGTAATGGTGGAAATGCGAGAATGGTCAATGCATCCAATAGTGGATGATTCATAATTGTATTGAATGGCATTACTAGTATGAGGGTGACTTGGTTTGTCATGAGATGGAAGTGGATTCTTGAAAGCATCTAGATCATAATTTGATGTCGGTTGTTGTGTAGGTTGTGATGTTGGAGGTGTGATTTTAATTAAACCTTGATCGATACAATATTGAATAACATGCTTTAAGCACATACAATCATTTGTTTTGTGTCCCTTGACTCTATGATAATCACAATACTCATTCTCTTTGTACTAAGGAGCTTTGAAGAGTGGTTCGCCATTGGGTGGTGCATCAGGCAATATGATATCTCCCGCTTGGAGAAGCTTTTGAAAGACAACTTCCATAGGTTCTGCTAATGGCGTGAATTGTCATCGAGGATCTAAAGTTTGTCATTGTCGAGTTCGTTGAAAAGGTTGAGTTGTTGTAGATGTAGCTTGAATGTTGATAGTAGCTTTCATTGTTTATATGTTCTTTGCGTCTACCACACCATCATTAACAACATTCTTGTTCTTGTTCTAGAAGTGAGATTTATCATTGGAGTTTTGAGGATAGTCTTTGTTATCTCTAAAAATCTTGATAGTGCCCTTAGCAATTAAAGCATGTTCAATGATGGTTCCTTTGGAAACAAGTTCATCAAAGGTGCTAGCACTTTGCAATTGTAGTTGGAATGAAAGCTCGGGATGGAGATTTTGGACAAAGATATCGAGTTGTTGTTTCTCAGGTATTTCCCATGATAGTTTGCTAGCCATATTACGCCATCATTGATTAAATGAGGAGAAAGCTTCACCATTACGTTGTTTGTTGTTGACAAGGTCGTTCATGTTCACTTCATGTTCAATGTTAAAAGCGAAATGTGATCAGAATTTATTTGCTAGTTCCGCAAAAGACTTAATGCCCGGAGGTAAATGAGAGAACCATTCAAGAGCTTGTCTCGCTAAGCTTTGGGGAAATAGTCTTAGAAGATATGTATCATCTTGAGCTACATCAAGACATGCAACAAAGAATGCTCTAAGATGGTCTTCCGAATTTCCTTTTCCTTTGTACTTGTCAAATTGTGGAATTTCAAAGTGTGGCAGAAAAGGTGTCATATGAAGTGACTTTTCAAATAGATAAGCGCATATGTCTTCTAAGGAAAACATCTTCTTGTTTTGTCCTACCACCTTGTTAATCATTTGTTGAACATCTGCTAAAGATAATTGTTGTTGTTGCAAAGGGGGTGGTTGGTTTGGAGGTGAAGTGTAATATGATGTATATTATGGTTGCTATTGTGGGATGTATGAAGCCATGACTGTTTGTTGAGGTTGCGTACTCATAGTATATGTCAAAGGATTAGTATGTGACACATATGTGTTGGAAGATTGCTATCCTTGAGACACAAGTAGTGGTTGGGTATATTGCGATGAATTAGTGCCAAAAGTTTGCATCACATGGGAAGTAGAAGATGGGTAGACGTTGGTCAATGGTTGTGAGTTCGGAGTTAGATTTGCAATATGGTAAGTGATGGAAGGATTGGTGGATATGGAAGAAGGATGGACATTTGGGTTTGTGTTTTGAACAACATGTGGATTGGTATATGTCATATGTTGGGTGACGATGGGCAAACCTTGGGTTATGTAAGACAGATCGCTGGTTTGTGAAGGATTGTAGGAAGATGGCAGAAGTGATGTAAGATGATCAACATAAGAGACTGCAGCGCTAAGATTAGCTTGTGAAACAATGGGCGAGTCACTCATGTCAATGAGACTAACATTGGGGTTATATGGTGTGTTGGATGGATCCGTGGAAATCATTGAGACCATATTAGAATTGATAGGAACATGAATGTGGCATGTGGTTTCCACATGTGATGCAATGGGAGTAGTGGATTGCAAAGGCTGCAAAACTTGGACAGTTTGCGGTGTTTGAATAGCTTGGGAAGCTTTCAGAGTGTGGGATATGGAGATAGCTTGTGGTGTTTGAGGAGTTTACACTTGGGCAACATGGATAGCTTGTGTTACTTGAGAGTGAGATATGATCATGGTAGGAGAAGGCGCATGTGATTGAACATGGAAAGGTGGAACGTTTAGATTTTGCGAAAGTAAAGGAAGTACATTGGTTGGAGTTATCAAAGGTTCTAAAGTGTGCTCCAAGCTTGGTGGGTTGAATGAAGTAACAATAGGCAATGAAAGAGATGGGTTGGAAATTAGATTTGGAAGCATGGACATGGTATGAGATGGTGTAGCTATAATGGTTGGTCCATTTGCAACAACAGCGGGAGTATTAGGATTATGCTCTCGAATAGCAGATATGTCAAAGTCACTTGGTAATTTGGCTCCCATGCAGAAAAGTTGCAAGAAGTAGCAATTAGGATCAGATAAAACAAGCTTCTCAACTTGGTCCCATACATGTGTGTCTTGATAGTTATATAACTCCTCTTGGGAATGCTCTTCATAAGTCACTGTAAGGGGTGTGATTGCACTTGATGAGATGACTCTCCAATGGTGTACCCATGGGGCACAAACATGTGAGAAGGCATGCTAGTTGTAAATTGAGTTGCATCTCTAAGGGGTGTTGATTGTGATTGTTGCATCTTGGCTTCTATCTCAGCTCACAGTTTTTCTTCCATTTTAGCTCTATATTGGCTCCTAGTTTGAGGCATGATGGTTGATGTTGAAAATTAGACTTTAGCTTGTCAAGGTTTGAGACCTAAAAGATGATGGTTTTCTGATTGTTTGGTTGTTGGTTTCTTGGCTAGGTTTTGTTGTTTACTTTATTGTTGGTAGGTTGCTTGGTTGTTGGTTGCTAGTTGTTGTCTTGATTGGTTAAACTTCCCTAGAGGATAGCTCACACACACAAGGGAAAAGCTGATTGCTAATTTTGCTATTTTGCTAATGTTGCTAAGGCTAAAGCCAAAAGATGATGTTTTGTTGCTATTGGGTTGATTGTTTGATGTTTGGTTTACTGGTTTGGGGTCTTAAAAGGATGGAAAGTTCACAAAGTCTAATTGTTTTGTATGCTCAAAGCAGGAGACAAAGTCCAGGTATCTGCAAATGATCAGAGGCAAGTCTGAAAGCTAATGTTGAAGCTAAGCAAGCTAAAAATGTAGTTGATTTGGCTGAGTTGCTAAGATTTGCTGATATTTAGCCAAAGGCGACAGGTAATAGCTCAAATGTGACATAGAAAAGGCTAAAAGTGACTGACAATAGCTTAAAAGTGATCTAGTTTTGGTTCAGGTGACAGTCTATAGTATTAACCAGAGGCGAGCCAATTTACTACAGTCAAGCAGTTTTGGTCAAAAGGTGATTTACTGTTGATTACAAGCGACTGAGTTCAAAACAAAGGCAAGCAACTATTGTTCAAAGGTGATTCAGTTTAAGAAAGAGGCAGCTAACTGCTGTTTAAAGGCAATATGGCTGACTGTATGTGGGCAATTAAAGTTCAAAAGTGGTCTATGCCTATCAGGAAATATGTCTGAATTGTGTTTTTGACAAGAAAATAGTGATTTTAGTCACTCACATGCACAACAATCACAAACTTGTACAACCTAGGCTAGGAAAGGATTGTATTTGTTGAGTCCCCTGGCTATGCTTATTCAAAGCAAATAGCTTCAAGATCTTGGTAGCACCGACTCCTCTCCACGACACACACTTCTCACACATACCAAGATCTAGGTTTCCCAAGGCTTGTCCCCCCACCAAACCTTAGGATTGTCCCTGCTATCTCTACTAAGAACCACGTGAATCAGGGCGGCTTCAAAGGTCCCACCTTTTGCATCAACAAATAGAAGGTTTTTGGCTACTACACAAGGTTGCTAGTAAGGGCATCCATTTGGGTGGCTATACGTGTGGCAGCACTACTCTCCATTATGGAGTCTCCCAGCCTTCAAGGGTTACACCTTGGAGGGTTTTGGGGGAGGTTAGCTCTCAGTATAACACAATAACACCCATTGTTTGTGGCTTTCAACACAAACACTTTTCTTATATAGTGGTTTGGAAGGACTTGGCTTTAGCCCATTACCACTTGGGTCGTACCCCTTCTCACACTGGGAAAGCAGGCCTCTAAAGATAATAACAAGTTCTCATACACCCAAGATCCATTTGATAGGCAAGGGGATAGGCAAGGGGAGAGGATACTTTTTCTATTAAATTTGGGTTACAAACATGCACAATCAAGAATCAAGAAAGATAAAACAAGCACGGAGCAAGTAATGATTCTTTTTAAGCACCAAGCCCAAATGTTTCTAAATTAGTGATAAATCACAAGTCTTACACTGATCAGAGTTGCAACAGATATGTTAGTAGTTTGATAACCTCCTTTTCTTAGACAATCGATAAGATGCTGCATAAATACCTAATTAGTAACCAAAAAAATTGGACTGCAAATGATAAAAGACTAAAAGCAACACACTTACCAGAGGTGATCAACTGTTGATTAGGAGTGATCTATATTCTGCCGCAAGAGAAATGTTGTTGTTCAGGAGTGATGCCAGGAAACGCCGATGCGAAATGATAAAGCTTAGAAGTGATGCGAAAAAAGAAACAGGTGGCTAATTTTAGGTCATAAGTGACTTAGATCTACAAAAAATAAGATATAAACAGAAAACCCTAATTTGTAGAAGGCAATCCAGATAGCTAAAAGCAATCATTGTTAGGGTAAAAGCAATGTAAATCACAATAGAGGCGACCACTGTTATCTTGTAAGTGATACAAAAAAGATAATAAGCGAGTACTATTTGCTCAGAAGCGATCCCAGAAATGCTAAAAGTAGTAGATTTTGGCTGAAAAGTGATGCGTAAAATCGGACAGCGACTGGTTTTCGCTTAGAGGCAACTGAAACTTACCATAAGTGCTCGAAAAATATGATCTTCACAAAAACAACTTCATAATAGCAAAGTTAATCAAGGATGTGGGTCCCATCAGGCGTGCCAAAAATGTGATAAGTAAAAATCAGGATAATAAGATCAAGCATAGCCATGAAAGCCTAACCCTACCATCATCAAAGAATCTAATCCAAATGAAATGAAAAACATGCAATTCAAGAACAATATCACCTAGATTGTATGATTCCTTGTATATGATGTGGATTGCTTCTTCAACAATGAACAATTATGAAGATAAAAGCTGCCATGATGGATGGATGATAATGATAATAAGCTAGATGGATGCTAAAATACTCAAGATGATAATGTAGATGCTATATGAATGCTGGATATATGTAGTATGGAATGAGAGGGTGTTTATATAGACCTCAACCAAAATCAATCAATGGTGGAGATTTGTTGGCTATGTGAATGGCTAAGATGAATTGATAGTCATAGGTGAAAGTGTATATGACAAGTGGAGGGAAGATAAGGTTTATGTGTGACCGTGTACATAAAAAGTACATGTGAAAGATATTAAATAAAATATGTAGTACCACTTATCTTTTTTAAATGAAAGAGGCACACATGTCAGCTCATTGAGATAAATGATAAAAGAAATTAATTAAATAAATAAAATTTATTTAATTAATTAGAAAGTGGGTTTTGTGAAGGGAATTTTATTTAAATAAATAAGATTTATTTAATTAAAACAGATAGAATGAAGATAATTAAATAATTAAAGATTATTTAATTATAGATTAGAGAAAATAGAAAAAATAGATAATTAATTAATTAAATAAATATAAATTTATTTAATTAATAGAAGAAATAGGTGTTAGGGAAATTGCTCAAGTGTGTTAGACAAATGCAGATGATAGCTAATGCAATATTTTAAATGCTAATGATAATTAGGTCAATTTTGGGTGTCTATAGTACCTACAAAAGGAAGTCAATATGATGTCAAAGGTGATGGAAATAAGCCCTAAAAATTGGAAGATACAAGAGATCATGCCTACATCATTATTGTTATTGCAGAGCCTATTGAGTGTTCAGGACATGTTCACAACTATCCTGGCCATCCAGTCATCAAACATCAATCCAGCAAGCATCCAGTTGGACACGCCTTCATAAAAAATGTACCACATACTCCTATTGACTAGTCAACTCATTGGAAAAGAGTTTTCTATCATTAGACAACTCAAAAAGAGACTATTTCGTCTTGTTCTCATGAGCTGAAAAGTTGTAATTTCATCTTTTTCCTAAAGGACAAAAGTGAATCTGGGATTGTAACTACCCACCAACCAAAATTAAATACTAATGAATATGAGCCCTTGGTGTTGGTTAAACCCTCATCGTTCATTGAAAAACACACTATGCTTGCCTCTCTATATAAAGACAGCCTCTCTCATTGTAAAAGGGGAAGAAATTATTGAAGAGAAAAGAATTGTTGAAACTTTGCAATTTTTTCGAATCAATATAAATAAAATTTCATTTGCTGCTGACATATGAGTTCATTTTGTTGATTGGATATGGTTCTCATGGTTCCTCTTCACCTTTCTGATTAGTTATTCAGTTGCATTTGTGGTTAACTATTTAGATATTTGATGGATTTTCTAGTCCATACCATTGATGGCTTGTTGATTGCAAGTCATTGTGCTTGGTTAGTCTGGGCATGTTTATATGAGCTAAGTTTGATTATGTAAGTTCATTGAACTGCACTAGGAATTAGGTGTTGAATGAACGCTTCACAATTTCAAAACCCTTATGTTTCCTCAAAAGATTGCATAGCCTCTATAGCATTGTGGGTTGCTTGGTTAAGCAGAGATTCATTTATTGTTGGGAATCTGTCTATCTATTTGTTGATCATTCATGTAGCTATCTATAGGATCTCTTATCCCTTCTCTCTCCCCTTTTCTTTTGCATTTTCTTTATCAGATCTTGTTAGATTAGCTTTCATAAACTTTCATAGTGCTGTCATAGAATTCATATCTAGTGAATGCAAGTTAGCATATTGCTTTTTGTAGGCTAAAATCACATATTTTGTAGCAATCTAAATGTATTAGTTTGTTCATGCATTGTCACATCAAAAAACTGATGATTATATGTGCAATCAAACCCTAATGCATTAATGTTTGTCTATATTGCATGTAAGTCCCCGTGGTTGGAACAACCGAATACATATCTATTGGCAACTTGTGTATGATGTCTGAAGATGTTGTCATTGATGGCAAAAAGAAAAGGAACAAGATTAGAAAATAAGTGTTGGTCTGGAGAAGAAGACTTAGATATTTTGAGTTAAGTGTTGGCAATATACTGAAGTAGCGACAAGGAGACGGTATTTGCACCAGTATTGGTCCGCAATAAAAGATCATATCATGTGGTTTAGGTATGCTATTCATAGTCCTTAGATGATCATTCATTCAAGATTTCAGTCCTTGATGAGTATCGAAAGTCTACTTTCAAAAATTCTAAGTCTGACAGTGTAGGGAATAGGGGAAATCAAAATAGAACAGCCAATTGAATTGATCTGCATTCCTCCGCTATGGGAAGTATAAAGCATCTAAATCCGTAGTTGCAAGTTCTGAACTTCATTGGAGAATCAGTTATGAATGCCTAAGTGTCACTACTTGGTATGGTATAGTTTGACTGTGACAGAGCATGTGTTCTAGTGGTCTACACTCTACCACAAAAGAATATTTTTCTTTGTAGTTCTAGGGGTGTGATCTATGACATGTGAAGAGACTTTGATATGGATTTCAGCAAGTCTTGCACCGTCCGCAGTGGAAGATGTTGTCTGATAGTTGAACTGAACCAGTGAACAGTCTGTGGATAAGGATGACATGACAATATGATGTGTGTGCGGTAAGTTTTGGTGTTTGGAACTTAATCCTAAGTGGTGAAACAGTTGAGGCCAACATGTGTGAAGCTGTTTCAAATATTGTTTGGGTTTGCTATAGATTTTGGAGTATGTATTTAGCTGACAGAGTACATAATACATAACTGCATGGTACACCTTGTTTGAATGACCTAGTATGAAGTTTTTTTTTGTTGTGTATATATATGGGATTGAATTCGGTGTTTGAGATGTGAGTTACAAATATGAATGTGAGGAATATGTGGAAGTGCAAAGCAGGTGACAAGAGCAGAAGAAGAGAGTTCTTGTCTAATGTAAAAGTAGAGCAATGAAACAGAGCAGTCAAGATGAAGAGTTTTGAGATAGTATTTTGAGCATTCATTAGAGCTGCATTCATGCATGTGTAGATGCAATCTGAGTAGTTCATTTTGGTAGTGAACCATCTCCTTTCTTCTTTCTTTCTCTAGTCAGTGAGCCTTTTTGCAGTGAGCCCTAAGGCAATGAGTCTTTATTGTAATTCAGTATTGTTCCTACATAATATATTGTCAGCTAATACTCACTGTGGTTTTTCCCAATTTTGAGTTTTCCATGCAAAAATCCTGGTGTTCATGTGTGATGGTTTGTGGTTGTTTCTTCTGTGTTTAATTTTCTTTGTTATTGCATGCGATAAATGGATTACTATTTTAATAAACAAGAAGTTTAATGATGTATTGATTCATCCACCCTCTTAGTACATTAGGTGTTTAACAATTGGTATCAGAGCTTGGTTCCTTAGAAGAAGTCTAATAGCTTAAGGAAGATCTTGGAGACTGGACACATGGCAGGTAAAAACTATCCTACTCCTGAAGAAATTGATGCGATTGAGACTGAAGAAGAATGCATACTTGTCAATGAAGAAGAACTTAAACTTGCACTAGCAGATCTTGAGAAGGCTGAAATAGAAAATAGGGATCTCAAGGATAATTTCAAGGAAGTAGATGAGTGCATAAATAAATTAAGGGAGAAAGTCAATAAGTTCAAGGAAAAATACAAGGAGGTTAGTTAACAATTGATATTTGTAGAAGACACCTTGAGTAATCTGAAAGTGGAAGTTGTAAAAAGAGCAAAAGTAGAAGACCTAAATCAGTTGGTGAAAAACAAAACTGAAGACTACACAAAGCTTGAACAAGAAGTTGTGGATCTGAAAGATGATCTGAAACATGCTTGGATTTAGGAAGAAAAATTCAGAGTAAGTGCTTCCCAAATTGATAGAATACTTGCCAATCAAAAGAGTCCTGATGATAAAGAAGGCTTGGGATTTGAGAAAGGTGAAAGTTTCAAAACTGGTCAAGAAAAGAATACTGGGATCAAGAAGGACAAAGGCAAACAGATTCAGAATCAAAAGAATAGATCTAGAAGACCACCAGTCAGGAAACCAAATGCTCAAAGGTACCCTTGGTGCAGGAGCACCTAAAAGAACACCTTGGAGCAAGAAGACACAAATGATCATAGGAGGAGCCCATGGAGAAAATCAAATCAACTGGAACATCCTAAGACCAATGATGACAAGTTATAATGGGCAAAATGATGTAATGATCAAATGCCCTGAGGTTCCTGATAAGGACCCTAGGACCAAAAAATGATGTAAGTTGGGCCAATAGTGCCTCTAGAGTCAAGTATAGGTGTATGAGATTAGGAATAAGGTATAATGATCCTAAGAAGATCAACCATGATGAACCATGATGATTTGGGAGAGTAGAAGTCACTTAAAACAAAGCTTAATATTCAAATTTTTGAATTATACATTTGGGCGGGAAAGTCAAGAATGAGTAGTTTTGGAAGTTTAACCATCTCCAACCGATGGGAATTGGTTGTGGGATTGTGGGAGTTAGGGCATAAGTTATATGAGCCTACCCAAGGCATTTGATGGTATGGAGGAATCAATTGGGAGCCTAGTTTTGTACGGCAGACTGAGAAATAACAGTAAAATTCAGTTTTCTTGCATTTTCCTTCTCATTGTTGTAGATCCTTTGATTATTGGTGTTTGGAAAATGTTTTAAACTCTCATCTAAAAATAAGTAGACCTTATTTTCATGCTTTGAGAAGGTCTTGTAGGTAGTTTTATTGTTGTTCATCTGACTGTTACAAGGAACAAAAGACTGTCTTTGTGAGTTTGAGAGGCTACAATGCATTATGGGACCTTTCCATGAATGTAGGATCCTAGTTCTCATGGAATAGGTCCTATCCAACATGTATAATATGTCTTCTAACCTTGATAAGATAGGAGGAGTGCAAGTGAGGAGGTGATCACCGTTGGAAGTCTAGTTTGCATGAGAAAAGAGCATTGGTGTTATGGCACAGGTATAGCAGCCAGAGATCTGCCTTAACAAGGTTATGTTTTTATGATTGATATTGTTTAATATGGTCAAAGAGATGGTGTTAGACCTTTGAATGAGGTCTGGAAGTGATCAGAGGTGGAAGATCTAGCAAGCCCTAGGTTTTGGGTCCTAGAAATGAGGGTTTTGTATTTGAACATTTGAATATGCAAAACACCTAGTGAAACCTTGAAAATCCTTTGTTTTGGAACCTCTTCTAAGAATTTTTCAAGGTTTGGAGTGAGTATGACAAGTATCTAATAGGGTTCCTTTGTAAAGTGGGCAAATTAGGCCTTGTAGGAAGGCAGCAAGGGGTCAGGACAGTCAGATTCGGTCCAAAACAACAATATATGAGTCTGAGGTATGTTATAGAACTCAATAGAGGGTACTCAGATCAATCATTTTTTTTAGAGTACTTTGGGAAAGTTGAGAGAAAAGTGCAGTTTAGTCGCTGAAAAGGGCTACTAGGATTAGGCCTGGTTAAGGGGAGTTGTCAAGAACCAGTCAAAATGGTGCATGAAACCTATTGAATCTTGTTGATTGGGATATGTTGAGACCTTAGAAGGTGTAAGATTTCATCTGAGAAGTTGGAGCCCAAGTTTGTACCCTTTGGTGGAGTTTAGGACAAGAGGAAGACTAGTGAAGTCTTATTTGGTTGAAGCCACAAGCTATTTGAACCTTTTGATCTTGTTAGATTAACATTGGAGACCTGACCCCTCTACATCAACCCTTCTTTTAATGGTTGTTGTAATGCATGCAATAAATTTGGTCATAAAGCTACTCAATGTAGGAGCAAAGTGAATCAAAATGTTCCATCATTCTCTAGTTAGTGTTTCTCTTGCAACAAAGTAGGTTACAAAGCTAAAGAATGTAGAAGTCAGATAAGGAATAGTTACAATAATGGAAGGAATGTTCAAACTTTCATAGGTAATTGCTTTAATTGCAAGAGGTTTGGTCATAGAGCTAGTGAATGCAAAAGTCAGCTAAGGAACAACTATAATAATGGAAGGAATACTCAATCTTTTAATGGGAATTGTTTTGCATGAAATAGATATGGTCACAAGGCTAACCAATGTAGATCAAGGATGAATGAAAGGAACAATGGATAGAGAAATATTGTATTGTTCAACTGCAATAGGCTTGGACATTTTGCAAGATTCTGTAGAAGCAGGAATACAAAGAAGGATAATTAGACAGAAATGAAGAAGCTGGTACAAAACGCAGATCTAGCAAAGATCAAGAAAGAGATGAATCAAATGTGGGTCAAGAAGGGAGTACAGGAAGTCAAGGATAAGTCCACACCAGACTTTGGTGCTGGTACTTCCTCTGGGAAGTAAATTAAGAGCTCTGGCTCATGGAGAGCTTAATGCAAAATCATGTTCTCCTAGACAGAAATGTGGTGCTGATATTCAACACAAGGATATAAGTTAGAAAACAAGAAGACAAAGCTTTTGGAAAAGATTCTGGTAGAGAAGAATTTAATGCAGTGAATTGTGGAACAATCTTGGTTGACTGTGAGTAGTGGAGAAAGGGTTTGATAGCTTTTTGAATGAAGCATTTATTGCAATTAAAAGAGAATATAAGGGATCCATTTGAAGGAAAAATCACTTTGCATTCTATTGGTTAACAGATTCGTCACTTCAAGTTTATACTCCTTTGCCCACATGAACAACTTGACCAATAGCTGAGTCACTTGCAATTTGGTTGCAAGTGCTCTTTGCTTATTTTACAAGGCACAACTACCTTCGGATGATTTGTAAGGAATGAAAAATAGGGTATGCTTTTGACCGGAAAGAAGAAAAGGCAAACTAACACCCACTCATAGCCATGAAAGTGAATGTGAAAGGTTAATTTAGAATGAAATGAATGTAGATAAATGATACACAGCTCACCTATTCTACACCCACAAATAGTAATAAATTGATAAAAGGAATAGCTATATCTTTCTCAACACATACCAACATAATAGATGTAATATTGAAGACAAATTATGAATTGACACAAGAACAATTGCAATCATAGAAGATATTTAAAGACACAAAGTTCTAGAAATAATTCTTCATTTATTCAATATGGTAAAATTCAAAGTTTCTGAAAATGCTTTTGTACATAAGCTAAGTTAAGAAAAAGATAACTAGAAACAGAATAAAATTGCTCCCTTTCCCCTGCTCACAGCTAGCCAGAAAAAGATACCTCTTCCCCTGAAAAGTCTTCTCTTTATAGTTTTTCAAAACCCAAAAATATATCTAAACGTAACCGTCTGTAATGATTCTCTAAGTAACTACTATCAAGAAAGTGACCTCAAACAGAAATAGTTATATTACATCAAAATTTTGGTTACCATCGCTAGTTACAAAAAGATTTCATGCATGCCAAACAAGTGGCATTAGACTACCCCAGGTACGAGGGTGATTCCTAATTCGAGTCATATTTCCATAAAAAGACTATGCAATTCAGTACGTTCTTCCTCTTCTTCTAGAACGAAGATTACCCTACGATATTTAGCATAGCTAGTCTTCTCTTTCCATGCAACTGTGCGCGATTGGGAGATGATATCAATCTATTCTTCTTTGGGCCAATTCAAATCGAGTTGCAAGACGGGCATGGGTTCACCATCCCAAGTCTCATTACTCGTAGGAAGTCCCATTTTGAAAATGTCTTGGTTGATAAAAACTGAACTCAGAGGTACCACCACCTTTCTCTGTAGACAAGCTGATTCAATTATGCCAGTAAGTAATGATGACTTTTAATTTGTTGATGTCGTGCTACCACCTTAGTGATATCCGTTACACTTGTCATTTAAGAGGTAATTAATGCATCATTGATTTTGTACATTGAGAAACAAGTCTTAAGATTGAGTTTGTATTTCATAACTCCTGAAAAGACATTCTCATGATATGCCATATGAATAACCAAATGAAATGGTGATGCCTTGAAAACCCAGAATCTGTTAGAAAATTGCAGAAAAGTAGAACCATTGAATCACATATCGGGAGTCCCGAGATTTCAAAAATCTCTGACAATGAAAGAAGCCAAGCTATCGGGGCTCTTGTGAACTTTCAAACTATTAGGGTGAAGTTCAAAAACTTTCAACTTCCCTGACAATAAGAGTTGGGAGGTTGGCCATTTTATGAACTTAAGAACATGAGTCGGGGGAACAAGGAATTCATGAACTTGAAAAATGCCTGACAACCAAGAATAACATCTAAAAAGTCTTTGAGTTACGCATGAGTATTAGATTTTTATAAAATAGACTTTTTTTAAAAATGTCCCCATGACTTGATTTGTAAGACAAGAGGTAAGATATTTGGGCATGAAAAGTGACCAGATTGGGGCAAGGCAATGTTATGATTAAAAATTAACAGGTTTAAATTTTTGGGGTTAACAACATGCTCTAATTGGGGACAAGGACTACGAAGGACGAAGCGAGGAACCCAGAATCCCAAGTGTGGACTAGTGCCTTATCCATTGGGCCATAGAGTCAGATAGCACAGGGGACAAAGAAGCCAAAGCAAGCCAAAAACATGGAAAAAAAGAAAGGAAACTAAACTACCAACACAACAAAAAACCTAATATGTACATGGCAGGAAGATCCTACCTCCGATAACTCCAAAATGGTTATGCAAATCCATAAACAAGTTGGGAGAAATAGCAGCCTTTGCAAAATAATGGTTGGTGAATGAGGAGCCCACACACAATCGACTGCCAACTTGTAACCACCATGATCAAACTGATAAGAATGGCATCATATGAAGACCCTCTGGATATAATTTGATGCTCAAGAAGCCACTCTCCCTTGTACACTCCTTAATTTGGATGACTCACATTGGCATTACCCAGCACATGATTACCAACATCTGTCTAAATAGCACCATGTATGACATCATGATATACTTGTTTTGGCCAACCAAGAGAAACCAACCCTCGAATCAGACATCCCACACACAAACCATGAGATAAAGACTCCTCACCGATACTATTTGTGGAAGTAAATACTCTGTTTAAAAATCTAGGATCCCAACTTGCCATACATGTCCCAATATTTTCCTGTATATGATTACCCTTATGTGCAGCAGACAAATTCACATCCCATGCCTGAGAATAACCATGACTACTCAAGTCATCAGGAGGACAACCATTGGCCTTATGCATCTCATGTAAAACTGGAAGTGGATTGGACTGAACATCTGAACTGCAAACAATATTTTCATGAGGCTAAAAATTACCCCGAACTGGAATAATCTCATCTTTCTCTGTAAGATTTGACTCAACAACTTCATGACACACTTCATCATTTCCATCCATATCTTGCAGATCAGACATTGCAACTTCTTCTCCACACAAAAATTCATCTTCTCTTGCATTAAGACACCAGTTCGAAATATAAATAACATGAGGATCATCATATTCAGGCATTCGATCACTTTTGTCTAGACTATCATGACTACTTATGACACTATCTTCTAATTCTTGTTTAAAAAATTTGGCATTCAGATTTTCAAAAAGAAAAGATTCAAAGGTAAAATTTTCTTTAATCTCTTCTTGCAGCCATACCTCTGTATCATCTTGCTCAGAAAAAGTGAAGCCTTCATATTGGACTTGCATGCACTCCAAAGAATGAATATTTAACATCTTCTCTTTATGTTGTGTAGCTTCAGGTTGTTCTTCGTCACCAGTAAATGTGAATGATTCCATTTCTACAAAAGATAAGGATGACAAAACAACACTATCTGCACTACCCTCATTACAACTAGCATTGTAGATGGACTGTTTTTTTTCTGCACCACTTGAGGGGCCTTCGGATTCATCATTATCTTCTTCATAATGGAAATAAAAGGCTTCCATTCTTCTATTCACTTGAGGCCTGATTTTTACATTTTTTACCTTTTTTCTACAAAACTGCTTTGAATAAAAAATAGTGAGGTTAAGACATTCAGCAAAAGGATGCTGTGCTTTTTGAAAACCTACATGCTGAAAGCTTTGCTTGTACATGATAGATTTCTTCATAGGTTTGCTACCCAAATAATTTGCAAACTGATGTGTTTTCCATAACCCACTTAATATTAAATCATCTTCTATCTTCATAGCCTCTTGTTGTGCAATTTTAATATCATTTATTTTACTTCATTTTAACTCAAATTGAACATCAGGATGCAAAGAGGAAATAAAGGTACAAAGCTGAAGTTGCTCACTTGGTTGAATGCAAGTAGGAATCTTTTTGAGTAGCTGGCTGAATCTATCCACAAAATCCCTGATGGATTCACCATTTTGCTTTTGAATATTAAAAAACTGATTCAACAAAGCAGCTTCATCCATAGGACCCTTATATCTTGACAAGAACTTAGTCTTCAATGAATCCCAATTAGTAATACACTTTTCTTCCAAATAATAAAACCAATCTGCTGCAGGTCCAGTAAGAGATTCAATAAATAATCTGACAAAAACATCTTCTACACTTACCCCCAAAATGCCACATGCAACCATGAATGCCAAAATGTGTTCTTTAGCATCTTGAGAGCCTTCTCCACCAAACTTTGGAAAATGCTTTCTTGATCCTTCATGCAGAGGTGAAAACTGAGACAAAAAGAGAGGTCCAAAATGATTTCCCCATGGCTGAGGAGAAACCAATGCCATCATGCAAATCTAGAAAATCAATCAGCAGAGGTCTTCGCTAGAACCAATTGCTTCTGAATACATTCCACTTCATAGAGTCGTCAACCTCCATCCTCGGGAAGGCACCTTTAAATTTCTAGGAAAACAATAGTACTGATCTTTCAATTTTGAATTCCCTAGTAGAGTCACCAACAATCTGTTGGTTAACATATTCATCACTTCAAGTTTATACTCCTTTGCCCACATGAACAACAACCTGACCAATAATTGAGTCACTTGCAATGTTGGGTGCAAGTGCTCTCTGTTTATTTTACAAGGCACAACTACCTTTGGATGATTTGCAAGGAATGAAAAATAGGGTATGCTTTTGACCAAAAAGCAGAAAAGGCAAACTAACACCCACTCATAGCCATGAAAGTGAATGTGAAAGGTTAATTCAAAATGAAATGAATATAGATAAATGATACACAGCTCACCTATTCTACACCCACAAATAGTAATAAATTGATAAAAGGAATAGCTATATCTTTCTCAACACATACCAACATAACAGATGCAATATTAAAGATAGATTATGAATTGACACAAGAATAATTGCAATCATAGAAGATATTTAAAGACACAAAGTTCTAGAAACAATTCTTCATTTCTTCAATATGACAAAATTCAAAGTTTCTAAAAATACTTCTATACATAAGATGAGTTAAGAAAAAGATAACTGGAAACAGAATAAACTTGCTCCATTTCCCCTACTCACAACTAGCTAGAAAAAGATACTTCTTCCCTTGAAAAGTCCTCCCTTTATAGTTTTTCAAAACCCAAAAATATATCTAAACGTAACCATCTATAATGGTCCTCTAAGTAACTACTATCAAGAAAGCAACCTCAAACGGAAATCGTTACATTACATCAAAATTTTTGTTACCATCGCTAATTACAAAAATATTTCATGCATGCCAAACAAGTGGCATTAGACTACCCCAGGTACCGGGGCGATTCCTAATTCCAGTCATATTTCCATAAAAAGATTATGCAATTCAGCTCGTTCTTCCTCTTCTTCCAGAACAAAGATTATCCTATGATATTCAACATAGCTGATCTTCTCTTTCCACGCAACTGTGCGCAACTGGGAGATGATATCAATCTATTCTTCTTCGTGCCAATTCAAATTGGGTTGCAGGATGGGCATAGGTTCACTATCCCAAGTCTCATTACTCACAGGAAGTCCCATTTTGAAATGTCTTGGTTGATAAAAATTGAACTCAGAGGTACCGCCACCTTTCTTTGTAGACAAGTTGATTCAATTATGCCAATAAGTAATGATGACTTTTAATTTTTTGATGTCGTGCTACCACCTTAGTGAGCTCCATGACACTTGTCATTTAAGAGATAATTAATGCATCATTAATTTTCTTGAAAAACGAGTCTTAAGATTGAGTTTGTATTTCATAAGTCCTGAAAAGGCATTCTCATGATATGCCATATGAGTAACCAAATGAGTTGGTAATGCCTTGAAAACTAGGAATTTGTTGGAGAATCATGGAAAAGTAGAACCATTGAATCACATATCGAGAGTCATGGGATTTCAAAAACCTCCCAGAATGAAAGAAGTCGAGCTATCGGGGCTCTTGCAAACTTTCAACTTCCCCGACAATAAGAGGAGTTGGGAGGTCAGCCATTTTATGAACTTAAGAACATGAGTTAGGGGAACAAGGAATTCATGAACTTGAAAATGCCCGACAACTAAGAATAACGTCTAAAAAGTCTTTGAGTTACGCATGAGTATTAGATTTTTATAAAATAGACTTTTTAAAAAAAAATGTCCCCATGACTTGATTTGTAAGACTACAAGAGGTAAGATATTTGGGCAAGGAAAGTGACTAGATTGGGGCAAGGCAATGTTATGATTAAAAATTTACGGGTTTAAATTTTTGGGAGTAACACATTCATACTTTCAAGCGACTAAAGAAACCTGAGAAGCAAGCTAGGGAAAAATCAGACATTCGACGAAGAAACCCTAACAAAGGCAAAAAGGTTGGCTTGATCATGCATTTGTAGCTGCTCAAATCAAAAATCATTTGCATAGTTTCAAAAATGCTGACAAATAGAATGTAGCTTTATGGGGTTACTTCAAAAATCATTTGCATAGTTTGGGAAATGCTGAGAAATAGAATGTAGTTTGGGAAATGCTAACAAATTGAATGTAGCTAGAATCCCTGAAACAGTTGTAAAGAAGTATGAAAAGGAGATTGTGTTCATGGTTGACAAGGACAAATGTCTCATGGAGGCTGTTGACCCTAGAATTGTATGGGTCCCAGCAATATGATATGAAGTCTCAGAGGAGGTATTAACTGGTTTGGCAAATCTTATCTTGAGAAAACCAAGAGACCCCAACAAGCAAAGGTTTGGTACTTTTGAGGAACTATCTCTCAAAGTACATCTGGAGCAAACACAACCAGAGACCCAAATAAATGTCAAGAAGTATGTAGAGGAAATTGCCAAAAGACATGGGTTCACAGAAGAAGAAATAAGTAAAGCAAGAGCAAAGGCAAAGGCATCAAAAGCTGCAAGTGCTCTAGAAGGGCAAACATCAAAAGCCCAAGAGAAAAAGGAAGAGGAGAAAATTGAAAAGGAGAAGCCTGCATATGGTCCTGCAAGAAGGACAAGAGCATCCACCTCTGTAGCTACTTCAAAGAGTTCTAGACCCTCTATGGCAAAAACAATGGCTGCAAGTACTGAGAAAGAGACGCCTGAGAAAGAGGCTAAGCCTGAAGAACAAGTACCGGTGGAGAAAATTGCAGAGAAGAAGACAACAAAGACAACAAAGGCAACAAAAAGAGTATATGTAAGCCTAGGTGAAGTAGAAGAAGAAGAAAAAGCAGAGACAGATAAGGAGACTAAAGAAAAATAGGCAAGAACAGAGGAAACTACTTCTGGTAAGAAGGAGAAGCCCTCAAGAAAGACCGGGAAGAAGAAAGAAGATGAGAAGACTGAAAGTGAATTAAAACTCTCCTTAGAAACCTTAGTCAATGCATTTGAACAGCGTGTAAATTTGAAACCCATTGCTGAAATGTATGATGAAAGATTTGATGCAGATAAGATAATTATTGAAACTGTAGTTGTTAGATATCTAGAAATGTTTAGCAAAGCCTAAACTAATATCATATATCAATTACCAGATAGCCTAGTTAGCATCATGTTAGCAAGGAAGGAAGTGGCTATAGCCAAAGATGTGGAGATAAGAGAATATGTCTGTTGAGTCTCTATCCAAACATAACAAAGGAAGAAAAAGAAAAAGTCACAAAGATACTCAATGATAAATTCAGAACAAAAAGAAGAGTTAATACACTTATGGCTGGTAACATTGAGAGACTAGTAAAAGAGACAAAGGAAACAACCTTGAGTGTATTGCATGAATTGCAAATTACAACTATTGTAGACACTGATGAGGAAGAGCTAGTCAACAATGGTGACACTTCCAATGCTGCTCCAGAAGCAAATGTTGAGTAGAGCATGGACCAAGACACAATTACACCTCTGGAGAGTTTAGAAAAGGTTGAAGAAATTAAAGAAACTGAAGAAGAGAAGAAGTCTGAAGAGGCAGGGATAATCCCTAAATAGAATATCTCGGTGGAACAAGAAGAGTAGAGAGAAGAGACAGATGAACATATGATGGATGTTCCTACTCTAGAGTCAGAAAGAAATGAACAAGAACACAACCAAGAACTGCCTCTGGAAAGACAAGAAGCTGAAGTATCTCATGGTGAAGAGAAGAGAGACACTGCTAACTCTTTAAGGGAGTTCTTAGAGAAGCAGAAAGAAGCTCAAATTTTGACTGCTCTTGAGCTTCTGCAAGGGCCTATTAACCTTGCTTCTATGTCCCCTTTACAAAAGTTAAGACTTGGGATAATTCTACAAATTAATGCATAAGAGGAAGTACTAAAATCTCGTATAGAGAATAGCGAGTTGTTAGAAGATGCATCAACAATTGTTGAAAAGATAATGCCTAGAACAAGAAGAGACACATCCTTGGGCCCTGCTGCACAAGTAAAGAAGTTAATGGAATCCATCAACATTCATTTTGAGTCTCTTGAAAAGGCTGCTAAGAAAAAGGTAAGAGATGAGATAGATAGTAAGAGATTGGTTAAGCTAAAAGATAAAGCCTCTCAAGATAAAATTTTGTTATACAAAAGTATAGAATATGCATAGTTAGCTCTTAAAGAAGCTAATGAATTGTATCAATTTTGTCTTCCATGGCCAATTAAGACTAAGGATATAAAAGATAAAATAGATAAATGGGAAGCTTAGATATTGAAGATATCCAGAACTTATGACCTGACAAAAGATGTAATTGGCAATCAGAGGGCACAAGTGGAAACTATTCATTCCAATATACATAAGTTGCAAACCCAGAGGGATATCATAAAGCATAGAATGGGTTAGCTCTGGGAAGTAGCAAGTTTCAAAATTGCATCCCTAACCAAGCTAATTGCAGCTGCAAACAAAATAAGGCAAAGCACTGAAGTCCCTGATACAGTGAATAAAGTAGAAGACTTGGTATCCCAGATTAATGGGAACATACTAATGTTGAGTTATGCTAAGACCAGTTGGGATGAAGAAATGGTGTAGTTGAAAAGGATCTATAAAGATGTTCTCCCAGAAGAACAACAACAGTAAGCATTTTTTATATCACTTATACATATGCGGTAAAATAGAAAAATAGTTTTGAATTTTTTTGGCAACTTGTATATACCCTTGTATCATACACCTTTGCCATTGATGTCAAAGGGGGAGAAGAAAAAGCATGTGAAATTTTTTTGAAAAACAATAAAAGAAGCATGAAGATAGGGGGAGCAGTGTATGAAGAGATAGGGGGAGTTGTAACAATTTTTCACATCAAATGTTGCCATCAAAGCCAAAGGGGAAGATTGTTGGCAACTTGTGTATGATGTCTAAAGATGTTGTCATTAATGGCAACAAGAAAAGGAACAAGATTAGAACATAAGTTTTGGTTCGGAGAAGAAGACTTGGCTATTTTAAGTTAAGTGTTGGCATTATACTAAAGCAATGACAAGGAGACAGGGGTGCTACCACAATAATGGGTTACATTTTCTAGGACATCTTGATTTTTGCTGAAATCACATATTTTTAGAAAATATAATGATTTAAGCCTTGAAAGGTTACATTTAAAGGATTTTAGTTGAAGAGGGTTTGATCAAACCCCCCTTAGGTTCAAACCCCCTTGGATAGAACCTCGCTAGTTTTAAACCATACCTATAATGGAGTCTCCTCTACACCTATCAAAATGTTGATAAAAAACAACTTTTGATTTACCTTTTGGGGATCAAATGAATTCATTTAAAATTTATGTTTTGTATGTAGTCCTTATTATAAGCTTTCCAAAAAGTATAATTTTAAGTATATTTAATTTGATTATTATATTTTTTTATTTCTTGTGAATGGAGGTTTTTCAATGAACATCAAGGTCTTTGTTTCACACATACGAAAAAATAGGAAAATAGAGAAAAAAAATTAAAAAAATACATGTCCTCTAGGTATTGATGTCCTTATTCCAACAAAAAAAATTGAATTCTGATACATACAAAAAAAGTTATGTTGGACAGAATACGCCTATGTCTAAATTATAATTGGTTTGGCTTCAAAACCTTATTAAAAAAATATTCAACAAAACATTATGAAACCAAGTGTCTCCTCTAGATATCGGTATTACCGATTTAAATTCAAAAGAATCAGAATTTTATCCTTTGTAGAAAAAAAGTTATGTGCGACAGAATACACATCACTTTTAAAAAATGTTGTTTACTATTAAAAACTAGTTATCAAAGGAGACACAAATTTTTTTACAATTTAAATCCAATTTTTTTTAAAAAAAATATATTTAGAATCTACATACAAAATCTCACAAATCACTAGTTCGCATCATCTTCAAATTCCTAATGGTGTAGCCGCTATAGGTATTAGAAAGTGAAGATTTAGTTCAAAATGTTGATTTCAATGTCAAGTTTGGCCAAAACGTGTAACCCATTATTGTGGGATGACCCACAGTATTTGCACTGGTATTGGTCTGCAGTAGAAGATCATATCATGCAATTTAGTTATGTTGTTCACAGTTCTCAAATGATCATTCGTTCAAGAATTCAGTCCTTGATGAAAACCGGAAGTCTACTTTCAAAAAGTCTAAGTTTGACAGTGCAGAGAATAGGGGAAATCAAAACAGAACACCCAACTGAATTGGTCCGCATTCCTCTGCTATGGAATATATTATTATGTAGTTTTGATGTGTTGTAAACACAAGTATAAAGCATCTAAATCTAGAATTACAAGTTCTGAACTTCACCAGAGAGTTAGTTATGAATGCCTAAGTATCACTACTTTGTATGCTATAGTTTGACTATGACAGAGCATGTGTTCCAGTGGTCTGCATTCTACCACAAAAGAATATTTTGCTTTACAGTTCTGGAGGTGTGATCTATGACATGTGAAGAGACTCCGATATGGATTTGAGCAAGTCTTGTGGTTTGCAGTGGAAGATGTTGTCTGACAGTTGAACTGAACCAGTGAACAGTCTGTGGATAAGGCCGACATGACAGTATGATGTGTGTGCAATAAGTTTTGGTGTTTGGAACTTAATCCTAAGTGGTGAAACAGTTGAGGCAGACATGTGTGAAGGTGTTTCAAATATTGTTTAGGTCCGCTATATATTTTGGAGAATGTATTTAGCCGACAGAGTACATAATGCATAACTACACAATACACCTTATTTGGCTGACCTAGTATGAAGTTTTTGTTTGTTGCAGATATATATATGGGATTGAATTCGGTGTTTGAGATTCAAGTTACAAATATGAATGTGAGGAATGTGAAAGTGTAGAGCAGGTGAAAAGAGTAGAAGAAGAGAGATCTTGTCTAATGTAAAAGCAGAGCAGTGAAACATAGTAGTCAAGATGAAGAGTTTTGAGATAGTATTTTGAGCATTCATTAGAGTTGCATTCATGCATGTGTAGATGCAATCTGAGCAATTCATTTTGGTAGTGAGCCATCTCCTTTCTTCTTTCTTTCTCTAGGTAGTGATCCTTCTTGCAATGAGCACTTCTTTTGGGCAGTGAGCCTTTATTGTAATTTGGTATTGTGAGCTAACACTCACCATGGTTTTTCCTAGTTTTGGGTTTTCCACATAAAAATCCTGGTGTTCATGTGTGGATGGTTTGTTGTTGTTTCTTCCATGTTTAATTTTCTATGTTATTGCATGTAGTAAATGGATTACTAGTTTAATAAACAAGAAGTTTAATTATGTACTGATTCACCCCCCTCATAGTACATTGGGTGTTCAACAATATCCACTGAGTTATCCTACAAGTCAATGTAGACACTCTAAAATGACCATGTCGTCAAATCACTTGTATTTCATCATCTTCCAAATCACCTGCATTTCAACGTTAATTAAATAATCTAATTATTTAATTAAAATCATCAAATTCTTCTAAATCTCCTAAATTCGACATTAATTAAATAAATTCTCTTTATTTAATTAATTAAATTAAATTCCTTTGTTATTCTTCCACATTAAATAATTTTAATTATTTAATTAGATCATTATCTTCTTTCCAAAAATCAAATCCACATTAATTAAATAAATCTAATTATTTAATTAATTCAACAAATTCTCTCTTATCTACAATTAAATAATTTACATTATTTAATTAAATCAATTGTTCTTCTAAATTTAAATAAATCATGCAAATTTATTTAAATTATCTCAATCCTCTAAAAATAAATAAAATCAAATGTTTTATTTATAATCCTCTGTTCTTCCAAAATCATGCACAAACAATTAAATAAATTTATTTATTTAATTTGCTTTCAAATCTTCTAAATTAAATAATTCTAATTATTTAATTATTTCTCCCAATAATATCTTCTCTAAATTTAAATAAATCAAATATTTATTTAAATTTCTTTTTCTTCTAAACTTGAATTATCTCTAATATAACTCAAGCTTTCTATATTTAATAAAGCAAAATATCTTCTTTTCTCATGCAAATCTCTTCTTCTTGTTTTAAATCACTTAACTGATCATTACATTCTGTTAATTGCTTTAACTCATTCTTCTATTCTTAATAACTCCTCTCATGCAAATGAAAGCAAGACACTTGTCTTCTTCTTATTCCTTGCACGTTCCTCAACTGTTCTCCTCTGTTGATTCTTCTGAATTATCTAGACCGTTGATCGATCTTCCTTGAAATCTATATAAACCCCCTCATCTCCTTCATTGAGCCTCTCTCTTCGATCGTATTCTCAGGCATACTTAACAAAGCTTTGAGCATACAAAACGCGTCGATTGAGCAATTTTACGATCTTTTGACATTGATCTTTGAGCACATTGAGCACACTACTTGATTGAGCAATCCACACATCTCCAAAGGGAACAACACAAATTTTGGTAATAGCTTTTATTTGTCTTTGATTTTATGATAATGGCTTTTACTTAGATTGGTTCGCTTTATGTGATTGGTTTTTGGTTTTATTAGTTTAATTTAAATCAATTTTTCCTCATACACATTCTGGCATGCCCGGTGGGACCCACTAATCCCTTTGTTTCTTTGAGAAATTGTTTTTTTTTAAGTCACAGTACGGTACAGCGCAAACGACATTGCAAAGTGCTTTTGGCAGCATCATTAAGCGCTATTGGAGGCACAGTTCAGTGCCCTTGGGGGCACTGCGGCGCTTCTGGTTGCATAGAGCGGCGCTTTTGGTATCACAGAACGGCGCTCTCGGTAGCATTGTTAAGCGCTTTTGGCTAAATTAGGTTTTTGACTTCGTCTTGTGTTTTTGCAGGGTTTTCTCATTGCATATCTTGTGGATTTGTCTGACAAGCTATTGTATTTGTCTTTCAAACCTACTTTTTTGATACTTCCTAAGCTGATTTATTTAGGGGTATCTTTGGTATTTGCATTAATCTATTGTCTTGATACATTTTCTAAGTTTTCTGGATTTCACGATTCGGATCTATCAAATATTATTACTCAGAATAGTAAATCGACCATGAAATCCCATTTTGATCTGGTTCTTTTGACAAAAGCTAATCTTTTTATGATCTGAGACCGTGCGGCGCATTCGGCATAACAGTATCGCACTTTTGGATACAAAGTACAGCACCTCTGGTCCTTTTTCAGCGCTTCTGATAGTATCCTGTAGTGCTTCCGATATACATGACATCGCTATTGGCATAACAGTATCGCGCTTTTGGATGCACAGTATAGCGCTTCTGGGTATTTTTCAGCACTTCTGGTAATATTCTCCGACGCTTCTGGTCTGTGTTACAACGCTTTTGGAAATACAGTAAGTCACCTCTGGTAAGACAGTGTAGCACTTTTGGTCAAAATTGATTTTTTTTTTGCTAACTTGTGAATTTTTGGTGGAACTAACTGACTTGTTGCAGCTTCTTATTACTCACATGGAGCAAATTAGTGTTTTAACATGTTCATGTAGGATGAGCATTGAAGAACTTTTGATTTATCTCACTAAGTCTTAGAAACACATTGCATGCTTAAAAAGATAATTGAACAAATCTTTTTTGCAAATCTAAGTCTTAGGAACACACTACTTTTCTTAAGGGACAATGGACATGTATGCACAAACACCTCAATTTTCTAAGGGACAATGGACATGAATGCCAAACACTTCAATTTCATAAAGGACAATTGACAACTACAAATGTGTGTGTGCCTAAATTAGTTGCACCTTATTTTTCTTATAATGGGACAATTGAACCTTTGTTTGACGTGCTTGCTCTTACTTTTCTGTACTTCCTTTAGAAGGGCTTGCTTTTGGATTGCACTTCATCCAAAAGGGACGACCCTAAGTGGAGTTTTTCTTTGAACCGCTATATAAAAGGGATAAGGTGAAAGCCAAGTCCTAACCGATATCGGCCTTACCTTGTGGTGCCAAACTGAAAAGAGGTGTACTAGCTCTTTGTGGAAATGATTTTCACATTGACTGAAGTGTTTGATACTCTTAGTAGGATTGGTTAAAGCTTTTAGTAGCTTGTCGCATTGCTCGTAAGGTGTTGGTCCCTCAAAGTCACTAAGAACCATTTTAGATAGAGACTACCCGACCTACCTCCGAACATTGCGGTAATCATCAGTGCAAGGGGAATCGATTTAAGCCCTTAAGATACTCACCATTGGCTCCCTTGAGAAGAGATAGTATTCCCTTGGACATAAAGCTCTTGTGACCTACTTGAGCTTTCCAAGGGGAGGGTGAGATATCCCTACCTATCATCTCTCGCAAAGATACTAAATATCTGACACCTTTATGGAATGATATTTTTATCGACAGAGTATTAAGCTGTGAGCTGATCTACTGCAATGAAACCTTGTCTCTAGGGATAAAAAGTGCTTATTATTGATTGCAATTGTCTTTTACCTATGGAAACATTGGGCTTGTTTGGAGCCTCGAACATACACTATTTGTTGTGTCAGTCCCTTATTTTTTGACCACTTGTTTGTTGTGTTTTCTCTTTCCAAACAAATCCAATCAGAAAGAAACCAAATCTATCAAAAATTGCCTTTGAAAAACATCAAACACTACTTCAGTGCCCCTGGTATTACAGCAGCTCACCTTTGGTAGTACAGTAGATCACCTTTGGCATAACAGTAATTCACCTCTGGTAAAAACTCTACTTCAGCACCCTTGGTATAATAGTAGCTCGCTTTTGGTCACTGTAGCTCACCTTTGGCATAACAGTAACTCGCTTCTGGTAGCTTAGTCTGTCACCTTTGGCATCACAGTAGCATGCTTTTGGTTGCACAGTCCTGTGCCTCTGGTCAAACAGTATAGCGCTTTTGGTCCAGTACTTTGTGCATCAAAGTTTGTCTGTTTCTCAAAGCACCTCACAGAAACCCAGCATTACCTTTCTTGTCCTAGTGTATTCCATGGTAACCACTAGGCTCCAGCAAACTATGAAGTCCAAGCAAGTTGTCCCTAAGAAGCGCAAGTCACCTCCTCACACACCGCAATCAGGTCATCTCAACATTACTCCCAAGGTTACTCCTAGTACACCCGCGGCAAAACCAATCAGCTCTCCAAACATGCCACGCATTGACCAACCAAGCAATCCTCAAGAGTGTCAGGTCCCTTTGGTAAGTACACATTAGTATACCACCAGCTTGCCTCCGGATTTTGTGCCCCAATGATATACTATTGAGCAAAACCCACCTCAAGAAGGTAGGGTTCGTTTGGAAAGCATTTCCCAATACACCACCAGCTTGCCTCTGGATTTTGTCCCACAAGGTTATACTGTAGATTTAGTCCCATCTCAAGAAGAGCTATACTTTGAAATAGGTCAATCCTCTCAAGTAGATGGGTAAGATCTTGATGAAATCATACAAGAGCCTAGAGTCATGGCCGCCTTTGACAAAATCCTTAGTGAGAACCAAGATCATTTCTTTCGCTTGCTTGTAGAGCAAGGCGCCAAGTTACCTCAAGATTTTGATTTATCCACTTTCAAGGAGAACAACAATGCCCAAGATACCATACAAGTGGTACAAACCATGTCAACGGTGACTACGCCCTTACCTACACAAGGCTCGCAGTATAGGAATCCCCTTTTTCAAAACCCAACAGAAGAGAGGGGCCGTATCACCACTTTTGACTCCTATGGAGATCTATAAAAACCAACAAGAAACTCTCCAACATCAAGCAGAGTTAGCTAAGTAAGCCACCTTAGCTTGATCGAATATGCAACCACCTCCTAAAGTGTCCACACCGGTCGCAAGTGGAATCTTGGTTACCCCATCACGCGCAGGTTTCCCACCAAATTACAATCTGGGGAACAATTATGTAGCCATGCAACAAGGGTCTCAACAAATGCCACCTCCTATATCATCACACCTTCATGTCTCTCAACCAATTAGAGTCATGCAACCCCAACCACAACACTCTTCTACTCTCATCCTCAATCAACCCCAACCGTCACAAATCACTTCTACCTATGCCCCTCCTCCACAATGTTCATCCTCGCTCAACTTCTTTCACACATTGCCTAGCCACTCTCAACATTCCCAACATCAAGTTTCCCAAAGCTATGTGCCGCCATCACAACCTAATCAAACGCACTTTAGCTTTCCTCCCCCCAATACTTTTCTTCAACCATCGCAAACCCAACATTCGTACCTAGCACCACCTCCACCTCTGCCAGATCAAAACCTCCAATTCCAACCCAATCTAAACCAAACGTACAACCCGTATGATCCCAATCAATCTTATGACCCTTATAACACCAGTGTGCATGGCTTACATTATAATCTTCCGTATGGGCAACACCAACCACTTTTTGGACAACAGGAGATGTTACCAACCCCTCCCACGACTATGGAGCTAAAGATCACAGAAGTTCAACAGCAGCTATCTGATCTTACATTTGGCCACACAAAAAAGACCTTCTCTTTAGAGGAAGTGTGTCCTTATCCTTTTGATCGGTCATTACCAATGATCCCTTTTCCTCAAAATTTCACTACTCCCAAGTTCGATAAATACAAAGGAAAAGGTGACCCAAAGGACCATCTTAGGGAATTCTATCTTGCTTGCTTCAAGGTCTCACATAATGACACATATCTTATGCGTCTCTTTCCTCGCAGTCTTGGAGGTCAAGCTATAGAATGGTTCTCACACTTACCTACGGGTATCAAGTCTTTTAATGAGCTAGCAGAGAAGTTTGCCACCCACTTTTCTTGCAACATGGAGCATGAGATTTCCATGACCGATCTATGCAACAATCAATAGAAAAATGGTGAAACTTTCATTTCTTTCCTTCAACGATGGAGACAAATGGCTAGCAAATTTCCTTTCAAGATTCTAGAGAAACAACTTGTTAGCATATTTGTGCAGAACCTCAACCAAGAGTTAGGTTTCCATTTGCAAATTCTTAGTGCTACAACCTTCAACGAAATCACGTACAAGGGAATCAACATTGAAAAAGCCCTCATTGCTAAGGGTGTGGTCAAAATCTTTAAGGAAATGAAAGATAGCACTCCTCATCAACAATCAAACGATAAACCCAAATATTGGAACAAAAACAAAAATGTGGTCAACGATGGGGTGGTCGATACTAAACATGTCCAAACGTTGCAAACACCGCTGCAGCTCTCCAAACCAAGTCAAGCTCCACCTCAACAATAGTAGCAACAAAGGCAGCCTTATCAAAACCAACAGCAACAACAATAAGAGCGGCCTCAACAAGATTACCCTCCGTGACGTCAGTTCACTCCCTTGGGAGTGCCCATTGATTCAGTCTTACAGCAAGCTTTGCAGAAAGGGCTCATCACCTTACCTGATGCTCCCCCATATGGCGAACCCGTTTACAAAATTACATTTTACAGAGACAATGAATATTGTGAGTTCCATAGGAGCAAAGGGCATCGAACCGCATCTTGCATGAAACTCAAACACCTCATCCAAAACCTCATCGACGGTAATCAAATCACTTTTGAGAATGAATCACCAGTTCAACACACGAACAAAGATCTCAACATGTACAAGGAACCATTCCCTCATCATGGTCCTCCTCCTCCTCAGGATAGAGGTAAAGGTATCAATCATGCTTCCACGTCCTTTGATTCCATTGTCAGTTGTTTTGAAGAGAGTCGAGTGTCTACCCTCACAATCAAAGGCAAATCTACAAATTGTGCTGTTACTACTCGTCGTGGTCATGTCACCATTCATGGTCCTACACCTAGGCTTCCAGTTCAATCTGATTATGATCTTATCAAACATCTAGGGAGAACACCAGCACAGATCTCTATTTTGGACCTTCTACGGTCACCCCCTGCACATAGAGTAGTGCTAGAAAAAGCCCTCCAAGAGTCTTCCGTTCCTAACAACATAGCGGTCGCAGATTTCCAAGCTATGGTAGGTAACATTGCTTTGCCCTACAATGTGGTCTTCTCTGAGAAAGACCTCCCCTCCCATGATCCATGTCACAATGATGCCCTGCATATTGAAGTTCTCATCCATAAGTGCAAAATCAAACGCATCCTCATAGATGGTGGTGCTGGTCTCAACATCTGTTCTTTAAAGTTACTAAAGCAATTGGGATACTCTGAGGATCATGTCAACATTGATCATAGTATTACAATCAAGGGGTATGATGATACAGAACACCGTTTAGAAGGTGTTATTCACTTGCCTATACAACTGGGCCTTGTCATGCTTGAAACTAGGTGTCAAGTCCTTGATATTGAGCTTCCTTACAACATTATCCTAGGTTGCCCATGGATCCATGCAATGAAAGCTGTTCCTTCCACATACCATTAGTCTTTAAAGTTCCCATACAATGGTACGGAGATCACCATCCCAGGAGATCCTAATCCTTTTGAATTCTGTCATGTCTTGCAAGGAAGCTATAAGAATTGCAACCAAGTGCCTAAAAATGCAAAAGCCCTTGAATCCCCACTATATGTTGATCTTGAAACTCTGACGCAAGCCTCTACAAGTGAATCTATACCCCTCCCCAAAATCACAGCTCGCATCCGGGATATAGGCTTTGGCACTTATGATATCTCAGAATCTTGTTGTGTAGGGTGGATGCCTTTATCTCCAAAATCTTACGGCAAACCACCCATTGCCAAAGTAACCAAAAAAGTAGCTATTCCTCCCCCAACATTCCTAACCCAATTCCAACATGGACGGTTATTGGAAGAGGAAACTATTGAGGACATCTCTTCTTGGCTCTATAAGGAGAAAGAACCAGTCACAATACCAGTCAAGCAATATGGCAATGGCTTAAGAATAGTAAAAAACATGGGCTATAAAGGCAAAGGTGGCCTTGGGAAATAGAATCAAGGAACTATGGAACCCATTGTTGTGACAAAGAAACTAGATAAGAAGGGATTAAGATTTGGAAAGAAGGTGCCACATGCCTTGGACATTGAGTATATCCTCGATAAGGTAGCTGATGCTTTTCCCGCCAATTCAACGTCTACAGAAGATATCATCGATGACTCTTCCCTCCATATGACCAACCTATTTGCAGAATCCTCCATTTTTATGCTATCCTCTGTATCCTTAACCTCCACTACCAGCACCCAGAATGTAACACTTGTCTACCCTGAACTTATCGATTGGGACCAACAAGGGTCCCCTGTAATAGATGTATTTCAGAATGACGAAGCTTTAGTTAAGTTCATGGGACTTCGGGAAGGTATCCCTCTTGGCGATCATAAAGCAAGTTTTGTAATGGAACTAGAGCCAACGGCTTATTTTGGTGAGAATGCCAAATCCTCCAGTCGCAAAAGTACAAATAAAGATCTCTAGGTGAAAACCACACTGTGGCACCTCCTGATCACAAAATAGTAAAAACAAAGGACGTATCCAAAGGTGAAAACCCAACTGTGGCACCTGAGGATGGAGGATTTGACTTTCCCTACCATCTAAGTATCAAGAGAAATCAGCTCTCCTAGTGGAAGATTCTACAGAAATAAATCTTGGCACAAAATAAAATCCAAAGACCACATTCCTAGTAGCATCATTATCTGAAACAGAGCACAAAAATCTTAACAACTTCTTCTTGCAACAAACCATCAATTTTGCATGGACCTATGCTGATATGCCAGGGCTAGACCCTAAGCTAGTAGTTCATTATCTCACGGTTGATGCCAAAGTGAAACTAGTCAAGCAAAAGTTAAGGAAGATGCACCCACAAATCGCTCTCTTAGTGAAAGTGGAAATATAGAAATTATTAGATGCAAAATTCATACGACCCATTGACTATTCAGATTGGGTCTCAAACATTGTACCTGTGTCTAAACCTAATGGGTGCATCCGCATGTGTAATGATTTCAGAGATCTCAACAAAGCATGTCCTAAAGATGACTTTCCACTACCAAACATTGACATTATAGTGGACTTAACAGCAGGTCACGAGATGCTTTCTCTCATGGACGGATTCTCTGGCTACAATCAGATAAGGATAGCAGAGGAAGATCAACATAAAACAACCTTTACTTGTCCTTAGGGCAATTATTTTTGGTGTGTCATGTCGTTTGGTCTAAAGAATGCAGGAGCAACCTATCAGAGAGCAATGACAGTGATCTTCCATGATCTCTTTCATCACATCATGGAAGACTATGTTGATGATATATTGGCTAAATCTTCTAGGGTGGATCACATACAGGTTCTGGGATAGATCTTCGATAGGCTTGAAAAATACCAAGTAAGACTCAATCCAAAGAAGTGTGTATTCGGTGTAACATCAGGGAAGCTGTTGGGATACATTGTATCTCGTAGAGGCATTGAAGTCGATCCTACGAAAGTAAAGGCTATAGTGGAGATGCCTCCACCCAAGAACCTTAAAGCACTAAGGAGCCTTCAGGGAAGGTTGCAGTCCATTCGGCATTTCATATCACAGCTAGCAGATAAATGTAAACCTTTTCAACACTTGCTCCGAAAGGATGTCTCATTTCGATGGGACAACAAGTGTCAGGCAGCATTTGATCAACTTAAATAGTATCTAGCTACACCTCCTGTATTGGTTCCACCAGTTGCGGACAAACCTTTGATATTATACATCTCTACCACAAACTCGGCCCTAGGGGCCCTGCTAGCATAAAATGATGAATCAAGAAAGGAGCATGCAATTTATTATATTAGTAGAACCTTGGTGGGATACGAGCTCAATTATTCACCAATGGAAAGAGCTTGTTTAGTAGTAGTGTTCGCCTCCCAAAAGTTGTGGCATTACATGCTAAACCAACACACAAATCTGATAGCCAAGATTGATCCCTTGAAATATCTACTAGCAAAAGCAGCTCTCACAGGCAGACTAGCTAAATGGGTCATGATCCTTAGTGAGTTTGATATTGAGTACACGGATCATAAAGCAATCAAAGGACAAGCCCTCGCGGATCAACTAGCAGAAGCACCTATGAAAGATACATATCCTGTGGTAGCTGACTTTCCTGATGAAAATCTCTTCACTCTTGCTAACTCCATAATGTGGAAGTTGTATTTTGATGGTTCTTACACACAACATGGATCAGGAGCCGGCATCTTATTTGTTACACCTCAAAATGACTACATTCCAAAGTCATATCGGCTTGCATTCCCTTGCACCAACAATATAGCCGAGTATGAAGCACTACTCATAGGTCTCAATACAGCAGTTCAATGGGACATCACAGAATTACAAGTATATGGAGACTCACAGCTAGTCATTTGCCAAGTCACAGATGAATACCAAACAAAAGATGAAAAGTTGGTCCCCTACAAGCAACTAGTGGATGCCTACAAACCACACTTTTCTACCATCACATTTGAGCAAATTCCAAGAGAGCATAACAAAGCTGCAGATTCTATGGCTTCTGTAGGGTCACTAATTGACATGCCTGCAAATACATAGAAATGTGAGTTCTTGATCGAGCAATTGTTGATACCAGCTGTCGATGTTCCTGTTACTAAAATCATCTATGAACTTGTTGGTCCCAATTCCCCATGGTATGAAGATATCTATGAATACCTCAAACATAATACCTTTCCCCCTGACCTATCATCCACCCAACGCAAAACCTTTATCTGTCGATCCTCTTGTCACATCATTCTGGGTGATACACTATATCGCCGGAGTCTCGATGGTATCCTCTTACAATGTCTTAACGTGGAAGAAGCCGAAGCTACCTTATGAGACATACACGAAGGTGTCTGTGGCACACATTCTACCGGTCCTAATCTTGCTAAGAAGATACTTAGAACAGGTTATTACTGGCCTACAATAGAGCAAGATGCTGCGCAGTTTGCTAAGAAGTGTCTACAATGCCAGTAGCATGGAGATTTGATTCACGCACCAGCTCATGAATTACAACCTGTGACAACTCCATGGCCTTTTTCTCAATGGGGTCTCGACCTCGTAGGACAAATCCACCCTTCCTCCTCCAATGGCCACAAGTTTATCATTACCGCCACTGAGTATTTCATGAAGTGGGTGGAAGCCATTCCTATGACCTATATCACCAGTAAGCAAATAGCCAAGTTTATCCTAAACTACCTCATATGCCAGTATGGTATTCCCCAAGCCATTGTCACTAATAATGGGAGACCATTCAGGAACCAAGATGTCCGTGCCTTATGCATGCAATACAATATCCAACATTGCTTTTCAACTCCCTACTATCCGCAGAGTAACAGCCAAGCGGAGGCTTCCAATAAAACCATTCTCAAAATCCTCAAGAAAACAGTCAATGAAGCTGGTCATGATTGGCACTTGCAACTCAATCCCGCCCTATGGGCCTACCGCACTAGTATCAGAACACCAACGGGTGCCACACCATATGCCTTGGTCTTTGGCTCTTAAGCCATCCTACCTATAGAGGTCAAGATCCCATCCCTCAGAGTATCCATGCAGGACCTGATTGGTGGAGACGAGTATTGCACTTCTAGATTAGCTGAGCTTGAACTACTAGATGAGAGGCGCCTGGCCGCACTTAATCATCTCCATGTCTACCAAAACTGCCTCCGGCGTAATTATAACAAAAAGATCAAAGAACGATGGTTTCAAGTTGGTGATCTTGTACTTAGGGAGAATCAGAGAAATCAAGCAGATCGAGAGAAGAAGGGCAAGTTTGAGCCTAACTGGTTAGGTCCCTTTATTGTGATAGCAGCATACGGATCAGGAGCTTATACTTTAGCTATACCTGACGGCATTTATCTAGATGAGCCACTTAACAGTGTCCATCTCAAGAAGTTCTATGCCTGATCCTCAGAGTATTCCAAAAAAAATAAAAAATAATAAAAAAAACAAAAAAAATCCAAAAAAATCCGTCCTCTGGTGAAAAACTGGCAAATAGGCGCCTTGGATAAGTACCATAGTGAAAACCTAGCAAGTAGGCGCTATGTGTAGAGTCAGCATCCATCGTCTATCGAGTCCTGTCCACTCCTTGTCTAGTTCACAACGCACTTTCCATCCATCCATAATAAAACCATTGACTTTGTTTGCATTTCCATCTCCCTATCTAGTATAGCTTGGAAATTTGTCAATGTCCCTTGTCGTCATCCCACATCTTGATCTGTGACTACAGTTAACACTGTCTTGTCCTAGGTCAAAGCTTTCTGTGTCTTCTTCGGCAATCACCCATACAGTTTCCTCTACCAGAATGGGGGCAACTCTTTCCTTAAATTAGGTCTAGGATTGGTTCCTTGTTTGTGGTTCGTAGCGCATACTTCAATCTTTTCTCATTTCCACAGGTAACATCATCACACCAACCAGAACTACATATTATCTCTTCTCAGTCTTAAGGTACCTTGATCCCATGGATATGGGTATGTAGGCAGTCTGGAATACGAAGGAAGCTTCCAGTACTCAGGTACATAAGATCCCCTCTTCTCAGCACTTTTCCCACATCATCACACCAACCAGAACTACATATTATCTCTTCTCAATCTTAAGGTACCTTGATCCCATGGATATGGGTATGTAGGTAGTCTGGCATACGAAGGAAGTATCCAGTACTCAGGTACATAAGATCCCCTCCTTTCCACATCGATCCATTTCATCACACTATCCAGAACTACATATTTATCACGTTCATCTTTTCATCATCGTGTGCCTTGATCCCGTGGATATAGGGTATGTAGGCAGTCTGGAATATGAAGGATGTATCTAATACTCAGGCACACACGATCCATCATTCTCCACCCGTCCCAATCCATTAGCACTATCATCCTTCTAGTCTTCCGTTTATCAAAATCCATTTCGCCTCAACTTGACTAACTCAAGCAGCAAGCTAGCGCATCCTTTCAAAGCAAAAGTCCTTAACAAACCTGAAGCAAAGCAGCTTCCTTCTAAAGTCGTCTACTGTCCTACATACCAATTGCCAACATCAGCTAAGTATCGCTTAAACCAAGCCCTAGATCAACAAGCTTGTCTTCTGCAAAGTGTTCCATTGTCGAGACCAACACACATGTCTCCCGTGACATGTGGCATTTCCTGCAAGTGAGACATTGTCTTTTTAGGTAGATAGCCCCCTTTAACAGACACACCGCTCCTACGATAAGGCTGTTATCTTTCCTATCCAATCTATCCTGAGCAACCTCTTTGGCAAGAGAATATGTTGGCTGTATGTTTACTTTGTAAGTCAGTCAATTTGCTTTTTGGTTTATCTTTTGTTCCTTTTCCATTACCTATTCAAGACTACCTTGATTTATCTATAATCTTGGTATGTTACGACGCAGTACGGATTGGGGGCATAGTCATTACTTTGTTTTTTTTGTGCCGTGTTTGAGGAATGATCTTTAGTATCTTTCTTAACATCATATTTATCTTGTGTGTGTTACGACCTAGCATCTTACATATTAATATTCTTCTTGCATTTGCATGTATTGAAGTTTATTTTATGTTTAAGACTATGGCTCATTCACATGTTCCAACAAGGTCATATTATGTCTAAAGGATCTAAGTTCAAACTGCTTGCTTGCAAAGTCAACGTCCATGCACTCGGATATTACTACACCTTGGTCTTTTATGCCTTAGTGGTGAACTATCCATGTGCTATATCAAAAATAAGGATTGCTCTTTATAAACAAATGTGAAACCATTGCAACAAGCTCATACATTTACACCATCCATTTTTCCATGGCCTTATCTAGTTTTCCAGCAAAGATCAATCAACAGTCTTTCTCTTATGTTCTTTTCTATCTCCACTTTCTTCTATTCAAACCTCGTCTATCTCCAACAAATCTTCTAGTCACGCGTCAACACCATTCCTCTGTCGCTTCCCTGTCTTCCCACTCGAGGGGGCATACACTGGGGCAACTACCTACACTGGGGCATCAAAAAATTGTATCACATCTTCAATAATCGATTTCTTTGACACGATGCTATAAACTGCATCGCATCAAAGAGGGGCAAAATGTAGACAATCTAAAATGACCGTGTCATCAAATCACTTGTATTTCATCATCTTCCAAATCACCTGCATTTCAACATTAATTAAATAATCTAATTATTTAATTAAAATAATCAAATTCTTCTAAATCTCCTAAATTCGACATTAATTAAATAAATCCAATTATTTAATTAATTCAACAAATTCTCTCTTATCTACAATTAAATAATTTACATTATTTAATTAAATCAATTGTTCTTCTAAATTTAAATAAATCATGCAAATTTATTTAAATTATCTCAATCCTCTAAAAATAAATAAAATCAAATGTTTTATTTATAATCTTCTGTTCTTCCAAAATCATGCACAAACAATTAAATAAATTTATTTATTTAATTTGCTTTCAAATCTTCTAAATTAAATAATTCCAATTATTAAATTATTTCTCCCAATAATATCTTCTCTAAATTTAAATAAATCAAATATTTATTTAAATTACTTTTTCTTCTAAACTTGAGTTATCTCTAATATAACTCAAGCTTTCTATATTTAATAAAGCAAAATATCTTCTTTTCTCATGCAAATCTCTTCTTCTTGTTTTAAATCACTTAACTGATCATTACATTATGTTAATTGCTTTAACTCATTCTTCTATTCTTGATAACTCCTCTCATGCAAAAGAAAGCAAGACACTTGTCTTCTTCTTATTCGTTGCACGTTCCTCAACTGTTCTCCTCCATTGATTCTTCTGAATTATCTGGACCGTTGATCGATCTTCCTTGAAATCTATATAAACCCCCCTCATCTCCTTCATTGAGCCTCTCTCTTCGATTGTATTCTCAGGCATACTTAACAGAGCTTTGAGCATATAAAACACGTCGATTGAGCAACTTTACGATCTTTTGACATTGATCTTTGAGCACATTGAGCACACTACTTGCTTGTTGCAGCTATGGTTTCGCAACTTGATTGAGCAATCCACACATCTCCAAAGGGAACAACACAAATTTTGGTAATAGCTTTCATTTGTCTTTGATTTTATGATAATGACTTTTACTTAGATTGGTTCGCTTTATGTGATTGGTTTTTGGTTTTATTAGTTTAATTTAAATCAGTTTTTCCTCATACACAGTCAAGACTTCATACTATAAACCTTGGGGCAGTCCTATTCTAAAGTTTTGGGATACGATTCCTTTCAAGAGAGGTAAGTTACCCTATGTCTTACCTGTGTTTTTGTGTGCTAAAAACACCATCAATAGATTTGGCACTAGAAGGAGAGCAGAATGGAGATTTTGATACAAGATTTAAGTTCCATGGGTTCATTGCACATTTTGAAGTAAATTGAATATTCACGAGATCCTGCTCCAATGGATCAATGTGGAAGTCTTGGTCATGAGATTCCTCCATTCTTCAGGGGTTATCTCAACAATCATATCATGAAGAGAAATTCAATATAGATATCCCACTCTTCAATAATTTTCTAGATAAGCAGATCAAGGTGAAGTATCCTCCATTAACATTGCTTGATTTTAGTTCACCTCAGGTTTGTAGTGTACATCCTAGAAAGTTGCTCGAAAAAATTGATTGTTTAACTTTTCTCCAAAGACTAGATCTGCATTTAAAGGGATTGCTTCCTATTTTTTAAATTTACAAGCTTGAAGTAGGGTATATTTATGATCAGCATATCGAGAAGTTACACCAAAGTAGGACAACGGAAGAAAGTGCCACACAGATAGATACACGTTGCCACGGTCATGTCTCAATTGAAAAAAATGAAGTCCCTCAAGTTGTTTGTCAAAATACATATCCAGACGAGGATGATGGAAAATGCCTGTGGTCTATAGGTCACCCAACTAATAAATATAAGATCCCTAATTGGTTAAAGTCTAGTTCTTAGTCACTGGACCCTGACAAGTCAATCATAGGATGTGTTGTCCCAGCATGGCTAAAACCTAATTTTTAGTCACAAGACAATGAAAGGAGAAATATATAGAATCACATTATGACTACCAAGGATATTGGTAAAGTGGATGATGAATTAGGCATGTTGAGAAGTCATGTTGAGGATGCAAATCAACAACAAAATGCTTCCCAGATGTTAGCTTCTAAGCCTAAGTTTGCTGATGCAGAAATGGAGAACAACAGTTCATTTCAGTTTGTTTTCAATTCTGAGTTTGAAACTAAGTGTGAGCAGCAACTTGATCAGATTAGATATATGCAAGAACAAGAAGAAATCAGTTCTCTAGATAAAGAAAAGTCATGGACAACAATACAGGAAGTTATTACAGTTGACATATCTGAGATACAATTAGATTGTCTAGTAAAAAGTGATCAAATTCTTGACTATATCAGCCTAGTATATCATCATGATCAATCATATTAGACCGATATAGTTACTCCAACAAAGTCTCCATCTGAGTCAGATGAACAAAATCAATTATTTCAAGGCTGCATTGACATGGTAGATCAAGTTATACAAGGAGAAAGAGACCCAGTTGTTGCTATAGACAACAAACTGTTAGTCAAATATTAGCCATCAACTAAAATAGGAGGGTTACTAAACAACTTAGATGATGATTTTTCAAAGCATATGACTGATTTTGATGGAGTAGCTTCAAGTTTATCATATGTTTGCCAGGATGATCTTGTTTACACCTGCGATAAAGGAGGTTCTCACTTGACTGATGTTGATCTACTGATGACAAATGGGAGTAGACATATACAATCTGAGAATAAAAATTAAACAGTTATGTAGAATGATGGCTTGGAATCTTTTTCATGTCAGTCGCGTGATGACATAATTAGGATTATATCGATAATGAACAAGGATATGTCACTACATGGGAATTCATCGCACATGTTAGACTTCACCTTGACCGATGCATGCAAAATTCATCCAAATGATCCATATTCTAAAGAAAGTTATCTATAATTTCTATTTTCTTGGGAGGTTGCTTCAACATTTAGTAACCTAGAGGTATCTGATGAACAGGATATGACTCACTGCAAGCTGAAATTTCTTGAATGTGTGAAATTTGGTGGTATGATGCAACAAGGTGATGAACTTACATCTCTGGTTGATGGTACAACAAATTAGGTTGTATCTTCCATCTTCTCACTTAGTTTTGATCAATTTGATTATGGAAACATAGTTATGACAACTTGCATTTGGATTGATCATGCCCCTAATGAGCTACCCCAATTGTTGATCTTATGTAACTGGTATCCTAAACATGAACCTAGCATGCCTATACCTTACTTTTCAGAGTACAAGGATAAATTTTCCAAACTTAGGACACTAACCTGCACCTTAATACTCCTGCATATTCTGAGAAATCAATCATGGGGAAGTGTATATACTTTCTATCCAAGGCCTTTATGCATAATTTTGCTTGTTTTTAGTTAAGTTTATTTAGATGTTTGATGTTTTAGTTTAGTTTCTACTTTCTATTTTTTTTGTTTTCTTTAGTTGTTAGTTGTTGTTTGTTGCTTTCTCTTTGCTTTGGGTTGTTAGTTTGTTGTAGGTTTGGTTTCCTGGCTTTCTATTTGTTGTGGGTTCTCCATTTTATAGTGAAGGATGGGCTTGTTTGCGGTCCATGCAATATCACTTTCTAGACTGTGCTTTTGTGTCTTTCCTAGAGAAACTTTGGCCATGAGTCAGGAATCTATGGTGGGTCTCATTATTAATGTTGAATAGCATGATGCCTGTTCTCTAGAGATGAATCCATTGTTTAGCTTAACTTGAAATTTTTTGAGATCACATACTTTTACACTTTAACGATCTTGAAGTTTCTTAGAAAGTCTTTGTGATCTTGGGTTAAGTGAAAAATCTTAAGAACTCACCTTTGCCACCACTATGATTCCTAGCCTAGTGAATTTGAGCTCACATATGTAGCCCATGTGATATTTATCATGTGCTGCAAGGGTATGCGGTATTTTCTAGTACTCATATCATAAGCTAAGTTAATTGAATAATCAAATAAGAAATTTATCCAAAGTGGTGCTTCCTAGTACCCCCATAACTCATTCAATTAGCTAGAGGATTCAAGCATCTCTATCAGGGCTATAGACACCTAGTTGGCAGTAGATCAATGTTTGAGCAGAATCATAGAGACAACCTCGTCGGGGCTAGAGACGCTTGACTGGTAGTGAGGTAATGTCCAAGGTAGTTCATGAGGTGAGTATCATTCACGTAGCTTAATGCAAGTGAACTTGGATGATCTTTTTTTCCAAGGGATGGGAATGCAATCATATGCACACACTTAGATCTTTGGGACATGGATGATTTTGTTAAGTTTCTGATTTTGATCCTTTGACCTAGATTTTCATGTTTATTCAGCCTAGTATGTGGGTGCAAAACTAGAGATTCTGGGTTCTTGACTATTGTTTATCCTTGAAATTCTCTGGAGCATTTCCCCAGTAGAGTTTCCATTTGTTGTGCAATGCACACACACCCCATTTTACCAAATGGAGACCCCCTCTTTTTCTTTGGCTTAGAGTCTTAGCCTTTCCTCCTTATAATGATGAGAAAGTGAAATGGTTCTTAGAATGCAAGATTTGTTCCAAATTTGGGCATTTGGCATGTTTGAAGTTGTTTGATGCCTTTCATGATTGATTTGGGAGATTCTTAATTTATTTTGTGCTTAAGAAATAGACCTTTGTTGCCTTTTGCACTAAAAGTGGGTGTTACTGGAGTTTGCACTAAAATCCTGTCACTGGATAAAACACTTAAAATTGCTGCTGTAGGATGTATCATATTGGGTCTCTTATTTTCCATGCCTCAAAATTGTAAAATCATGTCAAATTCCACAATGTTTTACTAAGGAGTCTTTGTGCCTTCACCTTGATGAATGTCCCTGAAACCTTGAATTTGGCTAAGTCTGAAATCTGATGGATCCTCCAAATTTTAGAATTTGCATTTTAACTCCTATGGATCTAGAACCTATCTCAAACATCCTGATGGTACATTTTAAAATATTTAAAGTATAAGAAATTCAACTTATACTTAAATATATTTTAAAATATACTGTCACTCAAGGAATTGCAAGACCTAGCAGGATTTTTGCCTCCTACTGCACTTTGCAGGAAACTCCCTTGTCACAAGACATTGCACTAAAATTGCACTTCACCAGACAAAGCGCTAAAATTTCACTTCACATGACAAGCGTGAAAAAACTTAGTCACTGGACATATCCCGTGACCACCAAAAGTTCTGCCAGCTTCAAACTTGGAAAAAGTGGGTATTTGCTATGTCACAGGACATTGCAGGACTTTTGCCTCGTGTAGGATATATCTTGTGACCTCTTATACCTCTGCCCATCCTATGACTTTTTTAGCAGGACTTTTGCCTCCTGTAGGATATTACGGGATTTTTACCTCCAACGTGATATATCCTGTAAAGACCTATTTCTCTACCCTAGATAAGAGGATCTCTTAGCACTGAAAACTTAGATCATGTGACATGACATATCCTGTGAAGCATGAAACCTCCGCTTTGTCCTTTCAGAGCTAGAAAACCTACTTTAGAGCCAAAGTGGTTAATTCAACTAGAATATTCACTTCATACTAGGCAATTGCATCATTCCACTCATTCTTAAGGTTTTATCCATCATGATTGATCAAAAATTGGCAAGTTTTGGCATTGCACATTAATATCAAGTGACCCCCAAAAATCTTGCTTTTTGTCAAAAAGGGTATAAAAATGAGAAATGAATGTTTCCTACTAGATCCAAATGGATGTAGAAATGTCCTAGATCACCATAAATGCGAAATGGGTAGTTAAAAATGATGAATAAACTGAGTGAATCATGGGAAAACACCAAATTTGTGAAGTTGTCCATGGCAACAAAATTGATATTGAGTTGTCCCTGATTGATCCATGGCTACAAATGGATATATTTTGATTTATCTTGACAGAAAATGATTTGTTTATGATGAAATTGATGCTTGTCATTGTGGATTGCAGGTTTGAGAGGATGAAGTACAAAGGAACCAGCTAGAGCCACCATAAGGGATGAAAACCCAGAGATACCCCATTGACCCAGACATGAAGAATCATCATTCTATCAACCAAACCACTATTGTACCTACAAAACAAAGTCAATATGATGTCAAAGGTGATGAAAATAAGCGCTAAAAGATGGCAGATACAAGAGATCAGGCCTACATCAATATTTTTCCTACAGAGCCTGTTCAGTGTTCAGGACATATTCACAACTATTCTAGCCATCTAGTTGGACATGCCTAAAAAAATGTGCCACATACTCCTCTTGACCAGTCAACTCATTGGAAAAGAGTTTTCTCGCGTTAGACAACTCAAAAAGAGACTATTTCATCTTGTTCTCATGAGATGAAAAGTTGTAATTTCATCTTTTTTCTAAAGGACAAAAGCAAATCTAGGATTGTAACTAGCCACCGACCAAAATTAAATACCGATGAATCGGAGCCCTTGGTGTTGGTTTAATCCTCACCATTCATTGAAAAAATCACTATGATTGCCTCTCTATATAAAGGCAACCTCTCTTATTGTAAAAGGAGAAGAAAGGATTGAAGAGAAAAGAATTGTTGAAACTCTGCCATTTTTCTGAATTAATATAAACAAAATTTCATTTGTTGCTGACATATGAGTCATTTTGTTGACTGTATATAGTTCTCATGGTTCCTCTTCACCTTTCTGATTAGTTATTTAGTTGCATTTTTGGTTAACTTTTCAGATATTTGATGGATTTCTATCCATACCATTGATGGCTTGCTGATTGTATGTCATTATGCATGGTTAGTCTGGGCATATTTATATGAGCTAAGTTCAATTGTGTAAGTTCATTGAACTATGCCAGGAATTGGGTGTTGAGTGAACCCTTCACAGTTTGAAAACCCATATGTTTCCTCAGAAGATTGCACAGTCTCTGTAGCATTGTGGGTTGCCTGGTTAAGCAGAGATTCATTTATTGTTGGGAATCTGCCTATTTGTTTGTTGATCATTCTTGTAGTTGTCTATAGGATCTCCTATCCCTTCTCTCTCCCCTCTTCTTTTACATTTTCTTTATTAGATCCTATTAGATTAGGTTTCATAAACTTGCACAGTGCTATCATAGAATTCATATCTAGTGAATGCAAGTTAGCAGATTGCTTGTTGTAGCCTGAAATCACATATTTTGTAGCAATCTAAATGTATTAGTTTGTTCATGTATTGTCACATCAGAAAAATGATGAGTCTATGTGCAATCAAACCCTAATGCATTAAAGTTTGTCTATATTGCATGTAAGTCCCCTTGGTTGGAACAGCCGAATACATATCCATTGAGTTATATCATGCAAGTCAAGACTTGATAGTATAAACCTTAAGGTAGTCCTATTATGAAGTTTTGGGATATGATTCCTTTCAAGAGAGGTAAGGTACCTCATGTCTTACCTGTGTTTTTGTGTGCTAAAAAAACCATCAACAATAACATCATACGATTCTAGGGGGGCTACAAACAAATTCACCTCAGTCAAAAAACTAGGAAGTTCAATCTTGGTTTCAAACAAACACTACTCTACCTGAGCTTTAGTTTGGTTAGCATATTTAACTGACCAGGGTTTAGCCATATATATAGTTGTTCTAGGAAATTTACTTAATGCTCTTAGAGAAATAAAACTTTCAGTTGCTCCAGTATCAATTAAAATAGAAATAGGAACTCCAAACAAAGTACATGTTTCAATGGGACTAATCTGGTACTTCGTCTGGTTATTGTCCAAAGATGCATGGATCCTCTATTGAAAAGATGCTTATTGAGTGGGTAATGCATTACCACACCACTAAACTCCTTGGTTCTTGGTTGGGCATTGATTTGCATAGTGATCTACACCATAGGTGAAACATCCTTCAGGAGGTCCTCACTTCTCAACAGGTTTACCCTAATTATTATCATTTCTTCGAACATTCCCATTGTTCTTCTTGTCATTTCTGGGTCCATTCCTATTATTTTTGGATCCCTTGTCACTTTTCTTGTTCACATCTAGTTTTCCATTCATTTTCTTGAAAGACTAAGAAGTTGGTGTCTTATTAAACCTTTTGTGATTCTTCTCTCGATATGAAGAAATTAAATTCAATTACTGCTCTTCTTCGATTACTTTCTCTAAAACTTGGTCCATAGTGGTAGGACCATGCACATCCACTTCTCCACCAATCTGGGCATTTAGACCCATGATAAATTTCCTGATTCTAAACCTTTCATCTTTTTGATATTGATGCAGGAGCATCCTAGGTTGCAAAGCAATCTTGCATCAACCAAAAATATTTGCATCCTTTCTTTTCTTTCAACATTTTGTACTATATTTCACCACATCTTCATATCAAAGCTTGTAGAGGAGGACTTAGCATCTACATAGTGTCATCTACATCATATTCAAATTTGTCTGCTAAAAGTTATCACTATCATAAGATCATCAACTTTCACAGAACAGAGCATCTAGATAGTCAGTTGAAAGGAGAAGTTTGTAGAGAACTTCCGTGACTTGTGGAGCCAAATGAAACATCATACACAGTACATATGGATCAGATAGACCTTCCTTGAGGTCCGCACCAAGTTTCATGCATTTTTGGAGCATTACCAGAAGTTGAAGGCCGACCTACTTGTTTCTACATGTTACATCCTTCATTGGAGTTTGTAACCTCTTGTGGTCGACGCAGAGGATTTCATGAGTTTGAAGATGATACATATATATCCTAGATGCATTAGGAAACAAGTGCTCAGTAAGTAGTTTTAGAATGTGAATTAGAGTTTGACTTTCTTTCTGGAAGGCACTTCAATGCCATATCTTGCATATCTATTGTAGCCCAGAAAGCAGGCCTATGAGCCCTTTGATTATAGCCCGCATGTTGTTGGAATATGATCATTATAATTCTTTGATATTTTGAATATGAATCTTCCATTGCATTCTTCAATTGTGTTGTTTCCATTGTATTTACTCTAGCTGCATGGTTTGGATAGTTCATTCTGTGAACCCTCTGACTGTGACTACACCAAGTGGTATCAGAGAAAAGTTTTGAATCATTTGGGAAGTGAAGGCATTCTGTAAGATCTTTTTGTGAACAAATCACCAACCTAAGGTAGTCTACTTGTGTTTTTCAATAGAGTGCCAATTGTGAGGAAGTTGCTACCTTGTAGTCAAATCACCGAATTGAGGCAGTTGCACCAGATCCTAGGAAGAGATGCCACCAAGGAGGATGCCTGCTATGGCCAATGTTGCTAGAAGAATGGAAGAGATGATTGAAATGATAAGGATGATGAAAGTTAGATTGCATGTTGTAGAAGAAGATAGAAGAAGAGGAGTAAACCCTAGACATGATGTTGAAAGTGATGATGAAGAATTTCAATTTGCTGATCAAAATGAAGAATCCCTAGAAGAAGAAGAATCAGATCAGGCGAAGATGTTGAAATATATTTTAAAGATTAGAAAGAGACCTAAAGTGGATGTATTGAACTATACTAGAAATTTGAATCTGGAGGAATTGATTGATTGGATAAATGACTTGGACGAATACTTTGAATATGAAGAAATTAAAGATTCGGAGAAAGTAAGATTTGGAAAAACTAAGTTGAAAGGACATGTTGCTATTTGGTGGAAAGAAGTTTAGTTGGATAGAAATAGGAGAGGAAAAGAAAAGATCATAAAATGGGATAGGATGGTGTCAAATTTGAAGAATTAGTTCATACATGTTGACTATGAATTGGAACCGTTGAAGAGACTACAAAACCTAAGGCAAAAGGAGAAATCTGTAAAGGAGTATACTAAAGAATTTCATAAAATGATCATAAGGACTGGACACAGTGAAGCAAGCAAGGAGAAAGTGGCAAGATACATAAATGGATTGAGAATGAACATTCAAGAAGAACTAAGTTTGGTGAGAATGACAACAATAGAAGAAGCATACCAGTTTGCATTGAAAGTTGAAGACAAGTTGAATAAGAAGCATGAGCAAAGATAGAGAGGTAGAGGAGGTTACCTTCAAAGAGGTAGAACATATTTTAGAGGAGAAAGACCTTATGTGGATAAAAACAAATAAAGTATCCCATACGAGAAGGAAGATAGAGATAACAATGCATACCAGAGAAATGATAGAAATTTCTACCGCGGAGGGAATCATAATTCTTACCGCAATGACAGATATAGGAGAGATGAAAGAGGATTTAACAAGAGAACATTCAGAGGAACTTGTTTTAAGTGTGGAGGTGAAGGACACAGAGCATTTGAATGTCATCAAGGATGTACAAGCAAGAGAATAGAGAACAGTGCAAGAGCAGCTTATGCAGAGGAAGAACCTGTTGGATCACCTAGTTCAGTTGGAAAACCAGAGAAAGGAGAATCATTAGTCATGAGGAGAGCATTATTTCAAGTAGAGACAACTTAGGAACCACCACAGAGTAAAAGTTTGTTTCAGACCAGATGCAAATCAGGAGGTAAATGTTGTAAAATGATCATTGATAGTGGTAGCATTGATAGATGATCTTGATTTTGCAGAACCATGGAAAGCATGTAAGGAACCTGTTGTGACTGATAGAAGTAAGTGGTTCGATTATTTCATTCAGGAAGACATGGTTTTCAAAGGAAATCAATTGTGTATACCTAGAAGTTAAAAAAAAGAGAATTTGATCAAAGAGAAACACAACGGCGGATTGGTAGGACATTTTGGAATTGACAAGACAATAACTTTGGTAAGTGAACATTATTTTTAGCCTCAGATATATAAAGTTGTAAGGAAATTTGTTCAGAGTTGTAGAGTATGTCAAGTTGCAAAAGGGAGTAGTCAGAATATTGGATTGTACAAATCTTTGATAGTACTGGAGAGACATTGGGAAGACATAAGCATGGATTTCATATTAGGATTGCCAAGAACACAGAGGGGATATGATTCTATATTTGTAGTAGTGGATAGATTTTTAAAGATGTCACATTTCATAACATGTAAGAAGACAAATGATGTAGTGCATGTTGCTGACCTATTTTTCAAGAAGATTGTGAGAATGCATGGATTACCTAAGAGTATAGTTTCAGATAGGGATACAAGATTCATTGGATACTTTTGGAGGACATTGTAGAAGAAGAAGACATACCTAAAGTTCAGTTTAGCATTTCATCCATAGACAGATGGACAAACAGAAGTGGTAAATAGGAGTTTGGGAAACTTGTTGAGATATTTAGTACGAGATAAGATAGGAAATTGAGATCTAATTCTACTGCAAGCATAGTTTGGATACAATAATTCAGTGAATAGGAGTACAGGGAAGACACCATTCAAAGTTGTGACTAGAATGAAACCTAGAGGAGTTGCAGAGTTGAGAGACATTAGTATGGAGAATAAGAGAAGTGCACATGCAGAAGAATTTGTGGGATACATGGAGATAGTACATAATTAGTTTAAAAAGCATTTGGAGGAGATGAATACTAAGTATAAGGAGCGAGTAGATGAGAAGAGGAGACACAAAGAATTTTTAGTTTGTGATGAAGTAATGGTATATCTGAGAAAAGAGAGATTTCTAGTGGGAACATACAACAAGCTAAAGATTCTTAGGAAGTTTGATTCAAGAAATGCATATGAAGTGGAGCTACTGGGGACATTGGGTACATCGCCTATATTCAACATTGCAGACCTATATCAGTATCATGAAGGAGATTCAAGTGATAAAATTAAATATGGTTTAAAGAATTAGTTACCATAGCAACAACCAGAGTAGATAGAGAACATCTTGGATAGCAGAATTAGACGCATTACCAGAGGCAAGTAGTATAAAGAATATTTGGTAAAGTGGAAAGGCAGACCAGAAGAAGACTCAACTTAGATTTCTCATGCTAAGGTGGACCGCCTTGGTTTTTCTCTAGCCCCAGAAAAGTGAGGGACTCACTTTTTTAACAAACTCGGCTGTCTGATGTAGAAGCATCCCAGGTAGCAGAGCAATCTTGCATCAACCAAAAACATTTGCATCCTTTCTTTTCTTTCATTTTTTATTTCAATTCAGTCATTTGCAGTTTCAGCATTTTGTATTGCATTTCACCACATCTTCATATCAAACCTCATGGAGTAGGACTTAGTATCTACACAGTGTCATCTACATCATATTCAAATTTCAGGTCATTTGGATTTGTCTGCTAAAAGTTATCGTTATCAGAAGATCATCAACTTTCACATAACAAAACATCCAGACAGTCAGTTGAAAGGAGAAGTTTGTGGAGCACTTTTGTGACTTGTAGAGCCAAATAAACCATCATACACAACACATAAGGATCAAATAGACCTTCCTTGAGGTCCACACCAAGTTTCATGCATTTGCGGAGCATTACCAGAAGTTGAAGGCCGACCTACTTGTTTCTACACGTTACATCCTTCATTGGGTTTGTAACCTCTTGTGGCCGATGCAAAGGATTTCATGAGCTTAAAGATTATATATATATCCTAGATGCACTAGGAACAAAGTTCTCAATTAGTAGTTTTAGAATGTGAATTAGAGTTTGACTTTCTTTCTGTAAGGCACTTTAATACCATATCTTGCATATTTGTTGTAGCCTGTGGTGGTACCTACACCTAGAGTTAAGGTTTTGAGCTAAAAATCCGTAGGCATTTTCATTGTACAACCAAAAATTCTAAGTCCCTCGGCTCCCTGAATTGCATGTATGTATCTTTGTATGGCTATTTGTATGTATCTTTGTATGCGCACGTGTGAATGTACATTGGCGGACCCGAAATAAATTTCAATCATTCAGAAATGGTAAATAAATCAGTTGTATGCATTGTTGTATGCATATCGGGTTTGTATCTGTCATTTGGGTACATTTCTGGATGCAAAAATATGGTTGTATATCGCAAGTTCCTGGTTAAGTTCTACAGTTGTATTAAAAACATTGTATGTATATGTTGTATATTTGATATACAACAAGTAAGATACAACACCAGATTTCAAAGTGGATTCAAGTTTGGTTAAATAATGGTTGGGCCCACAGGTGTATGGTAGAGGGATTATATGCAGAAATTTTGCATATGACATACAAAGCAGGAATATACAATCCCAAACTTCAAAAATTATTAAACCAGACTTGCCAGGTGCATACAAGTGCGGAGTTGAAAAGTCAAAGCGATTTCCTTTGTATCTTGCATTGTATGTATCTTTGACATATAATTGTATATACAAGTGTGATGTGCAAGTAGGCAGGTGCAAAGGGCGGACACGGCCAGAAAGTTAGTTGCATTTGTGAAAAAGGTGAAATCCACAGTTGTATATTGGGGTTGTATGTACCCAATATACAATCGGACATACAACAGAAGATAGAAAGAAACATACAAGGTAGGAGCAGTCAAAGTCAATGATGGGTCCTGCACAGTTGTATGTCCTATGCATTGTATGTATGTCCTATGATATACAAAGCGATGTACAAGGAAGGAGATGCAAGGCCAGACTCGACTGCGATTTCAAATTATTTTATAAAGATTTGGGGTCCGCCCTTGTATGTTGGTGATTGTATGTTTGTACAATTGCACATACAACCATAGGTGCAAAAAAGAAGATACATTTTCTCACTGATGGAGATGCAAATACACAGCAATGGTGATCCAATCAGGTGCTGCCACGTGTCCCAAGGCAGTTGTATGTATATACAACTACATACACAAAGATTTGATAGGTAAAATGGAAGAGGGAAAAGTCAGCGATGGAAAAAGGGTGCCTATGTGGTGCGATCTCACTGGTGGAAGACTTTTCGATGGTGCCAATGTGGATTTTCATGGTGGGTGTGTGATTTGAAGCCATAGATCTCAGCGGGAAGAGGGAAATCGATGGCCTATTTCAAACCTTCAGAAAGCAAAGGATTTCCTGTGTCCACAGTCGCATTTTAGGCAGGAAGAATTGCAAAGTACGCAGTCGTTGTATTTCCAAAAGTTACTGGTAGGTTGGCCATTAATGGCAAAATTTGTAGAGGCATGGTCTTGATTGACAGGTCAACTACCTGATTAAGGGCAAAAATCTTCAGTCGGCGGCTCACATCCCGAACCCACCTGCCCTTTCCTCTTCTTCTCATGGCTGCATTGAATATTTTAGGTGCCATTTAGATGGTGCATGGTATCTAGCATAATTTTTTGAAATGACATTGTACTTCATGTTGGGTGCACGTTCTGGGTATATCAGGACTATGCCACTCATTTTTGGGGGGTTGAAGACTTGGGCAATTTTTGGGAGGAATAACGAAAAATAGAGCTTTCTTGGTTGTTTTGTCTCTTTTGGAGTTTATGAGTTGCATTTGAATGCACGTTGCATGCATGTTCATTTTCATGTTGTGTTTATATGAAAAATGCTTCTTTGCATGTGTTTAGCTGTTTGTCTCTGGTGCAGGGCACCTAGGAGCAATTTGACACCTCAAGCATTTGGATGCATTTTTCATAAGTTATGGTTTTTGTTCAATGTGTTTGGTAATAAGGCTTTTAGCCATTATTGTAAGGTCCTTCTGTATGGTCAAGAGGCTTGGGGTAATCATATAAACCTCAAGACACTCTTAGTCTGTTTGGACCCTTGTTGTGCCAATTAGGCCTAGAAGGTCTAAGGATTGGTTTTTGAGTCTTTTGGTTGTTTTTAGTGTTTTAGTATGTTGGAAGGAGTGTGTTGGTCATTTGGACTCCATTGGACAAGCCAAACAAATCAACCTCCTTGTGTTAATGCAAAACACCATAGTTGTCAAAGGTGTTATGTGTTAGGTCAGTTCAAAAACCACTTTGGGCAGTTGAATGCCATTGTAGAAGTTGGACACTGACTTGGATGGGTTGATAACATTGTGATTTCACTCCTGTACGGCAGAGGAGGTCTGGTACAGAGTTTTGGGCATTCAAACAATAAAAATAGTCACTTTTTCCCTATTTTTCTTGCTGTGTATGGCCTGTATGGATTGGCTAGGTGAGCAAATGTACTTTTCCTGAAACTAGACTGAGTTAGGGTTTGAATGCAACTAGTTTGAGTTCTTGAAGTGGTCAGAGTCGAAAGTTATTGAATTTTCTTTCAAAACTGGTCTAGAAACCCTATTTTCTAGGGTTTGTCATATAAATCCGACCCTAGAATGCATTCCCACCAATGAAAATTCAAGAAAACTAGTGAAATGCAGGATAGGGATGTACTCTATGGGATTCCAAAAGCATTTGGTGGGGAAAGGCTATTTTCAAATTTTAAGGTGATGCCCTAGGTCAAGTATTACCATGTATTTGGCCTATTTTATGCAATTTGTTGTTGTAGAAACAAAATCCTGATGTGGTGAGTGAATAGATGGTGGTTTTGTGTTGTTTGGGCATGGTAGGAGTATTCCAAATTCCTGTCCCTGATCTATGCACCCAAAATTGATCACTTACTTTGTAACCTAGCCCTAAACTGATCAATTAGGCCTAGAGACCTAGTGAGTGTTCTGAGTTGCTAGAGTAGAGTTAGAAGAAGAGACTTGGAAGTTTGATAGGGTCCCTTAAAGGGTATCTAAAACCATCATTTACTTGCCTGGTCATTTGGGATTTTGTCAAGTTGTGTTGAGAAAACTAGGTTTGTGATGCAGAGGAAACGCAACAGAAGCTTACAAATGGGAAGGAGGAGTCATTAACACAACCAGCATGTTAAAATCCTGGACATGCGGTATGTAATACCTATCGGCTTATCATCATCATCATATTTCTTGCTAACACAGACAGCATCATCATATTTCGAAGAGGCATGAAATATCCTCCTGCTAACTACTGTTCACTTCCTTATCGCCTTTCGCCTTTCGCCTGTCAGCAGCATCATGATACTCGACTATCAGCAGCATCATCACATTCGGCAAGCGCAAACATCCTCCTGATGTTCACTGTTCATCTTACCGCCAAACTCTATCTTCATCATCATGATGTTCGACATCATCTTCATCAGCAGGATATAAAATATCTGGTTCCTCTCATATATCCTGATGACGACAACCTCATGCACCTTTCCTTCGATGCTTACGTCACCCCGATATCTGACTACTCAAACAACAGCATCAGGATATGACATATCTGGTCATATTGAAACATCCTGATGATGATACTCAACTTTATGCCGATGACTTACGCCGATGCCAAAACACTTAGCGACAGCAGGATAAACTTGCATAGGGTGATATTCGCAATATCCTGATGACGATGACGTCACTTGCAACCGATGATGATGTCAATGCACCTAATGATGATGTCAACAGGATATAAGACACTTATATCCTCTGCAACATGATAATGAATATCCGGTGATCTTTTCAATATCCTGATGATGACCTTTCCGGTCCTTAGCCAAAAAGTGAACTTTCACTTCTGCATGCGATAGCGATATGTGGACGATGGATACACACGAAAGATGATCCTGATGATGATATATACACTGAGTATATATCCAACCTATATCATCTTGATGCACTTGAAACATACAGTCTTCGTCAGCTTCATAACCCGATCCGGATAGCGATATACTCGTAGATGACGATACGATTCACTCCGTCTGGAAAAGCACATGCAGATCCCTGTATATCCGTCAGCTGCATGCAAACTCACAGAACCGCACAATTTTACAAAGAAAACATGAGGATTGGGCCGGATCACCTTCAGATCAAAACTTAACAGTTTACCTTCCTAAATCCTAGCACATGAGGATGCTAGGTTGATTCACAGCATGCTACCAATCGATCTCCCACACAATGAAATGCATAAACAGAAAACTAAAATACAACCTAAACTAACATGCATGACCATTCCACCGATTCACAGAATCAACCGGTGGAAGGGTTGAAAGAATCCATTAACCTGTAATCAGAACAGAAATCAAAACATAAACAGCTGATAAACCAGATAATGCAATTGATGAGATCTTATTTAGATGAAACACAAATGTCCTGTTTCTACAATACTATCGAACAACAATGTTTCACAATGTCTGGCCTGATCTCTAGATCTCACTCAATCACCAGTACAACATAACATAACTACTACTCTCTCTCTGATCTGCTCTCAAACCCTAACTGATCTGAGTTATTTATAGCAATATCCTACGAGTACTACCAACTCGGTTCCCAGAGGCTGGGAGCTTCCAAGCGGCTGGGAGAAGACAGCTCAGACAACCTGATAATGAACTCTAACTACCTGCACACTCTCCTAGGCTGATCTAATACATATGCATTGGTCCAATGGACCTTATTACATTATGAAGTCAAACATGCTAAAACTAGACTAATGTCTTGTCATGCGGACAATGAACCTATATCCTGTCTTGTAGGGGTGCTCCTGCACCATACTCCCCAGAAGAAGAAATCTCAAGTCCACTTGAGATGAGAGTATGAAGATCTGCACCATGTTTCTGGATCTGCTCTTCAGTCATCCAGACTGCTTCAGAATTAGGTTTTCCCTTCCAAGAGACTAGATACTCCAAGTACTGTTTGTTCCGGGTCTGTTTGACCACTCTGGTGTCCAAAACCTTCTGCAACTGTGGAGGATCATGCTTGGGAATGTTATCATTGACTGTATCCTGTAGGAGATCCTGATCTGCATCTGGATAAGAATCTACAATGTATGAAGCATCAGTAGTGGTTTTGCATGGCAAGAAATGTGCCATTTTACTGAATCTATCCACTACAACAAAAACACTGTCAAACCCTTTCCTTGTCCTTGGTAAACCCAAGACAAAATCCATACTTATGCTTTCCCATGGTCTGGAAGGAATGGGTAAGGGCTGATATAAACCTGCATTAGTCGACCTGCCTTTAGCTTTCTGACATATCACACATGTCTCTACAAACTTTCTGACATCTGATTGTAACTTAGGCCAAAAGTAATGTCTTCAGACAAGATCAAGAGTCTTATCTAGACCAAAATGACTTGCCATAGCTCCACAATGTTTCTCCTTAATGATGTTTAACCTCATAGAACACCTTGGAATACATAACTATCCACCTTTGAACAACAATCCATCCTGAATCAAAAATTCAGAGAATTCAGCATGATATTTCTCTCCAAAAGAAGTACATACATGATATATCTCCCCAAAATCTTCATCAGTCTCATACATGGTCTTTAGTGAATCAATGCCAACACTTTCTAATTGAATCTGGTTGACTGTTAGAACTCTCCTGCTCAAAGCATCTGCAACTTTATTCTTGACTCCTTTCTTATGCTTCAATGTAAAAGTAAACGCTTGTAAGGTTTCTACCCATTTCATGTGTCTGTGGTTCAGCTTTTCCTAGCTGTTTATGAAACTCAAAGCCTGGTTGTCTGTGAATACTATGAATTCCTTTGGCATCAAGTAATGCCTCCATTTCTTGAGTGACTGGACTAAAGCATACATTTCCAAATCATATGAGGAATACCTCTTTTTAGCATCATTGAGCTTCTCACTGAAAAATGCAATAGGTCTACCTTCTTGGCTGAGTACTACTCCAATGGCCATGTGACTGGCATCACATTCCACCTGAAAGATTTTGTTAAAGTCTGGAAGTGCAAGGACTAGCTGCTGTGCCACCTTCTTCTTCAATGTTTCAAAAGAATCATCTGCTCTTTGAGTCCAAACAAATCTGTACTTCTGTCCTCCTTTGATGGTATCAAGCATGGGTGCACAAATATGACTGAACCCTCTTATAAACTTCCTGTAGAAGGTTGCTAACCCATGGAAACTTCTGACATCATTCATAGTCTTTGGGGTTGGCCAAGACAATATGGCACTTACCTTCTCCTTATCCATTTGTAACTTTCCTTGTGAAATGACAAAACCCAAATATGTGATCTCCTCTTGCATGAACAAACACTTGTCTAAATTTATCATCAGCTGCTCTTCATGTAACCTCTTAAGAAGCAAATCTATGTGTCTGAGATGTTCTTCTTTTGTGTTGCTGAAAATCAGAATGTCATCTAGATATACTATGACAAACTTACCAATGAACTCTTTCAAAACCTCATTCATCAACCTCATAAAAGTACTAGGTGCATTAGATAAACCAAAAGGCATAACCTTCCACTCATATAACCCTTCATTAGTTTTGAATGTTGTTTTCCATTCATCTCCTGGCCTAATCCTGATCTGATGATATCCACTCTTTAGATCTATTTTTGTAAAATACTTAGCACCTCCCAAACAGTCAAGTAAATCCTCTATCCTAGGGATTGGAAACCTATACCTGATTGTGATCTTGTTAATAGCTCTGGAATCTGTGCAAAGCCTCCAAGTACCTTCCTTCTTTGGTGCTAGTACAGCTGGTACTGCACATGGACTTAAACTTTTCCCAATCAGACCTGAATCCAATAATTCTTCAATTTGTCTGGCTACTTCTGCATTCTGTTCTGGAGTTAGTTTATAGGCTGCTTTGTTTGGAAGTGTTGACCCTGGAATTAAGTCTATGCAGTGACTAATATCCCTGACAGGTGGTAGGGATCTTGGCATTCCCTCTGAGATGATACCTTTGTACTTATCCAATAGCTCTTGGATAGCTGGGTCTATGAACCTTTGCTTTTTCTCTTCCTTGACTTCTTGCTGCTGTTCTTTATTCACCCTCATAAATGGGATTAGGGCATATGCAACTGCACCTTCTGCTGCTACTTCTTTCATGAACTGTTTACCTTCCATCAGCATTACCTTCACCTCTTTTCCTTTAGATTTCTCCTCCTTCTCCATCAATGGTAGTAACTTTATAACCTTACCATCTTTAGTGATTGTATAGGTGTTTCTAACACCATCATGTTGTGCCTTCAAATCATACTGCCATGGTCTACCAAATAAAAGATTGCAAGCATCCATCGTGGTAATGTCAAACAACAACTTATCCTTATATGCTCCAATCTGAAATTCTACCCAAGCCTGCTCTTCTACAATTGTCTGCTGACCTTGGGTAAGCCATGAGACTTTATATGGGGATGGGTGAGGCAATCTCCTAAGCTTAAGCTTTGTCACCATTTCTTCAGACACAAAATTTTCAGTAGAACCAGAATCAATCAAAACTTTACATGCCTTACCTCTTGCTTTGCAAATAGTCCTGAAAAGAGACTTTCTTTGAGGGGATTCTTTGTCAGGTACCTTCATGGTAGTCACTGTTCTTCTCATCATTAGAGACTCTCCACTTTCTGGGTATCCATAATTATCAGGAGCATTCACACTCTGAAAAGCATTAGAGCCTGTCATACTTTGATTATCAGGTTCTTGGATCAGATTTGTTCTCCTTTCTCCTGTTGATCTTGTGGCCTTTTCTGGACATCTGCTGGCTATATGGCCTTCTTAGTTACAGTTATAACATCTGATGGATCCTCTACCCTGGGATCTTCCTCTGAAAGGTCTTCTACCTCTGAAGTTTCCTTGCTGACTATAATTTTCCCCCTAGTTCTGACTATTGTTTCCCTTACTATTGTCATGACTGGATTCTCCTTGATATCCATGTCCATGTCCTCTACCTCTAAAAGGACCTCTTCCACCCCTTTGTTGTCTTCCTCTTCCTCTATTGTGTTGTTCTTGTTTTCTCTTTAACTTCTCTTCCACTTTCAATGCCAACTGAAAACATTTTTGAACTGTATCTGGATTCTGCAGACTTAAATCTTCCTGAATGTTGAACCTCAATCCATTAAGGTATCTGGCTACCTTCTCTTCTTCACTTTCCTTTACCTTTGTTTTCATACAAAGTTTCATGAATTCTTCTATATATGAGCTGACATCTAGCTCCTTCTGCTTCAGGTTTTGCTTCCTCTTGTGTAATTGGATACTGTAATCCAATGGGACATAAGCTTCCTTTACTAATGCCATCATTTTCTTCCATGTAGTGACTCTACGCTTTCCTTCCTGTACTCTATCATCTTGGACGAAATTCCACCATGTCAAGGCAGCTTCTTTCATTTTTGACTAGGCTATTTTCACCCTCTGTTGTTCTGGTATCTCCTCCATTTCAAAGAAATTGTTCAAGGAGTCTATCCACTCCATCACTGAATCAGGTTCCATCTTTCCTGTAAACACTGGCAAATCCAATTTCACATCCATGGTTCTCCTCTCCATGGCCTTGATGGCGTTCAACAGTGGTCTCTGGTCTGCAGGAACGACCTCCTCGTTCCAACTAGGGATCTCTTCTTCTTCCCTATCTTCTTCTCTACCAGAACCTACTCTGTTCCTCAACTTCTCTAACTCATCCTTCAATTCCTGATTCTGAGCCTTCACGGCCTTGCTCTCTGCAATCTGTTTCTTTACCAGAACTGCCAACTCAACGTTGGTCATCCTTGCCAGAATCTCAAATGTTCCTTCTTCATCTGACATCCTGCTATATCCTAATCTTTTCCAGAAGATCCTTCCTTTGCTCTGATACCACTATGATGCAGAGGAAACACAACAGAAGCTTACAAATGGGAAGGAGGAGTCATTAACACAACCAGCATGTTAAAATCCTGGACATGCAGTATGTAATACCTATCGGCTTATCATCATCATCATATTTCTTGCTAACACAGACAACATCATCATATTTTGAAGAGGCATGAAATATCCTCCTGCTAACTACTGTTCACTTCCTTATCGCCTTTCGCCTTTCGCCTGTCAGCAGCATCATGATACTCGACTATCAGCAGCATCATCACATTTGGCAAGCACAAACATCCTCCTGATGTTCACTGTTCATCTTACCGCCAAACTCTATCTTCATCATCATGATGTTCGACATCATCTTCATCAGTAGGATATAAAATATCCGGTTCCTCTCATATATCCTGATGACGACAACCTCATGCACCTTTCCTTCGATGCTTATATCACCCCGATATCCGACTACTCAAACAACAGCATCAGGATATGACTTATCCGGTCATATTGAAACATCCTGATGATGATACTCAACTTTATGCTGATGACTTACGCCGATGCCAAAACACTTAGCGACAGCAGGATAAACTTGCATAGGGTGATATTCGCAATATCCTGATGACGATGACGTCACTTGCAACCGATGATGATGTCAATGCACCTGATGATGATGTCAACAGGATATAAGACACTTATATCCTCCGCAACATGATAATGAATATCCGGTGATCTTTTCAATATCCTGATGATGACCTTTCTGGTCCTTAGCCAAAAAGTGAACTTTCACTTCTGCATGCGATAGTGATATGCGGACGATGGATACACACGAAAGATGATCCTGACGATGATATATACACTGAGTATATATCCAACCTATATCATCCTGATGCACTTGAAACATACAATCTTCGTCAGCTTCATAACCCGATCCGGATAGCGATATACTCGTAGATGACGATACGATTCACTCCGTCTGGAAAAGCACATGCAGATCCCTGTATATCCGTCAGCTGCATGCAAACTCACAGAACCGCACAATTTTACAAAGAAAACATGAGGATCGGGCCGGATCACCTTCAGATCAAAACTTAACAGTTTATCTTCCTAAATCCTAGCACATGAGGATGCTAGGTTGATTCACAGCATGCTACCAATCGATCTCCCACACAATGAAATGCATAAATAGAAAACTAAAATACAACCTAAACTAACATGCATGACCATTCCACCGATTCACAGAATCAACCGGTGGAAGGGTTGAAAGAATCCATTAAACTGTAATCAGAATAGAAATCAAAACATAAATAGCTGATAAACCAGATAATGCAATTGATGAGATCTTATTTAGATGAAACACAAATGTCCTGTTTCTACAATACTATCGAACAACAATGTTTCACAATGTCTGGCCTGATCTCTGGATCTCACTCAATCACCAGTACAACATAACATAACTACTACTCTCTCTCTGATCTTCTCTCAAACCCTAACTGATCTGTGTTATTTATAGCAATATCCTACGGGTACTACCAACTTGGTTCCCAGCAGCTGGGAGCTTCCAAGCGGCTGGGAGAAGACAGCTCAGACAACCTGATAACGAACTCTAACTACCTGCACACTCTCCTAGGCTGATCTAATACATATGCATTGGTCCAATGGACCTTATTACATTATGAAGTCAAACATGCTAAAACTAGACTAATGTCCTGTCATGCGGACAATGAACCTATATCTTGTCTTGTAGGGGTGCTCCTGCACCAGTTTGGAGGGCTAGTAGCTTCACTAGTCAAAGTAGAGTTAGGAGAGTTTTGGGAAGTTGGGGATCAAACCAACTACATGGAAAGTGTTTATTGATCTATCTTAAGGTGTGAGAGAAGCCTTGAAGGTTGAGTCATCACTAGGATATCAAACCCTTCATATACCCTTGAATGTGCCTTTGGTTGGTTGGTTGAAGGCTAGGTGAGTGGGTGAGTGGGCAAAGGAGAATAGTAAACATTGTGTTGTTGCTTCCCATCAGGTGGTATTAGAGCCATCAAAGAGATGGGAGATAGAGAAGAAGAGGAGGAAATTCCTTCAAAGGTGACAAATACCGAATTGGCAAAGATAGTGAGAGAGCAAGCAGCCAAGAATAAAAGGATGGAGGCTGAGATAGAAAAGTTGAAGAAGGACAAGGATAAGAAGAAGAAATCAGAGGTCATCTTGGATTCAGATGAAGAGGATCAAGATGAAGGAGTGCCTATGGAAGAGCCACAAGGAGGCATGTTAGAAAGACAATTATTAGATACACTTGGAAAGTTGAGTAGGAAGGACACTAAGGCAGACTTACTTATGTTTCCTGGTAAGATGAATCCAGAGGAGTGCCTTGATTGGATAGAGGCAATGGAGAACTATTTTGAATGTGAAGAAGTGGTAGAGAATCAGAAAGTAAGGATTGCCAAATCAAGAATGAAAGGGCCAGCCTTGAGTTGGTGGAACTTTATTCAAAATGAGAGGATAGAGGATGATAGGAACCCTATCTATACGTGGAGGAAGATGGTGCTTGAAATCAAGAAGAAATTTGTTCCTCAGGATTATGAGGTCAACTTGAACAAGAAGTTGCACAACTTGAGATAGAAGGACATGGATGTGAGCACCTACATAGAGGAGTTTCACAAGATGTCTTTGAAAGCCAAGATGCCCGAGAATGAAAAACAGAAGCTTGCATGGTATCTCAATGGCCTTAAGTTCTCCATTCAATATGAATTAACCCTCTTTAACCCGGAGATAGTCCATAAGTGCTTCCAAATGGCACTGAGGATTGAGGATAAGTAGAGGAGAAAAGGTGATTCAAACAGTAGTAGCAGAGGTAGAGGAAATCTAAACTTTAGGGGCAGAGGCAGATTTCAAAACAGAGATAATTCTTCAAGACCCTAAGGTGGCAGAATTCAAGAAGGCAGTCAAGGGGCTGCTGATAGAGACAGTGCTAATAAGGGTCAGTTTAGAGGGAGAGGTAATGGCAGAGGAAGAAGTGGGGGTAGAGGTCCCAATGTGTTCACTGGAAGGTGTTTCTCTTGCAATTAGATAGGACATCAGTCCTTTAGGGCACTGCTGCAAATCAGAAAGATAGAAGGGTACAACTCCTTCAAGAAGAGGACTGTCAAAGCACCACAAGTTATCAAATAGCCTCTTCCAAGTCTGGAGCACCAAAAAGTGGAGAATGCATCATGTTTAACAGGTCCCTCATCATGCCAGCCACCAAGGAGTAGCCCCAAAGGAACAACTTGTTCAGAACCACTTGCAAGGTGAAAGGAAAAGTTTGCAAGGTAATAGTTGATTCAGGTTCTTCTAAAAATTTGGCTTCTAATGAAATGGTGACTAAGTTAGGAATGGAAAGGATACCCCATCCTAACCCCTATAGAGTCTTTTGGCTAACCAAGGAACAACAAATTGTGGTGAAAGAGCAATGTTGGGTTGAATTCAAGATAGGTGAATATCATGATAGGATTCTTTGTGAGATAGTGGATATGGATGCATGCCACCTTCTTCTTGGAAGGTCTTGGCAACATGACACAAGTGCCCAACATGATGGTAAGCAAAATGTGATTCATTTGTCCAAAAATGGTGAAAAGTTCACAATGACTCCTTTGATTGATGATTGCAAAGAGAAGATCATTTCTAGTTCAGTTATGTTGGTAGGTGAAAAAGAATTTTTGGCTAACCTCAAGGAAGAGAAATTGCCATGTTTTGCAGTAGTCATCAAGCCCAAGGATGTAAATCCCAAGAAGGTCAAAGTGCAGCAACCTCTTAGGAGGAATGGACCCAAGGAAGTGGAAGAACTATTGGAAAGGTTCCATGATGTGATAGCCGATGAGAGTAAGGATGCCCTTCCACCAAAGAGGGAGATTAGTCATTGCATTGATCTCATCCCTGGATCCACCCTACCAAACCAAGCAACCTACAAGCTAACTCCAGAGCAAAATGCAGAAGTGGCAAGACAAATCCAAGACTTGTTGGATAGAAGACTTATAAGGAGGAGTATTAGTCCATGTGCAGTACCTACAGTACTTGCACCCAAGAAGGAAGGAACATGGAGACTATGCATTGATTCCAGGGCCATTAAAAAGATTACTATCAAGTATAGATTTCCAATGCCTAGAATAGAAGATTTAATGGATTGCTTGGGTAGGGCTAAGTATTTTACCAAGATAGATCTAAAAAGTGGTTATCACCAAATCAGGATAAGGGAGGGGGATGAGTGGAAAACTGCCTTCAAAACCAATGAAGGACTATTTGAATGGGTTGTCATGCCTTTTGGCTTATCAAATGCACCAAGCACCTTCATGAGATTGATTAATGAGGTGCTAAAACCTTTCCTTAACAAGTTTATTGTTGTGTATTTGGATGATATATTGGTTTTTAGTGACAGCAAGGAAGATCACCTAAGACATATCCATCAAGTGCTCAGGAGGCTTCAAGAGGAGAAGTTGAGAATCAACCTTTACAAATGTGTCTTCCTACAAGAAGAGTTGATATTCTTGGGGTTTGTCATCTCTAAGGGCAGCCTAAAAATGGATCCAAGCAAGGTGGAAGCCATTCTTAATTGGCCCACACCTACAACAGCCTCTGAGGTAAGGAGTTTCCATGGTTTATGCAGCTTTTATAGAAAGTTCAATAGAGGGTTTAGTGCCATTTGTGCTCCACTTGTTGACACCATAAAAGGGGGCAAGAAATGTGTATTTGTGTGGACAAATGAGGCCAATCAAGCCTTTGAACTGTTGAAGAAAAAAATATCAGAACAACCGGTCCTTGTTCTTCTTGATTTTTACAAGGTCTTTGTGGTAGAGTGTGGTGCAGGTAAGAGGGTTGTTGGGGGAGTCCTAAGTCAAGATGGGAGGCCTGTAGCCTTCTTTAGTGAGAATTTAAATGAGGCAAAATAGAACTACTCTACCTATGATCTAGAATTATATGCAATGGTCCAATCATTAAGGAAGTGGAGACACTATTTATTGCCTAAGGAATTTATAGTTTTTACTGATAACCATGCATTGAGCTTCTTGAACAGGCAGCAGAAGTTAAACCACAGACATGTCAAGTGGATGGAGTACATCCAAGCATACACCTTCACAATAAAACACAAGAAAGGAGTGGCCAATAAGGTAGCCGATGCCTTAAGTAGGAGAAATCTTGTTGTGCAGACTATTCAGTTGGAAAGTACAGGGATTCATGCCATCAAAGATCAGTATGCAGTAGATGAAGACTTCAAAGAACCATACCTATCTTGTAAGGCCATGACAGGAAGGTATAACACTAATTTTTTTTATTTTTTGATACAAGATGGATATCTTTTCAAGGGTAGCATGTTGTGTATCCCAAGAGGGTCTATTAGAGAGAATATTATCAAGGAAAAGCACTGTGGCAGTATATCAAGCCACTTTGGCATTGATAAGACCCTAGAATTGGTTAGGAGATACTATTTTTGGCCAAAGTTGCCAACCGATGTAAGGAAGTTTGTTGAAACTTGTCAAATTTTCTAAAGAGCCAAGGGGCATACATCAAATGCAGGTCTATACACTCCACTACCTATTCCTTCAAAGCCTTGGGATTCCATAAGTATGGATTTTGTACTTGGTTAGCCTAGGACAAAGAATGGATATGATAGCATCTTTGTGGTTATAGATAGGTTCTCAAAAATGGCTCACTTCATCCCATGTAAAACCACACATGATGCCTCCCACATAGCAAGTCTTTTCTTCAAGGAAATAGTTAGATTACATGGTCTACCTTTGTCCATAATCTCTGACAGAGACCCCAAGTTCATAGGACACTTCTGGAGGACACTTTGGAAAAGACTAGGTGTAAACTTGTCATTATCATCAGCCTATCATCCTAAGTCTGATGGTCAGACTAAGGTGATTAATAGGTCACTTGGCAACCTCCTAAGATGCCTAACAAAGGAGCAGGGTGCTAGTTGGGATTTAAGTTTGGCACAGGCAGAGTTCTCATACAATGACACTGTTAACAGAAGCACCAGCCTGTCTCCTTTCCAAATTGTTTATGGCACTCACCCAAGGGGTATTTTGGAACTTAGGGAGGTTAGAGGACTAGAAAATAGTAGTGCCTTGGTTGAAGACTTCACTCAAGTGATGAAAGATGTCCATGAACAAGTACAACAAAAATTGCAGTCCACTTCTCAGAAATATAAACAGTTTGTTGACAGAAAGAGAAGGGATCTGCAATTCAAAGAAGGGGATTTGGTCATGGTCCATCTAAAGAAGGAGAGACTCCCTGTAGGTAAACATACCAAGCTACTCATGAAGAAGATTGGGCCTTGTGAAGTGCTCAAGAAATGTGGAGAAAATGCATATAAAATCAGACTTCCGGATGGCATTGCTTTGTCTCCAATTTTTAATGTTTTAGACCTTTATCCCTATAAAGGATCTGATCCTCAGACTATTGATGAAGAAAACTAAACTGATCAGACAATCCAAGAACTGATTCCTTCATCTCCTAATCAGATTGAGTGCATTTTGGATAAGAGGATTGCAAAACAGACTAAGAGGCACACATACTATGAGTACTTGGTGAAGTGGCTCACTAAACCTCAGGAGGATGCCACTTGGATGAGTAGAGTAGACATTGAGAAGGCAGGTTTCACATTTGATAACATTCCTAACTCAAGAGACCTGAGTTCTGTTTGACAATGGGTGTATGGTGCAAGGCACCTAGGAGTAGTTTGACACCTCAAGCATTTGGATGCATTTTTCATAAGTTATGATTTTTGTTCAATGTGTTTGGTAATAAGGCTTTTAGCCATTATTGTAAGGTCCTTCTGTATGGTCAAGAGGCTTGGGGTAATCATATAAACCTCAAGACACTCTTAGTCCATTTGGACCCTTGTTGTGCCAATTAGACCTAGAAGGTCTAAGGATTGGTTTTTGAGTCTTTTGGTTGTTTTTAGTGTTTTAGTATGTTGGAAGGAGTGTGTTGGTCATTTGGACTCCATTGGACAAGCCAAACAAATCAACCTCCTTGTGTTAATGCAAAACACCATAGTTGTCAAAGGTGTTATGTGTTGGGTCGGTTTAAAAACCACTTTGGGCAGTTGAATGCTATTGTAGAAGTTGGACACCAACTTGGATGGGTTGATAACATTGTGATTTCACTCCTGTACGGTAGAGGAGGTCTGGTACAGAGTTTTGGGCATTCAAACAATAAAAACAGTCACTTTTTCCCTATTTTTCTTGTTGTGTATAGCTTGTACGGATTGGCCATGTGAGAAAATGTACTTTTCCTGAAACTAGACTGAGTCAGGGTTCGAATGCAACTAGTTTGAGGTCTTGAAGTGGTCGGAGTTGAAAGTTATTGAATTTTCTTTCAAAACTGGTCTAGAAACCCTGTTTTCTAGGGTTTGTCATATAAATCCAGCCCTAGAATGCATTCCCACCGGTGAAAATTCATGAAAATTGGTGAAATGCAAGCTAGGGATATACTCTATAGGATTCCAAAAGCATTTGGTGGGGAAAGGTTGTTTTCAAATTTTAAGGTGATGCCCTAGGTCAAGTATTACCATGTATTTGGCCTATTTTATGCAATTTGTTGTTGTAGAAAACAAAATCCTGATGTGGTGAGTGAATAGATGGTGGTTTTATGTTGTTTGGGCATGGTAGGAGTGTTCCAAATTCTTGTCCCTGATCTATGCACCCAAAATTGATCACTTACTTTGTAACCTAGCCCTAAACTGATTAATTAGGCCTAGAGACCTAGTGAGTGTTCTGAGTTGCTGGAGTAGAGTTGGAATAGGAGACTTGGAAGTTTGATAGGTCTCTTAAAGGGTATCTAAAACCATCATTTACTTGCCTGGTCATTTGGGATTTTGTCAAGTTGTGTTGAGAAAACTAGGTTTGGAGGGCTAGTAGCTTCACTAGTCAAAGTAGAGGTAGGAGAGTTTTGGGAAGTTGGGGATCAAACCAACTACATGGAAAGTGTTTATTGATCTGTCTTAAGCTGTGGGAGAAGCCTTGAAGGTTGAGTCATCACCAGGATATCAAACCCTTCATATACCCTTGAATGTGCCTTTGGTTGGTTGGTTGAAGGCTAGGTGAGTGGGTGAGTGGGCAAAGGAGAATAGTAAACATTGTGTTGGTGCTTCCCTTGTGCCACTCTGCATCAGTCTCCATTTGTTGTATGCATCCCTTCTTTTGAATCTGGTTGCTAAGGGTTACTTAGATTCTAGGATATAGATTTCTATATTGCATGCTTAACTTTTGACCTCCATTCAAGGAGTGGATTAAATTGTTTTAGGTTAAGTATGAAGAAGACTATATGGCAGCAGGGATGTTTGTAAGTAGAGATAGCTAAATACTCATTCTTGGGTGATGTTTGTAAGGCAAATACCAATCCAGCCCCTTGAAACTTGAATGCCAGTGTAAATCATTCACATGTATATGTCTAGTTGACTCCTTTCCCTGAGATAGGCACCAGTTTGCCCTTGTGTAGAAGTTATGACCCAAAATCCCCTGTCTTGCATCCAAAACATAAATACAAATCATTTCATAATTCCAACCTATTAGTTTGTAGGAGTAGAAGTAGGACCCCTGCAAACTCTCATTCCTAACCAGTTAGATATGTCCAAGAACACTGCCAACCTTGTGATTTATCACACAAATCTTGGTCCTAAAGTGAGAGTATTTTGCCTATGACTAAAAGGCTAAATCTTTCTGTTGGGTGAGTAAAAGACAAATCTTTAGCAATAGGGATACCCCCCTTGGTGCGACAGAACCAAAAGTGAAGGGGAGGCAGATCAAGCAACCTCCTGTATTTGTTGGCCGAATCTACCTGTGCATTGGAATTGGCAAACCCTTTGCCGATTCAGATAAAAAGAAAAAATCCAACAAAGTGGTGACTTTGCTGGGGATAGAGTCAAATAATTTAAAGGCTGGAAAATCTAGTTTCCAGTGAAGTCGTTGCAAAAATACCAAAGAACGACCATGTGGTGCTCTGATGGCATGATGAATCCAGAAAACAAAAGTGCCTTGTTGATATTCTATCCTCTCTGTGAGAGGTGGTAACTCTGTTGATTGAACCTATCAAAGCTGCAACATATTTCCAGGTATTCATCTTTTGATTCAAAAATAATGAGTCTAGAGCAGCAATCTTGGTTGTGCTCTCTGAGAAGGCCATTTTTTATTGAAAAATATAAAGCCCTGAATTTCAAAGGAATATATGGTTACCCAAATGTTATCCCCAATAAGATTAGAAAATGTTTGCCGAAATATAGTGGATTAAATTTTGAATCTGCAAACAAACACCTAGAAAAGTTTTGTAATATGATAGAAGATTATGAGGTAGAGGTTGAAGATGTAGTAATGAGACTCTTTGTTCAGTCATTAGAGGATGATGTTAGGGTCTGGTTTTCAAACCTACCTGTGTGTTCAGTTTCTTCATGGGTAGATTTAGAAATTGCATTCCTAGAGCAGTTTGGTGAAAAATTTGATTTGGCCTCATTGATCATACATTTCATGAATATTCAAAAGGAAGAGGAAGAACTAGTTCCAGCCTTTAATCTTAGATTTATTAAGTTGCTCAGGTGGATCCTTGAATATATGAGACCCAATGATGCATTGTGCTTGACAATTTATTTGGCTACATTTGATGAAGAAATGAGTTATTTATTGAGAGATAAGGAACCAGTCACACTTCACCAGGCTTACAGATTTGCTATGGATATTGAAAACAATCAGAAATATGGAATGCCAGTAGGCTTCATGGCTGCAATTTTTCAAAACAGTTATCAAAGTGAATATATTTCAGCTGTCCTAATGTGCTTATTTAAAGATGATTTTGTAGAGGGAAATATATTTTGGAATAGAATGTGTAGTCATGATGTGATGCATAAACATGAAGAAGATGTTGTAGAAAATGTAGGCACATCTTATAATGGTGAAGACAAATATTGTTATCAGCCTCTAGAAGAAAGATCTACAGACGCAAAATGCCCTTTAAATGATCAAATGAAAGATATACATGAGGTTGTGTCTTGTAATAATAGGTATATCCCAGTTTTTCCTGATTATTTATATGAGGCGGATATGGAGAGATTCACTCTAGGTATAGAAGATGTAAATTCAAGGGACGACAGTGAATATGTTAGTCATTGTCAGCATTCAGATGCATATGTGATCCTTTCAAATGATGAAATATATATGGATACTGAATATGAGTGTTTCCTTGAAAATTCTGACTACCTTTACAGTGCAGAGGTTGAAACTTTTGTTGTTGATTATCAGTGCATTGGTGAAGAGGAAAAATAGGGTCACTATTCAGGTGTGAATGGACAAGTTGCAGATGTTCATGTTGATACAGACAGGGATAGTGTTGGTTGTAGGGGTGACTATGAAGCTTTTAGCGTAGGGTTGCACTCTGAGCTATTTATGCCTTCTCTTGAGACATTCCAGGTAGACATTAATGATAAAATTATTGAGAGCAATGATGATGAATATCTGAATGTTTATAAAAATGAATATGATTATGAGATGTTGCTTTTGCCTGAATATTGCATGTTCGATACAGAGGAGCTCTTATTTTATAAAGGGCAAAATTTTGATGTGGATTCATTTATTTCATATGAGTGATATTTTCCCAAGTGACACTGGTGACTCATATGATCATGACAGTCTACTACTGAGAATGGTAGATGCTTATAAATCTAGTCATGGATTTCTCAGAGAAGAAAGAAACAATAGTACGATTAATTGCAATGCTGGGTGCTACAAACAACAAATTGTTTTTAGTCTTCGTTCGAAGAAATCAAAAGAAAATAAGACATTTGACAAAGGAAAATTTTGGTTTTTCCTTTTTGGTGGCCCTGGGCTGCCAAGTAATCTTCAAAAATGTAATTTGTGATGCAAGTTGGTGCAGCGTTTGACTCTGTGGCCCAATGGATATAGCACCCGGTCTACATTCGAGAGGTTTGGAGTTCTCGCCATGCTTGCAAGAGGCATGCATCCCCAGACAAAGCCAATGGTGGTGCCTGCACCTAGAGTTAAGGTTTCGAGCTAAACATCCATAGGCATTTTCATTGTAAAACCAAAAATTCCAAGTCCCTCGGCCTCTTGAATTGGATGTATGTATCTTTGTATGGTCGTTTGTATGTATCTTTGTATGCGTAGGTGTGAATGTACATTGGTGGACCTGAAATAAATTTCAATCGGCTTCAGAAATGGTAAAGAAATCAGTTGTATGCATATCGAGTTTGTATCTATCATTCGGGTACATTTCTAGATGTAAAAATATGGTTGTATATCGCAAGTTCCTGGTTAAGTTCCGCAGTTGTATCAAAAACATTGTATGTATATGTTGTATATTTGATATACAACGGGTAAGATACAACGCTGGATTTCAAAGTGAATTCAAGTTTGGTTAAATAATGGTTGGGCCCATAGGTGTATGGTAGGGGGATTGTATGCAGAACTTTTGCATATGACATACAAAGTAGGAATATACAATCTCAGACTTCAAAAATTATTAAACCGGGCCTGGCAGGTGCATACTAGTGCGGAGTTGAAAAGTCAAAGTGATTTCCTTTGTATCTTGCATTGTATGTATCTCTGACATACAATTGCATATACAAGTGTGATGTGCAAGTAGGCAGGTGCAAAGGGAGGATGCAGCCAAAAAGTTAGTTGCATTTGTGAAAAAGGTGAAATCCACAGTTGTATATTGGGGTTGTATGTACCCAATATACAATCAGACATACAATAGAAGATACAAAGAAACATACAAGGCAGGAGCGGTCAAAGTCAACGATGGGTCCTGCACAGTTGTATATCCTATGGATTGTATATATGTGCAATATACAATGCAATGTACAAGGGCTCTAGTGGATTTCAGGCTGGGGCTTGCGGATATATATTGCACGTTGTATGTATGTGTGATATACAATGAAAGATGCAAAAGTGAAAATACAACACCAGATTTCAATATTTTTCCAATTTGATTGATAAATGCAATGGAGTTCGCAGTTGTATGCGATATACAAAGCGATGTACAAGGAAGGAGATGTAAGGCCAAACTCAACTATGATTTCAAATTGTTTTATAAAGATTTGGGGTCCGCCCTTATATGTTGGTGATTGTATGTATATATAATTGCACATACAACCACAGGTGCAAAAAATAAGATACATTTTCTCGCCGATGGAGATGCAAATACACAGCGATGGTGATCCAATTAGGTGCTGCCACATGTCCCAAGGCAGTTGTATGTATATACAACTGCATACACAAAGATTTGATAGGTAAAATGGAAGAGGGTAAAGTCAACGATGGAAAAAGGGTGCCTACATGGCGTGATCTCACTGGTGGAAGACTTTTCAATGGTGCCGATGTGGATTTTCATGGTGGGTGTGTGATTTGAAGTTGTAGATCTTAGTAGGAAGAGGGAAATCAATGGCCTATTTCAAACCGTTAGAAAGCGAAGGATTTCCTGTGTGTCCACAGTTGCATTTCAGGCAGGAAGAATTGCAAAGCACGCAGCCATTGTATTTCTAGAAGCTGCGGGTAGGTTGGCCATTTATGGAAAAATTTGTAGAGGCATGGTCTTGATTGACAGGTCAACTACCTGATTAAGGGAAAAAATCTTCAGTCGGCGGCTCACATCCTGAACCCACCTGCCCTTTCCTCTTCTTCTCATGGCTGCATTGAATATTTTAGGTGCCATTTAGATGGTACACGGTATTTTGCAAAATTTTTGAAATGACATTGTACTTCATGCTAGGTGCACGTTCTGGGTATATCAGGACTATGTCACTCATTTTTTTGGGGTTGAAGACTTGGGTAATTTTTGGGAGGAATAACAAAAAATAGAGTTTTCTTGGTTGTTTTGTCTCTTTTGGAGTTTATGAGTTGCATTTGAATGCACATTGCATACATGTTCAATTTCATGTTGTGTTTATAAGAAAAATGCTTATTTGCATGTGTTTAGCTGTTTGTCTCTATTTGTTGTATGCATCCATTCTTTTGAATCTGGTTGCTAAGGGTTACTTAGATTCTAGGATATAGATTTCTATATTGCATGCTTAACTTTTGACCTCCATTCAAGGAGTGGATTAAACTGTTTTAGGTGAAGTATGAAGAAGACTGTATGGCAGCAGGGATGTTTGTAAGTAGAGATAGCTAAATACTCATTCTTGGGTGGTGTTTGTAAGGCAAATACCAATCTAGTCCCTTGAAACTTGAATTCCAGTGCAAATCATTCACATGTATACATCTAGTTGACTCCTTGCCCTGAGATAGGCACTGGTTTGCCCTTGTATAGTAGTTATGACCCAAAACCCCCAGTCTTGCATCCAAAACATAAATACAAATCATTTCATAATTCCAACCTGTTAGTTTGCAGGAGTAGAAGTAGGACCCCTGCATACTCTCATTCCTAACTAGTTAGATATGTCCAAGAACACTACCAACCTTGTGATTTATCACACAAATCTTGGTCCTAAAGTGAGAGTATTCTGCCTGTGACTAAAAGGCTAAATCTTTCTATTGGGTGAGTCAAAGACAAATCTTTAGCAATAGGGATACCCCCCTTGGTGCGGCAGAACTAGAAGTGAAGGGGAGGCAGCTCAAGCAACCTCCTGTATTTGTTGGCCGAATCTACCTATGCATTGGAACTGGCAAACCCTTTGCTGATTCGGATAAAAAGAAAAAATCCAACAGCCTGGAAAGTAGGCCTGTGAGCCCTTTGATTGTAGCCTACATGTTGCCGGCATATGATCATTGTAATTCTTTGATATTCTGAATATATGAATCTTCCATTGCATTCTTCAATTGTGTTGTTTCCATTGTGTTGTTTCCATTGTGTTTACTCTAGCTGCATGGTATGGATAGTTCACTCTATGAACACTCTAACCATGACTGCACTAGATATTGTGGCACATACTTTAGAAGAAGGGTGAACTTTTTCCAATATTCCATCACTAACATATCCCCTTTCCATATATTTTTAAAATTTGTTAGCTTTTGGTTGATGAAAAGCTACAAATTGATCCTAGGTTAAGCTCAAAGAACTTAGCCCAAGTTCCATTTTCTTGTTCATCCACCACATGGATGCTTCTTCTACCAGATGAAAGGCACCCCATACTACCTTAGTTATCTTAGAGTAACTTCTAATCTCAAAATAATTTTCCATCTCTGTCAACCAAGCTTCTGTAGCATCACCACTTTTTGTTCCATTGAACTTAGGTGGGATCATATCTCTTGACAGTTCTGAGGCAAGTCTACTTCTCTTTTCCTCTTAAGACTTACCTATCAACATTCTCCCTTCATTCACCATGAATACTGGTTTCATGGACATAATCACCATCTCCTTGATGAGAGTCCTCATTTTCTCCTTTGGATCTACCTTGACCCCTAACTTCTTGCTCCAGGTTACAGAGCCTTTCCTTGGTTTCATTCAGCATGGCCAATATCTGATCCATCTGAGCCATTAGGTTTTCAGAAGGATTTGACTCCCCTTGACTATCTTCAAGATTTGTTTGAGTTTGAACCATGATGATACTCTATATCAAACTTGATATTTGCATCAATTATAAATTAGAATTTAGAAATAATACATCTCATTAATTCAAAATTTATCAATAAAATCCATTCACAAAACTCAAATTTGTGCAAATTGTTGAACACAAAGAATACTGAGAGGGCGGGTGAATCAGTATTCTATAAAAAAATTATTTCACATATTCATTAATCCTTTTACCAAATTCAATAACATGAAAGCAAAATAAACATAAGAAGAGTAGCCACAAATTCATAACACACAGACACCAAAATTTTTACGTGGAAAACCCAAAAAGGGAAAAACTATGGTGAGTGTTACCTCACAATATATTATGATATCAAAACTAAATTACATGAAGGCTAACTGACTTAGGGCTCACTATCCAAGGACTCACTATCCAAAGAAGTGCTCACTGCAATAGGCTCACTTCCATAAAGAAGAGAAGAGAAGATAGAGAAAGGGTGGCGCATTGCCAAGAGAAGACTGCTACAAATGCATCTACATAATGTTGAAATGTAGTTCCATTAATAGCTTAATATACAGATTCAAAAGTCTTCATCATAATTGCCTTGCTTTTCTGCTTTGCTTCACATATACTCTGTTCTTCTGCCTTTACTATTCCTTTCTGATCATAAAATAGCCTCAGATCACATACACATCGAATTCGTATATCATCATCACACCAATACTAAAATTTATTAAGTATATATATCCGCAACATGAATTATTCCAATACTAGGTTGGCATGTAAAATATGAAACTTGTATATCAAAGTTGTACCTTATCTGCTTGATCCTTTGCACAAACAACAATGTGAGCCCATATAATCATTTGGGATTCTTCATATAGGTCTAGACTCATTAAAGAACTACTTAGATTGATGATTCAAATAATATACCTTTATTGCACATCAATCCAACTGTGTTGACCTTATCCTAAAGTACAGACTTAAACCTTATTGTTTGTCATGTCATAACTTCTATTGTAGACCACATGCAACTTCAAAAATCACATCAGACATTTTCATTAGATGTCACTAATCATACCTTTAGGACCGTAGGTCATAATATTCTTATGTGGCAAATTGCGAACCTTTGAACTACTGACTCTGTCACTGTAGAACACTGTCAATCTAAATGCCAATACTCAGTAACTTGTAGATGATCTTTTGGTGAACTTCAAACTCCACAAATCTGGAGTTAGATACTCTTCATATGTGTTTACAACACCCCCAAACCAAAAATCAAGATACTCAATACTGGAGGAATGCGGACCGAGTTATTCAGGTGTTCAGCTTTGTCCCTGACTACACTCTATTTATCAGACTTAAGCAATTCACAACGCAACTTTTAGAGATTGTCAAGATATGAAACTTAGGATATAACATTGCATAAGATCTAACTACAGCATACTAGAACCGCGTAGCAAGATCTTCATTTGCAGAGGATTACCAACTTGATTTTTGTCCCTAGCTCAATGTGTTGCCAATACTTAGTCAATTTGGCTAAGTCAATCTTACCGAACCAAAATATTGTACACATCTTTGACTCAGGAGTTGTCTTCAAACATGTCAAGTTGTTGCCATTAATGACAACATCAAATCATCAACATATCAGCAGTGTCTCTTGACTATGTTGCCAGCAATATCCCCCTTTGGCATTGATGGCAACACTTAGTGAAAAATGATTATCTTCTCCCCCTTACTATGTACACTCTATTTTTCTTCTTCCCTTAAGATGTTTGGCCATTTTGCACTGGATCTTCTTCTCCCCCTTTGACATCAATGGCAAAGGTGTATATACAAGTAACAAAATTGTATTGCAAAACTATTATACTTAACTGCATATATATAGATGTAATCAAAAGCTTACTAACTAAAAAGTGGAGAGGATGTTTGAGTATGTGACTTTCAATTGAGCTATCTCTCCATCCCATTTGGTCTTGACATTGTTCAAAATTTGAATGTTTCTATTTACTTGAAACACCAACTCTTCTACCTTATCAACAGTTGTAGACACATCAGTTATTGCCTTTATCCTTTTTGCCTCTACTTGCAGACCAATCATAGAATCAAGCTTGGATTCTATTGTTTCTCTCACTTGGCACATTCTGCTTTTGATGGCCTTTTTCTTACTTTGCAGACTTTTTATTTGTGCATGAATGCCTTCTATTTCTGACTTTTTGTTTGAGATGGAGTCAGTTGCCGGGTCAAAGGTTTCAAAGATCTTTAACAGTTTGAGCTCCAATTTCATCTATTTTCTCCTTCAACTCTTTTGTTGATTTAGGCCAAGATAGACAAAACTTGTATATATCACTAGCATCCTTAATGATAGTCTCTATACTCTTGATGCTATTATCTAACAAAATTGCATCTTTAGCTAACTTTTCCTTTAGTTCAACTAGCCTTTTATTACTGATTTCTGCTCTAACCTTAGTATCTACTGCTATTTCAAAGGATTCAAAATGAGAACTTACAGAGTTTATGAGCCTTTTAACTTGCTTAGATGGTGCAAGTGTTGTATCTTTCTGTAGTTCAGGCATCAATTTCTCCAATACATCAGATGCCTTGTCAATGAGCTCACTGTCTTGGACATAGGATTTCAAAATTTCTTCTTGAGCTTTGGCCTGTACAATTGATACTAATTTCAACTTTTGCAATGGAGACATTGAGTCCAAGTTGATTGGACCTTGCATAAACTTAGGTGCATCCAAAACTTGTGTTCCTTGTTGCTTCTCCAAAAATTCCTTGACAGTATTTACAGGATCCGGTGTAGTAGCAATGTCTCTTGCCTTAGCATTAGACACTTTTTCTTCTTGATTCTGCTCCGATGGTTCTAGACCCATAGCCTCTTATTTGTCAATGTTTTGTTCTAGAGGAGGGATCTTCATAGCTTGTTCATCTTGTTGATCATAAGCTTTATTTTGTTCTGCAGTCTTCTTATTTTCTTGATCATCCATTTGTTGATCCGAAGAAGGACTCGTCCTTGTTTGATCTTTGTCAACTTTGTTTTGACCATCAGTGACAGGGGCTTGGTTAGATGCAGGGGTTTGATCATCTTCTTTCTCCTTTATTTATTCATCAGTTTTGTCCAACCCTTGATCCATGCTAACTTATGGAACATACGTGTCATCACCAACACTTGTATCTTCTTTATCATATATAGTTGGGAGATGGAATTCCTTTAGTACTTCTAGAGTGATTTCCTTAGTTTCTTTAGCCAATTTATCAATGACACCTGACATGAGAGTGTTTTTCATTTTCTTTGTTCCAAACCTCACACCAAATACTTTGGAGACCTTTTCTTTTTCTTCTGGAGAGATCTTAGGACATAACTTTATTAGTGCATATTCTCTAAGCTCAATGTCCTTTACCATAGCTACTTCCTTTCTAACAAACATAATATTGGCAAGGGTGTCTGGGAGACTAGTGATTATCTTAATGAGAACTTTATTATATATCTCCAAATATCTGATTACAACAGTCTCAATGATTCCTTTGTCTGCATCATTATACTCATCATACAGTTGAGCTATAGGCTTTAGATTTCCATCAACTATTATAGCCTTTAAGACATCCTCCAAATTGATTGTAGCCTCTTCTTTCTTAGGCTCTACTTTCTTCACCTTCTTCCTTCCTTTGTCCATTCCAGAGGGCTTGTCTTGCTTAGCACCAGAGGCTTCAGTTGATTTTGCTTTCATTTTCTTTACCTCTTCATCTATCTCAGTTTCTTCATCATCAGCTCCAATACTAACATACATTCTTTTCCCTTTGCTTTTCATTCTTTTATTCCCTTTTGTAGTGGATTCCTTTGCAGGAGCTTCTACACTCATAGAAGGTGTGGGACCAGAGGATGTAGTAGTGGTTTGAGAAGTTGATGCTCTTGTTCTCTTCTTTATTATTGCAGGCTCCTTCTCTTTCCTCTCAGACTCTTCTGGAGCCTTTTTAGGCTCATCTTGCTTCATTTTTTTAGTTGGCCTAGCTGCTTCAGCTCTTGCTCTTGTTTTAGCAATCTCTTCTTTAGTAAGTCCTACGCTTTGGGCATATTCGTCTACCATTTTCTTCATCTTTTTTAGAGTTTCTAGTTTTCTCAATTCAACATGAACTTTTACAGATAACTCCTCATAGGTACCAAACCTTGCCTCTTTGATGTCCCTAGGTTTGCTCAACATGAGGTCAACATAGCCATCTAGTATATTTTCAGCCACTTCATAGCCCATTGGAAGGACCCAGACTATCCTAGGCTCAACAACATCCATCATGCATTGGTCTTTGTTTACAATAAAACATATATCATTCTTGTATTTCTCAATAGTTTTCTTCGGTATTCTTTGCCTAGATTCCATGACCTTTTGGAAATTCTTGAAATAGCCTCATAGGACTATATTCTGTGCATCATAGTTTCCTATGCTTCTTAGATGATTCCTAATTTGCACTGCAACCGGTTATTGCTAGACCAAAACAAGTTTTTCATTCCTGGTAACTCTTGCATGAAGTAGAAAAATAGGCAGATGATTAACATACCGAACTTGAATGGATATTTGTGCTCTTTTGTCTTCTTCAAGTTTTCCATTAATTGTTGTCAGAGCAACTCACAAAGGTCATAATCTGCATTCTTCTTAACCATCTCATAGGCTGTGTATATGGCAGTATCAGAGACAGGGTTCTCATAGTTTGTGAAGTAGATCTTGTGCTTGATTACCATGGATGTGAACCTTACTATATGGTCTTCAATATCATTAATTGTCAATGCCCTTTTATCAAATTTTGCTCTAGTGGCCTCCATCACTGTGTCATTCTTCACAGCCTTTAACACATGCACCTTTCCAGTAGAGTTTAGTCCTGTAAAGGCCCTTACATCATCCTTGCTAATCATGAAGGGTCTCTCAAGCCACATGAACTCATCGTGGATCCTTCTCAATACGTACCAAACCCATTCATCTTCAACAAAAGTTGGGAAATCTATGTATTGTAGGAATTTATTCTCCTCAAGTGTCTTATATTCCTCCTTCAAGTTAAGATCATCACCACTTAGATGCTTCAAATAAAGATCTGAAAACCTGCTATGACCAAATTCTTCTAGGGTAACATGAATGTAAGCCCTAATATCCTCTACATGCATTACACCATACGGTACTCCTAAAAATGCACCATTAGGGTTGACTTCCATAGATTTGAATGGATGTTTCTTAAATTTTTTGTTGTGGTCTTTCAGTGATGTCGATAACTTGGGGTGTCTCTATTTCTGCAAGAATTCAAACAAGTTCATGGTAGGGTTTTAAACTATAAATACCTCTTTTGTCGAATTAGGGTTTGCTCTGAGTTTCTTTGAATCTCTAGAAATTGTTGAAATCACTTGGAATTTTGCTTCAGTTCTCCTTGGACACTTAATAGCTTGAATGCAAAATGATTAGTCTTTTGAATGCGACCCTTTTTAACCCTTGTTATGCAAAAACCTAGTCATCATAAATGTTGTTCTCAAAAAGCTGTTAAACACTTCACTATAAAGCACAGTCGATCAAGATTGCTCCACAATGTGCCACATTTGACTTTTTTTTCTAGTTTCTTCTTCAAGAGATTCATCACATAGATTCTCAACTCATATCTTTGTGCTAGATCTCAGTACCAAATATCTGGATAGGGGATTAAGATTTTTCAATAAGAGCTCCACTTGAGCCAGAGCTCCCAATTTACTTCTTGGAGGAAGGATCTACACCAGAGACTGGTGTAGATCCATCCTTGACATCATTTACATCCTTCTTAATCCATACCTAATTCATTTCCTTCTTGATTTCTATCAGATCAAATTTGTTCTTACCTTTATCTTCTCTCTACTCAATTTTCCTCTTTTATGTAGGATAGTTCCTTTTTATGTTCTTGCTTCTGCAAAATTTTGTAATATATCTAGGCTTATTACAATTGTAACAAACAACATTCCTCCATCCTTGATTTCTTCCATTTGCTGGATTCATTCTTGATCTGCATTGGTTAGCCATATGCCCAAATCTTTTGCATGTAAAACATTTCCCATTGAAAGATTGAGTATTCCTTCCATTGTTGAAACCATTCCTTATCACTCCTACATACATTTGCTCTATGACCGATTCTCTTGCAATTAAAACATTGACTGAGGAAGGATGGAACATTTTGATTCATTCTACTCCTACATTGAGTAGCCTTATGACCAAACTTATTGTAATTAAAACAATAGTCATTGAAAGGTGGGTACCTTTGAGCATTTGGTTGCTTGATCAGAGGCCTTCTAGGTCTGTTTCTCTGATTTTGGACCTGTTTTCCTTTGACTCTCTTCATCTCAGTGTCAACTTGTCCTGATTTAGAGCTTTCTCCCTTTTCAAATCCTAAACCTTGTTTGTCATCTGGATTTTTCTGGTTGTTAATCAACTCATCTAGCTTTGCAAAGCTTATCCTAAACTTTTCTTTATAACTATTGGCTACTTCCAAATCATATTTCAAAAGTAAAACATCTTTTGCTAATTTTTCACATTCTTCAGACTTTCCTTTCAGAGTTTGATTCAAATGCTTCTCAATTTCTTCTTTTTTTTAAACTAGTAATGATGAATCACTTAGAGTTTCATTTGTTTCTTTCATCTATTCACTTAGCTCTTTTTTTCTATCATTTGATCTCTTAACTTGTTCTCTCAGCTTTAGGATTCATTAGCTTCTTTGACATTTTCCCTTAAATCTCAGATATCTGCTTCATACTTATCAAGATCTTCAAGAGTAGTTTTTAGGTCTTGATTACTGACATTTATGCAATCATCAATTGTGACACTGCCTAGAGCAGGATACCTTTTGGCAGCCATGTGTACACTTTCCCAGATCTTCCTCAAGATGTTAGGTTTCTTCCAAGGAACCTTTCTCTGATACCAATTGTTGAACACAAAGAATACTGAGAGGGGGGGGTGAATCAGTATTCTGTAAAACTTTTATTTCACATATTCATTAATCCTTTTACCAAATTCAATAACATGAAAGAAAAATAAACATAAGAAGAGAAGCCACAAATTCATAACACATAGACACCAAAATTTTTACGTGGAAAACTCAAAAAGGGAAAAACGATGGTGAGTGTTAGCTCACAATATATTATGATATCAAAACTGATTTACATGAAGACTCACTACCTTAAGGCTCACTGCCCAAGGACTCATTGTCCAAAGAAGTGTTCAGTACAATAGGCTCATTACCATAAAGAAGAGAAGATAAGATAGAGAAAGGGTGGCTCACTGCCAAGAGAAGACTGCTACAAATGCATCTATAGAATGCTGAAATGCAGTTCCATTAATAGCTCAATATATAGATTCAAAAGTCTTCATCATAATTGCCTCACTTTTGTGCTCTGCTTCACATATACTCTATTCTTTTGCCTTTACTATTCCTTTCTGATCACAAAATAGCCTCATATCACATACACATTGAATTCGCACATCATCATCACACCAATACTAAAATTTATCAAGTATATATATCCGCAACATGAATTATTCCAATACTAGGTTAGCACACAAAATATGAAACTTGTATATCAAAGTTGTACCTTATCTGCTTGATCCTTTGCACAAACAACAATGTGAGCCCATATGATCATTTGGGAATCTTCATATAGGTCTGGACTCATTAAATAACTACTTAGATTGATGATTCAAATAATATACCTTTACTGCACATTGATCCAACTGTGTGTCGACCTTATTCTAAAGTACACACTTAAACCTTATTGTCTGTCATGTCATAACTTCTATTGTAGACCACATGAAACTTCAAAAATCACATCAAACATTTTCATTAGACATCACTAATCATACCTTCAAGACCATAGGTCATAATATTCTTATGTGGCGAATTGCGAACCTTTGAACTACTAACTCTGTCACTGTAGAACACTGTCAATCTGAATGCCAATACTCAGTAACTTGTAGATGATCTTCCGGTGAACTTCAAACTCCACAAATTTGGAGTTATATACTCTTCATATGTGTTTATAACACCCCCAAACCACAAATCAAGATACTCAATACTGGAGGAATGCGGACCAAATTATTCAGGTGTTCTGCTCTATCCCTGACTGCACTCTGTTTGTCAGACTTAAGCAATTCACAACACAACTTTCAGAGATTGTCAAGGTATGAAACTTATGATATAACATTGCATAAGATCTAACTATAGCATACTATAACCCCATAGCAAGATCTTCATCTGCGGAGGATTACCAACTTGATTTTTGTCCCTAGCTCAATGTGCTGCCAATACTTAGTCAATTTGGCTAAGTCAATTTGGCTTGTCTGCTCTGCTTCATATATACTCTGTTCTTCTACCTTTATTGTTCCTTTCTGATCACAAAATAGCCTTAGATCACATACACATTGAATTCACACCACATTCATGCATCCTCATCACACCAATACCAAAATTTGTTAAGTATATATATCTGCAACATGAATTATTCCAATACTAGGTCGGCATGCAAAATATGAAACTTGTATATCAAAGGTGTACCTTGTTAGCTTGATCCTTTGCACAAACAACAATGTGAGTCCATATAATCATTCTGGAATCTTCATATAGGTCTAGACTCATTATAGAACCATTTAGATTGATGATTCAAACAATATACCTTTACCACACATCGATCCAACTATGTGTCAGCCTTATCCCAAAGTACACACTTAAACCTTATTGTCTATCATGTCATAACTTCTATTGCGGACCACATGAAATTTCAAAAATCACATCAAACATTCATTAGACATCACCAATCATACCTTCAGGACCACATGATGTAGGAGCATTCTTGTTAATGCAATTTATATTCATTTTAGTGTTCTAGTCTCTATTTTGGGTTGATATAGGTTTTAGGGGTCATTTGAGGTCCTTTTTAATAATGACAACTATCATATAGTGATTTTGGTGGAAATTAAAGCATGTAACATTTGTAACTACCTCTTGGGGTGGAAAATAAATGGAAATAAATGTAAAATTCTCTCCAATAATGAAGAGAGTTTTTGGGAGGAAGAAAAACTTGGGTTTTGACAGTCTTCTGTCTATTTTCTTACTGTTCCATTGTTTTCAGTCTGAAGTTTTGCATTGTACGGACCTTTATGGTATAGTATGGGCCTAAAACCAATTGGAAAAGATGAAGGAATGTATCTAGATCTGAGTTCTTTTGTTTTGAATGAAAATCATTGAATTTTGAAGAAGTTATGATCAGTTTTCTAAGGGCAGGTTTACGAATTTGTTTTTTCTGAAAGTTGTAGTCTGGAAACATGCGTGGTACAAATCTGTATAGTCTAGTATGATCCTCCAAATGATTGGTAAAGTTAATGATGTGTTTTAATCTTCAATTTGTTTTGGTTGCATGTTATTTCATTATGTTTTGAGTGAGTTATGGCCTTTTTGGTGAAGGTTGTCCTGTTCTAACAATGTTTTCTAGAATTTACAGTCTGAAAATGTACTAGTACAGCCATGTATGGTACAATATTAGGATGAAACCAATTTGAATGGATGAATATATATTTCTATCTCTCAATGCTTTTTGTTTAGATCATTTTCATGGAGTTTTGAATAAGTTATGACCATTTTTGTGAGGATAGGTTTGAACCCTAACTAGGGTTCCCAGTTCTGTAACAGTCCATTTTTTACCTATTCTGTACAAAGTAACCCTAGCCCATTTTGATATATGTTGAGTTAGGGACAAAAGGGTATTCATAGCAAGTTTCATATTTCCATTTGCAGGTCTTTAGGAAAAGTTATGACCAAAAAGGTCTGAGTTTCTACACTTGAAGGGCTACTAGGCTAAGGATGGCTAGAAAAGGAAGGTTTGATGGTTGCAAGTCAAAGGTATCTTGTTAGTGATTCAAAATTGTTTTAAGCATTTACTTGATAGCTTTGCATCATTGCAGGTCATAATATTCTTATGTGGTGAATTACGGACCTCTGAACTACTGACTTTGTCACTATAGAACACTATCAATCTAAATTCCAATACTCAATAACTTGTAGATGATCTTCTGGTGAACTTCAAACTCCAAAAATATGGAGTTAGATACTCTTCATATGTGTTTACAACACCCCCAAACTACAAATTGAGATACTCAATACCAGAGGAATGCGGATTGAATTATTCAGGTGTTCTACTCTGTCCCTGACTACACTCTGTTTGTCAGACTTAAGCAATTCCCAACACAACTTCTGTAGATTGTCAAGATATGAAACTTAGGATATAACATTGCATAAGATCTAAGTATAGCATACCAAAACTGCATAGCAAGATCTTCATCTATGGAGGATTACCAACTGGATTTCTATCCCTAGCTCAATGTGCTGCCAATACTTAGTCAATTTGGCTAAGTCAATCTTATCAGACCAAAATACTATACACATCTTTGTATCAGGAGTTGTCTTCAAATATGTCAAGTTGTTGCCATCAATGACAACATCAAATCTCCAACATATCAGTAGTGTCTCTTGACTATGTTGCCAACACAAACAATCTCATCTTTATTATAGTTTATTCTAGGTATAAATACATCCTTATTTAGATAATTAACTCAACAAAACTACATGTCACTATTGATTAAAGGATATTCCCCAGGTTCCTCTTCCCCATTGGAATCCAATAAAACAAACTTAGAGGGTGGATGTACACGCATGTACTCCTCCATCACCTCTTTTCCTAAAACAAGAGCATCATGACCACACACAAATGGCATGTCACATTTAGCAGAAGGTTTACCTGGCTCAACTACACAAGTAGGTACAATAGGTTTCTTGGCCAATTCGATGCGTTGTTTCCTTTCTAGTCGTATATTCTTAAGAGCATTAGCCAAAGTCTCAAAATCTTCTAGCCATGCACCCTTAGCATAGTTAATATGCTCTTTGAGTTTAACCTCCTTAGTAGGTTCTTCTTAACCATTAACTTGGGCAAATGATGGGTAATAGACTTTTTGGCAGTTTTCTTGGTTCTCCTCTATGCCATTTTAGCATAAAACCAATTTCAAACATTAGCTAATCTGCTAAATGTTGGCTAGTTTTCTCTTAGTGAGCACCTAGGTCCATGTGTTGAACCTGCTTCGCTCTGATACAATATGTAACATGCCATCTCATATTACTTGGAATTACACACACAATTACAAAGAAAGTAAAAGAACATGATAAACATGAGTGAATTTTTTTATCATTTACATAATTACAAGGAAATAAATACATATCTTTTTTAAATATTTTTCAACCTTGAAATTCAATATATTCAAAGATAAATCATAGTGAAAAACATTTCACTTTACATTTACAATATGTTGCACTTGGCAATAATAATAATTTTACATCATAACATAAAGAATATTGCATCTAGAATCTTGATATCTATCACTCAAGTCTCGGCGGGTCTTCTGCTATAGAGGGAGAGCATCATTTGAGTGCTTTACCTCCAACCACAGACTGGCAGTCCCCCCACACCTTCCTTCCTAGAAGTGGCCTTACCCTTCATGAAGAGTATAGAAATAAGGAACCAACAGGTTTTTCATCTGAGTCCTAGTGTTGTTTCCTATGTAACACAATCGACCATACAACTCTAGACAATCTTCTAGCTAAGTATGATCCTACTGATAGGTTGCACCATCTAGACACTTTGAATTGACTAATGCATGCAGAGACAAATGCATCACTTGAGCCAAAGTTTCTATTTAGATAAATGTTTGCAATAAATGTAGTCGTGTGTTCACACACCTCTAACTCAACTTGGAAACTATCTCATCCTACAATTTGATTTGTTGACTAATAACACTAGACATGAAATGTCTTGGCCAAGCTTAGTTCCTAGTTAATCTGACTTAATCCTAATTTCTAGGATACATACAATGGATAGGTTTATAAGACTTAACCTTCCAAAGAGTCCTTTGTTGCATTCTTGCAAATGTCAGAGTCTATTACCTCTTGTCATTCTACTCATCGACTCAAAAATTAAACATTCTTGTACTTTATGTCATCTTTTGACTCTATCAAGAAATCATTAAAACTTTATCAAAAAGCTTCTTAGACTCTTCCTAAGTTATAATTGTCTTGATCTATGGATTCTTAACTATTTACTGTTGACCATAAATATAGTAGATTGATTCAGTGTCATAATTTTCTCGAGAGATTTAAGTCTACTAGACCCATCTGGGTTGATCCTAGGGTTTTATCTTCTCTAAGCCAATATATAAAATAGCATCAAAACTCTTGTTATCCAAAGATTAAAAAAATGTATAATAATATTACATGATTATAATATCTTCTAGTCTTCTCTAGACCACTTAGGCTATATTCAACTTCACATTTCTCATAAAAATATAGAACATGAGTTTCTATCTTCATGTAAATAAAATCTAATAAATATTCTCAATAGAATAAATACTCTTAACTAAGTTTATTCTTCAAAATAGGTTTTGAGTCTAAAGAGAATAATAAATAAAGTTTCAACCTATTGGTCTCCTTTTGTCCTCTGACTCTAGATATAGAAAGATTATGCACTTATGCACATCATCCTTGCACATAACGAAAATACTTGCTATAATTGAAGTGTGCATATAATATAGATCACATCTTGGGTGTTTCCAATGATATCCAAGATCATTCCTATTTACTTAAAATAACATGAGACCTATCACTAAGTCTTTGATTGAAAACAATAAAACTTGAATGTATCAAAGAGATAAATACGATACAACTCTATCCTTACCTATTGATCTAGACTCCTATGTTTAATCAGAGTTCTCTAGAGGCTCAGTTTTCATTACAAAATGATGTAATCTACAGATTTTAATAATAAGGAGACAATAGTTGCACCCCATGTCGACTTGAATGTAAAGGTAGGTAATAGTTAACTAAAATCAACTTGAGCTCTCAGAATGAACAAACCTTTCTACTACTTCTCAGAGTCTAACAAAGTTATACAGAAGAGATTTACTAACTATAATAGTAGTTATCTCAGCCTGCTATAGATAAACACAATATGGACTAAAAAAAAGCCATAGAGTTTCCATTCATGGAATAAGGTAAACAAATACAATCCTTGATAGTAAACAAAGATACACCTATCTCTATATACCAACAAAATACAAAACTTATCTAATGTCTATTGTAACATAGAGAGAACAAAGGATATTCAACCTTAGGTTTACATAGTCTTATACAAGCTTATATGTTGTGTACTCACACAGTGGTGTGGTAAGCTATCGACCTTATACACATAGTATTTAACTAGGCTTACTTTCTTTATATACTTGTAGGGATAAACTTGGTTCATTGACCATAAAAACATAGAGATAATCTAAGTCTATTGGCCATTTACACTCAGAGATAATCAAAGACTATCGACCATATACACTCACAGATACTTTAAAATTATCAACCACATGACACTCAGAAATAATCAAAGACTATTGGCCATTTAACACATAGATATACTTTAAGATTATCTACCATATGACACAGAGAAATACTTTAATTTTATCGGCCAAATAACACAATTATACTCTAATTCTATCAGCCATTTAACATAGATATTCTAAGTATGTCAAACTTAGTTACAAAGCTACAAAACTAAAATAAAACTTAAGATTCTTAAATAATTCTTAAGCTTTGAAACAAAGGAGAGAACCTGTATTAAGATCGAATGATGTTCTTTCCACACTCTCTGTTCTTTTCCTTCAATGAACTTCAGTCCTCTTCTTCCCACTTTCAATGTCCTTCCACCATAAAGGTATTGCTCAACTCTTGATGTCTCTTTTCTCTCTCTGTCGTGTTTGTGAGAAAACTTCTACGGTGATGAATAGAAATTATAGCCATATCTACATCCTTTCCTCCTAAAACATAGCCTACAATAATTCCTCATAAGCATGCAAATTAGTGGAGGTGATGGTCATAAAAGACCACTCCAAAAGTTGGTTAATATGCTCCTCCTTACTCTCTAAATCAGGGAGTAAAGGAGTCAAGCCATTTTATAAAAAGGTTGTTTGCAATACCTTGGAATCTTGGCTATGTTCATATAGAAGTTTATTGACCACCTCATTAGGTCTAACTCCTTAAATCATATTAAAATATATATAAACATAACCACAAGGTGAAGTAAAAATCACCCAATACTTACTTGCATTATTTCCAACATTTGAAAAGATACGAGAATGGGGTCAAGGTATTCTCCCCATCTTTATATTGCAAAAACACCAGAGAATGGATAAGTTACCATAACGGAACACTTATCAGAAATCACCGATAACAAAATAATTTATCGTCTAATTAAATTCATTATAATAACATAAACTATATTCATAGCACATAAGAAAAATAATGACTATCAACCATATCTTGTCGATGTTCATTTTATCCTAACTTAGTTTTTGACAAAACCTATGCTAATGGATCTTGACGTCAAATTGACAATTGTTGAGTCAAAACCCAAACTCTGATCAAATAGGTCGAACACAACTTACCAATCTCGACGAGGGTTCACTAAACATTGTAAGAACAAGACTTAGATGGAAACAACCTATTCCTTTCCATACGTCTATTCACTTCTCTCCAATGATGCACTCTCTCTCTCTTTCTCGAAGGGTGGAAACCTATATTTCCTGGTTATAACTTGCATTTAGCAAACTAGGATTAGTGCATCGTTAGTTAATCCATAAACCTTATGAATAAATAATCTTGACATCATATAATCACATGTCTAAATTCTATACATATAAACATAAACTCATGATATCATTGATTTATCCTAACATTTCTACCAACATAAAATCATTAAACCATGCAAAAATTATCTACTAATTACATATAAGTAAAAAGTAAAACATAGTCAAAATTTGGGGTGTGACAGGTTTGATTTATCGATCATGATACCATGGTCCTAAAAATGGTCACAAGGAGTGTTCAAGAAGGGGGAAATAGGTATAAATAGATTGACAAAGTGAATAGGTCAGAAAAGAAAATAGGTGGGGGAGATGAAGATCATGTTGATGAATCTTGGATCAACATATGAGACAAGTAATGATAATAGGAATGCATATGTAGGATGTATGGATACATTCTACTAGCAATTATGAGCGCTGATGTTGATATAGTAGGAGATGTTATGCACCATGGTATGAGGAACCAAGGTGATAATGTAACCCATGCACTAGACTTGACTCTACAAACAATAGGATGATCGCATACATGCCCAAGATAGTACAACCTTGTCTAGGCAAACAAGGGGGGACCTATAATAGAAGCCCTTAGTGCACAAAAGATATGAGGAACCTTAGATGCAAAATGAAACTAATATGCAAGAACCGATCCCAACATTCACAAGATATGAATATGAAACTGGAGTAATGAGAGCATCCCACAAGCACGGCATACAAAAGCAATGACCATGCTCCATTCTATATTTTTCACTGTGTACCATGATATAGAAAGATCAAGGTAGTTTTGAAACAATCCGAGAATAGAACAAAAGATAAAATCAATAACTAAAAGACCAACTAACCAAATAGACAGCCATTATACTTCTTGCCAAGATGTGTGTAGATTGAGGATTCTACTTATTGTAGGAAGGATGCATTTGTAAGGTAGGGATTGATGGATGATTGGGATAAATCAAAAGATGGGCGGAGAGATATATAGGCCATAAGTTGTGGTTGAAGCTGATCTTGCAGTTCATGAGTTGAGTGAAAGTTTGATGCTTTGATAGTATGTGTTGCGATGATGTCAAGTGTGATCAACAAGCTTAAGGAATAGGGACCATCCAAGTGGGGATTGGATGGGTGGCATCTTATGTACCTATGTACTGGATACTTCCTTGGTATTTCAAGACTACCCAATACCCTGTATCCACAGGATCAAGGCACACTAAGATGTAGGTGGTGATGATATGTAATTTTGGTGATTGGATCAATAGGGGATATAGGGATGGTATGATGTAGATGGATGGAGGCCAGATAGAGGATGGGATTGGTAGTTTTTAGACCATATAATGGTATTAAAATCATGGGTAGGAAGGGTAGGATGGGGATGGATATGAAGGGGATTGATATTAACCAAAGGGGTTATTTGTTGGGGGTGAAAATATGTGATGTGATAAAACCATGAACAGGGGGATGGTGAAACCCGCTGGGTGACTTGTTGGAGGTGCAAAGATGTGATGTGATAAAACCACGAAGAGGGGGATGGTGAAAATTGCTAGGTGACTTGTTCCAGAGGTGCAAAGATGTGATGTGATAAAACCATGAAGATGAACTGGGGGATGACTAATCAAGGGAGGCTAGGTGGATGAGGGAGATAGGGTAACCCACTGGGTGACTTTTTGGAAGTGCAAAGACATGATGTTATAAAGTTCCATGAGGTGAACTAGAGGATGAGTGATTAAGGGAGGCTAGGTGGATGAGGTAAGCTAGGGGGATGGGGGATAGGGTGGGAGGATTTATCGTGGGTGTGATTTCTACTTTTCTATTACTCGCTCTATTTAAAAGGTGATGGAGGCAGGGGATGGAAGCTTAAATAGCGGGGATAGTCGATGGGGGGAGGGTAAAAGGTATGTGGATCAATTGTGGGGTTGAGTTCTACTTTTTTGTTACTCAGTCTCTTATGGGACATATACAAGATGGTGATGGAAGGATGTATACATTGTGATTTGTGTGGTTGAGGTGGGAGATGCATATTTTCGTAATGATGGATGCTCAGATTTATGGAATGGTGAAAGCTTAGATAGCGAGGATGATAGGTATTGGATGAAGTGGATGGGATGATGGATGTAGGGATAGTGGGAGGGATGAATAATGGATCCAATTTGAAACTACACATGATGCATGTAATAGGTTTTCATCATGGTACTTGTCCAAGGTGCCACAAGAAGCGGTTTTCACCATAGGATGAATTGTTTTTCTTTACTCTTTTTTTTTTTTTTAGACATTTTTTTTTATTTTAGATTTTTGATTTGGGGTATTCAACAGCCTATCTATGGAACCGTTTCAAATGGATGATGTTCATAGGTTATTCAAGCTCTTCTCCTTCAAGAGTAGAAACGTGATATGCTCCTAAACCATATTTAGCTATGACAACATAGGGACCCAACTAATTAGGCTCAAATTTCGCCTTCTTGTGTTGTTCTGAGAGATTATTTTGATTTTCTTTTAAAACTAGGTCACTTACTGCAAATTCTCAGGTACAGATCTTCCTATTGTAGGATCTGTGAAGCCGATTCTAGTATTCTTGGAAATGATTCAAGACATTGAGGCATCATTCATCCAATAGATCTAACACTTGGAAGTGTGTAACATGGTAATCCTCTTCAGTGATGACATTACACAAGGAGATGTGCAAGGAGGGAAATTTGATCTTGATTAGCAAGATAGCTTTGGATCCAAAAACAAGTGAGTATGGAGTGGCTCCAATACGAGTATGGATGCTAGTGCAGTAAGCCCAGAGGGCGGGGTGGATGTGGAGGTGCCAGTCATGACTAGTTTCATTAACAACTTTCTTGAGGATTTTGAGAAAGGTTTTATTAGTTGCCTCAGCTTGGTCATTCCTTGGGGATAATATGGAGTGGACCAATGATGTTGAATATGGAATTGTTCACAAAGGGCATGGACAATCATTATTTTCGAATGGTTTATCATTATCTATGACAAGTGTAGATTAGATGCCATAATGGAAAATGATGTGGTAAAGGATAAATTTGGTGATCTGGGTACTAGTGGTAAAAGTGATAGGAATGGATTCAACCCACTTGGTAAAGTACTCAATGGCAGTGATGATGAATTTGTGTCCATCAGAAGAGGGTGGGTGAATCTTGTCATTGATATCTAGGCCCCACTAAGAAAAGGGTCATGGTGTGGTGATTGGTTGCAATGTTTAAGAGGGAGCATGTATGAGATCTTTGTGCTTCTAACAAGGCTTACATTTTTCACATATTCACATGCATCATGTTCCATTGTTGGCCATTAATATCCTGTACGTAAGAGATTTTTGGCTAGGACAATACCGCTTGTGTGGGCATCGTAGATACTTGCGTGGACTTCGTGTAGTGTGAGAGAAGCTTCTTCTGTATTTAAATATTGTAGGAGAGTGTTATCATAGCTTCGGTGATAAAGGGTATTAGTGAGAATGGTGTAGCGAGAGGCTCAATAGATGAGATATATTTGTTGTTTGTGAGAGGAATCATGTGGGAAGGTGTGATGTTGGAGGTAGACATAAATGTCATGGTACCAAGGATTGTCAGGACTGACAATCTCACATACACATTCTGACTCAGTGACACGATATGATGGCATGGGGAGTTGTTCCACAAGAAACTCACATTGATGACTATCATGAGACATATCTAGGAGGAACCCAATGGTGGCCATGGCATTAGCTGCATTGTTGTGTATTCAGGATACCTATTCAAATTGAATGTAAGTGAAGAACAACTTGTACTCATCAACCATTTGTTTGTAGGGTTTGTCATCCTTAGTGAGGTATTCACCATTGACCTGTTTGGTAAGCAATTGGGAGTCTCCATAGACCTGTAATTGCTAGATGTTCCACTAAGCTATTTCTTAAGACCAATGATCAAGGCTTAATATTTGGCCATGTTTTTTGTGCAAGGTAATGCAATCTCGTAGGCCTTAAGAATGCAGTCTCCCCATGGGATTATCAAGAGTATTCCTACCCCTGAACCATGATTTGTGAAGGATCCATCAAAGTACAATTTCTAGATTGTTGATTCTATTGTAGTTAGAATGGATTCATCTAGGAAATCAATAGAAAGTGGTTTATGATTGGTGAGGGGTGTTTTACCTAATTGGTTTGCCACTACTTGTCCTTTGATGGATTTTTTATCAACATACTCAATATCAAACTCACTGAGTAACATCACCCATTTTGCCATTTGTCATGTGAGTGAAGTTCTGGAAAGTAGGTACTTGAGAGAGTCAAATTTTGAGATGAGTTTGATTGAGTGACTTAAAATATAGTGTCGTAGCTTTTGAGAGAAGAAGACAACAGCTAGACATGCTCCTTCCATAGGTTTACAGTTAAGCTCATAGCCGACAAGAGTACTATTGATGTAATATATAGCCCTTTCACGGCAAATTGCATCATGTTGTGCTAAAAGTGCCCCCAGTGCTACTAAAGTGGCAAATATGTATAATAATAGGGGCTTTCCAGGGATAGGTACCATAAGGACTAGGGGTTAAGCCAAGTATTGCTTGCTACAATCAAATGCTTACTGACAATTTTGGTCCCATTTGAAGTGTACTTCCTTGCAGAGTAAGTGACCAAATGGTTGGCATTTATCTGCGAGTTAAGCGATGAACCTTTAGATTGCCTGAAGCTTGCCTTATAGACTACGAAGTTTCTTGAGAGTCTTTGGTAATGGTATTTCTGTAATAGTAGTGACCTTAGCCAGATCTACTTCAATTCCTTGGTGGGAGACAATAAAGCCCAAAATCTTTCCTAATGTGACACCGAAGACATATTTCTTAGGATTGAGATGAAGCTTGTATTCTCTAAGGTGTTCAAATATCTATCATAGAATCTCAGGGTGTTCTTCCCTTGTTCTTGATTTCCCAAGAAGATCATCCACATAGTCTTCCATGATTTTGTGCAGCATGTCATGGAAGATGGTAGTCATGGCTTGTTGATAAGTTACTCCTACATTTTTAAGGCCAAAGGGCATAACTTTCCAGCAGTAAGTACCCCAGGGATAGGTGAAATCTATTTTATGTTGATCTTTAGGAGCAATCCTGATTTGATTATACCTAGAGAATCCATCCATAAGGGAGAGCATTTCATGCCTAACCATTAAATCCACAATGATTGAAAGGAAGCTAGGTGTGCGGAAATCACTTCCTACACTAATCTAATGAGGGGAGAGCTATACAAATTCAATTTAATCCTTATCACTACAGCAACATATCACATCTACCAGAGATATTACAGTAATACACAAGAACCAGAAAGAAGACAGAAGAAGAGAGACAAAGATATACAGTGGGGAAAACCCTTATTGGGTGAAAAACCCCACACTCAGAAACTTGCACAATGTATTAACAAATCTGAAAGTTGTTTACAATACACTTGCAATGCAAGCTTCAATGGTCTTCGACACTCATGTCTGGAGTCAATCCGATAGCATAACAGTACTTGTAAACCTGTGATACATGTTAGAAATGAAAGAAACACTACTTCAATGGAAATCTGATTCAATATAAATTTCTACAATCTTTAACTGTGTGTTATTAATGGAGATTGTAACACAGAAACAAAACTATGCTTCACAAAAATGCAAAATCAGAAATATGAATACATAACACAATGTTTAACATGGAGAAAACCCTTTCAAGTAAAAAACTCCACACAGGAAAGAGGCCCAATGTTTGTATTAATTTGAAAATGATTTACAATACAACAACACTTAAATTCTCTCCACCAGTCTTCAATCTGACAGCATTCTGGCAGCACTCGAGTACCTAAAATTTGTATTGCAGCAACTAATACATGGAAAATACTTATAGAAACATTTTCTAACTCATATTAGGTGTTCACCTTCTCTCTCCTAAGATTCTTTAACTTGTAAACATTAATTACCATCTTACAAGCATCTTACACTTGTCCAAAAATAGCCATGCAAAGGTTGGGCTCCCAAGACTAAATTTGGCCTCTTACAGCATCTTATGACACATCATAACCATCATAGATTCCAGCAAAAGAGTATCTTTCCAATATAGGAACCTTGGACTAAATATAGCAAATATACAACTAACATATTCGTCATATGCGTCATAGAATCTCAGAATCTTATGACAACTTGCAGCTGTCATAGATTCACTCACCAAACATTATGATAGTTGTCATATATGCCAAAAATAGTATATTCCTCAAGGGAGCACGCCTATCCTCATTTACCATGAGTTTTTACATTTGCCAATTGCGAAAGTCACTCCGTAACTACCGCCAATAACTCTGAAATTACAACTGTCAATGAGACTACCTCATTCCCTTATGGACAATTACAAATAACAAACAATAAATGGAATAAAATACAATATTGGAATTTACAAGGTTAATGGCACATTATTCCAACATTCTCCCACTTGACATTATACATTGTAAATCAACCCATAGGAAAACAAATGAAAAATAATTAGGCACTAGAAACAAGGCCCATGGCCTCTCTGCATCATACAAACTTTTCTGTGCTCATAGGTTTGGTCAATGAATCTGCAACATTCTCCTAAGTGTCTATCTTTTCTAGCTCAATCTCTCCATTTGCAACCAATTCTTGAACAAAGTGATACTGAACATCAACATGCTTAGTCTGAGCATGATACATGGGATTCTTGGCCAAACAGATAGCACTCTGGCTACCACAACCAATCTGGATGATCCTGCAATCAAAACCAATACCTATACACAGTCTCCTCAACCAAACTGCCTCCTTAGAGACATGAGTAGCAGCCATATACTCTGCTTCTGTAGTGGACAAAGCAACTGTGGGCTACCTCTTACTCATCCAACTCACTGCACCTCCAAACAGAGTAAACACATAGCCACTAGTGGACCTTTTACTATCCAAGTCACCTACCCAATCTGCATCAACAAAACCCTGTATGTCCAAAGATTTATTAGCACTATCAGTACTAGAATAAACCAAACAATGATTAGGAGTACCTGTAAGATATTTAAACACCCTCTTCGCATAGTTCTAATGCTGTCTACCAGGGTTAGACATAAATCTGCTCAAAACTCCCACTGCTTGGGCAATATCTGGCCTAGTGCAAACCATTGCATACATCAAACTCCCTACAGCACTAGCATATGGCACATTAGACATATCCTCAGTCTTTGGACACATATCTAATGAAAGCTTAGTACCAATGGGTAAAGGAACTCTAACTGGGTTACAATCCTGTAAACTAAACCTCTGCACAATAGTATTCACATACTTACTTTGTGACAACCAAAGCTTTCTGTTAACTCTATCCCTCCTAATCTCCATTCCTAGAATTTACCTTGTAGCACCAAGATCCTTCATCTCAAATGCACCTGAAAGTTGGGCTTTAAGCTCATTGACCATACCCTTAGTATTGCTGAAAAACAACATGTCATCAACATACAAAGCAATAACCAGTATAGAATCATCAACACAATGAATGTAAACACAATGATCCTCCTCGCTTCTAACAAATCCCAATTTCAAAACAAATGAATCAAACTTTTGATACCACATTCTTGGGGACTGTTTTAGACCATAAAGAGACCTCTTTAACCTACAAACCCGATGTTCTTTTCCTTTTACCTCAAAACCTGTAGGCTGTTGTGATGCAGACCATCCACCACTCAAACCCTAACATACATTCACAAATGTATTTCTATGCATTATTTAACATGCATACAAACTTCATTTTATATAATTTCCCTTCTCTCACCTATCGCAACACCTAAATACCATCGTCTTATCAAAATACCTTCATCTCGATCACTGTAGCACTTGTATCTATTTCGAGATACATTTCTGTTTGTATATGCAAAACCTTACCTGCTGGGCCTGCGACCTATTTGCATCTACCACCTTTTCTATATTGAACATACAACTCATGACCTGTCGGCGCCGGTTACCTCCACCGTTCCTATCGGTCTCCGCTTGAATCTAACACTTGCATCTACGCATTGTATATTCCAATATACATGCATAACATACAACCACTATTTGCTTCGCCAACATACACTTGACCATTGACTTTGTTCTATATTAACCGATGTATGTTTCAACATACAATCTAAACATACAACCCATGATATGCAATTAACGGATGCTCACAACATTCATCTGCGGGATACACATAAACTGTATCCAATATACATTTGCAGTATATACAGGAATTGTATATTCGATATACTTAACCTTGTATATTCATAACATGCATTTCCAAATATGCATTTGACCGAACCTTGACTTCCTTGTATGTTGATTGGAATCTTGGACTTTCTCTCTCCTTTGTATCTGTGATAGACTTGTATGTTTCTCCCATATAACAGCGATGGACCAAAAGCGATATACTCAGAACATGCGATAGCGATATACTCACAGATTGTATATCTCGCATACAAAAGCGATATACTCACACTTTGTATGTCTTCTACAACTCCCGTGGATTTTCACTATTTTAACCCTCTTTGAACTCACGATTTCTCATATCTGTTCCTTCTTCCAACATGTAGCTCTCTGCACTTTGACAATCTAGCACGCAGTCATGCTAGAATCCTTCAACGCATTCCTTGCCTGATCCTACAAGTGTTAACATAAACAAACAAAAAAACAAAACAAAACCCTAAACTAATATATACAACCATTCCACCGATTTCACATAAATCAACTGATGGAATGGATTAGGGAATCCATCTCAGCCTCAGGACTATAAAATGATTTATTCAGTGAATTCAAATGCCAGAAGTAACACAAAATAGGATCTCATTATTTATGCTTTCAGAGATGTATACAGATGCTCTATTACAACTTCACAACTGAATTGAACTACAACTGACTACCACCATACTACTCCCATTTGATCTGTTCCAGGGGTATTTATCTTATTACCCTTGCTAGTACAGAATTATCTCCAAGTGGCTGGGAGATCTAACTGACTAACAAACTCTTAACTAACAACCTAAAAATAGTAAGCATGGTCAAACTGACCTTATTACATTGAAGGGTCATTTAGGACCTTATTGAAAATAGAAAAATAAACATACAACAACTAAATGCCTTAAGGAGGCCACTGTGGGTTAGGTGCACCTACACCATACTGCCCAATTTGAAAAGAACTCATGTCCCATGAGTTAATTCTTTGATTGAATCCACCTGTATCTTCTGCCATTGTATATCTGCCCCATGATCTCTGGACTGCAACTTGCTACCATGGAGGAAAATACTCATGCCTAGCACTGTAGGCTCTTCTCACACCTTGCTGGTCATTCTTTCTGACCATCATCTCTGTCTGAACATGGATAGCGGAAACCTCATTTACTACTATGGCAGAATGAGTTGGTCTTTCAAATTTTAGAGGGCAAACAATAGTCCCTATGATGATTGCATCCTTATCATTCCAATCAGCCTGTGGCTGTGTACAAACCTGCTTCTGGACCTTCTGCTGATCCACTTGATCTTTGTCAATCAGAACTAGAATCTTCTTGAAACTGTGATCTCCTCTCCTGGAGATATCCTCAACTTCCTTTGACTCTGCTGTAGGCATCTTCACAAACTCCTTCTTACCTACCAAAATAATCTTTGCTATCTTCTTTGCTTCAGCATCCTCCTGTAATGGTGTCAACAGAATAGTTCTCCCATCCTTCTTGATGGTGTAGGTATTAGCATACCCATCATACAGTGCTCTCCTATCAAACTGCCATGGCCTACCCAATAGTAGGTGACAACATTCCATGGGCAGAATGTCACACAAAACTCTATCCTGATACTCTCCAATCTGAAAATCAACATATGCCTGTTCATATACCAAAAGTGATTGACTATCACTTACCCAAGATGCTTTGTAAGGATTTTGATGTGGAATCTTTTCCAGTTTCAACTTATCCACCATTTCCTGAGATACCATATTATCTATAGAACCAGAATCAATTACTACCTTGCATAGTTTACCTTTGCTTTTGCATTTGGTCCTAAAAAGAGCTCTCCTTTGTAGCATGTCCTGGGATGTCTTCTAGATTGTTCTCCTTAGCATCAATGATTCTCCATCTTGAACTGGGGCTGCACTTCCTATTGGAGAGTTAACACTTTCATCTACCTTCTCTTCTTGCACAAATTAAACCCTCTTGTCATTCTTCCTATCATCTCTTGATGATGAACCTTGCCTTTCTGGACATTTAAAAAATGGGTGACCAATTTCATTACAATGATAACATCTTCCAGTGAAAACATTAGATCCTCTACCACTTCCAAATCTGCCTCTTGTGCCTTTCCATCCACCTCTGAAATCAAACTGCTCTTGTCCTTTACCAGCCTCTTCTTGGTTCTCATTGATTTGCCTTGTTGTAGGGGCTGATCCTCTTTCTCTGATATTGCTGCCTCTTCCTCTCATGGTCTTATCCTATCTCCTGTTCATTTTCTCCTCAATCTTGATTGCCATTTGATAACAATCTTCTACACTCATAGGGTTAGCCAAAACTAACTTATCTTGTATGTTCAATCTTAAACCAGCCAAATATCTAGCAACCTTTTCAACCTCATTCTCGTGATGACCAGACCTCATACTCAATTTATAAAATTCCTCAGTATATGCTTTCACATCCATTTCCTTTTGTCTTAAAAATTGAATCTTTTTAAACATTTGAACCTCTTAATCCTTGGGTAAAAATTTACCTTTGATCCTTGCTACCATCTTGTCCCATGAAGAAATTTTTGACTTACCTTGCTTTCTCCTTTCTGATTGTACATAATCCTACCATACCAAAGCATGACCTCACAATTTGGTCTTTGCAATCTTTACTTTCTACTCCTCAGGAACTTCTTCACATTCAAAGTGATTATCTAATGCAGCAATCCAATCAAGTAACTCTTCCTCTTTTAAACTTCCAGTGTACCTTGGAACATCAATCTTTACCTTAGGTTTGTCATTCTTGACTGCCCTTAACAGTTTTGCAAATCTTTGATCTTCAGCATTCAGGTCTTCATCTACCTCTTCAAATTATTCATCATCATCTTCTTTTCCTGATTCACTTTCTTCCACTTCTCTTCTTTTGTTTGTCTCCAAGGCTGCAAGCCTAGATTGAAGTGCTTCTGCAAGCTCTTTCATCTTCCTCATCTCTTTAACATGTTTTTCCTTCATCTCCTGCAACTCTCTAGCAGTACCATTACCTTTCGAAGGCATCTTGTCAACCTCTCAATCCTTCTACTTCTACCTTCTCAGTGACAGAATCAACACACAACAACCCAAACCTTTTGCTGAGCTATGATACCACTATGATACAGAGCATCCACCACTCAAACCCTAACATACATTCACAAATGTATTTCTATGCATTATTTAACATGCATACAAACTTCATTTTATATATTTTCCCTTCTCTCGCCTATTGCAACACCTAAATACCATCGGCTTATCAAAATACCTTCATCTCGATCACTGTAGCACTTGTATCTATTTCGAGATACATTTTTATTTGTCTATGCAAAACCTTACCTATTGCACTCGTGACCTATTTGCATCTGCCACCTTTTCTATATTGAACATACAACTCATGACCTGTCTGCGTTGGTTACCTCCACCATTCCTATCGGTCACCGCTTGCATCTAACACTTGCATCTGCACATTGTATATTCCAATATACATGCATAACATACAACCAGTATTTGCTTTGCCGACATACACTTGACCGTTGACTTTGTTGTATATGAATCGATATATGTTTCAACATACAATCTAAACATACAACCTGCGATATGCAATTGAAGGATACTCACAACATTCATCTACGAGATACACAGAAACTGTATCTAATATACATTTGCAGTATATATAGGAATTGTATATTCGATATACTTAACCTTGTATATTCATAACATGCAGTTCCAAATATGCATTTAACTGAACCTTGACTTCCTTGTATGTCAACTGGAATCTTGGACTTTCTCTCTCCTTTGTATCTACGATAGACTTGTATGTTTCTCCCATACAACAACGATGGACCAAAAGTGATATACTCAGAACATGCGATAGTGATATACTCACGAATTATATATCTCACATACAAAAGTGATATACTCACACTTTGTATGTCTTCTGCAACTCCCGCAAATTTTCACTGTTTTAACCTGCTTTCAACTCGCGATTTCTCATATCTATTCCTTCTTCCAACATGCAGCTCTCTGTACTTCGACAATCTAGCACACAATCATGCTAGAATCCTTCAACACATTCCTTTCCTGATCCTGCAAGCGTTAACATAGACAAACAGAAAAAAAAACAAAACCCTAAACTAATATATACAACCATTCCACTGATTTCACATAAATCAACTGGTGGAATGGATTAGGGAATCCATCTCAGCCTCAGGACAATAAAACAATTTATTCAGTGAATTCAAATGCTAGAAGTAACACAAAACAGGATCTCGTTATTTATGCTTTCAGAGATGTATACAGATGCTCTATTACAACTTCACAACTGAATTGAACTACAACTGACTACCACCATACTACTCCCATTCGATCTGTTCCAGGGGTATTTATCTTATTACCCTTGGTAGTACAGAATTATATCCAAGCGGCTAGGAGATCTAACTGACTAACAAACTCTTAACTAACAACCTAAAAATAGTAAGCATTGGTCAAACTGACCTTATTACATTGAAGGGTCATTTAGGACCTTATTGAAAATTGAAAAATAAACATAAAACAGTGAAATGCCTTAAGGAGGCCACTGTGGGTTAGGTGCACCTGCACCATGTTGCATATAAATTTCTTCTTCAAGATCTCCATGCAAGAATGCAATCTTAACATCCATTTGCTCAATCTCCTAATCATAAGATGCAGCAATGGATAAGAGAAATCTAATAGAAGTCAATTTAGCAACAGGAGAGAATATCTCACCAAAATCAACTCCCTCTCTCTAGGAGTAGCCCTTGGCTACCAATCTAGCCTTGTACTTCTCCAATGAATTGTCTGCTCCAAACTTTTTCTTGAAGACCCACTTAAAACCTATGGCCTTTCTTCCTTTGGACAAATGAACAAGATCCCAGGTGTTACAAGGGTCTAAAGCCATCATCTCCTCATGCATAGCTAACTGCCAAGACTCACTATCATCTGTAGAAATAGCTTCCATGTAGGATCTAGGTTCATCATTAGTACTCAATAAAGCATATACACAATAGAAATCTGGTGGGCTATACCTTTCAACTAGATTCTATTGTCTTGTGGATCTCCTCAAGGGTGGAGTAAGAGAGTCTACTCATTCTTCTGCATGATCATCTGCATCAACTTCTTCTATAACAACAGACTCATCTTCATCAGAACTAATTGAATCTTCTTCTTCTTCTTCACCCTCCAATCCATCATTCCATTCTTCCTGAGGTGCATCTTGCTGCTCTAAATAAAAGTACACCTTCTTTACCTTTTCATCTTTTTCTTTTGGCTGCTCAAGTTCAGAAATAGCTCTAAGTTCCCTGAAAATAACATCTCTAGAAAAGATAATCCCGTGGGTTAGTGGATTCCAAAGCTTATAACCTTTGACATTGTCACCATATCCAATGAGTGTACACTTTTCATCCTTTGGATCCAACTTAGATCGCTTTTCCTTAGGCACATGAACAAAAGCCTCACAACCAAAAACCCTTAAATGTGAAACAGAAGATTTCTTACCAGTCCACACTTCATAAAGTGTCGAATAAAGAGCCTTACAAGGAGATCTATTTATCAAGTAGCAAGCAGTACACACAACCTCTGCCCAAAAGCATTTATCCAACTATGCATCACTAAGCATACTTCTGGCCCTTTCCATAATTGTTCGGTTCATCCTTTTTGCAACACCATTCTACTATGGTGTATATGGAGTTGTCTTTTGTCTTATTATACCTGCATGCTTGCAAAACTCATCAAATTCCTTAGAACAATATTCCCCTCCATTGTCAGATCTTAATATTTTTATCTTTAAACTTGATTGGTTCTCTACTAAGACTTTGAACTCCTTAAACTTAGTGAAAACTTTAGATTTATGCTTCATAAAATAAATCCATGTAAATCTAGATATATCATCAATGAAGGTTACAAAATAACGAGATTTTTTGATAGATTCATTATCCACAAGTCTAAACACATCCATATGAATAATTTCTAACTTCTGTTTTTCTCTATTGCTTCCTGAAGGAAATGAATTTTTGTTTTGTTTACCAAACACACAATGCTCACAGAAATCAAAGTGCTCATTAGAATAGGAGAAACCATCCAATAAATTTTTATTCTTAATAGTTTTTAATACATTGTTGCTTGTGTGGCCCAATCTATGGTGCCACAACATACAAGTGTTTTCAGAAGCCTCAGATATATAGGAGGCATTATAAACTATAGTGACTTCAAGCTTGAACAGGCTTCTGAATCTCTTCCCCTTCGCTACCACCAAGTTCCCTCTCACTAATCTGCAGCCATGCTTGTCAAATGTCACATGCATTCCCAAATCATTCAACTTCAAAAATAAAATTAGATTTCTAACTAATCCAGGAACATGCAAAACACCAAGGAGGGTTTTAATCCTCCCATCACTGAAACACAACAATACCTTTCCTTTCTTGACAATCAGATATGTAGAGTTGTCACCAAGGTAGATATTACCTCCATCATATTCTTCATATGAGGAGAACCATTCCTTATGCGGAGTCATATGAAATGAGCATCCTGATTCAATCAACCAGTGATCATTAGAAACAAGATTACATGCCGAAAGTAAAACTTCTTCACCTACATTTGACCTATCTGAAGCACTCTCCCACTATTTATTGGGGTTTCTGTACTCTTTCACATGTCCCATTTTACCATAGTTCCAACACTTAACTCTATTCTTTTTACCAGGAGTCTTAGACCGGCCCTTGGACTTGTCCTTAGCCCCTTTCTAATCTCATTTAGGTCCCCTTTCCTTAAACCTTCCCTTGACACTGAGAGCATCCCCTAAACTATCTAAACTCTTCTTCCTCAATTCCTGTGACAGTAGAACTAAAACAAGAGCATCCAAATTTAGATCCGCAAGGTTAGCAGTGATAGCAAGGATAACATTCTCCCAAGACTCAGGTAAAGAACAAAGAAGTAAGATACATTTATCTTCCTCACTAACCTCAACATCTACTGAATCAAGATGACTCACTAACAAATTAAAAGAATTTAAATGCTCTGCAACTGATTCACCTTCTCGCATTTTCATGGAAAACAATTTTCTTTTTAAATAAAGTTTATTTACCATACTCATGGCTTGATAGATCTCACCCGAACGTTTCCACAACTTGTATGCAGTCTCTTCCTTTGTGACATTCAACAAGACAGAGTCTAAAAGACACAACCGGATGGTTCCCCGTGCCCTCTTATCTAGTCTATCCCACTCATCTTGAGAGACATTGTCAGGTTTCTTCTCTTTTTGGACAGCCAACCATTGGTTTCTTTCTTCCAACAAATCTTCCAGTTTTAGCTTCCACAACTCATACCCCGTTCTGTTGAACTTCTCAATGTCCAATCGAGAGGTTGATGCAACGGTCGATGCAGCCATAATAACAATACAAGATCTGCAAAACAAACACAACCAAATCTCCCACTGCAGCTACAAATTCTGCACTACCACCCAAGAGTCAAAGCTGGCCAGGCTCTGATACCAAATGTTAGAAATGAAAGCAACATTGCTTCAATGGAAATATGATTCAATATAAATTTTTGCAATCTTTAACTGTGTGTTATTAATGGAGATTGTAACACAGAAACAAAACTATGCTTCATAGAAATTCAAAATCAAAAATATGAACACATAACACAATGTTTAACATGGAGAAAACCCTTTCAGGTAAAAAACTCCACACAGGAAAGAGGCCCAATGTTTGTATTAATCTAAAAATGATTTACAGTACAACAACACTTCAACTCTCTCCACCAATCTTCAATCTGACAGCACCCGAGTACCTAAAATCTATATTGCAGCAACTAATACATGGAAAATACTTATAGAAACATTTTCTAACTCATCTTAGGCATTCACCTACTCTCTCCTAAGATTCTCCAACCTGTAAACATTAATTACCATCTTACAAGCATCTTACACTTGTCCAAAAATAACCATGCAAAGGTTGGGCTCCCAAGACTAAATCTAGCCTCTTATAGCATCTTATGACACGTCATAACCATCATAGATTCCATCGAAAGAGTATCTTTCCAAGATATGAACATTGGGCTAAATATATCAAATATACAACTAACATATCTGTCATATGCATCATAGAATCTCATAATCTTATGACAACTTGCAGCTGTCGTAGATTCACTCACCAAACATTATGACAGTTGTCATACATACCAAAAATAGTATATTCCTCAAGGGAGCACGTCTATCCTCATTTAACATGAGTTTTTAGATTTGCCAATAGTAAAAGTCACTTCGTAACTGCCGCCGGTAACTCTGAAATTACAACTGTCGATGAGACTACCTCATTCCCTTATGGGTAATTAAAAATAACAAATAATAAATGGAATAAAATACAATATTAGAATTACAAAGTTAATGGCACCTTATTCCAACAATATAAACTCCATCTCCAAGCACCTGTTTATATAGAAAATACAAGGCAAAATAGGTTCTATCTTGGGATGGGTGTCCAACTTGGCTTCATGGACCAAAACCCATGCCTAAGGACACTTGGTCAACATTGTAGAATGTGCCTGACACTTGTCCACAGATCCCATCCCAAAGAGGTCACCTATTTCCAAAATGGGCTATGACAGATGCTCTTACGACACTTACGACCGTCATAGAATTTGTCATAGCAATTACAACTTATAGCTGTAAGAGAATCTGTCATACACATGCTATAAATAGCATATTCTCTTACATGTCATAGTCCACCTCAGGGCACCCAAATATGCCTTATTTAAAGATGCTTCATGACACATGTCCTTACCTATCTTAAAAACTTTTATTTCTGACTCTTACATGTCATAGTTTCTATCAAAGGAATCTGTCATAACCATTTTGGTCAATATTCCCTTACACAACATGGAAGATGCCGACACATGGAAAAATTCTCCTACCACAAAGTGGGATGCTTATCTCCTCATGTGAGGAAAAAATTACAAGTTGTCATATTCCATGTAGGATCAACACATCACTGTGCCACATCCCACAATATGACAATATATAATTTACAAATATTTACAACATAGGCAATTAATTAATAAATACAAACATAATAAATGCAAGGAATTACCAAGATTGAGACACCTTAATTCCTAACATTCTCTCACTTGTCGAACACCTTGTAAGAGCCAATAGAAAAATAGGATTTAACTACTATAGGCCGAGAGGCCTTTAGACTCCGAAAACCATCTAAACTTCTCTGTGCCCACTGGTTTCATTAATGCAACTGCAACGTTCTTCAAAGTATCTACCTTCTCCAAATTTACCTTTCCATCTTCAACCATGTCTTGCATGAAGTGAAATTGAACATCAATGTGCTTTGTTCTAGCATGGAAAGTTGGATTCTTTGCAAGACAAATTGCACTCTGACTGTCACAACTGATAGTGATCTGACCTGCATCAACATCAATATCTGAACACAATCTCTTAAGCCAAATGGTTTCCTTACAAGCATGAGTTGCTGCCATATACTCAGCTTCTGTCGTGGACAAAGCAACAACAGGTTGTCTCTTACTCATCCAACTAATAGCACCACCAAAGAGTGTAAACACATAAGCACTGGTGGATCTTCTGCTGTCAATGTCACCTGCCCAATCTGAATCTACAAATCCACGAATATCAATAGAATGCGAAGGTCTTGAAAAAATACCATGATAGCAAATGGAATACTCAGAAGTACCCCTTAGATATCTGAACACTCGCTTAACTGCATCTCAATGAACTCATCAAGGATTAGCCATAAATCAACTAAGGGCTCCCACTACTTGGGCAATGTCTGGTCTTCACATACTTACTCTGGCTTAACCAAAGTTTTCTGTTAGTTCTATCTCTTCTGATTTCCATTCCTAGAATGTACCTGGCTGCCCCTAAATCTTTAATTTCAAATTGTGCTGACAACTAAGATTTAAAATCAGAAATCATATTCTTACCCTTCACAATGAGCAACATATCATCAACATACAGTGCAACAGTGTGAATACAATCACCATCAAACTTGTAATACACACAGTGATCTGATTTCAATCTCACAAATCCAATTGACAACACAAAGGCATCAAACTTCAAGTACCATCTCCTAGGGGATTGCTTCAAACCATACAAAGACTTCTTAAGTTTGCAAACCAAATTTTCTTTACCTTTCACCATGTAATGCTCTGGCTGTGACATGTAGATTTCTTCCTCCAAGTCACCATAAAGGAAAGTTGTCTTCACATCCATTTGTTCTACCTCCAACTCATAAGTTGTTGTGAGAGATAATAGGAATCGAATGAATGTCAACTTTGCAACAGGAGAGAAGATATCGCCATAATCTATACCCTCCACTTGTGAATACCCCTTCACAACCAATCTGGCCTTATACTTCTCAACACTACCATCTGCACCAAATTTCTTCTTGAACACCCATTTGCATCCAACGGGTTTCCATCTAGGAGGCAAGGGCACCAAGTCCCATGTTTGATTCTTTTCCAAAGAATCTATTTCATCCTCCATGGCCTCCTTCCAAGAACCTGGATCTTTCATGTCCATAGCCTCTAATACAGTTCTAGCTTCATCACTGTTAGTAACCAAAGCATAAGCACAACTAGAATCAAGCAATGTAAAACCAAACCTTTCAGGTTGCTTTCTTATCTGTGTAGACCTCCTCAAGAGCTAAGGTTGAGGTTCAACTTCTTCATCTGAGATTTTAGAGCTGCCAAAGCTCTCCTCATAATTAGGTCCAACATTGTCTTTTTGTTCAGTCTTCTCAAGGGTAGCAGGAAACTAAACAACATCCTCTTTCTTTACTATTTCTTCTGGCTGCAAAATAGTGGAAGAAGGTGTAAGCTCTCTGAAGATGACACTTCTACTATACAACACTTTTTCAGCCACGGGGTTCCAAAGCTTTTATCCTTTCACACTGATACCATAGCCAATGAAGATACACTTAACAGCCTTGTTCTCCAACTTTGACCGCTTCTGCCTAGGCACATGTGCATTTGCCTCACAACCAAAAACACGAAGATGTCTTATTGAAGGCTTTCTACTAGACCACACCTCCATGGGTGTCTTTCCAACAAGAGATGATGTAGGAGATATGTTTACCAGATAGCAAGCAGTGGCAATAGCTTTAGCCCAAAACTTTTGTTCTAGGCTAGCTCCACTAAGCATACTCCTAGCCTTCTCCATCAGTGTCCTGTTCATCCTCTCTACAACTCCATTTTGCTGCAGGGTGTATGGAGTTGTCTTATGACTTTCAATCCCAAGTTCCTTGCAATATTTATCGAATTCTATAGAACAAAACTCACCACCGTTGTCAGTTCTCAAACATTTAATCTTTTTACCAGTCTAATTTTTAGCAAAGGCCCTAAACTCCTTAAACTTGCTATAGACTTCAGATTTGCTTCTGAGAAAATAAATCCATGTCCTTCTACTATAATCATCTATAAAAGATACAAAATATATAGACTTTGACAATGAAGGAACATTAACAGGACCAAACACATCAAAATGAATAAGGTTCAACACACCAGAAGACTTATGAGAACTCGAGTAAACCTGAACATGGTTTTGTTTTCCATAAATGCAATGTTCACAAAAGTCAAACTCAAGATTACAATCATCTAACCCCTCAATGAGGTTCTTATTTTTTAGGGCACGCAGACCCTTCTCACCAATGTGGCCAAATCTCTTATGCCATAACATTATCTTTTCAGCATGAGGTTTAACTTCCATTGCACGATTACAACCATCAAGACTAGAAACAACAAATTTCTTCACTACTTGTTCAGATAGTGGGGATGAAGTGACTGCTGCCCTCTTTCTTGAGTCAGAAGAACTATTGTATTGTGAAATGCATGCCTCCAGCTAAAATAGAGTACCTCTCCTACTACCCTTAGCAAGCACCATAGCTCCTCTAGTCATCTTGCATCCTTCTTTAAAAAAGACAACTTGTACACTTGCATCATTCAAACTACTTACAGAAAGTAGGTTTCATGCTAAGCTTGGGATGTTCATAACCCCAGAGATCCCCTTCCCTCGACCATCAGTGAATCGAATAGAGACTCTTCCATGACCAACAATCTTTAGATGAGAGTCGTCACCTAGATACACCTTTCCACCATCAAACTCCTCATACTTAGTGAACTAGTCTCGATGCAAGGTCACATGGAATGATGCACCAGAGTCGATTAGCCACACATCGTCAGATACATGGGTTGTTGGGCTGTGATGAAAGCATCACCATCATCTTGTGACTTATTAGAATCTGAATCAAGAGCTTTCTTCTTCTTCTTCTTCTCCTCTTTGCATTCCTTTCAGAAATGCCTGGTTTTGCCACAGTTCCAATAAAGAGCCTTGGACTTTCTAGGAGATTTGGATCTCCCACATGATTTGGATCTACCCTTCTCATCTTTCTTGTCCTTCTTCTTCCCTTTCTCCTTGGGTCTTCCACAAACTGTAAGGGCCTCTTTCGTTGCCTCAGAAGACTTTCTCTACATCTCTTCAGACAACAACGAAGAAACCACTTCTTCCATTTTGAATGTAGATGTGGTGCTTCCAATAGTCATGACAAGATGATCCCATGAGTCCGACAAAGAACAAAGCAAGGTCATACATCGATCCTCCTCCTCCATCTTTACACCAACAGATGTCAATTGTGCAACCACCATGTTAAAAACATTCATATGTTCAGTAATGGATCCTCTATCCTCCATTCGAAGAGAATAAAACTTCTTTCTCAGAAAAAGTTTATTAACTAGGGATTTTGCTTGATACACATCTCCCAACTTCTTCCAAAGTAGTTTTGCAGTAGTCTCCTCATGGATATTTAACAACACAGAATCAGCAAGACTAAGTCTTATGAGACCCTTAGCCTTCTGATCCTTAAGATCCTAGTCATCTTGTGACATTGCAGCTAGTTTGGTTCCATTAACACTTTCCCAAAGGCCTTGGTCAACAAGCATATCTTCCACCTTGAGCTTCCACAGCTCAAAATTACTGCCATTGAACTTCTCTACTTCAAACCCTCCTGATGTGCTTGCCATCTCCTTGCTGCAATAGAAATCAGAATACTCTAGATAGACTCCCACTCAACTTAAGATCAGCTCAAAAAACCCCTACCCAACAGCCAAGACCAAAACTAGCCAGGCTCTGATACCAACTGAAAGGAAGCTAGGTGTGTGGAAATCACTTCCTACACTAATCTAATGAGGGGAGAGCTATACAAATTCAATTTAATCCTTATCACTACAGAAACATATCACATCTAACAGAGATATTACAACAATACACAAGAACCAGAAAGAAGACAGAAGAAGAGAGATAAAGATATACGGTGGGGCAAACCCTTATCGGGTGAAAAACCCCACACTCAAAAACCTGCACAATGTATTAACAAATCTGAAAGTTGTTTACAATACACTTGCAATGCAAGCTTCAATGGTCTTCAACACTTGTGTCTGGAGTCAATCCGACAGCATAAAAGTACCTATAAACCTGTGATACAAACTCCATCTCCAAGCACCTATTTATATAGAAAATAAAAGGCAAAATAGGTCCTATCTTGGGATGGGCGTCCAACTTGGCTTCATGGACCAAAACCCATGCTTAAGGACACTTGGTCAACATTGTAGAATGTGCCTGACACTTTTCCACAACTCCCATCCCAAAGAGGTCCCCTATTTCCAAAATGGGCTATGACAGATGCTCTTTCGACACTTACGACTGTCATAGAATTTGTCATAGTGGTTACAACTTACAGTTGTAAAAGAATCTATCATACAGATGCTATAAATAACATATTCTCTTACAACATGTCATAGTCCACCTTGGGGCACCCAAATATGCCTTATTGAAAGATGCTTCATGACACATGTCCTTACCTGTCTTACAAACTTCTATTTCTGACTCTTACATGTCATAGATTATGTCATAGGAATCTGTTATAACTGTTTCGGTCAATATTCCCTTACACAACATGGAAGATGCCGACACATGTCAAAATTCTCCTACCACAAAGTGGGACACCTATCTCCTCATGTGAGGACAAAATTACAAGTTGTCATATTCCATGTGGGATTGACACATCACCATGCCACATCCCACAATATGACAATATGGAATTTACAAATATTTACAACATAAGCAATTAATTAATAAATACAAACATAATAAATGCAAGGAATTACCAAGGTTGAAACACCTTAATTCCCAATAATGATGTCAATATTAAGAAGTGGGAAGTCATCTTTTGGACATGCTTTGTTTAGATATCAGAAGTCTATACATACTCGGATGCCCCCAAGTTTCTTGGCAACTAGAAAAATATTGGAAACCCATTCAGGGTAGTAGATAGGGCGAATGAAGCCGACTTCCAATAGTTTCTACATTTCTTCTTTGATGAGAAGGGCAACTTGAGGATACATCTTATGGAGATTTTGTTTGACTGGTCATCCTTCTAGATGTACCACAAGATGATGGACCACTAAGGAAGGATCTAACCCTAGCATATCTACATAAGACCAAGCAAAGAGATTTGGTACCTCACAGAGTATGATTGAAAGGTTAGATTTTTTTTATAGGCTTTCTGCAATGTGGGTGAGCTTAGGTTGTTCTTGTGTGCTGAGGTTGATTTCTTGTGTGTCAAGGTTGATTTCTTGTGTGCCTTCAATCAAGATAGTGGAACATTCCTACCAGTAGGAGGGTATGGGAGGAAGATTGAGATCCTCATCTCCTAGCACCTCAGAGAGGTTTTCACCAGGAGATACGTCTTTATTTTTGTCTTTTGTGTTCAAAAGTGCCTCAGAGAGATTTTCACTAGGGGATGATTTTCTATTTTTTTATTTTTATTTGGACTAAGTATCTCCTCTTCCCCAAAGTAGGCATCAACATGCAAGCATATGTCATATTGTGAGGTGTCAAGGAGTTTTAGGAATGTAGAGACCCTCATCGTTCTGAAATGTATCAAGAGGTGGTGGTCCTTGGTAATCCTAGGCAATGAGATTAGGATGGATGAGGGGAAGGTCGATGAGGAAGATGGCATTGTCAAGGAAGATGTATGAGAGATCAAGATCTTCACATGAAGCTATGATGACACTTGGTGCAATGTTTTTAATAGTAGAAGAGGATTCGACCACATCTATCAAAGTTTTAGCTAGTCCATGGATTGTCATAGTGGGCAGTGTATATCCTAAACCAAAATACTTGGCATATTACTTGGGATATGTGGGATCAATTGGAATGTGTTCTATGGTGCCTTGTTCATCGATGTCGAGTCCTTTTCCATGGTAGGGCATTTTGGTACATATTTGGAATGGTATAGGATATTTTTCCTTGAAATATTAAAGATCTACTTTTGCTGGAGGGGTCTCATCATGGTATAACCAATCATTTAAGGACTCTTCAACCTCTTCTTCTTCTCAAGAGACCTATTCTAGAATGAAGGGGAACTTGTCATCAATCTTGTGCTTTTATTCTTGAGCCTTTTTCTATAGGTGATGACCATGGGAGTGGGGGGCCAAAGGCAACTATCTCACATGGAAAGCTCATATTCACCATACCCTTTGTCTATGATCTTGACTTGGGATACTTAAGAGACCAGGGTGGATGATGAAGTGAAGGCATGTGATAGATGAATTGTGGTGGATGAAGTGGATGAAGGATGAGATGAAGTGGACATAGTGGATGAGGGGTCTTTGAGATGTTCCCCATAGGTAATTTTGGGCAATGAAATTGTCTATCATAGACAACCTCAAAAGATTTACAATACTCAAATGGTTTTTGATCAGTGGGAATAGTGACTTCAACACCATTATGGGAAAACTTGAGAAATTGGTGATAGGTGGAGGGAACAGATTGTATGGCATGCAACCATGGCCTCCCTAGGAGAAGATTGTATGGGAGGTCAAGATCAACCATGTGACATAGAGTGGGTAGTTTGAGAGGACCCACTTTGATAGGGAAACATATAGTGCCTTTTGATTCTCACTTCGTATTGTCATATGCTCTGATGGAGATGACCAAAGGTTCTAGGGTGTCTGCTGAATACCCCAAAAGTTTTATGAAATTTAATGTTCATATGTTCAGACTGGATCCATTATCCAAGAGGGCTCTCTTGACTTTGTGATTGGCAATTTGGACTTCGATATGGAGTGCTTTATTATGGATGGGATTGATAGGTGGCATGACAAATTGGCTAAAAGAGAGATGGTAGGATGAGGACAATTGGGCCACCAGATTTTGGAATTGCGTGGATGGAATGTCAGTGGGGACATGGGATTCTTGGAGGGCCTTGTAAAGGATGTCACAATGGATGGTATATGTCTTAAGGAGCTCCAAGATAGGAATTTGTGCGGGTGTTTTCCCAAGATGGTCAAGAAGATTGTACTCAGAATTGGTAGTGGTGGAGGATGGGGATGGTCCCTTGATGGTTACATGCCCACGTCGGGTGGTAACGACACATTTTGGGATATTGCTTTTGATTGTGATGGTGGTGATACAAGTGGAGTCAAAATTAATATGTCCCACTACATTATCATAAGGAGGTGGAGTGTTGTTGTAGTTGATGTTGTTGGCTTGGTTATTGGGATTGGTTTTGGATGATGAAGGATTGGATGTTGATTGGTAATTGCAATTGGGAAGAGAGTCTTGGTAAACTCCTAATCCATCATTGGGTGAGGTATTGTTGGTTCCTTGTACTTGGATATCGCCATGATCGACAAGATCTTGGATATAGTTCTTTAATTTCATGCATTTTCTAGTGGAGTGTCCTTTGACATGATGATAATCACAATACTCATTTTCCTTGTACCATGCAGGTTTAGGTTGGTTTTCATCAAAAGGTTTGGTCATGGGAAAATCAACCATGTTGGCTTGGACAAGTTTTTGGAACACAACTTTGAGAGGTTTACCCAAAGGAGTGTACTTACATTTTAGATTGTTGGGAGGGTTTCATTTTGGTGGACCAGATGGTACCGAGACATTGTTTGAAACATTTTGTACCACATGTGTCTCTTTAGGTTTAGGATGGCCATTTGAATGAACTTGGAATCAGTAGTGCCATCTCCTACAACATTTTTATCTTTATCCCAAAATTTAGGTTTGTCATTGGATGGTTTTTCATTGTCATTTCTATTGTAGATTTTGACTAAACATTTTTCTATATGGGCCTTTTAAATGGTGAAACCTTTCTCTATGATGTCATCAAAGGTGGATGCACAATGCACTTGTAGGTGGAAGGCCATTTTGATGCAGAGCGCACAGAGGAAGCGAACAACTTGTCACAAACTGTATTGGTGAGAGGGTAGCCTATGTCTTGGTGATCTTTTTCTATCATTCAAACATACCCCGTCAGCCACCTTGTAACTTATCACTCTGATCTCACCACTCTCGCTAATGGATGTCTTTACATTACTCGCCTATTGGCAAGACTGTTCTTATTGGCCATATTGAGATTAGTTTCGCCGACACGCTGATGTCTTCGCCTTCGGTGAGACTTGGATACCCATTCGGCTGATGCCCTGATCCTCTAGCATCAACTTTGACTTTCACTCATCGGCGAGACTATTGTTATCAGCCACAATAAGACTTACTTCACCAATACACCGATGCTATTGTCTTCGGTGTGACTCACCCCTTGTCACCCCGATATTCCATAATCGACAAGATCACCACTATCGGCCCAACTCCAAGCTACCTACCCGATGGTGTTGTCACTCCAATATATATTATCTTTGGTGAGACTAAATCCATTCTTCACCGATGTGTCTTCTATCGGTCCAACACCATTGATCGGTATGACTTCCAAATGTTCCTTCGAGGGGCTGTATTACACCGATAACAACCTCTGCAATTTTACAACCAAACAACTCACATTAAAACAATAAAAACTCAACAAAATGGAAAATGATCTACTCCTAAGGAAGTCATTCCACTAATTTTGAAGAAATCTCAACCAGTGGAATGCTTCCGATCTATATTCTGTACAACAGAACTTACTCAGATATACATGATAGAACAAAAATTCTTATTCCTTAGAAAATACATATACAAATCGATTCTATGTCTGTGTCTGTTTGTTTCACTCTCTCTCTCTATCTGTTTTCTTAATGAACATAGACCGACTATATAGACTCATGTTGGTAGTTACATACGATGGAAGGCAAATTGCCCTACAACCACATCTGCCATTCGGTTACACCCATATAGTTTGGTTACAATCTTTAAGGACACGTATACAGACTCAACATTATGCCATTACTTGGCCAAGTATGATTGAATATGGCGCTAAGGCCTTACAACATGACTCTCTGGACATAACAAAATATGCATGGAATCCACCTGATTCTTAGGTCTCGATGTGCTCCTGCACCATACAACCAACCAACAAAGATTTCCAAGTCCCTTGGAAATGTACCTGCAAAACAAAACTACCTTTTCTTGCATCTCTATCTGGCTTCATCTTTCACTCTGTCTCTTTAGCTTCAAGCTTCAAATCTTCACATCAATGGAATAGTGACCAACCAACCAACAATGGCAAACTACCATCAACATTTCAGAGTATCTTCAGGCTTCTTCTACTTCTAGCAATGGAGTACTATTAGACTAATCAAAAACTACAACGACTACCACACAATGCTCAATCAGATGTCCATCCTACATGCTGCTACAGACCCATTCCTCTCGTCCAATAGCAGAACCTGGAGATGCACTACCACTCTCTCTCGTAGTGGCCTCACTCTACACCCTCTTCCAGCGAAATCTCTATTGGTGAATGGTCTTAACAAACCTCATCATCGTCTGCCCACACACTATAGTAATCCTATTCCTCCTCGTAACTAGATGGCACGAGCATCTGCAACAATCTGGTAACTACTGTCAGCCTTCAAAATACTTTCCATGATCTCTATTTTCAAAATGGTCACCAACCAAATGTTTTGTTTCAACTCTTCATCTACCTTCTTAGTGATAGAAAGTGAATACACAACTACCTAGACCTTTCACCAGCTTTGATACCAATTTGATGCAGAGCGCACAGAGGAAGCGAACAACTTGTCACAAACTGTATCGATGAGAGGGTGGCCTATGTCTTGGCGATCTTTTTCTATCGGTCAAACATACCCCATCGGCCACTTTGTAACTTATCACTCCGATCTCACCACTCTCCCTGATGGATGTCTTTACATTACTCACCTATCGGTAAGACTATTTTTATCAGCCATATTGAGATTGGTTTCACCAACACGCCGATGTCTTCACCTTCGGTGAGACTTGGATACCCATCTGGCCTATTGGTATTTTCCCAGATTGGATGCTTGTTCCCAATCACCCCTACAAAGTAGCCATCAATGATCGACTGGATTCCTGGGCCAGGGGCCAACAGTATAGGAGATAGACTCTATAAATATCTCCTCTTCTTCTTAAGGCTCTACAGAACCAAGGGGGTTATTCCCTACTCAACATCTATAAAATGCATCCATGAATTAGCTGGGATGTTGATACAAAGCAGATAAATCCTCTCTTATGTAGACCAAAACTATGAGATAAGTGCAAAGGGGCTAGCTTCGAGCCTATATTCAGTTGTAGACAGAGGATTTTGGGTCCTAAAACTACTTCTAAAGTCCTAAAAGTTTTGAAGTTGAAGTTTGAGTTTGATTTATATATGGATGTAAAACTAGGACTTTGGGTTACAACAGAGATACTAGATCAGATTGGTGCCTATCCAGGGCTCGGAGTTAGTAGACATATATGTGAGTGTTTACCACAGACCTAAGACAGTAATCAAATTTCAAGGGGTTTCTACAATGTCTGCCTTACAAACAATACCCAAGAGAGAGTATTTAGTTATTTCTGCTTACAAACATCCTTACTGCAATGTATTCTTCTCAACACTTAATCCAAAACATTCAATCTACTCCTTGAGCAGAAGTAAGAGACTAAGTATTTGTTGTGTGGTTACACAACACGCCCCATTTTAACTTGGCAAAACAGGGACCCAACTTTTGGCTTGGCTTGTGTTGTCTGTTTTCTGGCGGTTTGGTAAAAATGAGTCAGGTGCATCATCATCATGATATTCGATGAGGTTGGTCATCATCATGAGGTCAGTTTGTCAAAGTTCATATTTTGTTTCTATGACCTCATATTTAGAAAGAGCTTGAAATTCTATGCAGGTTTGCCTTTTACATCACCTGAAAATTCGTCCATATGAGGGAGTTATGAGCAGTCAAAGTTTTGGTCAAACCTGATAATCGCAAGTGATCATCATATTTTTATATCCTCAGTCATGTTGTCAAGGTCATCATGATCTTGATCTATCACCCGATAAAAATCATGCAATCCCAAAATCCGGATGTCAATCTTAGGTGATAGTGTGTTTTACCCGTCAGATGACCTTATGCGCATCATGAGCATCAGGTTTTGAGTGTAACCCGATATTTCATAACAACGAGCATCATGACGTTATAACATCACCTGATATTATAATATCATGCTGATATTATAATATCACCCTGCTTAGAAAATCCACTATCTGCATAATTTGCATGCGCATGTCAAAATCCTATCGGAGGGTCATCATCCTGATCTTTCAAGAGAGGGTCATATTTGCTGATATTTGCTAATATGATGAGGACGTCATCATATCCTCCTGATTTCCTTTTGCATGATCATGATGATCACCCTATCTTTTGGGGAGGGTGATATTCCATTCCTTAGCATGATCATATTTTAAATATCACCCTAGCGCTAACCTGATGATCACCTCAACTCATCCTCATGCTCCGAACGCGGAATATGATGGTTATGTCATCATAATATTCGATGAGGAGGATCATCATATTTTTATGCTGTCATGTTGTCAAGATCATCATGATCTTGTTTGTCTACCTGATATTTCGTAATGTCCTCCTGCCGAGAAATATGACCTTTTGCTAATATCCTGATGACGTCATCCTAACCTGATAAACGAAGAAGCAAATATCAGGATGACATCATCATCACATTTCCCTTCGGCAGGATATTTTCCAAAACATGATCCGGTTCGCGAATATGACGATGACGTCATGTTCTAAGTTTTAACAAAAGCCCCGGATATCCTGATCATCATCATCATCCTGATCTTTCGAGAGGGTTACCTTGGCCGCAAAGGGGTCATATTACATTCACCACCTGATCATCTTCCTTAGGTGACCCGATATTACATTTATCCCTTGATCTTAACTAAACATGACGGTGACGTCATCTTTTGCATTTTAATGAAGCCCGGATATGACGATGACGTCACCATCATATTCCTTTCCTCAGCAGCAGGATCATATTTCATATCCTCCTATTTTTCCTTCGACATGATGATGATGATGATGTCTTTCTTTTCCCCAATATACAGAAGCAAAACATGACGGTGACGTCATCTGGACATTCGGAAGGGGGAGCATCATATTTCCAAAATATCATGCAAACGAAAGTTTTAAGTCTTGTTGTCGGCCTTATCTTGAGTTATCATGCCGATAGAACATGTCTTCCCGATGGATGGACATCATCATGATTTTTGGAGTCGGTATAAGTTTCACCGTCGGCCTAATGTAAAAATTGTCATTCCGACAGTATGTTGCGATGCATGATCATAATTTGAACCCGATATACATGAAAATGGGTGGAAAATGAAACGATGGTTGACCCGAGTTTTTTGATGATGTTTATGCATTTAGTGCATAATTTTCACTGATTTGGAGCCTGATTGCCTGTAGCTGCACATTTTGAGGCCTGTTTAATAACTTCCTGTTGTTTATCCACATGATGATGAACTTAATGTTTGTCTGTTTATTCGCAGGAAGTCATGATGCTGTTAGAGCTGTTGCTGAGCATTGTATGGTTGCACATGGAGGCAACATGAACCAGAAGTGAGTAGGATATTGTCAAATATGCTGTTTGCCAGCTGGAGACCTATAATGAGACACTGTAGGATAGAAAGAATAAGCTGGACAACAGTAGGGATAAGTATGAAGTGCACAAACACGCCATCATCAAGGCAAAGACTCAAGATGGCGGAGGAATAGATTAGGTTGTGCAGGCATACAAACAGATACAAAGCAGCATGCAACCCCATATGCAACAGCGTCATCATCCGGATAGTGAAAGTTCAGAAAGCGATACACATGAAATGATGACCCGCATGCATCAAATGAAGAGCATGATGAAGATACATCATGACGGGGGGAGTATCTTGCATATGCAGTATAGATAGTTGCTAGCTGGCAACTTGTGCCTTTTTGTAAAATTGACAAGTCATGAAGTGATGACCGTTGATTTGTATTGACATATCTGATCCGTGGATCTTTTGTAACAGATTCCTCACCTTATTCTATAAAAGGTGGTGGAATGCCTTGTTATATTCATTTGAAACTTAATTGAAATTTGATTGCTGAAGTATTCAGGACTTATTTCAAAGTTGCTGTATATGTACATGTCTTTTGCATACTTAATGAAAGGGAAGAGTATTTTGATTACAAATCTTCGTAAATCTTGAGTAATCTGTGTCTGAATTCTGGATATGTGCTTTGATTTGCTGCGTCCCTTGGAGTGCTCATCATGTTGCATGTATTGTTTTCATTCATTATCCTCTGAAGTTTGCATCAACTGTATCTAGCTGTGGAATGTCCTGGTGAACATATGGTTTGATTTCTTCTCCTCATGACAGTATCAAGCATGTATGTGGATCAAAAGCTGAAGGTTCAACTTAATTAGAAGCATTTCCTTTAATTTCTTTCAATTTCAGAAAATCTCACTATCACAATTGCAAATAAACTGATAATCTTAAGCAAACAACAGAGAAATATGCTGAAATCCCGTAGGTAACTGAAAATCATTAGCATATTTGAGTTAAATGCATGTAGTATTGAAAATATCATGCAAAGAATCATAAATAATGGTAGAAATCATGCAAATATTAGCCTGTAGGCACATTATTTGACTAAATTCACAGTGCAGAGGTAGAATTGTTGGAGATTTATGCAGAGCAGACATACAGAGCAGGATATTTGGAGGAATGATGATGAACTTTGCAGAAACACGTAAGGCCCCTGAATGGAAAACAGCAACACACATCAACCACTGAGTAACGTCAGTAGATTAAGACCTAATCAACGGAGACTTGGGATCATGAATTCTCGAATTCATCGTATCTTTCAAGATGAGTAAAGGTTGTTGTGTAACTTTTATTCTATGTTTGTGAATGAGTAACATCATGATCAACCTAAATTGGCGCTAGAAGGAGGGCATCCTCATGATATCATCAACATAAATTGGCGCTAGCAACTAGAAGGAGTTCATGATCAACATCATCATCAACAGTATTCAATATAGAAAACCTATATTCTAGAATCTATAACACCCCTTAGATGTTCAGAGTCAGAAGAAAAACACATTCAGTCTGGAGACAAATAACAAAACACACTCAATGAAGCATTACTCATTTAAATCAACATGAAATTGATAATTTTGTGCATAATACATACAACATACAACTCATAAACTTGCAAAGACACCTGAAATAGAGTCACCAGAAAGTTGTATTCCTATTGCAACACCAAAATTTGTCTAGTTTTTCAACAACCATAATGGGTAACATAGCCTGCTTAATACAACAAGAAAGTGTACTTAGCAAATTAATTACATGGCACATCAAAAATTTCATCAGACTGTGCACCATAAAAATGGTGCTCAAAACACTGCAGGCAACAGGCAGAAGGAATGGCAAGGAGGAACAAAACTTGGGCCCCATACCGCCACTTGGGGACATTCCTCATAAAGCTGGTAGTTGGCCCGTCACTCAATCCATCGCATGTCTCTGTATGACCACCATTAAAACCTCAACTATCCGTGGGATGCAACAGTAGATGCATCTGGAGATTTTGCCACTCAAAAATGGCCGCAGACATAAGGAAAAAACCATCACTGAAGGTTCCAAACCTGACCGTTGATCAAAACTCATCGCCGAAATCAACAGTCCCAAAACATGTATGAAGAGCCACCAGTCAATGTATCGTGCCACATAGGGACCTTGACCCTCTATTGTTGACCTCTTCTCCTTTTATTTCACCTTTATCGCTCTTGTATATGCAAACCCAAATGCATATACAACATACAAGGCGAACGTCAAATGTTATAGAACAAACTAGAATTTAATTCGGGTCCAACTTGTATCTCCATCCTGCATCCATCGCTTTGTACATCAAGAGCAAAACACATACAAGGCAGATTCCAAATATTTCTTCTACTAGATTGGAACACTTCTTGGAATCCGGCTTGTATCCTATCATTGTACATCAGGTTGTATATTGACATATACAAACACTTATACAAGTCACGGACCCCAAATAATTATACAGCAAGCTAAAACCTTCATCGGGTCCAGAATGTATCTCCTCAATGTATATTTTGTTTGTATGCAGAATATACAAACACAAACATATAAGCAGGGAATCTTTTTAGAATATGCCCGCGATGCATCTAATCATTGTATGTGTGCCTGAATGTATATTGCATATACATTCCACCTTGTACATCCATGACACTGTTCACTTTGCATGTCGCCAGCCTCTATATAATTTTCAATGTACATCCCCTTGCACATACAAACAAGGAATCTTCTTCAGAATATTCCTGCAAAGTACCTTTTCCTTTGTATGTTTCACTTGCATATTATACATACAAGCAGGGCCGACATACAAATGGCGAATATTCCCAAAATCTTATAGAAGATTCCCCCAATGCATATGCAACCCGATATACATTAAGAAATGCATGTAACTCAAATTTTTCACCATCTCTGGAAGCCGATTGGGATTTCACAAGCTTGTCAACAGATTTGACCTTTGTATACACAGAATTTAGCATTTTTCATGAGTGCGATAGGAAAAGGTGGTAAAACATTACATGGGGGCTGGTCAACCTATGAACACTAAAGCATGAAGATAAAACTGAACAACCAGGAACCCACCATAGAGAACCATCACCAGAATAGGCAGAACAATGCAAGACCCCATGATTTAGAAAATTTAGGATTTGAACGATAAAATCAGCAAATGTTCAACCTTAAAACCCTAAACATAAATGAGTACTAACACGGCTAATGCCCTGATTCTCTAGCACCAACTTTGACTTTCACTTATTGGCGAGACTATTGTTATCGGCCATGATAAGACTTGCTTCACTGATACACCGATGCTAATGTCTTTGTTGTGACTCGTCCCTTGTCACCCCGATATGCCACAATCAGCAAGATCACCACTGTCGGCCCAACTCCAAGCTATCTACCTGATGGTGTTGTCACTCCGATATATATTATCTTTAGTGAGACTAAATCCATTCTTCACCGATGCATCTTCTATTGGTCCAACACCATTGATCGGTATGACTTCCAAATGTTCCCCTGAGGGGTTGTATTACACCGATAACAACCTCTGCAACTTTGCAACTGAACAACTCACATAGAAACAACAAAAACTCAACAAAATGGAAAATGATCTACTCCTAAGGAAGTTATTCCACTGATTTCGAAGAAATCTTGACCAGTGGAATGCTTCTGATCTACATTCTATGCAACAGAACCTTACTCAGATATACATGATAGAACAAAAATTCTTATTTCTTAGAAAATACATATACAAATCGATTCTTTGTCTGTGTCTATTTGTTTCACTCTCTCTCTCTGTCTATTTTCTTAACGAACACAGATCGACTATATAGACTCATGTTGGTAGTTACATACGATGGAAGGCGAATCACCCTACAACCACCTCTGCCATTCGATTACACCCATACAGTTCAGTTACAATCTTTAAGGACATGTATATAGACTCAATGTTATGTCGTTACTTGGCCAAGTATGATTGAATATGGTGCTAAGGCCTTACAACATGGCACTCTAGACAGAACAGAATATGCATGGAATCCTCCTAATTCTTAGGTCTCGAGATGCTCCTGCACCACATTTCTTAGTTCAAGTTTTGGATGAAGATATGGACAAGTTGTTTTTCAGGTGTTGTCCAAGGTAGCCTGCTAGCAAGGGCTCTCCATCTTTGTATGTATGCGGCAAAACTTTCCCCATTTCATTATTTGGTATTACAAAGGTTGAGCATGGTGATTTCATGCTCTACATTGTATGAGAAATGGGTGACAAATTTTTTTGATAGGTTGGCAAAGGTGGAGATGGAGCCATAAGGCAAATGCATATACCATTCTAAGGCTTGACCTCCCAAGCTTCATGGAAAAAGATGAAGGAGGAATTAATCATCATAGGACACTTTTTAGCATGCCATGAAGAACTCCTTGATGTGATCATAGGGATCTCCTTTTCCTTTGTATTTATCAAATTTGGGTACTTCAAAATATTGAGGAAAAGGTATGGTCGTCATGTTTTGATCGAACAGATAGGGACATAAGTCTTCAAACTTATAATGTTTCTTTTTAGTCCCTAGTTGGAGGTTCTTGAGAGTATTTTTCATTTCTTTCCATTCTTGATCAAAAGGATTAGCAAGGGGAGGTTGTGATGCTGATTGAAGTGGTGGTTGTTACGATTGTTGTTGTGGGATGGCATATTGTTGGGAGTTATAAGGTGGTAGGCCCATTGCTTGTGAATAGATATGGGGTCTGTATGTTTGATGTTGTGGTTGGGTGTGAGTGGATGAATGGTACATGTGTTGTGATTAGAAAGGTGGTTGTTGGTGTTTTAGGGTGATATGTTTGTGTTGCATAGGAACAACGTGGGGAGATTGTTGATGAGTGGTTTAGTGATATGTTTATGTGGGATGTGTATAACTTGTTAAGGTATTTTGAGGTTGATGGTGTGATTGGGATGTGAATGGATATTGTGATTGGAGAGGTGTTTGTGAAGATACCGTAGGGGGTAACGTTGTTTGGGTGATGGATGTCCTTTGTAGGATGACCAAGGGGGGGAATTTTTTGTGGAATGGTAAGGGTATTGGAAGTGTTTTGGCAAATGTTAGACGGGGGTGGTATGGCAATATTACTTGCGTTAGTAGGCATGGCAGAAGTTGAAAAGTTGGATGGTAACATATGGTATGGTAGACCATAAGGAGGGTCAGACACTTGTAGTTGTGAAATGGTATTACCCCCTATGTTTTGATCAATGGTATGAATGACGTTGGTAGTTGTAGAGAAGTTATCCCATGGATTATCATTGATGGGGTTTTTGGGATTAGGGACACGTCCCCAAGGCTGATCATGAATGGGTGATGGTGGCTTATCATGCATGATTGTTTTGAGTTTCTCTTGGTCAAATGAGTGGGGGAGATGTGCTCCATGTTTGATGAGGTGTTTGAGGAATTCATCCTTATGATTGTTAAGAAATTGGTCCAATTCGTGATGCAATCCTCTTTCATTAAGGAAATTGACAAATGTGGGGGAATATATGTGTTGTGGTCTAGATGTTTCACCCATTTTGAGTTGGTTGACGTATCCCTCCATGTTGCTTGTGGTGGAGCCATGTGGAGAGGGGTTGATACTGAGAACCCATTTTTCTCTTAGCTTGTGATCATGTGATGGGAGGCATAAAAAGATGAATATGATTGAAGTTGTATGATACACGTGGACAAATGTTTGGGGATGATGATATTCCTAAGCTCAAATCTAGATCACTTATATGTGTAGATGAAATGATATCCTTACGAACATAGGGTGGAAAAAGAGCCTAAGCAAGGGGATAATGAGATTGTCTTGCTTGGGGTAGACAAGACACACCAAGCAAGATAGGATTCTTGAAGTCCACCAACTTAGGCAGAGTCTAAGCTCCTAAGCTAGTCTATTCAAGTGGGATGATTTTGAGTTTATACTAAACTTAAGATATACAAGTTCTTAAGCCTAATATAAACAAGTAGATGAAATGATCTAGCTTCTAACCTTGGAAGAATTGGGTTGGATTTGTTGGATGAATTAGATAATTGGATCTTGATTAAGGTTGATCAGATTTGGATGATCAATGTTGATGTTTGGAACAAGGATTAAGATTGTGGATCACAAGCTAAGGTTGGAACGGATGGGGTGATTGAAGATGACAGAATTGCAAGTGATTTTGGGTGTGGAAAGTGTTGATCATGATGTTAGTCATAAACAAACATAGAATAAAAGTACACATTAACCTTTACTCATCTTGAAAGATATGATGAATTCAGAGAATTCATGATCTCAAGTCTCCATTGATTAGTTCTTAACCTTCTGACATTTCTCAGAGGTTGATGTGTGTTGTTGTTTCCATTTTGGGGCCTTACATAGATCTCATCAGTAAGATAATGTTTCCTATAATGATGCTACACAGAGAGTTATTTCTACACAGGATATACTTCAAATATTATGTCTGTCTCTAAATCTTTGCATGATATTTGTCATTGTGACATGCTTTAACCTCAAATATGCTGAATATGTTCATTAATCTATGGGATGTCTGCATATTTGTACTATTTGCTTAAGATTGTCAGTTATTTGCAATTGTGATGATGAAATTTTTCTGAAATTGAAAGAAATTGAAAGAAATACTTCAAATTAAAGTTGAACCTTTAGTTATTAATCCACATACATACTTGATACTGTCATTAGGAGAAGAAATCAAACCATATGTTCACCAGGATATTCCACAGCTAGATACAGTTGATGCAAACTTCAGAGGATGATGAATGAAAACAATACATGCAAAATGATGAGCACTCCTAGGGATGTAGCAAATCAAAGCACATATCCAAAATTCAGACACAGATTACTCAAGATTTACGAAGATTTGTAATTGAAATGATCTTCTCTTTCATTAAGTATGCAAAAGACATGTACATATACAATAGCTTTGAAATGAGTCCTGAATACTTCAGCAAACAAATTTCAATTAAGTTTCAAATGTTTAAAATGAGGCATCCCTGCACCTTTTATAGAACAAGGTGAGGAATCTATTACAAAAATGATCTACGATCAAGATTTATCTATTACAATATATGGTTCACATTCATTGACCAAGTCAACTTCTTCCAGGTGGCACAGGTTGCCAGCTGGTAACCATCTAGACGACTTAGACTTTCATAAGCATCTGATGCATATATTCCTTTTTATGATGCATCCTCATCAGGTTCTTTGTCATCATCATCACTTTCACCGCTCTCGCTATCTTCATCATCATGATGATGGCCCTCTTGAATATGGACCTGCATAGCTATCCTGATATTTTCATATGCTTGCACTATTTTCTCCAATTCTCTGCCATCCTGAGTTCTCGCTTTGGTGATGGCATGTTTATGCACCTGATATTTATTCCGGAGAGATTCCAACTTATTCCTCCTACTGCTGGATGTTTCATTATAATCTTCTACCCTGACTTTTATTCTCATAACTTTATCTAGTACTTCTTCTGTCAGGTTGTTGAGAGGATCTTCAGCAACTAGTTGGAAATTGCTATGTAGAGCTTTGATGACAAACTCTTCATCTTGATTTTCTATCTTTCCTTCTGCATCTCCTTCCATTATTTCCAAAACTTTAGCCTCATGGGACATCATATCATGTAACTTCATGCTGATATTCCTTAGTTTATTATTGCATCTTTTAAGCACATCACATTCAAATCTGACGTCCCTATTCCAGATATCAATCAATAGAGCTGTATTATTATTCAGTACTTGATTCTTTATTAGAATCTGTGGATCAATTTTCTTCATTTCCTCCAAAATGTTCATGACCTTTTCTAATTGAAATGACCTCCTGTCGATCTCCATCTGCAATTTATCTACTTTTCTCTCGAAGGTGCCCAAAGAATTCCACCTCTTCAAAGAGGCCTTTGCCACTTCTTCAGCTCCGTCGAGTGCAGTTGACATCCATTTCAACATTACTGTTGATTCATGTTTCATGAGGTTTAACTTTTTGACCTCTTCCTGAGAAATAGCAGTCAATGGGACTGCATGATCAGTTGACGTATCGTCAGGGTTAATTAACCCTCTTATATATGCATGCAGTTGAGCAATGTGCTCTTTATGCTGCTTTTTCTTCTCTTTCTCCCTTTTCACCCTTTGGGTTAATGAATCAATAATATCTTTACCTTCTTGGCCCTCTTGATCCTCATTAGCAAACCCAAGATCAACTGTACTAATCTAGAATTCATCCAGAGCGACATTACCCTTTTCTTTATCCACAGTAGGGAGTGCTAGCTGTGCAGTTCTCCTGCCTATCATAGGATCTCTTTTTATTGCAAAAGTTAACCTTGCCTTCCTCTTAGGCTTTATTAATGTTTCTTAAAACAATGTAGACACATAAAAATTCTTGTGCCTCTATACCTGATTCTGCACCAATTTCTTTCTCAAGCCACGAAGGAACCTCGTCTTTTAGTTGTTATTCTCCATCACCATCATGATGATCACCCTAATCTCCGGTTTCCACCACCATGTTTGATGGGGAGGGTGATCTCTTTATTTCCTCCTCATGATGTTCCTCATGAGAGTGATCCTTGGGTATATCCTCCTGTTGATCGTCTACATGTTTATCATGATCTTGATCCTGTACTTCCTCCACGGGTATCTTATCTACTTTAGTGACTTCTTCATTATGAGGCATATTAATTCCTGTAGATATTATTGTATCTACCTTAGGCTCTTCCAGTTGTTCTACAACTATAACCTGTTTTGGACCTGTATCAACTACCTCTTGAGCCCTATGGTCATCAGGATCTGATATTTCTTTATCTTCCTTGTCTCTTGATGAGACGTCTACTGTCTTGGGCTCGGCTGATGTATCATGCTATTGCTGACCCATACTTGGAGCTTTCTTCTCCATTTCTTTCTATTTGATTTCTTCAACATTCTGTGTTTCCTCTGGTGCATCTACCATATCTTTAGGATCTTCATCCTCTACATATGTCAGATCTACAACTGTAGGATTTGTTACCTGATCAACTAAGGTATCCAGCCCTATTTGTTGTGCAATATGTTCTGGGCTCTTTTCTTTTTCTAGGTCTATTTTCTTCTCTCTAGTTCCTTGTACTGATGGGGTCCCAAAAGGAGTGATGTGGGTGCCTGCAGCAAGTGTTTCCATTTGCTGAGTAGTTACATCTTTAACCACATCATCATCAGATAAATGTATTGTTTCCTCTAGCGAGATAAGACCACCCAGAACTGCTCCTCAGCTTGTTCTGTCTTGAACTTTACAATAGTGGGAAGTGGAATGTTGTGCTACAATTCCTTATTGAATACTTCCCCACCTACTCCCCTCAACATTATGGGAGTTTATCTTATTTCACCTCTCATAGAAGTCCTTGGTTTCTTAGGTGTAGTTGCTATCACCTGAGGTGCTTTTCTTTTCCTTGTGAAGGATATGGGGCCTTCCTCTTCTTCATATTCTTCTTCAAGAGGAATATCCTCTTCCATTTGTTTATGTGAAGCTTGACCCTCTTCATAGGTCTCAGTAACCACCACATCAGCCTTTTGGATTTTCTTAGACCTTTGCTTATCCAATGGAGGGGGCACAGATGATGCTGAAGCTTGGCCTGATGTTGATGCCTCTCCTAATGCTACCGCTTCCTTAGTTGTGGCTATTATTCTCTCAACGATGACCCCTTTGGGTTCCTCTGTAGTTTTCTTGCCTCTAGGAGGTCTTTTACTTTATTTTTGCTGAGGTGGCAACCTGTCTCCCTTGGATTTCCTCTTCTCATTTAAGAAATCATCATATTCCTCAGCTGAGAGCTCTTGTCCTTTCTTTTTGTTATCTACTGTGAGGACCATAGCTTTTTCCTTCAGTAGATCTACCTACTCATCCACCTAAGCTTTGGTTAGTTGTAATATCCTGCTCGTGAATGGATCCAAGGAGATGTCCTCCTGCATGGTAAGATTCGGGGCTGATATGGTATTGTTGTATATCTTTTTCTCTTCATATTCATTGACCATTATCTTTCCATCATCTTTCTTCAGTTGTGTCAGGATGGAGATGTAATCAAAGGTCCTAATTTGGTTAAGTGTCAACCTTTGGTATCTCCTTCTTCGAGCTTCAGCCTCATCCTCACAATCTGCCCAAAAATCTTCAAGATTCCTTTGGTGAATGGGCTGTCCCATGATCTTCGGTATCCTTCCATAAGGATCATATGATCTTATCAATGGAAATGGCTGTAACTTCATCATGGTTAAGCTAGCTATGGCTTTCTTAATATTTTCACTATCAGGGCACATATACCAACCCATGGTTACTGGAAATAATACTGGAGGAAGTTTGTTATTAGCTTTGTAGGCATCTAGTATTGTTTCAACCTGCCTCATGAACTCCATTAACACTACAACATCAGTTGGATATCTTGGTAGCATGAGAGGGTGCCCATTAAATCCTTCAATCCTAATGTATGAAAAGGTTGCAAACTGAATGTACCAGGCCCCATGCCTATATATTACCTCATGAGCTTCCATGCTTAGTCTCCTAGTTCTGTCTTCCTTGATGGTCCTTACTAGATGCATAGAGAATGCATCATTTACCAATTTATAATCCTAGAGGTAGTTAACTCTTTGTAATTGGGGGTAGTGGTCCCAGATGTGTGCATCATCGGTAGTGCCACCAATCTTCCCCTCTGTAATCAATCCATTAAATGTACCCTTATAGGCACATGCATAAACAATGTATGAGGTCATGTAAAAAAGACAATCCGGACCTCCTAAGCTCATCAGCTGCTCATCCAGAGAATCACTTATCATTTTAGCCCACATTGGCTTGCTATCTGTGTAAAGACACATCAGGATGATTGCGTACATCCAATCTTTGAAACTTCCAGCATCAGGCTGGCCTATCACTCTGCTAAGTAGGGCTATCATGTATTGATACTCGTCATCAAAGTCATACTTATATAAATGTACTGGAAGTTTAGCTGCTGCAGGATAGGGACTATTCTTCGCCCTCCATTGATACATCGTCTTCTTGGTAGACTTCTTGTTATTCTCGTACTCTACTTCTGATTTCTTCAGATCTATGTTGGCAACCTTCTTGCCCAGTGGCAAACCAAATATAGCAGCAATACCCTTGATTGACAAGTCAGCATATATTCTGCCATGTTTCTCTATCCTCCTGGTTTCTGGGTTATAATTCCTCGCACACTCGATGACCAGTTCAAGGGTTTCCATAGAATACGGGAAACCAGTGGCACTCCACATTCCTGATATGAAGACTGCATCTAGCAAAGCACTACTATTCTTTTCATCATTCATTTTGATTGACCAAGCAGCCAGATCTGTATTCCCTTGGTGTGTATAGGTGATGGCACTATATTTGAATTGAACACCATCAGGACGAGCAAACATCGGCTTCAAGAATTTTGCCTCTGACTTAGCCAGCCGTTTATCCGCCATGGATGCTTGCAATTAACACACCCTGGTCTTACAATTGATACACATACAAGTATGCATATACATTACATATTCGTTATTCATCATGCATACTACTATTCTTTCCATATTTCATTTATCCTGACATGCACAATATGAAATTTCAAACTAGAAGACTCCATGATACTTGGACATGCAGAATATGACAACCAGATGGTTTCAATTACTTACCTGATGCACTTATCTTCTTAATTATGCTGATATCTATGAAAGGGACTCAATTATCAACAGTGCTCTCGTATCCCGTCTTGATTCAAGCTCTATGCCCCCAAGTAGCCTTATGAGGTTTTGTAAGCTTGGAACTCTATAAAAACTTGTTTTATATCAAGGTAAGTGTGAAATGGCTCTGTAAATCGCTTTTAAACCCCCTCCTTTACTAAGGCAAATTAGGGCAACCTAGGGCGAATTAAATGCAACACCTGATTTTCTCGTACGAAACTTCTGGATATCACCAAGTGTATGTATTGAGTTCATAATCAGTGGGAACCACCTACCATCTCTGTGTGCATTTATTGTTATGGTGGTGAAGCGCAGGGTGATCTTTGAATATCGGGTGATATTCAAAATATGACTCCCTTAGTATAATATGATCATCTGTTTTAGGTAGAAAGACCGATGTCGGAACAATGGGTTGGGTTGAGAATATCAGGTAGATATTCAAAATATCAGGGGAAGTTTTGAATATCTGGTGATGTTTATAATATCACCCCCTAGACTAAAATGATCTCCTGTCAAAATATTGGGGTGACGTCAGCAGGATAAAGACTTGGTTCATCATTGTCACATTATAACGTCATCATCATATTATGTAGGAAGGGTCATGTTTGGAAATATACCTCCGTGGGGTAAAAAGGATGGTGACGTCATTAGTATGTTTATTTCTTCGATTATCAGGCTTGGATGACATCAGCAGGACAATTGGTAGGGGTGATATTTGGCGACAGGCAGATAATTCAAATATCGGGGTGATATTATGAATATCAGGGTGATATTATGAATATCAGGTGATATTGAGGATATGACCCTTGCAAAATATATGATGTTGTTTGTCGGGTAGATATCGTTATCACATAAAGTTGACGTCTAGATGTTTGGAGTAAATGATTTTATCGGGTGATAATCTGGATCGGGGTGATATTTAATAAGATGACTGATATTGAGAAATATGATCCTCCACCTCAGAATATCAGGTTTGACCAGATGTTTGACTCATCGTATCTTTTGTTCCCTAATGAATATCAGGGTGATCCAAAAGGCAAACCTGCATGTAATTTTGTGTTCTATCCACCCATGAGGTTTTTGACATGAAAATTTAACTTTGAAAAACTGACCTCATCATGATGACTTACCTAATCCCACTATGCAAGATCGTCTGCACTGTTTAACTTTTACCAGACCACCAGCAAGTAGGAAACACAAGCAAAGCCAAAAAAGGTTGGGTCCCTGTTTTGTCAAGTCAAAATGGGGCGTGTTGTGTAACTACACAACAACTTGCCACCAAAGAAAACATCAAAATTCCATTGAGTCAAGTGAGGTGAACACATTGTAACATAGCATTCTAACTCTTTCTAAGCATAAGCATCATAATATTTCTGAATGATAAAATGTCCTCATGGTAACAATGCAAACAAAGGATCAGTAGTGTGCAAATGATTAATTATCCTCATCTTGAAAGCAAGTTGAAAACATGTGTAACTAGTGTTAAGCTACATAGTTGGAGATCATCCCTCATAGCCAACCTGGATAGAGCCTTACTGCTAGCAGGCATTCATTGCACAATCTCCCTAAGTAGAGCCCCACTGCCAGCAGGCATCTATAGCCCCGGTAGAGTTACTTAGATGGCCTAATTTTATTATATTTTTATTTTTATTTTTTAACATTAATACTTGATATATCTGTTATCATCATGTAAGCTCAGAATGCAAGGTATGGTCACTTGTTGTTTTAGGTTGGAGATTGCATTGGTAGCAAGGGAGTCCCTTTAGATTTTTCACTTAACACCTATACTTGTGTGTTTAACAAACCCAAGGCTGTTAGGTGAGTCATTGTGAAGAAATCACTTTGGTTGAGAAAAGGTACCTTGATGACAGGATATCACAGACCTGATCATGATGACTTTCTCCAAATGAGTTACAACCTATATATAAATGTATTCTCATCACTTGAATCTTAACAATTTTGTTGTTTTCTGGGGTGATGAGCTACATCATCCTGACTAACCAAAACCAAAACTCAACAAGCAAACAAAGCAAAAACAAAACAAAACATTGTACAAACAACTATACAAAATATACATTATGATACACATGACTGACATGAAGCACTTAGACTTGGAAATAATGTTTGAGGAATTGTCCATTAACTGGTAATGGAACATCCTCACTTGTCAAGTTCTTAAGCCTGAAAGTGCTATCTCCTACTATCTCAAAAATCTGAAAGGGACCTATCCATAATTTATCAAACTTACCATGGTCTCCTTTCCTCTCATGGACTTTATCCCACATCAAGACTAAATCAGATATCCTGAAGGCTTTAACTTTGGCTCTTTTGTCAAACCAGCGTTTGACAATAGCCTGATGTTTGGCAAATTGATCAATTGCCTGACTTCTTTTCTCTTCCAGGTGCATCAGTTGAAGCAACCTGACCTCTTGGTTATTGTCAATGACTAGGTACTCTTGGGCAAACTGCAAGGTAGGAATCTTTAGGTTAATAGGGAGGATTGGATCTACCCCATAAACTAAATGATAAGGTGAGTTTCCTAATGTAGCCTTGTTTCTGGTTCTATCTACCCATAAGGCATATTTCAGAAGTGTATTCCATTCCCTAGGGTTTTTGTCTACTAACTTCTTTATGATATTCAGCAAATTTTTGTTGGTGGATTCTGCCAATCCATTCCCTTGGGGATAATAATTACATGAAAATTTCAGTATGATTCCATAATCAAAGGCCCAACTTGACAATTTGGTTGAAGTAAAGGCAGATCCGTTATCACTTACCAGAGCATAGGGAACTCCATACCTGGTGATTATGTTACTTTCCAGAAATCTGATGACATCCTCTACATTGCAAGTCTTGCTGCTAGTGGCTTCAGTCCACCTGGTACAATAATCAGTAATTGTTAACACATACCTATGGCTTGATGATGATGGAGGATTTATAGGTCCTATGAAATCCATGCCCCATTGTGCAAATGGGTGTGCTTCCATCACTGGCTGCAGGGGTTGTGCAGCATATCTCTCTCTTAGCAGCTACTTGACACACATGACAGCATTTAATGTGTTCAGCTGTGTCCTTGAAGATTGTAGGCCAATAATATCCTACTCTGAGGATAGCATGTGTAGTGGCCAAGGATGAGCCATGCGCTGTTCCAAACTTGTCATGTAATTCTGATAATACCTTGCTTGCTTCTGGCTTTTCTAAGCATCTCAAGTATATTCCTTCATAATTTTTCTTGAAAAGTACGCCTACTTTTATCATGTACTTCTAGGATTTTATCTTTAGGGCTCTTCTTTGTGAAGCCTGCAGTCTTGGAGGACATCTTCCAGTAATTAGGATATGCCTGATATCTGAGTACCATTCTCTACTATCCTTTTCATTGATAACATACTGCTGACTTGTGATGTTTGGATCAATCTCTGATATCATTTGGCTTAAACCCTGTCCTCTTACCAGTTTCATGGGTGTAATCTCCATGTCATATTCTTGTAAAACTGTGATCCACTTAGCCCTTTTTTCACCAGGCTCACTTTGCATTAGCAGCATCTTCACTGCTGCATCTGGCACCATAGAAATCACGTTGCTTCTCAAGATATAATGCTTGAATTTCTTTACTACTCTGACCAAAGAAAGTGCCTACCTTTCAACATCTACATATCTTAATTCAGCATCTTTGAAAGGGCAACTCATGAAGGCAATTGGTTTCTCTTCCTTTTCTTCATTTCTCTGAGTTAGCACTGTTGCAGAGCTATGTTCTGAAGCAAATGAATAAATATAAAAGTCTTTGGTATAGTCTAGACTGATAAGGACAGGAGCTTCAGAAATAGCTTTCTTTATGTCTTCAAAGGCTGCCTTGGCTTCTGATGTCCACTCAATCTTTGCATCCTTCTTCAGCATAACATTTAAAGGCCTGACTATTTCTGCAAAGCTAGTGATGAATTTCCTAACAAAATTTATCTTACCAAAGTAAGATTTGAGCTCTTTCTTGCTTCCTGGAATCTATAATTTCATAATAGACTCCACCCTGTCAGGATCAATGATAATCCCATTTTCAGTTATCAAGTGGCCAAGCAACTTTCCTGTTGTAACCCCGAATATGCATTTCTTGGGGTTTAGGGATATCCCATATTCTTCACATTTTTTTAGTACATTTCTGAGATCTGCTACATGGTTGCCTCTCTCTTTAGAAAGCACTGTTAGGTCATCCATGTGTATGACTATACATTTTCCTATTAAGCCTCTGAAGGCTATGTGCATCGCTCGCTGGAATGTTGCTCCAACATTTATTAGTCCAAATGGCATACGTCTATAAGTAAATATCCCCCATTTTGTGGTGAAGGTAGTTTTTAGTCTATCAATCTTATCAACCATGACCTAATTATAGCCAAAGAATCCGTCTAGAAAGGACATCATTTTAGCTCCATTAACAATCTGTAGAACTTCATCTAATGAGGGTAAAGGATAATTATCCTTCTCTAATGCTCTGTTCAGATTCCTGAAGTCTACACACAGTCTGATGTCTCCATTCTTCTTTCTCACTGGCACTAGATTAGCCACCCAAGTGGAGTGCCTCACAAGAAATATAATCCTAGCATTCAGCAGCTTCTTGACTTCTTCAAAAATTATTGGTTCAAGCAAAGCATTGACTGGCCTTTGCTTCTGTCTAAAAGGTTTAGCATCTGGCTTGAGAGGTATAGTGTGAGTTATGACTGATGTGTCATATGTCTTCAACTCATCATAAGTCCATGCAATTACATGGATGTAATCCTTAAGGGCCTGAGTTATTCCTTCTAACTCTTCTGGTGTGCAAACCTTACCAATCAAGACATTTCTCTTGTTATCATTTTGTCCAATATTCACTTGTGAATACTGTCCTCCATTAGCCTTGGGAAGATCCTTCTGCTTCAACATATTATCCAGGTCAAAAGCTCTTTCTAACTTAATCATACCTTTGGGAATCCTGTTGCTAGGTAGTTCTAATATTTATTCTTCTTCCCAAACATGCTCTTCTATATTGTTTTCATCTATGATCTGAGCATCAAATATGTCTCTATTAGAGATGAAATCATCATCAAAAACCTAGAGGTTAGTAACATTATCAGGTACTGATGGCACGGACACCAGCTCTACTGAAAATCTCTTTAGGCCTGATATGGACAAGGGCTCTAATGTATTGGCAGCTTGTGCTAAGGCATCTGCCCTATGGTTCTGTTCTTTAGGTACATGGGTGATATTAAATGCATCAAAATCTTCAATCAAATCCCACACTCTGTGTCTATAATTTGACAATTTCCTATAGTTGCAAGAGTAAATTCCTCTTACCTGTCTGACAAGTAATTCTGAATCTCCAAAGACATGCATAATTTTTACCTTCTTCTTGAGAGCAAACAGTATCCCGTGAATCAAAGCTTCATACTATGTCACATTGTTAGTGTAGGGGAACTGTAGTCTATAAGCAGCTAAGTAGGACTTTCCTGATGGATCAATGAGATCAATCCCTACCCCAGCTCCTTGTTTGGACTTGGATCCATCAAATCTAAGGATCCAAGGTTTATCTTCAGTAGGAGGTTTAACTAAACTTTCTCTTTTCTTTGTGGCTCTAGTAGCTGCTCCACCTGATATCCATTTTAACTTAGGAATTTTAGCCTTCTTAGACTTCATCCTTCCTTTCTTTTGTGAAGCTGATTCTTCTTCTCCCTTTTCATCATCAGGAGGATGATCCTTTGGATCTGGCACTGTATGCCTCTTTAAAATATGTAAACATAGTGAACAAGCCATTTCTGAGTGAGGTGCCTCATGCAACCTACACCATCCTTCAGTCAATGCATCTTGTGGATGCTTCTTTTGTTCTACCATCTTCTTAATTTTTCCTGATAAAAATTCCTCAAATTTTGTCAGGTTACTGCCTCTGTCTTCATCAGACAATTCATAATCTGACTCCATCAGATAATCACTCCCAGGGGTGATTTTCTCTTTCATCTTAACATTTATTTGGTCATATACCATAATTTCTTCTGTTCTCAAAACTTGATCTTTGTCATGATCTATAACCTTTTCTGTGATTTCTGCAGAAGACAAATAAGAATCAGTATCATCATCATCACTAGATGCAAAACTTACCTTAGAATATGATGATGATGCCTCACTACATGTCCGTTCCAACTCCATCATATCTAAGCATGTTTCACAAGTTTTCTCTGAATGCACCTCGTCATGTAATCTGCACCAACCATCAATCAAAATGTCATGAACAGGTATATTTAACAATTGACAATGTTTTACCTACTTGGACAGATGCATCTCAAAATTTCTAAAGTGATCTATTTCATTTTCATTCTCAAAATTACTATCAGGTTCCATAGTTGGTATGTCTTCCTGATGATCATCATCATGATGATGATGAAAGTCAAGCATTAGGATCTCTTCTATCTTGATAGTCTGTGGTCTAATGGCATAAACTCTAGGTTCAACATTCACGTACATGATCTTGTTTGTTTTGTTGTACTCGGTGATCATGTGCTTCATTCTAGGCTTAGCATCTATTCTTATCTGGTTTGGTATCCCTTTCCAAGGTAACCACATGTGACTAAAGTCAGTAGACATATATCTGTTGAGAGTTTTAGACCAGTCTCTACTGAGCAACATCCCATATGTATCAGGTATATCTACTACCTGGATATCGATGTAATACTGGATCCTGGGATTAGATGCCAATTGCATGTGAATATGAGTTAACTCCCTTATCACACTTACTTTTATTTTATCTAGCTATGTCACCTTCTTTAGGGATTTGGCAGGATGCAGCCCTAAAGCATTGCATATTGATAGGGGCATGACATTTGTAGATGCACCTAAATCTACCAAATAGTTGTGTAAATTCTTCCTAAACATCCTTATAGTAAGGAGGAAAGGTGGTGACTCGCTTTTGTCCCTATACAAGGTCATGTGGGAGGTTTCTGCAGCTTGGACAGTGGCTGGCACTTTATGTTTAATAGCGTTATCTTTAGGAGCATGATCTCTATTGCTAGGCTGACCTGGGGAATGATTATCCTCTCTAGGAGTAGGATCATCCAATGATTTCATAAACACCTTCTTAATTGCAGGAGTTTTCAACAATTCTGACAAGGACAGGCTGATCTTTACCTTCTTCATCTCATCTGCTAGATATGTGACTAGATTGTCAAATTCATGAGGTAGGGCAACAACTTTTAATACTGTACTTTGTGGTGACAGATACTGTGCATTTACCTTCAGAAATCCTGGATTGTTACTTGCCTTGGGATTAGGAGGTGTATTAAAATTATTCAGAGGCAAGGAACTGGTTAATGGACTAGTAGGTCTATTGGAGTTACTTCTCAAATTATAATTGTGCTTACTCTGATATTGCTACTAGTAAGCATGCATCTCCTCATGTTCATTGGATGGCTCATTCTCATCCTCAAAGGGGAAAACATAATTTGACTCAAAAGCCATGGCAGATTCTTCACGTGCTTGGGTATAATGCTAGTGGGATGACACAGTCCGCTGATGATGCTAATCAGTAAAGCTTTCCAATACAAATGCAGAGTCATATCCACAAGGGATAATTTCATTTCCCTCCACCTGAGGTGGATTTCTAAAAGTATTAGACACTTCTGTCTGGAAAATATTAGCAGCAATTCTAAATTGTGGACAGTCCAATTCTACATGAGCATTTGTATTGTGTATTCTACACCAATTGATGAGAGCTGCCTCAGCAAGATTATTGACTCTAGTAGTCTGTTTGGCTTCACCAGGTGGCTAATTATCCAAAGGTGATGGTACGGAACCATTATTTATCTTGGAGTTCCATACTCTAGATTGTCTAGGAGGATTGTTATTGTTTCCACCACTATTGTTGAAATTATTGTTGTTGTACCCCCTATCAGGATAACTAGGTCTATCATTGTTATAGCCTCTGTTTTGGTTAGGCTGAGAATAAAAATTCTGATTTCTCAGATGAGTGACCTCTGTAGTTAATTTTTTTAGCTGAGCAAAGATTTCTTTGATTTCTTCTTTCTCCTCCTAAGCTTTAGCCACTACATTTTCAGTTTGAGGCTTGAAGAAAGAGGATCCAGTGTTATTATTCTGATCCACACCTTGAGGTGTCGGTACTTTTGTAGGATACTATGGTATTTGGCCATTCCCATTAGGAGGTGGCATGATACTCAATGGAGATATTTGCAGTGGTGTTGGCATTACTGCTGGAGGCATCATAGCTCCATTATACTGTGGTTGGGGAGGATATTGTATAGGATATGTCAGATACATGCCAGGCAATGTAGGGAATGCAATGTTTGGAGTAGGAGCAGGTACTAGCTATTGATTGACTTTGATAGCCTCTTGAAAAGTTCCTGTCAAAGTAGTGATTTCAGGATGCGTTCTCCTGATGAACATGGAAGTCAATGGATCCAGAGCTAAATAATAGATACTCCTAGCAGTAGCATCTGTTACTACATATGGGGTAACTAACTTGGATAGCATTTTTTGGAACCTAGCATTGAAATTGGCAATAGGTTCAACTTCAAACCTTTTGATTGTAGCAAATAGGTGATAGTTCATTGAAGGATCAATTGGTACCTTGAACCTATCAGTGAAAGCTTTCTCTAGGACAGCCCATGAACTAATAGAACCTTGACCGAGACTAATAAACCAATTATAGGCCTCTTCCCCTAAGGAAAAAGGAAATAATCTACATACAACATCTTGATGCTCTATTCTGGCTCGACAACAGGCTTCTTTAAAGGTTCTGATATGATCATCCACATCTTGATAAGGATGATATTTTGGACAAAGTTTGTCAGGGTTTTTTGGTAACTCATGATATGCAGTAAAGGTCAAAGGTGACTTTGCTGTAAAGAATGACATCGCAACCGGAGGAGGTTGGCTTTGTGTTACAATTGGCTGAGGTTGGATAGGAGGTGTCACAGATAATCTAGAAGGTATTTGTAAACCAATAGGAGTTACAGGAGGAGGTTCTGGTGAAGCTCCTAATGCACTAGACCCTGGAGTGTGATGGATGTCTACAGTTCTAGGTCTGAACCCTCTAACAGGTAATTCTTCAAAGATTCCACTAGATCTAGACCTGGTATTTATCCTGTGAGCCAGGATTTCTCAATTTTAAGGCAAATTGGCTGGAACTTTGTAAAGATTGGTTGGAATTCACTAGCAAAGGTTGTATTTACAGTCAAGATTGGAAATTAACTTGGTATTTATGGAATATTTGTAGCTATACTGCAAATATGAGGTGATTCTTGGTTTGGCAACACTTACAGGTTGATATTGGGTTTCTAAAGTAGGATACCTCAAAGCTTGGACAAATTTACCTGAAATAAAGCCGATCTTTGCAAATACATGCTGATCTATTGTAAATATTGCAATATTTATGATTGACTTCAGAAACTTTACATAGGATTAGCATATATCGACTTAGAACAACAAATATTTATGTTCAACTTGGAAATGTAGCAGTATCTAAGTGTTACCTTACAATCTCTATCATCATCTGACTAATTGATGATGATCCTCGTCCTATGGCCCTCCTTCTAGTGCCAATTTATGTTGATCATGATGTTAGTCATAAACAAAGATAGAATAAAAGTACACATTAACCTTTACTCATCTTGAAAGATATGATGAATTTAGAGAATTCATGATCTCAAGTCTCCGTTGATTAGTTCTTAATCTTCTAACATTGCTTAGAGGTTGATGTGTGTTGCTGTTTCCATTTTGGGGCCTTACGTAGATCTCATCAATAAGATAATGTTTCCTGTAATGATGCTGCACAGAGAGTTATTTCTACATAGGATATACTTCAAATATTGTGTCTGTCTCTAAATCTTTGCATGATATTTGTCATTGTGACATGCTATAACCTCAAATATGCTAAATATGTTCATTTATCTATGGGATGTCTGCATATTTGTACTATTTGCTTAAGATTGTCAGTTATTTGCAATTGTGATGATGAAATTTTTCTAAAATTGAAAGAAATTGAAAGAAATACTTCAAATTAAAGTTGAACCTTTAGTTATTGATCCACATACATACTTGATACTATCATTAGGAGAAGAAATTGAACCATATGTTCACCAAGATATTCCACAGCTAGATACAGTTGATGCAAACTTCAGAGGATGATGAATGAAAACAATACATGCAAAATGATGAGCACTCCCAGGGACGTAGCAAATCAAAGCACATATCCAGAATTCAGACACAGATTACTCAAGATTTACGAAGATTTGTAATCGAAATGATCTTCTCTTTCATTAAGCATGCAAAAGACATGTACATATACAATAGCTTTGAAATGAGTTCTGAATACTTCAGCAAACAGATTTCAATTAAGTTTTGAATGTTTAAAATGAGGCATCCCTGCACCTTTTATAGAACAAGGTGAGAAATCCATTACAAAAATGATCTACGATCAAGATTTATCTATTACAATCTATGGTTCACATTCATTGACCAAGTCAACTTCTTCCACGTGGCACAGGTTGCCAGCTGGCAACCATCTAGATGACTTAGACTTTCATAAGCATTTGATGCATATATTCCTTTTTATGATGTATCCTCATCAGGTTCTTTATCATCATCATCATTTTCACTGCTCTCGCTATCTTCATCATCATCATGATGGCCCTCTTGAATATGGACCTGCATAGCTGTCCTGATATTTTCATAGGCTTGCACTATTTTCTCCAATTCTCCACAATCTTGAGTTCTCGCTTTGGTGATGGCATGTTTATGCACCTGATATTTGTTTTAGAGAGATTCCAACTTATTCCTCCTGCTGCTGGATGTTTCATTATAATCTTCTACCCTGACTTTTATTCTCATTATTTTATCTAGCACTTCTTCTGTCAGGTTGTTGAGAGGATCTTCAGTAACTAGTTGGAAATTGCTATGTAGAGCTTTGATGACAAATTCTTCATCTTGATTTTCTATCTTGCCTTCTGCATCTCCTTCCAATATTTCCAAAACTTCAGCCTCATGGGACATCATATCATGTAACTTCATGTTGATATTCCTTAGTTTATTATTGCATCTTTTAAGCACATCACATTCAAATCTAACATCCCTATTCCAGATATCAATCAATAGAGCTGTATTATTATTTAGTACTTGATTCTTTATTAGAATCTGTGGATCAATTTTCTTCATTTCCTCCAAAATGTTCATGACCTTTTCTAATTAAAATGACCTCCTGCCGATCTCCATCTGTAATTTATCTTCTTTTCTCCTGGAGGTGCCAAAAGAATTCCACCTCTTCAAAGAGGCCTTTGCCACTTCTTCAGCTCCATCAAGTGCAGATGACATCCATTTCAACATTACTGTTGATTCATGTTTAATGAGGTTTAACTTGTTAACCTCTTCCTGAGAAATAGCAGTCAATGGGACTGCATGATTAGTTGACGTATTGTCGGGGTTAATTAGCCCTCTTATATATGCATGTAGCTGAGCAATGTGCTCTTTATGTTGCTTATTCTTCTCTTTCTCCCTTTTCACCCTTTAGGTTAATGAATCAATAATATCTTTACCTTCTTGGCCTTCTTGATCCTCATTAGCAAACCCAAGATCAACTGTACTAATCTGGAATTCATCCAGAGCGATCTTACCCCTTTCTTTATCCACAGTAGGGAGTGCTAGCTGTACAGTTCTCCTGCCTGTCACAGGATCTCTTTTTATTGCAGAAGTTAACCTTGGCTTCCTCTTAGGCTTTATTAATGTTTCTGAAAACAATTTAGACACATCAAATTCTTGTGCCTCTATACCTGATTCTGCACCAATTTCTTTCTCGAGCCACGAAGGAACCTAATCTTTTAGTTGTTGGTCTCCATCACCATCATGATGATCACCCTGATCTCCGGTATCCACCACCATGTTCGATGGGGAGGGTGATCTCTTTATTTCCTCCTCATGATGCTCCTCATGAGAGTGATCCTTGGGTATATCCTCCTGTTGAGGACCTTCCTTTTTTGGAGGGTGATCCTGTTGATCGTCTACATGTTTATCATGATCTTGATCCTGTACTTCCTCCACAAGTATATTATCTACCTTAGTGACTTCTTCATTATGAGGCATATTAATTCTTGTAGATATTATTGTATCTACCTTAGGCTCTTCCAGCTGTTCTGTAACTATAACATGTTCTGGACTTGTATCAACTACCTCGTGAGCCCTATGGTCATCAGGATCTGATATTTCTTTATCTTCCTTGTCTCTTGGTGAGATGTCTACTATCTTAGGCTCAACTGATGTATCATGCTGTTGCTGACCCATACTTGGAGCATTCTTCTCCATTTCTTTCTGTTTGATTTCTTCAACATTCTGTGTTTCCTCTGGTGCATCTACCATATCTTTAGGATCTTCACCGTCTACATATGTCAGATCTACAACTGCAGGATTTGTTACCTGATCAACTAAGGTATCCAGCCCTATTTGTTGTGCAATATGTTATGGGCTCTTTTCTTTTTCTAGCTCTATTTGCTTCTCTCCAATTCCCTGTACTAATGGGGTCCCAAAAGGAGTGATGTGGGTGCTGTAGAAACTGTTTCCATTTGCTAAGCAGTTACATCTTTAACCACATCATCATCAGATAAATCTACTGTTTCCTCTAGTGAGACAAGACCACCTGGAATTGCTCTAGATGTTTCTTTGAACTACTCCTCAACTTGTTCTATCTTGAACTTTACAATAGTGGGAAGTGGAACGTTGTGCTGCAATTCCTTATTGAATACTTCCCCACCTACTCCCCTCAACATTATGGGAGTTTGTCTTATTTCACCTCTCATAGAAGTCTTTGGTTTCTTAGGTGTAGTTGCTATCACATGAGGTGCTTTTCTTTTCCTTGTGAAGGATATGGGGCCTTCCTCTTCTTCATATTCTTCTTCAAGAGGAATATCCTCTTCCATTTGTTTCTGCGAAGCTTGACCCTCTTCATAGGTCTCAGTAACCACCACATCAGCCTTTTGGATTTTCTTAGACCTTTGCTTATCCAATGGAGGGGGCACAGATGATGCTGAAGCTTGGCCTAATGTTAATGCCTCTCCTGATGCTACCGCTTCCTTAACTGTGGCTATTATTCTCTCAACGATGACCCCTTTGGGTTCCTCTGTAGTTTTCTTGCCTCTAGGAGGTCTTTTACTTTGTTTTTACTGAGGTGGCAACCTATCTCCCTTGGATTTCCTCTTCTCATTTAAGAAATCATCATATTCCTCAGCTGAGAGCTCTTGTCCTTTCTTTTTGCTATCTACTGTGAGGGCCATACCTTTTTTCTTCAGTAGATCTACCTACTCATCCACCCAAGCTTGGGTTAGCTATAATATCCTGCCTATGAATGGATCCAAGGAGATGTCCTCCTACATGGTAAGATCTGGGGCTGATATGGTATCGTTGTATATCCTTTTCTCTTCATATTCATCGACCATTATCTTTCCATCATCTTTCTTCAATTGTGTCAAGATGGAGATGCAATCAAAGGTCCTGATTTGGTTAAGTGTCAACCTTTGGTATCTTCTTCTTCGAGCTTCAGCCTCATCCTCGCAATCTGCGCAAAAATCTTCAAGATTCCTTTGGTGAATGGGCTATCCCATGATCTTCTGCATCCTTCCATAAGGATCATATGATCTTATCAATGGAAATGGCTGTAACTTCATCATGGTTAAGCCAGCTATGGCTTTCTTAATATTTTCACTATCAGGGCACATATACCAACCCATGGTTACTAGAAATAATACTAGAGGAAGTTTGTTATTAGCTTTGTAGGCATCCAGTATTGTTTCAACCTGCCTCATGAACTCCATTAACACTACAACATCAGTTGGATATCTTGGTAGCATGAGAGGGTGCCCTGTAAATCCTTCAATCCTAATGTATGAAAAGGTTGAAAACTAAATGTACCATGCCCCATGTCTGTATATTACCTCCTGAGCTTCCATGCTCAGTCTCTTAGTTCTGTCTTCCTCCATGGTCCTTACTAGATGCATAGAGAATGCATCATTTACCAATTTATAATCCTGGAGGTAGTTAACTCTTTGTAATTGGGGGTAGTGGTCCCAGATGTGTGCATCATTGGTAGTGCCACCAATCTTCCCCTCTGTAATCAATCCATTAAATGTACCCTTATAGGCACATGCATAAACAATGTATGAGGCCATGTAAAAAAAACAATCCAGACCTCCTAAGCTCTTCAGCTGCTCATCCAGAGAATCACTTATCATTTTAGCCCACATTGGCTTGCTATCCATGTAAAGACACATTAAGATGATTGCGTACATCCAATCTTTGAAACTTCCAGCATCAGGCTGGCCTATCACTCTGCTAAGCAGGGCTATCATGTATTGGTACTCGTCATCAAAGTCATACTTATATAAATGTACCGGAAGTTTAGCTACTGCAGGATAGGGACTATTCTTCGCCCTCCATTGATACATCTTCTTCCTGGCAGCCTTCTTGTTATTCTCGTACTCTACTTCTGATTTCTTCAGATCTATGTTGGCAACCCTCTTGCCCAGTGGCAAACAAAATGTAGCAGCAATACCCTTGATTGACAAGTCAGCATATATTCTGCTATGTTTCTCTATCCTCCTGGTTTCTGGGTTATAATTCCTCGCACACTTGATGACCAATTCAGGGGTTTCCATAGAATACGGGAAACCAGTGGCACTCCACATTCCTGATATGAAGACTGCATCTAGCAAAGCACTACTATTCTTTTCATCATTCATTTTGACTGACCAGGCAGCCAGATCTGTATTCCCTTGGTGTGTATCAGTGATGGCACCATATTTGAATTGAACACCATTAGGATGAGCAAACATCAGCTTCAGGAAATCTGCCTCTGACTTAGCCAGCCATTTATCCTCCGTGGATGCCTACAATTAACACAACCTGGTCTTACAATTGATACACATACAAATATGCATATACATTACATATTCGTTATTCATCATGCATACTACTATTCTTTCCATATTTCATTTATCCTAACATGCACAATATGAAATTTCAAACTAGAAGACTCCATGATACCTGGACATGCAAAATATGACAACCAAATGGTTTCAATTACTTACCTGATGTGCTTATCTTCTTAATTATGTTGATATCTATGAAAGGGACTCAATTATCAACAGTGCTCTCATATCCCGTCTTGATTCAAGCTCTATGCCCCCAAGTAGCCTTATGAGGGTTTGTAAGCTTGGAACTCTATAAAAACTTGTTTTATCTCAAGGTAAGTGTGAAATGGCTCTGTAAATCACTTTTAGCCCCCTCCTTTACTAAGGCAAATTAGGGCAACCTAGGGCGAATTAAATGCAACACCTGATTTTCTCGTACAAAACTTCTAGATATCGCCAAGTGTATGTATTGAGTTTATAATCGGCGGGAACCACCTACCATCTCTGCATACATTTATTGTTATGGCAGTGAAGCATGGGGTGATCTCTAAATATCAGGTGATATTTTGAATATCAGGTGATATTCAAAATATGTCTCCCTTAGTATAATATGATCATCTGTTTTAGGTAGAAAGACCGATGTCGGAACATCGGGTCAGGTTGAGAATATCAAGTAGATATTCAAAATATCAGGGGAAGTTCTAAATATCTGGTGATGTTTATAATATCACCCCCTGGACTAAAATGACCTGTTGAAATATCAGGGTGACGTCAATAGGATAAAGACTTGGCTCATCATTGTCGCATTATAACGTCATCATCATATTATGTAGGAAGGGTCATGTTTGGAAATATACCTCCGCGGGGTAAAAAGGATGGTGACGTCATCGGTATGTTTATTTCTTTGATTATCGGGCTTGGATGATGTCAGCAGGACAATTGGTAGGGGTGATATTTGGCAACAGGCAGATAATTCAAATATCGGGGTGATATTATGAATATCAGGTGATATTGAGGATATGACCCTCGCAAAATATATGATGTTGTTTGTCGGGTAGATATCGTTATCACATAAAGTTGACGTCCGGATGTTCAGAGTAAATGATTTTATTGGGTGATAATTTGGATCGGGGTGATATTTCATAAGATGACTGATATTGAGAAATATGATCCTCCCCCTTGGAATATCAAGTTTGACCAGATCTTTGACTCATCGTATATTTTGTTCCCTAATGAATATCAGGGTGATCCAAAAGGCAAACCTGCATGAAATTTTGTGCTCTATCCACCCATGAGGTTTTTGACATGAAAATTTAACTTTGAAAAATTGACCTCATCATGATGACTTACCTAATCCCACTATGTAGGATCATCTGCACTGTTTAACTTTTACCAGACCACCAGCAAGCAGGAAACACAAGCAAAGCCAAAAAAGGTTGGGTCCTTGTTTTGTCAAGTCAAAATGGGGCGTGTTGTGTAACCACACAACAAAAAGATGTTGGGTGAAGTGAGAGGACCAAATTAATGACCAAAATTATAAATTCCTTGTAGGTTTTGGTCTGGGCACTAAGACAGAGAGTCTAGGTACTGACAAAGGCCTGATGGGTGCTAAAGGGTGCTAAATGAGCATTGAGCATTGATCCAAGTGATTGGGCACTAACAGAGGCTAGCTAGGCACTGATAAAGACTAGATGGGCATCGAAAGAGACTAGATAGGTGCTTATAGAGGGTTGATAGGTGCGGATTGATGAAAGTGTTTGTGGTTTTGATTTGGCAAGAGATTTCAAACAAACAAACATAATGGATGCTTGACAACTTTCGAAGATGGGTTCGCAAGGATATGAACCTCTACATATAACAAATGGATTTTATGGGTATATCACAAGAAGACATGCCAAAGACTTTTGCACAAGCCTAGTATTTATTCAATCAAGGAGTGTCATATCCCATGGACTCACTCAGGTGTGACTTTAACCCCCACTATTAGATAATGGTAGTTTCCATCCCCTTGATACCATTTATCATTACTTGGATTGGTAGGAAATCCAAGGTCATGTACCACCTTACACCCCTTACTTTGGAGACAAAAGTCTTGCCCAAAGGAAGAATCAAGAAAAAAATCAACTGGAGCATCCATAGCTACAACTAACCTCTGTATATAGAACTATATCAAATGTAGCTAGTGGAGGACATGGGGAAGAACCTAAGAAGGAAGTAGATTTGAAAAGTTTTTGTGCTCAAGATGACTCAATAATCCAAGTCAAATTATAGGTAAAAAGTCCTCAGGCTCCTCAAGAGATACAAAAGGAAACATAATAAGAAGAAACTACAGCTCCACCTAAGATAAACCTATCTTCATCCCAAATACCTACTCTTTCAACACCTCCACCTTCTCCAAGACCAAAAACTAATATTCATAGGTCACCTCCTCCATCTCCCAATCAAGATGATACTTTTATACCTACTTCCCCAAAAACCTCTCTTCCTCCTATCACCTCTACCTCTAATTTTAATCTTTCAAAAATTCCCTCTTCTTTCCAATGGCTGAAAGAAGTAGTGTGTAAAAAGACAAAATACAAGTATATGATTGAGACCGACTTTGATGTAGTAGCTAAGTTACTGCATGGTATAACCCCTAAATCTAAGAAGGACCAAAATGTTTCTAGACTAATGATTGAGATGTCTAGGAATCAATATGTGGAGGTGGCTAAGACTACCAGTAACAAAGGAGAGGAAGAAGTAATAGAAGATGATTATCAAATCTTTTGATTTTATCTTGGTTCTTCCACACATGAAGGAGATATTCATAACTTCCAGGTTTCAACTGCAAAGCTAGTGCATAGAATAGAGAAAGAAAATTCTATCAGAGAGCAGCTTGAAGAGAGCAAGTTCAAGCACTAACAACATATATCAAATCAATCTTGGATACATCAACTCAACCATTAAGTGGACCATCAACTAGCTTAGATGGTATGAATATAAAAGATGTTGATAAAGAGACAATGGAAAAGATAAGTAAATATCAAGCACATGGGAGAGCTTCTAAAGCATGGTTTGAACAAATCTTGATAGATCAACTTCTATTTATTGAAGAATTGATCAAATTGTATCAACAAGATGTAGATAAAACAAAAAAATTAAAAGATAAACTCCTGGTAATTAAGAAAGAAGAAGTTATATTATTAAACAAGCCATGATTATTAAACAAGCCATCACTAAGCTAAAGAATCTTCTAAAAGAAGATGAATAAATTAAGTCCAAAATTATTGTAGGATGCATGGCTTTGAAAATAAATATATTGAAGGATGATGACTCTATTTTGGAGGGTTCCTAGACAATTAAACATAATTTCAAAGATTTAATCTCCAAGGAATTGTTTAGTATGGAAATTGCCAATGGTAATATAATGAAAAAGTTATCCACCATGTCAAATGCAACATGTAACTTCCATAAAGATTTGTCTACACTAGTGGCAAAAACAAAAGAAATAGAAGAGTCTTGTGATTTGGAAGCAACGCCTTCTCAATACTACAGTTCTAAAAATGAAGATAATGGCACCAATAGTGAAGCAATACAGGATTTACAAAGGCTTATCTTCATCTTCAGAGAAGTCAAAAGCTACTAAAAAAGATGCTCTAGCAAAGTGATAATGAAGACTTTTATTTATTAAAGCAAAATATTTTTATTTCTCTAATTGTAAATTAAGTCATTTTATATGACTTAATATGGACTTATTTTATTTATAGCTTTACAATAGAAAATTAATGACCTTTAATTTTATTATTGTAAGTTATGAATAAAAGTTAGTTACAAATCAGTTACTAGGAGGAAGCCTACATATATGAGGTTTAGTTGTATTTGAAAGGGATTTTTGACTCTCACATTTTGTGTAAAGGTTGTTTAGTTGTATAGTGAGCTACAAATGAAATAGAAAATACTTTGATTGTGGAATTATTGTATCTTCTATGTGTTATAATTAATCTTTCATATGTTATATTGATGACAGTCTTTGCAAATCCTGAGCATTCTGTCTGAAACAATTAGTCTTTCTTTATACATTTTCTTATACCATACAATATTGAAGGTATATATATACATTTTCTATTAATCTAAATTTAAAAACAATATGGTTAACTATCTTATCTTTTTGTGGGTTAAGATTTGTGTAATACATTTTTTTTGATCGGTGAGTGCTTTTAATGACTCAAGCTATGAACCGGTGATTCAAACCCGTGAGCTCATTGGCCCAGCAAAGGCACACGGCATGCGAGATCTTTGACCCAATGGGGGTTTGAACCTAGGTGTCCACCACTACAACTGAGCGACTTGACCACCCAACCATGCCCTTACGGGCAAGATTTGTGTAATACATTTCCTTCAATATTGTTACATGCATTTTGTTTAAACAATTCTAGTAGAAAGAGAGTGTTCTTTCTTCTGTAGTTGTGTTAGTTAGAAGCAGTTTTCATGCATACAAGAAACTCGAGTCAATACCCATAAGCTTATTGTTTATGTTTCTCCTAAGTCCCCCATTCTTTATTTTCTTTTTAATCTTTTTTTGGTATTTTTAGGTTAAAAATAGCCAAAAACTAAAATCTTTATCATACAAGGGAGCTTCCCCTTTCAACGCAAAGGAGAGTTGTTAAACAATAGAAACTTTTCTAACTATTGGTATGATTTTTGCTATTTCTTGGGCAAATAGAGCTACTTTTCAAAGATATTTATCACAATGATAAATCTGTATACCAACAACCATATGGGATCTCATCTCTTCTAAAGAGTAAATTCTCTAGCTATCCTTACAATAGTGTTATCAACTTGCTTGTTTTGATCTAACTTCTATTAATCACATTCAAGATCTCACCCCTGATGTCTTTTCACACAAGCTAAGGTTGCATCCCCCACATGCTCAGTGGAAAGACTGGCATTGGAATCATGATACATCTTTTAGGAACTATACACCTACCTTGCACTACCATATTCTCAATCTATTGCCTCTATTACTTTCAAGTTTCAATCTATGATGAGGTCTTTGCTCTTCCTCTTTCACTTGGCTTTTTCAACTACTAAAAGTTTGGAAGCCTTACATTGATTTCTTTTTGAGGTGGTCATATTATCAAGGTTTGCCTCTTGGCCAATGACTATTATATCTTTGCTTTTCTCAACCCAAATGTCTAGCTTGCTACCTACTTTAGTCATTCAAACACTCCTTTTGGTCTTGCCCATGGGGTAAGTGCAAAAAGATGGGGGGCCAAAAAGTGGTCAAATTGTTTTCAAAATAATTTAATGCATAACGCGAATGCGTTATAACACGCTCACGTTATAACGCGCTCATGTTATAATGCGAGTGCGTTATGAATTATTATAAATTAAAAAAAAGCTAATCTTCTCATTTCATTTCTATTTTCTCCTCTATACCCGTGGCCTGCAAACCCTAGGAAGTGTGCTCGCATTTTGGGAAAATCAATTCAACACCAAAATCTTTCTGATTCATCACCAAAATGCCTCCACGACATCGAGCACACCAAAGGAGTGAGTTTTATTTTATTTTTGTTTGAATTTCTTTCTAAATAGGTAGGTTTGAGTTGATTTTTGATGTATATTTCGTTAATTGTTAGGAAATGTTAATGCACCTCCTCCTCCTCCTCCTCAAAATCCACAAAATCCTGAGGAGGAAATACCTACGGAACAACAACCTCCTCCATCCATTCCTCGACATGCCCCTAGAACACAAGAAAATATAATGAGGCAAATTGAAAACAACAAAAAAGAAATTGAAGATATAATTGCAAGGTTGAAAGTTCCTTCCACTTCAACCTTGCATAGGTCCACGCTTGCTGAATCTCTTGAATCTATGTTGTCAAATGTAGATTCAATTAACAAGCAAATATCTAGTTGGACGGATAAAAGGAGAGAGTTTAGAGACTATTATGTAGACAAGCTGTCATACCAAGATGTGAAAAAATTACAAATTACAAAATTAGACTTGTGTTTGATTTTCACAAACCCACAAACAAATCAACCTCCACCCATTACATGCAAGAGGTTCCCTATCCATTGGTGCAACAACCAAGTGATAAGGGACAATTTTGGGCAGAGGTGGTGGATGGTTTTTGACCATCCTCCATGCAATAATAATGAGGTCCCGCAATACTTTTTGAGGAAACTCTACTGCGAGTTTGTCCTCAATAAAGTGCCAAACTATTTTGATATGTGGGACTTCCAGGGTAGAGGTGGGGGGTTAGCACAAGATAGACCAGGGGCACGTGTTGACCCATAGCAGGTAGTGAGACGAGTAATCAGCAGACCAGCCCATGAGCATGTTTCTATCCCTTCCATTATGAAGGAGAGTGTTGAGGTCGATACACTTCAGTCCATTAGTGCCTTGACCTAGAGCATCATAGAGCATGCCAGTCCTAAAGCACAGAGTGGGTTGGGAGATAGTGCGAGGAGTAGGGTTCCACCCCATGCTTGTCAGACTTGCAGATCAGCCTATGGTTATGACCCCATGGATAGTCAGGATGCAAGTGCACAGGCTACATCTGCAGCTGAGCAGATGGTGATGACAGATACCCTCCTGAGTGAGACTTTCAGCCTTGATACTCAGGTAAATATTAGCAAGTTTATTGAATTTAATTTATTAAATTTCATTTTTGAAATGCAAGATTAACTAATTTAGTTTGATGATTTTAATGAAATTTCAGGGTCATAGCGTTGATGCAGTTTTCAGTGGTTCTCCACCTGCATATTACATTAGATCATCTAATGTTGGGGTATGTAACTAGTAAACTATTATAAATATTACATGTGAATAGCATCATTATATGAATGGTATTCTAATATCTGATTTTGGATGTTGAATAGGTTAATATTAGAGATTTCACGGCAACACCTGCCAACGGTGGTGGACTTCAAAGCTTCACGGAGGTAATAAAATAAATAGTTTAATGAATGAATTGTACTTACTAGATTTTTGTATGTGACTTGTGTGCTTTATTGTGTGTACTTCCATGTTTAGATGAACGTGTGTGTATGTTACGAGCCATGATTTGCATCACTATTATAGTTTTCGTAATTGAATAATGTTGTTTTATTTCTAGATGATGCAGGCTACGGAGACACCTCCCAATGTTCATAGGGCAATGGAGCATGGTGTGACCTCTGTGATTCATAGCTCCATGGCATTGACAAGGGTATGAGGTAGATTAGTAAATTTCAATTTACATTCATTGTTATAGTTGTTTATTTTTGAAAAATCAAAAGATTATTGATTTGAAGTTCAATTTCTATCTGGATGGTTTCTATAGGACATGACATCACCATGACCTATTCCTACTACTAAGGCAAGTGAGGAAATAGATTATATGGTAGCGGTAAGTGATTATTTTGTTAAATGTTTCATTTTTTATAACATGTAATTTCTATATATTAATGTCTATACTTTTTATTGTAACAGCTAAAGATGTAGGAAACACTAAATAGGAGTAGCCCTCGGGTTCATAGTAGACCACCCACATGCGCGTCTCCGTCCCCTAGAAGATCAAAGGCTACCCATGATCTATTCTCTTCACCAGCTAGAGGGGAATGACTTTTTATTGTGTTCCTTCGTTGTATGGCTATATGGCATTTGTGGACATATATTTTGTATTGCATATAGTTGACATTGTATGCCTATATGGCATTCTTGTAAGCCTATATGGCTATTTTGTATATATGTTATACTTATATCGACAGATATTGATGTATACCTATATGGATATTTGGTTAATACAAATCTTTTTTATTGATGGTGTCCATACTTGCATTATAAATCCACGTTTGAATGGATATTTGTAGATGGCTACTTCAAATATTTAAAGTCCAATTGTATTACATAGGATGTTTGTTGATCCAATAAGCTAGCTATTGTTATTCAAGTATCACCTAAACCTCATTTTGGAACTAAAAGATAAAAGTTGTATTTAAAAAACATGAATCATCATGTTGAATAGAAAATATTAATATTCTTTATGAGTAGCATACAATGTCAACTATATGCAATACAAAAAAATGAATCATCATGTTATTCTTTATGTTTGAGATCCTAAAAATGACTAAGTGTGGTAGCCTAATATCCTAAAACACTAAAAATTGACTAAGTCTGGAATCTGGTGGATCGTCCAAATTCTATAATCTACATGTTAAATCCAGTGGATTCGAGACCTATCTCAAACAACTTGAAAGGTATATTGAAAAATATTTAAAGTATATTCAATATACCTTATCCTCTGGGACTTACACTTCTAGGCACAAAATTGCTCTAGGGAGTTAGGCGCGCTTTCCCACCTCTGCAGACTCAAATTAGCACCTAAGATTGAGACCTCAAAGTGCACCTAGAGAAGAAAACAAACCTTTGATCATCCCAAGTTATGGCGCCTTGAATGGAATTGATACAAATGACCTTAATCATTGAAAATTTGACAAGGAAAACACATTATGAGTTTAGGCACCCTTCATGCTTCATATCACCAATTTTGGGGCCTTGGCAACATAGTAGATGAATAACACCTCAAAATGAGCGCCTAAGGGTGATGTAGTCATACAAGGGTGCAAACAAGTGTTAAAAGCCTTAAAATATCAAGGAATAATCCAAATTCAAGTAAGGCACATTTTCACACCTTGATCATCATCTAAGGTGCCTTGCAAAGGAGGTCTTGAGCAACGTAAACCTTAGGTGCAATTTCTTGCTTCTACAATCAAATTTGAGCACCTAAGGAGTGGATTGGTAATGGACATCACTTTGAGCACCTTAAAAGTGTTTGAAGGTTTGAATTGGTGAATGATAGTGCCTAAAGTTCTTAGAACCAACTAGAATAAGGAATTGAAGAATGAGTTAACCACTTTGAGCACATTGAAGGAGAGAAGTATGTATATGAAGATTGATTAAATGTTTGGAGTTTAGGTGCACTTTCCTTGTCATCTAATCACACATTGGCACCTAGGAAGAGTTGACATGAAACAATCCTTTGAGTGGACTTCTTGATAAGATCTCTCCCATTGCTTAAACTTGTTGAAATGTTAAAAGCTAAGTCAAATGGATTCTAGGCTCTCTTTGCCTTCAGAATGATCTTGAATTGGCACCTAAGCATAACAAGAGAGTTTAAATCCATTCAATATGGTGCCTTGTAAGAGGAGAGCTTAAGAGCATGAGACTAGATGGCATTTAAGAGTCAAGATCATCAAAATCCAAAGAAATGGGCTAAGTAAGCTAAGGTGCCTTTTCTTGTCATTTAATACCTCCATGAGCGCCTAGATTGAAATTGCATCCAAGGACATCTAAGAGTAGGCTCCTAGAGGGGAAAAGTCATCCTAAGACCTTCATAATTATTTAAAGCATAAAAAATGCCAAGTATAAAGCTTCATGATGTTGGGCGCTCTTTCACCTCCATATAGATCTAGATTGGTGCCTTAGATAAAGTATCACAAATCTATATCATTGAGTAAGTTCCAAGAGAGAAAGGCTTACTTCAAGCATGTTTAATCATTCAAGGTCTTACAAATAACGAATAGAGCCTAAATTGATTCTAGGTGCCTCCTCTTGTCTCTACTATCTAGTTTTGGTGCCTAACAAGAAATTGCATCTAGTGAACTCATTAATTGATGCCTAGGAGGAAAAGACCTTAAACTTACATTATTGAGTTGGCACTTTAGAAATTGAGCCATTCCTAGTCAATTGGAGTCATAAAATATCAAATACAAAGTCAAATTGGACTTAGGCGCCCCTTCATGTAATTTCCCACCATCATGAGCGCCTAGATCTAGGAAGATCATCCAATTGCGCCTAGGAATAAGATACAAGTCCAAGACCTCAAATTTGAGTGCCTAAGAGTGTGATGGATTGAAGAAGCTACATTGGTGCCTAAGGGTAACTTGTATCTAATGACATCACCTAATTGAGCGCCTAGGAGGTATAAAGCTTAACATTGACATGAGGACAAGCGCTTAGTAAAGGAGAGTTTCTCAAACATTTAAACATGTGAATGAAGTCATAGAAATGCACTAAGTCATCTAGGTGCCATTTTCCCCTTGTGTACCCTTACATTTGCGCCTAAGAAGAAGTTGCTTCAGTTCATTGGAGTGTTTGAGTATTGAGAATTTCTTAGCAATGCTTTGAACCCCTTTGAAGTTGAAGAAGGTATTTCCCTGAGTTAAGGCACAAATTTACACCCCAATCATCATCAAAATGCACCTTAGGAGAGATCAACATTATTAACGAAGTCTAGGTGAGTTCTTCAACTTGTATAACCTCCAAGTGCGCCTGGCAAGCAAGAATTATTATAAGTCATCCTCAAATGTTTGAAATAGCAATACAAAGTCAAATTGGACTTAGGCACCTTTTTCTCCTATTTTCACCTATATATGCGCCTAGATTTGAAATAAGATTATTGCATGTTCCTTTGTGCTATAAAGTGTTTATCATAAGGATTGATGTGTTTCTCGGTTTGTATTGCAGGAAGATTAAAGGAAAAGAAGTATCATAGAGGTAGGAGCAAGAGCTTGGAGTCACTTTCAAGGAGGAGTCATCATGTAGCTATTTCAAAGGAGTCATTCACATTCATTCATGCCAGAGAGTTAAGATGGGAAGTAATCACTACCAAAGAGACACCACTTCAAGAGGTAACTACTCCAAGAAGTCACAACAAGATACATCTCAGGTCTTCTTCATCAATGACATCATGTTATATCACATCAAGTTCGACATACTTCATCAAGTTGCACCATGTTTGGAGATCTACAATCACTTCAAGTATCAATTAGCTTCTTCATCAATCATTGCTTCAAGGTCAACATGCCAAGTGCACTACTTCATCTTCATCATATCATCAAGCAAGGCACTGCATCCATCATACTTCAAGTTCTCCCAATCTTCAAGTCTTTGAGAAGAGTCTTCTACTCCATGTCATCAATGAAGTTTCATCATCTACTTTGAGTCATGAAGGAGCATCATTATCCTCATCTACTCTACATGAAAGAGCATCAAGGAAGGTCATCAACCTACCTACAAGAAGAAGAAATATCATAGAGTTATCAAATGAAGCTACAAGCATCATACATATCCTACTTACAATGAACAAGGCAAGATCAACAAGATACATCTCAAGTGTTCATTATCAAAGTAATCATATTGAAGATATCATACAAAGATCAGTTTGGCCACATGAGGAGAAGAACGAAAGTTACACCCCTTTGCAACTTTACACTACCTCCTTCTGACGATTTTTGGGGCAGCAGAAAACCTTTCACCATGGGCAAACACCTCAGAGATATAAAAAACTGAGAGAGGTTATTATAGAGGCACTCTACATGATCATGTTGCCTTAGACAAAATGTTTCTAAGTGACACAGTTTTCAAATAACATCTCGTCAAAGATTGCTACCTTTTTACACTTTGGACTCTTCAGGGATATCATCGGTACAATGTAGCTCGGACTATTTCAACATGTTTGGGTGAAAAAAAGGACCATGCCTAATGTAAATGTACCCATCTGGATGCGTTGGAACAGTCAGTTTGGTCGCATTAGGAGCAGGATGAAAGTTACACCCCTTTGCAACTTTACACTACCTCCTTTTGATGATTTTTGGGGCAGAAGAAAACCTTTCACCATGGGCAAATGCCTCAGAGATATAAAAAACTGAGAGAGGTTATTGTAGAGGCACTCTACATGATCGCATTTCCTCAGACAGAATGTTTCTAAGTGACACAGTTTTCGAGTAACATCTCATCAAAGATTGCTGCCTTTTTGCACTTTAGACTTGTTGATGTTTGTTTTTCGACAAGTCAACAATAGAGTAAAATATAGAGTATCTAACTCTCTCTTGAGAAAAGCCTCTCCAAAGGCTAAACTATGTGATCCAGTGAAGTAACTCCAAGGTTCCTTATTTATGATTCATGATGGGTTAACTCAGTGATTATATGTGATCTTGTTGATAATCACAAAGGGACTTACATTAGACTTCTTCAACTTCATTTAGCTAATCTCTCCTTTAGTGTGGATGATGTATCAATAACAAAGAAAAGGAAAAAGATAAAGGTTTAAGGAATCTAATCTAAGGTCAATGAGGTAATGATGATGCAAGAATAGACAAACTCCTTAATTAAACCTAACTCCACTTCGCCAAGGATGCCTACAACTACATGAAGTTGGTGTAATCTCCTAAGGTTATGCAAATGGTTTTCAAATCATGAAGCCTCATATAAGCACCGTTTGAATGGCGCAGCTCAAACAAGCATCCATAATCAAACTTAAGCAAATGAGGCTCAGACTAGCTTTACACAACACTTCACCAACGATGAATGTTAAAAGCATGAGCTAGGAGTTGATCAAATATCCAGTACAACATACATTACAACAAAAATCTTCTAATCTACTTCTAATCTATTTGAAACATCTCTTCATTCAATTCAAGATACAATAAATCATGCCATTCCACAAGACAAGACTTAAACACCAAGTGAACTCCAATGTCCTTGCATTAATCTTGAGAAACATTTACAACAACTCCAAGTCCTCTCAGGGAATTTCGAGAGTCACTCCTATTCTACTCCTACAAAAACTATATCTGATCTACTAGCTACTCTCTAATAATTTTACAAATGAGGCAACAAGGCCTTTATATAGAGGTCCAGAATCCAATGAATGGCTAAGATCATTTCATGTAGCCAAGGGCTTAGATCATGCCACCTCAACAGGTAGTTACAACAACTTGCTATTTTTAGTATAAAAGAGAGGCAATGAAGGCATGTTTTCCAATGTGATAAGGATAAGATGAAATCATTTAAAACATCTTCCACATAGGCTTCCCTTTGGCTTCTTTTATTAAATGATACATTGAATGCATTTAAAATAATGCAGCTAATATGATTGGATGATGATGAACACTTGAAATGTATCTTGTTGATCTTTCCTTATTCATGCTTCTTGTAAAGTGGATGAGTATGATACATGTTGCTTCATTTGACTAACACTGTGATGTTTCTTCTCCTTCTTCTTGTAGGTAGGATACATGATGATCTTCTTTGATGCTTCTTCATGAAGAGTAGATGATGATGATGTTCCTTTCTCAACTTGTAGATGATGATGCTTCATTCATGAACCAAAGTAGGAGATCTCTCTTGGACTTGAAGGTTGAATGGAACTTGAATTATGAAGGATAAATGTCCTCTCTAAATGCCATTGATGATGAAGTGTTCCAACATGATCTTTGAAGTGGCCCTTTGGAATGTAGATATTGATGATAACACCTTCTTTAGATGTAGAATAGATGACCTCTCAAGGAGACTTGAAGATTGTAAGAACTTGACTTGAAGCTTGGATGGATGAATGTCTTCAAACATGATGCCATTGATGAAGCTTGTGGAACTTGAGGATCTTTAAAAAGCGGCTACATGATGACTCTTCTTTGAAGATGACTCCTTACTCCTCGCTTGAAGGTGATTCATTGAACAACTCCTTATTTTTGTTAATGTTCCTACAAGACAAGAGGAATAATATTAATCACTTCATAACAAACAAAACACTCTAAACACGTAAACAACTTGTCATCAAGTCTAGGCGCACATATAGGTTTAAAAAAAGGAGCAAAGAGTGCCTAACATAAGTTAGTCCCACATTCATAACTTTAAATGATTTCAAATAATTGCAAGGGTTTAAAGAAGTCAATCTCCCTTATAGCGCTCACTCAAAAGGTATCTTTCAATGCCAACTCCTCCTTAGGTGCAAAAATAAGGTGATTTTGGTGAAAGTAGCGCCCAACTTCAATGTCTCTATACTTACCATTTTGCAATTCTAAGTGATCAATCATGCCTTGGAATGACTTTACACTTCAAGCGCTCAACTTCTAGCAAGGATTGAGTGATTTTATTCAAGGCACCAATGTAGGTTTGTAGAGAAGTAAAAGGGCACCCTAGCTCATAAGGCTTTAATTTTGTCATTTCAAATTGAAATTAGTGATTATGACTCTCCCTTTTGATGAGGTGAAGTTCTTGAGACTTGATTCTTACCTTCACAAGGCTAGGCGCTCACTCAATGATGCCCTTAGATGCAACCTCTCCAAGGCGCTAGGGTGACTTCAAACCATTTGGGAGGTCTAAGGGTGTTCCCTTTCCTTCAAAATACTTGTTTATTGACTTCAATTCATGATTTCCTTCAAAAGCGCCACTTGGAGGAGGTATAGACTTGGAAGTGCGCTTTAGCTTCTTGGAACTAATCCTTAACATTCAAGGGTTTCATGTTGTATCCAAACTCTTAGGAGACCTTTCTACCTTTAGGCGCCACAATTATGATTTCAAACTTTCTTGATTGTTAGGCGCTTATTTGGGTTTATTCATAGTTGAATGGGTACCTACGGTCTTGTTGTGACCAAATCACACATCGCCCCATTGCAAATGAGGACCCCCTGTTGTTTTCTTCTTAGGATAGTTGTTTTAGGGTTAGTCGTTTGCGTATTACTCGGAGTTAATTAGTCACCAGAGTTATGAGTTGACAACTTCATGGATATAGGTAACCTGAGACCACTTCTGAGACTACTTCAAACTATCATATGGAGGCATCAACCCAAAACTGAGGATAAGTGACATTGTAGCATCAAGAGAAGGTGTTGGCGCCTTGAGAATGGAATAGGTTTGATTAGGCGCCTAACCTTCAAGGATAGGCATGAAGCCAGGTTGATGAGCACCTTGGAGTGCATGTTTTGCTACCTTGAAGAGGGACAGAGAAGCACCCGAGAGGATGGTGCCTTTGATAGATTGCAATGAAGATTTTGGTGCATTGTATGGGAGTCTCCTATTGAGCGCCTTGGGTAATTGGCAACGATGAAAATGCACCTTCACTAGGATTGGCATAAATGCCTTAAAACTCAAAGAATTTACTTAGGCGCCCATTCCTGGTGTATTATCTCCGTGTTAGCGCCTTCTCTTGAGCAAGTTCAAGCGCCTTGGAAAGATGATGCGCCTTAGATGGGTTGATAAAGATAATATGCGCCTTGTGGAGGAGAACAATCTGAGCGACTTGGAGTAGTATGATTGAAGTTGTTCCTAGCACCTAGTGGAAACAAGTTATGTTTTAGCGCCCAGAAGAGTGATCATTATAAGTGCACCTGTTGGAAAGATCTTAAAACACCATCAAGACACTCAATTGCGCCTTCCCTTGAAATCACTTTTTGCAAGAGCTAGATGTGTGCCTTTGAGTAAAGGAGTATCACCCAAGGAGTGAAGTTTGGAAGCAAAGGTTTGAACACGAAGTTGTTGTTGCCTTGTGGATGAGATTGGAATCATTCTAAAAGAGCGCCCTAACTTTGAAAGTGACCTACTTTGAGTGTCACTGAGCACCTAAAGACAATGTGTGCCTTGATCAAGATTGGTGATTGACAATGGTCATATGAGCGCCTTGGAATAGACAAGCGCCTAAAAGTAGTTCTTAGAGAAAGACACCTTGGAATGAAAATGAGCGATAGTTCTTTAAAGTGTTGAGTGCCTTCATGGAGAGTGAAATGTTTTGAGCACCTTCATGAAGAGTGAAATGTGTTGAGCGCCTAGAGTGGGAGGTATTCATTCTGGCGCCTTGATGATTCAAGGGTGATGATCTTCATTGCACTATTAGAAATATACCTTAGGTTAAAGGAATTGTCTTTTGAGCGCTTATCTCTACTAGTTCATTATTCTGCAATCTAGAGCAACTAGTATCTGCGCCTAAGCTTATCAATTGGCCTTGGTTGTGAATTGCATCAAATGAGTAAAGGCCCTAAGAGAAAGACTCCTTAGTATCTTGAATGACCTCTACCCTTTTAGCACCCTAAGAGAAAGACTCCTTGATGAAGAAAGCGCCTAGCATTGGATGTGTGCACCTTGGAAGAGATGACATCACTTTGAAATCACATTGTTTTTTTTGTGCCTAAGTCTGGGACCCTCAATTGGAGCGCCTTGGGTGATGTTGGAGTGCCTAAGAGGTGATATGCACCTTAAGGTGAAGTTAAGTTATAAGAAATGAGTTGTGGCACCTTAGTCTAGGAAAGGTGGACAAAACTTCAAAATGTGCCTTGCTATAGGATGAGAACATCATGGAAGATGAGTTTAATGAATATGTGTGCCTTGAATGACTTGGTTGAATAAGTGATATCTTGCACCCTAGGAGGCTTTACAGTTGTCATTGGCACCTTGAAGTAAGAGCTAGATGAGCGCTTAGGTCTTGTTAAGAAGAATGAACTATCAAAATGCGCCTAGAGTGGGAGGTGGTGTTTCTGGCACCTAGGGAAGGAGGATATAAGTTGAAGCACCTTTGTCCTTGAGCAAGATTGGCGCCTAAGGTTGAAGGAGTCATCATCTTAGAATGCTTCAGGATCATCAAGTTGCATCATTGAGAGAAGGAGTGTTGGTGAAGTCAAGGAGTCGTCAAGAGCAAGTACCTAAGTAGCCTTCAAATTGCACAAGGAAACATCAATGACATCATGTTAATCATATCAAGTTCAAGTGGACTTCATCCAAGCTTCAAGTCAAGATCTCTCAATCTTCAAAGTTTCAAAGTCTACACTCCAAGAGGGTCACTTCAAGGGTCATCATGATGGATTACTTCATCAACTTTTACATCAAGCAAAGACACTTCAATTATCATACTTCAAGTTCTAGTAAACTTCAAAGCCAAAAGAGACTTCTACTGCAATACATGATTGAAGCATCATCATCTACAAGTTGAGAAAGAAGTATCATCATCATCTTGTACTACTCTATATGAAGAAACATCAAAGAAGATCATCATATCCATCTACCTGCAAGGCGCCCATATACATTTAAACTTCTATTTTGGGTGCCCTTCATATTTTAAACATGTTTTAAATTTTGAAAATTGCAAATATTTAATGCTATAGGAGGCCGACCCTACCCAACTGCCAACACTTAATAAAGTGTAAAATGCTATATAAAGGTGGCGCTCCTTTCATTTGGTTTCATTCATTTTGCAAACATAAAAGTGACAGCGAATTTCCAAGAAGGGGCAGTGAACTTTTACCAAGGAGGCAGCGAATTTCTTAAAAGAGCAGTGATTTTTGTTTAGAGGATCAGCAAAGTTAGCAAAAGGAGAGTGAAGTACTTCAACAACATACTGAATTTTGAAGGAAAAAGCAGATTTTTCAGGGCAGACCTACTTTTAGAAGGCTGATCCCACATTGTTTTTTCCTGATTTTTGACATTTTTAACTGATTTACATCATTCAATCCAGAAATCTACACTTTTTAAAGAGAAAATTGGATACAAGGTATGTATTAATCACTTCTATTTTAGAAAATTACTTTGTATTTGTTTAAATTTGCAGATTTACATTTAGAAATCAGATAATGCTTTGATATAAAATGACTTAGAGTATGTTGCTCTTCATTCATAAAACTCCTTTTGTACTTGAAAAATTTAGTTGAAACATGATAACATGATAATAGTGATGTAGAAGACTTGTAGAATCTATTATTTCAATCTACTTATTTGAGTCTAGTCTTGCAGGTAAATGGGAATGACGGCCAAAGAGAGACAAGTCCTTATCAAGATGGATGCTAAGTCCAACATACCGGAGTCCAAGCTAGAAACACAATGGAAAGATGTCGGCAACACCAACATGGGACATATCAACCTGGAGAAGGTGAAGGACTTCTTGCTCGCCATCACAAGGAACAAAGATATCAAAGCCATCGCAAAAAGTGGGATTGTACAAGCAGCTTGCTTTCCCCCTGCCTTGCCAAGCGCTGAGTTAGTGTTGGAGTGTGTTAAGCACTATGATAAAGAGAAAAGATAGATTATACCAAAGGATGGAACTGTTCTCGCCTACCTGCAAAGGGAAGCCATTCAGGAGATCTTCAACATCCCAAAAGTGAAAGGAGTCTTCATATGCCCTACAACTGCTCAGATGACTTTCGAAGGCAACTCCAAGGTCTACATGCAAGAAATCAGGAAGAAGTGGATGAATGATTCATCAATGAAGATTTACAACTCTGAGGATCCCAAGTATCACAAGGTTGACTTCAAGCAAGAGATAAGTTACCTGATCATGTTCCTGAATCGAGTCACAGGTAGGCCTCAATCATCTACCTTCGAAGGATGGATGTATAATTATTTTGATCATATGTTTATAAAGAACAAGATGATTGACTGGGCTGGTCTTATAAATCACTGCCTAGATGATCAGTTTGAGAACTTTGATGAAATGAAGTCTTTCTTCATGACTTCATATCTTGTTTACATCCTGGCAAGAAATGTAGTTTATAAAGGACTAACAGCTAAAGAGCAAGTAGGTGCAAAGCCGGGATAGATGCTCACACATTAGTGTTATCCTCAACTCCATTTGAAGAATATAAATCACTATAAGAGGTTCAATGATGCTTTCGCTATGTTCATAGTGAGGAAGTTAAGAGGTGAACTGCATAGAAGATTAACGGGTGCTGCCAGGAACTTCATCAAGCAGTATGGAAGGTATTATATTTAGTATGACAAGTTCACCTATATCAGGATTCAAGGATTTACATCTTTTCCATATAGACTTCCTAGATATCCTTCAAACAGGATGGTATTGCTAGAGGTTTCAAGACAACTGTTGGAGTTTCATAAGATGCAGAAAGCAAGGAAGAAAGCAGGAGTTCAGTTTCCTCTTCAGCTAGGTAGATACTATTCTTGTCCAACATTACAGGTAGCTGAGCATTCAGAACTTGAGATTCAGGCTTATCATCTACATCCACATGATTCAAGGAGAGAAAACTTTGATCCACATGGAGCCATCAAGCAGTCTTATTCTTCTTACAAGCATAAAGAACAACTAGAGGATCACTGGGCTAATGCTATAGATGATGATGATATCAGGGTGCAAAAGTGTTCAAGATTGAAATGGGACTTAATAAGAGCTACAAAGGTACGAAGGATTCCTGATCAGTTAGAAGTTGAAAGAGCTCTTCTTGGTGATGAATATGATAAGATCCACAATTTGCCTTATGAAGTTAACTGGGCTGATAGAGAGAAGGTTGATGATGAAAGGTTGATAAGGCCTATCATTGCTATCACTGAAGAGCAGATAAATAAACAAGTACAAGCCTTGCTTGATGAAGGAAAGAGTTACTACACCTCCGTCTCTCCTTCCTCCTAAAACAGTTGAACACCTAGAAGAGTTAAAGTCTTCATCTCATAGAATGAAGGATTGGATGAAAAGATCAAAGGAGGCTACATGCAAACATTTGGCCACTATTATGCAAGTGAATGATAAGGTTACTAATCTTAAAGAAAGGGTACTTGCATTAATAACAGTTTGTGCTGAATTCAAGGATATCAAAGAACAGTACTTGCCACACTTAAAGAGCTTGATAGAAACATCAATTGATGAGTAATTACATGCTGAAGTGATTGAAGAGGGTAAGACATATAACTTTTCTTCCTGGTATTATGGCTTTTGCATCAAAGGACAGTTGTTGGACAAAATAGAAACAGACATGTCAAGAGTTAGGAGTGTACTTCAAAGGATTCAAGATGGAATACATGCTTCTTTGATGAAGATCTATAATCCATTTGGGGAAATGACTCTGGATAACATGAAAGAACAAGTCCAAGCTTTCTATTTTCAAGAAGATGATGTTACTGATGAAAGGCTTGATAGTATTTTCTCACTTGCTATCCACCTTGGCGACAACAAAGAAAGAATAACTGATTGGGAAAAGACACTTGGCTTCTATTCTGATGATGTACTCGAAGCTGAAGGAACCATTCAGAATGCACCAAGTGTACCTTTGGAGGAAGTCAAGCAAATAGTGTCCAAGTTCATTGAATGCCAAGCTTCTAGTGATGGATATTCACATGGGGATTCTTCATAAGATAATGATATATAATTCTTATCTTCTTGCGAGGCGTGCCTTTGTTCCTTTCTTCATAGCCTCCTTCATTTAATATCATTTAATATAGATAGCCTCCTTCATTTAATAAAGTTGACCTCTTTCATTTAATAAAGAGGAGTTTGTTACTACTACTTGTGATGTGGCTTGATCTGGTCTGCTGGCTTGGCCGATCAATCTTGACCCTTCATTCCTTTTGAGGTCTATAAAAGGGCTCTTGTTGCTCTCATTTGTACGATTGAAAACTCTAGAATTGTTGCAAGAGCTCTCTGAGATAATAAAAAGATTCATTGCTTTGGTGATTCTATTTGTGTTTCTGAGTGTTGCATGGTTTAGATTTTCAAGAAAATTTAATCTATATTAAGTTTTCTTTAAGTTTATGTTAGTTAATTGAAGGTTTCTTTATTGCTTTGTGGTGAAATCTATAAGTTCATACCATTTGTAGTTTGTGGCTTGCAAATTACAGTGCATGGTTAGTCTGAACAAAATTGGACATCAATTTAATCTTTATGTTTGTTGAATCCTTCATGAGAATAAGTGATTTAAACATCTTGTACACCCTAGAAGATTGCATCAATCTTGTGTAGTTGTCTATCTTGGTGAAGCAGGGTCTGGTTTGGTTTCACCTTGAGCAGTAATCATCCTTGCATCTAGGATTAGATTAGTGTTTCTAAACCTTACACCTTTTGTCCTTTTTTTATCCATTTAATTAGAACCAAGAACATCAATTGCCAAATCAGATGCCATCAGTTGTAGTACCTAGACTCTCTAGTATTCGCTTCTGTAATCATTGAAACAACAGCTTATTTGAACAATTGCATAAGTCCCTTTGTATTTAAACAGCAAAATCATACTTAGTCACTAAGCTATCTCTTACAAACTCATAAGAAAGGAACCTTGGAGTCATCTTGTTTGATCACTTCATTCAGCATTCGAGAGGCTTTGCTCAAGAGGGAGTCAGATACCTAGTATTTCATTCTAATTGTTGACTTGTCCAAAAACAAACATCAACATTTTTGGCACTAGAAGGAGGGCCATTTAACAAGTTGTTTCAGATTAAGGAAGAAGGAAGAACATCTTGGAGCGAATTGGTGCTTTCTCACCAGAAAGGCACCAAAGAATTCTAAGGTCTGTACCAGGAGCATCCAAGGAGTTTTTCGAGTTGGGGTTCCCTTCGAAGTCGAAGAAAGGAAAGAAGGCAATTTCATCAAGCCAAGGATCTCCAAGTGGGGGTGATATTTCAAATTTATTTTAGACTCCACCTCCGCAGAATCCGAATCAGGGAGTTGTTCAACCGAGTAATATCCAAGTAACCACCATAGGTACTCCACTTTAGCCAGGAGCTGCTCAAGCAGGTCCAGCACAACCCAACGTTCCAATGGTAGCACTAGTACAAGCTTGGCCCCTGGGAAATGTCTCACCCCTTGGGACTTTTATAGACTACCATGAAATGCCCAAAAACCTTGAACACTTCTGTTCAAAATTTCATGTCAATGATCCAAGCAGGACGGCTGAAGAGCATATTAAGATCTTTGAAGGCACTCTGATAAATCAGAGGATCGATGATGAGGACATAGCATGCCGGTTATTTCCCTACTCTCTTGAAGGAGATGCTACCTTTTGGTATGTTAATCTACCAGCTGGGTCTATTACTAGTTGGGAGTAGATGAAGACTACTTTTTTGGAGAAGTTCAAGATTCCTATCACTCCTGCAGAACTCTATAAGCAATTCATCGAAGTAAGGAGACAGGAACATGAACCCAGTGCCTCTTTTAATCACAAGTTTCATAAAGCATATTCTAGATTACAAGCTCCATATGATATCACTCAAGAAATGGCGAAGGAGATTTATTATGCTGCGTTAGATCGCCTTACTTCCATATTCGTGAAAAGAGCAATAGCCCCACCTACCACTCTAACAGGAGCATATGCTAAAGCCGTTAAGGTGAACACAGATTTAGGCATGAACACTCATGGGCCACTTAATCACATAGGGCATGTGGCAATGCCAAACTAAATCCAGGAGATCAATCACGCATTGGCTCAACATACACCTATAATGAATCTAGTTCCCATTCCCACTCCTGCTAATCAATTAGTCCTACATCCAGGGGTGCCAATTTCACAAGTTGCACTTGAAAAGACAATGTATTTGCAAGGATCGTCATCTTCTGCAAAGACTCAGGAGGAGAAGGATGAGATGAAGGAGCTGATTGATTAGGTGAAGAAATTGTCTACTAAAGTTACACATTTGAGAAATCAGAATAATTATCTGCAGAGGAATTTCCAAGGCAATCAAGGTGGATACCAGGGAAACCAGGGTGGTAATCCAGGATATAATTAGGGGTGCATTCAAGGTTTCAAAGGAAATAATCAAGGTTTTCAACGGTAGAATAGAACCTGGAACACTGCATTGAATAATGGAACTGTACCTTCACTACTTGATAATTCGCTAGCTTCTGACTCAAAACCAACAGAGAAAGTCTTCTTAGCAGAAGCCGCATTGTCCACTTGGTGCAGGTTGCATAACACCAATCAACATTCAGAACTTCAATGTCCAGAATTTAAGATAGCTGTTGATATCTTTTAGCAAGAAATGCATGGCTTGCAAGTGCCAGAGAACCCTCCGGTCACCGGGTATGAAATTGTGCCCACACAGAGGTACGATCAAGCCTTGATGATTGAAGATTTTACTTTTCCACCCATGATGGAATATGACATGACAGAGTATAATGGGAGATTCCCGCCAGCCTCTGCAAATGGGCCGGTTGATGATGCATACTATCCTTCTCCGTTCGAGGCTAATTCCCAAACTCAAGAAGCAAATGAAGTTCAGGCTTTTCAGCAATCTACCGACAATGCCCCACAAAGGGTTTATTAGTGGAGTTACTGGGCACAAGATCCTATTACTACATCCACCCCTCCTAATAACTTGCATACTCCACCAAACCCTAATGCAAGTAACAATCCAAGCTATCCTAGGGATTCGCCTAAATACAAGCAGCGGAACCCAGCTCAGAATGTTGTCCCAGCACAAGATGTCTAACAACAAAATGTTTCCTCAAGGAGTGATCTAATCAAAAAGGAAGTTCCTAAGGATGATTTGAGGAGGTTGAGTCAATGCATTGTTGAGGAACTCAGGAAGATCAAGATCAACTTACCACTGACAGAATTGATCTGAGTACCCGAGATCAAGGAAACTTTTTTGAGAAGTGTCGATGATACCATCGTAAAGGGTGGAAATCAAAACGTACAAATTCCCACTGGATCATCCAGTCCATCCACTTCAAATGCACCAAGAGCATATGTGGGTCAAAATGTGAATCCAACCCAAATGAGGCCACCTCACCCACAAGGTCAGACGAATGCAATTTTCATTGCACAAGAGTCATCTGGTATGACAGATGGCAAATCAGTTTCAATAAAGGAAGAACCTACAAAAGATAATAATGCACCTAAGACTCAAAGTTCGCAAGTCAATCTAGATCTAGTAGATGACTAATATAGTGCTCCTAAGAAGAAATCGGTAGTTTTTTACCAAGGAAGGGATGAATAGCCCCCGTTCTTGATATCAGTTAGAATGTTTGGCAAACTGTTGCATAATTGTTTAATGGATTCAGGAGCCTCAAGCAATGTGATGCCGTTGGGTATCTGTAAGAAACTTGGTCTTATCCTGAAATAGACAAACAAGAAAGTTACTCAATTGGATAAGACCGAAGTTCCAGTTATTAGAGAATTACACAATATTCACATGCAGTTGGCAGCTGATCCCAGGATTCAGCATTACATTGACATTTCAGTGTTATACATACCTGAAGGGTACGGGATGCTGCTAAGTAGAGATTGGCTGAAGAAGCTCAATGGGTACGTCTCCACTGACTTTTCGCACATGTGGCTATCATGGAAAGGATTGCCGAATCAGATGAGGATAGATAGCACTCCGTGTCTGAAATTGATGATTACTAAATATGGTGAAGACAATGAGATCCTTTTTGTAGAGACAGACTTAGGTGTTTACAAGCCTAAGGTGGAGGAGATTTTAATGTTGCATAATTCAACAGAGGTCCTCATAGAAAGTGATCATGGCACATCATCAGATGAAGGGGAAGGCATGTTTGAAAACTTCTGAAACTTTGTGATGAAGCATGTGAGGCAAGGCGTAGAATTGGGAAGTCATGCATTAGTTCATGATTTATTATTGCCTAATTGGTGCAGGATACACAATGCTTTTCATTTTGAGTTCTCCTGCGCTATGTGTGTAGTAGCCCTGGAACAGGTCCGGAAAAGGATTCCAGAGGCCATGGGCTTGGAAATTCCAAGTATGATGAAATTAAAAGAACCTGTTCAGAATACTGTCTTTACAGATGAAGCAAGCGCGTCAACATCAGCAACAGAACATACCCAAGTTGAACCTGTAAAAGCAAATCAACATATCAATGAGTTAAATCTAGGAGATAATCAAGTATGGACTTTGAGATTTGATGGATCAAAATCCAAACAAGGATTCAAAGCTGGTTTTGAATTGATTAGTCCAATGGGAGAAGCTTACTTGTCAGCTTTAAGATTGCAATTTCCGTGCACCAATAACGTTGCCGAATTTGAAGCTCTAGTACACGGATTACTCTTGGCTATAAAGAAGAAGGTTAAGATTCTGCATGTGTTTGGTGATTTAGAAATAGTTGTTAGGTAGGTAAGGAAACAATATGTGTGCCATGATAAGAGGTTGAAGAAATACAGAACCAGGTATGGGACCTTATCGAGGATTTTGATGCATTCAACATCAAGTTGATCTACAGGTCAACAAATCAAGTAGCCAATGCACTGGCACAAGCCGGAAGTTCTCTTGAGCCTTTAGCTATGAAGGGGTTAAAGAAGTTCACAGTTGAACTAACACCAGTTCCATCAGTACCAGATAATATCACAAATTTTCAAGTGTTTGATGATGACAAACACATACTAGACTTCTTGACTAATTCAGGTATTTTTACTACCCAGGTCATTGACGAGAGTGAAGTTGAAGCTAAGTTTGATCCAGATGGGATCATGAATCTGAAGGACAATACCATCCCAAAGGGTATGATTGAGTTAGAGAGACTCTTCAATTCAGATAAGTTAGGCACTCCTCCCCACCGCAGTGAAGACAGGAATAAGTGTGAAGCAGTCAATCTGGGGACAACTAAAGAGGTAAAAAATGTTTTTATAGGGAAAGTTTGTACACCAGAAGAAAGAGAAAATATCCTCAATAGTATGAGAGAGTTTCACGATGTTATCGCTTGGGGGTATGATGATTTGAAGACATACGACACATCTATCATTACACATACCATTCCTCTCAAGCCGGGAAGTAGACCATTATGACAGAGGCAGAGGCCAGTTAATCCTTTATTGGAGCCACTTATTTATTAGGAAGTAAAAAAGCTGCTACAGGCAAGGATAATATTTCCAATAAGGCACTTGCGTGGGTCGCCAATCTGGTTCCTGTCAGGAAAAAGAATGGAGAAATAAGGCTGTGTGTTGATTTCGGGAATCTGAACAAAGCATCAAAGAAAGATAATTATCCTTTGCCCTCACTTGACGAAGTGCTTCAAATTGTAAATGGCTCACAGATGATGTCTTTTCTAGATGGATATTCAGGATATAACCAGGTTAAGGTTGAAGAGGAAGATCGGTTAAAGACTGCTTTCACTACTAAATGGGGTACATATGCATACAGAAGGATGCCTTTTGGCTTGATCAATGCGGGAGCCACTTTTTAGAGGGCTATGGATATTGCCTTCAAAGATATTATTGGAAAATGCATATGACCTTACTGTATTCTCAAAAGTCAGAGCAGATCATGTAGAACATTTAAGGAGAGTTTTTGAATCTTGTAGAACATATGGAATTTCCTTAAATCCCAAAAAGTGCATCTTCGGGGTAACAGAAGGAAAGCTCCTGGGCCAAGGCATCTCTATCGATCCAAAAAGGGTAGAGGCCATTAAAAGAGTCAGTATGCTTGCCAGCAAAAAGGAATTGAAGTCTTTTTTCGGCAAGATTAGCTTTGTCAGGAAGTTTATTACTGGATTCGCAGAAATTGTTAAGCCTTTGAATGACATGTTGAAGAAGGATGCGAAAGTTGAATGGACGCCTTAAGCAAAGAGAGCATTCGAAGAAATCAAGCAGGCAATTGCTAGGGCTCCTGTTCTCATCAGTCCAAACTATTTGAAGCCATTTTACTTGTACTCTTTTGTGTCAGATCACACCTGTGCAGGAATTTTGACCCAGAGGACAGATGGTAAAGATGAACATCCGATCACATTTATGAGTGCCCCCTTCAAGGACGCTGAGCTAAGATATCCTGGAGTGGAGAAAGAAGTGTATGCTTTGGTAAAGGCTATCAAGAAATTCTGACACTATATCTTGCGGAGCAGAGTGTATGCTATAGTTCTGGATGCTGCAGTTAAGACACTACTAGTGCAAAATGAATTGGGTGAAAGAAGAGGCAAGTGGGTCACCACTATCCAAGAGTATGATATTGAAATTCAACCAATGAAGTTGGTTAGAGGACAAGCACTGACCCAGACTATAGCAGTCGAAGGCCCTGGATTGGTTCAACAGGCTTATGTACTTGAAGTAGTATCACCAGATGAGTGGTACGATGATGTTGTCTATTACCTGCTATCTCAGAAATGTCCAGATCATATGAGCCCAACACAAAGAAGAGCACTAAGATACAGAAGCAAATGCTTCATGTTGCAAGGATCAGTTTTATTCAAACAAAATCATGAAGGGATTTACCTGAGGTGTGTTGGTCGAAGCGAAGCTAAAAGAATTATGGAACAGTTTTATGACAAGTTCAGAACTTGCCATGGTGGTGAGCTGGTGACGGCAAATCAGATACTGAGGGCAGGCTATTACTAGCTAAAACTATTTCAAGATGCTCATCAGCACATCAAAACTTGTCACATTTGTCAGGTAGCAGCTTCAAGAGAAACGAAACCCAGCAATGCCTTTATAGCCGGTTGTTGAGTTTAGGCCTTTTGCTAAGTGGGGGCTAGACTTTATTGGCATGATAAACCCACCATCTTCTGCACAACATAGATATATCCTGACTGCGATAGACTACTGCACTAGATGGACAGAAGCCCATGCTTTGAAGTTCTGCACCTCCGATGTAGTGATCAAATTTTGAGAGAACATAATTACTAGATTTGGTTGTCCCAGCGCCCTTGTATGCGACAATGGTCCTGTGTTTTCATCACTTAGATTTTCTAATTGGGCCTTTGAATATGGAATAACCCTAAAATTTTCATCAAACTATTACCCGCAGGGTAATGGCTTGGCTGAATCCACAAATAAGAACCTTTTGAATGCAATCAAGAAGCTACTGGATAAGAATCCGAGAGACTGGCACACACAGCTAAAGTTTGCTCTTTGGGCAGACAGAACCCGAGTCAAGTCTTCCATGGGCACTTCTCCATATCACTTGGTTTATGGGCAGGATCCCATCTTCCCAATACAATTGAGGATTCCAACCTTGCAGTTCATGCAAGACTATTTAGATGAAGATGATTGAGTACAAACAAGATTATCATAGTTAGTGCATCTGGAAGAGAAACGAGACATTGCCTTAGATAAGTTTATGAAGCATCAAGGAGTGGTCAAGCATTGGTTTGATCGCCAGGTAAGAGTGAAAGCCTTCAGAATTTCTGACCTAGTTTTATATTGGGACAAGGCACATGAAAGGCGAGGTGATCATGACAAGTTTGATTATCTCTGGAAAGGCCTGTATTAGATTGCTGAGATTCTGGGAGAGAATGCTTTCACGTTGAAGACTTTGACTGGAGAAGACATCCCACTGCCTGTCAATGGGTAGTTCCTCAAGCACTATTTCCAGCCATGAATTCCCTAAGGGGCTAGTTTGTACATAGTTAGAGTAGGATTTCTTTTCTGTTATTTGGCTTTCTTAGGTTAGATTTGCTCGTCTTGATGTCATTTGACTCGAGGATTTCCTTGCTTTTAGTAGTTTAGTTGTTTTGTTTTGGTTTGGTTTAATTTAGAGTAGTTGTTTTGGAGGTTCCTAGTTCTTGGCAAAGGTGATGTATATCTCAAAGACATTTGGTATACTTTTGCTAGAGTATGTTAGCTCATTTCCTAAACACTTATTCATGAAATTCTTAGGATTAATGGATCATGGTTTTCAATTTGTTAACGACGCAAGTTCTGAACTTGACTGGGACACTAATCATCTATTGTGTCATGACACTGCTATCTTCTGAACATAATATTTTAAAATGCCAAATCTAATTTTATGAGTTCTTATTTGTTCCTTTGAGAAACTTAAGTCAGGATTGATGGATTTCCCATGGATTCCATCACTTGTGTCAGATAGCATGACTGCTTGCTCTTAGGAGATGAGTCGATTGTTCGGTATTGACTGAAGTATTTTGAGGTTTTATATTTTACACATCTTAATGATCCTAAAGTTGCTAGGGGAGTCTTTGTGAGCCTGGATCAAGTAAACATCTCAAGGTAATTCATGTTTCCATTCCATTCCATCATAAGAATTTCACATACTTCCATCTCATTCCATTTCATTTACCACACCTCATACATTATGATCAAGTCTCCATCCATTTCATTTGAGAACAATCCAGTTTCCATGTTGCATTCTTCATGTCCCATCGAATAATGAACTCAAGTCTGATGCTTGGATCATTTATATGGTCCTATTGTTCATTGATACTCTAGAAGGATAAAAGTTCAATTCCCTATGAATTATTGGAGTCTTTCCAGGTCAATATCCTTTTCAAATGACCTTAGCCACTACATACAAATCAAGGTCAAAATGTTGGTGTCCTTATTCGCTTCGTCTAAAACTCATCATTTTCCATCATCCACCTCTCATGTGTTTTTCCACTTTTGTTACTTTACAAACCCTCAAAGCAGGTAACTATTCATGCCATCTATCATCCATCTTACTTATCCCAAATCCCATCTCCATTTCCCTTTACTTATTGCCCCATCTCCTAATCATGATTGATGAATGTGAGTGTCGTCTAAGCAAGAGGCTTGCAATTCCTTCCGCCCATCCCCTCATAGTTCCATGAAATAAATATTCGGATGCTTTTACCCATGACATAAAGAAATCCTTGAAAATTTATAGATCGCTTTGCCTTGTGGTACAAATACTAAAATCCTAAGCAAGGCATATTTAAAAGGCTATTACATTCCATACATCCAAATAGAGAAAAGCTAAAAGAATGAAGCTATGGGTACTTAAAGCCGAATTCAAAGAGGCTTCCGCATCCAGTAAATCTATTTTTATCCATTCCATTTCATTTCCATTTCATCTAAATTACTTCATCTCATGAACTAAAATCAAAAACAAGAAAATTCTAAGTTCTTGTGGGATATGAAGTTACCATTTCACCCATTCACTAATCATTGTTCCCGTTCTCGTTCCCTTTACTCACCTCCCTTCCACTTGCAAGCTTCGAGGTTTAGATTGATATGAACAGACGTTGATTATGATTCCCTTCCATTTCATTCACTTGTTCATCACCCATTTACCTTTCCACTGTTTAGCATATCTCGCCATTCATCTGGTTTGTGACTAAATACCATTTCCATCCACCCTATCATTTTGTTATTTCCTACCAACATCAGTAGGTGCATACCATCACTTGACATGGTTGTATTTGGACCACTGTGTTATCTCTGTAGAGACTCAGACTCTTGAGTTCTTTTCATTCGTTACCTCAGTGAAAACTTGGCAAACAGGCGTCGTGTGTAATGGTTGATTAAAAACAAAAAGAAAAGAAAAAATAGTAAAGAGAAAAAATTTTCATCCACTAGCGAAAACCTGGCAAACAGGCGCCTTGGCTAAGTATCATGGTGAAACCTGGCAAACAAGCGTCATGGTAGAGACACCCTATCTCATTGCATTCCCCTCTGTTTCATGTCATTCCATTTTCTGATCATTTGCATATCATTCCCGTTTCTCATTATCCCGTTCAATATCATTGTATGCCATCATACGTACATATTCATCCTTCCATCCACTTTCATGAATTTACCTAGCTTGAGATAGGCGATCTTAGATGATCCTAGTTCCTGAAGGATGGGAACGAACACAAGTGCTTGCACTTTAAACCTCGAATATGGATAGTCACGCTGGAAACTGGTTCTGATTCTTTGATCGAGTAGTCGTGTTTATTTGATCTGGTGTGTGGGTGTACATGGCAAGGTTGAAACTTGATATTTGTTTATCTTTGGAACATTTAAGCAATTGTTTTAAATAAAATTAAATCTTTAATCACACATCAGGATATGTAGTGTCTTGATCCAATTTATGATTCCTTTCCCTTTTAAGTTTGGTTTTTGCCTAGTTTCTGATTGAGAATGATGATCTTAGTATTCTTTGAGTGAGAATGAAATTTTTGTTTTAGAAATGTTCAAGAACATTCTTCTAGTGGAGTCACCAGATGTTGTGACCAAATCACACATTGCCCCATTGCAAATGAGGACCTCCTATTGTTTTCTTCTTAGGATAGTTGTTTTAGGGTTAGTCGTTTGCGTATTACTCAGAGTTAATTAGTCACCAGAGTTATGAGTTGACAACTTCATGGATACATGTAACCTGAGACCACTTCTGAGACTACTTCAAACTATCATATGGAGGCATCAACCCAAAACTGAGGATAAGTGACATTGTAGCATCAAGAGAAGGTGTTGGCGCCTTGAGGATGGAATAGGTTTGATTAGGCACCTAACCTTCAAGGATAGGCATGAAGCCAGTTGATGAGCACCTTGGAGTGCGTGTTTTACCACCTTGAAGAGGGATAGAAGAGCACCCCAGAGGATGGCGCCTTTGATGGATTGCAATGAAGATTTTGGCGCCTTGTATGAGAGTCTCCTATTGAGCGCCTTGGGTAATTGGTGAAGATGAAAATGCACCTTCACTAGGATTGGCATAAACGCCTTAAAACTCAAAGAATTTACTTAGGTGCCCATTCTTGGTGTATTATCTCCATGTTAACACCTTCTCTTGAGCAAGTTTAAGTGCCTTGGAAAGATGATGCGCCTTGGATGGGTTGATAAAGACAATATGCGCCTTGTGGAGGAGAACAATCTGACCAACTTGGAGTAGTATGATTGAAGTTGTTTCTAGCACCTAGTGGAAACAAGTTATGTTTTAGCACCTAGAAGAGTGATCATTATAAGTGCGCCTATTGGAAAGATCTTAAAACACCATCAAGACACTCAATTGCGCCTTCCCTTGAAATGACTTTTTGCAAGAGCTAGATGTGCGCCTTTGAGTAAAGGAGTATCGCCCAAGGAGTGAAGTTTGGAAGCAAAGGTTTGAACACGAAGTTGTTTTTGCCTTGTGGATGAGACTGGAATCATTCTAAAAGAGTGCCCTAACTTTGAAAGTGACCTAATTTGAGTGTCATTGAGCACCTAAAGACAATGTGTACCTTGATCAAGATTGGTGATTGATAATGGTCATATGAGCGCCTTGGAATAGACAAGCACCTAAAAGGTGTTCTAAGAGAAAGACACCTTGGAATGAAAATGAGCAATACTTCTTTAAAGTGTTGAGCGCCTTCATGGAGAGTGAAATGTTTTGAGCGCCTTCATGAAGAGTGAAATGTGTTGAGCACCTAGAGTGGGAGGTATTCATTCTGGCACCTTGATGATTCAAGGGTGATAATCTTCATTGCACTATTAGAAATATGCCTTAGGTCAAAGGAATTGTCTTTTGAGTGCTTATCTCTACTAGTTCATTATTTTGCAATCTAGAACAACTAGTATTTGCACCTAAGCTTATCAATTGGCCTTGGTTGTGAATTGCATCAAATGAGTAAAGGCCCTAAGAGAAAGACTCCTTAGTATCTTGAATGACCTCTACCCTTTTAGCACCCTAAGAGAAAGATTCCTTGATGAAGAAAGTGCCTAGCATTAGATGTGTGCACCTTCGAAGAGATGACATCACTTTGAAATCACATTGTTTTTTTTGTGCCTAAGTCTGGGACCCTCAATTGGAGCGCCTTGGGTGATGTTGGAGTGCCTAAGAGGTGATATGCGCCTTAAGGTGAAGTTAAGTTATAAGAAATGAGTTGTGGCGCCTTAGTCTAGGAAAGGTGGACAAAACTTCAAAATGTGCCTTGCTATAGGATGAGAACATCATGGAAGATGAGTTTAATGAATATGTGCACCTTGAATGACTTGGTTGAATAAGTGATATCTTGTGCCCTAGGAGGCTTTAAAGTTGTCAGTTGGCACCTTGAAGTAAGAGCTAGATGTGCGCCTAGGTCTTGTTAAGAAGAATGAACTATCAAAATGCGCCTAGAGTGGGAGGTGGTGTTTCTGGCGCCTAGGGAAGGAGGATATAAGTTGAAGCACCTTAGTCCTTGAGCAAGATTGGCACCTAAGGTTGAAGGATTCATCATCTTAGAATGCTTCAGGATCATCAAGTTGCATCATTGAGAGAAGGAGTGTTGGTGAAGTCAAGGAGTCATCAAGAGCAAGTACCTAAGTAGCCTTCAAATTGCACGAGGAAACATCAATGACATCATATTAATCATATCAAGTTCAAGTGGACTTCATCCAAGCTTCAAGTCAAGATCTCTCAATCTTCAAAGTTTCAAAGTCTACACTCCAAGAGGGTCACTTCAAGGGTCATCATGATGGATTACTTCATCAACTTTTACATCAAGCAAAGACACTTCAATTATCATACTTCAAGTTCTAGTAAACTTCAAAGCCAAAAGAGACTTCTACTCCAATACATGATTGAAGCATCATCATCTACAAGTTGAGAAAGAAGTATCATCATCATCTTGTACTACTCTATATGAAGAAACATCCAAGAAGATCATCATATCCATCTACCTGCAAGGCGCCCATATACATTTAAACTTCTATTTTGGGTGCCCTTCATATTTTAAACATGTTTTAAATTTTGAAAATTGCAAATATTTAATGCTATAGGAGGCCGACCCTACCTAGCCGCCAACACTTAATAAAGTGTAAAATGCTATATAAAGGTGGTGTTCCTTTCATTTGATTTCATTCATTTTGCAAACATAAAAGGGGTAGCGAATTTCCAAGAAGGGGCAGTGAACTTTTACCAAGGAGGCAGCGAATTTCTTAAAAGAGCAGTGATTTTTGTTTAGAGGATCAGCAAATTTAGCAAAAGGAGAGTGAAGTGCTTCAACAAAATATTGAATTTTGAAGGAAAAAGCAGAATTTTGAGGGCAGACCTACTTTTAGAAGGCTGATCCCACATTGTTTTTTCCTGATTTTTGACATTTTTAACTGATTTGCATCATTCAATCCAGAAATCTGCACTTTTTAAAGAGAAAATTGGATACAAGGTATGTATTAATCACTTCTATTTTAGAAAATTACTTTGTATTTGTTTAAATTTGCAAATTTACATTTAGAAATCAAATAATGCTTTGATATAAAATGGCTTAGAGTATGTGGCTCTTCATTCATAAAACTTCTTTTGTACTTGAAAAATTGAGTTGAAACATGATAACATGATAATAGTGATGTAGAAGACTTGTAGAATCTATTATTTCAATCTACTTATTCGAGTCTAGTCTTGCAGGTAAATGGGAATGACGGCCAAAGAGAGACAAGTCCTTATTAAGATGGATGCTAAGTCCAACATACCAGAGTCCAAGATAGAAACACAATGGAAAGATGTCGGCGACACCAACATGGGACATATCAAAATGGAGGAGGTGAAGGACTTCTTGCTTGCCATCACAAGGAACGAAGATATCAAAGCCATCGCAAAAAGTGGGATTGTACAAGCAGCTTGCTTTCCCCCTGCCTTGCCAAGCACTGAGTTAGAGTTGAAGTGTGTTCAGCACTATGATAAAGAGAAAAGATAGATTATAGCAAAGGATGGAACTGTTCTCGCCTACCTACAAAGGGAAGCCATTTAGGAGATCTTCAACATCCTGAAAGCGAAAGGAGTCTTCATATGCCCTACAACTGCTTAGATGACTTTCGAAGGCAACTCCAAGGTCTACATGTAAGAAGTCAGGAAGAAGTCGATGAATGATTCATCGATGAAGATTTACAACTCTGAGGATCCCAAGTATCACAAGGCTAACTTCAAGCAAGAGATAAGTTACTTGATCATGTTCCTAAATCGAGTCACAGGTAGGCCTCAATCATCTACCTTCGAAGGATGGATGTATACTTATTTTGATCATATGTTTACAAAGAACATGATGATTGACTGGGTTGGTCTTATAAGTCACTGCCTAGATGATCAGTTTGAGAACTTTGATGAAACGAAGTCTTTCTTCATGACTTCATATCTTGTTTACATCCTGGCAAGAAATGTAGTTTATAAAGGACTAACAGGTAAAGGGCAAGTAGGTGCAAAGCCGAGATAGATTCTCACACATTAGTGTTATCCTCAACTCCATTTGAAGAATATAAATCACTATAAGAGGTTCAATGATGCTTTCGCTATGTTCATAGTGAGGAAGTTAAGAGGTGAACTGCATAGAAGATTAACGGGTGCTACCAGGAACTTCATCAAGCAGTATGGAAGGTATTATATTTAGTATGACAAGTTCACCTATATCAGGATTTAAGGATTTCCATCTTTTCCATATAGACTTCCTAGATATCCTTCAAACAAGATGGTATTGCTAGAGGTTTCAAGACAGCTGTTGGAGTTTCATAAGATGTAGAAAGCAAGGAAGAAAGCAAGAGTTCAGTTTCCTCTTCAGCTAGGTAGATACTATTCTTGTCCAACATTACAGGTAGCTAAGCATTCAGAAGTTGAGCTTCAAGCTTATCATCTACATCCACATGATTCAAGGAGAGAAAACTTTGATCCACATGGAGCCATCAAGTAGTCTTATTCTTCTTACAAGAATAAAGAACAACTGGAGGATCGCTGGGCTGATGCTATAGATGATGATGATATCAGGATGCAAAAGTGTTCAAGATTGAAATGGGACTTAATAAGAGCTACAAAGGTACTAAGGATTCCTGATCAGTTAGAAGGTGAAAGAGCTCTTCTTGGTGATGAATATGATAAGATCCACAATTTGCCTTATGAAGTTAACTGGGCTGATAGAGAGAAGGTTGATGATGAAAGGTTGATAAGGCCTATCATTGCTATCACTGAAGAGTAGATAAATAAACAAGTACAAGCCTTGCTTGATGAAGGAAAGAGTTACTACACTTCCATCTCTCCTTCCTCCTGAAACAGTTGAACACCTAGAAGAGTTAAAGTCTTCATCTCACAGAATGAAGGATTGGATGAAAAGATCAAAGGAGGCTGCATGCAAACATCTGGCCGCTATTATGCAAGTGAATGATAAGGTTACTAATCTTAAAGAAAGGGTACTTGCATTAATAACAGTTTGTGCTGAATTCAAGGATATCAAAGAACAGTACTTGCCACACTTAAAGAGCTTGATAGAAACATCAATTGATGAGTTACTACATGCTGAAGTGATTGAAGAGGGTAAGACATATAACTTTTCTTCCTGGTATTATGGCTTTTGCATCAAAGGACAGTTGTTGGACAAGATAGAAACAGACATGTCAAGAGTCAGGAGTGTACTTCAAAGGATTCAAGATGGAATACATGCTTCTTTGATGAAGATCTATAATCCATTTGGGGAAATGACTCTGGATAACATGAAAGAACAAGTCCAAGCTTTCTATTTTCAAGAAGATGATGTTACTAATGAAAGGTTTGATAGTATTTTCTCACTTGCTGTCCACCTTGGCGACAACAAAGAAAGAATAACTGATTGGGAAAAGACACTTGGCTTCTATTCTGATGATGTACTCGAAGCTGAAGGAACCATTCAGAATGCGCCAAGTGTACCTTTGGAGGAAGTCAAGCAAATAGTGTCCAAGTTCATTGAATGCCAAGCTTCTAGTGATGGATATTCACATGGGGATTGTTCATAAGATAATGATATATCATTCTTATCTTCTTGCAAGGCGTGCCTTTGTTCCTTTCTTCATAGCCTCCTTCATTTAATATCATTTAATATAGATAGCCTCCTTCATTTAATAAAGTTGACCTCTTTCATTTAATAAAGAGGAGTTTGTTACAACTACTTGTGATGTGGCTTGATCTGGTCCACTAGCTTGGCCGATCAATCTTGACCCTTTATTCCTTTTGAGGTCTATAAAAGGGCTCTTGTTGCTCTCATTTGTACGATTGAAAACTCTGGAATTGTTGCAAGAGCTCTATGAGATAATAAAAAGATTCATTGCTTTGGTGATTCTATTTGTGTTTTTGAGTGTTGCATGGTTTAGATTTTCAAGCAAATTTAATCTATATTATGTTTTCTTTAAGTTTATGTTAGTTAATTGAAGGTTTCTTTATTGCTTTGTGGTGAAATCTATAAGTTCATACCATTTGTAGTTTGTGGCTTGCAAATTACAGTGCATGGTTAGTCTGAACAAAATTGGACATCAATTTGATCTTTATGTTTGTTGAATCCTTCATGAGCATAAGTGATTTAAACATCTTGTACACCCTAGAAGATTGCATCAATCTTGTGTAGTTGTCTATCTTGGCGAAGCAGGATCTGGTTTGGTTTCACCTTGAGCAGTAATCATCCTTGCATCTAGGATTAGATTAGTGTTTCTAAACCTTACACCTTTTGTCCTTTTTTTATCCATTTAATTAGAACCAAGAACATCAATTGGCAAATCAAACGCCATCAGTTGTAGTACCTAGACTCTCCAGTATTCGCTTCCGTAATCATTGAAACAACAGCTTATTTGAACAATTGCGTAAGTCCCTTTGTGTTTAAACAACAAAATCATACTTAGTCACTGAGCTATCTCTTACAAACTCATAAGAAAGGAACCTTGGAGTCATCTTGTTTGATCACTTCATTCAGCATTCGAGAGGCTTTGCTTAAGAGGGAGTCAGATACCTAGTATTTCATTCTAATTGTTGACTTGTCCAAAAACAAACATCAACAGGTCCAAGATAGGTTCTTGACATCTTAAATGATTCATTCTTCCTCTTTACAAAAACTTCATTCTCACTTCTAGGTGCTAAAATCACCTCCATCACCAATTCACTCCATGGTGCCATTTACTATGTTATAGAAATCTTGATATAGAGCGCTCCTAAAGATTTTAGTAGTCTAGGCGCCAATGATGATGTCGTACCTCAAGGTGCCAATGTAAATGTACTTCACATGAAGGGCGCCAGAGTGAGTGAAGGCATAAGGTGCTCATAATGAAATACTTGAATAATAAGGTCTTGAATGAATTCCTTATCTAGGCGCCATTTAAGATGGTTTGAATATCAAGGAGCACCAAGGCTTAATCTTAAGTTTTAATCAATTAAAGGCCTCTTAACCTTAGGCGCTACCCTTTGGAGGCATTATTTCATACTCCATTCAAGACCTAGATTCCTCAATAAAGGCTTCTAAGTTGAGCGCCCTAACCACAATGACTAAGACAATCCTACTTCCTAGGCACCTACAATGGTGATACAAATGCAAATGGGTGCCTAGACATCACATTAGTCTTTCAAACCTTATAACCCCTTTCTTTCCTTCAAGGCACCCAGAATGATGATATAAGTGACCACAAAACCTTCAGTCAATCTCCACAACATGTTCCTTTCCTCAGGGTGCTCAAGGTGACTGAAGGCATAAGGTGCACCTAAACTTACACACCTCAATTCAAGGCGCAATCTAATGATCATTTGAACATGAAAAAGGGTGCCTAACTCATAATGTGGGTTTTGGAGACTTTAGATCAATCCTAGAGTCTTAAGGAAGGAGACATCTCTTTAGGTGCCATCCACAATTGACTTAGACCTCACCTCCCATCAAGGCACCCAAAACTGGTGGCTACACATGCAGAATGTGCCTAAAATTGAAGGATGAATTGGCGCCTAGCTCAAGTTTCCTTAATTTTATCAATTTTCAATACCTAAGGCCTTCCATCTTCAACATCAATCAAGGTGCCATCTCTTGGAGTGTTTGGAAGTTGATTTTCCTCTAGGCATACATTGAAGTCTCCACCTTAGGCGCAATTATGATGTTTGTAGAAGTGAAAAAATGTGCCTAGCCTCCTAGAGTGAATTTGCGCCTAGAAGTGGAAGTCTCAGAGCATAAGGTATATTGAAAAATATATTTAAGTATAAGTTGAGAGATTGAATTTCTTATACTTTAAATATTTTTCAATATACCTTTCAAGATGTTTGAGATAGGTCTCAGATCCATCAGATTTAACATGTAGATTATAGAATTTGGAGGATCCACCAGATTCTTAGTCAATTTTTCAGTGTTTCAGGATTTCAGGCTACTAGACTTAGTCATTTTCAGGATCTCAAACATACATCAGGAATTTCATACTCTTTCTTCCTAAGGCACAACTTGGAGTTAGTTTAAACATCTCTTCATGCTAAGGTGCCAAAATGAGGTAATTCAATGCATGAAGGGCACCTAGCTTAAGTTTACTCATTCTTGACATTTAAAGTTGTTTACACCCTTGTGAGAGTGGATCATCCTTAGGCACCCATTTTGAAGTTGTTCATCCACACTATTGCCAAGGCGCCTAAATGGCAAAGGTGACAAGAAATGGTGCCTAAACTCATTCACTTCAACCTAAGGTGCACTTTGGGTGATCATCTGAACATGCAAAGGTGCCTAAATTCTTCCTTCACTTTGTCAAATTTTTGATGTTTAAGGTCTCTTATATCAATTTCAATCAAGGCACCTTAGTTTACTCTCTCCTTGCTGAAGGTGCACATTTGGGTCTCTGCCTTAGGCACACATTTGGGTTTCTGCAAGTGGACAAGATGCGTCTAAGTTCTTAGAGTGAATTTGCACCTAGATTTGGAAGTCTCAAAGGGTAAGGTCTATTGAAAAATATATTTAAGTATAAGAATTTCTTATACTTTAAATATTTTTCAATATACCTTTCAAAATGTTTGAGATAGGTCTTAGATCCACTGGATTTAACATGCAGATTCTAGATTTTTGAGGATCCACCAGATTTCAGACTTAGCCAATTTTCATGATCTTCAGGATCAGGATACCAGACTTAGTCATTTTCAGGATCTCAAACATTAGGATCAGGTCATCAAGGGACTATAGGACTCAAACACCACTGACTTCATCATGTAATCAACCTAAGACATCATCCAAAACCTAATCCAAAGCATCAGAGCTCAAAAAAAGGGGGTCCCCATTTGCAATGGGGCGATGTGTGATTTGGTCACAACAGGACTCTTTAGGGATATCATCGGTACAAGGTAGCTCGAACTATTTCGACATGTTTGGGTGAAAAATAGGACCATGCCTAGCATAAATGTACCCATCTAGATGCATTGGAATAGTCAGTTTGGTCGCATTAGGAGCAGGATGAAAGTTACACCCCTTTGCAACTTTACACTGCCTCCTTCTGACAATTTTTGGGGCAGCAGAAAACCTTTCACCACGGGCAAATACCTCAGAGATATAAAAAACTGAGAGAGGCTATTGTAGAGGCACTCTACATGATCGTGTTGCCTCAAACGAAATGTTTCTAAGTGACACAGTTTTTGAGTAACATCTCATCAAAGATTGTTGCATTTTTGCACTTTGGACTCTTCAAGGATATCATCGGTACAATGTAGCTCAGACTGTTTCAACATGTTTGGGTGAAAAAAAGGACCATGCCTAGCGTAAATTTACCCATCCAGACGCATTGGAATAGTCATTTTGGTCGCATCAAGAGTAGGATGAAAGTTACACCCCTTTGCAACTTTACACTGCCTCCTTCTGACAATTTTTGGGGCAGCAGAAAATGTTTCACCACGGGCAAATGCCTCAAAGATATAAAAAAATGAGAGAGGTTATTGTAGAGGCACTCTACATGATCACGTTTCCTTAGACAGAATGTTTATAAGTGACATAGTTTTTGAGTAACATCTTGTCAAATATTGCTATTTTTTTGCACTTTGGACTCTTCAGGGATATCGTCGGTACAATGTAGCTCAGACTATTTCAACATGTTTGGGTGAAAAATAGGACCATGCCTAGCATAAATGTACCCATCCAGACACGTTGGAATAGTCATTTTAGTTGCATCAAGAGCAGGACGAAAGTTACACCCCTTTGCAACTTTACACTGCCTCCTTCTGACAATTTTTGGGGCAACAGAAAACCTTTCACCATGGGCAAATGCCTCAAAGCTATAAAAAACTGAGAGAGGTTATTGTAGAGGCACTCTATGTGATCGTGTTGCCTCAGATAGAATGTTTCTAAGTGACACGGTTTTTAAGTAACATCTCGTCAAAGATTGCTACCTTTTTGCACTTTGGACTCTTCAGGGATATCATAGGTACAATGTAGCTCAAACTGTTTCGACATGTTTGGGTGAAAAATAGAACAATGCCTAGCCTAAACATACCCATCCGGATGCGTTGGAACTATCAGTTTGGTCGTATCAAGAGTAGGACACGAAAAATGAATAACATGATGATGTAAAAAAGTGTATATGTGTAAAAATGCAACAGGAAATAAAAAAAAGACAAACCTTACAAATTAATGTGCATACTTACAACTCAATGTAACATGACTTTACAAAATCAATGTGAATACTTACAAATTAATCCAATGAACAATCTGGGTCTGCTCTACTCTTTATTGTGTCAAGTATTGCTTCATGGTCAGACTCACGCACCTTCCACAAGATTTTGTTCAAAGGTCGACCCTGATACTTTATCAAATGAACATTGGATGCCATGACAACGTTCGAGTAATGAAGAATCTTTCAATGCATGTCAAAGTCCTAAAACAACCAAACATTAAAACTCTTATGTGGGTACCTTCTAAGCCATGTTCTAGTAATAACCACTGAGCCTGTAGGGTATTCGATGTTTTCTCCATCTGTAACAGGGGCCTCCAATTTCTTTTTGGCCTCAACACAACAACATAAGTAATAATCTATTCCCTCTTCATTATCTTCATCTACAATAACTGCATATCGTGCCCTACATTGATATGTGCAGCAAATTAGATGAAATTAGTCAACATTATAAAAACACTACAAAGTAAGATGACATTACCTAGTTGAACTAGATGAAATTAGATGCATATACGTGCCCTATATTACCTAGTTGAACTAAATCTGATATGTGGTCAAAGTCAACTGATGATTCCATATGTGTTAGTTCCAGTGCCATTGGGGGTCAGTACGTGTCAAGTGGGCTAAGATAACTTAACTGCAATTCGTCAACCCACTCCTTTGACTCGCACTCATCCCAGACTTGAATTGTACAGGAAGAACAAAAGCATGACATCTTTCACGTATGTATACTCCATGAACCTGCAATTGAGCTTTTGAAAGAGTGCATCTCATTTGATCCTGTCAGTGTAGAATAGTCCTCATTTGGTGCAATGTTAGTATCATCTATTAACCAAAAAATCTATGAACTGAAGACTTGCCTTCATTACCTGGACCTATGGAAGCATTACGCCACTCGACAATCGATTTTGCATCTGTCAACTTTACATTGTCTTTATACTTTAACTCTTCTCATGCTATGGCTCTTTTGATACATGCTCCTGCACCATCATGTTCTTCTTTTTCATGCCCGGCCTCACAAAAGTTCCACATATGCTGAATACCTATAAAATTATGCCTCCTATTCAGCCAATAGAAATTCTACGAGTTCTTGAATTGTGACGCACAATTATCTAACCATATGATATGTTGACTGAATGATATGCCCCTTCTAGCCAAATCATTGTAGAACACCTGAAAGCAACCTTGCACGAACTCTGTAGATGCATACAATCATCACTAATATAGAAATTATACTCCCTTATGATTTTTCTGTCATCCTCTGTACTATCATTCGCATGAATGAATGCAATGTGCACAAATATAGAAACCTGTGTGGAGTTGTAATATTGTGATTGCACCTCATGTTGTGGTTGTAAACTATAGTTCTCTGCAAAGTCGACAACTGAAACAATGTTACCAACTAGAAATGTGTCCTTGCATAACTTGAATTGCAAGTCCAACCATCAAGCTCTATGGGCATGTCTTGCATACTCATACACTATGCTATCACGAAATATAGGCATAAACTGATACACTGGAATCTTTTCAATAACCAATTAACACCTCTTTGCTTCTTTACCATCTTTTGTATTGTATGCCACTGTTTTATACTTGCCAAACTCTACTAGTTCGTTTCCAATTGCATGTGTTATTTCCATATGTTCACATATTGGCAAATGTTGCAAGCCACTACAACGATGACATGTGCCATCCAAGCATAATTTCTTGTAGAATATTTGACCTTCCTCTCTTTCACATAAAATTCTTGATATGAAGTCTCTTGAAGATATTGGTGGGGCAGGTATGGCACAACCCTGCAAAACATTGTTAGTATGCATATCTAAACATATAGACCTATAAACATCAAAATGGTTAGAAAATTCAATATGTAATCTAAAACAACAAGTAGTGCGTGTGTGATTTATCTTGACATAGAAAGGTTTTAGCATTTCAAAATATCTTTGACAAATTTTAATTTGAGGATACTTCTCTAGAAATTTACCATAAAACTATGTTTGAGTCTCATCCAAAAAATGCTTTGGATGTGGCTCACGGTTCTGACTACTGATTCTCCTTCTTACCACATCCCTTTGATTCAGAGATACAATTATTCCAAAAGTCTTCAATTAGTGATCTCAATGCAATAACAATTGGTTTATCTTTTCATGGTAGTCTCCCCGAGAACGCCCATAATTCATTGGCATTAGTGTCCTCAATTCTTTGGCATCTTCCAACAGCTCTTGATAAAGTTTTCCTATTAATTCTCAATTCTTGACTCGTCTTTCTAATGAGATGAGCTTTCCTCATTTGACTACTTACTATAGTCGATGTAATCACACATCATGTTGGATTACTATCTTTTGTGAGTGAGGTGTTACCCACACTCTCATACACACTCATTAGATTCTTGACAATAGATTTTTCACTTGAAGCATCTGATGTTCTCAACCCAAGAATCTTCATGATGGACCTATACTTTATACTTCACATTATTTCAATGAATAGTTGACATCTTGCAGTCTCATTTAACTTTTCAAAGAACAATCTCCAAATCTTATGAGCATATCTTCTACAAGTGCGTTTTGGAATCTTACCTTCCATTGGCTGCAAAATATTCTCATCAATATCAATCAAATACTTTGGCTTTCTATGCAAAATTTTAGGTGGTGTTAAGTTAGGTAAATTCATCTCAACATTAGGAATTTCATCAATATTTAAATGAGATGGGCTAGATGGCATACCTTCGATCGAAGATGGAATAGATGACATACCTTAAGGTTGAGGTGAAAACGATGGCGTACCTCCTTCATCACATGTGAGTGATGATGTACTCTCAACTTGAGATGTGGTAGATGGTGTCCCTACATGTTGACTTGCGGTAGAGGACGTGTCTCCAACTATGGTATTCAAATCTCTTGTAGCACGAAGTTTTTGCATTCGTTCTCTTTGTGCCGCCAATACCATATCTCTTTGTGATGGTTGTGGTTCCTCTTCAATTGGCATGTCTTCATTTATCGTGCCCAATTTCCTCTTCTCACAAAGTTCCCTCATAGCCACTGCTTTCTTTGCATTCTTAGCTTCTATCTCTTCCTGTGTTGGTTTAATTCTTGATCGTTTCCTAGGCATGACGGAGAATTTGTCTTTAGCATGATAAAGAGACCAATATTAGTTCCTAAGAAATGAATACAAGATAATAGTGGGATTCTATTTTTATTATGTTGTAAGGATTTATTCTTGTATAGTTTGACATCATGGTATGTTAAGGTCTGTTTATTACACATAATTATTAAAGAGCCCAAGTGTAGAAAATATACATGGCATCATGTGAGATTGTAGGCTGCTTTCTTGATTGGGAATGTGTCTATTTTAAACATGTATGATAAAGCATGATAAAGTAATTCAAATAGAATTAAGGAAAATGTAAAGAACATGCATGTAAAGATTTGACATACCTAAAAAATGAAGATTCGAATGGAGAGAGTACCCAATTATGTAGTGTTTTTTTCTTCTTGAATCAAACTCCTCAACAATTTGAGTTTTTCAACACTTGCTTCATTTTCAATGTTAAATTGAATAACACTCAAATATAATTACTAACAACAATACTATTAACCAATCTATAATGTTAAATTCCTAAAATTGAATCACAATTAACATTGCAACACTACAAAAATTGAAACTTGAATAGATATATATCAAACTTGGTGTGAAAACTATGTTATTTCCTCCTTCTCAAGTTGACAAAGCAGAAAAGGTGGTGGAAAGATCATGCAAAGGTGATAGAATGTGTAAAATGTGCATGTGAACTTCCCAACAGCATGAAAGCACTTCTTTTTTGTCGGAGCACGCATAGAATCAGTATGAAAATAAAGCATGTGGGCCTAGATCACGGGGGTCAACATTTTTTTACCGTTTCTATAGCAAGACAAAACGCAAGCATGTTATAACGTGCTCGCATTTTGTCCTGCTATAGATTGATCCATAAATATTTTACCTATCTCACCTTCGATAGCACCTTTACAATATCTCACCTCTAGTTCCATTAGCTCATGTTCTATATCTCACTTATCTCTCCCCCTCACCTCTCTACCTCTCCCCTCTCTATGTCTCTCAGTCACTCCTTGTCTACCTTAACCCTAATCCCTTAACCCTCAACCCTATCCCTAAACCCTCAACCCTTGAACCTCAACCCTCAACGTCAAAACCTAATCCCTCAACCCTATCCCTAAACCCTAAACCCTAAAGCGTTAACCCTCAACCCTCAACGTCAAATCCTAATCCCTCAACCCTTCACTCTAATCCCTCAACCCTAAACCCTATCCCTAAACCTTCAACACTATACCTTAAACCCTAATCCCTCAACCCTCAACCCTAAACCTTATCTCTAAACCCTAATCCCTCAACCCTCAACCCTAATTCGTCATCCCTCAACCCTAATTCATCATCCCTAAACCCTAAATGCTATCCCTATTCCTAAACCCTCAATGGGCTCGATACTATACCTTAAACCCTAATCCCTTATCCCTAAACCCTTCAACCCTATCCCTAATCCTTATACCCTCAACACTCTACTTTAACCCTAATCCCTCGACCCTCAACCCTATCCCGAAACCCTTAACCCTCAAACCTCAATGTACTCAACCCTCAATGTCAAAACCTAGTCCCTCAACCCTTAACTCTAATCCCTCGACCCTCAACCCTATCCCTAAAGCCTAAACCCTAAAGCCTCAACCCTCAACCCTTCACTCTAATCCCTCAACCCTAAACCCTATCCCTAAACCTTCAACACTATACCTTAAACCCTAATCCCTCAACCCTCAACCCTAAACCTTATCCCTAAACCCTAATCCCTCAACCCTCAACCCTAATCCGTCATCCCTCAACCCTAATCCCTCATCCCTAAACCATAAACACTATCCCTATTCCTAAACCCTCAATGGGCTCGATACTATACCTTAAACCCTAATCCCTTATCCCTAAACCCTCCAACCCTATCCCTAATCCTTATACCCTCGACACTCTACTTTAACCCTAATCCCTCGACCCTCAACCCTATCTCGAAACCCTTAACCCTCGAACCTCAATGTACTCAACCCTCAACGTCAAACCCTAATCCCTCAACCCTTAACTCTGATCCCTCAACCCTTAACCCTTAAAACTTGAACCCTAAAACCTATCCCTACACGCTTGACACTTGACACTATATCTTAAACCCTAATCCCTTAACCCTCATCCCTAAAGCCTCAACCCTAAATCCTTAAACCTTCAACCCTAAACCCTATCCCTAATCCCTCTACCCTCGACACTCTTATTTAACCCGAATCCCTTGACCATTAACCCTATCCCTCAACCCTCAACCCTCAACCCTCAACCCTCAACATTAAACCCTAATTCATCAACCCTAAACCCTAATCCCTCAAACCTAAACCCTATCCCTAAACCATCAACCCTCAACACTATACCTTAAACCCTAATCCCTATCCCTCAACCCTTAACCCTTAAAACTTAAACCCTATCCCTACACCCTCAACACTTGACACTATATCTTAATCCTTAAACCCTCATCCCTAAATCCTCAACCCTCAATCCTTAAACCTTCAACCCTAAACCCTATCCCTAATCCCTCTACCCTCGACACTCTAACCCTAACCTTGACATTAAACTCTAATCCGTCAACCCTAAACCCTAATTTGTCAACCCTAAACCCTATCCCTAAACCCTCAACCCTCAACACTATACCTTAAACCCTAATCCATCAACCCTAAAACCTAATCCCTCAACCCTCAACCCTAAACACTATGAATAAACCCTCAACCCTCGACACTATACCTTAAACCCTAATCCCTCAACCCTCAACCCTAATCCCTCAATCCTCAACCCTAATCCCTCATCCCTAAACCCTAAACACTATCCCTCTTCCTAAACCCTCAACCCTCGACACTATACCTTAAACCCTAATCCCTTATCCCTAAACCCTAAACCCTATCTCTCAACCCTTAACCCTTAAAAATTAAACCCTAAAACCTATCCATAAACCCTCGATGCTCAACACTATATTTTAAACCCCAATCCCTTAACCCTCAGACCTAAAGCCTCAACCCTCAATAGTTAAACCTTCAACCCTAAACCCTATCCCTAATCCCTCTACCCTCAACACTCTATTTTAACCCTAATCCCTTGACCATCAACCCTATCCCTAAACCCTCAACCATCAACCCTCAACTATCAACATTAAACCCTAATCTGTCAACCCTAAACCCTAATCCGTCAACCCTAAACCCTATCCCTAAACCCTCAACCCTCAACACTATACCTTAAACCATAATCCCTCAAACCTAAACCCTAATCCCTCAACCCTCAACCCTAAACCCTATCCCTAAACCCAACAAAACTACTTTGCCTTATGTTAGGTTGTTAAACCGATCATTTTTGACACTCTTCTCTTAAAGATATTTGAGTTGTAAGAATATGTCAGAAAAATAGCTATGAACTTTTTTAATGTTAGTAATGTTATATGGCATGTTTTTCTAGCCCATCTGGGGTTCATTATGCCAATAGGTGTACACACTATGAGAAAAGCTTTGCGTATGGTACATCCATAGTGAGTAATTAATAGTTGAAATCAGAAGGATGATCATTATGAGAAAAGCTTTGCATTGGGGTACATCTATGTTTCTTACTGTCCACCCCACACTTAGGGGAGGTATATTGTTATGAAACAGGGAAATAATCTCCCATTGTTTACTGGCTCTATCCACAAGAACTACTAAACTATACCTTAAACCCTAATCCCTCAAACCTAAACTTTCAACCCTAAACCCTATCCCTAATCCCTCGACCCTTAACCCTAAATGCTATCCCTAAAGCCTCAACCCTAAACCCTAATCCCTCAAGGTCCTAAACTCTAATCCCTTATCCCTAAACTCTAAATCCTATCCCTAAACGCTCAACCCTCAACCTTAAACCTTAATCACTCAATCCTTATCCACCCCTCTTCTCCCCTATCTAGCTCACTCCCATCTCTACCCTCCTCTATCCTTGACACTATACATACATACATATAGGCATACATAGATACATACAGGCATACATACATACATACATATAGGCATACATACATACATACATCATTAATAGCCTTGAACATAAAAAATTTAAGGGGAACATAACGTGAGCACGTTATAACGCGAGCATGTTATAATGCGCTCATGTTATTTCAAACATGACAAACAACACAAACTTTTGCGGAAAAAGAAAAATGCAAAGCAAAAACTAATGTGAGCGCGTTATAACACGCTCGCGTTTTATTTTGCTTTGGGAATCCCAAGCCTTGGGCTTGGGATTTGCTTTGGATTTCCAACCCAAAGGCTTGGAGTGCCTTTTCAACATCCACAAATGTGTTTTTCCATATTCTTCAAGATTTCACATAATTTCGTTCATGCTAACCCTCAGATTTGTACGTGTTTCAAAGTTGAACAAATCGAACACCTGGGTAATGTTAGGCTTTCTCTTAGCTATTTGACAATGTGATTTTTTTTCACATTTTAACAATGTTAAGCCTTTCATCTTTAATTTCTTTTGTTTGTGTGTCTGTTTTTGGGCAAAAACCACTGTTTGGTCTTTTTTTCATTGTAAATTAACTATTCATTGAAATTTCAAAAAAATAAATATTTAGAAACTAGACTCCATTCTACAAATATTAAAAAAAGAAAAAAATAATTTTCAATTAGTTTTTAAAATTTATAGGGGTAGAACGACCAAAATTCTATTTTTTAGGATGTGTCCACTTTGAAAATTAGTAAAAAATCAAATATTCATAAAAAAATATCAGAAAAATCGGGCATAAACTACATGCTATTAGCTAATTTCTCACCAAAGCGATTTTAAAAATACCAAAAAAAAGTTGACCTTTTGAGGGAGCCACAAAACATTCTATGTTATGTTTTTTTGACAGAAACAACACCAATTTCTGTGGCTCCCTCTTTTGAACCCCTTAATCTATGCCATTTTTAAAAAAAAAATAGTAGTTTAAAAAGTAGACTCAGAGCACTATGAACATTGTTTTGGTCGCATCTCCAAATTTTGAGTGTAACTATGCTCAATTTCTCATCCAAGGCCAGTATTTTTTGATTTCAGAAAAAAGAGTGGCCACTTAAGACCCCTTTTTGGCCCCCCATCTTCTTGCACTTACCCCATGGGTACAATTTACTTGGCACTAGATTCACATCATTTTTTCTCCCTTTCATATGATTTATTTTCCTATCTAAAGAGTTGTTATTTTTGGGGATATAACCCCTTGGCCTACTTACATTACTAGACTTTGATTTTTTTTCAAATCAGTAATTCTTTTCTAACTCTTGAAGTCTAGAAACTATTTTCACTTTTCTCTTGAGGATATTGGTTGCAATTTTTCTTTAACTACAAAGTTCAATGTGGTTTCCTTTATTTACTTTTGGATTCAAGCTCAAGGTGAGAAGGTGGTGCTGCAACTCTAACACTTGCAAGATTTTCTAAACCATTGGAGCATCCTATGCACAATGAGTCAAGTGTCACCAAATGGTACTAGTCACAACATGCCTCTAGTTGTTCATAGACATAGTTACAGTCACTCCTACAACATGAGTGGTTCGCATCGCCTTGTGGGAAGGTATCTAGCTTGAGGTAGGTTGTTGTCATGAACTTGTCTTTTGTCATGAATTTGTAAATAGGAACTTTGCCACTAGTGTTACATCTATCACTAGATGAAGGTGTTTTGGTTTCTTATTTTTTGTAAGATCAGTGGGCATCTCAAGATGGGTAGGTGGCTCCAAATATACTAGATGAACATGTCCACATCAATAAGAATGGTGTGTAGCTCCAAATGTACTAGATGCACATGTCCACTAGATGCTTTTGAGGACTAATGATCCTCTGCAACACCACCTCGTATAGTTTTTTAAGTCTCTATTAATATAAACATTTTATGGATACACCTAATGGCCTTTCCCATGCACCTATAGACGCTCTTAGTGGCTATTGAAAGCTTAAAAAGCTGTTACTATAAAATTTAATGAGGCGTGAACAGCTCTCTCGTCATCTCTCGCATTGTAGTCGTTTGAAAAGTTTTTTCAACGGATATTTTTAAATAGATAATATATCGCATGTCAAGTCTCGTAAGATTGCTAATAAACAACTATACACAGAATGACTTTGTCCATAGAACAATAATATAGAACGTCATGTGCTTGCCACGTTGGGGTTGTAGAGGTCACTAACTGCAGATACTATTGTTCAAATAATGCCTTTAACTTCAATTCAGGACAAAATGAAGAAACTAGTTAAATATAGTATGGTCGGTGGAGGAGATAAAGCGTCGTTATTACGAGAGTATCGATTACGTTTATTGTGATGATTGGAAAGCACTTCCATTCATACGACTTTCATGAAATATACCTTCCCAACTGCATACCATTACACTTACCATCATCAAACAAGTTGCAAATTTTGCGTGTCTTCACAAATAGCTGTTGCTGAGGTGTGTTTGAAAGAGATATATACTGAGAACATAGAGCTTTGCATTTTCCTTATAGCCTTTTTTAAAAAATAAAATAAAAAATATTTAGTTGACTATTAAATAAACTAGCAATTGGATCCATAGGTTTAATGGGTAGGTCGATAGTTTATTAATTTATAGGTTATTCCATCCACTAAATTATGTTATCATTACTTTTCAAAATTCTATCACTTCAAAGGTATTCTTGTCTCACTTAACCATAGATATTCATTGTCACATTCGAATCTTAAAATACAATCAGAACAGTACTTAAAAGATCCAATTACTTACACATTTGAATGACAAGACTGCATAGTACAATATAGTGTGTATATTCTTTTGTATCTTTTTTCATATCAGATTTACATTTGTTAGCTTTCTAATATGGTGCATAGATGAACTTTCGTCTAATTTGAGTTTCTTTGTTCTTCTTTTCATAGCCTAGAGGAAAGGAAAACATAGATAAGCATGGTGGCACATAATGAATAATAAACATACTTGACAATTATATTGGATGAAAAAATCTAGTCGATGAAATACAAAAGTCCACAATTTATGGGACTAATAAAAATCCAACGAGTCAAAAGAAACACTGACAACGTCAAAATGTATTCATTGTAAATTCAGTGGACAAGATATTTTTGATGGCAATCCTTTTAATCCTTGTCATCGAACCTATATATTTTATCAAGTATTTCTCAAAAGTATAATAGTAGCTCTAGAAAACATGAAAGTGTAGAAGTGTTACATTTCTTTTGTCTATTTATTCATCAATTCATTAGACAATATTTGAAATAAAGGTTTTAAACTTACACCATTAATAACAATAGTATCAACCATCAACTACCAAAATAGAGATCATGGTACACTGAATAAAAACTTCAAGTAGTACCAAAAATTGTTAAGTGTATACCATATTTGCTCAAGCTAACCCACATGCCAAGTGGTGCTTTCAAGTGACAGTTGTGCACCAATAGTAATATGGGTGAAAACTAATTACAAACTAAAGGATGAATTGGAATCCTTCCTTTTCTAAAAACACTTAAATTATGCCTTCATCTCCATTATCACCTCTAGTCAATCATTGTGGCATTATACTACATATTGGCCTCAAATTCTTGAAGGTGGTATCTCATCTTGTTTATATCCCTATGAACATTCTTACTACCAATATTGAATACACCTCCTTGTTTGTAAGAGAAATGCGACACTAATATTGGATACCACCTCCTTGCTTGTAAGAGAGAGGTGTCCTTTGATATGGGTACAAGTCTTCATTCAAACAAGGATGTGGGAAGTCTTACCAAAGTTCCTTTTGTAGGAGATATGTCCCAAGGGATGGTGGACATCATACCTAGTACATGTAGAAACATCTTAAGAGCATCCCAATTTTGTCCATGTGACAAAACATACATCAACAAGGTTAGGTGACATGTCAATTGTCACATTGAGGGACTAAATTTGATGGTCTTATTGTCATATTTATGTTTTTTATTGTAAAATACAATCAAAATTTTAAGAAGACTATATAACATGAAAGGGGAGATTTTTCTCATACCATAAAAAATTCTAAAGGGATATAGTTGTATATATATTTAATTTATATATTTTTCTTTTCAAATAAGACATACCTAACCATTTGAAAAGATACTAGGAATGGATAACCATCACAAAATATTTGCTTGACGAGCAAGGTTGAACATCAATTTTAGGCCTTGGGACACTATAAATTTACATTTAACCACTTGGTATATGTAGAAAGAATGCCACAAAATTTCTAACATAGGACAAATTGGGGCTATCGCCATGGGTGCGAAGATATAAGAAGAGTGCCCATTAGTGCATATCAGACCCAAGTTTGTAGGAGACCTATATTAGTTAGTCAATTTTGGAGAAGATTGCCTACACCGTTAGTAAGACTAAGACTGTGTTTTAGGAATGCCACAAACTTTTGTCAAAGCTCAAGTCTAGCCTATAAAGATTCCAAATACTAGTGAAGATAGTATTAGATAGTGAGCAACTATGTAGAGATCTACATCTTTTATAGGTGTTTTACTTGTGGATGTCTGTTAAGAAATGCTATCTATGATGGATACCCAATTGGGGATCTAGTTTTTTGGCATAATGTGTAGTGTATTAATGTATGTCTTGTTAGATGTATTATTATGGTGGAAAGGAATGTTGGTGTTAAAGTGAAGAGAATAGATGAAAATAGAACATTTCATATCAAAAATACTATTTTTAAAATGAAGAGGCAAAAGAAAACATTGCATGTCCATCACAAAAAAACATATATCAAAAAATAGAATAGAGTAGATTGATAATTAAAGTATACCAGAAATCATATATTAAATAAGAATAACAAATGAAATCAACTTTGCTACAACAATTATTCTACTCATTAATCCTTAAATATGATACATACCATGCAAAATATGCAAGCTATGCAAAATTGAAAGCTTCTAGAGGTTAGAATCACAAGTTCAAAAAAGAGTATTGTAGCTCAATAATGTGACTATAGTAGCTATAATGGAATATATAACAACCAAGAGAGAATTTTCCTCTATATAATTTCACCTCTCTAGAGACAAGATAATAGGCTTTTTCTTGGAATGTAATGCAACAACCAACTAAAAAAATTGAATAATATTAAAGTTTTAGCATGTATGTTGTGGTGGAGAGAGAGGAATTTACAAGTGGAAATAATATTTAATAGGTGGCAAAGAAGTTGGAGAAGATTATAGACAACTTTTTGAAAACTATTTGACACCTAGTAGTTCAAAAAGTGATGGTGGCTATTGAAGAAGTGAACATGAGTTGATACTTTAAACATTACAACTATCAATCTTCCCCTTAATTCTTAGAGTAGTAACACCTAACATTTGTCTTAACCTTTCAAAAATTTCTTTAGATATTACTTTGGTAAACAATTCAGCAAGATGGTCACATGTTTTGTGAAACTTCAACTCAATATGATCTTTAGCCACAAGATTTCTAATAAAATGATATCTAATATCAATATGTTAAACATGTGCAACTGTGAAAGATTGTATTTTTTGTAATGGCAAATGTTGAATTATTATCACAATAAATAGTCATTGCTCCATTTTGTCTATTCCTTAGATATGACTATTCTCTTCAACCGGATTGCTTGACAAGTTGTTGATGTTGTAATACACTCAGCTTTTATTGATGACAAATAAACTATTGATTAGTTTTCTAAAGACCAAGAGATTACCCCTAAACCCAAACTAAATACATATTTTGCAGTACTCTTTTGATCATCAATATATTCTACCCAATCATTGTGTGTATATCCAACTAATATAAAATTATGAGTTGATGTATACAAAATACCAAAGTTTCTTGTTCCATGAACATACTTGAGAATTCTTTTCACTAAACAAAAATGAACCTCATTTGCATTTTGCATAAATCTTGAAGCTGACTTTACAACATACATGATGTCTAGTTTAATAGTAGTAAGATACATGAGACTACCAACCAAACTCCTATGTAATTTTGTATTTAATTTTTCTAAACCATCAACCTTGACTAACTTTTCATTCATACTTAAAGGTGTGTTCATTGGTTTGTAAACTTTTCATTATGAATTTATCAACTAAATCAACTGCATATTTTCTTGTGAGATAAAAATGACATCATTCAACTATCTTACTTCTAATCCAAGAAAATAATGTATCAAACCCAAATCTATCATTTCAAATTCATTCTTGATGGCATTTTTAAATTCTTTTATTAAGAATTTTCTATGACATATATAAATCAAATCATCAACTTGTAGATAGACTATAAGTAAATCATTAGTACATCTAAATTTGACATAGAGTGTAGGTTTTATTTCACTCATGTTGAAGCCATTTTTAAAAAAATATCCATTTATTCTATTATACCAAGATCTTAGTGCTTGTTGAATCCCATAAGGAGCCTTTTTTAACTTGTAAACTTTTTGTTCTTGTCTTGTAACTCCATAACCTGGTGGTTATTCTACAAATACTTCTTCATTCAAGAAACCATTTAAAAAGGTTGATTTATCATCAAATTGATATTATTTCCACTTAAACTATGCTACCAATGCCAAAACAATTCTTATGGTATCCAATCTAGCAATAGGAGCATACATTTTATTATAATCTATACTTGGTTGTTGTGAGAAGCCTTTTTCTACTAGTCTTTATTTGTATCTTTCAATGGATCCAATAAATTTATATTTGGTTTTGTAGACCAACTTTAGCCCAAAAACATCCTTTTCTGGTGGAAGATCTACTAACTCCCATGTTTCATTCCTTTCAATGGCAGAAACTTCTTCATTCATGGCTTTAACTCAAAATTAATGTTTTACTAAATAGATTCAAAATGTCTTGGTTCAACTTGAATATGAGATAACAATGCAAAATTGTAGCTGAATCAAGATTAGTAGTTCCTTCATAAATTTCTTTGAGATTTTTTATCTTCCTTGGAGCTCACTCAAACTTGAAGGAGGACTTGTCAAAGAAGATGTTAGACTTCATGGAGGTGTTGTAGTATAGCTTGAGTTGTTGTTTGGGCCTATTCTAGAATAAGAAGGATCATATTGTTCTATTTCTATAATTGCTAGTTTTTCATGATGCAAATTTTCATTCCACTGTTGTGCTTCATTTTTAGCAAAAATTACATCACAGCTAACAATCAAGCTCTTTATTATTGGATTATATAAGCTATAACCCTTGGCCTCCTCACTGTAGCCAACAAAAATGTATTTCTCACTTTTATAATCAAATTTGTGTCTTTTCTATTTATCTTTATGAGCATAAGAAATGCAACCAAACACCTTAAGATGAGCTACACTAGGCTTTCTTCTACTTCATGCCTCATAAGATGTCATGTTTTTACACTTTTTGTTGGAAATTCATTTAACAAGTAAGTTGTTATATGTGAAAAGGAAGATAGGTTGAAATATGGTTAAGGTAAATTAATCAAACCCTCCTTTCACAGTAACATTCAAAGGACAATAATTGAGCTAAGTCACTATAGATGAAGAGGACTTAGCTATAGGTTGATGTCACTTAGGAATGATATGAAAAGATAGATTAAATTGATAGATATGTCAAGCCCTAATTCAATTAAGGCTCAAACCCTAATTATATGAAATCGTGTACAGATGAATGAAATATGACAAATGATCACACATGAAGGCACTAAATATAGATTAGAAACATACCAAGATTTATATTTTTAGAGGCAGGAACTTCAAGGACAATAGGGGGGGCGTCCTAGTCCAATAGGGCAGTTTTTCTATAGATCTGGAATAGTTGAATGTGTAAGACTACAACCTGCTTCAGAGTTTCTAGAGATGCCAGTCGAGAGGACTATAGGGCGGGCACCCTAGTCCAGTAGGGTTTATTCTTTACACTTTCTTCTTAGATCCTGAATCTCTATCCTCTGTTTTGCTTCTCTGTAACTCCACTTCGCCAAATCCCGCACTTGTAACCTACAATCACAAAGAGAGGGGTTTGGGGGTTGTGGTTTTTAGGAGCTTGCCTCGGTCAAGCCCTGAAATGGCATTCAAGCCTTCCAACACCATTGTTAGATAAAGTGTGTGTCTTTGGTGGACAGAGGAAAAATCAAATGATGAAATAGATTGATTGAAACACAAATAGATGTCACCTTGGAGGTGAGGCCCTCACGGAGATGAAGATCTTTCACACCACAAGGAGATGGATTGATGAAGCCAAATCTACAACAAACAAACACAATAATAACATAATTCTACTCTACAACACAATGAATGCCTTGAAATCCCTTAGCTCAATATCACAAGTTCGCATTATCCATCTAGGTTTAAAATAAAGTCCTAAACATGTTTATATACGCATTCCCACTAACATTCATAATTCAAATTGAAAAGGTCGATAGAGGGAAACCTTTCTAAAGGTCCTATGCCAAAAAACTTAAAATTAGGTCCCAACAAATCAACCTGGACTAGGACGCGGGGGCCCAAGTCCCAAGGCAAGATTTGAGTCATGATTAACATTAAATGTGGATCCCTAAGCCCCATTTGACATGGGTTTTGGGGGAAATTGCTCCGGGATGAGTTTCAAACATGCATGATGAAATTAAGGGGACCTAGGAGCTGAACTAGGAGGTAAAGTCCTAGGAAAACTTTTTACAACATAACATTTAGCCCCCACTTTAATGTATGTATGATATTACAATCCATACATGCATTAAAGTATGGTCAAAAACACATCAAACACACCAGGCACATGAAGCTAAGGCATACACAGATTGAGGAACTATTTCTAGCCCCCAATCTTAGGTAAGCACTAGAAAACACATTGAAGACATGCAAGACACAATGAAGAGTGTAAGAAACACATAAGACATGGAGAATATAGTGGAAGTACATAATACACGATGAAGACATGAGAGCAATCACGCAAAACACGATGAATACATTGATATAACATTTTATATATGAAATAAAATCCTAACTAAGGGGCAGAGGGGGCTCATCGCCATGCACCTTTAGACTACCAAAAACATGCAAAACACAGACCCAAATATGGATGGGGCTCATCACCACACACCTTTAGATCACACTTGGGGAAAACATGCCAAACAAAGACCTGAATGTGGAGGGGGCTCATCACCACATGCCTTTAGACCACACTCGGGGGAAGACACAACAAACATGCAAGGAAGACACATAGAATAAATGAGCACCGCATAGCATACCATAGACATACTATATGTCTTATACATGGTAAATATGAGCAATGGAAGGAGCTTATTGCTAAGTCCCACCATCTAAAACATGCCAAACACACCTGACGGTTGAGCTACGCTACCACAACTACTAAAGAAACATTTAAGGGAGGATAGCTCAAGATCCAACCCCACCTCCGCAAAGGACTTTGTATAAAAGAATGTACACTAGCTCGAGAGATACACCATCTCACCTTCCGTAGAAGGGCTTTCAAAATGCAACCCCACCTACATCACAGAGACACCTTACAGTGAAAAGAAATCATGTACTCAAAGTATACAACCCCACTTGCATCATAGAGATGCCTTACAGTGAAAAGGAGGTCTACACAATAGATCAATGTATGTAAACACACTTTGTCAGTGTAAAATAATTAGACATATACCATTATATATGCCCCCACCTTAAGGTGGTTGAAGTTGCTTACTGAAATCAAGCACATTAAGGTAGAGTGAAAACATGCAAGGGAACAAGAGCTCTCGCAAAGCCCATGCCCCCAAAGGTGACATGTGCCACGATCACCGAATGTTCCCACAAACACTTTGATAAGATATGCTAAGATAATCAAGAGATAAGGTTAGAACATCTTACTCTAATATATTAACCAAATCAAATCATGAAAGCTATGCATGTATTAGATCACATCCAAGAAACCAAGGCTACACTTACGGGTTTAGATCTTAGTATAGCTGCTGGGTTTATATTGAAGGTATCTCGGAACTGAGTTTAACAATAAGGTGAGATACAAAACAATCCAAAGTGCACGGAGCAACTGCATTGCAAAGGTTTGTTAGAAGAGATAAGACAACATGATGCATCACATGGAGTGATTCTACGAGTCAAGCATTGAATATATATATATATATATATATATATATATATATCAACCTCATATTCATATATGGACTAGGTCCATTTTTGCTTACTCGCTACACATGGTCCTTATCAGTATTGATTTGTTTTCATCATCCTCTAACTAGGTAGAACCACTAAAGAAGGTAAACAATAAAAATGAGAGAGGAGAACAAGTGTCTTAGGAAGACTACATAGGTCGATGCCCCCAAGACATCAACCGCAACACTATGCCCCTAAGGCATGACACACAACAATAAAATAGAGAATTGAAGGATAAAAGAATGATGAAAGAAATAGAAGAACGGTCACAACAAAGGCGGTCTCCTAGTATCCTTGACCTTACAAGAGTATCAAGGGTCATCCTAGGAGACCTAAACAACACGTAACAGGGAACACAACACAACACACACACACATATATATTTTCATTTTATCTAAGTGGAATTCAGACTTGTGAGCATCTTAGAGAGGTGCTCCATCAAGTGTGACAAATTTTGTGAGAAGTTCATACCTAATTGATTCTTCTTTCCGTAATGATCATACAATTCTTGTTTCTCTAGATCCTATATGTTGAAAGTCTTTTGTTTCTTATGAGGAGGGTAATAATTTCTATTTCCCGCCGATGACAATTGCCTTACTCTTTTTTGGTCTTTTGATTTCTTGTTCTGATTTTCTTGATGAAGGAGTCTTTCGTGATGGAATGGGATGATTTCCATCATAACAACCTTTTCTTGTGTAATGTTATTCTATCGAGGTTGCTCAAATCACATATCTAGTGCATTTTGGTTATCTCCCTATCCTTGAAGGGATAACGGCAGAGGAACCTCAATATAGATACCTTTTCCTCATGGATGAGGTGAACCTTCAACCTTCTCCTTATCCACTTCTATCATGCCAACCATTTCATCATAGTCAAGATAGTCATCTTCCTGCTCTATTGTATTTTGATCTACCATATTGTTGTCGTTATGCTTAGGAAAAGGATAAGTGAAGATCTATAAATTAAGATTTGGAGGGGCAACCAACTTATTTTCATTGTCATTCACAGTAGTTACCTGTATTATATTAGAATCGATCAAGTCTTGAATTTCATGTTTAAGACATACATCGTTTGATATCATGTACTATCGAGCGGTGATACTGACAAAAGGAATTAGCATCAAATGATGGTTCTTGTATCCTATTACTGTCAAATGGTTTCACAGTAGGAAGCTTTAAAAGATTGTTGTTTACTGCTTGATTCGTAATTGATTGAAGAGAGTCAGATAATGGAGTAAACTATCAATGTTGTTATTTGAATTGAAATGGTGCTCGTTTAGGATTACTAATAGTGAACACTTGTGATTGGAAATTATTTGAATGTTGTCAATTGATCTTGATGAAACTCTTGTTATTCCTTTAAAGTTGTTTTGAGAAGGTCCAACTGTGGATTGACCAACTTGAGCCAGTGAGCTTTGATTCTCATACTGACTAGATGAGAGCTAGTAATTATGAAGGGTTGTGTATAAATGTTGAAAAGAGCTATACTTCATCAAGATAATTTTATCACGGATGTTAGGTTGTAAATTTGTAATGAATACCTTCTGAAGATCTTCATCTTTATCAGGTATTGTATTTGCAAGATTAGACCTTGATATTGATTGATGATTTTTGTCAATTTTTCTTTCGAACCTTGTTTACACATTTGAACCAAGTCAATTAAAGAGATTATAGGTCTAATGTTTTCTTGGAAGTGTTGTAAGAATTGATCAACTAGTTGTGAGAAAGAGTTTATTGAATTAGAAGGTAAAGAGAAAAACCATTCCAAATTAGTACCATTGAGAGATCGCGGGAAGAGTTTCGCTAGCAAGTCTTCTTTGAAGAAGAAATCACTACACATCATCGTGAATACTACCACATGAGTATTAGGATCACATTTACCACAATATTTTTCAAAGTGAGGAGTCTCAAAATTTGTAGGCATAGGAGTTCTTAGGATTGCATAAGATAAAGGACTACGAGCATGATATGTTGGTAAAGTAGGTTGGGAAGAATTAGTCAAGTTTGTCACCTTTTATTGTAAGGATGTCATGCTTTGCAAGAGTTGGTTTAAAAGGGCATCATTCGGTGATGTGGTTTGTTGTTGAGAAGAATTAAAATATGTGGTCATGAAATTTTGAGGTGATTGGTTGTGAGTGGTAACAAAAGGTGGTTGAGAAAAATTGTAAGTGAAATGTGGTTGAGAATAGGTGGAATGGAGAGGTGGTTGATGAAAGGAAGCTAGGTGTCTAGAAATCACTTCCTACACTAATCTAATGAGGAGAGAGCTATGCAAATTCAATTTAATTCTTACAACTACAGCAACATAGAACATCTAAAAGAGATATTGCAGAAATACACATGAACCAGAAAGAAGACAGAAGAAGAGAGACAAAGATATACGGTGGGGAAAACCCTTATCGGGTGAAAAACCCCACACTCAGAAACCTGCACAATGTATTAACAAAACTGAATGTTGTTTACAATACACTTGCAATGCAAGCTTCAATGGTCTTTGACACTCATATCTAGAGTCAATCCGGTAGAGTAACAATACCTATAAACCTGTGATACAACTTCATCTCCAAGCACCTGATTATATAGAATATACAAGGCAATATTGGACCTATCTTGGGATGGGCGTCCAACTTGGCCTCATGGCCCAAAACCCATGCCTAAGGATACTTGGTCAACATTGTAGAATGTTCCTGACACTTTTCCATAGCTCCCATCCCAAAGAGGTCACCTATTTCCAACTGGGCTATGACAGATGCTCTTACGACACTTATGACCGTCATAGAATCTGTCATAGCGGTTATAACTTACAGCTGTAAGAGAATCTATCATATATAGGCTATAAATAGCATATTCTCTTACAACATGTCATAGTCCACCTTGGGGCACCCAAATATGCCTTTTTCAAAGATGCTTCATGACACATGTCTTTACCTGTCTTACATGCTTCTATTTCAGACTCTTACATGTCATAACTTCGTCATATGAATCCGTCATAACCATTTTGGTCAAACATTCCTTTACACAACATGAAAGATTTTGACACATGGCAAAATGCTCCTACCACAAAGTGGGATGCCTATCTCCTCATGTGAGGACAACATTACAAGTTGTCAACTTCCATGTAGGATGACACATCAATGTGCCACATCCCACAAAATGACAATATGGAATTTACAATTTATTTACAACATAGGCAATGAATTAATATATACAAACATAAATAATGCAATGAATTACCAAGGTTGAGACACCTTAATTCACAACATTCTCCCACTTGTCGAACACCTTGTAAGAGCCAATAGAATAATAGGATTTAACTGCTATAGGCCGAGAGGCCCATAGACTCCGAACACCATCTGAATTTCTTTGTGCCCACGGGTTTCATCAATGCATCTGCAACATTCTTCAAAGTATCTACCTTCTTCAAATTTACCTTTCCATCCTCAACCATGTCTTGCACAAAGTGAAACTAAACATCAATGTAATTTGTTCTAGCATGGAAAGTTGGATTCTTCATAAAGCAAATTGCACTCTAACTGTCACAACTGATCGTAATTTGACCTGCATCAACACCAATATTGAAACACAATCTCTTAAGCCAAATGGCTTCCTTACAAGCATGAGTTTCTTCCATATACTCAGCTTCTATCATGGACAAAGAAACAACAGGTTGTCGCTTACTCATCCAACTAATAGCACCACCAAATAGTGTAAACACATAAGCATTGGTGGATCTCCTACTGTCAATGTCACCTACCCAATCTGAATCCACAAATCCATGAATATCAATAGAATGTGGAGGTCCTGAAACATTACCATGATAGCATATGGAATACTCGGAAGTACCCCTCAAATATTTGAACACTCTTTTAACTACATCCCAATGAACCCATCCAGGATTAGGCATAAATCGACTAAGGACTCCCATTGCTTGGGCAATGTCTGGTCCTGTGCAGACCATAGCATACATCAAACTGCCAACATCGCTAGCATAAGGTACTCTGCTCATGTCCTCCACCTCACTAGGAGATTTTGGGCAATCCTCAATAGATAACTTTGTCCCCAAAGAAATAGGAACACATAATGGTCTACAATTTGCCATGCTGAACCTTTCCAACATGGTCTTCACATACTTACTCTAGCTGAACCAAAGTTTTCTGTTGGTTCTATCTCTTCTGATTTCCATTCCTAGAATGTACCTGGCTGCCCCTAAATCTTTCATTTCAAACTGTCCTGACAACTGAGATTTGAAATCAGAAATCATATTCTTACCCTTCCCAATGAGCAACATATCATCAACATGCAGTGCAACAATGAGAATATGATCACCATCAAACTTATAATACACAGTGATTTGATTTTGATCTCACAAATCCAATAGACAACACAAAGGCATCAAACTTCAAGTATCATCTCCTAGGGGACTGTTTCAAACCATATAAAGACTTCTTAAGCTTGCAAATCAAATTTTCTTTACCTTTTACCATGTAATGCTCTGGTTGTGACATGTAGATTTCTTCCTCCAAATCACCATGAAGGAAAGTTGTCTTCACATTCATCTGTTCTACCTCTAAGTCATAAGTTGCTGTAAGAGATAATGGGAATTGAATGGATGTCAGCTTTGCAACGGGAGAGAAGATCTCACCATAATCTATACCCTCCACTTGTGAATACCCCTTCACAACCAATCTAGCCTTATACTTTTCAACACTGCCATTTGCACCAAATTTCTTCTTGAACACCCATTTGCATGCAACGGGTTTCCATCTAGGAGGCAAAGGCACCAAGTCCCAAGTTTGATTCTTTGCCAAAGAAGCCATTTCATCCTCCATGGCCTCCTTCCAGGAACCTGCATCTTTCATGTCCATAGCCTCTGATACAGTTCTAGGTTCATCACTATTAGTAAGCAAAGCAAAAGCACAACTAGAATCAAGCAATGTAAAACCAAATCTTTCAGGTTGCTTTCTTATTCGTGTAGACCTCCTCAAGAGCTAAGGTTGATGTTCAACTTCTTCATCTAAGCTTTCAGAGCTGCTAGAGCTCTCCTCATCATCAGGTCCAACATTGTCTTTTTGTTCAGTCTTCTTAGGGGTAGCAGGAAACTGAACAACATCCTCTTTCTTTTCTTTTTCTTCTGGCTGTAAAATAGTGGAAGGTGTAAGATCTCTGAAGATGACACTTCTACTATACAACACTTTTTCAGCCACAGGGTCCCAAAGCTTGTATCCTTTCACACTGACACCATAGCTAATGAAGATACACTTAACAACCTTGTTCTCCAATTTTGACCGCTTCTCCCTAGGCACATGTGCATATGCCTCACAACCAAAAACAAGAAGATGCCTTATTGAAGGATTTCTACCAAATCACACCTCCATGGGTGTCTTTCCAACAAGATCTAATGTAGGAGATCTATTAACAAGATAGCAAGCAGTAGCAACAGCTTTAGCCCAAAACTTTTGTTCTAGGCCAGCTTCACTAAGCATACTCCTAGCCTTCTCCATCAGTGTCCTGTTCATCCTTTCTGTAACTCCATTTTGCTGTGGGGTGTATGGAGTTGTCTTATGTCTTTCAATTCCAAGTTCCTTACAATATTTATCAAATTTTGTAGAATAGAACTCACCACTGTTGTCAGTTCTCAAACACTTAATCTTTTTACCAGTCTAATTTTTAGCAAAGGCCTTAAACTCCTTAAACTTACTATAGACTTTAGATTTGCTTCTGAGAAAGTAAATCCACATCCTTCTACTATAGTCATCTATGAAAGATACAAAATATATAGATTTTGATAATGAAGGAACATTAACAGGACCAAATACATCATAATGAACAAGGTCCAACACACCAGAAGACCTGTGAAAACTTGAATAAAACTAAACATGGTTTTGTTTGCCATATATGCAATGTTCACAAAAGTTGAACTCAAGATTACAATCATCTAACCCCTCAATGAGGTTTTTATTTTCCAGGGTACGCAGACCCTTCTCACCAATGTGGCCAAATCTCTTATGCCATAACATTGTCTTTTCAATAGGAAGCTTAACTTCTAAGGCATGATTACAAACATCAAAACTAGAAACAACAGATTTCTTAACTGCTCATTCAGATGGTGGGGATGAAGTGACTACTGCCCTCTTCCTTGAGTCAAAAGAACTATTGCATTGTCTAATGCATGCCTCCAGCTGAAATAGATTACCTCTCCTAGTACCCTTAGCAAGCACCATAACTCCTCTAGTCATCTTGTATCCTTCTTTCAAAAAGACAACCTGCACACCTGCATCATTCAACATACATATAGAAAGTAGGTTTCATGCTAAGCCTTGGATGTCCATAACCCCAGAGATCCCCTTCACTCATCCATCAGGGAATCGAATAGAGACTTTTCCATGACCAATGATATTCAGATGAGAGTCATCACCCAAGTACATCTTTCCACCATCGAACTCCTCATACTTAGTGAACCAATCTCGATGTGAGGTTATGTGGAATGATGCACTAGAGTCAATTAGCCACACATCATCAGATGCATGGGTTGCCAGGGCTACGATGAAAGCATCACCATCATCTTGTGATTTGTCAGAATCTAAATTTGGGATCTTCTTCTTCTTTTTCTTTTCTTCTTTGCATTCCTTTTAGAAATGCCCAGATTTACCACAGTTCCAATAGATAGCCTTGGACTTTCCAAGAGATTTGGATCTCCCACAGGATTTGGATCTACCCTTCTCTGCTTTCTTGTCCTTCTTTTTCCCTTTCTCCTTGGGTCTTCCACGAACTACAAGAGCCTCTTTGGCTACATCAGAAGACTTTCTTCACATCTCTTTAGATAATAATGAAGAAACCACTTCATCCATTTTGAATGTGGATGTGGTGCTTCCAATAGTCATGACAAGGTGATCCCACGATTCTGGCAAAGAACAAAGAAGGGTCATACACCAATCCTCCTCCTCCATTTTCACACCAATAGATGTCAATTGTGCAACCAACATGTTAAAAGCATTCATATGTTCAGCAATAGATCCTCCATCCTCCATTCAAAGAGAATACAACTTCTTTCTCAGAAAAAGTTTATTAACTAGGGATTTGGCTTGATACACATCTCCCAACTTCTTCCAAAGCAAGGTTGCAGTTTTCTCCTCATGGATATTTAACAAGACAGAATCAGCAAGAGTAAGTCTTATGAGACCCTTAGCCTTCCAATCCTTGAGATCCCAATCATCTTGTGACATTGCAATTGGTTTAGTTTTATTAACACTTTCCCAAAGGTCTCGGTCAACAAGCATGTCTTCCATCTTGAGCTTCCACAACTTGACATTATTGCCATTGAATTTCTCCACTTCAAATCTTATGGATGTGCTTGCCATCTCCTTGCTACAATAGAATTCAGAATACTCTGCATAGACTCCCACTCAACTTAAGATCACCTCAAAAAACCCCCACCCAATAGCTAAGACCAAAACTGGCTAGACTCTGATACCAACTGAAAGGAAGCTAGGTGTGTGGAAATCGTTTCCTACACTAATCTAATGAGGAGAGAGCTATGCAAATTTAATTTAATTCTTACAACTACAGCAACATAGAACATCTAAAAGAGATATTGTAGCAATACACATGAACCAGAAAGAAGACAGAAGAATAGAGACAAAGATATATGGTGGGGAAAACCCTTATCGGGTGAAAAACCCCACACTCAGAAACTTGCATAATGTATTAACAAAACTGAATGTTGTTTACAATACACTTGCAATGCAAGCTTCAATGGTCTTTGAAACTTGTATATGGAGTCAATCTAGTAGAGTAACAGTACCTGTAAACCTGTGATACAACTCCCTCTCCAAGCACCTAATTATATAGAATATACAAGGCAATATTGGACCTATCTTGGGATGGGCGTCCAACTTGGCCTCATGGCCCAAAACCCACACCTAAGGACACTTGGTCAACATTGTAGAATGTTCCTGATACTTGTCCATAGCTCCCATCCCAAAGAGGTTGCCTATTTCCAAAATGGTTTATGACAGATGCTCTTACGGCACTTACGACCGTCATATAATCTATCATAGCGGTTACAACTTACAGCTGTAAGAGAATATGTCATACACAGGCTATAAATAGCATATTCTCTTATAACATGTCATAGTCCACCTTGGGGCACCCAAATATGCCTTTTTCAAAGATACTTCATGATACATGTCTTTACCTGTCTTACATGCTTCTATTTCTGACCCTTACATGTCATAAATTCGTCATAGGAATCCGTCATAACCATTTTGGTCAAACATTCCCTTACACAGCATGAAATATACTGACACATGGTAAAATGCTCCTACCACAAAGTGGGACACCTATCCCCTCATGTGAGGACAAAATTACAAGTTTTCATCTTCCATGTAGGATGACACATCAACGTGCCACATCCCACAAAATGACAATATGGAATTTACAATTTATTTACAACATAGGCAATGAATTAATATATACAAACATAAATAATGCAAGGAATTACCAAGGTTGAGACACCTTAATTCCCAACAGTTGAGAGTGATTATTCATATAAGAAATCACCCTATGTGCTAGGTTTTGATAATTGAATCCCACAGCCTTGTAATTCTATGAATTAATGCCATTAGATACTCCCATGCTAGTGATAGCATTGCTACAAGCTTGTACATTAGTAGTGAGGATTGATGACGCAAAAGTAGACATTTCGGTAGTCGGTATAGATACTGATACCTGTGTATGATTCATGATGACAAATTGTTAATAGTATTTGCATAGTCAGTCACTGTCATAATGTTGTTACCCACTATATGGGCTATCCCATTTAGTGTATTAGCACTATCTTGTCCTTCTTTTAATAATTCTCTTAGACTATGAACAACAAGTACAACCTCTTTAGCTATCCTTTCTTTTTCCATAAATGCTTGAAAATCAGTTAGTTCTTTATCAAGTTTGTTGATTTGATCATTAGGTACATGTGTTATCACATCAATAGGATCTTCAAAATCATGAAATGTTTGTTCTTCCATTGTAGTTGTAGGAGGTATGATATCTTGCAAAGTTTGTGTTTCACCTTTTGTAAAGTAAGTGTTCAATGGATTTTTGGATGTTGGTACACCATTTCTATCAGGAGCACTAGAACCCATTAGTCTAAGACTTACCCTTAGATGGATTTTTCTATTAGGGTAGAATATTATACAACTCATGCAAAGGCATACAACACTTAATGCACAAACTAATAGAACAAACCAAAGGAGCAAGGTAGTTATGCTTGTCGAAATACACAATGTGTAATTGAAAAAGGTGAAAGTTTCAAAGCTAGGATGCAAAAGTATGCACTATGATCTAAAACTACACTTCAAAATCATATTTGAATGAATTTTGAAAAGGAGTAGCAAAATCTGAAAATGAAAATTTGTCTACAAACCCTAGTTTTTGCTAAGACTAGGTTATATGAAAAATGCAAATTTTTAAGCAAAACCCTAGTAAATGAAGCTTGTAAATGCAAGATTAGATATGAATTAATGATGAATTACTGTAATAAATATCAGATCTGATGTAAATATCAGAAAATTAAATGTTTTCAATGATATGCAAGGGAAAAAGTGCAAACTATGCCTTAATGCAAGTGCTTATTTTTTCAAAATTTTCAAATATATGCAAGATTTTTGAATGTATGATGATGAATATGATATGAATGAATGTAAAGAATGATTACAACACTTAGAAAGATGCAATTTCAGTAAAAAAATGTGTTCACCAAAATGTTATATGTGAAAAGGAAGATAGGTTGAAATATGGTTAAGGTAGATTCAATCAAACCCTCCTTTCACAATAACATTCAAAGGACAACAATCAAATTGAGTCACTATAGATGAAGAGGACTCAGCTACAAGTTGATATCACTTAGGAATGATATGAAAGGATAGATTAAATTGATGGATATGTCAAGCCCTAATTCAATTAAGCCTCAAACCCTAATTATATGAAATTGTGTACAGATGAACAAAATACGACAAATGATCACACAGGAAGGCACTAAATACAGATTAGAAAAATACTAAGATTTAGATTTTTAGAGGTGGAAACTTTAGGGACAATGGAACGGGTGCACTAGTCCAACAGGTTAGTTTTTCTATAGATTTAGAATAATGGAATGTGTAAGAATGCAACCTACTTCAGAGTTTCTAGAGATGCTAGTCAGAAGGACTATGGGGTGGGCACCCTAGTCCAGTAGGGTTGATTTTTTGCACTTTCTTCTTAGATCCTGAATCTCTATCCTCTATTCTGCTTCTTTGTAACTCCACTTCGCCAAATCCCACACCTGTAACCTACAATCACAAAGAGAGGGGTTTGGAGGTTGTGGTGTTTAGGACCTTACCTCGGTCAAGCCTCAGAATGGCATTCAAGCCTTCCAACATCATTGTTAGATAGAGTGTGTGTCCTTGGTGGACAGAGGCAAAATCAAATGATGGAATAGATTGATTGAAACACAAATAAATGTCACCTTGGAGGTGAATCCATGACGGAGATGAAGATCTTTCACACCATGAGGAGATGGATTGATGAAGCCAAATCTACAACAAACAAACACAATAATAACATAATTTTGCTCTGCAACACAATGAATGGCTTGAAATCCCTTAGCTTAATATCACAAGTTTGCATTATCCATCTAGGTTTAAAATGAAGTCCTAAACATGTTTATATATATATTCCCACTAACATTCATAATTCAAATTGAAAAGGTCAAGAGAGGGAAACCTTTCTAAAGGTCCTATACTGACAAACTTAAATTTAGGTCCTGACAAATCAGCCTAGACTAGGGCGCGAGCACCTAAGTCCCAAGGTAAGATTTGAGTGATGATTAATGTTACCATTTACACTTACAACTCAAATTGGTAGAGCTAGTACAACAAGTTCATTTTTAGAGTGAAGGTTTTAACGTTTTCTATTATAAGTTATTTGCATGGTTAGAGTGTTTCAGTGATATTGCAATTTAGATGATCAAACATAAGGAATTTCATATTATCATTTACAGAAGGATGCATAAGAGATAAGTTATTTCTTTTCACTACAATGTTTATCCATTTTATAAATGAAATACATCAAAATAAATAAACATTGCAATGAATGAAGGAATGATAAATCAAATGTCCCACACAAGCCATGGGAATAGCTGAACAAATGCAAATATAAGAAAGATACTATGCATCTAAAGATAGAGGAGAGAAAGATCATAGCTATCATTGCCTTGTAGTGTCTATGATCTCTGAGGGTGCCTTCTGTCCTTGCTCCTGATCTCCAATAATAATCTGCAAAAAATTGGAAAAGGACCTATTAGGGCTCCAGTTATGAGTTCTCAATGTGTCTATCAGAAGAGGCATAATACATTGCCTATAATGCACTAGATCAGATATACATCACTCACATGCAAGAGGAATTGAAAGAGAAACAATCATTGAACTTCATTGTTTTATCTAATCTATTTGTTTCATGTGCAAGTATAGGATGAGTCATGTTGCTGTTTTGAAGACTATTTCAGCATGTGGTGTAAAGTGAGCTTCCACAAGGGTTGAGCCCAGCATGCTGCCCCTGATTCTTAGGGAGGGATTGAATACAAAGTATGCACATAGAACTCAAGATATATTCTGCTAGTACATTAGACAAGTGTATGAATCTCAGTCTCACTATCCATTTACGACTATCAGTCCAATATGAAGAAGCAAGAGTCATAAATGAACATTAAGACAACTCAATGATGTCTAAAACTAAGTGCAGAACAACCATGATCAATGCAGGATAATTAAATGAATCATATGTGTGAATGTTGCTATAGGAAGTAGCATGTGAATCAGTCATCAAGTGGATTGTACATATACAACTATGAAAGTACTATTAGAGCAATGAAATAGAATGTAGATTGCATCACATATTACAGATTGAAAAGGACATTGTCAAAGTATATGCACTGCACTTCATGAAACTAGTGGTCATCCAAAAAAGATGAGAAAGGGATAATATGAATTGAACATATCACGGTATATATATTGTAGCCATCATAAGCTATAGGAGGTACATGATTAAGTGGTAATCATAGAAGTTTTATGAAACAGCAGTTGTGATACCTTATCTCATTAATGAATGTTAAGAGCAGAGTTATATCATGTGATTATAGTGAAACAAAATGGAGGTCCATGTATATGCAACCATCAGATATAGAGAAGAGAATGACAAAAGGAACAACAATTAATCTCACATAATGCCAGAGTTCAAGGTGTAGCTATAAAAGTGGGATCCCAATATGTATGTGATGCTACAGGAAAAGCAATGTAATCGTCTATATGTATACATCATAAGTGCATCTACTACTACATGTCAGAAAGGAGCATCTACAAGAGAGGAAAATGAGCCTGAGACTATTCTTTCATATATAGAAAGTGAAAGTTTAGTTGCAGGTATAGTATGAAAATGGAAATCTTCATTCATTTTATCCTATAGAAAACATAGAAAGGATAGAACCAAATTCATTCTTTTGCATTCAAACCCATCTGGGTTTTACTTCTATTCTATGCTCAGGAATGCCAATGCACAGGCCGTGGCCCTTTGTCAACTAAATGACCATGTTTTTGTATGTTTGAACCCATTTGAGGTCTTAGTGAAGAAAGTTGCAGGTATGAAACAAAACAAGGGTTTTTGAATGATTGATACTCAGAAATACATTATGTCATAGCCACAGCATCATAAGGAGCAGACCCACAAAATTTTACTTGTTTGAATGAAACTTGTGTCATTTTAAACAAAAAAAAATTTGCAGTTACAAGCCGCAGCCTTTTGAGGGTAAATTTATAGAGAAGCCATTTTTCTCAAACCTATCTAAGGGTTTTAATGGAAGAAATTGTAGATGTAAAAGAAAAGTTGAGACTTTTGAATGCAAATGAACATAAAATACACACATTTGGGTCTGTTTTCTGCACATAGGCGACACAAACCTTATGGTTTTTTTTTTTAAAAAACAAGTTACAGATATGTCATAGCCGCAGCCCCATAGCCTCAGAAATCAAGTTTTTGAACCTAGATCAGGGTAAACAATGCACATAAACAAAGATATAGCCTTAGTATCATAAAGTGATGGACTACAAAAATTGCCCCTAAAGAAGAAAGAAGAAAATGCTCAAGAATGCCATCGCTTTGAAAGCTCACCTTTTATTCTTGAGTGAAGCCATAGTCTTGTTTTGCAAAAAAGTGAGATAGGTGATATCCATGGCAGCCCTCAAGTTGTGGTGAAAGAGAAAAGAGAATAGAGATCATGTTTTACATTAGAAAAACTTCTTCAATTGCAGCTTTGGAGCCAAGATTTATCTCAAAAAAGGAGAAAAATGGATACAGATCATGTAGAGAGACTTACGCTTCTTTTTTCCTTCGAGATAACCTCAGAGGATCAATTGGTTGCAGAGAAAATGTCAAGTTTCAGCTTCAAACCCTAGTGTTTCATGGCACCGCAGAGAGCCTTTCTCAAAGTTTCAAAAGTGAAAATGAGCCCGAAAGAATAGGGCAGATTTGTTTTGTCATTAGGGTTTCAATGAAGCCCTAATTTGAGTTGTGATTTTAATCACATTCTATTCATTTTTGAAGGCACAGACTAATACCCAACGTGGTATTAAATATTTTTGCATAATGCCTAAGTCCCAAGACTTAGAGTGATTATCAAACCTTAGGTTCCCTTGTATATGCTATGCCAAGGTTTGCTACCTTAGAGCTCATTTTGATCCCTTTTAGAGACAAATCCCATGCCCTTAGTTTTTCTGTAGACCTATTTGGAGGGTAGGCCTTGAAGGTCTTTCATTTTATTTTTTGAAAAAACTCCATATTGTGCCTTGATATTTTTATGATATTTTGTAGAAAAATCATATGCTATGTAATGTAATATATTTGGCAAATTAAAGGCCTTGTATTTTTTTGTAAATCAAAATCAAATCAAGCCAAATAGATTAAATGAAACTGTAAATATTGTAAAGCTCTATTTTAAAGCAATGTTTTATGAATTGCTTTAAAATGAATGTTATTTTTATGTAGTTTAAAGCAAAGTAAATCTAGATCAAAACATATCTTTTAGATTTGCTTTCTTTTGGGTGAGATTGAGGAAAATTGGGCAAGTTGGAGCTTTTATGGATCAGATAAGGCATATTTTTAAGTGTCTTATTGGTGGGGCCACTTGGGATGGCAGTTTGACAGGTTTTTCTTGGCTTTTGGAGGCAGCTTGGTTACTTTTTTTGAAGTTTTTTTATGAAGCTCGAAAATGGATTTCTACATCTATTTTTAGGATCTTTTTCGGAGGGATCATTTTTGGTAGGGCATTTATAGGAGAAAAAGTTAGTTTTTTCTCAATCAGTTGATACCATTTGTTTCTTCTTTCTTGAGCACACAAGGAGTTTGTATACAGGCAGTTGACTCAATTAGTTTATTTTTGCATTGTACTCCTTCCAGTTCAATATAGTAGGTTTCCCTATTTTCATCTATTGGTCTTTTTGCAGTTTTGATCTGATGTCTCATTGTGGCAATGTTATGTCCTTTGTTATGTCTCTTTACTGTGAAATTGCATGTTGATCCTGGTTGTAATTTGTGTTCAATTTGAACCTTATTATAATTTTTTTTTGGATCAAATCTTGTAGGTGAGGTTGTGGAAGTTTAAGTTTGAAGGGCTATTTGTGAGTAAAAGTATTTCATTTAGATTAAAATTTAGAGTTTTGAGTTTCATTTCAATCATTCTTCTCCCTTTTCCCCTGCAAATCAATTAGATTAGAAAAATCATTAGGAGAGCCAGCTCACTTTGGAGATTCACTCTCAATACAGATCACCCACAATCTGAGAGTGTTTCCATGTGTCAACAAATAGCTAAGTCTTTCGTAAGCTTAGCATAGGGTGCATATCTGATTGATAATAGTTTTTGGCATGCCTGATGGGACTCTGAAAGTGTTTTTAGAGAAGTTTTCAATTCTCAAAGATACTGTTATGGTATATACAATAGTTTGTTCCAGCCTTTGGAGGTTTCAAGATATACCTGGTGACTCTATTTTCTAGTTTTTGCATATAGATCTAGTGAAACAACACATGGAAAAGGTCACATACTGAAAGATCAGGTATTTTCTTTAGTATTATTATCCTTTGGAGGCAAAATTATCAAATACCCAGGCGACTCTAAGTATATATCAGCTGATTTCAGTAGCCCAAGAATCTACAATGAACTAGGTTAGTGGTGTCTTTTTTAATGTTCATATTATGAGTGCCATATGATTCTGGCTTGCTATGCAAAATGGCCAGATCGTATGCTTTTGTTGCATTTAACGAGGGCAGCCCGTTACAACTTGTCCAACATGATGACATTCCTGTTGTAGCCCTCAAAGGACTACCATATTTCATCGGAGAAGATCACACTATAGCTGTTAAGTACATTCAGGATGTGGCAACGCTGTGTTCAGTGCATAATATTACCCAAGAGAATGTGGCGATAAGATTATTGGCTGCATCACTAAAGATAAATCTTTGCAATGGTTTAGAGGACTCACAGTAGGCTCAATTATGTCATGGGATGATCTGGGAGATGGTTTACATCAATATTTTCAAGACAAATCTGATCTTTTGTCTCTGCTAGAGCAGTTGAGTACCATCCAGAGGGCTCCACACAAACATATGTCAAATTTCAATTACCGCTTCTAGAAGACTTGGGATAGGATCCCCAAGATGGTAAAGCCTACACCACAACATGCCTTTTTATTCTATCTTAGAGATTTAAATAGCAAAATATCTATTATGATTCAGGCTCTGGGTCGATCTACACTTCCTGATGCTTTTGAGACTGTTGTTAGAGCATAAAATTACCTAATTCAAGAAGGGAAAATAGCCCCAAGGCCTCCCTTACCCATTTTTCTAGAAATGCAGCCACTTGTGCCCATGGTAGTTCCCCTTTTGGATGCTATCCCAACTGTTCTAGCAATAGGAAACCAATCCGTTGCCCAAGAAACCACTATTCCAGTCCAAGAATTACAAGAGCTTAAAAACATAATTAAAAACATGGCAAATGAGTTTGTTAATTTCAAGACACAAATCAGTCAAGAACATAAGCCATACTAGGGCCCGTATTAGTCTAATCAGCCAAATAGGCCACCTTTCCAAACTGATCCATGGGGCCAAAGAAGAGATTATAACCCTAAGGTGGTTTTTATGAATTGGCAAGGCACTGAATTTTGTGGTGTGAATTATCCCCAAGGCGAAGAGATGGGTTTTGAATGCAAACAGACTTGCCAAGAGATTAAAATCCTAAGTTTCAAAAGTTTTAATTTTGCTGAAGAGCCTGTTAGCATTTGAGACCAGTCCATTAACCCATAGGAAGCAAGGAAGGTAAACTTACTGCATATATCTATGGAGCAATATCATTTGGAGTAGTGGAAGATCAAACTAGAAGAGACTCCTCCTCATGAACCTTTTGATGTTTTCATTAATGATCCTCCTTGTTTTGTAAAAGATGATAATTTTTTTTTAGAAAGTCATGTAGAGAAAGAGGCTGATTCACATGGAAAGAGTGTTGATGTTTGTTTAGAGCAAGTTGATTCAAATCTAATACTGAACCCATTGCATTTTGATTCATTTGAAAAAAATTTTGATGCTGTTCATAAGATGCATGAAAGCATGGTACAGAAGTCACAAGGTGAAAGTCTTCAGTTGCAAAGACTGAAAGCCCAAGTCTCATCTAAGAAGACACTAGATAATGAAGAAGATTTAGTAAGTTTGTTTGATTACTTACCTAGTTTTGTAGAGACAGATCAAGAGAATATGTTTATACCAAAGGTAGAAGATTTAGAGCAACATGAGGATCCCCAACATTCTGGCAAGTTACTGATTCGAGTTGAACAATTTGATGGAGAGGTCTTGGACCAAATGGAAAAAAGTGAAGATAAGTCTGCCATGGAAGTTACACAGCTGACTGAGAACTATTATATGGTAAAAAATAGCCCTCTTTTATCATAAAACCAAGAAGATTGTGATGAAACTGCATTTTGGGATGACCTTGATAATTTTGTTGCAAATTTAGACAATGCAGAAAAGGTTTCAGTTAGTCTACTTGATGAACTTCCTAACTTTGATGTTGGAGATGAAAATAACATGATTATGCCAAGCTTTGACCATCAAAGTATTGCAGAATATCTAGATAATGTGCTGATTCATGAACATGTATATGAAAGCAACCCTGCTTTGACTGATGAAGATTTGTTTCAACATGAAATTGAGCTATTCTGTTCGTGCTTGGATGCTATGTCAACACCTTTGGAGAAGGACAGTGTTGATCAATAGGAGTAGCCTGTAGAGGAAGGTTACTTGGGGTAGCCAAAGCGGCATGTCAAAGAGACAGCAAATCCTAATAAGCAAGCCGGTAGTGAGAATTCAAGTTTCATCCTTTCAAGAGGATGCCCTATTAGACATTTGGCCAATGAAGTGACCAGCAAGCTTCAAGGGATTTTCAGTGCCCCTAAGAATGAGCTTGTAGTCAAGGAGCAGCAGATCCAACTTGCCCATTTATGGCCAATCAAAGGTATGTCTGAACAGAATTAAGAGATTCAAACCCTTGATTGTAATTCTCAGGTTGTAGTATAGCAATTTATAAGGTGTGATCTTGTTTTTCACTCCTTATTGTCAGTTGGTAAGCATGAGAAGTATCCTCAGTTGGTTAGGAAAGGGAGTTATTTCACCCAATCAGTGAATGGGTTTGTTTGACCAACTTCCTTGGCTGGTTAGAGTAGGTTAGATTTAGTGTTTTCAGTCAATAAGTGCTCAAAGCACATTTCCTTCCAGTAGTTTTGTTTAGCTAAGTACTACTGCATAGGTTTTCTAGCTGTCAAGCCCTGTTAGTTTGTTTTTAGTTTGGTTTGCTTTTGTTTTTTGCTGCTGTTTGGATTGGTTGGAGTGTTGAGTTTCAGTGTTTTCTGGGTTTGAGATGAGCAGAGTATGACTCAATGCCCAATGGATATTCGAGGCAACTGGTCCTGATGCTTAGTAGGCAAGCATATAGTAAAAGTTGCTAGAAATGTTACCATTTTTCACTTACAGCTCAAATTGGTAGAACTGGTACAACAAGTTCATTTTTAGAGTGAAGGTTTTAACATTTTCTGTTACAAGTTATTTGCATGGTTAGAGTGTTTCAGTGATATTACAGTTCAGTTGATCAAACATAAGGAATTTTAGATTATCATTTGCAGAAGGATGCATAAGAGATAAGTTATTTCTTTTCACTACAATGTTTATCCATTTTACAAATGAAATACATCAAAAGAAATAAACATTGCATTGAATGAAGGAATGATAAATCAAATGTCCCACACAAGCTATGGGAATAACTGAACAAACACAAATATAAGAAAGATACTATGCATGTATGGATAGAGGAGAGAAAGATCATAACCATCATTGCCTTGTAGTGTCTGCAATCTCTGAGGCTTCATTTTCTCCTTGATCCTGATCTTCGATAAGAATCTGCAAAAAATTGGAAAAGGACTTGTTAGAGCTTCAGTTATGAGTTCTTAATGTGTCTATTAGAAGAGGCATAATACATTGCCTATAATGCACTAGATCACATATACATCACTCACATGCAAGAGGAACTGAAAGAGAAACAATCATTGAACTTCGTTGTTTTATCTAATCTATTTGTTTCATGTGCAGGTATAGGATAAGCCATGTTGTTGTTTTGAAGACTGTTTCAGCATGTGGTGTAAAGTGGGCACCCACAAGGGTTGAGCCCAGCATGCTGCCCCTAATTCTTAGGGGGGTGGAATACAAAGTATGCACATAGAAATCAAGATATATTCTGCTAGTGCATTAGACATGTGTATGAATCTCAATCTCACTATCCATTTACGACTATCAATTCAATATGAAGAAGCAAGAGTCATAAATGAACATTGAGACAGCTCAATGATGTCTAAAACTAAGTGTAGAATAGCCATGATCAATGCAGGATAATTAAATGAATCATATGTGTGAATGCTGCTATAGCAAGTAGCATGTGAATCAGTCATCAAGTGGATCATATATACAACTATGAAAGTACTATTAGAGAAATGAAATAGAATGCAGATTGCATCACATATTACAGATTGAAAAGGACATTGTCAAAGTATATGCACTGCACTTCATGAAACTGGTGGTCATCCAAAATAGATGAGAAAGGGGTAATATGAATTCAACATATCATGGTATATATATATTGCAGCCATCATAAGCTACAAGAGGTACATGAGTAAGTGGTAATCATAGAAGTTTTATGAAACAGCAGCTGTGATACCTTATCTCATCAAGGAATGTTAAGAGCAGAGTAATATCATGTGATTATAGTGAAATAAAATGGAGGTCCATGTGTATGCAACCATCAGATATAGAGAAGAGAATGACAAAAGGAACAAAAATGAATCTCACATAATGCCAGAGTTCAAGGTGTAGCTATAAAAGTGGGATCTTAGTATGTATGTGATGCTACAGGAAAAGAAATGTAATCATCTATATGTATACATCATAAGTGCATCTGCTGCTACATGTTAGAAAGGAGTATCTACAAGAGAGGAAAATGAACCTGAGACTATTCTTGCATATACAGAAAGTGAAAGTTCAGTCGCAGGTATAGTATGAAAATGGAAATCTTCATTCATTTTATCCTGTAGAAAACATAGAAAGGATAGAACCAAATTCATTCTTTTGCATTCAAACCCATCTGGGTTTTACTTCTATTCTATGCTCAGGAATGCCAATGCATAGGCTGCGACCCTTTGTCAACCAAATGACCATGTTTTTGTATGTTCGAACTCATTTGAGGTCTTAGTGAAGAAAGTTGCAGGTAGGAAACAAAACAATGGTTTTTGAATGATTGATACTTAGAAATGCATTATGTCATAGCCACAACATCATAAGGAGCAGACCCACAAAATTTTACCAGTTTGAATGAAACTTTTGTCATTTTAAACAAAAAAAATTGTAGTTACAGGCTGCAGCCTTTTCAAGGTAAATTTACAGAGAAGCCATTTTGCTCGAACCTATCTAAGGGTTTAAATGGAAGAAATTGCAAATGTAAAAGAAAAGTTGAGACTTTTGAATTCAAATGAACATAAAATACACACATTTGGGTCCATTTTCTACACACAGGCGGCATAACCCTTATGGATTTTTTTTCTTAAAAAAAAAAACAAGTTACAAATATGTCATAGCCGCGACCCCATAGCCTCAGAAATCAATTTTTTGAACCTAGATCAAGGTAAACAATGCACAAAAACAAAGATATAGCCTCAGCATCATAAAGTGATGGACTACAAAAATTGCCCCTAAAGAAGAAAATGCTCAAGAATGTCATCACTTTGAAAGCTCACCTTTTATTCCTGAGTGAAGCCATAGTCTTGTTTTGTAAAAAGGTGAGATAGCTGGTATCCATGGCAGCCCTCAAGTTGTGGCAATAGAGAAAAGAGAACAGAGATCATGTTTTACATTAGAAAAACTTCTTCAACTGCGGCTTTGGAGCCAAGATTTATCTCAAAAATGGAGAAAAATGGATATAATCATGCAAAGAGACTTACCCTTCTTTTTACCTTCGAGATAACCTTAGAGGATCAACTGGTTGCAAAGGAAATACTGAGTTTCAGCTTCAAACCCTAGGGTTTCATGGCGGCGCAGAGAGCCTTTCTTGAAGTTTCAAAAGTGAAAATGAGCCCAAAAGAATAGGGTAGATTTGTTTTTTCATTAGGGTTTCGATGAAGCCCTAATTTGAGTTTTGATTTTAATCACATTCTATTAATTTTTGAAGGCACAAACTAATACCCGTCATGGTATTAAATATTTTTGCATAATGCCTAAGTCCCAAGACTTAGAGTGATGACCAAACCTTAGGTTCCCTTGTATATGCTATGCCAATGTTTGATACCTTAAAGCTCATTTTGATCCCTTTTAGAGACAGATCCCATGCCCTTAGTTTTTCTGCAGACCTATTTGGAGGGTAGGCCTTGAAGGCCTTTCATTTTATTTTTTGCAAAAACTCCCATATTGTGCCTTGATATTTTTATGATATTTTGTAGAAAAATCATATGCTATGTAATGTAATATATTTGGCAGATTAAGGACCTTGTATTTTTTGTAAATCAAAATCAAATCAAGCCAAATCGATTAAATGAAACTACAAACATTGTAAATCTTTATTTTAAAGCAATGTTTTATGAATTGCTTTAAAATGAATGCTATTTTTATGCAGTTTAAAGTAAAGTAAATCTAGATCAAAACATATCTTTTAGATTTGCTTTCGTCTGGGCGAGATTGAGGAAAATTGGGCAAGTTGGAGCTTTTATGGAGTAGATAAGGCCCATTTTTAAGTGTTTTATTGATGGGGCCACTTGGGATGGCAGTTTGACAGGTTTTTCTCAGCTTTTGAAGGTAGTTTGGTTACTTTTTTTGAAGCTTTTTTATGAAGCTTGAAAATGGATTTCTACATCTATTTTTAGGAGCTTTTTCAGAGAGATCTTTTTTGGCAGGGCATTTATAGGAGAAAAAGTTAGTTTTTTCTTAGTTAGTTGATACCATTTGTTTCTTCTCTCTTGAGCACATAGGGATTTTGTATACAGGCAGTTGACTCAGTTAGTTTATTTTTGCACTGTACTCCTTCCAGTTCAATATAGCAGGTTTCCCTATTTTCATCTACTGGTCTTTTTGCAGTTTTTATCTGATGTCTCATTGTGGCAATGTTATGTCCTTTGTTATGTCTCTTTACTGTGAAATTGCATGTTGATCCTAGTTGTAATTTGTGTTCAATCTAAACCTTGTTATAAATTATTTTTGGATCAAATCTTGTAGGTGGGGTTGTGGAAGATTAAGTTTGAAGGGCTATTTGTGAGTAAAAGTATTTCATTTAGATTAAAATTTAGAGTTTTGAGTTTCATTTCAATCCTTCTTCTCCCTTTTCCCCTACAAATCAATTAGATTAGAAAAATCATTAGGAGAGCCAGGTCATTCTGGAGATTCACTCTCAACACAGATCACCCACAATCTGAGAGTGTTTCCATGTGTCAACAGATAGCTAAGTCTTCCATAAGCTTAGCATAGGGTGCAATCTGATTGATAACAATTAACATTAAATGTGGACCCCTAAGCCTCATTTGACATGGGTTTTAGGGGAAATTGCTCTAGGATGAGTTTTAAACATGCATGATGAAATTAAGGGGACCTAGGTGCTAAACTAGGAGGTAAAAAGTCCTAGGGAAAACATAAGTAGATGTGGATAATGCCTCAACCCAAAATGTATTTAGAATACCCTTGGTGTTGAGCATACTTCTAGCCATCTCTACAATTGTATAGTTCTTACATTTTGCTACTTCATTTTTTTGAGGGGTATAGCTTGTAGTAGTTTCCTTTAAATTCCGTTATTTTTTAAAAAATCTCAAAATTCATTTGAAGTAAATTCTCCCCTCTACCTATACATAGGATTTTCAAATGACAACCACTTATTTATCTACACTATCTTTAAGTATTGAAATATTGTAAAATCTTCTAAATTTTCTTTAATGAAATACACACAAGTTATTCTATTGTAATCATCAATAAAAATGAGAAAATACTTACTTTTGTTGAGGAAAAAGGTATGCATTGGACCACAAATATTAGCATGCACTAAATCAAGTGGCATGTTCTCTCTTTGAGCTCTTGATGTTAGAAATGAACCTTGATGTTTCTTACCAATAATGTAGCCTTAACAAACTTGATCATCTCATTTAATAAATGACAATCCTTTCACCATTTGATTTTGACAAAGTAATTTATCCCTCAAAAATTCAAGTACATCCATGCCTCATGTACCATAACGAAGATTCATCCTTGAAAATAGTGTCCATAACTTGCATTTCTCCATATGCAAGTCTATGAGGGAATATTCTATTTTGTAGCATATTGACTTTTGCTACTATCTAATTTCTCTTGTTTTTATCATAGATAGATCATTCATTGTTTTCAAAAGTAGTAGAATATCCCTTTTCAATGAGTTGTCCTATGTTTAGAAAATTTTGAGCTAATCCAAGAATGTATAAAATATCATGAATAAGCCTTATCTCACCTTGTTTTGTTCTAATTGCAATTGTGCCTTTAATTATGAATTCAGCCTCCTTATCATCTCCATGTCATACTTGAGTTTTAACAAATTCATCCATCTTTACAAAGATATTCTTATTCCCTCTAGAGCATTTGACTACTACAACTACTAGCCAAAATCCATACATCTTCATAGACTTCTTTTGTAATATTACATGCAAAAGAAACTATTTTATTCTTTTTCTTTAGAAAAAATTGCATGTTGTTTATATTTTCTAGTAATCAAATCCATAATGACCAAATCTTTTTAGTAATAACACTAAACTTGTGATTTATCATGGTTTTGATTACCTCTTACATTGTTGCTACTAATTCTTCCTTTGTCATGGTTGTTGTAGCCTCTGTCTCATTTTCATTGCTACTTCCTTTACCTACACAACCTCTTCCTATAAATCATCCTATTTCCTTATAGGATGTCTCTTTTGATCCTTTTCCCTTATTCTTTTGAAATATTCAGCTTTGTTTGGAAATCTTGTTCAACATATTTTTTAGTGGATCTATTCATGTTCTACTCATGGGTTTGAAGAGATCCCATAACCTCATTCACTAATAATAAAGCTAAATATTTTAATTCTTCAATAAGAATTAGAAAAGGATCAAAATATAGAGGGGGACATCTCAAAAAAATTCTACAATCTTTTGATCTATTAAATTTTTCCATACAATTGTATCTAATTTACTAAACTCAACACTCAAGTTAAAAACTCTTGCATAGGTTTTGTTGGGCCCAATTCAAAAAAATGCTAAACTCTTATGACATGTGTCCCCTTTGTTGTCTTGCCCTATTTTGCTCATTAATTATACTCAATCTGAGAGATCTTAAATGGGCCCCTTTTGTGCCAAAAGCTGCTAGTAATGCCGAAGAATAATTGACCACTTCAACCACTCTAAGGATGCCATGAATAAAGTGGGTGGGTTCTTAGCTACTAGTTGTACCTACATAGGATCTAGACCATTCATTTTGAGCAGGATACATTCTTAGTCATGGATTTTGTAGGATCATAGATGAATTTCATTCATGGCCCAACCTCCTATTATACATTGAATTCCTGCAAGCAACTTAGGGAAAGACATTTCAAATGCTACAAATAGAGGCTTGTTATTCATTCAAATGGTTGGTCATTGAGCTAAATTTTTACTAAAAGTGCTTGAAGTGGTTCTAGGGCATCAATCCAAGCTTGTATTGTCTATAAGGGGTAGGAATACTTCATGTAAATTGTAGGAAGAATTTTGTAGTGAACATCTTCATGTAATGGTATGTCTCCATGGTTGTTTGTAATGATTTAGGTGAATGTATATTGCAGTTATGCATTTTATCTCACCACATTTATTGGTATGATTGTAATCTAGGTTATAAGAAGTGTGACACATTCTAATTCATTGTAAGACTCTTGTAATGGTCTCTCCTTTGTTCCATATGGGTTATTGCAGTTCTAATTAGGATTATTAAGTATGTCTATTTAATGAAGTGTATCTTCGATTTGTATGTAAATGCACATCTAGTTTTGTTGATGCTTTGTTGGATGTATTTCCTTCCTCCTTACATTTTATGACTCTATTTCTCAATGGAATAGGCACTAGTCTAGATTGGTGAAGGATCAAACATCTTTTTATTTAATCAGTCCTCTATCTCTGTTAGATTTAGGAATAGATTAGGGTTTCACATGTTTCCATGATTCATTATTTCCATCCAGGGAACATCCTTAAGTAGACTTAAGCAATAAATCATTAGAGAATCATGTTCATGCATTCATAAACCTTGCCATTGTGTATGAAATGTTAAGTGGATTCATCTATGGGGATTAAAATAATGATATCATCTATAGGTGCATATGCAAGGTGAAGTTTCAACTTAATTAGAGGTTTTATGTGCAACAGGTTATTCTATAGCCTAGTGACAATCTTTGGGGTCCAACATACATTGGATACTACTATAGAGTTTCATCTTGTTCACCATTTGTTGTGACCAAATCCTATTAAGGATTACCTCTAGGAACACCCTCCTAAGTTTATTAGTTAAGCTTGAAGTGTAGGAGAGATTATATCTACTCATACAAATTATCCTTTAACCACTCATGTTCTATTGATGAGCTAACTGATTCACCCTCAAGACAAAAAATCCATGGCCTTGAGATGAGTTGATCTCTCTAGGGGTGTGAGTTGTAGTTTTAGGACCCAAAAAAATGGATTAGTTTCTAGGGAGAGTTTAACTTTGGTTTTTATTTTCCAAACCTCAACAACTTGAAGAATATTTGTAATTATGCTCTTTTATGTTGGTGTTGTGAGTTGGCATCCCATCAACTTGCACTAATAGAATGGCACTAGGGAAGAAGATCATGGGTTGAAATTAATTGAAGATTCTATTAGTGAGCTAAACCCAAAATTAATCTATTGCCTTGGAGATCTAGTGTGCTTTAAGGTATTTCTCTTTTGAAAGAAGTGATGACTCTATTTCCAAGAAATAATTTTGTTGTTACTACATTTTATTTGCTATTGGTGTTTCAAGAACACATCTCAATTTTGTAGTAATTGGTAAAAAAGGTACACATGAGTTTTTCTTCCTCCCTTTGGAGACAATTTCTTTCATAGTAAAGAAACACATTTGTAAGACCTTAGTTTTCTGCCTATATGGTAGAATGTTCTAGTCATGGATTCTAGGTATGATAATGACAATCCTAGGGATGCTCCTTCAAATGCATCTTTTTATGTTTTAGATCCTAGGAATTATATTTGAGTTGATGCCTATGAATATTCTAGTGATGCTTATTCTTGCTATTCAAGTAGCCTTGCATCTTATACAAACCCATGCCCAAATTTACAAGGATCTAAGTATATTCTTAATGAGCTTATTAGGTAGAAAAAGGAAATTGAAAATCTATTAGAACATAATGTTATTAGGGGTCATACCCTTATAAAATTTATATGTTATTCTAATATAAGGCTATAAAATCTTATGTTATAAAACATATACCTTTTAATAATTAATAATCAATAATCTAATAGTTATTATAATATTAATAATTTATGAATGGCTAATTTGAATAGGTGTGAATAACACCCCTTAAGGTATTTTTCCACCCTTTCTCCTATATTTAAGGAGGTTCTCTCTCATTTGAGAGGTAATTGAATTTGGAGATTTAGAGTGAATTATATCACTATGAATTGGTGGTATTATTTGCCATGTGGAAGTAAGTAGAGGAGTGTTCCCATGTTCAATCTATTTTTTAATAGACTACTTTTTGTAAGTGTTTTAATAAAATGATGCTTTATGGGGTTTTTACCTAAAAGGGTTTTCCCCATGTATATGTTGTGAAATTTGTTAAATCTAAGCTTGTATAATTCTCTTTTTTTTTTTTCATTTTATTTATAATGATTAGTATCCTAAGATCCTAATTTCTAACAAAATTAGACTAGGCTACTTGAGTCTAGGTTGCAATCCTATTCTCGCCCTATTGCTATCAAAGGAAAAATTGTCCAATCCCCTATCATTCCCCTAGACACCACTTATAAATAACTAGATTTCTCTTGGGTTGATTACGAAATGCAAACCATGACATCAAAGGTTTTCAACTAGATGCCTAGATTTGATGGGTATGATATTCATGAAGGGGATGCACATGTTGATGCATTTTTAGAATTTATGGAAAATTTTCAATTTGAAGATGAAGACATGTGGATGAGATTTTTTGTTAGGTCTCTATGTAGAAAGACATGGAGATGGTATGATAATTTCCCAAAATGTTCCTTTGCTTCTTGGAAAGACCTTGTGGCTTCCTTTGATGAAGAATTTACAAGTGATGTAGACCCTACTATTCTTGTCCAAGAATTGGAAAACATCAAATGGCAAGAGGGAGAGTCTAGTATGGACTTTAGCTAGAGGCTTGTTGTTGCTATTTCTAAAATCCCAATGTTTCCAAACCTAACACCCCTACTTGAATTGACATGTTGTTTGAATCCTATGAGGTTGGTTTGAGCTCAGTGCAAGAGAATTTGAAGCTTACAAGTCTGTAATAGGATTATCTATGCTTGGACTCCATTAAATGATTGAGGAATGAGTGCGTTGCAAAATTGATGTCCTCAAATGCAAGTGTTGATAGTAATGAACAAGTTGTTATGAATAGAAACTAAGTGGGTGGAACATATGAAATGAATACAAAGTCAAGTTAGTATGAGGATGTATTTAGGTAGGTAGAATTTGGTAATGGTACATTATATGACAGCATTACAAATGATGAAGATAGTATATGCACCTACCTTCAATTGGACAAGTCATCAGTTGGAGATGATAATGGTGGAATTCAAGATGACCTTCAATTTGAGAATGAGGTATGTGACACTATAGTTTGTGGTAGCTAAGTGGACAAAGAGGAATCTATATGCAAAAATGAGTAATCAAATGGACCAATTCCTAAAACTAATTATGTTGAGTGTGTACATGCATGTGATATCAAGGATGAGAAAGAAACTAGTTTCCTATTTGGTGTATTTCCCTCCTTTATTCATATTAATGGTGATGAAGTTGCTCCTATTTGTTTACATACAGTAACATGAGGATGACAAATGTGTGCCTACACTTGGTGATGAGGATGATAAGACAAATGTTGGTGCAAACTTTGGTTTTTGAAGACTTTTCCCTTGATAATTGTGAAGATGGTGATCATGTGGATGCATATGAGAGATTATTTCTTTGGTACAAAATTTGTTGTCTTCCCTATGTAGATTGTGCTTCAATTGGACCACAAGAAAATGGTGTTACAATGAATGTAGAAGAAGAATATCTGTGTGATCAATCTAATTTCAGCAGTGAATATGATGCAATAGGTTGCTAGAATGAACTTGAAATAGCAAGACAATTTGAAGAGCTTGGTTCTTCACTTGAAGTGTCTCATGGTGTTGATCTTTGTGATGATAATTTGAATTGCATCCTAAATCATGCTTATGATTTAGATATTGAAGAGTGTATCAGCATGTATGAAGTTAGTGATCAAGAGTTTGGTGGGAATACCAATGATTATGAAGCCTTTCACTTTGATATTGGTTATTCACCACCTCTTGAAGGTAATTGTGTTGCATTATAGGTTGAGTCCTTTGTATGGTACATTGATATAAATGAGCAACAAGGCATATATATACTTGAATTCTAGCATGTTGTGGCACTACATGGAGGTATGCTAGAACATGAAACTTTTTAGTTTGACTTGCACGAAGAAGCCTTTATTTGTGTAGATCGGTAGGGTATTCATGTATAATATCATGCACTATGTGAATTGGAAGTATTCTCCTTTTTCCTTGATTCACATGAAGAGGAAGTAGGAAAAATATATGCAAATCATGCCAAATGTCTCTCTTTCTCTCCCAATGTCTCTCTCCCTATCCCTAACTCTTTCTCTCTCTATCTCTCTCTCTATCTCTCTCTCTCTCTTAACCTAACTAAATATAAAATGTATATTAGAGGAAGAATGGAGTTAAAACCAATAAATATAGTAAACACTAACATTCATGCACTTATTCAAGAAAGATGACTCAAAAAAAGCAATCAAGTGGAAACTTTACAATTTTCCTATGTTCAAATTGTTGGAATTGGGCTGACAACTGAGAGGGGGGGTGAATCAGTTGTCATAAAACTTTAAAGCTTGCTGCAGTTAATTTCTTCTTTATAATTTCTTAACAGATTAATGATATAATCATGAAAGGCAAGAATCAATAACTCATGAGCAAAAACACAAATAACACACTTGACACCAAGATTTTTAATGTGGAAACCTAGTTAAGGGAAAAACCATGGTGGGGGTTAACCCACAAGGATTATACTTTGTTAAAAGTATTACAAAAGGGGAAGGCACATGCCTTCGGGCTCACTGCTTAAGAGAGGCTCATTGCCTACAAGAATGATTACAAAGGATTATAGATTGTTTGAACTAATGAATAGCATCTGCCAATGTAAGAATTTAGTTTTGGTTAAGCTCAGATTATTGATCTTACACACTTCATCTTTATTATTCCCTATTTACTGCTCTGCCATAATCCAGATCTCAAATCTCTACTCTTTCACACCTTAATCTTCTTTTTCGCACTTACTCCATCATCGTACACCACATACATGCCAATACACTTGAATCCAATGGCTATATATATCCGCCTCAAGAAATTCAATCACCTTTCTGTCGACCTTATGAAGAACTTAATAAAAAATACAAGTACTCTGGTCTGTCGGTTGAATCCATACATCAATATTGATGCATACCAAAAATAACACTTGCAGATCACCATACATGTTAGCCACTAACATTATATTCCATACGCAACTTACCAAAACACTTCTACTAGATCCGCACAAGGATCTAACACAAGCCAACATGTTCTTCACTGAACTATTTTTGTCATATTAGGACCCAATACTCAGATGCTCATAACTTTTAATCCCTTTGTCACTAGAGGCTAAAATCTTGGATTTATATTTTCCTAACATTCCTCTTTACTCCCTTATATTCGTAACACATAATGATTAACTGAAGAGATCTGCTGACCAAAATACTGAACTCTACCATATACCCTGTTCCTGTCTATCTGGATTGGACAAATCTTAGAACTAACTTTTGGTATGATTTGGTACTGTACTGCGGATGTGTGGAATGGACTTAGTTTCCATCAATGACAACACATGACATGTCTTGCAATGTCTCTTGCCAACAATCTCCCCCTTTGGCATTGATGGCAACACTTAGTGAAAAATGACTAAGTGTCATGACTGACTCCCCCTACTATGTACACTTATATATTCTTCCACTCCTCCCCCTCTGATGGATTCTTCATTTTCTTTCATTTTTCACTATCTCTCACTCCCCCTTTGACATCAATGGCAAAGGGTGGGATCCACAAACCAAAATATTCACAAGAAATTTGTATATGAGGTTGCATATGTACAAATAATCCATGCATTATATTTACATGAACTTGAGGATATCTGTAAGACTATTTTTCAACTGCACAAGTTCAGAGGCCCAACTACTTTTCATGCCATCCAAATTTGACATGTGTTCATTTAGTAGGAATGCCTGTGTTTCTGCTTTCTTCAGATCTGCTGGATCACCTATCCAGACTACTACTTGAGCTTCTGATAAAGCAATAAACATTGTTTCTAACTTGGGGCAATCAATTCCCAGAGCTCACACATTCTCTCCATAATATTGCTCTTTTCTTTCACAAGTTTCTTTATTTCATTAGTCAAGCTGATTGCTTGACACTCTTGACTTACCAGAGAAACTGTTAGAGGATCAAAATTTTGAGATAAATTCAACAAATTGTGTTCCCATTCCTTTATCTTTTTCTCAATATCCTCAATAACTTTGGGCCAAGATAGACAAAATTTGTATACATCACCTCCGTCATTGAGAGCATTTTGAATACTCTTTATAATGATATCAAGTATCTTTCTATCATTTCCTATTAGGCCCTTTAGCTCACTAAATCTCTTATCCAAAAATTCATTCCAGATTTTAATCTCTACAGACTTCTCAAAGGACTCAAAGTGTGTACTTACAAAATTTACAAGGTTCTTTAGATTTTCGGAGGGAGAGTCAGATGGATTCTTCTGGAAAGTTGGCATTATCTTCTCCAATATACCAGATGCAAGGCCTAATAGCTCACTGTCCTCTATGTGGGATTTCAATATCATTTCACTTGCCTTAGCTTGTGTGAAAGATGCTATCTTCATCATTTGGACCGGAGAGAGAGTATCTAGGTTGATTGGTCCTTGAATCAGTTCTAGTTCATCAAACTCTAGCATTTCTTTACTTAGGAAACTCTTCACTGCATCTGCAATGTCTCTTGCCATAATTTTAGGGCCATCTTCCTTTCCTTGAGTTTTCTTAGTTTTAGTATGAGGACTATTTTATTTGGGGGCATCAATATTTGCACCATCTTCTTTTGCTTTATCTTCCTTACCCTTGACTTCTTCTTCTTTCTTTTGTTGTGATCTAACTTCAGTGGAAATTTATGTTTCCATGTTTACTTCTGTGTTAACTCCATTTGTTTGATCCTGGTTATCCTTTTTACCTTGAGCCTCTTCTAAATTCTGATCCTTGTTCTTCTCAGAGTCATCTGGAGTAGGACTTAGTATCTCTATATAGGTTTGCTCTAGAGGATCATTTCCCTTTCCAGTCTCTTCTTTTGAATTTTCTTGTTCTGGAACTGAAGGATTTCCTTCCTCAACTTATTCCTCTAAAACAACATAATATTTATCTTTGTCTATGGCCTTCCTCAAAATTTCCTCTGTTTCTTTTACAACTTCCTCAGTTTTACCAAGCATTAGCTTGTTCATCCAGATCTTGCTTCTGAATTCCTCCTTTACTTCCTTGAGGATTTTATTTGCTTCCCTTCTGGTCATTATTGGACACAAGGTGGAGAGGACATGTTCTCTAAGTTCTAGGTCTTTAGCGTTGGTGGCTTCCTTCCTCATTTCTAGTATATTCCTTAAACTTTTAGGAATTTCTTACAAAATTTCCAATAGAGCTCTATTGAATTTATTCAAGTATAGGATGGTGGCATCCTCCAAGATTTTCTTATTTGCTTTATCAAAATTATCATAATATTCTCTGATAGGCCTTAGATTTCCATGAACAACAATTGTTTTTACAATTTCATCAACTATCATAGCAACCTTACCAGTTTCTTGCTTTTTACTTGCCTTTTTGCTTCCGAAAGGCTGGTCCTCAGAAGCCTTTGAAGTCTTTGCTATCTTAGATATTATTTCTTTAACTTCTTCATCTGTCTCCATCTCCTCATCATCTTTTGTACTCATATACATTCTTATGGCCTTTGTTTTCTTTCTTTTTGTTCCTTTACCAGATGATATGTCTTCCAGTTTCTCAGGATTGGTAGATTTTGGGGAAATAGGGATGTCAGCAGAGCTCCTAGTAGTCCTTAGAGTGGAGGAGGATTCTATTGGAGCATTTCCTTGTTTCTTATCTTGTTTCTCCTTCTCTGCCTTTTCAGTTCTTTCCCTAAATTGTCTCACAACTTCCTTTGTGAGGCCTAGATTCTCAGCCAACTGCTCAACTTCTTTTCTTACTTTCCTTTTGGTTTCAAGTTTTCTGAGCTCGTCATGTAGTTTTACACTTAGTTCCTCATATGTCCCAAATCTTTCAACTGTTGTGTCTTTTGGCTTACTCAAAAGGTGTTGAGCATACATATTCAAGATTTTTCCATCTACCTCATACCTCATGGGCATGATCCAAACAGTTCTGGGTTCTACTGCTTCCATTAAGCACTGATCAGTGTCAACCATAAAGCATATTTCATTCTTGTACTTCTCAAGAACTGATTTGGGGATTCTTTCTCTAGAATGCATCATATTCTAAAAATTCTTGAAGTATCCCCAAATAGTAGTTTTCTATGATTTATAGTCACCAATGCTACATAGATGATCTCTAATTTGAATAGCTATTGGCTCATCATTAGTCTAGTGTACACCTTTTACTCCAGGTACCTCATTCATAAAGTAGAAAAATAAACATAGAACCAATGTACCATATTTAAAGGTGTTTTTCTTGTCTTTCTTGATTTTGTTTAAGTTCTCAATTAGTTAATTCTGCAATAATTCACACAAATCATAATCTGCATTTTCCTTTAACATTTTGTATGCAGCATATATGGCCATTCCAGAGACAGAGTTCTCCTTGTTGGAGTGGTAAATCTTGTAGCCAATCACCATAGAGGCAAAATTAACATCCGGTTCTATAATATCATTGATGGTCATTGCCCTTTTGTCAAACTTGGCACTGGTAGCATCGGTCACTATCTAGTTTTTCACGGATTTCAATATGGGTAATCCACCAATTGAATTCAACCTAGTCACAATTCTGATAGCATCCTTTGTAATTTTAAATGGTTTCATCAGCCACAAAAACTCATCATGCATTCGGCTTAAAACATATTGGACCCATTCATCTTCATCGAATGTTGGAGACCCCATAATTTGAATGAAATGTTTGTCATGCAATGCCTTATTTTCAGGTTTAAGATCATGATTTTCATCACTCAAATGACTCTGAAATAAATCCACATACCTTGAGTCCCGAAATTCATCTATGTTTGCATGAATCTAAACCCTAATATCTTTAGTATGCAACACACCATATGGAACACTTGAAAATGCACCTAATGGGTCGACTTCTATTGATTTGTGTGGATGCTTTTTAAATTTTGGTTGAGGCCTTTCAGTAATATCAACAACTAAAGGTGTAGCCATTGCAAAAAGAATACAAGTTCAAAGCTTCGCAGATAAATACCTTTTTCACAAAATTAGGGTTGACAGATAAATTTGCCAGTCGCACTTCAATTCCTTGTAATCTCAGCTTAGACACTATTCTTCTTGCTTTCTTCAAGTGCAAAGTGATTCAAATGAGGAGCGAACACCCTTTTTATGCTCTGCAAAACCTAATTTGCCTTTGTAATAAATGCTCTACCCTAACACATCCAGTTACACTATTTCTGCATGCAGTCAATCCTCAATTGCTTTGCAATTAGTCACATTTGCTTCTTTTCTGCCGAAAGTTTATTCAAAAGTTATATAATAAGCTTCTCAAGCTTCATTCATTGTGCTAGATTCAGGTACCTACTTACTAGCTAGGGAAATTTGATCTTCAATGTATGTCCCCCTGAGCTAGAGCTCCTGATTTAATTCCCAGAGGAATTGTCAGCATCGGATTCCAGTGCGGACCCATTATTATTGTTCATAACACTTTTATTGACCCATGTATTGCTCATTTCATTCTGGATCTCATTCACATCAATTTTTCCATTTCCTTTGTCTTGTCTCTTCTCATCTGGTTTTCCATTTGCCAGACCTCTTCTTTCATTATTCTTGCTTCTGTAGGTTCTTGTAAAATGACCGAATTAGTTACAATTGAAGCACACAACATTTATTTGCTTATATACTTGATTTCCTCTTTATTTGCACTGATTAGCCATGTGTCCAAATCCATTGCAAGAAAAATAGTAGCCATTGAAAGAGTTGTCATTTCCTCTATTGTTAGAGTTATTCATTATCATACTTCTGCATTCATTTGATCTATGACCATACCTGTTACACTTGAAGCATTGACCAGAGAAGGATGGACCATTTTGATTTGATCTACTTCTGCACTGAGTAGCTTTATGACCAAATTTACTGCAATTGAAATAATTGCCATTAAAGGATGGATATCTTTGAGCATTAGGCTGTCTTACCGGAGGTCTTCTAGTTCTATTTCTCCCATTCCTTGGTTGAAAATTTCTTTGTCCGGACTCGAAGCTTTCACCTTTCTCATATCCAAGACCATGCTTATCATCAGCCTTTTTCTGACTTTCAAGAAGTGCTTCAAGTTTAGTTGAGCTTATCTTGAACTTCTCCTTGTATTCATTTGCAACTTCTAGGTCCTGAGAATGACAATTTGCCTCTCAAGTTCTCTCTCATTGTCTCTGCTTTCTTATAGATTAGACTCTAGGAGGCCAACTATTCCATCTAATCTGCAACATTCTTTAGTTCTTTCTTTTAGATTTTGATTTAGGGCTTCTTCATTTTTCTTCCTATCTTCAATTTCCTTGGTTAGCCTCATCACCCCAGATTCCATCTCATGTTTTAGGACAACTTCTTTAGCTAACTTCTCACATTCTTTTGTCTTCTCTTTCAGGGCCTTATCCTTGTTGTTGTCTTCATAATGATTTTCCAGTTAAAGAGGTTGCTCCTTCCTCTTTTCATTGGATTTGCTCAATTTTTCTTTTAAAGTCTCAATGAAGTCTTCAACATTTTAAAGGTTCTCTTGCAGCTCTTTGACTTCTACTCTGGACTGATCAAGATCTTCTAAAGTGAGTTTAAGTTGTCCTTGGAGGTTGTATTCATCCATTTTACTGCCTTCTGAGATCTCCCTCAAGCTGTTAAACTTTTTCAGAGGAACCTTGCTCTAATACCAATTGTTGGAATTAGAGATGACAACTGAGAGGGGGGTGAATTAGTTGTCATAAAAATTTAAAGCTTGCTGTAGTTAATTTTTTCTTTATAATTTCTTAACAGATTAATGATATAATCATGAAAGGCAAGAATCAATAACTCATGAGCAAAAACACAAATAACACAACTGACACCAAGATTATTAATGTGGAAACCTGGTTAAGGGAAAAACCACGATGGGGGTTAACCCATAAGGATTATACTTTGTTAAAAGTATTACAAAAGGGGAAGGCACATGCCTTCAGGCTCACTACCCAGAGCTCACTACTCAAGAGAGGCTCATTGCATACAAGAATGATTACAAAGGATTACAGATTGTTTGAACTAATGAATAACATCTGCCAATGCAAGAATTCAATTCCTATTAAGCTTAGAATACTGATCTTACACACTTCATCTTTATTTTGCCTTGTTTACTGCTATGCCATAATCCAGACCTCAAATCTCTTCTCTTTCGCACCTTAATCTACTTTTTTGTACTTACTCCATTGTCGCACACCACATACATGCCAATACACTTGAATCCATTGGCTATATATATCTGCCTCAAGAAATTCAATCACCTTTCTGTCAACCTTATGAAGAACTTAATAAACAATACAAGTAGTCTGGTCTGTCGGCTGAATCTATACATCAATATTGATGTGTACCAAAAATAACACTTGCAAATCACCATACATGTTAGCCACTAACATTATATTCCATATGCAACTCACCAAAACATTTCTACTAGATCTGTATAAGGATCTAACACAAGTCATCCTATTCTTCACTGAACTATTTTTGTCATATTAGGACTTGGTACTCAAATGTTCATAACTTTTAATCCCTTTGTCACCGGAGGCTGAAATCTTGGATTTAGATTTTCTTGACATTCCTCTATACTCCCTCAATTTCACAACACATAATGATTAACTAGAGAGATCCGCTGACCAAAATATTGAACTCTGCCATATACCCTATTCCTGTCTATCCAGACTGGACAAATCTTGGAACTGACTTCCGGTATGATCTTATATTGTACTACAGATGTGTGGAATGGACTTATTTTCCATCAATGACAACACATGACATGTCTTGCAATGTCTCTTGCCAACACAAATGGGGAGAGAAAGGTCTATTTTATAGCTTTTATGCAAAAATAGTAACAAACTATACTAGGCATTATGAAGCATCATTAAAGGCACCTCAAATTTAATTTTGGCTATGATTTGATAAAAGGACCTAACCATCCACCAAATGCCCTAGGTTGCACACTTGTCTTGAGGCCTAAAGAAATCTAATTTTCATTTTGGCTATGAACATAAGTATGATGCAAAGATGTCAAGTGTGAATTATGCTTTGAAAGAATCAACTTAGATATTATTTCATGGATTTCATTTCCTTGCTCTTTTTCTTTATGTTCATGTTGTTTGATAGCCTAATTTGTAACCAATATACTCATCATCACTAGCATTGGAAGAATTGTCATCATTTAATTTATTATGACTAGCCTCATTATGTGCATGATCATGACTATCCTCAACTCAAGGCACTATCCCTTTGTCTATAAGATCTTGAATTTTATATTTGAGTGTGATGCATCTATTCATTAAATGTCAATGAATGTGGTGATAAGAACAAAAATATTTAACCTTAAAATTTTGTGCAATACTAGATGTACCCATTTCTTAACACAAATCAAAGTGATATTCCTCTTGTTTGTATTGTATGATTTGATCAATAGTAAACTTGGGCTTATCTTGAAGAGGTCTTAAATTTATATTTGTGACCTTCATGCCATGGGTAGATTTACGAAAAAGAACTATCCATAACAAGATATCATGTAATTGATGTATAACTATTATAGAGTAATGAAGAAAATATATTATACAACAATACTTAATAATGAAGAATTGAATCTTTTGTACCATTGATTCCATGGGAAATCCAATAAGTTTAGTGATACTAGTCCATTCTAGTTTTAAGAAATACATTTGTACATATAAATAATCAACCAAATTTATCCTACACTAAATATATTATATCTTTGAAATAATATACATGATCTTCTCATGGAATGTAATTTGTCCTTAAAATTGACAGTTCAAGCACATATACACAATGAAATTGGTATAATTGGATTAGATTTTATATAAGTCACATGTAACAAGTGTAACTACATATTTAATAGTAAGTGGTTCTGTAGTGACTGGTTCCTAACAAGTGCAACTACAAATTCAATAAATGGTTGTGTTTCAATCCCATTAGCCCCATGCCTTGTTTAATGAAAAAAATTGTGAAACCACACTCAACAAAACATGTGTTGAATAAGCAGATTAGTTGAAATATGGGTTAAGATACAAGTTCAATAGTAATTGTGAAAAGGTAAATGGTATGTATAGTTAAAAGGAAAATTAGTAGTTCTTTAGGTCACCACCAAGCACTACACCAATTTGGTGTATGATATCCCCCATTAAGAAAGAATTAGTAAGTTCTACCTTTTCTTATCCATAAAATGATGACAAAACAATAGTAATAAATAAGACTACTATGGAGAGCTAATGTTAGATATTCAATGCTCTGATTTACTAGACAAGGTCATGGAAGTACATGTAACCAAGTCCCCAATGATCTAAAGTGACTAGTTCGTAACAAGTGTTAACTCAATAAATGGAGGTGTTTTAGTCAAATACATATCAAATGTCTAAGGTTTCAGTTCTATGCCTTGGTCAATGTGAAAATATGAAAAAATGTTCTCCTCTAGTAAGTTCAAGATCAAATGGAATATGATTGGGATGAAGAAAAAATATATTATCATTACTATTACTTACTATATTTATAGTTTCAATAATGCAATAGAAAATGCTATTCATTGCTTTCCAACTATACTAAACACTTATTACTCTCTCCTAACATGTAAAACTATAAATTATATGATTAATAGAATAAACCATTCAATAGAACACCTAATATAGCTATAGTTATTGGAAATTAACCATGAAAAAATCATTTATAAAAACTAGATCTCTATAGCTATGTATATTGGAATCCATGTAAAGAAGAAATATAGATACTTTAGACTTTAACTTTGGATTTGGTTTAGAGAATACCTATTATGCTCCCATGATATTCAACTAATACCTACCATGCTAGGGTTTAAAGAATACTTCTTATGTTGCCACAATATTCAACTAGTGCATACCATGTTAAGGTTTAAAGAATGCTTCTTATGCTGCCACAACATTCAACTAATGCATACCATGCTAAGGTTTAAAGATTACTTGTTTTTCTTCCACAAAATGCAGGTGCTTCCAAGAAGCCAACAATGGAATGAATCATAGAGAATGGTATAATATTAGATGTTTTTTATATTAAAAAGCCAACAGGTAGCAAAACAGGTCACAACCTCAACCAGCCACATAACAATAGACTAACAACAGTTTAACATCATAACCAAAATATAGAGTTCGAGATTTTAAAACAAAAGCTAAAGAAAAAACTAGCCAAGAAAGTCCTTCTAGTCATCATTGAGTAAATTAAACAAGTTTTCCTTGTTGTCCACTAGAGTATCCTTGGCTTTGACCTGATCTTCCTGCAGTACCGAAAACACTACAGGAACCCTATGAGAATTCTTCAACATTAGTTTGATCAACCCCTTCACTTTGTTCTTCATAGCAACAAGACACACCTTAACTTCAGTAAGCTCCTTTTCCAACCTCTTGGTGTTTAATTCCATTCTAGTGCTCATAACCTCTTTGTCTAGGGTTTCCTGAATCTCCGTGTCTTCATCATTGGTGTCATAGGAGGAATTGTTCATTGATTCAAAGTGGCTGGCACCTTCCTGTTCCTACACCAGGGCTGACTTCATTTTCTCAACTTCCACTTTCTTCCCTAAGACCTACTGGTTAGAATTGGAGGAGTAGTCAACTATCTTCACAAACTAGAGTTTGTCCCCAACCAGTCTGGAGGATCTTCTTATACTAGGTCTCCTATCAGTACCATGTTTCCCCATGGCCCTTTCCTTCACCAGCTTAACCTCCTCTTCTACCTACTTCTCCTCTTTATCTGGCACACCCTGTGTAGGCCTAGCCACTAGACCACCCTTCTCCCCTCTTTTGCTATGCGTGTTTCCACCATCCTTAATCAGCTCAGCAATTCCCCTCTTCCATTTCTTATTGCCTTTTTAGGGGATTTGTCCTTTAAATTACATAGACCCTCCGCAGCATCAACCCTAGAACCCCCAATGGAACTCTCCCCGCCATCTTGACCAGGGGCCTGTGGAGTCATAGGAAGGGACTTGGACCAGGGATTAACCTTAGAAATAGGAGGACTAGGGACCGAAGCCGAGGAGCTTAGAGGTATATTAGTGGGGGAATTTGGTGACGAGGGCACATAGTTTCTTTGCCTATTCGGTCTCCCAAGTCTCATACCGAGTGGGACTTTATCCTTAGGATCACCATAGAGTTGTCTTCCACCAGATGGGCATAAGGGGATTTGGAGGGGCAAAGGGCGATATGATACTGGTAGAGGCAAAAAATAAGCCCCTGATACAGAGGCATATTAGAGACCTCAGGGTTACTTTGACAAGATTTTTTAGTTTGCATGACAGAAGCTTCTAGGCTAGACAAAAGGTAGGAGGGAAAGTTGACTTCAACTTTGTGGCGGAAGTGGTTTAGGAAGGCAAAATGGTAGTGATAGAACACCTTATATCTTCCTTCTAAGGCAAAGTATTTCATAATCAAGAAACAAACCTAGTTCCAAGGACTTACCAGGCTATCCCTATCGAATCCACCTTGCAGTCTCACTTGCTTCTCTCCTTTGAAAAACATTTTCATGCCTTCATTGTCCTGCACTCTCGTTTGCTTCTTCAATCTATTTCGTGAACAATGCAGCCCCATGGCCTTAGCAATGGCTTCGTTTGAGACCTTGAACTCAAAACCACCCACTTTCACCACCTTGTTACTATTCCAAGTAGCCGTGAACTGTGTCGACAAATTTTCATAAAAAATGTTTAGGCATTCGATAAATGACATCACCCCTCCTTCGTACACAATACTCCAAACTTGAGCATCCTCCTTGAATTCACTACAGTTCATTAGTTTAGTCCTCACCTTATCACCACCCATAATGCTACCCAACTCAAACCTCAAACTGGAAGTGCAGTTGCAGAGCCAATGGAAGAGGCAGTCGAATAGTCTAGAAAGGGGAATTAAAAATATTATTTCTAAATCTTTGCTCATTCTTCCATGCTTGTCCTTCACCACTCCATGCGCGTCTGAGTCATAAATCCCTTCAGAGTTTAGATCGTGTGATCTATTCCTAGCCATCATATTAGGAGGTGGTAGAAAAGACTTACTAAATCCATCAATATACCTATATTGCTCCCATATGTGATTGTCATACTCCACGTGGCCATCCATCTTCTACATCACCAAGTAGGAATTGATTGGGTTTTCCAGATTATTATTTAAGTCACATCTCCCCTTGAAGATAGAGAAGAGAGAAATAATCCAACACCAGGCATTACTTATAATCATGATGACAAATTAAAGGGTCACTTCCTTTTGAATACTAGTAATAATTCTAAGAGGGCGATTGTCTATATTTTTCCAACACCTTAGGGGGTTGGTGTTAGTTCCTAAGTTAGCTAATAGGTCAGTCGATTTATTACCCTCTCTGTAAATGTTTCTCACTTCCCTTCCATCAAACTTTGATAGAAGGGTTAATATATCCTGCATTATATCTTCCATCTGCCACCCCACTTTGCCCTTTCCATTGTGGTGGTGCCCGCCTAGGGTTAGGGTTTTGAGTCGAGTCTATAGGCTTATATTTTTGTTTCCTCAAATCCTTAATGCCTTAGGTTTTATTTTCCCCTCGGCCTCCTGCATTGTATCTTCTATTTTGTTGTTGACCGTCTGTAGCAGGTCATCAATCACTTAAGTTGCATTTTCATGCCTTAGCACTCGTAGGTTGACCGGCCCCTTTGCATTGCATTACTGCTTTCTCCCGTCGTGCTTAAAAAGACCAAAAAATTTCTAAGTCCTTCGGCCTAAATAGTTTGTATGTATGTTTGTATATGCATCACTGTTTGTATGTACATTTAAATGTGCAAGCGCGAATGTACAAGGGCAATCCAGAAAGAAAATTCAATCGGCCTTTGAAAACTGCAAAAAATGGTTGTATGCATCTTTGTATGCATATCGGGTTTGTATGTGCTTTTTAGATACATTCCTGGAATATCCTACAGTTATATATCGCATATTCCATCACAGATTATGTGCTTGTATGTAAAGGCTTGATGCATATTTTGTTGTATCTTTGATGTACAATGGGTATATACAAGTGGTGAACTTCAAAAAGATTCAAATCAGGTTGAAAGCAATGGTCGGACCCGCAGATATGCAAAGGGGGTTGTATGTATGTGACTTATACAATTTGAACATACAATGCCTAATATACAAGTCCCAGATCTCAAGAGTTATTAAATTGGAGCTGGCGGGTGGTGATACAATGGTAAGAGTTGAAAAGTCAAGGCTTTCTTTTGTATATCGGGTTGTATGTATCTCCGACATACAATGGCAATATACATTCGCAACATACAACGGACCACATACAAAGCAGAATATACAAGGGAAAGTGGGGTCCACTTTCGTACAAAGTCAATTGTATCTCATATACAAAGGCCATATGTATATGCCAAGGTGAAGTATTTGCATGCATGTTTGTATGCAATTTTTTGTTTGTATATTTCACATTGTATATGTGATATACAATGGTTTTATACAAGGCGATATACAAGGTGGACCTGACTGGCAAGTCAAATCTGGCAAATTTAGCGTCGTGTCTGCAGCTTGTATGTATGTGTGCATTATACATGCCGATATACAAAGAAAAGGAGATACAAGCTGGACCTCTTGCAAAGTTCCAATGTAGCCAATAATCTTTTGAATTCCACTTTCTATGCATATTTGTGATTGTATGTTTGCATATACAATCATATATACAAGGCTGATATACAAAGAAAGGAGATGCAATGCCCGGACACATTTGAAATTTCAAATTGATTCATGATGATATGGGGTCCGCACTTGTATGTGGCAGTTGTATGTATATGCTTTTGCATATACAAAGGATTTAAAGGCAAGAGTGGGTGAAAAGGGAAATGTATGTCTGTGCTGCGAGAAGTCAAAAGGGAAAGACCACCTGCGTGGCACATTTTCTAGGCGATGACTTTTCAGCACGATTTGAGGCCGTTGATCTTGGCGATGAGGGGGAAATCGACGGCCCTGTTTTAAATTTTCAAGTGAAGGATTTTTTCCTTGTATCTACAGCTGTTTTCCAGGCAGGAAAATTTCCTATGCATTCGCTATTGCATTTCAAGGGGCCATGGGTATGTTGGCCATTAATGGCTAAAGTGTAGAGGTATGATCGATGGATTGACAGGTCAACTACCTGATTTAGGGAGAAAATCTTCAGGCAGTTGCATGTCTCCCGAACCCACCTGCTCTTTCCTCTTTTTCTCTCAGCTGCATTCAATGTTTTGGACACCATTCTTATGGTGCATTGTATGTGGTAGAATTTTGAAATGACCATGTACCTTGAATGTTGAGTGCACATTCTTTCTATAAAAGCAAGCTGTGTTACCCATTTGAGGTTGTTGAAGACTTGGCAAATTTTGGTGGAGTAATAAGATACCATCTTGCTGGTGGCTCTGTTTGGTGTCTTGTGAGTTTATGAGTCACATGTTGTATGTTTTATGCATAATTTACTGTTTTCATGTTGTTTTAATATGAGAAATGCTCTATTGCATGTGTTTGGTAATTTGTCTCCAAGTTGTGGGCATCTTTTCTTTTGAATCTAAATAGCTAAGGGTTATTTGGGATTCAGGGACATGAATTTTCTATGTTGAATGTTTAATCTCTTATCTTTGTTCAAGGAATAAATTAAATATTTTAGGTTAAGTATTGGGAAAGGTATGTTGCAACAGGGATATCATTACGTATGAATGACTAAATACCCAGTTTTGGGAAGTATCTATAAGGCAGACACTAAAAATGTCCCCATGAAACTTAGTTATTGATTCAGATTTATGGCAATCATTCACATGTGTATGTCTATTGACTCCAAGCCCAAGATAGGCACCAGTCTGGTCATGTATTGAGGTTGCAACCCAAGGTCCCAGTCTTGAATCCAAATACAAAATACAAATCCAAATTTCAAATATAAACCTTTAGGACATTAGAAGTAGTTTTAGGATCAAAATCCTCTGTCTCACAACTGAGCATAGGCCCAAAGCTAGCCCCTTTGCACTTATTTCATAGTTTGGGTCTACATAAGAGAGGATTTATCTGCTTTGTGTCAACATCCCAGTAAGTTCATAGGCATATTTCATGGATGTTGAATAGGGAATACCCCCCTTGGTTTTGCAGAGCCTAAAGAAGAAGAGGAGATATTTATAGGGTCTATCTCTTGTACTATTGGTCCCTGGCCCGGGAATCCTGTTGATCAATGATGGCTACCTTGTAAGGATAACTGGGAAGTATCCAGTTTGGAAAAAAATCCAACAGATTTGGTGACTGTACTGGGGAATGCTTTGTGTAAGAACCTTGGTTTTAAAAGAAACTAATTCCTAGTTATAGGTGGCAACTCCGAACAAATCTCCCAACCGGTAGAGTAAAATTTGTATGCAAGGGAGAAGATCACTGCGTAATCCTTTGTTTGAAGAATTACCTAGAAAAATGAGGTATCAGAAAAAAGGGACTGTTCAAGCCGGTTAAGAAGGTTCTCCCAGCCCTAGAAACAATGATAATACCCAAGATAATCCTAGATCTTCAGAGCAGCAAGCACCTTATTTTTCAAACACAGAAGCTGAAATTTAGGATGTATATGAAAGACAACAAGGTGATAGATTGAGAATGAGACTAGAGGTGTTTCAGGAATGCCCTTTCTTAGATCCCCCTGATAGATTTGAAGAAACTGAGTCCCCAAGGGATGATGGTGATGACCAAAATGGAATGGGACCATCCTCTTCTATGCCTAGAGATGAAGAATTAGCTAAAGAAATCAAGAACCTGAGGGCTGAATTAGAATATTTGTAGGCTTTGAGGATTAGAGATGACATGAGACAGAAGGTGCAAGCTCTAAAAATTGCTCAACATGATTCAGTTCCTACCCTTGATAATGCAAATGTGCTGAGAAACTAGCAAAGAAATGAAGTTCAGAATTAACAAAATGATCAAAGACAAAATACAAACAATGTTAGGGTACCATTGAACAATGTGAGAAATCAAAATTCTAATAGGAATGCAAATGTTAATCAGTTTGGTAGACAGCCTATGCAGTTGGATAGATTTAGGTAGCTAGTTTTTATCGGTATTCCTGGTTACCCTAATCCCATTGATAAACATGTAAGGCCTCAGATACCAAAGTTTTCAGGAAATAATGTTGTGTTAGGGGAAGATCATTTGAAGGCCTTTCAGAATGTTATGGACAACTTTGAGGTTGAACATGAAGATGTTTTTATGAAATTATTTATGCAATCCTTAGTTGATGAAGCTAGAGAGTGGTATAAAGGTCTGCCTGACTAGAGTATCTCATCATGGGATGACTTCAGAAGGATTTTTAAAGAACAATATGGTGATAAGACTGATCCAAGCTTTTTCATTAATGAATTCACTAGTATTACTAAGGGGTCAAATGAGCAGGTTACATATTTTAATGCTAGGTTCACTAAAGTGTTGAACAAATTGCCACTTCATATGAGGCCTAATGAACTGATGTGCATAGTACTATATATAAATGATTTTGATGCTAAAACAACTTATGGGCTAAGAGATAAGGGTCCTGCTAGTCTCAGGGATGCTTTTAGAATTGCAACCAACATTGAAAATAATAGGAAAGCCTCTGGTAAGACAAACAGAAGGGATGTTGTAAAGATTCTGTAAAATCCAAATAATAAGTCTCAAAGTACTCAAGGTAATGCATCTACTTCTAAGGAGAAATTGGATAAATTGACAACTATTGTTAAGGACCTGAGTTATAGACTTGCTAAAAATGAAAAAGGGATAGGCCTTGACAAGCAAGTTTACCAAAGATAGGAGAAGAGACCATAATTGCATGATATGCCATATAACACTAATTGGCATAATGGTAAACCCATTCTCCCAAACAACAACCCTAATCAAAGAGCTCAAAATGTTAAGGAGACTCCTGATCCTTTAAAGAAAACTGTTAACATTGTTGATGACACCCCATGGTGCATAATCTGTCAAATGCCTCACTCACAATCACAATGTATGATTGCTCAATCTTTGTATAATAATGATGTTGCCTATGATGAATGCAATGAGACACATTGTATGGAGGATGATAGTGTTAATATGTTGTTCACAAATAGGGAACGTTCTTCTTGTGATGCTGATGAAAGCACGAATGTTGAGACTTAGGTATGCCAGCAGATTTCCTATGATGAGGATGATGAAGATAACTATGCTTATGCTCAGGACTCACACATTTTTCTAAATAACTTGAGAAGGCCTTCTGATGAAGAGATTAGAGCTCTCACAGCTATAGTAGTGGCTCAAGTCAAGAGCAACTATAACCTTAGAGGTAAGGCTCAGGTTGGTGATCCATGTCAACTAGAAGACACCTTTGTGAACCAATCAATGCATAATCATAAAGGGGCTGAACCACATAAGACTCAATGGAACAATAACAAGAAGAATTCTAAGCAAAAACCAGGTCATGATTCTCAAAGATTAGAAAATGAAGTTCCCCAAAATGAGGATCAAAATAAGAATTCTCAAGTCATAGGTGATAGTCAGAAGGCCATTAAAATTAAGGCTGGATCAACTCAGGATAAGAATAAAACCATGGCTCAATCTACAACTGTTATACAAAATTATGCTCCCTATGACATAACTTAGGTTTTATCCCAGGTAAAGGTCTCTGTTCCATTGATGGAGATGATGAAAGTTGAAGAATTCAGGAATAAAGCATTGTCCCTAATTTCAGGGGTAGCTTGTCAGGCCGAGCAGAATGTTGAGACTCAGGGTAAGAAACAAGCCTTGTGTATTGATGAGGATGAGGTTCCTGAAGTCTACCTAGGGGTGACAATGACAAAATGCCCTTCACAGGTTGAACCATTTTATGTCTCCCTTGTTATTAATGGAAAAGTAATCAAGAATTGTATTCTTGACTCAAGAGCATCAACAAATATTATGCCTCTGGCTATCATGTAACAAGCTGGATTGAAAATAGATAAGGCATGTGGAAAATACTATGCAATGGATGCTAGGGAGGTACTAGTTATTGGAATCATGAAGGATGTGGATTTTATGCTAGCAGCATATCCAGAAAAGACATACAGAATGAATATAACAGTAGTTGACATAAAGCCACAGTATGGTATGCTGTTGTCAAGAAGATGGGCAGCATTGGTTGGAGGAAGTATGCAGTTAGATTTATCATATGCTATGATCCCAATGAATGGTAGAGATGTCAAACTGATCAGAGAAGAAAGATCACTAGAAACACTTGAGGATCAAGATTCAGAAGAGCATATCTATTTTGTGGATACTAACTGTGAAAATTTTAGAATTGTCTCAGATGATCAAGGAAGCAAAGGGAGAGACTTTTGCATTCAAGAACTAGACCAACAGGGTCTCTGGACTATGTATTTTGGTGGAGCTTGTTCAAAGGAAGGTTCAAGTGCTGGAGTTGTGTTTTTGTCTCTAGTAGGTAAGCTTATGAAATTCTCTTTCCTGTTAAAGTTTGCCTACACAAATAATATTGCAGAATATGAAGCTCTGCTACTAGGATTAAATGTTGCTTTGAAGCATGGGATTAAGATGCTAAAAGTGTTTGGAGATTCAGAATTAATTGTTTCCCAAGTGAGAGATAAGTATGCTTCAAAAAATAAGAGGTTAAAATAGTATAATCATGTTGTATGGGACACAATTGAATTATTTGATGCTTTTTCAATAAATTGGATAGAAAGATCAAAGAATGTCATGGCAGATTTTTTAGCTAATGTGGCCATAAGGCCTGATGATGTCACTATGTCTGATGTTACAAATGTTGAAGTTAAAACTAGACCTGCAGTACCAGATAATATATGCAGTTGGAAGGTGTTTGGTGATGATAGAGATTTATTGAGGTTCTTACACTGCATAGATGAATATGAGACCAGGAAATTGATTTTCAAAACTTTGTAGAAGTTGTGAATGGAAAAGAAACTCTTTTGGGGAAAGAAGTAATTCAACTTAAAATAAATAAAATCCCCAGAGGTCTAGTTGCTTTAGAAAGAGCATTTGACAATAGAGACCAGTTTGTTACAAAGGCATCTCCTACAAACAAGAGTGACTTGGAGGAGATAAACTTGGGGACATGCCATGCCCCCCAAAAGGTATATATTGGCAAACAACTCAAGCCACACATCAGGAGTATGTTGATTGCATTACTGAAAAAGTATAAGCATGTCTCTGCATGTTCATATGAGGACCTAAAGGCTTATAGAGAGGACTTATTCTAGCACGAGATTCCTTTGAAGCCTGGAGCTAAGCCATTCAGACAGAAACAAAGACCTATTAACCCAACTTTGGCTCCAAAAATGTAGGAAGAGCTTGTATAGCTTAGGGAGGCTGGAATAATTGTGCCTATTAGACACTCAACTTGGGTGTCCAATCTTGTCCCAGTTAGAAAGAAAATTGGTGATATAAGACTTTGTGTGGACTTTAGAAATCTGAATGTATCTTCTTTAGAGGATAATTATCCATTGCCTAACATGGAGGCTATGTTGCAGAAGGTGACTGGTTGTGACCTTTTATCCATGATGGATGGATTTTCAGGATATAATCAGGTGAAGGTAAAAAAATCTAAACAATACAAGACTGCCTTCACCACTCCATGGTGGACTTATGTATATGTAAGAATGCCATTTGGACTAACAAATGTAGGTGCTACATTTCATAGGGCTATGGATGTTTCTTTTGCAAGATTGATTGACTCAATTTTGGCTGTATATCAGGATGATTTAACTACTTATTCAAAAAAGGAGGAGCAACATTGCATGCATCTAGAACAAATTTTTATTAGAGCACTAGAATATGGCATTTCACTTAACCCAAATAAATGTACTTTTGGGGTAGTAGAAGGAAAACTATTGGGACACATTATTTCCAAGGATGGATTTAGGATTGATCCTGAAAGGGTTGCTGCAATTGACAGAATTCAAATTCCTAAAATGGTGAAAGGCATTCAGTCTTTCTTTGGGCAAATCAACTTTGTTAGAAGATTCATTCCCAACTTTACAGAGACTACAAAGGATATTTCTAAAATGTTGAAGAAGGGTGAAACTATCAAGTGGGGAAGTGAAGCAACTAGATCATTTCAGAACATCAAAGAAGCTATAAAGATGGCTCCTGTGTTGAAATCTCCTGATTTTTCTAAGCCACTTTAGTTGTTCTCATTTGCCTCTTTTCACACTATTACCGAATGTTTATTACAGAAAAATGAAGATGGTTTTGAACAACCTATTGCTTTCTTTAGCATGTCATTGCAACAAGCTGAATTGAAATATGATATCATGGAAAAGAAGGCATATGCATTGGTTAGAGTAGTCAAGAGCTTCAGGCCATACTTAGTAGGCTCTTAGATAGTTGTATATGTGCCCCGTATAGCAGTTAAGGACATTTTCACCCAACAGGAAGTGACAGGAAGAAGATGCAGGTGGATTAACAAGTTACAATAGTTCAACATTGAGATACAAATTACAAAATTGGTAAGGGGACAGGGTTTGGCTAAGATGATGACACAATTAAATTTGGAGGCATGCCAGGTAAATGTAGTTTAGAATGAAGTTGTTAACATATTAGAATCAGAATGGTACAAGGATATTGTGTATTATTTGTAAAATTTGAATTGTCCTTCCCATCTCAGTGATAGTCAAAAAAGGACCTTAAAGTTACATGCTATCAAATACATCATTATTCAAGGAGAATTATATTGGAGAAATCATGATGGTGTACTACTTAGGTGTGTGGGTGAGAATTAAGCTACAGACATTCTAAATGACATGCAGAAAGGAATGTGTGGTGGACACTATACTGCCAAGACAACAACTCACAAAACTCTTAGAGCAGGCTATTGGTGGCCAACCCTTTTCTCAGATGCACAAAAGATGGTAAGAAAATGTGATCCCTGTCAAAGGTTCTCAGGAAAACTTAGGTATGAAGGTGCATTACCCCTCAGATCTATAACTGTGGAGGCCCCATTTCGGCAATGGGGAATTGATTTTATAGGGGAAATTTCAAAAAAATCAAGTGGAGGACATAGTTGGATTTTGGTTGCTACTAACTATTTTACTAAATGGATTGAAGCCATTCCAACTAAGAAAGCTACAAGCAGGGTGGTGATGGATTTCATTTTGGAACACATTATTATCAGATTTGGAGTGCCAGTCAAAATGGTCACAAACAATGCCATGTGCTTCAGATCTGGTGAGTTTGTTGATTTTTACAACAACTATGGGATTGATTTGTCATATGCATCACCATATCATCCACAAGGAAATGGTCAGGCAGAATCAAGTAACAGAAGCCTTATGAAAATCATCAAAAGGATGGTAGACAAGAACGAGAGAGCTTGGGATTCAAAGTTAAAGATGGCACTATGGGCTGACCGGATAACAGTGACGAAAGTAATTGAGAGGTCACCTTTTGAGTTAGTGTATGGTGCACCAGCTAAGTTACCTATGAATAATCTCTTGCCAGTTTATAGGTTCATACAAGAAAATGATAAAGACATTAAGGACTCAATGAATGAAAGGATAAATTAGCTGGTTGCATTGGATGAAATTAGAAGAGAAGCACAGAGGACAATTATCAAGAAGCAACAAAAGGTGAAATATTTGTTTGATAAAAGGGCTATAGAAAGGAAGTTTCAGATAAATGACTTGGCCCTTGTTTGGAATGCAAAGAACCAGGATAAGGGCAAGCATGGTAAATTTGATCCCTTATGGATGGGCCCATATCAAATCAGCAATACTCATGGAGAAGATTCCTACTTTCTCCAGGACCTAAATGGTGAACTACTGGAATTGCCTGTACATGGTCAGTTCCTAAAACCTTACTCCTCATGAATGAATATCCTGTGTGCACATTGTAAATTAGGTGTAGATAGTCTGTACATACCTTGTATAGTTGGTGGTGTTTTGCTTTTTGCATTTTGCCTAGTCTGTCCTGGAGTGGTCTGGTTCTCGCTACAGCCTTGCGCCTGCACGTCCCCAGTCAGAGCCAATGGTGGTGCCCACCTAGGGTTATGGTTTTGAGTCGAGTCTGTAGGATTATATTTTTGTTTCGTCAAATCCTTAATGCCTTAGGTTTTATTTTCCCCTCAACCTCTTGCATTGTATCTTCTATTTTGTCATTGACCGTCTGCAGCAGGTCGTCAATCACTTAAGTTGCATTTTCATACCTTAGCACTCATAGGTTGATCGGCCCCTTTGCATTGCATTACCACTTTCTCCCGTCGTGCTTAAAAAACCAAAAAAATTCTAAGTCCTTCGGCCTAAACAGTTTGTATATGCATCGTTGTTTGTATGTACATTTAAATGTGCAAACGTGAATGTACAAGGGTGATCCCGAAAGAAAATTCAATCGGCCTTTGAAAAGTGCAAAAAATAGTTGTATGCATCTTTGAATGCATATCGGGTTTGTATGTGCTTTTTAGATACATTCCCATAATATTCTACAGTTGTACATCGCATATTTCATCGCAGATTCCATGCTTGTATGTAAAGGCTTGCATGCATATTTTGTTGTATCTTTGATGTACAACGGGTATATACAAGTGGCAGACTTCAAAAAGATTCAAATCAGGTTGAAAGCAGTGGTCGGGCCCGCGGATATGCAAAGGGGGTTGTATGTATGTGACTTATACAATTTGAACATACAATGCCTAATATACAAGTCTCGGATCTCAAGAGTTATTAAATTAGAGCTGGCGGGTGGTGATACAATGGTAAGAGTTGAAAAGTCAAGGCTTTCTTTTGTATATCGGGTTGTATGTATCTCTGACATACAATGGCAATATACATTCACAACATGCAAGGGGCCACATACAAAGAAAAATATACAAGGTAAAGTGGGGTCCGCTTTCATACAAAGTCAATTGTATCTCATATACAAAGGCCAAATGTATATGCCAAGGTGAAGTGTTTGCATGCATGTTTGTATGTAGTTTTTTGTTTGTATATTTCGCATTGTATATGTGATATACAATGGTTTTATACAAGGCGATATACAAGGTGGACCTGACTGGCAAGTCAAATCTGGCAAATTTAGTGTCAAGTCTGCAGCTTGTATGTATGTGTGCATTGTACATGCCAATATACAAAGAAAAGGAGATACAAGCCAGACCTCTTGCAAAGTTCCAATGTAGCCGATAATATTTTGAATTCCACTTTGTATGCATAATTGCGATTGTATGTTTGCATATACAATCATATATACAAGGCCGATATACAAAGAAAGGAGATGCAATGCCTAGACTCGTCTGAAATTTCAAATTGATTCATGGTGATTTGGGGTCCACGCTTATATGTGGCAGTTGTATGTATATGCTTTTGCATATAAAAAGGATTTAAAGGCAAGAGTGGGCGAAAAGGGAAATGTATGTCTATGCTGCGAGAAGTCAAAAGGGAAAGACCACCTGCATGACACGTTTTCATTGGGTGATGACTTTTTAGTGCGATTTGAGGCCCTTGATCTTGGCGATGAGGGGGAAATTGACGGCCCTATTTTAAATTTTCAAGTGAAGATTTTTCCTTGTATTTGCAGTTGTTTTCTAGGTGGGAAAATTTCCTATGCATTCGCTGCTGTGTTTCAAGGGGCTACGGGTAGGTTGGCCATTGATGGCTAAAGTGCAGAGGTATGATCGATGGATTGACCAGTCAACCACCTGATTTAGGGAGAAAATCTTTAGGCGGCTGCATGTCTCCCGAACCCACCTACCCTTTCCTCTTTTTCTCTCAGCTGCATTCAATGTTTTGGGTACCATTCTTATGGTGCATTGTATCTGGTAGAATTTTGAAATGACCATGTACCTTGAATGCTGAGTGCACATTCTTGCTATAAAAGCAAGCTGTGTTACCCATTTGAGGTTGTTGAAGACTTGGCAAATTTTGGTGGAGTAATAAGGTACCATCTTGCTGGTGGCTCTGTTTGGTGTCTTGTGAGTTTATGAGTCACATGCTATATGTTTTATGCATAATTTACTGGTTACATGTTTTAATATGAGAAATGCTCTATTGCATGTGTTTGGTAATTTGTCTCCAAGTTGTGGGCATCTTTTCTTTTGAATCTAAATAGCTAAGGGTTATTTGGGATTCAAGGATATGAATTTTCTATGTTGAATGTTTAATCTCTTATCTTTGTTCAAGGAACAAATTAAATATTTTAGGTTAAGTATTGGGAAAGGTATGCTGTAACAGGGATATCATTACGTATGAATAAATAAATACTCAGTTTTGGGAAGTATGTGTAAGGTAGACACTAAAAATATCCCCTTGAAACTTAGTTATTGATTCAAATTTACGGCAATCATTCACATGTGTATGTCTATTGACTCTGAGCCCAGGATAGGCACCAGTCTGGTCTTGTATTGAGGTTGCAACCCAAGGTCCTAGTCTTGCATCCAAATACAAAATAGAAATCCAAATTTCAAATATAAACCTTCAGTACATTAGAAGTAGTTTTAGGATCAAAATCCTCTATCTCACAACCGAGCAAAGACCCAAAGCTAGCACCTTTGCACTTATTTCACAGTTTGGGTCTATATAAGAGAGGATTTATCTACTTTGTGTCAACATCTCAGTAAGTTCACAGGCATATTTCATGGATGTTGAATAGGGAATACCCCCATTGGTTCTGCAGAGCCTAAAGAAGAAGAGAAAATATTTATAGGGTCTATCTCCTATACTATTGGCCCCTAGCCTGGGAATCCTATTGATCAATGATGGCTACCTTGTAGGGATAACTGGGAAGTATCCAGTTTGGGAAAAAATCCAACACATTGACAGCATCTATCACTATCTTGGAATCACCTTCAACTATGATATACTTAATGCCAAGGGCCAAGGCCAATTTAATTCCCCATAGAAGAGCATAAGCCTCTGCCATGTTATTGGTGTTTTCACCTAAAATTCTTGCAAACACAGAATAGAGGGAACCATTCTCCAACCTTATTAATCCTCCCTCACCAGCCAACCCTGGATTACCTTTAGCAACACCATCAAAATTGAGCAAAAACCATCACCCAGGATGGGGAGACCATTTAGTACATGCCCTAGCTTTTTTCCTCCTATCATCCACCCTACAAAGGCTCATGGGATAACCCACTGATTCATCACATATGCCTCCTTAGCATTCGGGGGATTTTTCACAGCTCTTATTATGCTGCTGGTAATGTTGTCTTGTAGCAATTTAACAACCGATCCAAACACTTCCTTAGGCTCACTAAACTTTTCCTTGAACAACTCGTTATTTCTCTCTTTCCACAAACACTAGGAGAAGATAGGGGGGATCAAAGCCCATATTTCCCTACAGACAGGATTTGAGAAAGGGGGGACCAGGCTCTCAAGAAATCCTCTAAGTCTCTGTTCCAACACCACAAGATATCTAGCATAATCAAAGCCACTAAACTTTTCCTTGAACAATCTATTATTTCTCTCTTTCCACAAACACTAGGAGAAGATAGGGGGGATCAAAGCCCATATTTCCCTGCAGATAGGATTTGAGAAAGGGGGGGACTAGGCTCTCAAGAAATCCTCTAAGCCTCTGTTCCAACACCGTGATATATTAGATGTTTACATAGAGGTTGATGGTAAGATATTTAGGTGGTAATATATTACATAGAAAATCATGTAATAGAATAATCACTCAAGCTCCTTGGAAAAAAACCAGGAAGAACTTGTTCTCATGAAAATAGTCTAAACATGATATCTTAAAGGAATGTATATGAATTAATGGGTCACTTATACCAATAGACATTATAACTTCTCAAATATTCATCACAGGGAAGCATACAATAATCCAAAGGAAAGTACGCATGGACATCCAAAAGTGTTATATTATCATGATGCATAGAAAAATCCATGGGATCCCAAAAAGGACTTCTACAAGGTGAAAGATGAGAAGCATGAGAAAAACATGTTTTATAGACAAAAGTAAGTAATATATGAAAGCGCATGAAAAATCATGGAATGATGTATAATAAACATAATATGAATCTGTTTAGTGGTGAAAATGTGGTAATGCAATAGAGAACTACAAGTCCCACACTTTCACATGTACTAAAACATTAGGGAAGCAAAGGGTAAGTTTAGGGATAAACTACTGATTTCCTATGTTCCCTTCTCCTATTAATTATCTCTATGTGATTATTTTAAGTATCTCTCTCTAACTAGGAAACCCTAATTTGCAAATCATACCATAATAACTAAATTTATGACAGATACAAATCAAGTAATTATAGAAATGCAGAGTTAGCAGATTAGAGACAGTGTACCTTGAAACTAAGGAGCAGTTGGACTAGGGCGCTAGTGGCAATGTCTCATAAGTTTCTGAATGTCAAGATTCTCTATAATAGCTACTTCACAATATCCAGAGGCTTCTGGATCCCAGAAAAATCACCCAGTTGGACTAGGGCACTAGTGGTAGTGTCCCAAAAGTCTCAGAATCTTGAAATCTAAATTCTGCGATGACTGTACCTGCAATATCCATCTTCATGTCGTTCCTTTCCCCTGGATCTTGACAAATGCAACTTGCACATGCAAAAGGAGGAGAAAGATGGTTGTGGATATATAGGAGCTTGCCTTAGTCAAGCCCCATTTTCAGTATTCCTACCTCAACACTAGCCCAAGATAAAGATATGTAGATGTGTGTGTTCATCTAACAAATGTGCATGCATAAACAAAAAAACCCTAGATGACTCAAGCATCAAGGAAAGATCAACAATTTGCTACACTCAATGAACAAACACAACTTCACCTCAAGGAGATGAAAACAATGAAGACTTGCATGAACAAGAAGGCAAATCAACAATGTTTGTGGAGAATCTCCAAACTCAATGTTGGAGGCTTCAACCCTTCTCTTGATCATGCAAAAGGTGTACAAACCCTAGGAAGAGCAAGATAGTCTCAAGATCTTGGTTCCTAATCTCCATCCATTGTCTCCATGATAGCAAATTCAAATAACTTCAAAGAGCTTCAACAAATTACTGAACTTCAATGGCAATTTTGGTAGAGTTTTGGCATAAAGCTTGCATAAAGATTGTGTCTAATAAAATTATTTTTAAATGTCTTTAAATATCTAACCTTAGGAATTTCAAATTTCAAAATAAGATGTTGACATCACATGAAAAACAAAAATTTGAAAATAGAATCCCGAAAAGCATGGCAAGAGCTGACATCCCTCCAAAATTTAGGACCTTGGGAAATAGAGAAAGACAATGGCACTAGCGCCTAAGTCCAAGCCTTGATTTTCCACTTAGGACTACCTCAAGGAGGTTAGGGGATCCCAAATACAAGTTTGCTTTTCACCCTCAGCCTTCAGTTACTCCAAAATATGATATTCTTCCAATTAGACCTAGGTTAGTCAGGGTTTAGGAAGGTATGAAAGAAACTAGGCTGAAAGGTCACCAAAGGAGAGGAGCTAAACCATGGGAAATTGTACCATTCCATACAAGAGGAAAATTTCTAACATAACATTTAGCCCTTGCTTTAGTGGCCATATGATACTACGTGCATATGCAACAAAGGAAAGTAAATACATAAATCATAAAAAGGATACCCAAAAGGATACTATAGAGGATGCTGAAGTGTTGTCGCAAGAGAGGAAGAAGCCCCCAAGTTTGTAATCATGCAAGACCACAAAGTTAGGAACTGCAACCTACAAAGGAACACTTGTCAGAAAATCAAAATTGAATCAACCTGCAACCACCACCAATAAGTCAGTCCATAAACACTAAGGGGTTGAGTGATGAGACATGATGAGGGAAGAAATCAAGGGAGATATATGTCCCCCCTTATTTCTTCTTGCTTAGTCTGAAAAGTAGAAACAAGGATATATCTACATGCATCGATTTCAAGGAAACTTGATGATAAATGCGTTGTGAGGGTTGTTTGGAGAAACAACACCCAAGTACAACATATTGGTTAAGGTAGAGAGCGGAACTAGGATTCCAATGCAACAAATGGTGTGAAAACCCAAGTTTGACAGCTCAAGATAGAGGCTTAAGAATATTACTATTCAATTTTGCTCCTAGATAGTGATAGGAATTCTCATCCACTTACTATATGTAAAGGGAGTTGTCATTTTTCACTATTCATTCTTACTTGTCATTGTGTAGAGGAGAGGAGGAGAAGGAGGAAGATATCGATGATGCCGACCTGATCTCCATACTAGCTTCCATGACTGGAGATGCTTTGAGCCCGAGTGGCAAAGAGACGTTTCGAGGCTAAGGTAGACTTCTAGTCCTTGCTTATGCTATCATTCATTCTGTTGCTTTTAGATTTTGTCATTTTTTGTGCCAATTAGGACATTCTTGGCAAGGGTCCCTATCAGGGGTGCCCCAGTCCACTCAGGGCACCTAGGTCCTTCTAGGGTGCCCTAGTCCACCTGGGGCACCCAAGTCTAACTTGGGTGCCCAAATCCTCCTGGGGTGCCCAAGTCCAGAAAGGACAAGCGCCCCAAGGATAGGGCATTGATTGCTTATTGTATACATTAAGTGATGATTTCATGTTTACAAACTGATTAAACTTCTCATTGTTTGTATCATCCAGGTTGTTTCAGGGATGCAAGAGCATACAAGTGATCTCCTGATGTTGTTGCTTCAAGATCACATCAGTACCATGACCAATGTAGAGAGAGACCACTTACAGTCAATAGGGCTCTAGTGGGTGTTTGATATGCCCACAATTAGATTTCACTCTAGTATGCTAATGGCACTGATGGAGAGGTGGAATGTAAATACTTCTACACTCCATCTGCCTACAGGGGAGATGACTATCACGCTAGAGGATGTCTACTGGATCTTGCGCCTGCCTATATGTTGGGAGATAGTGAGGGTCATAGATCATTACTCAGTGGAATATACCTGAGAAAGTCAGATGTATTATCTAGGTTATATAGTCACTCAGGTAGAGCATGGGCACATTTAGCTTCTGTTACTAGAGCAGGGATGTGCTGGCATCCCTCTGATTTAGAGGATTATGATTGTTATAGCAGCATTAGTAGTTGCACCTGATGGACAAGGCATTCACCTTCATGGGGACCTAGATCACACTATCAGGGTGATGGAAGAATAGAGGACAGTCTATGTGTGGGGGTGTAGTATGCTTGCACACCTCTACTATGAGTTGGGATGGTATGTCCATTATGAGGCACAAGGCTTGATGTGTTACACATTACTACAGGTCTGGGCCTTTGAGCATATCATATGCACATGACCTACATGTTTTCCCATAGAGCCAGCGATTACCTATCCACAAGTCCATGCCTATCCTCTTATCAGATGCTAGACACACAATGATCTACTATATTGGAGGGTTGTGTTTGATAGATTGCATCCTAGTGATATCATTTGGAGACCATATCGTGGCTATATAGCATGGCCAGGTTAGAAGAGATAGTTAGCAAGGATGCAGAGGGATCGATTGATGGCCAATCACCTCAATCACATTATTGTCTAGTTTTACTTTGATTAGGTAGAATGATAGTTTAGATGCCAACGGGATGTACCTATGATGCGTCTAAGCTATGCATGCTCTTTACACAGCGCAGTTAGGGCAAATAGCACCCGACAACTGACATTAGAAGATATAGCAGTTAATGATGATGATGGTATAGAGGATGTAGATCTGATATCTGATGCAGATGATGTCAAGGTTACCTAACCATATCATAGCTAGTGGTAGATAGTGCGGCCCACTCCTATCTATCCACTTGGTCATCCCATAGGTGATCCTCAACCTTGGGCTAGTCATGCAAGTGACACAAGGATAGAGGATGACATTAGTGACTTCACAGGATACTATGATCTAAATGATTATGAGGATGATGACAATGATGAGGAGAATATTACGTCATGGTACGTCTTCAAGGTGAGACTAGGGTGAGATCAGCAGGAGGCAGGCAGCGATGAGGAGGCCGAGTCTCAATCACAGTTGAGAGATCGTGGTCCAGCCCATGCGAATGTAAGGAGATAGAGCTAACATGAGTGAGGGGGACTAGTAGTCATATGCCCCCAACTATAGAGTCAGTTGTAGAGCTAGTCACACCATCAGCTATCCAAGACTCATCTTGGTGAGATCGAGATCTAGGTAGGATCCTTTTTTATATATAGATGTAGTTATTTATGATTATTGATTTATGATGTTTATGAGAGGTATTGATATCTATTTTGGTTTCTTTTTGTAGTTGGGATAGATGCATGGTGTGACTTGGTGAGTTGCTTCATAGTAGAGATAGTTCCAGTCGATGTGGTCGAGCAGTGGGTGCGGACAGGATACTCGCCACAACCATCCGTAGGGTGGCATGCGAAGATATTTATGCCTTTTGTGAGATATAGATTAGCAGTGGACTCTATTCTAGATCACTCTTCATGAGAGAGAGAGGAGTTACTTCAGAGAGTTGAGTGTGTGGAGGCAGAGCTCTAGATGCTATGAGAGCAAGCTATAGCAGTTGTACCTGCACCTAAGAAAGATCCTATCACGAGTGAGATTTTACTTCCTAAGCTGCACCAGGTGAGAGCTAATAGAGATAGGCCTCAGATAGAGAGAGACTAGTACCAACGGATGTATATGGAGCTACAAGGTGAGGTGATGGGGCTCAGAGGTGAGCTCAGGGGGTTACGATTGCGGAGTGTCTCTAGGAACCATTCACAATCTGTAGCCACACATGGTCAAGCCTCTGTCACGTGCACACCACTAGGTCCCAAGGGTACAAATGATCAAGTTTCAGCTATGTGATGTATATTATGTACTACGACATCCCATTTTGATATATGGGATAGTCGACTCAGATGTATATTTGAAACTGATGACAATATATATATGAGATGTTTTCTTGTTGTTGTTTCTAGTGTTGTCTAATCTATCACATGTGATTTATGTAAAATGCAACTAGTGATAAATGTTAAATGCTCATGTGGAAATGTGATTAATACTTATTACTAATGTGATTCTTAAATAATTCTTTGTAGAATATAAAGTAAAAAGCACAATGATTAATGAATTTCACACATAACCATTATTCTATGCTTAACTCATTTAATACAAAGGTGATCTCTATTAAAACATGTTTAACCAAGATGCAACAATGATTAACCACAAAAGATGCTATCATAAATGAATTAAGACAAAATAATCATATCTTGTTGAAATTGAAGCTAAACTAACTAATAATTTCTTCTTTTTAAAGTAACATCTAACATATAATCTTAAGCATAAAATTTCTTGAGGTGCACAACATTAATAGGTTCTTTAAGCGGTGTACCCTATTTGTTAGCTAGTTTGTACACTCCTGATCCAAAGGCTTCAATAACAACATACAGTCCAAGCCAATTAGGGCTGAATTTTCCTTTTTCCCCAGGAGGTGCATTCACATTGCATTGATTCTCATAAAGTACCAAGTCTCCGATGTTGAATGAACGGTGTATGACATCTTCATTGTACGATCATTGTATTCTCTTTTGATGTGCCTTAAGATGCTAAAGAGCATTAGTACGTTGTTCATCCAGTATCTCAAGTTGTTGTAATGTCTTTTCTCTTTCCATGTCCTCATCAATGACATCTCGCAAGGAGACTCTCAATAAAGGAATCTTGAGTTCTAAGGGCATTACCGCGTCAACGCCATAAACAAGATTATACGGGGTAGTTCTAGTAGCTGTACAAATACTTATTCTATAAGCCCATAATGCATAGGACAATTGAGTATACCAATCTTTTTGATGTTTGTTAATATTTTTTCATAAAATTTGTCCTATAACCTTGTTTGAAGCTTCTTCTTGGCCATTCGATTGAGGATAATAAGGTGTAGAGAAGAGATATTGAATATGATACTTTTCTAGAAATTTCTTCACATCCTTGTTTTTGAATGGCATGCCATTGTTAGAGACCAAGGAGGAAGGTATACCAAATCGAGAGATTATGTTATCTTGTAGAAATTGACAAATTACATCAACAGTCGTGAATCACAAAGGGACAGCTTCGACCCACTTTGTGAAGTAATCAGTAGTAGTGATAATAAATGTATGTCCTTGAGAGGAGGGTGGATAGATTTTACCAATTAGATCCAAGCCCCAAATAGAGAACGGTCAAGGTGACACTTGAGCATGAAGTTCCTGGGCAGGTGCTCAGATTAAATGTTGATGTTGTTGACATTGCAAACACTTCTTGATGTAAGCAAAGGAATCTTGTTCCATTCGTTACCAATAATATCCCATACCTATTAATTTTTGTACCAATGATTTTCCTCCAAAATGTCCTCCACAAGCGCCAAAGTGAACTTCTTCTAAAACTATCAGAATCTTTGAATTACTAAGACATTGGAGAAGGACACCATTATAACTTCATCTTTATAAGACATTAGATAGAATGATATATCATGCTGCAAGTTTTTGTAGGTGAACTCAAGTGTTTTTAGATGTCGAATTGGCACAAATAGTTGAATATATGGGAGAACCATTCATCAGAGTTGATATCACAACAGAGATCCAAACTTGCAACTATAGGACCCTCTATGACTGGTGTTTTAAGATTATGAATAATAAAGGTAAATTCATCAGGAGAGTCATCAGGGGATATAAGGGAAGCTGTGCTTGCCATTGCATCCACATGTCAATTGTCTTTCCTTAGAATAGTATCAATTGAAAAGGATGTAAATTGCTTTAATAAAGACAAAGCAAAATCATGATATTGAGATAATTTGTCTTGTTTAGCTTGATATGATCCATTTATTTGTCTTACAATTAGTTGTGAATAACCATAAATAGTGAGGTTTTTGATGTTTAAAGCCAAAGCAGCACGAAGTCCTGCAATAAGAGCTTCATACTTAGCGATGTTGTTTGTGCATGAGAAGTTTAGCCAGTAAGACATAGGAATCAGCTTACCTATAGGGGGTACGAATATGGTACCAACACCAAAGCCAGTTTGACATCTTGATCCATCAAAATACAATTCCCATTTATCTTCTTTATCAATAGCTAATATTTGATCATTAGGGAATGTTTCCTAATTTTGTATAGAAAAAGGAGAGGTTACCTCAGCTAAATGGTCGGTTAATGCTTATCCTTTAATTACTTTTAGAGATATAAATTTGAGATTGAATTCAGTTAACAACATAACCCATTTATCCAGGCAACTAAAAAGATCTGTTTTAGCAAATAAATGTTTCAAAGGATCAAATTTTATAATTACATGTGTATCAACATTTAAAAGATAATGCCTAAGCTTTTGTGTTGTGAAGACAAGAGATAAGCATTGTTTCTCAATGACAGTATATCGCACTTCATAATTGAGCAATGTTTGACTGATATAATATACAACACATTTTTTGCCTTTAGTATCGTGTTGTGCTAATAAGGCTGCAAGAGCATTATTAGATGTTGAGGTGTAAAGTATAAAAGGTTTATTAGAAATGGTAGGTTGTAAAATAGGAGGTTTAGCGAGGTAACTTTTTAAGTCTTCAAAAGCCTTCTGACATTCTGAATTCCATTAAAATTTCAAATCCTTCTTCAGTAGTTGAGTAAAAAGGTGAGTCCTATCTGTGAGTTGTGTGGCAAATTGGTGAATGGCCTGTATCTTCGCTTGTAAACTATGAAGTTGAGATATGTTTTTAGGTGGCGGCATGTTAACAATCGCATCAATATTTTTCGTATCTACTTCAATACCGTGATTCAAAACTATAAAACCCAATAGTTTTGCACTGTCTACACCAAATACACACTTATGAGGTTTCAACTGCATGTTGTATTTCTTTATTCACTCAAAGATCTGTCAAAGAGTCATGGTGTGATCTTGGCAATGAATAGATTTCACCAAGATGTCGTCGACATAGTCCTCTAAGATATATTATGCATGTAATTATGAAAGATAAGAGTCATAGCACGTTGGTAAGTTGCTCCAACATTCTTAAGTCCAAATGGCATGACTATCCAATAAAATGTACCCCAAGGTGTTATAAAAGATGTTTTATATTGATCTTGAGGGTTTATAACAATTTGATTATATCCTAAAAATCCATCTATGAAGGAAAGTAGTTCATGGTCGACTATTGAATCAACAATCATATCAATGTTCAGAAGTGGGAAATCATCTTTTAGAGATGCAAGATTCAAGTCTCTAAAGTCAGTACACATGCAAATACGACCATCGGGTTTAGCGACAACCACTATATTTGAAATCCAAGGTGAATAGTCAATAGGGTGAATAAAGCCATCTTGTAAAAGCTTTTCTATCTCAACCTTGACAAGTAATGCGATCTTAGGATTAATCTTACAAATCTTTTGTTTAAACGGCTTAGCATCTAGTTTCAATACAATATTATGTGTTACAATCTGAGGATCAATACCAGGCATATCCGAATAGTTCCAAGCAAACAATTTAGAAAATTCGTTTAACAATTTTGTCATGTCCTCATTTTCTTCTTCACTTAAGTAATCACCTATAGGGATAACGTTTTTAGTGTTATCTTTTTCCATGAAAACATCTACAGTCTTTCCATTAAGTAGAGTATTGTGGTCTAGGAGATCAGGTGATTGTGGTAACTCTTTAAATTCTTCCTCAGATTTTAGAGTAGCATTTATCATATTAGTGGTTTTTCCAAAATATGCACTATCGTTTAAAGAATAAGGCAATCCGTGTTTATGATGGTACTGAGGAATATTGTCGTAAGCACCCAAGAATTCAATTATCACTTCATTTGTTGAAAAGACATCTAAGGGAATCTCTCCTGGAGGACAATTAGTGTCAATCATCTCAGGGAAGATCAAGTTAAGCATAGATATTGTATTCACATTAAGAGTAGGACATCTATGGGCTTTAGATTCCCTAAAAGGGTAATATCTGTAGGCACTAAAAATTGTCTAGTTCTTGTTTACACATGACCTTGTATGTCTTTGCCCTAGGTCCTAGTTACACAACACCTTGTCGACATGAACTTGTATATGTCCCCTAGGTCCTAGTTCATCCTAGTTCATCTAATCTCATCGCACTTAATCCCATTTATCCCTAACCTCTCCACCTAGCCATGATCCCACAATATCCACTTATCATGATGAGACACTTGTCCCCCAAGCAAACATAGAAGATCAAACAAATAACTTGGATCTAAATGAACATAAGAAAGATCCTAATGATCCTTCCACATCCACCATTGATTCCATCTCAAATCCACCACCATACCCACTTGGCCTATCCACTTTCATTCATGAGTGTTCCTCCTTAGAACACCAACAACCATTATCCACATTACCTTCTCCATCCAATAATCAACTCAAGTCTAGTGTCCAAACTACACCTAGTCCTATAGTCAATCACATGCTCCAAAATATGAACTACCAAGGCAAAGGTTTAGGCCCACATGAACAAGGCATTTTGGAGACAATCCATGTCAAAGTCCCTCCTCGCTCATTTGGCCTTGGATACACACCCCAAGGTCAATAATCTAATGATGTTGATACTTCCTCCACACTTCCTAAATCCACTTCCTTCCATCATAAACACCATCATATTCCTAAAACATACATGGCCATTCCACCCCATCATCCTACAAATGTCAAAAGCATGCAACCATTCACCTTCCACCATCCAATCTACCTCCACTACTTCCAACCCCTAATATCCCATCATCCATTTTGCCTCCATTGCTTCCAACACCTAACATACCTACCACCCATAAATTCCCTTATATTCCTAATCCTGACCAACAAATGCATGCATTGTGTAAACATAAAACTTCCACTCATTTCATCCATCCCATGGGATTTAAAAACAAACATTTGGATGCCTCCTTATATAAAGCCACAAATCCTAAGGATCTTAATACCTTAGGAAATCAATCCAAAAATTCAAAGCAAGGTACATTAAAAAATCCATCCAAACCCATACCTCCAAAAGCAAAATGGTATGGGTACGTAAGCAAAAATCAAGCAAATCAAATGAGGTATCCACATCCCAAAAATCCCAACCATCCTCTTCCTTCCATTCCATTTAAAAGTCTCAAATTCCTCCACCCCACATGAAAATCAAAAATAAAAAAAATACTAAGTCCATGTGGGTTCCAAAAGTCCTAAATCATCCATCTCCTAAGCAAACACCACCATTGCTTCCTACACCATCATCCAATCAAAAGCTTCCATGTTTAACATGGTGTGTGCAGTCGTTGGTCATGATTCCTTTCCATACCTCTATTAGTCCATCATTCAAACATTATCCTACATATCTCCCCCGTCACCTTCTTATGGTCCATGCTTTTGCATAAGTCCATTATAATCCATATCATAATCCACTTTTATCCCTCCATAATCCACATCATAATCCACTTTCAATCCCTCCATAATCCACATCATAATCCACTATCTACCTTATCCATCTCACTTTCATGCAATCACCCTACCAACATCTTGAGCATAATGACTTGAAATGGTCCATGCGATGACTTCCTTCTCTAATGGGACTATAACATTACATGGAACTAGACACTTGAGTCCCACCCATCCATATCCCCCCTTTCCCATCCAAAAAGTCAAAAAATCAAAAAAATCAAAAAAGTAAAGATAAATCCCTTAGTCCAATGGTAAAACCTAGCAAACAGGCACCTTGGATAAGTACCCTGATGAAAACCTGCCAAATAGGTGTCATGTGTAGGTCGATCTTCTATGTTACTTACACTTGGGGGCACCTTGTCTCATCCTACATATCATTTTCATATCCTATCCATTGCATACACATTCCTATCATATCAAACCCATCCATACTCCCTTCCTCTTTTGATCTTGATAAAGATTGGGGGAACAATGTTGAAACATGTTTTGGATATCTCTTGATGTACCTCATCCCATCCAACCCATCCTATCATTATCTTCTAGTCATTACCCATTTATCCATCTTATCCAATCCGTCCTATCATCCTATAGTCATAAGACCTTGTCATGTAAAAATCCTAAGTCTTCTACCTAGTATGGGGCATGTTATTGATATACGACATAGCCTTTGGAGATCACATCCTTGTGCATACATCCATTGTGAGTTTTTCATCCTATCCACTATCACACATCCCTATTTCCATCCATTTATCATAATCCTTTCATCCATCCACTATCGTCCATCCTTTTGTCCAATCCCATTCATTCCCTTGCACCTAGACTTGGTCCCCTTGTCATTGGTATCTAGCATAGAGGCTACTCAAATTGTAAAATCCATTGACATCCCAAAACATCCAAAAAATCCAAAAACATCATAAAATGTCCTGAAAAAATTATAAAAAAAAATTAAAATATTCTCAAAAAATAAAAAAAATCAAATATTCCCAAAACTCCAAAAAAATCAAATATTTCCCAAAAATACAAAAAAAACAAATATCCAACAAAAATCAAAGCAATAAAATCCATCACATTTATTCATCATCATCAAACAATCTATCACATCATCAAATCCATCAAAACAAATCCAATCATCATCAAATCAAGACAATCTATCAATCAATCAAAATCACATCAATCCAATCCATATCATCCCATCAATAAAACACAAATCAGAACTACATCTCATTTCTATCGTTAAGTGCCTTCATCCCATGGATACTAGGTATGTAGGCAATCTAGGATACAAAGGAAGTGCCTAGATTCAGGCATAGATGATAGACTTCTTCCATCCTTCTAATCTTCACCAAGATGATATTCCTCTTTCTTCTTTCATCATTCTTCTATCATCTATCTTCATCACCTCTTCAATCACTTCATCAAATCAATCTCCATCAAATCCAATCTTCTATTCATCCTCCAATCAAATCAATCCAAGCAATGATCCAAATACAAGTCATCCTTAATCCATACCAATCAAGTTAATCAATCTTGCCAAGTTAACCAATTGCAACCCTTGGTCTTGATCCTAATCTTATTGTAAGCCAAATCAATCAATCAATCATCATCATCAATGGGATATATCATTCCCACATCCTTGTGTTGATCTAGGGATATATCGTTCCCCGCCATGACAACAATATCTTTATCAAATCATCAATCAATCAATCACTTAATCATTGGTTTACATCTTGACAGGGACAATACCTTGTTTGTTTTTGTATCATTTGTGCATGCTTGCTTGCTTTCTTGTGTGTGTTATCTTTTTATCTTGCATTTGTATCACATCGGTACCAACCCAGCTAATATTCATTTCTTATATCTAGACAAGGTTGTATTACGCCGGGGCACGAGACACATCATCACCTTGGTCCTTATACCTTGTTGCATAATGTCTTGTGCTATATCAAACATCATGGTTGCTCACTTTCATTGTAGCATAATGCATCCTTCCCTTCTTCTATCCATTCCCTTATCTTCCTTATCCAATCCTTTCATTTCGAGAGCCTACCCATGTTTGTCCAACCCACCTATCCTCTCGAGGGGGCATCATCATCCTATCCTTTTCCTTTATCTATTTCCTTAACTTCTTTGAAATGATGTTACTTGACTTAAATCTTATCATCTCGCAACATCATCTCAAAGAGGGGCAAATGTAGACACTAAAAATTGTCTAGGTCTTGTTTACACATGACCTTGTATGTCTTTGTCCTAGGTCCTAGTTACACAACACCTTGTTGACATGAACTTGTATATGTCCCCTAGGTCCTAGTTCATCCTAGTTCATCTAATCTCATCCCACTTAATCCCATTTATCCCTAGGTCCTAGTTCATCCCATTTTAATCACCTCCCTGATTGATTAAATAAACCCACTTTATTTAATTAATCCCACTTGATCACATTCCAATTAACTAATTAAATCCCATTTGTTTAGTTAATAATCCCCCTTCGCATGTCTCACATAATTCAAATTGAAAATTTGAATTATTCCCTCACCTCTCATCACATTATGACACATGTCCCATGTCTCCATCTTCCACTTAATATGCCTTCACATGTCAAAGTAATTCAAATTTGAATTAGATTCCCTTTATTCTCCATCACACACTTGTCATGTGACTACAATCCCTCTTTGAGTGGGAAAGCCTAATCCAACCCTAATCGATCTCAGTCGTTCATATCCTCTAACATAACTTGCAATCACAAATATCCATTCAAATTTGCCTTTTTCTATAAAGGTAGCCTCTCTTGAGCCATTTACATGAACGAATCTTCTTCTAGCATTCTTACTTTGCCGAATTTTCCTCTCAATCGATAATCCATCTATCTTACAACCTCTAATCATTCATCTATCAATCATCCATATCATTGTTATGCTACAGAATCAAGCAATCAACACATTCATCTCTTTGGGTAAAGCTAGAGTGCTTCGGGTGTGGCATTCTCAACCCTATCAATGGATCGTGAGTCGATATGAGGTTTGCATTTGTTTTGTTTGCATTTTTATCATTTCCTTCATGTCTATTTTCCATGATTTCAATATCTAATGCCACTTGAATAATGTCACGAAGCAGATTCTATAGGTATGTGAATCCCTTGTTGATTAATACCACAACCATTACCTACATAATCACAATTCTTATAAAGGATCTGAAATCCTTGACCATAGAGAGAAGCCATTTCTTTGGAAGAAGGTGGAGCTTCATAAGTCTCATAATCTATAGTGTAAGTAAGAGTATTACCTATATTTGTTAGCAAAGAGACTTTAGTATTTGAACAATAAAATAAGATCAATGCAACACTTGATGTCTTAAGGGAGGAGTTACTAATTTTATATTTACCTATAGAGGGAGATGCAAAATCTAACAAACCACAATCGTCACCAAGTAATGCATTTGATTGTTTTGGTGCACAACATTATCTGTAGCAAGAGGGGTTGACAAGTCAACTTTCATATTGTTTAAGATCTTATGTTGAACAACTTTCTTTTGTGATTCAATTTGTAAATAAAGATCTGGTTCATGATCAACATGAATAGTATGGAGTTTATCTTTATGAATAAACTTGATTGAACGATCAAGGGTAGAAGGAACTGCCCCTAGTGCATGAATCCATGGTCTACCAAGAATCATGTTGTAAGATAAGGAATAAGGGATGACATGAATCAGGGTAGGTAGAGTTATAGGCCCAGCTTGTATAGGTAAAGTTATAGCACCTATGGATTGTCTTCCAACATTATCAAAGCCACAAATACTTATCTGGTTTAATCAAAGATGTATCAACTTTAATCTTATGTAATAAATTGATGCCACAAACATTAAGAGCTTATCCATTATCAATCATAACTCATTTTATCAGTTTCATGTTTATTGTGATGAATATAATCAAAGGATCATACTAATTTTAAACTTTAAGAGATGGTAACTCATGTTGTTGAAACAAAATATCTATCTTTGTCACATGCATACAATCTAGAAGAACTGCTACATCATTAGGTTTTATAGAGGGTAGTACAATCACCTTTTGTAAAGCTTCTTGGAGCATTCGATGGTATGTAGGTGAAGTTTGTATAAGTTCCCAAAGAGATATCTTAGCAGGAGTAGCACAAAGCTACTCAACAAGATCATAATCTTGACCAACCTTATATGTTAAATGAGGTGCTTAAGGAAGCATAGGTTGAGAAGCTGGTAAAGATATCAAAATGCTTGATTGTTGTTTGCTTTGTTTGTTATTCTGAGTATTGTATGTATGAGCAACCACAGTATGACTGGGTTGTTGTAAATTTTGATGTGTTACCTATTTAGCATAGTTATAAATGTAATCAAAAGGTTGAGAAGAAGGTGAAGGACCTCTAACAGTGAGCATTGGTTTAGAAGAAAGTTGAACTGGTGCAGGAGCACCTACCTAACAACTGGTCATGATAAGGCAGTTAGTAGTTTAGGTCTTGTTTGTGTTTCCAAGAAGGTCTGTTTGACCAATTGCATGTAATAAGGTCATGCTGATCAGGATAAGATCATGCTGACCGGGCTTTTGCTATTTTTAGCTAGTTAGTTATAACAGCTGTCATGATGTATGTTCGGTGGGATCTCCCAGCCGCCTGGAGAGTTCCCAGCCGCTTGGAGTCGGGTCAGTAGTACTCGTAGGAAAGTCTTTATAAGCATGAGATCGGTTGATGATAGAGGCAGACAGATATCATCGATCGAGCTTGAGTGAGACTGAAAGAGAGGTTGATCATATTGTATTGCATCTTTGAAATCAATAAAGTGATCCTGTTTTGTGTTCTTGCTCTGGTTGCATTCCATTACTCGATTGATCTGCTGATTTGAGTGGTTGTATGGATTTCCAGATCCATTCCACCGATTGACTCGTCTGATCGGTGGAATGGCCATGTACAGTAGGTTAGATGTTAGATTGTTTTCCGTTTGCATGCAGGTGTGCAGGATCGTGGTCAAGAGATGTTGAAGACCCTAGCATCCTCATGTGCTAGGTCGAGTTGATAAGCTGACTGAGTTGGAAGATCACCCTGAATTGGATCGGGTCATCCCTGGTGGATCGGCGAAGAGAGAGATTTCGCTAAGTGAAGAAGTTCGCCGAAACGGCATCATCAGGATATTTCTGCAAATATCCTGCAGACAGTTCGGACATCATCATCCGGATAAGTGAAGGAGAGCATGATGTTGTCGATTGCATGAAGTGCAAGTGCGTCGGGTGATCATCATCAGGAGGGCCGAGGAGGAGCGCATCGGTATCAGGCTGAAGATCGGGTCGATCGCGGGCCGAAGAAAAACTAAGTTTGGCAAACAGCAGGATATGACGTCATCATCATCATGATATACGTCATCAGGACATTTCGGAGCAGCAGGATATTGTGAAACTGCGGGTGATGTCATCGTCATCAGGATCTACGTCATCAGGATATCGGGTGACGTCAGCATCGAATGAATGGTGCGAGGAGTTAGGGTTTGTCATCATCAGGATAAATGAGAAGAACCAGATGTTCGTTATCCTGTTGAATATCATGATGCTGAAGCTTGTGTCGTCGGCTATCGGAGCATCGAAGGGAAGGTGTTGAAGTTCGTCATCAGGATATTTGGAGCAACCGGATGTTGAATATCCTGCTGACGAAGGTGATGTTAAATATCATAATGAGGCCGCTAGTGCTTGGCGCCCGCTGAACAGTGCAACCAGAGGATGTTTGCGCCTGTTGAACATCATGATGATGTTGAAGGTAGTGAAGACGAAAATTGTCGGTGAGGTGAACAGTGGACGTCAGGAGGATGTTCGCGCTAGTCGGACATGATGATGCTGCCGATAATCGAGTAAGGTGATGCTGTTGACAAGCGAAAGTGCGAAGGCTTGTCTGCAGGAGGATATCGGTCGGCAGATGCAATATGATGATGCTGTTGGTTTTCAGAAATATGATGCTGACAGAGTAAAGCCAAAATATGATGATGATGGCGAAGATGATGATGATGAGGTTGGTCTGCAGACATTCATGCTATATGCAAAGGTTATAGTGTGGATGCCTCTGCATCATAGTGGTATCAGAGCTCAGCAAAAGGTCTGGGCTGTTGTGTGTTGATTCTGTCACCGAAAGGGCAGAGGTAGAGATAGAGTTGATTGTGTTGTGATTGAGAGGTTGACAAAATGCCTCCTAAAGGTAATGGTACTGCAAGGGAATTGCAGGATATGAAGGAGAAACATGCTAGAGAGATGAGGAAGATGAAGGAGCTTGCTGAAGCACTTCAAGCCAGGCTGACAGCCCTGGAAAAGAACAAAAAGAGGGAAGTAGAAGACAGTGAGTCTGAAGAAGATGCAGATACTGTTGAAGAGTATGAAGAGGTAGCTGAAGATCTGGATGCTGAAGACCAGAGATTGGCAAAACTGTTAAAGGCAGTGCAGAGTGAAAAACCTAAGGTAAAGGTTGATGTTACCAAGTATACTGGAAGCTTGAATGAAGATGAGTTGTTGGACTGGATTGCTGCACTTGATAATCACTTTGAATGTGAAGATGTTGCTGAGGATCAGAAAGTCAAGATTGCAAAGACCAAGTTAGGAGGTCATGCTTTGGTATGGTGGGATTATGTACAATCTGAGAGAAGGAAACAAGGGAAGTCTAAGATCACTTCATGGGATAAGATGGTAGCAAGGATCAAAGGGAAATTCTTGCCAAGGGATTATGAAATCCAGATGTTTAAGAAGCTGCAATTTTTAAAGCAGAAAGACAGGGATGTGAAAGCATATATTGAGGAATTTTATCTGTTGAGTATGAGATCTGGTCATCATGAGAATGAGGTAGAAAAGGTGGCTAGGTACTTGGCTGGTTTGAGGTTTAACATACAGGATGAGTTAGTTTTAGCTAACCCTAAGAATGTGGAGGATTGTTATCAAATGGCAATCAGGATTGAAGAAAAGCTGAATAGAGGACATGATAAGTCCATGAGAGGAAGAGGAAACAACAGGGGAAGAGGAGCAGCCCCTGCACAAAAGCAAACCAATGAGGTTCAAGAAGACACTGGTAAAGGACAAGGACAGTCTGATTTCAGAGGTGGATGGAAAGGTAATAGAGGAAGATTTGGAGGTGGTAGAGGTTCTACTACATTTTCAGGAAAGTGTTACACCTGTGGAGAGTTTGGTCATCCATCTTTCAAATGTCCAGAAAACAAAGGTTCATCATCCAGAAATGATAAAACAAGTGACAAGAGAGTACAACTTGTGCAAGAAGAGAAAGAAGAAAGTGCACAGAGTTCAAACAGAGAACCTGATAATGTTGGATATCCAGAGAGTGGAGAATCACTGATGTTAAGGAGAATTAGTTTGCAGGCATCAAAGGATCTGATGCAAAGAAGAGCTCTTTTCAAAACCACATGCAAGAGCAAAGGTAAGGTATGTAAGGTTGTCATTGACACTGGTTCAACAGACAACATGGTATCTCAGGAAATGGTGGATAAACTGAAGCTGGAAAGAATTCCACATCCACACCCTTACAAGGCATCTTGGGTGAGTGATAGGCAATCACTTTTTGTCTCTGAACAGGCATATGTGGATTTCCAGATTGGACCATATCATGATAGAATTTTGTGTGATATATTGCCTATGGAATGTTGTCACCTACTTTTGGGTAGACCATGGCAATTTGACAGAAGGGTACTGTATGATGGGTATGCTAATACCTACACCATCCAGAAGGATGGGAAGACTATTAAGTTGATGCCATTGCAGGCAAAAGCTGCAGTACAGAAGGCAGCTCAAATCATTTTGATGGGAAAGAAGGAGTATGTGCAGATGCCTAGAGGAGCAGGCATGAAGGCAGTTCAGGACACTGCAGAGAAAGGAGTTGTTACAGACAACAAGCTGAAGGAAGTTTCAGTGGTGACTGACAGAGGTCAGCAGCAGGTTCAGAAACAGGGGTGCAAACAGCAACCAGTTCAGAGGATTGACAAGGATGTTGTCTTAGTTGGGGCCATTGCTTGTCCTATGAAGATTGACAGGAAGCTACAGGTTAAGTCTACAGAAGCAGTTCAGCCAGAGGTTCTGGTCAGACAATCTGACAAACACAGAGATAACCTGAGAAAGGCCTACATCAACAGGCATGAGGATTTACTTGCCAGCAAGCAAGTTACAGTTCAGAAGTCTTGGAGCAGCCAAGAGACAGCAGCAGATCAAGCTGGAGCAGGTCAGACTATTGACAAGGCAAAGTGTAGAGGTGGAAGACTTCCACATACTCAACTCATGAGACATGAGTTCTTTTCTGTTGGGGAGTATGGTGCAGGAGCACCTACCTGACAACTGGTCATGATAAGGCAGTTAGTAGTTTAGGTCTTGTTTGTGTTTCCAAGAAGGTCTGTTTGACCAATTGCATGTAATAAGGTCATGCTGATCAGGATAAGATCATGCTGACCGGGCTTTTGCTATTTTTAGCTAGTTAGTTATAACAGCTGTCATGATGTATGTTCGGTGGGATCTCCCAGCTGCCTGGAGAGTTCCCAGCCGCTTGGAGTCGGGTCAGTAGTACTCGTAGGAAAGTCTTTATAAGCATGAGATCGGTTGATGATAGAGGCAGACAGATATCATCGATCGAGCTTGAGTGAGACTGAAAGAGAGGTTGATCATATTGTATTGCATCTTTGAAATCAATAAAGTGATCCTGTTTTGTGTTCTTGCTCTGGTTGCATTCCATTACTCGATTGATCTGCTGATTTGAGTGGTTGTATGGATTTCCAGATCCATTCCACCGGTTGACTCGTCTGATCGGTGGAATGGCCATGTACAGTAGGTTAGATGTTAGATTGTTTTCCGTTTGCATGCAGGTGTGCAGGATCGTGGTCAAGAGATGTTGAAGACCCTAGCATCCTCATGTGCTAGGTCGAGTTGATAAGCTGACTGAGTTGGAAGATCACCCTGAATTGGATCAGGTCATCCCTGGTGGATCGGCGAAGAGAGAGATTTCGCTAAGTGAAGAAGTTCGCCGAAACGGCATCATCAGGATATTTCTACAAATATCCTGCAGACAGTTCGGACATCATCATCCGGATAAGTGAAGGAGAGCATGATGTTGTCGATTGCATGAAGTGCAAGTGCGTCGGGTGATCATCATCAGGAGGGCCGAGGAGGAGCGCATCGGTATCAGGCTGAAGATCGGGTCGATCGCGGGCCGAAGAAAAACTAAGTTTGGCAAACAGCAGGATATGACGTCATCATCATCATGATATACGTCATCAGGACATTTCGGAGCAGCAGGATATTGTGAAACTGCGGGTGACGTCATCGTCATCAGGATCTACGTCATCAGGATATCGGGTGACGTCAGCATCGAATGAATGGTGCGAGGAGTTAGGGTTTGTCATCATCAGGATAAATGAGAAGAACCAGATGTTCGTTATCCTGTTGAATATCATGATGCTGAAGCTTGTGTCGTCGGCTATCGGAGCATCGAAGGGAAGGTGTTGAAGGTCGTCATCAGGATATTTGGAGCAACCGGATGTTGAATATCCTGCTGACGAAGGTGATGTTAAATATCATGATGAGGCCGCTAGTGCTTGGCGCCCGATGAACAGTGCAACCGGAGGATGTTTGCGCCTGTTGAACATCATGATGATGTTGAAGGTAGTGAAGACAAAAATTGTCGGTGAGGTGAACAGTGGACGTCAGGAGGATGTTCGCGCTGGTCGGACATGATGATGCTGCCGATAATCGAGTAAGGTGATGCTGTTGACAAGCGAAAGTGCGAAGGCTTGTCTGCAGGAGGATATCGGTCGGCAGATGCAATATGATGATGCTGTTGGTTTTCAGAAATATGATGCTGACAGAGTAAAGCCGAAATATGATGATGATGGCGAAGATGATGATGATGAGGTTGGTCTGCAGACATTCATGCTATATGCAAAGGTTATAGTGTGGATGCCTCTGCATCATGAACCGTATCTGAACACAAAGTGAGCACTATTTTTGGTTTCATGAGTTCTTCTTGAGGTTTAGAAACATAAATTGCATTTACTAATCTTTGAAATAACAATGGTTTAAGAGTCGTAGTGGAATGTTCAATCGAGATAAAGTCCTCAAGGGCTTCATCTAACATATTGAAGTCATCAAAACTAAACGGCTCATCATACACATGAAAGTCTTGTAAAAAGTAATCCAACATTATAGCATGCTCAAATTAACTCAAGGCTTAAATGTAAAATGTTTAAGCATAAACTTTGTGAAAATATAATAGAATAACACTATGTGACACACAAAGTTGTAATTTCAAAACTCTTTTAATGAAAGGATAAAGGAAATCACTTAAGTTTTCAATATGTGCACTTTCACAAAAGAGGGTTTTGCAACCTAAATATGTTTTAGGACAACAAACTAACTTAGATCTGATGTTGAAAAAGGATGCAAATTCTTTAGAGGGTAGGTTCACCAAAATGTTTAGTGGTGAAAATGTGGTAATGAGATATAGAACTACAAGTCCCACACTTTCACATGCACTAAAACATTAGGGAAGCAAAGGGTAAGTTTAGGGATAAACTATTGATTTCCTATGTTTCCTTTCCTGTTAATTATCTCTGTGTGATTGTTTGAATTAGATTTTCACAAGCTATTATCTCTCTTTAACTAGGAAACCCTAATTTGCAAATTAGACTGTAATAACTAAATTTTTGATATAGATACAAATGAAGTAATTATAGAAATGCAGAGTAAATAGATCAGAGATAGTGTACCCAGAAACTGAGGAGCATTTGGACTAGGGCACTAGTGGTAATGTCTTGTAAGTTTTAGAATGTTAGGATTCTCTGCAACAACTACTTCATAATCTCCAAAGGCTTCCGGATCCCAGAAAAATCACCCAGTTGGACTAGGGTGCTAGTGGTAGTGTCACAAAAGTCTCAGAATCTTGAAATCTAAATTCTGTGATGACTGTGCCTACAATATTTGTCTTCCTATCACTCCTTTCTGTCAGATCTTGAAAAATGTAACATGCACATGTAAAAAGAGGAGAAAGATGGTTATGGCTATATAGGAGCTTGCCTCAATCAAGCCCCATTTTTTGTATTCCTACCTCAACAATAGCCCAAGATAAAGATCTGTAGATGTGTGTGTTCATCTAACAAATGTGCATGCATAAACATAAAAACCCTAGATGACTCAAGCATCAAGGAAAGATCAACAATTTGCTTCACTCAATGAACAAACACAACTTCACCTCAAGGAGATGAAAACAATGAAGACTTGCATGAATAAGAAGGTGAATCAACAATGACCATGAAGAATCTGCAAACTTGATGTTGGAGGCTTCAACTCTTCTCCTAATCATGCAAAAGGTGTACAAACCCTAGGAAGAGCAAGATAGTCTCAAGATCTTGGTTCCTAATCTCCATCCATTGTCTCCATGATAGCAAATTCAAAGAGCTTCAACAAATTACTGAACTTAAATGGCAATTTTGGCAGAGTTTTGGCATAAGGCTTGCAGAAAGATTGTGTCTAATAAAATGATTTTCAATGTCTTTAAATATCTAACCTTAGGAATTTCAAATTTTGAAATAAAATGACATCGCGTGAAAAAGAAAAATTTGAAAACGGAATCCTGGAATGTACGGCAAGAGCCAACATCCCTCCAAAATTTAGGACCCCGAGAAATAGGGCAGAACAAGGGCACTAGCGCCCAAGTCCAAGCCCTGATGTCCTACTCAGGACTACCTCAAGGAGGTTAGGGGATCCCAAATCCAAGTTTGCTTTTCATCCTCAACCTTCATTTACTCCAAAATATGACATTCTTCCAATTAGACCTAGGTCATTCAGGGTTTAGGAAGGTCTGAAAGAAACTAGGTTGAAAGGTCACCAAAAGAGAGGAGCTAAACCATGGAAAATTGTACCATTCCATACACAAGGACAATTTTTGACATAACATAATTAAACCATTGTTTTTCCCTAGCAATCAATGTATCAACAAATGTATTCATCAATGTATAACCATTGTGTATATGACCATAGTGTGAAGATTAAAACAATCTAACATAAAAACACTCTAGACCAAATGTGGTCAGGACCTTAAAATTGTTTGTATGAGTTATCCTTGTTTTGAAATAAATTTAACTATGAATTCAATGCATTTTCATAATTTTCACATTTTGTATGCAATATGCCATGTCATTTTTGTCACATTGATTTGGGACTTAAAACTTGGATTGAATATAATATTTTCTAATGGTGAATTAGGCACTTTCAAAGTGAAGAGCATAAACTTGTTCCTCAAGGCCAATTCAACCAAGTGTATGTACATAAAATTTTAATTATGCAAAGTCACCAAAACAAAAAAGAAATGATCCACTCTTGGATTCAAATCTATAAATTTTTAAGAGGCATTTGTTTTTTATATTGGTAAAATGGGTTTTTGAAAGGGCATGAACCATTTTACAAAGAAATAGGGATCTTGATCTTTTTGTAAATGACATTTATTAACAATGGGAACTTGATGCCTCCAATCACAAGTGCTCCCTTGATGCCATGATGTCTGCTGATTGATGGATGCAAATTTGGCTACAACAAGTCAAACCACAAATTTCATTAATTATTTCAATGGTAAATAAATAATTCAAACTACCAAGTAAAAAATTTTGAACTAATAAGAAAACATATACCACTAATAAAGCCTCTACCATCAACTAGGAAGAAAATACTATGGTTTGATGAACAGAGTTCCTATATGAAAATTGACAAGAATGTAAGAATATATGTACATAATCATAATAACTTTAATTAACAATATACTTGCTTGATTTGTAAAGCATACATGTTATTACACCAATTCAATCTAATTAATCATGTCGGTCAACTCTAATCTTTATAGTGTCAATTATTGATTCATGGTCAAACTCACAAACTTTCTATAAATTCTTACTATGCGGTCGACCCCAATATTTGATCAATTGAACATTTGATGCAATAACAAGGTTAGAGTAATGAAGAATATTCCTATGTGTATCAAAGTCCTCAAACAACCATACATCAGACTTCTCCATTAGGTACCTTCTAATCCATGTTCTAATAAAACAACAAACCCTATAGGATACTCAATATCCTCTAGACCAATTATTGTAGTAGTCAATTTATTTTTTCCCTCTACAAAATGGTACAAATAATAATCTATCCCTTCTTCATTATTCTTATCAACAATAACTACATAAACATGACCTATATTGAATTGTAAAAATAAATTAATTCAACTAAATGATCTAAAATACAATATAATAAGTTAAAATATTGATTTCAACTAATTAATAAATCTATAATGCCTGGTTGCACTAGATCTAATACATGGCCAAAGTCAAATGATACTTCTATCTAGTTCAACTGTAGTTCTTGTGGAAGTTGATGTGTCAATCGAAACTAAAGGTCTACAAGGCCATTCATCAACCCACTCTTTTGACTCACACTCTTCCCAAACAAAATCCATACATGAAAAAATATACCATCTCTCTTGTATAAATAGTCCATGAACCTGTGTTTGGACTTCTAAATGAGTGGAACTCACTCGATCCTAATATTGTACAACAATCTTCATAGTTTGCAATATTACGTTGTTCTACTAACCAAAAAAATCTACAAACTGTAGACTTACCTTCATTACCTGGTCCCATTGTGGAGTTACACCATTTCATGATTTTTTTTGCATCTATCAACTTAGCACCACCTTGGTACTTCAACTCTTCTCTTGCTAGGGCTCTTTTTACACATGCTCCTGCACCATCATACTCCTCCTTTCCTTGTCCAACCTTAGTGAAATTATAAATATATTGAACACCACTCGTCACATGCATCTTGATCAACCAATAGAACATCTTCGAATTATTGAATTGTGATGTGCAATTATTTGACCATATGATGTGTTGACTAGATGTGATATTTTTGTCACTTAAATTATCATAGAACATTTCAAAGAAACCTTGCACAAACTCAATAGAATGAGTATGATCATCTCTAATGTAGAAGTGATACTCTCATAATATCTTTATGTCTTCCTTTATGCTAATAGGTGAATGCATGATTGCTATATGTACAATAATAGTAACCTAAATAGAGTTGTCGTACTGATATTGCACTTCATTTTGTGGTTGTAATGTATATTTCTCAAAAAATTATACAATAGAAACAATGGTACCAAGAGGTTTAATATATCCTTACATAACTTGCATACCATGAAGCTTTATGTGTATGCATTGCATACTCATATACTATTTTCTCTTGAAATATTCTCATAAATTCGGCTACAAATTTATCTATACTCACTAACTCATATCTCTTTAACTCTTTTCCATCTATTACTCCATATGTTACTGACTTGTATTTTCCAAAAATAACTAGTTTTTTTTTCAATTTCATGTGTGTTGTCTATATGTATACATTTTGGCAAATGTTGCAAACCACCACAACTAACATATGATCCTTTCAAACATGTCTTCTTATAAAAATTTGTCTATCCACTCTTTCGCATAAGACACTTGAAATAAAATATCTTGATGATTTAGGTGGGACTTGTATCATACATTCATGCAAAACATCATTAGTATGCAAAGTAACACATAGATGATGATAAATATCATAATGCATAGAAAATTCAATATGCATCCTACAACAAGAAGTAGTGAGTGCATTATTTATTTTAACATAAAGAGGCTTGGCCATCTCAAAATACATTTGAGTAATTCTTATTTGAGGATAACTCTCAATAAAATTTTGATAAAACTTTGTTTGAGTCATATCCAAAAATATTTAGGATGCGGTTAATGATTTTGAGATCCAGTTCTCCTTCTTTCAACATCTCTTTGATTGAGTGAAACTCTTATGTTATCTTTCCAAAATTGTTCAATTAATGCTCTTAAGCCATCAACAACAAGTTCCTTGTCTTTGCATGGGAGTCTACTTGAGAATGTCCATATTGCATTATTATTGGGATCTTAAACCATTTCATGTCTCCAAATGGATTTCAATAGTGTTTTTGTACTTGTCTTTAGTGATCTACTTGTTTTTCTAATCAAACGAGAGTTTTTGGTTTCACTGCTTACTATAGTTTATGTAAGAACATGTCAGGTAACATTACTCTCTTTAATGTGTGAGGTTGAACCTAATGATTGGTATGCACTAATTAGATTTATTACAATAGTTCTTTCACCATCGATATTAGATGATCTTAAATCAAGGATCTTCATATTATCTTTAAAATTAAGAATTTTTATCATTTCAACAAACAACTGGTACCTTCTTGTTTCACTTAAGCTTTCAAAAACTCTTTTCCATAATTTATTGGTAATTCTTCTACAAGTGCATTCAGGAATTTTATTGACAATTGGTTTCAAAATATTTTCATCAATTTCAATTAGATACTTTTGTCTTTTATGAATAATTTAAGGAGGTTTTTTTATTGGCATGTGTTCTTGGTTTGCATTAGGTAAATTTTGTTCATCATTTCTTATTTCAATAGGTATTTTTGGAATTATTTCTACATTCATATCAATTGGTATTGATGATGTACCTTCTCCTCCAACTTTTCTCATTTGACAAATCCTTTTCATGTGTTGCCTTTGTTTTTGTTTCTCTACTTCAATTTGCTCAGGTGTTCCCCACTTATTCCTTCCCATGGTAATTTTCAATTGTTCCTAAATAAAAAAATTATCAATATATGTTATTTAAGATTTTAATTACAAAAAAGACAATATTAAAACGATCACAAAAGAAAACATATTGATCACAAATAGACTCTTAAAATACAAGTAAATGATTATTACTTACACCAATAAACAAATTCTCAAAAATATCTTAATAGTCACCAAAATTGACAACCAAAAGCGTTAAACAAAAAAAACATGCAATAATCAAAGACTTGTTGATTTTGAATGCATTTTATGTTGAATGTACAAGACAACTGAGAGGGGGGGTGAATCAGTTGTATCAGAAATTTCAAACTCTCACAACCATTCAGATCCACATTAATCTTTAAACTTGTTATGATGATTAAGCATGAAAATCAAATAACAGAAACTGAAACATAATAGCACCAATCACAAGACAACACCAAATTTTACGTGGAAAACCTAAGAAGGGAAAAACCATGATGAGGATTAGCTCACAATATAGACTAGTAGTAATACTGAATTACAAAAGGCCCACTGTCAGGCTTCACTACCTAGAAGAAAGAAAGGATCACTAACAAAGGACTCACTATCCAGAAGAAAGAGATAGAAGAAGAAGAGGCTCACTACTAGGATGAACTGATATAATTGTATCTAACCTATGCATGGAGTTCAATTCCAATGAACCTCAATATTCACCACACCATAAATATCACCTTTGCAGCAACACTAAAAATTAGTAGACACCTTCTGCTCACTGCATCTAGTAGCCTAACATATGAAAGCTCTTACTGCCCTGATCAAATTCACATCACAAACATCATATCCATCATGCATACATACACTCACAAATCATTGACACTTATTTATACCAACATCAACCTTGAAAACATTCTCCAAGGTTGGCAACACAACTTAACCCATAAAATTCAAATTAGGTCTGGACCAAAACATTCCTGTAGAGGAAAGGAATGAATGCAGACCCCATCACATCTTAGCATGGACCTAAATTCATTCTTACATACTTCATCATGCTTTCATAATCAACAAAGCACAACCACAATTAGTGTAAACAACCAAGTCAACCAAACTTGTGTTAACACTATGAACTTTTAAATACACACTTCCTCAAGATCAAAATATGACATGCATACCAAGCACCAAGATTGAACATGATCTAGAAATATCCAAAAGCACTTGAAAACCAACAAAATCCTTTGCAACATCTTTCACCTGAAGAAAGTTCACACTGGAGCACTTAGATTACACTATTATCAACTGCAACTCAAGAAAGGAACTTGTAGAGTACCAAACCATGAACCACTTGAACTAAAGAAATATATGGACCTTATAAGCATGAATCCAGAACCACATTGCCAGAAATAGATCTGTGGAAAAATGTGGAGCAAAACAATTTCTCCTAGACACTTTTGCACAACTCAGAAACACTATCCGCACATTGGTGAACATAACTTTCTCTACACAATGAACTAGAGTACACAATATGGAACATAACATATCTAACCACCTCTTAACAATATATCCAAACCACACAATTACATATTGAATTAGGAAGAAATGCAAAGCAAAACTCGATCACTATTCTGTTAAGCCAGCCAATCTTTTCAACACACTGTTTCCTTTATTAATCAAATTTTTTGAAAAGCACTTGGAAACCAACCAACAAAAGCATATTCTCAACATCTTTAGCACATCTTTAAGGTAATCACATAATATTTAGCAAGGCAACTTAATCAAACAACAACAACCTCATTAGAAGACACTATTGACACCAATGACAACACAAGCTTGTTGACACCAATGACAACACAAGCTTGTTGACATCAATGACAACATCGATTAGCACATACTTGCAACAATCTCCCCCTTTGTCATTGATGGAAACATGTGATGTGAAAAACCATCAAGACACAATTCTACACCAGCTTCTTTTATTTTTTATTCCCCCCCTTTCTTTTACACATCTTACTTTCTCTTTGATCACTGGTTCTTTTCTTTTTCACATTGCTCTCTCTCCCCCTTTATTTTTCACATGAACTCTCTCCACCTTTGACATCAATGACAAAGGGTGAAACAACTTTCCCTGCACATACTTGCATTGCTCACTACTACTCTGCAACATCTTTTTCTTTCACTGCTCTAAATACTCCCCCTGACTGCAACAATCATCATGACCACTACCTGCTTCCCCTGAGAGGTAGCCTCCAACATTAGTCCAGAAAAGAATGAATCTTTAAATCCACTAGACTAATGCACCTCCATATGCATCTAGCTCAAAGAAGGAGGGGCAATAACCCCTAACTTCTCCCAGAGATACTCAAATGTATTCTTAGGAAGAGCCTTAGTGAATATGTCAACAACTTGATCATTTATATGTACATACTCAAGATTGACTTCCTTCTCTGCAACCTTCTCTCTCAGAAAGTGATACCTAATTGAAATATGCTTTGTCCTTGAATTCATCACTAGATTCTTTGAAATGTTAATAGCACTTGTATTATCCTAGAAAATAGAAATTGGCTCATCATACACAACTTTGATATCTTTCAAGGTTTTTCTCATCCATAACATCTGTGTGAAACATGATGTTGTAGCAATATATTCTTCCTCTGTAGTGGATTAAAGACACTGAATCTTATTTCTTAATTAGCTAAGACACCAATCTACATCCAAGAAAGAATGCACCACCACTTGTACTTTTCCTATCATCTACACAACTAGCCCAATCTGCATCTGTATAAGAACTTAGAGTAAAGTCAATATCTTTGGGATACCACAAGCCATAATCAAAAGTTCCCTTCAAATATTTGAATATCCTCTTCACTACCATAACATATGACTCTCTAGGATTTACTTGAAATCTAGCCACAAGACAGACTACATTCATAATATCTGGTCTAGTAGCAGTCAAATATAGTAATTCTCCAATCATTGATCTATACTTGCTCTAATCAGCCTTAGGAGATTCATCATTCAAGAAAGTAGACTTCACATCCATTTGATATACTTTGAAATCCTTATGTGCTACAAAGGCCAAAAACATCCTAATGGTCTCCATTCTTGCCACCAGAGCATAAGTTTCCTCATAGTCTATTCCTTCCACTTGTGAGTAGTATTTACATACAAGTCTTGCCTTGTTCCATACCACTTCTCCATTCTAATTCAATTTGTTCTAGAATACCCACTTAGTTCCAATTACATTTTTGTTCTCTTGTCTTGGGACAAGTTCCCAAGTCTAATTCTTCTCAATATGCATTAGTTCTTCTCCCATAGCCTTGATCTAATACTCATCCTTGCATGCCTCAACCACTTTTTTAGGTTCAATTTTAGAAAGTAAACATAGATTTACCTATTCTTCAGTAGCTCTACTTCTTGTCAATACACCTTTGCTCTTATCACCAATGATATGGTCTTCAGTGTGATGCTTCTGCACATACTTAGGAGTTTTAAGGATTCTTTCTAGAGCTTGTTCTTCAACCTACACTTGTTTTTCTTTAGCTTCTTCTTCTTCTCCACAAGAAGACTCATCTGATTCATATTCATTAACCTCTAAAGTCTTCTGTATATCTTCATCAACCTTAACATTAGCACTTTCAATAATTTTTCTTAGCCTTTTGTTGTAGCACCAGTAAGATTTACTTCTAGTAGAATACCCAAGGAAAATACCTTCATCACATCTTGTATCAAACTTTCCTAGTTCCTCATCTCTTTTGATATAACATTTTCTTCCAAAAACTTTGAAATATTTAACAATAGGTATCCTTCCATACTATAGCTCATAGGGAGTCTTTGTGTCATTTGCTCTTACTTGTACTCTATTATGTATGTAGATAGTAGTCTGCATTTCTTCTCTCTAGTAGACTTCTAGTAGGTCTGCTTCTTTTATCATTGTCCTTGCAGCTTCTTGAATAGTCTTGTTCCTCCTTTCAACCACTCCATTCTGCTGAGGAGTTCTAGGGGCAGATAAATGCCTCTTTATCCCATGATTCTCACAAAACATGTTAAACTCATTAGAATTAAATTCTCCACCTCTGTCAGACCTCAAACATTTGATCCTCATATCCATTTCATTTTCAACCATTTCTTTAAATGCTCTAAACTTATCTAGGGCTTCTAATTTTTCCTTAAGAAAAGTGACCCATGTCATTCTAAAGCAATCATAAATAAATAACATAAAATACATATCACCTTGAAAACTCCTTACTCTCATAGGATGACAAAGATCTGTATGTACCAATTCCAATAGTCTGGTAGAAGACTAATCCTTTACTTTGAAGCTTCTTTTTTCCTTTCCAATCTGACATTCTTTACAGATAGCATTGACAGGTTTTGTAATCTTTAGCGGATCTCTCACAGCTTGAACTGAACTTATCCTTACCAAGCTATCAAAATTGATGTGACACAATCTCCTATTCCATAGCCAACTCTCAATAATTTGAGTCATAAAGAAATAACTAACACCACATTTGAGATGATAAACGTTTCCACCTGTCCTCTTTCCAGCAACAATCACTACTCCAAAGCTTTTCCTGATCTCATAGCCATCATCCTGAAACATAAGATTGTAACCCTTGCTACACATTTGTCCAACACTCAAGAGATTATGATTTAAACCTTTGACATAAAGAACATCATCAATGTTATGCTTTCCATCAAAACTGATTGAACCTTTTCCACAAATCCTAGTAGCCTCATCACCATCAAACCTAACTACTCCACCATCATATTTTTCAAGCTTAATAAACTTACTCTTATAACCTATCATATGATTTGAGCATCCACTATCAATGATCTAGTCATCTTTTTATCTTTTAGCATGAAAAGAAGACATTATATTGCCTTCAGGGTTAGTACTTGCTTCCAGACCCTTTTCCTTCACACATCTTCCAGAGTTAGCAGAAACAATTTCATCTCTTAGGGTTGTGAATAAGCATTCATTATCATTATCATTCTCATAATCAGATTCATCATCATCAGATATACTTGCATATTCTCTAACATAGTAACTTTTCTTAACAATCTTACCTCCATTTTCCCTATTTTTAATTCTCAGAGCTCTAGCTAGACATCTTGAAGCATAATGACCTATTTTTCCACAACTAAAACATTTAGAAGGCAACTTACCACTAAAATTTCCAATACCCTATTTTTATCCTTCTCACAAAGTTAGATTCCACTTCAACAAGGTCTTCCAGATCTAATTCCACAGTCTTCTTTGATTTGCTAGCCTTAAAAGTGGTCTCATCCTTTGCAGTTCCACTTGTTATGACAAACTCTCTTATTTCAAAAGTAGTTAAAGTGCCAAGAAACTTATCTTTGGTGAACTAATTCAAATTTTATAATTCTTCAATAGTAGAAACCTGATGACTATAAGCTTTAGGAAGAGTTCTGAGTACCTTCAATATCACTTATTTTTCATCTATATTTCTATCAATTCCTTTGATGCCATTGACAACTTCCTCCACCTTCTGTAAGTAGCTTGTAATGTTTTCATCTTCAGACATTCACATGGTCTCACATGTTAGATTCAAATTTTGCATTTTAGCTTGTTTTACCTTATCATCTCCTTCATAAACACTTTCCAACTTTTTCCAAATCTCATTAATAGTTTTCAAATTCACAACTTTCACCAACTCAGAATTAGTAAGTCCACTTAAGAGAGCATTTTTTTGCCTTACCATCTATTTCAACATCTTTGATCTCATCTTCAATACTTATACCTTTTTTTAGTACATTGTAATTAGACCTAATGGATTTATAGATCTCATAACCAAGAGAAATTAGAAAGGCTTCCATTCTTACCTTCCAGAGAGCATAGTCCGATCCATCAAACAAGGGAATCTTCTTCTTGTGCACCATCCTAGATCTACCTCAAGCTGTTAAGATTTCTTCAAAGGAACCTTGCTTTGATATCAATTGATGAATGCACAAGACAACTGAGAGGGGGGCTGAATTAATTGTATCAAAAATTTCAAACCCTCACAACCCTTCATATCCACATTAATCTTTAAACTTGTTATGATGATTAAGCATGAAAATCAAATAACAGAAATTGAAATATAACAGCACCAATCACATGACAACACCAAATTTTATGTGGAAAAACCAAGAAGGGAAAAACCACAGTGAGGATTAGCTCACAATATAAAGTAGTAGCAATATCGAATTACAACTAGGCTCACTGCTAGGGCTCACTACCCAAAAGAAAGAAAGGATCACTGCCAAAGGACTCACTATCTAGAAGAAAGAGATAGAAGAAGAAGAGGCTCACTGCTGGAGATGAACTGATATTATTGCATCTAACCTATGCATGGAGTTCAGTTCCAATGAAGCTCAATATTCACCACACCATAAATATCACCTTCGTGGCAACACTAAAAAATAGTAGACACATTCTGCTCACTGCATCCAGTAGCCTAACACATGAAAGCTCTTATTGGTCTGATCAAATTCACATCACAAACATCATATCCATCATGCATACATACACTCATGAATCCTTGACACTTATTTATACCAGCATCAACCTTGAAAAATTTCTCCAAGGTCGGCAACACAACTTAACCCATAAAATTCAAATTAGGTATGGACCAAAACATTATCACGAAGGAAAAGAATGAATGCAGACCCCATCACACCTTTAGCATGGACCTAAATTCATTCTTACACACTTCATCATGCTTTCACAATCAATGATGCATAACCACAATTAGTGTAAACAACCAAGTCGGCCAAACTTGTGTTAACACTATGAACTTTTAAATGCATGCTTCCTAAAGATCAAAAGATGACATGTGGACCACACACCAAGGTTGAACATGATATAGAAACATCCACAAGCACTTGAAAACCAACAGAATCCTTTGCAACATCTTTCACCAAAGAAAGTTCAAACTAGAGCACTTAGATTACACTATTATCAACTGCAACTCAAGAAAGGAACTTACGAGGCACCAAACCATGAACCACTTTAACTAAAGAAAGATATTGACCTTATAAGCATGAATCTAGAACCACATCACCGAAATAGATCTATAGAGAAATGTGGAGCAAAATAGTTTCCCCCAGACACTTCTACGCAACTCAGAAACACTGTCCGCACACTAGTGAACATAACTTTCTCTGCACAATGAACCAGAGCACACAATCTGGAACATAACATAACTGACCACCTCTTAACTGTTGCAAGTATGTGCCTAATCGATGTTGTCATTGATGTCAACATATCCTTGTTGTCATTAGTGTCAACTGTATCTTATTCTATTACTTGTTTAGAAGACTTGTATGTTGAGGATATTGAGAAAATTAGCCTCTCCAGAAGAAACAAGTGAGTTACAGAGAAGCGTAGTATAGATAGTGAGTTGTATGCTAAAGAACAGTCCAGTAAATTGCTCCACATTTATTCCTACTTGAAGATCATGGTTTGTGGATTGGAAGTAAATTAGAGGTATGTCTGAGGATGCTACATTTCAAGTCTGAGCCATCCATATGAAGATTTGAGTAAGTTGTATTCACCAGAGTGAAACCTGCTTTTTCTAAAAGTTCAGTTGAGACAGGAAGATAGTATTTGGCTCTGTATTCCTCTGTAATAAAGTATTTTTCTCTGTGGTTCTAGAGGGAAGTCTAGGATGATGATAAGTACCTACAGTTGCAATGGTTCATGGTTTGGTGGTCTGCAAGCTATCTTTCTTTTATGACAATTGAAGACAGTGAAGCTCATGTGTTCTGGTGAGAAGATTCCTATGGATAAAGTGGTTAAGGTTCATGCGGTTGCTCTTGATGATTATAGTGTGCTTGTGGATATCTCCTAATCCTATTCCCATCTGGACTTTAGTCTGCATTAAGAAATTAATAGGGTGTGTGAAGATTGTTCCTAGATAACGTAGCGTGTAACCAGTCTTGGTCGACTTGGTTGATCCCAGTGCTTGTGGATATCTTTGGAAGATTGTGGAAGCATGTTCTGGTGTGGAAGATCATGTTTGAGTCCTAGCTAAGGCATGACATGATCCACATTTCATTCCCTTTGCATGATGTTACAATAGGCGAGGACCTATTTTGTAAATGTTTGTAATACAGACCTTGGAGATTGTTCCAATGGTTAATGCCGACCTTGATGATCATTCCAAGGTTGATGTAGTGTATAAATACTTGTAGCTAAGTCATGGAAAAGTTGTCCTTGAGAAAAAATGATAATATATTAAGGAAGGTCCAAAGGCAGAGTAGAGAAGAGGTATAGGAAAGAAGAGGAAGAGCAGAGCAGAGGAGGAGCAGAGCAAAGGAAGAGCAAAGATGAGGAATTGTTTATTCACAATATAGAAAGGTGTTGATCATGGCAATGAGTCTAGCAATAAGCCACCAGTAGGGTTTAACAACCCTTATTGTAATCTTTCTAGGTTTAGGGTGGAGGCAATGAGTCTACTAGACCTAGTTGTTCTTCATGGCAATAAGCTAGTATGTTTAGGCCCGTGGGGTGACCAAGCCTGAACATCACTATTTTAAGATTGCAATATATATTGAGAGTTAATCCTCTCCATGGTTTTTCCCCACCTTGGGGTTTTACATGTAAATCTAGTGTCTTTTGTGTTTAATGTTTCTTTTGTGGTTAAAGTTTCTGATCTCATGCTCTCATTGTTAAATCATAATAATTGTGGATAAGTGATGAATGTTTAAATTGCAGAAAGTGACAACTGATTCACCCCCCCTCTCAGTTGTTCAGTGCATATCAACATTAACAACATATCCAAACTACACAATTAGATATTCAATTAGGAAGAAATGTGGAGCAAAACTCGATCACTATTCTGTTAAGCCAATCAGTCTTTTCAACACATTGTTTCCTTTATTAATAATTTTTTCTCAAAAGCACTTGGAAACCAACCAATAGAAGCCTATTCTCAACATCTTCAGCACATCTTCAAGGCAATCATATCATCTTTTGCAAGGCAACTTAATCAAACAACAAAAACATCATCAGAAGCCATTGTTGACACCAATGACAACACAATCTTGACATCTATGACAACACTGATTAGCACATACTTGCAACATTTTAATCATTTCAACTCATATAAAACAAAAGAATCTCATACAATGCCATAGAATTCATGCAAAAAGCATGTGCAGTTGCAGTGGAGCCTTGATCATGGGTGTCATGTGTTTTTTTGCATGTTTTCAAGCCTTTAAACTTCTATAAAATGTGCTCATGTTTTATAATATGATTTTATTTTTTAACGTGAGCACATTACATAACACACTCACATTTTGTAAATATTTTTTCCCACCCATTTTTTGTTGAAATAGGTTTAGGAAATGAGGCTAAAGGATTGGGCTATTAATTTTCCTCCATTTCACATGTTTTTTTACCTTCAATAGAGTTTTTCAACTTCCTCGTCATCAGGTTTACACATTATATAATGATGTTTGATACAATTACCACCAAAATGTCCCACATCTTCTTAGCTTATTAACCATATCATTTTTTATTTGAAATACATTAACATATTTATTTTTATTTTCTTTTACTAATGTTTATATATTCCTCAGATACATATGTATTGATTTTTCTTTATAACTTTTGATCCGCTTATCAAAATTTGAAACAAATATTGTAATGTCAAAAATTGCATACCCTTGCAATTTTACACTATATTTTGGACTTGCTTTGGTTTCCATTCTTATTTTTCTTATAGGCTCATTTTAGCCCTTGCATTAGCCTTTTTCTCTCCCATGGTGCTTAGGCCTTTTTTCTTGTGTTTCCTTTTCATCAAGTTCTATTGTCACTTTTGTGTTACCCCTGTGATGTTCTAGTTTCATGTCATTTTTTAGCCTAAATTGTTCAGACACTAGTGCTTCATGCAGACATTCACACACTGTGCTAGCGTCCCATGATAATTGCTTGTTTAGAGGTAATTTTTGAGTGTTTTTCCACTTTTTTCCTTTCATGGGTCAGTGGTAATGCCTCAAAATGAATCCAAATGGCTCGTTACCCTCTTCCTCTTCCCTCCTATATTTTTCAATCTATCTTTTTACTCTTGCATGTTTCTATTGGATCTCTCTTGGCTCTCATACAACCTTCTCATGCTTTGTAGCTCTCTACATACTTCTACAATATTCTCCTTTAGCTCTCTTGTCCTTCTGAGATATTTTTTGTTAGTTCCTAGTAGCTTGCTATTATGTTTCATTTTTTGATCTTGCAGATTAGATGAACTACTGAGTGGATTTTCATGTTTTCTAGAGATTGTTCAATTTTTTGGGCCATACGGATGACAATAATTAGTGCAGAGATCCATGTGATGTGCTAGCATCTTGGATAGTGGCTTCTCCTTCTGGCTCCAGGTTCCCCTCTTCATCCTCTTTTTTCCTCTTTAATTTATTTCTATAAGTTATCTTTCAGTTTCCTCCAAGTTAGCATTTTCCATTCCAACACATATGTAATGTAATATAGAATTTAGGCTATAGATTAATTTTCATATTACATTTTGGTGAACCAACTACTTTAACATAAAACACCTTATTTTTCATTCCATTTTTCTTCCAAATATAAAATCAAGTTTTTTCCTAAAAAAAAGTTACAAATTAGTTTGTTGAGTGGAGTTTTGTGTTTTCTAGAAACTGTTTGATTTTTTAGGTTGTATGGATGACAATGCTTAGCGTAGACGTCCATGTGACGTGCTCACATCCTATATAGTGGTTTCCTCCTTATGGCTCCAGGTTCCTCACTTCATCATCTTTTTGCCTCTATAATTTATTACTATAAGTTATCTTTCAGTTTCCTATAAGTTAGCATTTTCCATTCCAACACATGTAATGTAATATAGAAGTTAGCCTATAGCTTAATTTTTATATTAAATTTTGGTGACCCTATTGATTTAACATAAAACACCTTTTTTTCATTCCATTTTCTTCCAAAAACAAAATCAAATTTTTTTCTAAAAAAGTTTTCTAAAGGAGAAAAATGATGGCCTTTGGTTGGATCTGTCAATACCTTTATTAATCTTCTCCTTCTATTCTTCATAATAAACATGTTCTCTTCTTTTCTTACACCACTTTCTAACTTTGTTCAAAAGTTTTGTGAAATTGATGTTTCATTTCATGCATGTGACGGTGACTTGGCTCTTCCTATGTCACTCTATTCTTTTGATCCCTCTCCTAAAATTCATCCTACGTATGAGGATATTTTTGTGCAAGAGGATGAAACCATTGATACTTTTATTAACATTACTTTACTTTCTCTTCATTTCAAAGCCCTCCCCTCTAGAGATGAAGCATTAGTAGATAAAGAGTCTCACCTCACATTGGATCCCCCATGGATAGATGTTAAGCAACAGATAGATGTTGAGCATATTTCCCCTATTTCTTCTCCTACATCATGTATTTCTCAAGAAGATAATAATGTTAATTCAATAATTGTTAATCAACTTATCCCATCTGATAAGGGGATGTTAGATAAGTGTGTTAATATTCAATTTAATATTTCATCTATTCCTAAAATCATTGTGTATGGGGTCCTTGATTTACCCCCACCCTCTCATCCTATGATCATTGTTTGGGGTATTCCTTAAAATCCTCAACCTTTGAATTACTTTTCTCAAATTGCAAATTCTATAACTCTAAATGTGTATGTGGCTCCTCACTACCATGCAATAGCCCACACATATAGCACTTAGCAAAACAAATAGGTCACTCCTCTCCCTATTTCCCTTCCTCCACCAAATCATATTCTTCCACCACCTCTTCATCTTTGTATAGAGAGTACTAAAGAATATGATCTTGTTAAACAAATGCAAGCTACACAAGCTAAGATCTCTCTTTGGGACCTGATAAAAGTTTCACCTTCTCATCATAGTGTCCTTCAGCAAGCCTTGCAGAAGATATCTATACAATATTGTTTAAAGCGCATGTGGCTACTATTCTTTAATGTTTTCATTCTAATTCTACTGATATCACCTTTTATTTCTCTAAATTCCCTTATGTTGAATTTCAAAAGAAAAATGATGCTCTTATGATTATTGTATCTATAAACTCGATTGGGATTAAGTGAACCCTTATTGATAGTAGTTCTAGTCTTAACATTTATAGTTTAGGCCTCCTTAATTGTCTTAAAATTGAAGCTTCTATTTCTCCTTCCAATCTATCCATTAGAGGTTTTGATAATGTGTTTGACTTGAATTTAGACACTATCACATTGTCTGTTAGGTTAGGCCTCATTACATTACCTACTGAGATTCATGTTATATGTCAAAGATGTTGATAACTGAGGGGGGATGAATCAATTATCTTAATTAATTTACCTTTCTGTTCTTCTTTAACAACTAGTGCATCATCAAAGCAAATAAGCATTCATAATCATGAAAGCAGAAACAAAGTCAAGATACATAACAGAATGATTTTGACGTGGAAAACCCTGTTAAGGGAAAAATCATGGGGTGACTAACCCAAGAATGTATTCTCTGTTAGAAGAATAAAAATACAAAATGACACTTGCCAATTAGGGCTCACTACCCAAGCACACTGCTCACAAGAGGCTCACTACCTAGAAGAGACTCATTGTCTACAAGTTTATAAAGAGAGTAACAAGATACTTGAACTGATGAGAAGTATCCACATATGTTGGAGTTCAGTTCTGGTTAGGCTCAGTATATTGATCTACTACACTTCATTCTTTCTCTTCTTTTTTGCTATTGTCCTTTCACATACCGGATCTTCCTTACTGCTTCCACACTGCTCTTCTACTTTTCTTTGCACACCACAACACACAACACACACCTTCATACTGAAATCAATTTGGTATATATATCCGCACCAAGGATTTCATCCACTCTCTAGTCGGCATCTAGAATACTTATTATTTTCCCAAAGTCTTGGTATGTCGGCTGAATCCTTGCTTATCAAGTGATGCATATCAAAGAGATGCTCATAAAAGTCATTAATCATGTCGGCCAATCATGAATGATACCTTAGTAAGCTTGATCACCATCAATATCTCATCCGGATCAAGGTCTGATGCTCTACCGGTCAGTTCTTCCTCAGTCTACTCTGCCAAACAGGAACCCAATACTTAGGTGCTTATATCTCTTCACTCTTTCATCATCGGAGGCTCAATCCCTAGAATCTATCAGTCAAGGTACTCCTCTTGACTTCCCCAAGTCTGTACTTTACATAGATACTTCCTCTGAGAGATCCAGACCTGATTGTCGGACCTTGCTGCATACTCTGTTCTTGGTCACTGGACCAAGTTACTCTACAATCTGACTTCTGATATAGACACACCATGTCCTGCAGATGGGTGAGATGAACTTTGTTGCCATCAATGACAACACTCATGAAGCTACAATGTGTCTCTTACCAACAAAAGAGTCTTTCTTATAATCTTCTTCTTAGTAGACCATAAATTCATGCCATGGGTGTAGTTACATCTAGCCTTCATCAATCTCTAAAATTTATTTATAATGGTAAAGTACATAAGATAAGTGTTGATCCTGATGCCTTTCAATACTGTTAACATGCTGAATTGGGTCACATGAAGCATCCTCTTTATTCTTTTCATAATTTTTTACCTTCTACAACAAACTCTCAAACACCATCGTCACCCTCTATTGGTGATGATGTGCCTTCCTCATTTAATGCATGTCTTGATGATGATTGGGGCTCCTTAGACTTCATACCCCATGGGCCTGGTGAATATAAGTTTGAGCCTTCTCCCATTGACATTCCTACATTTAATAGGGATATGCATTCTTGTATTAGAATCAATCCTTCTTATGTAAATTCAATTGCTTCTTCTTTAACATGTGCATAGACATCTCATTTTGGCAAGGCTAGTGATGTTGATTCTCCTCCTCTTTCTGATTTGGAGACACATTATGGGCTTGGGTTCAAAATTATTTTTAAACATGGATACAATGGAAATGGTCTAGGGTGCATGAAATAAGGAGTTAAGGTCCCTATGGAATCTACACCACACTTTTCTACAGTGGGTTTACATTACTAGCCTTCTCCTCTATCTATTGTTGAATGCACAAGACAACTGAGAGGGCGGGTGAATCAGCTATATAAAAAAATTTCAAACCCTCATAAACATAATCACATTCACATCAATTCACTTAATCTATTATGAAGATTAAACATGAAATGCAGATAATAGAAACTTAAACACATCAGCACCATGCACAAGAGAACACCAAATTTTTACGTGGAAAACCCTAAAAAGGAAAAACCATGGTGAGGATTAGCTCATAATATAAATTAGTAGCAATACCAAATTACAAGAGGCTCACTGTCTGTTAGGACCATTCAAAATTTCCATAGTCCCACTTGGTTTCATATATTTTTCCTTCCATAAATCCTTCTTAGGGCCCTGCAGTACATTCAAACAGCGTTGGCAGGTATGTAGGAACCAAAGGATGTGAAGACTCAGTTACCACTTCCCTACAGCATGTAGAAAATCCACTTGCAGTATTGCGGTGTGAAGATAATGCTTATCGCAGTCCCGTGGTGTCTCGAAAGTGAGTGGCAGGCCAGTAGTATAAACTTAAGTGGCATATAATATGTCACTGCGGTCCTGTGGTAGGTAAGAGGATGACCGATGGTAATGTGGTAAGAAGAAGCCGAGGTAAAATGGTCACCGCACCCTTGCGGTGGTTTCAAGTGGAGCTTGTGGTGGTGTGGTAGAAAGGATTTCAAGTGGTGTGGATGTTGAGTGTCATGACCCCGTGATAGTTTCAAAGGAGGTCTATGATGGTGCAGTGAAGGCCTATGTGAAAGGGTACACATGGACGCTTTAGCATACTCATGCAGATCCAAAAGGAGGTGGCTTACTTTCTATTGCTCGAATGCAATTTCATGACACGTGGTAGTCTTCAGTACCAATATGAGTTTTGATTGTTGAGACTTCTCGATTGGCACGCTTTTATTGGTGGTGGACTTTTCAATGAAGTTGAATGGATTTTCAAATATTTTCAAAGCATAGATCTTGTCATCCCTAATTAAATTGATGATCTGCATTCAAAATTGAAAATTTTTCAGTTGCAAACATTTCTTTTGAGCACCGGGAAGGAAAATGGCGAGCGTCTCTTCAAAGAAATCAGTCCTGGGTTGTTTGAGGTGAGCACGATGAACTTCCAAGTGGTTACAACAAGATATTTTTATCTTCATGAGGAATTTTCATTATAATGGATGCTAGTGGCCCCAATCTTTAAATGTAAAATGAAAATGTAACGGACAAAAATGTAATGTGTTGTGAAATGACATAGCTCTTTGGTTCTATAAAGAGGGCTAGTATTTTTCATAGGATGGCAGGGGAGGGAGAGAGAAGGGGATTTTTCTAGGCTTTGGATACAAGTTATCCACATGTTTGGGAAATAGATTTTTGTAGAAGGCTATTGAGTCTAGATTTTATAAAAGAATGCTCCTATAGGTGAATAAATTTATGTATGACATCTTTCTATTCAGATTGCAATATATGAGAAACACTTTTGTGTGGTTGTTTGTGTCTATCTCCTTGAGTATGAATGCTTCTCTTTCAAGTAAAGTTGCTAAGGGTTTCTGAGCTTGTCTGCATACATTTTCTATGTTGTATATTTGATTCATTGCATCTATTCAAGGAATGGATTAAAACCTCTCTAAATCAGATATAGGGGAAAGTATATTGTATTAAAGGATCATTGAAGAAGAGTCACAGGTGATACTCTTTCTTGGTCCATTACTGTAAGGCAGTATTGATGATTCCAACCCTCTGAATATGGAGTTTCAGATGTCAGATAGAAAGCATTTGCATGGTAATATTTGACTTTGTTGTCTTGATAAAGCATCGATCTAGGGTTTATTTGCCCAAAGGTCCAGAAGAAAATAGAATTTAATGATAAATCATTCAAATCAATTTTATGTTTTGTTTTGTTTTAGTTTAGGTCATGCATGTTCTCTGATTTCAACTATGAAGATAAATCAGGAGTATTACCAGGCTGATTTTAATCCTACACATCTTGATTTGCATAAATGAGAACATTTTTCCTGGTATGGAAAAGCTATATTTATTGATTGTGAATAAGGGAATACCTGCATAGTTGTGGCAGAACTTGAAGTACAGGGGAGATAGGAGATAATCTTCCACTCTATTGGTTGATTCTCTCATTGAATATGAGTATAAGAAGTGGCAAGTCTTTAGGATTTGATGCATGTAGATTTGGGAACCAACAGAATTGGCGACTCCGCTAGGGATAAGGCTTAGTTATCCATTTGATAAGAGTCAAGCCATGATCGTGATCTAATCATTAGCGTCATATATTGGAGAGCTTCATACCTGGAGAAAGAGTTTGTTGTAGCATGTTTAAAGGCTTTTAAAAGGTACTCTGCTAGCAAAGTGAATCTAGAATACAATTGATCAGGCAAGGAGCTTTTGGATTTTTTATGTTTTGTCCTCTTTGGAGAGGTGGTGACTCTATTGTTGAACCTGTTTGAAGCTACAATTTACTACCAGGTACTTCATCTTTTTCATTCAATATGATTAGATTAGAACAACAATACTGGTCATGTCCTTAGGAAAGGTTATTCTCTGTTGAAATATACAAAGCCCTAAATTTTAATGGTATTGGTGGTTATCCAAATGCTATCCCTAGTGAAATCAGAAAGTATTTACCAAAATATAGTGGAAAGCATTCTGAATCAACAAATCAACATCTGTAAGATTTTATGATTTGATAGGAGATTATGAGGTTGAGGCTGAAGATGTTTTCATGAAGCTTTTTGTTCAGTCATTGAAGGATGATGCTAGGGATTGGTTTTCATATTTACCTTTGTGTTCTATTTATTCATGGCTAGATCTTGAGATTGCATTTTAGAACAATTTGGTGAAAGGACTGATGTGATTTCATTAATTACACAATTTATGAGCATTCAAAAAGAAAAGGATGGGTTGGTTCCAGTCTTTAACCTAAGGTTTTCAAAATTGCTCAAACATATTCCTGAATATATGAGACCAAAAGATGCATTGTACTTGGTAATCTATCTGGCCACATTTGATGAGGAAATGAGTTATTTGCTGAGAGATAAGGGACCTACTACACTTCATGAAGCTTATAAAATTACAATGGCTATTGAAAATAATTAGAAATATGGAATGCCCATAGGATACATGTCAGGCAACTGTTGGTTATTGTAAAACATCCTATGCAAATGAGCAATGTAAATCAAAGAATTAGAATAGTTTTCAAAATGAATGTATTTCTATTGTTCTAGTTTGTTCATCATTGCTTCATGAGAATCATGAAGAGTCTCAAGCAACTTGTGAACAGAATACAAGTACTTCTAATCCTAAGTTTTTGGTTCAATCATTGCTCAACTTGAAGAGACAAGAAGGAGAATCACCCTATGCTCTATATATATGATTCATGAATACTTTGTTAGAAATCCCATAATATTGTAGACCTGAGGATTCTTTGTGTGTTGAATTGTTTTGTGAAGTTTATGAATTAGGTTTGAACACTTTGCTAAAGGAGCTGAAGCCTCAAAATCTTGATCAGATATTTGCTTGGATTGGGATTGTGGAAAGAGCCAAAGATGATTGTGTAGGAGGAATTATGTCTCAGAATACTAATAGTAGTTATGTTATTGAGCAAAGTCATGGCATAATACATAAAGATGAAGAAATTGTCGCAGGAAATGAAGGTGCATCTTATAATGATAAAGATAAAGGTTGTGATTAGCCCATAGGAAAGAAATATGCAGATGTAGATTGCATACACCATGCGATAAAGGATATATATGAAGTTGTATCTTGTAGTAGTGTTGAAGAATCAAAGGAATACATAGATACTGGGTATGATGGATTAACTTCTTATAATAATACTGATAACAATGCATTCATAAGAGAGTATGACCCAACTGTTCATGATAATGTATATGAAGAAGAGATGGAGGTTTCTATTTTGCATGAATAAGATATTCATATGGATATAATAGAGATAGCAGCTACTTCATATGAGGAGAATGAGGTTGAAGATGTTAAGAAGACACAAAATATATGTGATGGAGGGTTACAAAAATCTAGGGAGGCAAAGTTGTTGGCTTCCCAAGCAAGACAACACTTACAATAGGTCAAAGAATGTGTCAACTAGCTAGATCATGCAAGGTAATAAATGGAGTTATACCTTAGATCTCTATTTATTCCAAGGGAGGAATGCATAGAGGATGAGCAAGCAAAGGAAGAACCCTTTGACACTCAAGTCATAGATGAGGATGGAATAGCTAAGCATGCACTTAGTGGATCAACCACTATTGTTATATCTACACATGAGGAAGGAGACATGAGTGATTTAGATTTGGGTGAGCCTTTGATCATTCATGGAGAAGTTGAGGAGTTCATTCATGATAAGGTACAGAATCATTTGGAGGTTGTCCTTCTTTAGGAATTTGTGCTAGATACACCTTTTGGGTCAATATATAAGAGTAAGCATCAAGTTATGGAAGAATTTAAACATAAAGCCTATGCTGATAACATGTCCTTGAATAGTTGTTCATTATCTGATGATTCCAATGGTTTACTTTCAAACAAAATGTTTTCATTGATACACAACTATAATCCATGTATGCAAAGGGATAGTATCTATGTGTATTTTCAGTTTTTGTCAACATGGATCAACAAAAGCATGATGAAGGTGGCACAAGGGTGATATGCTCCCATGATAGTTTCAGTGAACATGGTGCTTTTAAATTTGACTTGAAATAGTTTGATGAAAATAGGATATTTGACAGAGGTAAATGTTGGTTCTTCATCTTTGGTGGTCTAGGGCCACCAAATAAAGTTTGAAGATATGGTTTTAATATAATGGAGCAATTACATAGCAGCCCAATGGATAAGGCACTAGTTTGCTCCACCAAAGATCTAGATTCTTACTATGCTCGCAAGGGGCATACATCCCCAAGTAAGAGCCACTGTTAGGACCATTCAAAATTTCCATAGTCTCACTTGGTTTCATACATTTTTCCTTCCATAAATCCATCTTAGGGCCCCACAGTACATTAAAACAACCTTGGTGAGTATGTGGAAACCAAATGATGTGAAGACTCAATTACCGCTTCCTCGCAGCATGTAGAAAATCCACTTGCGGTATCGCGGTGTGAAGATAATGATTATCGCAGTCCCGTAGTGGTCTCAAATGTGAGTGGCGGGCTAGTGTTATAAACTCAAGTAGCATATAATATGTCACTGTGGTCCCACGGTAGGTAAGAGGATGACCAGTGGCAATGCAGTAAGAAAAAGCTAAGGTAAAATGGTCACAGCACCCCCATGACAGTTTCAAGTGGAGCTTGCGGTGGTGTGGTATAAAGGATTTCAAGCAGTGTGGATGTTTAGTGTCATGACCTCATGACAGTTTCAAAGGAGGTTTGTGGTGGTGTGGTGAAGGCCTATGTGAAAGGGTACATGTGGAGGCTTTAGTGCACTCACATAGAGCCAAAAGGAGGTGGCTCACATTCTACTACGTGACTGCAATTTCATGACACGTGGCAGTCTTCAGTACCAATATGCATTTTGATTATTGAGACTATCTAATTGGCACACTTTTATTGGTGGTGGACTTTTCAATGGGTCAAATAGATTTTTAAATAATTTCAAAGCATTGATCTTGTCATCCCTAATTGAATCGACAGTCTGCATTCAAAATTGAAAATTTTTCAGTTGCATCTATGTTTCTTTTGAGTATCAGGAAGGAAAATGGTGAGCATCTCTTCAATGAAATCAGATCCTAGGTTGTTCAAGGTGAGCACGATGAACTCCCAAGTGGTTACAACAACAAATTGTTATCTTCATGAGGAATTTTTATTGTAATGGGTACTAGTGGCCCCAATCTTTAAATGTAAAACAAAAATGTAACCGACAAAAATGTAATGTGCTATGAAACGACATAGCTCTTCGGTTCTATAAAGAGGGCTAGTCTTTTTAATAGGATGGCGGGGGAGAGAGAGAGAAGGGGATTTTTCTAGGATTTGGATACAAGTTATCCACATGTTTGGGAAATAGATTTTTGTAGAAGGCTATGGAGTCTGGATCTCAAAAGAGAATGCTCTTGTAGGTGAATAAATTTATGTATGACATCTTTCTATTCAAATTGCAATATATGAGAAACACTTTTGTGTGTGTGTTGTCTATGACTGTCTCCTTGAGTATGAATGCTTTTATTTCAAGTAAAGTTGCTAATGGTTTCTAAGCTTGTCTACATACATTTGCTATGTTGTATATTTGATTCATTGCATCTATTCAAGGAATGGATTAAAATTGCTCTAAATTAGATATAGGGGAAAGTATATTGTATTAAACCATCATTGAAGAAGAGTCACATGTGATACTCTTTCTTGGGCCATTACTGTAAGGTAGTATTGTTGATTCTAGCCCTTTGAATATGCAGTTTTAGATGTCAGATAGAAAGAATTTGCATGGTAACATTTATTTGCTCAAAGGTCTAGAAGAAAACATAATTTAATGATAAATCATTCAAATCAATTTATGTTTTGTTTTGTTTTATTTTAGGTCATGCATGTTTTCTGATTTCAACTATGAAGATAAATCAAGAGTATTGTCAGTCTGATTTTAATCCTACACATCTTGATTTGCATAATGAGAACATTCTACCTAGTATGGAAAAGCTATATTTATTGATTGTGAATAAGGGAATACTCCCTAGGTGCAGCAGAACCTAAAGTGCAGGGGAGATAGGAGATAATTTCCCACTCTATTGGCCAAGTTTCTCATTGAATCTGAGTATATGAAGTGGCAAGTCTTTAGGATTTGATGCATGCAGATTTGGGAACCAACACTGCCAAAGGGATCACTGCCAAGGACTCACTATCCAGAAGAAGAAGAAAAAAAGAAAAGGCTCACTACCAAGGATGGATTGATATAATTGCATCTGACACATGCATGGGTTCAGTTTCAATGAAGCACAACAAACATCACCTTTGCATCTATATCGAAAGATAGTAGGCACCTTCTACTCACTGCATCCAATTGCCTAGCACATGAAAGTTCTTACTTCCTTGATCAACTTTTCACCATTTTCCTCATATCCTTCACACAGCCATGTACACATGAACTCTTGACACTTATTTATACTACCATCAACCTTGAGATCAATATTAAAGGATAGTAACACAATCTTCAATCCTTGAAACATTCTCCAAGTTTGGCAAACACATAATATTTGAAATAGGTCTAGATCTAAACATTCTGCAACACAAAGGAATGAAGGAAAACCACTTTACTCCTTAGCTCAGATGTAAATCCATCCAAACCCACTACACAACACTCACATAATCATCAAATCAACTCCCCAATTATTGCAAACATTCAAGGTCGCCCAAACAATGTACACATAAGAGATTCTTCATCATACACTTCCACGATCACAACACTAACTTGTGAACCATGTATAGATCTTTAACACATTCTGGAAACATCCAAAAACAACTTGAAGTCACTTGAGAACCAACAAATTTAACCACAAAAAAATTCACTTGAAGACGGTTCACAGACTACTTACAAACAACACTGTCGAACTCTGCTACACAAGAACTTTCTTTCCAGAGTACTAAATCACAAACCCTCTGGAATGAAGATAGATAAGGACCTTATGAACACATATCCAAAACTACAACACCTGAAACCATTTTATAGAGAAATGCAGAGAAAATAATTTCTCCCAGATGCCTGTGTGAAACTTAGAAACACTATCAAATACTATTCTTAGACTGGTGAACATAAATTTCTTTTCACAGCAATCTAGAGCACCAAATTCTAGATTTAACAACTTTACACACTTCTTGACAACATATCCAAACTACATACTCAGATCTAGAATACAAAAGAAATTCAGAGAAAAAATGTGAGCAATATTCTATAAGCCAAAAGACTCCAACACACTATTTCCAGTATTAATCAAATTTTCTCAAAAGCACTTGGAAACCCAGCTATAGGATCAATCTACTAACATCATCAAAACCTCTATAAGGCATTCAAATCACTTTAACACAACAACTCAAACAAACAACAATAGCAACATCAGAAGATATAGTTGACACCAATGACAACACAAACATGTTGACATCAATGACAACACCGATTAGCACCTACTTGCAACAATCACCTCCTTTGTCATTGATGGCAACATATGATGTGAAAACTATCATGACACAACTCTACACCAATCTCATTCTCCCCCTTTCTTTTATACATCTTACTCTCTTTCTCTCCTTTTGTTTTTCACATGAACTCTCTCCCCCTTTGACATCAATGGCAAAGGGTGACACATCTTTCTCAAGCTTTCTCCCCCTGATTATGATACTACAAAAAGTTGAACTCTTCTCAATTGCTCTGAATACTACTCCTTAAGAGTACACATCAACCTATATCAACTCTTACTCCCCTTGACTACAACAATCATCAATGCCACTACCTACTCCCCCTGAGAGGTAGCCTCCAACATCATTCCAGAAAAGAATGAATCTTGAATCACACTGGACTGATGCATCTCCTTATGCATCTAGTTCAAAGAAGGAGGGGAAATAAACCCTAACTTCTCCCAAAGATACTCAAATGTATCCTTAGGAAGAGCCTTAGTGAATATGTCAATAACCTGATCCTTTGTAGGCACATATTCAAGCTTCACTTCATTCTCTACAATCTTCTCTCTCAAAAAATTATACCTAATTGAAATATGCTTTGTTCTTGAATGCATCACTGGATTCTTTGAAATATTAATAGCACTGGTAATATCACAGAAGATAAGAATTGGATTATCATACTCAACTTTGATATCCTTTAGGGTGTCTCATCCATAACACCTATGTACAACAAGATGCAACTGCAATGTACTCTGCCTCTGCAGTAGATAAAGACACTGAATCCTACTCCTTGCTTAGCCAAGACATAGCTCTATATTGATGTAAAGTTGTCAGGTCTCCAAAGGTAATTTAACAAGATCAAAAGATTTGAAACAATAATGGCTTGTGGGCTTCAATCAATAAGACTTCACTAGTCTTCCCTTTGCCTTAAACTCCACCAAAGGGCTCAAACTTGGATTCCAACTTCTTAGATGAATTCTTGTACCTTCTAGGGTCTCAACCTACCCCAACCAACAAGGTTCAAAAGGTTTCACAAACCAATTTGATAGATTCTTGACAGTTCCCCTTAAACAGGCCTAATCCTTGTAGCCTTGTTCAGTGACTAATTTGCACTTTTCTCCAAACTTTCCGACAACACTTCTAGATCTAATGACTGATCTGAGTACCCTCTATTGTGTTCTTTAACATATCCCAAAATCACCTACTATTGTTTTGGATGAAATATGACTGTCCTAACACCCAGCTGTCTTTCTACAAGGCCTAAATTGACCATTTTACAAAGGAACCCTATGACAAACTTGTCCTACACACTTCAAACCTAAAAAAAATCTTAGGAAAGGGTTCAAAACAAAGGATTTTCTAGGTTTGATCAGGTGGTTGGCATATTTAGATGTTCAAATACAAAACCCCCCTTTCTAGGCCTCAAAACCTAGGGCTTGCTAGATCTTCCACTTCCAATCACTTCTGGACCTCATTCAAAGGTATAAAACCATGTCCTTGATCATATTAGACAACAACAAACATAAAACCACCACCTTATTAAGGCTTATCTCCTGCTTCTATAACTGAGCCTCCATTTCAATGCTCTTTCCACATGCAATCTTAGACTTTGAATGGTGATCATCTGCCTATTTGCACTCCTCCTACTTTGCAAAGATTAGAATAATATTATACATGTTATTAAGGACCTACACCATGAGAAACAAGATCTTACATTCATGGGAAGGTCCTATAATGCATTGTGTTCTCTCAAGAACTCACAAAACAATATGTTGTTCTTGAGGACAGCCAAAATAAACAGCAATAAGCTACCTTTAAAAACTCTTCTCAAAGCATGAAATGAAGTCCAATACTATTCCAAGAAGGTTCAAAACATTTATTATGCTACCTCAGATCAAAAGAACATCAAACATGCAAAGAAAGAACAAGAATTAGATGAAATTCTGCTTATCTCTGTCAGGCCGTACAACTCAGATTTCCAAAATGACTCCACTGTACCATCTAATGCCTTGAGAAGGCTTATATAACATTTGTCCTGACTCCCATAACTAATTCCCAAAGGTTGGAGATGGTTAAACTTCCAAAACCACTCATTCTTGATTTTCCCACCAAATGCATTATTCAAATATTTGAAAATTAAACTTTGTTTTAAGTGACTTTTACTCTACCAAATTATCATGGTTCATCATGGTTGATCTTCTTAGGATCATTATTCCTTATTCCTAGCCTTAGACACTTCTATTTGACTCATATTTAACTCTAGAGGCACTATTGGCCCACTTACATTATTTTTTGGTCCTAGGGTCCTTACCAGGACCCTCAGGACATTTGATCATTTCATCATTTTTCTCATTATAACATGTCATAATTGGTTCTAGGATGTTCCAGTTGATTTGATTTGATCCAGGGGCTCCTCCTTTGATCATTTGTGTCTTCTTGCTCCAGGGTGTTCTCTTAGGTGCTCCTGCACCATATATCTCCAAAAAAGAATGCACCACTACTTGTACTTTTCTTGTCATCTACACATTTGGCCCAATCTGCATCTGTATAGGCACTTAGGGTAAAGGCATTGTTCTTAGGATACCACAAACCATGATCCAGAGTACCCTTCAAATACCTAAATATCCTCTTTACTGCCATGACATGTCACTCTCTAGGATCTTCTTGAAATATTGCCACAAGACACACTACATTCATAATATCTGGTCTAGTAGCAGTCACATATAGTAGTCCTCCAATCATTGATCTATATTTTCTCTAATCAGCCTTAGGGGATTCATCACTCTTGCTCAGCTTGCAATCATTGTCATGGGGGTACAAACTGGTTTAGAATCTTCCATTCCAAACTTCTTCAGCAATTCCTTGACATACTTTGATTATGAAAAGAAAATGCCTTTATCTTCCTGATTAATTTGCAGCCCAAGGAAGAAGTTCATCTCTCCACACATTGACATCTCAAATTATTTTTACATCTCATCTACAAAGTTCTTACACATACCTTCATTTCCACCGAAGATTATGTCATCCACATAGACCTCAACAATCAGGATTTGATCTTTGCCTATCTTGATGTACAAATTATTGTTTGTAGACCCTTTACTGAATCCCTGTTGCAACAAATACTATCTAACCTTGCATACCAATCTTGTTAGAAATGAAAGCAACACTACTTCAATGGAAATCTGATTCAAGATAAATTTCAGCAATCTTAAGTGTGCATTAACAATGGAGATTGTACCAAAACATAAAACCCACTACAAAAATGATGTCAAACATGAAGAACGCAACACAATGACACAATGTTTACGTGGATAAAACCCTTGCGGGTAAAAAACTCCACCAAGAAAGAGGCACAATTTTGTATTAATCTCAACAAGATTCTACAATACATCAACTACACAACTCTCTCCACAAGTCTTCAATCTAACAACATTCCAGCAGCACCTGAGTACCTAAAATCTGTATTGTAGAAACAAATACATGGAAAATACTTATAGAAATGTTTTCCACTCCATTCTAGGCATTCACCTTCTCTCTCCTACGATTCTCCAACCTGTAAACTCTTGAAATTAGTCCGGACAACTGAGAGGGGGGTGAATCAGTTGTCTCACAAATTTAACCTTTTCTTCTTTTAATCTTCTTTATCAACTTACAATCATATTAATAATATAAACAATAAAGCATGAATCAACAACACATGAGCAGAAATAAACTGAACACACATAACACCAAGATTTTTACGTGGAAACCTGGTTAAGGGAAAACCACGATGGGGGTTAACCCACAAGATTCGTACCCTATTAAAAATACTTAGAAGAACAAAGAAGGCACATGCCTTTGGGCTCACTTCCCAGAGCTCACTGCTCAAGAGAGGCTCACTGCCTATAGAATTTATGTTTGATACAAAAGGAATTAACTAATAAATAGCATTTCCTTCATGCCTGGTTTAGTTTCATTGAATGCTCACAGAACTTATGCTCTGCCCCAAATACTTCTTCTCTAACTCTTCATCAAAACAACTCTTGTTCTTCTACTTCTCCTCTGCTCTGCTTTGCCTTTGATCCTTTCTTCAGATTATATTCTTTTCTCTCAAGGATGATTTTCCACAACTCATCAACAAGTATTTATATGCTTCATCAACCTTGGAATGAACATCAAGGTCGTCACTACAAACAACTGACTTAATGTGAATCACTAAGTTGTCAGCCAAACAAAACTGGGACTCAAATATTCCTTGATCAACATGCCACACTTCATAGAATTTCTTTTAGACCATCTACAACATGCTTGAATCATCCGGTCGGCCAAGACTGGGAAGAACAACAACACCAAGAAGGAAATCTTCTTTGATAGGTTCAAACTTCAATGCGGACCTCCAACATAGTAGTCACATGATCCAGAGACCTTCACAAGCACATTGAATTTAACAAAAACATCTGCACTCCTCCAAATCATCAGAATCACTTGCATCTTCCTCTGGAACCTCAGGAACACTGTCTACCATGACTGTCACATTAGAAAGATTTCTTGTGGACTTCCAAACCATGAACCACTTGAATAGATGATACATACTAACTTCCCAAACATGTCTCTAGATCCACAGATCATCATTTGACATATTTGGAACAATCTGGACCTCTTTCTTGTCACTTTGTCTCTTCTAAACACTACAAAACTAGTTCAACTTAGATGGCCATAACTTCTTCAAATCTTCATGCAAAGCTTTCAAAACTTAACTGGAGCTTCTTCAGACAATCCACTACTCAGCCATATGGTCCGCATACATTGATCGTCATTAATTTTCTCAATATCCTCAACAATCCAGTCTTCTATACAGGCAACAAAATAGGATATAGTTGACACAAATGGCAACAAGGATATGTTGACATCAATGACAACACCGCTTAGGCACATATTTGCGACAATCTCCCCCTTTGTCATTGATGGAAACATATGATGTGAAAAATTGATTTGACCATCAAGACAAGGCCTTCTCCCCCTTTCTCTTATCATTTCTGCGATTACTTTCTTCACTGCTCGCTCTTTCATTAGCAACTAGTTTTTCACATGAACTTCTCTCCCCCTTTGACATCAATGGTAAATGGCACATATTTGCAATCTTTTCTCCCTTTTTGTTTCAGACTGATCCCAAAAATTTTGTACTGACTACTCCCCCTGAGTAGTATCTCCTTAACATCAATCTGGATCACAAGATATGACTATGAATTCCACTAGATTGATGCACCTTAGTGCATCTTAGTTCTGATCAGGAGGGGTAATAACCCCTAACTTCTCTCTGAGATACTCAAAAGTATCCTTGGGAAGAGGCTTAGTGAAAATATCTGCAATTTGATCCTTTGAAGACACAAACTCCAACTTGACTTCATTCTCATTTACCTTCTCTCTCAAGAAATGAAACTTGATAGATATATGCTTTGTCTTTGAATGCAACACCGGATTCTTTGAGATACTTATTGTACTTGAATTATCACAGAAGATTGTGACAAGCTCCTCAAACACAATTCTGATGTCCTTCAGCATTTGCTTCATCCACATGACTTGAGTGAAATTGTTTGTTGCTACTATATACTCTGCCTCTGTTGTAGATAGGGAAATTACCTCCTATTTTTTGCTCAACCAAGAAACCAATCTACTTCCCAAGAAGAATGCACCACCACTGGTGTTGTTTCTGTCATCCACATCTCCTGCCCAATCAACATCTATAAATGCATGAAGAGTAAAGTAATTATCCTTTGGATACCATAATCCATAATCAATTGTCCCTTTGAGATATCTAAAAATTCTCTTGACTGCTACAACATAGGATTCTTTAGGATCAACTTGGAATCTAGCGACAAGCCCAACTACATTCATGATATCAAGTCTGGTCTGAGTCAGATAGAGCAGTCCTCTAATCATTGATCTATATCTTTTCTTATTTGCCTTAGGGGAGTCATCATCTTTACTCAACTTACATCTAGTTACCATAAGCGTACCTACTAGCTTTGATTCTTCCATTCCAAACTTCTTCAACAATTCTTTTACATACTTAGACTGATATATAAAGATACCTTTATCTGACTGATTGATTTGTAGACCTAAGAAGAAGTTCATTTCACCAAACATGGACATCTCAAGTTCACTTTGCATCTGATCAGCAAATGTTTTGCACATACTCTCATTTCCAACAAAAATGATATCATCAACAAATACCTCAATAATCAGAATATTCTCATGATCAATCTTGAAGTAGAGATTATTGTCAGCAGTGCCTTTGCTGTAACCTAGATTTAGCAAATAGTTATCTAATCTTACATACCAAGCTCTTGGGGCTTGTTTGAGTCCATACAATGCTTTCCTTAATCTGTAGACCATGTCTCCCTGATCAGACAACTGAAATCCTTCTGGTTGCTCAATGTAGACTTCTTCTAACTCTCTATTTAGAAATGTTGACTTGACATCCATCTGATAGACTTTGAAATCTTTATAAGCAGAAAAAGCAAGAAACAATCTGATTGCCTCTATTCTTGCCACTGGAGAAAACGTTTCTTCAAAATCAATTCTGTCCACTTGAGAATATCCTTTGCATACCAACCTTTCTTTATTTCTTACAACTTCGCCATCTTCATTTAGCTTGTTCCAAAAGACCCATTTAGTTCCAATCACATTTTTGTCCTCAAGTGCAGAAACAAGATCCTAAGTGTGATTCTTTTCAATTTGCATTAATTCTTCTTTCATTGCCTTTACCCAATTTTCATCTTTGCAGGCTTCGCTTACTATTTTTGGTTCAATCCTTGAGATCAGATAAATCTCTTCTTGATCTTCAGCAATTCTTCTTCTAGTTCGAACACCTTTATTTCTATCTCCTATGATTTGATCTTCAGGATGATTCATCCTTACATACCTAGGAGTTTTGGGAATTTCTTGAGCTTCTATTTCTTAAGCTTGTTCCTCAACTTTTGCACTATCCTCTTGAATTACTAGATTTTCTGGATCAATATGGATCTGAATCTGAGTTTGCACTTGCCTTTCTTGACTTGGATTTTCATCTTGATCATCTGAATCATATCTACAAGACCTAGAATGTCCTTCTTTGCTCTCATCAACTTTGACATTAGCACTTTCAACAATCTTTTTCAAGCTCTTGTTAAAGCACCGGTATGCTTTGCTTTGAGTGGAGTAACCTAGAAAAGTTCCTTCATCACTTCTTACTTCAAACTTGCCTAGATCCTCATCTCTTTTGATATAGCTGTTGACCTATTTTCCTCTGCCCAAAGTTAAATAATTCACCTTGTATTTTCCTTGAAAATCCTTTAGAAAATGACCCTATAGGGCTTAGATCCTTCAAATATTCATGCTGTGCCTTACAGAAAATCCCAAAAATCTCACCTTGAGAATCTTTGCCAAAAACCCAGAAAAACCCAGAAATCTTTTATCTTCAAGTATTTTCTATCGCAGAGATTTCTTAGTTTCATGTTTAGTATTTGTGTATGCATTTTTGAATGTATATTCGTATGTACATTCGCCCTTGTATGTTTCTTTGTATGTATGTTCACGTTGTATGTTCATATATACAATCGCACATACAAAGGTAATATACAAGACAAGTATGCAAAGGCCATATGCAAAAGTCAATGTACATCAGCAAACATACAAAGGTAATATACAACGCAAACATACAAAGAAAAGATGCTAGGCAAATATGCAGAGGAACATACAAATGTAAATGTTTATCGGCGACATACAAGGTAGACATACAAGGGTCATATACAAGGAAAAGAGATGCAAGGATACATCGGCGGAAAGATACAAAGGGACATACAAAGGCCAATGTATATCGGCGACATACAAAGGCAAATGTATATTGGACACATATAAGGAAAAGTTGTAAGAAAAGATACAAAGGGTGGGGTCCGCCAATTGTATATTTGCGATTGTATGTTTGCACATGCAATGAAAAGATACAAGGAGGAAGATGAAAGTTTATACACAAGCAAAGAGATACAAAGCCTGGGGCCCACCAAGCGCACATACAAAGAGCAGGTACAAGTTCATATGCATGTTTGTATCCAAGGTTTGTATGTAGTTTTCCTTTGTATGTTTCGCATTGTATGTTTGGACATACAAAGGGTCATATACAATGTGATATACAAAGGTTACATGTATATGCCGAAATGAAGTTTTACAATGTACAAGGATTTAATGCATTTTTGTTTGTATATTTCACATTGTATATGCGATATACAAAAGATATATACAATAAGAAGCATACAAGGTCCAGACCCGACTGGAGATCAAATGCAGCGGATAATCATTTGAGGTCCGCAGGAATGAATGCATATACAAAGGCACTTCAAAGGCTGATTTAGATGTTGATTCAGGTCGCAGATGTAAAGCGATATACATAGGCAGTTGACCGCAATTTTGACCGGGAATATCTTGCACATCCTGGCGAATTTCTACATGCTGCAAAAGGCAAAAATGCTTGTTTTTGCCTCCTCTTTTATTTGGCGGGCTTTTGAGGGGAATATTCTCACTTTCAATTTTGGATCTGGATTTGCATGTTTTGGTAGCTGGACATTTCAGTGACCATTTTTTGGGCAAGATGCAGATATTTGTTGCATTCATTACTACACAGAGATGTTTAGCAGCTCGCATTGATGACTAGAAATATCTCTCAACCACCTTGTTTCAGATATTTCATATATTCATTGTTGCAGATCGATGATGCAACTGCTTGCATTAAAGATTCAAAATATCTTCCATCTACCCCTGTTCCAGATTTTTTATACCATAACTTCTTACAGTTAGGTGTCCCTTCAGAGATAGATATTTTCCTGCTACAACTCATGGAGAAAATTTTTGTAACCGACTTAGGTCAGATTGAGATGCTATATATATGTGGAATGAAATGTAAATAGGGTTGGAAATTTTTTAGTAAGGAGTCTCTTTTTCCAAACAGAGCTTTCTGCTACTGTAACTATGCCTTCTTATTGAATATATGCAAATTATTTTTACCTCTTTTTGTTGATTTTGGTTTAGTGTAAATCTGCATGTGACTGTTTGTGAACATCTTTGTTCCTCTCAATCATTGTGTCTCTTACCTTTGCTAAGAATCATATGAATCTGTGTATGTCTACTTGTTGTATGTAGTTATGTTGTGCATTTTCTTAGTACTGTGAGGGTTCTTCTATTCAACTCGGTGAATCACCCCTTTATTTTCAAGCTTTCTATTTCATCTTTCAATTTTGAAAAAACTTTCCTTCTCCCTTTTCCTCTACAAATTTAGTAGATTTTAGGTGATAACCAGTTAAGGAAGCTAGCCTTCTCCGGAGGTCTAATCTCATTTTGCAAGGTCCCACACTTCAAGATCATTCCCATGTTTCTCTAGATTGCTGAAGTTTTACAACTGCAGTAAGGGTGCAAATCTGAGAGACAACAGTTTCTGGCATGCTTGGTGCGACTAGAAAAATAATCAAATACTATTTTATTGCTGGTTTTGATGTGCAGCCAGTGATTTTTAGACCCGTAGGAGGTTAAAACCTGCATATCTGGTGACTCATACTGAGGAAGGACAAGCAGACCAGTGTTGTTGTTACATTTTATGAGAAAATTTCAAAATCAGAGTTCAAGTTCATTTGATTACTTGCAGTTGTCTCTGCCTAGAAGGCAGGGTAGAGCTGTGGTAAGGACTCCAGTTTCGAAAAGATTACAATCAACTCCACCAAGTTTCAGGCTAGCAGCACTTGTAGTACTTATACCGGCTCAAGCAAACCCACCTCTAGCTATTCCAATGGCAAAAAATCAGCCATTTGTGGCTTTTGATGGGGGTAGCCCATTGAATTTGACAGTGCATGACAACATACCCATAGCAGCTTTGAAGAGTCTACCTTATTTCTCTGGGGAGGATCAAACTACCCCAATAGACAATATTAGGGACGTAGCTTCCTTATGTGGAGTTCATCATGTCACCCAAGAAAATGTAGCCATCAGGCTACTGGTTACCTCTTTTAAAGGAAAGGCATTACAATGCTTCAGGAGTTTACCAGTGCAGACCATAGGAACGTGGGATGATCTGGGTGATAAATTAAACAAGCAATTTCAAGATAAGTCAGACAATTTGTCATTGGTTGAACAAATGACTACAATAAAAAGAGCTCCCCAGGAGCAAATGATGGATTTCAACTTCTGATTCCAAAAGGCATGGGATAGAATTCTTGCCATGGTAAGGCCTCCATCAGAATATGCTTTTCTATATTTTTTGAAAGCTCTAAATAGTGATATTTTAGTAATGATACAATCATTGGAAGGTACAAGTTTACCTAGTGCATATGAAATAGCTATTAGACTAGAAAATAGCCTAATTCAGGCTGGGAAAATAGCGCCTAGACCACCAATGCCCATTTTCCCTAAGATTCAAACTTCAATGCCTTTGTTAATCCCATCTTTTGCCCCTTTACCTATTATAGCAACATTGCCAAATACTACCAATTCTAAAAATGTTGCTTCTAGCTCATCACAAGAGTTAAGAGAGATAAAAAGCAACCAACAGAAAATAGAGAACATCCTACAAAATTTTGGGAATGAGCTGGTAAACATCAAAAAGTAGCAGTCCCAGAATAGACAGCCTTATCAGCAACTCAGCCAAGGGTAGAATCAACCTTATCAAGGGCAGAATCAGCCATACCAGGCCAATAAGCCTTCATATCAAGGCAATTACTAGGGTACCAGGTAGAATGCCAACCAGAGGCCTTTTCAGCCTTACAATCCAGCACCCGTTAAAGCAGTTAGGGACCTTGTCCCTATTCAGAATAATCTTGCAGCTAAATATGAATAGTGTTTTCCATGCAATCAACCACACAGTCAGGCAGCCTGCTCAAATGGGGTGATAAATCAGGCTTTGATGGTGTAAAATGTTGCAGTCTCACAGCCAAACACACCTAATGATGGGGCTATGCAATAGCAGGAGCAACCTCAGAATGATTTTTCCTTCATAAATTGGCAGGAAGGTGAATTATGTGGCATGAATAGAGATGATGCCTCAGTTGCAGCAAATACAAGAGCTAAAAAGAGGGGTTATGAGATAGATCAAGCAGTCAAAAAAGGAAAAGGACCTGTTGATGCGTCTACATCCCAGATTTCCCATAGTTTGCAAAGAAATACTCAAGCAACTACAAGGGAACAGCCTCATTTGCAGACTGATACTACTGCTACAAAGTCACACCAGAAGGTAAGCAGTACTCCACCTTTCAATATCATTGAAAATATGAAGAAGTTGAATGTGACAATATCTATGTGGGATTCCTTAGTAATCCCAGGTCAAAAGGACATGTTGCAATCTGCCTTGTTTGATTTGAAAATGTCAAATGATGCAACTGTTGACCCAACTAGGGCTGTCCTTACCAATTCATCCCAGGACAATAGCAAACAGCCAAATGAAAGTGCTAAACCACTTCCATTTTATGTATCTTTAATAATTGGAGACAAGATAGTACATAACTGTATGGTGGATAGTGGTGCAAGTAGTTCTGTGATGCCAAAACAGATTGTAGACCAATTAAGATTGAAGTACCAACCCCTGGAGAGTGGTGTGCTTCAGTTAGATGACACAGCTGTTAACACTGTAGGTGTGATAAAAGATCTAACTCTCACCTTGCACACTTTTCCAAATGTTTCCATTTCCCAGGAGGTATTCATCATAGACTTACCTCCTTATTTTGTCATGTGTTTGTCAAGAGAGTTCACAGCCAAGATAGGAGGATATTTATCCTCAGAGTGGTCCCACATATTTTTCAGGACCAGATATGGCACAAAGGTGACCCTAAAGTCTGAATTGCTTACCCAGTATCACATAGAGCCTTATACACCAAGTGTTGTTAATACAAATTGCATTATTTATGATGATCCTGAGCTTGTTGTTGCTCAAGAGCTGCAAGCTGAAAGTATACCAGAGGTGTTGTTAAAGGAGTGGGCCTTGGAAAATGTTGTAGATGATCCTGAAGGGCACATCCAAGAAATTGGTATGGGTGTTTACATACTGCACGAACCTGAAACAGAAATTCCAAACCTTGTAAAGAGTGCACAACAGCAGATAGAGTAGCAAGAGGAAGTATGGAAAATGTACTTTGATGGCTCTAGGAACAGGAATGGATCTGGTGGTGGTGCAATGCTTGTGTCTCCACAAGGTGAAAGATATTATTCTACTTTCCATTTTTCTTTTCCATGTACAAATAACACTGCTGAGTATGAGGGATTGATCCAAGGTTTGTAGTGAGAAAGAAAGAGGAAAATTGGCTATTTGTAGGTGTTTGGGGATAGTGAACTTATTGTAAATCAGGTAAGATGACTGCATGTCACGAAGAATGATACTTTGAAATGCTACAAACATAGGGTATGGGATATGATTGAAGAGTTTGATGCTTTCAATCTGATCTCTATTCCAAGAAATTAGAATTATCATGCAGATAGGTTAGTTGCAGTTAGGGCTCAGTTTGATATCCCCAGTGATATTCAAAGAGAAAGGGTGTAGCCTCATGTGAAATTCATGGATAGGCCCTCTATTCTTGACAATAACATTCATTAGCAGGTTTTTGAGAGTGATGAGCAGATCTTGCATTTCCTGTTAGAAGAGGATGAGTTTTTTGTGATGAATCAGGACAAACTCAAATAGCAATATGGTAATGATCAGATTGTTTAGTTAAGGACAAATAAGCTGCCCAGAGGATTGGTAACCTTGGAATCCATTTTTAGCACTGATAATCACCTAAAAAAGAGTAAAATCACCATGCAAGTCATGGAACATTATGAGGAGCTAGAAATTTTCAAGGGTAAGCTTCTCAAAATTGGTAAAGTTTGTTCGCCTGAAGATAAGAAAGCCTTCATTGCTCTGTGTCAAGAATTTGAAGATGTGTTTGCTTGGGATTATTCAGACCTAAAGGGGTTTGACCCTCATATTGCCCAACATACTATAGAGTTAGAACTAGGTACAAAACCTATGAGACAGAAGCAAAGACCTTTAAATCCAAAGCTTGAGACTCTAATGATTAAAGAATTAACCAAGCTGATCGAGGGAAAGATCATTTTCCTGATCAAGCATACTTCTTGGGTCTCCAACCTTGTCCCTGTGAGAAAAAAGAATGGAGAGATTAGGCTGTGTGTTGATTTTAGAGACCTTAATAGAGCCTCCCTAAAGGACCACTATCCGCTGCCCTCAATGGAGCAAATTCTGCAAGTAGTGGCTAGTTCTGAAAGATTCTCCTTGCTTGATGGATATTTTGGCTATAATCAAGTGTTAGTCAAGGAGGAGGATAAGTTTAAAACTGCTTTTACTACCAAATGGGGCACCATGGCCTACAAAAGGATGCCTTTTGGTTTGTCAAATGCTGGCTCTACTTTTCAGAGAGCTATGGATATGGCTTTTAAGGGTCTACTGTATAAATTGGTACTTGTGTACCTTGATGATATTACAGTTTTCTCTAAAGATGCAGCCGAACATTTATCCCACTTGAGGCAAGTATTCGAGAGATGTAAAGAGTTTGGGATATCTCTCAATCCCAAGAAATGCATTTTCGTTGTGCATGAAGGCAAGCTTTTAGGATGCGTTGTGTCAAAAGAGGGAATTACCATTGATGTAGAAAGGATAAGTGCTATTTTGGAGCTGCCTTTACCCATTCACAAGAAAGGACTGCAAAGTTTTATTGGCAGAATTAATTTTCTGTGAAGATTTATACCTAATATTGTAAATCTATTGAAGTCGTTGACCTCTATGCTAAAGAAAAATATAGTTTTCAGTTGGACAAAGGAGGCCAAACTCAGCTTTGAGTCCATAAAAGAAGAGTTATCGACTACGGTAACTCTGGTAAATCCTGATTTCTCAAAAGATTTTATCTTGTATGCTTATGGTGGTCTAGATACAATCTCTACGATTTTGGTACAACAACAGAGTGATGGCTTTGAACAGCCAATCGCTTTCTTTAGTCAAGGACTGGAAGAGTATGAATAGAGGTATAGCTTCATTGAAAAACATGTATTTGTAGTGGTAAGAAGTCTAAAAAAGTTTAGGCATCTTATTTCTAACAATAAGATACATCTGATGGTTGCTCACCCTAGTGTGAAGGAGTTCATGTTAGGTAAAGATGTTAATGAGAAAAAGGATGGTTGGATCACCAAAGTCATGGAATATGACGTAGATATCAAGATAACCAAGCTCATCAGAGGCAGAGGACTTAGTGAACAGCTTGCTACCAGTTCTAAAAATAAAATATAAAAAGAAGAGGAGGTGCTTCTGATCATTGAAGATGCACATCAGGATGATACAGCAGCAGTGAGCACAAGTTGGGTCAATAACATGACTCAATTTTTGGAAACTGGTGAATGTCCAGCAGGTCTAGATAGAACCAAAAGAAGATATTTTAGACTACAGTCCATTCCATATGTTTTAATAAATGGCATCCTTTTCAGAAAAGATTTTAATGGTGTGTTGTTAAGATGCATTGATAATGGTCAGACTGACAAGGTGCTACATGAGTTTCATGATGGAATAGCGGTGGGTCATTTTGCCCCAAGGACTACTACTTAGAAAATAATGAGATCTAGATATTACTAGCCCAGCTTATTTAAGGATGCCCATGCATGGGCTAGAAAATGTGTAAAATGTGCCATTGTTGTAGGCAAAGAAAGGTTGCCAGCTTTACCTCTGCAGCCAATTCAAGTAGAGCAGCCCTTTATGAGATGGGGCATTGATTTTATAGGTCCCATTAACCCACCATCAAGTGCAGGGCACAGGTGGATACTTACAGCTATAGACTATTTCACAAGGTGGACCGAAGCAGTGGCTTTGAAGGAATCCAAAGATAATGTTGTTTTGAATTTTTATCATGATTTGGTATCCAAATTCAGAGTGACTGAGTCAATTATCTCAAACAATGCTTTAGCCTTTGTTGGATTGAAAATAACTGACTGGGCTGTGAAGAATGGAATCTATTTGAACACTTCATCAAATTATTACCCACAGGGTAATGGTTTGGTTGAATCTACAAATAAGAATCTCATAAGGATTATTAAAAGATCAATGGAGGACAACTAGAGAGCCTGACACACCAATCTAAAATTTGCTTTATGGGAAGATAGAATAACTCCCGAGAGGTCTATTGGAAACTCCCCATATATGTTAGTTTATGGGAAAGAGGCAAGATTGCCTATGTCTATGGAGCTTCCAGCACTAGATATCATGAATCAGCTGGAGATGTTTGAAGAAGAAGACCCCATGGCTGTCAGATATGCTCAACTTATGGAGCTGGAAGAGAGCAGAGATAAAGCTATGAAAGCTATGGAGTATCATCAGCTTTAGACAAAAAGAGTTTTTGACAAGAGAGCCACTCCCAAAATTTTTAGGGGGGGTGATATGGTGCTCAAATGGGATGAGTTGAAAAGGAGGCCAAGAAAGCACTACAAGTTTGACAGCATGTGGAGTGGCCCATTTATCATTACTGAATGCAAGGAGCACAATGCATTTCAATTATCAAGCATGGATGGAGAAAATTTGTCTATCCTAGTCAATGGGATACACTTGAAGAGGTGTTTTGAGGTATGACTTACCTTGTAAAATAGTAGATTAGCTTTCTTGCTTTCAATAAGTACTGCTGCACAATAGTTTAGATCCCTTCTTGTTTTCCCTAAGTGTTGTCTAGCACAGTTAGAGGGTTGCTCTCAGGCTTTTGATTCTATTTTGGTCTTTCCAATGTTCTTCACTGCTAATATGCTGAGTTGCTAAAGTCAGGATTGTTTGTCAAGGTATATTTTTAGTCTTTGTATGACTCCATGCCCAATGGATACTTAAGGCCACTGGTCTAATTGTTTGGCAGGCAAACATCCCATAGAAGTCACCAAAATGTTGACCAATTTTCCTCTGCCCAGAGTTAAATAATTCACCTTGTATTTTCCTTGAAAATGACCCTATAGAGCTTAGATCCTTCAAATATTCATGTTGTGCCTTGCAAAAAATCCCAAAAATCTCACCTTGAGAATCTTTTCTAAAAACCCAGAAAAACCCAGAAATCTTTTAGCTTCAAGTATTTTCCATCACAGAGATTTCTCAGTTTCATTTTTAGTATTTGTGTATACATTTTTGAATGTATATTTGCATGTACATTTGCCCTTGTATGTTTCTTTGTATGTATGTTTGCATTGTATGTTCATATATACAATCGCACATACAAAGGTAATATACAAGGCAAGTATACAAAAGTCAATGTACAAGGATTGCATGCATTTTTGTTTGTATATTTCGCATTGTATATGTGATATACAAAAGATATATACAATGAGAAGCATACGAGGTCCAGACCCGATTGGAGATCAAATGCATCAGATAATCATTTGAGGTCCGCAGGAATGAATGCATATGCATATTCAAATGCATATACAAAGACACTTCAAAGGCCGATTTAGATGTCGATTCAGGTTGCAGATGCAAAGCGATATACATACGCAGTTGACGGCAACTTTGACTGCGAATATCTTGCACATCCTGGCAAATTTCTACATGCTGCAAAAGGCAAAAATGCTTGTTTTTGCCTCCTCTTTCGTTTGGCAGGCTTTTTAGGGGAATATTCTCACTTTCAATTTTGGATCTGGATTTGCATGTTTTGGCAGCTAGATGTTTCAGCGACTATTTTTTGGGCAAGATGCAGATATTTGTTGCATTCATTGCTGCACAGAAATGTTTAGCAGCTCGCATTAATGACCAGAAATATCTCTCAACCACCTTATTTCAGATATTTCATATATTCATTGTTACAGATCAATGATGCAGCAACTTGCATTGAAGATTCAAAATATCTTCCATCTACCCATGTTCCAGATTTTTTATGCCATAACTTCTTACAGTTGGGCATCCCTTCAGAGATAGATATTTTCCTATTACAGCTCATGGAGCAAATTTTTGTAACCGACTTAGGTCAGATTGAGATGCTATATATACGTGGAATGAAATGTAAATAGGGTTGGAAATTTTTGAGCAAGGAGTCTTTCTGTTTCCAAACAGAGCTTTTTGCTACTGTAACTATGCCTTCTTATTGAATATATGCAAGTTATTTTTACCTCTTTTTATTGATTTTAGTTTAGTGTAAATCTGCATGTGACTGTCTATGAACATATTTGTTCCTCTCAATCATTGTGTCTCTTACCTCTACTAAGAATCATATGAATCTGTGTATGTCTACTTGTTGTATCTGGTTATGTTATGCACTTTCTTAGTACTGTGAGGGTTCTTCTATTCAACTCGGTGAATCACCCCTTTATTTTCAAGCTTTCTATTTCATCTTTCAATTTTGAAAAAACTTTCCTTCTCCCTTTTCCTCTACAAATTTAGTAGATTTTAGGTGATAACTAGTTAAGGAAGCTGACCTTCTCCAGAGGTCTGATCTCATTTTGCAAGGTCCCACACTTCGAGATCATTCCCATGTTTCTCTAGATTGATGAAGTTTTACAACTGCAGTAAGGGTGCAAATCTGAGAGACAACAATAGCATTTACTACCAAAAACTTTGAAGTATCTTATAGTAGGAGGATGACCAAACCATAGTTCATAAGGTGTCTTACCAGAATTGCCTTTGATCTGCACCCAGTTAAGAGTGTAGACAACAGTACTTATAGCTTCTCTCCAATACACTTGAGGAACATTTGCTTCCAACATCATGGTCCTGGCAGCTTCTTGAATGGTCCGGTTCTTTCTTTCCACAACTCCATTTTGTTGAGGAGTCCTAGGAGCAAATAACTGTCTTTTTATTCTAGCTTTGTATAGAATGAATTAAACTCATCGGAGTTAAATTCTCCCCCTATGTCAGATCTCAGACACTTTATCTTCACACCAATCTAATTTTCCACCATACCCTTGAATACCTTGAATTTGTCAAGAGCTTCTAATTTTTCTTTTAAGAAGGCTACCCACATCATCTGGAAGTAATCATCAATCAGCAACATAAAATATATGTCTCCTCACACACTCCTAATTCTAGCAGGACCACATAGATCAGTATGCACAAGTTCCAACCGTTCACTTGAAAATTATTCTTTACTTTTGAATGAAATTTTGTTCTATTTGGCCAATTGACATTCTCTACACATGTTATCAGGTTTCACAAGTTTTGGAAGATCTCTTACAGCCTAAGTAGAACTTATCTTGACAATATTATCAAAATTTACATGACACATCCTCCTATGCCATAACCAACTTTGATCTAACTGAGTAATCAAACAACTTTTTCCAAAACTACTTTAATGAAATATGTTACCTCTAGTTTGAGTACCAGATGCAATTTCAGTTCTGGAGCTTTCCAAGATTCTACATTTTCCATCCTTGAATCAGAGATCATAACCCTTGTCAACCAACTATCCAACACTGAGAAGATTATGCTTCAGTCCTGTTGTGTGGTTACACAACATGCCCCATTTTGACTTGGCAAAATAGGGACCCAACTTTTGGCTTGGCTTGTTTGTTCTCTGGCGGTTTGGTAAAAGTAAGTCAGGTGCATCATCATGTAGAGTCAGGATGAGGTAAGTCACCATTATGAGGTCAGTTTGTCAAATTTCGTATTTCATTTCTATGACCTCATAGTTTGAAAGAGTACTAGAATTCATGCAGGTTTGTCTTTTACATCATCCTGATATTCCTCAGGATGTGAGAGTTATGAATGGTCAAAGTTTCGGTCAAACCTGATATTCGTAAGAGGAGGGATCATATTTTTTTTATAACCTGTCATCTTTTGAAGATCATCATCATATTTAAAACATCCCCTGATATGTCATGTGGCTCAAATATCCGAACGTCAACTTTAAGTGGTAGTAAGTCTTCCCCGTCAAGTGGTCTTTTGTATCACGAGCGTCATGTTTTTGAATGTAACCCGATATTTCTTAATATCCTCCTGACGCGAAATATCACCCTTCGCAAATATCCTGATGACATCATCCAAACCGGATAAACGAAGAAGCAAACATGATGATGACATCATCATCACATTCATATTTCGACAGGATATTTTTCCAAACATGGTCATGTTCGCCTAATATGACGATGATGTCATGATATATTTCCGATACAAAGAATGACTATCAGGATGACATCATCCCGATATTCTGAAAAGAGACATGAAAGATTGTCTCGTCATCATCATATTTTGAAGCATCACCCGATACACCGTAATATCCTCCTAATGTACTAAACATAAACAAAGGTGCTTTTTTCACCCGAATCTTGTCACGATAACAATTTCAATATGAGGGAGGAGGATGATATTGAAACTCAACCCGATATTTGCGAATATCATCCTGCCCTCATGATATCCTGTCATATGGATATCCCCCCGTTCCCGTTACCACCATTATCATTTAATGCGCGCAGACATGGTAGGTAGTTCCGCCAACCCCGGAACCCAATGAAACACCTGGCGAGATCCTGCGTTTTCACACAAATAATCAAGGAATGTAATCTAACTTGTCAGAGTTGCCCTAAGTGTACCCTAACTACGAGGTTAAAAGGTAATTCAACTGCCATTTTTACATTTACCTTGCGATAAAATTGTTTTACAGAGCACCAGCTTCCATATCCACATACCAGCTACCGTTGCGTGACTTGAGCTCATAGACAGAAGGAAAGAGGTGATCATCAGCTGAATTAGGAGCGTCATTGGCAATTCACTGGTATAAAAGAGAAATTTGCATAACCAGGTAAGTAAATGAAGCCCTCATCATGTCATTATTGTTCAAGTATGATGATGGAAGTTTTGGTTTATGCATCCATATGATTAAGTAATGGTGAAGAAATACAGTAGGCATAGTGATTTTAATTGCAGTATGTATGCATGTATATACCTGTTGTGAGTTAGGATTGTTGTTAATTGCAGGTACTCATGGCCAACAAGTGGTACATTAAGTGTCAGGAAGAATTGAGTAGGCCTATGTTCTCTTCTCAGAGGGGAGTCCTGTTCAAATATGGAGCAATTACAGATACCCATCAGGGGAGCACTAATCTGGAGGCCTGGTCAGCTAAACTGAATGATGGGCATGACAAGAGTCTTGTGCTGGACGCAGTATTTGTGTCAGGAATGTGGAACGCTGCTAGTTTCCCATATTCCATGGAATCTCCAGAGCTGGTTATAGAATGTGCCCGGAATTATAATCCTCAGACGAGGCAAGTGGTAAAGCATGGGAGGATATATGCAGACCTCTCCATCAAGGGTCTCTCCCAGACATTTGGATTGCCGTTGGGCAGTAAAGTAAAGAGTGTGGACCTGAGAAAGGCAGAAAAGGAGTATGAGGCCAACAAGAAATCAGCCAGAAAGAATATGTATCAATGGCGAGCAGAGAACAACACATATCCTGTGGCGGCCAAACTCCCAGTGCACATGTTTAAATATGATTTTAGTGAGGAGTACCAGTATATGATTGCACTCTTGAATCGAGTAACAGGCCAACCTAATACTGGTAGTTTCAGGGATTGGATGTATGGAATTATAATGATGTGTTGTATTCAAACACTAAGCCACTATGGGGCCAAATAATAAGTGATGCTCTGCATGAGCAGCTGATGAACCTGGGAGGTTCAAATTGTGCATTTTATATGACATCATATATTGTTTATTCTTGTGCTTATAGAGGCACTTTTGATGCCTTAGTTACAGATGGAAGGCTCACAGGCACAAATGCTGCATACATCTAGGATCATCATCCCCAGCTACAGAGAACCAACTACCTCAGAGACTACAAACTGGTCAATGATGCATTCTCTATGCATCTGGTAAGGACCATGGAAGAGGACAGAACAAAAAGATTGAGCATGGAGGCTCAAGAAGTAGTTTACAGGCATGGAGCCTGGTATATCCAGTTTGCAACCTTTTCTTACATAAGGGTTGAGGGTTTTGAGGAACATCCCCTCATGCTGCCGAGGTATCCTACAGATGCAGTAATATTAATGGAATTTATCAGGCAGGGCTCCATGATGATAAAGATGTACAAGGACACCAAGAAGCTGCCACCAATTTTGTTCCCAGTCAGCATTGGCAACTATATGTGCCCTGATTCTGACAATATAAAGAAGGTGATGGTCACCCTGAATAAAATGAATCTACAGCCTTTCCCAATAACAAGACCATATGATCCTTACGGCAGGATACAGAAGATACTAGGAAAGCCTATTCACCAGAGGCACCTAGAAGATTTTTGGGCTGACTGCGAAGATGAGGCAGAAGCCAGGAGAAGAAGGTATCAGAGGTTGACTCTGAACCAAATTAGGACTTTTGATTGTATCTCCCTTCCCCAACAATTGAAGAAGGATGATGGCAGGATAATGGCAGATGAATATGAACAGAAAAAGATATACAATGACACTATCTCTGCACCTAACCTCACCATGCAGGAAGATATATCTTTGGACCCATTCATTGCCAGGACCATACAGCTGACTCAAGCTTGGGTTGATGATCAGGTGGAGGCATTGAAAAAGAAAGGTTTTGCCATTACGGTGGACAACAAAAAGAAGGGACAAGATATTCCTGGGGAAGTATATGATGACTTCCTGCTTAAAAAAAGGAAGACTAAGGGAGATAAGTTACCTCCACCACAGCAACAGAGCAAAAGACCCCCAAGGGGAAAGAAAGTGGATAAACAACCCAAAGGGGTTATAACTGACAGGGCAGTATTTACAGCTGAGGAGGCAGCCGGATCAGGATCAGGATCATGATCAGGATCAGAGTCAGAATCCCCTGCAAAGAAAGAAAAGCCCAAGAAGAGTAAGACAGCAGAGGCTGGAATCACTGAGACCCTAGAAGTGGGTCAATCCTCAGGGAAACGTGATACAGAGGATATCCTCATGGAGGAGGAGCCTGAAGAGGAAGAAGCTCCGCTAGTAATAAAGAGAAAGAGGAGAGCTCCACAGGTGCTGGTGTCTACCACACCTAAGAAACAAAGGACCTCCATGAGAGGTGGAATGAGCCAACCCCCTACACTATTACAAGGGGAAGGTAGTGAAGTGCCAAAGGAACTTCAACATAATGTTCCACTTCCTACCATAGTCAAGTTCAAAACTGAACTTGTAGAGGAGCAAATGAAAGAAACCTCTCAGACACAAGCAAAAGGACATGTCTCACTTGATGAGACAATAAATTTGTCTGACGATGAGGTAGTGCAGGATGTGGCTACACAGAAGATGGAAACACTTGCTGCTGATATATCTATGACTCCTCACAAGCCTCCATCAGTTCAAACTGTACTTGAGGAGATGAGACAAGCAGAAGAAGAGCAAGAAAAGAGCCCAGAGTAGGTAGCTCAAGACATAGGGCTAGAAGCATTGATCACAGAAGTGACAAGTCCTGTAGTGGTGGACCTGATAGAGAAACAGGATGCAAGTCCTGAACAGCCAGCAGGATCACCTGACAAAGGCCCCTCAATAGAAGAGATAGAGATGGCAGAGTCAGAGGGCCATGCTCTTGAGTTAGGCCAACAAAGTGCTCTTGAGTTAGGCCAACAAAGTCCACCTAACACATCAGAAGAACCTGCTATAGTAGAGGTTCAGGAAGCAAGGGCTGATGAGAAGAAGGAAGCACTAGAGGATCTAGCTGCCAAAATACAAGAAGTTGATAGTGCAGGCTCAGAAGAAGTAATAGCTGCAGAACAACCGCCAGCACCTCAGGCAGGATCCCTAGTATCTGGTGAAGTGGATAAGCAACAAAGGGAAGAATTGGGAATAGATGAAGTAATGACAGAAGAAGGTCATGATCATCATGATCAGCAAATAGATGCGCCACAGGGTTCCCCACACCAAGAAGATGCTCCCCCAGAGAAGGAAATTCCTCAACAGGAGGAGGTGCCACAAGATCAACAACAAAGCGAGCATCAAGAAGAAGAAAAGGAAAAGTCACCATCTCCACAACATCTATTGATAGAAATGGGAGATATGGGTGAACATCTGTTGGCAAGAGACACTACATGGATTCATGGTTGTTGTCATTGATGGCAACAAAGGTCATCCCACACATCCGCAAGTCATGATGTGTCTCTACCGGAAGTCAGAATAAAGAATGTTGTGGTCCGGTGAATAAGAACAGAGCATGTGGCAAGGTCCGACAGATTGATCCGGATCTCTCAGAGGAAGTGTCTTGGTGCAGTGCAGATTTGGGGAAGTCAAGAGGACTACCTTGAGTGGTATATTCCAAGGATTTAGCCTCCGGTGATGGACAAGGAAAAAGATATGAATAGTTGAGTACCGGATTCCTGAGAGACAGTGAAAACAGAGGAAGAACTGACTGACAGAGTATCAGACTACTTTCCGGATGTGTTACTATTGATGATAGAGGTTGTGAAGGCATGAATCATGTTTGGCCGACATGATTAATAATATCTACAAGTATATGCTTGATCCGCATTGCTTGGTGAGGAAGGATTCAGCCGACAGAACAAGAGTTTGTAAGAAACTAGACTGTTCCGGATGCCGACTAGAAAGGTGATGAAATTACTTGTGCGGATATATATAGAGGATGGATTTAGTTGTGAAGGGTGTAATGGTGTGAAGATATATGCGAATAAGTCCAGAACAGAGCAGAAGTAGCAAAAAGGATCCGGTATGTGAAAGATAGCAGAATAAAGAGCAGAGGAAAGATGAAGTGCAGCAGATCAATGTACTGAGCCTAACCGGAACTGAACTCCAGCATATGCAGATGCTTCCAATCAGTTCAAGACTGTGATTCTTATCACTTTGTAGACAGTGTGTCTTCTTGTAGGCAGTGGGCCTCTTGTGAGCAGTGTGCTCGGGCAGTGAGCCCTAATTGGCAAGTGCCATTTTTTGTAATCTCCTATTCTTCTAACAGAGAATAATTTTGGGTTAATCACCCCGTGGTTTTCTCCCTTAACAGGGTTTCCACGTCAAAAATACTGTGTTATGTGTTTCTTATTTCATGGTAATGTTTTTGTGTTTGATTCAATGCTGCATCAATTAATAAGAAAGTTCAATAAGGGAAATAATTAGGATAACTGATTCACCCCCCCCCCCCCCCTCTCAGTTATCAACAATTGGTATCAGAGCTAAGTTCCTCCTAATAGAGCCTAACAGCTTGAGGAAGATCTGGGAGTTCAAATGGATGCATATGGTTTAAGGGAGCAACTCAAGACTGCTCTTGAGGATCTTGAACAGTCAAATTCTGAAGTCAATGAATTAAAGGAAAGACTCAAACAGGCTGATGAATTCATGAGAGAATTAAAAGACAAATTAAGTCTCTATATGAAAAAGAGAAAGGAGCTGCTCCAACAGTTGGCAAGACAAAGTGAAGAAAGCAATACAAATGAAGAATTGACTGAGCAAACCAAGTTATGTGAAAAGTTATCAAAAGAAGTCATTATGTTAAGACATGAAATGGAATCAGGAACTATAAAGTTTACTCAAGAGATTGAAGAAAAAAGAAAGGCTGAAGACAATCTAAGACAATCTCTTAAAGAAAAATCAGAAGAATGCCACCAGATGGACAGGATTATCAGACATCTTGAATCTGATCTTGAAGATGCCAAAGATAATGAAGAAAAACTTGAGGATCAAATTGCCTCTCTCAAAAGAGACCTTCAAACAGCAAATGAATATAAAGAGAAATTCAAGATAAGTTCTGCTCAACTTGAAGTTCTTCTTGGAAGTCAAAAGAGGACAGATGACAAGTATGGTTTGGGATATGAGAAAGGAGAAAGCTCCGGATCCGGTCAGAAGAATCTTGGATCAGAAAATCCAATGAGCAGGCCTAGAAGACCTCCGGTAAGATAGCCAAATGCTCAAAGATATCCATCCTTCAATGGATACTGCCACAGCTGCAACCACTTTGGTCACAAAGCTAATCAGTGCAGAATGAGAATGAATCAGATTAATTCATCCTTCTCCGGACAGTGCTTCAACTGCAAAAGGTATGGACACAAATCCCATGAATGCAGAATTATGCAAGTAAACAAATCATTCAAAGGTAGATGCTTTACATGCAATAGAGTAGGTCATATGGCTAATCAATGCAGATCAAGAGGATATCAGTCAAATATGCAAAGAAATGTTATTTGCCAAATCTGCAATAGGTCCGGTCATAATGCTAAAGTCTGCAGAAACAAGTATCAGGACAAAAGAGGTCCGGTGCATAATCAGAATCAAGACAAGGGTAAACAAAAGATGAATACGGATGAAGTTAGGAATCAGATGAGCAAGATTTGGGTGAAGAAAAGTTCAGAGAATGTAGAGGTTGGATCCGCACTAGACTCTGGTGCTGATATTTCTTCCGGAAATTAAAAGGTGAGCTCAGGCTCAGGGGGAGACTCAAAGAAAATCCTGTTCCCCCAGCCAAACAAGTGGTGCCGGATGTGGCACAAGATGTGGATTAAAGGGTTTGCAGATATGAGTCTTGAGATGCTTCAGTCAAGTTTTCAGAGGTCCGCATGGAGTTATGAAGAAGCTGTGATCGATCAAATAAGACCTGATCAGGGAAATGCTCCGGTATGATAAAGGATTACAAAAAGGTCTGGAGAGATCCGGAAGTGCACTATCTTGTTCTGCGGATTGGATAGAGTGTTTGGGATGTTCTTGTAATATGTTACCTCGATTTATTCATGATTGAAAGATTCGGATGATATTCACAGATCAGGACTAATCCGGGATACTCCAAGCTATCCAGACAAGGCAAACCAGAATAATGTAGGTGAAGCATTTATTGCAGACAGATATTAGGGTTCGCGGAGCAATATAAAGGATTTCTCAAAAGTCATTTGCTCATTCTGCACTCAAGAAGAAGTGAATAGTGGAGCTCTGCAACAAGATTCATCAAGCACACCAAGGATCTCCTGCCGAAGTCATTGCAGAAAGAAATCAATCCAATCACTCCGTGCAAATCGAAGGCGCATAAGGTATTCTCCGTTTTTCATTTCCTCACTGCAAATCTTTGAAGAATGGCTACTCCAAACATAGTTAAGATCTCTGATAGACCTCGCCCCTCATTCAAGAAACATCCTTACAAATCATTGGAGGTAGATCCACTAGGAGCCTTCTCTAGTGTTCCTCATGGTGTATTGCATATGGAAGATATTAGGGTTTACATCCATGTGAATCTTGAAGACTTTGGAGAATCAAAACTAATGGATATCTATCACAAACAATTGATAGATGACTCCTTTGAGATCAAACCTCAGTATAAAGCCATCCAGGACAAACACTTTGCACAGTGCATTCATTTCCCCTGTTTTGAAGAAGATGAATGGGTCCGGTATGTACTAAGTAGAGTTCATGACAACTTCCTATGGTTGAACAAGCCCTTCAAGATCACCAAGGATGCAATTAGGGCTGTAACCGGTCTGCACTCATCCGGTGGATTACCTGTTCTCAAATCTGTCAAAAATCAGACAGTCAGTGATGCAACCGGATCCAAGTTTGACAAGAGAGCTATGACAGTTGATGATATCATTGAACCGGATGTCAAATTTGCAGCTATAATAATTGGTTACAAAATCTATCACTCCAGTAGGGAAAATTCAGTACCGGGAACTGCAATCTACACAGCCTATCAGATATTAAAGGAGAATGCAGACTATGACTTGTGCGAGCTTCTAGTAAACCAACTCTTTGAAAATCTGCAGAAGATTAAGAAGGACAAGAAAAACTCCTTCAAATATGGCAATCTGATCCTTTGTCTCTTCTTTTACTACATGAATGAGCTTCCCGGATCCAGTGGATGGATATGGCAGAATGACAGACCGGTTGCCATTCAAATCAGAGACTATTTGCATGGACTTGGGGATGCAAAAGCAAGAAATACAGCTCTATGGGGTTACTTCAAGAACTTCCAAAGCATGATGCATGCAAGGGAAAGAATACCCCAATCCCTTGTTGAAAAATACAAAGACACAGTATGCTTCATGGTAGAAACAGATCAGTGTCTGATGGAGGCAGTGGAGCCAAGGACTGTCTGGATCATGCCTATGGGGTATGAAGTGGATGAACAGATAGTAGAGCTACATGTTCAACACATGCTAAGCTAGCCCAAAGATCCTAAGGCAGAAAGGTTCGGAACCTTTGAGGAACTGAGTGTAAAAATACATGTAGAACTCAGGGAACCGGAGATAAAGAGGAAGGTAAGAAAAGAAGTTGAGCATATTGCTCAAGGCCTAGGAATCTCAAAAGAGGCACTTGATGCCAGCCGGGAAAAGAGGAGGAAGGCTGAGGAAGAAGAGAAAAGTAAAGAAAGTGTTCCGGTTGAAACTCCCACCCGGACCAGATCATCAAAAAGATCTGCACCTCCCTCAACCAAAAGTTCAAAACCGGAAGTCCAGGCATCCGGTAAAAGATCCAAGACAAAAGCCACAAGGGCTTATAAAAGCCAAAAGGATGAAGAGGAAACAGAGTCAGATGAGGGAGTAAAAGAGATCAAGAAGCAGAAGAAGAAAGGATCTGGTAAACCCTCCTCAGGACAAGACAAGGATGAAATGGCAGAGGTATCTGTTGAAAAGCCCACTCTGTCTCTAGAGAATGTAATCAAGTCGGTCACGGTGGATGGAAACCTTCAACCAATGACTGAATCTTATGATGACTTCAGTGAGGCTGACCAAAAGACTCTGCAGGAAGCCACAGTCAAATATCTGAACATATATAATAAGGCTTTCATTGAGATCATATCTCTTATTCCTAAAAGCCTAGAAAAGGAATTGGAAGTAAGAAAGAACAATGCTCATGCAAAAGATCTTGAGATCCGGGAGCAGATAGCTATTCAGCTATATCCTCAAATTGATCCCAAGACAATGAACATAATCTTCAAGGACTGCAAAGATGAGTTCAGAAGTAAAGCCAGGATGAATCAACTCATGCTTGGTGAGACTGACAAAGTGGCCCAAGAGACAGAAGAGATCCTCCGGAAGGCCTTCAAAAGGTTCAATCTTCCTGTTGTAGAGGACTTAGGTACAGAAACAGCTGAGGACTTGGAACCCTCTGCTCCAGAAGAAGTGGCCTATGAACAAGCTAGCATCTCTCCTCCGGTTTCCCCTACAGTCTCTGGATCCAAAGAAGAAGAGCAATTACAGGAGAAGGAAGCAGTGGTGAAAGACAAAGAGGTTGACAGTTCCAAGACTGCAGAAGAAAAGAAACATTTGTCTCCGGCAAGAGACACTGCACAAACTGTTCAACAATTTTTGAGCAAAGAAACTTTAGAGATTGATGAACCGGAGCTTCTAAAAGGCCCATTCGACTTTGATTCTCTCTCTCCGGTACAAACAATGAAGATAGCTTCATTTGCAAATGCCAAGGCAAATGAAAAACTCCTGAAGTCTCATATGGAAGACTGTGAGTTGATAGAGGCTGCTTCCGGAGTACTTGTAAAGATTATGCCATCAATCCAGATAGATCCGACAGCCTCCTCTTCCGGTAATCTAAAAACCTTAGTCAGCAGTGTTGATACACATTTTGATTCTCTAGAAAAATCAGCTAAAGAAAAGGTCCGGAAGGAATTTTTGGATAAAAGATTTTCAGAAGTATTAGAATTAATCTCTAAAGATAGGAAGATTGTGAGCATTGGAATAAAGAGCTTAGAGAATGCTCTTAAGGATGGCGGTGACATCTACAAATTTTGTATATCCTGGTCAAAGGCAACAGCAGCAATTGATAAGAAATTAAAAGAGGAACAGGACAAGCTACAAAGCTTATCTCAAAGTTTTGATCCTCTCTCTTCCTCCATAATAAATCAAGAATGTTAGACTATTGCAGTCTTGAATGAAATAAAGAATCTTGAGAAGGAAAGGAAGAACATCACTAACCGGATAGGAGAACTTAGAAGGATTATAATCCCTAAGTTGGAAACTATGCATGAGGCCATCAGTGATGCTCAGACCACTGCCCAAACAAAAGATCCGATAGATCTCAAGCGGGCAGAAGCTTTTGCATTTTTGTTGAGTGGTCACATTTCAATTTTGGATAGAATGAAGCAAAGTTGGGCTACAGAAATGATCCAACTGCAGACATCCTTTGCAGACATTCTTCAGTATATGTGAGTATGTAAATATGCGGCTATGTATAGAACATTTTTGAAAATTTTGGTGTGCGGACCCTACCCTTTGCCATTGATGTCAAAGGGGGAGTGAGGAGCAGTGAAAAATGAGGAATCCAACTAAGGGGGAGTTCCGGAAATTATATATAAAGACAGAGCATCAGCAAAGGGGGAGTATAGTGAAAACACTTAGTCATTTTTCACTAAGTGTTGCCATCAATGCCAAAGGGGGAGATTGTTGGCAAGAGACACTACATGGATTCATGGTTGTTGTCATTGATGGCAACAAAGGTCATCCCACACATCCGCAAGTCATGATGTGTCTCTACCGGAAGTCAGAATAAAGAATGTTGTGGTCCGGTGAACAAGAACAGAGCATGTGGCAAGGTCCGACAGATTGATCCGGATCTCTCAGAGGAAGTGTCTTGGTGCAGTGCGGATTTGGGGAAGTCAAGAGGACTACCTTGAGTGGTATATTCCAAGGATTTAGCCTCCGGTGATGGACAAGGAAAAAGATATGAATAGTTGAGTACCAGATTCCTGAGAGACAGTGAAAACAGAGGAAGAATTGACTGACAGAGTATCAGACTACTTTCCGGATGTGTTACTATTGATGATAGAGGTTGTGAAGGCATGAATCATGTTTGGCCGACATGATTAATGATATCTACAAGTATATGATTGATCCGCATTGCTTGGTGAGGAAGGATTCAGCCGACAGAACAAGAGTTTGTAAGAAACTAGACTGTTCCGGATGCCGACTAGAAAGGTGATGAAATTACTTGTGCGGATATATATAGAGGATGGATTTAGTTGTGAAGGGTGTAATGGTGTGAAGATATATGCGAATAAGTCCAGAACAGAGTAGAAGTAGCAAAAAGGATCCGGTATGTGAAAGATAGCAGAATAAAGAGCAGAGGAAAGATGAAGTGCAGCAGATCAGTGTACTGAGCCTAACCGAAACTGAACTCCAGCATATGCAGATGCTTCCAATCAGTTCAAGACTGTGATTCTTATCACTTTGTAGACAGTGTGTCTTCTTGTAGGTAGTGGGCCTCTTGTGAGCAGTGTGCTCGGGCAGTGAGCCCTAATTGGCAAGTGTCATTTTTTGTAATCTCCTATTCTTCTAACAGAGAATAATTTTGGGTTAATCACCCCGTGGTTTTCTCCCTTAACAGGGTTTCCACGTCAAAAATACTGTGTTATGTGTTTCTTATTTCATGTTAATGTTTTTGTGTTTGATTCAATGCTGCATCAATTAATAAGAAAGTTCAATAAGGGAAATAATTAGGATAACTGATTCACCCCCCCCTCTCAGTTATCAACAACATCATCATGATGCTGAAAGACATGATCAGGTACCTCCATGGTTAGCAAAAGAAGTGAATATTGAGGAAGAACTTGAAATCCAAGAATTTGACGTCTCCACCTTGTTCTCCACTGATATAATGAAACCCAGGAGGAAGGCCAGAATGACATCGGCCATCAAAAGAGATCCGGCAATAGGGAGAAGGACCGCACAAATTACCATACCTGCGGTGGAGAAAGAAAAAGGTAAAATCACTGTGGATGAATTTCAAATCAGCACAGTTGATTTGGGCTTTGCCAATGAGGACCAAGAAGGTCAGGAAGGCAAAGATATTATTGACTCTCTAATTCAAAAGGTGAAAAGACAGAAGGAGAAGAATAAGCAACATAAAGAGCACATTACTCAGTTGCATGCCTATATCAAAGGACTGACCAATCCTGATGATACCACAACTGAACGTGCAGTCCCATTGACTGCCATTTCTCAGGAGGAGGTAAATAAATTGGACCTCATGAAACATGAGGTGTCCGTAATAAGGAAATGGATGTCATCCACATTGGATGATGCTGTAGAAATAATGAAAGCCTCTCTGAAGAGGTGGAGCATTTTGAGCGACTCCAAGACTAAGGTGGATAAATTGCAGATGCAGACCGGGAAGAGGTCTTACAAGCTGGAGAGAGTCCTAAGCCTTTTAGGGGAAATAAAGGGGATAAATCCTCAACTACTTATCAGTAAGCAGGTATTGAACAGTAATACCGCATTATTGATAGATATTTTGTATAAGGACATTCAGTTCAAGTGCGGGGTCCTCAAAAGATGCAATAATAAGCTGAGGGATATCAGCATGAGGCTACGGGATTTGATGTCTGAAGAAGCAGTGATATTGGAAGCATTGGAAGGCAAGGTGGAAGGTAAAATAGAAAATCAAGATGAAGAGTCCGCCATCAAAGCTGTACACAGCAACTTCCAATTAGAGACAGATGGTCCACCTGTCCACTTGACCGAAGAACTTATAGATAAAATAATGAGGATCAAGGTCTAGATGGAGAAATATAGAGAAACACTGCAGGACCGGAAAAATAAGCTTGACAACAGCAGAGATAAATATGAAGCACATAGGCACGCCATCATAAAAGCAAAAACTCAAGATGGCGGAGGGATAGATCAAGTTGTGCATTCTTATGAGCAGGTCCGCAGTAGTATGCAGCAGCATCATCATCAGGATAGTGAAAGCTCAGGAAGCGACACACATGATGATGACCTGCATGAATCAGCTGAGGAGCATGATGAAGATACATCATGAAGGGGATAGTAGCATAAGTAGTATAGATAGTTGCCAGCTGGCAGCTTGTGCCATTTTGTAAAGGTTGACGAAGTCAGATGAATCGTGACCATAGATCTGTATTGATAAATCAGGATCGTAGATCTTTTTGTAATGGATTCCTCACCTTATTCTATAAAAGGTGGTGGAATGCCTTATTATAAACATTCGAAACTTAATTGAAATCTATTTGCTGAAGTATTCAGGGCTCATTTCAAAGCTATTGTATATGTACATGTCTTTTGCATACTTAATAAAGGAGAAGAGTATTTCGATTACAAATCCTAGTAAATCTTGAGTAATCTGTGTCTGAATTCTGGATATGTGCTTTGATTTGCTGTGTCCCTTGGAGTGCTCATCATGTTGCATGTATTGTTTTCATTTATCATCCTCTGAAGTTTGCATCAACTATATCTAGCTGTGGAATATCCTGGTGAAAATATGGTTTGGTTTTCTTCTCCTCATTACAGTATCAAGTATGTATGTGGATCAATAGTTAAAGGTACAACCTTAAATTGAAGTATTCCTTTTAGTTTTTTTAATTTCAGAGCATTTCATCTCCATAATTGCAAATAATTGATAATCTTAAGCAAATAACACAAATATGCAGACATCTCGTAGATAATCATAAATATTTAGCATATTTGAATACAAAGCATGTAGAACTGAAAATATCATGCAAGGATTGAGGTATTTCCACATCTTCTCATCAAATAATTGCATAATATAACTTCTCTGTAAAGAATTTATGCAGGAATGTCATGATGATGATAAAATTCCACGTAAGGCCCCAAAATGGAAACAGCAACTCACATTAACCTCTGAGTGACTTCAGACGATTAAGACCTAATCACCGGAGACTTGGGATCTTGAATTCTTTGAATTCATAGTATCTTTCAAGATGAATAAAGGTTAATGTGTACTTTTATTCTATGTTTGTTTGTGACTAACATCAGGACCAACAAGTCCTTCCACATATAGAACATCATTGGTGTTATTCTTACCATCAAAAGAGATGGATACTTTGCCACAGATTCTACCAACTGAGTTGTCTCCAAATTTTACAAACCCACCTTCATATTTTTCAAATCTTAGAAACTTACTTTTATCACCAGTCATATGATGAGAACATCTACTATCGATCACCCATTCATCCTTTCCAACAACCTGAGCAGCCAAAGCACTTTCATATTTGCACAACTAGTAGATTTAATAGACACCAGATCTTCTTCCTTGATAGCAATGAATACCCAATCACCTTCAGTGGAACCTCCATGATCAGATTCATCATCTGTGACTCCTTCTCCAGCTTCTTGGACATACTAACATTTTTTTGATCTTTATATCTATTAGGGTTTGGTTTTGAAAACCTCTCCGGACATCTTGAGGAAAAATGACCAATCTTATTACAAGAAAAACATTTGAGTGGCAACTTTCCTTCATACTTACTAGATCCTCTTGGCATTCTTTTGGCAATAAGAGCTTCAAGATCTGCAGTCTCAATTTCATCATCTTCAAGATCCTTCCTTGTCTTCACAAATCTGTTTGATCCTCCTAAAGAACTTTCACTTGGATCATATCTTTTCTTTCCATATACACTAGCCTTAAATGCAGATTCAGATTTAGGGAGAGAATCACCAAATTCACTCATTTCAAATGCTGAAAGCTTACCAACTAACTGATCCCTTGTGACAGTTGTTACTGTCCTAATTTCTTCAATGGCTGCAGCTTTATGCTTGTATGTTGTAGGTAAGGATCTGAGCACTTTGGCAACAATCTCTGATTCTTCCAATAGTCCACCTATATTTCTGATACCGGTCACAAGTTCATTTACTTTCTGCATGTAGGAAGTAATGTTTTCATCTTCACTCATTACCAATCTTTCATATTGACCCTTTAGGCTTTGTAGGTTGGCACATTTAACATATTTGTCACCTTCATATAGATTTTCCAACTTATTCCAGATTTCACGAGTAGTTTTCAAATCCAGGATATTTGCTAATTCGGTATCAGTTAGGGCATTCAAGAATGCTTCTTTGTCTCAAATATTGTGTTCAGCATCTTTGAGTTCATCTATAGTTGAAGGTCCATTCTTCAGAATCTTATACTCATTCTTGGTTATCAACCAAAAGACATCACCCATACATTCTAGATGACACTGCAAGCATACTTTCCAGAGGGAGTAATTCATTCCATCAAATCTCAGACTTTCCTTCTTATAAGATGACATCTTGGATCTCCTCAAGTGGTCAAGCTTCTTTTAGAGGAACTTGGCTCTGATACCAATTGTTGGAATTAGTCCAGACAACCGAGAGGGGGTGAATCAGTTGTCTTGCAAATTTAACCAATTTTGCTTTTAATCTTCTTTATCAACCTACAATCACATTAATAATGTAAACATTAAAGCATGAATCAACAACACATGAGCAGAAATAAATTGAACACACATAACACCAAGATTTTTACATGGAAACCCAGTTAAGGGAAAACCATAGTGGGGGTTAACCCACAAGATTCATACCCTATTAAAAGTATTTAGAAGAAAAGAGAAGGCACATGCCTTCGGGCTCACTTCCTAGAGCTCACTACTCAAGAGAGGCTTACTGCCTACAGAATTTATGTTTGATACAGAAAGAATTAACTAATAAATAGCATCTCCTTCATGCTTGGTTTAGTTTCATTGAATGCTCACAAAACTTATGCTCTGCCCCAAATACTTCTCTAACTCTTCATCAAAATAGCTCTTGTTCTTCTGCTTCTCCTCTGCTCTGCTCTGCCTTTGATCCTTTCTTCAGATTATATTCTTTTCACACAAGGATGATTTTCCACAACTCATCAACAAGTATTTATATGCTTCATCAACCTTGGAATGAACATCAAGTTTGGCACTACAAACAACTGACTTAATGTGAATCACTAAGCTATCGGCCAAACAAAATTGGGACTCAAATCTTCCTTGATCAACATGCCACACTTCATAGAATTGCTCTTAGATCATCTACAACATGCTTGAATCATCTGGTCGGCCCAGACTAGGAAGAACAGTAACACCAAGAAGGAAATCTTCTTTGATAGGATCAAACTTCAATGCGGACCTCCAACATAGTAGTCACACGATCTAGAGACCTTCACAAGCACATTGAATTCAACAAAAACATCTGCACTCCTCCAAATTATCAGAATCACTTGTATCTTCCTATGGAACCTCAAGAACAATGTCTGCCATGACTGTCACATTAGAAAGATTGCTTACGAACCTCCAAACCATGAACCACTTGAATGGATGGTACATACTAACTTCCCAAACATGCCTCTAGATCCGCAGATCATCATTTGACATATCCAGAACAATCCAGACCTCTTTCCTGTCACTCTGTCTCTTCTGAACACTGCAAAACTAGTTCAACTCAGATGGCCATAACTTCTTCAAATCTTCATGCGAACCTTTCATAACTTAACTGGATCTTCTTTAGATGATCCACTACTCAGCCATATGGTCTGCATACATTGATCCTCATTAATTTTCTCAATATCCTCAATAATCCAGTCTTCTATACATGCAGCAAAATGGGATATAGTTGACACAAATGGCAACAAGGATATGTTGACATCAATGACAACACTGCTTAGGCACATATTTGCAACATAAACATTAATTACCATCTTACAAGCATCTTACACTTGTCCAAAAATAGCCATGCAAAGTTTGGGTGATTAAGACTAAATATGGCCTCTTACAGCATCTTATAATGCGTCATAACTATCATATATTCCACAAAAGAGTATCTTTCCAAGATAGGAACCTTAGGCTAAATATAGCAAATATACAACTAACATATCTGTCATATGCATCATAGAATCTCAAAATCTTATGACAACTTGCAGCTGTCATAGATTCACTTAACAAACATTATGATAGTTGTCATACATGCTAAAAATAGTATATTCCTCAAGAGAGCATGTCTACCCTCATTTACTTTGAGTTTTTACATTTGCCAACAATAAAAGTCACTCCGTAATTACCTCCAGTTACTCTGAAATTACCCCTACCAATGAAACTAGTACATCTCTTAGATAATTACAAATTATATATAATAAATGGAATAAATACAATACTGGGATTTACAAGGTTAATGGCACCTTATCCCAACAACCTCCCACTTAACATTATACATTGTAAATCAACCCATAGGAAATCAAATGAAAAAATAATTAGGTAGAAGGGTGAGTGCAGGATCATGATGGGCCAAACACTACCCCTAAGTGGCAATGTAAATGTGAAAATAAACTTAAGTAACTTCATGTCAAAATTTGAATGAGTTATCTAGATAATCTAGAAATAAGGTAGTAATAAAAGTTGTAATAAATTGAATGTAGTTTATGGGCTACTACTTTTTTTTTGAAAATTTTATAAATAGTTTGGTAAAAAATAGATATTTCAATGAAGTACTACTAAAATTTTCAGAAAAACGTAAAAAGTATGTGTCATTCTGGCCAACCTAAGTATGAGAAAAAATAATATTTTTCCTCCATGATTTGGATTTAAGTAGAGGACACATGTGTGGATGTGACACATATCTTTTTGAATTTTTTAAGTAAATAATTAATTATTTATGAATTTTTTATTGTGACTTTTCTAAAATATTAAAAATTAATTTTCTAGCCAACCTAACTTGGTAAAAAATATATGAAACTCAAAAATTTTAAATTTTAATGTATACCCAATAAACCCTAGAATGTGACACATCTTTTGGATTTAAAAAAGGATTAATATGTTGAAAGTTATGGATGTTTTTCAATATGTATATTATCAGGAAATTAGACATAGCGTATGTAGAAAATTAATAATAATTACCTATTAAAATTATTATGAGACGTATATTATATTTTTAGAATCTTAATATCTTCCTCTAAAAACCCTTTTTATTTGGTTATGTCAGACTGATGGTTGTTTAGTAGTATTAGATTTTATGACAGTATCTTAGGTCATAGATGATGGATCTCTTGTTATCTTGTTACTTTATTTATGTATTTGGTTATGGTGTTGTGAGAGAATGTAAATATTCTAAATGCATCATGATGTGTAGAAAGGCTCTTCATGAATGTTGTGATTTATTTGTTTGTTTGGGATGTTGTGTTGGATTAGGCAATGGGGAGACATCGGTATTCGTGAAGAAGTATTTTTCTTATAAGTTACTTCATTGGAAGCCATGGAAAATGTATTAAGAGTATGTCCTTGTAATTGAGATGATATGCAAGAAGGTGAATGCCTTGCATTATTACATGTATATGTTCATATCAGAATAATGGTTATGCAAGATGGTTAATGCCTTGCATGGTTTATGTATCATCGTCATCATGATGATGTTTGCTATGTTTGTTGAGTAGGGTCTTCTAGATGCAGGTAGGGGAGTGGCTCTCAATGGGGGCTGGAGCCCAAAAGTGGCATCCAGGACAACCCATGTGGGAGTTTGATAACTCAGTGATAACCTAAATAATGAATTAGGGGGTTGGGTAGTTAAACACACTAAACAAGATAAGTGGATGCCTCACTCATGGCTCAAGTGCTTGTTTAGGCTTGAGATGAGATGAGAAGGCCTGGAATGGCAAGATCAACTACCTTGTCCTCATGAAAGGTATGTTGATTCCGCATGAGCGTTGTATGGGGGCTGGGAGTCGGGAGAGGCTACCAGGACAACCCAAGATGGGGGCTGGGGCCTAAGAAGGCTTACTAGGATAACCCATGACAAGCCATGTGATGACACTCCTCCCTACTGCAGCCTAGCATTCCCTAGTTGTACTCTCCCCATTCGTTATGTGTTGCCTCTGGAAGTTAAGTTGTGTTGTGTTGTATTGGTGTTTGGTCATCCTTTGTTCATGCTAGTCTATGTCTGCCTGACTGTTATTGTTTGGGACCTCATGTTAACTCCTAGCTCAGGGGGTGGACCTCAGGGTTCCACATGGTCGGGTGGAAGAGCTTTATTATCCATTGGTTATTCTTTGTCGAAGTTCATGTGCAGAAAGGTTGTATCTCAGTTTTTAGACAATTGTACTTGTACCAGTTGATGAAGATGTATGTGTAATCTTGTACCAGATTTGTGTAACAGATCAATCATAATGTATGTGATTCGGATGTAGTCTGAAAATGACAATGTCATGATGTACTTATGTGTAATAAAATCATTTCAGTTATGTATTTAATTATATAGATTGTATTATATTATTTGACGATATGCAATGAATATGAGTAAGTTATTTAATTGTGCATTGGAATCAGATCAGTTACTGATGTATGTTAAATTATGTTAGTTGGTTTGTAAGTAATGCAGCCTTGGATTCTTAGAGAATATGTCGTAACTAGTTATGTTAACATTACTTGTTATCTTAAACACTTTTTAAAAAAAAAAAGTTCCTGTTTCATGTAGCATAAATGTGAATTTCTCTAAGGTGTTCAAGGCGGGCGTTATAGGTTAAATTTAGTTACAAAAAAATCTGTTAGCTTCAAGGATGAAATTATGGAAAATTTTAGGATACCACTAAATGGGTGGTTTTTCAAGTTCCTTTGGCAAGTTTTGGGACTCCCATTTGCCTAAATATGAGGTAATCCTAAAGCATTTTTTGAGGAAATCCATATTTGAGCTAAAAATATTAACATCCTTTCCTTCCAAATCTAAATATTAGTCTAAATGTTAACACTTTTTCATCCATCAAGTTTTTTCTCCATTGCCACTATTTGGCCCATCATGATCTCACACTCACCAAGAAATAGAGCCCATGGTCTCTCTGTACCATATGAACTTCTCTGTGCTCACAGGCTTGGTCAATGAATCTACAACATTCTCCTCAGTGTCTATCTTCTTCAGCTCAATCTCTCCATTTGCAACCAACTCTCGAACAAAGTGATACTAAACATCAACATGCTTAGTTCGAGCATGATACATAGGATTCTTGGCCAAACAGATAGCACCCTGGCTATCACAACCAATCTAAATGATCCTGCAATCAAAACCAATACCTATACACAGTCTCCTCAACCAAATTGCCTCCTTAGAGACATGACTAGCAGCCATATACTCTGCTTCTGTGGTGGACAAAGCAACTATGGGCTGCCTCTTACTCATCCAACTCACTGCACCTCCAAACAGAGTAAACACATAGCCACTAGTGGACCTTCGACTATCCAAGTCACCTGCCCAATCTGCATCAACAAAACCTTGTATGTCCAAAGATTTGTTAGCACTATCAATACTAGAATAAATCAAACAATAATCAGGAGTATCTGCAAGATATTTAAACACCCTCTTCACATAGTTCCAATGTTGTCTACCAGGGTTAGACATAAATCTCCTCAAAACTCTCACTGCTTGGGCAATATCTGGTGTAGGGAAAACCATTGCATACATCAAACTCCCTACAACACTAGCATATGGTACATTAGACATATCCTCAAGATCATCCTCAGTCTTTGGACACATATCTAATGAAAGCTTAGTACCAATGGGTAAAGGAACTCTAACTGGGTTACAGTCCTGCAAACTAAACCTCTGCAAAATAGTATTCACATACTTACTTTGTGACAACCAAAGCTTTTTGTTAACTCTGTCCCTCATTATCTCCATTCCAAAAATATACCTTGCAACACCAAGATCCTTCATCTCAAATGCACCTGAAAGTTAGGCTTTAAGCTTACTGATCATACCCTTAGTATTGCCGAAAAACATGTCATCAACATACAAAGCAATAACTAGTATAGAATCATCAATACAATGAATGTAAACACAATGATTCTCCTCACTTCTAACAAAACCTAATTTCAAAACAAATCAGTCAAATTTTTGATACCACATTCTGGGGGACTATTTCAGACCATAAAGAGACCTTTTTAACCTGCAAACCCAATGTTCTTTTCCTTTTACCTCAAAACCTATAGGTTGTTGCATATAAATTTCTTATTCAAGATCTCCATGCAAGAATACAGTCTTAACATCCATTTGCTCAATCTCCCAATCATAAGCTGCAGTGATGGATAAGAGAAATCTAATAGAAGTCAATTTAGCAATAGGAGAGAATATCTCACCAAAATCAACTCCCTTTCTCTGGGAGTAGCCCTTGGCTACCGGTCTAGCCTTGTACTTCTCCAATGACATGTCTGTTCCAAACTTCTTTTTGAAGACCCACTTACAACCTATGGCCTTTCTTCCTTTGGGAAAATGAACAAGATCCCAGGTGTTACAAGAGTCTAAATCCATCATCTCCTCTTGCATGGCTAACTACCAAGACTCACTATCATCTGTAGAAATAGCTTCCCTGTAGGATCTAGGTTCATTGTTAGTACTCAATAAAGCATATACACAATGGAAATCTGGTGGGCTATACCTGTCAATTGGATTTCGTTGTCTTGTGGATCTCCTCAAGGGTGGAGTAAGAGACTCTACTCATTCTTCTGCATGATCATTTGCAACAACTTCTTCTGTAACAACAGACTCATCTTCATTAGAACTACTCAAATCTTCTTCTTCTTCACCCCCCAATCCATCATTTTGTTCTTCCTGAGGTGCATCTTGCTACTCTAAATCAAAGTGCGCCTTCTTTACCTTTTCTTCTTTTTCTTTTGGTTGCTCATGTTCAGAAATAGCTCTATGTTCCCTAAAAATAACATCTCTAGAAAAGATAATCTTGCAGGTTAGTGAATTTCAAAGCTTATAACCTTTGACATTATCACCATATCTAATGAATGTACACTTTTCATCCTTTGGATCCAACTTAGATCACTTTTCCTTATGCACATGAACAAAAGCCTCATAGCTAAAAACCCTTAAATGTGAAACATAAGGTTTCTTACATGTTTACACTTCATAAGGTGTCAAATAAAGAGCCTTACAAGGAGATCTATTTATCAAGTAGAAAGTAGTACACACAACCTCTTCCCAAAAGCATTTATCCAACTATGCATCACTAAGCATACTTCTAGCTCTTTCTATAATTGTTCGATTCATCCTTTCTACAACACCATTCTGCTATGGTGTGTACGGAGTTGTCTTTTGTCTGATTATACCTGTATGCTTGCAAAACTCATCAAATTCCTTATAGAAATATTCCCCTTCATTGTCAAATCTTAATATTTTTCTCTTTAAACCTGATTGGTTCTCTACTAAGACTTTGAATTCCTTAAACTTAGTGAAAACTTCATATTTATGTTTCATAAAATAAATCCATGTATATCTGGATACATCATCAATGAAGGTTACAAAATAATCAGATTTTGCAATAGATTTATTATCCACAGGTTCAAACACATTCGTATGAATAATTTCTAATTTCTCTTTTGCTCTATTGCTTCCTAAAGGAAATGATTTGTTGTTTTGTTTACCAAACACACAATGCTCACAGAAATCAAAGTGCTCATCAGAATAAGAGAAATTGTCCAACAATTCTTTATTCTTAATAGTTTTTAATACATTATTTCTTGTGTGGCCCAATCTACAGTGCCACAACATACATGTATTTTTAGTAGTGGCCTTAGATACATAGAAGGCATTACAAACTGTAGTGGCTTCAATCTTAAATAAGTTTCTGAATCTCTTCCATTTCGCTACCACCAAGTTCCCTCTCACCATTCTACAGCCATGCTTGTCAAATGTCACATAAATTCCCAAATCATTCAACTTCGAAACTGAAATCAGATTTCTAGCTAATCTAGGAACATGCAAAACACCAGGGAGGGTTTTAATCCTCCCATCACTGAAACACAACAATATCTTTCCTTTCCCAACAATTAGATATGAAGAGTTGTCACCAAGGTAGATATTACCTCCATCATATTCTTCATATGAGGAGAACCATTCCTTATGTGGGGTCATATGAAATGAGCATCTTGATTCAACCAACTAGTGATCATTAGAAACATGATTACATGTAAAAAGTAAGACTTCTTCACTTGCATTCGAGGACTTATCCGAAGCACTCTCCCACTGTTTCTTGGGGTTTCTGTACTCCTTCTTCACATGTCCCCTTTTGCCGTAGTTCCAACACTTAACTCTGTTCTTTTTACCAGGAGTCTCAGACCAGCCCTTGGACTTGTCCTTAGCCTCTTTCTAATCTCCTTTAGGTCCCCTTTCCTTAGACCTTCCCCTGACACTGAGAGAATCCCCTGAACTATTTGAACTCTTCTTCCTCAATTCCTGTGACAGTAGCACTGAAACAAGAGCATCCAATTTTGGATACGAAAGGTTAGCAGTGATAGAAAGGATAACATTCTCCCAAGACTTAGGTAAAGAATAAAGAAGTAAGATACATTTATCTTCCTCTCTAACCTCAACATCTACTGAATCAAGATGACTCAATAACAAATTAAAAGAATTTAAATGCTCTACAACTGATTCACCTTCTCAAATTTTCGTGGAAATTTTTTTTTTTTAAATAAAGTTTATTTACCATACTCTTGGCTTGATGTATCTCACCAAACTGATTCCACAACTTGTGTGCGGTCTCCTCCTTTGCGATATTCAATAGGACAAAGTCTGAAAGACACAACCGAATGGTTCCCCGTGCCTTCTTATCCAGTCTATCCCACTCATTTTGAGAGACATCGTCAAGGTTCTTCTCTTTTTGGATAGCCAACCATTGGTTTCTTTCTTCCAACAAATCTTCCATTTTTAGCTTCCACAACTCATACCCTATTCTGTTGAACTTCTCAATGTCAATTCGAGAGGTCGATGCAACAGTGGATGCAGCCATAGTAACAACACAAGATCTTCAAAACAAATGTAACCAAATCTCCCACTGTAGCTACAACTTCCACACTACCACCCAAGAGTCAAAGTTGGCCAGGCTCTGATACCAAATGTTAGAAATGAAAGCAACACTACTTCAATAGAAATCTGATTCAAAATAAATTTCAGCAATCTTAAGTGTGCATTAACAATGGAGATTGTAACAAAACATAAAACCCACTACATAAAATATGTCAAACATAAAGAACTCAACACAATGACACAGTGTTTATGTGGAGAAAACCCTTGCAGGTAAAAAACTCCACCAAGAAAGAGGCACAAGTTTGTATTAATCTCAACAACATTGTACAATACATCAACTACACAACTCTCTCCACAAGTCTTCAATCCGACAACATTCCGGCAGCACCTGAGTACCTAAAATCTGTATTGCAAAAACAAATACATGGAAAATACTTATATAAATGTTTTCCACTCCATTCTAGGTGTTCACCTTTTCTCTCCTAAGATTCTCCAACCTGTAAACATTAATTACCATCTTACAAACATCTTACACTTGTCTAAAAACAACCATGCAAAGGTTGGGTACCCAAGACTAAATATGGCCTCTTACAACATCTTATGACACATAATAACCATCATAGATTCCACAAAAGAGTATCTTTCCAAGATAGGAACCTTGGGATAAATATAGCAAATGTGCAACTAACATATCCGTCATATGCATCATAAAATCTCAAAATCTTATGACAACTTGTAGCTATCATAGATTCACTTACCAAATATTATGACAGTTGTCATACATGCCAAAAATAGTATATTCCTCAAGGGAGCATGTCTACCCTCATTTACTTTGAGTTTTTACATTTGCCAACAATAAAAGTCACTCAGTAATTACCTCTGATTACTCTGAAATTACCCCTGCCAGTGAAACTAGTACATCTCCTCATAGATAATTACAAATTACATATAATAAATGGAATAAATACAATATTGGCATTTATAAGGTTAATGGCAGCTTATCCCAACAAAGCTCTAGGAGCTTACTTCAGTCCATATAATATCTTTTTCAATTTGCATACCATATCTAGTTTGTCTGACAATTGAAATCCATCTGGTTGCTCTCTGTATACTTCCTCTTCTAACTCACCATTTAGAAAAGAAGACTTCACATTGATTTGATATACTTTGAAATCCTTATGTGTTGCATAAGCTAGAAATAGTTTGATAGCCTCCATTCTTGCCACCAGAGCAAAAGTTTCCTCATAGTCTATTAAACCTTCCACTTGTGAGTACCCTTTGCATACAAGCCTTGCCTTATTCCTTACCACTTCTCCATTTTAATTCAACTTGTTCCTATATATCCACTTAGTTCCAATTACATTCTTGTTCTCTGGTCTTGGGACAAGTTCCCAAGTCTGATTCTTCTCAATCTACATCAGTTCTTCTTCCATAGTTTAACCCAATACTCATCCTTGCATGCCTCAACCACTGTTTTAGGTTCAACATTGGAAAGTAAACATAGATTACCTATTCTTCAGCAATTCTAATTCTTGTCAATACACCTTTTCTCTTATCACCAATGATTTGATCTTTAGTGTGATGCCTCTACACATATTTGGGAGTTTTAAGAACTTTTTCTGGAGCTTCTTGTTCTTCAACTTGTACTTCTCTTTCCGGAGCCTTTTGAACTTTAATATGTACTTCCTTTGTTTGATCTTTTCTTCTTCTCCATAAGAAGACTCATTTGATTCATATCCATTTCTGTAAATCTTCATCAACCTTAACATTAGCACTCTCAACAATCTTTCTTAGCCTCTTATTATAGCACTGGTAATCTTTGCTTTTGTTAGAGTATCCAAGGAAATACCTTCATCACATCTTGCATCAAACTTTCCTAGGTATTCATCTCTTCTGATATAGCATTTGCTTCCAAAAACTTTAAAATATTTAGCAGTGGGAACCCTTCCATACCATAGCTCATAGGGAGTCTATGTGCCATTTGCTTTCACCTATACTCTATTTTGTATGTAGACAACAGTATGAATTGCTTCTCTCCAGTAGACTTCTGGTAGGTTTGCTTATTTTATCATTGTCCTTGTAGCTTCTTGAATAGTCCTGATCTTTCTTTCAACCAACCACTCTATTTTGTTGAGGAGTTATAGGAGTAGATAGATGCCTCTTTATCCTATGATTCTTACAAAACATGTTGAACTCATTAGAAGTAAAATCTCCACCTCTGTCAGACCTCAAACATTTGATCTTCATATCCAATTCATTCTCAACCATTGTTTTAAAAGCTTTAAACTTATCTAGGGCTTCTGATTTTTCCTTAAGAAAAGCAACCCAAGTCATTCTAGAGAAATCATCAATAAATAACATGAAATACTAGCCACCTTGAAAACTCCTTATTTTGGTAGGACCACAGGTCTATATGCACCAACTCCAATAGTCTGTAGATGACTGATCCTTTCTCTTAAATCTTCTTCTTGTTAGATTTTCAAACTAACATTCCTACATATAGAAATGATAGGCTTTGTTATCTTTGGCAAATCTCTCACAACTTTGACTAAACTTATCTTTACCAAGCTATCAAAATTGACATGACACAATCTACTATGCCATAGATAACTCTCACTGATCTAAGACATAAGGCAATAACTAACACCACCTTTGAGATGATAAACATTTCCACCTATCTTCTTTCCATCAACAATTACTATTCTAGAGCTTTTTCTAATCTCACACCCATCATTCTGAAACATAAGATTGTAACCTTTGCTACACATCTGTCCAACACTCAAGAGATTATGCTTTCAAACTTTGACATAAAGTTAAAAGAACATCATCAGTGTTATGCTTTCCATCAAAATGATTGATTGAACCTTTTCTACAAATCTCAGCAGCTTCATCACCACCAAATCTAACTATTCCACCATCAAATTTTTCAAGTTTAATAAACTTACTCTTATCACCTGTCATATGATTTGAGCATCCACTGTCAATGACCCAGTCATCCTTTTCACTGTTAGCATGAACAGAACCAGTTTCATCTCTTATGGTAATAAATAGGCATTCATCATCATTATCATCCTCGGGATTAGATTCATCATTAGAAATGCTTGCATAGTAATTTTTCTTGACCAACCTTCCTCTGTTTTCTTATTCTTAATTCTCAGAGCTCTATCTAGACATCTTGAAGCATAATGACCTATTTTTCCACAACTAAAACATTTCAAAGGCAACTTACCACTGAACTTACCAATACCCTTTTTCTTCATTCTCACAAAGTTAGCTTCCACTTCATCAAAGTCATCTGGATCTGATTCATAAGTCTTCTCTGTTCTACTAGATTTAAAAGCAGTCTCATGTTTTGTAGTTCCACTACTTGAGATAAATTCTCTTATTTCAAAGCAGTTAGAGTGCCAAGCAATTGATCTTTGGTAAACTGATTCAAATCTTGTAATTCTTCAATAGCAGAAACCTTATGACTATAAGCTTTAGGAAGAGTTCTAAGTACCTTCAATATCACTTCTTGATCACTTATATCCCCACCAAGTCCTTTGATGCCATTGACAACTTCATCCACCTTTTGTAAGTAGCTTGTAATGTTTTCATCTTTAGACATTCACATGGTCTCATCAGTGAGATTCAAATTCTATATTTTAGCCTATTTAACCTTCTCATCACCTTCATAAAACTTTCCAATCTTTTCCAAATCTCATTAGCAATTTTCAAATTTACAACCTTTACCAATTCAGGATTAGTAAGTCCACTTAAGAGAGCATGTTTTGCCTTACCATCTATTTCAGCAGCTTTGATTTCATCTTTAGAGCTTACACCATTCTCAGTTTCTCTGTAATTAGACTTGACACATTTTTACAAATCATAACCAAGAGAAATTAGAAAGGCTTCCATCCTTATCTTCTAGAGTACATAGTCTGAACCATCAAACATGGGAGCATCCTTCTTGTGCAACATCTCGGATCTACCTCAAGCAATTAAGCTTTCTTCAAAGGAACTTGGCTCTAATACCAATTGTTGAATGCACAAGACAACTGAGAGGGGGTAAATCAGTTGTATCAAAAATTTTAAACCCTCATAAACTTAATCACATTCATATTAATTCACTTAAACCCTTAATCTATTATAAAGATTAAACATGAAATGTAAATAACAGAAACTTAAACACATCAACACCATGCATAAGAGAACACTAGATTTTTATGTGGAAAACCCTAAAAGGGAAAAACCACAGTGAGGATTAGCTTACAATATAAAGTAGCAATACCAAATTACAAGAGGCTCACTGCCCACAAAATAAAGGCTCACTGCCAAGGACTCACTATCCAAAAGAAGAAGAAAAAAGAAAAGGCTCACTGCCAAGGATGAACTAATATAATTGCATCTAACACATGCATGTGTTCAGTTCTAATGAAGCACAACAAACATCACCTTCGCATCTATACCAAAAGATAGTAGGCACCTTTTGCTCATTGCATCCAATTGCCTAGCACATGAAAGTTCTTACTTCCTTGATCAACTTTTCACTAGTTTCCTCATATCCTTCTCACACCCATGCACACATAAACTCCTGACACTTATTTATAATGCCATCAACCTTGAGATCAATCTCCAAGGTCAGAAACACAATCTTCAATCCTTGAAACATTCTCCAAGGTCGACAAACGCACAATATTTGAATTAGGTCTAGACCTAAACATTCTGTGGCACAAAGGAATGAAAGAAAACCACATTAATCCTTAGTTTGGACCTAAATCCATCCAGGCACACTACACAATAGTCACATAATCATCAAATCAAATCCCTAATTAGCACAAACATTCATGGTCGGTCAAACAATGTACACATAAGAGATTCTTCATCATACGCTTCCACGAACACAACCATAACTTACAGACCATGCACAAAGCTTTAACACATTCTGGAAACATTAACAAACAACTTGAATTCACCTAAGAACCAATGAATTTAACTGCAACAAATTTCACTTGAAGGCCATTCACAGACTGCTTACAAACAATACTGTCAAACTCTGCTACACAAGAACTTTCTTTTCGGAGCACTAAATCACAAACCCTCTGGAATGAAGATAGATAAGGACCTTATGAACACATATCCAGAACTACAACACCTAAAACCATTTTGTGGAGAAATGCAGAGAAAAATACTTTGTCCTAGCTGCATGTGCACAACTCAGAAACACTGTCAAATACTGTTCTTATACTGGTGAACATAACTTTCATTTCATAGAAATCCAGAGCACCAAATTCTAGATTTAACAACTTCACACACTTCTTGACAACATATCCAAACTGTATACTTAGATCTCCAACATAGAAGAAATGTGGAGAAAAAACTTGAGCAGTATTCTGTAAGCCAGAAGACCCCTTCAACACACTGTTTCCAATATTAATGGTGCAAACACGGCTAGGAGGGTCCACAAAGTGAACAGTCTAGACCATGTAGCAAGATTAAACACAATGGAAGCAACTTAATTATACAATGCAAATGCAGATTTAGTCATTCAATATATCATAGATACAAATACAAACATGCCGGCAATATGCGGTCTTACAAATTAGGGCTCACAGACCTGATTCTCTAGTTACAATATATGTGCAAGATATAGCTTTGAAGTGCCTGATACAAAATAATTCAAACTATCTAACTTGTGAATTATTCTAACTATCACTAACTAACTTCCTAGGCATCTATTACATGATTATATATCATCTCCAGATCACAAGATTCCTCCATGTTGGCCAAACATATTACAAACTCTAATGAAAGAGATGTAACATGTGTACATGGATAGGTCAGACCTAAACCTATGGGAATCCTCTGCAAGTGAATGAATCCATGTACAGTTCTCAGGGAAGGTCAGCCACATCCCAAAGTTCCTTGAATGATGTGTCTTTTAACTCTACAAGTCATGGAAATGCTCATCAATTCTTCTCCTTTAGTTGTCTGACTGAGACTCTCTGAACGGTCTATTATGAGAAAACAGTCAATCTTATGATAGCGATTGTAGACAACTAAAAATGACCATGTCTTTGAATCACTGGCATTTTAATCAAATCTATCTAATCACCTACATTTTAATGTTAATTAAATAATCTAATTATTTAATTAATTTCATCAAATTCTTCCAAAACTCCAAAATTTAACATTAATTGAATAATTCTCTTTATTTAATTAATTTCATCAAAATCAACTTGTTTCTTCCAAAATTAAATAATTTTTATTATTTAATTAAATCTTATCTTCTTTCAAAAATCAAATCCATATCAATTGAATAAATTAATTATTTAATTAATTTATCATCCAAATCCTCTCATCTACAATTAAATAGTTCTACATTATTTAATTAAATCAATTCTTCTTCCAAATTTAAATAAATCATGCAAATTTATTTAAATTGTCTCAATCTCTCAAAATAAAATATAATCAAATATTTTATTTATTCCTCTAATCTATTCTTTGTCTTCCATCATGCACAAACAATTAAATAAGTTTATTTATTTAATTTGCTTCAAATATCTTCTAATTCCCCTAAAAATAAATCTTATTCATCATACACACAAAATTATATAATTTATTATTTAATTTTATTCAAATCACGCAAAAAAACAAAATTACAAGTTGAGTTAATTGACTTAATCAATCTTATTTTTATCAACAACTCTTAAATTAAAAAAAATATTCTAATTTATGAAATCAAATCCTATCTTTATCAAAAAAGAATTAACTCAAACAAAAATACCTTTTTGGAGTGACACATGTCATGTGCACATTCATCATGAATTTTAGATTTATCTCATCCATTGATTCCATTGAATTTTCTGGACCGTTGATTGATATTTATTGAAGCCTATATAAACCCCCCTCATCTCCTTAACAAACCCTCTTCAATCATTGAATCTCTTCGATCATTTATTCACAGGCATTCTAGTGCATTGAGCATTCATCGCATCGTTGAGCACTTTGAGCACAAACATAATCTACATCCACTTGTTGCAAATATGGTTTCACAATTCAAAGAGCAATCCACATTCAACCAAGAGATCCAAACAATCTAGGTGATAGCTTCTTTGTTTGTAATTTGATTTATTCATTGATTTGGTTATTGCTTAGATAGATCTTTTGATGTTATGGGTAATTGAGTTGTTATTATCATTACTTTTTTATTTTATCATTCAACCTCTCAATTTTTCCTATACACATTCTGGCACGCTAGGTGGGACCCACTAACCATATTTTTTTTTATAGAAAAAAGTTGATTTTTTAAGCTAGGTATTGAAAAATGCAATCGTAATGCAGAAAATCTAAAGATCCTTGTTCACTAGTTTGAGAGAACAAGTGTTGAGCATTCAAACGGTATAACCTTAGATCAAAAGATTTCTGGGTTTTGTCGAAAGTATCTAAATTATATCTGGGTATCTCTTACTTTTTACAGAAAGTGTATGGATTTTAAGAAAAATAGATCACAAATTTGCATCCGTATTTTTAGCCTTTTTTTTTTTGCTTTTTCAAAGAAATTTCATGAAATTAGGCATATCTATGTAACCTTAGCTCAAAAGATTTCTAAGTTTTGTCGGAAGCATCTAAATTTTATTTGGGTATCTTCTATTTTTTGTAGGAAGTGTACGTATTTTGAGAAAAATAGATCCCAATCCATATCCCTATTTTTAGCCCATGCTTTTTTTTTTTTGCTTTTTTAGAATAGTTTCACGAAATTGGGCATATTTTTTGCATACGGAGTCAGATTTTTGTGAAACTAGTGGCGTTGGAAAGATGGTTCTCCCAAATTTTTTGTGTTAAAAAAATTTTAGGTAATTTTATCAGATTTATCAAGTACACTCAGTCAAAGTCAACCCTTCTTTGCAAACTTCAAACGATCATAACTTGTACAAAATTTATTTAATTTTCAGGAAATATTTTTTGAAATTGCATAGAATTTCACGTAGAATTTGATCATAATATCCAATCTACTATACCTAATCATTATTATCAGATATTTTTCAGATTACTTATTTTTCACCTAACAAGTTAAGCGCTTTTGGTTCAATTGATTTTATGCTAACTATTGAGTCTTTGGTGGAACTAATCAACTTTTTACAGACTCTTATTACTCAAATAGAGAAAATGAGTTTTCCTAACATGTTCATACAGGATGAGCATTGAAGAATTGAAACCTATCACACTATGTCTTAGGAACATATTGCTTTCTTAAGGGACAATTGAATAATCATCTTTTTGCAAAATCTTAGGAACAAATTGCTTTTTTAAGGGATAATTGAACAATCATATTTTGCAAAATCTAAAAAAAAAATTGCTTTTTTAAGGGACAATTAGACAAAACATCTTTTTTGCAATCTAAGTCTTAACATATTACTTTCTTAAGGGACAATGGACATGAATGCCAAACACTTTAATTTCTTAAGGGACAATGGACATGAATGCCAAACACTTCAATTTCATAATGGACAATTGACAACTACAATCATGTGTGTGCCTAATCTAGTTGCACCTTATTTTTCTTATAAACGGGACAATTAGACCTTTGTTTGATGTGCTTGATCTTACTTTCAGTTATTCCTTTAGAAGGGCCTACTTTTAGATTATACTTCATCCAAAAGGGATGACCCTAAGAGGAGTTTTCCTTTGAATCGCTATATAAGAGGGATAAGGTGAAAGCCAAGTCCTAACTAGCATCAGCCTTACCTTGTGGTGCCAAATCAAAAAGAGGTGTACTAGCTCTTTGTGAAAGTGATTTCACATTGTACGAAGTGTTTGATAGTAGGATTGGTCAAAACTTTTAGTAGTTTGTCACATTCCTCGTAAGGCGTTGGTCCCTCAAAGCTACTAAGAACTAATCTAGATAGTGACTACCTATTTCACCTCTGAACGTTGCGGTATTCATCAGTGCAAGGGGAATCGATTCAAGCCCCCAAGATACTCACCATTGCCTCCCTTGAGAAGAGATAGTATTCCCTCGGCCATAAAGCTCTTGTGACCTACTTGATATCTTCAAGGGGAGGGTGAGATATCCCTACCTATCATCTCTCGCAAAGATACAAATGTATGACACCTATATGGAATGACATTTGGTTGACAGAGAATTAAGTTGTGAGCTGGTCTACTACAATAAAACCATGTCTCTAGGGATAAAAAGTGCTTGAATTGTTTGCAATTATCTTATACCTGTGGAAACATTGGGCTTTTTCGTGAGCCTCAAACATACACTATCTACTATGTCAGTCCTCTTTGGTACTTTGATGTGTTTTCTCTTGCCAAAGCAAATCCAATAAAAATCAAACTGAAATCTATCAAAATTTGCCTTATAAACATCATTGACACTACTTCAGTGCTTTTGGTAACACAGTCACGCACCTTTGCTAAAACAGTATAGCGCCTTGGTCTAGTAAACTGTTCATCAAAATTGTCTTTTCCAAAACATAGCAAAATCTCAAACATATTGTCTTAGTGTATCCATGGTAACCACTAGACTCTTGCAATCTATGAAGGATAAGCAAGTTGCCCCAAGGAAGTGCAAATCACCTCATACACCTCAACCAAACCAATCCAACATGACTTCAAAGGGTACTCCAAAAACACCAATGGAAAGACCAATCAACTCTCAAAACAAGCCACAATGTGACCAACCAACCAATCCTCAAGAAGGTAATGTCCCTTTGGTAGATGTAACTCAATTCACTACCAACATGCCTCATGATTTTGCTACACCCGGTTATGCCACAGTTCAAGTCCCATCTCAAGAAGAGTGACACTTTGAAGAAGGTCAATCCTCTCAAGAAGATAGACAAGACCTTGATGAAATCATGCAAGATCCTAGATCCATAGCCGCATTTGACAAAATCCTTATGAGAACCAAGATCATTTCTTTCACTTACTAGTAGAGCAAGGAGCCAAATTACCTCAAGATTTTGATCTATCCAATCTCAAGGAGCCAAACAAAACCCATTACGTTATAACAGCAGTCCAAACCATGTCAACTGTGACCACTCCTATACCTAAACAAAGCTCACAAGGAAGAATGACAAAACCGTTTGACGTACAATATGGGAATCCTCTTTATCAAAATCCAACAGCAAAAAGACCCATATCACCTCTTCTGACTCCTATGAAAATTTACAAACACCAACAAGAGACTCTACATCGTTAAGCAGAACTAGCAAGACATGCCGCTCTAGCAAAATCAAACACACAGCAACCTCCTAAAATGCCCACACCAATCACAAGTGGAACATTGGCTATCCCATCACGAGAAGGTTTCCCACCAAATTACAATCTGGGAAACACTTATGTAGCCATGCAACAAGGGTCTCAACAAACACCACTCCCAACATCATCAACCCTCCGTATCATTAAACCAAACAATGTCATGCAACCCCAACCATCACAAAACATCAACACAACCTATGTCCCTCCACCACAACATTCTTCTACACTCAATCATACCTATCCCCATCTTAGTCAACCCCAACCATCACAAAACCCATCTTCCTATGTCCCTCTGCCACAACAATCATCTACACTAAACTTTTTCAACACATATCTCAATCAATCCCAACCATCACAAAACCCATCTACCTATGTCCCTCCACCACAACGATCTTCCACTCTCCACCTAACCCACACCTATCTCAACCCTCAAAATTCTCAAAACCAAACTTCCTATGGCTATACTCCACCATCACAACCAAACCCAACAAACTTTAGCTTTCCTCCACAGAATTCTTTCTTCACACCACCTCCACAATACCAATGATCGAACTCTTATCTACAACCATCACAAAGCTTACATTCTTAACTAGCACCACCCCCACCTCCCCAAAATCAAAACACCCAAAATCAAAACACCCAAAACCAACCCAATCTAAACCCAACATACAACACATACAACCCTAACCAATCATACAACCCTTATAACACCAATGCCCATGGCTTCCACTACAATCTTCCATATGGGCAACAACAACCACCTCTAGGACAACATGAGATGTTTCCAACCCCTCCCACAACTATGGAGCTAAAACTTGTTGAGGTTCACCAACAACTATCTGATCTTACGTTTGGCCACACCAAGAAAACCTTCTCTTTGGAAGAAGTTTGTCCTTATCCATTTAATCGATCATTACCCATGATCCCTTTTCCTCACAATTTCACTATTCCCAAGTTTGATAAATACAAAGGAAAAGGAGACCCAAAAGACCATCTTAGAGAATTCTATCTTGCTTGCTTTGAGGTCTCACATAATAACACATATCTTATGTGCCTCTTTCCTTGCAGTCTTGGAGGTCAAGCTATAGAATGGTTCTCGCACCTACCCACGGGTATCAAATCTTTTAATGAGCTTGCAGAGAAATTTGCCACCCATTTCTCTTACAACACAGAACATGAAGTCTCCATGACCAATTTATGTAACAACAAACAGAAAAATGGGAAAACTCTCATCTCCTTCCTTCAAAGATGGTGACAAATGGCTAGCAAATTCTCATTCAAGATACCTGAAAAACAACTTGTGAGCATATTTGTGCAAAACCTTAACCAAGAATTGGGTTTTCATTTGCAAATCCTTAGTGCTACAACCTTTGACGAAATTACCTACAAGGGCATCAACATTAAAAAATCCCTCATCACTAAAGGCGTGGTCAAAATATTCAAAGACAACAAAGACAATGCTCTTCAACAACAATCAAACAACAAACCAAAATTTTGGAACAAAAATAAAAACGTGGTCAATGATGGTGTGGTAGATTCCAAACATGTCCAAACACTGCAAACACCCCTTCATCTTTCATCAAAACCAAGTCAACCTCTACCTCAAAAAAACCAACAACAACAACAACAACCAAACCAAAACCAACAACAATGACAACAAGAGCAACCTCAACAAGATTAGCCTCCGCGACGTCAATTCACTCCCTTGGGAGAGCCTATAGAGTCTGTTCTACAGAAACTTTTACACAATGGACTTGTTACCTTACCAGATGCTCCCCCATATGGTGAACCTGTTTACAAAACTGCACAGTACAAATATAATGAATATTGTGAGTACCATAGGACCAAAGGACACATAACCATATCATGCATGAAACTCAAGCATGTGATCCAAAACCTTATCAATAGAAAATAAATCACTTTTGATGATGAACCACCATCTCAAAACACCAATAAAGACCTCAACATGTACAAGGAGCCATTCCCTAACCATGGTCAAGATCAAAATCCTGACAAAGGTAAAGGTGTTAACAAAGCTTCAACTTCCTATGACTCTATTGTGGGTCTTTTTAAAGAAAGTTTTGTATCTACCCTCACTATCAAAGGTAAAACTACAGATTGTGTAGTTACAACTCATCGTGGTCATGTCACCTTGTGTGGTCCTACACCAAGCCTCCCAACTCCATCTGATTACAATCTTGTATAAAATCTAGGGAAAACCCCTACACAGATCTCTATTTTGGACCTTCTATGGTCATCACCCGCACATAAAGCTGTGATAGAAAAAGCCCTACAAGAGTCTTTGGTTCCTAATGACATAGCGGTCATAGATTTCCAAGCTATTATAGGTAACATTGCCTCACCTTACAATGTGGTCTTCTCTGAAAAAGACCTCCCATCTCATGATCCATGTCACAATGATGCCCCTCACATTGAAGTCTTCATCCATAAACACAAGATCAAACTCATACTTATAGATGGTGGTGCCAGTCTCAGTATCTATTCTCTAAAGTTACTTAAACAATTGGGATACTCTGAGGATGATGTCAACATTGATTAAAGTATTACAATCAAGGGGTATGATGATGTTGAGCATCGTTCAGAAGGTGTTATCCTCTTGCCTATACAAGCAGGCCCCGTCATGCTTGAAACGAGGTGCCAAGTTTTTGACATTGAGCTACCTTACAACATTATCTTAGGACGCCCATGGATTCATGCCATGAAAGTTGTTCCCTCCACATACCATCAGTCTCTCAAGTTCCAATTTAATGGTATAGATATAACTATCCCTGAAGATCTTAATCCCTTCGAACTCTGCCGTGTCTTGCAAGGCAGTTATAAGAATTACAACCAAGTGCCCAATAATGACAAAGCCCATGAATCCCCATTATATGTAGATTCTAAAAATCTGTCAAAATCCTTTGCAACTGAACCTAATCCTCATCCTATTCCCGAAATCAAAGCTCACATCCGTGATATAGGGTTTGGAGAATATGATATCTCAAAATCTTGTTGTGTAGGGCGGATGCCCTTATCCCCTAAATACTATGTCCAACTGCCCATTGCCAAAGCAACTAAGAAAGTAGCTATCTCTCCCCCAGCATCCCTAACTCAATTCAAAGAGGGAAAATTATTGGTAGAGGAAACAATTGAAGACATCTCATCTTGGCTCTATAAGGAGAAAGAACTAGTCACAATACCAGTCAAGCAATATGGCAATGGCCTACAGATTGTGAAGAACATGGGCTACAAAGCCAAAAGGGGCCTTGGAAAAAATAATCAAGGTGAAATAGAACCCATTATTGTGAAGAAGAAACTAGACAAGAAGGGGTTGGGATTTGGTAGGAAGGTACCACGCACCTTGGACATCGAGGGTATTCTCGACGAGGTAGCACAAACTTCTCTCACAGATTCGATGTCTAAAGAGGATATCATCGATGACTCTTACCTTCATATGACTGACCTATTCACTAAATCCTCTGTATTTATGCTATCATCCATGTCCTTAATATCCACCACTAACACCCATATTGTAACACTTGTCTACCCTAAACTTATCGATTGGGACCAACAAGGGACCCCCATTCTAGATGTATTTCAGAATGACGAAGCTATTGCAGAGTTCATGGGATTCTAGGATGGTATCCCTCTTAGTGATCACAAAGCTGGTTTTGTCATGGAACTAGAGCAAATGACTTATTTTGGTGAGAATGCCAAATCCTCTAGTTGCAAAAGTAAAAATAAAGAAAGATCTCTAGGTGAAAACCACACTATGGCACTTCCTGATCACAAAATAGTAAAAACAAAGGACATATCCAAAGGTGAAAACCCAATTTTGGCACCTGAGGATGGAGGATTTGACCTTCCCTTACCATCTAAGTATTAAGAGAAATCATCTCTCCTAGTGGAAGATTCTACAGAGATAAATCTTGGCATAGAGCAAAATCCTAGAACAATATTCCTAGTAGCATCACTATCAGAGCAAGAGCACAAGGATTTGACCAAATTCTTCTTGTCATGCACCATCAACTTTGTGTGGACCTATGCTGATATGCCAGGGTTAGACCCTTTGCTAGTAGTGCACTATCTCACAGTTGACCCTACAGCTAAACCAATCAAGAAAAAGGTAAGGAAGATGCATCCACAGATAGCTCTCTTAGTGAAAGTGGAAATACATAAATTGTTAGATGTAAAGTTTATCAAACCTATTGATTATTCAGAATGGGTCTCAAACATTATACCTATGTCTAAACCAAATGGGAGCATCCACATGTGTTCTGACTTCAGAGATCTTAACAAAGCATGTCCCAAAGATGACTTTTCATTGTTGAACATTAATCTTCTAGTAGACTTGACCACTGGTCATGAAATGCTTTCTCTCATGGATGGATTGTTCAGCTACAATCAGATAATGATAGCAGAAGAAGATCAACATAAAACAACTTTCACTTGTCCTTGGGGTACCTATTGTTGGTGCATCATGTCGTTTGGTCTAAAGAATGCAGGGGTAACTTATCAGAGAGCAATGACCGTGATATTCCATGACCTCTTTCATCACATCATGGAGGATTATGTGGATGATATCCTAGCAAAATATTCTAGGGTAGAGTACATACAAGTTCTAGGACAGATCTTTGATAGACTAGAAAAATACCAAGTGAGACTCAATCCAAAGAAGTGTGTTTGCGGGGTAACCTCAGGAAAACTGTTGGGATACATTGTATCTTGCAGAGGCATTGAAGTAGATCCAGCAAAAGTCAAGGCTATAGTAGAGATGCCTCCACCAAAGAATCTGAAAGCACTAAGGTGCCTTCAAGGAAGGTTATAGTCTATTAGGTGATTTATCTCATAGCTAGATGATAAATGTCAACCATTTCAACACTTGCTTTGAAAGGATGTCTCATTTCAATGGGATGATAAGTGTCAAGCGGCATTTGATCAGCTCAAAGAATATCTAGCTACACCACCTATATTGGTACCACTAGTCATTGATAGGCCTTTGATCTTGTACATCTCAACTACAACTACAGCCCTAGGGGCTCTTCTAGCAGAACATGATGAGTCAGGAAAAGAGCATGCAATCTATTATATCATTAGAACCTTGGTGGGTTATGAACTCAATTATTCACCTATGGAAAGAGCTTGTTTTGCCTTAGTGTTTGCTTCCCAAAAGTTATGAAATTACATGCTAAACCAACACACAAATCTAATAGCCAAAATTGATCCATTAAAGTATCTCCTAGCAAAAGCAACCCTCACAGGCAGACTGGCTAAATGGGTCATGATCCTTAGTGAGTTTGACATTGAGTATGTGGATCGTAAAGCAATCAAGGGACAAGCCCTAGCAGATCAACTAGAAGAAGCACCTATAACAGATGTACATCCTATGGTATCTGACTTTCTGGATGAGAATCTCTTCACTCTTTCTACCTCAGTAATGTGGAAGTTGTATTTTGATGGTTCCTACACACAACATGGATCAGGGGCTGGAATCCTTTTTATAACACCTCAAAATGACTATATCCCAAAGTCATATCGGCTTGCATTTTCTTGAACTAACAACATAGCCGAGTATGAAGCACTCCTCATAGGTCTCAACACAACAGTCCAATGGGACATCAAAGAACTACAGTTATATGGAGACTCACAATTAGTCATTCAACAAGTCACTGATGAGTACCAAACAAAGATGAAAAGTTGGTCCCTTACAAGCAACTAGTGGATGCCTACAAACCATACTTTTCTAGCATCACTTTTGAGAAAATTCCAAGAGAGAATAACAAAGCCACAAACTCTATGGCTTCTGTGGGGTCACTTATAGACATGCCTGCAAACACATAGAAATGTGAATTCTTGATCGAGCAATTGTTGATACCAGTCATCAATGTTCCAACTACTGAAATCATCTGCGAACTTGTTGGTCCCAATTCCCCATGGTATGAAGATATCTATGAGTACCTTAAACACAGTACCTTTCCCTTTGAGCTATCTACAACCCAATGCAAAACCTTTATCTGTCGATCCTCCTGTTACACCATTTTGGGTGATACACTATATCGTAGGAGTCTCGATGGTATCCTCTTACGATGTCTTAATGTGGAAGAAGCCAATGCTACCTTACGAGACATACATGAAGGTGTTTGTGGCACACATTCTACCAATCCTAATCTTGCTAAGAAGATACTCCACATAGGGTATTATTGGCCTACTATAGAATAAGATGCTTTGCAATTTGCTAAGAAGTGTCTACAATGCCAGCAGCATGTAGATTTCATTCACGCACCAGCTCATGAACTACAACCTATGACAACTCCATGGCCTTTTTCTCAATGGGGTCTCGACCTTGTAGGACAAATCCATCCATCCTCATCCAATGGCCATAAATTCATCATTACCACCACTGAGTATTTCATGAAGTGGGTAGAAGCCATTCCCATGACTTATATCACCGGCAAGAAAATAGCCAAGTTTATCCTTAACTACCTCATTTACCGGTATGGTATTCCCCAAGCCATTGTCACTGATAATGGGAGACCATTCAAGAATCAAGATGTCTATGCCTTGTGCACCCAATACAATATCTAGCATTGCTTTTCCACTCCCTACTATCTGCAGAGTAACGGCCAAGCCAAGGCTTCCAACAAAACCATTCTCAAAATCCTCAAGAAAATAGTCAATGAAGCTGGTCGTGATTGGCACTTGCAACTCAATCTCGCCCTATGGGCCTACCGCATTAGTATCAGAACACCAACAGGTGCCACACTCTATGCCTTTGTCTATGGCTCTAAATCCATTCTACCTATAAAGGTTGAGATCCCATCCCTCAGAGTTTCCATGCAGCACCTGATTGATGGAGAGGAGTATCGCACTTCCAGATTAGCTGAGCTAGAATTACTAGATGAGAGGTGCCTTGCTACACTTAATCATCTCCATGTCTATCAAAACTACCTTCGGTGTAACTATAACAAGAAGATCAAAGAAAGATGGTTTCAAGTTGGTGATCTTGTCTTAAAAGAAAATTAGAGAAATCAAGTAGATCGAGAAAAGAAGGGCAAGTTTGAGCCTAATTGGTTAGGACCCTTTGTTATCACAATAGCATATGGATCAGGAGCTTATACTTTAGCAACTCCTGAAGTCATTCCTCTAGATGAGCCACTCAACAATGTTCATCTCAAGAAGTTCTATGCCTGATCCTCAGAGTATCCATGTCAAAAAAAAACAAACAAACAAACAAATAATCCATCCTCTGGTGAAAACCTGGTAAACAGGCGCCTTGGATAAGTACCATAGTGAAACTTGGAAAATAGGTGCTATGTGTAGAGTCAGCATCCATCATCTATCAGGTCTTGTTGATTCCATGGCTCTTTCATAATAAACTTCATCCATCCATCCATAATAAAACCATTGACCTTGTTTGCATTTCCATCTCCCTATCTAGTATGGCTTGGAAATTAGTCAATGTCACTTATTCTATGTCTTCCTATCACCCATCAACTATCCTATGTCAGTTATCCATTGTAACACCGCTACCTAAATGTGGGTAACCCTTTCCTTCCCCTAGGTATAGGAATGGATCCTTGTTCGTGGTTCACAAAAACACAAACACTTCAAACACTTCCAACACTTCCAAAACACTTCAAACACTTTATCCTTCAAAGAAAAGCACAAACAAGAATAAAAACACTTCAAAATGAAAACACACCAAACCAAATCAATCAACACACTTGTCTTATACAGAATGTTTCATGATCGAAACTAGACCAGGTGTCTTATATGACATGTTTCATTTCCTAAAACCAAACATTATCCTTTCAATAGATACCACCCTTTAACAGACACATCGTTCCTACAATAAGGCTGTTATCTTCCCAACATTATCCTACATCATCAAGCACTCAACCAAAACTACATATCATCTCATCTCAATCTTAAGGTACCTTGATCCCATGGATATGGGTATGTAGGCAGTCTGGAATATGAAGGAAGTTTCCAGTACTCAGGAACATAAGATATCATAATTTCACCTACCCAAGCTCAAACACCTTGACCCAATCATCACTCTACCCAAAAGTACATATTTATCATTTTCATCTTTCATCATAATGTGCCTTGATCCCATGGATATAGGGTATGTAGGTAGTCTGGAATACAAAGGAAGTTTCCAGTACTCAGGCACATATGATTCATCATTCTTCACCCATCTCAATCCAATGACATGTCATCTTTCTAGTCTTCCATTTATCAAAATTTGTTCACCTCAACTTGACTAACTCAAGTAGAACAACAACAAATAAACGCATCCTTCCAAAGCAAAAGTCCTTAAACAAACCTAAAGCATAGAAACTTACTTACAGAGTCATATGTTGTCCTACATATCGATTGCCAACATCAGCTAAATCAATCTCAACCAAGCAACAGATCAACACACTTGTCTTATACACGATGTTTCATGATCAAAACCAGACTTGACGTCTTATACAACATGTTGCATTTCTTGAAGCCAGACATTATTCTTTCAATAGATAACACCCTTTAATGGACACATCGTTCCTATAATAAGGCTATTATCTATCCCAACCAATCCAATCTATCCTGAGCAACCTCTTTGGCAAGAGAATATGTTGGCTATATGTTTACTTTGTAAGTCAGTCAATTTGCTTTTTGGTTTATCTTTTGTTCCTTTTTCCATTACTATTCAAGACTACCTTGATTTATCTATATCTTGGTATGTTGTGATGTAGTACAAATTGGGGGCATAGTCATTGCTTTTGTGTGCCATGTTTGAGGAATGATCTATCACATCTTTCTTAGCAGCATATCTATCTTATGTGAGTGTTACAACCTAGCATCTTACATATTAATATACTTCTTGCACTTATGTATTGAAGTTCATTTTATGTTCAAGACTATGGCTCATTCACATATATAACAAGGTTATATTATGTCTAAGGGATCTAAGTTCAAACCACTTGCTTGCAGAGTCAACGTCCTCACACTTGAATATCATAGCACCTTGGTCATTTATACCTTGGTGGAAAACTATCCATGTGCTATATCAAAAATAAGGATTTCTCTTTATAAACATTTGTGAAACCGTTGCAACAAGCTCATCCATTTAACCATCCATTTATCCATGCCATTTATATAGATTTTCAAGCAAGGATCAATCAATTGTGTTTCTATCATTTCTCTCTATCATGTTCTATTCTATCTCCACTTTCTTCCATCTATCCAACCTCATCTATCTTAAACACAATCTTCTAGTCGAGCATCAACCCAGTTCTTCTATTGCTTCTTTGACTTTCCTCTCGAGGGGGTATCCTATGCTAGCTACACTAGGGCAGCTAGCTACACTGGGGCATCAAAATTGTATCATGTCTTCAACAATCATTTTCTTTGACACAACGTTATAAACTGCATTGCATCAAAGAGGGGCAAAATGTAGACACCTAAAAATGACCATGTCTTTGAATCACTAGCATTTTAATCAAATCTGTCTAATCACCTGCATTTCAATGTTAATTAAATAATCTAATTATTTAATTAATTTTATCAAATTCTTCCAAAACTCCAAAATTCAACATTAATTGAATAAATCCACTTTATTTAATTAATTTCATCAAAATCAACTTGTTTTTTCCAAAATTAAATAATTTTTATTATTTAATTAAATCTTATCTTCTTTCAAAAATCAAATCCATATCAATTGAATAAATTAATTATTTAATTAATTTATCATCCAAATCCTCTCATCTACAATTAAATAATTCTACATTATTTAATTAAATCAATTATTCTTCCAAATTTAAATAAATCATGCAAATTTATTTAAATTATCTCAATCTCTAAAAATAAAATATAATCAATTTTTTTATTTATTCCTCTAATCTATTCTTTGTCTTCCATCATGCACAAACAATTAAATAAATTTATTTATTTAATTTGCTTCAAATATCTTCCAATTCCTCTAAAAATAAATCTTATTCATCATGCACACAAAATTATATAATTTATTATTTAATTTTATTCAAATCATGCAAAAAGTAAAATTATAAGTTGAGTTAATTGACTTAATCAATCTTGTTTTTATCAACAACTCTTAAATTATAAAAAAAATATTCTAATTTATGAAATCAAATCCTATCTTTATCAAAAAGCAATTAACTCAAACAAAAATACCTTTTTTGAGTGACACGTGTCGTGTGCACATTCATCATGAATTTTAGATTTATCTCATCCATTGATTCCATTGAATTTTTTGGACCGTTGATTGATATTTATTGAAGCCTATATAAACCCCCCTCATCTCCTTAACAAACCCTCTTTGATCATTGAATCTCTTTGATCATTTATTCACAGGCATTCTAGTGCATGGAGCATTCATCGCATCGTTGAGCACCCTTGAGCACTTTGAGCACAAACACAATCTACATCTGCTTGTTGCAAACATGGTTTCATAATTTGAAGAGCAATCCACATTCGACCAAGAGATCCAAATAATCTAGGTGATAGCTTCTTTGTTCATAATTTGATTTATTCATTGATTTGGTTATTGCTTAGATATATCTTTTGATGTTATGGGTAATTGAGTTGTTATTATCATTACTTTGTGATCTTATCATTCAACCTCTCGATTTTTTCTATACACAACGATATCTCTCTAGAAATTGATCCAAATGATCTAATTTTTGGATATGATGTCCATGAAGATGTCTAGATGCTAAGTCTAGCTATGCAAGGTTTGAAATGTGGCATGCCCACATTTCCCATGTAGTCACGACACACAACACACGTGTCATGTCCACATTTGTCATGTGGTCATGACACGAATTACCAAAAACTTCTCCGCATGTCCCTAGGAACCCCCTCGCATGCGTCTACGTGCTCGGTAGCAATACGCATGAGGCATAAACGTGTTATACATATTCAGGGAAGTGCGCCTTCTTATGCCATCCCCTGCGCGATGAAAGTTGTCTAGGGGGTATGCAACGCGATGTGCGTCGCTTATAGGGTTAGAGTGGTTTTAATCCGAACCTTAAGTTTCCTAGGTGAAGAGATGATTTTGTCATATTTGAAACCAAACCCTAACTCTAATGCATGAAAGAAATTGAATAAATAAAATATGAAAATCAATGGCATGATGATGCATGAAAAGATGGAGTGATTGAACGATAGTCGCCAAAAGGTCATAAAAAAATAAAACTCTAAAATCTAGGAAAAATTTGACAGCATAACGCATTTTTAATAAATGGATAAAATAAATTTAAAAAGAAAATCCCCAAGAGTAATTAATGTGAAAATTAAAATAAGTATAAATGGATAAAATAGATAAATCTCCAAGGTCAATCAAATTAAACCACTCAACAAAAATTATAAATTCGAGTTAAATAAACGACCAAATTAAAACTAAATACTTAAGTCTATTAATAAATATAATCTCAACAATTACATTTATTAATTGACTCAAGTTAAAATAATTAAAAAGAAGATAAAATAAAAAATATCCCCTCGGGGTAAAGTCGATTAAATTAAAATTTAAATCAATAAAGAGATTTCCCAACGCATTAAATAAAAAAATATTCTAGACAATTAAAATGATTGCCTAAAGTAAATAACTACAAAGGGATAAGGCATCCCAATTAAATAAAAACAACCCATCCCCACAAAATAAATTCCTCAAGGAAATTTAAAATCCAAGTCCCAAAATTAATATTAAAACAACTAAAAAGAAGCACAAAGAAAGTCAAATAAATTAGATTGCTTGAAAATCAAAAGTGGAGGGAACTTAGTTTCCCATGCACATGGAAGGGAAAATAATGGAGTAAATAAAATAAAAAGAACTCCTAATTTCCTACACAACCTCCAAGTGAGCCATATCTCCATTATTTTATTATTTATTTTCTCAAGGAGAAGCCCTAACCCTAGAAATATCTTTCTTTTGTTAAGTCCATTCTATTTTTCTTCCATTTGTTTTCTCTATTCTATTTTTTTTTGTTTTCCTCTTGCCTCCATTTTATTTGTGTGTGTTGCAGGTTAGGGTTTCATAAAAAAAATGGTTTGGCAACCATGGAAGCAACTCATAGAGGTATATATATATATATACACATCTGGGTGTGTATATATATATAAATATATATACTACGTACATATTCTTTATGTATTAAATCTGGAAGGGTTAAATTTTAGATACACAAGAAGGGGAACATATATATATTACCGAGTATTGACAGTTACTAAGATGCAAGGTAAAACTATAGGCAGAATGGCGAAGGAGGGCCACGAGAGGTATGAAGGGGCCGACGGCCCAACATAGTGTCGCCGCTATAAGTGTTAGAGAGGGGGAGGGGTGTGGGGAGGAGGCTGTGCTTCCACCCACACCCTCAGGCGTGGGTGGGGGCACGGCCCCCTCCCCACACCCCTCATAACATAGACCAGACTGTGAGCGGCGGCCATGGATGCCGCTCACAGTAATTTTTTTTTTGTTTTTCATTAAAACTTCTTTAAACCCTAATGCTGGCACGGGTTCGCCCACTCAACACAGTGCAACACGTTTTCATTTCAGTATGATTTGAATGTAGTTTGATCTACGTGTGCCATTTTTTTTTTAAAGTTCCATTATATTTAATGTATATATATAGCAGTATATTTATATACTATGTTTATTACAGTTACACAATAGGGGCAATATGCATCAAACCCCTGATTTATAAAATGGTAAAAAAATACATATATCTCTCTCTCTATATATGTGTGTGTGTGTGTGTGTGTGTGTGTGTGTGTGTGTGTGTGTGTGTGTGTATAATTATATATATGTTGCCAATAGAGATGATTTGGCAAATGTCAAAAGTATTACAAAATAGGCATGGGGAGATAAGGTAAGAAATTATTAAACTCCATCTTTTCACAATAGCTTGCTAATAGCCAATTGGAAGAGTCCACAAAATCTTGGTTTAAGATAGGCGGAAGTGGATATATTTGATAGAGTTCTAGTTAACAGATAGATCAGCTATAGGCAGGGCCAGGACACTCTCCAATGGATAGGATCTCCTAACAGAGCCTATATTGTCGAAGAAGGATATAAAAAGCTATCGGAAAGCCATGAGGAAGCTTTTGCAATCCCAAGGGAGTTGTTTTGGAACCCTAATTGTCTGCCAAAGGTAGGGTTTTTTTGTGGATAGCCTCATAATGCAGAGCCCTAACAGCTGATAGGTTAGCCAAACTAGGAATATAGGGCCCTTCGAGATGTTGTTTGTACAAAGAAAACTCAGAAGATGGTGATCATCTCTTTCTTAATTGTCCTTTTTCCAACCATTGTTGGAATTGGCTAATGGATGAAATTCTCTGGAAATCAGCTCTGCCAAAAGGTTTGTTAGAATGGCTCTCGAGTTGGCCTAGTTTAAATAAAAAAGTAGTCTACCACAAACTATGGTCCATTTGTCCCTCAATGCTAATATGGGAGCTTTGGAAAGAGAGAAACATGAGACTCTTTTAGGACAAAGAAATTCCTCTTCTCACTTTCCTCAATAAAGTTGAAAGTAGTATAGTCGAAGTCTTCAATTCAAAGCTAGGTGTCTCAAAACCCACACATCAGTTTTTCTCAGCTTGGGATGCAAAGATAAAACAAGGATGGTAGGGTCTTATAATGCCGCCTATCAGTTTAGAAGGTGGTCAACATACAGCTTTAAAAAGAAAACCCTCCAAATGGTCCCACCCGGATCTTGAGTGGTTCAAATTAAATTTTGATGGGGCTTCACGAGGGAACCCTGGCAAATCAGGAGCTAGTTGTATCATTAGGAATTGGGAAGGTAAAACAATTGGTATCTTAGCTGCGCCACTGGCATATGGAACAAACAATGAAGTGGAGCTGGAGGTATTAATCTTAGGCTTAAGGCTATGCCATGAACTTAAGCTTAGGAAAGTTGCCATTGAGGGAGATTCCCTTTTGGTAATCAATGGACTGCTAATGAGGAGAATGCAAAACTGGAAACTTGCCGCAAAATTGGAATTAGCTCTGAGTCTGATGGATAGGTGCGAACTGACATCAATCAACCACATCTTTAGAGAGGCCAATTCAAAAGCAGACTCTTTGTCTAACCAGGGGGCGGATGGAATTAGAGCCAAATTTTTAATCCCCTCTGAGTAAATTGTCTAGGTGGTAGGGTGGTAGGGTGGGCACCCAATCCATGAGAACTTGGATGGGTCGTAGCCATAAGATAGCATTATGGCAGTTTCATTCTTCTCCGTCGGTCACAGCTAATCATTTTATGTTATGCGGCCTCTTCGAATCCATATGTGAAGAGCATTTGCATGCTCCAAATTTGGTCGATGATCCTCCTTCCCCACCTTATCAGCTGTCAAACGAATGGTGGCAGAGTAGGGTTTCTGACAGTGAAGGCTCTAGACTTTCTTCATCACCTTTATCCACTTCAGACAATCCATTCGACCGGATTAAGTAATTTGTGGTGAATACAGTTGTGGTTAGAATGGTAGAGGCTTCTAGCTTCATTGCTAGGATTTATGTAGCTGGTTTGATAAACTTGAGAATGGCAACTCCGATTCAATTGGAGAGCTCCGTCCGTCAGATGGCTTTCAAGGGAGCCATCATGGACCAAAGGCTTAAACAAGTCCTGCAGAGGCATGAAGGTCTTCTACTTCCATTTGTGAAGCTCATTCTGGGGAAAGATTACCTGCTCGCAGATGAATTCTATCAAGTAGACACTCATGTCTCCTCACAGTTTCTTGCCTCCATCTTGGACGCAGGGGTGGCGATAGGTGCGGTGAAGGGGTTGATGATAAAGCTATTCAAATCAGAAATTCTCGGTAGCCTCTATCTCATACTAGGAGTGGTCATCCCTGGGGCAGGAATCCCCCATCCAAAAGACATCTCTACCTCGAAGGATCCTCTAGAGGTTGTGAAAGTCTTTCCCCTCATTCTGGATCTAAAGGGCTTGGCATTGATAGAGCACCGGGAGTGAGTGGTTCAGGATTTTGGCTTTCTTTAGAATCTACTGAGTGTGGACGAAGTCTTGGGGGATGTGGAGTGGGTTGGGGAGCTCCAAACCATGGCAAGGGAGCTTGATTTCCTGTAATCACAGTCCACTATGAATCCTTTGAAAGTATGTCTATTAGCCCAGGTGATATAATTTTCAGTAGGTTATATGTCTGTGGTTAAATCGTTGTTGATCTAGTAAGCCATATCAGCAATTTTGGGTAAATATGGCTCTATGAGGCCTTTTTGTTGGCTTAAGATATGATAGTAAGTTTTTTGGAGGGTTCGCAGGGAAACAACTTATAGGCACCTGCTTGTAAATTTCTGCTCCTAATCAATACAAATCTCTATCTTTACGAATAAAAAATAATAATTATATATATTTGTACATTTATATATGCATATTTTACCCAAGGAAAAATATGTTCATCATGTAAAAAGAAATACATCAAGAGGGCTATTTTGTATAATGACCACAACTAGATTTGCAACTTGTATTAACCAGTAGCATAGTATTTTTTTTTTGAAGAACCAAATAAATATGCCAACATTACTAACTTTTTTTTTTTATAGAACTAAGCAAAATAGAATAATAATATATCTTTTTTTTTTATTAAATTTTTCCATTTACAACTATCTTTTCCATAACCAGTATTATTTACAGTTCTATCTTTATCTTCTATGGACACAATATAGTTGGACAATAAATCTTTTCTTGAATAAAAGACAAACAACATCTATTTTTCCTTTTTGTTTAAATGCACCCATTACTAAAACAACAATATTATTTAATGTAAAACAGTAAGTAAGGTTTCTCTACCCACTTCTCCAAAAATCAAATATGCACAACAATAGAATGGTAACAAGTAATTTCATTACATATATAACAACAAAGGCATATTTTAGTTGGCATTTTCCACAATCACAAGAGCACAACAACATAATATAGTAAATAGACTTTGATTAAATTTGAAGAGTACTCACAATGTTTTCTTACAACAACCAACACATAGGGTAGTAATGATTTAACAAAATACAATAAGGCCTTAAAGGCCATGGCTCCAACAACCGACTAAAATAAAGCAAATAAGGCAAGAATGAGCTCCTCCAAAATTTATTTTCATCAACAATAAACCAACAAAAATCAACACAACAAAGGGGAACCAAGCCACGAAGGAATGCCCTCCTCCCTACCATAGACCCGCAAGTGGGTCACCCCTGAGCTAGGGAAGTAGAAATCACACGGTTGCACACACACCACACATAAAAAATTTCCCATGGTTTACACAAAACTAAACTCATGAAAATGAGTTTGATGGGGGTAGGGGAATGGACCCCTCAACTCAAGAGGCCACTCCATGATCCCAAATTACCAAGTATCAAGGCTTCAAGCCATAACCACCAAAATACATATCTCCAAATAACTCAAAAACTAACATGGCACTCTTGCCATAAAAAAAAATCTATCAACACTAAATAAAAGCCCTCAAGGCTATAAGTAGCACAAAAATAAGGAGGTGACCTCAAGGAGGTTCACTCTCCCCTACCCCATACAAGTTGAGCCTTACCTCCAAATGGAGGTGATCTCACCAAACTCCCAACCCACACAAAAGATGAAAACAACCAACAACATAAACCACAAATACAACATAAATTAAATAAACAAGGATAAATGGCCATAGCCATGGAGCTTACCTTCAAAAGCCCTAAAAATGGAAGCACGTTTGGTGAAGAGCTCCAAGATTCTCCAAATCTTCCAATCTCCAAATTTCTCTAACTCCCCAAAAGAACTCCAAGAATAGAAAGAAAATATGCAAAATACAAAAACCCCACACCCCTCTTCAAGAGGAGGTAATATAGGCCTTCCAAATTGGCCTTGAGGAATGAGAAGGTGACACTTGTCACCTTCTCCTTCCTTATCCCATGCCACTTGCAAGGGAGAGAAAGTGTGAGGGTGACAAGTGTCACCCTCCAATTCCATCCCAATCCTCACCTTATCCACTTGTGCTCTCACACGTGTGAGAGACCAAGTGGTGAGGTGGCAATCCCCTTCAAGTCTCCATGAGGATAAGGGATGCCATATGGCATCCTCTTATTCTCCAAGAGAGCCATCTCCCTCCAAGATGCTCTTACACATGTGTGAGAGTCTTGGAGGGAGATTCCACACACTTGGGAGTCTTGGAGACCTCCCAAGTCTTCTTGGTGAAGGGATCCCCAAACTTTGGGAAGGGAGATGGTTCTTTCCCAAAGCATGACTCATCTCCCACCCTTATCCATTTCAAAATTCGTCACTTTGACTAAACTTCAGTTTAGAGTGACCAAAAGTGAGTTACCCCAAGGTTTAGTTAGTCAAAATTGACCCTAGACCCATGGGTAACCACCTAGGGTAAGTTTTGGGACACTAAGGTTCACCTAGGGAGTCATAAATTCACTTTAAATGGCTCAAAAAAATAAAAACAATACCAAGTGGTGTAACACAATAAAAATATACAACACATGATATAAATTAATTAAACAAAGGAGTACTAGGCCAAAATAATAAATCAAACAAGTACTCAAACAACATCTGATCAAACGTGATCCTCATCCCTCTTGGGAATGGATTGGTTTCACAGGGAATAACATATGTGTGAATACTACCTCTAATTTCCCATGGCCTGGGAATATAATCCTACACAACTAGATCAAGTGTCAATCATATCATGAATAATCATAGCTGAAGCAACTAGAATTAAATTCATGCCATTGTATACAACATTAATCATTTACAACATAATTCAAGATTAAACTGCATTTTCTATCTAATGTCACATAATCGTCATCAATTAATGAACCCACATAATGACTAGAAATCACATCTATAATCATCACCTAATATATCTCGCATGTCTAATCTCAACATAGCATCAAAATATGATCAAATCAAATCACCATATGTCTAATCAATGTCAAATCAAAATTAGGAGATATAATTAAATCTACATAATGGAACAATAGTCTCTAAAAGTATGATAATGTCATCAACTAAAATGTAAAATGATCAAAATAAGGAAGGAAAATAATTGTCCTCACAAAATGAAACTGTGGCAGAATACGAACCAAAATACAGAAATTGCTATTAACTGTACTAAATTGGGAAAATGAAAGAAAACAAAATGATATGTAAATATTTTTGGTGGATACAAGATTTCTCTTTAGCCAGGGATGCCCTTGCATTGGACACCCAAGGTTGTTGAAAAATTGAGTCCCTCACTTTGTTGGGGCTAGAGGAAAACCAAGACAGTCAACCTCACCCTGAGAAATCCAAGATGAGTCTTCTTCCAGTCTACCTTTCCACTTCACAAGATATTCTTTGTATTGCTTTCCTCTGGTGCTGCATCCAATTCTGCTATCCAAGATGTCTTCAATCTGTTCCAATGCTTGTTGTGGTAACTGCTTCTTCAAATGGTCTTCAATGTTGTTATTGGTTTCTGCTTCATCATACTGATGTAGGTCTGCAATGTTGAAAATAGATGATATGCCCAATGTCTCTGGTAACTCCACTTCATATGTATTTCCTAAATCAAACTTTCTGAGTATCCTACATGGTCCAAAGTTCTTCATCTTCAACTTGTTATATGTCCCTACTGGAAATCTTTCTTTTCTCAAGTATACCATTACCTCATCTCCAACTACAAATTCTTTGTGCCTTGTCTTCTCATCTGCGTGCTCCTTATACTTACTATTCATCTCCTCCAAATGCTTCTTAACCTGATTATGCATTGCCTCCATGTGTCCTAAAAATTCTTCTGCCTTTGCACTCCTCTTGTCCTCCATGCTGATATCTCTTAATTCTACTACTCCTCTAGGGTTGGTTCCTATCACAATCTCAAATGGTGTCTTTCTTGTCGTCCTGTTCACTAAATTATTATATGCAAACTCTGCTTGTGATAGAATCAAGTCCCAATTTCCTGCCTTCTCTCCAACTAGGCATCTCAACAAGTTACCCAAACTCCTATTTACTACCTCTGTCTGTCCATCAGTATGTGGATGAAATGCTGAACTGAACTTCAAGTTTGTCTTCATCTTCTTCCAAAGTGTCCTCCAAAAGTATCTAAGAAATCTTATATCTCTGTCTAAAATTATGCTCTTACGTAATCCATGCAATCTCACAATCTCCTTGAAAAATAGGTCAGCCACATGCACTACATCAGTTGTCTTCTTACATGGTGTGAAATGTGCCATGTTTGAAAATCTATCCACCACTACAAATAAAGAATAATGTCCTCTCTATGTCTTTAGCAATCCCAATATGAAATCCATGCTTATGTCTTCCCAAGGTCTCTCTGGTACTGTCAAAGATTTGTACAATCCAATATTCTGACTACTCCCTTTTGCAACTTGACATATTCTACAACTCTATAGAAACTTCCTAACATCCTTATATATCTGAGGCCAAAAGTAATTTTCACTTACCAAAGCTATTGTCTTATCAATTCCAAAATGTCCTGCTAATCCACCACTGTGCTTTTCCTTGATCAAATTATCTCTCATTGAACTCCTAGGGATACACAATTAATTTCCTTTAAACAACATATTTTCCTAAATGAAATATTCCAACCACTTACTTCTGTCTGTCACAATAGGTTCCTTACATGCTTTCCAAGGTTCTGCAAAATCAAAATCTTCCTCATACAACTTCTTCAATTCTTCAAATCCTAACACTTCAACTCTCATCTTTGTCAGGAAGTTCCTTCTCCTACTCAATGCATCTACAACCTTGTTTGATTTTCCACTCCTATGCTTCAATATTGGGAATTAAGGTGTCTCAACCTTTGCAAATTCATAGCATTATTCATTTAATTGTATATTTATTTATTCCCTAATATTGTATTTACTTACACATTTAGTTTGGTCACTTAGTTGAGGTGGCACGGTGACATGTCATCTTACTTGGAATGTGACTTTGATGGTCAAGTCAAACCTACATGGATTTGGGCATCCCATTTGAGCTGGCACTATTATGCCATGTGTCGACATCTTGTGGTATGTGGAAGAGGATATTCCATATGACAGAATCTACGATGCATAAGAGCCAAGTTTGGAGATTCCTATGACAAGTGGGGACAAGTGTCAGTATCTTTGCATGAGGGAAAGACATCTTTGGGTGCCCAAGTTGGGCTATGACATGTAAGAGGAATTTACTATATTTACTCTTGTATGACAAATTCTCTTACAACATTTAATGTTGTTATGTTGGGAAAATCTATGACACCTGTAAGATGCGTAAGAGCATATGTCATAGTCTATTTTTAGCCTTGGAGTGCTCCATGTTGGGAAAGTCAAATCTACCATATATGATAGATGTAAGAGATGTATTTGTAGCTTGGACAAGTATCCTTTGATGCAAGATAATGGCCATGTGGCCAAGGTGGACACCTATCTCAAGAAGCTTCTAGAATATGCCTTGTATCTCTATAAAATGCATTGTTTTGGAGTTGTAGTTGCATAGTGTTTTTAGAGGTATTGTTATGCTACTGGAATCACTCCAAAAATGACATTTGAAGACTCTTGGAAGAACTTACATTGCAAGTGTATTGTAATCCTTTCACAGATTTGATAATGCATTGTGCGGGTTTTAGAGTGTGGGGTTTTTTACTTGAAAAGGTTTTCCCCACGATACATCTTGTGTCAATCTCTTTTGTGTTGTGTTGCTTCTGAAATTTCTTATGTTATATGTTTAACATTGCTGCAATTGTAAGGATTAAAATAAATTTGCATACATTTCCCCTCATTAGATTGGTGTAGGAAGTGTGTTCCATGTACCTTCCTTCCTTTTAGTTGGTACCAAAGCTTGATCACCTGTGATCCTAGTTGTTGGGTAGAGATTTTTTGAGCTAATCTTAGATTAAGTGGGAGTCTATGCAGATTATTCTATGATCTTGTTACAGTGAGAAGATGGAAGGCACATCTGGAAGAGTAGAGGTGGAAAAGTTTAATGGCAGCAATTTCGAGTTGTGGAAACTCAAAATGGAAGACATGCTTGTTGACAGAGATCTATGGGAAGCAATTTCTGGTGTAAAACTAGTGGCAATGTCGCAAGATGATTGGGATCTCAAGGGTCAGAAAGCTAAGGGTCTTGTGAGACTCTATTTGGCTGACTATGTCTTGTTAAATGTGCATGAGGAGAAGACTGGGAAAGACCTATGGAAGAAGCTGGGAGATGTTTATCAGGCCAAATCCCTGGTGAACAAGTTATTCCTAAGGAAGAAACTGTATTCTTTGAGGATGGAGGATGGAAGATCCATTGCAGACCATCTGAATGCCTTTAACATGCTAGTTGCATAGTTGACATCCGTTGGTGTGAAAATGGAGGAGGAGGATCATTGCATGACCTTTCTTTGTTCTTTATCAGACTCGTGGGATCATCTTGTTATGACCATCGGGAGTACCACATCCACTTTCAAAATGGATGAAGTGGTGTCTTCACTGTTATCTGAAGAGACGTAGAGAAAGCCATCCGAGTCGACCAAAGAGGCTCTTGCGGTTCATGGAAGACCCAAAGAAAAAGGGAAAAAGAAAGACAAGAAAGATGAAAAGGGAAAATCCAAATCCCATGAGAGATCCAAATCTCTTGGAAAGTCCAAGGTAGTGTGTTGGAACTATGGAAAAACTAGGCACTTCCAAAAGGAGTGTAAAGAGGAGAAGAAGAAAAAGAAGAACTCTGATTCTGATTCCAACAAGTCACAAGATGATGGTGATTCTTTTGTTGCAGCCTTGGCCACCAATGCATCTAAAGATGTCTGGCTGATTGACTCCGGTGCTTCTTTCCGCATGACCTCTCATCGAGGTTGGTTTACAAAGTATGAAGAATATGATGGTGGGAAGGTGTACTTGGGTGATGACTCTCACCTAAAGATAGTTGGGTGTGGAAGAGTCTTGAGCTGATTCCCTAATGGACGAGTGAAAGGGATCAATGGGGTGATGCACATCCCTGGTTTAGCATGAAACTTGCTCTCTGTAAGTAAATTGAATGATGCAGGTGTGTAGGTTGTCTTCTTAGGTGGAGGATGCAAGGTGTTAAGAGGAGCTATGGTGCTTGCTAAGGGTACTCGGAGAGGTACTCTGTTTTAGCTAGATGCATGCACTACTCAGTGCAATAGTTCTTTTGTTTTGAAGAAAAGACTATCATATTCTTCATCCTCACCATTGGAACCCACAATGAAAAAGACTGTTGCTTCTACTTCTGATGGTAGTGCTTTATGGGTAGCTAAGGGTGCTCATGCTATAGAAATGAAACTTCCTACTGAAAATACAATGTTGTGGCATAAGAGACTTGGTCACATTGGTGAAAAGGGTCTTAGAGCCCTGAAAAATGAAAACCTCATTGAGGGGTTAAATGATTGTAATTTCAAGTTTGACTTTTGTGAACTCGTATATATGGAAAACAAAACCATGTTCAATTTTACTCTAGCTCTCACAAGTCTTCTGGTGTTTTGGATCTTATTCATTCTGATGTGTTTGGTCCTATGAATGTTCCTTCAATCTCTAAATTTGTATATTTTGTATCATTCATTGATGATTATAGTAGAAGGACACGGGTTTATTTTCTCATAAGCAAATCTGAAGTCTTTAGTCAATTCAAAGAGTTTAAATCTTTTGTAGAGAATTAGACTTGTAAAAAGATTAAGTGTTTGAGAGCTGATAACAGTGGTGAGTTTTGTTCCACAGAGTTCGATAAGTTCTATCAAGAACATGGGATTGAAAGACATAAGACAACTCCTTATATCCCATAGAAAAATAGAGTTGTAGAGAGGATGAATAGAACATTTATGGAGAGGGCTAGGAGTATGCTTAGTGATGCTAGCCTCGAACAAAAGTTTTGGGCTGAAGCTGTAGCCACTACTTGCTACCTAGTTAATAGGTCTCATATCTCAGCGCTCGTTGATAATGAAAGGAAGCTAGGTGTGCGGAAATCACTTGTTACACTAATCGAATGAGGGGAAAGCTATACAAATTCAATTTAATCCTTATCACTACAACAACATACAACATCTAACAGAGTTATTACAGCAATATAAAAGAACCAGAAAGAAGACAGAAGAAGAGAGACAAAGATATACGATGGGGAAAACCCTTATCGGGTGAAAACCCCACACTCAGAAACCTGCACAATGTATTAACAAATCTGAAAGTTGTTTACAATACACTTGCAATGCAAGATTTAATGGTCTTCGACACTTGTGTCTAGAGTCAATCTGGTAGCATAACAGTATCTGTAAACTTGTGATACAAACTCCATCTCCAAGCACCTGTTTATATAGAAAATTGATAGGGAGGCCTATGGGTTTTGAAAACCTATCTTGAACCAACACTTCAAGACATAAATCATACCCAAGTCTCCCTACCAATTCAAGTGCTTAAAGACATTTTCTACCCAAAATGCCTAATCGAACCTACACAATCTATTATAGAGGTGAAAGACCTATTTGCCTGTTATTTTCAGTACAGACAATGCTTTCTTGGTGTGAGGTATTCTTCTTTGTCCTCACTGCTTCCAAGATTCCCAATCTCCAAGGCTTATAGCCTTCTTGAGCCCGTTATCAGCCCTCCTCTCTGGGTCCAGGGTTCTGATTGCTTGGTGCTCAACTCTTTCTACTCTATTTTTCACCCCTGTCTTCTTAGATTGTAACTTGCATACCTCGCCGGGCTATAGCATAGCTCGCCTAGGACAAGTTCACATGGCCTTCCATTGACAATCCAATCACTAACACAAATAGAAACAAAAGAAACAAGGTCTCTGCTTGATGGCCCTCCATGACTGTATAAGGAAAATGCAGGGGCATCAAGACAGAGACATCTTGTACAAACAGAAACAAAAGAACAGAAATTAAACTGTCTACTCTACTGCAAACCGAATTATACAAGTACTCTATGGACAATATACAAATGGATTCAAACTGTCAATGTTTCTATTATCAGAATTTTCTCTATTACATTCAATGTATGTTCTTCAATCTTCCACATTTTTCCACCTTCTCTAACCAATCTACAAAGCCAAAAATAGTTCTTATACCATTCGTCATTTCTCTGTTATCAGACAGTTAGGGTTTTCTGTTTGTTCAGTTAGGTTTTCCATTCGTATTGCTCCTTCGTATATACATTCGTTTGTATCATACAATACTGAAATATGCATTCACTTTATCATCGGCAAGATAATCTATTGTCTTATCGACATATACATTTGTTGGACCTTCGGTAAGACATTTGCTATTGGTGGTGCCTTCTTATTTCTGGCCGATACCCATCTTCTCCCTGATGAACCTTCCCTTCACCCTTGTCGGTGTGACCTTCAACATCGGCCAACTTTCAACTTCTCTTGCCGATATCCTCAGTCACTCTAATGAGCCTTCAGATCTCGTTCATCAGTGTGACTAACATCATCGGTGAAACCTTTCACCTCTCCACTGATGGCACTTGTCATATCGATGGCCTAACACCAAATTCACTTTCGCCAAGACTTTAACCTGTCGGTGTAACTTTCCACTTACTCTCTGATATCAATACTCTTGCCGACCATTCTATCCCATCGGTGAGACTATATGCTATCAGCTTGACACAACTTTGTTTACCTAATAGTCTTTCTCACACCGATATAATAGCAACCTGATACACTAGAACCAAAAGAAAATCAAAAACATCACACCAAAAATGTGAAAGTATATACATGGGCTCAAACCCTTTGGTGCTCCTGCACCATACTCCCCCTGCGCGAAGAAAGTCAAGTCACCTCTGGTGACAACAAGGCAAAATCAATGCCCCTCTTCTTGAACTCGGACTCGGCAATCCAGGTAGCCTCTGCTTCAGGTAACTATTTCCACTTGATCAGATGCTTCATATACACACCATGTTTGGTCTGTTTCTGCACACGAGAATCTAGAATTTTCGTAGCCTATGGTTTAGTTTTTGGAGGCAAGGTCACATCACTCATTGTTTGTGTAGCTTCTGAACTAGATCCCCCTACTACTGGATGAGGACCTTTATAAGGTACCAGGTCCTAAACATTGAACACTGGTGAAATTGCCAAGTCTGCTAGTAAATTAATCTTATAAGCATTGTTGCCATACTTGTTCAGAATTCTACAAGGACCAATCCATCTCATCTGCAGTTTGGTGGGCATCCCTTTCTGCAATCTGGCTTTGTTCAAATGAACCATGACTAAATCACCAACTTTAAATTGAATATCCTTCCTATGTGCATCTACCCTATCTTTGATTTTCAGGGTATTTTCCATCAATTGCTGCTTCACTTGGTCATGAATCTCCTTCATAGACTGTGCAAAATCCTCTGCATGACCACTTCTATGTTCCATGTCTCTAAGATGTCGGAGTTCATATACACCTCTAGGATGCATTCCATACACTATCTCAAATGGACTTTTTCCAGTAGTCCTATTCACACTGTCATTATAGGCAAATTCTACCTGATAAATGACTTGATCCCAACTCTATCCATATTCTTTTGTCAAACACCTTAATAGGTTGCCCAATGTCCTGTTCACCACTTTTGTTTGGCCATTTGTCTATGGATGATATGCTGATCCAAAAGATAGATTTATTCCTAACCTTTGCCATAAAGTTTTCCAGAAATGTCCCATGAACTTAGCATCTCTATCAGACACAATGCTTGCTGGAAGTCCATGAATCCTTATGACCTCTTTGAAAAACAAATGAGCTATATGACTAGCATCATGAGTCACCTTACAGGGAATGAAATGACTCATCTTGCTAAATCTATCAACAACTACAAAAATACTATCAAAACCAGTCTTAGTCTTTGGTAGACCAACTACAAAATCCATACTTACACAATCCCATGGTCTGGAAGGTATAGGTAACGGTTGATATAGTCCAGCATTTGAAGAAGTTCCCTTAGCCTTCTGACAGATGATACACTGCTCCACATACTTTCTGATGTCTTTGTGCATCTTTGGCCAATAGTAGAACCTTTGGACTAACTCCAATGTTTTGTTTAGACCAAAATGTCCATTCAAACTGCCATTATGCTTCTCCTGTATGAGATTTTCTCTCATGTATTTGGTACACACAACTGTCCACCTTTGAACAACAATCCCTGCTACAATGTGTAATCTACAAATTCACTATGAAAGTGATTTTCAAAGTCTTGACAGACCTTGTATGCTTCAGCAAAATCTTCATCCTCTTTGTAGAGGGCTGTGAACTCTTCCATCCCTATGCTTCTTAAATGCATCTCTTGTACTATAAGCAACCTCCTGCTTAAGGCATCTGCTACCTTGTTGAGCTGTCCCTTCTTATGTTTAATGGTGAATGTGGAGGACTGTAAATATTCCATCCACTTGACATGTCTATGGCTCAACTTATCTTGTGAGTTCAGAAAACTCAAAGCTTGATTGTCTGTATATACAACAAATTCCTTCGGTAGGAGATAATGCCTCCATTTTCTAAGTGCTTGGACTAGAGCATAGAGCTCCAAGTCATATGAAGAGTATCTGCTATTTGCTTCATTTAGCCTCTCACTGAAAAAGGCTACTGGCCTATTCTCTTGGTTGAGTACTACACCTACTGCAACATGACTAGCATCACATTCTAAAGTGAATAACTTATCAAAATTTGGTAGCACTAACACTAGCTGTGTGGCTACTGCTTTCTTCAATAACTCAAAACTCTTATCAGCTGCTTGTGTCCATTGAAACTTTGTTTTCATTCCACCTTTGATTGTATCAAGCATGGGTGCACAAATAGCACTAAAATTCCTTATGAACTTTCTATAAAACTGAGCTAAGCCATGAAAACTTCTCACCTCAGTTGCTACTCTGGGAGTGGGCCAATTCAATATGGCTTCTACCTTTGACTTGTCCATTTTTAGTTCTCCTTTGGACAACACAAAACCAAGGTATACCAATTCCTGCTTCATAAATTCACACTTCTCCAAATTTATGGTTAGTTGTTCATCATGTAACTTTTTCAAAATAGTATTTACATGTTCAAGATGCTCTTCTTTAGTTTGACTAAAAATCAAGATGTCATCTAAATAAACAACTACAAATTTACCTGCATAGTCCTTGAGGAATTCATTCATGAGCCTCATGAATGTGCTGGGAGAATTTGATAAACCAAATGGCATAACAAACCATTCATACAGTCCTTCTGTAGTCTTGAAGGCTATTTTCCACTCATCACCTTCCTTGATTCTGATCTGGTGGTAACCACTTTTCAGGTCTATCTTGGTGAAATACTTAGCTCCTCCTAAACAGTCCATAAGATCTTCAATTCTAGGAATTGGAGACTGATACCTTATGGTGATCTTATTGATAGCTCTGGAGTCTGTGCACAATCTCCATGTTCCTCCTTTCTTTGGTGCTAACACTGTAGGCAATACACAAGGACTTATGCTTTTTCTAACCAATCCTTGGTCAAGCAACTCTTGCACTTGTCTAGCTATCTCCTTATGTTGTTCTAGAGTCATCTTGTAAGGAGCTTTGTTAGGTAAAGATGCTCTTGGAATCAAATCTATCTGATGGCTTATAGTTCTTTGTGGAGGTAGTGTTGATGGTGTTCCATCACTAATTATGTTCTTATATTGTTCCAGTATAGTCTGTACCTCTTTTGGGATCACTACCTTTTTGTCTTTTTGCTCCTTCTTAGGCTTTAGTATGATAGCATAGCCAATACCATCCTCCTTAAGAGTATTCAAAAACTCTTTACCACTCACAATTAAGACATTAGGACTTTTTGTCTTATTTGCTTCTTCATCTTCCAATGGTTGAATTTTATAGGTGACACCATCTTTTTGAAAAGAATATGCATTCTTCTCACCATCATGTATGGCCTTCCGGTCAAACTGCCATGGTCTACCCAATAATAGATGACATGCATCCATAGGTAGGATATCATAGAGTACCTTGTCTTTGTATCCACCTATACCAAACTCTACCCAAGTTTGCTCATTGACTATCACATGCTGACCTTTATTTAACCATGTGACTCTATATGGATTTGAATGAGGTATCCTTTGCAAATTTAATTTTCTAACTGCTTCATCTGACACTATGTTATCAGTAGACCCTGATTCTATAATTACTTGACATACCTTATTCATAATCTTGCATCTGATTCTGAATAATGCTCTCCTCTGGCTTGGTTCATCTTTCACTGGTTCTTTGATCAAGGTTCTCCTTACCATGATGTTCTCTCCCACTTCTGAGGCTAGACTGACTTTAGGTGATTTGCTGCTTGAAGCATCATCTTGTACATAATGATTTCTTTTATCAACTCCTTGAGAAGAAGGTGTGCCCTTATCAGGACACCTATATGCTGGATGGCCTAATTATCCACAATTGTAGCATTTCATAGTGGTAAAGTAGGATCCTCTACCTGATCCTCCTGATCTTCCTCTGTTAGATCCCCTTCCTCTGTAGTTTCCTCTACTACTAGTCTCCCCACTCTGCTCTGTGAGTTTGGATTCTCCTTGGGGTCTTTGATCAGTGTGTCTACCACCATAACTTCCTCTTCCTCTACTGTCTCTACCTCTTCCTCTTGATCTGCTATTTGATTCTTGTTTCTTCTTACCTTTCTCCTCTACCTTGAGTGCTAGCTGATAGCTTTGTTGTACTATTGTAGGGCTGAACAAGCTGATTTCCTCTTGAATACTCCACCTCAAACCATTTAGGTATCTTGCTACCTTTACATTTTCATCTTCCATCACCTTAGACCTCAAGCATAGTTTTTGAAATTCCTCAGTGTATGCATTAACATCTAATTCTCTTTGTCTCAAATTTTGTTGTTTCTTGTACAACTGGACTTCATAATCTTCAGACATGTATACTTCTTTGATTTTAGCCACCATACCTTTCCAAGAAGCTATAGGTTTCTTGCCTTCTTTTTCTCTTTCTATTTGAACAAATTTCCACCATGTTAAGGTAGCGCCTCTGAGTCTTGATTTAGCCACCTTCACCTTTTGTGCTTCAGTCACTCCATCACGTTCAAAGTGATTTTCTATACCTTCTATCCATTCCATAACCAAATCAAGTTCCATCTTTCCACTAAAAAGAGGAACTCCTTCCAATGACTTGCCACTCATGGCTTTCAAGGCCTTCAAGAAAGGTTCTTCTTCCATCTTAGGATCAAGTGTGGGCTCTTCATCTTCTATAGACACACCTTTTTCCTTACCTTCAGAACTCTTGACTTTCTGACTAACTTCTTTAGTCTTTATTATCATTGCACCTAGCTTACTTTCCATTTCAGCTAGTCTTTCCTATAGGAGCTTATTCTCCTCTTCTTGATCATCAACCTTCTTTGCCAATTCTGCATTAGTCACCATCTTCTTGGATGAACCTACAGACTCACTTGAACTCGGTGATGACATACAACTTCTTCTATTCCAATCTAGGAATACCCCAAATCTTTAACTTGCTCTTATACCAATTTGATAGGGATGCCTATGGGTTTCGAAAACCTATCTTGAACCAACACTTCAAGACCTAAATCATACCCAAGTCTCCCTACCAATTCAAGTGCTTAAAGACATTTTCTACCTAAAATGCCTAATCCAACCTACACAATCTATTACAGAGGTGAAAGACCTATTTGCCTGTTATTTTCAGTATAGACAATGCTTTCTTGGTGTGAGGTATTCTTCTTTGTCCTCACTGCTTCCAAGATTCCCAATCTCCAAGGCTTATAGCCTTCTTGAGCCCGTTATTAGCCTTCCTCTTTGGGTCCAAGGTTCTGATTGCTTGGTGCTCAACTCTTTCTACTCTATTTTTCACCCCTATCTTCTTAGACTATAACTTGCATACCTAGCCGGGCTATAGCACAGCTCACCTAAGACAAGTTCACATGGCCTTCCATTGACAATCCAATCACTAACACAAATAGAAATAAAAGAAACAAGGTCTCTCCTTGATGGCCCTCCATGACTGTACAAGGAAAATGTAGGGGCATCAAGACAGAGACATCTTGTACAAACAGAAACAAAAGAATAGAAACTAAACTGTCTACTCTACTGCAAATTGGATTATACAAGTACTCTACGGACAATATACAAATGGATTCAAACTGTCAATGTTTCTATTATCAGAAGTTTCTCTATTACATTCAATGTATGTTCTTCAATCTTCCACGTTTTTCCACCTTCTTTAACTGATCTACAAAGCCAAAAATAGTTCTTATACCATTCGTCATTTCTCTGTTATTGGATAGTTAGGGTTTTCTGTCTGTTCGGTTAGGTTTTCCATTCATATTGCTCCTTTGTATATACATTCGTTTGTATCATACAATACTGAAATATGCATTCACTTTATCATCGACAAGATAATCTATTATCTTATCAACATATACATTTGCTGGACCTTCGGTAAGACATTTGCTATCGGTGGTGCCTTCTTATTTCTGGCCGATACCCATCTTCTTCCCGATGAGCCTTCCCTTCGCCCTTGTCGGTGTGACCTTCAACATTGGCCAACTTTCAACTTCTCCCACCGATATCCTCAGTCACTCCAATGAGCCTTCAGATCTCCTTCATCGGTGTGACTAACATCATCGGCAAAACCTCTCCACCGATGGCACTCATCATACCGATGGTCTAACACCAAATTCACTTTCACCAAGACTTTAACCTGTTGGTGTAATTTCCACTTACTCTCCGATATCAATACTCTTGCTGACCATTCTATCCCATCGGTGAGACTATATGCTATCAGCTCGACACAACTTTGTTTACTTGATAGTCTTTCTCACACCGATATAATAGCAACCTGATACACTAGAACCAAAAGAAAATCAAAAACATCACACTAAAAATGTGAAGGTATATACATGGGCTCCAAACCCTTTGGTGCTCCTGCACCAAAAATACAAGGCAATATTGGACCTATCTTGGGATGGGCGTCCAACATGGCTTCATGGACCAAAACCCATGCCTAAGGACACTTGGTCAACATTGTAGAATGTGCCTGACACTTGTCCATAGCTCCCATCCTAAATAGGTCACCTATTTCCAAAATGGACTATGATAGATGCTCTTACAACATTTACGACCATCATAGAATCTATCATAGTGGTTACAACTTACAGAGCTATAAGAGAATCTATCATACACATGCTATAAATAGCATATTCTCTTACAACATGTCATAGTCCTCCTTGGGGCCCCCAAATATGCCTTATTCAAAGATGCCTCATGACACATGTCCTTACCTGTCTTACAAACTTCTATATCTGACTCTTACATGTCATAGATTTTGTCATAGGAATCTGTCATAACCATTTTGGTCAATATTCCCTTACACAACATAGAAAATGCCGACACATGGAAAAATGCTCCTACCACAAAGTGGGACACCTATCTCCTCATGTGAGGACAAATTTACAAGTTGTCATATTCCATGTAGGATGGACACATCACCGTGCCACATCCCACAATATGACAATATGGAATTTACAAATATTTACAACATAGGTAATTAATTAATAAATACAAACATAATAAATGAAAGGAATTACCAAGGTTGAGACACCTTAATTCCCAACATTCTCCCACTTGTTGAACACCTTGTAAGAGCCAATAGAAAAATAGGATTTAATTGCTATAGATCGAAAGGCCCATAGACTCCGAACACCATCTGAACTTCTCTGTGCCCACTGGTTTCATTAATGGATCTACAACATTCTTCAAAGTATCTACCTTCTCCAAATTTACCTTTCCATCCTCAACCATGTCTCGAACGAAGTGAAACTAAACATCAATATGCTTTGTTCCAGCATGGAAAGTTGGATTCTTCGCAAGGCAAATTGCACTTTGACTATCACAATTGATTGTGATCTGACATGCATCAACACCAATAACTGAATACAATCTGTTAAACCAAATGGCTTCCTTACAAGCATGAGTTGCTGCCATATACTTAGCTTCTGTCATGGACAAAGCAACAACAGGTTGTTACTTACTCATCCAACTAATGGCACCACCAAATAGTGTAAACACATAAGCACTTGTGGATCTCCTACTGTCAATGTCACCTACCCAATCTGAATCTACAAGTCCACGAATATCAACAGAATGTGGAGGTCCTGAAACATTACCATGATAGCAAATGGAATACTCGAAAGTACCCCTTAGATATCTAAACACTCTCTTAACTGCATCCCAATGAACCCGTCCAGGATTAGCCATAAATTGACTAAGGACTCCCACTGCTTGGGCAATGTCTAGTCTTGTGTAGACCATAGCATACATCAAACTACCAACAACACTAACATAAGGTACTCTGCTCATGTCCTCCACCTCACTAGGAGATTTTGGATAATCCTCAACAGACAACTTTGTCCCCAAAGAAACGGGAACACATAATGGTCTGCAATCTGCCATGCTGAACCTGTCCAACACGGTCTTCACATACTTACTCTCACTTAACCAAAGTTTTTTGTTGGTTCTATCTCTTCTGATTTCCATTCCTAGAATGTACCTAGATGCCCCTAAATCTTTCATTTCAAATTGTGCTGACAACTGAGATTTAAAATTAGAAATCATATTTTTACCCTTCCCAATGAGCAACATATCATCAACATACAGTGCAACAATGAGAATACGATCACCATCAAATTTATAATACACACAGTGATCCGATTTTGATCTCACAAATCCAATTGACAACACAAAGGCATCAAACTTCAAGTACCATCTCCTAGAGGATTGCTTCAAACCATACAAAGAATTTTCAAGTTTGCAAACCAAATTTTCTTTACCTTTCACCATGTAATTCTCTAGTTGTGACATGTAGATTTCTTCCTCCAAGTCACCATGAAGGAAAGTTGTCTTCACATGCATCTATTCTACCTCCAAGTCATAAGCTATTGTGAGAGACAACATGAATTGAATGGATATCATCTTTGCAATGGGAGAGAAGATCTCACCATAATCTATACCCTCCACTTGTGAATACCCCTTCGCAACCAATCTGGCCTTATACTTCTCAACACTACCATCTGCACCAAATTTCTTCTTGAACACCCATTTGCATCCAACGGGTTTCTGTCCAGGAGGCAAAGGTACCAAGTCCCAAGTTTGATTCTTTTACAAAGAAGCCATTTCATCCTCCATGGCCTCCTTCTAGGAACCTGCATCTTTCATGTCCATAGCCTCTGATACAGTTCTAGGTTCATCACTATTAGTAACCAAAGCATAAGCACAACTAGAATCAAGCAATGTAAAAGCAAACCTTTTGAGGTTGCTTTCTTTTCCGTGTAGACCTCCTCAAGAGCTAAGGTTGAGGTTTAGCTTCTTCATCTAAGCTTTCAAAGCTGCCAGAGCTCTCCTCATCATCAGGTCCAACATTGTCTTTCTGTTCAGTCTTCTCAGGGGTAGCAAGAAACTGAACAACATGCTCTTTCTTTACTATTTCTTCTAGTTGTAAAACAATAGAAGAAGGTGTAAGCTCTCTAAAGATGACACTTCTACTATACAACACTTTTTCAGCCACGGGGTCCCAAAGCTTGTATCCTTTCACACCGACACCATAGCCAATGAAGATACACTTAACAGCCTTGTTCTCTAACTTTGACCACTTCTCCCTAGGCACATGTGCATATACCTCACAACCAAAAGCATGAAGATGCCTTATTGAAGGCTTTCTACCAGACCACACCTCCATGGGTGTCTTTCCAACAAGAGCTGATGTAGGAGATCTATTTTCTAGATAGCAAGCAGTGGCCACATCTTCAGTCCAAAATTTTTGTTCTATGCTAGCTCCACTAAGCATACTCCTAGCCTTCTCCATCAGTGTCCTGTTCATCCTCTCTGCAACTCCATTTTATTGTGGGGTATATGGAGTTCTCTTATGTCTTTCAATCCCAAGATCCTTGCAATATTTATCAAATTCTATAGAACAGAACTCACCACCATTGTCAGTTCTCAAACATTTAATCTTTTTACCAGTCTAATTTTCAACAAAGGCCCTAAACTCCTTAAACTTGCTATAGACTTCAGATTTTCTTCTAAGAAAATAAATCCATGTCCTTCTACTGTAATCATCTATAAATGATACAAAATATATAGACTCTGATAATGAAGGAACATTAATAGGACCAAACACATCAGAATGAATAAGGTCCAACACACCAGAAGACTTATGAGAACTCGAGTAAAACTAAACACGGTTTTGTTTTCCATAAATGCAATGTTTGCAAAAGTCAAACTCAAGATTACAATCATCTAACCCCTCAATGAGGTTCTTGTTTTTTAGGGTACGCAGACCCTTCTCACTGATGCAGAGGCATCCACACTAAAACCTTGACATACAGCATGTATGTCTACAACCCATCATCATCATCATCATATTTCCCTTAACACTGTCAGCATCATCATATTTTCTCTGCCGACCGATATCCTCCTGCAGACAAACCTTCGACCCTTCACCTGTCAGCAGCATCATCATATCCGGCTATCGGCAGCATCATCATATTCGGCAAGCGCAATCATCCTCTTGACGATCACTGTTCATCTTACCGCCAAACTCTATCTGCAGCATCATGATGTTCAACATCATGTTCATCAGCAGGATATAAAATATCCGGTTCCCTCCATATATCCTGATGACGACACTTCACGCACCTTTCCTTCGATGCTTACGTCACCCCGATATCCTAATGACGATTATCCTGATGACGATGACGTCACATGCAGCTCCTCCAATATCCTGCTGTCGGCCAAACTTAACATTATCGGCCCGCGATGGTTTTATCAACCCGATCTTCTACCTTATGCCGATACGCTCCTCCTCGGCAACACCTAATGATGATCACCCTGAAACGCATTCACCTTATGCAAACGATTGCATCATGCTCACCTCCATCTACTCGGATGACGCCCGAAGTAACTGCAGGATATACACATAAATATCCTGATGATGCCGTTGTGTTGGATTTTCCAACCTTAGCGAATTTTCAATCCGCCGAACCTCCTGGGGTGACCCGATCTGCTTTCAGGGCGATCTTCTAGACTCGAACTATCAGCACGACCTAGCACATGCCCATGCTAGGGTTCTCAGCACATCTCGACAACGATCCTACACACCTGCATGCAAACAAACACAAAATGCAGACTAAACCCTAAGCTATTATACATGGCCATTCCACCGATTCGACGAATCAACCGGTGGAATGGATCAGCGAATCCATGCAACCACCAAAATAGCAAATTGATCACACAATGGAATCCAAACAGAGAATTGACACAACAGGATCTCTTTATTGATTTCAAAAGATGCGAATACAATACTCAGTCTCTCCCTCTGTCTCACTCTCTGCAAAGTCTGATCGATGATCTGCAATACTATTCAATCTGTATCTATCTCTAAAACCAACCGATCCTAACACATAAATAGGATCTCTTGCGAGTACTACCGACCCGACTCCAAGCGGCTGGGAGCTTCCAAGTGGCTAGGAAATCTCTCCAAGTGGCTGGGAGATCCAACCGGACATACAGTATAACAGCTGTCCAAACAAACTATCTAAAAATAGTAAAGTATGGTCAACATGACCTTATTACACGCATTGGTCTTATAAGACCTTCTTGGAAACATTAACCAGACCTAAAACAAACTAACTGCCTCATGGAGGCCAGCTGTCAGGTAGGTGCTCCTGCACCATACTCCCCAACAGAAAAGAACTCATGTCCCATGAGTTAGGTTGTGGAAGTCCTCCACCTTTACACTTTGCCTTTGCAGTGTCTTGACCTGTTCCAGCTTTGTCCTCCGCTGGCTCTCGGCTGCTCCAAGACTTCTGAACTGTAACTTGCTTTCTTGCAAGTAAATCCTCATGCCTATCAATGTAGGCCCTTCTCTCACATACCTTGTGTTTGTCAGGTTGTCTGACCAGAACCTCTGTCTGAACTGCCTCTTGAACTTCTGTAATGTTCAACTCTGTCTTTCTTTCAACCTTTATAGGACAAACAATAGTCCCAACTATGACAACATCCTTGTCATTCCTCTCAACTGGTGGTTGTTTGTAAACCTGTTGCTGAACCTGCTGCTGACCTCTGTCAGTCAAAACTGAAACTATCTTCAAACTGTTGTCCTTAACAACTTCTTTCCCTGCAGTGTCCTCAACTGCCTTTATGCCTGCTCCTATAGGCATCTGCACAAATTCCTTCCTTCCCACTAAAATGATTTTGGCTGCCCCCTGTACTGCAGCATTTGCCTGCAATGGCATCAACATAATAGTTTTCCCATCTTTCTTGATGGTGTAGGTATTAGCATACCCATCATACAGTACCCTCCTATCAAATTGCCATGGTCTACCCAACAGTAGGTGACAACATTCCATGGGCAAAATGTCACACAAAACTCTATCCTGATATGCTCCAATCTGAAAATCCACATATGCCTGTTCATAGACAAAAAGTGATTGACTATCACTCACCCAAGATGCCTTGTAAGGGTTATGGTGTGGAATCCTTTCTAAATTCAGTTTATCCACCATTTCCTGAGATACCATGTTATCTGTTGAACCAGTATCAATGACAACCTTACATACTTTACCTTTGCTCTTGCATGTGGTCTTGAAAAGAGCTCTTCTTTGCATCATATCCTTTGATGCCTGCAAACTAATTCTCCTTAGCATCAATGCTTCTCCCTCCTCAGGATATCCATAATTGTCAGGAACTCTATCTCCTTGATAAGTGTTGAAACTTTGCACACTTTGCTCTACTTTCTCTTCTTGCACAAGTTGTACTCTCTTGTCATTCATTCTATCATTTCTGGATGATGAACCTTTCCTTTCTGGACATTTGAAAAATGGATGACCAAACTCACCACAGGTGTAACACTTTCCTGAAAATGTAGTAGAACCTCTACCACCTCCAAATCTGCCTCTATTACCTTTCCATCCACCTCTGAAATCAGACTGTCCCTGTCCTTTACCAGTGTCTTCTTGACCCTCATTGGTTTGCCTTGTTGTAGGGGCTGATCCTCTTCCCCTCATATTGCTGCCTCTTCCTCTCATGGACTTATCTTGTGTCCTATTCATCTTTTCTTCAATCCTGATTGCCATTTGGTAACAACCCTCCACATTCTTAGGGTTAGCTAAAACTAACTCATCCTGTATGTTCAATCTCAAACCAGCCAAGTACCTAGCTACCTTTTCTACCTCATTCTCATGATGACCAGATCTCATACTCAACTTATAAAACTCCTCAGTATATTTCCCTTAACACTGTCAGCATCATCATATTTTCTCTGCCGACCGATATCCTCCTGCAGACAAACCTTCGACCCTTCGCCTGTCAGCAGCATCATCATATCCGGCTATCGGTAGCATCATCATATTCGGCAAGCGCAATCATCCTCCTGACGATCACTGTTCATCTTACCGCCAAACTCTATCTACAACATCATGATGTTCAACATCATGTTCATCAGCAGGATATAAAATATCTGGTTCCCTCCATATATCCTGATGACGACACTTCACGCACCTTTCCTTTGATGCTTACGTCACCTCGATATCCTGATGACGATTATCCTGATGACGATGACGTCACATGCAGCTCCTCCAATATCCTGCTGTCGGCCAAACTTAACATTATCGGCCCGCGATGGTTTTATCAACCCGATCTACCTTATGCCGATACGCTCCTCCTCGGCAACACCTGATGATGATCACCCTGAAACGCATTCACCTTATGCAAATGATTGCATCATGCTCACCTCCATCTACTCGGATGACGCCCGAAGTAACTGCAGGATATACACAGAAATATCCTGATGATGCCGTTGTGTTGGATTTTCCAACCTTAGCGAATTTTCAATCCGCCGAACCTCCTGGGGTGACCCGATCTGCTTTCAGGGCGATCTTCCAGACTCGAATGTAGACTAAACCCTAAGCTATTATACATGGCCATTCCACCGATTCGACGAATCAACTGGTGGAATGGATCAGCGAATCCATGCAACCACCAGAACAGCAAATCGATCACACAATGGAATCCAAATAGAGAATTGACACAACAGGATCTCTTTATTGATTTCAAAAGATGCGAATACAATACTCAGTCTCTCCCTCTGCCTCACTCTCTGCAAAGTCTGATCAATGATCTGCAATACTATTCAATCTGTATCTATCTCTAAAACCAACTGATCCTAACACATAAATAGGATCTCTTGCGAGTACTACCGACCTGACTCCAAGCGGCTGGGAGCTTCCAAGCGGCTGGGAGCTTCCAAGCGGCTAGGAAATCTCTCCAGGCGGCTGGGAGATCCAACCGGACATACAGTATAACAGCTATCCAAACAAACTATCTAAAAATAGTAAAGTATGGTCAACAGGACCTTATTACACGCATTGGTCTTATAAGACCTTCTTGGAAACATTAACCAGACCTAAAACAAACTAACTGCCTCATGGAGGCCAGCTGTCAGGTAGGTGCTCCTGCACCACTCACCAATGTGGCCAAATCTCTTATGCCATAACATTGTCTTTTCAGCAGGAAGTTTAACTTCCAATGCATGATTACAACCATCAAGACTAGAAACAACAGATTTCTTCACTGCTCGTTCAGATGGTGGGGATGAAGTGACTGTTGCCCTCTTCCTTGAGTCAGAATAACTATTGTATTGTGAAATGCATGCCTCTAGCTAAAACAGAGTACCTCTCCTAGTACCCTTAGTAAGCACCATAGCTCCTCTAGTCATCTTGCATCCTTCTTTCGAAAAGACAACCTGCACACCTGCATCATTCAAACTACTTATAGAAAGTAGGTTCCATGCTAAGCCTAGGATGTGCATAACCCTAGAGATCCCCTTCACTCGACCATCAGGGAATCGGATAGAGACTCTTCCACGACCAACAATCTTCATATGAGAGTCCTCACCCAGATACACCCTTCCACCATTGATCTTCTCATACTTAGTGAACCAGTCTTGATGTGAGGTCATGTGGAATGATGCACCAGAGTTGATTAGCCACACATTGTCAGATGCATGGGTTGCCAGGGCTGCGATGAAAGCATCACCATCATCTTGTGACTTATTAGAATCTGAATCAGGAGCTTTCTTCTTCTTCTTCTTCTCCTCTTTGCATTCCTTTCAGAAATGCCCAGTTTTTCCATAGTTCCAACAAAGTGCCTTGGACTTTCTAGGAGATTTGGATCTCCCATGGGATTTGGCTCTACCTTTCTCAGCTTTCTTTTCCTTCTTCTTCCCTTTCTCCTTGGGTTTTCCACGAACTGCAAGGGCCTCTTTGGTTACCTCAGAAGACTTTCTATGCATCTCTTCAGACAATAGTGAAGAAACCACTTCTTCCATTTTGAATGTGGATGTGGTGCTTCCAATAGCCATGACAAGATGATCCCATGAGTTTGGAAAAGATCAAAACAAGGTCATACATCGATCCTCCTCCTCCATATTTACACCAATAGATGTCAATTATGCAACCAGCATATTAAAAGCATTCATATGTTCAGCAACGGATCCTCCGTCCTCCATTCAAAGAGAATACAACTTCTTTCTCAGAAAAAATTTATTAACTAGGGATTTTTCTTGATACACATCTCCCAACTTCTTCCAAAGTAGTTTTGCAGTAGTCTCCTCATGGACATTTAACAACAGAATCAGCAAGACTAAGTCTTATGAGACCCTTAGCCTTCTGATCTTTGAGATCCCAGTCATCTTGTGACATTACAGCGGTTTAGTTCCATTAACACTTTCCCAAAGGTCTCAGTCAACAAGCATGTCTTCCATCTTGAGCTTCCACAGATCAAAATTACTGCCATTGAACTTCTCCACTTCAAACCTTCCTGATGTGCTTGCCATCTCCTTGCTACAATAGAAATCAGAATACTCTACATAGACTCCCACTCAACTTAAGATCAGCTCAAAAAACCCCTACCCAACAGCTAAGACCAAAACTGGCCAGGCTCTGATACCAACTGAAAGGAAGCTAGGAGTGTAGAAATCGCTTCCTACACTAATCTAATGAGGGGAAAGCTGCACAAATTCAATTTAATCCTTATCACTACAGCAACATACAACATCTAACAGAGTTATTACAACAATACACAAGAACCAGAAAGAAGACAAAAGAAGAGAGACAAAGATATATGGTGGGGAAAACCCTTATCGGGTGAAAAAACCCACACTCAGAAACCTGCACAATGTATTAACAAATCTGAAAGTTGTTTACAATGCACTTGCAATGCAAGATTCAATGGTCTTCGACACTCATGTCTAGAGTCAATCCGGCAGCATAACAGTACCTATAAACATGTGATACAAACTTCATCTCCAAGCACCTGTTTATATAGAAAATACAAGGTAATATTAGACCTATCTTGGGATGGGTGTCCAACTGGCTTCATGGACCAAAACCCACACCTAAGGACACTTGGCCAACATTGTATAATGTGCCTGACACTTGTCCATAGCTCCCATCCCAAAGAGGTCACCTATTTCCAAAATGGGCTATGACAGATACTCTTACGACACTTACGATCGTCATAGAATTTGTCATAGCAGTTACAACTTACAGCTGTAAGAGAATCTATCATACACATGCTATAAATAGCATATTCTCTTACATGTCATAGTCCACCTTGGGGTTCCCAAATATGCCTTATTGAAAGATGCTTCATGACACATGTCCTTACCTGTCTTACAAACTTCTATTTTGACTCTTACATGTCATAGATTCTGTCATAGGAATCCGTCATAACCGTTTCGGTCAATATTCCCTTACATGACATGGAAGATACTGACACATGGCAAAATGCTCTTACCACAAAGTGGGATGTCTATCTCCTCATGTGAGGACAAAATTACAAGTTGTCATATTCCATGTAGAATCGACACATCACCGTGCCACATCCCGCAATATGACAATATGGAATTTACAAATATTTACAACATAGGCAATTAATTAATAAATACAAACATAATAAATGCAAGGAATTACCAAGGTTGAGACACCTTAATTCTAAATAGATAAGACCCATGGAGATGTGGTCTGGTAAGAATCCCTTGTTGAGACATCTTCGTATTTTTGGTTGTGAGGCATATGCACATGTACCTTTAAGGAGAAGAGGTCAAAATTGGAGAACAAGGCACTTAAGTGTATCTTCATTGGCTATGGTGTCAGTGTGAAAGGGTACAAGCTTTGGGATCCTGTCCCTAAAAAAGTGTTGTATAGTAGAAGTGTTATCTTTAGAGAGCTAACACCTTCTCTTGTTGTTCTATAGCCAGAAGAAAAAGAAAAGAAAGAGGATGTGGTTCAGTTTCCTTCTACCCTTGAGAAGACTAAACTGAAAGACCCTGTTGGACCTAATGATGAGGAGAGCTCTAGCAGCTCTGAAATTTTAGAAGAAGAGATAGAACCTCCACCTTAGCCTTTGAGGAGGTCCACATGAATCAGGAAGCAACCTAAAAGGTTTGGTTATACATTGCTAGATTCTAGTTGTGCTTATGCCTAGATTACTAACATTGATGAGCCTAGAACTATGACAGAGGCTATGGACATGAAAGATGCAGGTTCCTAGAAGGAGGCCATGGAGGATGAGATGGCTTCTTTGGAAAAGAATAAAACTTGGGACTTGGTGCCTTTGCCTGATGGACGAAAACCCATTGGATGCAAATGGGTGTTTAAGAAGAAATGTGGAGCAGATGGTAGTGTTGAGAAGTACAAGGCTAGATTGTTTGTGAAGGGGTATTCACAAGTGGAGGGAATTGATTATGGTGAAATTTTCTCTCCCGTTGCAAAGCTGACATCTATTCGGTTCCTATTATCTTTTGCAGCATCTTATGACTTAGAAGTGGAACAAATGGATGTGAAGACAACTTTCCTTCATGGTGACTTGGAGGAAGAAATTTATGTCACAGCCTAAGCACTACGTGGTGAAAGGTAAAGAAAATTTGGTCTGTAAGTTAAAGAAGTCTTTGTATGGTTTGAAGTAATCTTTTAGGATGTGGTACTTGAAATTTGATGCCTTTGTGTTGTCCATTGGATTTCTCAGATCAAAATCAGATCATTGTGTGTATTACAAGTTTGACAATGATCGTATTCTCATTATTGCACTGTATGTTGATGATATGTTGCCAATTAGGAATGGTAAGAATATGATTTTAGATTCAAAGTCTCAGTTGTCAGCATAGTTTAAGATGAAAAACATAGGGGCAGCCAGGTACATTCTATGGATGGAGATTAGAAGAGACAAAGCAAATAGAAAACTTTGGTTAAGCTAGAGTTAGTATGTGAAGACCGTGTTGGATAGATTTAGCATGGCAAATTGCAGACCATTGTGTGTTCCTGTTTCATTAGGAACAAAGTTATCTATGAATGATTGTCCAAAGTCTCCCTCTGAGATGGAGTATATGAGTAGAGTACCTTATGCTAGTGTAGTTGGCAGCTTGATGTATGTTATGGTCTGTACAAGACTAGACATTGCCCAAGCAGTGGGAGTCCTTAGTCGATTTATGGCTAATCCTGGATGGGTACATTGGGATGCAGTAAAGAGAGTGTTTAGATATTTGTAAGGTACTTATGAGTATTCCATATGTTATCATGGTCATCCTATAGGACCTCCGCATTTTGTGAGTATTTGTGGATTTGTGGATTCTGATTGGGCAGATGACATTGACAGCAGGAGATCCACCAGTGCTTATGTGTTTACCATGTTTGGTGGTGCTATTAGTTAGATGAGTAAGCGACAACCTGTGGTTGCTTTGTCCACAATAGAAGAAGAGTACATGGCAACAACTCATGCTTGTAAGGAATCTATTTGGCTTAAAAGGTTGTGTTCATATGTTGGTGTTGATGTAGGATAGATTACTATCTATTGTGACAGTCAAAGTGCGATTTGATGTTCAGTTTCATTTTGTTCAAGATATGGTAGAAGATGGGAAGGTGATATTGGAGAAGGTAGACACTTTGAAGAATGTTGTAGATGCATTGACAAAACTAGTGGGCATAGAGAAGTTCAGATGATGTTCGGAGTCTATGGGCCTCTTGGCCCCTAGCAGTTAAATCTTGTCATTTCTTTTGGCTCTTGCAAGGTGTTCAACAAGTGGGAGAATGTTGGGAATTAAGGTGTCTCAACCTTTGCAAATTCCTAGCATTATTCATTTAATTGTATATTTATTTATTGCATAATAATGTATTTACTTGCACATTTAGTTTGGTCACTTAGTTGAGGTGGCACGGTGACATGTCATCTTACTTGGAATGTGACTTGGATGGTCAAGTCAAACCTACATGGATTTGGGTGTCCCATTTGAGATGGCACTATTATGCCATGTGTTGGCATCTTGTGGTATGTGGAAGAGGATAATCCATATGATAGAATCTATGACGCATAAGAGCCAAGTTTGGAGATTCCTATGACAATTGGGGACAAGTGTCAATGAGTATCTTTGCTTGAGATAAAGGCATCTTTGGATGTCCAAGTTGGGCTATGACATGTTGTAAAAGGAATTTACTATATTTAGTCTTGTATGACAAATTCTCTTACAACATTTAAGATTGTTATGTTGGAAAAATCTATGACAATTGTAAGATGAATAAGAGCATCTGTCATAGTCTATTTTTAGCCTTAGAGCACTCCATGTTGGGAAAGTCAAATCTTCCATATATGATAGATGTAAGAGATGTATTTGAAGCTTGGACAAGTGTCCTTTGATGCGGGATAATGGCCATGTGGCCAAGGTGGAGACCTATCTCAAGAAGCTTCTAGAATATGCCTTGTATCTCTATAAAATGCATTGTTTTGGAGTTGTAGTTGTATAGTGTTTTTAGAGGTACTATTATGCTGCCAGAATCACTCCAGAAATGACATTTGAAGACTCTTGGAAGAACTTGCATTGCAAGTGTATTGTAATCCTTTCACAGATTTGATAATACATTGTGCAGGTTTTAGAGTGTGGGGTTTTTTACCTGAAAAGGTTTTCCCCACAATACATCTTGTGTCACTCTCTTATGTGTTGTGTTGCTTCTGAAATTTCTTATGTTATTTTTAACATTGTTGCAATTGTAAGGATTAAAATGAATTTGCATACATTTCCCCTCATTAGATTGGTGTAGGAAGTGTGTTCCATGTACCTTGCTTCCTTTCATTTGATACAAAAGTCTAACTCTACATGAACTCTACACATTTCATATGTCTCTGATTCAACTTTCCTTGACTATTCAAATATTGCAAAGCTTGATGATCTATATACAACACAAACTCCTTAGGCAACAAGTAATGTCTCCACTTCTTCAATGCTTGAATTATGACATAGAACTCCTAATCATAAACTACATATCTTCTTCTTGCATCATTCAACTTCTCACTGAAATATGCTATAGGTCTACCTTCTTGACTTAACACTACTCCTATTGCATTTCCACTTGCATCACAATCTACTTGAAATACCTTATTGAAATTTGGTAATGTTAACACATGTTGCTCTGTCGATTTTTGCTTCAACAATTCAAAATTTTTATCTACTCGTGATATCCACTTAAAGTCCTTTATGTCACCTCTCATTGTCTCTGTCATAGGGTTACATACTGAACTAAAATTTCTGATGAACTTCCAGTAGAAACTAGCTAATCCACGAAATGATCTAACTTCTTCAATGCTCTCAAGTGTAGGCCACTTAACAATTGCTCTAACTTTCTTAGGGTCCATCTTCAATCCTTCCACACAAATCACAAATCCCAATTATACCAATTCTTCCTTCATGAAACTACACTTCTTGATGTTTATCAGTAATTTCTCTTCTCTCAAGATCTGCAATACTTGTCATAGGTGCCACAAATGTTCTTCTTTTGTCTTACTAAAAATTAGAATATCATTCAAATATACAATAACAAACTTACCCAATAATTTCTTCAAGACTTCATTCATCAATCTCATGAAAGTACTCGGTGCATTTGTCAATCCAAAAGGCATCACTAACCATTCATACAATCCTTCATTTGTCTTAAAAGCAGTCGTCCATTCATCTCCTTCTCTGATTCTGATATGATGGTATCCACTCTTCAAGTCTATCTTTGTACAATATTTTGCTCCACTCAAACAATCCATAATGTCATCCATCATAGGCAACGGAAATCTATACTTAACTATGATCTTGTTGATTTCTCTAGAGTCTATACACATTCTGTATTCTCCATCCTTCTTTGGTGCTAGCACTACATGTATGGCACAAGGACTCAAACTTTCTCTAATCAAACCTTTCCTCAACAATTCATGTATCTGTCTATTCAGTTCTTCATTCTCTGCTGGTGTCATTCTGTGTGCTACTTTGTTAGGAAAACTAGCTCCATGTATAAGATCCATGTGATGACTGATACTCCTGATTTGTGGCAATCCTTCAGGTACATTATCTGATATGATGTCTTCATACTCTATCAGCAATTCAGTTATCTCCTCTAGTTGTGATTCTTCAATCTCTGTCTTTAGGAGTTCAGACTTCTTAGGAATCAAAGCATAACACATATTCTCATGTCTCAAATCATCCAAAAATTTCCTTCCATCTACCAAACAGAAGCTAACATTCCCACATACTTCACTTTTAGGTTCATCTTCCAAAGGAATCAAAGTAATTCTCTTTCCATTTGATGTTATAATGTATTTATTCTTCCTCCCATCATGTATATCTTTTCTATCATACTTCCATGGTCTACCCAACAAAATATGACATACATCCATAGGCATAATATCACACAATACTTCATCATGATAAGATCCAATATGAAATTTTACCAAACATTGTTCACTCACCAGTACCTTATGATCATCATGAATCCATGTTATCTGATATGGCTTAGGGTGTTTCAATCTTTCCAACTTCAGCTTAGTCACCATCTCCTCTAAAACCAAATTATCTGAACTACCACTGTCAATTGCACTTTACAACATTTACCTCTTGATTTGTATCTAGTCCAGAACAAACTTTTCCTCTACGGTGGTTCCTCATTTGTCTCTGCTTGAAATAGGGCTCTCCTCATGACAAGTGATTCTCATTTCTTAGGTTTACCAACTGAATTAGGTGATCCAACATGTTCTTCTTCCACATAGGCTACTCTTCCACTATTCTATGCCTTCTTGTTTTTACTTCCTTGATGACATTCAAATGCTCTATGTCTTTCACCTCCACACTTAAAACATGCTCCTCTAAATGTTCTCTTATCAAATCCTCTTCCATATTTTTTGTATCCTTCAATCTGGTATGAATTAGGGTTTCCTTTGTGGTAGAATTTTTTGTCATCTCTCCAATATGAACTACCATCTCTTTCCTCCTTCTTGAATGCATTATCTTGTCTTCTTTGCTCTATAAATGATCTTTCTCCTCCAGAAAATGTTCCACCTCTTTGAAATTTACCTCCTCTACCTCTCTGTCTCTACTCATGCTTCTTGTTTAATTTTTCTTCAATTTTCAAGGCAAACTGATATGCTTCTTCCAGAGATGTCATCCTTACCAAACTTAGTTCTTCTTGAATGTTCAATCTTGGTCCATTGATGTATCTTGCCACTTTCTCCTTGCTTGCTTCACTATGTCATGTCCTTATGATCATGTTATAAAATTCTTCAGTATACTCCTTCACATATTTCTCCTTTTATCTCAAGTTCTGCAATCTCTTCAACAATTCCAATTCATAGTCACCAGGTATAAACTGATTCTTCAACATTGTCACCATTTTATCCCATTTTGTAACCTTTTCTTTTCCTCTTCTCTTTCTGTCCAACTATACTTCTTTCCACCAAATAGCAACATGTCCTTTCAACTTAGTCTTTGCAAATTTCACCTTCTCTAGATCTTCATTTTCTTCATACTCAAAGTATTCTTCTAGGTCATTTATCCAATCAATCAGCTCTTCAGGATTCAAATTGCTAGTGTAATTCAGTACATCCACTCTAGGTCTCTTCCCAATCTTTGAAATAGTTCACAACATCTTCAATTGATCTAATTCTTCTTCTTCTCCTAGGTTTTCTTCATTTTGATTAGCGGATTGAAATTCATCATCATCACTTTCAACATTAGGTCTTGGTGTAAGTCCTCTTCTTTGATCTTCTTCAACAACATCTAATTAAACTCACATTGTTTTCATCATCTCATCCGTTCTTCCAACCATAGTACTAATAGCAAGTATTCTGCTTGATGGTATCTCTTCCTAGGATCAAATGTAACTGCCTCAAATTCGGTGATCAAGCTACAAGGTGACAACTGCCTCATAGTCAGCAAGCGGTTGACAACACAAGTAGTCTTCCTTGAATTTGACGATCTTTTCACAGCAAGATCTTATGGAATGCCTTCACAAAATTTGCTCACTTGACTCCCAATGGATTCAAAATTTTCTCTGCTTTGCCCACCTTCACTCCCAAAGGATTCAAACTTTGCTCTGATACCACTTGGTGCAGTCACGGCTAGGAGGGTCCACAAGGTGAACAATCCAGACCATGTAGCAAGAGTAAACATAATGGCATCAACTTAATTATAGAATACAAATTTAGATTCAATCATTTAGTATACCATAGGTTCAAAAACAAACATGTCGGCAATATGCAAGCTTATAGATTAGGGATCACATGTCCAATTCTTCAGTTATAATATATGCGCAAGGTATAGCTTTGAAGTACCTGAAACAAAATAATTTAAACTATCTAACTTGTGAATTATGCTAACTATCACTAACTGACTTGCTAGGCATCTATTACATGATTATATATCATCTCCAGATCACAAGATTCCTCCACGTTGGCCAAACAGATTAAAAAATCCAATGAAAGAGATGTAACATGTGTACACTGATAGGTCGGACCTAAACATATGGGAATCCTCTACAAGTGAATGAATCCATGTTAGAAACCCATGTTTAACCCTTCTCTTTACTTTGTTAGTATATTACATTTGGATGCATATGCTTTGTAAGTCATCCCGTGAGTATATTGTATTATCCCACATTCATGGGAAGTAATAGTTGTTTAGATTAGACTTAGTATATAAGTACGTGTTGAGGCTAATGAAGGCATCCACAAATTTATTATATTAAGTTTGCTCAAAGGAGGTTGCCCCCTCGAAGTGGCCTACAATCAATAAATTTCTTCTGTGTTTCTGCTATTTATATATTTCTGTTATTTCATGCATTTTTCATTATATTGTTGCAAGAGGTTCCTCTCATCTAGTATCAGAGCGCTTTCTTGGGCTTGCTGGGTGGAACTTTTGTTGAATTATTTTCAGCAGTGGCCTCCAGGTATTGTGATTATTGCAGTAGTTCTTTCTTTTTCACATCTGTATTATTCATTTCAATTGCAGGTTCAGATCAAGGAATATCCCTATCTTCTTAACTATGGGAAATGTCTAAGCATATAGCCCTAAAACTCATTGTGAGGAGTACCACAGGAACCCTGAAGTAGCTGGCCCATTGAGAGGACCTACCAGTGAAAAAGGCAATGGCCCCTACTTGATTGACTAGTTCCCATCCGTGAGGTAAACCAAGAGCTATCGTTTGTGGCAAAGCAGTCATCAGTTTTACCTGAGCCATGGAGTGAGGGGTACTGCCCCAGTACACAAGCTGTTAGACATCATTGGTGGCCGAGTGACTCCCCTAAACCTTTAGGAAGTCAAACATACTTGGGGTCCATATCTATTGACAACTAGAAAATCGCAGATTGAATCCATCCATAGCAGTTGGCAGATCGTTTCCAAAAAAGAAATTTTGTTTTTTCACCATATCTTCCTTGCTTTAGCTTCATTTCCTCTCAAAATTCACTAGAACCCCTGAAATTTCATTCTGCATATTTCCTTCCTTGAGGACCCTATCCCAAATTCCACTTATCGAAGCCAGAAATCCCACATTTGTCTATTTCTAGGGTTTGCCATAACTTCTTCAATTCTCACCCAATAGCCTTCAAATTTTACCGCAATGTTCATTTCATATTTCTGCTCCTTTGTCCCTCTTGGACAAATTTTCCCATTCTTTCACCCTGCTTCTGAAATCCTCATTTTCTTCTCCCCTTTTCCTCAAAAAGTGTCCAAAACCTAATCAAACCCCAATTACCCATCAAAGTTTTTCCCAAATCCAAATTTTTCTTTACTAAAAAAGTTTCTATTTTTATTTTTCTACCCATTCCCAAAAAAAAAAATTCTCCTGGCTATGGTTGTCACCCAAATGGGAGAAAAAAACATGGAGGATGAACTTGTAGCCCTCAAGACCAAAATCCAAGATCTGGATGAAAAAATTCTCAGCCTCAATCTTCAGCATTCAGCCATGAACAATAGACGGCAACCAGAGTCTTCTATAGACACTAGGTTTTCTTCTTCCAACAATTTTTGTGGGCCAAAGCTTGATTTTCCTCACTTCAATGGTGATGATCTAACTGGATGGATATACTGGGTAGAACAATAATTCAGTCTACATAATACTTTTGATGTCAACAAAGTCCCACTTGCATCCTTTCATTTGGAACATGAAGCCCTTCAATGGTTCCGTTGGTACATCAAGGCTCATGAAGAGCAAAAATAGACAGATTTTTGCAAACTCATTTTGTAACGATTTGGCCCTAGTGCTTTTGATGACTTCATAGGAGAACTCACTAAACTTCGCCAAACATGCACTATGAGAGAATATCAACAGAATTTGAGAAATTGGCCAATCACACAGAGGGATTCTCTAATGAATTTTTTAGAAGTTGTTTTGTCAGTGGTCTGAAGGATGCAATTCGATTTGAGGTTAAAATGTTCTGTCCCAACATAATGATGGAAGACCTAGGGTTGGCTAAGTTGGCAGAGGATGAGATCACAGATCAACAATGATCTAAATCCAATTTTGTTCCATTCAGAAATATGGTTTCCCAAAGACCTCAAATAATGCTAGCTCCTAGAACAACTCATGTCAAGCATTTGACTGAATCAGAGATGCGGGCACGTAGAGAAAAGGGCTTTGTTATAATTGTGATGAGAAATTCACTCGAGGACATAGATGTGTTGAGCAAAAGATTTATCTCTTGGATGTGGATTCTTCGCCTGAAACTAAAGTTTATGTAGATGCTCAGGATATAGTCGATGATTAGGTCAAAACTCAGCAGCCGCTTGTTGACCCTACTTCTCAGGAAGACCACCCAGAGATCTCTCTCCATGCTTTAGCAGGAGTCACACCCCACAAACCATGCAAGTCAAGGGTTACTTTAAGAAGCTCCCTCTTACAATACTCATTGATTTTGGTAGCACTCACAACTTCATTGACACTTAGATCGCCAAACAGGCTGATTGTTTTGTCCATCCTTGCTCTAGCTTTGAAGTCATGATTGCCAATGGGGGCACATTACCTTGTAAAGGGAAGTGTCGCAATGTGCATATCTCTATTGGAGATTATAACTTGTGCTTTGACATGTTTGCCTTTCCCTTAAGCAGATGTGATGTGGTTTTGGGCACCCAATGGTTACGAACACTTGGACCCATCTTATGGAATTTTGCTAAACTTTGGATGCAATTTTTAGACAATGGGCAAAAATACACATTGAAGGGCTTACAACTGGGGTCTCTTAGCATCATAAGTTCACATCACATGGACAAGCTTCTTAAGAAGAATTCACATGGTGTCATTGCTTAGCTCCATTCCATTTAGATGCAACCATCAGCGGTCTCCACTACTCCTTCAGATCTACAACAAATTTTGGATAGGTATGCATGTGTCTTTGCCAAACCAATGGGATTACCACCTTCACGACCAGAGCACCACCATATTCATCTCTTTCCTAGAAGCATTCCTCCCAACATTAGGCCCTACCACTACCCATTTCACCAAAAGACAGAGATTGAGATGCTCGTTCAAGACTTACTGAAGCAAGGCATTATTCGCCCTAGTACGAGTTCCTTTTCTTCACCAGTTCTTCTTGTATGGAAAAAAGATGGGTCATGGTGCCTCTGCATTGACTTCCGAGCACTTAATCACATCACAATCAAGGATAAGTTTCCAATTCCTATTGTTAATGAGCTTCATGGTGCTCATTTTTTCTCCAAGTTGGATCTTCGTTCTGGGTATCACCAAATTTGGGTTCATGAGGATGGTATCCCTAAAATGGATTTCCACATGCATGATGGCCACTATGAGTTTTTAGTCATGCCCTTTGGCCTCACTAATTCTTATTCAACATTCCAGGCATTGATGAATAAAATATTTTGGCCCTACCTGTGGAAATTCACACTGGTCTTCTTCGATGATATCCTCATCTATAGTAAAACATGGGCTGAGCATCCCCACCATCTGGATCTCGTACTATAACTTCTCTCTAATCATAAGCTCTGTGAAAAATAGTCTAAATGTGTTTTTGGCCAAGAGGAAGTGGAGTATCTCAGGCATATTATTTCAGCCCAAGGGGTTTGAGTGGATCCTACAAAAATAGATGCCATGAAAAATTGGCCGCATCCTTAGACACTCAAGAGCCTCTATGGTTTTTTGGGGCTGACTAGCTACTATCACAAGTTTGTCAAGGATTATAGGAAGATTGTAGCTCCATTAACAACTATGTTGAAAAAGGATGTTTTTACCTAGACACATGTTGTTGAGTGTGCATTTGAAAAACTGAAACAAGTTATGTGTACTACACATGTTCTAGCTATGCCAAATTTTCCAAGACCTTCACTATTGAGAGTGATGCTTGTGGAAATGGACTTGGTGTTGTTCTCCTTCAAGAAGAACATCCCATTGCATTCACTAGCAAAGCCCTTTCTAGAAATAATTTAGTACTCTCTACATATGAGAAGGAAATGATGGCTATTTTGCATGCAGTATAGAAGTGGCGGCCATACCTACTAGGGAATCATTTTTGCATCAAGACTGATCACCAGAGTCTGAAATATTTCTTGGAACAACAGGTCTCCTCCCCAACACAATAGAAATGGGTCAAAAAACTCATGGGTTATGACTATGAGATCACTTACAAGAAGGGTAAAGACAATATTGTGGCGGATGCTCTTTCTCATACAATTGATGACCAAGCTTCCCTTTCAGCTATTTCTATGCCTGTTCCAAATTGGTTGGAATTTGTCTAGCAAGGCTATGTCAATTACTCTTCATTATCTCAAATCATTCAATAGTTGGCCAATAACCCTTATGTTGTACCACATTACTCTTGGGATGGTGCTTCTCTGTGATACAAGGGTCATCTAGTGCTTCCTCAGAGCACAGAGCTTCAAAAGGCTATCTTCTATGAACTCCATGCTTCTCCATCAATAGGGCACTCTCAGTTCCTCAAAACTTATGAGCGGGAACGACGTAAATTCTCTTGGAAGGGAATGAAAAGGGAAATTCAATAGATGGTGGCTAAATTATGCTAACTATCACTATCTAACTTCTTAGGCATCTAGTACATGATTATATATCATCTCCAGGTCACAAGATTCCTCCACGTCAGCCAAACAGATTACAAACTCTAATGAAAGAGATGTAACATGTGTACACTGATAGGTCAGACCTAAACATATGGGAATCCTCCACAACTGATTCTCAGGGAAGGTCAGCCACATCCCAAAGTTCCTTGAATGATGTGTCTTTTAGCTCCACAAGTCTTCTCCTTTAGCTATCTGTCTGAGACTCTCTGAATGCTCTATTCTGAGAAAATAATCGATCTTCTAATAGCGACATCTCTCCAGAAACTGATCCAAATAATATGATTTTTGGATATGATGTGCATGAAGATGTCTAGATGCTAAGTCCATCTCTGCAAGGTCTAAAATGAAACTGTGGCAAAACATGAACCAGAATACATAAATTGCTACTGACTAAACTAACTATACTGAACTGGGAAAATGAAACAAAACAAAATAAAATGCAAATATTTTTGGTTGATGCAAGATTGCTCTTGAACCAGGTATGCTCCTGCATCAATTAATCAAATTTTCTCAAAAGCACTTGGAAACCTAGCTATAGGATCAATCTACTAACATCATCAAAACCTCTGTAAGGCATTCAAATCACTTTAACATAACAACTCAAACAAACAACAACAACAACATTAGAAGATATAGTTGACACCAATGACAACACAAACATGTTGACATCAATGAAAACATCGATTAGCACATACATGCAACATCCACACCCTCTCCTCCATTGTTTGGGGTCTCTATGGTTTCTTCTTTTCAAAAATTGAACCTTTCTCCACAACAAAAAGGCTTGCTTCCTACTCCACCTACTTCTTCTCTTCTATCTAAAAAAGAGTGTATTTTACTGAGGCTTCTAAAGGCTTGCTTGATTACTCTTCCTCCTCCTACATGCAAGAAATTTCCTAAACAAATTCAACAAACACTTCCTTTTTGTGCATATCATTGAGTTCTTGGCAATTCCACCAATGAATTCCAAGCCTTTAAAGACAAAATTCAACACCTTCTTGACATGGGTGCTCTCATTTTTCCTTTTGTTGAAGTACAAGTTGTCTCTTATCTACATGACAAGTGATATTGAGCATGGCCTCTATCTAGTTCATTCATCTTCCTCTATTTTCTCATGAGATTATAATGTTTCTACCCACTATGGCATCTATAGCTTTCTTTGTTTGCTTATTGCCATTAATGGTGGTACAATCTCACATGCGACCATACTTTATTTTCAGTAACAACACAATACTATTTTTCATGGTTGTCCTTACCTGTATTATGGGGGACAAATACAACTTGTTCTAGGGGTGTGCATTCTTTCTAAGAATCCCCCTGTTGATAACTGAGAGGGGGGGTGAATCAGTTATCCTAATTATTTCTTCTTTCTGAACTTTCTTATTAATCAATGCAGCATTAATTCAAACAAGCAAACATTACCATGAAATGGAAAAACACATGACATAGTATTTTTGATGTGGAAACCCTGTTAAGGGAGAAAACCACAGGGTGATTAACCCAAAGATTATTCTTTGTTAGAAGAATAAGGAATTACAAAATGGCACTTGCCAATTAGGGCTCATTGCCCGAGCACACTGCTCACAAAGGAGGCACACTGCCTACAAGGAGACACACTGTCTACAAAAGAATGTTATACAATACTTGAACTGATTGGAAGCATCCACATATGCTGGAGTTCAGTTCTGGTTAGGCTCAGTACACTGATCTGCTGCACTTCATCTTTCCTCTTCTCTTATGCTACTTTCCTTTCACATACCAGACCTTTCTTACTACTTCTGCTCTGCTCTGCTTTTATTCGCATATCACATATCACCACAACACTTCTCACAACTAAATCCATTGTGTATATATATCCGCACAAGTAATTTCATCACCTTTCTAGTCGACACCTGGAATAGTCAATCTTTTCACTAATTCTGATCTGTCGGCTGAATCCTAGCACATCAAGTAATGCGGATCAAGTATATGCTTGTAGAAATCATTAATCATGTCGGCCAAACATGATTCATGCCTTCATAACCTTTAACACCATCAGTAACACATCCAAAAAGTAGTCTGATGTTCTGTCAGTCAGTTCTTCCTCTGTTCACACTGTCACTCAGGAATCCGGTACTCAACTATTCATATCTTTTTCCTCATCTATCACCGGAGGCTAAATCCTTGGAATATACCACTCAAGGTAGTCCTCTTGACTTCCCCAAATCCACACTGCACCAAGATACTTCCTCTGAGAGATCCAGACCTGTCTGTCGGACCTTGCCACATGCTCTGTTCTTGTTTATTGGACCACAACATTCTTCACTCTGACTTCCGGTAGAGACACACCATGTCCTACGGATGTGTGGAATGAACTTTGTTGCCATCAATGACAACAATCATGAATCCATATAGTGTCTCTTGCCAACAATCTCCCCCTTTGGCATTGATGGCAACACTTAGTGAAAAATTACTAAGTGTATACATTATGCTCCCCCTTGACTGATGCTATGTCTTTATATATATTTTCCGGAGCTCCCCCTTAGTTGGATTCCTCATTTTTCACTATTCTTCACTCCCCCTTTGACATCAATGGCAAAGGGTAGGGTCCGTACACCAAAATTTTCAAAAAATTTACTATACTTCGCCGCATAAGTATATACATATGGCATACTTACATATACTTAAGTATGTCTGCAAAAGTTGTCTTCAATTGAATAAATTCTGTAGCCCAACTTTGCTTCATTCTATCCAAAATTGAGATATGACCGCTCAACAGGAATGCAAACGCATCTGCCCTTTTTAAATCTGTTAGATCATTTGTCTGGGCTGTGATTTGAGCTTCACTTATGGCCTCATGCATGGCCTCTAACTTAGGGACAATGATCCTCCTAAGTTCACCCATCCGGCTGATCATGTTCTTCCTTTCCTTCTCAAAATTCTTTATTGTAGTTGTGATTACAATAGTCTGACACTCTTGATTGACTATGGAGGAAGAGAGAGGATCAAAACTTTGAGACAAACTTAGTAGTTTATCCTCTTGCTCTTTTATTTTCTTCTTAATCTCTACTGTTACTTTGGACCATGAAATACAAAATTTGTATATTTTTCTGCCATCTATAAGAGCATTTTCTAAGCTCTTTATCCCTATACTCATATTTCTCCTATCATTACTTATCAAACCTTGTACCTCTGATAATCTTTTTGCAAGAAATTCCTTCCAGACCTTATCTTTTGCTGACTTCTCTAGTGAATCAAAATGTGTATTAACACTGCTGACTAGAGTTTTGAGATTACTAGAAGTGGAGGCTGTGGGATCTTTCTAAACTGATGGCATAATCTTTTCAAGCACTCCGAAAGCAGCTTCTATCAACTCACAGTCTTCCATATGAGACTTTAGGAGTTTTTCATTAGCCTTAGCATTTGCAAATGAAGCTATCTTCATTGTCTGTACCGAAGAAAGAGAATCAAAATTGAATGGACCTTGTAGAAGCTCCAGTTCATCAATCTCCATTGTTTCTTTGTTCAGAAATTCTTGGACAGTTTGTGTAGTGTCTCTTGCCGGAGACAGATTTTTCTTTTCTTCTGCAGCCTTGGTACTGTCAGCTTCTTTTTCCTTCACTCTTGCTTCTTTCTCTTGTATTGTGTCTTCTCCTTTGGGTCCGGAAGCTGTAGGGGAAACCGGAGGAGAGATATTTGTTTGTCCAGGAATCACTTCTTCCAGAATAGGGGATACAGAGCTCTTGTCTTTACCGGCGTCCTCTATGATAGGAATGTTGAACTTTTAAGAGTATTATGGAGAATCTCTTCAGTCTCTTCTGCCACCTTGTCAGTTTCACCAAGCATGAGCTGATTCATCCTTTCTTTGCTCCTAAATTCATCCTTGCAATCTTTGAATATCATATTCATTGTTTTGGGATCGATTGCAGGATATAGCTGAATAGCTATTTGTTCCCGAATCTCAATGTCTTTTGCCATGGCATTGTTCTTTCTTATTTCTAACTCCTTTTCTAGGCTCTTAGGAATTAGAGATATAATCTCAATGAAAGCCTTATTGTATATGTTCAGATACCTGATTGTAGCTTCCTGTAGGATCTTTTGGTCAGCCTCATTGTAATCATCATAGAATTCGGCCATTGGTTGAAGGTTTCCATCCACAGTGACTGATTTGATTACACTTTCTAGAGATAGAGTGGGTTTTTCAACAAATTCCTCTACCATTTCTTCCTTGTCTTGGCCTGTGGAGGGCTTACTGGATCCTTTCTTCTTCTGCTTCTTTATTTCCTTTACCCCCTCATCTGATTCGGTTTCCTCTTCATCTCTTTGACTTGCATAAGCCCTTGTGGCTTTTGTCTTTGATCTTTTCTCTCTTTTGTCGGATGCCTAGACTCTCGGTTTTGATGTTCTTGAGCCTTTGGCTATGGCAGGTGCAGATCTCTTTGATGATCTGGTCTGGGTGGAAGTTTCTACCGGAGCACTTTTCTTGCTTCCCTTTTCTGCCCCTTTCTTCTCTTCCTCAGCTTTTTGTCTCTTTTCTCGGTTGGCATCAAGTGCCTCCTTTGAGATGCCAAAACCTTGGGCAATATGTTCTACTTCTTTTCTCACCTTTCTTTTCATCTCTGGTTCTCTGAGTTCCACATGAATTTTTTACACTCAGCTCCTCAAAGGTTCCAAACCTTTCTGCCTTTGGATCTTTAGGCTGGCTTACAATGTGTTGAACATGTAGCTCCACAATCTGTTCATCAACTTCATACCCCATGGGCATGATCTAGACTATCCTTGGCTCTACTGCCTCCATAAGACATTGATCAATGTCTACCATGAAGCACACTGTATCCTTATATTTTTTAACTACTGATTTGGGGATCCTTTCTCTGATTTGCATTATATTTTGGAATTACTTGAAGTAACCCCACAGAGCTGTATTTCTTGCCTTTGCATCTCCAAGTTCATGCAAGTAATCTCTGATCTGGATAGCTACCAGTTTGTCATTTTCCCATACCCATCCATTTGATCTGGGAAGCTCATTCATGAAGTAGAATAACAAACATAGTATCAATCCTCCATATTTAAAGGAGTTCTTTTTATCCTTCTTGATCTTCTGTATGTTTTCCATTAATTGGCTCAAGAGGAGTTCACAGAGATCATAATCTGCATTCTTTCTTAGCATCTCATAGGCCATGTATACTGCTATTCCAGATACTAAATTCTCCCTACTGGAATGATATATCTTGTATCCTATTATCATAGATGCATACTTGATATCCGGGTCAGTAATATCTTCAATGGTCATTGCCCTCTTATCAAATTTTGATTCAGTGGCCTTTGTGACAATGTTGTTTTTGATAGATTTGAGGATAGGAATTCCTCCAAAGGAATGTAAACCAGTTACTGCCCTAATTGCTTCCTTGGTGATCTTGTAAGGTCTATTCAGCCATAGGAAGTTATCATGCACCCTACTTAAAACATACCGGACACATCCATCTTCTTCAAAGCAGGGGAAATGAATGAACTGATCAAAATGCTTTTCTTGGATGCCCTTATATTCTGGTTTAAGCTCAAAAGCATCATCTATCAATTGTTTGTGATAGATGTCTCTTAGTTTGAATTCCCCAAACTCTTCAATATTGGCATGTATGTAAACCCTAATGTCTTCTGTGTGTAAAACGCCATGTAGAACACTAGAGAATGCTCCTAGGGGATCTACCTCCAAGGATTTGTATGGATGTTTCTTAAATGTAGGGTGAGGTCTATCAGAAATCTTTACAATATTCAGAGTACCCATTATCAAGAGATTTGCAGTGAGATATTTGAAAATGGAAAATACATTTTGTGCCTACTGGTTTCATGGAGTTGGTTGGATTGATCTCTGGAAGTAATGACTTCTGCAAGTGATCTTCAATGAACTTGAGGAATTTCATTGCAGAGCTCCGCTTTTCATTTCTTCTTGAGTGCAGAATGAGTGAATGATTAATGAAAAACCCTTATATTGCTCTGCAAGCCCTAATATTAGATTGCAATAAATGCTTGACCTACATTATTCTGGTTTGCCTTATTCAGGTGATTTGAAGAACTGGATCAACCCTAATCTTTAAACATCTTGCGGATCTTCCAAATCTTAACCACAGTTTGTTTGAATATATCCCTTATGACTCCTTCTATCCGCAACTCTTCTTGTGCCAGTTCTGGCACCAATTGACTGGCTGGGGGAACAAGGTTTTCTTTGTGTCTCCCCCTGAGCCAGAGCTCACTTTTTAGTTTTCGAAAGGAATATCAGCACCAGAGTCTGGTGCGGATCCAATCTCTACATTCTCAGTACTTTTCTTCACCCAAATCTTGCTCATCTCATTTTTAACTTCATCCGCATTCATCTTTTGTTTACCCTTATCTTGATTCTGATTATGATATATCAGACCTCTTTTGTCCTGATTCTTGCTTCTACAGACTTTTGCATTATGACCGGACCTATTATAGAATTGGCAAACAACATTTCTTTGCATATTTGACTGATATCCTCTTGATCTGCATTGATTAGCGATATGACCTACTCTATTGCATGCAAAGCATCTACCATTGAATGATTTGTTCATTTGCATATTTCTGCATTCATGAGACTTGTGACCATACCTTTTGCAATTAAAACACTGTCCGGAGAAGGATGAATTAGTCTAATTCATTCTCTTTCTACACTGATTAGCTTTGTGACCAAAGTGATTGCAGCTGTGGCAGTATCCATTGAAGGATGGATACCTTTGAGCATTGGGCTGTCTTACTGGAGGTCTTCTAAGCCTGTTCCTTAGATTTTTTGAGCCATAATTCTTCTAACCTAATCTGGAGCTTTCTCCTTTCTCATATCCCAAACCACATTTGTCATCTACCTTCTTTTGACTTCCAAGAAGAACTTCAAGTTGAGCAGAACTTATCTTGAATTTCTCTTTATACTCATTTGCTGTTTGAAGATCTCTTTTTAGAGAGACAATTTGATCCTCAAGTTTTTCTTCATTATCTTTAGCATCTTCAAGATCAAATTCAAGATGTCTGATAATTCTATCTATCTGGTGGCAATCTTCTGATTTCTCTTTGAGAGATTGTCTTAGATTATCTTCAGTTTTTCTTTTCTCTTCAACTTCTTGGGTAAACTTTATAACTCCTGATTCCATTTCATATCTTACCATAATGATTTCTTTTGATAACTTTTCACATAACTTGGTTTTCTCAGTCATCTCTTCATTTGCATTATTTTCTTCACCTTGTCTTGCCAATTGATGAAGCAGCTCCTTTCTCTTTTTCATAGAGAGACTTAATTTATCTTTTAGTTCTCTCATGAAATCATCAGCCTGTTTGAGTCTTTCCTTTAATTCATTGACTTCAGAGTTTGACTGTTCAAGATCCTCAAGGGCAGTCTTGAGTTGCTCCCTTAAACCATATGCATCCATTTGGACTCCCAGATCTTCCTCGAGCTGTTAGACTCTGTTAGGAGGAACTTAGCTCTGATACCAATTGTTGATAACTGAGAGGGGGGGTGAATTAGTTATCCTAATTATTTCTTCTTTCTGAACTTTCTTATTAATCAATGTAGCATTAATTCAAACAAGCAAACATTACCATGAAATGGAAAAACACATGACACAGTATTTTTGACGTGGAAACCCTGTTAAGGGAGAAAACCAGGGGGTGATTAACCCAAAGATTATCTATTAGAAGAATAAGGAATTACAAAATGGCACTTGCCAATTAGGGCTCACCGCCCAAGCACACTGCTCACAAAGGAGGCACACTGCCTACAAGGAGACACATTGTCTACAAAAGAATGTTATACAATACTTGGACTTATTGGAAGCATCCACATATGCTAGAGTTCAGTTCTGATTAGGCTCAGTACACTGATCTGCTGCACTTCATCTTTCCTCTTCTCTTATGTTGCTTTCCTTTCACATACCGGACCTTTCTTACTACTTCTGCTCTGCTCTGCTTTTATTCACATATCACATATCACCACAACACTTCTCACAACTAAATCCATTGTGTATATATATCTGCACAAGTAATTTCATCACCTTTCTAGTCGGCACCCGGAATAGTCAATCTTTTCACTAATTCTGATCTGTCGGCTGAATCCTAGCACATCAAGTAATGCGGATCAAGTATATGCTTGTAGAAATCATTAATCATGTCGGCCAAACATGATTCATGCCTTCATAACCTTTAACACCATCAGTAACACATCCAGAAAGTAGTCTGATGTTCTGTCAGTCAGTTCTTCCTCTGTTCACACTGTCACTCAGGAATCCAGTACTCAACTATTCATATCTTTTTCCTCATCTATCACCGAAAGCTAAATCCTTGAAATATACCACTCAAGGTAGTCCTCTTGACTTCCCCAAATCCACACTACACCAAGATACTTCCTCTGAGAGATCCAGACCTGTCTGTCGGACCTTGCCACATGCTCTGTTCTTGTTTACCGGACCACAACATTCTTCACTCTGACTTCCGGTAGAGACACACCATGTCCTGCGGATGTGTGGGATGAACTTTGTTGCCATCAATGACAACAATCATGAATCCATATAGTGTCTCTTGCCAACACCTTCCTCCTCTTTCTTCCCCTTTTCTTTACCTTAAAATATTTGCATATTATACATGCTAATATTTTAAGGGGGCATATAGTTTTCTCACATGTGCATCCATACATGCACCTTGCTTTATTTGTGCCTCCCTGAGGTGTAGTTTATTAATTGATGAAGGGCACTCCCCTTACAAACCCAAACACACAACAATAACATAGAATAAAATAGTGAATGCAAGAAAGAAACACCTACTTTCTATTAACTCAATGTAATAAAATTACAATCTTCAAGAAAATTACAAGCTACAACTACATGGGATTTCTAATTACAAAGATCTGCAAGCCAAGGCCACCATCTACACTACTAAACCCCCCTATAACCCCCATTCACCTCCTTTATCTAGAATGCATAACTGTCCTAGAATATTCTAGAAAATGTAACTCTCGCTAAGAAGATTTTTTAAAATTTTTTAATTTCAGTAGTACAACTTCCTAGGATGATAAATTTTGATCCGACTATCAAATTTTCAATTATTACATATCATTGGAAAGCTCTCAAAAAGGCTTTTGGCCACAAAATGGTACCATTAGGTACTTTTGATTTTTGGCCAATTTTCGGGCCCATCCAAAGCCTCTAAGTGCCTCAAATTTGACTTCGAATATTTTTATCAAGATTTTGAAAAATGAAAATATTAATATCCCCCAAATAACAAATGATATTGAAGTGACTTCTTGAACACTAACTTCAATTCACCATTCTAGAGGTCTGTGTAAGATTTCGTGTCAATACGTGTACAAATACCAACTTACTAAAAATAGTAAGCCTACCAATTTTAGTCCTTATTAAAAAAGAAACAATATTTTTGGATGATGCAAGATTTCTCTTACACCCTGGATGCTCCTATATCATCAATTTTCTCCCTATGGTGTTATTTATTTTACACTCCCTGAAGCATTCACCCCCTTGAGGTGTTGGTGTTTGATGTGCTCCCTAAGGCATTGGCATTGATGTGCTCTCTAAGGTGTTGGTAGCATATGAGACACCTAGCATAATACAACTTGCTATCATGTGTGATTCATATGACTTACCTTTTTACACTCATGGTCACCTAGCATAATGCATCTTACTACTGTGTGATCCATGAGGGATGTTGGTAGTCTATGAGCCACCTAGCATAATACAACTTGCTAGTTTTTGATCCATGAGGGTATTTTAATTTACATGACCCCTAGTGATAAAGCAAGCTAGTGTCTGAGTCATGTACTCTCTTCTTTGTTCGTATTGATTGCTTCCCTACCTATTCATGTGTCTTCTTTCCTTAAAGCAATCGATTGGCTCATTATATTTTTCTATCCTTTTAAGAATTCCTCTAATTCTTGTTTTCTTTATTTTTGTTGCATTTTGGAGATGATGCATTGTATTGAGACAACCTTTCATATTGAGATCTCTTTTACTTTGCTAACTCAAAATTTTTCTTTCCTTGATATATATTTTTTTCCTCCATGTATGTGTTGTTTATGTTTATATGTGTGTGTGTGTGTGTGTGTGTGTTTGATGCTCTAACATAGTGGTTTTGTAGGTTTTCTTTCTAACACTATTGTCTTGTACGTTTTTGTTGTCTAATGTACTTCTTTCGTAGGTTCTCAACCTAGGGGCTTGGTTCCTCTACTTGAAGAGATATGTGTCTTCTACAGTATCATTTTGGTGTGATATTATTTCCTTTTAGTATTAAATCCTTTTTACTTTAGCATGCATATTCACATAGTGTCACAACATTGCTAAAGTGAGGGCTAAATGTAACATCAAAAATTTCATACCCTTACAATTTCACACTTTATTTTGGCCTTGCTTTGGTGTCCATTCCCTTAGTTTGCTTGTAGGCTCATTTTAGCCCTTGCATTATCCTTTTCCCCTCCCATGGTGCTTAGGCCTTGTTTCTAGTGTTGCCTTTTCATCAAGTTTTGTTGTCACTTTTGTGTTATCCCTGTGATGTTCTAGTGTCTTGTCATTTTTGAGCCTAAACTATCTGAACTCTAGCACTTTGCATAGATGTTCATGTGATGTTCTAGCATCCTACAATAATTTCTTGTTTGAAGGTTGTTTCTGAGTGTTTCACCACTTGTTGCCTTTCATTGGTTAGTGGTAACACCTCGAAATGAATCCAAACAGCTCGTCAACCTATTCCTCTTCCCTCCTATGTTTTTGAATCTATCTTTTCAACATCTGTCCAGGACCAAAATTGTATCTTGAAATTCTTCCTGGATAGATGCACGCACTTATGCATCTAGTTAAGAGGAGGGGCAATAACCCCTAACTTCTGTCGGAGGTACTCAAAAGTATCCTTAGGGAGAGCCTTTATAAAGATGTCTGCAACTTGATCCTTGGTAGGCACATACTCCAACTTTACCTCATTCTCTACAAATTTTTCTCTTAAGAAGTGATACCAGATTGAAATATGCTTTGTCATTGAATACATCACCAGATTCTTTGAAATGTTGATAGCACTTGTATTGTCACATGGGATAGGAATAGGTTCATCATATGACACTTTGATATCCTTCAATGTCTGCTTCATCCATAACACCTATCTGTAACAAGATGTTGCTACAATATATTTTGCCTCTGCAATAGATAATGACACTAGTCTTGCTTCTTACTTAACCATGAGACAAGTTTGCTTCCCAGAAAGAAAGCACCACCACTTGTACTTCTTTTGTCATCTATACATCCTACTCAATCTGCATCTATGTATGCACTTAAGGAAAAATTAGTATCCTTGGGATACCATAGGCCGAACTCTAGAGTGCCTTTCAAGTATCTGAATATCCTCTTTACTACTAAAACATGTGACTCTCTAGGATTAGCTTGAAATCTAGCCACAAGACAGACTGCATGCATGATATCTAGTCTAGTAGTAGTTAGGTATAATAGTCACCAATCATTGATCTGTACTTTCTCTGACCAGTCTTAGGAGATTCATCATCTTTACTCAATTTACAACCATTAGTCATGGGAGTACATACCATTTTGGAGTCTTCCATTCCAAACTTCTTCAACATTTCCTTAGCATATTTTGACTGTGAAATGAAAATACCCTTTTCTAATTGACTAATTTGTAACCCAAGGAAGCAGTTCAATTCCCCACACATTGACATTTCAAATTCTTTCTACATTTCTTCTACAAATTTCTTGCACATACCTCCATTTCCTCCAAGGATTATATCATCAACAAATACTTCCACAATTAGGATTTGATCTTCTTCAACTTTGAAGTACATATTGCTATCTACAGTGCTCTTTTTGAATCCTTGTTGTAGCAGGTACTTATCCAACCTTGCATACCAAGGTCTAGGACCTTGTTTGAGTCCATACAATGCCTTCTTTAATCTACAAACCATGTTTGGATCATCTGATAAATGAAAGCCTTCTGGTTTCTCAATGTATACTTCTTCTTCCAACTCTCCATTTAGGAATGTAGATTTCACATCTATCTGATAAACTTTGAAGTCCTTATGAGTTGCGAAGGCCAAGAACAATCTAATGGACTCCAATCATGCCATTAGAGCAAATGTTTCTTCATAATCTATTCCTTGCACTTGTGAGTAGCCTTTACACACCAGATTGACCTTATTTCTGACTACATCCCCATTCTCATTCAATTTGTTCTCTAGGAAGACCCATTTAGTTCCTATCACATTCTTGTCTTCTGGTCTTGGGACAACTTCCCAAGTTTGATTCTTCTCAATCTACATCAATTCTTCTTCCATAGCCTTGATCTAGTGCTCATTTTTGCATGCTTCAGTCACTATTTTGGGTTCTATTTGAGACAATAAGTACAAATTTACATGTTCATCTACCATAGCAATACTTCTCCTTGTTAAAACATCTTTGTTCTTATCTCCAATAATCTGATCTTCAAAATGATTATTCTGCACATACTTGGGAGTCTTGGGAATCTTCTCCAGAGCATCTTCTTCATCAACTTGCTTCTCCTTTTCCTTTTATTCCTCTCTTTCTTCTTCTCTTCAAGAGTTCTCATCCGATTCATATCCTTCTAATAGCACTGAAATTTGGTATGGTTGTTCATCCACTTTGACATTTGCACTTTCCACTAATTTCTTCATCCTCTTGTTGTAGCACCTATAAGCCTTGCTCTTTGTAGAATATCAAAGGAAGATTCCTTCATCTGATCTTGTATCAAACTTTCCCAAGTTCTCTTCATCTCTCCTAATGTAGCATTTACTTCCAAACACTCTAATGTATTTTATAGTAGGAGTTCTTCCATACCATAGTTCATATGGAGTCTTTGAACTGCTAACCTTGGCTTGCACTATGTTTTGTATGTAGACTGCAGTATGAATGGCTTCCCTCCAATAGATATTTGGTGTATTTGCTTCTTTCAACATTGTCCTTGTTGCTTCCTGAACTATCCTATTCTTCCTTTCCACAACTCCATTCTACTGAGGAGTCTTAGGTGCTGACAAATGCCTTTTTATTCCATGATCTTTGCAAAAGCAATTAAACTCGTTGGAGGTGAACTCACCACCTCTGTTAGACCTCAAACACTTGACTTTCAAATTAATTTCATTTTGAACCATAGCCTTAAAAGCTTTTAAAACTTATATAGAGCTTCTGATTTTTCTTTGACAAAAGTTACCCAAGTCATTCTAGAGAAATTATCAATCAAAAACATGAAATACATGTCACCTTGAAAGCTTCCTACTCTTGTAGGTCTACATAGATCTGTATGCACCAACTCCAGAGGTTTGGTGGTAGAATACTCTTTGATCTTGAAATTCTTCCTTGTTTGCTTCCCAATCTGATATTCCTTACAGGTTTTATTGGTAGGCTTTGTAATTCTTGGCAGATCCCTTACAACTTGAGTAGAGTTGATCCTCACTAGACTAACAAAATTGATGTGACATATTTTTCTATGCCATAGACAACTTTCATTAATTTGAGTCATGAAACACATACCATTAGCACCTTTGAGTTGATATATATTTCCTTTTGTCCTTGTTGTTGGCAGTGAGCTGCCCCCTTGTTAGTGAGGCATTCAACGCTGACCTTAGGATTCATGACATGGCAGTGAGCCTCCCATGGATCTGGGTTAAATCTGGCATTTGTAGCGAGCGTTGATAGCTAGAGCTTTTAGCGCAACGACAAATGATTCCTAACTCCTACAACTTATCACCATCAATGACAACTTATCACCATCAGTTTGTTCAGTATGGTAAAGTGTTTGTGTTTATCTTGTTATCATGCTCAAGTCAAGGTTGTCAAGTTGTGCTAAAGACAAGATATGAGATGTGAATTGAACCTAAGCAAACAATATGACTTTAATATGTTGATCCACCTTGAGACAAACTTGAAGTTATCTAGATTGAGGTTTAAACCAAACTCATAAACTTATCATGATTATTATCACCTGTGAAGAAATCTTGAATGAAGCTTCTAACAACCTTTGATAAGGAGTAACAATACCCATGACATAAAGAATGAGTGAAGCATCAACTTCAACATGTTACACTCTTCAACTCAAATATGAAACTTTTGAACAAGAATGATATTTTGAACTCCTGAAAAGAACCTCTGACATGAAGACCATTCCGTGCTATTTGTATCAACCACTGTCACTTGTAAACAACATGATGTTACTGTATACAAGCAAGATCCCACTGTCAAAAATGATTGTGAAGACAATCTTTGTAAACCAAGTAAACCATGAATCAAGATCACATCTCATATCTTGTCTTGAGCACAACCTGACAACCTTGACTTGAGCATGATAACAAGATAAACACAAACACTTTACCATACTGAACAAACTGATGATGTCACTTGCTTCTGTCAACAACAATGGCAACTGAACATACTTTTGACATCAATGAACAAGTAATGATTTATGATGATAACAATCCTGAAGATAACATATGACAAACCTTTTTGAACATTACCATCTACAATTGCTGATTCAAAACATACCTTTAACTTCCTATGATGAAATACAGGATATCACCATCAATATCATAGCTTGAAGAACTCTGTGTGAAACATATTAGAGAAGAAGATCATCAATGAACCATGTGAAATTATCACACCAAAAACTTCTTAATATCTCTAGTTTATCATTTTCTTTTGACACTATCTTCAAACCACCTGAAAGTTTCAATACTTATGCAAAACATATGTCATAAAAACATTACTCAACAAGGTAGTTGATATGACCATCAAATCAACTTCTTTGATATGTACTATCATCCTGCAACCAAACTATTCTGACACCTTTTCTGACATGACAAAGACTGAAGACCATCTGAACTATCCTCCTGTTCTGCACAAAACACTTTTCACAACACACTGTCAAATCTGATATATACATAACTACATCCTGCAACCAACAAGAACTTCTGCCTCTTGACTTTGTCATTCAAACAACAACAAACAAATTGCATCAACAAATTCTTCCTATAACAACACTTTGCACAAATCAAAAGCAGAGATAATTGCTATGAATTGAATTTTCATTTTCAGCCACCTTAGCCAACACATGCTAATTTCTGATAAGAGGTTCTTGAGAGCATCTTAATCTCTTTGCCTTGACAAGCAAGATCACATAGAATTGCAACACAATTTTTAAGTACCAACATGATATGAACAGTATACAAATAGGATCAAGTCACAACAACATCAACCTCTTTGTGCAGAGAGCTTCTGAAACACCTTTTCAATATCTTGTATGCTTACTGAACCAAAGATTACCTATATCATAGTCACACACTGAAAATCAACATTGTTAGCAATATCATCATCAACTTCTACTTTATTTCATAAGCTTGACAAGATCAACATTCAAATGATCTCCTTCCTAAAACTTCTTGGGGATAATTGATAGATCATGAACAACTCCCCCTCACTTCATGCTATCTATTATGCAACTGATGAAGTGACTTGTGTAGGATGCACAAGCTTAGATTCTGGCTTCTCTTTACTTTCTTTCTGCTTCCAAATTTTCACAGGTGCTTTCTTCCTCCAACCTTTTTCTTTCCATTTCAACTTTTTTAAATCAGGTGAAGCATACATTTTGCAATTATAACAAACTATGTCAAAATCATAATCAAATGAATGATAGTACCTTTTTAACATCCCCTGAGTAATTATGTTATGCTTCCATGTAGGATCATACCTTCCATTCATTTTGCAGTTTCTTTGTATGTGACCAATATTATTGCACTTGTAACATACAAGGTTAATATTCCTTCTACAATCAACTGCTTTATGCCCAAAATGCTTACAAGTATAACAGTAACCATTAAATGAATAGTTATACCTGTACATGTAAGCTTGTCTTATAGGTGCAATACTTCTTTTTTGATTGTTCACTTTTCTTTCAGGAGCATCAGGCTGATCAATTTTTCTTCTAAGAGTATCTCTAGCTTTAGAAGACTCTCCTTTTTCATAACCAAGTCCAAAAGTATCCCCATGTTGTTTTTGTTTTCCCAACATCTCATTTAACTTGCTTGTGCTCTCTTCAAATTTCAGATTATTTTCTAATTGCTTCTTAACATCCTCAATTTCTTTACTTAAAGAAATTATTTCATTTTCTAGCTTTTGACATTCAACCTTTTTAGCCTCCATCTCAGATTTTGTTTCATCAGTTATCTTCTTAGCTTTCTCAACCTCTGTCTTCAAACTGACAATTAATTTGTCTGATTCACTTGCTTGATTCTTCAAGTCTACAATCAAGTTTCTTGCCTCTTCAAGATCTAAAACAACTTTGTCCTTGAATTCTTTCTCTTGTATAAGCTGATCTTTTAATCTCATGTTTTCTTTACTAAGTTGCTTAATTGTATCCAAGGCACATAGAAGCTCTCCTTCAAAATCAACCTCACAAATATATTCATTAAATTCATGTTCATCTTCATCATTAGTCTCAATAGCAAAGATATCTTTTCTTTCATTAAATTTATCAAAATTCTCAACTACATGACCATTCTTTGTATCAATTATCAAGGGTGACAAATGCAACAAATCATTGCTGGGCACAACTGAGGCTTGTTTTACCATCTTTTGATCGGCATCTTTATTTGACATCTTAATTCTATTCTTCTTACCCATTTTACTCCACTACCAGGACCTACCTGAGCCTATTAGACTTTAAAAAGGGAACTTGGCTCTGATACCAATTGTAGGAGTTAGGGACAACACTAAGAGGGGGGGTGAATCAGTGTTGTGTGAATTTTTTAATCTTTTTACAAACTTTAACTTGGAGAGCACAAGGAGAGAAAGTTATCATTGAATTGTCAAACACATATGCACATAACTTTGTCAAACACATAAACAAAACTCATGATTAAAACATACAACCACAGAGAGAAGATCAATATGAATCAAGACACACCCTCCAGGGGTAGAAAAACCACTCTAGAACTACCTCATTGGCTACAATATGTGTCTCACTGACAAATACAGAGGTCTTCACTGACCACAAGCCTCACTGGCATACTGTGGCATACTGTGCCTCACTGGCAAACCATCACCAATAGAAGTTATAAACCAGATCAGAGGGATACTCTGTTTCCATTCAATTCTCAATTCCTTCACACCTGCATAACAACAATTCATCTGATTATCTCTGCATTACAAACCCAGTATCATCTTATTATTATTCTTTTCTCAAAAGGATTTATTAGAAAATGTCTTCATTTCTCTATTCAATTCCACACAACAACACTGCATCATTTTGTATGTTTCATCTCTATCTTTCAAGACATACATCAATGCACCTGAAAAACATTTTTATACAAGTTGAATGTCTTTTCACCTTTCATCTTCTGTATGTTTCATCTCTGTCAAATAAAATACAACTGCCCTTTCACATTCTTCTAATTCACAAAACCCTTCAATCTACAAATTTCTTCAACCAAATTTTCATTATCCTCTTTGTACAAGACCCTTCAATCTCTGCAAAAATAAAATCATATATACATATATATATTTTCTTTTTTGCAACATGATTGGCAAGATCATTGAAATTCCTTCTCCCTTAAAACTTTTTCAATATTCAACAACCTGCAAAATGACTCTTCATATCCTGCAAGAATAAAAGATATGCAAATATATTTTTTCCTTGCATCATTGTTATCCTGTTCTTTTTGAAATTCTTCTCTCTACAATTTTTCATAAAAATCTTTACTAAATTCTTCAATGGTATGGGAAAAATAAAAAAGATTTTCCAAAAAATTGCTTTTAAAAAGGCATCAACTATTTCCTTTAAAAGCTCCTTGAAAAACTCCTTAAAAGACTCATATACTTCCCATTTTAGATCTCATACCTTTTTAAAAAAAAATAAAATAGAAATTTAAAAAAATTTCTAAACTTTAGAAACCAAGCCTTTTATGACTAATCCACATATTTTCCTTTTTTAAAACCCATACAAATTCGGTGGCTTTGCATATATAAAATCACCTTATTTAATTGTCATAAAAATATGACATGGAGGTCGAAAACTAAAAGTTTCTAAAAAAATAAAATCAAAGCCAATTGAAATGGCTTGTTCACACCCCACACATAATCTTTTTGATATTATTTATTTTACTCCCCATCGAATGCACTCCAAAAAGCATGCTCTCCTTTCAAATAAGGTGGTCTTTTAATAGACTTCAAAAAAACTGCTCAACATTCATTTAAACATATCAATTGATATGCTTTGCCACCCAAACGTTCATGGGACATACCGAGGGTGTTGGTCGAACTCAGAATGGGCTGGTCATATACTATGACATATGACCCCTCTAGCAGGTGACATAAGTGGAATAACCTGTTCTCGCAGGTCAACATCAAATTGAAACAAAAGTAACCTTGGTTTATGATGGGTGCAAAAAAAATGAACTTAGGTTTTTAGGGCACCACAATGATATCATCTTCTAATTAGGATCCACTGATGATCTTTCTGCACATGATACAGAATTCTAGCAAAGTATTTTACCTCCTTTGACATCCATTTGCTTGACATCCATTTGCACAATGATCACAGTTATGCACCATTTATAAACACTTCATGCTTTCATAAACTATTTGCATCCCCTGACTTAACCATGAAGCAATACCATCTTGTCATCAAAACAACAAACATATGTTCTGCTATGAATTATGAAAACTTTTATCATAATCAACTTTGTGAGCACAAGATAATTACGAAAGCATTATACTCCTGATTTGATTTGAAGAAGCAATACAGTAAATATACATGTCCTCTACCTGTTTCCTTATGTGTCAAACTAATGAGATAAATTTAACTCATCTGAATTCTCCTCAACCATGGATGATGATCATTATCAATTGAGTCCAACAACTTGCATCAACTCAACATCTTGTGTGAAGAAATGACCAAGAAGAACAAGAAGCATAATAACATAAATGCACTGCAACTTACCATCAAACAACTTGATTCCTGCCACATACTGCTACTACATTCTTGAAGATACCACACTATATATGAAAGATATAAACTAATCAAGCCAACTCAACTGACAACACTTATTCTGTCCAAATGAACAACTCCTGATTGATGTTCCTTTTGACATCAATGAGAAACTATCACCATCACTTGTCTCTGTAGAAATCAGGGTTTCAAAATTTTCCTTTCTATTTTCACAACCACCATCTTGAAATACAAGGTTATATCCTCTACTACACATTTGTTCTACACTTAGAAGATTATGCCAGAGACCCTTGACATAGAGAACATCATTTGTATTGTGCTTGCCATCAAAACTAATTAAACCTTTTCCACATATCTTAGCAGATGCATCATCTCCAAATTTAACTAAACCTCTATCAAACTTCTCAAGCTTCACAAACTTATTCTTATCACCTATCATATGATTTGAACTCTCACTATCAATTAACTAGAGGTTCTCCTCCTCTCTTGCATGAAAAGTAGTTACCAGAGTTCCTTTGATATTGTGCTTTGTTTCCAGAGCAATTTCCTTCATACCCCTTTTAGAATTAGTTCCAACATTCAAAGCCGTGAACAAGAATTCATTACTTTCATCATCCGAATAGTCAGACTCATCAACAGATATGCTCTCATCTTCTTTAACATAATAACTTCTCTTTAATGATTTTCCTTTGTTATCCTTGTATTTGTCATTTGAAATTTTGATTGGACATTTTGAAGCATAATGACCTATTTTTCTATAGCTGAAACATTTGAAGGGTAACTTACCTCTGTATTTTCTAGAGCCCTTTTTCAATCTACTCACAAAATTTTCTTCCACTTCATCAAAGTCATCTGAATCAGATTCAACATTCTTTTCTGTCTTGCTAGCCTTAAAAGCAGTTTCTTTTCTTGGCTCATCTTGACCAAATTCTCTTATCTCAAAAGCAATTAGAGTACCAAACATTTTATCCCTAGAATAATTATCCAAATCTTGTGTTTCTTCAATAGCAGAGACTTTAGCACTATAAGATTTTAGAAGAGTTCTTAGTACCTTCTTTACCACTTCTTTTTCCTCTAGCTCCCCACCTAGACCATTGATAGAATTGACAATTTCATCCACTCTCTGCACGTAGCTTGCAATATTTTAATCCTTTGACATTTGCTTACTTGACCTTTTCATCTCCTTCATAGGTGCTTTCTAGCTTCTTCTAGATCTCATGAGTAGTTTTGTAGCTCATTACCTTCACTAATTCAGAATCACAAAGACTATTCAGAAGAGCACTCCTTGCCTTGCCATTGTTCTCATATTCTTTAATCTCATCTTCATCTTTTGGACCATTAGTAGGTCTAGTGTACTTTTTTTCAACTATCTTCCATATACCATATCCTAAAGAGACAAGAAAGATTTCCATCCTACTTTTCCAAAAAACCATAATTTGTTCCATCAAACACTGGAACCTCCATATCTTTCCTGTGCGTCATCCGGATCTACCCAAGTGGTTAAGCTTCTTCAGGAACTTGGCTTTAATACCAATTGTTAGAATGCACATGACAACTAAGAGGGGGGTGAATCAGTTGTATGTTAAAAATTAAAAACTCAAAGCAATTTCAATCATTAACCTCTTAACATGCATTAGAAAAATGTAAACATGTAAAGCATCAATGCAAACACATCCAAACACATAAGAACACTAGATTTATGTGGAAAAGCCAATAAGGGAAAAACCACAGTGAGGATTAGCTCACATATATATGAATAACAACACCAAAAATCAATAGGCTTACTGTCAGGGGCTCACTGCCTAGAAGAAAGGCTCACTACCAGAGAAAGGCTCACTACCCAGAAGAGAGAAGAAAGAAGAAGACTATTACAGAGAGATTCACTATCTCAAAGAAATAGGAGAGATCCACTACTACCACTCCTTGCCATCTGCAACCTTTGGCTCACTGCCTTCGGTAACTTCTTGCACACTAAAATGTAGACACCTTCTGTTCATTGCATTCCGGAGTCATAAGCATTTAAGTTCACACATAATTTTACTGCCGTTGATTCACATTCACATTCACATTCTCTTCTCTGGGTTGCTCCACTCAACTTCATCTTATATTTATACCATCTACAACCAAGACCTATCCCAATTAGGTCGATCCTAATGAAGCGTGTGCATTACACACATACAACATTACTTAGGTCAGCACTAAACATTTCCGTGGTGGAAAGAAGTGAAAGTTGACCATGTCAAGGGATAACTAGGACTCAATTATGTGTCACCAAGCTACTCATTACATTCACAATCCAAGAGGTACCTCCACAAATGGCACTAGTAAGCCAAGTCAGCCAAACATGAGCTAATGACCATATCCACACTTCTCTAAGTATAAGAACATCATGTGGACCAGAGAGAGACACTCCAAAGCATTCACACACCTTCCTAGAATACTCATCATCATCATAAACTCTACAACACTGCCACAACCATCTGAATCAAAGAATGTCTTCATTATGCACATCAGGACACACTGTTACTGATCACCAACATAAGAACTAAACTTGTAGAGCATCCCAACACTGGGGACTTCAAAGGAAGGTGGATGCACATAATATAAGCACTCTTCTAGATCCACAAGATAGGAAATCTCAATATAGAGAAATGTGGAGCATTCTCATTTCTCCTAGACACCCTCTTTCATAGTCAAATATTTTGTCAAACACATCTTCTACTTCCGCACGATCCATAACCTAAAACTCTAGATTTGACACCTCTGAACACCTCTGATCAATACTTCAAAACTACACAATCATATCTTTAATTGGGAAGAAATACAGAGCATAACACTGAGAGTACCTCTGTCACATTGCACACCTTTTTTATCAAATTTTCCTAAAAGCACTTGGAAACCAAGTGAACCATCTGCTGGGAGTTGACATCAATGACAACACCAGCAAGTTTCCCATAATTTTATTATGACTCAAATGAAGGTATCATGCAATTTGGAAGACTAGGGTTCTTCACTAGTGATGGTGATTTTGTAGATGATTGGAAGAGTACTTCTAGATATGTTTTTCACAAGAGGAGCACTATTTGAAGTTTTGCAGATCTAGAGATTAGCTAGGAATTGCAGCTACTAAGCAATTAGTGGTATAAATTAAGGGGGAGTGCTGGAATATTCTATTATTTTCTTCCACCATATTAAATTATTGTATTTGCAAAAAGGGCAAAATTGTAGATTCTAGAAGGAAACTAGCAAGTTTCTAGATGAGGCTGGATAGGATAAGAAGTCTCTAGAAGGGGAAAAATTACTAAATGTATTGTGCTAGAGTAATGGAGAGTTAAGGCCTCTATATATTGAGGCATGTTATAATAATTTTTCAGCAAGCAATAGAAATTGTTTTGATCATCAAATTTTTCTAAATGTTGTAGCATTCCTATGTGTATTTTTGTGTATTGTGTGTTACCTCCATCTATCACCATCAAACTTTCACCCCTGATTTTCTATAAATCATCAGGTTTGTGGGTCTAATATGCATATGATAACAGTCCAAACCATCTTAAAGTCTTATTCTTGATCCCAAGGTAGAAACAAATATCTAGGAAAGAATTTTTTTCTCATCAACTATAATCTCGTAGGCTCACAACCTTTTACACTTCACCAACTGTATCGATGTGATATTTAAAAAAATAAATTTAAAATAGACATGCTGAGAATCAAATCAAATCAAATATTTCAGCTACCATGAATCTAATCAAACTTTCTATTTTATTTTACTCTGCAATCAATCTAAATGAATAGATCTTTTCCATATGTCACAACTATGGACTTACTACACAATGACAAAGCTGCTCGTCACAATCATGTACTCATTGCAAATTCCATGGCCAAAATTTGTTTGACGGTAGTTCTTTTAATCTCCACCATGAATCTATATAATTCATTTAGTGCTCCTCACTAAAGGCTCACCTATCGATGTAAGAATAACTCTAGACTAGCAACTTCCACAAGAATACAAACTAAAGAGCAAAGAACAACATTTTCCAAAAAAAAAAAGAGAGTTGAGAAAGAAGTGTCTCAACTGTTTAGAATAACAATTATAAATATAAATATCTCAGTTTATGCTCTCTTTCTGGTTGTGTTTTGTCGCCTGCATTGCTTTCCACCTCCTTAGAAATATTACTTCTTAATTGAAGAAAACACCATTGTAGTTGAGAGAAAACGACATGAGTGTCTATCGAGCATTAAGATTGAGATTGAAATCTTCAAACATATAATTATGAGACCGATATTATGTAAACTATTACGTATTACGTGTTTGGAAATACACCCAAGTACTTGAATATATCAGATACTGTTCCATTTTTTTTCGTTAGTTGTCTGGCTTGCAAATTTCCATCCATCAATTCAGAGAGAAGGACAGCAGTGTCTATCGTTTAACAACGTCCACTCAAAGACAGCAAAGTTTTGTCGGCCCTCATATTCTGCCGTAGAAGAGAAGAACATATGCCAAGATATCAAAATTTGATTATATTTTTGACAGTTCCGTTATCAACCACAACGGCACATTGATGATTACAAGTCCTGTATTCATTCTCTTTATATAAACAGATACATTTGCAGATGGGCAGATACATTTGCAGTCAAGGCATTAATCTGCTATACTAATTACAAAGTTCTCAGAGCTATCAGATTTTCTTTTTTTATAACTTTTTTCCTTGTTAGGGTGAGGTGTTTTTATGATGATGCAAGAGGGCAATGATGAGGTTGTTTGTGGTTGCAAACGAGGTCGAGAAGATAGCCATGAGAACGACAAGCCCGAGCAGCAGAAAAAGTCTCGAGCTGATTTATCAAAAAATATTGAATGTCCTGACTTGGAGGAGGATTGTATATATAATATCGACGAGGGGAAGGTATACAATTTAATGAGAGAGCTCATGGAAGAAATTGGGTTCATAGCCGATCCTCCTCTTCCTCCTCCATCTCTAGTTTCTCTTCCATTCCAATGTTCGACTGCAACTGAAGTTACCCATGCTTCCCGCGACTCGGCATTGTCGTCGACCAACTGCTCGTCGAAATGTTCAGATCCCTGCAATGGTGCTGTTTCCACAGAAATGGATTCTGCCAACAGCGCAGTGGATAGAGTGGGCTGTGATGATTATGAACGAGCAGGAGTTGTAGGAGATTATTATCGACAAGAAGATTTTCTCGAATTTTTTGGCGCAGAGTTTTTAATAATGTCCACGGGGCCAAACAAAATAGAAGAGCAACAATAGTATGGCATGGAGCATGTTTAGCCCTTGCAGTTTGGATACTGAATATCCTACATGGCAAGTGGATGATGTTGTAAGCTCTAGGAGCACTTTTACAGGGAAGGCGATGAAAAGTGAGTTTTGGGTGTAGTAGTTTTACAGAGACTTTTAAACAGCAGGTGTGTTGTTGTACAGCAACAGTAGTTCAAAGTCATGACTAACCAAAAGTGTAACATGGGCGTTTTTTATAGTTTCAAGAGCACTTTTTGTAATGAAATTGTAAGCTTACCTTAGAGTGTGTTCCCTAATGAAGACACTCTACCTGTGGGTCTTCATTTTATGTGTCACTGGTCTAAGCCATGCTATTCATTTTGAGTATATGATCAGACCAGATTTATACAAAATGTGTAATGGTAATTTCACTTTAAAGTGAGAATAAGCATCAAGTAAATCAATATTTGCACTAGTAAATGCATAAGCCTAGTAAATGCATAAGCCTGTAACATGATCTGATGGTAAAATAAGAATTTATATTTATAGGTATGTAGGAGACTCATGTAAACCTAGACTAGGGGTTTTATTACAAATGACCTAGTCTAGTAGCACTAAGTCAAATCAACATACACAATGCATAATGGAAGCAAAAATTGTATGATAGTAGTTTGTTTCTTCCTTTTGTAGCTCATTACAACATGCATAAGCAAAACACAAGTGCTTTAGGAATATAAAATGCTTCTATAGTAGACCTATTTTCACATACAATGCATTGTTTAAAAAAATTGCTCATCAATCTTCATCTCTAGTTGTCATTTCTATTCATGTAACCTCAATGTATGGACTCTCTTTTCAACCCTTTTTACATGCTCTATTTTTCCATGGATGCATACCACCAACTTGCTCTATTGATTTGAACCCCTCTACCTTTCTCTTTTTGTCTCCCTCTATAGCATGAATTAGATCCTCTCCTCTACCTTTCCATGACCAAGCAAATCGTGAAGATTCTTTGCCAAAACTAGTCAACAAACCTCTTAGTGCTTCTCCACACATCCAACAAAAAGAACAAGACATATATATGATGATTTCAATGACCAATAAACAATGCAAAAACACCAACACAACTATCTCATAACAACAATAAATGTTGTAGGTTGAATTCATCAAGAAAATGGAAAAAACACTTTTCCACAAGCTCAAGGAGAATGAAATGTCACGATCAGTAGCAAGATATTTGCCCAAACATAAAACAAGTCAAAAATTTGCTACTAAAGGATAACAAAATTACCAAAAAACAAGGAGAGAATCTCTAAAAAAGAATCAATTACATTACCTTTGGCAATATTAATCATTCACTGTCTCGACCAAGCTAGAAAAAGATAAGAGAAAACAATTTAAAATAGAAACTATAGTTGGCAGGGTTTAAAAGGTTAAACCATATCTTTTAAATGAGTGGTGTCCATATAGGCAATAATACATGCCAACATCCAACCAAAGTCTTGTCTCAACAATAAAATTTGAAGTAGCCCTTTATGTACAAATTCATATTATGGGTCAAATTGGTTAGTGTAAATAAGGATATTATACAACTAGTTAGCTTTTAGCCTATCCAAGAGAGTCCTATTCACACTTGTTAAGTCCACACTTAGGGACTTTTTACCTTTTGTCTCATCTCATAAGGACTTTACACATGTGCCCACACATGTCCCAAGTGTTCTAACATGTGTCACACTCTTGGAGGGTTGGTCAATTGTCTACTCCTACCTTCTTACCTACTCTTTGTCCTACGTATACAAGGAGCCTAATTGTAAATTGTAAGATTCATATTTGATTCACTTTTTATGATTGTTATTTTTTGTATTGTGCTCATAATCCATTTGTGGAAGTTATTTGGATTTTGCATTCAGATCTTGATTGCTCCAACATGGTATCAAAGCCATGAATTGTAAATCCCTTCCTATTTTTAGATGAATTTGGCACTAAGCCCTATCAAAAGTGTCTTGTGGAGCCAAGCAAACCTCACCATTAACTCCAAAAGGCATGAGAAAGCTAAAATAGCCCGTCATTTTGTTAATTTTTTATATAAGCATTTTTTGCCAAAATAATTGGCCCCTGTGCCACCTATACTGTACAGCCATACAACTATATCCTATATGGAATTCTGTACATGTATAGATTTTTTCAGTCTAAAAGGATTTTTTTTTGTAAATTAAATTTTTTTGTAGGATCTCTAGTGTAGCTTAGCAAAATTTATGGTTTTTTGGTGATCATCCTCTATTTGTTCATGAATCTATGCTTGCTTGGTTCAGCCAAGGGTTTCAAGTTTGATTTCTAGTTCATGGGAAATATTTTCTTTAGTTAGTGGACCTCATTTTTCTTTTGGTTTGAATTTTTTGTGATCAGAGGGTTTTGTGGCTTGATTCATGGTTTTCACTGTCATTGGGTTAAAACCAATTAAAGTTTATCCTTTTGTTTCCAAACTAGGGTTCCAAATATTGCATTTATTTTTAGAATCTAGATTGAGCATTTTTGGATCAGTTGAGGGTTTACCAATTGCCATTAGCATTTTTTTGGTTGTCACCTTCAAATCCACTTCAATGCTAGGCACTCCGAAGGAGATGTAGCTATGGGTGGTCCACATGGCATCAAGCATGGAAAAGGTGTTTGCATCTTAGGCATTGGAATTGGTCAATTTGTAGGTCAAAGTCATGATAACCACTAGTAGTCAAAGTCTTATGTTAATCCAACATTGACCATCACCATCATTTGTTGCTAACTATTACTACTACAATTTATGTTTTTGATTAGATAAGCTGGGAAAAGGGTCCAAGTTCCTTACATAATAAAAGAGTTTAGAGCCAGAAAGTTTAGGAAACAAAACATCTTGAAACAAAGAACAAAAAGCATTGGCTGGTAAAGAAAACCAAACTAGGCATTACAACAATAGGCAAGCAAAAACAAACCAAAAACAACTAAGAAATGACACCAAACAACACTACATGCTATATCTTCCAACTAGGGTCTCCCAATCCTTACACATCCTCTTGAGTTTCTCCTCCCAATGAGTAGCATCCATATCCTTTTGCAGTTCTATCTTTTTCATCTTCTTCTTGGACTAGTTTTCTTCCTCTTGAACCTATTTGTGTTTCTTCAAATTAGCCTGAAGATTAACAATCCCTAAGACTGCCTTCCTCATCATGTCATCATTAACATTAACCAGAACATTCATAGCCTATTCAATTTTTTCTAACCTATAATGAAAGTTTTTCATAGTCTTCCATTTAACATTACAACTATCACATAGTTGGGGGTTTTCAGTGGTATGTTCAATTCTAGACACTCTAACAAGAAGGTCATCCATTTTATCAGTCAACACTACCAAATTTTGATTAGTATTGGAATCTCTAAAGGAATTCTCCTTCATTAAATCTTCATGAGCACAAAACTCTTCATTAGCTTCCTCATGTTCCTCCTCAATAGAATTATTCGGAGATAGAAAACCTGTGTCATTAGACTCCTCAGGGAATCCTCAAGCTTCTTCTTCAAATAGATCCTCCTCAATACTCAGGGAGTCCTTAGGGCCTCTTCTTCAAATAGGTCCTCCTCAATACTCTGAGAGTTGTATGAAGGGACAAAATTAGAAGTGATTTTTTGCACAGTAACATCTTCTTTCTGGTTACCATTCTTACCATCATTACTCTTACCACTAGTAGCAGTAATTAAGTTCTTATCTAACCTAGCTGAACTTCTCCCACCACCACCAGCTCTAGCATGCACCTCATCCATACTATCTCTTTTCCCTTTAGGTGAATGATGCACAAAGGCCACTCTAATTTCAAAATCAGTAGTAGTTGTTCTGATTCTAATTATTCTCTTCACACCCTTAGGAGTATTCCCCTTATTCTCATTCTCCTTAAGGGACAATAGGATTTTTTCAAGGGTATCAACATTCTTACCCTTATTACCTTTAGTATTATGCATAGGAGTGTGCACAAGTTTAACAAAAGTGGTTTCAACATCCTCAACAATTGGTAAATTTTGGGGAGAAGGAACAAACCCAGTAGAGGAAATATTTTTCTTCCTCTGATTGATGAGTGATGAGTTGCATGGGGGACCTATGCATTGGCCTAGCTATACATAGATCTCCACCTAGTGACATGTGGCTAGAGCAGAGTGTATGTCTCACTACTATATACTAGGCATGGGATCACATTACAGTACTTCACATAGTGAGGGATAGGATAGCACAGAAGGATGGAGAGCCATATGTGTATGCATGGGTGATGCGATTGTGGTATAGATGGTCAGGGGATGGTGCATATTTTTAGAGGCTATTGGATGAGCTACAACTAGGATATGTAGTGTGGAGGCCATGGATACCCTATGAGGGATTTGATAAGGACATGTTCTACCTCATATTGGTGTAGATGCCTTGCTACATTGTGGGATGCCATCACCATATTATAGAGAGATACAGGCCAGCCATGGTGATTCGGTATTTAAATTTACAATAGGGAGTAGTGGAGGGGCCACATGTGTTTGCATGAGTGGCTTGAGAGATAAACTAGTGGGGAGCATGGATAGATCTATGGGTGGTCATACATAGCTACTAATATGTTGCATTATAAGTACTCTGGGATTACAAGGATGGAGTGGCAGAAATTGGTATGATAGAAAAGTATGTATTATTGTGCCAGGATCAACATAGGCCTATTAGGCTTACCATACCCACACAAGTAGCAATCCAAGATAGGGTGAGGGTTTCCATGGTAGAGGTATTAAGGAAAATAAGGCAGAGAGATAGATGACAAGGTGTGTGTACGGAACCACCAATGGCAAGCTTGAGAGGAGACATGGATAGTGGGGATGTGCAACATGCTATACAAAAGGGTCCATATATGGGGCCATAATAGGTACCACAATAGGTGTAGGCTAAGGAGAGGGGAGACTAAGATGCCATGGATGTGTATGTACTAGAGGTAGAGGCACAAGGAGAGTAGGCATAAGGCCAAGGATAGGAGGACGTAGATGACGTCAAGATGTGACTAGCCACAACACTTTTAGAGAGGGATACCCTTTAGGTGGATTGGGAAAGGTTGTAGGGTGAGATGGACCTTTAGGCTAAGTGAGATATCCTAGCCACAGAGAGGGATACCCTAGTAGATGAGTGGGACAAAGTGATAGTAAAGAGAGATAGCCTATAGCTAGCTCATGACAACCTATAGGTATAATATGACAAGGCTTAGGAGGATATGTAATTGTTGAGACAAGAGAGGGACTAGGCTTGGCTATTGCTAGGCCCTTAGGGGATGACACAGGCATTTATAGAGATGAGGTAGGCATCCTAAGAGGTAGCATGAGTGAGTAGAGAGATGGCATAGGCACTACATGAGGTAGCATATTAGAAATATTTATATGAGACTGTCATGTCACTAGATCAAAGGGAGCCCTCCTATATTGAGAGGACCACTTTAGGGGCTAGTGAGTCAATGGCTAAATTAGCCTCAACAACTAATTCAAGTCATAGTGATTATGCCTCCACCTAGAGGACACCATCTCCACTAGGGTCTTATGGAGATAGTGTTTTCTATAGCTAGCTAGACAGGGCATTGCTCCTTTTTGTATTTTTGATATCATGTATATATGATTTGATGATGTACAAGCATTTTTTGATTCATGTATACACAATGATGCTCTGCAAAGATTGTTTTGTACTATGGACTAATTTTTTTATTAAATAATATATGATGATGACAATTAAGCCATGAATTTATATGGTGTTTATCTAATGCATTAGTTTATCTGATGGATACATTTGATGATGATGCACTTTTATGTGATGTGTGGACAATGTATATGCATGATGTGATAATGGATAATTTTATTCATTGATTATGATTATTATCTAAATTTGGTTTTGATTCCTATGGATCTCATGATGTATACATGTGATGGCTAATGTATGCTTATATATGATGATGATTTTTATGTATGCAAATGATGTGATGTTTTTGTGATTATATATGATGGATGCAAATGGATTTTATTCATGAACATGTGGTTATGATGATATGATTATGGATGCACATATGATAATGTAGATTGATGATTATATTTTTTATGGCATAATGATAGGAAGAAATAATGTGATGCAGTGGCATCCCATTTTTATTTCATGCTATTTGTGGAGAGGTCACGGCTTTAGCCATATCTAGTTTTAAAAGGCATAAAAAGCCTAAAATCATACAATATAAAGAGGGACCCAGCTGGCAAAAGATAGCAATGCATTGTTTTATTTCTTCCATTACTAAGGCGAGGAGGTCCAAAACACCTCAAGTTATGCATCCAAAATTAGCAACTACAGTCATTATGCCTTAAATACTTTTACAATCCTCATATTACTTGATGGCTGCCGAATCTTTGCATTAGTCATCTGCATGTGCCGATGGTAGTTGGGCATCGACAGTTCCATTATTAATTTTCTACATAACAGTTTAATCCTCCCAATCTTGGTGTCGTGACTATGTCAGTCATAAATCTTTTAATTATTTGATGCAGATTAGAAGAACATGAGAGGTCGATTGATATATATTGAGGGAAGGAGACAGTCTAACAGGAGGAGGCTATGTGTGAAGGCAAGTAGAGGCCGATTGCAGCTTAAAGAGGAGAAGGCCAAATAGCTGAGAGGTTGTTAGTTCAAGAGAATCAAGTTGCTACAAAAGGGGAATCAATAGACATGGGAAAATGGATGGCTGAGATAAGGGAAGGAGGTCAATTGTCATTGAAGGTTGTTTGTCTATTATAAGAGGCCAAGGGTTGTATAAGAGAAGGGACAGACAGTGTTAAGAGAGGAAGATGTAGAATTGGTACAGATGAATAAATGGATAGAAAGTAGAGATGAGGGCATCGTGCCTGAGAAGTAAGGAAATAGAATGGTTATGGACTGCCCATAGGGAAGGCCAGTTGTAGAGGTTGATACATTTGTAATGCCAATGGTCTTTCTGGTTTTGAATGAGATAGTTATATTGCTCTCTTTCATGTGGAAAATTGTTTATTACATCTATAAATTGTAGTCTCTAATTATTGATAGTATCTATTTGGATTTTAATTCCTCTCATTGTTAGAATTTCATGTCTGAGAGTGCATGTATGAATCCATAATTTGATAATCTGAACTATCATTATTGTCAAATTGTGTGAATCTATGCAAGGATCCATTAACTAGTATCAGAGTTTGTGATGGAGGACCTTTGTTCCATCAAATGGTATCAAAGATCAAAATGATCTGAGTGTGAACGATTAATGTGTGCAGTGTGTTGTTGTGGTTGTTTGCCTGGGCATATTGAAAAGAAGAAAGCCCTAAGGAGGTGCCTAAAAGATGAAGAAAGAAAGAATGATGCAGAAGCAAATATGTAAAGAAGGACTCGAGAAAAGAGACAAAAGAAAAGAAGACAAGAGGATGATGGATGTAGAATTCTAGAGAGAATTGGTAGATTTGAGGAGAGATGTGATGATGGTAAAGCAATGGTATGAAGAATAAGACCAAGGATATTATTGGGTATGGCCAATGGTAAAAAAAAGTGAAATGGCCAATAAAGAAGATTGTTGAGAAAAGAAAAAGGCAAACAATGAATGCATTGAGAAGAGAAGAGAAGGATTAAAAAAGTGCCCACAGAAGTTGGGTCAGTAGAGGGTTGCCATCAGAGCAACATGGACTGGAAGAGGTCAAAGAGGTTCTTATTGAAGAGAACATGAGAAAAGAGGAAGAGGAAAAGGTGCAGTAGATAGTACTTGAGAAGAAGAGAAATGAAGAAGAAAGAATGTCCATGAGGAGGGCATTGAAAGAGACATTGTGGTCTCTCATTTTATTTGCTAATGTTATGTTTACAGATTTGTATGCAGGTATGAAGAAAGTGATGAAGAAGGTTGAAGATGAGACCTTAAAGATGATGAAAGTTGGGGAAAGGGTAGCTCCTAAAGAAAGAATGGAAGAGGTGAACGAGGAGAGATTAATGGCAGTAGAATGCCAAGAAGAGTTTGCAGCAGAGGTGCATTGCAGAGTGCCTAAAAATAAAGAGGAGATTGATGCTAAAGATGTTCAGATTGATGATGAAGATGAAGAGGAAACCATAGAGTTTCATGATGCATGTGAAGATATTGCAGCAGTAGCAGAAGATGCTTGTAAGGATGAAGAAGAGGAGTTAAAAAGCCAAGAAGCTGAAGGTGGATGCAATTTGGGACAACAAATCCTTGCACAGAAGGATGGAGGTAAAATTGTTATTTTTAATCATGAATGTAGAAATGAGAAGATGGATAGGCAAGTTGATAAGGAAAATAAATTGGAAAATGCAACTATGGTTGAGGATCATGGATATGTAGTGCCATGTTGGCAAAGGAAAAAGATTGATAAAAAGCAATAGTTGGGTTGTAGAAAATTAAACACTTTTGATTATGTTTATGCTAGCAAGCAAGTGCAGAGAAAGAGAGATGTGCAGATGAATAAGAGGTAGTATGATGCAAGAATGAGTTGGCTAGCAAAGAGGCCTAGAGAAAATGAGTGGAGGATGAAGATAGAGCAAGTGAAGAGAAGCTCGAGAGTAGAAAATAGAAGACATCAGTCTAGTGACAAAGTGTGGGTGGTGAAGCAAGCAGCAGCGAACAAAGGTGTTGCAGAAAAGACAAAGGATTGGAGGCATGACAAGGAGAACAAACCCCTAAAAAATGGAAGCATGAAGAATCCAGTAGAAGATTACAAGAAAGAGACGGAGCATATAGTGAAGTTGCAGCAAGAGAAGGCAAGAGGAGGCAAGGTAAAAGAAAAGAAATCTAATTTTTATGTTGAGATTCCTAATGATGAGGGAAATATGAGGAGATTATTAGATGAAAAAGAGGATGAGCAACTAGAAGTGCAGAATAGTTTGAAGGCAAATTTGGAACTTGGTGAAAGTGTAGATTCAGTAAAGGTGATTACAACAGAGAAAGAAAACACTAAAGCAGACAAACTAACAGATGGAGAAGATTTATTGGTTGTAGACATGAACATTCCAGAGGTAATTTCTTTTATACAAAATGAGGATGAGGTTTTGTTTGAAATGATGCCAGTAGATGATTGTGATGATGAGTCAGAATGGTGGAGATTTGGAGTTGATAAGGAGAATCAAAGGAGGAAGTATGCACAGAGAGAAAGAAGCGGACAAATGTAGACAGTGAAATTTTGAAGGCAACAATGCAAGTGTGGAAATGCAGAATTAAGAAACTGGAAAGCGAGGAAAAAGAAAGTGGAATCATGGACCTCATGAGAAGGAGCTCATGAATTTTTTTGCCTCGGGAGTCTGATGCAGTGGCATCCTATTTTTATTTCATGTTATTTGTGGAGAGGTTGTGGCTTCAGCCATATCTAGTTTTAAAAGGCATAAAAAGCCTAAAATCATGCAATATAAAGAGGGACCTAGCTGGCAAAAGATAGCAATGCATTGTTTTATTTCTGCCATTACTAAGGCGAGGAGGTCCAAAATGCCTCAAGTTGTGCATCCAAAATTAGCAACTGTAGTCATTATGCCTTAAATACTTTTACAATCCTCATATTACTTAATGGATGCTGAATCTTTGCATTAGTCATCTGCATGTGCTGATGGTAGTTGGGCATCGACGGTTCCATTATTAATTTTCTGCATAATAGTTTGATCCTCCTAATCTTGGCATCATGACTATTACAGTCATAAATCTTTTAATTATTTGCTGCAGATTGGAAGAATGTGGGAGGTCGATTAATAGATATTGAGGGAAGGAGACAGTCTAAAAGGAGGAGGTCGTGTGTGAAGGAAAGTAGAGGCCGATCGCAGCTTAAAGAGGAGAAGGCTGACTAGCTGAGAGGCCATTAGTTCAAGAGAATCAAGTTACTACAAAAGGGGAATCGACAGACATGGGAAAGTGGATAGCTAAGATAAGGGAAGGAGGTCGATTGTCATTGAAGGTCATTTGTCTATTATAAGAGGCTGAGGGTTGTATAAGAGAAGAGACCGACAGTGTTAAGAGAGGGAGAGGTAGAATTTGTAGAGATGAATAAATAGATAGTAAGTAGAGATGAGGGCGTTGTGCCTGAGAAGGAAGGAAATAGAATGGTTATGGACTACCCATAGGGAAGGTTGGTTGTAGAGGCCAATACATTTGTAATGTCAATGGTCTTTCTAGTTTTGAATGAGATAGTTATATTACTCTCTTTCATGTGGAAAACTGTTTATTACATCTATAAATTGCAGTCTCTAATTATTGATAGTATCTATTTGTATTTTAATTCCTCTCATTGTTAGAATTTCATGTCTGAGAGTGCATGTATGAATCCATAATTTGATAATCTAAACTATCATTATTGTCAAATTGTGTGAATCTATGCAAGGCTCCATTAACTGGTATCAGAGTTTGTGAGGGAGGACCTTCGTTCCATCATAATGAATGAATGATAATTGAAAATGATGTTAGTGAAAATTGTAGTTAGAGGAAAGAAAAAATAGGAGCATGATAAATGATAATAGATGATGTTTAGATATAATGGGTTATATGATGAGTGGTTTGATTGTGAATATAGGTATATGCTGAAATGTGGTAAGCAATCTTATTTTCTATAGCATGAAACATTATGCACTAGGGTATAGAGATAAAGGTGATGATGTGTCACATGCAGAGAGGACTGAATTTCAAATACATGACAAATAGAAGGATGCCCCGACACATCACAAGGCATTTTATGATCTTGGTGGGAATTGTGATGGGACAATCAACAAACACAACATGCAAAAGAAAAAGACATGGCCTTGTCATACCATTAAAGATGCACCAAGATATAAAGATCATGGCAACCTTTAGGAGGTATATTGCGGGTCAAAGATAAAATAATAATCAAATTCAATGGTCAATCAACACACAAGAGTTCACAACTTGCCAAAGTGTTGAAAAAGACAAAGATGATAGTGATGCCTATTGTGAATAATGATATATCTTGTGAAGGGAAATGATGGGACACGGGTTTTCATAATGGCTAGTGATTCAAGAAGTGTGTGATAATTGAGGCTAAATAAGGATTTTATTTTGTATTCAGGCATAGTGTTTTAATGTGGAGTTTATAGGTTTGAAGGTTGATGATACATGCTTGACATATAAAGTGCCTAAAGCTTAGACTAGGAAGGAGGCACATCTAATGTAGTGAATAGATAGAGATGGGAAAATGTCAAAAGGCATCTTCCAAGGCAAGACACAAGTCATTGTCCCCAACATTTGACAAAGCTAACTACATAGAGGAAAGGATGGGTGAGTGTGAAGGATGCAATGGGATAAGATGGAGGGATGAGATGGAATGATGTGAAGAGGACCTAGAGGATAATGGAGTCTAGCTTTACACAGGGTGTCTTCTAGTAGGTTTTCACCATGGTACTTTTCCAAGGTGCCACAAAGTGATTTTCACTAGAGGATGATTTTTCTCTTTACTTTTTTTCTTTTGTGATTTTTTTAATATTTTTTGACATTTTTTTTATTTTTTATTTTTAGATTTTTAATTGGGATACTCTATAGGTTAGGCATGGAAGTGCTTGAGATGCATGATATTCATGGGTTATTCATGTTACTAACCATATAGAGTAGCCAACTAA